>CM056050.1:329832095-332357163 GCA_029574335.1 Rana kukunoris | reverse complement strand
CCTGTCTGTGGTGGGTAGGTGTGTGTGATGCACCTACCTCACGCCCATCCTCATCCCCTGGGCACTCGGCCAGACCATCTTCCTTCTTGCTGACAGCCTGTCACAGCTGGGACTGGGAGCCGACGTTGGAGATGGTGTACATGCTCTGGGAGGTGTCGGGAATACAGCCGCACTTACTGCTGCTTAGCCTCAGGTGGTCAATCAGGGTGGCGATTCTCCCACTCGCGCTGTACCTTCAAGCCAGCCTCATACTTGACTCGGCTCCCAGGAGCAGTAGCGCGGAGGAGGAAGTGAAAGCCTCGCTTTCAACGCTGACCATGTATTGTAGTGGGTAAGGTTGCAGCCGTGACGTCACTGGTTGCTACACGCCAAGCGGCACAGGCGATAGCAACCAGGGCAGGCGAAGACTAGCCAGCAGCACAGCTCCACCCACCTCCTCCCTCCAGCGCGGCGTAATGACCAGAGTTGGTCGGGACTCGGGAGTCGGACTGCACTGCAGTCAGATATTCGGGGGGGGAACCTCCAGGGGCAGACTGAGCCGACCCGGGCCCCCTCCCACCACGGGCCCTCGGGCAGTGCCCGACTGACCGAATGGTCAGTCCGCCCCTGTCTACAGTCCACCATTGGGCCTGTGGCAGAGGTCTTTATCTAGAACGTTAAATTCTACTAGAGCCAAGTCACTGAGAGAGACTTGTTCCTCTCAGCAACCTTAAGTGACATTCTGGCTGCCAGGCTTGTGGCAGAAGTCTTTCCGGTGGCACTTTACCCACTTTGGCTAGAGTGGCGACGCAATATACAGTTACTGAAAGCAGGCTTGCTTTTCTGTTCATCCAAGTCTGATACTGCAAGGTTTTCTTTATTTCATCAACCTGTCCTATCTACCTCCTGTTGATGTTGGTCGTGTTGGACCCAAAGAAATAAAGCATTTGGAAAACCTCATCTACTGCTTGGACATTCGCTTACTGCTCTACTCACTAGCTTCACCCCTAGACAACGCTTAGAGTTAACTTAATATGCCGATCCCAAATCAATCAGCGGCCCTTGAGGGGGTATCGCTACACATGGTAAATCTTATTCAGTTTTTAAGGTTATGTCGTATGTGTGCAATGCAGATTTTTGTATTTTTTTCTTACTGATCTATACAGGCATAAGTTTAAGTACCGAAGTTTGGCGCCATTCCACAAGTGTGCACAATTTTTAAGTGTGGCATGTGAGGAATCTATTTATTCAGCATAACATCATCTGTTATATTATACAAAAAATTGGACTAACTTTACTGTTTTTTTGTTTGTTTTTTATTCATGAAAAAAACAATCCCCAAATTGCATTTGAAAATTACTGCTCAAATACTGTGTGACATAAAAAGTAGCAATGGCCGCTATTTTATTCCCTAGGGAGTCTGCTAAAAAAAATGAATAATGTTTGAGCAATTTTCTAGCCAAAAAATTATGATTTTTACATGTAGAAAAGGAGTGCTGGCATTTGCTCTGTATAGAAGTGGTTAAAACAATTGGCCTCATTCAGATAGAAAAACAAAATGTGTGCATGCACTAACCTGAAAAACACATGTTTATACGCTGCAGCCTGTGTTCCTGCACTGAACAGGTGTGAATGCAGCTATTTGGGAAAATAAAACATTCTACAGTAAAACCTTGGATTGCAAGCATAAATAATCCAAAGCACTTGTATATCAAAGCAAATTTCCAGATAAGAAATAATAGAAACTCTAATGATTCGTTCCACAACCATTTATTCAGAAGTCCTTCAGTTTATAGTCCATAAAAAAACTATTATAGCAATGTGATAAGTTGTGTAACCATAAAATGTCCATCCACAAATGGAAGCCTCCCCAAGGGGATTAGAAGCAAAATCCATCAGGAGCTACAGAGTATAAAACAGAAGACAGGCGCCTCTAAGTGTAGTAATATGGTTATATTTAATGAAGGGACAACATTTAGCAACTTATATGGTTGATGATTAAAACAGGCACATCTAAGTATGCAGGGATCCGGGGAAAAAGGAGTCCACATAGATCCTCCGCACTGCCGGCTCTCACTGCTGTCAGTCTGCAATCGTAACCGGAAAGACTACCCTGTAGTAGAGCAATCTGAAAGCGAGGCTTAAACTGCTAGTGGAAGGGATGACGTTAATGGTGGTGTGAAGGATGGTCTATGTGGACAGCTTTACCCCGGATTCCTGTATACTTAGATGTGCCTGTTTTAATCATGTGTCTGTTAAATCAACCATGTGACTTGCTAAATAGTGTTGAGCGGAATACGCCATATTCGATTTCGCGATATTGCGCGAATATATAGAAGAATATTCGCGAATATTCGCTAATATCGAATATTCGTGATATTTACTCCAAAAAAAATGTTGCGAAATTTCGCTAATGCGAAAATGATTGCGAAATTCTCATAAACGGAGATCATTTCCTGTATTACTAAACTAATATGCACTAAACACTAACTCTACACTAACTCTACTTAAAAGAAAGGAGAATAAGGGGGCAAAAGAAGGGCGGAGAAGATAATCGCGCAATATTCCTATTGCGCGATTATCTTCTCCGCCCTTCTTTTGCATCAGAGCCAATCAGAATAACTTGAATATTTGGCAAAAGGAATATCGCGCAATATTCCTTTTGCCGAATATTCGAGTTATTCTGATTGGCTCTGATGCAAAAGAAGGGCGGAGAAGATAATCGCGCAATATTCCGTTTGTCGAATATTCGAGTTATTCTGATTGGCTCTGATGCAAAAGAAGGGCCGAGTAGCTGATGCGATTCTTTTATGTTCCCGAAAATTCGGAATGCGAATTTTCGGCAACATAAAAGAATCGCATCAGCTACTCGGCCCAGGGTCTCTCTCTAATCATACCAGCAATGCTTTTAAACGTCGATGGAGATCACTAGGATGTGATCTGTTTTAAGCTAATATTCGCCGCAATATTCGAGTTATTCGCGAATACTCGCATATGCAATATTCGTAGCGATCATTCGCAATGCGAATATTCGTGAGCAACACTATTGCTAAATGTGGTACCTTCATTAAATGTAACTGTATTGTTACACTTATGCCTTTTACACACGATCGAAATTTCCGATAGAAAAACCGTGTGTATGCCCCATCTGAGTTTTCCATTGGAAATTCCGATGGACTTAGAAAGAGAACGGGACAGATTCTGAAAGGAGAAAGAGAACGGGCCAGATTCTGAAAGGAGATACGACGGCGTATCTCCTAAAACACTGTCGTATCTCTGTTTGCGGGGCTGTGCATCTATGCGACTGATTCTTCGAATCAGTTACGCATAGATTTGGCGTAGATACGACTTGCGTAAGTCACTTACACTGTCGGATCTAAGTTGCAATGTTACGCTGGCTGCTAGGTGGCGTTCCCATCGATTTCTGCGTCGAATATGCAAATGAGCGTGATACGCTGATTCCCAAAAAATTTTGCGCGCCGTCGTAGTTTGCTTAAGCGTAAGGTTAACCCTGCTATATGAGGGGTAACCTTGCGTAGGTCCGGCGTAAGCCATGTTAAGTATGGACGTCGGGACAGCGTCGGGTTTTTCCGTTGTTTACGTAACTCGTCGCAAATAGGGCTGTACGTTAATTACGTTCACGTCGAAACCAATGTATTTGCGTCGTACTATGGAGCATGCGCAGTGGGCTTCTTTTACGGACGGCGCATGCGCAGTTAGTTCGGCGCGGGGGCGCGCTTAATTTAAAGCACGCCCCCTACCTTCCCTATTTGAATTACTCGGCCTTACGTCGTCCCCTTTACGCTACGCCGCCGCAAATTACGGAGCAAGTGCTTTGAGAATACAGCACTTGCCTGTAAATAGTGCGGAGGCGTAGCGTAAAGGGGATACGCTACGCTACACACAAAAAACGGATATCTACGAGAATCTGGCCCAACAAATTCTATTGAAAATTCCGATCGTCTGTATGGAACTCCGACGGAGAAAAAAACAGGCATGCTCAGAATCAAGTCGACGCATGCTCGGAAGCATTGAAACTTAATTTTTCATGGCTCGTTGTAGTGTTGTACGTCACTGCGTTTTGGACGGTAGGAATTTGGTGTGACAGTGTATATGTAAGACAGCTTGAACAGAATTCCATCAGAAAAATCCGTCGGAGTTTATCCCAACGGAAATTTCGATTGTGTGTACGGGATATTAGAGGCGCCTCGCTTCTCTTTTATACTCAGTTGTGACACTACTTGTATATCAAGTCAAAATGTATTTAAAATTTTAGCTTGTCTTGCAAGATGCTCTCAAACCAAGTTACTTCTATCAAGTTACTTCTAACAATTGCTACAAGAGGAGAAAGCACTGCTTTTAGATTGTGATGTATACAAAACACACCTACAAACTGACATCAGAGAAGGCCAGAAGAGGGCGCCCACACACAAAGCGAGGATGGTGATTGGAACGATTGGTGTCATGTGACCAGCAGCACCAGAAGCAGGAAGTACAGGTATACAAGAAATTCGGAGGAGTAAGGCTGCCAGGAACTGTAGAGTACATAGGAAGGACGGTTATAGAGAAGGTAATGTACAATGTGGAGGTGACTTGGCTGTGTTATCATACTACAAGTAGAGGAAAGGGACATGATAGACATAAACAGGGAAGACTGAATGCTAATAGTTAGACTGCTCCTATATACTGGGAGTAGAGCTGAGCTGTGCCTGTGTGATTGTATACTGGCTCCAGTAGAGTAATGCAGGCTTGTCTTCTCATAGGAACACACATTTGTATATTAGCATTACCCAGGAACACAGGACAGCCAACAAGTTAGTGATGCAATCAGGAAATGAGAAGCTGTGGCTGATAGATACACAGACGCCTCTTACTGTATGTGGGTAGTATGAGTGATTGTTTAGTGACAGGAGAAGTGTCATCTATCGTCTGATGTACCATACACGCAAGATTATTGTTCCATCCAGGGGGACAACCATCCCATTCTCACCTTATCCCTATCACACTAAAAGCCCGGTACACACTATTTGTAAAAAAATAAAAAATTCGACCCAGCAGGCTGAACAAAAATAAAATAACTGAGGAGCTTGTGAGGAGCCGCTGTACTAAAATTGAGATGTTAGTAAAGCAATCTCCCCTGCTGAGCTGTTTTGTTCTGTCAGGGGACGACCACACAACCCCCTCACGCTTGCCAGAGCACCCCAGTCAGCGATCTCCGTGCCGATCGGCAGACCTTTTTCGGTCATGCCCATTTGGCTGGCTTCTGTTGGACCAGCTGCAGTACACACAGGCAAAATGTCAACAGGTTTCTATTGAACCAATTCTTGATCTAGGTTTTTTTCTTAATTTTTATTACATTTTTTAATATTTAGGTGTTTTTGTGTTTGTTTTCTCTGCAAGGAGAGACAAAGATACAATGGGGTTTATTTACTAAAGGCAAATCCAATTTGCACAACAAGTGCATTTGGGAGTGCAGTCGCTTTAGATCTGAGGGGGACATGCAAGAAAAATAAAAAACAACATTTTTGCTTATACATGATTAGATGATATAAATCAGCAGGTGCCCCCCCCCCCTTCGTTTTGATCTTCAGCAAGTGCACTTACAGTGCAAAGTGGATTTACCTTTAGTAAGTCAACCCCAATGCATCTTTCCCTTTCCATTCACAGAGAGAGAAACACAGGGGCAGGCTTCACAGTCGCTGATCACTGTGGTAGCCTTCAGGGCCTACCACAGTGATCAGGTGACCCAGGTCCCAATTGTTAGTACGTGGCCAAGGGCTCTCGGTGAGACCCAGGTCAATGTGTGAGCCCAGTGCAGTGGGGCCACATATTTGAGTTACATCAGCATCAAGAAGTTAAAGTGACAATATTCTTATTCTTCAAAAATAATCTGTCCACACTAGAGGTGCGCATCTTCACTGGTCTCACGATTTGATTCCGCAATGTATCATGATTACTGACAAGCTCCCACTTCCGCTTGGGCTGCCTAGGGGGCCCTTCCTTCCTGCAATCTTCTGGGGCACGTCACAGGTCCCAGAAGATTGACCAGCTATGCAGGACAGCGGAGTGAGACATGTGCACCTGGCTGTGAAGCTGCAAGCTGTCACAGCCGGATGCACACAGTAGTATTGCCACTGCCGTGGACAGGCTGGGGAGAGAATGGAGGGGTCGGGTGGCTAGGTCGCTGGATTGTGGGACAGGTGAGTGTCTTTTTGCACACACTCATGGAATGGCGATAAACTACGGTACCTAAAAAAAGTTACAGAGGAGATCTAGTGCTAGAATTATTCCTCTTGCTCTGACGATTGTGTAGATACCTCACATGTGTGATTTGAACACCGTTTACATATACAGGTGTGATTTGCGTATGCATTTTCTTTGCTGCACAAGCTTGTGGGGACAGGGGCGCTTTAAAATTATAATTTTTTTTTTTTTACATTGTGTTTAAAAAATATATATATATATATATATTTGGATCACTTTTATTGCTGTCACAAGAAATGTAAACATCCCTTGTGACAGTAATAGGTGGTGACAGGTACTCTTTATGGAGGGATGGGGGGGTCTAAAAGACCCTAAGTCCCTCCTTTGCACTTCAAAGTATTCAGATCGCCAAAAGCTGTGATTCTGAATACTGTATATATTTTTTTTAAACCGGCGCCATTGGCAGCCGAGTAAACTGGAAGCGACGTTGTGACGTGTTTACATATAGGAGACTGGAACAAAGCAGTTTCTGGCTTTGTGACAGTCTGTGGCTAGACGCCGGAAGAGGAGGATCGGGTATCCGGTGGGACAGGAGACCCAGTAAGGGGGGGGGGATGTCCCCTCCTGCTCCTCTGGGCTAACAAACGAGCGGCTTTTAGCTGCATTGGTTGTTATCCCTGGAAAGCCGACCGCCCGCTCTAAAAAAACAGTACTGGGATGATGCCTGCAGCTGCGGTCATCATCCTGGTATAACCCCCTAAAGCCGAGGCCGCATACGCTCGGTGCCAAGGGGTTAACAGCTCTACGCTTGGAGCGCTCTCCCAGGCGGGGCAGGGCAAGCCACCCGGAAATAGTTTTTTTCCGGTCGCATGCTTCGATGCCACATTGGGACACCCCGAATCATGATGCAGCGATTAATTTCAGCACCCCTAGTCCACATCCACTATCTAATTTTCATCAAATAATTTCTTACTGTGTTTTTCTGCCTCCTTGTAATGTCCTCTGTGAGCTCCCGTGCCTGGGCACCTGTACTTTTCCCCATCACTTGTGTTTGTTAGGATTGAGCAGCACATCTTATTTGCAGTCATGTGAACTGCTGTATGCACACTACAAATCCCATGGTCCATCTTAGGAGTGAGCAAATACTCAGTATATGGTGGTACCTATAGTAAACAAATATAGCGTACGGGCCTATGCAAAAATGATTTCTATTTTTTGCATACGCACGTATGCGGTACTTGTGTTTTATGGCGGTACAGCAGTGCATATCCATTCTCGTCAGTGGAAGGCTGAACCTGGACTTCCCAGGCAGAAGAAAGACACCAGAGGCCTATGAAAGGCTTTATACTACACAAATTCTATTAAAGTGTTAAAGGTTTTGTGAGATTTAAGTGACATCTACATGGTGTATCTGTTCTCACCTGTGGAATTTTCAAATTATAGTTTTAAGAGATTAAAGGCTTTTTTTATTTTTTATTATTATTATTTTAAAAAAAACATCATATACCTCCCTGCTCTGTGCAATGGTTTTGTACAGAGCAGCCTCGATCCTCCTCTTCTGGTGTTCCCCGTTGGTGCACTTGACAACCTTTTCAGTGTCTGCCAACATAGCAAACTGCTTCCTAGGAGTAAGGGTAGGCAATCTGGGGCCCTCCACCTTTTGTGGATTGACAATTCCCATGAGGCATTGCAAGGCTGGCAGTTACAATTACTCCCAGAGGCATGATGCGACTTGTAGTTCTGCAACAGCTGGAGGGCCCCAGGTTGCCTACCCCGGCTATAGAGGCACTTGTGCAACTTACATGGAACAAGTATGCAAAATAGGACGCAATGAAGTAACGTAACAAAGTAATGAACCCAGTGGGTCAGAATTTATTCAACATGTAAGAGATTAAAGCAATTAATGAATGAGGCATATCCATGTGTATGCCTGTGCAAGGTCCATGTCTACCCACACAGCCACCACTGCCAGTCTGATATTTGTGCAGGTGCACGGCCCCCAATGCACACAATGTGAGTTTGGGGACACACGCCTGCACAGATGTCATATTGGGAGCAGTGGCTGTGTGGGTAGACATTAAAGCTGCTTCATCCCAATAGACATCAATGGGACTGCTTGCATGGGTAGGCACGTAACACCTCTACATCCCCATGTGTGTAAACACAGCCCGCACACAGGGCACACACTGATATGCCCCATGTAAACAAAGCTCAACAGTATAGAAAACCCTACTGTCCATTTACATTAGAGGGCTTCCAGACTACCCAGATTCTTCTATAGGAAAAGAGGCTTTAGGAGATTGTAACCGGATTGGTGCACTTGCAACAAAACCTGTCAGTGAGCCTCGGTTCACTATAACGTGAACACAGACATAGTATGTGATTCGCTCCCGCACTGCTGTGTCGATCATGTGATGTCTGTGCAATGCGAGTTCAGCCATACAGATTGTGCAGGGACTTTTTTTTTTTTTTGCTCTGATTCCTGTCAAAATCCACAGTTCGCACTGCGATTTGTGAGCCGACCTGGGGGTCCCACAGCGGTTTGCAGAGGGCAGTGTGAACTGCCTGCGGGGAGATACAATATGGGAACCGGCGCTTTCTTGAGATACCTCCTACGATGTGCGATTGCCCTGGTCGCATCACTCAAACTCAGTGTTTTTCCACCAAGGCACCCTTTAAAATCTGTCAGAATCTCGAGGCACACTAAACCATTAATGTGGGAAAAAAATGTATGCCACATGCTATTTGCACAGTGGTTTTGCAAACACATTTATTTTTGTAAAAAAAATTCACTTCAATGGAATAACGCAAAACACAATATATACCCCAATTTTGGGGTTTAATGTGAAAGATGATGTTATGACGGGTAATTAGTAGGGTTGTCCCGATGCCTCTTTTTTAGGACCGAGTACAAGTACGGATACTTTTTTTCAAGTAGTCGCCGATACCAAATACCGATACTTTTTTTAAATGTGTCCCCAAATGCAGCCGTGTCCCCCCACAAATGCAGCCGTGTCCCCCCACAAATGCAGCCGTGTCCCCCCACAAATGCAGCCGTGTCCCCCCACAAATGCAGCCGTGTCCCCCCACAAATGCAGCCGTGTCCCCCCACAAATGCAGCCGTGTCCCCCCACAAATGCAGCCGTGTCCCCCACATATTGCAGTCATGTCATGTCCCCCCACATATGCAGTCATGTCATGTCCCCCCACATATGCAGCCATGTATGTCCCCCCACATATGCAGCCATGTATGTCCCCCCACATATGCAGCCATGTATGTCCCCCCACATATGCAGCCATGTGTCCCTCATACCTTTAAGATATGCTGATGCCGCCTCTGCCGCATACCGCCGTATCCCCCTGCACAATCGCGTAGCGCATTACAAGCTTTCATTCTAAAAACTTGTAAATGGCCGCGCTCCCTGTATTAAAACTCCCCTTCTCCGGATTGGAGGGATCCGTCCAATCCCACGCAAGGGGGAGTGTCTATACGCGGATTCGTGCATAGACACTCCCCCTTGCTCGGGATTGGAGGGATCCCTCCAATCCGGAGAAGGGGAGTGTCAATACACGGCCATTTCCAAGTATTCAGAATGAATGCTTGTAATGTGTGCTATGCGATTGTGCAGGGGGATACGGCGGTATGCGGCAGCGTCAGCGTCAGCATATCTAAAAAGGTATGAGGGACGCATCGCTGCAATATGGGGGGAAGTATTCTATTTCAGTATCGGGGGTATTTGCGGGAGTACAAGTACTCCCGCAAATACTCGGCATCGGTCCCGATACCGATACTAGTATCGGTATCGGGACAACCCTAGTAATTAGATACCTAACATGTCATGCTTTAATATTGCACACACTAATGGAATGATGACAAATGTTGGTACTTAAAAATCTCCATAAGCCCGCTTTAAACACCTTGTCTTGTTTATTAAACTTTTTTTTTCCCTGTCTCTTTTACATTTTTTTTATTTTTTGTTTGTTTTTATATCACTTTATTTCTGTTACAAGAGATGTAAACATCCCTTGTAATGCATATAAGGATGACAGGTCCTCCATATGGGGAGATCTGGGGTCAAAACTACCTCATCTCTCCTTTTACCTTTTTAAAAGCAAAGAAAAAAGGATTGATCTTTTGCTTTAAAAAGCCTGGACTGGAAGTCATTGCGTCGTTCCGGTCCTTCAAGGCAATCAAAGGGGATCTACTCTTTCATCGCCTCTGGGACTAGCTGGCCACTCCATTGGATTGTTTCTCAGGCAAGATGGCGGCCTCCCGCCGCTTCTGAAAGCGAAAAAAACAATACCAAGGGTATGGCTGATATCTTCAGCCATAACCCTGGCAAACCATTCCAAATCTGTAACGAATTGTGGTCTTGTGGGGAAAAAAATAAAAACCTACATAACACCTGTTACAATTAGGGCACTTTCACATTGACTCATTCCATTGCAGGCATGGTGATTTTATTTATTTTTTATATAATATACATGGGCTATGTGGGTTATTATTGATAATGATAACCGTATACTTCAATACTGCAGTTTGGCCGTAGCGCAGGGTACCTGCGTTTTTCATGTGGTTTCTCATAAACTTCTGTTATGTAGTACATTTTTGGTACATTTTCTGAAAGCACACCAAAAATGAGGGACATAATAGAAGTCGATGAGAAACGACATAAAAACCGCAGGTACCCTGCGCTACGGCCAAACTGCATATTGAAGTATACGGTTATCATTATCAATAATAACCCACATAGCCCATGTATATTATATTACATTTAAAAAAAAATCACCATGCCTGCAATGAAAAGTGAGGCAATGAAAGTGCCAACAAGTGTTATGTCGTTTTTTTTTTTTTCTTTTTAGAAACACTATGCCTGCAATAAAACTATCATACTTTGAAAATGACAGGTACAAGTACTGTACCTGTGTCTTCTCACTGTTTTGTTTCCTCACTGTTCTTTCACCTCTACTCGTGTTGTTCTTCTCCTCCCCTCAGGGAAACGCGCACCAGCCAGTATCTACTCTGACACCCGAGGCTCACACATCACAGATAGTGGTGCGTGCGCCCGAGTCCCGACCCTCCTATAGCAACTGATGACGTAATCGGTTGGCAAGATGCGGTCGGAAGGCCCACACAGCCAGCACAGCTTCCTGAGTGCCTGTGGCAGCAGGAAGTGAGCTTTACACAGCGGACCAGCACAGATGTAATAACAAATGTTAACCAAGTGGCCAGCAGTAACATCATATGGCTACCATAGCTGCCTATATTGGGGGTAATTTTGCCGCGGCACACCTGGGGACTCTTTACGGCACACCAGTGTGCCGCGGCACACTGGTTGAGAAACGTTGCTCCAACTAATCGTCAACTCGGTTGAACTGCTGATGCACGACCACTTTTTTACAGAACACCAGCTCACCGCTACAGTGGGCAGGGCCGAGTACTCCCGCTGACGTCAGCTGTGGAAGAGAGAGCGAGATCCGACAGTCAGCTGATCGCTGGGAGTCGCACTGGTATAGATACAGATGAGCGTATTTTTTACATAACACAGACACTTGTTAGTATATTGCAGCTTTTTATATCAAATATGAGAACAGCGGGGGGGGGCTGTTGGCAGGTGCTGACACAAGCAGAAAGCCAGAGAGGGGAGGTGGGAGGAGGACAGAGGAGGCAAAGTCAGCAATGTCTTCTACACAATAAGCATGGATGTTTAGGGTAATTTTAGCATGCATTTTTATGCAACGGTCGCTTGTGAACACCTTTTATTTGGCAGGTATCTATATAAAATCTAATGTTTGTGATTAGTTTTAAAGTTTTGATATTTTTCTAGTCATTTATTATGAAAAGGTGTTTGCACTGTATGATAACTTTGAATTCATGACAATATGTGAAGTTGTAATGTACCCTTAATGTGTTTTCTTGTCTCATATTTTAGGCCAGGGCAATACTTTAACTGTATATTGCCACAGATGAAGAGACTTCTATGATGACACAGCAGGACTGTTTTCTGTGTATGAGAGCCGCTGATCATGTCTTAAGGCTAGATTTGAGGATGCTGTAGAAGTATTGTCAACTGAAAATAAAATGGAGATAACAGCCATT
Source organism: Rana kukunoris (assembly GCA_029574335.1). Lineage (NCBI taxonomy): Eukaryota > Metazoa > Chordata > Amphibia > Anura > Ranidae > Rana > Rana kukunoris. Next base: position 332,344,880 of record CM056050.1, on the reverse strand, counting down.
CCCGCTGTTCAGATGGAGAAATTGATATCCACCACTCCCCTATCACCTGCAGACAGTTATTTTTCCTACAAGGTACTACATCTTTGTCTTGTAATCAGTGAATAATTATTATATTTCAGCTAATCCAGCATACATATGGGAACACTGGGGGGTTTTCATTAGAACTGAAGAGGTGCCTGAACCAGGTTTTGTGTGTGTGTGTGTGTGTTTTCTAAACAGTTCATTCAGTTTGTATCCAGTCAGGCAGACCCTTGCACTACAAAGTTGCTGACAAATCTAAAGGTGATTGCACAATCAGTGTGTAACCAGTAAGTCTACCTCTGAAATGTCATAAGGTTCAAATGTTTCTCATAATTACATTGGGGTTTATTTACTAAAGACAAATCCACTTTTCACTACAAGGTGCACTCGCTGAAGATCTAAAATGAGGGGAAGCTCTGCTGATTTTATCATCCAATCATATGCTAGCAAAAATGCTGTTTTTTATTTTCCTTGCATGTCCTTCTCCGATCTACGGCGACTAGGGTTGCCATCTCATCCCTTTAAAACTGAACACATATTAATTACACAGGTTCTGTGCTGATTAAGGTGGTAATTAAACTCACTTGGTGCCTTATCTGCATTAAATTAGCCCCAGAACCTGTGTAATTCCGATTTTTAAAGGGATGAGGTGGCAACACTAACGGCGACTGCACTTCCAAGTGCGCTTTCAGTGCAAAGTGGATTTGCCTTTAGTAACTCGACCCCAGTGTGTTTTAAGCCCAGGTGTTAACATTCAGATGAGGCAGCTGGTAAATTCTAAAGCTGCATATCACGTTGGATAATCTTGGTGCTGCTATTGCTGACATATTTCTGAAAAGGCTAGTTGACTGGCTTTCATATGGACCCATTCAGTGGTTTCTGCATCACTGACCTGGAACAAGTATGCACATCATTGGAGACTTGTCCCAGGTCAGAGTATTGAAGCACCAAAAACAAAACCTAGAATTTTCAGAAAAAGAGCTTGGCAGTGCACACCCTCCATGGTTTTGTCATGACAGTTTTAATTTAAAACATTGTACTTTAAGTTTATTTAAAGGCAAAATTAATGTGGAGATATATATATATATATATATATAATATGTATATGTATGTATATTTTTTTTTTTTTTTTTTTATAATCCACATATGCAATATTTGCTCCTGCATAGTCTTTGCAAACAGAGTTCAAGACAAGCATGCAGTTATCTAGTGAAAACTTGTGCTCATAGTGCAATACAGTATAAAAATAAAATGTTACACTGTCTGCTTAAAGTGACAATAAACAAACCATTTCCTTATACTCCAGAAATAGTCTGTATACATCCAATACTTACTGTTTTCTTCCTCCTTGTAACATCACCCATGAGCTCCTGTGCTGCTTCTCCTTTTTCCCCCTCACTTCAGTTTGTTTTGAGCAAGCACACAAAATCAGCTGAGGTATTGTGCACTGCTATTTGCACACTCCAAATCCCATAATTCATAATCCCTAGTCCATCTAGGGAGGGAGCAAGAGAGAGTGGCTACTTTCCTTCATACGGCAGGACCATGAAGAATAAATGTAGCCACCCTCTAATAGGATGTTGGGTCACCGAAGCCAAAAAAAAGTTATCTGGAGGTGTCTGAGGGCAATGGAATGTTTTATTTATTTTTTCAATGTCACTTTAGGATTATAGTTCACTTTTAATGGACGTTTGTTTTTATACATATCCGCCATTGTTTTATAAATGTTGACGATTTTATTGTCTGTTTATACAACATTCAGGAGATCACCTCAGCTTGTGTTTACAAGCACATAAATATGTAGAAGAAAAATACAGGAAGTTAAATGCCATTTTATTTTCAGGTTAAAATTGAGATAAAATAATCTAGAATAAAAATTCTGCTGTTTTACAAGAACTAATGTTGAGATACTTGCATTTTTTAATTAATACATTTTAGCCCTGAACTTTTCTAAGATGACACATGGTGAGGAGTGGCAGCCATCATTAAGGATGTAGGAAGAAAAATGAGAAAAGGCGGCAATATATAATTCTAAAATATTCTAGTGCAGCTCTAAAAATTAGTGATAACTAATAAAGCATAATATAAAGGTGAAGGGCGCAATAAGAATATGTGCTAAATTCAATAATATAGTGCTTAGTGCCAAAACAAAATTGATATAATGTCCATAGGAATAACAAGAAAATCATCTATGACACAAAACCATATATGACATATGGAAAATATAATAATTTGGATCTTCTTATGTAAACTCCAAGACTGTGCTTCCTAAAGTGCAACGTGCTTCAATTAAAGTGCTTCACCCGAAGTGACATATAATTGTGCTCACCAGATATCTTGGGCCAAAAGGTGACCACCAGCCATGTAAAATAGATCTTTCCTCCTTCACTTAAATGCATTTTATTATTGAATTTAGCACATATTCTTATTGTGTCGTGCAGTAGAAACCAGCCGTGGTCTTTGGAGTAGACAAGGTTATTAGCAATATGGCGGTGATATCCCATGCATTCACAGGGGAAACTGGTTTAAAACATGTACAGTGTTAGAGGAGCTATCTGTTGGCAGAGAAAAAATTGTCGCCTGTAAGATGGTGCGATAGTACGTGCGGGAGCAATATAAGAGACTGCATGTTCCTGTGCATGCACAGAAAACCGCTGCCATTTTACTAACAACTGATTATTCGTAGCAATATGTGGCCATGCATGGGAGCGACTTTCCCCTGCTGTTATCACATTAAATATATGCCCCCTCCTGTATAATATATTAACACATATATATTCTGATCACCGCACCTGCATGGCCTCCTCCCTCCCTCTCTCACCATCGTCAACCCTGACCACAGTGCTTGACTGCTCCACTTTCACAATTGCACTTGCCCCCACCCTTGGTTTCACCTCTGAACCTGCTATCTGATATTCCTTTTTATATTTCTTTATCGTACATCACGGGACACAGAGCGCATAGCCATTACACTTGGGTTATATGGGTACCTTCAGGTGTGGACACTGGTGTAATCAATTTCACAGGAAGTTTCCTCCCTATATAACCCCCTCCCACTGGGAGTGCTTCAGTTTTTTCGCCAGTGTCTTAGGTGTTGGTCCTGTCTAGCTGTCCCTCGGAGGTCTCGGGACCCAGGATAGCTAGCCGGATCCGTCCGAAGTGCTTCAAAGCCAAGGTGTACGATACCCGGGCCCTGCTGGAGTGGGGTTTTGCCTATAATGCCTCTCCTTGGAGGGCTGGATTCTGGGCTCCAGTGCCTTAGTCTCTTCCAAGAACTAAACGCTACTGATGCCAGGATGCTATATAGGTCCAGGGGTGTGGGTTCCTTAACACAGGACCCCGGTCCCTGAAGGTCCAAGACAATACCCACGGAGATGGGGGAAGGCTGGGCCTCTTGCATTTTGCAATACCCTGCGGCGTGGAGCAGGTAAGAGGGAACCTGCGGGACTTGGTTCGACAGTAGGTATCCCCCTGGGGGTTCTGGGTTGGCTAATGGTATGCTTGTGCATCAGCCACTATCTCCACTATGTCTTTTTTGAGGCAGGATGGGATGTACTAATGTTTACCCAGATAACATGTAGATATATATATGCTTTTAAAGATATGTATTTTGCTACTCCCCCCAGACTTGCCTGTTAGCATGATACTGCAGCCCCACGTGTTATAGGGAGGAAATGCTGACAAAACTCCTGTTTCCTAGGAAGCCTATGGGGACAGCTTCCTCTATGTGTGCACTACAATAAAGATTAGTGACTTACCTGGTGTCTGTTGGGTTGCTAGCGCTGGTCCAGGCTTCTTCTCTGCTCTCTGCTTCCTCCATGTTGGTTTCAGCGTGGGGGGGGGCGGGGGCGCGCGCGTGCGCGCCGCCTTTTACAGTGTCAGCGTGCGTGGGGGGGGGGGGGGGGGCGGGCCAGCAGCGTCAGGTCTCAAATAAAGCAACAAAGCATTTCCTGGCTGGTCATTCCCTCCTGAGAGCAGTGGAGGCTGAGGACATAGAGCGCGCAGCTGAGCCAGTTATGGCTAACAGTGACACCCAGTGGTGGTTTGTGGATCTTCAGGTCTGGACTTAGTCCACACTGACCAGAAAAAAAAAAGGTTTTTTCTTAAAGGGACTCAGCCTTAGATCTGGCAGTATCTGAGTCGGTGCAACCTTGGGCTCCAGCTAACGGGCATTGGTGTGGCAATACTCACAGTACTTTCCTCGGTATTGCCGCCTTCTCAGGCGTATGAAAATTTAGAATTTTTTTTACCATAGCCTGTTGTTATTAATGGTTCACTTCTAGCTACAACAGTTGGGTGTTGGCTGTAGGGGTGTCTCAAGGTTGTGCAATGGCTCCCAAGGGATCAGGACCAGCTAAGGCTGCAAAAGGTACCAAAAAAGTAAAGGGGTCTCCATCGGGGTCAGAGGATTTGGGCCAGGCTCCAGTGGTCCCACCCTCACCAGATAGACCACCGAACAGCATGTTGCAGGAGCCATTGAGGGTGCTAGGGGCAGAGGCGGCCCCCAATCAACCCATTCCCGTTTATGTTACGGAAGAAATGCTAGAGACCACCCTGGGTGGGCTAGAGAAAAGGTTAACTGCTTTAATTGCCCGCTCTTTGCCGGGTGGCAAACGGGCTAGATCCCCATCACCTAGAACGGTGTGTTCGGATGCAGAGGTCCTCTCTTCGGAGGAATTGGACCCACAGGGGGATCAAGCGGACCTGAGTCCCGACGGGTCAGACATTGAAGATTCCACTATAGATGACATTTTTTCGGCTTCTCAAGCAGAGAGTCTGTGGATCCAGTCTCTGACGGATATGGTTCGCACTGCTTTTAAACTTCCAGTGTCAGAACAATTAGCCCCCGCGGTATCCTCTTTAGGTTCCTTGAAGGCACCGTTGAGTGGTGCGTCTTTCCCGGTTCACCCCCTTCTGGAGAGCGTGATTTTTCAGGATTGGGCTCAACCTGATAGGATTTTTATCCCTCCTAAAAGGTTCACCATTCTCTATCCTATGGAAGAAGAATTTGCAAAGAAATGGGCACTCCCTACCGTGGACGCAGCCATTTCCTGCGTAAATAAATCCCTGACCTGTCCGGTGGAAAATGTCCAGATGTTTAAAGATCCAGTCGACAAAAAATTGGAGACCCTACTGAAGGCTTCTTTTACCACAGTAGGTGCCGTGGTTCAGCCAGCGGTGGCAGCCATTGGCGTTTGTCAGGCTTTAAAGGATCAGACTAAACAGATATTAAGGGACATATCGGCTCAGCAAGCTCGTGAATTGGCTGACCTCCCAAGGGCTCTCTGCTTTGCAGTAGATGCTATTAAGGACTCCGTTCAACAGGCGTCCCGTTTATCTCTGCTGTTGGTTCATATGCGTCGCCTTTTGTGGCTGAAAAACTGGTCAGCAGAGGCACCCTGCAAAAGGCTTTTAGCAGGATTTCCCTTTCATGGTGGGAGACTATTCGGTGAAGACCTAGATAAATATATCCAGACCATATCAAGTGGTAAAAGTTCTTTCTTGCCTGTCAAGAAAAGATCGCGTGGGCCCGCGTTTAAGCGACAGGCCTTCGCAGGCTCGGCCCCTTCAACTTCCCGTCAGTATCGACGGCCTCCCGGGCGTTCAGCATTTAATAGCCGCCCACAAGGACAAGCCACGGCAGGCAAGAGGCCATGGTCTCGCAAGCCGGTTAAACCAGTCCTCAAGTCAGATTCATGAAGGGGCGCCCCCACTCTCTTGGGTGGGGGGAAGGCTTCGGTTTTTCTCCGAAGTGTGGAAGGCCAGAATTCCCGACTCTTGGGTAATGTCCGTGGTAGCCACGGGCTACAAGCTAGAGTTTCGGGAAGTCCCCCCTCCTCATTTTCAGGGGTCAAGTCTTCCAAGCGACCCATTAAAGAGGGCCTCTCTTATAAAAGCTTTGGATCGTCTCTTGCTCCAAGGATGTAGAAGTACCAACCCAGGAATGGGGTCTGGGATTCTACTCCAACCTTTTCATAATACCAAAGCCCAATGGCGACGTCAGGCCTATCTTAGACCTCAAACGCCTAAATCGCTTTCTAAACATTCAGACCTTTCGTATGGAGTCCATACGTTCGGTGGCAGCCAGCCTACATCAAGACGACTTTCTAGCATCTATAGACATAAAAGATGCGTATCTGCACGTGCCGATCTACCCGGCACATCACAGGTTTCTTCGTTTTATGATAGATCACCGCCATTACCAGTTCGTAGCCCTCCCTTTCGGGTTGGCAACAGCTCCGCGGGTATTCACAAAGGTGTTAGCCCCGGTGCTAGCCGTCCTAAGGACAGAAGGCATTTTGGTCTTGGCATACTTGGACGATCTTCTGGTTATCGACAGCTCAGCTTCCAGCCTCAATCAGGCAGTAGGTCGCACAGTTCAGCATCTAGAGGAATTCGGGTGGATTGTGAATCTAGATAAATCGATATTGAAACCCACAAAGCAGTTGGAATATCTAGGCCTTCGGCTAGATACAGACTGCCAGAGGATAATTTTACCTCAAGCAAAGATCAGATCAATAGCTCAAGCAGTTCAAGTGATCTTAGGCAAGAAGAGGCCGACTATTCGCCTATGTATGCGACTGCTGGGGAAGATGGTGGCCGCCTTCGAGGCAGTACCCTACGCCCAGATCCATACCAGATATCTTCAGGCAGCCATTCTCTCTGCTTGGAACAAGTCCATTCAGGCGTTAGATCGTCCGTTAGTGCTCTCCCCGAAGGTCCGGCGCAGCATGTTTTGGTGGCTGGTCCCTCAAAATTTGTCAAAGGGGAAATCCTTTTGCCCCATCACGTGGAAGATAGTAACCAAGGATGCCAGCCTATCAGGTTGGGGGGCAGTTCTAGAAGGGCAGACCCAGCAAGGGCAGTGGTCGGAGGCAGAAAAACTGCTTCCCATCAATATCCTAGAGATCAGAGCTGCTCGACTGGCCCTGATCGCCTGGACTCTCCCCCTTCAGGGTCTGCCAGTGAGGATACAGTCCGACAATGCCACTGCGGTGGCATACATAAACCACCAGGGGGGCACGAGGAGCCTAGCAGCTCAAAGGTAAGTAAACCTGATTTTCTCATGGGCCGAAGCCCATGTACCCTGCATCTCGGCAGTGTTCATCCCAGGGATAGACAATTCTCAAGCAGATTTTTTGAGTCGTCAACAGTTGCTCCCGGGGGAGTGGTCTCTTCACCCCCAGGTATTCCAAGAGATTTGCCAAAGATTCGGAGTCCCAGATGTGGACATTATGGCAACGAGATCCAACAAAAAGTTGGACAAATTCATATCCCGAGCCAGGGATCCCTCGGCCTACGGGACCGATGCGTTGGTTTGCCCTTGGCACCAGTTTTCTCTCCTGTATGCGTTCCCTCCACTTCTACGGAGGATCTGGGTGGAGCGCAGGCCTGTGATCCTGGTGGCCCCAGCCTGGCCCAGGAGGGCTTGGTACGCACTCATCGTGAAGATGTCAGTCGGGGCGCCGTGGCTGCTCCCCCTGCGCCCAGATCTGCTGTCTCAGGGCCCAATCTGCCACCCTGCTTCACAGCAGCTAAATTTGATGGCTTGGCGGCTGAATCCCTAATTCTTAAGGGCAGAGGCCTCTCAGCTCAGGTCATATCTACGTTGATTCAGGCTAGGAAACCGGTCTCCAGAAATATTTATTACAGAGTCTGAAGGACCTATGTGGAGTGGTGCGAGTCTCAAAAATTGCATCCTCGAAAGTTTTTTATTGACAGGATCTTGCGATTCCTCCAGGTTGGCGTTGACAAAGGGTTGGCTCTTAGTACTCTGAAGGGGCAGGTGTCGGCTTTATCGATATGGTTTCAAAGACCCTTGGCCACCCATTCACTTATGAAAACCTTCTTGCAGGGGGTCTTGCATGTGAATACCCCTATTAGAGCTCCCCTCTGCCCCTGGAATTTAAATCTGGTCTTGTCAGCTTTACAAAGGCAGCCGTTTGAACCTCTGACAGAAATCCCTCTTGTGCTACTAACCCGAAAGTTGGTTTTCTTGGTAGCTATGGCTTCGGCCAGAAGGGTTTCCGAGCTGGCAGCCTTGTCATGCAGGGAGCCATACCTTATTCTGCATAAGGACAGAGTGGTTCTGCGGCCTCAACCTTCTTTCCTTCCTAAGGTCATATCCAGTTTTCACTTGAATCAGGACCTAGTCCTACCATCCTTCTTTCCTACTCCCCAGTCCAGAGAGGAAAGGCTGCTTCATACTTTGGACGTGGTTCGAGCCATGAGGGTCTATCTCAAGGCTACAGAGAAGATTCGGAAAACAGATGTGCTTTTTGTTCTTCCGGATGGCCCCAAGAAGGGTCATCCGGCTGCCAAGTCTTCCTTGGCTAGGTGGATTAAGCAGCTGATTTTTCAGGCCTATGGTCTGAAGCGCGTTCCACCTCCCTTATCAGTTAAAGCCCATTCTACGAGGGCCATGAGTGCCTCCTGGGCGGCACACCATCAGATCTCTATGGCACAGGTTTGCAAGGCGGCAACCTGGTCTTCCGTACATACGTTTACTAAATTTTATAAGTTAGACGTTGCAAAGGGTACGGACGCAGCATTTGGGCAGGCGGTCCTACGGGCAGCAGTATAGAATCCTCTGGTCCGGGTCACGCCCCTTTTTTTCTGTTGGTGGAGTTACTTTACTTCCTGATAATTTTTTATTTGGCTATTCTTGGCCTTACGGTCTCCCTCCCTTCATAGAGCATTGCTTTAGGACATCCCAAGTGTAATGGCTATGCGCTCTGTGTCCCGTGATGTACGATAAAGAAAAAGATTTTTAATGAACGGCTTGCCTGTAAAATCCTTTTCTTGAAGTACATCACGGGACACAGAGCTCCCACCCCTCTTTTGGGGAACATTGTGTAACCTCGGAGGATTGCTTGCTACAAAACTGAAGCACTCCCAGTGGGAGGGGGTTATATAGGGAGGAAACTTCCTGTGAAATTGATTACACCAGTGTCCACACCTGAAGGTACCCATATAACCCAAGTGTAATGGCTATGCGCTCTGTGTCCCGTGATGTACTTCAAGAAAAGGATTTTACAGGCAAGCTGTTTATTAAAAATCCTTTTATTTGCTTTAATTTCAAACTGTTGTACTAAACGAAGTATAAGAAGTATAATTCCCCTTTGGAATTACGGAGACAGTAGACTTTCTGTGTTGCCAGATTAATCTAAGCCTTAAAAGAGGTGCAGGGTCTAAAAGCACTTTGCAAGAGATGGCACCCATGTTGCAGGATTGATGCAACAGTGAAAAAGCAGAAGTAAACTGATTAAAAATTGGCAGGCAAGGTCATAGTCTATCAGAGAAAAAGTCAGGGCAGGTAATTAACGAGAAGTGTCAAGAAAAAGGCAGTTGCGTTTTAGCAGGAATTGGCACCAGAATAGAAGTAGCAAGGTCAGCGCGATTTCAGATGCTACTCGATAGACATCTATGTGGCTTCAAACACGGATGTCTATTCAAGTCGCACAAATTGATGCGGCACTGCAAAATCGGTGTCGCACCAATTGGAACAGTGCCATTGCCATCAATAGGCTGCAACTTGTCATGCGATTTGATCTCTCAAATCGCACCAATGTGAACCTAGGCTTAAAGTGGATTGGTTTCTATGCAGAGCTGCACCACATTTTGCATTCTCCAGTTTTAGTGTAATTGTGTAGTTTTGGTGTAAATGTAAAGTTGGTTAGGAAACTATACCTACAGAGAATGGATGATTTTTTGGAAGATTTCTAGAGACCATGTCAGTCTAAAGGATTCAAGCCATTAGGTCCCCAAAGGAGAAGAGCTCTTATACTCATTTGGTCCCCTTTCTCTGGTCGCCCGTATCCCCCTCTGCTCGAGTGTTGTGGCTTCTATAATTGTCTTTGGCAATCAACACTTCAGGAGTGTCTGTCGACTATACGTCATGGTTCATTTCTCCTGGTTATTGCGGGACACAGCAGTGTTCTAGGTATTGGAGGAAGAAGCCACAGTGCACTGCAGGAGACAGACATTCAACACACCTGTAAGTGTTAAGTGTGGAATGGAGGGTCACCAAATATGTACGTATAATTTCTCTGCTGAAACCCAGTGGTCTGAATGCTTTAGGAACCTTACTGGTGTCTATAATAAAATATTTTAAAAAATATGCTTTATCAAAGGAACTGTAATTAAATGTAATGCATGAAAATGTTTTATGAGCATGTTGTGCTACTTGTAGAATTTCTGGGTAATCGCTTTTTGAACAGGTGCAAACTTTTTGACTGTAATTTATGCTAAGCCATCATTTGCACTGGTAACATTCCTGTCCAATTATTCTATTAGTAGTTTAAATGTAAAATAATGCAGTGTCTGCTTCGATTTACTGTAATCATTTTTATGACAAATACAATATTCTAAAGTCATTGAAAACACAACACAACTACTGTTTACAGGTTTTTTGTTTTAAATATCATTTAGTTAATGAGTACAGAAAGAAAGCAGGAATATGATTAGAACAGTGGTGGTCAAATTTATTTATTTTTTGATATAGTGGGGCAGCCCCAACATCAGCAAAGGGCCCCGAGGGCTGCAAAATGGGTACCAAAGGCACAACATCTGACTGGACAGTCTCTGACAGTATGCGCTTCTGCATTGCCTTCTGATTGTTGATGGTGTCTATGTGACGATAACAAACCTTGGTAATAAAATATGCATTTATTCATAGCATAATGTATTTTCAGGACAACCTTATTGGATCTCTGCTGGCCATATTTGGACATCTTGTTATCAGTATTGCACTTAATCTACAGGTAAGAAATTATTCAAAATTGTTGAGGGTAAAAGGGTGGCTAGAGCAAACAGAAAAAGAGCTGTTATTCTTGGCGAAGAATGAGGATTAGTGAACTTACATTTTCTACATCGCCTCCTGGAACTTGATGACTTGACGCATTCAGTTTTTGTTCAACCGCTTAAAGGGACACTAAAGTCAGGACTTTTTTTTTTTTTTTTAAATAAGTTTGGAACGGTGAGGTAAAACGGGGGGGGGGGGGGTTTGGGTTGCTGTGAAAACTTTTACCTTTACAACTTCTTTAGAGGGATATTAAAATCAAACATTTTATTATATTACAGCTTAACAATCAATAAATGTTATGGCTGTATTTGCTTTTTTATTTTTATTTTTTTAGGCTTGCTTTCTTGTATTTTATCCTTGTGATCCAGTCAGTAAGTCTGTTATTTTTATTATTTAACAGAACAAACTCTTCTGCAAATGTAGCAGTTGGAGTGTTGAGACAAACTATTTACTACTAACGGGTGCTTACAATGATCACCCTTCTTTTATTTATGTAAAACTTTGAACCTTCCTTTTCTTTTTTTTTTTTACTTTTTTTAACCACTTAGGCCTCGTACACACGATTAAATGTGTCTGTTCAAATCGGTCGGACCAACCGATTTGAACAGATCTGTCTGCTGGGATTTTGGTTTGCTCGCGTGTACACACGAGCAAACCAAAATCCCCGCCAGCAGACAGCGCGCTGACGTGTCGGTGACGTGGCGGTGACGTTGACGCCGCCACGTCACCGCACCAGGAAGTAAAACACTTCCGCGCATGTGTCAAAACCATTCGGCGCGTGTGCGAGAAGACATGTCTGCTGGTTATCGTACTAACCAGCAGACATCTCGGGCGGACGGGTTCCCAGCCGACAGATTTCAAAGCATGCTTTGAAATCTGTCGGGTGGCCAAATCCGTCTGTTTGCCCGTACACACGATCGAATCTGTCTGCTGAAACGGTCTAGCAGACCGTTTCCAGCAGACAGATTTGATCGTGTGTACGAGGCCTTAAAGTGGTTGTAAACCCTTACAGACCACTTTAACCTATAGGTAAGCCTAGATTAAGGTTTTAGGAGATATTTGCAAAGACACCGATGTATAGACAATGACACTGGGCATGCTGTTGCTAACGACGATCATGTCATTGGTGGCGGCACCCGCATGCATGCACGGGAGTGACGTCATCGCGGCTCCGGCCAGTAACTGTGCGATATGCGGAAGTGAATCGGGAGAGATTGCGCCGACGGAGGAGGTGGCCGAGCACCGCTGTGGAGGCTTCGATCTTGGGTTAGTACTTCATAATGAGATAGTATGCTATGCATATAAGCTCATTATGCCTTGGACTTGCAGGGTGTTTTTAAAAATAAAATAAAAAAAAAAGAGAGAAAAAGCAGATCAACAGCCTGTTTTGCTGCCCCTCTGCCACCCATGAGATCAAGGTCTTTTGAATAACTTCACATTAAGAGCAGCTAGACGTGAGTGATGGCTCACCTAACAGCTTGTTTAAGTCTGTAAGGCATATGTAAATAGTTTATTGTCCATAATCTTGACACTGGTGCACTGTAGCCTCCAGTAGAAATGCCATGTTGTCCCTCCAAAAATCTCAATACTGCATCATGGACCTAGAAAACAAAGAATTTGAGTTTGCAGGAAGTGCATCTAGTTTGCACCTAGAAAATTATTTCTGTTTTATTGCTGAGGATGCATTACCTTGTTTGACATTTATAAAGGTTTGCCTAGGTTATTATGGTGACCATTGCTAATGACCTTTTTTTTTTTCAATGTATAGAAATACAGCCATATACGTTTGGCTAGTTCCAAAGACCCTCGTACCTACTTCAAGACAAAGACATGGTGGCTCGGTCTCTTTTTGGCAATACTGGGAGAAACAGGGGTGTTTTCTTCCTATGCTTTTGCTCCGCTGTCTCTAATTGTGCCTCTTAGTGCTGTTTCTCTCATAGGTAAGTATAAAAGATTAAACAGTTATTTTATAAAATGTTTAAATTGCAGGTTTATCATGAAATTATAACATCCTGAAAAGCCACGGAAAATAAAATATACATTTACTTATTTAACCACTTAAGCCCCGGACCAATATGCAGCTAAAGGACCAAAGGTGTTTTTACAATTTGGCACTGCGCTGCTTTAACTGGTAATTGCGCAGTCATGCAATGTTGTACCGAAACTAAATTTGCGTCCTTTTCTTCCCACAATAAGAGCTTTCTTTTGATGGTATTTGATTGCCTCTGCGATTTTTATTTTTTGCGACATAAACGAAAAAAGACCGAAAATTTTGAAAAAAAATATATATTTCTACTTTTTGTTATAAGAGAAATCGAATAAACAACATTTTAGTCAAACATTTAGGCCAAAATGTATTCAGCCACATGTCTTTAGTGAAAAAATCGCAATAAGCGTTTATTGGTTTTCGCAAAAGTTATAGCGTCTACAAACTAGGGTACATTTTCTGGAATTTACACAGCTTTTATTTTATGACTGCCTATCTCATTTCTTGAGGTGCTAAAATGGCAGAGCAGTATAAAACCCCCCCAAATGACCCTATTTTGGAAAGTAGACACCCCAAGGAAACTGCTGAGAGGCATGTTGAGTCCATTGAATATTTTTTTTTTTTAGTCCCAAGTGATTGTAAAAAAAAATTTTTGGTCATTATTCAAAAAGTTGTCACTAAATGATATATTGCTCACACATGCCATGGTTATATGTGGAATTGCACCCTATAATACATTCTGCTGCTTCTCCTGAGTACGGGCATACCACATGTGTGGGAATTTTTGATTTCACTCCTCACTAATCACAGTTTCGAAGGCCATAAAATGCCAAAATAGCACAACCCCCCCCCCCCCCAAATGACCCCAAACCTTTATTAGGGGGAGTAGGGGGCTACCCTGGACCTAAAGGGGCCTAAAGCTAACTGCCCTAACACTTTTTTCTGTCACAAATGACACTAAATGCAGTGATCAGAAAATAAATGATCACTGCAATCAGTGATACTGTGACAGGGGGCTGGGGGGGGGGTGACTGTGGGGGGGGGGGTTTATGTGCCTGTGTGTACTGGTGTCAGTGTGGTACTTGGTGCAACTTACTGTGAGATGTCTTCTTTTCTCAGGGCCGGTCGAAAAGACCGACACGAGGAGGATGACATCACTTCCTCTGTCTGTGTTTACAGTTACACAGGCAGAGGACAAGCAGAGGGGGATTCTCACTGGCTGGTAGTGATCGTGAGGGGGTGGCTAGAAACGAATAGCCACCCCCTCATCCCGGATCACTCCCACGGAATTACAGACCGCCGCAAGTACCGGGGGGGTTCCCGATCGGACCCCCGACCCACGTCTAGGCAGGCACGCACAGGTACGTTGATCTGCCTGTCCGTGCCATTCTGCCGACGTATATGTACATGCGGCGGTCCTTAAGTGGTTCAAATAGTTAAATATTTTTCTATTTGTGTTTTTAAAATCATTTAGATTACTGTCTACCAGTATATAACTTGGTTATGGAGAAATATATTTTAAAGCCGATCATTTGCATGTTCATGGAAAAATCATCAAAAGAGAAGTATGGGCTTTGCAAAAAAAAAAACATACTTCTCATGGTGGATGCAGCATCTGTCCCCATCGAACCTGCAGTGAGTACTGAGCAATAAAACACAGCTGATCACTCGGTTCTCTTCCTCTGCTGTGAGCAGAGATCAGGGACTGTCTGTCAGCGGGTTCTCTGCTCTGCCCCTCCAACACTCACTGGAGCACTGGAATGTGAAGGGGGCGGGTGGGGCTGATTCAGGCTCTTACCGGATTGCTGAGTCAGTGCCAGTCCACGGTCCTCGGTGGGCTCTGTGACGTGAGCCGAAAGCAGACTTTAGCCCGCTGATGGCTGAACACGGGTTACAGAAGTGCAGAATGAACTGCACTCCTGAGAACCATAGAAGTATGTCCAAAAAAACTTTGGCTATACACCCCCCACCCCCCCTTATATCGAAAGACATGCAATGCTAAATGTTACATATGATGTCAATATTGTCTTAAAAAAAAAAAGTCCATATAGATTTCAGTAGTAGAGAGGAAGTCCCAAGACCAGCTTCTGTGTGAAATGAGACCATCTAACCGTGATATAGCCAAGGAGCTTAACAGAAGAGATGGACCCTCAAATTAGAGTGGTCACAAAGCGCCTTATAGTTGTTAGGTCTTCAGTGATTATGGATAAAGGGTGGATAATACCATCCACATACCACATTAGCAGGGGGTACCAGAATGGGTAACAATGTTACATTTAGCGCTGCATATATATAATTTATTTGTGCTCATAAGTTTACATACCCTAGCAGAATTGATTTCTTGGCCATTTTTCAGAGAATATGAAAGATGACACTTTTACACATGGTTAGTGTTTGGCTGAAGCCATTTATTATCAATCAACTGTGTTTACTCTTTTTAGGTCTGGTTCACACTGGTACGATTTGAGATGTCAAATCGCATTTCAAATTGGCGGCATTTGACGGCAATGGCACCGTCTTAATCGGAGCTGCACCGATTTTCAAAAAGTAGTTCCTGTACTACAGAAACCTGCACAGATGTCTCTGAAATCGCGGCCGAAATCGGGACTGCCAGCGTGAGTGAAATCGTGCGAGTTCAGCTGAACTTGCACGGCTTCACTACCGCAGCCCAGTTAAAAGTGTTTTGTGGTATTTGTGGACGAGGCCCTTTTTCTTCTCAGATGGTAAAACTGCCCATTCCTCTAGGCAAAAAGCCTCCAGTTTCTGTAAATTGTTGGTCTGTCTTGCATGAACTGCACATTTGAGTTCATGCAAGACATGAGTGGCTCAATGATATTGAGGACAGGAGACTGAGGTGGCCACTCCAGAACCTTCACTTTATTCTTCTGTAGCCAATAACATGTCTACTTGGCCTTGTGTTTTGGATCATTGTCATGTTAGAATGTCTAAGTACATCCCATGCGCTGCTTCCTGGCTGATGAATGCAAATGTTCCTGCAGTATTTTTTGATAACATACTGCATTCATCTTGCCAAACAATTTTGACCACATTTCCTGTGCCTTTGTAGCTCACACATCCCCAAAATATCAGTGATCCACCTCCGTGCCTTTCATCATAGGCCTTGTTGACTCCCCTTCAAATGTAGCATTAATGGTTGTTGGCAAAAAGCAAAATTTTGGTCTCATCACTCCAAATGACTTTGTGCCAGAAAGTTTGAAGCTTGTCTCTGTTTTTGGCATATTGTAAGTGGGATACTTTGGCATTTGCGTAGTAATAGCTTTCTTCAAGTGCCTCCTTTTATTGTGCATCTTGAAACGGCCTCACCACGTTTTCAGAGAGTCTTGTATTTCACCTGAAGTTATTTGTGGGTTTTTCTTTGCATTCCAAACATTTTCCACTTCTTGATTAGAGTTTGAACACTGCCGATTTGGCATTCTAAATTCCTTGGATATCGTTTAATATCCCTTTCCTGTTTTATACAGATCATCTACTTTTCTCCGCAGATCCTTTGACAATTCTTTTGCTTTCACCATGACTTAGAAACCAGAAACATCAGTGCAGCACTGGATGAAAGATGCAAATAGCTCACTTAAAACATGAATAGTTGACACACAGTCCTCCTTGACCTCTCTCTCACTGTACAAGAAGAATCCCTATTAAGACTTGTTCCAAATCCCCATGCAATTAAATAATCAATATTGCGATGTGAAAAAGTAGTCCATTCCAAGTAATGGTTGACGTACTTATCGGCTTAATGTCAAGTCCACAGATCCAGTGTCCCAGGATATGCTCCTCCTTTATCTTTACACTCCAACCTTGCAAAGTATGTGAAACCGTATCGGCTGTGTCAGAGGCTGGTTACCAATGCGGACTGCATTGGTAACCAGCCTCTGACGCAGCCGACAGGGATCCGTGAATATGGTCAGGCCAGCACAGCCCATCTCTGGATGATGTGCCTTTGATCTAAATATGGTTTCACATACCTTGCAAGGTCAGCTTTTCTAAAGATAAAGGAAGAACATGTGCTGGGACACTAAATCAGCATTACGCTGATAAGTATATCAATCGTTACTTGGAACAAACTACTTTTTCACATAGCAATATTGATTATTTCATCGTATATTTGGAACAAGTCTTCATAGGGACTCTTCTGGTACAGTAAGAGGGAATACTGTGTTAACTATCCATGTTTTCAATGACCACCACCACCACATTGGTCTTTTATATACACATAGCGACTCCCCCTCTTGCATACCTCCTCTGGACCACTTACCCAGCCCCCCTCCCCCTTCCAGTTTTTCCATCACCTCAACTATACAATTATCAACTAGTCTACAGTTTTCCAGTATGGATCAGGAGATCTATGGACATCATCTCACAGTTTCTATATTGTGGATTGAAATTATAAATCCTTTGAACACAAGTCCAATCTATTGATACAGTTTTTAAGGTCACTGTCTAATTGGTCTTGGAGACCTGGGGATATTATCCCACTTGTTTTGTGTGTGTGTGTGTGTGTGTGTATGTATGTATGTGTATATATAATATATATATATATATATATATATATACAGTGCAGAAAATAAGTATTTGAACACCCTGCTATTTTGCAAGTTCTCCCACTTGGAAATCATGGAGGGGTCTGAAATTGTCATCGTAGGTGCATGTCCACTGTGAGAGACATAATCAAAAAAAAAAAATCCAGAAATCACAATGTATGATTTTTTTTACTATTTATTTGCATGATACAGCTGCAAATAAGTATTTGAACACCTGAGAAAATCAATGTTAATATTTGGTACAGTAGCCTTTGTTTGCAATTACAGAGGTCAAACATTTCTTGTAGTTTTTCACCAGGTTTGCACACACTGGAGGAGGGATTTTGGCCCACTCCTCCACACAGATCTTCTCTAGATCAGTCAGGTTTCTGGGCTGTCGCTGAGAAACACGGAGTTTGAGCTCCCTCCAAAGATTCTCTATTGGGTTTAGGTCTGGAGACTGGCTAGGCCACGCCAGAACCTTGATATGCTTCTTACAGAGCCACTCCTTGGTTATTCTGGCTGTGTGCTTCGGGTCATTGTCATGTTGGAAGACCCAGCCTCGACCCATCTTCAAAGCTCTAACTGAGGGAAGGAGGTTGTTGCCCAAAATCTCGCAATACATGGCCCCGGTAATCCTCTCCTTAATACAGTGCAGTCGCCCTGTCCCATGTGCAGAAAAACACCCCCAAAGCATGATGCTACCACCCCCATGCTTCACAGTAGGGATGGTGTTCTTGGGATGGTACTCATCATTCTTCTTTCTCCAAACACGGTTAGTGGAATTATGACCAAAAAGTTCTATTTTGGTCTCATCTGACCACATGACTTTCTCCAATGACTCCTCTGGGTCATCCAAATGGTCATTGGCAAACTTAAGACGGGCCTTGACATGTGCTGGTTTAAGCAGGGGAACCTTCCGTGCCATGCATGATTTCAAACCATGACGTCTTAGTGTATTACCAACAGTAACCTTGGAAACGGTGGTCCCAGCTCTTTTCAGGTCATTGACCAGCTCCCCCCGTGTAGTCCTGGGCTGATTTCTCACCTTTCTTAGGATCATTGAGACCCCACGAGGTGAGATTTTGCATGGAGCCCCAGTCTGAGGGAGATTGACAGTCAAGTTTAGCTTCTTCCATTTTGTAATGATTGCTCCAACAGTGGACTTTTTTTCACCAAGCTGCTTGGCAATTTCCCCGTAGCCCTTTCCAGCCTTGTGGAGGTGTACAATTTTGTCTCTAGTGTCTTTGGACAGCTCTTTGGTCTTTGCCATGTTAGTAGTTGGATTCTTACTGATTGTATGGGGTGGACAGATGTCTTTATGCAGCTAATGACCTCAAACAGGTGCATCTAATTTAGGATAATAAATGGAGTGGAGGTGGACATTTTAAAGGCAGACTAACAGGTCTTTGAGGGTCAGAATTCTAGCTGATAGACAGGTGTTCAAATACTTCTTTGCAGCTGTATCATACAAATAAATAGTTAAATAATCATAAATTGTGATTTCTGGAATTTTTTTTTTTGATTATGTCTCTCACAGTGGACATGCACCTACGATGACAATTTCAGACCCCTCCATGATTTCCAAGTGGGAGAACTTGCAAAATAGCAGGGTGTTCAAATACTTATTTTCTGCACTGTATATATATAATAAAAAAAATGTTGCCAGCTTGGGTGGTATTGCTCTCATGCTAAGTATGTATGATGCTTTTATGTCTTTTTCTTATACCATAATATCAATAAACCTCCATTTATTTATTATTGGTTTTTTTTTTTGGTTTGTTTTTTTGTAATGACTTTTTTGTATGGCGAGTGAAGTTCCAGAGACACATGCTACCATAGGGTTGGTTGAGCTGGTTGAGCTACAACAGGTTTTATCTTTTTGAGTTTAATATTTAGATCATAAAAGTTACATATATGGATAGTGAGACAATTCTTGGTTATTGCCCACCTTCATTGGCCTGCTCAAATTGTTGATAATAGTCACTGATGTCTGAAATGGGTTTTTACCACATAAACATGACAATTTTAAGGAAGTTAGTTCTAAAACTCCATTAACCACATCCATATTGACACATTACAACACTTTTATATCCATCTCATTTAAAGGTAATGCATTTCCTAACAGTGTTTTATACACTGCATTGTGTAAAATGTAAATCCTTGGAATCCGTGCAAATAGTTATTAAACGTTTGCATACTGTTCTTCATTATTTTACCCTGTAGCGCTGCACTGTATTTTTTTTTTTCTTTTTCAGATTTTTGTAAACATTTCAATGCAATCAGCAACTGTGATAATGCAACCCTTTACTTTTTTATAACACTGGGTACGATAGCAAAGCAATAATGGCTTGGGTAGATTTTGTATTCAGTATGCTGAAGATATAAAATATTTGAGTGTATTAAGAAGAATGCTTAGTATTTAATGCTTACAGTTTTTATAAAGAAATGTGCTTATCCTTTTCTTCTTCACCTTTTTTTTCTTTTTCTTTCAGCCAGCTCAATCATAGGCATTATATTTATTAAGGAAAAATGGAAAGCAAAGGAGTTCTTAAGTGAGTATATATTTTTTGTAGTTTTGAAATTATTGTTTTCATCTCTTGCATATTCCCTTAGGACTGATCAGTAAGGGCCAGCAAATAATTTTTTGTCCAGTAAATTTCCAAAGCCAATTAAAAAAAAATATATTCTTTTAGAGCAACTTCTCACAGAACAGATTATGTGGTTAATTCCTGTCTGGAAACTTGGGGAGATCCACCACTGGCAGGGCAATCAGCTTGGCTATAAGCTGAGCTGTTGTGTCGCCATTATGTGAGTCCTACATACAGTGCATCTGTAAAGTAGTCACAGCGCTTCACCTTTTTCCACATTTTGTTATGTTACAGCCTTATTCCAAAATGGAATAAATTCATTATTTCCCCCAATTTCTACAAACAATACCCCTCAATGACAACTTGAAATCTTTGCAAATTTAATAAAAAAAACAAAGAAATACCATGAAAACTAAGTATTTTCTTAGTAGCTCGAGTGCATCCTGTTTCCACTGATCATCCTGTTTCTACAACTTGATTGGAGACCACCTGTGGTAAATTCAGTTGATTGAACATGATTTAGAAAGGCACAGACCACCTGTGGTAAATTCAGTTGATTGAACATGATTTAGAAAGGCACACAGCTGCCTATATAACGCAGTTAACAGTGCATGTCAGGGCACAAACCAAGCAATGAAGTCCAAGGAATTGCCTGTAGAACTTCGAGACAGGATTGTAAAGAGGCACAGATCTGAGGAAGGGTACAAAAAAATGTCTGCAGCACTGAAGGTCCCAATGAGAACAGTGGCCTCCATCATCTGCAAATGGAAGAAGTTTGGAACCACCAGGACTCTCTTAGAACGGACCATCCGGCCAAACTGAGCGATCGGGGGAGAAGGGCCTTGGTTGGGGAGGTGACCAAGAACCCGATGGTCACTCTGACAGAGCTCCAATGTTTCTCTGTGGTGCCTGTGTGGTAGAGTGGCCAGACAGAGGCCACTCCTCAGTAAAAGGCACATGGCAGCCCACCTGGAGTTTGCCAAAAGACACCTGAAGGACTCTCGGACCATGAGAAACAAAATTCTCTAGTTTGATAAAACGAAGATTGAACTCTTTGGCCTGAATGGCAAGCATCATGTCTGGAGGAAACTAGGCACTGCTCATCACATGGCTAATAGCCTCTCTACAGTGAAGCATGGTGGTGACAACATCATACTGTGGGGATGTTGTTCAGCTGCAAGAACTGGGAGACTAGTCAGGATCGAGGAAAAGATGAATGCAGCAATTTACAGAAACCTCCTGTATGAAAACCTCCTCCAGAGCGCTCTGGACCTCGGACTGGGGTGAAGGTTCATCTTCCAACAGGACCATGACCCTAAGCACACAGCCAAGATAACAAAGGAGTGGCTATGGGACAACTCTGTGAATGTCCTTGAGTGGCCCAGACTTGAATCCGATTGAACATCTCTATAAAGATCTGAAAATGACTGCACCGACGCTCCCCATCCAACCTAATGGAGCTTGAGAGGTCCTGCAGAGGAATGGACGAAACTGCCCAAACATAGGTGTGCCAAGCTTGTAGCATCATACTCAAAAATTCCACAAGATATCAAGCTTCCTCCAATTAAAATTGGAATGACACATTTTTAACACACAGGAAATACAATATAATCTGTATTCTATGTTTTTTTTTCTCATCATATATTTTAGTATTGCAAGTTTATCTTCGGTGTTTAACTCCTTTTTATATACTAACAATATCTGTTTTGAAACACTTCATATTTTAAGTGTCATGTTTCTCCATATTTGAGCTCTCATACACAGCCCATTTTGCGGTTGGTTTCATCCATTCTTTTTGGTAATTAGGACACCGATGGTTGAATAATCGCTAAGCAATCTGTTTCAAATTAGGGTATTATAGTCTAGTTTTTCAATAGTCACTTTTCTTCACTCTTCTCACCTTGCTAGCACAAGCAACCTTTTTAATGCTTTTTCTTGGGGGAGCAGTATCTTTTCACTATAAGTACTATGAACCTTTTTTCTGAAATTTTGTCTCTTCCATTACACCTTCAGGCTCAGTTCATATCTATGCAGTTTGCTTTTGATCTGTCTCTGCAGTGCGTTTTTTTTTTTTTTAACTTGTTTTATATTTTTATTCTTTTTTTTCTTTGGCCAATTTGTTGTTGAGCAGATTAAAATGTGAATTGTGGCAAAAACACATTACATGCTTTTCTGCGGCTTCTACACTGTAGTCTATTGAACCCCCAAAAAAAAGTTTTTTTAAATCCCTGACCCTTTCAAAAAACGCAGCAGCTGAAAAATAGGATTTTTTTTTTTTTAAACGCAGGACAACACAGGACACAGAGCTCTTAATTACTTAGTAAATTATAGCTCACGATTAGGTAATTGGACACTGGCACACCCTAATTAGAAGAGAAGTTCCCCTCCTGTATAACCCCTACCATCTGGAGAGTACCTCCGTTTTTGTAGCAAAGCAATAAGTATCCCAAAATGTATATAAATATCCCCAAAAAGAGAGGCGAGGAGCTCTGTGTCCCGTGATGTACTCCAAAAAAAGGATTTTACAGGTAAGATGTTTAAAAAAAATCCTATTTTTTCTTTTTCGTACATGACCGCACACAGAGCTCTTGTTAATTACTTAGTGGGATGTTCCAGAGCAATGCTTAACTTGAGGGGAGGGAGACACAGATCAAAAGCAGACCACCATTGGACGTGAAGACCTATACTGCTGCCTTCAGCACACTTCGCCCAAAGGTGGTATCCTCAACCCCTCTTCCATCCACTTGATAGAATTTTGTGAACGTATGGACTGAAGACCAGGTTGCAGTCTTGCAGATCTGAGCCATAGTAATGCATTTCCCATGAAGCACTCGCTGCCCTGGTCAAGTGCGCTTTCACGTGAAAAGAAGCAATTGTCTTCTTTAAACCATAGGCCTGGATAATCACTTGCCGAATACACTTGGAGATAGTAGATTTCGATGCTGCCTGGCCCTTTCTGTGACCTTCTGACAGCACAAACAAATCATCAGTTTTATTTATCTGAGCCGTTGCTTTCAGATAGATCTTGACTGCTCTTACTACATCCTGAGAGTGCAATAATTTTTCTTCCGCAGAATGCGGATCTGGACAAAAGGATGGTAAGACCACATCTTGCCTCAGATAAAATTCTAAAACCACCTTAGGCAGAAAGTTGGTTGGGGACACAACACCACCCTGTCTTTGTGCATAATTAATTATGGATTTTTACAGGTAAAAGCCGCTAATTCGGATACCCTTCTAGCAGAGTATATCGCAACCAAAAAAAACTATTTTCTTGTCAACAAGGCCAAAGGAATATGGTGCATTGGTTCAAAAGGTCTTTGTGAAACAGTCAAAACTAAATTCAAATCCCATTGGCACAAGGGAGATTTAACTGGGAGATTTAACTGGCGGATTTACATGCAACACCCCTTGAATAAAAGTCTGAACCAAGGAATGAGAGGCTGGCGGCCTTTGAAAATATATTGACAAGGCCGAGATCTGACCCATGATGGTGCTCAAGACCAACTTCATTTCTACCCCCAACTGTAGAAAGGCAAGAACTCTACCAATGACATATTTTCGAGGATGCCAACCTCTGGATTCACATATGCCTTCCAGATTCTGTAATAGATGAGCCTGGAGGCCGGCTTCCTAGCATTAACCAGAGTGGAGAGAACTGGACCGAAAGTCTACGCTTCTTTAAGACGTAGGTCTCAACAGCCAAGCCATCAAATTTAGACTTTGTAAGGAAGGATGGAATGCCGGTCCCTACAAGAGCAGGTCTGGGCGTAGTGGGAGAACCCAAGGCATTCCCACGGTCATCTTTACGGTCTCTGTGTACCAGGATTTTTCTGGGCCAAGCTGGAGCCATCCGAATCGCCAGTTTATTTCCCCTCTTGATCCTGCGAAGAAGACGCGGTAAGAGCGGAACCAGAGCAAACGCATTGAAACACAGAAAACTGATCCCAAGGAATTACCAATGCATTTGATTTGCATGCTAGTGGACCCCTTGTCCTTGATGCAATGTTGTCCAACTTCCTGTTGAACCTGGAGGCTAGTAGATCTACATCAGAGGTACCCCATCTCTGGCATATGGCCAGAAATATCTCGGGGTGTAGAGACCAATCTCCTGGAAACAGCTGCTGGTAAATCAGATAGTCCATCTGACAATTTCACCAACCCCCTGGAATGAAGACTGCAGAAAGGCAAGGAACATGCTTTTCCGCCCAAATCAGAACGTGGTTCATCTACCTCTGGGCATCCAGACTCTGGGTGCCCCCTTGATGATTGATGTAGGCCACTGCTGTAGCACAGAACGTACTGCCCGGATCTCCAGAACATTGATGGGCAGGACCTTTTCAGCTTTGACCATTTTCCTTGGACCATAGCCTCTTACAGGACTGCCCCCCCAGCTCCATAAGGCTGGTATCAATTGACATCACCTTCCAGGTAACTGGGATGAAGGATTTTCCTTTCTGCTAATTCTTGGTCAGTAACGACCAACTGAGGCTTTGGCCGCATTGGCAGATCCAAGGCTTGCAACAGTTTTGAATGAAACTGGGCGTAAGAAACAGCCAGGTCATGTTTTCTGGTTTTCCATTATATTGAAAGGGAGATTTGATCAGTTTTGCTGCCTTGTAATTACCACAGCTGTTTTTATCTGAGGGAAATCCTGAAAATATGACCTGTTGGGGCGCCTTGAGGACTGGAGTTGAGAAACGCTGGTCTAGATATGCCATTGTCGTTATGCTCTTAGATTTGCCAGGAGCGGGGCTAGAACATTCGTAAACACCCGAGGTGCAGTAGCCCGACCAAAGGGTAGAGCCACAAACTGGAAGTGGCGCTGTTCTACTGCGACCCTTAGGATCCTTTTGAGCGGAAAAACATGGAGGTATGCATCTTTAAAGTCTATTGAAGCCAGAAACTCTCCCCCCTGCAGGGTGGAGACTATTGAGCGGATTGACTCCATGCGAAAAGAGCGAATGTTCAGGAATTCAAATCTTTTAGATTACCCCTTGGGATAGAAAGTGATCCAATGCTAGGAACAAATGCCTTCTTTTTACTGGATCTTTGTAGATGTTTGACCTTAGAACATGGGAAGGTGGGAATTCTTGAAATTCCAGCTTGTAATCCAGAGACGCCATGGAAATTACCCACTTGTCCTGAATCTCTTCCTGCCAAGCTTTTGAAAATCGCAGAAGTCACCCCCTCGTTGGACCGGGGGCGCCTCTTCATAAGGGGGCTTTGGGGCTCTGTTTAGCAGATCTTTGATCCCAAGGCTTCTTTTGTCCCTGGGTTTGGCCCTGGACTTTACTTCTTACTCGTTTGAGGAGGCCGTCACCACTGCCTGGAGGCTGTAGCCCCTGGGACTGGGGAGAAGGAACGTTTAAAGGAAGGACATTTACTCTTTCTTAACTGGCAACAGGGTAGTTTTACCACTAGAAATTTTTTGAATGTATTTATCCAGGTCATCCCCCAAACAAGCGCTCCCTGTCAAAGGGGAAACTGGCCAAAAGTTTTTTGCACGGAGCTTAAGCTGACCAATGCTTTAGCCACAAAATCCTGCGCATGTGTACAAGCAGGAGAGTAAGGCGGGGATGCTTGTTGAATAGAATCTTTAATGGCATCCACTGCAAAACATAAGGCCTTGGGTAGGTCCGCCCAATCTTTGACCTGTTCCCCAGGGAGAATTTTGATCACCTGCTTCATCTGCCCCTTAAAGGAACACTAAAGGTTTGTTTTTTATTAGATCAATTGATTGCTGTAAGCTAGAGCATTTAAATATCACTTACCTCGTTTTTCGTTTTGACCTCCAAAATACAGTAATCCAGGTTTGAAAATGCAATTTCCTGTCTCTCCTCTGGTTGCTTTCCACCAGCACCTGAGCTGTTTTGCATAGTGGAAAGCAGAATGTGCTCACCCCCTCCCTATGACTACAGCCCTGCGTGAAGATGCTCTCTTATCCCTCACAGGCATGGAGGCTAAGCCTGATGGGAACTGTAGTTCCCATTAGGCCGTGATGCAGCAAGAATGAATGCGCACTGCAAACCAGGAAGTCAGTGAGAATAACAAATCAGGAGTGACGGAGGTGAATAAAACGGCTCGATTTCAACAGGTATCAAACTAGTTATAATGCAAAACATTACTTTTTACTTTATCAGCTACTGTCAGACTTTAATTTAAGAGGAAAATATTTTTGTCTTTACAACCCCTTTAAATACCTGGCACGCGCCAATCGCTGCCACTGCAGGTTGGGTTACAGTTCCAGACATACTAAAGGAGGATCTGAATAAACACTGAATAAAGTTGGATCTCTGAATACCTGAGCATTGTCCACAGGATGGGTAAGACTTTTATTCAGGCAGGAAATTGTCTATTGTCGGCAAGTTCCATTTCTTGGTGACTTTCTTCTCCATTGAAAAAAGGCAAACTTTTTGGGAGGAGAAAATGGCTTATCTGGGTGTTCCCAGTCAGCATAAATACGTTTTTCTAATAAAGGATGGACCGGGAAGGTATATGCAGCCTGCAGTGATTTTAATGATCCCAAGGAGGAGATGCTTCCCTGCCGTTCTAGCTTACAAAAGCTTGCCCGCGCGTGTCTATGGGAGGGGGGGAGAGGTACTCCAAACGAGCGCCATTGGACCCGGACTACGAGGGAACCCCCCCCAACATGATTGTGGCAGAGCCTGAAGAGGAGGAATTGAGGCGATCATCAGACCGGCTGACACTGAGCTTTTCATCCTGGAGAGCATTGTAAGTAAAACACCAGGTATGTCTCTTTACTCCCTCTAGTGGCGGAATTTAGGTAAGATATGCAGCTACTCGCAGAGGAAAATCCTTTTCTTCACTTACCTTATATCCCCGCTGCAGGATACTGATGGATATCAGACAGATCCAACCTTCACCCATCACGGTGGGCTGTGCTGTGCCAACCTTCAGGGTTCTCTGTTCCTATTCAAAGGCGGCCTCTTCCCTGGACCTGTAGAAGACTCTGCCAGAAAACCTTTGCACATTTTTAAATGCATGTCCAAAGTGCTGGATGCCAGAGCCCAGTCCTACAAGAGAAATGTTACAGGCATAACCTCGCTCTTCTGCGAGGCCCAGGTACAATCCATTTTGGTGTTTTTTTCTGGCCCTCTTGGATGGATCCGGTTGGACAGCTCCTTGACCCCTGGAGGGATCCCTCTGTAGAGCTTTCTTCTTGGCACTTCTTTAACCATGACCAACACCTTAGACACTGGCAAAAAAAGAGGTACTCTCCAGATGGGGGGGGGGGGGGGGGGGGGGGGTTTATATAGAAGGGAACTTCTCTTCTAATTAGGGTGTGCTACTAAGTAATTAACAAGAGCTCTGTGTCCCGTGATGTATGAAAAGGAAAAAGCATAGATGTGAACGTGCCGATAGGAAACCAAGTTAAATGAAATGTAGTTCATTTCTGCAAAAGGCTTAAAAAAACGCATAGGTGTGAACAGGCCTTGGATATTAAATCTTGCTTTGAAGAGATCAGTCACCTTTTATCAAGGTTTGCTGATTTACATGATTTTTTCCACCTGCAAACATCCAACTGCATGTTGACTAACCAAGCTTCCTTTGATGTATATGTGTATGTCTTCTCTCTCCACCCTCCCAAGGGCGTTATTTCTTGTCCTTTATAGGCTGTGGGCTTGCAATCGTTGGCACATACTTGCTGATAACCTTTGGACCCAATAGCCATGAGAAAATGACTGGAGAGAATATTGTCAAACATTTAGTGAGCTGGCCATTTCTGTTGTACATGGTAAGTTTCATTTTCTAGGCCATTTTCTAAAATAGAAGTTAAAGCTGAGTTCCACCCAAAAAGTGACCCCCCCCCCCCCTCCGGTGTCACATTTGGCACGTTTCAGGGGTGGAGTCAATGTAATAGGTTTCAGTCAGGTTTGCAAGGACTACTGGGAAACATGATGCCTATCTCAGAAACCCTTGCAAATAGCCTTATGACTTAATAGCCCAGGCTAATAAGGAGGAGGAAGTAATGAAGGACTACAAAATAAAGGTATTTACAAGCAACAAAATAAATAAAAATTGTCCATTCTGAACACTATGAGATTAGGGCATGCAGCACAGACAAACATAAAAAAATGGGTGGAACTCCACTTTAAGGCTTCAGCAAGACCTGTTTAAAAATACTTTGGTCATGGCTTCCAAGTTATCCGAGAGGGTGATGTCAGCATGCCTCACTTCTGCTTCCTGGAATAATTGGGCACTCATTATTCCATGAGAATGTGGCATAGCACAATGCAGAAATATATTCTTGTGGGATTTTGAGTGGCCAGGAGTCAGGGGTGAGGCATGTGATGTTAATTTTGTATGTTTTTGTTTTGTGAAATCTTTATTTTTTATTTTTTTTTATCTACGGCTTTTTTATTTATTTTTTTGGGCAGCAAGGGACTGGCAGGGAAGTGGACATACCATTTCTTAGAAGGTCCACTTTACTAATACTGTCAAATCATCAGTAAAATCATCAGTAAAAGTATTGAAAATAAAGCTCTGATCCTAAGTTGAGCTGTGTCCCTACACAAAACTAGTCAAATCGGGGTACAGGAAAAAAAAATATATAACATTTTTTTTCTTTGTCTTCTAAATGTTATCAATGTTTCCATAAAATGGATTACTTCAATCGATCCTTCATTCACATGGGTGTACTTAAGTGTATGCCTGTGTGAGGGCCATATTTTTCCACACAAGAATTCCCAGGTGTTCCCTGCATCCCCCGTGCAGGCAGTTCTATTCATGTCAGTTTGAACAAATCAAGGCCTCTGTTCCCTGTCCCAGCTTTGTCCATGCAGCCGCTTTGTGTTTCAATTGACATGAATGGGAATGTCTACACAGTGATGCATTGAACACCTGAGCATCCCCGTGCAGGCAAACTTGCCCCTTGCACGGGTATATGACATAGTACTCTAGTGTGAACAAAGCCTTAGGACTTTACATCTCATTTGTTCTTCTCTTATGCCTTGTGTGTTGTCTTCTCAGCTGGTGGAAATCCTTGCCTTTTGTTCCCTGCTGTATTACTACAAACAGAAGAATGCCAATTACATGCTCATCATACTGTTGCTGGTTGCATTATTAGGTATGTCAATTATTTATAGTCTGTCCTCCGCCCATTTTATTGCACCTACTGTGCAGATATTTGCATGAATTTTCATAGACTTTCTCTGTAGTTCTGGAGCTCTTTCCTCCTGGATTTGCAACATATTCACACAAAATGTATTTCTGGAATACAAAGCATCTTGCTATGCAGTGTTGGCATGAGTAGGTTTGTAACGGCCATTACTTCTACCGATATGATGCAGTAGAGGTCACAGACTGTCCTCATGTGAGTAGTATAAGGTATGCTATGTTCATCACACCTTTTGGGACTTTCGATTTAACTTTAGTTCCTGTGCTCCCTGTTATTTCACTAGACAGAAGAAGAATTGAGTCAAGCTTATAGAATTCTGTTGGGCTTCATGTACACTGCTGCTGGTAAACAGATGTTTAGGAGCAGTTAGGTGGGTTTTTTTTCAGCTGCTCCTGAACTCTCCTCTGTTAACTTATCAGTACATGTACACAGGGTATTTTTATAGTCCTTCTTCTTTTTTTGGAAAGCAAAAAAAAAAGCGTTCAGAAAGGATGTTCAGTAGTGGTGCAACTACGGGTCACCCCCTTTGGATTGGAGATCCGCAGCCATAGCATTAGGAAAGACCGTGGCTTCGGCCTAGCTCCGGAGCCATAGCCATCTTGGTACACCCGGCGGCGGCCCTCCTCTCTGTTTACACCCACAGAGGAGGAGGAGCCCGTGCTCGAGGGACACACACGCCACTGTCTGAGGTCTGTAAGGGGGACTGGCAGTCATACTGATGGGGGGGTCACTGTCTGCCTGTACTACTGGGGGGTCACTGTCTGCCTCTACTGTGGGGGGTTACCATCTTTACTACAGTGGGGGGTGTCTGCACTGAGGGGGGGGGGGGGGGTTACTGTCTTTACTACTGGGGGGTGCACTGAGGGGGGTGTCTGTAGTGAGGGGGGTGTACTACTGGGGTGTCTGTCCTGAGGGTGGGTCTGTACTGAGGGGGACACAATTTTTTTATTTTTTTTTGCACCGGGTGACACCAACCTTAGTGACGCCACTGCAATGGGGAGGGAGATGTGGATATTACAGTGGGGGAGATTTTTTTTTTCTTTTGTGGATTCGAAAAATGGTCCGATACGTGACTCCTGATCCGAACCATGAGTTTTTTGATCCGTTGCACCCCTAATGTTCAGACGCATTTGAAACGCAAAATGCCTGTAACAGCTTGTAAACGTGGTAACTCGCCTTTTAGCTGTGTTTTCGTTTACAGGCGCTTTTAATGGAATTCTTTTTAACTATTTAACAAATGGTTCTAAACGCAAGCGCGGCATTTTAAACATGGCAAAACTGACGTTTTTAAGAGTCGGTTACTATCTGTCAAGTTAAATAGTTCAGGAGAGGTTTTTGTAAAATGTACATTAAGTAAACCCGAATAATAATTTATTTTTTGCTGTCACAATGTATAGTATACGTTTTTCTATCATCTGTGCCCAGTCTTGCCACAAAGAGTTAATCCAGCTCTGAGCAATCCTCTTTTATTTTCTCAGTGTGATAACCGGACAAACGAGAGAACGTTTGTCCGTTCTTCCCCTTTGCTGTGAATGACAGGTTGTTTACATATCTCATACACTAGCCTGAGACAGGCATTATTTTTTAATTCCCACCCCCACTCCTTTTCTGAAGTCATGTGGTTACTTTTCTGGATTTTGACTGGATGTTGATCATAGCAGAATTCAGTGTAAGGAATACACAGGAAAAAAATGCATGTTGACAAGGGGAGTGTAGAGGTGGGTGTGGAGTTTACTGACATCACAACTCCACCCACAAGGTCCAGACAACAGACCCACCCACAGAATCTGCAGTTTTTTCAGTTCTTATTACAGACAGAGGGGAGACATTTGACAGGTAAGGATACATGCAGGAGGCATCTATATCTTTATAGATCAGCACTATGGCAGTAGTTTTGAAAGGATGAGAGTGGGTTTACATCCACTTTAAGCCTTATAGCACACTATCTTCTCTATTAAAAGTCTAATTCTTAAAGATATTTCACAAGACAAACCTCTCTTCCCCTCTTTAGGAAGCCCTATGCATCTTGGATTCCATGCAATAAATATTGTGATATTATTTTAGCAGATCGCTCTTCAGTCTGCTTTATTTGAAATGTGATGATGTAAGCACTCTTTTCATAGAAAAGTACATTGGCGTATGTTCCGTGCTAAAGAACACCATTCTAATTTTGATGAATAATTCCTAACATGCATAGAAAGTACTATGTGCAGAGCGACCCTTTATAACTATATAAATCCTAAAGTGTATAAAAAGTTCCATAGTCGAAAATGACATTATTATATTAAAATGGTCACATCCATACAGTAGATGATCGTTCGTTCAAATTTGAACATTTTTATATATCAATATGTATATTTACTGTACACGTAACTCTGTGCCAACTGAGGCGGCACTCATGGATGCAAGGTAGATGGGGCACCAAGAATGGGGTGTCCATACTGGACCCTGCAGCCTCAGGTGATATTCACCCTTAACAAGGCTGAGTGTACCGCTTCAACAAATATCATCATATAAATGTGTGAAGTTCACTACTTTATAAACAAAGAAGCTGCTGTACCACTTTCCAAAAGATCCTCCACCAACAGGTGGATGAGAACCCTATTATTGATCTGTCTGTCTAAGAAAAGGTCATAAACCGTATACATATATGGGACACCAAGAATTCATGACATTTAAACAGGTCGCAGGTAAATGGATACCACTCTTATATTCAAACCTGAAAAAAATATCCCAATTTTTACTACGGATAAAATAGAGAGAATTTTTTTAAAACCAGGTGAAAAAGTGCTAATATTTGGATTTAATTCCTCTTCTTCTTTTTTTCCTTTTTTAGGATTTGAATTTTTTTTATACATTTATTTTTTATTTTTACTGTTTGTAGGCTCTACCACAGTGGTCACAGTGAAAGCACTAGCTGGCATGATCATGGTCTCCATTCAAGGTAGCATGCAGCTGGGGTACCCCATCTTCTACATTATGTTTGTGTGCATGGTGGCTACAGCCATTGCTCAAGCATCGTAAGTATACTTGTACACGTATGACATATTTTCTAAATGCTATACTTTATTGCATTTAATTCTGCAGTTTTCTGAAATAAACTATTAATTTCAACAGGATTTGCATGTAAGGAATTTTATATACTTTTTGGCATCTTTTTTATTAATTGAAGCTATACAATAGTCCATTAAGTTCATCATCCTTTTTAGGCATTTAATTTGGAATAATTCAATTCAAGTGTAGCACGTTTTAGAATGGCATACGTTATTCCACATCCATAACACATTAACATTGGAGTATATGTGGCCCAGGTTTAGCTAAAAAAAAAAAAAAAATTGCCACAGTTCTATAGATATGCTGTATGTTGAGAAGAAGTGTAAGCATTATATAACATGCTAAACGTTGTACTGTTGATAAGCAAGTGTGAACCCAGCCTTAAAAACGTCAATTATTCCATTCTACTCACCCGACCCCCAAAGTCACTTGACTTTCAGTGCAACTTGAGTCGGACTTTGATGTGAAATTTTTTTTATTTTTTTTTTACACTCTGTGGCATTGAAGTCTTATCAAAGTCAGACCAAAGTAGTGCAGGAATCTTTTCTAAAGTCTGACAGACTTGTGTAGTATCAGCTAATTTCATAGGGAAACACTGAATTTCACATGTCATTGGACTTGGGGGGGGTCTCACAAGTTCGATCCTATGTCACATCAGTGTGAACTAGGCCATACTTGTAAAACACAGCCAAAACTTCATTGGTGACTGCCAAGCATGACATGACCAAATGTAGCTGTCTTGTCTTAAAGAAGAACTAAACTGTAAAAGCTGTGCCAAAAAAACAAAACCAAAGGCATAGGCAAGAGGATCAGTCGCCTATTTTGCCAGCTGATCATTTCCCCATTACTGAATTACTGTGAAATGCAGGGTTTTGCTTCATGAAGCCTCCATCAAGGAGAATAGTGGGCAGCACCGTAGGTACTTTTAATATTTCTAGATGATCCCTTTTAACATGGCAAATCTTCACTTTTGAGCTCAGGTCTACTTCAGGATGTGATTTTTGCAATTATGCCTCTACAATTCTACTGTATTGTAGAATCTATTGTTGTCTGTGGCAAGGAGGTTTTGTATTTTTTAAAACCTAACCAAACCTTTTGTTATATTTAGGTTTTTGGCACAAGCATCCCAGCTTTATGACTCTGCCTTAATTGCAAGCGTTAATTATATCGTGTCTACAAGTCTAGCTATTTCTGCAGGTAAGATGAGTTCATATATGTTCAACATTTTCATGCATAGCACAGGAGTACGTCAACGTACATTGAAACCCGCTGTGAATTTTATCTCTTGTATCATCCCTTTAGGACCAATTCACACTGACCCTCCATAAAATTGCAGAACAGCTGAAGAAATGTACTGCTCCTTGCCGCTGCGCTGTGATGCACTATCAATTGAATTGCACTGCTCCTTTTTTTTTGTTTTGTTGTTTTTTTGTGTACAAAACATACACTTCACTGCAGTGTCGGGCGGCACGATGTGCTGCGCTGCCCAACATTGCAGTGTGATTCGGGCTGGCGTTTAAGCTGTGTTGCAGTGTGAATAGGACACATAGAAAACTATTGTTTCTAGATTGTCTCTGCGGTGACAGACGGTTTACAATGCCGTAAAACGTCTTTCACTGCATATAGTGTGACCAATTCTCTTGCATCCTTTCAAAGTAAATATAGAAAATTGACTTTTGCTAGAAAACTAAAATCTCATGCAGTGTGACACAATAGTTATAAAGCACAGTTGGATCTATTTAATCAGGCTTATGGCAGGTTTAATCTGCAGGACGCACTCTTGGTCATGGTAAAAATAGGTTACCATGGGGTGGAGTGTGACATTGCTAAAAGGTATTGGGATGGACAGCTCTGTGATTTCAGATTTTTGTTTTTCCTGCCTTTTTATACAACAGTCTTTTTTGTGTGGGAGAGACGCTGCCCAAGAGAGAGGCAGAAACAGGTTTCTGAAATCAGTAAAAGCTTCATCAAGTTACACTTTAAAGCAACCCTGTCCTACCAGTAATCAAAGTAACCTTTGAGCTCTGATGCAGGCTTACCATGTCCTGTAGTGACATGAAGGTCGATGGGAGAATCATTAAGCACCACAGGGGACACAGTAGATAGACACTTCATGAAATAGTTTTATTCAGACTTCAGCAATTAATTTTTGTTAAGGGGCATTCAGTAAAGCGGGCTGTAGGAGAGAGCGGTAAGTATTTGTTTCTTTTTTACAGGGCCAGCTTTTATATTTATTTATATATTACTGACATAAGGTTACCAGATTTTCAAAGTAAAATTCAGGAACACCCTATTGACCATGCCCAGAAAACTACACCCTCATTTGTAGCCACACCCACAAAGTCACACCCCCATTTTTTACTTGACCTGAAATGGTTGATCATACTCTTGAAACCAGATGCAGACATTCTAGGCATAAAGACAAAATACCTTGCGCACCATCAGAAGGGGAATGATGCGTGTAGTCAGGCGTGCCTAGCGTAATGGTGTGAAGAATGTTTGTTCTGTTTTTATTGTTTTTACTCGGTTCTCTTTTTGTGCACGTCGCTGCGTGCAATGTTTGGCCGGGGTATGCCCCCTATGGCCCTGTTTTGTAACTCAAGTCTTTAAAATTACCTTAATAAAAACAATTTAAGAAAAAGAAGGGGAATGATGCAGTGCATGTAGCGCACCACAGAGAACTGTGGGTGTGATCAGATTGCTGTAGCTGTAAGCAGGTCAAACAAAACCTGACCCTATGAATCAAGAGTGATTGAAGCACAGAGTGCAGGGGTCAAGGTGAAGTAACACACAGAGTGCAGGGGTCAGGAGTATGTAAAGCACAAAGTGCAGGGGTTACAAGTGTGTAACAAACAGATTGCTCCTGGCGTGGTTTCCCCCATGTCCACTGTCATTCCTAGTATTGTTCCTGGGAGCTGCGTACCATAGGTTTAGGTAACACACAGAGTTCAATGGTCAGAAATAAAGCGATGGGCACTTTAAAAAAAAATAAAAAATTCAAGTAGAAGTCCTGAAAAATTAAGTATTTTAAATGCTTTTTAAAATGTATTTATTTTATAACGCCAAATTTGGTCTTTGAGCTGCTGACAACACATCCACAATGGTGGCTCCCAACAGCAGTCTCAGGGCTTTGGGATGTCTATACAAGGGAGGCTTTTACAGTTAGATAACATGCAAAAAAAGTTTAATGTTTTAGTACCACTAATCTTTGGAAGATATGGTTGGGCAACAGTGTCATTTTAAGGCACTACTGTGCCACTAGGTGCTGACACCTTAGGATACCCACTTCAGGTTATCTTAACCAATTAATAGGCTTTAGAGCCCTTTCACACTGGGTGCTAATGCTCTGCTCGTTTCAGTGGCGCTTTACCAGTGTTGTGCGGGCAGAAGTAGGGCGCTTTTAACCCCAAATACGTGATTACATTCCCTCTGTTCTCAGCTGCATAGGAGTTGAAGGAGGAAAAAAAAAAACGCAGCACACTGTGTGTCAGGATAAGTCTGATCATGGGAGGAGAGCAGGCAGCCTTCCCAGCATAGCTAGAGAACTGACCATGGTGTGTTCTCCTCCTGCTCAGTGTGGTCAGTTTTTAATAGAGTGACTGGCAGGAACACCAGGGATTTCGTACAAAGGATGCAATACAAAGAGAACAGGATACCATTTCATACAAGTACATGTTACAGCAGACACATATCCAGAATATGAAATGTTAGGTTTACATACTGTTTAAGCATGTGTGTGATGTGGAAGCAGAAGTAGAGGTTACAAAGCTACTGTTCATTCACCAAAGGATTTTCTGATTGTAAAGTAAATGTCAACTTTATCTACAGCACATATTCTTTACATGCAGATAATGCCATTAATTCAACATTCATTTCTTTAAAAGCAAGTAATGTGTCTTTGTGTGGAAAAATAAACACAGATTTCTAAATATTTAATTTGCTATTAATCGCCTTGATACTGTGTACCTGCCAGGAAAAATGATAGCATACCCATAGCCATCTGCTTATTCTGAGCTTTAACACTTTGCAGTTGTATTAATATTTCATTCTTTACATTTTAGGAGCAGTATTTTACATTGACTTTCGGAATGAAGATGCTCTACATCTTTGTATGTTTGCTTTAGGGTAAGGACAGGAATGGACCTATTACAATTGGGCAATCTTTTAGTTTAACTTGTGAGGTTATAGACACATGACAGAGTATACGCCTGCCTGTAATATGAAGACGCACTTGTCCTGTTTACATTGGCACTATCCATTACTACTACTTCATATTAAAGTGCATTATATTATTTGTATTGGTGTTGTCTATAGCTGGATAAGCTACTAAGTTTGCTGCTGTCCTCTGCTTTTCTCCTTCCCGCTTGATGTACTAGTTTCCATTATGTGCGGAATAAAGGCTCTCACATACAGGTGATTTTTGCTATGGCGATAATTGCGAGTGAACACTAAAAATTGTTACACAAACAGTTGATTGTAATTGCTGTCAATCTTCCACAATTAGATCATTGTGCTACTGATGATTTATTTGCTAGTGCACGGTACACTTCATTGTTACCTATGTGTATCAGTCACTAGTAATCAGGGTGGATTCAACTTAAATCCATGATTTATATAACTAGTAAAAAGGCTTGATTTAAATCATAATTTTTAAAGACCAACTGTCATCTCTGTCCAGCGACGGCTCTTCCTCTAACCCACTGTTGACTCGCCAACGGTGCCATTCACTTTAATGAGAAGGCTGGTGATGCGGCAATGACACAAGGTGAGGGGAGTGGTGGCAGCAGGTGAGTGGATGCCCGCTAACAGGCGCTGCCATGATGGATCTGAAATGACAGGTGCTTTTTAAATGTAAGGACTTATTCTTGCTGGTTGTTAGAATTTGTAATAGTTGCAAACAAAATGCAGGTTTCCTATTTAGGATAATGCGCTGTAAGGTTAGTAAAACAGCAATATCAGAACCGATTCAATCATACAGTTTGTAGTGTACATAGATTTGCAAAACAATGGGATAATGGAATATTCCTGAACTTTTGTTTTATCTCATGGTTACTGTGAAATTGTGTGAATGCATAATCTTCTTTTTTTTTTTTTTAATCATTGATTTATATCCACCCTGCTAGTAATTAATCCCAGGAGATCACAGGCATTCCTCTAGCCGTTTATTCACCATGCGCACCCAGCTTAACCACTTGACAATCAGCCCATTGCTAAAGTATGTCCTATTTTTAAAGATGGATATCTCGATAACGGCAGCAGCTGCTGCCACAACCGAGATATCCATCTCTTCATGGGCCGGTTGTGTTAATGATAATGGCGGTCTCCGCGGCGGATTCGCCGCGAGATCGCAGTTATCGATGGCGGGAGAGGGTCCTCTCCCGCGCCCTCCGCCGCTTACCGTTGCCGTCGGTAGCGGCGGAGGCGATCGGGTGTGTGCGGCTCCTCTGCGGGGATACGAGTGAGGGGAAAATCGCCCCCACCGTCCCCAGAGCTCTGCTGGGCGGAAGTGACGTCAAAACGTCAGTCACGCCCAGCGTCTTAAAGAGACATTTTTTTTTTAATGCCATTTGAAAAAATGACATTTTTACATTTCTTATTTTTTTTTTGCATTTAAGCCTAAATTAGAGATCTGAGGTATTTTGACCCCAGATCTCATATTTAAGAGGACCTGTCATGCTTTTTTCTATTACAAGGGATGTTTACATTTCTTGTAATAGGAATAAAAGTAATAATTTTTTTTTCATTATTAATTTCAGTGTAAAAAATTATAAACTAAATTAAAATAAATAAGAAAACAAAAAACATTTTTTTTAAAACGCCCCGTCCCGACGAGCTCGCGCACAGAAGCGAACGCATATGCAAGTAGCGCCCGCATATGAAAACGGTGTTCAAACCACACAAGTGAGGTATCGCCGCGATCGTTGGAGCGAGAGCAATAATTCTAGCCCTAGACCTCCTCTGTATCTCAAAAAATGCAACCTGTAGAATTTTTTAAACGTCGCCTATCAAGATTTTTAAGGGTAAAAGTTTGACGCCATGCCACGAGCAGGCGCAATTTTTAAGCGTGACATGTTGGGTATCATTTTACTCGGCGTAACATTATCTTTCACAATATATAAAAAAATTGGGCCAAATTTATTGTTGTCTTATTTTTTAATTCAAAAAAGTGAATTTTTTTCCCAAAAAAGTGCGCTTGTAAGACCGCTGCGCAAATACGGTGTGACAAAAAGTATTGCAATGACTGCCATTTTATTCTCTAGGGTGTTAGAAAAATTTATATATATAATGTTTGGGGGTTTTAAGTAATTTCCTATAAAAAAAAACAGTTTTAGTCTCGTAAACACCGAATCTGAAAAACAGGCTCGGTTATCAAGTGGTTAAAGCAGCACATTTCCCTAACTTGGTATTGTTTGCTCCGTTATTGTTTAATTTAAAAGATAGCTTCTAAAATGTCTTTTAAAAGTTTAAAGTGTATCAGTGACCAAGCTACAGATATATTATTATAAATATTCTGTAAATAAGCTATACAACACGTTCTCAGTAAATGATCACCAAAGTTCACAGCAAAAGCATCGTGGGCATTCTAAACCAGCACAGTTTTTACCCGCTTCCTTACCAGTAGTGACTCGGCAGTCCTTCCTGCCTTCAAATATTCAATACAAACAGAGTAGTTGCCCAGGGGTTGCTGCTGAGAGAAGAACTTGGTATCACTAAACCCACATAATAAAAAAACTATTACAAAACGCTGTATTACATGCTGTTCAAACTCACTCAGTCACTATGGTATTTGTTTTCTGTATTCTGCAAAAAAAAACTGGTTGATCATGTTGCTCTCTATCTCTCCCTTCTGTCCATGTCCCCAATTTAGCTAGGGATTTTGCAGCTGTAGTTGCAACTCTGCACATACTCGGTTCTCAGTGATTTTCTATGCTATGCATTTCCTCCCTCTCACATCTGAGCAGCCAGTGTGACTATAGAGTCGCTGAGATGTGGGTGTATAAACAGTGGTAAATGACAGCCCACTCCCTCCCTCCTCCATGCCCACTAACTAGCTAAACACAATGAGGGTGGGAAATTGCATGTAAATTAATGGTGGCTTCACCTCCCTCTTATTCTAAGACACAGGCTGGAGGGGCGTGACAGCCTGTGACTGGCAGAAATCGGCCCACACCATTTTATTTCCACAAAATAATAAAGATTTAATTTCAAGTATATATTGTATGCCAATTTTAA
This sequence comes from Rana kukunoris, assembly GCA_029574335.1. NCBI lineage: Eukaryota > Metazoa > Chordata > Amphibia > Anura > Ranidae > Rana > Rana kukunoris. Next base: position 332,305,510 of record CM056050.1, on the reverse strand, counting down.
AACGGTTTTATGAATTTTATTTATTTTTACTCTTGTATTCCAATTTATTTTTTTCCTTTTTGATCAGCAGCAGAGCACTAGAAGCTCTTCCTGCTTGGGTTTCCCCGCAGACAGACTAGGAAAGGACTGGGTCATGTGACAGCTGTATAGTGATTATGGAAAAGATACTTGGGTGGGGTTTTTTTTTTTTTTTGTGCCATCATCCATATACAGAAATAGAAGGGGCAATATAAATTCTGCTGTGAACTTTGAGGATAAATTGCTTCAGTGTCTGCACCTACAGAGATCAGTGATTTTTTTTTTTTCCCTCCTAGAATGGCACTGCTGGTGAGCTATATAGTTATGAAAATGCTTAATGCTGTTTAGTTTTTTACAGTGGTTAAAGTAGAAGTCCACCCTAACACTAAAATCCATGCATCTACAGACATCCACGATCTAACCCCAACCTCTCTGTAAAGAAGAAATCAGTAGAAGACAAAATCGGTATACATACCTTCTTTTTTTTTTTTTTTAAGCTGATCCGACCCGATCCCATGCTGAGCTGTCATCTGCGGCTTTGCTGTGGAGGCGGGTGCAGAGGACGCAGCCGACAATGGAAGCCACATAGTAAGTCAATGGGTGACGTCACTCCCCATTCATTTCACAGCGGTTGTGGGCCGTGTCCTCTGCAGAACTTCTGCTGCCAGAGACCGAATTGGCTTAAAAAAAGGTATTTTATAGTGATTTCTTCTTTAACCACTTGCTTACTGGGCACATAAACCCCCTTCGTGCCCAGGCGAAATTTCAGCTTCCGGCACTGCGTCGCTTTAACTGACAATTGCGCGGTCGTGCGACGTGGCTCCCAAACAAAATTGGCGTCCTTTTTTTCCCCACAAATAGAGCTTTCTTTTGGTGGTATTTGATCGCCCGTGCGGTTTTTATTTTTTGCGTTATAATGAAAAAAAGAGCGACAATTTAAAAATATATATATATTTTTTACTTGTTGCTATAATAAATATCCCATTTTTTTTTTTTTTTCTCAGTTAAGGCCGATACGTATTCTTCTACGTATTTTTGTAAAAAAATAAAAAAAAAATCACAATAAGTGACTGCTTTGCGCAAAAGTTATAGCACCTACAAAATAGGGGATATAATTATTATATTTATATTTTTTTTTTACTAGTAATGGCGGCGATCTGCGATTTTTATTGGGACTGCGATATTGCGACGGACACTTTTGACACATTTTTGGCGCCATTCACATTTATACAGCGACCAGTGCTATAAAAATGCACTAATTACTGTATAAATGTGACTGGCATTGAAGGGGTTAACACTAGGGGGTGAGGAAGGGGTTAAATGTATTGCCTGGGTGTGTTCTGACTGTGTGGGGGGGAGGGGGGTGACTGGGGGAGGTGATCGATGCTGTCTCCCTATGTACAAGAGAAACAGCATCTGTCACCTCACTGACAGGACGTGAAGCTCTGTGTTTACACTCAGAGCTCCACGTCCCTGCTCTCTCACCGACGATCGCGTGTACCTGACGGACATCGCGGCCGCCGGGTACACGCATCGGATCCTCGGTGATGCGTCGGGACTGTTTTTCCCCGCCGCGCGCCACCCTGTGGTGCGCGCGGGGGAATTACAAGCAAATCACGTCCAAAGACGTGACCCCGGCGCCTCAGGTCCGCGCTGTTCACGTATTTTGTCAATAGCGCGGACCTGAAGTGGTTAAAAGGCTAGATAGGTAAGTGTTAGATCATGGATGCCTGTAGATACAGGGATTTTAGTGTTGGGGTGGACTTACATTTTAACTATGAATGTAGTTTAGAGTGTAATTATTTTGTATTGGTATAGTTTATCTAATAAATAAATATTTTGTTTCCCCAAGGTGCCTTATTGCCTTTTTGGGTGTGTTCCTCATAACAAGAAGCAGAAAAAAGACCAAAGCTTTTGAACCCTATGTTGCCCTTAACTCCATGCCAGGTAAACTAAAACTAACACAGATTAAAGCTGTTGTAAAGTTTTTGTTTTTTTGACCTAAAATGAGAAAAAAATGTCATACTTGCCTGCTCTGTACAATGGTTTTGAACAGAGCGGCCCCTTATATCCCCGACGGCAGGGGAAGAAGGAAGGAAGCCGAACTTTCAGGGAATCTCGACGCAGCAAGGTCTCCCGGATGTGGAGATGGTTACCTGTCAAAAAGAGATCCCTGATCACCACCACACCAGTTATATGATAACTCTGTACTGCACTGGTGTTCAGTATGTAAAAAACAAACAAAAATATGTGAGTTTTCTTCTTTACAACTTCAACAAACTCGCCAAGCCTCTTACTAAATACCTTGGACTATCTGTCTACTTTCCAAAAAGGGGTCATTTGTAAACTGATTTGGGTTATTTGCACCAAAGAAATGTAGTAGAATACAGTTTGGCCTAAATTTATGAAGAAAGATTATTTGTTTGCAAAATTTTATAACTAAAATTTAAGAAAAATTCTTTTATTTTTTATTTTCATTTATTTTGCAAAAAACAGCAGTGATTACAAACCACCAAAAGTAACCTTCATTTGCTTCAAAGCATGACAGCGCTAAAAATTGGCCTGGGCAGGAAGGGGGTGAAAGTACCCTGTTTTTGAAGTGGTTAAGGGTCAGAACACAGGGAAATGTCTATGTATTGCAGCTATGTACCGCATATATATATATATATATATATTTTTTTTTGCCATGACATACACTTTAATCCCACTCAAAAGTGATAGTGTAGTTGGATGATGGGCTTTTTTGTATCTCTCAGGGACATGAACTTTAAAGCGGAGCTCCACCCAGGAAAACAACATTTTCCCATGTTGTTTAAAAAAAAAAAAAACCTGAAAAAATAAATAAAAAATACTCACCCGAAATACCTGTTGCTATGCGGAAGTCCGTAATCTGCCTCTTCCACTCCGCGGTGCCTTTTCTTCTTGTCCTTCTCCTTGTGAATGGGGCGCGCTGCTTTCTGGGAACTGTGTGTGTTCTCAGAGAGCAGCGCGCCCATTCACAAGCCAGCGTGAGACTCACGCAGGCGCAGTAGGAAATGGGCAGTGAAGCCGTACGGCTTCACTGCCTGTTTCCCATAGTGTGAATGGCGGCGCGGGACCCGGAGCGATCGTGGGACCGGCATCGGGGGGGCCGTCAGCGCGGGCGCCTAGGACAGGTAAGTGTCCTTATTTAAAGTCAGCAGCTACACTGTTAGTAGCTGCTGACTTTAAAAAAAAAAAAATCGCGGCTGGAGCTCCGCTTTAAGATCTCATAACTGGAGCTAATTATTTAACTACAAAAAATGTATACCACATATGTGTCACTATCACTGTTAGTTATCCTTTAATGGTATAGTGTTAATACAAAGCATATTCATCACTAGCATTAAAACGGAGGTCCGGTTTTAAAAAATAAATAAAAATTAAAAGTCAGCAGCTACTAACACTGTAGCTGCTCACTTTTAATAAGGAAACTTACCTGTCCAGCTGAGCAGACGCTCGGGTCTCGGTTGCCCCACCGCCATCCTCGGTGAGGGAATCGGGAAGTGGACCCTTGCGGCATTACTGCCCGATTCCCTACTGCGCATGCGCGAGCCACGTGGCGCGACGTGAATGGGTGATGTCTCCTAGGGGAACAAAAGGTCCCAGAAGACACCACTCCCCCAGGAGGCAGCCGAGGAGGAGAAGAAAGAAGATGGACCGCGGATCAGGAAGTGGCAGATTAGGATGATCTGCCTAGCAACAGGCACTTCAGGTATGTATAAAAAAATATATTTTTCTTTATTTTTTTGCAGCATTTTTGATTTTTTTCTTTTCTTTGGTGGAGCTCTGCTTTAAGTTATTTATTATTGTGTAAAATCTATACTAACACGGGTATGCAGTATATGAATCGCTTCCATGATTACAATTATCCATTAATGGTTGGAAGTCTATACTATGGCGGTTACCATTCAAGATAAAAAAATATTCTGTTTTGTTTGCAGGTGTGATCAACATGCATGATAATGGTACTAATATTCAGCCTGATTTTGGGAATTCCTTCTCATATGGAGCGCTACAAAGTAATGATAGTTTATCAGAAATTTACACGCCAGCAACACTTCCTGTTGTAACAGAAGAAGCATCGTCGTCATCATCTCCACCGTATAAGATTTTGGAACACAATAAGAATGAATAGGCGTGCTAGCAACTAATGCGTGGACTGGGAAACCTATGCAGCAAAAATGTTCCTAGTTTTTTTTTTTTTTCTTTTTTTTTCTTGTACAGTTCAAACCATAGTTTAAAATGTGTATTTTTTAAGTCCGATGTTAAATGTATGTCTTAGATCCAGTTTACTCTGCTTTGTTGGTTCACTTCTAAAGGGGACTGTTTTTACCTGCCCTGTTGACATCTATTGTTGTAATTGTAATTCTGGGCAAAACAGAAAATGCAAAAACATTAACTTATATTCCATACTTGGCTCTAAACCTGTTTATTTACCATTATTACACAAAACAAACATTTACTTGCTGTTGTGTGTGTGTGTTTTTTTTATTTTTTTACTGTACATCACCATCATGTCATTACACTTTCTTTTTTTCTTTCTCGTACATCACGGGACACAGAGCGGCATATTCATTACTATATGGGTTATATGGAGTACCTTCAGGTGTGGACACTGGCAATCTCAAACAGGAAGTCCCCTCCCTATATAACCCCCTCCCCTAGAGGGAGTCCCTCAGTTTTTTCGCCAGTGTCTTAGGTGTTGGTCACGGAATAGCTTTGCTCCACATCCTTGGGATTAAGGGTGGGCTAACCGGATCTGTCCAAGGAGCCTCAGTGCCAAAGTGGACAGTACCCGGGCCCCAAACCGTGGGGTTTTGCCTATAATGCTCCTCTTTGGAGGGCTGGACCCTGGGCCCAGGACTTGGAGTTCATAAAGAACCATAAGTTTCTGTTTGCCAGGGTGCTATATAGGTCCAGGACAGTGGGTACCTTCATAGGACCCCAGGGCCTGAAGGTCTACTACGCTACCCACGGAGATGGGAGAAGATTGGATCGTTTTGCTGGACAAACATCCTGCAGCATGGAGCAGGTAAGAGGGGAGCCTGCGGGACTTGGTTCGACAGCAGGCTCTCCGGGGTAACCTAAAAGGGGGGTAGCCTAAGTATGCTCTGCATTGGCAACCTTGCTCACTATGTCTGAGAAAGACAGGATGATCCCTTTTTCCCCCATCACTAGGTTCCCCTGTCTAAGAATGCTAGCTACCTGCTGCTTTCTTCCTAGGACTGGTAAGGATCCCTATGGTGCCTTTTGGAGAGTCCTACCTGGCCGGGGGTTTGAATCTGCCGCCTGATACTGCAGTCCTGGGTCTCCAGCAGCGCGGCTCCTCCATGTTCCTCCTGCTCCGGCATACGCGCGCGCGTGCGCGCGCACGTCTTATAGACGTTTTTCGCGCCGTTCGGAGAGGAGGGCGGGGGGGGGGGCGTGCCTGCAGCGTCATACAGGGGCGCGCCTTGTGCTGTTATAGATCAGCAGGCATTGTCAGTGCTCAGTCTGAGGCTGATCTCAAAGGGAGAGGACGCAGAGCGGCAGAACAGTGACTCCCCGTGGCGGAAGAGGGGTAGTACATGCTGGACTTTGTTCCAATGCCTTTTTGTTAAGCCAAGAAATTCCCCTATTTGCAGCAGGTTGGAGGCTGGCAAACTAAGTTTGGGGTCACTGTATGTTTGGAAAAAAAAAAGAAAGAGACTTATATATATTAAAAAAAAACAAAAAAAAAAAAACAAAAACATACGGGGCCCCATCAGTTTTTGGGCATTAGTGATCTATTGTCCCCTAAACTCTAGTTTTGTACTCCTGGCCACTACAGTCTGTTGTTGTGGGCGGAGTCCCTCGATTTTGTATTATGGCTTCCAAAGGTTCGGGGTCAAAGGGTACAAAAAAGACCAAAAAACAAAGGGGTTCCCCCTCTGATTCTGATGATATGCCGATACTTTCCCCGCAACTTATTCCCATAAAGGTCGCCTTGGATGAGCCATTAGGGGGGTCTGGTGCGGAGGCTGGCCCAGATCAGCCCAGCCCTGTGTTTATCACAGAGGAGATGCTAGCTGTATCCCTAGGGGGGCTAGAAGAGAGAATAGCAGCATTGATCGCTAGAGCTATTCCTGGCAAGAAACGGGTTAGATCCCCATCACCAAGAGGTGTATCCTCAGATGCTGAGATTCTCTCTCCGGAGGAATTGGAATCGCAGGAGGATCAACTAGACCTGAACCAAGAGGGTTCAGGGATTGAGGGATCTACCTCTGAGGAACCATTTTCAGACTCCCAGACAGAGAGACTGTGGGTGCAGTCTTTGACGGACATGGTCCGCTCGGCATTTAGTTTACCATTGCCAGAGCCTCAGGTTCCTCCGGTATCCTCTCTGGGCTCTTTGAAAGCTCCGTTAAGCAACGCAGTTTTTCCGGTCCATCCTCTCTTGGAGGAATTGATCTTTCGGGATTGGGTACGGCCGGACAGGATTTTTCTGCCACCAAAGAGATTTGCGGTCATTTACCCCATGGAGGAAAAATTCTCCAAGAGGTGGAGGCTCCCAGTGGTGGATGCAGCCATCTCATGTGTGAATAAATCACTAACTTGCCCGGTGGAAAACATACATATGTTTAAAGATCCGGTTGATAAACGGTTAGAGACACTTTTAAAAGCATCCTTTGCTACGGCAGGAGCAGTGGTACAGCCAGCTGTGGCTGCAATTGGAGTTTGTCAGGCGTTAAAGGACCAGACAAAAGAAATGTTAAAGGACATGCCTACCCAACAAGCAGAAGAGTTTTCTGACATTCCCAGAGCTCTGTGTTTTGCTGTAGATGCTATAAAGGATTCCATCCAGCAGGCCTCTCGTTTATCACTATTTTTGGTGCACATGAGAAGGCTCTTATGGTTGAAGAACTGGGCGGCGGAGCCCCCATGCAAAAAGCTTCTGGCAGGGTTTCCCTTCCATGGAGGACGACTCTTCGGGGAGGATCTGGATAAATACATTCAGACTATTTCAAGTGGCAAAAGTACCCTTTTACCGGTCAAAAAGACATTCCGGGGTCCTACATTTAAAAGGCAGCTCTTTCCTGTCTCAGGGCCCTCAAATTCCAGGCAGTATCGACGGCCGCCCGCACGATCCAACGTTAACAGTAGATCGCAGGGACAGGCCCCTGGGGGTAAGAGGCCATGGTATCGCAAGCCGACAAAGACAGCCCCTAAGTCTGCCTTATGAAGGGGCGCCCCCACTCTCGCGGGTGGGGGGAAGGCTCCGTTTCTTCTCAGAAGTTTGGGAAGCCAAGATCCCCGACAAGTGGGTCCGGGCGTCTGTAACTGCAGGCTACAGACTGGAGTTTCTAAACTTTCCTCCGCCTCATTTTCAAGAGTCAAGGCTACCAAAGGATCCAGCAAGGAAGGCCTCAATGCTGGCAGCTTTGGATCACCTGCTTTGCCAGGACGTAATAATAGAGGTGCCAGCCCAAGAGCAAGGGCTAGGTTTCTATTCCAATCTCTTTGTCATACCAAAGCCCAACGGCGATGTCAGGCCAATCTTGGACCTAAAGAGGTTAAACGGTTACCTAAGGGTTCGTTCCTTCCGGATGGAATCCATCCGGTCAGCAGCCGCCGCGCTTCAGAGGGACGATTTTCTGGCTTCCATAGACATAAAGGATGCTTACCTTCATGTACCAATCTTTCAGTCGCATCAAAGATTTTTACGCTTCGCCGTGGGGCAGCGACACTTCCAATTCAGGGCGCTCCCCTTCGGGCTGGCCACGGCCCCCCGGGTATTCACGAAGATCCTAGCCCCAGTTCTGGCCAATTTAAGGATCCAAGGGGTCACAGTCCTAGCGTACTTGGACGACCTTTTAATCATAGATCACTCACGGCCGTGTCTGCAACAGGCAGTAAACCTCACGGTTCAGTACCTCGAAGGATTCGGCTGGGTCCTAAACCGGGAAAAGTCAGCGTTCCAGCCTACAAAGCAGTTGGAATACCTCGGCATGAGGTTAGACACAGAACAGCAAAGGGTGTTCCTGCCCCTTGTAAAGATCGAGGCTATCAAGGGGTTGGTTCTAAGCAAGAAAAAACCAACTATTCGCCTGTGTATGCGATTACTAGGCAAGCTAGTGGCCACGTTCGAGGCAGTACCATACGCTCAGATCCACACTCGCGTCCTACAGGCAGCCATTCTAGCAGCCTGGGGCAAGAGAGCACATGCCTTAGAGTCCCCTTTGACGCTATCATCAAGGGTCCGACAAAGCCTGGCCTGGTGGTTGAACCCTCAGAATCTTCTAAAGGGAAGATCCTTCAGCCCTGTTGTCTGGAAGGTAGTTACCACAGACGCCAGCCTGGCAGGCTGGGGGGGGCGGTCTTCGAGGGGTTCTCTCGCCAGGGAACTTGGGTGAAAACAGAGAGGCAGCTCCCCATCAATATCTTGGAGATCAGAAGTGCTCGCCTAGCCCTTCTGGCATGGACCTCCAGATTACAGGGGTTCCCGGTGAGAATCCAGTCAGACAATGCCACAGCGGTGGCATACATAAACCACCAAGGGGGAACCAGGAGTCAGGCCGCTCAGAGGGAGGTGAGCTTGATTTTTCAGTGGGCAGAGGTTCATGTACCCTGCATTTCGGCGATATTCATTCCCGGAGTGGACAACCTGCAGGCAGACTTCTTAAGTCGCCAGAGTCTGTTGCCAGGGGAGTGGTCTGTGCATCCCCAGGTCTTTCAGACAATCTGCCAGAGGTGGGGAATGCCAGACGTAGATATAATGGCATCCAGGTTCAACAAGAAACTAGACAGGTTCGTGTCTCGAGCGAGGGACCCTATGGCCTGCGGAACCGATGCGTTGGTTTGCCCTTGGCATCAATTCAAACTTCTATATGCATTCCCTCCGCTACAGTTACTTCCTCGCCTGTTGCGCAGGATCAGAGTGGAGCACAAGCCGGTCATTCTAGTAGCTCCAGCTTGGCCCCGGAGGACATGGTATTCACTAGTCCTGAAGATGGCAGTGGGAGACCCTTGGACTCTTCCTCTACGACCAGACCTACTCTCACAAGGCCCGATCCTCCACCCTACATTACAACGTCTAAATTTGACGGCCTGGAGGCTGAATCCCTGATTCTCAGGGGTAGAGGTCTGTCTAGGCAGGTAATTCCTACCCTGATTAGGGCTAGAAAGCCGGCCTCCAGGGTGATTTATTACAGGGTGTGGAGGAACTACGTAGGCTGGTGTGAATCCAAAAGATGGAATTCCCGCAAATATACCATTGATAGGGTGTTAAGTTTTCTCCAGCTAGGAGTGGATAAAGGCCTGGCTTTAAGCACAATCAAGGGACAGATTTCAGCTCTGTCAGTGTGGTTTCAGAGGCCGCTGGCCACCCACTCGCTGGTAAAGACCTTCATACAGGGGGTCTTGCGTATTAATCCTCCTGTCAAGTCACCAATTTGTCCATGGGACTTAAATCTTGTCCTGTCCACTCTACAGAGACAACCCTTTGAGCCGTTGGCTGAGATTCCTTTAGTTTTACTGACAAGAAAGTTGGTTTTCTTAGTCGCCATAGTTTCGGCCAGGAGAGTGTCAGAATTAGCAGCCTTATCTTGTAAGGAACCATATCTCGTTCTACATAAGGACAGGGCAGTTCTCCGGCCCCATCCTTCCTTTCTACCAAAGGTTATATCCAATTTTCACTTGAACTAGGATTTGGTACTTCCATCCTTCTTTCCGAAACCCACATCTAGAAAGGAGGGGTTGCTGCATACCTTGGATATTGTCCGGGCCATGAAGGCCTATCTTAAAGCTACAGAAAAGATCCGGAAAACAGATGTGTTGTTCGTTCTACCAGATGGCCCCAAGAAGGGGCAGGCAGCTGCAAAATCCACCATCTCGAGATGGATTAGACAATTAATCATTCAAGCCTACGGTTTGAAGAGGTTGCCTCCTCCTTTGTCGGTAAAGGCCCATTCTACCAGGGCCATGGGCGCCTCCTGGGCAGCACACCATCAGATCTCTATGGCTCAGATATGCAAGGCGGCGACGTGGTCATCAGTCCACACGTTTACAAAGTTTTATCAACTAGACGTGAGAAGGAATGCGGATTCTGCCTTTGGACAGGCAGTACTACAGGCTGCAGTTTAAGATCCTCGGGATCAGGGGCACCCTTGGTTGTAAAAAAGAAAAGAAAAAAAAAAGTTTTTTCTTGACTAAGTTGGAATTATTATTATTATTTGAGTATACCTCTAAATTAAATCCTTCTTTGGAAGATGTCTCCCTCCCCTCATTAAAGCATTGCTTTCGGACATCCCATATAGTAATGAATATGCCGCTCTATGTCCCGTGATGTACGAGAAAGAAAAAGGGATTTTTAAATACAGCTTACCTGTAAAATCCTTTTCTTGGAGTACATCACGGGACACAGAGCTCCCACCCCTCTTTTGGGTGAACATTTTGGGAGGCATACTGCTTGCTACAAAACTGAGGGACTCCCTCTAGGGGAGGGGGTTATATAGGGAGGGGACTTCCTGTTTGAGATTGCCAGTGTCCACACCTGAAGGTACTCCATATAACCCATATAGTAATGAATATGCCGCTCTGTGTCCCGTGATGTACTCCAAGAAAAGGATTTTACAGGTAAGCTGTATTTAAAAATCCCTTTTTTTCTTTTTTTTTATATGAAAATCTCAACTACATATCTCCCATCTCTCCAGTCTCTGCATCAGAAAATTTAATTTATGTACAAGAGAAATCTGTAGAAATTCTGCCTGTCTTATTCAAGAGAGCCTTCTTTTCATAAGTGCAGCCCATCAGTGACAGCCCAGGGCATATGTTGAGCTGTAGGCATAGAGCAACCATAACAAAACACAATTTGGTGTATGTGTTAGGCAGACTACCATTATTTTCTATATACTGTAGCTGGTTTGTCTTACTAATTAACAGTATTTGTAAACAGCAGGTTCTACTGAACAGGGTAAGGGTCCTTTCACACGGAGCGGACCATTTTTCGGTCCGCTCCGTGTGTGTCCTTCGGCTCAGTGGGGATCCCCGCTCAGCTGTCGGACAGGATGGTCCCCGCACACTGTGCAGGGACTGCCCTGTCTCTCTTCCGCTCTCCCCTATGGGGAATCGGATGAATACGGACCGTTTGTCCGTATTCATCCGATATGATCTGCCGGACGGAAGAAAAATAGGGTTTTCTTCCGTCCGAAAAACCGGACCTTTACGGACGCGGATCATTGCGGACGTTAGCGGATGCATCATCCGCTAACGGACACGATCCCATAGGGGCCCATTACAAATCCGTAAACAGACTTGTAAAAAAGGAGGGGCGGATGCGGACATGTGAAAGGGGCCTAAGTCATAGAAGGGAAAGCTATACTTTACAGTAACTATTGTGGGCTGGGGAAGGTAAAGGGCTGTTGCAGAATTTTCCAACCGCTTCTTGACTGTTCTATAGCCGAAAGACGGCTACATCGTGGTTCTCGAGTTCTGAGAGGACATCCATGGATTAGGGATAAACTCTGTGACCGTTGTCACAGATCTGAGTAAAGGGCTATTCACAGTGACCCTTTACAATGTTTAGCTGTGTCCAATCACAGCAGATTGCATGTACACAAACTTGACGGTTATCGGCATTCCTTTTCTCATACGCTGTCACAGCATGAGAAGAGGAGAGCTGGTACCCGGCAAGTGCGATGGGGAAGATTGCCACTGATCATCAGTGTCCTGATGATCAGTGCAGTCTCATCAGCGCACATCAGTAAAGGAGAAAAATTACTTATTTGCAAAATTGTATAACACCATGAAAAACTTTTGTTTTTGTTTAGCAAAAAATAAACCCAGTGGTGATTAAAAACCACCAAAAGAATGCTCCTATTTGTGTGAAAAAAAATGATAAAAATTCTTTATGGGTACAGTGTTGCATGACAGTGCAATTGTCATTCAAAATGCTAAAGCGCTAAAACCGGCCTGGGCAGGAAGTGGGCGAAAGTATTTTATTTTTTTATATAACATATGGAACATGTTCACATCAATGCATTTTTGTGCCTCTGCATATTTTTTAAATGCAAAACTGCTTATTTTTTTGTTGTTCAATAGACTTCAATGGAGAAGCTGCAGAAAAGCACGTATTGTGTATTTATCGCAATGTGCATTTTTAAATATGCCCAACAACAAATTTTCCAAATAAAATAACAATGTTAAAAAACACAAATCGCTGCAAATACACAATAAAAAACCTGGAAGGCAGAGACTAAAAGCACTGAAGAAATGCCCAAAAGCAACATGCATAGATGTGAATTGAGCCTTATACTCCCTGGACATAAAACACAACTAAAATTGCATACCTTTGTTGTGGTTTTTTTTTTCCCCTTTTAAAGTTCTGTACCTTGGCATGTTATGATTGTTGACTGTAATGACCCTTCATCATGAGCAGAGGCGTCGTTAGGCCCTGGCTAGGGGGGCTGGAGCCCCGAATGTGACCCCGAATAGCCCCGAGTCTCAAAAAGGCACCATATACTATTTAGCCCCGAACGCCGATGAGCAGGAAGCGATCTGATCCGCCGAGTCACAGGTCCCGCCTTCTGGAGCCTGCAGAACATATGATGGACGTCCCAGTGGTCCAATGTCCAACCGTGGGATGTGTGACGTCCATCATACGTGCCGCCGGCTCCAGAAGGCGGGAGTTTCCAATCCCCGCTCGGCGCTGAAGCGGTACTCAGGAGAGTTCAGATCAGGGCAGCGGAGGAGCGAACGGGCAAGTCTGAGTGCCACTGACTGCACCGATGAAGAGGAGAGGGATGAGGAGCCCGCTGCACTGGGGTATGTGTTGATTACCTGACCTGACCAGACTTGTGCTGGTGATGGGGGCGGATTGGGTGGGGGGAGAGGAAAAAAAGTGTGCCACTTTTATGGTGTTGTTATATGTTAATATACTATTACTATCTATCATGATCTCTACATTGTACTAAACCCTGGATATAATATGATATGTATGTGTGCTATTATATGGTGTATTATTGTGATTAGATTACGTATAGTAATCTAATCATAATAATACGCCATATAATAGCACACATGCATATCATATTATATCCAGGGTTTAGTACAATGTAGAGATCATGATAGATAGTAATAGTATATTAACATATAATAATAGCCCACCACACGGTAGTACAACCAGAATCATACAATCACAATATCCCAACCTGAGAACGATCCGGCACATTACAGGCAATGATCATGTTACATTGTATGTAATAATAATCCTCTAATGACAGATCTCTAAGTACAGTGTGATCTCTATCTATCACTCACCTCCTCTCCGGGAGAAGTGTCCGCTCTGAGCTCTCCGCTCTCACTGCTGTGTGGGTTGCTGTTGACACATCCCTCATCTTCAACTTGTATGGTTTATAGTTGATTGTGTATGTATGTAGGACAGGTCAGTGGCTCAGGTCAGTGTATGTAGGACAGGTCACTGTATGTAGGACAGGTCAGTGGCTCAGGTCAGTGTATGTAGGACAGGTCAGTGTATGTAGGGGACACACACACACACCAGGGTATGTGTGTCAGGTAGGTCACCCCACGCCCGAACCCCCCCCCAGGTGCCGGCTTGGCTTTGGGCTGAAGCCCCTGGTCTTTTTGCCACCTAGCAACGCCCCTGATCACGGGTGTCTTCATGCAAACTTAAAGCGGAGGTTCACCCTAAATATAGTCTCTCTCATGTGATCCAGCATACTGGCGTTGGCGCCAGTATGCTGTTTTTTTTTTTTTTTTAAATCCCCCACTTACTGTATTTTTTTTTAAATCCCCCACTTACTGTATTATCTTCAATTTTAATTTCTTTCCCCCACGGTGGACGGCTCTAGTATAGCGCGTCACATCTTACGAAAATACCCAATTAAGGACTTGGGTATCCTCGGCGAAATGCGGCGCCTGCGCACAGACCTAGGAGCTGACTGCCAGTATGCTGGATCACATGGGAGAGATTATATTTAGGGTGAACCTCCTCTTTAACTGAAAAAAGAGAGAGGGGGTGCTAACCCAGTCCAATTGTGTGCAATGGATTGGTGCTTATGGGACTGTGCAGATATATTTAAGCATGAAGATAATTGGTAAATTGTCTAATGAAATGTTTAATGTACAGGTATGTGACCTAAAACAGGAGACATGTTCATGGCCATTGGCATACATGTGTTGAGAGTGAAAATCCAGTACACTTCCTAAAAGGAGTAATCTATATTTTAGGTTTCTACATCTACCAGATTATGAACTAATTTATGCTGTAATGTGTATTCCTTCCTTTTTTTTTTTTTTTGTTGCCCGTCACCTAATTTGCATCACACTGAGATCAATGAACTGCCACTTTGCTGATAAACTAATAGAAAAGGGAAAACAAAAAAACAATGTTGCAGTTTACCAATTCTTAGATGGTAAAGGCTGCATTATTTTTCTTTCTTTACTTCCCCCTAATTTGTACCTGTTCATCCAGCTAGTAACATACCTCCTGTCTTGGGGTGTCTCCACTCCGGGTGTAGGAGCAACAGAGGTGCCTTTTGGACAGCAGCATTGCAAGCCCATGCAGAGGGTAGTGTAATGCCGCGTACACACGGTCGTTTTTTGCGATGAAAAAAAAAAACGACGTTTTCTGTGAAGTAAAAAACGACGTTTTTGAAACGTCACTTTTCAAAGACAATTTTGCATACACACCATCGTTTTTTCACAAAAAGCGAGGTTACGTTCACCACTCTTTTCCATTGAAGCTCGCTTCATAACTAGCTTCTGGGCATGCGCGGGTTGAAAAACGTCGTTTTGAACGACGTTTTTGCTACACACGGTGACTTTTTGTGAAACAAAAAACGACGTTTTGAAAAACGACACAAAAAATTCAAGCATGTTGGAATTTTTTTTTGGTCGTTTTTTTTAAGACAAAAAACGACGTTTTGCCCACACACGATCAATTTAAATGACGTTTTAAAAAACGTCGTTTTTTTTTCATCGCAAAAAACGACCGTGTGTACGCGGCATTAGATGTGGAAGATTTAGATGGACATGACCTTTTTCCTAAAAAAAAAAAAAAGTGTATGTTTGCCCACTAACAAATAAATGATTAGTCCTATATCATTTTATTGGTAGGTTTGCTTTAACAGTAAGACAGACTACCAACAAAAAAAATCTGGAAAAACACATTTCAAAAAGGTTATAAATTGATTTGCATCTTGATAGCAAAACCCTTGTGGGCAATCAGAGGTCAGATGTTTCTTGTAGTTGACCACCAGGTTTGCACACATCTTAGGATGGAGTTTTTTTAGCCACTTCTCTTTTGCAGATCCCCTTCAAGTCATTAAGGTTTCGAGGATGACGTTTGGTAGCTTGAACCTCCCTCCACATGTTTTCTGTGGGATTAAGGTCTGGAGCCTGGCTAAACCACTCCAGGACTTTAATGTGCTTTTTCTTGAGCCACTCCTTTGTTGCCTCGGCCGTGTGTTTTAGGTCATTGTGGAATACCTATCCATGACCCTTTTTCAATGCCCTGACTGAGGAAAGGAGGTTCTCACCCAGTAGGGATGGTGTTCTTGGTGTCATAGGCAGCATTTCTCCTCCCCAAACACTGCAAGTTGAGTTGATGCCAAAAATGTTGATTTTTGGTCTCATCTGACCACAACACTTTCACCCAGTTCTCCTCTGAATCAATCAGATGTTCATTAGCAAACTTCAGACGGGGTCTGAATATGTGTTTTCTTGAGCAAGGGGGACCTTGCATGTGCTGCAGGATTTCAGTCCTTCACTGCGTAGTGTTACCAATTATTTTCTTGGTAAAAACAGTCCCAGCTGTCTTGAGATCATTGACAAGATTCTCTTGTGTAGTTCTGGGCTGATTCCTCACCGTTCTCATGATCATTAAAACTCCACAAGGTGAGATCTTACATAGAGCCCCAGACCGAGGGAGATTAATAGTTATTTTGAGTTTCTTCCATTTGCGAATAAATCACACCAACTGCTGTCACCCTCTCACCAAGCTGCTTGGCGATTTGTCTTGTAGCCCATTCCAGCCTTGGATCTTGTCCCTGACATCCTTGGACAGTTCTTTGGTCTTGGCCATGGTAGAGAGATTGAAATCTGATCGATTGCTTCTGTGGATAGGTGTCTTCTATTCAGGTAACAAGTTGAGATTAGGAGCACTCCCTTTAAGAGAGTGCTTCTAATTTCAGCATGTTACCTGTATAGAAGACAACTGGGAGCCAGAAAATCTGCTGATTGATTGACTGATGGAGGATTCAATACTATTTTCACTCATTAAAATGCAAATCAATTTTATAACTTTTTTGAAATTTGTTTTTTTTTCTGGATATTTTTGTTGGTAAAAAAAAAAAAAAAAAAAAAAAACTGCCATTAAAATAACAGGCTGATTGTTTTTTTGTCATTAGGCAAACATTCAAAATAAGCAGGGGGTCAAATAATGTTTCCCCTCACAATAGTTGAATGCAGAAAGGTACAGAGACATCCTTGAGGAAAAGCTGCTCCAGAGCACTCTGGACCTCAGACTGGGGTGAAGGTTCATCCTCCAACAGGAAAACGACCCTAAACACAGCCAAGATAACAAAGGAGTGGCTACGGGACAACTCTGAATGTCCTTTGGAGGCACAGCCAGAGCCCAGACTTGAACCCAATTGAACATCTCTGGAGAGATCTGAAAATGGCTGTCCCCCAACTGCCCACTGGAATTCTAACGTTACAAGTTGACAGGGCTGTACATGTGCTGCGTCAATTTGAAATCGGTCTAAGATCGCTAGGGGGGGCCACACTGCAACCATGAGCCAAACACTTCAGAGTTGCGCCATGGTCCATTAGGCACAAAAAAGTAAAAAGTCGCATCAGAAGGTGTCAGTAGTGCCTCCTAAACACCTGCCAGCCACTGCTCTACCACCCCTTGAAAAACAATCCACTGTGGATAATTTTTTAGAGAGCAGTAAGCATTACCACCTGTCTGAAATAACCCTTATAGCATTGAGGAAGCATCTCCCTGCTGCTGTTCCTGCGTTCAGATCAATGTGGAATTCCAATCCCAATTCCTGATAACTATGACTTTGGTCACCTCCAGCCATTTTACCATTATCTACTACCAGAATTCAAGGATTTGTGAGTACCTTAATGCCGCGTACACACGGTCGTTTTTTGCGATGAAAAAAAAAACGTTGTTTTTTAAAACGTCATTTAAATTGATGGTGTGTGGGCAAAACGTCGTTTTTTGTCTTCAAAAAAACGACCAAAAAAAGTTTCACAAAAAGTCACCGTGTGTAGCAAAAACGTTGTTTAAAACGACGTTTTTCAACCCGCGCATGCCCAGAAGCTAGTTATGAAGCGAGCTTCAATGGAAAAGAGTGGTGAACGTAACCTCGCTTTTTGTGAAAAAATGATGGTGTGTATGCAACATCGTCTTTGAAAAGTGACGTTTCGAGGGAGCTGTGGTGGCTCAACGTGATTGGCACTGCGCTGACAAGCCATTCACCTCTGCAGCCAAGGGTTCGGATCCCGGTCTCGGCTACATGTGAATTGAGTTTGGTGGTCTCAGCCCGTCTCCCGGTGGGTGTGCTATGCAAGGTACGCCTGTGCTTAGTACGCCCACCCCCCCCCCCCCACAAAAACCACCACACTTGCACGCACACGAAATTGGTTTAAAAAACACATGCACTTTGGCCATGCGGTCTCTTAAATAAAGAGAGGCGAAGGACCTACGGGGCTGGCTGGGTGGGCTAGGCCCCCTCACTCACTCATAGGGGGAGTCCCTCTGCCCCATTGGGGTCCCGTTGGGCCCCAGTTGGGCTCCAAAGAGGAGCAGGTAGGGCGGGGTGAGTGGGAGGCCCCCCTTCACACCCGCCATTGCCACCAGGGGCATGGAGAAGGATGGCGATTGCCTCCGGGGGGGAGGGTCTGCCTACTCCCAACTCCTGCAGTCCGGCTCCTCTCTCTCGAGTTCACGCACAAAAATACACTTAAAAAAAAAAGAAGAAAAGTGACGTTTCGAAAACGTTGTTTTTTACTTCACAGAAAACATCGTTTTTTTTCATCACAAAAAATGATCGTGTGTACGCGGCATAAGCCTTGCCCTCATACACTGAGGCTTATAGTTGTGCTCATAAGTTTACATACTGGCAGAATTTGATTTCTTGGCCATTTTTCAGTGAATATGAATGATAACACAAAAACTTTTCTTTCACTCATGGTTAGTGTTTGGCTGAAACTCAATTAACTGTGTTTACTCTTTTGAAATCATAATCACAACAGAAACTACCCAAATGACCCTGATCAAAAGTTTTTATACCCCAGTTCTTAATACCGTGTATTGCCCCCTTTAGAATCAATGACAGCTTGAAGTCTTTTGTGGTATGTGTGGATGAGACACTTTATTTTCTCAGATGGTAAAGCTGCCCATTTCTCTTGGCAAAAAGCCTCCAGTTCCTGTAAATTGTTGGTCTGTCTTGCATGAACTGCGAGTTTGAGATCTCCCCAGAGTGGCTCAATGATATTGATGTCAGGAGACTGAGATGGCCACTCCAGAACCTTCACTTTATTCTGCTGTAGCCAATGAAAGGATGACTTGGCCTTGTGTTTTGGATCATTGTCATGTTGGAATGTCTAAGTACGTCCCATGTGCAGCTTCCTGGCTGATGGAAGCAAATATTTCTCCAGTATTTTTTGATAACATACTACATTCATCTTACCATCAATTCTGACCAAATTTCTTGTGCCTTTGTAGCTCACACATTCCCAAAACATCAGCGACCCACCTCCATGTTTCACAGTAGGAATGGTGTACCTTTTATCATAGAACTTGTTGACTCATCTCCTAATGAAGCGTTCATGGTTGTGGCCAAACAGCTACATTTTCGTATCGTTACTTCAAGGGACTTTGTGCCAGAAGGTTTGAGGCTTGTCTCTTTGCTGTTTGGCATATTGTAAGCAGGTTACTTTGTGGCATTTTCGTAGTAATGGCTTTCTTCTGGCGACTCGACCATGCAGCCCATCTTTCTTCAAGTGACTCTGTATTGTGCATCTTGAAACATGTTTTTGGAGAGTCCTGTATTTCACCTGCAGTTATTTGTGGGGTTTTCTTTGCATCCCGAACAATTTTGCTGGCAGTTGTGGCTTGGATGGAGATGGAGGTGGGGTCAGGATGGTGGATAGAGCTGGGATGGGGTCAGGATGGTGGATAGAGCTGGGATGGGATCAGGGTGGTGGATTGAGCCGGGATGAGATTAGGGTGGTGGATGGTTTTGGCATGGGATCAGAGTGGTAGATGGAGCTGGGATGGGATCAGGATGGTGGATGGAGCTGTGATGGGATCAGGATGGTGGATGGAGCTGTGATGGGATCAGAGTGGTGGATGGAGCTGGAATGGGATCAGGATAGTGGATGGAGCTGGAATGGGATCAGGATGGTGGGTGGAGCTGGGATGGGATCAGGGTGGTGGATGGAGCTGGGCTTGGATCAGGGTGGTGGATGGAGCTGGGATGGGATCAGGGTGGTGGATGGAGCTGGGATGGGATCAGGGTGGTGGATGGAGCTGGAATGGGATCAGAGTTGTGGATGGAGCTGGAATGGGATCAGGATGGTGGATGGAGCTGGAATGGGATCAGGATGGTGGATAGAGCTGGGATGGGATCAGGGTAGTGGATGGAGCTGGGCTTGGATCAGGGTGGGGATGGAGCTGGAATGGGATCAGGGTGGTGGATGGAGCTGGAATGGGATCAGAGTTTTGCATGGAGCTGGAATGGGATCAGGATGGTGGATGGAGCTGGAATGGGATCAGGATGGGATCAGGGTAGTGGATGGAGCTGGGCTTGGATCAGGGTGGGGGATGGAGCTGGGATGGGATAAGGGTGGTGGATGGTGCCGGAATGGGATCAGTGAAATAGATGGAGCTAGGATGGTATCAGGGGGATAGATGGAGCCGGGATGGGATCGGGATGAATAGAGTTGGGATGGGATCGGGGGGAAGGATGGAGTCAGAATGGAATTGGGGGGAAGGATGGAGCTGGGATGGGATCGGGGTGTCCCTCAATCTCAAGTTAAAATGTTGGGAGGTATGCACTGCTCATTCCAAAAAAACAGATGTGAGGGGACAAAAAGGAAAGGTTCTGGAGCTCACAGAGAACATTACAAGGAGGCAGAAAAACACAGTAAGAAACAAAAAGCTAATTACAGGGCTATTAAAGCGGAGTTCCAGACTCTTTTTTATGTCTATTAAAAGTCAGAAGCTACAAAAAGCATAGCTGCTGGCTTTTACTAAACAGACACTTACCTGTTCCACTGTCCAGCGACGTGGCCGCCCGGGCCTTCACTTCTGAGCCCCCCCCCCCCTCTCCGCCAGCGCCTTCATTCTAACTGTGGGCACCAGGCTGTGACAGCTTTCGGCTTCACGGCCGGGCATTCATTGTGCATGCGTGAACGGCGCTGCGCTCCCTGAGTGGACAGGCGATCGCCTGGGACCTGTCACGTGTCCCAAGCGATCGCCTACAGGGAGGGGCCACCAAAAGGCGATATGACGAGTCGCCTAAGCGGTCCCTGGGCGGAAGGAGGAAGTGGGACAGAAAGCCCCTATCTCCCTCCTCCCCCCCCCCTGCAAAAAAAAATACATGCCAAATGTGGCATGTAAGGGGACGAGGAGTGGTTTAAAGTGGAAGTAAACCCTTCCATTAAACAGTTTAAAAAAAGAGGTTACATTTCCGGCACATGCCGGGAATGGAACTGTTATATTGGTTGTGCTCTCTGTCAAACCATCCAATGGCTGGTGTCATAACTGATCACATGTGCATCATCGTGGCAGTTGAAGATTAAACAGAGGCCAAGATGGCAGCTTCCTTGGCTGAAAATAGTAGAAGAGTTTACTTCCACTTTAAGCGGAAGTTCCACTTTTGGGTGGAACTCCGCTTTAAGTAGTGGATGTGTATGGAATATTTTTGAAGAATAAGGATATTGTTTGTTGTCACTTCAAGGAAAATTGTGATTGCAGGAAAAAGAAAGGAGCAGCAATACACTGATATGTAATCAGCTCTGCTTGCTTTGCCTTTCCCTCCTGACAGCACATGTAGCAGAGCCTTATAGCTTCTAGTGCTGCCCATACTTCCCCCAGTGCTTCTGAGAAAAGAAGACAGAAAGCTGCAGTATTTCAGAGAAAATGACATTCACAGTTGCTTAGCAGGCATTTACTTGCTGTATCACTTTTTCACCATTAGATGTCAGTATCGCACCCTTGATTGTTCTATACATTTATTGTTTCCGAACAAATTTGGTTATTGCATAAGATGTTCTGCTCTAATGCCTCAAACCTCGCATACTGCAATTCAGCTATCCTACTTTTCTTTTTTATTACCACTTAAACTATTCAATGATTGGCGCAGGTACAGCAGTTCCTGTATTTGGAACGCATGCTTAGAGCACTTCCTGTGTTTGGAACGCATGCCCTCTGACATCACTTCTGGTTCCCGGGATGTGATGATTGCGATCCTCAGCTGTGTCTTTGGCAGCTGTGAGGGATCATGTACTCCAGGTAGGTGTTTACTCCTTGCTCCTTCTTCTCTGAGTGTGTGCAGGCTTGTGTTGGATGCTCTCTTCCTCCTTGTCTATTCTTTATGTTGACCTGCTGTGTAATTCAGTGTGGTAATTGTATGTATTAGGGGGATACTTATTCAGTCCTGTATTAATGCACAGTCTGTGATTGAAGTTCTATTCAGTAATTTATCTCCCATTATTTGCACATGTCTGCCCTTGCTTGCAGCCAAATATACACTGCCAAGGTACATTGCAGATCACATTTTTAATTCATGATTATTATTTTTTTTGTATTTGGGTTTACTGTTATGTGTGTTTTTTTTTTTGCGTTAGGGAAGTTATATATGAGTATTCATAAAGTGCTTGCTTGCGGCTGCAATTTAATTTGGTAACTTTTGATATTTTAATAAAGCGGGCATTTACGTATGGCAATTTTTGTAAGTACACCCCTGTGCAAAAGTTTTAGGTAAGTGTGAAAAATGCTGTACATTTTTTCAGAAATAAGTGTTCTTCGTTTTATTTTTATCAATTAACAAAATGGAAAGTAATTGAACAGAAGACAAATTCAAATGAATATTTAATGTGACCGCACAGTTATTCTAGGAACACTTAAGGTCCGTACACGCGATCGGATATTCCGACAACAATTGTCTGATGAACGTGTTTTGCCGGATAATCCGACCCTCTGTATGCTCCATCGGACAATTGTTGTCGGGCATTTCCGACAACAAATGTTGGCTGTGCATGCTCTCAAACTTTCCGACGACAATTTTTTTTCTGTCAGAATATCCGATCGTGTGTGCACAAATCCATCGGACTAAAATCCAAAGTACGAACATGCATGTTCAGAACCAATGCTGAACATCGGACAACAATACCAGAAGTTGCCCAAAGGGTGGTGGTAAAGAGCTGAAAAACCATCTAGTTTTGTTTATGTTGGCTGAAAAAGTTCTGCCGCCTGTATGCAGAACAAGTTCACGGACAACACCCTTCGGACAAAAATCCACAGATTGATGTCCGATTGTGTGTACGAGGCTTTACACACAGTTTTTGAAGGAACGCGGCAGGTAGGTTGTTCCAAACATCTTGGAGAACCATAGATCTGCTGTGGATGTAAGCTGCCTCAAATCTTTCTGTCTCTTCATCAGTGGCGGCTGGTGCCTTAACATTTTTGGGGGGCGGCAAACCAATGGCACCCCCCAGTGGAAGACTGGGGAGTGCCATACCCCACCTCCCCTTGCGGGAGACGGACGGGAAGGCAGTGATCAGCCACCCCAAGGAGACAGACGAAAAGGCCGTGATCTGAAACCTCTTTACTACAAGTCCTGGACGGGATGACACTCCGATCTCCCCTCCTCCTACACAGCTGTTTCGGTTAATGTTTCAAAGTACATATGAAATTGATGATCATTAGCACCTGCTTCTGGTTCTACAAAATCCCTGACTTTTTGCAAGTGTAATTGATGCTGGTTTGAAGCCAAAGGTCAGTCACACCAAATATTAATTTAGATGTTTCTCCTGTTGGCTCACGTTGCATTTTGTAAATTCATGAAAGTAAACAAGTAAAATATATATTTTTTGAAAACAATCTTTTATTTCTTCACATCTGTCCTAAACTTCTGCACAGTACTGTATGTATGTGACATACCTGCGGAATCCTCATGGAAGCTGGAAATCATTGAAAAAGGCACTCATTGCCCCTAGCTTTTGGGTCCTGTGCATAGCAGCTACATCATGACCAATTTTGCCTTTTTTGAATGAATAGGAGGAGGTGGAAAAGTAACATCAGAATCTTCACCATGTCCCAATCAGAACACGTTGCATTGTTTGATAAAAAGCAAGGTGTTCCCTAAATGGCACCCATGCCACTCGAGAGACCTCCTGTGTTCAGTAAACAGTGGGGCAGCAGCTCACCATAGAACCCAGAAGCTGTGATCTTCTGGTGCTATGGGGATTAAAACAAGCACTTGACCCCTTCCTCTATTCATAGAAAGTCACACTATAACTTCTAGGAATGAAAAGCGATCTATGAATGGAGGGAGACGGACCTTTTGTTCATTCACATTATGACTGCAGAGTATGATAGCCAACACCAGCACAAGGGACACTTCACATTAAACGTAAGTTACGTCCCTTTTGCTAATTTTATTAAAAAAAAAAAAAACGACATTTGGCCTTTAAACTTGGTCACATGTAACTATCCAGGTGTCATATTAGATGGGAGGCTGGGGATGCAGAAATTTGCAGCTCGCTTAGTCAAGGGGACAGTAAAAGCAATTTTACTTAGCTGGTCCTCCACTCCCCCAGCAATTGGCCATCTCCTGTCCTCTAGCAGTGGACTATTCCTTGGCCTCCTCACATTCAATGTAGGGCCGTTGGTCTCTGCAACATTCTTGATAACAGAGGCATCAAACCTCCGGATTGCAGGAGAGAAGAGCAGTGGTGGTGCCGCCACTGATACAATACATAGATTCATGCATTGTATGAATCTTATTTATTGCCGCTGCCGCCGACTATTCAGATGGCTGGCCCCCTGGTGAGCGCCGGCCATTTGAATAAAGACAGCTGGTTGGATGTGGAAGTGCCTATCAGCCCTCAGGCTGTAATCGGCTTCCAAATACTTATCCAAGGGACGTACGGGGGTGCATTCCTTGGATAAAACTGACAGGCGTCTCAGCCAATCAGGTTCACCGGTTCTGGTTACCGGTAACCTGATTGGCTGAAGCGTCATCCAGGGACCGTGGAAGGAGAATGGCTGAACCCAGAAAAGTAAGTGCCGGGCGGGGGGACAGCATTTTACAGGGCACAGTGGCGACAATTGATGGGCGCAGTGGCTGCATTTGGCATGGCACAGTGGTGACAATTGATGGCACAGTGACTGCATTTGATGGCATGGCACAGTGGTGACAATTGATGGCACAGTGGCTACGTTTGATGGGCCCAGTGGCTGCATTTGATGGGCACAAAAAAATTTGAGCACCAGCCGCCACTGGAGAAAAGGCTGCAGGGACTGATCTAACAGTAAGAAGGAGGCTGTGGGAGCATAGGATCAGATTGGTAAAACTGCTATACCTGTCTTCCCCCCCCCCCCAGACATACATGAGCAGTTAACTCTTATAGCATGGGCACAAAGGAGGACGCTTTGTTCAGCTTCAAAATAATCCATACGGGTCCTTTTTTAGGCACTTTATGTCATAGGGTGACAACACTAGTGATACATGGTTCACTATTGTCATCATCCAGCAACCTGCCTTGAGAAATGTCATAATATTAATGAAGTGCGTGTTTTTTAGGCAGAAAGTGGCTGCAGAGACTGCAGGAGATCAGCAGCATTGCAGTCTCACCAAAGCATTGGAAAAAATGGGAAAACTAGTCTTCTCCTTTTTTTTTTTTTTATTAATTTTTTTAAGTACACGCAACAAGCAAAGGAAATGCAATTCAGCTGGGATTGAGACCTGCTTTATGATGGGCCATTGCCAGCATGCCTTCGATAGTGCCTTACCAATTTTGTAATTTTACTGGTACTGGGATATGTGCTGAACAACTAACCATAAACAACATGTTTGTGAGGGGTCTGATGAAACGTATCTTGGCAAACAGCAGACGCCACACTGAAAAAAAAAATTCAGCCCCCACAATTCCACTGCAATTAAAAAAAAAAAAAATGTAACCAAATGGCCCAGGCATGTTTTAATAGGCTATGCTTCCTTTTTACCACAAGATGGCTTTGTCAGTCACAGAAACCCTGTCTGTTTCCTGAGCAGAAAAGTGCAGATAAATAGAAAAATGTCATTGTAAAATGATTGTAGCCAAAATATAGGAGAATAACCAATGGATATCTTTTTTTTATTTTTTATAATAAAATATATAGTTTGTTTGTATTGATGACCTCACACTGTCATTGTTAAGCGTTTGTTCCCAAAGTCAGCAAAGGCATATGTCTATGCATAATGCCTGACAATGGGTAACTCAAGCACTGCATTGTGAGGGGCGAGGGGCATGTGCTTAGTTAATCTACCTGTATGTGGACCTTTTGAGGTTGTTTTCCCTTATCGTCTTTCAGGACAGCACCTTGAGAGCGTGGCTCCACCCACTTGACAGGAAACACACCTCCACCAAACTTCTTAAAAGGGAGGTTCCCTCCACTTATCATCAGTTTTTGTGTTTCCTCCGGCGGGAACACATGTGGGGGTTAGGAGCTCTCCAGGTTTCCTGGAGAGGTTTTTTTCTTTCTATCTCCCTACTCCACCTTTTTTTCTACCTACCTCAGAGAGTCTGTTCCTCCCATTCACGGGTTAGAGAGTGCCTTGTGCATGGGCTTCTTCTCCCTCATCAAGTGCTCAGTGAGCCAGGACGCTGCCCCCCTGGCTAGGTACTCGCGTGGACGTTCCTTTACTTTTTTCCGTCCAAACCGACGCCGGCGCCATCTTGGGAAGGTCAGCTGGTGACTTCCTTACTCCAGCTGCTTCCCCCGGAAATGAGGTAACCGGAAGGGGCGGGGTTCTTACGAGCGGGCGCGTCATTTCCACCCGGAAGCGCTGAGGGAGGAGGGAGGAACGGGTCTGGTGCCTTATTAGTTGGTTCTGGTCCGGTGCAGCGGCACTAGTGGAGTCCGGAACCGGCGTTCTGCCACCAGCATCACGCTACTGCCCTCAAGCATGGAAGGGGGATCCGCAGCGAGTGGGACAGGCACTGGCACCAGCAAGACCCAGGTAAGGGGTAGACTTGTGTTCTACCCTTAGTTACTAGGAGGTCTCTCTCCAGCTCTCTCTCTCTCTCTCTCTCTCTCTCTTGGGGGGAGTGAGTGGCTTTTTTTCCCCCCTGGTGGCGGGGGCCTGTTTGGGCACGTGAGTGTATAAAGATCTCTCACTGTGCACCTTTGGTGAGCACCTTGATGGGTTGTTCAGGTTATCTCACATGGTTGGTTTTTTGTTTTTCCCCTTTTGTTTCTTTTCCTTATCAGGCCAAAGGCTCTGAACCCGGAAACAAAAAGAAATGTCCTTCATGCAAGGCTAAACTTTCTGAAGGATGGAGAAAAGCTTTATGTCAATCATGTGTTGACTCCTTGGTGAAAGAAGAAGCTTCTGCTGCCTGCAGCGACATAATTGCTTCTGTAAAGAAGGAGTTGGATGCTACGATTCAATCCTTTAAATCTTCACTCATGAAACCATCTGTGAGCCAAGCCTCTACCTCACAATCTTCACAAGACTCACCTTTAGTTCCTGTAGTGGAGGCAGAAGAGAGTCCTCTAAACCAGGACGGTCCCCCTCCCTCACATTCCCAGGAATCGGAAGAGGAGGAAGACGAATTAGAAATTATATCTTCTAAATATAAGTTGTCTTTGGACCAAGTGGATGACCTCCTTAAAGCTGTGCATGCAACTTTGGGCTTGGAGGAGGAGCGCAAAGAGCTATCCTTACATGACAGGATGTATGCGGGTCTCTGTGAGCCCAAAATACGTACTTTTCCTGTTCATTCTGTGATTTCTGACTCAATCATGAGGGAATGGGCTGATCCAGAAAAGAAACCTTTCTTTGCTAAAGCTCATAAAAGAAGGTTTCCGTTTGATGAGGATCCAGCAGCTCTTTGGAATAAGACTCCAAAAATTGATGCAGCCTTTTCTCAGGTCTCAAGGTCTTCGGACCTGGCGTTTGAGGACATGGGGATTCTTAAGGAACCCATGGATAAGAAGATGGACCAGCAGTTAAAGAGGGCCTGGCAATCCATCTTAGGCAACCTTAAGCCAGCAATGGCAACCACCTGCGTCTCCAGAAACATGGAGTACTGGCTGAGCCAGCTTAAAGCTCATATTATAGCTGATTCCCCTAAGCAGGAAATCTTAGATTCCTTCTCTACCCTGTCTGCTGCGGTAGCCTATGTCTCAGATGCGTCTGCAGAGTCTATCAGGATGACAGCAAGATCTGCGGCCCTTACTAACTCAGTAAGAAGGGCCTTATGGTTAAAGACCTGGCCCGGGGACACAGCGTCCAAAAACAAACTGTGTGGAATCCCTTTTCAGGGGGATTTTTTGTTTGGTCCTGAGTTAGATACAGTACTCGATAGGACCGCAGACAAGAAAAAATCTTTCCCGGCCAAAAAGAAGGGTCAGTCGGGTAAAAAGTTTTTTCGTCCCCCAAGGGCTCAACAACAGAGTAAGCCTCAAGAGAGGAAAAAGGTCTGGTCAGGGCAGAGGGGAAAGGGCAAAAGCAATGCCCTTTTCAATCCTCCTGCGACAACCAGCAAAACCCAGTGACAGCCAGTTGCAGGTAGGGGGGAGACTTCAACGCTTCCTCCCTTTTTAGGCCAGCATAACAGAAAATCAGTACATTCTCGCTATGCTGTCTCTAGGCTACAAGGTAGAATTCTCGGACCCTCCCCCAGAGAGGTACCTTCTGACAGACTTACCAGGAGATATTGTCAAGTCCCTAGCCATGAAGAACCTTTTAAAGGATCTGAGGAAGCAGGGGGTTGTAATCCCAGTACCAGAGGGGGAGCTTTACCAGGGGTTTTATTCCCATGTATTTATGGTAAGAAAACCGTCCGGAAGCTTCAGGCTCATTCTCAATCTAAAGCCTTTAAACAGATCAGTCCTATACGAAAGGTTTTGCATGGACTCAATCTTTACGGTAAAAAACCTGTTAACAAAGGGTTGCTTTATGGCGTCTATCGATTTGAGAGACGCCTATCTGCATATCCCCATAGCTCCCCAATCCCAAAGATTTTTGAGATTGGCAGTAAACATGGGAAGGGAGGTCGTGCACCTTCAGTTCAGGGCCCTCCCCTTCGGCCCCGAGAATTTTTACAAAAGTCATGGCAGAGGCTCTTGCTCCGCTCTGCCTTCAGGGTATAGCGGTAGTTCCATACCTAGACGACCTACTCTTCTTTGCCCCCTCCAGGGAAAAATTACTGGAGGATCTCGGAAGAGCTCGCAGCCATCTAGAGGATTTGGGTTGGATCATAAATTTGGAAAAATCAAATTTCAGCCCAACCCAAGAGGCACAATTTCTGGGGTATCGGATAAGCTCAGTAGAGCAAAGAATTTTTCTCCCAGAGGACAAAAAACTAAAGATAGAAGGGGTCGTTGCCTCCTTACAGACAAATCTAGAGCTGTCCATCAGACAGGTAATGTCAGCCCTAGGAACCCTTACCTCATCTATGCCAGCAGTGCAGTGGGCAAGACTGCACTTCAGGCCCCTCCAGAGCTTCCTTCTGAAGGTGTGGGATCGCAGGACAGAATCTCTGGAAACAAAAGTAAAGATCCCCTCCAGAGTGAAACGGTCACTATGGTGGTGGAGAAGTCAGACCAATCTGTCAGCAGGCCTGTCTTGGTCATTCCCAGTAGAAAGAGTGGTAACAACAGATGCCAGTCTATGGGGATGGGGGGCACACTTGGGTCAGAACTATGTTCAGGGAGTTTGGTCCCAGTCAGAAGCAGGAAAATCCTCCAATTGGAGAGAGCTAAGGGCTGTAGCCTTAGCTTTAGATGCCTTCTCCGCAGACCTTCAAGGTGCCCATGTTCAAGTGTTCTCGGACAATGCCACTACCATAGCTTACTTAAACAAGCAAGGAGGCACAAGAAGCAGATTACTTCAGCTTCTCGCCTTGGGCATCCTAAACTGGGCAGAAAATCATTTGCTGTCCTTATCAGCGGTCCACCTCAAGGGCACTTCAAACATAGTAGCAGATTTTCTAAGCAGAAAACAGATTCAGGAAGCAGAATGGACCCTAAATCCGGAGATCTTCAGGTTAATCACCCAAGCCTGGGGCCTACCACAAATAGATCTATTTGCGTCAAAAGAAAATACGCAACTTCCAGCCTATTTCTCCATTTACAGAAACGACAGTTCCCAGGGAACAGATGCGTTAATACAGCCTTGGAAGTTCCAACTGGCGTACGCCTTCCCTCCTTTTCAGCTAATACCATTAGTGATAAGGAGGATTCAGAAGGAGAAAACGGAAGTAATCTTAATCACCCCATTCTGGCCAAAAAGGGCTTGGTTTACCTCCCTTCTTCGAATGGCGGTCAAACCACCTTGGCGACTACCGCTTCGACAGGACCTACTTCTGCAGGGGCCAGTGTGCCATCAGGGGGTGTCCTCTCTAAACCTCACAGCGTGGTATCTGAGAGGCAGATATTGATACGGAAAGGTCTGTCCCGACCACTGGTGACTACCTTACTTACTAGTAGAAAGCTGGTTACCAGAAAAATCTATGAAAAATACTGGAAGGTCTACAACTCCTGGTGTCACTCGTCTAATAGAGTGGTAAAGAACCTAGTATCAGTGTTGGAATTTCTTCAGGTTGGGGCAGAAAAGGGCTTATCAAGCAGTACACTCAAAGTACAAACAGCCGCATTAGGAGTCTTTCTGGAAAGGCCGATATCCTCAGAACCTTTGGTTGTCAGATTTTTCAGGGCACTCTCTAGGTCCAGACCAGCTCCTGTACGACACTTCCCGAGTTGGGATTTATCAGTAGTTCTGCGGTCTTTGACGAAAGAGCCCTTTGAACCTTTACAAGATGTCTCTCTGAAGTACCTTACTCTCAAAACCGTATTCTTAGTGGCAATTACAACAGCCAGAAGGATTGGCGAACTGCACGCCCTGTCAATAAAGAAACCCTTCCTATCCGTCTTCACGGACCGGATTGTACTAAAGACTGATCCAGCCTTTCTACCAAAGGTGGCGTCAAGCCTTAATAGGGCGCAGGAAATCGTCATTCCAACCTTCTGCTCCAATCCATCAGGGGAAAGGGAGCGACAATTTCATATGTTGGATGTGAAAAGAACGTTACTACATTACCTCGAAGTGACCAAGGATTTTCGATCCTCAGACTCCTTGTTCATACTTTTCTCAGGAAAAAGGAAGGGCCACCAAGCATCTAAGGGGTCAATTGCTAGATGGCTAAGAACCGCTATTCTGGAAGCCTATTCCCAAGCAGGACTATCTCCCCCGCTGGGCATTAAAGCACACTCTACTAGAGCTCAGGCCACTACATGGGCAGAAATAGCTGGTGCCACCCCAGATCAGATCTGCAAGGCGGCTACGTGGTCAAGTTACCTTACGTTTGTCCGTCATTATAGACTGGATCTTCTGTCAGCAAGCGATCAGGCTTTTGGCAGAAAGGTCTTGCAAGCTGTGGTCCCTCCCTAGAAGTGGGTAAGTCTCTATTATCCTCTCAAGGTGCTGTCCTGAAAGACGATAAGGGAAAAGTCAAGTTAGTCTTACCGGTAACTTGTTTTCCATGAGTCTTTCAGGACAGCGGCAACCCGCCCTTAATGTTTTTAGGAATATTATACTGTGACTAACCATACTCTGTTTATGTGTTCCAGTTTGGGCCGGAGGTTTCTCTACTACTACTGATAAGTGGAGGGAACCTCCCTTTTAAGAAGTTTGGTGGAGGTGTGTTTCCTGTCAAGTGGGTGGAGCCACGCTCTCAAGGTGCTGCCCTGAAAGACTCATGGAAAACAAGTTACCGGTAAGACTAACTTGACTTTTTTTTTTTTTTTTCGAAGGCAAGCTGGGGGTACAATTATTGCACTATTCCAGATATTACAGAAGGGATAAACTGGGTTTATAGAAGAATACCCACCACACATTTTCTCTGTATTCTTCTCCCCCAATGTATAATTAGCACCTTGTCCTGTTTCAGTAGATAAAGAGCTAGTGTGGTTGGCAGAGCGCCCCCTGTCTCTCACTGCTGTCTGACCATGCTACTCTGAATGAGACAAATAATTACCACTGGTTGAAAGCGCTGGCCTAGTGCACCAAACACTTGTCCAGGACCAGGACCGACATAGCACAAGCAGAGGGAGGTGGGTGTGTCAAGTCACTTGCCTAGTAACCATTCACAGCAGATGGGAGCAGGAATCAAGTGCGTTCTGCCTGAGCCACAGCAGTTATACTGGTGCAGGGGCATGTCAGTGTTCTCCTTCCTTTCCCTATTGAGACTTGTATGCACACGACTGTCGGTAGCACTTCTGCACTAATGAGTTTAAATAATGTCAATAATGAACAATAGAAACCCCCACAAATTGGGATTCTGTAAAGGGAAGAGCTGACAAGCTGGACTGGGACAAGTATAAAAGTGATTGTCACTAGAATCATTCAACTTTCATTTCACAAAGAAAGGACAGGTATTATTAAATCCATAGACCAGAATACATTTTTTCCCCAAGGTATTGTTAATTCTTTAAATCTTGAAGCCGGCCTTCAGTAATTTTTTCATCTTTCCATCTATTAAATCTTCTGCCCTTGTTTTTTTAACTTTGGATAGTAAAACATTTTTTCTGCCAGTAAATACCTTACACAGTCCACTTCCTCTTTCTTGCCTGGTAATTAGCCTAGGCTAATGACATTATGCACAACTCTCCTGCTCACTCTCGGTTTGCCAGCAAGGGAGGAGGGATGAGTCACAGCAGAGCCAAGAGGAGCTGCAGAGCTGGAGGGGCCTGAATGAGGGGGGAGATAACAGGAGACTGCAGAGATTTATGTGTATTAATTGAGAAAGGTGCAGGCAAGCAGTGGTGTGTGTGTGTGTGTGTCTCTTTCTGTATATACAGTATCTCACAGAAGTGAGTACACCCCTCACATTTTTGAAAATATTTTATTATATCTTTTCATGTGACAACACTGAAGAAATGACACTTTGCTACAATGTAAAGTAGTGAGTATACAGCTTGTATAACAGTGTAGATTTGCTGTCCCCTCAAAATAACTCAACACACAGCCATTAATGTCTAAACCACTGGCAACAAAAGTGAGTACACCCCTAAGTGAAAATGTCCAAATTGTCTTTTGGAAATTGACTTATGAGTGCTGCCAGCATTGCTGCAGAGATTGAAGGGATGGGGAATCAGCCTGTCAGTGCTCAGACTATATGCTGCACACTGCATTAAATTGTTCTGCATGGCTGTCATCCCAGAAGGAAGCCTCTTCTTAATATGATGTACAAGAAAGTCTGCAAACAGTTTGCTGAAGACAAGCAGACTAAGGACATGGACTACTGGAACCAGGTCTTGTGGTCTGATGAGAGCAAGATAAACATATTTGGCTCAGATGGTGTCAAGCCTGTGTGGCGGCAACCAGGTGAGGAATACAAAGACAAGCGTGTCTTGCCTACAGTCAAGCATGGTGGTGGGAGTGTCATGGCCTGGGGCTGCATGAGTGCTGCCGGCACTGGGGAGCTACAGTTCATTGGGGGAACCATAAATGCCAACATGTACTGTGACATACTAAGGCAGAGCATGATCCTTTCCGTTTCGGAGACTGGGCCGCAGGGCAGTATTTCAATATAACGACCCCGACACACCTCCAAGATGACCACTGTCTTGCTAAAGAAGCTGAGGGTAAAGAAGATGGACTGGCCAAGCATGTCTTCATACCTAAATCATTATGAGCATCTGTGGGGCATCCTCAAATGGAAGGTGGAGGAGCGGAAGGTCTTTAACATCCACCAGCTCCTTGATGTTGTCATAGAGGAGTAGAAGAGGACTTCAGTGGCAACCTGTGAAGCTCTGGTGAACTCCATGCCCAAGAGGGTTAAGGCAGGGCTGGAAAACAATGGTGGCCACACAAAATATTGACACGTTGGGCCCAATTTGTACATTTTCACTTTTTGTTGCCAGCGGTTTAGACATTAATGGCTGTGTGTTGAGTTATTTTGAGGGGACAGCAAATTTACACTGTTATACAAGCTGTACACTCACTACACAACATTGTAGCAAAGTGTAATTTCTTCAGTGTTGTCACATGAAAAGATATAATAAAATATTTACAAAAATGTGAGGGGTGTACTCACTTTTGTAAAATAGTCTGTGTGCACCTGTCTACCTCCTGTTTGTCTGTGTAAATCCAGGAAGTGAACAGGCAGCAGCCAGACTCAGTGGAGGGAGATTTCTGCAGCATATTTGGCAAGTACAGAATCACAGTGTATATGTGTGTGTGTGTGTGTGTGTGTGTATATATATATATATATATATATATATATATATATAATATATAATGCAAAGTGGTTGGAGGGAAGCTTCAGAATGGCAAATATGTTCTTATTATAAATTATGTGCGCAAAAATGAAAAAAGCGCTGATGAGTAGGATTTTTATGGTAGAAGGGACCAATAGGGTTTTTTCTGTCACAAATGTTTTTTTTTCCCTGCCTGTCAGCATTTGTGTACACAGAGCTGTGCATGTGCAGTTCATTTACAGTAGTATGGCTCTGCACCATGATGGCTTAACTCCTATGCATATGCATGGGAGTTATGTTATCTCAGCCCGGCCAATCAGGTGGCCAAAGAGTTCAAATGTAGACGGATCTTCAGGAGAACATGGAAGCATCCACTACAGCAGTGTTTCTCAACTCCAGTCCTCACGCCCCCCCAACAGGTCATGTTTTCAGGATTTCCCTCAGATGAAAAGGCTGTGGGAATTACTAAGGCAGTGAAACTGATCAAATCACCTGTGCAAACTAATGGAAATCCTGAAAACCTGACCTGTTGGGGGGGCGTGAGGACTGGAATTGAGAAACACTGCTCTACAGACACGAGCACTGACACTGCAGCACAATAGGGGATTGCTTGCAAGATAAGTCTGCCATATTGTGTTACTATGCTGTATATACTAGCACATTATGGCTAAAAGTTCCTGGAACTTTAAAAGGTTTTTTGCAGAAGTTTAATTCTGCTTTAAATACAGAAAAGAAACACAATAGACCTTGCATGTCTGCTCTGAGCTCCACTGTATGCACATCACATTGCAATACATCCCTTTCCAGCTATGCTAGCTGAGGAAAGTGACAGGGTAACCTGCTAGTGATGTCATACACAGGGAGGAGAGGGGACGTGTGTCGGCGGTTCTCCCTGCCCTCTACCCCCTGACACCTGTCATGTTGACCCTGGGCCCACAGATTTGCAAGCGAAACCCTGGAATACATGGTCGCTCAAATGCTTCTGTCCCTGTCAGTTCTACACACAATCCCAGGGGCTGCAGCCTGGCAGCAAAAGGGTTATAAAAAACTCATACTGATGGGCGCCACACTAGGAAGGGCGCCTGTAGGCACATGCTTAATGTGTTTACTGGAAAATCTGGCCCTGATTGTGCTTAGCCAGTTTTGTCATGCAAGCACTCCTACCAGACAGCACACTAAACTGCAGTTAAAGTACTGAATTTGTTAGACAAACTGACACTGCACAGTGAACACCATAAGGTGCTGACCTCTACAGTAAAGTCAAACTATAACGGTATGGGGTTCGTTCTTTTTTTTCTTTTTTTTTTCCCCTGGCTCACTGGGGTGGAGGAATTTGACTGGCCTGCACAGAGTCCTGACTTCAACCCAATAGAACTACTTTGGGGTAAATTAGAGCGGAGACTGCAAGCCAGGCCTTCTCGTTTAAAATCAGTGCCTGACCTCACAAATGTGCTTCTGGAAGAATTGTCAAACACTCCCATAGACCCGTAAAGTCAGTCCAGGGCTCCCTCCCCGGCCTCTGGGCCAGTAGGGCCTCGCATATGTGCACTAGGGTTCCCAGTGTGAAGCTATAAGGCTACACTGCCAAGTACCCTTATTCGCAATGGCAGCGGCAGCACCCGACAGCTAATGGAAACATCGACTGTAAGTGCCGACATCGCTGGACTCCAGGACAGGTAAGTGTCCATTTACTAAAAGCCAGCAGCTGCAGTATGTGTAGCTGCTGTTGTTTTTTTTGTTTTTGTTTTTTTGGGCAGAACACCGTTTAAACTAATATTTATTCATAAAAAGGGGTTAAAAATACTTAAAATGTAGTAGATCAAATGAGCATCTCAGTCAGCATAATAGGCATTCTGTAAAGTCCTTTAGGGGAGGGGGAGCTGGCCCACAGCTGTGACAGGAGAGGGAGAAGCGAGGAAACAAGATAGCCAATGGACTTCCAGAACCACGCTGGAACGTATAGGCTGGAGCTGACATCAAGGAGGTCGGTAACACGTTTTGGAGCATGAGTAATTTGTGCCTTCGTCAGACCTATCAAGGCCAGGCCAGTCAGGGACCACCCCAAACTTTCCACAAAGTTGGGAGCATGAAAGTGTCCAAAAAATCTTAGTATGCTGATGCATTGAGAGTTCCCATCAGTGGAACTAAAAGGCCAACCCCACATCACAATTTCCCTCCACCGAATGATTTGGACCGGTGTACAAAGCAAGGTCCAAAAAAGACATGGATAAGTGGGTTTGGGGTGGTGGAACTTGACTGGCCTGCACAGAGTCATGACCTCAATCCGATCGAACACTTTTTGGGATGAATTAGAGCAGAGACTGTGAGCCGGGCCTTCTTGTCCAACATTAGTGCCTGACCTCACAGATGCACTTTTGGAAGAATGGTCAAACATTCCCATAGACACACTTCTAAACCTTGTGGACAGCCTTCCCAGAAGAGTTGAAGCTGTTACAGGTGCAAAGGGTGGCTCAACTCAATATAGACCCCCACGGACTAAGGCTGGGATGCCATTAAAGTTCATATATATATATATATGTGTGTGTGTGTGTATATACAGTGCAGAAAATAAGTATTTGAACACCCTGCTATTTTGCAAGTTCTCCCACTTGGAAATCATGAAGGGGTCTGAAATTGTCATCGTAGGTGCATGTCCACTATGAGAGACATAATCAAAAAAAAAAAATCCAGAAATCACAATGTATGATTTTTTTAACTATTTATTTGTATGATACAGCTGCAAATAAGTATTTGAACACCTGAGAAAATCAATGTTAATATTTGGTACAGTAGCCTTTGTTTGCAATTACAGAGGTCAAACGTTTCTTGTAGTTTTTCACCAGGTTTGCACACACTGGAGGAGGGATTTTGGCCCACTCCTCCACACAGATCTTCTCTAGATCAGTCAGGTTTCTGGGCTGTCGCTGAGAAACACGGAGTTTGAGCTCCCTCCAAAGATTCTCTATTGGGTTTAGGTCTGGAGACTGGCTAGGCCTCGCCAGAACCTTGATATGCTTCTTACAGAGCCACTCCTTGGTTATCCTGGCTGTGTGCTTCGGGTCATTGTCATGTTGGAAGACCCAGCCT
This sequence comes from Rana kukunoris, assembly GCA_029574335.1. Classification (NCBI taxonomy): domain Eukaryota; kingdom Metazoa; phylum Chordata; class Amphibia; order Anura; family Ranidae; genus Rana; species Rana kukunoris. The sequence goes on along the minus strand of CM056050.1, from coordinate 332,268,915 downwards.
CGACCCATCTTCAAAGCTCTAACTGAGGGAAGGAGGTTGTTGCCCAAAATCTCGCAATACATGGCCCCGGTCATCCTCTCCTTAATACAGTGCAGTCGCCCTGTCCCATGTGCAGAAAAACACCCCCAAAGCATGATGCTACCACCCCCATGCTTCACAGTAGGGATGGTGTTCTTGGGTTGGTACTGATCATTCTTCCTCCAAACACGGTTAGTGGAATTATGACCAACAAGTTCTATTTTGGTCTCATCCGACCACATGACTTTCTCCCATGACTCCTCTGGATCATCCAAATGGTCATTGGCAAACTTAAGACGGGCCTTGACATGTGCTGGTTTAAGCAGGGGAACCTTTCCGTGCCATGCATGATTTCAAACCATGACGTCTTAGTGTATTACCAACAGTAACCTTGGAAACGGTGGTCCCAGCTCTTTTCAGGTCATTGACCAGCTCCTCCCGTGTAGTCCTGGGCTGATTTCTCACCTTTCTTAGGATCATTGAGACCCCACGAGGTGAGATTTTGCATGGAGCCCCAGTCCGAGGGAGATTGACAGTCATGTTTAGCTTCTTCCATTTTCTAATGATTGCTCCAACAGTGGACCTTTTTTCACCAAGCTGCTTGGCAATTTCCCCGTAGCCCTTTCCAGCCTTGTGGAGGTGTACAATTTTGTCTCTAGTGTCTTTGGACAGCTCTTTGGTCTTGGCCATGTTAGTAGCTGGATTCTTACTGATTGTATGGGGTGGACAGGTGTCTTTATGCAGCTAATGACCTCAAACAGGTGCATCTAATTTAGGATAATAAATGGAGTGGAGGTGGACATTTTAAAGGCAGACTAACAGGTCTTTGAGGGTCAGAATTCTAGCTGATAGACAGGTGTTCAAATACTTCTTTGCAGCTGTATCATACAAATAAATAGTTAAAAAAATCATAAATTGTGATTTCTGGATTTTTTTATTTTTATTATGTCTCTCACAGTGGACATGCACCTACGATGACAATTTCAGACCCCTCCATGATTTCCAAGTGGGAGAACTTGCAAAATAGCAGGGTGTTCAAATACTTATTTTCTGCACTGTATAGATAGATAGATAGAGAGATATATATATATATATATATATATATATATATATATATATATATATATATATATATATATATATATATATATATATATATATCTATCTATTATAAGAAATCTGTAGCCGTTGCCCCTGGAAAGCTGGACACCGCTACTTCAGTGATCTCCACTTCTGGGTTCCATGCTGAGTGGTTGACCTGATGAATTGTGATTACAGATGGTCAGCCTCTTGGCATAGGCGCCATAAGAGAATGCATTTTCTGAATGAATGCAAAGCCACCTTTATTTGGATGAGATGGAGAGGTGGGGTGGTGACATCACAATACAAGAGAGAAGCAGGCCCTCGATTGAGGACCTGGAAGCAAGGAAGAGATCATTGAGTTAGAACCCCTGACCTACTGTAGTTTATAATTTGTGGTCTTTAGTTTATTGTGTTAGTCATTTTTATTAATTCAGTAATGTTTTGCAGATTATTTTGATCACAAAGAGAATCTAAGGAGTTAGCAAGCAGTAACAATGCTGAGAGACACCATGAAAGCGTGGAATGAAAGTTCAGATATTTACAGCAGTGACCAGGAAGAGGAGGAAGAAGAGATGATCTTTGAAGAAAATGATGATGATCTTGAAGAACTGATGGATTTTAGTGACCTTCCGACATCTCTGTTTGCATGTAACGTTCATGAGTCCGTCTTTGAGGTAGATGATCAGAAGGTATGTAGCAACCGTTTGTTGTGTTTTAAATGTAAATACCCTATTTATCGGCGTATAACACGCACCCACATTTTAAGAGGGAAATTTCTGGAAAAAACTTTAACTAAACAACTTTAAATTAAAATAAGGGGTAGTGCTTATCAATGCAGCCTGTTTAGTGCACATCTACAGCCTGATCATTGCCCATTTGCAGCACATCTCACCAATGCAGCCTGATAAATGTGACATGATCAATGCCCATCTCATCATGCAGCCTTATCAATGCCCATCTCATCATGCAACCTTATCAATGTCCCTTTTTAGCCTGAATGTAACCTCACCATTAATGCAGCCTGGACAGTGTATGAAATCACAGAGCCGTCATCTCCTGTTCGGCTCTCTCACTCGGCTTTTACTCTGCAGTCACACAGACACACACAGTCCCGCCTCCGCTTTCGGCATTGGACCGGCTCCTGTGATAGACAGAACAGTGGTCCAATGCCAGTGGCGGAGGCGGGACTATGTGTGTGTAACGTGAGACCCGAACAGGAGATGACGGCTCGTGAATTCCAGCTTTTCAGCTCTCACTCGGCAGTCACACACACACACAGTCCCGCCTCCGCCATCAACATGAGAGATGAGATGATGGCTCGTGAATTACGGCTGTGTTCGTCCCCCTCCTTACCTTCCAATGTACACTATCTGCGTATAACACGCACCCACAATTTCCTCTGAAAACGGCTGAGATCTGTGTATGTGTGTATATATATATATATATGTGTGTGTGTGTGTGTGTGTGTGTGTATATATATATATATATATATATATATATATATATATATATATATATATATATATATATATATATAATATATATATATATATATATATATATATATATATGTATGTGTATATATATATATATATGTATATGTGTGTGTGTGTGTGTGTGTATATATATATATATATATATATATATATATATATATATATATATATATATATATATATATATACTGGGCCAGATTCTCAAAAGAGATACAACGGTGTATCTCTGTTTTTTTTCCTGAGTATCTATGCATGTGATTCATAGAATCACTTACGCATAGATACAGTGAAGATCCGACAGGTGTAAAACACTTACACCGTCGGATCGTAGATGTAATGACTTCGCTGGCCACTGGGTGGCCTTTACGTTGATTTCTTATTTGCCTATGCAAATGAGCCTAATACGCCGATTCCCGAACGTTTTTACGCCGCCCCGTCTTCGTTAACGTAGTTAGCGTAAACCTACCCCTTCTATATGAGGGGTAGGTTTACGAAGTTCCGTCGTTGCCATGTATGGCGTCGGGTCAGCGTCGTCTTTTTCTATCGCTCACGTCGGTTTCATTCACGTTTTCCGACGTGAGCTGGAGCACTGGGCTATTTTTGCGGCTGGCGCATGCGCAGTTCGATCGAAGCAGGGGCGCGCTTAATTTAAATACAAGCCGCCCCCTTTGAATTACACGGCCTTACGCCGGGCCATTTACACTACGCAACCGCAACTTACGGAGCAAGTGCTTGGAGAATACGGCACTTGCTCTGTTAAGTTGCGGCGGCGTAGTGTAAATGGCTTACGCTACACCAGCGGGCAATCTACGAGAATCTGACCCACTGTATTTATTGGCGTATTAGGCCCTGTACACACGATCAGTCCAAACTGATGAAAACGGACTGAAGTTCAGTTTCATCAGTCTTTTGTCCTTGCTTTAAAATCGGACTGATGGACGCCTACCGATCGGTCAAAACCGATGGTTAGTACGCAAAAGCATCGGTTCAAAACCCGCGCATGCTCAGAATCAAGTCAACGCATGCTCGGAAGCATTGAACTTCATTTTTTTCTGCACGTCGTTGTGTTTTACGTCACCGCCTTCTGACACAATCGGTTTTTGAACTGATGGTGTGTACGAACCATCAGACCATCAGTCTGTGAACCGATGAAACTGAACTTCAGTTAGTTTTCATCAGTTTGGACTGAGCGTGTGTACAAGGTCTAACACTAACTTTTTTACCCTGAAAATAGAGGGTAAACTGTGCCTGCGTGTTATAAGCAGAGGGCTGTGGAACGTTTTTTCATTAAACTTCCCTCTTAAAGTTAGGGTGCGTGTTATACGCCGATAAATACGGTATATATGTATACACACACACACACACACACACACACACACAGAATATATATATATATATATATATATATATATATATATATATATATATATATATATATATATATATATATATCACACAAATACATGAATATATATGTATATATGTATGTGTGTGTGTGTGTATATATGTGTGTGTGTGTGTGTATACATATACAAATACTGTATGTGTGTGTGTGTGTGTATATATATAATATAATGTGTGTTTGGGGTCATTGTCCTGTTGAAAAATAAATGATGGTCCAACTAAACGCAAACCGGATGGAATAGCATGCCACTGCAAGATGCTGTGGTAGCCATGCTGGTTCAGTATGGATTTAATTTTGAATAAATCCCCAACAGTGTCACCAGCAAAGCACCCCCACACCATCACACCTCCTCCTCCATGCTTCACGGTGGGAACGAGGCATGTAGAGTCCATCCGTTTACCTTTTCTGCGTCGCACAAAGACACGGTGGTTGGAACCAAAGATCTCAGATTTGGACTCATCAGACCAAAACCACTGATCTAATGTCCATTCCTTGTGTTCTTTAGCCCAAACAAGTCTCTTCTGCTTGTTGCCTTTCTTTAGCAGTGGTTTCCTAGCAGATATTCTATCATGAAGGCCAGATTCACACAGTCTCCTCCTAACAGTTGTTCATAGTCATGAAAATAAAGAAAACTCTTGGAATGAGAAGGTGTGTCCAAACTTTTGGTCTGTACTGTATATATAAATACTGTATATATACAGTACAGTATAATATCAAAATTAGAACACAGAGTCCAGATGATAGACAGCGCTGTCTATCATCTGGACTCTGTGTTCTAATTTTGATATTATACTATATGTTTACCCTGTCAGCTTTTGGCTGATAGTGTTTGAGATAGCTGCTTGTTTCACTTATTTTGCCTTTTAGGACTTTAAGTGAATTAATTAGTATCCTTATTTACCAATTATTTATTAACTGTTTATGTTCTACTTACTTTTACTAACATACCAGCATCTGTGGCGCTGAGATGTGCCTCTAGGCCTAGTGACGCACACTTTTTTCCATATATACAGTACAGACCAAAAGTTTGGACACACCTTCTCATTCAAAAAGTTTTTTTCATGACTATGAATATTAGGGTTGTCCCGATACCACTTTTTTAGGACCGAGTACAAGTACCGATACTTTTTTTTTCATGTACTCGCTGATAGCGATTACCGATACTTTTTTTTTAAATGTCCCCCCCAGAAATGCAGCCATGTCTCCCCCATGAATGCAGCCATGTCTCCCCCATGAATGCAGCCATGTCCCCAAAGAGAAAGCCAAGCCAAGCAATCGACACATGTCCAATCCTGGGACGGGTGATCTATCTATCAACGTGCCCAAGCAAGGGGGAGTGTCCATACGTGGCAGGGAACACACAGCTATTCAAATGAAAGCTGTAATGTTCCCCGCACTGATTAACTAGGCAGCGGCGGGGGCTTGGCTTTCTCTTTGAGGACTGCTCGGCTCCACTCTCCATCCCCCCCGCCCGCTCTCTAAAAAAAAAAAAAAGTATCGGATCTGGCATCGGGAGCATTTGCGCGAGTACAAGTACTTGCGCAAATTCTCAGTATCAGTCCCGATACTAGTATCGGTATCGGGACAACCGAAATGAAAATTGTAGATTCACACTGAAGGCATCAAAACTATGAATTAACACATGTGGAATTATATACATAACAAAAAAGTGTGAAACAACTGAAAATATGTAATATTCTAGGTTCTTCAAAGTAGCCACCTTTTGCTTTGATTACTGCTTTGCACACTCTTGGCATTCTCTTGATGAGCTTCAAGAGGTAGTCACCTGACATGGTCTTCCAACAGTCTTGAAGGAGTTCCCAGAGATGCTTAGCACTTGTTGGCCCTTTTGCCTTCACTCTGCGGTCCAGCTCACCCCAAACCATCTCGATTGGGTTCAGATCCGGTCAAAGATCCAGTGACTGTGGAGGCCAGGTCATCTGGCACAGCACCCCATCACTCTCCTTCTTGGTCAAATAGCCCTTACACAGCCTGGAGGTGTGTTTGGGGTCATTGTCCTGTTGAAAAATAAATGATGGTCCAACTAAACGCAAACCGGATGGAATAGCATGCCGCTGTCACACTCCAAACTCCACTATGGTGAAGACCAAAGAGCTGTCAAAAGACACCAGAAACAAAATTGTAGACCTGTACCAGGCTGGGAAAACTGAATCTGCAATAGGCAAGAAGCTTGGTGTAAAGAAAGCAACTGTGAGAACAATAATTAGAAAATGGAAGACATACAAGACCACTGATTATCTCTCTCGATCTGGGGCTCCACAAAAGATCTCACCCCGTGGTGTCAACATGATCACAAGAACGGTGAGCAAAAATCCCAGAACCACATGGGGGACCTAGTGAATGACCTGCAGAGAGATGGGACCAATGTAACAAAGGCTACCATCAGTACACACTATGCCGCCAGGGACTCGGATCCTGCAGTGCCAGTCATGTTCCTTTGCGTAAGCCAGTAAATGTCCGGGCCCATCTCAGGTTTGCTAGAGAGCATTTGGATGATCCAGAAGAGGATTGGGAGATTGTCATATGGTCAGATGAAACCAAAGTAGAACTGTTTGATAGAAACACAACTCGTCGTGTTTGGAGGAGAGAGAATGCTGAGTTGCAACCAAAGAACACCATACCTACTGTGAAGCATGGGGGTGGCAACATCATGCTTTGGGGCTGTTTCTCTGCAAAGGGAACAGGACAACTGATCCGTGTACATGAAAGAATGAATAGGGCCATGTATTGTGAGATTTTGAGTGCAAACCTCCTTACATCAGCAAGGGCATTTAAAATGAAACGTGGCTGGGTCTTTCAGCATGACAATGATCCCAAACACACTGCCCGGGCAACGAAGTAGAGGCTTCGTAAGAAGCATTTCAAGGTCCTGGAGTAGATTAGCCAGTCTCCTGATCTCAACCCCATAGAAAACCTTTTGAAGGGAGTTGAAGGTCCGTGTTACCAAGCGACATCTCCAAACATCACTGCTCTAGAGGAGATCTGACAAACAAGTCACTGCCCCTACCTATGACTGGTCTATACAATAAGGATCGCTGGAAAGGGTGCATATACATACAAAAACATAGAATATCCAGGCTCAAACTTACCGACCAATCGGCAACCAACCAGCGCTCCTTATTGTATAGACCAGTCATAGGTAGGGGCAGTGACTTTTGTTTGTTGTATTTATGTCATTGTGGTCAGGCAGCGCACTGGCACCTTTGCTTCAATGTGCTGAGCGTGCAGTATGCTCCTGCCCCTTTAATGAGAGCTGGGCTACCTCCAGTCACCTGCCCCTTATCTATCCATCAGCAGTCATGTGCTCCTACTGAGGAGACTTAAAATGCAATGTTATAGTTAGGACTGCAGTATACAGAGCTCCTTGACGGGGCCTGCAGCTTACACATGCATTTGCAAATGCGTGCAACTAAAGCTCTGTTTTTAACGCACACAGTTAGACAGGTGAATTTGGTTGGTTGCTGATTGGTCGGTAAGTTTGAGCCTGTATATTCTATGTTTTTGTATCTAGAAGAGATCTGCATGGAGGAAGGGGCCAACATACCAGCAACAGTGTGTGACAGCCTTATGAAGACTTACAGAAAACGTTTGACCTCTGTCGTTGCCAACAAAAGATATATAACAAAGTATTGAGATGAACTTTTGATATTGACCAAATACTTATTTTCCACCATAATTTGCAAATAAATTCTTTCCAAATCAGACAATGTGATTGTCTGGATTTGTTTCCACATTTTGTCTCTCATAGTTGAGGTATACCTATGATGACAATTACAGGCCTCTCTCATCTTTTAAAGTGGGAGAACTTGCAATTGGTGGCTGACTAAATACTTTTTTGCCCCACTGTATATTGTAATAAGACTTCTTTCACTAGTTTAGAGCAGTGTTTCTCAACTCCAGTCCTCAAGGCGCTGCAACAGGTCATGTTTTCAGGCTTTCCATTATTTTGCACAGGTGATTTGATCAGTTTCACTGCCTTAGTAATTACCACAGCCATTTCATCTGAGGGAAATCCTGAAAACATGACCTGTTGGGGCGCCTTGAGGACTGGAGTTGAGAAACACTGGTTTAGATCTACAGTATATCAACAAAGATGAAACTTCCCGTGCAGTATACCTAAGACCATTGCTGGGATGGCTGTAATGTAGTCTCATGTTCTATGAATACGTTTGAACGAGATCGTGACACATATCCCATATCTGTTAGATATACAGGGAGTGCAGAATTATTAGGCAAGTTGTATTTTTGAGGATTAATTTTGTTATTGAACAACAACCATGTTCTCAATGAACCCAAAAAACTCAATAATATCAAAGCTGAATATTTTTGGAAGTAGTTTTTAGTTTGTTTTTAGTTTTAGCTATTTTAGGGTGATATCTGTGTGTGCAGGTGACTATTACTGTGCATAATTATTAGGCAACTTAACAAAAAACAAATATATACCCATTTCAATTATTTATTTTTACCAGTGGAACCAATATAACATCTCAACATTCACAAACATACATTTCTGACATTCAAAAACAAAACAAAAACAAATCAGTGACCAATATAGCCACCTTTCTTTGCAAGGACACTCATGCAGCCTGCCATCCATGGAGTCTGTCAGTGTTTTGATCTGTTCACCATCAACATTGCGTGCAGCAGCAACCACAGCCTCCCAGACACTGTTCAGAGAGGTGTACTGTTTTCCCTCCTTGTAAATCTCACATTTGATGATGGACCACAGGTTCTCAATGGGGTTCAGATCAGGTGAACAAGGAGGCCATGTCATTAGTTTTTCTTCTTGTATACCCTTTCTTGCCAGCCACGCTGTGGAGTACTTGGACGCTTGTGATGGAGCATTGTCCTGTATGAAAATCATGTTTTTCTTGAAGGATGCAGACTTCTTCCTGTACCACTGCTTGAAGAAGGTGTCTTCCAGAAACTGGCAGTAGGACTGGGAGTTGAGCTTGACTCCATCCTCAACCCGAAAAGGCCCCACAAGCTCATCTTTGATGATACCAGCCCAAACCAGTACTCCACCTCCACCTTGCTGGCGTCTGAGTCGGACTGGAGCTCTCTGCCCTTTACCAATCCAGCCACGGGCCCATCCATCTGGCCCATCAAGACTCACTCTCATTTCATCAGTCCATAAAACCTTAGAAAAATCAGTCTTGAGATATTTCTTGGCCCAGTCTTGACGTTTCAGCTTGTGTGTCTTGTTCAGTGGTGGTCGTCTTTCAGCCTTTCTTACCTTGGCCATGTCTCTGAGTATTGCCAACCTTGTGCTTTTGGGCACTCCAGTGATGTTGCAGCTCTGAAATATGGCCAAACTGGTGGCATCTTGGCAGCTGCACGCTTGACTTTTCTCAGTTCATGGGCAGTTATTTTGTGCCTTGGTTTTTCCACACGCTTCTTGCGACCCTGTTGACTATTTTGAATGAAACGCTTGATTGTTCGATGATCACGCTTCAGAAGCTTTGCAATTTTAAGAGTGCTGCATCCCTCTGCAAGATATCTCACTATTTTTGACTTTTCTGAGCCTGTCAAGTCCTTCTTTTGACCAATTTTGCCAAAGGAAAGGAAGTTGCCTAATAATTATGCACAGTAATAGTCACCTGCACACACAGATATCCCCCTAAAATAGCTAAAACTAAAAACAAACTAAAAACTACTTCCAAAAATATTCAGCTTTGATATTAATGAGTTTTTTGGGTTCATTGAGAACATGGTTGTTGTTCAATAATAAAATTAATCCTCAAAAATACAACTTGCCTAATAATTCTGCACTCCCTGTACACCTGGAAGCACAAAATTGTACCTGAATATGACCACTTTTTTTTTATTAACAAAGAGTGGCAAATGCTGTATGTATGTACCACTCTTCTATGCTGAGAAAACATAGTAGATCCTGCTCTGGGGTGCAAGCCCAGCAATCTGTTATTTTATGTGTCTGTTACAGACACAGCTCAGACCAGTTCAGGTGGAGCTGCATCCTCCAAGCCCCCCTCCACTTCCCCGTTTTCCCCCCACCTCCCTGCTAAGTTGCGGACAGGAGGGCGGAGGGGGGTTCAATGCACGAATATAGAGGGTAGTGTGAGCTGTTTGCAGACAGTTCACATAGGCCTGAGCTATGTAGGTAAATCCTGAAAGAGAGGACCCTGTGCCAGTTTATTTTTTACTCTGAAACAAACACTGGCATAGGTGGGGCAAATCTGGCTATTTAATGTGGCAAGCACCACAAATACAAATTCCCTGCTTCATTACATTGGCACATAATCCTTTGTTAGTAGCCCACTCCCCCCCGGGTATCCTAGACTGCATACTCGTTCTACAGCCATTGCAAAGAAAGGACAAGGCAGACTACAGTTTTTTTTTTTTTTTTTTTTATGCTGCTATTTTAAAGAAAGTAATTTAATTCCCAGTTTCTTTGTTTCTGTACAGGAAAGATTCAAAGCTCTCTTCACTATCTATGACAGTGAGGTCTCCTTTCAGCTGTTTAAAAGCTTTAGAAGAGTTCGAATAAATTTCAACAACCCAGAAGCTGCCGCTAGAGCGAGAATTGAGTTACATGAATCTGACTTCAATGGAAAGAAGTTAAAGTTATATTTTGCACAGGTAAAGTATAATGCATACAACTTATACTGACATACAACTTAGAAGAGATATAGAAAAATGCTTTTTAAATGCAAGTCCTCCAAAATCTAGCATCTTAATTATGGCTTCCTATAGGATTTCCACCCCTCTCTTGCCTAGGCCCACAAACAGTACTCCCTTTCTATTTGTCAGTCTTTTGACAATCCTATGTTACTGTACATTTTAATTACAGTATAATAAACATTCAGAATGTAGGCCACTGTAAGTATAACTATGTTACTTTATGATTCTGAACGCCATCTATTGAGTAGGTATTTATGCATGAGGATGTTGCAACTTTTATAATTCAGCCATTAAAGCGCAACTCTAGCCAAAAAAAATGTTTTCTTTTTTTTGGAGTAGTGAATAGCAGTAAAAAAAAAAAAAAAAAGTCAGGGGTTCTAATTTATCCCCACTCAAAAAACAAAAATGTTTTTGGCTTAACATAGACTTTTTTTATAAAACGTATGCTTCGTTCAAGCATTTACAACGCTGATCTGCTCTGTCAGGGTTCAAAGACGATTGCCTTTGTTATGTCTTATAAAGCAGTTTCTGAATGTCATATTGTAAAAATATCTAAACTTGCACATACAGCACTGTTCTGAGAAAAAGTTGGGTCACCTTCTTTACATTATTGTTGGATTTAGAACCTTTTATTCTGTGAAGATGTAATATCTATAATCTTGGCCTATTAAAAAAATCTACTGTCTGGTAGATTTTTGCTTGATTACACCGTCCGAGTTCTGTCGGAGCTGAAATGAAATTTTTCTGGAGATGTTCTGTTCATCCACAGAGCGTGTCCAGGTTGCCGTATTGCATTCAATTTTACAGAAAATTACAGCACAACAGACTGAAAAGTCATTTATAATAACATATAATTAGAATGTAGCTATATCGATCTATATCATTATATATATGTATATGTGTGTTATATATATAATCATTTTTTTGTTATAATTTTCTATGAAAGTTGAGTTACACTTTTAAACTTGGCATTTAGCAGAGCATCCTGCTTTATTCAATCTATTATGTAGATTAACCACTAGAGGGTGCAGAACACAGAATTTCTCCATAGTGCTTAATATTCAGAGCAGCGTGATTTAATTCAGGGCGACTGTCTATGGTTTAAAAAAAAAAATTGTTTATTCATAGTTATAACTTCCTTAACCAATACATTTATGTAAGGTTGGACCTAAGAATAAAATCAGAACAGTAATTGGTATTGCCATTGCTTCCTGGTTCATCCAAAGCTAGTTAGGATGTATTTTGCTGGTGGCTTTGGTGCTACTTTAAGTTTCCTTGGGGGTTTAAATGGTGCTTTTTTTTATTTTGTATAGGTATCGGGTACAGGAAATTACTGACATGGCAATTCCTTGTGCCAATCACTACAAAAAGTGGCATCATTTTATTACAATTGCATTCTGAACTTTATAGGGTTTATAAATCAATAAAACATTTTTTAAACAATGAAAGTAATCTTGAAAAGTCACAAAACACTCTAGTTCTGGCATTAAGTAGGTTTGTGCAGCTAAACACACCAACATACAGTATATTTGCCTGTAATAGTGGCCTGCGGAATATTTTAATACCGCGGGCAGATAATGAACATTTAAAGATGGTTGCATGATAAGTGCAGCCAGCCTGATTGTGTGAAGAAGTAGTTGATAAGACACATTGGGGGTTATTTACTAAAGGCAAATCCACTTTGCACTACAAGTGCAAAGTGCACTTGAAATTGCACTGAAAGTGCACTTTGAAGTGCAGTCGCTGTAGATCTGAGGGGTAGATCTGAAATGAGGGGAAACTCTGCTGATTTTATTATACAATCATGTGCAAGTTAAAATGCTGTTTTTTATTTTCTTTGCATGTCCCCCTCAGATCTACAGCGACCGCACTTCCAAGCGCACTTTCAGTGCAATTTCAAGTGCACTTGTAGTTTGCACTTAGTAAATAACCCCCAATGTTTTATAAAGTACAAACAACTGGCTACTGCCCCACCTATAACTGATCTTTGCAGCAAGGAGCACATGAAAGGACGACACACGTCAAACGAAACCATAGAACATTTTCAGCTCAACTTGCCAGACTGCAACCACATAGTTGCCAACATTTGAAAAAAAAATTCCAGGGACACTTTGCAGCACAGCTATTAATTAATTACCACACTCACTTCCCCGAAGCTCCACCCACTCCGCATAATCTTCGCCTACTAATCTTTTCACTGCTAAACAGTGCAAGTATCAATATTTTAACTATAAACACATAGCTAGTGCTATTAGCAATGTGTTTAAGTTAAACAAAAGTCAAAAAACATTTCTCCATTGACATGAAGGTCAGATCACTACACTGGGTTCCCCCCTTACATCAGAGTCTGCAGGGATCCCCCTTACAGTGAAATGGAACTCTTACGTAAAGGGGAACACTGCAGATCATGATATAAGGGGGAACTCTGATATAAGGTGGTCTCTGGCCACCAGAACCTTCCCTTACATCAGAGTCCACTGCATTCCCTTTACATCAGAGTCCCCCTTTACATCAGGGCCTGCAGAATTACCCTTTCACTCTAAGGGGCAATCCTGCAGACTCTGATGTAAAGGGGAATGCCAGGAACTCTGATGTGGTAGCCACTCTGGTGACCAGAGACCACCTTCAGAAGAGTGAATACACTAAGGTAAGGGGAGTTACTAATATAGAGGCTACAGAGGCTCAGGGCAGGAGGTGGGATGGTCAGAGGCTCAGGGCAGGAGGTGGGATGGTTCGAGGCTCAGGGCAGGAGGTGGGATGGTCAGAGGCTCAGGGCAGGAGGTGGGATGGTCAGAGAGGCTCAGGGCAGGAGGTGGGATGGTCAGAGAGGCTCAGGGCAGGAGGTGGGATGGTCAGAGAGGCTCAGGGCAGGAGGTGGGATGGTCAGAGGCTCAGGCAGTCCACAGTGCATCACTCCAGTCCAAGTTTGCAGCTTTGCTCTACAGTGTGCTGGTATGGAGTGTCAGTGCCATAGGTACCTGTACTGATCCATCATCCCCGGATCTCAGGTGATTCTCATTCCCCTGGGCTCTCACAACTCCCCAATCAGCCCCCAGGAAACAGCATGATCTGACCACTGACAACAAGGAAGACACGACCTGTTCCAGCCAGGGGCTGCCACCTAAACACACGCCCTTTTAAAACATTTTACCCAATCACAGAACAAAGGATGTGTAGCCACGCCTTTAGAAGTGAGAATAGGCTTCCTCCGGATCCCTGCAGATGTGACAGTCCCTGGCTGCTCTATACAGAGTGCTGTGTAATGGGAAGGGCTTCCTCGTACATGCGGCCATTATTTTTATGGGCACTGCTGCCCATATAACGGACTTTACCGGACAGCCCGAAAACTGGCTCAAATGCCTTCCCCACTAGCCGGGACAAGTCTCGGGAGGCTAAATTAGCCGGGACTAGGTCCTATTTGACGGGACTGTCCCGTTAAAAACGGGACAGTTGGCAGGTATGCAACCAACTGAATGATCCTGTCTAACCGTATGCGTTAAAAACAGGGGTTTACTTTGCACACATTTTGCAAATACATACATAAGCTGCAGAGCCCTATTATTATCTGCAGTCCTAACTCTCTAAATTTTGAGAGCCTTGATAGTAGAAGTACATGTATTATAATGAATAGGCAGAGGGCAGATGAGCCTGGAGTCCACCCCTCCTTAAAGGCACGGGATGCACTGACCAGTATTCCAGCAGTACAAACAAATGGTCACTGCCCCCAACTACAACTGGCCACATATTTGCAAATACATGTGTAAGCTGCAGAGCCACTTCACGGCACCCCAGTATTATCTGCAGTCCTAACTTAATTTTTTTAGGTTTTAGAGTTTTATAAAGGAAATTATGCATAGATAAATAATCCTGCAGAATACCTAGCACAGTGTTTCTCAACTACAGCCCTCAAGGCTCTCCAATAGGTCATGTTTTCAGGCTTTCCATTATTTTGCACAGGTGATTTGATCAGTTTCCCTGCCTTAGTAATTACCACAGCCGTTTCATCTGAAAAAAATCCTGAAAACATGACCTGTTGGGGCGCCTTGAGGACTGGAGTTGAGAAACACTGATCTAGCATGTATTTGATATTGAAAACTCCCCCTAAGTCATTATGCACTTGAGTAATGAAAGGTATAGAAAAAATGGTAAAATGTTGAGTGTACATGGTATGTATGTAGTCTGTAAATCCTGTTCCATTTGGCAATAAATATGTAAATCGTAGATTTACAATTTGTATGTTTCTGTTAGGCCACGTGCACACCATTAAATAAATCTGATCAAATCGGTCTGACAGACCGTTTTGATCGGATTTGTCTGCTGGGATATATTGGTTTGGTCGTGTACACGCGATCAAACCAAAATCCCCACCGGCAGACAGTGCGGTGACATCACCAGGAAGTAAAACACTTCCGCTCATGCGTCGAATCCATGCGACGCATGTGCGGACAGATATGTCTGCTGGTTGGTGTACTAACCAGCAGACATGTCGGATGGACGGTTCCCAGCAGACAGATTTTAAAGCATGCTTTAAAATTTGTCTGCTGGAAAAACCCGTCTGCTCGCCCGTACACACGATCGAATTTGTCTGCTGAAATGGTCTGTCGGACCGTTTCCAGCAGATGAATTTGATCGTGTGTACGCGGCCTTAAAGGTCTAGCTATGCATTAAAGCCTGATCTGTGGATTTGAACCTTCAATATGCACACATTAATGCTAATTATGAGACCTATGATATTATTTTAGACATGATAATATAAGCCACACTTACATTAAAAACGAATAGAAATTTTAATAGATAATGAAAAGGCAGAATGAAAAACACGATAGTTTGCATTGGCATGTTGGTTTAGCTTTTGTTTCATCACTGTAGCTGTTCTCTTATATCAGAAATTTGGTGTGGGTACTAAACATCCATACCAGTTAGATGTAATCACAGTTGTTCATAGCCAGATATGTTAGTTGTTGTGAATGGACAGTTGCACAAGGCCAACTTGTTTTCTGCGTTCTTTATATGTTAAGACTTTTATATGATCTAGTGTAATTTACCATGTATATAATTAGTTTTTTTATGCAGGTTGATATATACAGAATTTCAGTATAAGCACTATTCATTAAAGACAACCATGGTGGTCCTTGTATGAAGGAGACCTGTCCTGCCGCACCAACTTTGACCACAGAAGATACCAAACAATACCTACCATAACATATTGATATTAGAGCTGCACAATTAATCGTTAAAAAAATTGTGATCTCGAATAAGTGGAGAGAATTATGAGCTGTCAAAAGAAAATATCAGGGCAGTCTGCCAAGTTTTTAACAGGAAACATTGTAACTAACGCTTCCTTCTTGGATTAATGGGATAAACTTGTGTGTGTGTGTGTGTGTGTTAGGCCCCTTTCACACAGTCGGATCGTGCAGGTCCGCCTGTCAGTTTTGTCGGCGGACCTGAATGACCGCTCCATGCAGTCCTATGGAGTGTCGGATGTCAGCGGAGACATGTCTGCTGACATCTGATCTGCCAAAATCAGACGGATGGCGATACGTCCCCATCCATTCATATCGGATCGGGTAAGATAGCGCCCTTATAGCGCCCTAAAGAAAAAAATCTGGGCAGTCTGCCAAGTTTTTAACAACATGAAACCATGTAACTAATGCTTCCTTCTTAGATCAACATTTTGTGTGTAAATGCAGGAAGTTTAGCCACTTAAAGTCTAAAAGAAATTCTGACACTTGTTTCTTAAGTTAAAATCAATATTTTTTGCTAGAAAATTACTTGGAACCCCCAAACATTATATATAATTTAGCAGAGACCCTAGGGAATAAAATTGCTGCAATATTTTATGTCACACTGTATTTACCCAGCCGTCTTTGAAATGCAATTTTTTGGGGAAAAATACATTTCAATAAATAAAAAAAAAAAAACGAAACACTAAAGTTAGCCCAATTTTTTTTGTTTGTTTGTTTTAATGTGAAAGATGATGTTACACCGCGAGAATCGTGATCTATCTTCTAAGAAAAAAAAATTGTGATTCTCATTTTAGCCAGAATCGTGCAACTCTAATTTGTATACATTACACAAACTTTAAACAATGACATTGCATCTACACTAGACCTGTACAGCAGCCACAAATTATAAAGACTTTCTTGTCTCAAGGTAGAATTTTAGTACATTGTAAAATTCAAAAGCAGGGTAGGTGTCAGTTTATTGGGGTCTATAAAAAAGAAAGTACTGCACATTTTAAGAAATAAATAGTTCCCCCAAAGCACCAAAAGTTGTAAGTGTTGTTTTTTTGGGGGTCAGTTGGAAAAATGCCCCATACATTGCTGGCCAGTTGGAAAAATTCTTGCAGTGGTGGTCAGAATGCTACTTTTGCAAACGGCTAAAAAGATCTTTGGCGTTATCTACCTGGCTTTGCCAAGTGGTGTTGGCCTGGAACTATGCAGGAGCCATCAAATTGGAGGTCAGTCAGCCACATCTCAAGGAACCCCTTTGGACAACCCTCAGGTTCCACAGAACTGTTGTTGAAAATGGCTGATCTACAGACATCTGCAGATGGTATAAAATTACATAGTTTGTTTTCATGTGTGATTTACAAAGCTCATAATGACATTGATCCATTTTTTTTTTCACTTTGATATCGTAATATCTTGACATAAGGATGAATGGTACATGAAATCTGTTAAATAATGTATAATTTTAGGATATTACCACTAAGTGCCACTGCCCGTACATGTACAGGTGGTGAACAACAAAATGGAAACACATGGGTAATGAGTGAAGTGGCTGTTGTCACCCCAGGTGAGTTTAATGCATTCATTTGAATTGCACTTTATCTCCTATCTTCCTTGCACATGAAAATGCATGGCTAGTAAAATTTTTGGGTGTGATATTACATAGTTGCCATACTTTGCCTTATGCCCTTATAGCGCCATCATATGTTATCATTGATGTAAGAAGTAATGATAGCATCTGTTTTGGTCAATTAAGAGCTGGGAAGTCACACCCAACAATGGCTCCTGTTCAGAACCATTAAAAGCTTTATCTAGTAGCTTCAACAATAAGTTTGCCTTACAGTTTTTAAAGCCTTACCCTGTGCATGCTGAGATGCCGTTTTTTCTGCTTCGTATCCCAAGAGCAGCCTTTTTGTAACTATAACTATTGTTGGCGTTTAGTTTAACATTTTAAAATGTTTTTGCACTATAAGGCCTCTTGCACACTGCAGCTTACAAAAGCAGTTTTTTTTTTACCGAGCTAAAATACAGCCTATTACCGTTAATACTCGATGATAAGCCATCCCACACAATTTTACCACAAAAAACTTGGAAAACGTATTGCCTAGGGTAGGAAATGCAGCAGCTACTGGTGGGGTAAATTTCAAAACTAAAATCAGTGTCCCAATCAGAGTGTCGCTATCAGAGTGTCCCATTATTTTCCACATTGGCTATGTACCGGTACTGTATGGTACATATACATCACTTGCACGTACTAGAGCTGACTTCAGCTCTCCATCTCCCGATCCCCGCCCACTGCAGAAGGATCTGTTAATACAAACAGCGGGTGGTTAGTCAGGGAGGTGCCGCGCCAATGATGTCACTAGCTGCTAGGACATCAGCAGTCCTAGCAGCCAATCCAGACAGCTTCACAGAGTGACGGAAGTGGCTTTGTCTGCCGGACACCAGCGGGCCGGATGTGACATGTGGGCCTGGATACGGAGACCCCCTGCTCTACAGGACGGATCCAGATTGACTGAACACCCGCCACCGGAGACCAGTAAGTGGCCCGTCACTCTAGTGTAAGCCGAGGGGGGCATTTTCAGCACAAAAAAAATATGCTGAAAAGCTCGGCTTATACGGTAATTGTAATGTGCCTATGCACACAGACGCATAAACAAGTGCTGTGCATTGTTTCGTAAAAACATAAATAAATAGAAAAATCAGCTTTTTTGTTTAGTAATTACACTACAACGGGGGCGCAAATGACCATTTACATATTGTGCAGAATGAGAATGTGAGAATACGTGCTAATGCATATACTCGAAACAGCGCGGAAATAGGAGCAAAAACATACAAAATAAAATGTCTCAAAAAGTGGATGCTCAAACCAGGAGTATCATATGCAAGAGGCCTAAAAACTGTGTATTTCAAAGAGGGAGGGGGTAGAAAATTGTATTTAAGTGAGGTGATAATAATCTCTTCCTATTTGTAACATAAAGGCATATTTCTTCGCTTCCCCATGTTCCTCTGAATGCATTGTTTGTTTTAAAGTTTGCTGCCACTTGTTTTATAGCTGTATGATGTTAAATAATGGCTTTAAATGTCATACCCAATTATCACTCAGCCTAATGCTGGCCATACACTATACGAAATATCGGTCATTTAGACAGTTTATTTGTTTTTCGGCCAGTTAATGGGCACAACATGGATAATCGTTGGGATGTTTTTGAGCCGAAAGTTTGGAAATTTTCTGACGAACGATAAATTGAAAGGTTAATGTTTTTCCCACCTGAACTGTGCACTAGGTATGTAAAAAAAAAACGAACAAAAAATGCATTCATTTATGTCCACTGAAGGATTTATGGGTCATTACATGATGGCACTATCGCTTGCACTCACGGCCAAATGATCGTTTTTCGAGAATGGGTTCAGCTGATTTTTCGTATAGTTTATGGCCAGCATAAGCTTCAAATTTTGCCATGGTAACAGGTAAAGTTGTGACTTGTAAATGCCTTTCACACAATTTGTAACTCCACTTTGCTCCTTCTTTACAGCATTATACTCATCAGAATCCAATTTGTGTTATGTAAAAAATGTATTTATTTGGTATCTTAAAGTGGTTGTAAACTTCAGACATTAAATATTCTTCTATAGTGTGAACTTGTCTCAATTAAGAGCACTAATTGTCATTTGTGTCTGCTGCTTAGTTCCTCTACTATTGACATGAGTCACTTCTGACAAGTAATCCTGACACCAAGAGGAACAAAAAGGTGACAGGGGAGGGAGTTCCAGCTGATTGACAGCTACTCTGTTAATGTGTGCTGTGTAAAGGGAAGTGTGTCCATGAACTCTGCAGAATGTAATTTCAGCTCTCTGCCCCCATTTTTCTGACAGCTCAGACAAGCTTTATAAATGCTGGACGGTATGTAGAGAAGACTGCGTATAGGCAGGTACAACATATGTAGGAGGATTTGTTTTTTTTTGTGTACCACCTGAGGCCAGTCACTTCACTGGCTATATGTAAGGGTTTACAACCACTTTAAGTGAAGAAAATCAGGGTGCTTTTGTGGGATAACAGGTTAGAAATCTTTGGTTATGAAGGGTCAAAGCTGCTTTAATGAGTTCACTTTTGGGAACATGTTACATGTTCCATTCATTTTCACTGCTGCCCGATTTCACCCCCCTTTCGTGACGACAGTACGGATGGGAAGTTCCTTGTACTAGCTATCACGTTTTTAAATCGGCATATCTGTGCGGGGCTCCGCCCTCACAGCCTTGTCATTAATTTGCAGAGCTCTGTGTGTGAATGAACTACAAGCCCTAACATCCTTTGCGGCTGTCAGCTTTTAGTTCTCAGTGAAATCCCACGGAGCTATGGAGCGCTGTGATAGTTCATTGATTCTTTCTGTCAGTGTATCTGCTTGCCCGTATGGGATGTACAGACACACAGATGTACTGATAGGTCTGAAGGAAACCTGCATGGCACCAGCGATCTGCTGATTGTGGGTGCATTTTTTTTTTAAAGTGAACTTATCTTTTTAATGTTATGCAGACTGTGTTCCATCTAAAGAGGTTCCCCTTCACTTCTAGTCCCTAAAGCCCCATACACATGACCAGTTTTCCTGACAGGAAAACTGCCAAGAGAGCTTTTGGCTGGGAAAAACCGGACGTGTGTATGCTTCCTCGCAGTTTTTTCGACAGGAAAACAGCCAAGAATCCCGACAGGAAAATATAGAACCTGCTCTCTATTTTTCCCATCAGGATTCCCAGCTTTTTTTTCCCGCCAGATTTACTAATACTTTCCTTTGGGAAACAATGCAGGGCAGTGACGATGGAGTATGCACACGGCCGGGATTCTCGGCCAAAGCTCTCATGGCAGTTTTCCTGCCAGGTTCTCGGCTTTCCCCTTGGTTTTCCCGGCTGACTTTTTTACCTCCAGAATAACTGAGCATGTGTACAGGGCTTAATACAGCACAAAGTAAGAGCAAATCTCTTTAAGTGAGAGAATCTCTACTGAATCTCTATCTCCTCTCCTGTTCTGATGGAAAATGTTTTGGAATTCCCATTACATGTCAATGATCTCCATGACAAACTGATTTTCCCATTAGGGACATGGGCTGCAATAAAAAAATAAGGTTCTAACCCTTCACTTATCTATTTAAGACTTTGGCATTAGATACAATATAAAGCTATATCAAGTGCATCCAGCACTTCATTTACTCAGTTAAAAAGACAAATTTCAGTCTGCTATAATCATACGAGTACATCTTAATGCATATGTGTGACCTCATCATGCACATACAGTAAACCTTTTTAGCGTATTTTTACTTGCAGGGAGGACAGAAACCGCTGATAGGTAAGACACATAAATGCACGTAAATCTTAAATCATATGTCAAGCCAACAGAACCTGGATGTCATTAATGTGCTAGAGCCTAATCATAAAGCCCTAATAACGCACAAAACACATCAAAGCTTTGCTGGGCAGACATTTGCTGTGAACTTTACAAAAAAAGTGGCAACAGAAAATTGCTTGGCTTTGCTTTTGGATGTTTTTATTTGCCTAAAATGGTGATTGTAGGTATTGAAGATTGCTGATCACAATACTTATAATGTACTCCTATACTGCAGCTTAATAACATGTGCAATGTGGTGGACATATGTAGTAAAATGCAGCCTATGACTAGCAAATGTTTACTGTTTGAAGTGACTTTGTGATGGTGAGAAAAGTATACAAAGGAGAGATTGTATATTTTATTTACCTAGCTTTGTATTCGGTGATGTAAATAGAACTGTTTTACCATAGGTGGTCTACATATCATGTATAATTCACAAAGCTGTGGCACAGATCAGCATGTACTGTCCTAGATAATTATACTGTGGCATGAAGTCCACATAGTTTCCATTATATTTGTTTTAGCCTTTTGATATTTCTGACTGCATGAAAAGTGTTCCATATTTTCATGACATTGATTACAAATTTAAATTGACATAGTATTATTGCATCATCATTCTCTCATGAAGCAAAAACTGAAAATGTGTTTTTACTTAAGTGTATATAAAATGCCGAAGTGCAAGATGGCAAAAGAAGGGGGTAGGGGACTTCTGGATTGATGTGCCCCCATCAGCAGACCTGACTGTGAACCCGCTGGATAACTGTAAATGTACCGTATATGTTTGCACATTGATTAATGTGTTTTAGTAGTGTGAATAATGGAAAATTTCCTATCAAATACTTACTGCAAATTTCCTTTTCAGGTGGACTCCATTGCAGCATAGGTTTGGGTAACTCTCCCTCCACTCCTACCTGAAGACTCAACTCCCTTAAAGGGGTTGTAAAGTTAGAAGGTTTTTTTATCTCTATACATTAAGATAAAAAGGCTTTAGTGTGCAGCAGCCCCCCTAATAGTTACCTGAGCCCCGTCTCTGTCCAGTGATGTGCAAGAGTGTCTCGGCGGCCTGGGACTTTCCCTCCTGATTGGCTCCGGGTGCTTACTGTCAATCAAAGTCAGCCAATCAGGAGAGAGAGGAGATGGGGCTGAACCGCAGCTCCATGTCTGAATGGGCACACAAAGCTGCAGCTCGTCTCGGGTGCCCCCATAGCAAGCTGCTTGTTGTGGGAGCACTCAACAGGAGGGAGGGGCCAGGAGCACAGAAGAGGCACCCGAGAAGAGGGGGATCCGGGCTGCTCTGCGCAAATCCACTGCAACAGAGCAGGTAAGTACACCATGTTTGTTATTTTTATAAAAATAAAAGAGAGAGAGAGACTTTACAACCACTCTAAATTTTAAACCTGAACCCTAGGCTGTGTTTATTAACTAGCCTACTCATGACACTGGGAGGGTACTTCTGCTGCCATGGAGTCCCTCAGGAAAGGAAAATTATGGTAAGTATTTCATAGAACATTTTCTCTTTTCCTGACAAGACTCCACAGCAGCATAAGTTTGGAATAATAGTGGGAATAATGGGAATAACTAGCCAAACAAGATATGGATGAGAATGCTGAAGAAAAAAAGGCTTTAATTTGAACCATTAACTGATATGATTTTAAGCCAAAATTAACAGAAGATAAAGAGGCAGGCTTTACACAATAGTGAGCCATGGGGGTATTGATCAAGGACCACGAAGCTGCCAAGATGTAAACACAAATCTGGTTGTGTGTGCACTCACCACCTCCAGAGGAGCCAAGCCCTTAGCCATGTAAGCTTGTTGGATGGCCTGCAGAGTCCATGTAGCAATGGGTCTGGACAATCCAATCCAGTATCCGAAAGAAACTCAAAGACAAGAGGTAAATCCCACTTAGGAAATCTCTGCTTTCTTTGAAGCCTAAGCCTTACTGCTCTTTTAAAAAACTGTCGAGCCAAAGGATGTCTAGCCCAGAATACACTGGTGAAGGCTGACAAGGCTAACAAGATCCAAGCTTGTTTGGAGGAAGCCCAGGATATCCTGAATCTTTGGATTACTGCATGATCCATCGGAAGCGAACATATACTCTGCAAATTTCAACCAGATCATCCCATAGACTTTGTTAGTGCTGGTTCTACTGGCACTCATCAAGATGAAGACAATCCCAGAGGAGCAACCAAGGTCAACCAGCTATTCTCTCTTGAAAGAGAAGTATGTTTTTTTTTATTTTGGATTCATACTTCCCTAGGTGGATGGAGCATCGGACTGCTCCCTGCCGTCTCTGCACTGAGAACCGAGCCAGCGAACATCGCAGATGGCTCGGTTCTCACAGATCTCCTAGAGGAAAGCGGGTCGCTGTCAGTCAGGATCTTTCCTCTCTGTTTCCCCGCGCTCATTTGAGTGCTGAGCAGTGGAGAGGCAGGAGAGGCTGTCTCACTCCTGTGACCCAGAGGAGAAGCTAAGCCTAAAAAGCTCAGGCTGGACTTTGCTTTTAAAGGACCAGACCCTCAGGTGGAGACGTACCAGGCATGGATCGAGAGTTGAGCCCTCGGACAGAAGGTCCAGCCTGAGAGGCAGGGGTACTGGGTCCCGTTTAATGAGCAGCACCAGTAAGGGGAACCATAGCCTGTTCAGCCATTATAGGACTACTGTCACTACCTTCACTTCTTTTGCTCTGAGTCTTCGAAGCATAATGAGTATGAGCGGGACTGGAGGAAAAGCGTAAGCGCTGCAAAGTTTCCACTGATCCGTCAGTGCATCTATCCCAAAGGCGTGTGGATAACTGCCCCTTGTGTAATACTTCTGCAGCTTGTAGTTGTACGGGGAAGCAAATAGATGTATCTCCAGAGGGACATCCACCTGAAGCCTTCCAAGTGGAAAGACCACTCCTCGGATTTTCAGAACGCCAGGTACATAAACTACCAAGACATTGGCTAGGTTTTTTTGAGCCCATGACATGATTGGTTCTATTTCCTGAAGTAAGGATAGACTGTGATTCTCACCTTGCCTTCTTGTGTAGAAGCCCGCTGTGGTGTTTAGCCCCAGGAGCACTGATGTTCCCCTTGTTAGGTGACGAAAGGCCCACAGAGCGCAGAAGGCTGTCTACAGTTTTAAGACACTCCACACAATCCCGCAAGAGGGAAAGTTCCAGTTGCCTTGAGCTATCTCTGAAAGGCGATGACCACCCCATCCTGTACTACTGCCATTTATCATGATCGTGACACAGGAAGTGGTGGCAATGGAATGGCAATTGAGCAGGTTCCTCCGTTGTAGCCACCAGAGAAGGCTTGTGGTCAAGGTTGATGATCTGATTTTTGCTTCCTGGCCTCCACTGCTGGAGAAACCCCTTCTGGAAAGGGACACATCTTCCACGACGCCGTGGACACCATGATGTTGATCATTCTCAAACACTGGGAGGCTCGGAGATGCGAGGATGACAGGGCTAAAAATATTCTGCTCCAGATTACTGGAATCTTTTCCAGTGGCAAGGCAATAGTGCTCTTGACTCTATCGAACTTGGCCCAGAGGTACACAAGAGGCCAAGTGGTCTATAGGTGGCTCTTTTTCAGGTTTGTCAGCCAACCAACCAAACTCCTGGATAGTTGAAATTACCTGAGCTCTGTACTCCACAAGCTGCCCTCTGTCCTGCCATTACACATATCAGGACAACACAGTGATGGCAGGGCTTCAGGCCAGCTGCAGAGCCTGATCCTTTTGGTGGCAATTCTCTACATGTATGTGCCCACCACCACACTGCTTGGGATTACATTAACCAAACAGGCCGTCATGGAAGCTTTATCAATTTTAAATGTCACAGAACTCGCCACGCACCTGCACAGCTATCCTGTAGAGGACACCAGCCGCTAGACCTCAAAAGGTAGAAAAGAACTTCAAACAATACAGGTCCTATGTGGATTGCAAAAAAGGAACACCGCCTAGGGGTGAGGAGTGGGCCCTATGGGGTAGGGGCTGAGCCGGAGTTACCCATACGTATGCTGCCATGGCCTCTGCCAGGATATGGTTCATGTATATCTTATAAAAAAAATGATCAGCCATTCAACTGCTCAAAACGATGTAGGCTGCCACAGTTTTAAAGTATTGGCTATTTTTCGTTCATGTTGTAAAAAGAAAGGAAAATATTATTTCTCCACTTTTTTCCTAGTTCCAAATCCATTGGCATGAAATTGCCTCTAAAAGTAAATTCCTTCCAATGGTGTCCTGCAATTATTTGTGTTGGTCTTTGAACCAATGCCTTTACTCTTTGAATTCCACTTAAGTCCTAGGCCCAGCCTGAATCCTCAATTTTTGCCCAAGTAAAGAACCCCATTGCAGAAGTGCTGGCTATAACTGTAATCAAAACTCCTGTAGGGGGAGAAAAATATCTTACTCCTTTTTCCAAGAACCCATGAAATGGGGGGGATGGAGGGTACTCCGAGCCTTGTGAGATGATTCTGCACCATAGTGCTGCTAGCATCTATTTGGGCTACTCTACATTCCCCAGAAGAATGCCACCCTCTCCTAGGCACCATGGGAGGGAAGCCAGAGGAGAAGTAGAAGTCATTATTATGCCACCAGAATCCACCCACATGTGAAATATCAGTTTGGTGAATTTATTCTGACTGGGAAAAGTGTGCATGTTTAGCTTCTACAAATTGCTTTGCATGTTGAATTTGATTTGGATGAAATCTATTTATTGATTTTTGCCAAATGGAAAGCAGCACTGAAATATTTGCTTTTGATGTTTAAGCAGACATTACCTGGTTTTTCAAAAGCACAGGTTCACTTTAATGCTCCTCTCCCTATCTGCACATACTCCCCTTTCACTTTCTCCCTTCCCCCCCATCGACTCTGCGTTTCTCCAGTCAAAGCTTATTCAGGTCTCCCCCCAATACGACAGCAGTGGGCTAGATGAGTTCATGGAGAATGACGTTTCTGTAGTAAAGGAGTACTGCAGACACCTTGGTGAGTAAGGGAGCATTAAAGCAAACCTGTTGATTTGCCCTGCCTAGTCAAAGCTCAGATTTGCTTTAAGATACAATGCCATTCTGTGGGGACTATTCTATATAAATTAAGCTGTTCATGGCTGCCTTATTGTACATGGATGCATCAGAAAAAGATATTGCTTAACAAGCAGATATTATCAAAGAGGAGAGTATGCCTTAGTCAAGTACTGAAAGTTTTTTTGTAGGCTATTACAACAAAGTTGAGTATATGTCATGAAAACTCTTTTGACCTGTCTTTTTAATAAGAATTATTTTTTTAAACATAAAAATGTTAATGTTTACTACTCAAATGTATGTGTCATTTAGTACACCAAAGAGCATAAATTAAAGTGGATGTAAACCCCATTTTTTTTTTTTTTGATGTCACAATGTAGAGTATAAGATTTACTATCATCTGTGCCCAGTCTTGCCACACAAAGTTAATCCAGCTCTGAGCAATCCTCTTTTATTGTTCAGTGAAAATTAACAGACTTCCAGATAAAAACCTGTCGTCTAAATAAAAAGTCAGTTTCTCTCTTCTTGCTTTGAGTGACAGGTTATTTACATATTTAGCTTGGACATGTTTATCATATGTTATGTTATGTGTATCATAATATGAGATGATCCAAAGTTCATTTTATATTACCAGGATGTGTTATGTGGGGGAGGGGTGGATTTCTCACTTTTTATACTTTGGATCACCTCATATTATGATAAACATAACATATGATAAACATGTCCAAGCTAGATATGTAAATAACCTGTCACTCAAAGCAAGTTTTTATTTAGACAGGTTTTTATCTGGAAGTCTATTAATTTTTACTGAACAATAAAAGAGGATTAATCCGTGCTGGATTAACTCTGTGTGGCAAGACTGGGCACAGATGATAGGAAATCTTATACTCTACATTGTAACATAAAAAAAACATTTTTTTGGGGGGTTTACATCCACTTTAAAGTTAATTTTTATACGCTTTTTTTAGATTTAGTAGATTTAGACACAGGCAAAAATTTAATTGAAAGGGGTTTTAACCTTCCCTTGTCTATCTAATACAAATAGTTAGTTTTGACTATGCATGCCTTTAAAAGCTTAGTAATTATTAACTTGTATTATTATTATTGCATGTGTGAGCAACTTTTCTTCCTTCCTTCAGGCCCAGGTGTCTAATGAGGAAGGAGAGAAGTCTTTTCTGTTGCCTCCAAAGCCAGTGAAGCAGTTTCTAATCTCCCCTCCAGCATCTCCACCAGTAGGTTGGAAGCAAAGTGGAGACCCAATGCCAGGGTTGAACTATGATCTTCTGTGTGCTGTGTCAAAGCTGGGCCCAGGTAAGTCATTATAGATAAAAATGCATACAACCCAATCCCTAAGCTTCGAGGGTCTGCTTGACTGTATTATTATTTTTTTTTTCTTGAAGGAAATTTTCACATTGCAAAGGTAAAAAAAGAGATCCATCGAAGAGGTAGATTAAGGGGTATGGACACATACATGACATCATCCTTAGTGATACTATGGAACAGACTTATAAATTCTTTAATTTCTTATTTTTTTTATTTACATTAAATACAATCTTAAGCAGATCTCAGTCTTAAATGGTAGTTTAAGTTTGCATAGCAATCTGCCACCAGCTGGTTTATTGGCTGCTTGAACCAGAAGCTGATGTATTGCTGTACAAACTGATACTAACATTATTGAAGTATTAAAATTGATTTTCCACGTACACGGTTTAATTTTTTCAATCTGTGATGAATGGTGTCAGAAATGCTGCCCCTGAAACACATCGGATTTAGATACATTTTACAATTCGATTTTAGAATTTTTACAAAATTTTACAATTTTTACAAAAAACTTTTGTTTGGGCTTAAAGGAGTAACCTCGCCCTGACGCACGTGCCCGGCAGGGTGACATATAGCTACGTGCTCTCGCCCAGCAGAGCCGACCTGCCGCCGTATAACTGTGGCGGCTGGTCGGCAAGCAGTTAAACTGATGCTTTAACTAATATAGTGTTAGCTAGAGTTTGGCTTCAATTTGTTAGTGTTTATAAATTTGCTAGTACATCTAACATTCCCCTCTCACCCAAACTGACAATGCTGCTGTCCATGTGTGCCCCCTGTGCTACCTAATCCAGAGTGGGAGCACTGTAATGCAGGAGGTGTGCTACTGACCAGATCACCAGATGAAGGGGAAAAAAAAGAAAATGAATGCAGCCACCACAACATGGGTAAGCTGCAATATATTACATTTTTGGTTTTGGGTTTAGCACCCAAAATACTTTAAGGCCTCGCACACATGATAGGATAGCTAGAGGACAGCGGTCTGGTGGACCGTTTTCATCGGTCAAAACCGATTATGTGTGAGCCCCATAGGTTATTTAACCTTAGGTTAAAAAAAGCCAACTTGCTTTAAAATTAACCTATGGACTCGTAACCGATAGGTCAAAACCGATCGTTAGTAGGCACGACCATCGGTTAAAAATCCATGCATGCTCAGAATCAAGTTGACGCATGCTTGGAAGCATTGAACTTCATTTTATTCAGCACGTCGTTGTGTTTTACATCACCGCGTTCTGTAATGATCGGTTTTTTAACTGATGGTGTGTAGGCACATCAGACCATCAGTCAGCTTCATTGGTTAACCGATGACAGCGGTCCTTCAGACCGTTATCATCGGATGGACTGATCGTGTGTACAAGGCTTAAGGCTGTGAAGAAAATGCAATAAAAAAAACTTGCTGAACGTGACAATTTACACAAATTTGCTTTAAATTAAAAATGTTTTATGAAATGTAACCACTTTTTCAGTAAATAAAGCTTATTGGATGGTTGCTAAGTACTTCTGTACATGTGTTGTACATATGTTGTAAAAATAAAATAATATTTGTTTTTCTGCTATGCACCTTAAATTAACAATGATTTGTTTGAATAAGACCTGTAAAATATATTGCTTCTGTCTTTACAAGATAAGAATGTGGATGTGTTCTTCTTCTTAATCTCTTACATACATAATATCGGCTTCCTCTATTTACTTCCGAGGCTGACTGAGCTAGTTTAGTAATACGTTTTGGTTATTACATAATCTGGGTTTTACCAGACCGGTTTTGCAAGATCATGAGTTTTGTTCCTTAATTTCCTGATCAGTTTATAAACGATTTGCCCTTTCCAAAAGTGATTGTACAGTTACAGGCAGAACCTGGTACTTCAAAAGTGAGATCTGCCTGTAAAAATTCTAACTCCACTTCGGTCCACCTGGCAGCTTTAGGTGTTTCTCCCCACCTTTTTGTGTCTTCCAACTTTTCCTTTTGCATTAAACTTAATTGGAACAAAAATCCATCAGATAGCGTGGGACCTCCTTATTATGTCCATAGTAGATGTACAGACCTGGAAACATAAACTCGGATATCTCACCAATAGAGTATGTTAGAAATATAGGAACTATGCGGTTTAATATTCCGGCATCTGCTACAACCTGATATATGAGGTTTGGGTAGACTTACCCTTTAATATTGCTTGGAAGCAGTGAATAATTTGTTGGATAATATTCTGGGCAGGTTAATTGCCTCCTGCCTAAATCGTCTCTAGTACAGTATGTAAAGTGCTGCTGTAGGTGCTCTAAAAACGCCTATAATGAATAGAAATATACATGTACCGTGTAAATGGCCAGAGGTGTTGCATTCAGTAATA
Organism: Rana kukunoris; assembly: GCA_029574335.1. Lineage (NCBI taxonomy): Eukaryota > Metazoa > Chordata > Amphibia > Anura > Ranidae > Rana > Rana kukunoris. The sequence continues at coordinate 332,238,973 of CM056050.1, read as the reverse complement.
TGAAACAACAAGGCTGTCCTCTCCTCTCTGTAGCAATCATTCTTCAGGCCAGGCCACATTACTATTTCTGATTGCATTGACTTTGCTTATTAGAATCTTGGTTATGTAAGCAGATTTGTATTGTTTGAATACATCTTTATCATCTGCTGTTCTCTGTTTGTACACTGCATAAAAACAATAAACATATTCAAATTAAACAACCAAGCTCTCGCATATACTCGGTGTGCACAACCATTAGGCAAGTTGTATTTTTGAAGATTCATTTAATTATTGAAAAACTACAGTCCTCTCGGTCAATCGAAAATATTAATAAACCTCAAACTTGAATATTTAAAAAATGAAAAGTGAGGCTTTGGCTTTCTTAGGGACTATATATGTGTGCACAATTATTGGTCAACTATTTGTGTGCAGAATTATAATGTAACTCAATGAAAAACTAAAATTTTCCTATCTATTTCCAAAAAAAACAATTTCCATAAAAAAAAAAAAAAAAAAAAAAAAAAAATTACCAATATAGCCACTCTTCTTTTCAATAACAGTCATAAGCCTTCCATACGTGGAATTTGTCAGTTTCTTGATCTGTTGACGGTCAACTTTTTGTGCAGCAGCAACCACAGCCTCTAAGACACCGTGAGAGGTGTATTTTCCTTTACCATAAATCTCCCATTAAAGAAGGGCCCACAAGTTCTCAATAGGGTTTAGATGAGGAAAGGGGGTCATGTCATTATTATTATTTTATATTTTTAAGGCCTTTACTGGATAGCCATGCAGTGGTGTACTTCGTTGCATGTGATGGAGCATGGTCTTTTTAAAAGATGCAGACTTTTTTTGTACCATTGCTTCAAGAAAGTGTCTTCTAAAAACTGGCAGTAGGTTTGGGAGTTGATTTTTGAGTCCATCTTCAACCCAAAAAAGGTCCAACTAGCTCATCTTTAATAATACCAGTCCATACCAGTACCCCCCCCCCAATTGCTGGTGTATGAGTCAAAGTTGTGTTCTGTGCCCAATACTAATCCAGCCACAGGCCCAGCCATCTTGTCCATTAAGAGTCACTTTCATCTTGTCTTGCCATTTCATCTTGTGTGTCTTGTTCAGTGGTGGACGGGTTTTAGCCTTCCTTACCTTGACCATGTCTCTGAGTACTGAACACTTGTACTTCTGGGCACTCCAGGTAGATTTCAGTTCTGGAATTCAACAGCCCAGGAGGATAATGTGTTCCTGGTATCTTTACATTTGATTCTTCTCAAATCTTTGGCAGTGAATTTGCATCTTTTTTTCAACACGTTTCTTGCAACCCTGTTGACTATTTGCAACACAACATTTTATGGGTCTGTGATCACGCCCCAGTATCTTAGAAATTTCAAGAATGTTGCATCCCTCTGAAAGACTTTTTTTTTTTCATTTTTGACTTTTCAGAAGAAAAAAAGCTGCCTACTAATTATGCACACCTTGACATAGGGTCTTAATTTTCCCCCATTATACAAATCACCAGATATGCTTGAATACAATAAGTATTTTTTTATACAGCTTGAAGTTGGACAATATGCATAATTATGATTTGGTGAAAATACTCACTTGCCTAATTATTATGCACACAGCACAAGTGTGTTCCGGCATGGTGAACATTTCTTTGGTCTGAGCAAGCACACTGAATTCAGGGACACACACCCGCATAGTTGTCAAATTGAGATCAATGGCTGTGGCCATGCAGCCATTGCGTCCCAATAGACAGGAGTGGGACTGTCTACATGTGGATGCATGAAACACCTGTACATCCCATGCGGATGTAGACAGTCCTTTGCATGGGTGTATGCATAGGTAAGCCTGTGTGAATGAGGCTTTATTTTACATATTCTCTGTGTAAAGAAGCCCTTGTTTATTTTTGTTGTAGACCATTATTAAAATACTGCATTGCTCTCTTTTGTTTGTTCCTAGGAGAGAAGTATGAACTACATGCAGGGACCGAGTCTACTCCTAGTGTAGTTGTTCACGTCTGTGAAAGTGAAACCGAGGAAGATGAAGATGAAATGAAGGGATCAAAACAAAAGATAGTTCAAACAAAGCGCCCTTCGATTCCCTCAGCCATTGTAAACTAGTATGTCGCCTTTTTTTTCTGTAAAAACTAGATTCGAGAAAACATATCTTCAAAGGGAAATGTAGATCTATTCAGTATGTATATAGCTAATGACAATCTAGGTCATGTATTCAGAAGCTGTCCTAAATGCTGTCATTGTTTTCTTGTTTTTATGTTTTTCCGACAATGTTCGTGTTACATTTAATCAGTATTTTAACTCTTTTGCTATAAGCAAAATGTTTTTACTGCAGCAGAATATAGTTTGCGGCCCATACCACTTGATTAAAATGGAACAACCCCATGAAGAAAGGAAGATTTTCAATATATAGTATGCTGGTTCATCAGGATGGTAAAGATATGTTGTCCTCTTTCAACTAGGGCTAGATTAAAAAGTGGAAGTAAAGGCAAAACCTAACTAACTCAAAAACCTACTGTAACAAAAGGTCCCACTCTCCGCTTGAGTGCTTCTGTCAGCACACTGCTTCCTCCATTTTGGAAGTTCAGATATCAGATCTTGTAAGAACCAGGCAAGACTAGATCAGTTACACAGCTTGAACATGGAATGTTTATTTGAACAAACTCAGCCAAATATGTACACCAGGAGGACATCTCTCTAGCAATACAAACTGTAACCAGAAACAGAATTAACATCGCTAATTAACTAGTCCCTTAAAGCAACCGAGATGACTCCATGCCCACCTGTCCATTTTTGTGATTAATCAGGATTCCACTACAGGTCAGATTTGTTGTCATCGAGCTTCACACAGTAGATTATACGTTATCATGACTATAAACACAGGATACCTTCTCACAAAAGCAGGAGCTTCCAGTAGAAAACAGACCGTCTCCTACATTGTACAGAGGCCAATGTGACCAGCTCTTTCAATTAACGTGTCGAGTTCAGAATCAAACAAACCAAGAATAGTCTTTATATATATCCTGGGGATATTGTGGATGAATATTAATGTCCCATTTTGAGTAATCCATGCCACATATTCTTAGTCACCCTGTGCACCTAATGGACACAGGGTAACTTAAACATAGGGGTTGCATGGGGAGCTAAAACAAGGGTTTCCCCAACCTCTCCAAGGAATTCTGGGTTCCACGGGCATTCAAATCTATCTTACCCTGTAAAGAATAGATCACTACACTTACCTATTCTGAAGATGCTCCGGTCCGGTCTTTAGCAGCGCATTCTGTGTCAGAAAAAAGCTGACAATGGCTGGAAAGTGATGTCACCTATAGACTTACTATAGGGCTTCTGGTGTCGGCTGTCTGTCTTACACACTGAAGACGGTTCTTCAGACTAGGGAAGTGTAGCAATCCTTTTCTTTACAGGACTAGATAGATTTGGCCTAAAATGGGTTTGGGAGCAAGTTTAGCGTTAAACACTAGTGTTTTTGTGTTTTTCATTCAACCCAGCAGGGCCAAACAAAACAAAAACTGACCGCTCAGGAGGAGCCACTGTACTATCTATCCGACATTGGTACAGTGATCTCCCCACCAAAACACACTGGCTAGTGCCCTTAGCCGTTGGCTGAGAGCGTTGATCCAGAGCCGATCAGCAGCCCTTTTTCAGTCATACCCTGACTACACATGGGCCAAATGTCAGACAGTTTCTATTGAGCCAGCCGATCCCACCCAACATTCAGCCCATGTGTACTAGGCTTTAGTTTGTCTAGTTTGTTTTGCCTTTACTTCCACTTTGAAGATTTGGGTTGTAATCCTAGATTAATAAAATGCTCTAGGACAGGTATAAAAGAAAACATGGACGACTATGCACAAACACAACAGGTTTTCTGTTGATATATAAGATTTTCATCAGCACAGACCACTCCTTACGTTCAAAGGGTTAATGGGGTTTTTTCTGCAGCCCCATGCTGCTACTTTCTTCCCTTTCTTTTCCCCAGTAGTGCATGCTGAATGGGTGAACAGGGTATGTACTCGGCCCTCCAGCTGTGGTGAAACTACAAATCCCATCATGCCTCTGCCTCTAAGATTCATTCCATTGTTTGTCTGGGTCTTGCAATGTCTTGTGGGACCGCTGAAGGGCCGAGATTGCCTACCCCTGTTTTACAAGCTTAGTAGGGTACTGATATTTCATTAGAACAGCAAATGAAAGACAGCTGAAGAATGTCTGTTCAGTAAAAAATTAAATAAAAAATGTTGTCAGCAGGAGCATACACCAACCTGCTACTGTTGGCCAACTGATATATGACAGGCTTGGAGGGTTGTAGTCCAAGGCTGCCAATAATCATAAAATTTTTAATTTGTGCTGATCACAAAACAGCATGAAATTAAAAAATAAATAAAAGGTAATAGTCATCTTTTATGCCTATTTTCGTGATCAAAAATAGTCTAGTCGCACAGCTGTCAAGTGTAAATGACAGTCTGGAAGGATGATGAGGGCAGGGGAAGGTTGGTAGCACACCAGCACTGACCTTCGAGCCTTTATTACTTTTTTTTTCATGAGATTATGGCATTACTTCCATATGCAAAAGTGGATCAAACCCCAAGAACTAAATTTATTTTTTAAGCTGTTTTGGTTTATTTTCACCTGGTGCCCCTGCCAGTAACACACTTCCTGATAAAAATTTGGGGATTTGAGTGCAGTAGAGAAAAAAGTGCACAAGATCACTGGTATTTTTTAGGGGCATAATGGAAAATGTGCCTGTATTGTTTTGTTTTTTTTTTTTTTTTTTTAATCTTGCCCAGACATTCACTTTAAACTGTAAGAAAATATGTATAAATATGCTTGAAGCGTGTCTTTGGAGGACTTGAGGTGATGGAAATTGCGAGCCTAAATAGTGGGTGTAAATAGTGAATCCATTATTTTACTGTGCAGATATTTTGCTACGCACATCTAAATACGTTCTATATCGCAAATATAAATAAGTCTGAAATCAAGACTTGAGAAACTCTCGGGTTACAGGAATAGATCACATCATGTGATTAGTGGTCAGTTAAAAGATCTTTTATAAGAAAAAAATAAAAAACCAAAAGGAGAGCTTGTTGTAAACCATGTGTACTAGTATCCCTTATCAGAACTTACTGAACTCCCTTATCTTTTTGAATGAAAAAAATACTGATTTCTGTTAAGCTCTTACATTTTTGAATGTTAATATTTTAATAACTGACATGTATGCAGGGGTGCCATCTTTACTTCAAAATTAGCTGTCCCTTAAATAGCTAATTAGGAATGTTAATACTCATCAAAAGTAATCTAAAAAACACTTCCATCCTTAACCCGTAACAGCCTATCACAGTGTTCTTTTTTGTTCTGATTCAGGCCAGAATAGGAGATATGCCCCAGAGAGTGCAGACTTTCCTGTATGTCAAAGTTCAAGTCTATTATGTCTAAGTATTGCTTCTGTCACTTTTCAAATAACGAGAACGTCCAGAGTAAGAACTAAAATTGCATTAGCAGCCAAAAGACCAGTGTACTAACATACATGATTACAATTTTACCTGTTGTGTGCTTTGTTGTTATCCCAGTTCACCAGTAGGCAGTTGAGAGAGTTCATGTCCTTGTGTACATGTGCCAGTAGTCTGGCAGTGAGGCCTCAACAAGAGGAGCAGCTGCTCACAAAGGGAACGCTGTTAAACACGTACAATGACTATTACAGAAGTGCACACCACATAATTAGTATGTGTTTTGGATCTGAAGGGCTTAACGTTTTTTGATATTCATAAAATATACTTTGAATGTTAGCATATAACTGATTCTTGCTGGAGTATTCCTTTAAAGACCAATTTCTGCAAAAAAACTGTGTTGTATATGAAGTTGTGCTGTATCCTCGGGCCAATTCATTAAAACCCCCCCAAAAACTAGTATTCATAGTGACCGATTTTATAATTTTTGATTAAAGTAGAATTCCAGGTTTCAATAAAAAAAAAACTTTAAAAAGTTTGTATGGGCCAAGCTGGTCCAAACAAACTATTTTTTATTGCTAAGCAATGCATCCATTATGTGTGATATACATATACTGTAATAACATTAAATGTATGCAGTAAGGATTTTCCCAAATGGCAGAGAAGCTCTTAGCCCATCTGTCTTTTAATTTCAGCAGCAAACAGGTAGTCTCCCATACACCTGCCAGAATTCATCGCCACATACTGTATGTAGCGAATGCTATTACAGTATATTACAGCATACACAGCAGCTGCATAGTTATGTATGGCCTGGCCCCCTAAATATTAAGAGTTAGTTTAACATTTCAGAAAAGGTGAACTAACACTATACCCACCCCACTGTACTTACCTTCTTGGGTGATGAGCTCTCAGTGCTGAATCGGAGCAATGTTCTATGCCAGTGTTGAACAATCAAATTAGCTCTGATCCATCCTGGAAGCACTGCACAAAGAGGGAGAAGAGCAGGGATTTCAAATCCCCAGAATGGGCACTGACAGCTAATTACCCACGGAATTGAGCACAATAGGAAGGAATAAAATAGGATGAAAGGCGATGCCTGATTGGTTTCTATTAGCAACAGTTCCACTTGTGCTCAATTGCTTATCCTAATTTTTCATTCATTAATATTTTAATGAATCGGCCTCTGGCATCTTTTAATTATTAAAGAGGAAGTAAGCCCTGATGAGTTTCACTTCCTCTGTTTTCCTCTGCAAAGTAAAAGCATAATGCATACTAGCCCATTATGTTGCACTTACCTGCAAACGAAGCCTGCGATGTCCCCGCTGGTGGCCGTGTTCATCTTGACCCTTCTTCCTTCCGCGGTTAGTCGGCGCAAGCGTATATGGTAAATATCTTCTAAACCGTGCAGGTTTTGGAGATAATTTCAGTACCTACGGGTAAGCCATATTGTAGGTTTACCTGTAGGGAAAAGTGGTGTGTAAGGGTTTACAACCACTTTAAGAATTTTGGAATTGCCCTGTAATTTCTCCCTCCTTCCAGTAGGTGCCCTTACAAAGCCAAATGATGGTGTCGCGATGGCTAATCAATCATTGAGAGGAAGTACTCTCAATGATTAAATTCAGCTGCGAGAGAGTGGCGCCTTCAGTTTTGCTAAACAAGTTGACAGATGAATCAATGTATGTATGCCCAGTTTTTAGTTGAACTGGCCTTTTAGTGTAAATACATAAGATTATTGTAATTGGCCTGACATATAGATGTTTGTTTTTTCACTGAGCATGTTTGCAATGTAATGAGGATGATCATTGTACTTGCAGAAAAAATGACTGCAAGTGTGTCTTATTTGTTATAAACTCTGCCTTGTTATTCATTTCAAATTTGAAGCAATATGTTACCCGTTTCAGATGTGTTGTAAAATACGCAATTGTATTGAAGGCGGGGGAAATATGAACTAGTACACCTTTCCCATTGCTGTGAATGTATTTCAAAGCCGAAAATGAGCTTCATCCTTTTAAAAGGCACTTTACATTTCTTTTTTTTTTTTTTTTCACGTATTACAGCACTAGTATATAAATTACAATAGCCTAATGTTTTGTGTGTTTAGACAAGCCATATTTGGTGAATATTATAATGTCTTGTGTTATGTTGATTGTAAGTAAAGATGTGCAATGGTTATAGGGAAAATGACACTCTTGGTTGCGTTTCACTGTAGAGTGAGTAAATGGTTTATGTAATACAGAAGAGATTACTATATGTATGTGAAAAACTGAATATGCTGATTAATTGCATGTACAATAGAGGAATCGGGTTCCTCTCTGCACTGACTTTTGACCAAGATGGCATAGAATAAGCTTTGCATTCAAAGCAGACTAAAATCTGCCTATTTTCCTTACACCTGCTACCCTCTAACCTAAACTGACGGTTACACACCATTGCATTGGACCAGCTTCCTTTATAGTGACAGTGGTAGACCATGTCGATGCAATGTGTTAGCGCAACTGCTTGTGGCGCATGTGACATAGTTACAACACAGCAGCAGCAAAATTGGAAATCAGTAGTCACCCTATGATAGTAAGTGTCTTAATAACGACTTTCATGGCAAGATCACCGGGTAATTTATTAAAAGCTAAGGATTTAAAAATATTAAAAGTTACTTTTGAAATTACAATATCATGTAAAATGATCGGGTTTAGCTCCACTTTAGTCAATTTAGGCCTTTCCACTCTGGTATGTTAATGTGTGTTATGTTGCCTGTTATGTACCTTGCATTATGGCAGCCTATTCATTTGAATTGGCTGCTAATGCACCATAATGGACCAGAAAATGCACATTCAATGCTTTCTCATGCCACATCACACCAAAATGCATAGCAGCAGTAGTAGTAAAACGATGCAGCAGAGTACATCAGAGGTCCATTCTTTTAGAATGTTGGGGTTCCAAAATAAATAGGAGTGGTCCTGATAGATCACAGTGGTGATTAGGTTAGGGAGCAGCAAGTGTAGGTGATGGAGCTAAAGCTCAGTCGAAGGTTTAGGTCCACTTTAAGATATAATTGTATATCCCTATTTTCTTTTTCTTTTACATGGAGATTCTGCAAACCTTTTTTAAACAGCTGGCCTTTGCACTGTTAGGGCGACCATACATGGATCAAAATTTAGCCTGTTCAGCAGGGACTGGCTAAATTTTGATTCTATTTATGGGCAGGCTGATTATACAGAAGTCAATAAGTAGATTGACTTCTGTACCACCAGCCTGCTGGGTTTTTCCAAAAACGATTAGTTCCACCAGCTTTAGCCGGCATCACTGATCAGTGTATTCTGATGGTAGGGAAGTCTTCCCACTGTTAGAACACAATAGCACAATGGGAAGGATTCCTCTATGCACCTCAAATGTGTGGAATCGGGTCTTTTTTTTTTAATATTCAACCTGCATTAAAATGATTAATGTATGGCCAGCCAGTGATATGTAAAACCCTTGGAGAGATTTTCCTTCACGTTCTGTCCCATACACACAATAGACTGGGGGTAAATCTCTCCAAAATGAAGTGTGTACGAGGCTTTAGAGTTGAATGCATAATTTCCATCTGAGGAGTCTACTGATTGTGTGCTAAATTGTCTGGCAGGGATATTGCTACATAATTTCCCTTGCTTGAATAGAGCCACCATCCCACATTTTAGTTACCAATGGTCTGAGCTGTTCAGCTTTATACTTTGAGTCTAGGCAGTAAAAATACATTATTATCTAAGCCCAGGCCAGGAGTCGTGGTGGAAAATGCCAGTCCACTTGCAAAGCTTTATTTCTACAGGGGTATGTGCAGAGCTAACTGTGGGGGGGTCCTCATTGCACACTGTTCAGGGAGGATTTTCACCATAGACAAAGGTGGAAATGTCGTTTGTAGTAAAAATACTAATAACATGATAAAAGAGAAGTCATGTTCGTTACCCAGATAGTTTTTTGGCTAGTTGCCATAGGTTGCTGTATGTCATTGCTTGCTGCCCAATGTTTTAAAAATAAGCTCTAAGTGTAGAGAGGAATTGTCCTCTCAGCTTACGAAAAGTAGCAAATTCACGTTCTGTTGAGTCCTGTTATGTCTTGTTATGTCTTAATATGACAAATGTTATATTTTTGAGAATATGGCAAAATACTATAATATTGGGTGCTATTGGATTTACTATAAAATTATTTTGATGTAATGCCAGACTGCTGTCATCACCTGTATTCACTGTTAGATGCTGCTGTTTGAATATGTTGTTTAAATATACATTACTTGTCTTCTTTATTATATGTCACCTTTTGATTATTCACTTTGTTTATATATAGCATATTTTGCAGTACAAGTCTATACATTTATGTATAGATAAACCTTGAATGGAATGCTACTACTGATAGCCGTCATAAATGGTGAAATCAATGGGATAGCAAATCCACAGAGCAGAGAAGAAAATGGACAAGGGCGAATTCAATTTTGGTCCAAGTAAGTCTGCTTGGTTAGTACAAAAGCTGTTAGTATGCGTAGCTTTTGTAAAATTATGGGGTACAGTGAGAATGTATGCTGTGTTACCTACCCACTGAAAATACATCAAGACAAGGTAATGCTGTGTCACGATCAAGGGATCTGATTTATTAAACTGCAAGATTCACATGTTTGCACGTGTAAGAAAAATTGTGCTTGATTCAAGGAAGTTGTTAAAACCTAATACCATGTTTATTGTGCCCCCGTCAACCTCTCAGCCTTACAAAATACATACATTTTTAGCAGGTTTCTTCTGTCCACGGTGGTGGGTGGGCCTGATCAACGTGGCATTCTCTCATGAGCCCCAGTCACCTTCATTACACATTCTCAGGATCACAGGCAGTGAGACATTTCTCAATCTTCCACTTCCTGGCGGGTTACAAACACGCCTGAGGCCATTATTGGGATGTGTGTCCTTGATGACCTGGACGCAAAGAAATGGTGTTGAAGGTCATTCAGCGTGCGGAAGGTTTAGACCCTGTTAGCATTTTCTTCTTCTTTTTTTTCTTTAGCTTTCTGTGTCTTGGATCTGGAGATTCACCGCTAAATTTGTACCAGTGGCTTTTGTCATCTAGATAAAATAGTGAGTGTGAATCCAATTTTTAATTGTCACCACACCAAGAGGGCTACAGAGAAATCTTAAAATGGGGACATCCTGGTATAACTGTCTAAGAGGAGAATTTCCATCACTTTGGGAGATGTCCACTAAAGTAAACTGAATTTTCCCCAATGGTACACAAAGAGCAAAAAATAGACTGGCAGGGTATTTAAACCCCTCAAGTTTTGGCTAAACATTTACTTTAATTGACCACCAGGTTTTTCAAATATTTTAAGTTGTGCCCCACCTTTTTTTTGATCACAAGATGTCCTTTAACCATCTAGGTTAAAAGATGTCCAGGTGGCTCTAGTAACCCAATTCCCCCCCCCCCCCCCCCGACCCTCTATGTGCCCCACTGGGCACTCATTGTGTTATTTTTTTCTTTGTTGGGTTTTGCTTTTCTCAATGTATGTTATCTTGAAAATTTTAAATAAAGATTATACAAAAAAAAAAGGTGTCCAGGTGTGAATGCAGGGTGTCATAGCATTGTCCCTGTGCATGGTGCCCTGCATGCACTGTATAACAATGCAGAGAGCTGCACTGATGTCATCATGTCAGTGCTATTATCCAGTCCACCACTGGGAGAAAGTGTACTCAGTACTTAACTCAGTACTTAACATGGCCAACCAGACAATATCAGAAAAAGGGAAGGGGGACTTTGGAAAGAAAGAGCGTGGAGCCCGGAGTTAGCATTTAAAACAACTAACATATAGAATTGGGCTTTATTATATCACAAAGATTATATTCTTCCTGCAGTGTCAAATTATCAATGCAATGGTTGTTCACATAAACAGCCACTCTGACATTCTTTTCTGAAGCAACAGAATATGTCACATTATATTTTCTTGATATTATTTATGTTACAATATGGGCAGCTAGCTGCAGGTACAAAATTGTGTTTGTTGTCCAACTTCCTGTTATTTTCTCTATTGTGCAAGAGAAACAAAATGGCAATGTGTTGAGATTTGTGTAGAGCTGATCAACCTTTAAAAAAAATACAGTAGCAGGCAACAGAGTGAACAGGATGTACATGTGCAGAAAATGCAATAATAATAATACAGGTATGCAAAGTAATCTGGGTTTTAGCATAAACTTCTATGAATCATGGCCAATGCACAATGTTCCCTATACATAAATAAAATAAGAGGGTGTGTGTTGGATGATGGTAAGGACATCTTAGATTTGGCCTGAGGAAAGGAATCACTGAGCCTGCTTGGTGGAATCACCTATTGCAGTGTACACTACTACAAGGCAGAAATTCTTGTAGTAGTGACACCCTAGATTGGTACACAGGTGTGTTATGGGTGTATCCAATGTTGGCAAGGCCAACGTTACAACAACAATCTCCCTAGTAATGACAGACATTCCTGCTCAGCTGCCCTCTGCTAGTAATCTCAATCTATCCAAACAAAAAACACTTGCATTCTACAGAGAATTTACAGTTTGTAATATTCTTAAAATACCACAATTCATACTATGAACATTCTGATATTAAACACCAATAAATGAGGTTAAGAAATAATACTTACAAATTAATTATTTATGAAGCAGAAGGAAATATCATTCCCCCCAACAATATGGCCTAGTGTACACTTGTCATTGGGGACGGGTAAAAATGTGGTTGGAAAAAAAGCTGCAAAGACCACTGATGGATGGAGTACACCTAAATGGGGCCCTATTCCAGTCACCCGGCTTGTGGTTGCAACTGGTGGTGCAGATTTTTAGGGGATAAAACGGGTAGAGAAGAGGCGACATTACACATCTTCACTGCCTGTTTAAACTGCAAATGTGTAAATGAGCCCTTATGGCTCGGAAGATATATTTGCATTTCTGTATGGGTTGACAGAATAATCCTTGCCTGAGAATGATGCATGTGTGGTACTTTGATCGTTCCCTCCTTTATACAGTGCCTTGCAAAAGTATTCACCCTCCTTGGCATTTTTCGTGTTTTGCTGCGTCACAACCTGGAATTAACATGGATTGTTTGAGGATTTGCATCATTTAATTTACAGAACATGCCCACAACTTTGAAGATGTTTTTTATTATTATTATTGTGACACAAACAACAAATAGGACAAAATAACAGAAAAAGTCAATGTGCATAACTATACACCCACTAAAGTCAATACTTTGTAGAGCCACCTTTTACGGCTATCGCAGCTCCAAGTGGCTTTGGATAAGTCTCTATGAGCTTGCCACATCTTACCACTGGGATTTTTGCCCATTCCTCCTTGCCAAAGTGCTCCAGCTCCTTCAAGTTGGATGGCTTACGCTTGTGAACAGCAATCTTTAAGTCTGACCACCGATTTTCTATTGGATTGGGGTCTGGGCTTTGACTAGGACATTCCAACACATTTACATGTTTCCCCTTAAACCACTCAAGTGTTGTTTTAGTAGTGTGTTTGAAGGTGAACCTCCATCCTAGCCTCAAATCACACACAGAGTGATACAGGTTTTGCTCAAGAATATTCCTGTATTTAGCACCATCTATCTTTCCCTCAACTCTGACCAGTTTCCCAGTCCAGACTGCTGAAAAAAATGGTGTTCTTTGGGGGTGATGTGTTGGATTTGCGTCAGAAATATCGTTTTCTTTGATGACCAAAAAGTAAAATTTTAGTCTCATCAGACCAGAGCACCTTCCTCCATACCTTTTGGGAGTCACCCACATGCCTTTTTGCAAACTCAAAACGTGCCATTTTGTTTTTTGCTGAAAGTAATGGCTTTCTCCTGGCCACTCTGACATAAATTCCAACTCTGTGGAGTGTAAGGCTTATTGTCGTCCTATGTACAGATACTCCAGTATCTGCTGTGGAACTCTGCAGCTCCTCCAGGGTTACCTTAGGTCTCTCTGATGAATGCCCTCCTTGCCCAGTCCGTGAGTTTTGGTGTGTGGCCGCCTCTTGGTTTGCTTTTGTGCCATGTTCTTTCCATTTGGTTATGATAGATTTGATAGTGCTCCTAGGGATCATCAGAGATTTGGATATTTTTTATAACCTAACCCTGACTTTTCAACAACATTGTCCCTTACTTGTTTGGGGAGTTCCTTGGTCTTCATGGCAGTGTTTGGTTAGTGGTACCTCTTGCTTAGGTGTTGTAACCTCTGGGGTCTTTCAAAAAGGTGTGTCTATGTAATGACACATCATGTGACACTTAGATTGCACACATATGGACATCATTTCACAAATTATGTAACTTCTGAAGGCAATTTGTTGAACCAGCGCTTTTTATGGGCTTCATAACAAAGGGGGTGAATACATACACACATGCCAATTATCAGCTTTTTATTTCTGAAAAAGTTTTATGAATGTATTTTTCTAATTTTACTTCACCAACTTAGACTATTGTGTTCTGATCCATCACATATAATTCAGATTATTTTTTTTTTTAACTAAAATAGGTAAAAAAGCAAGGGGGTGAATACTTTTGCAAGGCACTGTATATCTAAGGATTTCCTGATAGGTAGGAACAGCTTAGTAACAAGTATTGTCAACAACTGTAGGACCCTGGTATTGCCACCTATGTGGTTAGAAACTACCAGATGATCGCAAGTGATGCAGCAATACTTTTGGCCAGTTATTGGCTGCTTATTGACTAACAAAAAATTACAACCCTCTGAATCAAACCTACTGCACATAAATAAATCAAGAGCTATATTGTTTGGCAGTAGTCCAATAAAGAGCATTAACTTCCACCATGAAGCAAAGATAAAGGCATGGTGCTTTTTTTTTTTTTTTTTTTTTTTCACACAAAACCATAATCTGTGATTATTTTGAAATACATATAATATTACAGAGTTTGATATAAATCCATATTTGTGTACATATTATCTTATTAGTTTGGAAATCAATCAGCATAGTCACCACCCAAAATTATTTGATACAAATGTGTCACCAACTGTAAATGCTGCGATACATCACAAAGTGCTTTTCACTACACTCCTCATAAACCACATGAACACCCTGATGTAGCTCAATACCTAATAATAAACGTTCCCTTAAATAAATCATCACAGAACATCTTTTGCAATCCAATGAAAAGAGTCCTCCACCAACGTGCTGTGAAATTCTCAATGTCTTCTGCTCATTTTTTAGTGCAATCAATGTACATGCAACACCCAGTGCTCATAAAAAACCCTCATCTCACCTTATACCATTGACCTTAATAATTTTCTTTCTTTTTTTTAAAGTCTATATGCGCTTGTTGCCCCTCTATGGGCTATATGAACTTCGTCTAAATATTATGTTCCCCACGCTTTGGGCTGTGTGTAGGTGCTGTAAATTATGTTATCAGACTGCAGCTGGGATGTAGGCTACAACTTATGTTCCTATAAAGTGTATGTACCCATAGATCTTTGAATTAATGTATTTGTGGTGTATATGTAGTGTGAACATATTAAAATAATTATAATATAATTGCCAAGTTTTCTGCGACAAAGTGAACAAAATCATTGACTATATAAAAAACGTAATTCTCATTTGGTGCATCCATAAATATTTTCAGTGAAAAATTCTTTAAAGTGCTTAATGTGCTTCAGTGACCAGTGCTGTCAGATAAAGTGCCGTTCCGTGCTCCCCTCCTGATGTGCCTGCACTCACCAAATTGAAGTATATAGTGTATTGATATATATCCTCCAGTGAATGGCTGTATCTTTCCCTCCTCTGGGATACCAAAAACCAGGGAAAAACTGGTGTATAGGCTTAATAATCTCCTCTTGTGTGTTAGCATGTAAAAACACTGCTTTGCAATTCAAGCCCACAATCTGCGCTCCCAATGAGCGGACGTGACGTCACCGGAAGTAATCCCTGCTTAATGAATTTCGCTCTACCCAGTAAGCATCTTCAGAAGCTGTATGTGGACTTTGCTCCTCCACTGGCTACTGCTCTCTCTTATGGCAGCACCAAAATGGTGAATTGCATGTAAAAACAGAATAGGACCAATAAGTGCTCTCTGTATAACACTCTATTATTAAAAAAAGAAAACTCATAAAATGAACACTCACATTAAAAAAAGCACCCAACGTACTATGAATCAAGCATATCATAAAGACCATGGGTTCATTAGGCATCTTCCTTCATACCACACAGCTCCAAGGCTCCCAGATACAACATCAGCATCTTAAGTGTGACTCCTGCTTCTATGCACGTTAAGCTTTAAAAATGTTCTTCATTAGTAGGACCTACTGATTAGAGGCATAGCTGGGTGCTTTTTTAATGTGACTTAATTTTATGAGTTTTTTAATAAAAGAGTGTTATACAGAGAGCACTATCAGTCCCATTCGGTTTTTACATGCGATTGGCCAGTGAGTTTGGTGCTGCCACAGGAGAATAGTAGCCAGTGGAGGAGCAAAGTCCATATGGCCCATAAAGCACATATAGACGTTGATTTGTTATTAAGGTCATTAATATGTTAGCATTTAATATGAGCACTGGGTGTTGCATGTACTGCACTAAAAAGAAAACACATTGTGGAAGACTTTTTTTTTTTATATTAGCTTGCAATATACGGACATTTTATTTGTTTTAACATGAAAATTATGTGATGATTTACTCCTATTCCTTTCATTCATTATACTTCTGTTCTTTCAAGTGTATAGTCTTTGCATCACGCATTGGGTGTTACCAAGGGAAATTTACATGCAAATGCAACCTACCTAGAAATGCTCACTCCTCTAGAGCAGTGTTTCTCAACCTGTTTTCAGTTGTGGTACCCGTCTCAAGGCACCCCACTCCAAAATATAAAAAACAAAACTAATAGTTTTACATAACACAGTTACATCCATACATGTAGGACACTCAGTGTTACAGGTGACTTATTCTTCCAAAGCAAATATGTTTGCACACTGGTACTGATTATTATGCCAATGTTTCTCTTCCTTAGCTTACATGACTAGTGCTGAAGGAGAGGGGCAGGGAAGGGGCAAACAATGCTGTGCAGGCACCCAATGTCCTCCTTATCAAACTATGACATCATTGGTTGCTAGGATGATGGTGGTGGTTGGAAGGTTGTAATGGTGCACAATGAAAACCTGTGGCGTTCTGTAACCAAAAGGCAGGCTTTACCCCCCTGCTGGCTTCTATACAACATTTGGTCAAGGCATCCCTGGAGAAACCTGAAGGCACCCTAGTTGCAAAAGGCTATTCTAGACTGCCCAATTGCCTATCAAGTTATTTTGACATTTGTATAACTCTACCTCAGAGCCAGCCCACTGCTTCCATGAGGAGTAATGAGGCATGATATTGTGATGTTTTCATCATTGCATAGAATAGCACAGAGACTTATTTGCTTCACATCTCACAACATTTCTGAACAGTCATGTAAGTGCAACATGGGCTGAAATATATTTTTGTAATGTAAAACCCAATAAAAATATATTAAAACAAGAAGCACAGACGCCCAGTTATGAAATAACTGGATCTAGAATAAGGTACGTAATTACAACAGAAACCTTGTATTCATGAAAATCATTACCATGTTAAGGGGTGAAAGGAGGAACCAGAGAAGGCAAAATATGAGCATATTAAACTTCAGCTTTAAAATTTATTGGAGATCCAACTAGCATTAAGAGAGTAAGATGTACTTCCCAGCGGGATATGATCTGTGAATTCTGGCTGCAGTGGATTCTATAAGCCCTGGGAATAAGTAAATAGATTGGACTTCCTGAATTTAACATAGTTGGGGTTTTTCCTGGGCTGCAATAGCAGCTCACCAACTGGTTTCACATGTTTCCTTGAATTGCTCTTTAAATACTTCCACAGGAGAAAGGTTGTTTCAGGGATATGGCTGATTGCCCTTTGCATAAACTATTTCTGTGGTTTCAAGTTCTTGATCCATAGTAATTATCCAGGCGTCTGAAAGAGATACTCCATCGTAACTGCTGAAAAACATACTTGTCATCTCTAGCTAACTTTAGGTGGCAAAACACGTTAAAGCACACCTGTGATAATTTTCTTTAACTGGGCAGTATTATCTAAATAAGAAAAAAATACACATGGGAGCTGGAATCCGATGCCCAGGCTTTGCCCATATAAAAGTCCTTGCTTTGGACCCTATAATTGGTGCTTTTTTCAGGCCGTCCAGTTAATTGTTAACTATTTTTAACTTGTATTAAAGAAGCACGGAGGCTTCCACTTCTGACCTCCCCATCTGAAAATAGAACCCAAGCTATCATGATTATCCAGAGGCTTCAGAACTTTCTGAGTCATTGACCTGAAAGCGTGTGCAAACACAGCTCTGACTTTCATTTTATGCATGCCTGTTTCAGTTGGTACCTGACAAATTATTGAGCCTTGGTTCACACTGACTGCAGAAATGAAATTGTGGAAGTTCAGCTGAATTTGCACGATTTCATTCCTGCATGCTAGTTCCGATTTCAGAGACATCTGTGTGGGTTTCTGCACAGATGTCAATGGAATCGCACCCCAAAATTGCCAAAAGTAGTACAGAAACTACTGTTGGGAATCCTATGTGGACGCTACCATTGCTGTCGATTTGTGAAGCCAGCCAAGCAATTCATATTTTCAGGTCAGCAATGGCAGACTGCATATTCTACTAAATTTAATTTTCCCACACTGAACATGGACTGTTCTGTTAACATCTAGAACATGACTTGTACTGAGCCCTTTGTTAGGCATGTAAAGTGAATTTTTCTTGTTTTAGATAGGGTTGTGACAATTTCTTGTCATGTTTTTACTGCCATCGTTCTGCCTCTCCAAAATAAGCACTGTAAGTGTAATCCCTATAGCTGGACCAGTTCTGGCAAAATAGCTGTAAATTATGGTCTCGGTAGAATTAGCTGATATTGGGGTTGATTTACTAAAACTGGAGAGTGCAAAATCTGGTGCAGCTCTGCATAGAAACCAATTAACTTTCAGGTTTTAGCCACCTAATAGTGCGATAGTGATAGTTTCACATCAGGGTGATTTGACATGTCAAATCATATGCCAAGTAGAAGCTGATTGCTGGCAATGCCACCGTCCGAATCAGTGCATTGCCAACATTGCAGCACCGCTCAAAAGTAGTTCCTGCACTACTTTTGGAGGCAATTTCAATAGACACCTGCGCACGAACCTGCACAGATTTCTTTCAAATCCCCCCCGAACTCGCTCACAATGAAATGCAGTTTCGAAATCGTGTGGGTTCAGCTGAACTTGCACAATTTCAAACTCGCCTCCAATGTAATGGGCTTATTGTCAAAGCTTAATTGAACAAGCTAAAGTTAGAAGCTGATTAGCTACCATGCACAGCTGCATCAGATTCTGCATTCTCCAGGTTTTAGTAAATCAACCCTACTGATTCAATCCAAATGACATCTTGCAGATCCTAGAAAGCTTTTTAATTCAAAATCTTTTGCAGATCATAACTGATGAACATCAGGTCAAAAAATCATAGTGGGGGAGATTTACTAAAACTGGAACACACAGAATGTGGTACAGCTGTGCATGGTAGCTAATCAACTTCTATCTTTAGCTTGTTCCATTAAGCTTTGACAATAAAACCTCAAAGCTGATTGGTTTCTATGCAGAGCTGCAGCAGATTTTGCACTCTCCAGTTTAAGAAAATCCCCCCAGTGTGTCTAGCACTAGCAAGATACAGTACATGTGATAAATGGAGGCTAAAGCATAAACAATAAGGGTGGGACTAACTACATAGAGCATCCCCTAGCTACAGAGTGAGGAAGGGACAACATTATTTATAGACAAACAAACAACAATACACTTCCTGACTAGTAAAACTGTAACAGAAGGGATATATATATGAGCCCTGAAAGACAATTTAATCCCGGCAATGGAGATTCAATCCCTTCTCCACTCTATCCAAAACTAAGACTTTTTTGGGCTGTACAGTAATACCTCTGATTTCGAGTAAGGCCGTTAACGAGTGTTTTGCAATACGAGCTATTATTTAAAAAAAAAATCCTGACTCGGTTTGCGAGTGTCGTCTTGCAAAACGAGAAGGATTCAAGCCTCTATGGCATGCAGTACCGCATTTGGCCAGAGGTGCAGAGGCGCCGGTGGTGCTCTGAGCCATTCGGAGCCACTCGGATGCACTCAGAAACACTCGGTATCCGAGCAGCTCTGATCGGTCTCCGAGGATTTCAGAGTCTCTCCGGTGCCCCCCCACCTCTGGCCACATGCTGTACTGCATATAATCTAAGTCGGTGTGGAACAAATTATCTTCATTTCCGTTGACTTCTATGGGGAAACTCGCTTTGGTATGCGAGTGCTTTGGATTACAAGCATTCTCCTGGAATGGATTTTGCCTGTAATCCAAGGTTCCACTGCACATACAATTTATTAGATAAGCCCTACTATATTGAAGAGTAACCTCATCCCTACAGGCTGACCCTTTTCTAAAGAGAGTCTTTATGGGTGAGGGAAGCAAACCTACATTCACTTAGAGCATCCAATCATGTATAGTAAAA
The DNA here is from genome assembly GCA_029574335.1 of Rana kukunoris. NCBI lineage: Eukaryota > Metazoa > Chordata > Amphibia > Anura > Ranidae > Rana > Rana kukunoris. The sequence continues at coordinate 332,218,997 of CM056050.1, read as the reverse complement.
TTTAAAAATTAAATTTAAACCTTTCCTAATAATGACAGAATGTGTGATGCAAACATAAATTCAATTCACTTTAGCAAATTTCCACAAATGGGTGCTTCTATGGTGGCAAGATAGGTGTGCCTCCTAAAATGGCAACAGTGATGTATAGTATCATTATTCAAATTCCTCTTACAATGGCAACAGTGATATATAGTAATATTATTCATATTATATTAATATATATTATTAATAATGAATATAATTGGTTATTAAATTAATAATATATAGTAGTTTTATTCATAATATATTAATATAAATGAATATAATTGGTTATTAAATCATTACAATGGCACCAGTGATGTATAGTATTCTTATTCATATTCTAATATATTATTATTAAATATATTATTGGTTAATAAATTATTAATAATATATAGTAGTAGTATTCATATTATATTAATATATTATTATTAATAAATATAAATGTTATTACATTATTATGATATATTTCATTATAAGTTATTTATCAGTAGCATTTTGAAACTCAGGCAAGGGGGAAAAATAGTTATTCTTTTGTAATAACATTTGTTATATATTATTATTATTTATAAAATAACATATCTTTGGTTATAATAAATATTTTGTTATAATTACTTTGTTATAATATTCAAAAAAATAAGGCTCCATGCACACTGAAGCTGATAAACTGCAGTTAATTGGCGTTTTGGCTTTTTTTTTTAAAGCCCATAAACTGAAATCTATGTTAGCCTATGTGCCCATGCACACCTGGGCGTTTTTTAGTGTTAATGAGCTTTGGAGTTTATTGGCTTTTTTCTGAATGCCCAAAATTTGCATTCAAAGTGCTGTTTTTTGGCGGGGAAAAGGCACAAAAAACGCCGCCACCAGCGTTTTTTTGTGGTTTTTTTTTTTTTTATCCATTGTAAAAAAAAAAGCTACACTGAAAAACGCTGATTAAAGCTATTGCAAAAATGCTAAAAAACGTTGAAAGGCTCCCTGCAAAGCTACTGGCGGTTTTTTATAGCTTTTATCAGCTTCAGTGTGCATGGAGCCTTAGAAGGCATTAAACCCAACAATATTTTCTCCCCTACCACACTTTTTTCCTTCTCCTTCTATCCTGCTCCCTATCCACTTTTGTCCTGTGCTCTATCACATTTTTTTTTTTAATATTACATTACTTACCTATATCATAGTAGAATACTGTCTTTTAACTGCTAAAACGTTTGCAATGTTTTTAATTACCAACATAAAGCTTACATTCTTGAGATAGTCAATTGTCATAACAAACAATCCAAATTTTGAGTTTTATGCAAGGTTTTGAGAAATCCCTGAATTACTTTTAAGCTCTTTTCTCGGCCCAGAAGCTTTTGAAGACAATTGCTCAAGCACTGAATGAGTTAAGCATTCGGGCAACAAAGCTGTTTTCTAAACTGGAACTGCTGGCTCCAGTCGCCCTTGTTCTAAAAATACATACGGATGGTTTCCAGATGAATGTATAGCACGTGCAGAGCATAACGTTATAGGGCGGTAAGTATAGAAACCGTCTTTGTGTCACCTATCAGTCTTCATTCTGCTTCATCACATACAAGCACAGAGCAACCGAACAAGCAACACATGTGTGGATAGATTTTAAAGCTTACAGCCTTTTATTTTCTGGTTGTGAATACATTGTTTATTACACAGCATCACATCTTTGATCGGATGGGAACAGCCACTATAGCAATAGTAGCATGCTACAGTATTAACAGAGGCCTGCTTCTACTCATTCCATAATTATTGATGCAGCATTCCAAAAACAACAAAAAAAACTCTTCAGTATTGCTAACAACATCTATACAAAATAAAGTAGTTCTAATCTTCACTGTAGTAGCTGCTTAGAAGCAGTAGCTAGCTAAGGGTCCTGGGAAATTAAGTACTTCAGCTGTGGGAGTGTCAAAGGCCTAACCCATCCTAAATGTATCAACCCATGTAAACATATCAGAACAGTCATAAGAATCTGGTTTATTAACTTAGTGAAATGTATAGAAACTGTAAATTAAAATGTTAACTGCCTTATTCATGTTTGTTCCATAAAAAGCCTGTTTGTAGGACTTGCTCATAACAGAACACTGTCTCCGGTAGCCATTAAAGGAGAAATTTGACAAATCACTGCTCCAGGTAAGTAATATAATCCACCAAAAATGAAGGGCTGGGTGCTAGCTCTGGCTCGTAATCATGAACATGTAGACCAAGTGAGAAAAATTAGTTGCACACCAAGGTCCCTCCAACAGGTTTATTGAAAAAATTGCCACCAGGACTAAAACAACGGACCAAGGGGTGACGACGTTTCACACATACATCGGTGCTTCTCCAAAACCCAGTTTTGAAGAAGCACGATGTATGTGTGAAATAACGTCACCCCTTGGTCTGTTGTTTTAGTCCTGGTGGCAGTTTTTCAATAAACTTGTTGGAGGGACCTTGGTGTGCAACTAATTTTTCTCACTCGGCCATTAAAGGAAACCAGTATCGAAGGTGCCATTGTTGACTTTCTTCTGAAAAATTAATCTGGCTTCAATACATTTAGGAACGATGCCCTCGAACAAGCATTCAGACTAGAAAAGTCAGGGTGACGTCACAACTCCTTCTCTGTATACAGAGACTCTGTACACGTGATCGGTTTGTCTGATGAAAACAAACCGATCGTGTGTGGGCCCCATCGGTTTGTTTTTCATCGGTGAAAAAAAAATAAAAAATGTTTTACATTTTTCCTATGGATAAAAAAACGGTAGAAAAAAACGATCGTCTCTGTGGAAATCCATCGGTCAAAAATCCATGCACGCTCAGAATCAAGTCAACGCATGCTCGGAAGCATTGAACTTCATTTCTCTCAGCACGTCGTAGTGTTTTACGTCACCGCATTTTGGCACGGTCGGATTTTTGACTGACGGTGTGTAGGCAATCTGTATCTGATGAAAAATCCATCGGATTAGATTCCATCAGATATCCGATCGTGAGTACTGAGGCCATGGGATCAGAAAAGATATCCAGTGCTCTTGTATTTTCAAATGCAGAGATCACAATTGCAATGTATTTTATAATGCAGGCTTCCTTTAGGGCCCATTTACACTATTCCCTTGTAGTAACACATATGTTGTGTACAGCAAGGCATGCTACATGGCTGGCTGCGCCATTAATTTTGAATGGCATCTCAAAGGCAACACACCTGTGCAGCAACATGCTTCTGTGCATGATAGTGCATTACATTACCAAAAAGGACGCATGCCTGATTTTTGGCACTTTAGCGTGCATTGGCAGCTCATTTATTTCAATGAGACAAGTTAACTGAACACCCGTAAACTCAACAGAGAAATGTAAATGGGCACTTAAACTATGGGAGGTACTGTAAGCAAATTAAGACATTTGCAGCCTTTTTTCCAAAAGGCAACACACAGTCCATGATCCAATGTTAACCATTAAGGACTAAACATACATTTAAATTTGATTGACTGATATGGGTTTTTGCATTGCATTGATCTGTGCACTGCCAGGCTCCATTCAGCTCTTATGGCATGACTGCATCATACTGAAAAATGGCTCCAGACCAGTATTTTCAATCTCTGTCTAGTTCTGATGCATACAGCCTTGAACAGCCCAGGTATAAGTATAATCTCCCATTTATAGAATGACAGACAAAAAAAAAAAGAAAAAGAAAGTTCCAACATTCTATACATAGCATCTTTTCTATATATAAATATAAATACACGCACATATATATAAAATCCACGATGAGGTTAGTGATCAGTCCAGTGAGTAAATGCAGCAACAACCACAGTGAGTCAGAGGCATGCTGACCTTCAGAAAATGGACACATTCTCATAGGTTTGCATAGACTTGGGATAGAGGAAATAAAAGGATGCCTTTTGTAATGTCCAGGTGATGTCCATGGAGAAGCATTACTAGAATTCTACACAATGGTTGCTTGCTCATGCGGGGTAACTGTTCACTGCTCTTCTTCCAGGAAGGCTTTCTAAAACACAGGGATTAATAGTCTCTATAATAAGCAAGTTTTCTCACATTTCAGAACAACACATTCACGTGTTCGGGTCAATGTCCTAAAAACTAACATTAATCACCAACCAAAGAATGACTTCATATTTCCAAAGCCGGGGGGGGGGGGGGGGGGGGGGGGGGGGGGCGGGCTCATTTACGATCATCTGTTTTCAAGGTGGATGTCTGGTGGGACTGATGTTAAGGATGTAGGTTGGCTGATGGAACTGCCAACCCGCGTGCTTGGTGTGTTCGTAGTTTTGGTGCTTTTCATGCCCAATTCCCTCTCTGTCCTTGAACGCCTGTTACATTATAATTGGAGTAAAAAAATATGCATCAGAATATATAGAACATAGTACATATGGTGTTTTCACACTTTACATTGAAACAAATACATTTTATTAACTGCACTACAGTTTACGAATCATTTCTTTATTTTTTCTTTAATTTTTTTTTTTTTTTTTTTTATATACCTTATAAAAAGACATACCGTATTTATCGGCGTATAACACGCACCCTAACTTTAAGAGGGAAGTTTCAGGAAAAAAACTTTCCACAGCCACCTGCGTATAACAGGCAGGCACAGTTTACCTTCTATTTTCAGGGTAAAAAGTGAGTGTTATATGCCAATAAATACAGTATATACTAGAAATAAACAATTTAAGGGCCTATACACATACAGGTGTTTCCATCCAGAGCCATACACTTTTGGCTACAGTAAATTAAGTGTATACCTAAAGTATAGCCTACCTAGTTCAATAATGCAGGTGCCAGTACTCATTGACACTTTGCTAAGGGCCCTTTCACACTGGTGCGCTTAAAAATGCAGTATGCGTTTTTGGTGCATTTTCTGGATTCCTGACTTCACATAATCTGTGAAACTTTGACATGTATATAAAAAAATCATTAAATCCTGAATATATTCCAAGTGATGGTGACCCTCTGTCCACCCAGGAGTGAAAAAATGCAATTAGTACTATCTGTGATGAAACCAAAAAATGTTTGTTCATATGTGCATCAGTGTATCACAATTTAAAAATCCTCATTCAATTGGAAAAATTCCACCACCAATAAGTTGAAGATGCACGCTCATCTTCCAGTATGGACCTTAAAAATAGTCACATGTGCCTTTTCCCCTCATGCATGTGCCTGGTTCAAACTTATGCATTTTTTTAGTGAGTTTTCAGTTTTGCAGAAAAACACTACAGTCCATTAACATGGTTTCCTATGGATCACATCTATGCATCTTATGGAAAGGGTCACAGACTTTTTTTGTGGTTTTTGGTTCCACAGACTTCAATGGATCAAAAACGTGTATTGAAAACCGCAGAATGCACCTGGAGTATGCAAACTGCAACCTGCATATGTGTGAACCAGGCCTGAAAGCTGGGATCTGCTATACATAGTGAACTGTGGAACCAATTAGGTGCCAATCATGTGAATGGCTGTCACGACTTCCCGTTAGCTGCCAGTAACTGTGACGGGAGCGTTCAAGGTGTGTGTGCTCCTGGCACAGCTGTGTCTGCTAACTGGTATAAAAATTATGGCCGCTCAGTGCCAAGGCCCACCCGCCAAGAGGCTGCATATTTGCGTACTATTGGCACCTAGGGGTAAAAACAGGCATATCAGTGTGCAGAAAGGGTTTGACTCCCGTGGCTCACCCCTTCTTGAGGTTGCTGGCTGACAGCTCAGGTGCTCAGATGGATCAAAGCTGTGGCTGGGGAACCTCTCTACTCTGTTCTGACTTATTGCCTCTAAGGCCGCGTACACACGATCAAATTTATCTGCTGAAACTGGTCCGACGAACCGTTTCAGCAGACAAATCCGATCGTGTGTACGGGCGAGCAGACAGGTTTTTCCAGCAGACAAGTTTTAAAGCATGCTTGCCGACCGCCCACCGTCGTTATACGTCATGACTTTAAAGATGGATATCTCGGTAACGGCAGCAGCTGCTGCCACAACCGAGATATCTATCTCTTCAGTGGGCGGTCGGTCAAACGATAATGGCAGTCTCCGCGGCGGATTCGCTGCGAGATCGCCGTTATCGGTGGCGGGCGAGGGCCCCCCCCCCTCCCGCTGCGCTCCCGTGCCCTCCGCCGCTTCCCGGAGCCGTCGGTAGCGGCGGAGGCGATCGGGTCCTCTCCAATGCTCAGTGGGGATGCGAGTGAGGGAAAAATTTCCCTCATCCGTCCCCGTAGCTCTGCTGGGCGGAAGTGACGTCAAAACGTCAGTCCCACCCAGCGTCTTAAAGAGACATTTTTTTTTGTAATGTCATTTGAAAATTGACATTTTACATTTTTTATTTTTTTTTGGCATTTAAAGGGGTGTTCCAGCCGCAATTTTTTTTTTTTTTAATGTCAGCAGCTACTAACAGTGTAGCTGCTGACTTTAAATAAGGACACTTACCTTGTCCTACTTGCCCGCGCTGATGGGCCCCCCCGATGCCGATCTCACGATCGCTCCGGGTCCCGCGCCGCCATTCACACTATGGGAAACAGGAAGTGAAGCCGTACGACTTCACTGCCCATTTCCTACTGCGCCTGCGTGAGTCTCACGCTGGCTTGTGAATGGGTGGCTGCTCTCTGAGAACACACACAGTTCCCAGAAAGCAGCGCGCTCCATTCACAAGCAGAAGAAGAAGAAAAGACACTGAGGTGTGGAAGAGGCAGATTACGGACTTCCGCATAGCAACAGGTATTTCGGGTGAGTATTTTTATTTTCACTTTTTTTTTATTTAATTTTTTTAAGGAATATGGGCAAATGTTGTTTTCCTGGGTGGAACTCCGCTTTAAGCCTAAATATGAGATCTGAGGTCTTTTTGACCCCAGATCTCATATTTAAGAGGACCTGTCATGCTTTTTTCTATTACAGGGGATGTTTACATTCCTTGTATCAGGAATAAAAGTGATAATTTTTTTTATTTTAGTGTTGAAATTAATAAAAATAAACTACCGCGGGAGAAATAAATGAAAATTAAGGATTACACAGTAAGTGGACCATTTAAAAAAAAAAAACAGCATACTGGCGCTGACGCCAGTATGCTGGATCACATGGGACATAGTATATTTAGGGTGAACCTCCGCTTTAAGGGGGTTAGAGTGCCGCCGGATATCACTCGGAGTGGGGATCTCCTGCTTACCTGGCTGTTAGACGATGGACAGCACACTGGTGACAGCAATCATTGCAGGCAGGACTTTATCTGATGACAGAGATCTCTACTCTGTATAATCCATCTGCTCTCCTCTAATCCCTATGCAGTGGTCAGACTGCATTGATGACCACAGGTAAGGCTGATTTGTGGGCACTGAACAGGCTGCATTTATAAGCACTGAACAGGTTGAGCTGCTAAGCAATGAAAAGGCTGCATTGATGGGCACTAAACAGGCTGAGCTGATGGGCAGTGAAGAGGCTGCAATGATGGGCACTGGTCAGGCTGAGCTGATGAGCACTGAATAGGCTTCATTAATGGGTACTGAACAAGCTGCATTGATGGGCACTTATCAGGCTGCATTGATGGGTACTGATCAGGCTGCATTGATGGACACTGGTGAGGCTGCATTGATGGACACTGATCAGGCTGCATTAATAAACACTGGTGAGGCTGCATTGATGGGCACTGGTAAAGCAGAGCTGATGGGCACTGGTGAGACTGCATTGATGAGCACCGGTGAGGCTGCCTTGGATGAGCACTGGTGGGGCTGCATTGATGGACACTGGTGAGGCTGCATTAATAAACACTGGTGAGGCTGCATTGATGGGCACTGGTAAAGCAGAGCTGATGGGCACTGATGAGACTGCATTGATGAGCACCGGTGAGGCTGCCTTGGATGAGCACTGGTGGGGCTGCATTGATGGACACTGGTGAGGCTGCATTGATGAGCACTGATCAGGCTGTATTGATGGTCACTATATGAATACAGCGCTGCTATTGACTACAGCCCCGACCTGAAGTCTCCCTCCGCCTCCCTTAGCACTCCCCAGTGCCCCCGCTCACTGTCCTCCAGTACTGCTTGTAGAAAGACTAAAGGCGGAGCTTACGGCTGCTAATGATCCCACTAGAAGGCTGCCTGCACGAGTTCATTCTGTGGGATGTGTTGAGGGAGGTGAGTTGGCTTTGCAAGATGTTGAGACTTGTGTGCAGTGGCTTGAGATGGAGGGTGGGATGTATATATCATGCAATCCATCCATAAACACCTACCACCTACACTGCATATAGAATTTGATGAAAATAAAATATGCTTATAAAATAGTGCTTTCAGGGATCACTGTACTGGCAATGCCTTTTTTTTTCTCTGTAAGGATTGGAGCCATCTTTGTTCAAGCACCATACGGGATCAGAAAATACTTGGACTGATATGCTATATACTGATCAACCATAACTTTATGGCCACATACCTAATATTGAGTAGGTCCTCCTTTTGCCACCAAAACAGCCCTGACCTGTCGAAGTACCACCAGACCTCTGATGCCTCGTACACACGATCCATTACGAACGCTAGTTTCCGTGTCATACTTGAGTCTGAGAATGCACGTTTTTTCCCCCTCAGAATAGCAATACACACAACCGTTTTTCATGACGAGAAAAAAACTGATGGGAAACACGACGAGAAAAAAGAGAGCTGATTTCAATTTTTGAGAAAACTGCTAGGGAGCATACACACGACCGGTTTTCACGGCCAATATAAAAAATGGCAATTTTCTTGTCGTGAAAATTGGATTGAGATCTGGAGAATTTGGAGGCCAGGTCAATACCTCTAACTCGTTATGCTCCTTAAACCATTTTCTCAGTGTGGCATTATTCTGCTTAAAGAGCCCACTGCCATCGGGGAATACAATTTCCATAAAAGGTATACTTGTTCACCAACAATGTTTAGGTGGTATATGTCAAGTAACATCCACATGAATGGCAGAACCCAAGGTTTCCCAGCAAAACATTGCCCAAAGCATCATACTGCCTCTGCTGGCTTGCCTTCTTCCCATGTTTCATCCTGGTCCCATCGTCTTTAGGTAATTGACACACACCTGACCATTCATATATTGTAAAAAAAAAAAAAAAACATGAATCATCAGATCATGCCACCTTCTTCCAGTGCTCTGTGGCTCATCGTGGTCTTCAGCTACGCAACCCCATATGCAAAAAATGTGACTTTCATATGCCATTGTAACAAGGTAATCAATGGTACTCACTTAACCTGCCCGTGGATATAAAGTTATGGGTGATCAGTGTAAAGTTACAAGGTTGCAGTCGAATCTCTGGGAGGAGACTATGGAAATGTTTCCCCCTGCCTGCAGCAGATAACACCATATTAGCATAGGAAAAGCCCCTAAAAAGAGCCCAAGGAGTTCTATTTTTCTAAATAGGATGCTGTTGCTGCACTGTATATTATGACATGTCAGTAATGAATTTATGCGGACTTGTAAAGTTACTAAGAGGTCCACATTAAGATGCACACAAAAAGGCACCCTGCAGCTCTGAATGAGACCTCACAGCTGTAATTTTCTATTATATAATTAATACTATTAAAACCTGTGGATTAGATTGTATGTCTGTGAAATAATTACCTGTTATACATCTTGAGGGTAACCAGCACCAGTGAAAATATAATAATTACACCAACCACAATAGCAGCAACTATCGCCCCCGCACCTAAAAGACACATGGAAACAAACCAAGTAAGCACATTACATCCTTATTAAACAAGGACTCAAAAAAGAAAACACGCTAAGGCTCTATTGGCTGGAAAAAAAACATAGCAGCTAACACAATACCATAATACCTAGCATAATAAGCATCACAAAACAATAGTGCAGTGCTAACATAAATGAAATAGTATGTGCAATGCAAATACACTTACCGGCCACTTTATTAGGTACACCTTGCTAGTATCGGGTTGGACCCCCTTTTCCCTTCAGAACTGCTTTAATTCCAATGCCGCGTACACATGACCGTTTTTAATGTCTCGAAAAAACTATGGCCCAGATTCAGAGAGAATTGGATTCTCGTAGCGTATCAGAAATACACTACGCCGCCGTTTTTTACCTGGCTCTACGTGGAATCCAGGTAGATTTTGTCCAGTAAACGACGGCGGCGTAGTGTATTTCTCCCGTCGCAATCCATCTAGACGAGTAGGGGGCGTGAAGGATTTAAAATAGGCGCGTTCCGGCGGCGATCGAACTGCGCATGCTCCGTTCGCAAATTTCCCGCCGTGCATTGCGCGAAATCACGTCGTTACGTCATTCGTTGTTTGAGTAGCGTCGTTTACGGACATTTCTATTCCCGAACGAGTTACGCAAAAAAAAGAAAAAAAATTTAAATTCGACGCGGGAACGACGGCCATACTTAACATGGGCTACGCACCGTTAGACCAGCAAAAAGCTGGTCTAACAGTACGTAAAAAAAAACCAGACGTAAGCGATTGCGAAGACCGCTTGTATCTTCGTGGATCGCCGTAAAAATACATTTGCATATCCCGACGCATGAAAACGGCGCGAACTCCTCCCAGAGGCCGCAAAAATATCGCAGCGTAGATCCGATGGCTTACGAAGACGTAAGCCTCTCGGATCGAAGCCCGAAGCCGCCGTATCATGGTTTGAGGATTCAAACTAGTGATACGGCGCGCAAAATTTGAAATTACTCCTGTCTAACACCAGTTAGACAGGCGTAATTGCTTTATGAATCTGGGCCTATGTTTTTTTCAACCCGATTATTGTTAAACCAGCTTTGCATACACACGATCGTGAAAAAAAAATGCTCTAGCAAATCGCAGTGACGTACGACGGCACTATAAAGGGGAAGTTCTGTCCCGATGGCGCCACCCTTGGGGATGCTTTAGCTGATTTTGTGTTAGTAAAAGTTTGGTGAGATACGATTCGCGCTTTTTAGTCTGTTACAGCGTGATGACTGTGCTATCTCCATTACAAACGCTAGTTTTACCAGAACAAGCGCTCCCGTCTCATAACTTGCTTCTGAGCATGCGCGTTTTTTTCACGTCGTTAAAGCCCACACACGGACATTTTTTACAACGTTAAAAAAGGCAACGTTAAAAGCGACGTTTTAGAGCACGTTCTAAATTTTTAATGGCCATTTTTTACGTCGTGAAAAATGCTCTGGAGCCCACACATTAAAAAAAAAACTTCATTTTTTTTTTACAACCCGAAAAATGGTCGTGTGTATGCGGCATTAGTGGCATAAATTCAAAAAGGTGTTGGAAACATTCCTCCAGAGATTTTGGTCCACATTGACATTTTAGCTTTAAACAGTTGCTGCAGCTTTGTCGGCTGCACATCCATGACGCATACCAAATGTGTTCTATTGGATTGAGATCTGGTGACTGTGGAGGCAATTGGAGTACAGTGACCTGATTGTCATGTTCTAGAAACCAGTGGTGAGATGATGTCTGCTTTGTGACATGGTGCATTATCCTGCTGGAAGGAGCCATCAGAAGATGGGTACAGTGTAGTCACAAAGGGATGGACATTGTCAACAATTCTCAGGTAGGCCGTGGCATTTAAACGATGCTCAATTAGAACTAAGGGGTCCAAAATGTGCTAAGAAAATAATACCCCTAACCAAAAAAAACTCCACCACCAGCCTAAAACCTTTGATACAAGGCAGGATGGATCCATGCTTTCATGTTAATGCCAAATTCTGAGGCTACCATCTGAATGTCGCTGCTGAAATGCAGACTCGTCAGACCAGGCAACGTTTTTCCAATCTTCTGTTGTCCAATTATGGTAAGTATGTGCAAATTGTAGCCTCAGTTTCCTGTTCTTAGCTGACAGGAGTGGCACCCGGTGTGGTCTTCTGCTGCTGTAGCCCATCTGTTTTAAGGTTTGATGTGTTGTGCGTTTAGAGATGGTATTCTGCATACCTTGGTTGTAACGAGTGGTTATTTTAGTTCAAAGTCACTTAAACCCCCTTTTTTTACCCATTCCAATGTTCAGTTTGAACAATAGTAAGTTGTTTTCACCATGTCCAAATGCATTAAGTTGCTGCTGTGTTATTGGCTGATAAGCAATTTGTGCGGTAATCCTTGGGGTGAAATATAGTGAACAATTTTGCATGGAAACCTGTGCTCACAAAGACTACCTCGCTAGTTTCAACAAAGATGACGCCATCTCCTGATGATGGGCTCCTGATGACGTAATCTTTGACGAAACTAGTAGGGCAGAGACAGAAAACACGCCACTATATATATGTGATCCCGCCACAGGCATCTTGGATTCTGGAATATGAGTTGTTTATATGATATGAAGTGCCTGGTTGTCATCTCCTCATTGTAAGTGCATTTACCTCATTAAATTGGTCTTTTAATCGGGATTACATAATCGAATAATCAATGAGGCAATGTGGCTTCACATTTGGATTTCTTTGTTTTATTTTTTCAACTTTTTTTGGTGACATATAATAGTTTGATATATTTGCATTGCGTTATTGTATTACACATGTACACATTGTATTATTGTTAATAAGTTCTTGTACACTAAACAGTTAATAGAGTAGTTGTAAAGGCAAAAGGTTTTTTATCGTAATACATTCTATGCATTATGATACCCCTTAATACTTACCAGAGCCCATCTCTATCCAGCAATGTTGCAGGAGAGGCTCGACTAACTGGGACTCTCCCTCTTGATTGGCTCAGACAGCAGGGATGCGCCATTGGCTCCCACTGTTGTCAATCAAAGTCAGTAAGCCAATTAGTAGGGGGTGGGGCCGGATGGCGGCTCCTTGTCTGAATGGACACACGGAGCTGCAGCTCAGCTCGCGTGCCCCCACAACAAACTGGCAGGAGAGAGGGACCAGGAGCACCAAAGAGCGACCAGAGAAGAGAAGGATCTGCTCTGCTTTGTGCAAATCCATTTCACAGAGCAGCTAAGTATAACAGGTTTTTTTTAAGACAAAAAAAGTGATGTTAGTATCACTTTAACTTAGGTGCATGGATAGCTGTAACAGTGAGAAGGAATAAGGGAATGTGATCCGAGCTGTTTACAATTACAAAGTTAGGCTGAAAAAAAGACGCATGTCTATCTAGTTACTAAAAAATAAAAAAATTAATTAATAAACTAAATAAATAGAAAATGTTATGCCACAATTGAGCCATAAAAAGGCAAAAAAAAACTATATAAAGCATGATCTCCAGCTGGTGAAAATGAAACTCCTTCCTGAAGCCTCGTACACATACTCGGTAAACCGTGCGTGTGTACTTGGCTTTCAGGTTTCTCGCCTGGAAATCTGCCTAGAATCTCAACGAGAAAAATAGAGATCTGCTTCTCGGCCTGTTTCCCAACAAGAAACCTGAGTGTCTGTATACTTACCTGTCGCGGTGGAAACCTGCACATGCTCGAAATGACTTTGACGCATGTGCGGTAGCTTCCACGGCATAGGTAGGGTAAAGCACGATGGCGGCGACCGCATTGAATGTGACCAGCACATGCTCGTCATACGCAATGATGTCACCGCGTTCTTGCCTTTCAAAATAACCGCGGTTCTTTTGAAAGGAGTGTCTGTACACTCGGGCGGCAAGAGATTCTTGCCAAGAATCTCGTCAGGAAAAAATATGTGTTTTTTTTCCCTGACGAGATTCTGGCCCGTGTGTACGAGGCCTCATTGCCAGTTGGAGAGTCTCTGAATCAACTATCCCTAGGGTTTTTTTTATCGATAAATGGTAATTTCCATTTATATTTTTGTATTTAGGATTGCATCCAGCTTTTTTTTTTAAACAATTTACTGAACTTGCCAGAACTAGATCTTGAGGAAGTCTATTCCACATTTTCACAGCTTTTAGTGTGGAGAAGTCTTTCCATATGTGAAGGTGAAATCTATTTTCCCCCAGTCATAAAGAGTGTGTGTATATATATATATATATATATACACACACACACACACACACACACAGTACAGACCAAAAGTTTGGGCACACCTTCTCATTCAAAGAGTTTACAATTTTCATAGTCATGAAAATAAAGAAGAGTCACACTGGAGGCATCAAAACTATGAATTAACACATGTGGAATTATATACATAACTAAAAAGTGTGAAACAACTGAAAATATATGTCATATTCTAGGTTCTTCAAAGTAGCCACCTTTTGCAGCAGACACATCTCTAGAACAACTGTTAAGAGGAGACTGTGTGAATCAGGCCTTCATGGTAGAATATCTGCTAGGAAACCACTGCTAAAGAAAGGCAACAAGCAGAAGAGACTTGTTTGGGCTAAAGAACACAAGGAATGGACATTAGACCAGTGGAAATCTGTGCTTTGGTCTAATGAGTCCAAACTTGAGATCTTTGGTTCCAACCACCGTGTCTTTGTGCGACGCAGAAAAGGTGAACGGATGAACTCTACATGCCTGGCTCCCACCGTGAAGCATGGAGGAGGAGGTGTGATGGTGTGGGGGTGCTTTGCTGGTGACACTGTTGGGGATTTATTCAAAATTGAAGGCATACTGAACCAGCATGGCTATCACAGCATCTTGCAGAGGCATGCTATTCCATCCGGTTTGCGTTTAGTTGGACCATCATTTATTTTTCAACAGGACAATGACCCCAAACACACCTCCAGGCTGTGTAAGGGCTATTTGACCAAGAAGGAGAGTGATGGGGTGCTGCGCCATATGACCTGGCCTCCACAGTCACAGGACCTGAACCCAATCACGATGGTTTGGGGGTGAGCTGGACCGCAGAGTGAAGGCAAAAGGGCCAACAAGTGTTAAGCATCTCTGGGAACTCCTTCAAGACTGTTGGAAGACCATCTTAGGTGACTACCTCTTGACGCTCATCAAGAGAATGCCAAGAGTGTGCAAAGCAGTAATCAAAGCAAAAGGTGGCTACTTTGAAGAACCTAGAATATGACATATTTTCAGTTGTTTCACACTTTTTTGTTATGTATATAATTCCACATGTGTTAAAGGGGAGTTCCACCCACAATTTCACTTTTTAAATATAAATACCCCTGTAATACACAAGCTTAATGTATTCTAGTAAAGTTAGTCTGTAAACTAAGGTCCGTTTTGTTAGGTTGTTACAGCATTTAGATTATCATTTAGAAATAGACCGTGGCCATCTTAAGTGTGGGCATCATGAAGCCAGACTGTATGACTTCCTGGATTTCAGCTTTGCATATCTCGCACATGCTCAGTGCTGCACAAGCAATGTAATAGGTTTCAGTCAGGTTTGCAAGGACTACTGGGAAACATGATGCCTATCCCAGAAACCCTTGCAAATAGCCATGTGACTTATTAGCCTAGGCTAATAAGGAGGAGGAAGTAATGAAGGACTACAAAATAAAGGTATTTACAAGCAACAAAATAAATAAAAATTGTCCATTCTAAACACTATGAGATTAGGGCATGCAGCACAGACAAACATAAAAAAAATGGGTGGAACTCCACTTTTATTCATAGTTTTGATGCCTTCAGTGTGAATCTACAATTTTCATAGTCATGAAAATAAAGAAAACTCTTTGAATGAGAAGGTGTGTCCAAACTTTTGGTCTGTACTGTATACACCGGTATATATATATAAATATATATATAATTATAAGAGTGTGTGTGTATATATATACAATAAACACTACTGCCTGTTGTTCTTTCCTTACTATTGGCCACAACAAAGGGCCAATCAGAAGAAACTAGATGGGCATCATGGGAAATGTAGTCCTAGAGATAGGTGGCCCAATTTTTCTCAGCAAGGAGCAGAATACATTCCCCAGCATGCACTGCTGAGGGGGGGGGGGGGTAGAGAGAAAACCCAGAAACAAGCTGAGGAGTGCTTGTGATATATATATATACAGTAAAATCATTGACACAGGCACTCCGAACCATACAACGTAAAGAACACTATGTTTACTTTTCTGTCCTACCACTGAGCTGAGCGCAGGCAGTCCATATTAGTGAATGGACATGCATCACCTGCACGCACTCGGACAGACGGTCCCCCCCCCCCTCTCCTGTGGTTCCTGGGCTCTCCCATTCCTACCGCAACCGCCAGCTTCAGGATGGAGAATGGTGTGAGTGAGGCATATCCATTCTTCGATCTCACATGTAAACAAAGAGACCAGAGGCGACAATCATTTTGTCACTTCCAATTTCAGATCCATCAATTCGTGGCCGGTACACATCTAACCATGCAGATCTGTGTTCAAGTAGATGTGAAGGGCAGGGGAGACACTGGAGTCTATTACAGTGTTTTTCAACTCCAGTCCTCAAGGTGCCCCAACAGGTCATGTTTTCAGGCTTTCCATTATTTTGCACAGGTGATTTGATCAGTTTCACTGCCTTAGTAATCACCACAGCCATTTCATCTGAGGGAAATCCTGAAAACTTGACCTGTTGGTGTGCCTTGAGGACTGGAGTTGAAAAACACTGGTCTATTAGACCCCTAATGTCTCCAAAATGAGTACTTGTCACCTGCCCATTGCTATGACTTTGGGGTTTATTAATCCCTTGTGATAGCAACCAATTAAATATAAATAAAGGGAAAAAGTTTTACAAAATAAAATTATAAAAAAATGATTTAAAAAAAAAATCCTCGTACACATACGCATGTGTATGTAAACCATGGTCACACCACATGTGTGACATATCACCATGAACCTCAGCGTGAGAGCAATAATTCTAGCTCCTGGTCAACTCTTAAACTAATGAGCTGGAAAGGCTTTTAATGAGTCACCTATGGAGATTTTTGGGTACCATCATTTTTTTGCTATATCACAAGCACGTGCAATTTTGAAACTTGGCATGTTTGGTATCTATTTACCAAATATTTTATATTTTACCAAAAAAGGGTATTATATAGTGTGTGTTTGCACTAAAATCTATTTTATTATATTTTTTCCTAAAAATATGCATTTAACAGTTGTGCAAATATCATGTGACATAAAAATTTGCAGCTATCATCTTAATATCACTTTAAAGCAGACCTTCAGTAATTTTTTCATCTATTAAATCTCCTGCTCTTGTTGTTTCAACTTTGGATAGTAAAACATTTTTTTTCTGCCAGTAAATATACAGTTCCCTTCCTGTTTCTTGTCTGGTAAAAAGTCTAGGATTATTACATCATGCACAGCTCTTTCTCTCCCTCTTGTGAGAGTTTGCCAGGAAGGGAGGGGGTGAGTCATAACAAGGCCAATGAGAGCTGCAGAGCTGGAGGTGTAAATCCAGGAAGTGAACAGACAGCAGCTTCAGCTGCCCACAGTTAAAATGGATGCAGCCAGACTCCGTGGAGGGAGATTTCTGCAGCATATTTGGCAAGTACAGAATCACAGTATATCTAAAATAATATGCAAAGTGGTTGGAGGGAAGTTTCAGAATAGCAAAGATGTTTTTATTACAAATTATGTGAGCAGACCGCAGTTCCTCTTTAAGTATTTATTTTACTTTAGCAGTAAGCTTTTTCACAAGGTCTGTCTGAAACATTGGAACAATAAAACTGGCAGCGTGCCAACTTAACAATTACTGATTATACTCACTCTGATAAAGAATCTGTTCTTGGGACTTGGTTGTTATATTGCTCGGCGATAGCGTTGTATTCAGAAGTTGAGGTGTCGTTGCCATGACAACTGTTTGAAAAGAAAAGTAGTGATAACCGTGAATTAACCAGCAAAATTAAAGTGTTAGCTTTACAGTGGTAAATGACTTCCTCATCGGAAAAAGGTCATTGGGCTTTTCGCTTATTTATTGTCATTTTTGGCAGAATAAAATCTGTATTGCAATAACAGATAATGATTGGAAACTTCAAGGGTTCTAAAGAAAAACCAGCATGGTCTAGGTGTGAAACCCAAATATTAATTGTTATGGCCGCCATACTGTTAGAAATAGCTTGGATATAACAACATCCTGTTAAGATATGCATAAATTAGCAATGGGGCCATCATATAGAAAAGGATAAACACCTACGCCGTGTGGTTTCTTCTACCCCCCGTGCTATATAAAAAATATAACCAGTATTCCGTCTTCAGAAATGTCCAGGCTTACTCTATTATCGTTTTTTGCTGTATCAATTTTACCTTCCAAGAGATGTGAATGTCTATGGGTTGATTTACTAAAGGAGACGATAAAGTTCAATTTTTAGAATGTTTTGTTTACTGAAATAAAAGTGAAGCCGCTATCATTCCAATCTTTAGAACATTTGCAAGCAAAAATCCCATTTTTTTTTCCGTTTCCCTTGCATATGATTGAGTTTTTAAAAATAATGTAACATTCAGTACTCCTTTAGTAACTCAACTTATAGTGGAACTTTAGCCATACCAACACAATAAAATGTGTTCTTTAACAAGAATCATATATTCCACTTTATTAATTATTAGGGCTGCACTCGCTGATACCAATTACCAATACCTTTTTTATAATCTCATGTGACGGTGGCATCACAATGCAGCACTGATAGGTGCCACTGATGAGGCATGGACTGTCAGTATTTTATTTTTTACAATATTTTTTTTTATATTTTTCTATTTTACAATGCTTTCTTCTTTTTTTTGGGGGGGGGGGGGGGTGGATGGTGTTGGTCTTATTTTATTTTATTTTTTATTTTTACAATTTAACCTTTTAAATATTTATTTATTACAATTCTTTATTTTAATTTTATTTATTTTGTAGCCCTGTTGAAAGGTTTTGGTGAGATATCAGGGGTTTAAAAAGACCCCCGACATCTCCCTTTTGAGACAGAAAAAAGGACTGAGGACACAGATTCCCCAGTCCCTTTCTCTGCAGCCTCAGCTGCACTGAACGTGAATGGACAGGAGACAGCGGCTCCTGTTCATTTATAAACTGAAGCATTGTCAACACAGTTTAAGATGCTCAGTTATGAATGGACAGAGTCAGTGATCTCTGTCCATTCAGAAAAGGAAAGAGTCAGTAAATTACATACTTACCACCTCCTTCCTCCGCTCTCTATCCTGACAGATCCAGGATAGGGGGGGGGGGGGCGGAGGAGCACAGAGGGGGACCAGAGCAGGACCTGGGAAGCCAGAGTAGGACCGAAAGAGGACCCAGTGAAGCCAGAGGAGGGCCCAGGGAGCTGGAGGAGGACATAGGGGCCAGTTGGGACGATGAGTGCGGGCAGGTACTGTACAGGCACCAATCTCCCTGTATAGCTTTTAAAAAAGCAACTGACAGCCACGGGAGGAAGAGGAGGGGAAGTGGCTGTCAGCTGCTTTATTGAAAGCTATCCAGGGAGATCGGTGCTTGTAACTGCCCCCACTGGTCAGCTACGCTGAGGACACGAGTATCAAGCATTGGAGTATTTGCACAAAAAACTTGTGCAAATGCTCATTATCGGCACCAATACCGATACTAATATCAGCACTGATACCAATCAGTATCCGTATCGGTGCAACCCTAATAATTATGCTACCAAATTTAGTGCCCAGAGCCCCTGAACAACAGTAATTCTTTAGGCTGTCATCAGATCGCCCTCTACAAATTCAGCACAGTGCCTAAATATAGAGAGCAACTGAGCATGTGCAGAGCAGGGTGAGACAGTGTATTACTAGATTTTAAACAGTATGGGCACTTATTTTTATTGTTTTACACAGCTATACCTGCAAAAAGGGGCCAGCCTGACGTGATCTAACAGGATATAAAGCAGAACTATAACAACTTGAAGAAAGAAAAGATTTAGCAAGGAAAATGCATTCCACATTAATAATTATGCTGCCAAAATCATTTTGCTGAAGCTCAGAGCCCCTGAACAGCAGTTAAATCTTTAGGCTGGCAGCATATTGGCCTCTACAAATTTGGCACAGTGCCTAAAAATAGAAAGTAGCTGAGCATGGTCAGCGGAACGGGTTGAGACAGTGTATATTACTGGATTTTTAGCAATATAGACCATACCTCACAACATTTTTGGAAGGGAATGAGAGACATCTATTAGCAAAAGTATGTAGGCATAGAACACACCCCTCTGCTACACCCCCTTAAAGTAGAATTATACCACAAAAATATATTCGTTTTTTTTTTTTTATCCACTACTATTCTTTTATACTGGTCGTTGAAATTTACAAATGCAGCAATTAAAAAATTGGATGAAAGGTTTAGCACTGGGAAACTTTTTTTGAAAGATAAAAAGTGCATTTTAATACAGCTATATAAATCAGAACAAAATGATGGACAAATGATGAGGAAAGTGGGACAGAGGGACTTTGTTCCAAATCAGGGACAGTCTATCAAAATCAGGGACAGTTGGGAGCTATGGTATAGGGCGGCACTTATTTTTAATGTTTGGTATAACTATACTGTACCTGCAAAAGGGGCCAGCATGAAATTATCTAGCAGAACTGTATTTTCTGAGTAAAGTTTCACTTGAATTCTATGACTAAAGTTCCACTTTAACCACTTGCCGTCCATTGCACGCCTATTTACGTCGACAGAATGGCACGGGCAGGCAGATTGGCGTACAGTTACGTCCCTTTAAATCTGCTGCCCAGCGATTGCGGTCGGCAAGGGAAGAACAGGGGAATGCCTTTGTAAACAAGGCATTCCCCTATTCTGCCTAGTGACACTGTCACTGATAACCGTTCCCCCGTGATCGGGAATGGTCATCAGTGATGTGTCATGTGTAGCCATGCCCCCTAACAGTAAGAATCACTCCCTAGGTAACACTAAACCCCCGCAGCACCACCTAATGGTTATACCATTCACTGCCAGTGTCATTTTTACAGTAATCAGTGCATTTTTATAGCACTGATCGCTGTAAAAATGACAATGGTCCCAAAATGGTGTCAAACATGTCCGATGTGTCTGCCATAATGTCGCAGTGACGATAAAAATAGCTGATCACCGCCATAACTAGAAAAAAAAATCTCTGTGGAGAGAGTAGAACCTTCCAGAAGAACAATCATCTCTGCAGTACTCCACCAATCAGGCCTGTTTGGTAGAGTGGCCAGACAAAATCCACTCCTCAGTTAAAGGCACATGACAGCCCACCTGGAGTTTGCCAAAAGGCACCTCAAGGAACCTCAGACCATGAGGAACAAAATGCTTTGGTCTGATGAAACAAAGATTGAACGCGTCATGTCTGGAGGAAACCAGGCACCACTCATTACCTGGCCAATATCATCCCTACAGTGAAACATGGTGGTGGCAGCATCATGCTATGGGGATAATTTTTTAGCGTCAGGAACTGGAAGACTAGCCAGGGTTGAGGGAAATATGAATGCAGCAATGTTCAGAGACACCGCTGATGAATACCTGCTCCAGAGTGATCAGAACCTCAGACTGGGGCAAAGGTTTATCTTCCAATATGACAATGACCCTAAGCACACAGCCAAGATAACAAAGGAGTGGCTATGGGACAACTCTGTGAATGTCCTTGAGTGGTCCAGCCAGAGCCCAGACTTGAACCCGATTGAACATCTCTGGAGAGATCTGAAAATGGCTGTGCACTGACGCTCCCCATCCAACCCGATGGAGCTTGATAGGGCCTGAAAAGAAGAATGGGGGAAACTGCGCAAAAAATAGGTGTGCCAAGCTTGTAGCATCATACTCAAAAAGTCTTGCGGCTGTAATTGGTGTCAAAGGTGCTTTAACAAAGTTTTTAATTTTTAATACATTTTTAATTTTTAATAAATTGGCAACGATTTTACACATATTTTTTTAACGTTGTCATTATGGGGCATTGTTTGTAGAACTTTGAGGAAAATAATGAATGTAATCCATTTTGTAATAAGGCTGTGACCTAACACAATGTGGAAAAAGTGAAGTGCTGTAAATACTTTTTGGATGCACTGTATATAGAGGAATAGAATATGAATACATTTATTTAAAATATTTAAATATTTTTGAGATATAATTACAGTTAAACAACTGAATACATATACTGTACACAAGATACAGTTTTTATGGCCCAGTACAACCAGAATTCTTGCTTAATTTTTTAGATCTGGACTGCACACTCTCTAGGTCAGTTACATAAGAATTGGAGCAAATTAAAAGCAGAGTTGTTTCCCATAGCAGCCAATGAAGAATTTTCTTTGATTTTCCATAAAAATCAAAAATGATTATGGTTAGTTGTTAATAGCATTAATTCTTTCTTCTTTTCAGTTTTTATAAATCATCGCCTCTGTGTTCAATACACTTTAAACATTGAGATCTCAATTCACTAAAATAAGCATCTTTTCTTCTTGGACAACAATATAGTGAATCAAATGACAATAGCAATCAATTGCTATTCCAGAAGATAGTACAATATGAGAAAGATACGTGATAATTGTATTTTTCATTTCAGAACAAAGCAGCATTTAAGTAACAACTACTGTACTGACATTCTGAGTAAATTTAGCTCTACGAGCTGAATAAATAAAACTGGATGGGAGAAAAATATGAATAAAATTAGTTTATTCCCATAGAAACCAATAACAATTCTTGCTACATTTTTCCTTTTTTATATATATTATTTTTTCTACATGCACACATTTCTGTTTACAATTGAACAGCTAAATCACGAACAGGAGTTTCAAGAACAACTGACTGCTAAGCAATCTCCTGAAGACAAGAAAATTAGACCAAACCTTTACATTGCTGGTTTAAAAATATATATATAAAAAAATAAAGTAGAAGCAAACAAAAAAAAAAAACTGCTAGAAAGTATATTTTTTTTTTGTAGAGGAATCATAGAAGGTCTCATTTGCCCCCCAAAAAAACTGTTTTACCTGGCTTCTAGTGGTATTTTATTTAGTCTATGCTTCCCGAGGCTCATACACAGAGGGGTGCATACCCCAACTCATCACTGCAGAGTTTGATGATCACTGAGTGCTCGATCACTAATGAAAGTATAGAAAAAGGACACTGGTCCACAAGAACAGCAGTGGATAGATAGGACTTGTCATTGACAGAAGAGCACAAACTCACTTGTTTGCCCTAATTTCCAATGCCATGAACTACTGCACCCTCCCCTCCCCCACCATAGTTCAATACCGCTTTAAAAGAAAATTGACCCCCAAACCATTATAGTTTCCCTTTAACAAAAATTCTAGAAATATTAAAACTTTGAATGCAGAGATAACTTTATCCACTAGAGGGCTACATACTCTAAAATGAGACCACCAGCTTGTACTGTTGATGTGACTATATACAGTAAAACTTAAAAAAAAGGTATTTTCTTTAAAAATAAACCATAATTCTATTTTTCAAATACACATGTGAATGTAAATACTGTATTTATTGGCGTATAACGCTCCCTTTTTTACCCTGAAAATAGAGGGTAAACTGTGCCTGCGTGTTATACGCAGGTGGCTGTGGAAAGTTTTTTTCCTGAAACTTTCCTCTTAAAGTGTGCGTGTTATACGCCGATAAAAATCATCAATTTTTTTTTCCTGTAAAGGAAGAAGTTTATACTTATTATTATTAACTCATTATTATTAGTAGTAGTATTATTATTATACAGTGCCAACAGTTTGCGCAGCACTTTACAATGTTAGGGCGGACAGTGCAATTACAATACAATTTAATACAGGAAGAATGGGAACAAAGTGTTTCTGAATGTTTCCGAGTGGCTCTGAGTTTCTCTGAGTGTCACCGGTGCCCCCACACTTCTGGCCAAATGCGGTACTGCAAACCCCAGAGC
Organism: Rana kukunoris; assembly: GCA_029574335.1. NCBI lineage: Eukaryota > Metazoa > Chordata > Amphibia > Anura > Ranidae > Rana > Rana kukunoris. Next base: position 332,195,410 of record CM056050.1, on the reverse strand, counting down.
CTTGAACCCTGCTAGACTTGCAAGACAACGCTCGCTAACTGAGGCAGGATTTAAGAAAAAAACGTACTGCAAAATGTTCGCAAACCATGTTACTCGCAATCCGAGGTTTTACTTTATATAAAATATAATGTGTAGCAGGTACTCCTCCAGACTGATCTAATCTATTAGAGGACAGCTGTCTGCTGCAGCAGCGTGGGCCTTTTCACCCCCCTTTTCTCTTTTCACACACAGACTCTCAGAACTGCTTGTTTGTAAACTCCCTATTGGAGGTTGTGTGTAAACTCCCTATTGGAGGTTGTCTGTAAACTCCCTATTGGAAGAGCCTGAGCCAATCATCAGACAGCAGCAAAGGACTGTGGGGAAGGAGATAAAAAGCTACTGGGAAAAAGGCCCTCTATGATGTAGCAGTTCGCATGAAGGGATTACGACCTGAAATACCTCTACAGGATGAAGTTCTTTTAAGCAATAGTGGTAACTCGGGATCATCTTCTTCAAACGAAGAATTAGACTTTGATTCCTTCTTAGATAAAATACATTTGCATATTATTACAGAGGAGTCGGAGTCGGAGAGTCGGAAGTACAAAAAACTGAGGAGTCGGAACCAGTGGCGGACTGACCATTGAGGAACTCGGGCACTGCCCGAGGGCCCCATGCCACTAGGGGGCCCCATCAGGGTTGCCAGGCTCATTAAAACCAGGGACAGTATGTAAAAATCTGTGTTCTTTTTACATCTGTCCCTGATATGTCCAAAACCTACATGCTTTTGATGTGAAAATTCCGAGATTTTAGCTGCCCCGCCTCTGTACTGCCACCTGGCTTGGTGGCCATCTGTAAGCCTGGGGGCCCCATAATCTTCTATTGCCCGGGGGCCCCATGAGTTGTCAGTCCGCCCCTGGTCGGAACATTTATCTACCGACTCCACAGCCCTGGAGAGGCTGTCATTGCTGATCTCCTTATGAGAATGCTAGTTGCCTGATTTTCTCTGGTCTGAATACTTTCTAAATCACAGACCCAGAAAATGCAGCTTAGTGAAGTTAGAGGACAGTCAGAATGACTAATCTGTGGGTCAGCGAGTGTTTACTTGGGTTACTTACCTTTTGGATCAACATAACTGCCAGGCAACCAGCATTTTCAAAAAAAGGAAATCTTATCCAAATATCATTTATTTTTAAATAAATATCACTCTAGAGATGCCTTTGAAGATAAGACAAGTTTCTGGTTACATTGTTGTATTATTACTCATTGTTAATAATCATTGGAAATCCAGCAAACATGTCCTGCTGGTATTATTGCTTGCAGACGGTAATAAGAGGCTGTTAGTCACATGTGAATGATGATAACCCTATGTACAAGCACTTCACTCCCATTGTAGTCATCTTTGTTTCATAATACCACAAACATTAACATTCGGATATGTTGCAAATGCCGAGCTAAGTTTGAATAGGTTTATTCGATAAAACAGGCAAGAAGCAAGTGTTGTAATCAGATCTGAGTCATATGTGTCAGGAGGACAGATTCTTTACTCCCTGCTATAGGCTATGCCCTGTCATCTATTCTTTCCTGAACAAGTCCATGTGTATCCAGAAATTACACTGGGCCATTATTCAAATACCTGCTGTCAGTTTTTTATTTAACCACTTAAGACCCGGACCTTTAGGCAGGTAAAGGACCTGGCCAGTTTTTGTGATTTGGCACTGCGTCGCTTTAACTGACAATTGCGCGGTCGTGCGACATGGCTCCCAAACAAAATTGGCGTCCTTTTTTCCCACAAATAGAGCTTTCTTTTGGTGGCATTTGATCACCTCTGCGGTTTTTATTTTTTGCGCTATAAACAAAAATAGAGCGACAATTTTGAAAAAAGTGCAATATTTTTTACTATAATAAATATCCCCCAAAAATATATATAAAAAAATGTTTTCCTCAGTTTAGGCCGATACGTGTTCTTCTACCTATTTTTGTAAAAAAAAATCGCAATAAGCGTTTATCGATTGGTTTGCGCAAATTGTATAGCGTTTACAAAATAGGGGATAGTTTTATTGCATTTTTATAAAAAAAAAAAATAATTAACTACTAATGGAGTCGATCAGCGTTTTTTTTCGAGACTGCAACATTATGGCGGACACTTCGGACAATTTTGACACATTTTTGGTACAATTGTCATTTTCACAGCAAAAAATGCATTAAAAATGCATTGTTTACTGTGAAAATGACAATTGCAGTTTGGGAGTTACACAAAGGGGCGCTGAAGGGGTTAAGTGTGACCTCATCTGTGTTTCTAACTGTAGGGGGGTGTGGCTGTAGGTGTGACATCATCCCTATATAACAATGGCGCCACAGTGAAAAAACGGGGAGAGCTGTGTGTAAACACAGCTCTCCCCGTTCTTTAGCTCCGGGGCCGATCGTGGGACTCCAGTGGCGATTAGCTCTGCGGGTCCTGTGGCCGCGGTCACAGAGCTTCGGACTTGGTCACGGGCGTGCCGCGGCGTGCTCACGACCCACGGCTGGGCACTTAAAGAGGACGTACCTGTACGTGCTTGTGCCCAGCCGTGCCAATCTGCCGACGTATATATGTGCAGGAGGCGGTCCTTAAGTGGTTAAAGTGTTACTAAACCCAGGACCCTGCATTCACTATATCTGGTCTCTCTCAGTACACAGAACATGGAAATGCAATTATTTTAGTAAAAATAAACTGCTAAATACTTTTTCTTATCAGCTGTATATAGCAGTCTTGTGACTTATGGAGTGTCTGGTTAAAGCTTAAAGGAGGATATTTCATTCTCCTCTGACTGTTCTATGAGGCTGTATGACCCCTGACTTTCTCTCTGAACATTACTGATTGCCTCTGTGCTGATCACATGCACCCCCCCCCCCCCAAAAAAAACCTCTCTAGCAGTACACACCAAACTGAGCATGTGCAGAGTGCCTCCAAAGCTATGTACTATCAGGATTAGGGAGAGTGGAAGAAGGGGAGAAACAGAGAAGACAGGACCAAACAGCCTTTTTACACAATGCAGAGGATTAATTCCTTAGGTTCCACAGTGAGTATAACAAGCATGCTTTTTTGCATATACAGACTGATTTTACTGTTGTAGGTTTAGTAACACTGAAACAGCTGACCAAAAAACACATTTATCAATAAAATTATATTGGGCTATTGATAGTGATCAGTTTGTCTAGTTAGAGAATTGATATTGTATTCATGATATTTTTGTCATATATATATATTGATATTGTTGTCATATATATATATTGAACATACGGTGTATGAAAGTTCCAGTTCTGAGGTTCTACAACATACACAGTGATATCCAAAATCCAACAGCAATTATCTGATGGAGTGTACAAACGGTCAGTTTTCCGCCAACCGCCTGTCATCACAGAATTCCCGTTGTAAAATCCAATTGTATTTGTGTATTTTTAATTTTAATTTTTTATACCTGCTGGAGTTGAGTTTTAAATAGGCTAAAGACTCTGCAAGGAGAAATACTACTATGTACGCTTTATACTTCCTGTGGAATGGAAGAAGTATAATATTTACTTGTCCCATTCCCTTACCTCCCAACTTTCTGAGATGGGAATGAGGGACACCTATTATTAGCAAAAGTATTTAGACATAAGACACACCCCTCTGCTACACCCCCTTAAAGGAGAATTGTAAAAAAAAAAAAAATGGTTAAACATTGTGCTTTTATACCACTACTATTCCTTTATACTGGCTATTGAAATTTACAAATGCAGCAATTTAGAAATTGGATGTAAGGTGCAGCACTGGGAAACACTTTTTGATAGATAAAAAGTGCATTTTATATATAATATATATCAGACCAAAATGAGGAGAAAAGGGGACAGTCCCTCGAAATCGGGGACAGCTGGCAGCTATGCATTGCCCTTGCCTCTGATCTTCACTTTCTTGAATGGCTAGGTGCGGAAACTTCAGCATATAACTCACTGTTGGTAGTGATGGCCCCCGCCGCAGGTTGTGGCTCCACCCACCAGGTGCTACATTAAGGTGACCAGATTTTTTAAATTAAATTCGGGGACATATTTTTTATTGGCAAATGGTAAACTATTTCATACGCATATTTTTCTCAAATTATATATGCAGTCAGTGGTGTAGCGTGGGTTGTCAGCGCCTGGGACAGGGAAAAAATAGTGTACCCCCGACCAGACTTTTAGCTCTCCCTGATTGCCTTCCACTACCTGACCTACCTGATTCCTACACTGACCTACCTGACCACTACATTGACCTACCTGATTCCTACACTATCCACTACACTAACCAACCTGAATCCTACACTGATCTATCTGATCCCTACACTGACCTACCTGATTCCTATACTGATGACTACACCTACCTGAGTTCTATACTGTTCATTACATTGAACTACCTGATTCTTGCATCCCCCCCCCCCATGAACAGTGTATATCGGTTGATTTTGCTCACCTCTCCATGGCCATGATAATCTATTGGAGCGAGGCTCTTCCCAGCACCAGGTACTGTTCCCGACACTCAGCCACTCCTCAGTATCCCCTGCCAAGAGCTTGTCCAATAGCTACCGTATGCTCTGCACTGCCCCTCCCCTCCAATAATCTCACACACACGGGCCGCCTGCATCAGAGGGATCATGCGGGACAGGCTCGACTACAGGAGTTCCTGGGCATGCAACACGCCCCAAATGGGGCGAGAGTACCAGATGCCTCCGTGCCACTGAAATCCAGGAACAGACTGGCTCCGGGGACAGTGTCCTCAATCTGAGGAAAACCGGGGATGTCTGGTCACCCTATGCTGCATCACTAGTCTGTCCTATAGCATTGTAGCTAGCAGGTGGAACTGTAATAAACCTACATTTTATGCAGGCTATCTATGTATTTCTGTCTGGCAACCCAGTCTTGCTTCACAGAAAGAAGAGATGACTATTAGTTGAGCTGCAGTGAGTTTTGTAAGTCTTCTATGCAGCAGCCTCCACTAGGCCAAGTTGTTCAAAGATAATACCCTGGCTTTCAAATAAAATCAAGCTTAAAGGGGTTGTAAAGGTTTGTTTTTTATTTTCTAAATAGAGGTTCCTTTAAGCTAGTGCATTGTTGGTTCACTTACCCTTTCCTTCGATTTCCCTTCAAAATGTTTTTTTTCCTTTGTCTGAATTTCTCACTTCCTGTTTCTCCTCAGTAAGCTTGCCCCCATCATCCATAGGAGTTAGTCAGCCAGAACAGCTTACTGAGGAGGAACAGGAAGTGAGAAATTCAGACAAAGAAAAAAAAAGATTTAGAAGGGAAATGGAAGGAAAATGGAAGTGAACCAACAATGCACTAGCATTAAGGAACCTTTTTTTTTTTTTTCTGTACAGTTGTTCTTTTTCAGGTGTTGTGTTTACACTTTTGTTTTTGCTGCATTGTTTTTTTCTGTGTGTTTAGGGCGACCTTGTAATTTTAGCGCAGAAGCCCCCCCTTTTTTCATTTATTAAGGAACCTGTTTAGAAAATGAAAAATAAACCTTTACAACCCCTTTAAATAAAGTTCTAATTAATACTTTAGCTTCCCTGTCTTCAAGAATAATAAGCAAAAAATTCAATGTGTCATTTTCAATATCCATTTTTTTAAATTGTAAGGCCTAGTTCACACAGGGCATTTTAATCCGTGTAGGGCCATGTTTTACCAGAGAAGGCATGCTTCCCATGCCGGCAGTCCCATAGCTGTCAAGTTGGACGCCGCAGCTGCACTGACACAGTGGATCAACATCTGTATTTTTCATTTGCCGGTAAAACATGGTGGAGCAAATGGCACAGAATAAAGTAGTACTGTAGGCTAGGCATAACCACAGTCTGTTTTGTTTTTTTGCGCCATCCGTGTCCCATTGTGGAGATTCTGTCCCATAGCCAAACAGGAAGTGAGAGGAAATCCCTCTTCAAATTAAGGTAATTCCTTGGGGATCCCCAGGTCACCAGAAACTAGCGTCCCTATTAGAAGATTTCACCTCTATTATTTTTCTGGGGACAACCCAAAATTTGAGATTTTCTTTTATTTTAAATTTCAATGATAATGGTAAACAGGGCGAATAGAGAGTGGGAATCTCATTAACGGGGCACAGACAGCAATAAAGACGGACAAGCAATCGAATCCCTCGCCAGTCGCCACTCAATCCAAAAAGAAAAAGAAACGTCTTTAGTTATACCTTAACCACTTTGCGCCCAGGCCAATTCTGACAATTCGCTCCTACATATAAAAATCATAATTTTTTTGCTAGAAAATTACATAGAACCCCCAAACACTATGGGCCAGATTCAGGTACAGCGGCATATTTTTTGGCCGGCGTAGCGCATCTCATATGCACTATGCCTACGTAAGATAGGGAGCCCAGAACAGTATTTTCAAAGCAGTCGCGTGTAGTGTAAATGGGCTGGCGTAAGCCGGCGTGACCCCATGTAAATGACTGTCTACGACGTGAGCGTCACAGCCCCATTCATGTACAAATTACGTAAACGATGTAAAAACGATGGCTGTTCCAACGTCCATACCTTGCATGGGATGCGCCACCTTTTTGGTGGTTTATTTTTACGCCGGATAAATGCCTTACGTAAACGTCGTAGATTACTGCGTCGGGCGTACGTAAGTTCGTGAATCGGCATATCTTGCTCATTTGCATATTTATAATGGGAACGCCAAATGCGTCCAGCGTAAATATGCACCCAAGATATGATGGCGTAGGAGACTTACGTCGGTCGTATCTTGGCAAAATTCAGGCGTATCTGATTTAAAGAATCAGCGCATAGATATGACGGCGCACATTTGGACTTACGACGGCGTATCAGTAGAGTAGTAAGTCTTTGTGAATCTGGGCCCATATATATATATATATATATATATATATATATATATATATATATATTTTTTAGCAGAGACCCTAGAAAATACAATGACAGTCATTGCAATTTTTAAACTAGCACGGTATTTGCGCAGCAATTTTTCAAACGCGTTTTAAAAAAAAACATGATTTAAAAAAAAAACAGTAAAGTTAGCCCAATTTTTTTTTGCATAATGTGAAAGATGAAGTTACGCCGAGTAAAAAGATACCTAACATGTCACGCTTCAAAATTGAACACGCTCATGGAATGGCGCCAAACTTCGGTACTTAAAAATCCCCACGGTTTAATTTTTTTTACTGGTTACATGTTTTGAGTTACAGAGGAGATCAAGGGCTAGAATTATTGCTCTCACTCTAACGTTCGCAGCGACACCTCACATGTGTGGTTTAAACATCGTTTTCATGTGTGGGATGGACTTACGTATACATTCGCTTTTGGATGCGAGCACACGGGGACAGGAGCACTTTAAAAAAAAAAAAAAAATGTATTGTTAATTTTACTTACATTTTTTTTATTTTTATACTTAAAAAAATAATAAAATAATAATTTGATCACTTTTATTCCTATTACAAGTAATGTAAACATCCCTTGTAATAGGAATATGACATGACAGGACCTCTGTACAGTGAGACATGGGGTCAATAAGACCCCACATCTTACCTCTATGCTGGAAAGCCTAAAAAAACAAAAACAGCGCTGTTTTTTTGAATGCAGAAGCCGGGCATGATGTCATAACATCGCGCCGGGCCTCCTAACGATCATAGAGACTCCGGCAACCATCTGGTCCGCTGGAAATCTCTATGGTAGGAACCCGGGACCGGTGGATCTCTTCTTCGACTCACCGATCGCAGCAGTGAATTGGTAGAAGCACCGGAGGGAAGTGGGAGGCGGGGGGGTACGTCCACTCTCGACACCTGTAAGAACAATCAAGCGGCGGAACAGCCATTCTTACGGTGCACAGAATCGGCGGCTCTAAAAATTGATATCTGAATGATGCCTGTAGCTGCAGGCATCATTCAGATATACCACCACAAAGCCGAGGATCTCATATGACGGCCTTGTATGAACGAGGCCTTAGTACACCCATCTTCTGCATTCTCAATGACTCTCATGGGCATAACGACAGCCATAGAAGACCATATAACTCCTATACGGGCAATAATATAAGGGCTGGTTCGCACTAGCAGCCATGTTGTAATGCTGGTGTAAACTGTGAAGTACACATTGCCAATGCACTGATTATCTGGATTTACTTTTTTGTCTTTTTTCTTTCTATTTTACTGGAATGTCACAAATTGACATTCCATTCATTTTTATTCACTGCAGCATGTCGCAATGCAGTGTATTGTGTTGCTATACGCTGCTGTGAAAGAAGAATTGCATGTACTCCTGTCCTTTTTTTTCAGCAAACACCAACAAAAAACTATAGATCCCAACAGAATCTATAAAATGAGCTTTGGCTGTACCAGTTCAGCCCTGGAGGATTTGGCTGCCCAATGACCAGGGCATTTTTTGCATTTCGACACTGCGTCGCTTTAACTGACAATTGCGCGGTCGCACGACGTTGCACCCAAACAAAAATTACGCCCTTTTTCCCCACAAATAGAGCTTTCTTTTGGTGGTATTTGATCACCTCTGCGGTTTTTATTTTTTGCGCTATGAACAATAAAAGAGTGTACATTTTGAAAAAAAATTCAATATTTTATACTTTTTGCTTTAATATCCCCAAAAAGTATATCCTCAGTTTAGACCGATATGTATTCTTCTAAGCGTATATTGATTGGTATATTCTTTCAAGCAATAAGCGTATATTGATTGGTTTGCACAAAAATTATAGCATCTACAAAATAGGGGATAGTTTTATGGCATTTTTATTATAATTTTTTTTTTCACTAGTTATGGGGGCGATCTTCGTGACTGCGACATTATGGCGGACACATCGGACACTTTTGATGCTATTTTGGGACCATTGTCATTTATACAGCGATCAGTGCTATAAAATGCACTGATTACTGTGTAAATGACACTGGCAGGGAAGGGGTTAACCACTAGGGGGTGAGGAAGGGGATAAGTGTGTCCTAGGGAGTGATTCTAACTGTGTGGGGGCTGGGCTACCAGTGACACGACACTGATCACTGCTCCCGATGACAGGGAGCAGACGATCAGTGTCCTGTCACTAGGCAGAACAGGGAGATGCCTTGTTTACACAGGCATCCCCCGCCGTTCTGCCTCTCTGAGACACAATCGTGGGCCGCTGGCGAACATCGAGTTCACGATCGCGGAGAGTACAGCGGTCTTGCGTGTGCCCACCACACGTTTTTTAAAGGGGATTTCCCCACCACTGCCATTCTGCCAACGTATATTGGCGTGCAGTGGTCGGCAAGTGGTTAACATTAGATAGATGGGAAAGCTGATAGAAATATTTGAAGTTTAGTGCACCGGAAGTTACAAGGATAATAAAAGTCTGCAAATATTCTCCTGTGGATCACAGAAGTGCAGTTTGTTCTGCACTAATGTGACCCATTTTCAGCAGATAGTTTCGGCTTTCGGCTGATGTCACCGAGCCGGTCTAGGCTCAGGAAAGATTGCGACCATATGGTCGGGATCCGCACACATACCAGGACCGGCAGCGGCTCAGCCTCTTAGCGAGCCACTGAGAGCCTGAGTCGGCTGCTCCTACCCCCTCCACAGACCAGCACTCCAGTGAGTAGGAGGAGGGGCAGAGCAGAGAGCCGGTGATTGACAGTTACCGGCTCTGTGTTCAGGGAGCTCTGAGAACCAAGCGATTGGTGTTTAATCGCTCAGTTCTTAGTTCAGAGCCGGCAAGGGACACATGCAGCATCTGACCAACGCTGCATTCACCTAGGTAAGTACTGGTATGATTTGAAATTAAATAAAACACATTCCTATACTTCACTTTAATTACAGAACACTTCATGCCTATGTAATGGAGATAAAAGTAGGAGATGTTTGTATTTCAAATCGAGAGAGTGGCTAAGGGGGACAATGCTGCTCCTCCACAGATACAGTACACTTAGTGAACATTAATCCCTTGATCGCCCCTAGTGCTAACCCCTTCCCTGCCAGTGATGATTATACAGTAATCAGTGGCTATTGTTAGCTCTGATCGCTGTATAAATGTCACTGGTCCCAAAAAAGTGTCAAAAGTGTCCGATCTGTCCGCCGCAATGTCGCAGTGCTACTAAAAATCGCATTACTAGTAAAAAATAAATAAAAAATAAAAATGCAATAAACCTATCCTGTATTTTGTAGATACTATAACTTTTGCGCAAACCAATCAATACACGCTCATTGAGATTTTTTTACCATAAATATGTATAAGAATACATATTGGCCTAAACTGATGAAGACATTTTTTTTTTTGGGGGGGGGGGGTATTTATTATAGCAAAAGTAAAAACTATTGTTTTTTTTTCTAAATTTTTTTTTTTTTTTTTTTGCTTATAGCGCAAAATATAAAAACCGCAGAGGTGATCAAATACTACCAAAGGAAAGCTCTATTTGTGGAGAAAAAAAGGACGTACATACGTTTGGGTACAATGTCGTACGACCACGCCCTTCTGGTCCTTAAGTGGTTAAATCACAGATTACAATGGAATTTTGCTGGGAAAAAATTCAGGACACTTCTGCGATATTTGATGTTTGTAGAAAACTGCTGTGTTTATCCATCTAAAGGCACCTTCTATCATGAAATATTTTTTTGCCAACCGCTTCCACACTTTTATAACATACAGCACAGCAAGGGAGCCCATTGCCAGGAGAGCCCTAAAAAAGCCATAGTTTTTTTAAGGAAAGTACACTTTCACAAAACTGACTGCTGTGCTACTTGCAGGTCCATAATGCAATGCTGGCTTCTATGAATAGCTCATTATATTTGCTCAATAACATACAATGAGGCTCTGTATTAAAGCACACACCAGTCAAGAAACAGCGGCTATAAAACACTTCATATCTGAGTGTCTCTTGTACAAATATGATTTGCGGAGAGGTATTTTCTGCTTCCAATAAATAATATATAATTTCCTGGATGGCACCATTAAGTTTTAAATTAAAAATTTTCCCGTTTAAATAAATAGGAATGTTATTTTTACTATTTTTATATTTGTTGTATGCATACAAAAAAGCAGATTAAGCCCTGGTTTACACCGATATGGCTTTGAAATTGCTCTACTTCAGTGCGTATTCAAAGCCGCACATCAGTGTGATTTGCACTGCCAATTGTGACTTCATTTAACAAATGTCTATGCCAGTCGCAATGAAATCGGTAAAAAGTAGTGCAGGAATCTTTTTTATAATGAATATGAATAGTTCCATTGCTGGCAGTGGGGTGAGATTTGTCATGTGATTTGGAAATGTCAAATGTATGACAATTTATACATAGTTACATTGACTAACCTTAGAATATGTATTTGCCCTACCTGTGGATTACCCTGTAAGTTGGAAATCCCCATAGAAAACACTGCTACTACCATAATGTTCACTAGCCAGGCACTGTTTAGGGAACATTTTGCATTTCTCAATTAAAGTAAAATGTTCTTCAGGTGGACAAAACAGGAGGGCAGTGATGTCACCTCTTCCAAGCACTTTGCATTAATTGAGAAAATGGGATGTGTCGGGCAGCTGGGCCTGGAAGCTAGTGGAGATCACTGTAATAGCCAGGCCTGAAAGCTAGTGGAGATCACTGTAGTAGCTGGGCCTGGAAGCTAGTGGAGATCACTGTAATAGCCAGCCTGGAAGCTAGTGGAGATCACTGTAATAGCCAGGCCTGGAAGCTAGTGGAGATCACTGTAGTAGCTGGGCCTGGAAGCTAGTGGAGATCACTGTAGTAGCTGGGCCTGGAAGCTAGTGGAGATCACTGTAATAGCCAGCCTGGAAGCTAGTGGAGATCACTGTAATAGCCAGGCCTGGAAGCTAGTGGAGATCACTGTAGTAGCTGGGCCTGGAAGCTAGTGGAGATCACTGTAATAGCCAGCCTGGAAGCTAGTGGAGATCACTGTAATAGCCAGGCCTGGAAGCTAGTGGAGATCACTGTAGTAGCTGGGCCTGGAAGCTAGTGGAGATCACCGTAATAGCCAGGCCTGGAAGCTAGTGGAGATTACTGTAATAGCCAGGCCTGGAAGCTAGTGGAGATCACCTGTAGTAGCCAGGCCTGGAAGCTAGTGGAGATCACTGTAGCAGCCGGGCCTGGAAGCTAGTGGAGATCACTGTAATAGCCAGCCTGGAAGCTAGTGGAGATCACTGTAATAGCCAGGCCTGGAAGCTAGTGGAGATCACTGTAGTAGCTGGGCCTGGAAGCTAGTGGAGATCACCGTAATAGCCAGGCCTGGAAGCTAGTGGAGATTACTGTAATAGCCAGGCCTGGAAGCTAGTGGAGATCACCTGTAGTAGCCAGGCCTGGAAGCTAGTGGAGATCACTGTAGCAGCCGGGCCTGGAAGCTAGTGGAGATCACTGTAGCAGCCGGGCCTGGAAGCTAGTGGAGATCACTGTAATAACCAGGCCTGGAAGCTAGTGGAGATCACTGTAATAACCAGGCCTGGAAGCTAGTGGAGATCACTGTAGTAGCCAGGCCTGGAAGCTAGTGGAGATCACCTGTAGTAGCCAAACCTGGAAGCTAGTGGAGATCACTCTAGTAGCCAGGCCTGGAAGCTAGTGGAGATCACTGTAGAAGCCAGGCCAGGAAACTAGTGGAGATCAATGTAATAGCCAGGCCTGAAAGCTAGTGGAGATCAATGTAGTAGCCAGGCCTGGAAGCTAGTGGAGATCACTGTAGTAGCCAGGCCAGGAAACTAGTGGAGATCAATGTAATAGCCAGGCCTGAAAGCTAGTGGAGATCACCTGTACTAGCCGGACCTGGAAGCTAGTGGAGGTTACCTGTAGTAGCCGGACCTGGAAGCTAGTGGAGATCACTGTAGTAGCAATGCTAACTACAGTGATTTCCAGATTCCAGGGGGATCCCATGGGCAGAGGAGTCTCTAGGGGGGGCCAGAGGGGGCCCTGACCCCCCCAACATTATGCTGTGCCCCACCATGTGCCCCCCCCCCCGGGCTTTCTCGGGCTGCCCCTGGAGTAACAGTCTCTCCTGAGAGGAAGAGCGTCCCCAGTCAGCTCTGTGGGGCATTCCTCTCCCCTCCCTCTGCTCGCTGACACTGCATAATGCAAGCGTTCACACAACCACAGCCGTCCGATCTGCTCCTTCCCCTGCATCCTCATTGGCATGGAGAAGAGTGAGTTTCAGAAAGGACTCCATGAGCACTGTGGGGGAGGGGGGGGGCCCAAGCCTTCATCTCAGTTACTGAAAAAACAGACTGATTTCTCCCGTCCTTAGGACAGGAGAACCAGCCTGTAAATTCCGAGAGTGGTGACTGCAAGCTGAGCCGAGTGTCAGTCTATGACACTCTTTTACAGCCCAGCGAGTCCAGCCACCTCCCCCCATTGTCCTCACATACGAGCAGGGAGGAATACAGCTCCTCCTCCTCCTCCTTTCAGTCCCGCCCACACTATCTCGGTGTGCTGTATCTGAAGAGAGGGGATCCGTGTTCAGGAAATATGAAAATCAGCAGCATGTGTGTGAATGATGCCTGAGATTCTAGCCTGGACCGTGGGTAAGTGTGTGCACTGCAGACTGCAGTACACTGTAATCACTGAACTGCATTATCTCCATCCCTTCTCTCCCCCATCTGTCTCCCTCCCCTCTCCTGTTCTTTCAAGACATTCACAATTTACTTTCTGTAGCGGTCACCACCGTTTACAATATTCCATTCCATCGCCCCACGACAGCTTATTCGACAGTCCGACAGACATCAGACATGACCCATTTCATTTCCCAGAATAACCGAGACAACACAAGCTCTGGTACTGGTTCCAAAATGAATGAATGAATCCTTTAATGGTAACTTAGCTTTCTTATATACAGTACAAGCATGTTACAGTTAATCACAGGGACAAAGACACACTCCACCCACACATCACACAATGGGGGGCTTCATACACATTATTTTAGATAATGACATTCCGATGAGTTAATTACTACTCATTAGCCAGACGGTCTGGCTCCGCATTTAGAGGGGTTATTTACTACAGCTTGATAAGTCACATTCCACATCTTAACAGTGTCATTAGCATACACAATAAACAGGTCTTAGGAGCAGACCTAATTAGCACAATGGACACAAAACAGTATTAGCATCACACAATGGAATATCTAGGAGCAGACTCAATTAACACCTCAAAAGCATGTGACCCCACATTGAATGAAAACACTCTATTGACCTGTCGGAGTCAGACTTTACCAACTTGTAATATTTAAAGATATCCTGCAAAACATGAATTATCAGTAATGTCCCATCCCATGTAATTTATCATTTCTCAGTCACCCTATGCCCAAAAGGGGCACAGGATGACCCTAGACCCAAGAGTCATTAGTGATGCTGGCACTCGAGTACCCACCCATCCTTCAAAAGTCTCTGGGTGTCACGGGCCATTCTTTTACACTTTCACTTTCAGTTAGGCAGGTAATATACAGTGCAAATTTCTTTCCTACATCCACAGATTGCAGGAAAGAAACTTGCATGATTCCCCCATCAACACAGACAGTGCTGACGGGAATATCCCTCCTGCCCAGCAATTGTATTCCCCCGACAAACAGTGATTCTCACTAGTGGCTATACAGCAACCACTAGTGATAATCATAAGAGAATCTGCTCATTAATGGTTCAAATCACCATCGTTCCGCCCGTCGAGGTTCCCTGCCGGCCGTCGAAATCGGCGACCCGCCCGTCGGGAATGGCAACCAGCCATTCTTCCAGGCGGGCCGTCGAGCAAATAGAGAGCGTGCTCTCTATTTCTGCTCGACGGGCTTCCCGACGGGAAGCTCGCCGAGAGCGTACACACGGCCGAGGTCCTCGCTGGAATGCAGCTTCCAGCGAGGTTCTCGCTTGTTTCCAGCGAGAACCTCGGTCGTGTGTACACGGCCTCAGCCAGTTCCTGCTGAACCAGCTGAGATTTAAACTGTCTATGGCTGGTCTTTGCTCTTAGGCAGCCCATACATTGATCACTTTTTTTCATTCAACTATAAGGTTGAATGAAAAAAAAAAAGAAATGATCCAATTCCCCCATCTACACATTATAGGTGGATGGGGGAATCCTCCCAGTGTGGACCAGTGCTGGAATAACCAGAGTTGCTGTCCTGTCCCGGCTATTCACAGCGCTGGTGTCTGTTTCCTTGGCAGCGGCGGCAGCACATTGGAACCCAGTGCTGGTTACTTTATGGGGCTGATGTACAGGAGGGCCAGCACAATTTGTTGTTAGAGATGGGCTGGGCATGTTCAAAAATCCACATGCCAGAGCCTGCCAGGAAGCCCACACTGCACAGCGCTAATCACAGGCAGTGAGAGATTTCCCGGTCCGCAGCTCTGCACAGATCAAGAAATGTCTCACTGCCTGTGATTAGCACTGTGGAGTGTTGGCTTCCTGGCGGGATTGGGCATGTGGGGTTTCAAACACACCCGAGCCCATCTCTATTGGTTGTAGACAGTTGAGCTCCCTGCAGGTTGCTTAGCAGCAGTGGAGCCTTCTCTGACATGCTGATCGGGATGCAATCCAGGTGATGCTCCCAGTCAAATCCTAGTGTTAAATATCAGAGATTTTATTGATCAAAGCCCACACTTTACAGGCATAGAGCCCACACGGCTGCGGAACATACGTTTGATTTTATATATATATATATATATATATAATGTGTGTGTGGTTGTACTCTTGATGCTAATAAATACTGTATTTATTAGATCTGACTGGGAGCATTACCTGGATCACATCTCGATCAGCATGTCAACAAAGAAGGTTATACAGCATTACTGCTGCTAGGTGACCAGCTGGGGCTCAGCTCTCTATAACCAATAGTGCCAGCCTTCCCCTGCATGCACCCATAATGTCACCAGCACTAGGTTCTAATGGACTGCCAGACCAGCAGGAGACAGATGCCAGACTAGCGCTGTCAATAGCAGGGACAGGACAGCTGGGGAACCACAGTGGCAGAACACCAGGGCTCGGTGGCAAGACAACCTTTGCAACCCTGAGAGTTCTCCCACTGCTTTGGACCCTTATATTTTCTTGGTGTGCTGGTGACATATATCTCTTGTTTTCTGCCACCCTGGGGAGCCCCAGTATAGTAGGAAGGGAGCTCACTGCAGAACATGTAAAAGGGCCCGTTGTGGGATCGTAGTAAAGGGCCCCAGGAGATTTTATTTATATATATATATATATATATATATATATATATATATATATATATATATATATATATATATATATATATATATATATATATAAAATTGCATTCTATAGTTGGCCCCCCTACTTTTGTCCCTGTCCCCCCCATGTGCCCCCCCCCCTAAATATGAAAGCTGGAGACGCCACTGCCCATGGGTGTAGCACATATATTCTTACAATGGTCAAAGGTGGACCAATGTAACTATGTGAAACATTGCCATAACAAAACTGCAGCTTTAATAAAAATCTAAAGCTCAAACTTTTTATTTTTTATTTTCTAATTTGGATGGAGTATGTTATTCTTTATGTGTCCCATTGGAGAATTTTCTTCACATTCTGTTATGGAGGCACAACACAAAGTAAGACTGTCCAATAAAGGAGAAATCCCCTGTTAGATAGATGTCAATAGTCCCTATTGAAAGATTTCACTGCTATCCCTGTTCTAGTAAAACTTTGAATACCAGAGATCATACTCAAACAGCAAGTAACAAAAAATGTGACTAATGTTCTAACCCTTTCGTAGTTTATCTAAAATAATAAAAAAAAAAATTTGGCTTTAGATACATTTTAATTGAACTGTAAAAGAAACAGAGAGTGCCCTGGTATAGTGTAAGATCATTAAAAAAGCTTTAATCTATTAAAATAAACATATTGTACTCACAGAAGTTGTATAAAGACACGCTTCTTAAATTATTTCCATAAGGAACATCTCATTTGTCCATTAGGGATTCGTTCAAAGGCTGATTTCTAATAACTTGGCATCTCAAGTCAGCGTCTCTTCATTAGAGCCATCAAAGACGCTGTAATGGTAGCCCTACCACTGGCAGACTCACAAGTGTGTTAATACTTTATTTAATTGAGCTGCTTTATATCCAAAACTTCCCAAGGGCAAATTGCATTGAACGTTTCCTTATCGTGTAATGCATTAATTTACATCAGTGATGACTTTGAAGGTGTTTTTATAAATGTAAATAATGTTGGACTAGGGAAATTATTTCTGTGAGCCTTCCTTGTTCACATACTGCTTGACATTGTAAAATCAGCGTGAACGTCAAATTTAAGTCAGAATTGCTTTCCTCGTTTTGCCTGGCTTCATGCTGATCCAATGGTTTCAATACTTCTTGTTACTAGAACTAGTATGCAGAAGAGCAGTTTTGATTTCACTTACTGCTTAATTGTTTAGAGACCCAGAAGTATTAAAGCCAAACACAGCCAGACAGCTGGCATACAAGCCTATACCTTTCTATCAGTACAGGTTTGCTTTAAAGCAAATCTACACTGCATCTGAGCACCACAAAGCAAACAACGATTTATTAAAATTTTAAAGCAAACTCCCTCATCTATCCATGTCTCCATGCTTTATTTTGCTGAGAAATCCCTTTGAAAGGCATTCCCTGGCCATCCTGGGTAAGAGCAGATGATTCATGTAGCAGTGTCGGGACACAGTCACCCATTGCCCAGGGCAAACATGCCAAACTGTGCGCCACTGTCCACTGCCAATGTCACTACTCCTGTCAGCCTTGTAACAGTAGGAAGATTCCTACAGTAAACCTATGGCGCCCAGGGCAATGGTCCTTTCCACCCACCCTTTGTCTTGGCCCTGGTAGTTACTTCCTGGAATCCATTTGCCCGTAGCTCATGCATGCAGGCAGGAGGGTGTGCTTAGCTGAGAAAGCCCCTCCTCGCCTCCTGAAGACTCCTGGAATGTATGACATAATTTGCCTAGGCATATAAACCAGGAAGTAACTGAAGAAATGAAAATATAATATACCTTCCTATGTATTTACTAATGCTACCAGCATAAGGAATAAAAATTGTCAATGATGATTGAGAGAGTGAAGTTACAGTTTACGGGCCTGAAAAAAAAGACCACTGTGCTTCCATAACAGCTTCACACTTTTTTGTTATATAAGAGCAACACTATGTGAGGAATGATTCTATGTAAATCTTTAAAAATATTCTTCCTGTATATCATTAACATAGATTCATGTGAAGGGTGACTACATGCCTCACGTCATGCACAGCCTGTCATATATGTCAAACAGTTTAGAACTGCATTGCTTTTTGGAAGTCCCATGACCACACTTCTGATCAAATTTGAAGTGTGTTGGAGTAATACCCTACATTGTTAGAATTAAACGGTTTGTCTCATCTCTGTAACTGATAAATTCTGCTGGAGAGCTTCTTATTTGGAAAACAACACTTACTGTAGGTTCAACAGAAAATAGAAGAAAGAAAGCAAAAAAACTAAAAATTTTAGCCATCACATCTGATAAATGGTAAGCTGCAATATAATAAATGTTTGCTTTTGGGTTTAATACTGTTTTAGCCAGTGGTGGCCCGTCCATAGGGGGCGCCCGGGCGCCGCCCCCCCTCCTGTAGTCAAAAATTGTTTTTTTTTTAAAACGGGCTCTTTAAGACATTTGATTCACTTAACATGCCTGCAGTAATGGCGGTCGTCAATAGAGGTGCAAAAAGTACCCCCTCTATGCTCTTGAGACTGTGCTGGGAGACACGGAAAAACTTCTGGCAATGACACGTATTGATGTGCCATCCTGGAGGATTTGGACTGCCTGTGCAACCTTTATAGGGTCCAAGTATCACCTCATGCTACCAGTAGTGACACTGACCCTAGCCAAAGACAAAACTAGTGAAAAACTGTCAGAAAAGATGAGTAGGGAAATAAAATGTCAGACACCTCCACCTGAAAAGCCATTCCTGTTTTGGAGGTTGTCTCATTGTTGCCCATCTAGTGCACCTGTTGTTAATTTCAATTAACAACAAAGCAGCTGAAACTGATTAACAACCCTCTCTGTATACACCCCTCCCCCTCTGCTACTTAACTGACCAGATCAATATCCCAGGAGATCTGATTCAAAAGTGTTCCTTTGATGTTTTGAGCAGTGTATATGGTTTTAAAACATTGTTAAGCCAGTGAGGAAAGAGGAGGGTGTGAATTAAACAGGTTCACATACAAAAACTAATAAACCACTGGTGATGATGAATAAAGCCAAGTCACACCTTAAGACATGTCAACTGTGTTTATAGTATATGCTGCAAAAAAGGATGTGTAAGGAAATGTGCCTGAGGGACACTGATAGATGTTGTTCAGCAACATTGGAACAGTAGTCATACTAAGAATGCTTCTTCTGAACATTCTGTTAGTGATATGTCATTTATTGCACTCCTTATTTTTGTTTCCATTACGGTGTCTGATAAATTCAAACTATCGTCCTCCAGTTGTTCGGGAACTACAATTCCCATAATGCCTTGTCACGTATGTGAATGTCAGAGTTTTACAACTGGAGGGCCATAGTTTGGAGATCCCTGCTCTAGATAAACTGAACCATCTTAGATCAGGAACCTTCAATGCTGGGGAGAGGGTGCATCTTGGACAGGAGCACCTTCATGCTTCCACATTGTCCAGCCATCTCCTACACTGTGTAAAACTGAGCTGTCAATCTGACATCTCAGTCCTGCAGTTTAAAAGAGAGGGTGCATTTCTTCCTGTTTAACCAGTGAAGCTCTGCTGTCAATTTGACTGCTGCCTCTCCGACCTGAGCACTCCTGATAAAGCTATGAGAATGGCTGTATACAACAGTGGAGAACAAATGATTACACAGGGAGATCTGTTTTCTACTAGTGTAATCTGCAGAACTGAGATGTCAGTGTGACATCTGACAGCATCTGACATCTGTAGCAGCCTTAAAGGAAAAAAAAATTCACCTTAACGGCGCTGCTGCCAATCACATCCAGTAACGTGGCGCGCCGAGGGGCGGGGCCGAGTGATACAGTGAGCAGCTATGGCGCGCCCGCAAGGACTCATCACCATGCGAGCTCTCTCGCATGTATGTGGTGAGTTCTTGCGGGGAGGACTAGAGACAGCCGCCAAGAGACCCCAGAAGACGTGGATCGGGGCCACTCTGTGCAAAACAAACTGCACAGTGGAGGTAAGTATAACATGTTTGTTATTTTAAAGAAAAAAAATGTTTTCCTTTAGTAACCCTTTAATTCATAAATTCTTGTTAAATGTGTAAAGTATTGAAAAAAGGTTATTTTAGGTTATGTAGCCCCATAATTATTTACTTCTTCATTCACTCTTTCCCAATTTTTCCCCATTTGTTTTTTTTATTTGTTCGCATATAAATATTTTTTTAAATTGTGCATTTGCTCATTTTCCTGAAACATAATTCTAGTACTCTAATAAAAGCGACAATTTGCAGAATACAATTTGAACTTTTGAGGAGTAAGAAACAATTTTAACTCCCAGATCGAAAGGAGATGTTGGTTAAGACAAAGTTAATGGAAACCTGGTTCTATTTTAACATGCTGATTATGAGTATATCACACTGATATACAAAATATGTCACAAGACTTCTCCATTCTGTTTGGTTTTCTTAGGACCAAAATGTGGAGATTCAAGGCCGGAGGAGAGTGGGTGTTATTATTGTACCCTGTGCCAGTCACTGTATGTACGGATATGCAGGCTCCAGCCATATTAGTTTAAGGGTGTTGGGAGCAGACTTGGTGGCTATCCTTCGAATGCCAGAGGACTTTGACCAGCAGACATCCCTGGCAATGGTCTTATGTCAGAGGAGCAAGTAGATATTTGAGGAAAATTCACGCTAAGAAAATTTTTCTTACTCAAAATTCAGTAGACTAGGGGTCTAGAAGCGATATAAAATGGTTTCAAAAATTCTTGGCCTCAAAGTCTATGAATAGCCAAACCCAGTCAAATGGGTTTGTTTCTTGTAATAGTTTGTATAAACAATACAATAAAGTGGATATTGTTCTGAATCCTCATTATACCCAGGAAACCATGACTTTCAGGGCAAGCAAAGGGTTGATTTTTCTTGCTGTCTTGCTCAATTACTCTGAGGATGCAAATGTTTGATTAAACATCCGGCCGCTGGGCTCTGCGCTCCTGCTAATACCATATATCTGTTTGTCATTTCACGCAAGTTGGTTTCAGCTGCAGTATAATGGAAACTCAATACTGATGTCATGTCAAGCATGTTTTATACTCCGAGTAATTGATTTATGTGTTATTGACCATGTCCTCCGAATAGATTTCTTCAGTCAATTGTTTCCCGAAAACACTGATTTATATACAGTGAATGCATACAAATATGCGCTCGATGTCAAATGCTCCTACAAAGCAAAGTCCAAGGAAGGTCTCTAGTGGAATGGCCACTTGCTTTAGGAGGGGAGATATATCCTGCAGCTCTTACATTAGATCTTGGACTGATCAAGTTAGTAAATATGTAATACTGACACAATGTGATTTAATCAGTTGAAATCTGACAGAGACCTATTCTAAATCATAATATATGTCAGTTCATATATATGTCTACAGAGTCCACACATATATACGGTACCTCAAATTATAATGATACCTACATGGACAGGCAAGGTTGCTACAAACGCCTTTACCATAATGTAACCCCATATTGTACCATAATGTCATGATTCATACTTTGAATGGTCTAGGGTTGTTAGTGGTGTACCTCAAGGTTCAGTGTTGGGATCCTTACATTTTAATATATTTATAAATGATATAGGGTCGGCAAAAAACAAAATGGCACATTTTGAGTTTGTGAAAAGGCATGTGGGAGACTCTCAAAATGTATGGATGAAGGTGCTCTTTTGAGACTAAAATTTGGCCATCAAAGAAAATGCTATGTCTGGCACAAACCCAACACATCACATTACCCAAAGAACACCATTCCCAGTGAAACATGGTGGTGGCAGCATCATGCTGTGGGGACGTTTTTCAGAAGTCGGGACTGGGAAAACTGGTCAAAGTTGAGGGAAAGGTGGATAGTGCTAAATACAGGGATATTCTTGAGCAAAACCTGTGCCACTCTGTGTGTGATTTGAGGCTAGGACAGAGGTTCACCTTCCAGCAGGACAATGACCCCAATTACACTGCTCAAGCAACACTTGAGTGGTTTAAGGGGAAAAATGTAAATGTGTTGGAATGGCCTAGTCAAAGCCCAGACCTCAATCCAATAGAAAATCTGTGGTCAGACTTAAAGATTGCTGTTCACAAGCGCAAACCATCCATGTTGAAGGAGCTGGAGCAGTTTCGCAAGGAGGAATGGGCAAAAATCCCAGTGGTAAGATGTGGCAAGCTCAGAGAGACTTATTCACAAGCGACTTGAAGCTGTGACAGCCATAAAAGTTGGTTCTACAAAGTATTGACTTTAGGGAGGTTAATAGTTATGCACATTGACTCTTTCTGTTATTTTGTTCTATTTGTTGTTTGCTTCACAATAAAAAAATCTTCAAAGTTGTGGGCATGTTCTGTTAATCAATTGATTAGGTGTTGAGTTATTCACTTTACGGTCACCACAGAGGACAAGGGGGCATTCTGAATGAAAAGAGATTAAATCTCTAAA
This sequence comes from Rana kukunoris, assembly GCA_029574335.1. Classification (NCBI taxonomy): domain Eukaryota; kingdom Metazoa; phylum Chordata; class Amphibia; order Anura; family Ranidae; genus Rana; species Rana kukunoris. The sequence continues at coordinate 332,172,861 of CM056050.1, read as the reverse complement.
TATGCAAAAGTTTCTTCACAAGAGGAGCTGTGAAAACGTGAAATAGATTTCCCTTAGAGCTTATTCTGACCAGCTTAGTAGATTGCTAGAAAAACCAGCAGCCGACTGACTCCTGATCAATGCTGAGAGCATTGATCAAAGTGATCTGGCGGGGGGGCCGTCCCCCTGTCAGAACACAACAGCTCAGTGGGGGAAATCTCTATACTAACTTTACATAGTTAGTACAGCGTCTCTGACCGGAGCTGATAGTTTGTACCAGGCTTAACTGGATATTAACATCTATACCGAGTATTTGCGGGAGTACTTGTACTCCCGCAAATACCCCCGATACCTGAATAGAATACTTGCCGCCGCATGGGTTAAACAGCGTGCGGGAACATCACAGCTTTCATTTGAATAGCTGTAGTTTTCCCGCTGCGTATAGACACTCCCCCTTGCTCGGGATTGGATGGGTGATCGTGATCTGTCCAATCCCGAGCAAGGGGGAGTGTCTATACGCGCGGGGAAAACAGCTATTCAAATGAATGCTGTGATGTTCCCCCGTGCGGCGGCGGCGGCTTTCGGCGGCTAGGTATGGGGGACATGGCTGGAGGGACATGGCTGCGGGGACATGGCTGGAGGGACATGGCTGGAGGGACATGGCTGCATATATGGTATACATGGCTGGGGGGACATGGCTGTATATGTGGGGGACATGGCTGGGGGGACATGGCTGCATATGTGGGGGACATGACTGCATATATGGGGGACATGGCCGCATATGTGGGGGACATGGCTGGGGGGAAATGGCTGCATATGTGGGGGACATGGCTGGAGGGACATGGCTGCATATGTGGGGGACATGGCTGGGGGGACATGGCTGCATATGTTTGGGGACATGGCTGCATATGTGGGGGGACATGGCTGCATTTGTGGGGGGACATGGCTGCATTTGGGGACACATTTAAAAAAAGTATTGGTATTCGGTATCGGCGAGTACTTGAAAAAAGTATCAGTACTTGTACTCGGTCCTAAAAAAGTGGTATCGAGACAACCCTAGACTATAGGTAAAGTTGATCCAGGGAATATTGCCTCTTGGAGGATTAGGAAGATTTTTTTTTACCCTGCTGGAGCAAATTGGATTATGCTTTGCTGGGGATTTTTTTTCCTTCCTCCAGATCAACTGTAGGTTTAGGATTGTGTATATAGTATTATATATTTTTTTCCACATTTTATTGGTTGAACTAGATAGATTTGTGTCTTTTTTTAAACCAGACTAACCATGTAACCCTCCACTGGCCAGGAATGTATGCAAGGGCCATATAACAAGCCCCAGAGGTAAATGACATATTCACTATTTAGAAATATGCCCCTTGATGTGCTTATCTTTTTCAGTCCATGCTCCCTCCAGCAACAGTTTTTATAAAGAAGTTATAACACCTGAACTTCAGGTAGCACCTGATCATGCATTGCAAATTCATTTTGTATGGGTTTTTCCATTAAAGTCAAAGGTGTTTGGGATGCATATGTGCAGGGCAAGCGGTGCAAGACTGGGAAGAATTTTTGAGTAAAGGATTTGCAGCACTAGGTAGGCCACAATGTAAAGATCTTTATAGATTTTGTTTCAGGTTGGCATGCCTCATTACTACTTTCACTGAAACAGTCTAAAAGGGCCTATCAGAATCTACCTTGTCCTGCTATAATCTTTCGCAGAGGGCACTTTGACTTGTTTCTATAGGCCACCCCATTTAAAAACGTGCTCATATGAAAACATACTCGCTTCTTGACGGCTATTCTCTCAGACACCCATGATAAGTTTCTCAGGGTCTGGCAGCCTTGGGTTGCTTATTCTAAACCCTTGAGATTTGACACCACACTGCTACAGATCTGAAATACTCTGCCTCCCTGCCGCGGGAACCCCCCCTTCCTTAATCCTTTCCATCTCTGTCCCTCTTTTTTCTTTCTTCTTTTTCAGGTATTTTTATTTATTTATTTTTTGTTTTCTCAAACTTAGCAGGCCACCGGGCATAGGCCTTGTTGAGTTGGGTACATGGATAGCTACCTAGTATTGTCTATACCTGCTGTTCAGTAGGACCCTATAGTTATTTGTTGACTTGTGGATAATGCTTTTGTGACTTTTGGGGACCTACACCTAATGCCTTTATGTACCTAGTTTTTATTAACTTTTTGTTGTATTGTTTTTTTTTTATTATTATTATTATCACTAGCATATTTATCTTCTTTTTGTCTGTTTGTTATGTTTATCCATAATGTATCCAGTGTGACTTGTTGACTTGTATAGTTGCTATGGATATTAATAAAACCCTTTGTAAAAGAAAACATACTCGCTTCTTCAACAAAAGTTGGTAAAATTATTGTTTTTTAACAAGAAGAGCATGGTCAACAAGGTCATCACTGGCCAAATTGCAACTAGTTCATCAGAAACTTGCCATATGTTCACTATGAGCTTAGGAGAATCAATACAGTGTGATCTTGAAGTAAAGGAAACAAAAAAAGTGAAAAAGTTTATCTTACTGTGTAATAATGTTCCTTTGATAGGTTATCTCTGTTTATCTCTGGCTGTCAACATACATTTTTGCACTATCACTGTCCCTATATTAACAATGATTCCTCAGTCAGAAAAGGGCTGGTTAATAAAGGACAGTCACACTTTACATTAAGCAATTTTCTTTCCTTTAACCACAGGTTGAAGGAAAGAAAATCACCCGATTTTCCCATCAACACATTCAGTGTTGATGGGGGAATCTTTCCCACTGCACTATTGTATTCTGGCAGTGGAAGTTTCCCTGCTGTCAGAATAAATTGATTACTGCTGTTGGCTATAGTCAGTGTCAGTAATTGTCTGAAAAAAGCCCAACAGGCTGGTTGTACTGAAGTCGTTGCATTTCAGTGGTAGTAATTGTCTGAAAAAAGCCCAACAGGCTGGTTGTACTGAAGTCGTTGCATTTCAGTGGTAGTAATTGTCTGAAAAAAGCCCAACAGGCTGGTTGTACTAAAATCGTTGCATTTCAGTGCAAGCTGGCAAGTTCAGGGTCGAGACAAGGGGGGCAAAAGGAGCCGGTGAGACCAGCACAGATGTTGCCATCACCAGAGTCCAGAGCAGCTGAACATCTTGTAAAGAGGTGGCAGAGTGACAAGGGCTGAAGCAACGATCCTGCACCTGAAACTAGAAGTCAAACTTTTTTTCAGCAAAGTGATTCCTGTTGGTCCTGGCCTCTGATTTAATGTAGTTCAGAGGCCAGTATGCAGTGGCGGCCCTTCCATATGGGGCGCCCGGGCGCCGCCCACCCCCCCTCCCCCAGTCAGTAAAAAAAAAAATGTTTTATTTAAATCTGTCCAGCAAAGCCAATACAAACCCGGCTTATTGATTTTCTTTTTTTTATATGTATTTTTCGGCGACTGGCATCCAGCCTCCCCTCCCTGCTTAATCCAATTTTTTTTTTATATTTAATATTAAGCGAAAATAACGCCAGGCACCACCACTTTGAATCAATGTTTTTGTTTTATATTTAATATTATTAACAGTTTATTTTTTATATTTAATTTAATTTAGCACTCCATTCCCCCCACCGCGCTTATTTGCTTATTAACAAAATACACAAGAATTACTGCACAAATAGCGGGCATCAAGCCCCCCCCCCCCCCGGCTATTATAAAAAACTTTTTTTATACTTAATTTACCTACTTATTACCAACATTTCTTTTCTATGAAACAAATAGCGGCCGTCAACACCACCCCCCCCCCCCCCCCAGTTATTAAAAAAAACTTTTTTATACTTAATGTGCGGGGAAAATATCGGCCGTCAACACCAATCGACCCCCCCCCCCCCCCCCTTGCAAATTGTCCTGCGACTTGGGACTGGAAAGTTGCAGGATAAGTTGGACCCAATGATTTCCAATGAGAACTGTTCATATCTGTGCAATTTTGAAGTAGTCCCTGCATTACTTTTGTCCCACTTTGATGTGACTTGAGGTCCATAGACCTCCAGAATACATAGGCATTGATTCAAGTCGCTGCAACATCGCAGCAAAAAATTGTGGCAGAATCTTGAGACTTTCAGGCTAACGCAGTCTGAAAGTTGCACAATTCTACTGCAATTTTGATGCGACTTAAAGCAATGCCTGTGTATTCTGGAGGTCTATGGACCTCAAGTTGCATCAAAGTGGGACCAAAGTAATGCAGGGACTACTTTGAAGTCGCTGTGACTTGAAGTCGCACAGATATGAACAGTTCTCATTGGAAATCATGGGGTACAACTTGTCATGCAACGTTGAAGTCCCAAGTCGCAGGACAAGTAATGCAGTATGTCCATAGTCTCTGGTAAGCTTGTGCAGTATGTCCGCAGTCTCTGGTAATCTCGTGCAGTATGGTAATCTCTGATAATCTTGTGCAGTCTCTGGTAATCTTGTGCAGTGTGTACGCAGTCTCTGGTAATCTCGTGCAGTATGGTAATCTCTGATAATCTTGTGCAGTCTCTGGTAATCTTGTGCAGTATGTCCACAGTCTCTGGTAATCTCCTGCCCATTTTGAGTCCTTCATTATTAACAGTGTCATTTTTTACTTTGTTTGCACCGATCTGTAAGGCTGTGCTATATACCATGATTTGTGATGCTGGGGCTGTATACTCTGTGCTGCGATGCTGAGTGTATACTCCTGACACTATGAGTGGAAGCAAGTGGAATACAGGGGACGGAGTGGGTGGATTCTACAAGGGGTGTGGCTTATGAGAAGTGGGAGGGGACAAATGTGAAAGTGGGGGGTCTTGCGCCCCCCCATCCTAAAACTTCACCAGCCGCCACTGCCAGTATGACAAAGTGGTGCTGCGCAGGAGAAGGTTGGATGAAAGATAAATAACTTAACCAAATCAAAATAAATTGATGGCAGCAGGCTGAGGATAAATTCTAGAGCACACCAATAGTTTTTTTAACCAAAAAAACGTGACAGCTCCAGTCGGTGCCACTGTACTAACAATATTATGTCAGTACAGCAATATCCCCTGCTGAGCTGTTGTGCTCTGACATTGGGACACGCCCCCCCCCCCCCTGCCAGAATACTCTAGTCATCGCTCTCAGCTATTGGCTAAGAGCGCTGATTGGGAGCCAGTTGGCTGCTGGTTTTCCAGCATGCATATCTGGCCCATCTGTGCAAGGCTTAAGCAATGCAGTCAGACTCAGAGTGTAATTTCCTGATTATAGCGAACTGATCAACTCCTTGCAGGGGGATGTAAATGGGGGGAAGAGGAAGGGGCTAATTCACACTGCCACTAGCCAGTAATGCAACACGAAGGGTTTAACTTGACTGGAATATTTTGTTTAGTTTTTTCGTTTTGAATATAAAATTATTTAGTTACTCCCGAAAATCGTTTTGATTTATTTAGTTTTTCGTCCAAAAATCCAATAATACTTGGTTTCTGTCGAATGGCCAAAAGAATATTGGACGGAACGTCGAATCTTTACTTCGAGTCGTACATTTCCGTTCGAATATTCCGCCTACAAGAATTCTAATGTTGTATGACTAGTAATAATGTCAAATCTATTCTCTATAATGTCTAATCTATTTTCTCATAAATCGAAATCTATTCTCTGTAATGTTGAATCTATTATTTCTATAGTGTCCAATCTTTTCTCTATAATGTCGAATCTTTCTATATCAAATTTTTACCGCAATGAAAACGGAAATAAAGCATTTTTTATGTCGGATCTTTCGGTTTTCGTTTCTTGCGCTTTCGTTATCATTTGTTAAAACGGTAACGAAAAAAACAGATTTTCGGACGAAAATGCATTCTAACAAAAACAAATGCACATGTCTATTAACTAACACTGAACTTACCTCTGCATTAGTAGCCAGTGGCAGCATTAATTAATCCTATTGTGCTGCAATTAGTGACCAGTGGCACCATATATTAACCCCATTGTGCTGCATTGGTAGCCATTGGCAGAATTTATTAACCCCATTATGCTGCATTAGCAGCCAGTGGCAGTATATATGCACCCCATCATGCTGCAATAGTGGTCAGAGGCAGTATTTATTAATCCCATCATGCTGCATTAGTGGCCACTGCCAGTGGCAGTGTTTTTTTTTTTTTTTTTTTAACAAAAGAGTTTTTTATTGATGTAAAAAACAAACAGAGCAAGTAAACAGTTGCCAGACATTATGCATACAGAATTCACCATTGAATGCAGCAGTAAGTACATAAGAATACATATTGAGTTACCACAGAAGGCGACTGATCATGCGTGAACACCTTCTTCATGGAGTAGAACCAACATAAAAGTATATACAGAGTACAGTTTAGAAGCAGAAGGTTGCATAACCCCAGTGATCCAAAAATCCCCCTCACACATGCAGTACACCCATTGGGGACCATACCAGTGGCATATAATCCACAATCTGGACGGAAACGGGTTCCCCCATCAGGGCAGAGGAAAAGACCTTCACTAGCCTATCGTAAAATGTGCATGCAAAAGAGGGGGAAGGAGGGGAGGGGGGGGGGGGAGAGGAGGACAGCACAGCACCAAACCCTCAGGTATTTGTGACCAATACATCCATCCCAATGAGATCCCACGTGGCTCCCAGTGCAATCAACATTAACACCCAGAGAGATCAACCCGGCATTCCCGAGACATCACCCACCGAATCCAGCTCTAGTTGTTCTGCTTTCACCCAAGCTGCCCACACCTTATCAAACTTCCCGGGGCAGTTGCGACCCATATATGTTAGTTTGTACAGAGGAAGAGCCCTATTAATCAGCGTCCTCCATTGTCGTACCGTGGGAGGAGAGGTCTCCCTCCATCTCAACAGAATTGCTTTCCTGGCGTAAAAGGCTGCGAAAAAAATAAAACGTTTTTTAGATGGAGTACCAGGTAGTGTGTCGCCAGTGGTAGTGTTAATTAACTCTGTCAAGCTGCACTAGTGCCCAGTGGCTGTGTTAATTAACCCCTTCCTGGATTACAAAGAGGTTAATAAACACTGCCACTGGCCACTAATAAAGCACAATGGGGTTAATTAACACTGTCACGACCACCAATGGGGGTGGATGTTTTAAATAGCACTGCCACATCAATGCATCACTGATCACCCCAATGTTCCATGAGCTGCAGATCTGAAATTATTTCAAGGGTTCCCTGAAATCTCCAACTTGTTGCCAAGGATTCCTTCAAGGTAAAAAAAAAAAAAAAGTTGTGAAAGGCTATAGTCTATAGAGTAGCCTGCCTAGGGCTTCCTTCTTGAAATCTGCCTAACTCTTTTGAGTGGGATCAACACATGCTCACTGTAGCCACATTTTAGTATAAAGGAAAGCCTGTCTTCTGAGTCTGAACCCCACACAGTCTCACTTTGTAGAATAAACTGAGATACTAAGTAGTGTTTATTATGCCTGTCAAGCACCCCCAACTGGCAAGTTAAAAAAAAAAATATACTGCACTCAATGGCTCAGTAAATACAACATATGTCTGTATTTGGATGTTGTCACTTTGAACTGGACTGAAGTCACATGCCAAATGTTGCTTACTAGCATTTTTGTGTGCAATTGGCCATCCTTCTTCACCCAACTTCACCCTTTGACACATTTTCCCTGAAAAGGGGCAGTCCCGGTTCACACATGTGTGGCTGGGGGTTTGTGCCTGGGGTCTGGTGCGTATCTGTTCACTGGTTCAGTTCTACATGTTTGCCTCAATTAGCACTTGAACTGGACCCAAACACGCACTAGGCCCTTCAGTGCAAAGATGTGGATTAATTGTCATTTTCTGTCAGGTAGTCACACGTTGTGATGGCAAACGCAAAAAAACTCTCCCTTTTTGAACGTGGTCGGGTTGCTGAACTGCATAAGCAGGGTCTCTCATCAAGACGCTGGACGATCCTCGACCCAAATTAAGGCCTTTACTGGTGCTGATTGCAGCCCCATAACCTTTAGACGGCATCTGAGACTGAAGGGCTTCAAAAACAAAAAAACGTCTTCAAAAACCTTGTCTCCTTGAACGCCACAGAACTGCTTGTTGGGCTTTGCGAGAGAGCCCCAAACATGGGACATTCAAAGGTGGAAGAAAGTTTTATTCTCTGATGAGAAAAAATGTAACCTTGATGGTCCTGATGGTTTCCAACGTTACTGGCATGACAAGCAGATCCCACCTGAGATGTTTTCTACGCGCCACAGTGGAGGGGGCGCCATAATGGTCTGAGGTGCTTTTTCCTTCAGTGAAACAATGGAGCTTCAGGAAGTGCAGGGGCATCAAACGGCCGCTGGCTATGTCCAGATGTTGCAGAGAGCATTCCTCATGACTGAGGGCCCTCGTCTGTGTGGTAACGACTGGGTTTTTCAACAGGACAACGCTACAGTACACAATGCTCGCAGGACAAGGAACTTCTTCCAGGAGAATAACATCACTCTTTTGGCCCATCCTGCGTGTTCCCCTGATCTAAATCCAATTGAGAACCTTTGGGGATGGATGGCAAGGGAAGTTTACAAAAAATGGACAACAGTTCCAGACAGTAGATGGCCTTCGTGCGGCTGTCTTCACCACTTGGAGAAATGTTCCCACTCACCTCATGGAAAAGCTTGCATCAAGCATGCCGAAACAAATTTTTGAAGCGATCAACAATAACGGCGGAGCTACTCATTACTGAGTTCATGTTTGGAAGTTGGATTTCTGTTTTGGGGGGTTTCGTTTTTTTTTGGAGGTGTGGTCCTAAACTTTTGATCAGCCGAAAAACAGCCTGTTTCAGTTTATTCGTTGTTTTCATTAAATTGAATGCTCAAAAAATGTTTTGTCTCACTCTCATTTCTTCTTGTTGCATGTTGAAGCTCTAATTGGAACCTTGTTAAGATCCAACAATGTAAAATATAATTTTTTGCCATTTTTCAAGTGGTCTTAAAGGGGTTGTAAAGGTACACGTTTTTTTACCTTAATGCATCCTATGCATTAAGGTAAAAAAAATCTCACAGCACCGCCCCCCCCCCGAGCCCCCGTTGTACTTACCTGACCGTTCGAATCTCCCGGGCGCGTCCACGTCGTCCTCTTCGGTTCCCAGCCTGGCCGTTGATTGGCTAGGCTGGGCGGATTGATAGCAGCGCAGCCATTGGCTAGCGCTGCTGTCAATCAGAGTGGATGACACGGCGCGCCGGGGGCGGAGCCGAGTGATACAGTCGGCGGCTATGGCCGCCGCTGTATCACGGGAGCGCGCTCGCAAAAGCTTTCCTCCATGCGAGCGCCCTCGCATGAAGATGGAAAGCTTTTGCGAGGAGGAGCCCAGACAGCCGCCGAGGGACCCCAGAAGACAGCTTTCCGGGCCACTCTGTGCAAAACGAACTGCACAGTGGAGGTAAGTATAACATGTTTGTTATTTTTTTTTTTTAAAAGCCCTGACTTTAGTGTACCTTTAAACTTGGTACTGCCTAAATTGGATAGGATCACATGCAATAGCAAAGCTCCATTCTTATTAAGATTGCTTGCTCTTCATTTAAAAATAAAAAAGCAGGTTTTGCTTTAGTACTCATCCTCATCTTCAATCTGGCATGCTCCGCTCTGTCCTGCTACTGGTCATCTAGGTTGAATGATTGCCACAGTCATTCAACCCACTTCAATGACAAGCTGTCATGGTCATGCTACCTGGAAATGCATCATCCTGCTGTCTGGGTTCACAGTATTCCTGGACTGAGCAACATAGTTGTAAGCACCAAGAGGAAGAACCACCCACCAGCCACCACCACCACTTTTTTTTTAAGCCTGTAGCGTGCAAAACACACCCAAAAACTCCACCCGGTGCAGAAAAAATGTGCACACACATAAAGAGTGTATCACAAAAACGTGCAACGGGTGCTGCATCAAATGGTCCTCCATGAGAAGGACCTGACCCTGATCCCCCGGGGCGTTAGGCTCCAGACGGGGACTGAGGTACTTAAGTGGTCCGAGCAGCAGAAGCTGACATGGACCCCATTCCTTGGAGGGTCTGCCGAAACAGGACCCTCCCAGTACTAGGTGGAGCTCCCCCGAAGGGAGACCCCATGAGAGCAGGCGAACTAAGCCAGAAGGCCATGTCCACCCACTCCCAAGATGTTCAGGACTGGCCCGAGGACCGGCACCCTACTAATCACACAGTGAATATAACGTGCACCAAACAAAAAAAAGGGATTGACAAACACGGGGGAAAATAAAAAAGGAAGTAGGGGAGAAGAAAGATGGGAGAGTGAGTGGAAAGTAACCATTGTGCAATATGATGGCCGGCCCCCCGGCAGGAAACAAAAATTCCTCTGGTCCTAGCGAAATGTCCCAGCCCTAGAGGCAGGTTGTAAAAAAGTGTAGTGGAGATGTGACCAAGGTGCCATACTGCCCTCTCAAACATTTGTGCAAATACGGCACCCCTGGACTGCCACTCCAGGGGCACGATCTCCACAGGCTTTTCAAAGGACCCTGGCCCACAGTCCGTACCAGCAGCACCCATCCCAGCCAGGAAGGTAGGAGTTCTGAGAGATTGGGGAGAGCCCACGCCAACAGGCTACTCCCACTACTCCCATCCCTCCATCCGAATCACATTCGGGAAATACTAACCGCTCCCCCGGTGGGTAGGAGGACCTAGTGCTCTCTCCCGAATAGCTGAACGGGGCAGGCACCACAAAATCCAGGCCAGAAGGCCAGGGGCCTGGCCCTTCAGCTTCGACCGCATGTTTCTCCATCCAAATCAGAAGGCTTCCACCTCCACGCCAGGAGGTTCTGCATCTGCCAACCGCAATCCCTTTCCACCTCGCCGTGCACTAAGGACGTTTAGCATAGCCCCCCCCCCCCTACTGGCAGCTGATAAGAACAGATACTACACTTGATCTTAGCCAAAAGGCCTAAAAGCCATCACCACCACTGTCAAGGATTAATCTGTGATGTCAGCAGACTAGCTGAAGACTGCAGGGAAAACAAAATAATATAAAGATACTGGAAAGGGGATTCATAGAGAGACAAAATTACTAGAGTTAGCCTTTAAAGTGGAGTTCCACCCTAAAAATGAACTTTCTATTAACAGCTTGTCGTTAATGTAAAAAATAAAATAAATAAATAAAGTTTTACTCACTTTTATCTGGCTGTTGCTAGGCAGATTTCGTAATCTGCCTACTTCCTAGTCCTAGGTGGTTCAACTTCCTGTCCTAAGACCCCATTTCCCAGGAGTCTCTGGGCATTACTGTGTATAAAAATCGCCCAGCATGCACCTCTCCCTGAAAACCAGGCAGAAAAAGGAACCTGGCTTTGCATGCCCACACATATGATGGATACAACCACAACATGAGCTGGAGGATATAAGGCAAGTGTTTGAAATGATTTCTGGAATGATTGGGGAGCTATTAATATGTTTTAGGGACTATTTTTATTTTGAAAAGTTGTATTTATTGATATTGTCATAACAAATACACAAACAAGGCCAAGTGGGCCGTACACACAAAGAATCTATGTACAATTTTTTAGCATTGGCTCATGTACCCCACCCCACACAATGATTGGAAAATACCAATATAAAGGCCACCAACTCACAATAATAATCAGTATTTCAAACAGATACGTCAAGCAGTTATAGACATATTACACACATACGCATAATAACTCCTATTACAGCTGCACTCCATGAGGCGCCACTCAGTCCGCCACCGTAAGTTTACTATTTATCCAACTGCCCCAAACCTTTTTAGGGACTATTTAATGTGATTCATTTTAGTTTGCAAAAATCCTGCTTTAAAGTACCTCTTTTATTATATATTTGAATACCGTATAAGGATGTTCAAGATAAAATATAGCAGTTCACTTTAAAATGACTTATAATTAGGGACCAATTACAAAGTACTTGAGCATAATGTATTACTATCTGTTTTCTGCATCAGGAAACTAAAAGGTTAATCACTAAGAGGTAATTATTAAGATGTCTTACGGGCATTTCAATAATTACTTTAATTGTTGATTGAGGGCAATAGCTCTGATAGTGTCATGCTTGGTTCAGCCACACCAATTACATTGCATATTTAAGAGATTATTTGTTGGTCTGTGTGTATTAGTGACATTTTCCTCAAATGTCTTTTAGAAATTTGTACCTTTATCACTCCTGCATGAGTCACGTCTAGATTATGGGCTTTGCCAACATTACAAGGAAATCAGTGGATAAACTCTGAGTCCTAGAATCACCTGCACTCTCTTGAAGATAAGTGCATTCATCTCCCAGCTGATACCTTTGTTTTTTAAGAATTTCTCTGCTACTAGATCCTTTCATATGTTAAGTGATGCCTGTCGTATGATGTAACCCTGGCATAAAGAGTGTAGGCTTTTGCCAAATACATAAAAGAGCTTTTATGATGCCTACCTACAGACCCCTCTTTAATCCCTTACCCAGGGATATTAAATTCCTTTCTCTAATCATACAATGAATCCAACTTGAAATATCATCCCTCTCGTTATTATTTTATTTTGGACGTTACCCTGAAATTGTATAATTAATCTGTGATCTGTGAAAGGGTCAACAGAGAAACGTAAGTCATGTATGTGGGTAACAGCCAACCCATTCACTTTTAGGGAGCCATTACAGTACAGAACAAATATAGTTAAACAAAGAGAGGAACCTGATTAGCTTCACTGAAGTGGCTCTTTCTTGCGTTCGCCTCCTGCCCTTCAAAGAAACCTGTCATGAGAGATATGTAAGCTGCCATTGTTGAGCCCATCTGAAAATAGTTTCTGAGTCACTGGCCAGGAACAAGTATGATGAGCAATTGTCAGAGAATCAGTGGGGCAGCCATGCTTTTTTGTGCCTCTGTGTTTTTGGAAAGGGTCGGGGACTTTTTTTCCTGCAAAAAGCAGCGTTTTGCATGTAATAGAATTCAATGGACCTGCATCCAAAACGCAAGTACCACGTTTTTGATGTGTTTTTTTAACCTGTTTATAGCTGGTTGTTAAAGGAAATGTAAAAAAAAAAAAAAATTGGCAGCAAACAAAAACCGCAAATCGCGGTAAATTCACAGCAAAATCGCGGTAAAAACGTGTGTCAAAAAACGCAGCAAGCACCGCAAAAACGCTCAAAAGCAACATGCATAGGTGTAAATCGAGCCTTATGCCGCGTTTTTCAAGTATTTATTGTTTATTACTCAAGGACCTATGGACTTTATTTTTAGTTATTTGTTTATTTATTTCTATTTATGTATTGGTTAGTAATTTCATTTAACTGCATCAATTGACATGAGATTGCTTGCAATATAGTAACTGATCATTTTTAATGTTGGACACATTAGTTTTTTATTACCATATGCTATTAGTCACATATTAGTTTATTACTAGCCTGTTTTTGGTATTATAATTTTGGTGATTGGAATTTCCTTAATTAATACTTACAGCACATGATTAGGGGACAGCGCGATTTATTTTTATTTTCCTACCATTGGGGATGCCATCTCATCCCTTAAAACCCGAACACATATGAATTGCACAGGTTCTGTGGCTGATTAAGGTGTTAATTAAACTCACTTGGTGCCTTATCTGCATTAAAGGGGTGTTCCAGCCCAAAAATGTGTTTATTAAAAGTCAGCAGCTACAAAAAGTGTAGCTGCTGGCTTTTAATAAACACTCACTTACCTGCTCCTACGTTCCAGCGACGCGCCGACCGGGGCTCCGCTCCTCTCCCCCCCTCCCCGGCCGGCGTCTCCATCCTGACTGTGGGCACCCAGCCGTGACAGCCTTCGGCTTCACGGCCGGGCACCCACTGCGCATGCGCGAGCCGCACTGCGCATGCGCGCGCGGCGCGGCTCGCCTCTGATTGGAGAGGCGATCGCATGGGACCTGTCAGTGTCCCATGTGATCGCCTACAGGGAGGGGCTGGTGTAGGCGATTAAGCTTAATCGCCTAACCAGCCCCTCGGCGGAAGCAGGAAGTGGGACAGGAAGTCCCACTCCTACTGAAGCCCCCACTCCCCCCCCAAAAAAATTACATGCCAAATGTGGCATGTATGGGGGTAAGGAGTGGGATAAGAGGAAGTTCCAAATTTGGGTGGAACTCCTCTTTAAATTAGCATCAGAACCTGTGTAATTCATACCGGGGCAGGAGGGGAGGCTGCCCTGGGTGCAATGGTTTATTGCAGGGATAGGGGGGGCGCAGTTTTGGCATCTTTTTGCCCTGGGCACTGGATGATCTTGTCCCGGGAATGAATTCATATGTCTTCGGGTTTAAAGAGATGAGGTGGCAACCCTAGCTACCATAAACAGCTACACCAGCTCCAGTTTTGGTAAGCGGAGGTCCCATGAAAAAAAAAAAATATATTAAAAGCCAACAGCTACAAATACAGCAGCTGCTGACTTTTATTATATGGACACTTACCTGTCCAGGGCACCCGCGATGTCGGCAGCTGAAGCCGATCTGTCACTCGGGGATCGGCTGCTGCCGCCGCCAGCCTTGCGGCTTCACTTCCTGGTTTGCTACTGTGCATGTGCGAGTCACACTGCACGTCCTTACTGTTCCCTGCTGTCTTCTGGGAACTGTGTGTCTCCCAGAAGAGAGCGGGGGAGGACAGAATAGGCACCGGAAGTGGCAAAGGTCACCTCGATCTATGCCAGAAAATGGGAGCAAATACCTGTATTAGACATGTATCTGCTTCCTCCTCCCCCCCTGAAAGGTGCCAAATGTGGCACCAGAGGGGGGGAGGATTCCAAAAAGTGGAAGTTCAATTTTTGGGTGGAACGCTTAATGCCATTGAACTGTGTTAGTGTAAAGTGCTTGTAATGTGTTTGTAATGTGTTTGTAATATGTTTGTGTAATCTTTAGTATTATTCTTTATTTGTCCACTGTTTATGTACATTCATACATGGAAATAAAGGCTTATTCTGCTGAAACTTCAGTTTCTGGAGGATGTGGGGAGTTATATCTCCCTTCGACTTTCTATGTCTCTCAGGTCTTTACACTTTCACAGTAATTATAGGTACCCTACTGCCACTTTTGGTCTTCTATAATGTAGAAGCAGGACTGAGAACCATTCTCATAAAGTGGGAGGACTGAGACCCCAAGGTAGGTGGGAACAAAGTCAACAGCTATTTAAAATAGAAGTTCAGCATTTTTTTTTTTTTCAAGAATCATACTTACCTAGGTGGATGAAGTATCGCCCCGCCGCCGGCTCTAAGGCAGAACCAAGCGATCAAATGCCACTGATTCCTCGATTCTCAGAGCTCCATGAGCCAGCTCTACCCTTCCCACACTCGCTGGATCACTGGGCTGTGGATGGAGCGGAAGAAGCTCGCTGAGAGGGTTGTGAGAGGATCCCAACCATATTGTCATAATCTTGCCCGAGCCTGGACCGGCTCTGTGATGTCTGCTGACAGCGGACTTCGGCCCGCTGTCTGCTGAAAACAGGTCACAGCAGTGCAGAACAAACTGCACTCCTGTGATCCACAGGAAAGGTACAGCCAAACGAGCTTTGGTGCCTCAGGGGATATAAGATGCCATCAGTCATTTAGCCCACCATACTTTTCCTATAGTTGAGTTACACATTTCTGTGGACTGACCTTTGTACATCCTAAAATGTAAGACATCACATTGCATTTTTATAGTCATAGGCCTGGTCATCGAAAGCAACTCCCATGAGCATTTTTTTCCAAAAAGTAGCATGGAAGTTGCCATTGCAGATGTCTTGTACTGAAAAAATTATGGTCTAGCTGTCATGCTCACCTTCCGACTTCAATACTTTTTGTCTTTGCATACTTGTTACAAATCACTGATTTAAAAGTATTGAAGCCATAGGATCAGAATAGTATTCAGGCAACTGGATCAGCATATTAGTCAGGCAACTATTATTTTTAGGTTAGCAAAGGCAGCCCCATAGTTTTTCTCAAGTATATTTATAACTACCAATTTGTATTTGACTTTAGAAAACAATAAAACTGATCATCTGACAAAATTACCTTAAGCCCTGGTTCACATTGGTGCGATTTGACATGTTAAATCGCATGTCAAATCGGCAGCATTCTCCCGCAATTGCCGGCAATAGCAACATCCTAATCGGTGTGATGCCGCATCTGCGGCGCTGCACCAATTTCAAAAAGTAGTTTCTGTACTACTCTTTGCAATTTCAGCCCACGATTTACATTGACATCTGTGCAGAAACTGCACAGATGTCTCTGTAATGGCGGCGAAATCGGGATTGACAATCTGAACTTGCACGGCTTAACTCCCGCAGCGAATGTGAACCTGGGCTTACATACGGTTTCTGACATTAGTTATCAGCCCCAAACTGTAGGCTGGCAATAACCTGATGTACATGGTATGTGCCTAGTGTGTATTGTACATTAAAGCTGGACCCCAGGCAAACAACTAAATACACATGTAAACTGTTTTACCTGCCAAAGTATTTGTATTCCTTTCCATCCAATCCTTAGGTTCACATTGCTCTGCCACATAGCACATTCCTGCCTGGCAAGGAAGGGAACCAGATTTTTGCCAAGGAATTTGGTTGCTTTTAGTTTTTGGCTATGCATATTCCCCTTTATCACCACTCCACTAGAAATAGTAATTTCTTACAGCTTAATTACACTTTGTTGCAATATTCTAAGACAGATGAGGACTAGTTAGACAAGAAACTTCTTTGTATAAGGCTGGGAGCCAAAGGTTGTGTACCTATAGGCTCTAGTGGCGGAAATCCGTCCCTGGGCTTATACATAGGCAATTCTAAATTGTATTCATTGCTCTTTTAGATGGTAATCTTTTCGTTTTAGTGGTGTAATAAACAGAAAATTCCAGACTATACCATTTCAATTTCTAGACAAGTAATATTAATGAGCCTATATAATATAAAAACAGTTTTATGTTTGTATCATATTCTATTTAGTTGTGTGTACTGAGGTTCTACGAATTGCATTAAGAAACAGTAAATGAAAAGTTGAAGAATGATGTTGCAGTCAATATTTTGTTTTGTTTAGGTGGACAGGTATTTTTCTCTTTGACGTCTTTCTGCCGCATTCTTCCTCACTGTAAGCAAACAGCCCAGGCTGAGAACAAAGAACCATCAAACTGAGTGGGCAGAAGAAACCTACTCTCCCTTCCTGAACTAATTAAGGTAATCTGGTATCCATCAAAAAAGATCATGTCATTGTTCAGAGAAACTAGGTTTCTCTTCACAAGAGCAGTGTAATTTACTATGCATTGCTTGATTGCTGATTGTAATAAAATACATGATTTTTATTTAAGAAACTAATTAGGAAGAGCAGAGATGTTCAGTATCCATAATTAAGCAGTCCTAGATAGCTTCGTAGCCTGAACAGCGGGAAGCAGATCTGACTAAATCAGTTGAAGCCACATTTTGAAGGCTAATTAATAAGACAGGTATACCGCCCAGGTAAGGTATAAATACCTATCCAACCACACTCCTCTGTCACCTCACTGCTGCCTTTGCTACAATTCTCTAATGCACATAGGTTTTTTGGTAAGGGGAGAATGTAACCCTCCCCAATGTGAGTGTACTATTTTTTGAACTGACACCATTGGAGGGACACTATTCCTCCCACTGATGCCATTGATGGGGCACTATTCCTCCCACTAACACCATTGATGGGGCAATATTCCTCCCACTGACACCGTCAATGGAGCACTATTTCTTGAACTGACACCATTGAAGGGACACTATTCCTCCCACTGACACCATTGATGGGGCACTATTCGTCCCGCTGACATCATTGTTGGACCATAATTCTTCACATTGATACCAACAATGCGGCACCATTCGTCCTGCTAAAACCAATGATTTTGTATTTCCACTGATGTTAGTACATTTTCTACTCCCATTAGCCATAGTCCGGCCCCCTAAACCTGGAGGACAATAAACTGGCCCTTTGCTTGAACAGTTTGGAGCCCCTTGTTCTATTCCATTAAATGTATACGTGTACATGTGTTCACGCATGATTATTTGCATACACATTTAAATGACAGACCTCAGGAGCAGGTTTTTCTATTTGGATTTTACAGATCGGAATGCAGAGCAAGTTTTACATACTTTGTGCATGGGCCCATAGAAAACAAGTGTATTCAGATCAGTAAAATAAATAAATAAATAAACAGTACTTGTTTTTGCGGCTCTGTGCATGAGCCCTTAAAGTGCTTTTGGGTTTAACTGTAGCCTCCTGTCACTTAATTCTGCAATGTGTAATATCACTCAGAACTAGAGCGTGCCAGTCAAAACTCATTACTTATATAGCCATTAGGGTTTGATAATGTGGGTTTCACATGGGAGAAAGATACAAAAGGAATTTAATGCCGATGTTGAGCCAGAGGTGGGTTGCACTAGAGGCAGCAATTGAACATATGTCACCAAGACCAAAACTTCTGTACTGCCCTGCTCATATACTGGAATACGACCACACTCTGCAAAGGCACATTGATGTAATGGTGTGATTTTTGTATGTACACTGCTCAAAAAAATTAAAGGAACACCTTTGAATCAGAACTCCTGGGATATTGATCTGGTCAGTTAAGTAGCAGAGGGGGAGGGGTGTATACAATGGGGGTTTTTAATCAGTTTCAGCTGCTTTGCTGTTAATTGAAATTAACAACAGGTGCACTAGATGGGCACCAATGAGACGACCTCCAAAACAGTTTTTTCAGGTGGAGGTGTCTGACATTTTTTTCCCCTATTTATCTTTTCTGACAGTTTTTCACTAGTTTTGCATTTGGCTAGGGTCAGTGTCACTACTGGTAGTACAAGGCGATACTTGGACCCTATAAAGGTTGCACAGGCAGTCCAACTCCTCCAGGATGGCACATCAATATGTGTCATTGCTAGAAGGTTTACAGTGTCTCCCAGCACAGTCTCAAGAGCATGGAAGAGATTCCAGGAGACAGGCAGTTACTCTAGGAGAGCTGGACAGAGCCGTAGAAGGTCCATAACCCATCAGCAGTACCGGTATCTGCTCCTTTGTGCAAGGAGGAACAGGATGAGCACTGCCAGAGCCCTACAAAATGACCTTCAGCAGGCCACTGGTGTGAATGTCTCTGACCAAACAATCAGAAACATACTTAATGGGGGTGGCCCGAGGGCCCGACATCCTCTAGTGTGCTCTGTGCTCACTGCTGGACACTGTTCAGCATGACCGGTTTGGTGGTGGGTCAGTGATGGTCTGGGAGACATATCCATGGAGGGACGCACAGACCTCTACAGGCTACACAATGGCACGCTGACTGCCATTGGGTATCATGATGAAATCCTTGGACCCATTGTCAGACCCTATGCTGGTGCAGTGGGTCCTAGGTTCCTCCTGGTGCACGACAATGCCTGGCCTCATGTGGAGATAGCATGCAGCCAGTTCCTGGAGGATGAAGAAATTTATGCCATTGAATGGCCCCTACGCTCACCTGACCTAAATCTAAATTAACACCTCTGGTACATTTTCTTTCACCTCAGTCTGTTCAGGAGCTCAGTGATGCTCTGGTCCAGATCTGGGAGAAAATACTCCAGGACACCATCCGTCGTCTCATTAGTAGCATGCCCTGATGTTGTTAGGCATGCATACAAGCGCTTGGGTGCCATACAAACAACTGAGGACCATTTTGAGTTGTTGCAATGAAATTTCAGCAAAATGGACTAGCTTGCTGCATCATTTTTTCACTTTGATTTTTCGGGATGTCTTTGAATTCAGCCCTCTGTAGGTAGATAATTTTAATTTCCATCAGATGATGTGCCATCCTTTCATTACTAACACATCACCCAGTCCATATTAGTATAGCTATCCAGCATGAGATTTTTGCCCGTTGAGATCTGATATGTTTTCAAAGTGTTCCTTTAATTTTTTTGAGCAGTGTATTTATAAATGCAACTGAGACCCATGTTTTTACCAAAAGAGGCAGAGGATGATATTTGACTTGTTTACTTGGTCAGAGACTTACTGAGTAATTAAGTAAAAGAGGAGATAGCTCTAGAAACTAATTGGCAGTTTTTTTATTTTCTCGAAACTTTTCTCTTTAACGATCTTTGGTTACCATATGTACATTAGCCAGTTATCCAAAACAACATTTACATCATATGTGCAAATTCTATAAGCGAGTCCCCTCATTGCAATCACGATAGACATAACGCTTCTACTGAAGTCAGTGATCTACAATTCTACGTAAACATCTCAGTACTGCATTTGCAGTCCCTCAAGTCTTATCTCTCATCGGCCCAAACAAGTCAAGATATAAAATTATTTAGCCCATGAATAGGAACTCTGTTATACTTCTAAACCAAGGAAGTAAAAGATTTGCTACTGAACTGAGAAAACGCAAGTTTGTTCGTAGGGTAGGAAAACATTTTTGTATTATGTTTGTATCAAATTTCTTGGATTTTTTTACAAGTGGGTTGAGAAAGACACACAGCAATTGAATACAGCTGTGGAGCCCGGTTTAAATAATGAATACTCTCTCTGATTTGGCAAAGAATTGCCTCCCTGTAATATTTTGACAAAAAATACAAGTCTCTCTTTAGAAAGGCTCTAAAGTTGTTTGTATTTTCGGTTCCTCCTGTAACTTTACATGAAATCTTGTAATACCGAGTCTAATCCTGACAAACATTGTCTGCACAGTGCTAGCCTGAAAAAAAAAGGACATTGATGAAATAAAGCACACTGAAGGCTTACATGGGTGTGAAAGGCTATCAACACTAGAAACCTAATATGGCGACCCTGACCCTAAATAATTATGTTTGGATACTGAGGACGTCAGTTCCTACTGTTCTCTAGTGGGTGGCATAGTATTTACTGTGTGGCCGGTCTATTTTTAGATGCATTATATGTTGGGTTCAGCCAAGTGATACTCCGGGCTAGACATGGGTGCTGCTTCTTTGATGCATCCATTTTGTCATGCCTGAGGATAGTTGTGGATATACATGTCTGGTTAGCTGCTTAAAGTTATAAACTAGGGTGGTTTAGGTAGGTTTAATGGGGACATATTGGATGTGCATATGGATATGTGCACTTGCCGGTTTGTGCTCCTGCTTTCTTTTCCCCTCTCTCTCCCCTCCCTCTCCCCGTTTTCCCACTTTTTTGTCACATATTGTCTAGTGCAGATGTGTTTGTCTTGATACTTCTGCAAATATGATGATACTAATGCTACTTCTTATGATGTCTTTGTAATTTGACTGATGATTTAGATGCATGTTGAGCTGCCCAGAAGAAGCAGATAAGGATTCTGCAAAATGCGTTGATTTACTGTATACACAAGCATCCTTCAAGCTTTTACATCAACTGAGTATCATTTTTGGTCAATGTTCTATATGGCCTAATGTTACTGTCAAATAGGGATGAGCTTGATGTTCAAGTCAAACGTAAGTTCGACTCGAACATCGGTTGATCACCTGTTCACAAAACATTATGCAGTGTTCGAAAGCCGCGGAACACTGTTAAAGTCTATGGGACACTAACATTTAAAGTCTTATATGCAAGTTGTTGTCATAAAAAGTGTTTGGGGACCCGGGTCCTGCCCCAAGGGACATGTATCATTACATCACATGTAATACAAAAAAAGTTTACAAAATTGCAGTTTTTTCAGGAGCAGTGATTTTAATAATGCTTAAAGTGAAACAATAAAAATGAAATATTTCTTTAAATATCATGCCTGGGGGTGACTATAGTATGTCTGTAAAGTAGCGCACTTTTCCAGTGTTTAGAACAGTAACACAGCAAAATGACATTTCTAAAGGAAAACAAGTAATTTAAAACTGGTATGGGTTCCCACCCCAGTTCATTACCAGGCCCTTTGGGTCTGGTATGAAAATAAAGGGGAACCCCGAACCAAAATAAAAAAAAAATGCGTGGGAGTCCCCCCAATATCCATACCAGACCCTCTGAGCATGCATTCTGGCAGGTCGCAGGAAAAGAAGGGGAACGAGAGACTGCCCCCACTCCTGAACTGTACCAGGCCACATGCCCTCAACATGGGGATAAGGTGCTTTGGGGGACAACTCCAAAGCACCTTATCCCCATGTTGATGGGGACAAGGACCTCGTCCCCCAGATCCCGCCCCCCCCATGTGAATTGGTACCCCCCACCAATTCACAAAAAAAGTGTCAAAATAGGGGACACTTATGGCCCATACACACGAACCGAATATCGGACGAAAACGTACGTCCGATGATGGATCGTACGATTTTCGTATCGTGTGTACACTACTTTCGACAGCCGATCACGACCGTTCATCCGATTAAATTCGATCGGACAAGCGCGAAAATTTTTCTCGTCCGATGTCCGATCGTCCGATTTTCGTTTAGTCAGTACAGCCGTCGTCCGACAATACAATACAAATACATTACAACACGTGACATCACTTCCGATCGTTTTTTTCTATCGTACGAGAATTTTCGTGAGTTTAAAAACCTATTTTATTTTACTCGCGATTATTAAGCGAAAAAAGTCGTACGATCCGTCGGCCGATATTCGGATCGTGTGTATGGGCCATTATGCCGCGTACACACGATCATTTTCTGTGATGAAAAAAAACGACGTTTTCTGTGAAGTAAAAAACGACGTTTTTGAAACGTCACTTTTCAAAGACGATGTTACATACACACCATCGTTTTTTTCACAAAAAGCGAGGTTACGTTCACCACTCTTTTCCATTGAAGCTCGCTTCATAACTAGCTTCTGGGCATGCGCGGGTTGAAAAACGTCGTTTTAAACAACGTTTTTGCTACACACGGTGACTTTTTGTGAAACAAAAAACAACGTTTTGAAAAACGACACAAAAAATTCAAGCATGTTGGAATTTTTTTTTGGTAGTTTTTTTACACACGATCAATTTAAATGACGTTTTAAAAAACAACGTTTTTTTTCATCGGAAAAAACTACCGTGTGTACGCGGCATTAGGGACAAGTCCTTTATAATAAAAAAAAATGTCCTGCGATGTCCAATTATCTTCTATCATGCCACCTGACAAACTAAAAAATAAGAAAAATGCAACAGCTCCGCCTCCATGGGAGGCTCCCACCAAGTGACGCTTCTTCTTCCTTTGACAGCTGTTATATAGCTGAGGGCATTTCCCGCATCGCATAAGTGTGAACCAGGGCTCAATCAATCCATCCATGGGTAGGCTGGTTGTACTTAAGTCAAGTGACCTGTCACGATCACTATTCTTCCTCCCTCACAGTCTGAGTTTTTTGACAGACTTTGCGGGTTCATGCACAGATGTCCATTCAAATTGCCCCCAAAGTCACCAAAAGTAGTACAGTAACTACTTTTGAGAATCGGTGCACCGATTCAGATGGTGATATTGCCGGGAATATCTGCTGATTTGGAAATCAAGCAGAAGCTTAATTAAATCGCCCCCCATGTGTTTTAAGGGTTCAAGGCCCCCCTCCTTCATCAGGAATGAGAAACAGGAAGATGTAATACCATATACATACTGTGTATGTATATATATATATATATATATATATATATATATATGTGTGTGTGTATGTGTGTATATATATATAATGTCTGTATTTAACTGCTTGATGGGCTTCTTTTGGGCCTGGCTGGTTCACATGTATGTGTTTTGGCGGCCCACATTTCCGGATGCACAGCAGCCCATTCATTTGAATGGGCCGCTATGCCTGCGTTTCCTGCAAAGAAAAGCGCATGCCTCATGTAATAGGCTGCGCGCACGGCACACCTATGCCCATCAAGCAATGAAATACAGCACTGTCTGTCCATTCTGCTGTCTGCTGTGACTTATCTGCAGTTCCTGCACTGTCAAACTTGCTGCATTTTTAGACGTTTAGGTCACGCTTTTAAAAACAGAGTGCGTTTGTGTGTGCAAGAACTGCAGGTAAGTAGCATGGTGCAAAAGCAGAATGGATTTCAAGGCAACTGTATTTTTAAAATGCTGAATGCACCTTTTTTCTGCAAATCAATGGGCTGCTGTGCCTCCACAAATGAGGGCCGCCAACACATATACATGTGAACCAGCCAGGCCCAAAATAAGCTGGAGGGGGGCCCAAAAAAAATGTTTGCCCAGGGCCCAAACCATATTAAAGACGGCTCTGCTCTCTTCTCTTTTATACTTAGTAGCTCCTGCTGGATTTTGCTTTTAATCCCCTTGGGAAAGCTTCCATTTGTGGACGGACATTTTATAGTTAAACAACCTGATCACATTGCTATAATCTTTTTATATGGACTATAGACTGAAGGATTTAGGAATAAATGGTTGTGGAACGAATCATTTGAGTTTCCATTGTTTCTTATGGGGAAATTTGCTTTGATATACAAGTGCTTTTGGATCACAAGCATGTTTCCAGAACGAATTATGCTCGCAATCCAAGGTTTTACTGTACTAAAATTAATACACTTTTACTGGACTTGTACTAACAGGTGATATTCTCATACTTTTACATTTTGCTTCATTTAAAATGGGTGTGGTTTTACAAGCAGAATACTAGTAACCCAATGCCATATTTTAATTTAACATATATAAAAAAGCTGTAATTGTAGGGGTAAGCAAACACAAAAGTAAACAAATACAATGAAACCCTGGTAGTAACAGTGAACATGTAAACAAGGTTTTAACCACTTAAGGACCGCCTCCTGCACATTTACGTCGGCAGAATGGCACGGCTGGGCACAGGCACGTACCTGTACGTCCCCTTTAAGTGTCAGCCGTGGGTCGCACACGCCCGCAACCCGATCCGCGGCCGCGGGACCCGCGGACCCAAACACAGGAGCTGAAGAACGGGGAAGGTGTGTGTAACGCCCCCCTCTTTTCTGGTTGTATAGTGGCAGGCTAGTGCTGTATAGTGGCAGGTTAGGGTAGTATCGTTTCAGGCGGGGGCAGTACAATGTCAGGTTAAGGTAGTATAGTGTCAGGCTAGGATTGTATAATGTCAGGCTAGGGAAATTAAACAGGCTAGGGCAGTATAGTGGCAGGTTACGGCATTATAGTGGCAGAATAGGGCTGTATAGTGGTTGGTTACGGCATTATAGTGGCCGGCTAGTGCTGTATAGTGGCAGGTTAGGGTAGTATAGTGTCAGGCTAGGATTGTATAATGTCATGCTAGGGAAATTAAACAGGCTAGGGCAGTATAGTGGCAGGTTACGGCATTATAGTGGCAGAATAGGGCTGTATAGTGGCTGGTTACGGCATTATAGTGGCCGGCTAGTGCTGTATAGTGGCAGGTTAGGGTAGTATAGTGTCAGGCTAGCATTGTATAATGTCAGGCTAGGGAACTTAAACAGGCTAGGGCAGTATAGTGGCAGGTTACAGCATTATAGTGGTAGAACAGGGCTGTATAGTGGCTGGTTACGGCATTATAGTGGCAGGCTAGAGAAGTATAGTGGCAGGTTATTGTAGTATCGTTTCAGACAGAGGCAGTACAATGTCAGGTTAAGGTAGTATAGTGTTAGGCTAGGATTGTATAATGTCAGGCTAGGGAAATAAAACAACAGGCTAGGGCAGTAAAGTGTCATGCTGACTTTTTTTTTACTTTTGTTGAAACTGCAGGTATATATACAGTATATAAACATCCTGAAAAACTAGATTATCAGATCGCACCACAAAGCATACACACTTGCTCTCACTTCTTATCTGCTCAGCTCACACATGACACACGGTCACCACCAGAATAAGGCGGAGTGGGCATGATCTCTGAAGCATTCACTTCCCACCCACTTATACTGCAGGAGAAAGCAAGGAGGCAAAATGTGCCAACTCCACACACTGTTGATGGACGCCACATTGACAAAGCTGATTAATTCCTCATGGGATGAAACACATTATAGGGGGTTCTCCCACAAGTGAAGCTGAAGCCACTTGATTGATTTTTATCACTGTGATGTACATCAACAGTGTATGGAATTGCACCATTTTGTTGTGGACTTTGGCCTGACCAGCAATTGGCAGTAGGAACTTGAACCAGCCGGTGGGACAATCTTTTTCTAGGCTTGAAACACCTGACATGGGTTCAAATCTTTACCCACTCTGTAAAATTCTCACTCATTCTAGACATACACAAAAGAAAAAAAAAAGATCAAGTTTCTAATACAGTAAAAAGCCTAATTCGTTCTGGAAACATGCTTGTAATTCAAAGCACTTGTATATTAAAGCAAATTTCTCCATAAGAAATAATGAAAACTCAGATGATTCACTCCACAACCATTTATTTATAAGTCTTTCAGTCCATAGTCCATATAAAAAAAAGATTATAGCAATGTTATAGATTGTGTAACCATTAATGTCCATCCACAAATGTAAGCCTCCACCAGGGGATTAGAAGTAAAATACAGCAAGAACTACAGAGTATAAGAGAGAGGCATCTCCAAGTGTAGCAATATGGTTACATTTAATGAAGGTAAAACATTTAGTAACTCAGATGGTTGATGATTAAAGGGGCACATCTAAGTATGCAGGAATCAGGGGTAAAGCTGTCCACATAGATCATCCCCCACACCACCGGCTCTCACCGTTGTCAGTCTGCAATCGTGACCGGGAAGACTACCCTGCAGTAGAGTGATCTGAAAGCGAGGCTTAAACCACTCATGGAAGGGATGTGTCTATGTGGACAGCTTTACCCCGAACGCCTGCATACTCTTTTAATCATCAACCATGTGAATTGCTAAATGTTGTACCTTCATTAAATGTAACCATATTGCTACACTTAGAGGCGCCTCTCTTCTCTTTTATACTCAGTTGTGACACTACTTGTATATCAAGACATCGCTTGTATACCAAGTCAAAATGTATTAAAAAATGTTGCTTGTCTTGCAAAACGCTGTCAAACCATGTTGCTCTCAAACCACTTGTAAACAGTATCTGGACAACCTGCACTACAAATTCTTATGATTTTTATTTCAGTTGGATTATTGGACTCGGCACACAATCCTAACCTGTTAATTATTCACTGTAATCAGATTTAACTTGCAGAGCTCTTTAGTAATGACTCTTATGCGATATCTCCAGCTATCCCGTTTGTATATTAACTCAATTCAATGTTCCCTTCAAATTTCTTTGAATTGTAAATCAAACCCTGATAATGTAAGCCAAAGCAAAGGAGTATTGGCATTTTGTGTTGCAAGATCTATAATGCAATGATAATCTTCTAACTGTAGAATTGTTGGTTCTTTCTTCACATTACTTAACTATTCTGTAACCTGTGCTAACTCATAACGTTCTTAGACCTAAATGTGACCAAACAAAGATGGTCGAACAATGTCAATTTTGGCCTTTCAATACTCATCCAATCAAAATGTACTTCTTTGGAGATAGGTTGTTATTAGTATAGCAAATGGATTAAATGGTTTTATTTTCTAAATAGGTAAGCTGGTTCACTTATCTTTTCCTTCGATTTCCCTTGTTTTCTTTGTCTGAATTTCTCACTTCCTGTTTCTCCTCAGTAAGGTTGCCCCCATCATCCGAGCTGTTCTGGCTGGGGGTTAGTCAGCCAGAACAGCTTACTGAGGAGGAACAGGAAGTGAGAAATTCAGACAAAGAAAACAAAGAAAAAAAAACATTTAGGTGTCTGTTTATGAAGCAGTGAACAGTGGTGATCCCAAGGATCACCACTGATCACAGCCCATAAACAGTTTATGAAACAGAGATAATTGGGGGGAGAAGTGTTTGAATTTGTTTTCCGGACGATTTTCTCTACACACAGAGAAGTCTCATAGACTGACACAGTAACGGCCAGTTTATGAAGCTGTGATCTGAGCACTTCACTGGTGATCTAGTCAGAATTCACACTCCCTGATTCACCAGCTCAGAGGTGGTGAAGCGGGGAGTAAAGAGGGAATCCCAGGGGTTCTGAGGAGGAAGGAGGAAGATTTTTAACTTCCTTCTACCTCGTTCAGACCCCCCAACACTGTAACCATGTCCCCCTGTAATATATATGTGTATACATATATATATACATACATACAGTATATATAATGTGTATATATATATAATATGTGTGTATACACATGTGTATATATAATGTGTGTGTATTCATATATATATTATGCAGGGGGACTCGTTATTTTAATTACATTAACCACGCCGTCTTTCAGTGAACTGAGCGGTGATAATTTATCACTGCTCAATAAACTGACATCTCCGTATTTCTGTGAATTTCTGGTCTGTTCTCCACTGTTTGAAGCATTGGTAGATCACTTCACTCCTCCAAGGGTGAAGCGATCTTCTCTGCTTCATAAACCGGCACACAGAGGAGAAAAATCTTCACTGTGAATGCTGGAGAAAGAAGCAGTGATTTCACTGCTTCATAAACGGACACCTGTGAAGGGAAATGGAAGGAAAAGATAAGTGAACCAACAATGCACTCGCTTAAAGGAACCTATTTAAAAATAAAAAAACAAACCTTTACAACCCCTTAAACATAGCTTCAGCATTCACAATAAAACTTGGTTTCTGATTGTTCGGGTGGGTCGCCTGGTCCTGTAAGGTTGATGGTACATCTGGATCTCCCCCCCCCCTTTTTTTTCCTCTCTTCCTTTCTTTTTTCTCTTTCTTATCGCCTCCGTTTTGTCTCCTTACTTAGTGAGACCCTCTGGCTCTTTTTTCTCTGTTTATTGTTATACACTATCGGTGTCTACTGTGTAAAATTGATCCAGAGACTCCCCAGTACCTGGTATTCCTTGGTTTCTATCCTGTTATGGACACCATAGAATGCCTAGGGAACCCAGATGTCAGGTATGTTTGGTAAGAGATAAAAAAAGTGGGGGCTGATTTTTTGCAGTCAGGGCTACATCGTCCAGTTTAATAAAAAATGGCCGACATTCGGCTTGTGTATGCCAGAAGTCCGTTGGATGACCATGCTGGAAAACCAGCAACCAATGGCTGAGAACGCTGATTGGAGTGTTCTGGTGGGGCGCGGGGTGGGGGGTCCTCCTGTCACAACACAACAGCTCAGCAGGGGAGATCACTGTACTAACATCAGATCATTAGCACAGCAGCTTATACCTGAGCTGTCAGTTTTCTTTTTTCATTCAACCCCTCTGGCTGTGTACTAGCCTTGCACAAGGCAGCGGAATATCTTGCTAATCAACTCGTCTTGCAGAGTTCATGTACTATGATCTTCTGATCTTTGCCCTTCAATGAAATGTACAGCCTTACTTAAGATAACAGTGTCTTAGGATGTTGAAGTACAATGAACTTAACCATAACAGCAGCTTTCTTCATTAGACTTAAAACATTAGACTTAATCTGTGGCCAAATTATGGACATTCAAGTATTTACAAATTCTTAAAGTAAGTCAAAGTGATACTAAAGCTTTGTGGGTTTAAAACATTTTTAAAAAAAATAACAAACATGTCATACTTACCTCCACTGTACAATTTATTTTGCAAAGAGTGACCCTGATCCTCCTCTTTTGGGGTCCCACAGCGGCTCTTGCAGCCCCTCCCCGCAATAGCTAATGCCCTCTGGGAAGCTCTCTCCCAAGCGAGTTACCTTGCGGGCGCGCTCCCGCAAGTGTATGACTCGGCCCTACCCCTGGCGGCCGCATGATTGGATTTGATTGACAGAAGCAGGAGCCAATGGCTGCACTGCTATCAATCAATGCCGAGACTCTGTGGAGAAGAGGATGCCGAGGACGCGCACAGCAGGTGAACGGGCTCACGTAAGTAAAAAACACAAACCTTTACAACCGCTTTAACTTTAAAAACAAAACCCCACTGACATCTGTAACTGCAGGCACTGTAAATTATTCATCATAGTTCACAGCAGAAGCACCAAAACCATCCAAAGAACTTGTATGAAAGATCATTTACTGTTTATTAACGATAAATATGCAAATAAAAACATAATAAATATGTAAATACTTAAATGTTCATAGTTTGGCCACATATACTTTAGCCTAGGTTCACGCTGGTGCGGTGCGGGGAGACGCATGTGATTCGAACAGGAATCGTACTGCATTCCTGTTCAAATCACATAAGATTCTTTGCAGTGCGATTTGAGACCATTCATTTTGTATGGCTCAAATCGCACCATAACCATATGAAAAATTCGCATTCACCCTTTTTTTTTGCCACTGCGTACTGCGAAGAGTTTTTGGAGTGTCGTTAAGTTAATATCGAGACCATGGCATGAACCGAGTGTGACTGATGCGGTGCACAGGAATCGCTACAAATCCTGCACTTCATCAGCTTGAACCTGGGCTAAAAGATATTTTCCACTCCTGCAGCCAAATTAGGATAATGGTAATTTTACATTTGTTACATGTCCCCATTTATACAAAAGTGAGTACTCCCATCACATTTTTGTAAATATTTTATCACTTTGCTACAATGTAAAGTAGTGAGTGTACAGCTTGTATAACAAATTTGCTGTCCCCTCAAAATAACTCAACACACAGCTATTAATGTCTAAACCGCTGGCAACAAAAGTGAGTACAATTTGGACAGTGAAAATGTCCAAATTGGGTCCAATTAGCCATTCCCCCCCCCCCCCCCTCTGTGTCATGTGAATCGTTAGTGTTACAAGGTCTCAGGTGTGAATGGGGAGCAGATGTTTTGAATTTGGTGCTAGCGCTCTCACTCTCTCATACTGGTCACTGGAAGTTCAACATGGCACCTTATGGCAAATAACTCTCTGAGGATCTGAAAAAAAAAAATTGTTGCTCTACATAAAGATGGCCTAGGCTTTAAGAAGATTGCCAGGACCCTGAAACTGAGCTGCAGCATGATGGCCAAGACCATACAGCGGTTCAACAGGACAGGTTCCACTCAGAACAGACCTCGCCATGGTCGATCAAAGAAGTTGAGTGCACGTGCTCAGCATCATATCCAGAGGTTGTCTTTGGGAAATAGATGTATGAGTGCTGCCAGCTTTGCTGCAGAGGTTGAAGGGGCTCAGCCTGTCAGTGCTTAGACCGTACGCCGCACACTGCATCAAATTGGTCTGCATGGCTGTGGTCCCATAAGGAATCCTCTTCTAAAGATGATGCACAAGAAAGCCTGCAAAAAGTTTGCTGAAGACAAGCAGACTAAGGGCATGGATTACTGGAACCATGTCCTGTGGTCTCATGAGACCAAGATAAACTTATTTGGTTCAGATGGTGTCAAGCATGTGTGGTGGCAACCAAGTGAGGAGTACAAAGACCAGTGTGTCTTGCCTACAGTCAGGGCCAGCCCTACCATAGGTCCCAGCGGGTCCATTTGACCCAGGCGGCACTTTAAGAGGGGCGGCAACAGGGGTGCACTGCCCGAGGACCTGAGGCTCCCTCCCTCTAGCGTGCAGTGTCATTGTTGTACTGCATCACCACTGTCACTCACTGTCTTTGTGAACTCCTGGCTGGCCGAGACCCGCTTCAAGTTCTTAATCAGCGGCCCCTGGCTCCCTGCCCAAGCTGGTTGCTAGCTGCGGTCCGCCTAGCATCTAGCAGCCAGTAATGTCACAAGGAGAAGGAGAGAGAGGTCCTAGAATTTAGACTTCCTCCTCCTCCACTAGCTCCACCCACCTCTTCCCCATATGTTCCCTGGAGGCATGCAGCTGAAACATCATGAGATACACTACAGTGCACAGAGGGAGAGAGATATGGAACAAAACCTTTAATGAGTTTAGGTAAAAAAGGCAAAACAAAGCACTTACAAACAGATGACAGATCAGGCTCATCAGTCAGGTCTCCCCAGCAGCCGGCGTTCTGTATTGAACTGTCAGCACTTCACAGCAGCTCAGTGTGTGTGCGTGTGTGTGTCAGCCTACCTGGAGCCACTAGCAAGCCTCTCAGTGCAGACTGCAGAGAGGATGGTTGGCAGATGATAATGCTGACAGAAGAGGAGAGGACAGATGAGACACCTTTGGAGGGATGGGAGGAGGACACATCCGTAGATATCATGGCAGGGTCCATGCTGAAACTTATTGTCCTTCTCTTTTGGGGGATGTGACCCCTCTCAAGTCCCAGCATGAACTCCTGATATCTAAGGATGTGAGCCCTCACCCCCCCCCCCCCACAACTACTAAACTACAGGTCCCAGCATGAGCCTATGTACACACGGTCAGAATTTTGGACAACAAAAATCTTGGATGGGAGCTTTTTGTCGGAAATTCCGACCATGTGTAGGCTCCATTGGACATTTGCTGTCGGGATATCCGACAACAAAAATTTGAGAGCTTGTTCTCAAATTTTCCGACAACAAAATCTGCTCTCGGAAATTCGTAAAATCGTGTGTGGACAATTCTGACGCACAAAATTCCTTGCACGCTCTGAATCAAGTACGAAACGGAAGCCATTGTTCTGGTAAAACTAGCGTTCGTAATGCACATTCGTCATGATGTTACGGACTGAAAAGCACAAGGCTGAAAAGCGTAAATCGTCTCTCATCAAACTTCTAGTTCTACTAACACGACTGGTATTGAACTTCCCTTTAATAGTGCCATTGTACATCTTGTACGTCACCGCGTTATTGGCATTTGGTATTTACGGCAACTTTTTTTTTGCGACTGTGTGTATGCCAAACAAGTTTGAGCCAGCATCCGTTGGAAAAAAATCCACGGTTTTGTTGTCGGAATTTCCGATCGTCTGTACGTGGCATTAGATCTCAGGGGTTCATGCTGGGACTTGTAGTCCTTTATTTTTGGGGAGTCACATCTCCCAAAGTTGAAGGACTACAGGTCCCAGCATGAACCCCTCAGCGCTGAACATATGACACCCCCTGGCCCATGCATGGGAGGAGTCACATTGGCAGCTAGCAACAGGAGGGGCATTCACTTTTCTGGGGCTCCGGTGTGTCAGACTGGTGGCAGGCTGCGGGTGGCAAATGACACACTGCATCTGATGGCAGGCTATGGGTGGCAAGTGACACACCTTATCTCGTGGCAGGCTATGGGTGACAAGTGGCACTGCATCTGGTGGCAGGCTATGGGTGGCAAATGGCACATTGCATCTGGTGGCAAGTGGCACACTGCATCTAGTAGCAGGCTATGGGTAGCAAGTCACATGACTATGGGTGGCAATGGCACACTGCATCTGTTGGCAGGCTATAGGTGGCAAGTGGCACACTGCATCTAGTAGCAGGCTATGGGTAGCAAGTCACATGCCTATGGTTTGGCAATGGCACACTGCATCTGGTGGCAGGCTATAGGTGGCAAGTGGCACACTGCATCTAGTGGCAGGCTATAGGTGGCAAGTGGCACACTGCATCTAGTGGCAGGCTATGGGTGGCAAGTGGCACTGTATCTGGTGACAGGCTATGGGTGGCAAGTAAAACGGCTGCGGGTGGCAAGTGGCACACTGCATCTGGTGGTAGGCTATGAGTGGCAAGTGGCACACTGCATCTAGTGGCAGGCTATGGGTGACAAGTGGCACCGTATCTGGTGACAGGCTATCAGAAATTCTAAAATTTTGGCTCAAATTTGGGTTGCATACACACGATCACACAAAATTACGACCGTCAAGAATGTGGTGACGTACAACACTACAACGAACCGAGAAAAATTAAGTTCAATGATTCCGAGCATGCGTCAAATTGATTCCAAACATGAGTATTTTTTTGCGCGTCGGAATTGCATACAGACGATCGGAATTTCTGACAAAAACTTTTCCCATCGGAAAATATGAGAACCAGCTCTCAAATTTTTGCTGTTGGAAATTCCGACAGAATAAGTCCGATGGGGCCTACACACGGTCGGAATTTCCGACCAAAAGCTCACATCGAGCTTTTCTTGTTGGAAATTACCACTGTGTGTACGCGGCATTACAGGTTTTTGTTTTGGGTGTACAACTGCATTAAAGACTAAGGCCGCTTACACACGATCAGTCAAACCGATGAGAACGATCTGATCGAGCGCCATCGGTTATTTATCCATTGGTTAAAAAAAGGAAACTTGTTATAAATGTAACCGATGGATACCTAACCGATGGCAAAAAAATGATCGTTTGTAGGCACGACCATCGGTTAAAAATCCACGCATGCTCAAAATCAAGTCGACGCATGCTTGGAAGCATTGAACTTCATTTTTTTCAGCACAATGGTTGTGTTATACGTCACTGCGTTCTGACACAATCGTTTTTTTTACTGATGGTGTGTAGGCATGACTGATCATCAGTCAGCTTCATC
Source organism: Rana kukunoris (assembly GCA_029574335.1). Taxonomy (NCBI): domain Eukaryota; kingdom Metazoa; phylum Chordata; class Amphibia; order Anura; family Ranidae; genus Rana; species Rana kukunoris. Next base: position 332,138,880 of record CM056050.1, on the reverse strand, counting down.
GGTTAACTGATGGAAAAATCCATCAGACCGTTCTCATCGGTTTGACCGATCGTGTGTACAGGGCATAAATCCTTTTATGACACTTTCTGGTTTCAAGTTAAAATCATTATTTTTTGCTAGAAAATTACTTAGAACCCCCCAAACATTTTATATATTAGCAGAGACCCTAGAGAATAAAATGGTGGTTGCTGCAATATTTTATGTCGCACTGTATTTGCGCAGCGGTCTTTCAAATGCAATATTTTTGGAAAAAATACACTTTCATTAATTAAAAGAGTAAAGTTAGCCTAATTTTTTTGTATAATGTGAAAGATGATGTTACGCCACGAGAATCGTGATCTTGATTCTAATCAAAAAAATTGTGATTCTCATTTTTACCAGAATCGTGCAGCTCTAAGGTGCCGTACACACGACCCAGAACCTCGACGGGCAGAACACATCGTTCCGCCCGTCGAGGTTCTCTCCCGGCCGTCGAATTCGGCGACCCGCCCGTCGGGAATGGCAACCAGCCATTCTTCCAGGCGGGCCGTCGAGAAAAAAGAGAGCGTGCTCTCTTTTTCGGCTCGACGAGCTTCCCGACGGGAAGCTCGCCGAGACCGTACACACGGCCGAGGTCCTCGCTGGAATGTGCATTCCAGCGAGGTTCTCGCTGATTTTCAGCGAGAACCTCGGCCGTGTGTACGGGGCCTAAGATATGATGAGATAGATGTCGCTGTGCTGGCGGGTCACATATGCGGCGTGGTATACATTTTTTAGGTCGGCAGCTATTGATTGTGTGGATGGGGGGGATTCAGAAAAAATGATTATTGTATTATGCTTTTGGCTTTATGCACACTGGCTTAAAAATTGCTGCTTCTACAGGAGTTTAGCGGTGTGCCTGTAAAAAGCAGCTCATTGTTATCCTATGTGTCCATGCACATCAGGATGATTACTGGCATATGTTGGAAGAACAAAAAAAACCTTCTGGTTTGTGTTTCTAATTGAAGCTTTCTGGCAGAAAAAACACAAAACTCCCCTAACTTGCCTAAACTGTATAAAAAAAAAAAAACGCTTTTTTTTTTTGCCAGGGAACTTGTGTTTTTTTAAGCCCAGTCTGCATGTTGCCCTGGTGTCCCAGTGACAACGCTGGCAAAGCTGCATAGGGTAAATCTAAGCAGGGACACAGACAGCAATAAAAACTTGACTTGGGTCCTAACTATTCCCTACTTTATCCAAAACCAAAACAAAACGGTTGTTTGCATTACTTTGTTAATATTTTTATCCAGGAATGATTTTACAAACTGTCCAGTTGCCACATTCAGATCCGTGGACTAGGATGAAAAAAATGCTGTATAGAGAAAATGGTAAGAAGAAAAAAAAGCCGTATAAAGAAAATAGTTTTAAAAAACGGGCTGTGAAGCTAGTAACAACGCCTGGGAAAAAAGCTGCATTAAAAACGCGATTTTATTACCTTTTTGACTTGGTGTCAATGCGCGTTAAACGTCGTTTGTAAGCGTTATCGCTAAGGCATGTCCGCGGCAAAACAGCTCTAGCGCTGGAGCCTCAGAATGCTTGTTTTTTTTTTGGAGCTTAAAGCGGAGCTCCACCCTAAAGTGGAACTTCCGCTCATCGGATCCCTCCCCCCTCTGGTGTCACATTTGACACCTTTCAGGGGGGTGCAGATACCTGTCCAAAGACAGGTATTTGCATCCACTTCCGGCCACAAGGAGTCTGCGGGTAGACTGCAGGCAGAACGTCACCTCCTGTCCCATCCCGTTGTGTTCTGGGAAACACGCGGCTCCCAGAACACAGCAGGGACCAGTGAGCATGGCACACATGCGCTGTAGGGAACCGGGCAGTGAAGCCGCAATGCTTCACTTCCTGGTTCCCTCACCGAGGATGGCGGTGGGGGCAGCAGAGTGATGAGCGATTGCTCGTCCTCTGCTGCCGACAGAGCTATAGACCAGGATAGGTAAGTGTGCTAATATTAAAAGTCAGCAGCTGCAGTATTTGTAGCTGCTGGCTTTTAATATTTTTTTTTCTTTGGCAGAGATCCACTTTAACCACTTAGCAACCACCTGCCGAAAAATAACGGCGGCAAGGTGGTTGCTTAACTCTGGGATCACGTTATATAACGTGATTCCAGAGTCGCGCTCCCGCGCGCCCCCTGGGGCGCGCACACGGGAATGTCCGTGACCGCCGGGTCCAGAGGACCCGGCGGGTCACGAATCACGGTAAATCGTCGCTGATAGCGGCGGTTTACCACGTGATCGCGCCGTCCAATGACGGCGCGATCAGATGTAAACAGACCGGCGTCATTTGATGACGCCGGTTCCTCCCTCCTCTCTCTGTACCGATCGGTACAGTGTGAGAGGAGAGGGGAGGGAGCGGATGGCAGCGCCAGTGCTGCGGGATGGATCTGTGACAAATGTAGTCACAGATCCATCCATCCATCCCTCCCTGCTCAGCCATCCCTGCTGCATATACTCTGCAATGCTGGGCAATACTCTGGGGGGGGGCAATACTCTGGGGGGGGGGCAATACTCTGGGGGGGGCAATACTCTGGGGGGGGCAATACTCTGGGCATACTCTGGGCATACTCTGGTGGGCATACTCCGCAATACTCTGGGCATACTCTGGTGGGCATACTCCGCAATACTCTGGGCATACTCTGGGCATACTCTGGTGGGCATACTCCGCAATACTCTGGGCATACTCTGGGCATACTCTGGTGGGCATACTCCGCAATACTCTGGGCATACTCCGCAATACTCTGGGCATACTCCGCAATACTCTGGGCATACTTCCGCAATACTCTGGGCATACTCTGCAATACTCTGGGCATACTCTGCAATACTCTGGGCATACTCTGCAATACTCTGGGCATACTCTGCAATACTCTGGGCATACTCCGCAATACTCTGGGCATACTCCGCAATACTCTGGGCATACTCCGCAATACTCTGGGCATACTCTGGGCATACTCTGGTGGGCATACTCCGCAATACTCTGGGCATACTCTGGTGGGCATACTCCGCAATACTCTGGGCATACTCTGGGCATACTCTGGTGGGCATACTCCGCAATACTCTGGGCATACTCTGGGCATACTCTGGTGGGCATACTCCGCAATACTCTGGGCATACTCCGCAATACTCTGGGCATACTCCGCAATACTCTGGGCATACTTCCGCAATACTCTGGGCATACTTCCGCAATACTCTGGGCATACTCTGCAATACTCTGGGCATACTCTGCAATACTCTGGGCATACTCCGCAATACTCTGGGCATACTCCGCAATACTCTGGGCATACTCCGCAATACTCTGGGCATACTCCGCAATACTCTGGGCATACTCCGCAATACTCTGGGCATACTCTGCAATACTCTGGGCATACTCCGCAATACTCTGGGCATACTCCGCAATACTCTGGGCATACTCTGCAATACTCTGGGCATACTCTGCAATACTCTGGGCATACTCTGCAATACTCTGGGCATACTCCGCAATACTCTGGGCATACTCCGCAATACTCTGGGCATACTCTGCAATACTCTGGGCATACTCCGCAATACTCTGGGCATACTCCGCAATACTCTGGGCATACTCCGCAATACTCTGGGCATACTCCGCAATACTCTGGGCATACTCTGCAATACTCTGGGCATACTCTGCAATACTCTGGGCATACTCCGCAATACTCTGGGCATACTCCGCAATACTCTGGGCATACTCTGCAATACTCTGGGCATACTCCGCAATACTCTGGGCATACTCCGCAATACTCTGGGCATACAGCGCCCCTGTCCCCGTGAGCTTGCATGCAGAAGCGAACGCATACGCAAGTCCCGCCCACATATGAAAACGGTGTTCAAACCACACATGTGAGGTATCGCTGCGAACGTTAGAGCGAGAGCAATAATTTTGGCCCTAGACCTCTTCTCCAACTAAAATGATGTAACCAGTAAAAATATTTAAAGCGTCACCTATGGGGATTTTTAAGTCGCAAAGTTTGGCGCCATTCCATGTGGCCACGCTGTGTAAAAGTCCCACACATGGGGTATCGCCATACTCGGGAGGAATAGCAGAATGTGTTTTGGGGTGTAATTTGTGGTATGCATATGCTGTGTGTGAGAAATAACCCGCTAATATGAAAATTTTGTGGAAAGAAAATAAAAATGAAAAAAATCTTGATTTTGCAAAGAATTGTGGGAAAAATTACAACTTCAAAAAACTCACCAGGCCTCTTTCTAAATACCTTGGAATGTCTTCTTTCCAAAAAGGGGTCATTTGGGGGGTATTTGTACTTTTCTGGCATGTTAGGGTCTCAAGAAATGAGAGAGGATGTCAGTACATCAGGTGTGATCAAATTGATCAATTTTCAGTAATTGGTACCATAGCTTTTAGACCCTATAACTTTCACCCAGACTAAATAATATCTAAATTTTTTTTGTTTTGTTACCAAAGATATGTAGCAGTATACATTTTAGGCCAAATTTATGAAGAAAAATTACTTTTTTGCAAAATGTTATAATAGAAATGAAGAAAAATTCATTTTTTTACAAAATTTTCGTTCTTTTTTCATTTATAGTGAAAAAAATAAAAACCGCAGAGGTGATAAAATACCACCAAAAGAAAGCTCTATTTGTGGGAAAAAAAGGACAAAAATTTCATTTGGTTATAGTGTTGTATGACTGAGTTATTGTCATTCAAAATGTGAGAGCACCGAAAGCTGAAAATTGGTCTGGTTATTAAGTGGTTTAAGTGCCCAGTAGTCAAGTGGTTAAAAACGACCATGCCTGTTACAGCCCAAAAACGCCATGGTGTGTATGAGCCCATTGAATAACATGGAGTGGCGTGCTTAATCCCTTCCATACCGGCGTATAGTAAAATCGCGTCCGGACGAACCCCTCGCCGATGAGAGTGGACGTTACCCAACGTCCATACCTTCTCGGCGCTACTGCGGGTTCCTCACAGATCTAATCGCGGCGATCGGCGACACGGCGAGTCCCTCGGAGACAGCCCGTCCCGGATCGCGGTAAAGAGCCAATAGAATTGGCTCTTTTACCACGTGACCGGCTGTTTCCAATCACAGCCGGTCACTTAGACAAGAAGCTGGCGTGCACGGTCCCGGGCGCGTGAAGCGCGGCGATCGTGCGCACGAATTGCGGCGATCGGGTACGAGGCTCGTCCCCTGGACATTGCCTCGTCCCGATTTGGGTAAAGAGCCAATGAAATTTGGCTCTTTACCACGTGACCGGCTGTGTCGAATCACAGCCAGTCACAAATGTAAACAAACAGCGCTGTAACCGCTGTCTCTGGGCTCTCCTCCTCACACACGGTTCCTGTGTGAGAAGGAGATATCAGAAACAGTGATTTACATTTAGTTACAGTGTAAAGTGTCCAGATTGCCCCCCCCCCGCGAATAAAGAGTACCTGTCACCCCCCCATCAAAAGTACCCAAGTACCTGTCACCCCCCCCCCCATCAAGAGTACCTGTCACCCCCCCCCCCATCAAGAGTACCTGTCACCCCCCCATCAAGAGTATCTGTCACCCCCCCATCAAGAGTACCTGCCACCCCCCCATCAAGAGTATCTGTCACCCGCCATCAAGAGTACACGAGTACCCGTCACTACCACCAAGAGTACCCGAGTACCCGTCACCCCCACCAAGAGTACCCGAGTACCCGTCACCCCCCATCAAGAGTACTTGTCGCCTCCATCAGGAGTACCTGAGTACCCGTCGCCTCCATCAGGAGTACCTGAGTACGCGTCACCCCCATCAAGGGTAATTGTCACCTCCATCAGGAGTACCTGAGTATCTGTCACCCCCATAAAAAAGGAGTACCTGTCACCCTCATCAGAAGTACCCGTCACCTCCATCAGGAGTACCTGAGTACCTGTCACCCACATCAAGAGCACCCGTCACCCCCATCAGAAGTACCCGACTACCTGCCACCATGTCCAGAAAATTATTTTCCACAGAAGAGGCATACCAAATTATAGCCCAGAGCGATGAGAGCAGCGGGGAGCTCTCACCGCCCCATCACAGTACTGAGTCCATTTTCGATTCAGGTTCGGAATACGAGCCCCCCCAAATCAGTACATCCGAATCGGAGGAGGAGGAAGCAGTCCATCCAAAAGTACCACGGTCTGAGCCCCAGGCATCTACCAGCAGCGCCGGCCACCCCAGTGGCCAATCAGCAAATGCTAACGGCGCTATACCCCAGGAGGAAGGGCCCAGTACAAGCTCTGGAATTCCACGCCGAGGAAGTAGGTCCCAAACCCATCTACCGGATGGCTTGGCCAACCCGTTGTGGCTGCCTTCTAGCACAGGGTCAGCCACAATCCCCCCTTTCACAGCACAGCCAGGTGTGCAGGCCAACACCGAAGGTTTCTCTGAAATCAATTTTTTTAATTTATTTTTCCCTAATGAGTTCCTTCAAACCATCATAGACCAGACAAATCTTTTTGCACGTCAGTACATACAAAACAACCCCAACTCATGCTATGCCCGCCCCTTTGTATGGAGACCCCTAACAATGGAGGATATGCGATTGTTTTTAGGCCTTACGCTGAATATGGGACTTACAAAAAAAAATGAAGTTCATTCGTATTGGTCTAAAAAGCCCATCCACCATATGCCAATTTTTTCAGCTACGATGTCCAGGTTCCGTTATGACATGATAATACGGTTCCTGTATTTCAGCGACAACTCGCAGTGCCCCCCCAAAATCATACGGACCTTGATAGATTATATAAAATTCGCCCCCTAATAGATTTTTTCAATAAGAAGTTTGCTGAACTTTACATCCTGGAACAGAACATCTCTGTGGACGAATCCCTGGTCCATTTCACTGGCCGGCTGGGAATAAAACAGTATACTCCCAGTAAGAGAGCGAGGTACGGCTTGAAGCTAAACAAGCTCTGCGAAAGCTCCTCCGGCTATGTGAATGCCTTTCGTGTGTACGAAGGCAGAGACTCCCATCTCCAGCCCCCTGAGTGTCCATCGTATATGGGAATAAGCGGGAAAATTGTATGGGAGTTGGCATTCCCACTCTTCCAAAAGGGGTATCACATATACGTGGACAATTACTATACCAGTCTGCCCCTTTTTCGCCACCTATTCCTGAATAAAACTTTGGCCTGTGGTACTGCACGTAAAAACAGGAAAGGCTTCCCACAGAGTTTAGTTACCAAACGCCTACAAAGGGGGCAATCGGCAAGCCTGAGGAACGAAGAAGTTTTGGCCGTGAAGTGGAGGGATAAGAAAGACGTTTACATCATGTCGACTATCCACAATGACACCTCAGTGGAACTTCACAAGAGACGCCGTACCGTTCGAAAGCCTTGCTGTATCAACGAATATAATAAGTACATGGGGGGGGTGGATCTAAACGCTGCAGCCCTATCTCTCAATACGAAAGACTCTTTTCTGGTACAAAAAAGTTGCAATATACTTCTTTCATATGGCCCTTTATAATTCATACGTCATTTATCACAAATCAATGGAAAGGCCCATCCCCTTTATCAGATTCATCGAAAATGTCGTCACTGCTCTGATCTATCAGCAAGGCTCTGCCCCAAAAGAATTCGCTCTGATTGTGTCAGCAGACTGCACGAGCGCCATTTTCCTGACAGAATTCCACCATCAGCAACCGGAAGAAACCGCCAAAAAAAATGTCGGGTGTGCAGCAAACGTGGAATTAGGAAGGACACCAGTTGCTATTGCCCCGACTGTCCCGCCTCCGCCTATGTATGACACCATGCTTCAAGCGATATCACACTTTCGAAAATTATTAATCCAAAATTCCTAATAGACTGCCACTTCCCCGTTTTCAATTTCTGTGCTGATTTCCCTGCTGCCTCAACCAACCAACCTAGTGCCTCAACTCAACTGACCCTGGCCTGTTTATCGACTATGCCTCTGCCTGCCGTCTGCATTGTTTATCCGCCATGTTTCTGCTTTTCACATGAACTGACCCTGGACTATCGACTATGCCTCTGCCTGCCGTCTGCATTGTTTATCCGCCATGTTTCTGCCTTTCACGTGAACTGACCCTGGACTGCTTCTCGACTATGCCTCTGCCTGCCGTCTGCATTGTTTATCCGCCATGTTTCTACCTTTCACATGAACTGACCCTGGACTGTATCGACTATGCCTCTGCCTACCGCCTATTTCTGCCTTTTACCTGCACTGACCTCGGCTTGTTGACCATGTTTTTGCCTGCCCCTTGCACTGATCTTGCACCCTGCCACACAGGGGTCTCACATATGTGAGGGGCTCCAGAATACTGTTCGGAGTTCAGAAAACCAGTTTTTGGTTTTCTGTGTTCCTATAACAGGGTCTGGTTGCCCGGAGGCTTCAAAGCGATTTGGGTGGGAGAAGCCTCTACCCCTGTCCCCATTCTTTCCTGACCGAGGCCCTAAACTTGATGGTTCTGCCTGCTGCCTGGACCAATACTTTGGCTGCACTAACCATATCTCTGCCTGCTGCATGTACTATGGACAGTATTCCTGCATGCTGCATGGACGATCCTTTCGCTGCTGCTGACCACATCTGCCTGCTACCTGGACCGATGCTCTCCTCTGTGGACCACTGCACCACCAAGACAGCAGGTAATCTTTTCTTTACTCTTTACTCAGAAGAATGTATTTTGGTTTGTAATTGGTATGTACAGTACATGCTATGGGTTAGAAATATGAAGGACCTTCAACAATGTCATAGGTTGGCAGGAATTTGTGTGTGTAATTTATGCTCCTAGAACGCCTGGGGGTGCTACTTGGATGTTGGGCCTCTGTATGTGGCCAGGCTGTGTAAAAGTCCCACACATGTGGTATTGCCATACTCAGGAGGAGTAGCAGAATATATTATGGGGTGTAATTTTTTCCATGTGCATGCTATGTGTTAGAACTATCTTATAAATTGACAACTTTGTGTAAAAAAATGCGTTTTCATTTTTTTTCCACATATTCCAAAAACTTCTGGAAAAAAATGAACCCTTCAAAAGACTAATTATGCCTCAAAGATTATAGGTTGGGGTGTTAGCTTTCCAAAATGGGGTCATTTTGTGGGCGTTTCCATTGTCCTGGTGCTCCAGGGTCTTCAAAAGTGTAACTGGTAGTTGAGAGATTAGATGTGTAATTTATGCTCCTAGAACGCCTGAAGGTGCTACTTCAATGTTCGGCCTCTGTATGTGGCCGGGCTGTGTAAAAGTCCCACACATGTGGTATCATCATACTCAGGAGGAGCAGCAGAATGTATTTTGGGGTGTCATTGTAAGTATGCGTGTGCTGTGTGAGAGAACTAACTTGTTATTATGACAATTTTGTGTAAAAAAAAAAAAAAAAAATTCCCAAGAATTGTGGGAAAAAATTACAACTTCAAAAAATTCACCATGCCTCTTACTAAATACCTTGGAATGTCTACTTTCCAAAAAGGGGTAATTTGGGGGCTATTTGTACTTTTCTGGATTGTTAGGGTCTCAAGAAATTATACAACGTCAGTACATCAGCTGTGAATGAATGAATGAAGAACTTGTATAGCGCAGCACATGCGAAATAAATCGCCTCTGGGCGCTTGTTGTTCCTTTCTCTTTTGAGATCAAAAGAGATGAGTCTTAATCTTTCTCCTGAAGACCAAGTAGTTCTCCTCCAGACGAATGCTGGCTGGTAAGGCGTTCCATAGTCTGGGACCTTGGACCGCGAATCTCCTGTCTCCTTTGGACTTGTATCTGGCTTTCGGTATCTGAAGCCGATTTTGATTATTGGATCGTAGAATACGATTGGGATTGTACATTTTTAATTTTTCGCATAGATAATGGGGAGCATTCCCATGGATACATCTATGCGTTAGACAGAGTGCTTTAAAGGTGATTCTGTCTTTGACTGGTAGCCAGTGAAGGGATCTCAACGAGGGTGAGATTGATTCCCAGGGTTTTTTCCCAGTCACAAGTCTGGCGGCCGTATTTTGAACGACTTGAAGACGAGCGATTTGGTACTTGGGAAGTCCGAGGTAAAGGGCATTTGCATAGTCCAATCTGGAGTTTACAATCGCTCCCACCACGACCGCTATGTCTTTCTTGGGAATAAAAGGCGTGAGTCTGCGTAGTAGGCGCAGCAGATAGTGAGATCCGCTGACTACTGCCCCTATTTGTGCGTTCATTGTCATGTCGGAGTCAAAGATGACCCCAAGACTTTTGACTTTGGCGCTAGGGGTGATGACTTTGCCCAGAATGGGCGGGGGGATCCAGGTTGTTATCGATTGATTGCTACGCTTGGCGTAAAACAGAAGAAGTTCTGTTTTCGCTCCGTTGAGTTTGAGATAACTCTTTGTCATCCAGTCCTCAATCACAGAGAGGCATGTCTCTAGATTGAGGTGGTGATCCTTTTTATTGCAAATGCGGAAGTACAGTTGCGTGTCGTCTGCGTAAGAGTGATATAGCAGTTTTTGGCTGCTGATGATTTCAAAAAGAGGACGCAGATAGATGTTAAATAACATCGGCGACAGGGGAGATCCCTGAGGGACCCCGCACGATAATGTGCGTTGTTCCGAAGTGAATGGTCCTAGCTTAACTATTTGCGATCGGTTTTCCACAAAAGAGGAGAACCAGGATAGATCGCTTTCTGCGACTTTGGCTATTTTAGCCAGCCGGGTCAATAACAGCTTGTGATCAACTGTATCAAAGGCTGCGCTTAGGTCCAGCAGAACCAGAAGAGAAGATTCTCCTTGAATCAGCTGTGATCAGATGTGATAATTTTTTAATCAATTGCACCATAGCTTGTAGACTCTATAACATGGGTCTTCAAACTACGGCCCTCCAGGTGTTCAGGAACTACAATTCCCATCATGCCTAGTCATGTCTGTGAATGTCAGAGTTTTACAATGCCTCATGGGAAGTGTAGTTCCGCAACAGCTGGAGGGCCGTAGTTTGAGGATCCCTGCTCTATAACGTTCACAGAGACCAAATAATATCCACAAATTTTGGTTATGTTTATCAAAGACATGTAGCAGTATACATTTTGGCCCAAATTTCTGAAGAAAAATTATTTCTTTGCAAAATTTTAAGATAGAAACTTAAAAAAAGTGTTTTTTTTTTCAAAAATGTCTCTGTTTTTTTGCTTATATTGCAAAAAATAAAAAACCCAGCGGCGATTAAATACCTCCAAAAGAAAGCTCTGTTTGTGAGAACAAAATGATAAAAAATTTGTTTGGATACAATGTACCATGACTGAGTAATTGTCATTCAAAGCGTGAGAGAACTGAAAGCTGAAAATTGGTCTGGGCAGGAAGGGTATATTAATGCCCTGTATTGAAGTGGTTAAGCAGCAAAAAAGCTAAAAAAAAGCTGATGTTAAAACGTCTGTGTGTATGGGGCCTACACACAGCACTTTACCCAGAATACACTACTGACTGACCAATTGGCCTTGGGAACTACGGAAGAAAAACTAGGTTTCTTTTATAATCACTTATTATCGTCACTGGATACCCTAGCCGAAATGGTTTACGCCGGCACTACGATTGCTAAAACAGCAAACTAGGGCCACAGAACGATTTTGGCGGAACAACAAAACTCCAGAGCATCTTCTTAAATTCCGAGAGTGCCAAAAATTGTACAAAACTGCCATTTTACAAGCAAAAAGACACTATTTCTCGGAAAGGGTAGTCAAGGCGGGAAACAATTCTGGTGAATTGTTCCGCATCACGCAGGAACTCTCTAATCCCATTAGTAAAACTACCCCGCTGGCTCATACTCAGGAGCTCTGCCAACAAAATATTAAAGTTACGAGCCTCTATACCTCCTTTAGTTGCCCCTAGCGTAAGCCATCCAGCCCTAGAACTGAGTGGGGATCACACTATTATTCCCTTACGGGAATTTACCCCACTCACGGAAGTCTCGGTTAGAGAGATTATTCGGGCCTTAAAAGCCTCCTCCTCCCCTTTGGATCCCTGTCCTCCTAAGTTGATGAGGTCCTGTGTGGCCCCGTTTATACAGGACATCATTAATAGTTCCTTTGCCTCCGGTCGGGTGTCGAGTTCTCTTAAGCAGGCTGTGGTGACTCCCCTGCTTAAGAAACCATTGCTCGCCCCGACTGAGATGAGCAACCTGAGACCAATTTCTGGCCTTCCGTTCGTGGCGAAGATAGCCGAAAAAGCTGTGGTAGGTCAACTTCAGAGTCACCTAGAGTCCAACAACATTCTGGATGACTACCAGTCGGGATTCCGGCCTGGGCGAGGCACAGAGTCAGCTCTTGTCAACGTCCAGGACGATCTTCTGATGGCTTTAGACCAGGATCACTCGGTGGTTCTAGTGTTACTGGACCTGTCTTCTGCATTCGACACCATTGACCATCAGGTGCTTCTGGATCGATTGGTAACGATTGCCAGATTAGAAGGTCAAGCCTTGGTATGGATGGCCTCCTTTCTCCAGGAGAGGACGCAGCGAGTACAGCTGGGGGTTTTTCAATCAGCTGACCTCCCCCTCTCCTGTGGAGTTCCACAGGGCTCGGCTTTATCTCCAGTCCTGTTCAACATCTATGTGAGGCCACTGGCTGACCTCATCAGGCATCACAATCTCCAGTTCCATGTCTATGCCGATGACACGCAGCTTTACTTTAAATTCAAACATGGTGAAGTTGCTCCCGAAACCCTGGCCGCTTGCCTTCGGGAGATCGATCAGTGGATGTGTGCCAACTCTCTGAAGTTAAACAATAGTAAGACCGATTGTATTACCTTCAGTGACTTGAGTCTGGCCCCTACATTGCCCCAATGGCCCTCGGAGTTTGGCAGCGTTCCCGAGAGAGCCACCCAGGTCAGGGATTTGGGAGTCATCCTGGACTCCCGGTTGACTCTGATCCCCCAGATAAGCAAGATGGTAAGCACCTGCCACTTCCATCTTAAACTTCTGAGGGTGTTATTTCGATTCATTGACCACCCCAGCAAAAAAACGGTTGTCTCTGCTACGATCGCTAGTCGCCTGGACTATTGTAATGCCCTGTATCTGGGACTCCCTAATAACAAATTGCATAGACTCCAGCTTGTCCAAAATGCAGCTGCGCGGCTACTCACGGGTGCTTCCCGTAGAGAGCATATCACCCCCTCTCTTGTCGCCCTGCATTGGCTTCCTATCTCAAAACGGATATTGTTCAAGACTGGTTGTATTATGCACAGGGTATTCTATGGTTCGGGTCCAGGCTACCTCCGTGCAAGATTCATCAAATACGTTCTCTCCCGCCCCCTCCGTTCCAGTACCTCCCTGGATTTTACAGTGCCTCGCTTTAGGAAGGCTCGTCGAGGAGGTCGCTCTTTTTCTGTCCAGGGGGCGAAATTTTGGAACAGCATCCCCCTGCCGATTAGACAGGTTAGCAATCTCCTGGCTTTCCGTCGCAAACTTAAAACCCACCTGTTTACCCAAGCCTATGGCTGAACCAGTAGAGGGGTGTTTTGAGTCCTTCTCATGTTATATTAGGTTTTTCCCTTCTTAGTACCCCTTTTAATTGCTGTGGTTTTTGTTCTCTGCTATGGGTGATGTGTACTTTTGCGTTTAGCGCTTCGAGGCCCTATGGGTAAGACGGGCGCGATATTAAACACTTTTTAATAATAATAATAATAATAATAATAAAAATATGTATAGAGGAAATGGTAAGAAGAAAAAAAAGATGTATAGAGGAAATGGTAAGAAGAAAAAAAAAGATGTATAGAGGAAATGGTAAGAAGAAAAAAAAAGATGTATAGAGGAAAGGGTAAGAGGAAAAAAGATGTATAGAGGAAATAGTAAAAAGAAAAAAAAAGATGTATAGAGAAAATGGTAAGAAGGGTAAAAAGATGTATAGAGGAAATGGTAAGAAGAAAAAAAAAGATGTATAGAGGAAATGGTAAAAAGAAAAAAAAAAGATGTATAGAGGAAATGGTAAGAAGAAAAAAAAAGATGTATAGAGGAAATGGTAAAAAGAAAAAAAAAAGATGTATAGAGGAAATGGTAAGAAGAAAAAAAAAGCTGTATAGAGAAAATAGTCACTTTCAGCCAGATCAATGTTACAGTGGAAATATTATAAGCCAGAAGGGGCTTGTATTGGTGTGGAATGCTTTCTGAGTCGCAGCCAGAAGGAATTCAGGTTGCCTTGGACAGAAATGAGTGCAATGTAATGTTCCAAATAAATCCCAGAATCTGAACACTCACAGTACATCAAATTAAGCTGCAACCAGCACAGCTAATGCATTATACAAGGCCTTTGTGTATAATAATTATTAAAGAGGAACTAAGCTGTGGTTTTCATACTTTCATACAGAGCAATGTAAGCATATTACAAATTCTTCTACTTGGAAGCAATTTCTTTCTGTGAAACGTTCCCGGTCCTCTCTGTCACATTCAGATCCTATTTGTGATTATACTCAGTTTATACAGATACAAGACATGCGATATTGTGCAGCCTACAATAATATGTGACCCTGCAAGAGCACAGTGGTCTGTGGAAGGCAAATCAATGAAATCTGTTTCTGGTTATATAAATGCATAGTACTCCTTCTTTAGTCCAAACTTCCATGCTGCCCTGGTCCGCTGCCATTTCAATGACAGACGTTACCCATTCATGGCGATAAGCTGGGTACAAATGTAGAAAAAAAAGAAACACATACCCACACACACTCAAATTATATTTTTTAAATCATATTATGACAGCAAGGTCCAGTAACACAACTTACTGTTCTGCCTGAGATAAAGTATTTCTGCATTCCGTCAAACACATTTGCCATAGTGGACATCTACTTTTCCCAGTGTCTTCCACTAATGCAAAGAATCATACTGCAGCTTTTCAGTGCTGAATATCAATATTACAGACTTGTTTTTCAGGGCTCATTCGCCAAGGAACAGTAAAAACAGGCGATTGAACCACAATTTTACCACCCCCTGACCTCCCACCTAAAGAAAGACATGCAACTGCTTAGGGCTGTACACATACTATGGTAAAAATTAAAGCCCATGTTGTGTTCAGCAGCTGCACTGCCTGCGGAATGTGGCAAGGATGAGTAGGGCCATGCCACAACTTATCAGCAACTGCATTGTGATTTGACCTTTTCAAAGTAAAAGTGAGTGTTGAGGAGGCAACAAGTAGTCCACCGCACAGGGAGGCCTACAGGTATAGGCTTAAAGTGATATTAAAAGTTTTATTTTCTTTAATAACAAACTATCATACTTACCTGCTCTGTGCAGTGGTTTTGCACAGAGTGCCCCCGATCCTCCTGTTCTCTGGTCTCCCACTGGCACTCCTGGCCCTTCCATCTGCAGATTGCCCCCATTGCGAGCAGCTTGTTATGGGGGCCCTCGAGCAGGCTCAATCCCGAATCGCTGCACTGTGTATCTATCTATACCCAGAGCGCAGCTCAGCCCTGCCACTGCTCTCACTGGCTGTGATTCACAGTAGCGAGAGACAATGGCTCCCGCTACTGTCTCAGTCAATGAGGAGGAAGGGGAGAGCTGCTGCTCTGGTGCACATTGCTGGATCGAGGTGGGGCTCAAGTAAGTAATAGAGTTGGCGGGGGCTTCTGCACACAGAAGGTTTTTTACCTTCATGCATAGACTGCATCTTAAAGGTAAAAAAAAAAAACTTGAGCCGTTACAGCCACTTCTTTAGGGAAATGTCTTTAATACTACCTAATAAGTCACTGACCTTTTCAAGAGTGCAACCACTGAGGTCAGCAAGGTCTCAGCTTATGTTCTTCATGCTTGTTTCAGCTGAATCATTCACTGTGTATTAAAGTAAAATTAGGATGCTCCAGAACCAACACTTTTTAAAGTACAGAGATATATCTTTGTATATAAAAAACCTGTATGTTCCCCTAGCTCCCGTTATCTATTATACCTGTATACTACCAGTCTCTCTGTTGGACAGTGTTCACAGCTTGGTGGCTCAACTCATCTCTATAGAACCTGTAGTTGTACCTGCAGAGTGGATTACATGCACCAGGAAAACATTAAAACATTGCCCAGCACAGCGGAAACCTGAGACTGAGCTATATATGAGCTATGATTTAGGGTGTAATTGTTTTTTTAAGGGGGACCCACACAATCTTTGATGACAGGTCCTGTATTTCTATTGTCATAAGTTTCCTTTTATTATTCACTTTTTGTAGTATGCAAGACTGCCACCAGTGAAGTTATACTTTATTTACAAGATAATGCCAGCATAAGGGTGAAATGCTATACCTTTAGCAGCCAACCAGAATCCATTCTAAAGTAGTTTGCCACTGAAACCCAGCTGCACAATAAAAAAAACATAATACATATGGCATTTCATTACAAAAGTATTTCCTGTTATGATCAAACACAATATACAATATACAATATTCCTGTTATGATCAAGAGGAAGGTAAAAAACCTTCTGCATGCAGCTTTTTTCCAGCGCCACCTTATCCTTATTTGAGCCCAATCTCGATCCAGTGGTGTGCACAAGAGTTAAGGTCTCCCTCCTCATTGGCTCAGACACAGCAGTGGGAGCCATTGGCTTCAGCTGCTGTCAATCACAGCCAGTGAGAAGGGAGCGAGGGTGGGGCAGAGCTACACTCTGTATGTCAACAGACTCACAGAGCAGGGCTCAGTAGCGAGCACACACAAGTGCCCCCATAGCAAGCGTCTTGCTATGGGGGCACTCGGCAGGAAAGGGGAGGGGGGAGTTGAGCGGTGGAGCCCAGAGTCCCTGCAGGGGCACCCAAGAAGTGGAGGATTGGGGCTGCTGTGTGCAAAACCATTGCACAAAGCAGGTAAGTATGACATGCTTGTTATTTTAAGAAAAAAAATTGCATTTACAATCACAATTATTTACATAGTTAAAATTCTGCACGGACATTATTTTGTAGAGATTACAAACATAACTCAGCTTGTAGCATTGGGTTCTAGCAAAAAAAAAAATCACCAGAGCAGGTTGGTGCAGTTATATTCAGGGCTGTCCGAAATGATTTTCTTAAAACTCAGGACTCTTCTCTAGAGGTCTCTGGGGGAAGCTCAAACCCCAGCATCAACAGTCTCCTGACCAATGTAGCTGGAGCTCTTCATGCCCCAAACTCAGGGCTGTCAAAGTGGGCACTAACATAGTGTTCCATGCCTTCACTCTATGGGAACATGAGAAACCCTAACATAACCAAGTCAGACTAGTCTATACCACCATACCAAGCCCACACTATAACTAACAACCTCACTCTCCACATTTTACAGGTTTTTTATCTAGAAAATATTCTGAATAACAGGAATGTCCAGATCAGAAAAGGGTCAACCACAATACTCTTTACTTATAGAAAGTCTGATACAAATCCAACACAGTGATATTATTCCTTAACAAGGTCAACAGCACTGCAGTATACCCTTTGGCACTTGGCATACACAAAAAAATACATAATATCTAACATCAAATATACTGTAATGCCGCTTACACATGCGATGGATTGTTCGCTCAAACTTATTTTGCATACACATGGTGACACAAATGTTGTCGAAAATTCCGAATGTCAAGAACACGGTCACATACAACACTACGACGAGCCGAGAAAAACTAAGTTCAATGATTCAGAGCATGCGTCGAATTGATTCTGAGTATGCGTCGGAATTGGCTACAGACGATCAGAATTTCTGACAAAAACTTTTGTTGTCGAAAAAATCGAGAACCAGCTCTCAAACATTCGTTGTCGGAAATTCCGACAGCAAATGTCCAATGGAGCAAACACGCGGTCGGAATATCCGACCAAAGGCTCACATCGAACATCACGTGTGTACATGGCATTAGTGTCCCATTCTCCAAAGGAGAAATCACTTACCAAGGGTTTGCTTACATGGTGGCACAGAGATACAGACCCTTCCTCCTAACACAAGCTCTTTTGCACTTCTACATCACATCCTCTCACTAGAGTCTTTACTACCAGGAACAAAAAAAGAAAAATGGGCACACCAGGTTTCCTTAACAACATGCTTAGGGAGCCCCCCCAAAAAGGCATATATACACTGTTGCAATGACATTTTTGGGTATGTACAAATGTTCTCACTGTCCCTTAAATTTGTTTTATGTATTTTGTTATGGAAAATTAATAATTAAGCACTTTAACAATTAAAACACTTAAAGGAGTGGAAACATGCAAAAATTATTGGATGCATAAGAAAAGGATCGGGAGAAGCCAGGGCAGGTAGATTTCACTATTGAGGTATGCAAGATGTATAAAAAGTCAGGGGCTGACTCAGCTCATCAGGGTCCACCTTTGACTAAATTTCAACTTTTGGTAGGAGTGAACCCTTAACAAGAGAGAGAGAGAGATTTTTTAACAGGAAAGATTTTAAAGAGCCCAATACAACCCTGGTAATGCTTCACTGGTAGCGTATCCCATAAAAGGTGGCTTTCAATTCTACAAAGGAGTTTTAAGAGGGAAGTGGTTTGGGAATGAAAATGTTCAGATTCATAGCCCATGCTATACAAGTTGTTTTCCCTCATGTAATTTCCCTCTCAATAGGTCCACTTAATAAGAAACATGTTGCATGCTAAATATCTTCAGATGAATTGGGAGGCTCTATGGGTTAAGGAGAAGTCTTTTGGGTGCAATCAAAATCATTGCCAGCTGACAGTCTTCTGCTCTATAAATGGTAAATGAAGTAGTTACCGTAACTTAACTCTCATGCTGCAAAGCTAGTAGTAACAATAAACTTCAAGCCATTTAGATAAATGATCCATAATGTTCTTCATTTCAGTTTTAGAAGCAACAACCATAGAATTGAAAGTTGCATGTGGTAAGGACGAAGTTTTGTTTCCTGCTGTAACTCTTAACGTACTTTGATCCCATGTCTTCAGTGTTGTGCAACATTAAAGGTAATTTAAAATGGCTACCTAATGTAAAAATAAAATTGCAAATACAAATGTTAAATTGACTAGAGCAAATGTAATGCCAGTTTTTCTTCCTTAGCTTTCAGTACAAAGGTCTAGACAGGACTACACTAGGGGAGGTGACTTATTCATTAATGATGAGCAAATCGGCAGATTTGTGCAGACTTCTGAGAGCCAAATGATTCCTGAATGACGATAGTTGGATTCCTGAACTATCTCATTCTCCTAAGATCAGATTTCTATTCAAAAATAAAGACAAACCAATAATTAAAAAAACAAGTGGTTTTCTTATTATAATTACAACGTATTGCTCAAAAAATAGAAATGTCAGTGAATGTGAATTGCTAGTATGTCTCTCAGTCCCAGTGAAGCAAGAGGCACATAAACAGTAAGGGTCAAGTGATGCACAGCATCCAATTTTTTTTTATTAAACCACAGGACATAAATGTAGAATTTATTAATCTAAAGCTCAATTTGCTAAGATGGGTGAGGTGTTCAAACAAAGGTACAGTGCCTTGAAAAGGTAAAAGTGTTCCTACCCCTTGAAATTTTCCACATTTTGTAATGTTACAACCAAAAACGTAAATGTATTTTATAGGAATTTTATGTGATAGGCCAACACAAAGTGCTACATACATTTGTAAAATTGCTCAAGCTCTGTCAGATTGGACAGAGAGTGTCTGTGAACAGAAACTTTCAAGACTTGCCACAGATTCTCAATTGGATTTAGGTCTGGACTTTGACTGGGCCATTCTAACACATGAATATGTTTTGATCTAAACCATTCCATTGTAGCTCTGGCTGTATGTTTAGGGTTGTTGTCCTGCTGAAAGGTGAACCTCCGCCCCAGTCTCAAGTCTTTTGCAGACTCTACCAGGTTTTCTTTTAAGATTGCCCTGTATTTGGCTTCATCCACCTTCCCATCAACTCTGACCAACTTCCCTGTCCCTGCTGAAGAAAAGCATCCCTACAAAAGGATGCTGCCACCACAATATTTCATGGTGTGTTCAGGGTGATGTGCAGAGTTAGTTTCCTGCCACACATAGCGTTTTGTTTTTAGGACAAAAAGTTACATTTTGGTCTCATCTGACCAGAGCACCTTCTTCCACATGTTTGCTGTGTCCCACATATGGCTTCTCGCAAACTGCAATTGGGACTTCTTATGGCTTTCTTTCAACAATGGCATTCTTCTTGCCACTCTTCCATAAAGGCTCAAATTTGTGGAGAACATTACTAATAGTGGTCCTGTGGACAGATTTTCCCACCTGATCTTTGGATGTCTGCAGCCCCTGTCCAGATTTACCATGGAACTCTTGGCTGCTTCTCCAATTAATGCTCTCCTTGCCCGGCTTGTCAATTTACTTGAAAGGGTATGTTTTGGTAGGTATACAATTATGCCATACTCTTTCCATTTTCGGATGATGGATTGAACAGTGCTCCGTGAGATGTCCAAAGCTTGGGATATTTTTTTAGAACCTAATCCTGCTTTAAACTTCTCGTGATGCTGTTTGTTCACTACGGTTCTCTGACAAACCTCTGAGTGCTTCACAGAACAGCTGTATTTATACTGAGATTAAATTACACATAGGTAAACTCTATTTACTAACTAGATGACTTCTGAAGGCAATTGGTTCCACTAGATTTTAGTTAGGGGTATCAGAGTAAAGGGGCTGAATACAAATGCATGCTACACTTTTCAGATATTTATTTGTAAAAAAAAATGAAAACCATTTATCATTTTCCTTCCACTTCACATTTATGTGCCACTTTGTGATGGTCTATCACATGAAAACTCAATAAAATACATTTACGTTTTTGGTTGTAACATGACAAAATGTGGAAAATGTCAAGGGGTATGAATACTTTTTCAAGGCACCATAGGCCATAATGGTTCAAATCTCGGCCAGTTCAGTTGCAGGAAAGAAAATTGCATAATCTATGGCCTGCCGTAAGCCCAGTACACAAGGGCCAAATCTAAGCCGGCACTGGCCGGTTCAATAGAAACTGGCCGGTATTCGGCCTGTGTCTATGGCAACCCACTGGGTAGAACGGGAAAAAAATAGTGGTGTGTACTAGGCTTAAATGGGTTGTAAAGGTTTGTTTTTTATTTTCTAAATAGGTTCCTTTAAGCTAGTGCATTGTTGGTTCACATTTTAGAAGGGAAATCGAAGGAAAAGGTAAGTGAACCAACAATGCACAAGCTTAAAGGAACCTATTTAGAAAATAAAAAACAAACCTTTACAACCCCTTTAAGTGTCTTTGCTTCACATAGATCTTGTTCTCTCCTGCAGGCTGCAGCTAATAGTTAAGGCCCATTCACACCAGGCAGTGTGTTTAACACATGTGCGGTTGTGTTGTGCATTGTGTTAAGGCAACCCATTTGTGTGAATAGGCTGCTGCCAACACACCCCAGTGAACCAAAGATTGAACTTGCTGCAAGTTTCGTGTTCAGAGCACACAGCAAGGCATTACAACACCAACACAATGTTAAAACACATGTGCTTCAGGAAGCTGCACCGGGGGGCTATTCACAATGTTTATGCAATGCGGTGTGAATGGAACTTAATGTAACTGCAGATGTTGGACAGTCCCACTCCAGGGGAGGGGTAAGTATTTGGTGCAACCATTTAATACCAACTGTAATGGGAAGCAACAGCTCTAAAGTTCATTTTATGTGGTTTAACTCTCCAAATAATTTTCTGTCTTATAGGGTAAATCGCTAAATGTTAAATGTACCCAAGCAGTACCTTTGAAAGAGGTACCTTTTTTGCGAGAACTGTTGTGAGGTCATTACTGTGCTGCTCACTGTTGTTCTAAGAGCTTGAAAAAGAGAAAGCTGTACCTGCCATGGTGGCAGATAAAATGTGTACTCTTTCCATTCAAAGATCTTTATGAATGGATTTGTGAATAGATGACTTGGGTGTTTGGGTGAAGCCACTTACAGCTATACTGAAATAAAACAAGTGTGTGTTGGGAGAAGAACCGTATGATTTAGATAAGTGGATGAATGGTTTGACGGTGAAGGGCTGTGGAATGTGACTATATTTAATAGTATGCCTCAAATACAGGTGGAATGTGGTCTGAAAGGTGGTCTGTTGTTTTAAGTGAAATTAGCATAGGAATTGAATAGCTTATTTTGCATTGGTAAATGGCTATATAGATGTGTACTTGTACTTCTATTTAATTGCAGCAAATGTACACTTGTGTGGTCACTTTTTTTTAAAGGGGTTGTAAAGCTTTGTGTTTTTTTTCACCTTAATGCATCATATGCATTAAGGTGAAAAAACACCTTGCAGTCACCGGCCCCCCTGAGACCCCGTTTTACTTACCTGAGACCTGAATCTCCTTGAGCACGATCCCGTGTTGCTTTCACCGAGCTCTCTTAGGCTATTCATTGGATAATTGATAGCAGCTCAGGTATTGGCTCCCGCTGCTGTCAATCAAATCAATGACGTGGGGCGAGGCCGAGTCATACACTTGGAGGCTATGGCCGCCGAGTGTATCACACGAGAGCGCGTCCGCAAGGTAACCCCCTCGGGAGAGAGCTTCCCAGAGGGGGTTATCTTTTGCGGGGAGGAGCCACAGGAGCCGTCGTGGGACCCCAGAAGAGGACGTTCGGGGCCACTCTGTGCAAAACGAACTGCACGGTGGAGGTAAATATGACACACAAACCCATAGTATTCCTTTAAGTATTTAACATAGAATCATTTCAAGAGAGGTGATAAAAAATTATCTTTAAGGCTCATGATGCGTGTGTGATTTTATTTTCTTGGGCATGAAATGACCACATTCTAAAATGATTAAAATCTGAGACAGAAAGTTTGCAGTTTGCTTGTCCTTTGCACTTTATTGATCAAATTGGTGTTTAATAGCAGAATGACAATGGTGTGTAAAGTTCATTTCCCCAACACTCCAGATAAAACTCCCTATAGACGTTAGATAGCAGTCTGGAGAAACAGCTTTTTATGATATATCTTTCATATTGGAGCATCACAAGACGAATAAATCATTAGTTTAGAAGTTCTTTATCCAGTTTCCACTGGATCTTTTAATGTGGCCATTTTCCCTAACGATATACTTATTCTCCAAAAAATATTCCATACACATCTACTACTTAATGGCCCTGTAATCTATTTTACATGAAATTGTTTCTTATTGTGTCTTTCTGACTTCTTGTAACATCCTCCATGAGCTCCCAAACCTCACGTCACATTCATTTGAAACAAGCATAGTTGTTGCAGTCACATGCACTGCTCAATGTAAACTACAAATCCCACAGTCCATTATCCATAGATCATAGTGCCTAGACCATCTCAGAGTCAGCAAGAGAGAGTGGCTATGGTCCTACAATGAGCAGAACCATGGAGAATGAATGTATCCACCGTACAGTCAGATCACAGCAACAAAAAAAAGATAATAATACATTTGAAGGCTGCTGAGAGCTAAAGAAAGTACTTTTCTAAGTTAATAATAATAATAAATACTTGAACAGAATATATATATATATATATATATATATATATATATATATATATATATATATATATATATATATATATATATATATATATATTTTAAACAAGTTTAGTGTCACTTTAAAGATTCAGCCAGAAGATGCACATACATGAGGAATTATGAACATTCAGACCCTCAGAATACTGTTTCCACACTTTTTTTTTTTAGAAAAAAGGTTTATTGAACAATTTCCAAGGGATACACTTGAATAGTACATATGCAAGTCAAGCATGTATCAACAGGCAGACATAGGTCTAATATGATGTCCTCTGACAAAAAGACACAGTAAAATCAGATTTTTACGTTTAGATCTCAACAAAAAGTTTGCGTTCTTTAACAAGGCTTACCTGTAGGTAAAATTAATATTCAGCTTGCATGCAGCCACTTACATCAGCGGCGCATGCGCTCTAAAGGTCTGGCGGATGCTGCTGGAAAATCAAAGCTCCTTGCCGGAAAGAGGACTCCGGCGAACATGCGTGGGAACGACGTCATCGCGGCCTTGGCCACTCACAGTGCAGGAGCCGTGAACCCAGAAGAAATGCAGAGGGAACATGGCATCTCCCTCAGTGGTGACCGGTAGGTGATGCCAGCGCTTCGTCCTAACTTCTAAGGTAAGTATTTTATAATGAGCTAGTATGCGGTGCATACTAGCTACTTATGCTTTTGCCTTATAGTTTTTGTTTTTTTTACTGCTTCAACAGACCCCTTACATTTCAGACCTCCCAGGGACTTATGCCGCGTACATTTTTCGGGTTCTAAAAAATTATGTTTTTTTTATGTAATTAAAAACGATCATGTGTGGGCTTCAGGGCATTTTTCGGGTTGTAAAAAAATGGGCAATTTTTTTTCCTGAACATGCTCTATTTTTTAACAACGTTTTTAACGTTGCCTTTTTTTGGGTTGTAAGAAATGGTCGTGTGTGGGCTTTAACGACGGGAAAACTCCGCGCATGCTCAGAAGCAAGTTATGAGACGGGAGCGCTCGTTCTGGTAAACCTAACGTTCGTAATGGAGTAAGCACATTTATCACGCTGTAACAGACAGAAAAGTGCAAATCGTCTTTTACTAACACAAAATCAGCTAAAGCAGCCCAAAGGGTGGCGCCATCTGCATGGAACTTTCCCTTTATAGTGCCCTTGTACGTGTTGTATGTCACTGCGCTTTGCTAGAGGATTTTTTTTTCACGATCGTGTGTAGGCAAGGCTGTTTTAATGATCAAGTTGAAAAAAAACATAGTTTTTTCTAGAGCCTGAAAAACTTAATTTTTTAGAACCCGAAAAATGATCGTGTGTACGCGGCATCAGGCGGCATTAAAACTGACAAAAAGAAAATGAGCTCAAAATTGTTGTCAACATCAACCAATGAGGTTTCGCCTTTTTAATTTATATAAACTAACGTAATCCTTATCAGTCACTAAAGCTCAATTTTTTATTAGATGAATCAGCTTTGATCAGTTTTTTCAAAAGTAGTATTACAAATAGAATTATGATATAAATATTACATGAAACTTCAGTATATTATACAACAATTTTTATTAAACATGTTAGGACTTTTTTCTATAGCATTTGACCTATCCATCATAACTCTGGAAAATGCATGCAAAGCTTTTAAATTATGCCCCAGGCCAACCAATGCCAGGGGGGCCACACAAAAAAAGCAGGTAATATAAACTGATTTGAAGAAGTTGCAAATGACCTCATACTTCAAACGTTTAGGTCTTTACAAAGTCAAAAGTCTCATGCTGCTTTTATGAAATCACTCTGATCATAATAAGCCATGAAGTACTTTGCCAAAACCAAAATTGAATATAAAACATAATACAATAAACCCGTAAAACCGAATTTACATACATAAAAGGTATCACTTATGAAATCGTAATCAATCTTTATTTGAGAAGCTAAAGGTCCAAAAGTGTGGTCTATACCAACAGCCCATTACTATCTTCATCAGCTGTACATATGAATGATAACTAAAGATCTACGACATTTTGACCATACTAGTCCATACATGCCCACACTATTGTCCACATTACAAAGATTGACATCACAAAATTCGTTTCACCTCGTCATGGAAGTGGGCAAGTAGTTGTAAAAACGATCTAGTCGCTCTATTTTTTTTATTTTTTTTATTTCATTAAAATAAATTTAAAGTTACCAGACACTCTCTTCTGTGTTTGTCCAACCTAATGTAAAATTTGATATTTAGACACATTTCAAAAAATTGTATATTACTGTTCAGTCATAAATACTAGGGTAATATAGAGATTACTAAAGCCGCCTGGACAAATTTCCTTAACAAACTTCTTAATTTTAGAAAACAATTAATTGACTTTAACAGAACACTAAAAAAAATTAACGTACAGCAGAAAAGTGCTGTAACAAAAAAAAAACAGCAAACACTTAAAAAAAGTCTAAGAAAGAACATTAGAACTTTAAAATACTCAATAAATATGCTTAACTAACTTCAGTTAAATGATTATTTTTTGCTTAATGAAGTTAAAGGCCACCACACAACATGAATAAGGTTACTCACCTCCACTTCCAGCAAGCAGGCGTTATTGGTCTTCTTCGCCCTTTGGGTAGAGATTTATTTTTTCTTCTCCTTAGATCAATACCACTTCTTCCTTTTCACCATGATGGTGCCCTGATTTCAAGCCTTAAGGAGCTCAGTGATGACAGTCTCTCAATTTCAGTAGAAAATATACTAAATCCCCTTTCACAAGAGTTTGCTAGAACGCCATATTGAAGCTATAACGTGATCCTGTTTTTCAGGCTCAACCACTCCCTGTTCAGGTGTACTGTGACTTTTTTTTTTTGCTGTTTATTAATCTCTTTCTCCTCCTCCTTCACTCCTGTCCAGTGTGTATTCTGTAAATCAGTAGTTGCAGACAGACGGCTGATTCTACTCCCACCTCCCTCTGGGTAATTGCCATGAACCACAGACCCACCCCATGCCGCTTACAGTATCACTGCTCAACTGTCATGGTTTTATTCAACTTTCTGCAGTTTTCACAAGAAAAACTTTCTGCAGTTTACTTGCTCCGCAGTCCACCGTCTATGCCTTTTTAAACACTAAAATCCTCAGTTACTATAAAAGGTGGAACTATAAAAAGATTCTTTGATCCCTTAAAAGGAATATGAATGGCATATTTCTATACAAAATTCCAGATCAGTAGCTGAACAAGGACTATGTTATCTCTGACTTCCAAATGAAAGCTCCTATACCCAGATTACAAACATAAAAAAGCGTCTGTCACTTGTCAAGCAAGATCACAGCGCCGTACAGGAAAATGAAACCGTGAAGAAAATGCTTTTCATTCTTACATTTTTTACTGCTGTTGCTAGGAAATTAGCTGTAGAAAATCAGCAGGTTTAGTGCTCCTATGGTAAAAAAAAAAAAAAACTGCAATGAATGAAATACGGAGGCTGTCATTGCTCTCTGTCTGAAAATGCTACTTGCCTGGCTTCAATATTTTGAAGAATTCAACCTGGGACAAGTATATAAATCAGAGGGTTCTATAGTAAAGTACCCAACCTGGGACAAGTATATAAATTAGAAGGTTCTATAGTAAAGGACCTAACTGGGGACAAGCATATAGATCAGAGGGTTCTATAGTAAAGGCTCTAACCTGGGACAAGTATCTAGATCAGGTGTTCTATAGTAAAGGATCTAACCGGGGACAGGTATATAGATCAGAGGGTTCTATAGTAAAGGCTCTTACCTGAAACAAGCATATAAATCAGGGGTTCTATAGAAGAGGCTCTAATCTGGGACAGGTATATAGATCAGAGGGTTCTATAGTAAAGTACCTAACCTGGGACAAGTATATATATCAGAGGTTCTATAGTAAAGTCTCTGACCTGGAACAAGCATATAGATCAGAGGTTCTATAGTAAAGGACCTAACCTGGGACAAGCATATAGATCAGAGGTTCTATAGTAAAGGACCTAACCTGGGACAAGCATATAGATCAGAGGTTCTATAGTAAAGGACCTAACCTGGGACAAGCATATGGATCAGAGGTTTTATAGTAAAGGACCTAACCTGGGACAAGCATATGGATCAGAGGTTTTATAGTAAAGGACCTAACCTGGGACAAGCATATAGATCAGATGTTCTATAGTAAAGGACCTAACCTGGGACAAGCATATAGATCAGAGGTTTTATAGTAAAGTCTCTGACCTGGGACAAGCATATAGATCAGAGGTTTTATAGTAAAGGACCTAACCTGGGACAAGCATATGGATCAGAGGTTTTATAGTAAAGGACCTAACCTGGGACAAGCATATAGATCAGAGGTTTTATAGTAAAGGACCTAACCTGGGACAAGCATATAGATCAGAGGTTCTATAGTAAAGGATCTAACCTGGGACAAGCATATAGATCAGAGGTTCTATAGTAAAGGACCTAACCTGGGACAAGCATATAGATCAGAGGTTTTATAGTAAAGGACCTAACCTGGGACAAGCATATGGATCAGAGGTTTTATAGTAAAGGACCTAACCTGGGACAAGCATATAGATCAGAGGTTTTATAGTAAAGGATCTAACCTGGGACAAGCATATAGATCAGAGGTTATATAGTAAAGGACCTAACCTGGGACAGGTATATAGCTCAGGGGTTCTATAGTAAAGTCTCTGACCTGGGACAAGCTTATAGATCAGAGGTTCTATAGTAAAGGACCTAACCTGGAACAAGCATATAGATCAGAGGTTTTATAGTAAAGGACCTAACCTGGGACAAGCATATGGATCAGAGGTTATATAGTAAAGTCTCTGACCTGGGACAAGCATATAGATCAGAGGTTCTATAGTAAAGGACCTAACCTGGGACAGGTATATAGCTCAGGGGTTCTATAGTAAAGTCTCTGACCTGTGACAAGCTTATAGATCAGAGGTTCTATAGTAAAGGACCTAACCTGGGACAGGTATATAGATCAGCAGTTCTGTGGTAAAGGCTCTAAACTGGGACAAGTATGTAGATCAGGGGTTCTATAGTAAAGGCTCTAACCTGGGACAAGAATATAGATCAGGGGTTCTATAGTAAAGTCTCTAACCTGGGACATGTATGTAGATCAGGGGTTATATAGTAAAGGACCTAACCTGGGACAGGTATATAGATCAGGGATTCTATAGTAATGACTGTAACCTGGGACAAGTATGTAGATAAGGGGTTCTATAGTAAAGGCTCTAACCTGGTCCAAGTATATAGATCAAGGACATTGGTTCCAACGAGGAAGGAGGCACATCTGCCTCTTCTATGCCGCCAGTACCCCCTGCTAGTGCCACCTGAAAGTGCCCACAGTGCCACCTATCAATGCCCATGAATGCCAACTATCAATGCCCACAAGTGCCACCTATCAATGCCTCAACAGTGCCACCTAGCAGTGCTGCCTATCAGTGCCAATTACTGCCACCCATTAGTGCCCATTACTGCCACCCATCAGTGCCCATAACTGCGAGCTATCAGTGCCACCTTTCATTGCCCACCAGTGCCACCTATCAATGCCCTTCAGTGCCACCAGTAGTGCCACCCCTCAGTGCCCACCAGTGCCGCCTATCAGTGCCCACCAGTGCTGCCTTATCGGTGCAGCCCATCAGTGCAGGCTCAGCAGCATACATCAATGAAGGAGAAAAATTACCCGTTTTCAATTTTCTTTTATTTTGTTATACAATTTTGCATTTAAAAAAAAATAAGGTGATTAAATACCACCAAATGAAAGATCTATTTGTATTCTATTTGTTGGGTACAGTGTTGTTTGACCACGTAATTGTCATTCAAAGTGTGTCAGTGCTGAAAGCTGAAAATTGGCCTGGGCAGGAGGGGGGTTTAAGTGCCCAGTAAGCAATTGGTTAAGGAGTGGTGTAAACCGTAAATGGAATTATTCTCTGGGGGATACAAGCACATTTTGACCTGCTTCTCTGCCAGAAAGGGGTGTTGAAGGTCTGGAGAGTTTTCAGGTGTGCAGATGGAGGATCACATAGAACCAATCTTGAAATTCAGGCACCTCTACCAGATAGCATAGCCAAATAGGTGGTTTTATATTTCTCTACTGGAGATAACGTACAGTATGTCGATCTTAAGCTAAAACTTTTTTTTTTTTCATTTTGGATAGAGCATGGAATGGTTAAAACCCCTATCAGTTAGGGAAATCGCCTCTTAGATAGTTGTCACCAGAACAAACGACACTGCTGGATGATTTTTTTTCTGTTTCTGGTGACAGGTCAAAATGTGTTCCCATATTTTTAGTTCTAGTAACAGTGGTTACCAGGACAAATAGAGAAAGTGAATCTCCCTAATGGGGACACAGGCAGCAATGAAAATCCTGACAGGGGTTCTAAACAAAGCCAAAGTTCTGCTTTAAGATACACTTTGCAAGCATGCTATTCACAAAGAATATGCGTTCAACGTTGCGCCGGCGTAGCGTATAGTTGTCGGCGTAAGCCGACGTAAGTCAAAGTAGGTGGAAGTGGGCGTGCTATATTAAAATGAAAGGTGACCCCATGCAAATGATGGGCTGAGTTTTAGAAAAATGAACTGCGCGTGCGTCGTCTCTTGGACGCATCCCAGTGCGCATGCTCACAGTCCCGTCAAAATAGCTGCCTAAGATACGTGAATACACTGCCTACGGTGTGAACGTAACCTACGCACAGCCCTATTCACGTAGTACTACGTAAACGACGTAACATACAATGGCTGTTCCCTGGTCCATACCTTTGAATGGGTTGCGCCACCTATATGTGGAATAACTTTACACCAGACGTAAGCCTTAGGCAATCCGCATATCTTTTCCGCCTGGCGCTTCTACGTTCGTGAATCGGCGTATCTTACTCATTTACATATTTAACATGGGTATGCCAAATGCGTCCAGCGTAACTATGCGCCCACGATACGCTGAAATAGGCAAGTTACGCCGGGCGGCTGAAGCCTTGCTTTTCGACGTATCTAGCTTTGTGAATTGGCTCAGAGATGCGACGGCGCACATTTGTACTTACGACGGCGTATCTTTAGATACGTCGGCATAAGTCCGTCGTGAATCCAGGCCATAATTTTAATGGATATATGATACCTTAATATCTGCCCGGAGTTTAGCATTAATGGAAAATGTGTTTATTAATCTTATCAGAAAACCTCTGCATGTCCAAGGGTTGATAGATGCTTTTGAAAAGAACAGGATGGAAAAAGTCCTGATAAAAACGAATGTTGAAAAAGTTTATGTAAACTTTCCAGTATGTGCTATAAATATGAACAAGTGTGAACATGTTCAAGCATAAAAAGAACAATGCCCAATGAGTTTGCAGGAAAATTGAACCTCAATGCTTGTTTTTTCACTCCCGAACTAACTGTTTATTGCTGACTTGCATAGGCTGCTGCCAAAAATGGGTAATGTATGGTCAGTGTAACGGCATTGCGATATTACTGGATGTGGTGTGCCTGTTAAGCAAGAAGCTTTTTTTTTTTTTTTTAAAGGAAACCTTTACTGAGAGAAAGAAGCTTCAAATTCCTGACACTTTTTAAAAATGATAGTTGCCTGGCTGTCATGCTAACTGCACAGTACTTCTATTATTCCATGTCTGATGTAGTTCTCTAGTAAGTTTATACTGTATGTATGAACTGAACAATATCACTTGTCCTATACATAGGGTTTGCTTCTCGCTATATGTTCCCATTATGTATGTATGGAATCTGCATAGTATTACTTCTCTTGTTCTAGATCTCAATCCCAGGTGTAATTCTCAGTATCTGTTCTTTTTCTGTGTGTATCATCCTGCACAGTATCACTTCTCTTGTCCTGTATGTGAGCTTTCTTTTTCACGATGTTCCTATTATATATGCATGGATGCTGCACAGTACTACTTCTCCTATTCTATTTGCTGGGTGTAATTCTCAGTATCTGTTCTTTTTCTGTATATATCATCCTGCACAGTATCACTCTTGCCCTGTAAGTGGGATGTAATTCTTAACATCTGTTTCAATTTTGTATACATGGATGATGCACAGTATTACGTCTCACAATTTGTAGCTATGGACTTTGCACTGTTTGACTTTCCTAGTCTTGTATGCTGGATGTAATTCTCATTATTCAGCATGCTCTTATGATTTGGACGTTGTACAGTAGCACTTCTCTTCTCCTGTATGCTGAGTGTAATTCGATGTATCTGTTTGTAGCGCTACCCCCTGGTGAATAAGGGATCCTTCACCCTACACAGCCAGGCACACATAATATTACACAGCACTCTTGAGTCAAGAAACAGTCCTTGCAGCTTTTTTTAAAATGTATTTTCATTAGGGGTATTGAACTTGAATGGGAATAGGGGTAATATGGGATGCCCACTGGTTTTAGCAGAACTTTTCTGGGACAGCTTCTACTGTACAGACTATATACACACTCCTCAGCTCCTCCAGCGCAGCACTTGTCTGCAGCACAAAACTTCCAGGACCAGCTGGCACACTGTTAGGTGATCTGACAATAGGGCTCAGTCAGATGTAACAAATGCCAATTATAGGCAAGGACCGCAGGCCATTTAGTTGTGTAGAAAACAGGGCTGGACTGGGACAGAAATTTGGCCCTGGACTTCATCCAGACTGGCCCACTTTGACAGGTCTCTCCCATGGCTGCCGGACAACTCCCACACCTTCCCGGCCACCCAAGCCCCCTCTCCCCCTTCACTAGCCACTAGCTGTTCTACTTTATTAGAGTAGAACGGCTGGTACTGGTACTCTGATAGGCAGTACCAGTGGGGAAGCTAGAAATAATTTCACCCGGGGGAAAGAATCAGTTCGGTGCCCCCCCTTATGGGACAAGATTAGGCAGAAGGGAGAAACTCCCAGGGCATAGCTGTTGAGTCAGCTTTCTTTCCCCTTCCCAATGCTCCTCTGTCGTCCCCCCTGCTCCTCTAGTCCTCCCCCTGCTTCTTTTTTCCCCCCAGGTGAGCGCTGCGGGGAGGGAGAGCAGGTGAGCGCTACGGGAAGGGAGAGACAGAGGAGCGGAGGGGGGACGGCGGTCCACTGTCACTGAAGCCGGCCCACTGAGCCATCGGCCCACCGGGAAACTCCCTATAGTCCCAATGGCCAGTCCATCCCTGGTAGAAAAGTCCTAGTGTCCAGCTGTCCTTCTGTGGCTACTGATCCCAGCACCACCTCTTCAGGCACTGCCAGTCCACCTGGCTGCAGCTGCCCCTTTCTCTAGCTCTCCTGGCTAATCTTCCACAGTCCTCCCAGACTGACTCTGGATCCATCTCAGACTGCTCTCACCCAGTCCTCTCAGTCCACCCGACTGTCTCACTCACCAGCCCACCTGGCTGTCTTCTCCTTGGAAATCTCCCAGACGTGCTCACTGGCTCCTGCTGTCCCCACACACCTCACATGCCACTGGACAGGATTCCTCCTTGGGATATCAGAGGATCCCTCCTGCACCTGAGCTCCCAGGCCTGGGGTCACCCCCCCACCTAGGGGTTACTCTCGAGTGCCCACTGACCGCCTTCTTGCTCTCCA
Organism: Rana kukunoris; assembly: GCA_029574335.1. Lineage (NCBI taxonomy): Eukaryota > Metazoa > Chordata > Amphibia > Anura > Ranidae > Rana > Rana kukunoris. The sequence continues at coordinate 332,106,034 of CM056050.1, read as the reverse complement.
TTTCCAACTTTCACCTGAACTCCCCTGCCCAGCTGGGCTGACCCTGAGTATCTGGGGGAGCCTGCCTCCTGCCAACCCATCTGTTGAAGATTGGTCATGAATACTCCAGGAAGCTCCTCCTAACCGCTCTCCCACTCTTCTGGAAGTTTCCAGCACGTTTCAGAAGTAGAGGGAGGTACCAGTGCCTCCTTGGAGGTACCAGAGTCATACCAGCCTCCTTGGATCACTCACCTGACCCAGATTAAAACACAGGCTGCCAGCCAAGCCAAAGCATTTTACATTCACTACAAAAATCCTAATATTACATATTATAATATTACCTATTCTAGCACACTAGATGGTGCTACATGTTCTTATTCTGTGTTTGAATATTGTAGACTAAGGGCCAGATTCAGGTAGAGTTGCGCTGGAGTATTTCGATATGCGCCGCGTAACTGTGAATATGCGCCGTCGTTTCTATGTGGCCGTACCCACCAAACTAGATGCGACAGAAAACGGGCCATTTCCGATCGGCTTAACTTTCCGACGCCAGAGTCTCGTCAGCGCATATTTTCGCTCGTCGCATCCGTCGCGCCAATTGATTTCCCCTGCAAATATGCAAATGAGGGAGATTTCCCGATTCGCGAACGGATTAGCACCATACGCTGGCTACATGCGCCGCGCGTATCTCGTCCGGCACAAAGTTATTTCTACAAATAGCTGCTTTATCTTTACTCCAGACGGCCTCAGGTCAGCAGGAGAGCAGCTACAACAGCAGCGTTACCGACGAAACTATCAAGCTGAACAACCACACGTGCAAGGACAACACCTCTGTGTGCCAACATGCCAGGGGCAGTCGCGGTCCTAGCACTAGTACTGGGTCCCCCGGTACGGAGGAGGCGGGCACGTGAGAGGATATACCGCACGCGCATGAGCCTCTTTGGCATGGGGGATGAGGAGGTGTATCGCCTCTTCAGATTCAGCCCAGATGCAATACTTGAACTAACCACAACCCTGCAGGGTGACATCACCAGCAAGACACACCGCTCACAAGCAGTGCAGCCACTGGTGAAGGTACTGGCAACACTTCATTTCCTTGCAAGTGGATCATTCCAGCGTACAAGTGGAGTGGTGGCTGGGATGTCACAGTCCTCCATGAGCAGTTGTGTGCACCAGGTTGTCCCTGCAATCCTCAGACGCATGTCCCACCACTTCATCAGACCCACCACTGAGGAGCTGCGGCTGAAGGCAATGACAGATTTCTACAGCATTGCCAGATTCCCACGCACTGTGGGGGCCATTGATTGCACACATGTGGCCCTTCAGCCCCCCAGTGCCACAGAGCACATATACCGCAATCGGAAGCATTGGCACTCCATCAACGTACAGGTGATAGCTGATGCCCAACGCCTCATATGGCACGTCCGTGCCAAACACCCCGGATCCAGCCATGACAGCTTCATATACCGTCAGAGCCCCATCCCAGCAGAATTCAAACCTCTCCTGTACTCTTGTCTCTTGCCAGCACCCCTGTGGTAGCAGAGAATCACTGTAGTGGCCATTGCTACTACAGTGATTCTCACTCCCTTCCTGCGCCAAGTGGCTAGCCTGATGCATACAGTAGTAACCACAGGGGTTACTTGGTTAGTATGGACAGCAATCATATAGTAGCCAACAGTCCCGAATTGCCCAGGACATTCACGGAAATCAGACCGATGTCCAGGTCTGAGCATGTCCTGGGCAGAATCCCGAAAATTAAGCTCTGTCACGGACAGCAGAAGTTTGGCACGGACACAGTTATCACAGCCAGTAGCGTTGCAATGGCCACCAATGGCATTACTGTAGGGGTCCCATGCGGCCCCCCTGTCACCATATGGCTCCTTTCAGTCTCCTGTCTGGTCCCGGCTCAGCTTGTGATTGGACGTATCTGTTGAGGAGGGACTGGGTGTCTGCTGTGCCTAAGGAAGCCAGCCCTCTTCTGCGTGGCTAATCTCTGGGTTATTGAAGATAAGGTGATGAACAGGAAGAGACACCCGAGGCAGGCACCCATGCCGCCAGAAAAGCCACAGCCATGGTCAGTATAGACAGCTGTCTTCTGACTGTCCTGTGCCGAGCCTGACTCCTCAGTGTCTCTGCCATGTACACCAACGGTCCTGTCCCTGTGTCTTCCCTCCCAGCAACCTCTGCTCCGACTCCCAATAAACATGTCTTGACTACTTGGAACAGCCCAGCTCTGATCATAACCCCCCCCCCCCTTCACCACCCCCTTTTCCACCTCCCTCTTCTCCATCCCTGCAACTCTGCCCCCCCTTTTCTCCATCCCCCAACTCTGTTAACCCCCTTTTCTCCAGCTCTCCAACTCTGCTCAACCCCCTCAAATCTGCTCATCCCCCCTCTTCTCCATCTCCCCAACTCTGCTCATCCCCCCATTTCTGCTCACCCAGCTCTTCTTCATTCCCCCAACTCTGTTCACCTCTCTCTTCTCACCCCACTTCTCATTCCCCTGACTCTGTTCACCCCCTCTTCTCTATTCCCCCAACTCTGCTCACCCGCTAGGCATGTGCAAAAGTGAAAAATTCGTTTCGTTTCGTTTCAATTCGTCATTTAATAAATTTCGTTAAGTTAGGTTCGTTACATGTGTTGAATTAGTTTTCGGAATTCGTTCGTTTTCGACCGAATTTCGAAAAATACGGTCGAAATCGAAAATATTTCGACCGTTTTTCGAATTAGTTCGTTTTCGACCGAATTTCGAAAAAAACGGTCGAAATCGAAAATATTTCAACCAGATTAGAAAACAAATAGTCTCTTTTCGAATAGAATTTTTTTTCGAATTAAATTCGAAAATATTTTTTTTTTTTTTTTTTCGAATTCCGATCGAATTTAGTCCGCGGGTATTCGATTCGGAATTCGAAAAAAATTCGATTTCGAAATTTTTTTTTTTTTTTTTTCGAAATTCGGTCGAAAATGAACGAATTCCGAAAACGGTCGAAATTTTTCGCTATTATAGCAATTCGGAAATTCGTATGCATCCGAATGTCCGAATAATGGAAAATTCGTCCGAATTTCGATTCGGAACGAAACGAAATGCACATGCCTATCACCCGCCCTCTTCTCCATTCCCTCCAACTTTGTTTACTCCTTCTTCATCCTCCAAACTCTGTTCACCCCCGTCTTCTCCATCTCCCTCAACTTTGCTCACCCCCAACTTCACCCCCTCTTCTCCATCCCCCAAATTCTGCTACCTCCCCCCCACACTTCTACATTTCCCCAACTCTGTTCACCTTCCTCTTCTCAATCCCTCCAACTCCATTAACTCCCCTTATCCATCTCCCCAACTCTGCTCACCCCCTCTTCTCCATCCCCCAAACTCTGCTCACCCCCTCTTATTCATCCCCCAACTCTATTTACCCATCTTTTCTCCATCCCCCTCAACTCTTTTCACCCCACTCTCCACCCTCTTACTCTGCTCACTCCCTCTCTTCTCCATCCCTCCAACTCCATTCACCCCTTCTCTTCTCCATCCGCTCTTTTCCATCCCCTGCAACTCTGTTCACCCCCCTCTTCTCCATCTCCCGAACTCTGCACATCCCCCTTATCATCTCCCCAATTCTGTTCACCCCCTCTTCTCCATCCCTCAACTCTGCTCACCTGCTTCTTCTCGATCCCTTCAACTCTGTTCACCCCCTTCTTTCCACCCCTGCAACTCTGTTCACCACTCTCTTCTCCATCTCCCCCACCTTTACTCACCCCCCAACTCTGTTCACTCCCTCTTCTCCATCCTCCCCAACTCTGTTCACCCCCTTCAACTCTGTTTACCCTTCTCTTCTCCATCCTCCCCAACTCTGCTCACCTCCTCTTCTCCTTTCCCCAACTCTGCTCGCCCCTCTCTTCCTCACCCCCCCAACTCCATTCACCCCCTCTTCTCCATCCCTGCAACTCTACTCACCCCCGCTCTATTCCATCCACCCGAACTCTGCTCACCAGCCCTCTTCTCCATCCCCAACTCTTTTCACCCCTCTTCTCCATCTCTGGATACCCACCCTTCTCCACCCCACCCACTCTGTTGCTCTCCCTCTACTCCACCCCCCCAACTCTGTCCACCCCCTTTTCTCCATTACCTCCAACTCTGTTCACCCTTCTCTTCTCCAACTCCGTTCACCCCCCTTTTCTCCATCTCCCTTAACTTTGCTCACCCCCTTCTCCACCCCCAACTCCATTCACCCCGCTATTTTTCATCCACACTATGTTCACACCCCTTCTTCTCCATCCCCCACAACTCTGTCAACCCCCCTTTTCTCCATTCCCTGCAACTCTGTTCACCCTTCTCTTCTCCATCTCCCCAACTCTTTTCACCCCCCTTTTCTCCATCTGCTCACCCCCTTCTCCACCCCCCCCCCTATTTTTCATCCCACCCAACTTTATTCACACCCTTTTTCTCAATCCCCCAACTATGTTCACTCCCCCTCTTCTCCATCCCCCCAACTCTGCTAACCCTCTTCTCCATCTCCCCTTCAAACTTCATTTACCCCCTCTTTTCCACCCTCCTAACCTTGCCCAACCCCTCTCCATCCCCTCCAAATCTGTTCACCTCCCCTCTTCTCCATTGCCCAACTCTGTTCACCTCCCGTTTTCTCCACCCCCCAACTCTGTCCACCCCCTTCTCCATCTCCACAATTCTGCTCACCCCTCTCTTCGCCATCCTCCCCAACTCTGTTCATTATCCTCTTCTCCACCCCCAATCTCTGCTCACCCCTCTTTTCCATCTCCCCAACTGTACTCATCCCCCCTCTTCTCCATCCCTTTACTCTGTTCACCCCTCTCTTCTCCATCAACTAACTCTGTTCACCCCCCTCTATCTCTGCTCACCCCCCTCTTCTTCATCCCCCAAATCCATTCACCCTCCCTCTTCTTCACCCCCCCAACTCTGCTCATCCTCCCTCTTCTCCATCCCCTGCAACTCTGTTCGCCCCCCTCTTCGCCACCCCCAAACTCTGCTCCCCCTTCTCCATTCCCCCAACTCTGCTCACCCCCCTTTCCATCCCCCCAACTCTGTTCCCCCCTCTTCTCCATTACAATAACTCTGCTCGCCCCCCTCTTTTCCATCCCCTCAAAATATATTTGCCCCCCTCTTAACCACTCCGAACTCTGTTCACCCTTCTTTTCTCCATCCCCTAACTCTGTTCACCCCCTCTTCTCCATTCACCATCTCTGCTCACCCCCTTTCTCCATCCCCTGACTCCAAACACCCCCTTCTCCATCTTCCCCCAAATTTGCTCACCCTTCTTCTCCACAATTTTTTATGCTTATGCAAAATATCCTCTGATTGGATTAGGTGGAGATTATAATATCTTGAGAAAATGCAAAGTGCATCAGTGGTGTGTGCACAACCCCCTGTGGTTACTATGCAAAAGAGCAGGTGCTCAGCATGGGATCTGGAAGACAGCGAGGATTACTGTAGTAGCAGTGACTACTACAGTGATTCTATGCTTCCAAAAAGGGATTGGCTAGGTATAAAATGTGCATATTTACATCAGTCCAAGCTGGGTGTGGGGTACTGGGTTTTTTGTCCAGGGGGGGGGCATATTTTAAAGACCTGCGTTATTGATTTGGACCAATGTAAAAAAAATCATGCCTGAAATTTAGCTTTAAGGGGTGTGGGGGTACTGTTTTTTTTTTTTTGGGCCGGGGGGGTTTAAAGACTTATGCCTAGTACACGACGGATAAAAAAACGACGGTTTTCCCAACAGAATTCCTATCGGCCTGCCTTGCATACATAAGCTCAGACAAAAGTCTGCCCGTCCAAAGCGCGGTGACGTACAACACGTACAACTGCACTATAAAGGGGAAGTTCCATTCCAACAGCGCTATCCTTTGGACTGCTTTTGCTGATCCTCGTGTTAGTAAAAGTTTGGTGAGAGACGATTTATGCTTTTCAGCCTCGTGCTTTTCAGTCCGATGAATGTGATATCTCCATTATGAACACTAGTTTTACCAGAAAGCGCGCTCCCATCTCATACTTGATTCTGAGCATGCGCGTTTTTTTTCCCATCGAAAAAAACATACAGATGAGCGGTTTTCCCGCCAGGATTTCTTTCCTGACGTGAAAAAAGAGATCCTGCTCTCTTTTTTTGTCTCGCAGTTTTCCCATTGGAAAAACTGCGATGGAGCATACACACGGCTGGGATTCCCTACGAAAAGCTCTCATAGCAGTTTTCCCGTTGGAAAAAACGGCATTAGAGGCATTAGAATTACTGTAGTAGCATGACTACTACAGTGATTCTCTGCTTCCACACATGGATTGGTTAGGTATGAAATGCACATAACATTTACATTGGTCCAAACTGAGTGTGGAGTACTGGGTTTTTCTTGTCCAGGGGAGGCAGAGTTTAACCACTTGGCGCCTGCGCTATAGCCGAATGACTGTGATCACCCGAGTCACTGAGATTTGGGTGATCACAGATCTGAGTAAGGGGCTGATCCCAGCCCCTTACCAGGTGATCAGCTGTCAGCCAATGACAGCTGATCACGTGATGTAAACAAAAGCTCGGTAATCGTTTTTTTTCTCCTCACGCTGATAATGTGAGGAGAAAAAAAGCCAATCACCGGCTTATGTGTAAGGGACATCGGTCCCGAAGAGGAAGAGGCAATACCCCCTGTCAGTGCCACCTGCCAGTGCCCACAGGGCCACCTATCAATGCCCATGAGTGCCACCTATCAATGCCCACAAGTGGTGCAAATCAGTGCCTCATCAGTGCCACCTAGCAGTTCTGCCTATCAGTGTAACTTACCAGTGCCGATCATTGTCCGTTATTGCCACCCATCACTGCCAGTTATCAGTGCACCTATTAGTGCCACTTCTCAGTGCCCACCAGTGCCACCTATCAATGCCCTTCAGTGCCACCCAACAGTGTCACCTCTCAGCGCCCACCAGTGCCGCCTTATCGGTGCCCATCAGTGCAGCCCATCGGTGCCTATCAGTGCAGCCCATCGGTGCAGCCTCATCCGCGTACATCAATGAAGGAGAAAATGTTTGCAAAATTTTAGAACAAAATATAAAAAAATAAAATAAAGCTCTATTGGTGGGGAAAAAAATATAAAATTGTAATTTTGGTACATTGTTGAATGACTGCGCAAATGTCATTCAAAGTGCATCAGCGTGGAAAGCTGAAAATTGGTCTGGGCAGGAGAGGGGTTTAAGTGACCAGTAAGCAGGTGGTCAAATACCTGCATTATTGTTTTGGACAATAAATTGCTTCACTACATTTTCCTAGCCTAAATACTTAGGGTCATTTACATGGGAATATTTCCACAAACCCATGCTTTTCTATTAGCATTCTTCAATTCATCAAGGAACTGGCCTTTTTAGAGCCAGGTAACCTTATAGTATGATGTATATTGTGTTTGATAAAGAAAGTTTGGACTGTTAGATAATTAGGAGGATTATATTACAATCAGGACAATGCAATCACTGTGAAAAGAGAGGAAGTTCTCATGGAGCACATAAAAGGAAGTAAGATTGTTTTCCACATCCAGATCTGTACGACTGATAATAATAAAAGTATAGAAGTAGAACAGGACACATTCATCTTGTTTTTATTACTTCTCTGAGACAACATCATGCCTATACAGCGAAGGCTACAGATTCTCTGTTCATGGGTCAATTCTCACCAGAGCCATGTTTTTGTCTGTCTTCACAATAAGTGTGCCCATAAACACAATGGCCTAGATACCTGGCTACCCTTTCAATGTACATTAGGGATTAGTAGTCTCTACAGTTGTAGTTGCGAAATGTACAGTTTGTTTCTCTAGTTTCAATTGTAAAGCATAAAAATATGTCACACAGCTCTGTACAGTGGGAAGTAAAATTCATGTTAACCTGTGTGGCACCCATTCTAAGTATTAAATGTAGAGACCATTGTATTATTTTCTACCGCTGTTCACCACACTTTATTTTTTAATAAAGGCTTACTGAATTATAAAAAAAATGGGCTCACTGCTAAGAATTTAAAGAGGAACTGCAATGTGGACACTATTTATTTAATATTTATAGGTTCTATAGGACCGTCAATTTACGCTGTGCTTTACATATATATCATACATTCACATCTGTCCCTGCCCTCACTATGTCAAAAAGGCAGCGAGAGGGCAAAGGACTAGTCAACATTAGGTATTAGCCAAACTGCCTTAGGTTTGGTTTGAGCAGAACTTCAAAGAAGTTCAGATGCTTAAGCCAAACCCCACTGAAATCAACGGGGGCCACAGCTTTCAAATAAAAAATGGCCAATTTGCTGGGTTTATTGGTAAGGGGTGATCACCATCCTGAGGAACATGTACCAATGCAAACAAAATTGCCAGGAGCAGTGTTTGTGAGAAATTAAAAATGTCCAATTCCTTTAAATAACATGCTTGGGTGCCTCAATCCTGCCTTCGAAGGGGTGCATCTCTGTGATGTACAGAAAGTGCTGCAGCAGCACTGACATTTACACAGGTATAATCCTTTAAAATGTTGGCAAAAAAAAAAAAAACAACAACACACAGACCCTTATAAAGGGTCTGCTGGGTAATTTAAGGACCTTTGGAAGGGTCAATGTGCTTTTTTTTTGTTATTTGCCTAACTTTCAGACTAATTTTCCTTTATAAATGTCAGTGTGTGAGTGCTGCTGCAGCATCTTCTGTACATCACACAGATGCATCACAGGAAGGATGGCACTGAATGCTAACAAGGGCCTGCATTTTTTTTTACTTTGTAAATGTAGCACGGCCCCCTTGAGGGCTGCTTGGATGTACCTGTTCTTCCGCATCGCCATGACCCTGTAAGCATTCCAACCTACCTGAGATTCTGAGTTCAGACATCTTGTACAACACCATTGAATGAAACGTCACACAAGTCAAATATGTTTATATTATCTAAGCTTTTACTGGAGTAAGTAATGTGGTATTGATACACAAAGGAAGGAAATTGGTCAACCGAGTTTTGGATAACAGCCCAGACTCGGAAGAATGATTTCCTGACAAGACAGCTTAGAAACAGTTCAACAATACAAACGCATAATTTACATGTGTAGCGGGATCGCCCTGTCTGAGTCTAGTGACAGGCCACCCCGCTGGAACTTTATGCATAATTTGTGAATATGTTAGACATTGTTGTGAAGTCATGCATTGCGGGATTACCAGTAGAGGGAGATATGGACTCCATTGACTCTTAGGAGAAAGGGACTACATTTCCCGCAATGCCTTGCCCTGTTGGAACATGTGATGCCTACGCACAGACTTGTGGGGGAGGTTACTTAAGGAAAGGGAGTGGCGCTTTTTCTCTCTTTCGGGTCCAGCCTCTTCTCCTCTGCGGAGCTGCTGACAGAGACAGCCGTGTGGTTAGGCCAGAAGCTGGGGCCTAGATTTACCGAGAGACCAGCCATCCGGAGGAACGAAAGATCTCCAGTATACAGCCCGTGCACCCGGAGATCGAAGGGGCAGCCCAGCTGACAACTGGAACAGTGGGGCACCCTTGTCCGGGATCCTTGTGCTGTGGAGCAGTGTTTTGTCAACGCACCTCCTGTGAGGAATACAGGCAGATCGGCCTGTCGGGTGAGGGAGCACATGCTCAACTTCTAAATTCTCCTCTTAGACAGACCTTTCAGTATCACCTCACAGGTTGCCCACCTCCTTTAGGCTCTGAGTTCAGACTTAAGGGGCCTGTGGTGTTTTCAGTATTTACACCAAAGTGATTGACATTGGACAGTGGTCAAATCACCAACGTGCTGTTCAGGATACTTTGCTTAATCAACTTTCTTTGATCATTTGCCCTCTGTGGATTACAAATTCTAACATGCACCAACTGACCGCATCGTGGACTTTTACTGTTTCTCAGAATTGCCCGCTAGAGGGCGCTCACGAGCATAGACTGCCTGTTTAGTTTAAATGAATGGTATCATTCTTAGGTTTACAATCTCTTTTACTTGTATTAGAAGTCTGATCGTTGCAAGGGCTCTTATGAATCAGACTGACTCGTTACTGACTGTTTGTGTTAAACTCTATGCCCGTTTTCCTTAAGTTTCCATACAGTAAACTTACCTCCTTATATTTAAATATATTTACTGTGTGGAGTGTATTTTCTCATCTGGAGGGACCATCCATAACACCAGGTAATTAATTCACTGTTATATTGTCATTGCATGTTGTGTGCCTGTTATTGTGACCCCAACCCAGCAGAGGTCACAATATCTCACTCCCCAGACTTCTGATGTGTCAAGGGAGGGTTTGAGTCAGTTAAACAGGGGTGAGCTAAGCCAAAAGAGAGTAGATCCCAAATTAATCAGCGGCTCCTTCGGGGGTAACGCTACTCGTGGGGGCTCATCCGGGATTCTACTTCTCAAACCATTCATTACCCCCTAACATTGAACCCCGCCCTTACCAAGACCCGCCATGGATGCCGCTGCTGCAGCCAAGTGGTGCACAGACCAAGGTGTTCAGGTGAGGAAAGGCCTAGTGTTTGAGGTGAAGGGAGAAGTTTGGAAGGAAGAAGAAGCACACTTAGTCTTGGAAGCTTTGTCCCAAGGCCAGAAGTTCTGGGTGATGTGGTTAGAAGTGGATACAACCAAATTGCATACCTATATCCTAAGTGAATGGCAAGGAGGAGTCCCAGACTTCTTAAAGGTGCCCAGTGTGAAAACAGCTGGTGGCAAAGAACTTTTTCTAACTCAACCTACCCAAGTCTCAGTTGATTCTCCCTCTCCTAGTGCAGCCCCATCCACTTCTTCTGGTGCTTTGGCACGCAGTGAAAGCTCAAGTAAACCCGTGAAGGAGCCGGACAAGACACCCTTTAAAGACCTCAACCCAGAGTTGTGCGCTGTTTTGGAAGAGATTGTAGCTCAGTGCAAGAAGGATTCCTCGAACTGTTCGAATACAGGGTACAGGAAACTCAGGGCCTTCTCAGGGAAACACCCTGTGCCATCTTCAGAAGATGGCTTTGAAGAATGGATGGATCAGGCCACTTAGGCTCTGGAAGAGTGGGGAATCCCAGAGAAGAGTAAGAAGCAAAGGATCATGGAAAGCCTCAGAGGGCCCGCTTTAGAGGCCGTCCGTAACCTCAAGCTTAGCAAAGGAGATTGCAATGCCCAAGATTATTTGGAAGTTCTGCAGAATGTGTTCGGGATGATTGAAGACATCAGTGAACTCCACTGCCAATTAGAGCATTACTTCCAAAAGAGGGGAGAAAAGTTATCTGAATTTGTCAGCCGCCTGGATAAGATCCTACATTAGATGCTGTTAAAGAAAGGGATAGAGTCAAAAGATGTAGATGAGACACACTTCCAACAAGTGGTGAAGGGAGCTCAACCCATGGATCCCATTGTCTTTGAGTTGCGGACCCTAAAGGGAGGCGGAGTGTTGAAGTACCCCGACATGATTCGGACCATTCGACAAGACTAGACTAGATCAAAAGAATAAATATCAGGCCGCAGAAGCTCCCGCTCGAGTGCGTGTTGTAGCCACTGAAGATAATGACCCCAAAGTCGAACCACTCACGTGGTTGAAGTACCCCGACCTGATTTGGACCATTCGACAAGACTAGACTAGATCAAAAGAATAAATATCAGGCCGCAGAAGCTCCCGCTCGAGTGCGTGTTGTAGCCACTGAAGATAATGACCCCAAAGTCGAACCCCCGGAGTCACGGGTGGCTCAGCTGACAGAACTAGTGGCTACTCTATCTGGCCAAGCGGGGTTTACCCCCTACAAGTTCAGGAGGGATAAGACCGAAAGGGCCGCTTATGGATGTTATGACCAGCAGGGCGCCCCAAGAAGGTTAATTTCCTGTCTTAACTGTGGAGGACATGGACACACCAGAGAAGTCTGCCCCAGCCCGGTAAATGCCTATCAACCCGTGTACAGGCCGGCGGAAAACTTCAGAGGGCCCTGGTGAAGGAGCCAGCCGGGTGCCCGCCTATCGAAAATAGCTCCAACGTAAAGAGGGAAGCAAGGGAACAGAGACAGGAGGGGGATTCTTCCTCCAAGCCACCTCCCAACTCCCAGTCCAGTGGCTGGAAAGAGGCCAGAAGGGGCCCTCGCAAGGGAAGGGTGAAGGTACAAGTTACAGGAGAGAAGAAAAAAAATAGTGCCTTGTAAGTTTCCTGCAGACCTAGTGGGGCCTTCCCCGTTAGTGCCCATTCAAGTGGAGGGGATCTTTACTAAAGCCCTCTTGGACACCGGACAAGTGACTCTTCTGTACAGGGACTTCTATGACAAGTACCTCACCCACTTACCCCTGCAGAAGTTGGAAGATTTAGAGATATGGGGTATTGGAACTCAGAGTTTCCCCTATGATGGGTACTTATCAATACGCTTAACCTTTGACCCCGCGATAGCTGGAGTAGCAGAAACCTTCGATACCCTGGCAATAGTCTGTCCCCGGCCTCCAAGGGCTCACAAGAGTTCCCTTATCATAGGGACGAACACGGCTTTAGTCCGAAGACTCCTAGCCCCTTTGACTGAAATAACAGAGCCTCCAATCCAAAGAATCCATCCGGTGTTGAGAAGGGTGTACCACCAGCTGGTGATGGAGGGGAAACCCCCTGAAGACGGAGTAGGTAGGGTCTGGCGGATGGGAAAAATGAAGAAGACCCTACAGCCGGGAGAAGTGACCTGCCTCAGGGCCTCAGTGAAACTCACGTGGTCTAAGCCAGGCCCATATCTCGTCCTTGAGCCCAACCCGGGTGAACCTACAGAGGGATTAGATTCCTGGCATTAAAATGTCGTGGACAAATTGAGAGATTACCTATATGAGGCTGAATTTGAAGTAAGGACCGACAACAATCCGCTTACCTACCTGTTCACCACTGCCAAACTGGATGCAACAGGACACCGATGGCTGGCGGCTCTCTCAGGTTTCAATTTCAGCCTAAAATCCCGCCCAGGAGCAGGAAACAAGGATGCTGATGCCCTATCCAGGAGACCTCATGGCTCAGTTGCCCCAGAATGGATCCAAATACCCTCGGAAGGGGTACGGACATTGTGCCAAGGGACGGAGTTACAGACAAAGGAAGGATCTCGAGCCGAGGAGATAGGAATCCTGACAGCAGGAGTCCCCATGTTCTATTGTGATGTAACCCAAATGAAGAATTGGGACTTGCCCCAGCTATCCAAGAAGGAGCTAAGGAGAGATCAAGGGGAAGATCCACTGGGTAGACTGGTTTTGGAAGCTCTGGAGCATAAAGCCCCACAGATTCTCCTCGACAGTCCCTTGAAAAAAGCACAACTGGTGCAAAAAGAGTGGCACAGGCTGCAACTCCATCAAGGGGTGGTCTACCAAAGGGGCCCCTCTGATGGTCCTAAAGAAAAGTGGCAAATGTTCCTACCTGATAAACACAGACAAACTGTACTATCTGCGCTTCACGACCAGCATGGTCATCTGGGCCCTGAGAGGACCTTCCAGTTGGTCAGAGACAGGTTCTACTGGCCCGGCATGAGGGCTGAAGTTGAGGGATATTGCCATTCTTGCATCCGGTGTATCCAAAGGAAGACTTTACCCCGCCAAGCTGCCCCTATGGGCCATCTTCAAAGTCAGGGTCCATTGGAGTTAGTGTGCATAGACTTTCTTTGTGGCAGTAACCGATCACTTCACTAGGTATGCCCAAGCCTACCCAACCAAGGACCAGAAGGCCTCAACGGTAGCCAAAGTCTTAGTGGAGAAGTTCTTTGTCCATTATGGATTGCCACAACGCATCCACTCCTATCAAGGGAGAGATTTCGAAAGTAAACTAGTACGAAAACTGTTGGGCCTACTGAACATAGACAAAACCAGAACCACTCCCTATCACCCCCAGGGGGATGCCCAGCTTGAACGGTTCAACAGGACCCTTTTGAACATGCTGGGGACACTGAATTCAGAAGAAAAGCAACACTGAAGCAAACACATAGCGGCCATTGTGCATGCATACAATTGCACCAGGAGTGACACCACCGGATAATCGCCTTATCGCTTAATGTTCGGAAATGAGGCTCGCTTGCCAGTTGACCTGGCCTTCGGAATTTCTTTAGATCACACCTCTGAGACCTCTCACAAAGGCTATGTGGACCGCTTAAGAAGAAGCCTTAAGACGGCTTATGAACAGGCACACACTAGTTCTGAAAAACGGGAACACAGAAACAAGAGGAACTTTGATCTAAGAGTCCGAATTCAAGTCCTACAACCTGGAGACCGAGTCTTGTTAAGAAACCTAGGTATCCCAGGAAAACACAAACTGGCTGACCGTTCGAAGTCCCAGCCATACATCATATGTAAAAAACTGCCTGACCTTCCCGTATACCAGTTAGACCTGAAGGAAGCGTGGGCCCCCTAAAGACCTGGCACAGGAATAATTTACTGCCTCTTGCCTAGGCTGTCCTCATACCTGCGGCCACTGACTCCTCGAACCTCTCCTCCACCTCCAAGCCCCTCGGGCCAGTTACTAGGTCCCAAACCATGCCTCCAGATTCTGAATATGAGGAGTCCACAGATGAATGGGTGGGGTCAGAGTGGTTATGGTCTTCTCAGCCACCGGAGCCTAGTACTTTGTTACTGCCCTCATCTGAAGCACAAAGCAATGGGACACTTAGGCCAGAGGCCCCTGAATTCATACCTCAGAATGTACTTGATAGAAAACTAGATATTAACATTGATCTGTACTCTGCAGAAGATTGTTTGGAGGCCTCAAGCCCGTGCAATGTGAGGATAGATGCCCAGGGTTCATTGCCTTGTATATCCTAACCACCTTTCTTTTCTCCGCCTGTATTTGAGAAGCATGTATCAGGATAAATTTTTTCGCCCTCTTTGGGGACCAAGGATTTCAGGTGGGGGGAGTGTGTAGCTTAGAAAAAGTTCAACAATACAAACGCATAATTTACATGTGTAGCAGTGTCACCCTGTCTGAGTCTAGTGACAGGCCATCCCGCTGGAACTTTAGCCAGTTAAACAGGTGTGAGCTAAGCCAAAAGAGAGTAGATCCCAAATTAATCAGCGGCTCCTTCGGGGGTAGCGCTACACATATATGCACAATGAGGTACCACCTGGAGAATAACCTGTAAGGACAGTAAAGTGTTATCTAAGACAGGCAGTCACACACTAAAGGGGAATCCCAGGCCGGCCTATTCAACCTTTATATCCTAATGAGAGATCAGACAGAATAGGAATGGAATAGGGCCCTTTAAATGGTAATAACAGCAATGTCCAAGATGCAGGTCTTTACCGGCAGTTGGAGCTCATTAGATTGTATCCAATAAGGCACAGTGATGTGATGGTAAGCCGAAAGGCATAAACGGGCTAGTAATACCCCTTGATGTGGTTTTAGGTAAAGGTATCTATGTACAGTGTTCCAAACAGAATTGCAGTAAAGCATTCCCATGGTAACTGTACACAGTGTTCAGATTAAGCAACAGGGAAGGACTGAAAAAGATGAGCAATTGCCCTCTCACCAAAGACCAGACCGGCTACGCCTTGCAGACAGCAACCTAGGAAGAGGCACCCTTCAGCGAAGCGACCATCGGTGACCCACAGCTGATAGGTGCGGGCGGCCGTAGTGTAGATCTGCTGAGTGGGTGCCGTGTAGATGTCTGATGAACTGCAGGCAGGATTAGGCCCTCCGGAGCCGGGTTGTAATCACCGCATGTTAGGCTGCAGCCTCTCCCCCGCCACATGGAGATCTGCACTCGGCAAGGCCCAGGAAGAGGAGAGAGCAGGCGGATCTCCTGACCCTTTTATAGATCCTCCTAGGCGTCTACTTGGGTTGTAGCAAGGATTCCTGGGATGTGTAGTCCAGATGTAATGTCACACAATGGAACCACCGGTTTAACAGACTACTAGTCCCACAATTCTTTTGGTCGGCCTCACAGATATGATGATAGTCACTGGCACCCAGCATAAGAGGAATAAGTCTATAGGTGAAGAATGACGTGGAATTGCACAATATGATGAATGTAGTCCACATCGCCATATCTTCCCCCCACTTGGTCCCCGAAGACAGAACACAACCTGTGAAATCACTTTACTGTGTCATAAGGAAGTAAACAATTAGTTATGTCATAACCAGAAGCTGCAACAGTCAACAGTTGATCCAAAGAAGGATTCGCTAGTAGCAAACTATATACATTTTCAGGTAAAGTCATATCAGTTTTGTGACACAACAGTAATAAATTAGTGTCCCACCCAGTAGTGTCAGAAGGTGGATAAAGGTCATCCTCTATAAAAGGTTCGATAAAGGAGGCAAGTGCATGACTAGAACATTGAGCGATAGGGATCAGCTCATCAGAGTTTTCCCCAAAGGTAAGTTAATCTCTTGGGAGGACAGATTTTCTGTCTCAACTTAGAATAGATGCTTTCCAATGGCTCCGGTCCTCGCTCTGTTCCCCATAAACTACAATCAGGTTCTGACTCAAGTTCAGGCTCAGGATCAGGATCTAGCTCCCCCTGGGTTTCAAGAACACTTTCACTTTCTATCTCATTTTTTAGGGGGAGTCGGGATTTCAACCACCTCAGGCGCCTCTAGATGGTCATTGGGCTCTATCTTAACTTCCTTGTTCCCTCCCGAAGTCTGACAAGGGGTAGGGTTGTCTTCAGAGGGGGGAATCCATAGCCAATCAAGGGTTAGTACTTCCTCTTCACTCTACTCTTATCAATTCAGGATATGTGGCTACCACCTTGGTTCTTTTCAGTAACAACTTTAGAACAATAGGATGGTTCGGTCAGGACCCTTGCAAGACCCAATCTAAAGAGCTTGATCAGCATCCTTGGGATCAATGCCCTTTTTAAGGATAATCTGGTGTAACATTCTATCTACTCGGGAGACGTACCCAGAGAGGCTTTCTCCCTTCTGTTGATGAGTGTGATTACATTTGTACATCAGGTCTGCAGTTGTTTCCACTCTTCCAAATACAGCATACAAAGCATCTGTTTAATCCATAGCAATACAAGTTCTCTTTCCCATTCTCAAGTTATGGATTATATCAGCAGCAGTGACTTGAAGACTCTCACTGAGCTGCTGTCGTTTCACAGTCTCAGGAACACTCCACTCCTCTATAGCCTGAATGGCCCCACTCATCCAGGTTTTAAACTCCTCTTCACCGATAGGCAATGCTGTATCCTGGCCTAGGCCAACAAGGCCCAGGCCTAGGGCAGCACTTTGCAGGGGGGCAGCACGGACAGTGTCCCCGCCGGCTTGAGCTACACTGTTAGGCAAATTAGTTTAGTTCCCACATATATCAGCCGCACTGCTTCCAGCATGTGGGCAGTTGATATTCTGAAAGTGTGGGGGGGGGGGGCGTCTCTTCAATTTTTTTACTCTCCCTGTCCCATTGCAGAGATTTACCTTCACTTTCTGTCCCATAGCCAAACAGGAAGTGAGAGGAAATCTATGCAAATTAAGGGAATCCATTGCCCCCCCCCCCCCCCCAGGCTATCAGAACTAGACTTTTCAGAGTGGGTCTTAAACCACAAGGGGTGTGGCCTTGACAGGAAGGGGTGTGTCATATTTAAATTAGGGGTGCACAAGTTCAGTTAGGCCTAGGGCAGCACAAAACCTAAATACACCCCTGCCGATAGGGATCGACAACTGCCCTGAGAAAAATCAGGAGTCTCCAATAACTCCGATTTGCATTCCCAGATCCGTTCTTCACTGAGCTATCAACTAGCCGCCTCATGTCAGTGTAGAAGGAAGCGGGGGCACCGGTCCCGGTGGAGTCTGTCCCAACTGATCCTAAGCCCTTCTCCTGGGCCCTCGATGATGCCTCTCAACAGTCTCTCCCCCTACTTTCAGTGGGATCACCCTGGCGGTAACCCCTTCAGCTTTCTTCCTGAAAGTACACAGGTATCTCTTCCTGCCACTGCAACAGTAGACTGATTTGGTCCAGGTCGCGGCGGATCTCCTGACCCTTTTATAGTTCCTCCCAGGAGTCTCTTTGGGTTGTAGCAAAGTTCCCTGGGATGTGTAGTCCAGATGTAATGTCACACAACGGAATCTCCAGTTTAGCAAACTACTAATCCCACAATCCTTTTGGTCGGGCTCACAGACATGATGACAGTCACTGTCACCCAGCACTGGAGGAATAAGTCTATAGGTGAAGAATGATGGGGAATTGCACAATATCACGACTGTAGTCCACATCGCTACATAAAGATCACTTTTGCTGTAGCACAACCTACAACAAGAATGGTAAAAATTCTGTAGAATTCCCCTCCCCCCAAAAAAAACACATACCATTTCAGTCTGGTACAGATTTTAAGGGGGACTCCATGCAAAGAAAACAAAATAAAATATTAGAGGTTGCCATATAAATCCATCCCAGACCTTTAATCTGAGCATGCAGTCTGGCTGGCCAGGAAGGGAAAAGGAACTTAAGGAAAGAGTATACAACCTATTAGAATATGCATTAAAGATACGGAAGCTGTAAAACTTGGAGTGATGGACCAACCATATGTCAGCAGTCAGCACACAGACATACAGTCACATGTGTATTTGATTCTGTCCACACCTAAGTGACACCTAGCCTGGAAACAGGCCGACAAGAATCTCGACGAGAAAAAAGAGCGCAGGTTCTCTTTTTTTCTCGTTGAGATTCTGGCCAGTTTTCCTGACGAGAAACCTGAAAGCCTCGTACACACGAGCGGTTTTCTCGGCAAGAAGCAGTTTTCTTGCTGTTTTTTGCCGAGAAAACCGGTCGTGTGTACGAGGCCTAACAGGTATGAATTGATGTGATCGGGCCCTTAGAATTGTGACATGCATCTACCACATATATTTGAAGATGTATGCAATTGACTTTTGTTTTAATTACAAAGACACAGATTAGAAGGAACCTCTTCTTTAAGAGGGGGATTGTCAGGCAGTTTGTTTTTGTATTGTATACTATTGTGAATTGTTGACTTACTAAGGGATTAGAATGTTCATTTGGCCCAGACAAGCTCTGGTTGCTTCACTCACCAATGTTTAAGGGAAATTGCTATTCTTTTTTTTATTTTTATTCCCTAGTAATTCATGTGAGCACAGCTCCACAGTGCCAAGTAAACTCTTAACTGCTTTATTAAATTAACTGCACTTGGAGCCGCTGCACTAACAATCCAATGTAAGTACAGCGATCTCCCCTGCGGCTCTGTTGTGTTATGATAGGGAGATTGCCCCACTGCCAGAACACTCCAGTCAGTGCTCTCAGCCATTTTCAGCCATGTCCCTTTGACAGAAGCTGTCGGACCGGCTGCAGTACACAGGGGCCGAATGTCGGCCAGTTTCTATTGAACCGGCCGATGCCATCCGACATTTGGAGGCACTTTCCTTCTGTTGCAAGGCTGATAGGAGAAGACAATGGCAGTGATTTTAGGAAGTGAGTGACTGCTGGGTTTAGGATCACCAAGGCTTGAACATCATGAATGGGGCATCTTTGCCATGAGTGCTAGATGACCTTGTCCCAGTGTTAGGTCCATTTCATACGGCGTTCCAATCAGGTCTACCTGATTCTAAAGAATTTATTACACGTTTATCTAATTTGAATCACTACAGGTATGGGAATGTGTAGCACTAGTATCTAATATCTGTGTATTTTGGTTATTGTTTCAGACACTGGTTTGGTATGGTTAATTCTTAAAGGGGCAGCAGCACTATTTTTGTAATATTCATATTTTGATTTTTTTCCCCTTCACAATACATTTTTTTTTTTTTTTTAACCATTTTTTTGTATACTTGTACAAAGCGGTATATAGCTTTGTGGTTTGGTTGCAAGTGTGGCTTAGGCCGTGTACACATGGCAGGGAACCTCGATGGGCAGAACACATCGTTCCGCCTGTCGAGGTTCCCTGCCGGCCGTCGAAATCGGCGACCCGCTCGTCGGGAATGGCAACCAGCCATTCTTGCAGGCGGGCCGTCGAGCAAATAGAGAGCGTGCTCTCTATTTCTGCTCGACGGGCTTCCCGACGGGAAGCTCGCCGAGAGCGTACACACGGCCGAGGTCCTCGCTGGAATGCAGCTTCCAGTGAGGTTCTCGCTGGTTTCCAGCGAGAACCTCGGTCGTGTGTACGCCGCCTTACACTGATAAGAACAGTTGTGCGGTACAAGTGTGACCCTGCAGCCTACCCTCTTTCCCTGGTCTAGAGAGTGCCTGAAAGATGCCACCATTTGGTGGACTGTTCACTGCATATGAGAAGGCAACAGTCTTGATTGAAATATTCTTATGGCGAGACAACATGCACAGCCCAGACGATCTTTAAGGTACGGTTTCTATGTTGAAAATTAGGCTGCCCGATGTGGAAGGAAAGTTAAGCATGTATATTTCCAGGTGATCAGATTGAGTTTGAGAACTGTAAGGCCGCGTACACACGATCAAACATATCTGCTGAAACTGGTCTGCAGACCAGTTCCAGCAGACAGATTCGATCATGTGTACGGGCTAGCAGACAGGTTTCCAGCAGACAAAAGTTTTAAAGCATGCTTTAAAACTTGTCTGCTGGAAACCGTCTGTCCGACATGTCCGCTGGTTAGTACGCCTAACCAGCGGACATAAATTCACCGAATGCGCCGAATAGATTCAACGCATGCGTGGAAGTATTTTACTTCCTAGTTCGGTGACGTGGCGGCGTCAACGTCACGCCACGTCACCACGCTGTCCGTCCGCGGGGATTTTGGTTTGATTGTGTGTACACACATCAGACTAAAATCTCCAGGAGACATATTCGATGAAATCGGTCTGTCGGACCGCTTTCATCGGATAAATCTCCTCGTGTGTACGCGGCCTAACAGGAAGGTAATTATAAAAAAATGTTTGAAGGTATAGTGGATATGCAACATGTCAATGACAATTGACAATGACTTTACGCATGTAAAGAACAGTGTATCAAAAGCACAATATGTCATTGTTCCCTGTGAGCATGATCCAGATACTTATGTCGCATACACACGATCGAAAATTCCAACAAGAAAACTGTGGATTTTTTTTCCGACTGAATTTTGGTTCAAACTTGTGCTGCGTACACACAAAATTCTGACCGTCAAGAACGCGTTGACGTACAACACTATGACGAGCCGAGAAAAAGTTCAATGCTTCCGAGCATGCGTCAAATTGGATTCCGAGCATGCATGTTTTTTTTGTGCATCGGAATTGAATACAGACGATCTGGATTTCCGACAAGAACTTTTCCCATCAGAAAATTTGAGAACCAGCTCTCAAATTTTTGCTGTTGGAAATTCCGACAGAAAAAGCCCGACAGGGCCTACACACGGTCGGAATTTCCGACCAAAAGCTCACATCAAACTTTTCTTGTCGGAAATTCCGACCGTGTGTATGCGGCATAAGTGTAAAAGGCATGGTTTTCAGCATTTTGATCCTAATTGTTATCGGTTTAGATCCTGGCTGGTGAATTGTGCTCAAGATGTTCTGGTACAGCCTTCATAAATTATGTGAGGGTGTGGGGGGCTCCATGTTTAGTAGTACTCCCAGCTAGACTCCCAATTGGAAAGGTTCAATGCCCAGGTTCTCTAGTACCTGTGGGTTTGACTGGGTTTGTGAAGCAAGTCCAGTTTTTCCAAACCACAAGGTGAAGTGGATATCCCCATATATATGTAGCGTCAGCTAGCCATAGCATATCGAGGAGAGATTTCAAAATATGAACTATGCGTAGTGTATTTTGTAAGATATTGGGCAAAATCTGTATGACAGCTCCATCAAATTCTACTTGTCCTTTTTGCAAGGCTTTGTGAATTATGGTTTCCTTCATTGTGTAATAATGTACCCAACATACGATACCTCAGGGAATTGTGGTGGTCTGATGATTTGGGCCCAGGGGCCTTGTGGACTAGATCATGATCTTTTCAGGTCAGGCTTCCTCTTAAGCCCTGTACACGGGATTGGTTTGTCTGATGAAAACGGACCGATGGACCGTTTTCATCGGAAAAAAATGATCGTGTGTGGGCTCCGTTTGTTTTCCATCGGTGAAAAAAAATAGAACATGTTTTAAAATTTCCCTATGGATAAAAAACCGATAGAAAAAA
The DNA here is from genome assembly GCA_029574335.1 of Rana kukunoris. Taxonomy (NCBI): domain Eukaryota; kingdom Metazoa; phylum Chordata; class Amphibia; order Anura; family Ranidae; genus Rana; species Rana kukunoris. The sequence goes on along the minus strand of CM056050.1, from coordinate 332,084,059 downwards.
ACAATCGTCTGTGTGGAAGTCCATCAGTCAAAAATCCACACATGCTCAGAATCAAGTCGACGCATGCTCGGAAGCATTGAACTTCATTTTTTTCAGCACGGCGTTGGACACAGTCGGATTTTTGGACTGATGGTGTGTAGGCAAGACTGATGAAAGTCAACTTCATCGAATATCCGATGAAAAAATCCATCGGATTAGATTCCATCAGATATTCGATCGTGTGTACAGGGCATAAGAGTTGACTGAAGACCCCAATTACAGTGTCTTAGGTTAAGACCCTAAGACCTCTATTGCAAACATTGTTTCATCAGCTCTGGTCTTCTAAGTACTCCAATTGGAGTTGGAGGCAGGAAAGGCATTGAAGCACAGTGGCTACCTTTGTTTCCAGGGTCTGTACCCTCATTTCTGTATTTGCATTGGTTTCCTTATTACTATCCACAGCTGGGTGGTAGATTGTTGTATGGGGATTATGTGCTCCCTGAAAGTTTTTTTCTATGTGGGCAGAAAGAGTGTCAATGTTTGCATTAGCTGGGATATAGTGGAGAAGTTCCTGCAACTCTGCAGGAAGAGTATCTGAGTGTACTTCCAGTTGGAAGGCCAGAGATTGCGAAGGGGTCGTCCAAGGAATCATGTTGTTCCAGTACTGATAGGCACTGTATGTCTTTCTGTGCGCTATCATCTGGCCTGTAAAAGTCTGGAGATGGAGTGCTGAGAGAGCTGATCACATGTGCATGTGAAAATATGTTAGCAGTTTTACTTCACTTTAATATGAATCAATAAAAAAAAAATTTTTAAACTCTTTTACCATTTGTATAGTGACCTTTTATTTGTGAACAGTATCCTAGGTTACCTAGTTGGAGGCACCCTGCTTTCATGACAGCAGTATTACTAGAGTTCTATTGATCTTAATGTATTGAACTAACTTGTTGCCATTATAAGACCTTGTCCACACGGGCAAAAAGGCCTGTACAGCAATAATAACTTGTTTGTTTATGCGTGTGGAGCCACCTGAAGCTGTATATGCAGGCAGCAGATATACGGACTCCAGGACACAGACAATTTTTGGCAAGCATGCAGGGGTGGGTGCATGACCTTGAACTCAAACAGTGTGGGCAAGATTCTCATAGAATTTCGCTTGCATATCGTAAGCCATTTACACTACGCCGCCGCATCGTACTAGAGCAAGTGCCGTATTCTCTAACCATTTGCTCCGTAGTTTGTGTTGGCGTAGCGAAAATGGCCCAGCGTAAGCCCGCGTAATTCAAATGGGGCGGCTTGTATTTAAATTAAGCGCGCCCCCGCGTCGAACGAACTGCGCATGCGCCGGCCAGGAAAAAACCCAGTGCGCATGCTCCAGCTCACGTCGGAAAGCGTCGTTGAAACCGACGTCAAAATGACGTGATCGTCACTTACGCAATGCCCTATTCGCAAACGAGTTAGTAAAACGACGTAAGCGACGGAAAAAGCCGACGCTGACCCGACGCCATACTTAACATGGCATCCGACGTCACCCGACGGAACTTCGTAAGGTTACTCCTCATAGAAGCAGGGGTAACCTTACGCGGACGAAAACGACGTACGCGACGACGGGGCGGCGTAAAAGCGATCGGGAATCGGCGTACTAGCCTCATTTGCATATGCAAATGAAAAAACAACGTAAAGGCCACCTAGTGGCCAGAGTTGTCATTACAACTACGATCCGCAAGTGTAATGGTATTACACTTGTCGGATGTTGAAGCGTATCTATGCCAAAGTGATACTAAGCATCACTCACATAGATACGAGGCAAAAAAAACGGCGATACGACGGGGTATCTGAGATACTCCGTCGTAGCGCGGCTGAGAATCTGGCCCAGTGTGTGTCCGGGGAGGCACACCTAACCCAGCTTGGCTTTCAAAATTGGCTATGCGCCTGTAGGCAGGTAGCCCACTGTTTATTTAGCTAGCACCCAGCTACTTGGGTCGGGGGCAAGGGATTAATATTATGCCGCATTTCACAGTGTGTTTGTGATCTTTTGCTGGGGTCCAGCCTTCCTCTTGTGTCCTATAAAAGGCAAGAGGTCTGAATCCTAAGGGGGTTCCGGGGACTTGATGGTACCTTGGATTTCTCTGCATTCCCAAGTATAGACTTTTCTCAAAGAGACTCCACCTGTGCAGGTAACTTGGGACAGCCACAGTTAGGTTCAGTTAGGAACAGAATGTTATTGCATGTTATACATTTTTTTCCAAGTTTACAGTAAATGTTCATTCAACTGCTTGGAACCTGGTCGGAAGTTATTCAAGAGGTGCATGTGAGGATTTGGCACATTATCAGAGAACTTGTGTCTTTAACCACAGTAAGGGGTATGTGTAACAGCACTACAGTAGAGGTTCATGAGTAAATCGCATTGAGTAAAAGCAACCAGTCATTGGCGTGGTACCTGGTTAGGAGACAGGTTCTCCAGTGGCCAGGGTTGGTAAAAGGATTTTTGATACCCTAGGCGAAACCTAATTTTGCCATCCCCTCTGGCTCCACCCCTGACTCCACCCCCTTTGTCCCACCCATGTATACCCCACCTTTTTAATGAAGTGCCTATCAAATGCAACCCACTAACACCCATCAAATGCAGCCTCACCAGCTCCCATCAATGCAGCCTCACCAGCTCCCATCAATGCAGCCTCCCCTGCGCCCATCAATGCAGTCTCACCAGCGCCCATCAAATGTAGTCTCACCAGTGCCCATCAATGCAGTCTCACCAGCGCCCATCAAATGTAGCCTCACCAGTGCCCATCAAATGAAGCCTCACCAGTGCCCATCAAATGCAGCCTTTACCAGCATCCATCAATGCAGCCTACTCGTGCCCATCAATGAATATTTGCTTGCTTCCATTCATTCAGGAGTTGGTGGCTGCCTGCTGATGCTGAATTGCTTGTTTCAGAGAGAAGAGAGTAGGAACACCAGTGGCCGGGCGCCCCCTAGGCAGCAGTGCATGCTAGGCGGCTGCCTAGTTTCTCTAGGGGTAGCACCCGCCCTGCCAGTAGCAATGGGGTCGGTACTCTGACTCACTCCCTAATTGTCCATCTCCAGCAGTCATCGGGAGTGGACTAGCATCACAGAGATCTATGGTCTTGTCGCTTGGTACAAAAAGCGAAGAGTTAAGTGAGAGCGCATATGAGGTCTGTGCTTTGTGGTCAGCGGGACCCTATACAGAGGTAAGCTGACTTGTGGAGTAAGCAGCGACTCAGCCTGTCCGTTGGAATGCAACACATACTGTACGAGTGTGTAGGACATCAGAAGAAAAAGCTAAAGGAGGAACTCCATACCCTGGGTACTGCACACATGTGGCTCATCTCTGAGTTGGGAGACCGCCTTAATGTTTGGTTGTTCAGATGACTGTGGCTTTTTCCTTGTCCCTGGCATTGGTTAGCACGCCTTTGGCAAAAAGGGATTTTTAAATACAGCTTACCTGTAAAATCCTTTTCTTGGAGTACATCACGGGACACAGAGCGGCATATTCATTACTATGTGGGTTATATGGAGTACCTTCAGGTGTGGACACTGGCAATCTCAAACAGGAAGTCCCCTCCCTATATAACCCCCTCCCCTAGAGGGAGTCCCTCAGTTTTGTAGCAAGCAGTATGCCTCCCAAAATGGTCACCCAAAAGAGGGGTGGGAGCTCTGTGTCCCGTGATGTACTCCAAGAAAAGGATTTTACAGGTAAGCTGTATTTAAAAATCCCTTTTTCTTTCTCGTACATCACGGGACACAGAGCGGCATATTCATTACTATGTGGGATGTCCGAAAGCAATGCTTTAATGAGGGGAGGGAGACATCTTCCAAAGAAGGATTCAATTTAGAGATAAACTCAAATCATAATAATAATTCTAATCTTAGTCAAGAAAAAAACTTTTTTTTTTTTTTTTTTTTTATAACCAAGGGTGTTTCTGATCCCGAGGATTTCAAACTGCAGCCTGTAGTACTGCATCCGCATTTCTTCTCACGTCTAGTTGATAAAACCTTGTAAACGTGTGGACTGATGACCACGTTGCCGCCTTGCATATCTGAGCCATAGAGATCTGATGGTGTGCTGCCCAAGAGGCGCCCATGGCCCTGGTAGAATGGGCCTTTACCGACAACGGAGGAGGCAACCTCTTCAACCCGTAGGCTTGAATGATTAATTGTCTAATCCACCTCGAGATGGTGGATTTTGCAGCTGCCTGCCCCTTCTTGGGGCCATCTGGTAGAACGAATAACACATCTGTTTTCCGGATCTTTTCTGTAGCTTTAAGATAGGCCTTCATGGCCCGGACAATATCCAAGGTATGCAGCAACCCCTCCTTTCTAGATGTAGGTTTTGGAAAGAAGGATGGAAGTACCAAATCCTGGTTTAAGTGAAATTTGGATATAACCTTTGGTAGAAAGGAAGGATGGGGCCGGAGAACTGCCCTGTCCTTATGCAGAACGAGATATGGTTCCTTACACGATAAGGCTGCTAATTCTGACACTCTCCTGGCCGAAACTATGGCGACCAAGAAAACCAATTTTCTCGTCAGTAAGACTAAAGGAATCTCAGCCAATGGCTCAAAAGGCTGTTTCTGTAGAGTGGACAGGACAAGATTTAAGTCCCATGGACAAATTGGTGACTTGACAGGAGGATTAATACGCAAGACCCCCTGTAAGAAGGTCTTTACCAGCGAGTGGGTGGCCAGCGGCCTCTGAAACCACACTGACAGAGCTGAGATCTGTCCCTTGATTGTGCTTAGTGCCAGGCCTTTATCCACTCCTAGCTGGAGAAAACTTAACACCCTATCAATAGTATATTTGCGGGAATTCCATCTTTTGGATTCACACCAGCCTACGTAGTTCCTCCACACCCTGTAATAAATCACCCTGGAGACCGGCTTTCTAGCCCTAATCAGGGTAGGAATTACCTGCCTAGACAGACCCCTACCCCTGAGAATCAGGGATTCAGCCTCCAGGCCGTCAAATTTAGACGCTGTAATGTAGGGTGGAGGATCGGGCCTTGTGAGAGTAGGTCTGGTTGTAGAGGAAGAGTCCAAGGGTCTCCCACTGCCATCTTCAGGACTAGTGAGTACCAAGTCCTCCGGGGCCAAGCCGGAGCTACTAGAATGACTGGCTTGTTCTCCACTCTGATCTTGCGCAACAGGCGCGGGAGTAACTGTAGTGGAGGGAATGCATATAGAAGTCTGAATTGATGCCAAGGGCAAACCAACGCATCGGTTCCGCAGGCCATAGGATCCCTCGCTCGCGACACGAACCTGTCTAGTTTCTTGTTGAACCTGGATGCCATTATATCTACGTCCGGCATTCCCCACCTCTGGCAGATTGTCTGAAAGACCTGGGGATGCAGAGACCACTCCCCTGGCAACAGACTCTGGCGACTTAAGAAGTCTGCCTGCAGGTTGTCCACTCCGGGAATGAATATCGCTGAAATGCAGGGTACATGAACCTCTGCCCATTGAAAAATCAAGTTCACCTCCCTCTGAGCGGCCTGGCTCCTGGTTCCCCCTTGGTGGTTTATGTATGCCACCGCCGTGGCATTGTCTGACTGGATTCTCACCGGGAACCCCTTTAATCTGGAGGTCCAAGCCAGAAGGGCTAGGCGGGCAGCTCTGATTTCCAAGATATTGATGGGGAGCTGCCTCTCTGCTTTCACCCAAGTTCCCTGGCGGGAGAACCCCTCGAAGACCGCCCCCCAGCCTGCCAGGCTGGCGTCTGTGGTAACTACCTTCCAGACAACAGGGCTGAAGGATTTTCCCTTTAGAAGATTCTGAGGGTTCAACCACCAGGCCAGGCTTTGTCGGACCCTTGATGATAGCGTCAAAGGGGACTCTAAGGCATGTGCCCTCTTGCCCCAGGCTGCTAGAATGGCTGCCTGTAGGACGCGAGTGTGGATCTGAGCGTATGGTACTGCCTCGAATGTGGCCACTAGCTTGCCTAGTAAACTCATACACAGGCGAATAGTTGTTTTTTTCTTGTTTAGAACCAACTGAACCAACCCCTTGATAGCTTCGATCTTTACAAGGGGCAGGAACACCTTTTGATGTTCTGTGTCTAACCTCATGCCGAGGTATTCCAACTGCTTTGTAGGCTGGAACGCTGACTTACCCCGGTTCAGGACCCAGCCGAATTCTTCGAGGTACCGAACCGTGAGGTTTACTGCCTTTTGCAGACCCGGCCGTGAGTGATCTATGATTAAAAGGTCGTCCAAGTATGCTAGGACTGTGACCCCTTGGATCCTTAAATTGGCCAGAATTGGGGCTAGGATCTTCGTGAATACCCGGGGGGCCGTGGCCAGCCCGAAGGGGAGCGCCCTGAATTGGAAGTGTCGCTGCCCCACCGCGAAGCGTAAAAACCTTTGATGCGACTGAAAGATTGGTACATGAAGGTAAGCATCCTTTATGTCTATGGAGGCCAGAAAATCGTCCTTCTGAAGCGCGGCGGCTGCTGACCGGATGGATTCCATCCGGTAGGAACGAACCCTTAGGTAACCGTTTAACCTCTTTAGGTCCAAGATTGGCCTGACATCGCCGTTGGGCTTTGGTATGACAAAGAGATTGGAATAGAAACCTAGGCCTTGCTCTTGGGCTGGCACTTCTATAATTACGTCCTGGCCAAGCAGGTGATCCAAAGCTGCCAGCATTGAGGCCTTCCTCGCTGGATCCCTTGGTAGCCTTGATTCTTGAAAATGAGGCGGAGGATACCTTAGAAACTCCAGTCTGTAACCTGTGGTTACAGATGCCCGGACCCATTTGTCGGGGATCTTGGCTTCCCAAACTTCTGAGAAGAAACGAAGCCTTCCCCCCACCCGCAAGAGTGGGGGCGCCCCTTCATAAGGCAGACTTAGGGGCTGTCTTTGACGGCTTGCGATACCACGGCCTCTTACCCCCAGGGGTCTGTCCCTGCGATCTACTGTTAACGTTGGATCGTGCAGGCGGCCGTCGATACTGCCTGGAATTTGAGGGCCCCGAGACAGGAAAGAGCTGCCTTTTAAATGTAGGAGCCCGGAATGTCTTTTTGACCGGTAAAAGGGTACTCTTGCCATTTGAAATAGTCTGAATATATTTATCCAGATCCTCACCGAAGAGTCGTCCTCCATGGAAGGGAAACCCTGCCAGAAGCTTTTTGCATGGGGGCTCCGCCGCCCAGTTCTTCAACCATAAGAGCCTTCTCATGTGCACCAAACATAGTGATAAACGAGAGGCCTGCTGGATGGAATCTTTTATAGCATCTACCGCAAAACACAGAGCTCTGGGAATGTCAGAAAACTCTTCTGCTTGTTGGGTAGGCATGTCCCTTAACATTTCCTTTGTCTGGTCTTTTAATGCCTGACAAACTCCGATTGCAGCCACCGCTGGCTGCACCACTGCTCCTGCCGTAGCAAAGGATGCTTTTAAAAGTGTCTCTAATCTTTTATCAACCGGATCTTTAAACATATGTATGTTTTCCACCGGACAAGTTAGTGATTTATTCACACATGAGATGGCTGCATCCACTACTGGGAGCCTCCACCTCTTGGAGAACTTTTCCTCCATGGGGTAAATGACCGCAAATCTTTTCGGTGGCAGAAAAATCCTGTCCGGCCGTACCCAATCCCGAAAGATTAATTCCTCCAAGAGAGGATGGACCGGAAAAACTGCGTTGTTTAACGGAGCTTTCAAAGAGCCCAGAGAGGATACCGGAGGAACCTGAGGCTCTGGCAATGGTAAACTAAATGCCGAGCGGACCATGTCCGTCAAAGACTGTACCCACAGTCTTTCTGTCTGGGAGTCTGAAAATGGTTCCTCAGAGGCAGATCCCTCAATCCCTGAACCCTCTTGGTTCAGGTCTAGTTGATCCTCCTGTGATTCCAATTCCTCTGGAGAGAGAATCTCAGCATCTGAGGATACACCTCCTGGTGATGGGGATCTAACCCGTTTCTTACCAGGAATAGCTCTAGCGATCAATGTTGCTATTCTCTCTTCTAGCCCCCCTAGGGATACGGCTAGCATCTCCTCTGTGATAAACACAGGGCTGGGCTGATCTGGGCCAGCCTCCGCACCAGATCCCCCTAATGGCTCATCCAAGGCGCTTCTTATGTTAATAAGTTGCGGGGAAAGTATCGGCATATCAGAATCAGAAAGGGAACCCTTTTGTTTTTTGGTCTTTTTTGTACCCTTTGACCCCGAACCCTTGGAAGCCATAATACAAAATCAAGGGACTCCGCCCACACAACAGACTGTAGTGGGCAGGAGTACAAAAATCAGAGTTTAGGGGACAATAGATCACTAATGCCCAAAAACTGATGGGATCCCGTATGTTCCTTTTTTTTTTTTTAAATATATTATATATTTTCTTTTGACAACATACCGTGACCCCAAACTAAGTTTGCCAGCCTCCAAACCTGCTGCAAAAAAGGGGGATTTCTTGGCTTAACAAAAAGGTATTGGAACAAAGTCCACATGTACTACCCCTCTTCCGCCACCGGGAGTCACTGTTCTGCCGCTCTGCGTCCTCTCCTCTGAAAATCAGCCTCAGACTGAGCACTGACAATGCCTGCTGTCTATAACAGCACAAAGGCGCGCCCCTGTATGACGCCGCAGGCACGCCCCCCCCCGCCCTCCTGTCTGAACGGCGCGAAAAACGCCAATAAGACGTGCGCGCGCGCGCGTATGCCGGAAACAGGAGGAACATGGAGGAGCCGCGCTGCTGGAGATCCAGGAACGCAGAAACAGGCGGCAGATTCAAACCCCCGGCCAGGTAGGACTCTCCAAAGGCCCCTAGGGATCCTTACTAGCCCTAGGAAGAAACAGCAGGTTTAGCTAGCACACATATTTAGACAGGGGGACCTAGTGATGGGGGAGAAAAGGTGTCATCCTGTCTCTCTTTAGACATAGTGAACAAGGTTGCCCATGCAGAGCATACTTAGGCTATCCCCCCTTTTAGGTTACCCCGGGGAGCCTGCTGTCGAACCAAGTCCCGCAGGCTCCCCCTTACCTGCTCCATGCTGCAGGATGTTTGTCCAGCAAACTGATCCAATCTTCTCCCATCTCCGTGGGTAGCGTAGTAGACCTTCAGGCCCTGGGGTCCTATGAAGGTACCCACTGTCCTGGACCTATATAGCACCCTGGCAAACAGGAACTTATGGTTTTTACAAACTCCAAGTCCTGGGCCCAGGGTCCAGCCCTCCAAAGAGGAGCATTATAGGCAAAACCCCACGGCTTGGGGCCCGGGTACTGTCCACTTTGGCACTGAGGCTCCTTGGACAGATCCGGTTAGCCCGCCCTTAATCCCAAGGATGTGGAGCAAAGCTATTCCGTGACCAACACCTAAGACACTGGCGAAAAAACTGAGGGACTCCCTCTAGGGGAGGGGGTTATATAGGGAGGGGACTTCCTGTTTGAGATTGCCAGTGTCCACACCTGAAGGTACTCCATATAACCCACATAGTAATGAATATGCCGCTCTGTGTCCCGTGATGTACGAGAAAGAAAACATTACCCCACGTGCAAGGGTTAGCGATCCTGTTCAATGCCTGGCATAGCACAAAGAACTCACAGAGTGGGAGCCTCTCGCTTGACCCTTGCTTTTTGCCCAACGAGAGAGGGAAAACATGGAGGACAAACTGTCAAACACCCCCTTACACAACGGAGTCCATACAGCCGCTGGGTGTCCATTCATTAATACAGGCTGCCTGCACACAGCTCTAGACTCATAAATGCCCTATTGTTGCAAAGGCCTCTGTGCCTCTATTAATGAGGCTGAAAACAAAAACATTGTAAACAAAAATCCAGCACCTTATAAGCTCAGCACACGTTACAATAAAACTGAACAATCTCCAACAACTATGTAATGCAGGGGCCTGTCTGATTGGATACAAATGGACTGGATGCTCATATTACTTAATTTTGGTAAATCCAAGGTTGATTGTACAGCCAATCTGTAATGTGCATGGTGAGCTTAATTAACACTATACAAAGCAGTAAAAACCTAACCAGAATAATAATCCCCACTCTATTACAAAACTACAAACTTTTTTTGGCTAGGCGTACACTTTACTTTGTGAATCAGTTCTTTTTTTTTGGCCAGATTCACGTAGGGTGGCGTAACTTTGAGCGGGCGTATCGTATTTACGCTACGCTGCCGCAACTTAGTGAGGCAAGTGCAGTTTTCACAAAGCACTTGCGTCGTAAGTTATGGCGACGTAGCGTAAATGTGCCGGCGTAAGCGCGCCTAATTCAAATGTGGAAGAGGTGGGCGTGTTTTATGGAAATTAATCGTGACCCCGAGTAATTGACGATTTTAACGAATGGCGCATGCGCTGTCCGTGGACGTATCCCAGTACGCATGCTCCAAATTACGCCACAATTACTAAATGCTTTTGAACGTAACCTATGCCCAGCCCTATTCTGAAACGACTTACGCAAACGACGTGAAATTCGACGGCTGTTCCGACATCCATACTTAACATTGGCTGCGCCATCTTTTTGTTGCTTTATTTTTACGCCTGAAAAACGGCCTACGTAAACGGCGTATCTTACTGCGACGGGCGTGCGTAAGTTCGTGAATAGGCGTATCTTGCTGATTTACATAATCTAGGCGTAAATCAGCCTACACCCCTCTAGCAGCCAGCGTAAATAGACAGCTAACATATGACGGCGTAGGAGACTTACGCCGGTCGTATCTTAGCAACATTTAAGCGTATCTCAGTTTGAGCATACGCTTAAAGATACAACGGCGTGGATTCGGAGTTACGACGGCGTATCTACTGATACGCCGTCGTAACTCTTTCTGAATCTGGCCCATTTATGTGCATGTGTAGCATAAGGAATACTATGGAAGAGCCCTGGGGCCATCATAAAAAAAAAATATACAAAATTCTGAGATTCAAAGTCATAATTCTGAGATTCAAAGTCATAATTCTGAGTTTCAAAGTCAGAATTCTGAGTTTCAAAGTCAGAATTCTGAGATTAAAAGTCAGAATTCTGAGTTTCAAAGTCAGAATTCTGAGTTTCAAAGTCAGAATTCTGAGATTAAATCTCAGAATTCTGAGATTCAAAGTCAGAATTCTGAGATTCAAAGTCAGAATTCTGAGATTAAATCTCAGAATTCTGACTTTGAATCTCAGAATTCTGAGATTTAATCTCAGAATTATGAGATTTAATCTCAGAATTCTGACTTTGAAACTCAGAATTATGACTTTTAATCTCAGAATTCTGAGATTTAATCTCAGAATTATGCCTTAGAAACTCAGAATTATGACTTTGAATCTCAGAATTCTGAGATTTAATCTCAGAATTCTGAGATTGAATCTCAGAATTCTGACTTTGAATCTCAGAATTCTGACTTTGAATCTCAGAATTTTGTATATATTTTTTTTTATGATGGCCCCAGGGCTCTTCCATAGAATACAATGGCTCATTTGATGCTTGTTTTTTTTTTTGCTCTCGGTGGTCTCAGAACATGCAACTTCCATATATACTCTCTTCAAAGTTGAGATAATCTCCAAACAGCTAGTATACATCTATGCAGAGTTATACTAACACATATATACTAGCACAGGTAAAGAACTGCTAACAGCCAAGCAAGATAGAAATATGAGAACAGCACCACAGGTCTCCTGGAATGAAAGTTTTGATCTAAGATCTGATCTTTTTTTCTGAACCCTGGAGGTTGGAGAGCGAGGGCCTGTGCTAAAACTTTAATTGTAATTTTAGTTTGACATTAAACATTATACCAAAGAGTGCACCACTGTGAAACCACATCTAAAGACATATATATGCATGTCTTCCAAAAATAATAATTTCCCCCCCAGGGGCACTTGAAAAATGTTCTCTATAGTGATTAAGTAATACAGCTTGGCCAAGGGCCCACTCGCATGTACATTCACAGTGTTAGCCCGGCTGTAGTCATAGTCTGAATAGTGCTGCAGAGGACTCCACGCACTTGACAACCACTATTCTGGATTGACAAAAGCTTACAATAATAGAATGGGGAACTTATAATCGCTGAATAACACAGAGGGGACCTCCAGCACCAGTATATTATTTGCATGGGGGGGATCAACAAATAAGCTTGGATTTATTATATAAAGTCAATTAATACAAATAAAAACTAAGGTTCTTGTGCTTAGTTGTTTTAGGTTAGTAACTAACTGTACTATATATACAGATATATGTTTTCAAAGTGACACTAAACAATATCCCTATTCTTTATAGCAGTGGCCCCCAACCTTTTCGGCACCGGGGCTGGCTGCGTAATAGAAAATTTGGCGGTTTTCACGGGCAATAGCTGGTGTTGGCGCTTCAATCATTTGCCACCATCGCCTGCCATCAGATGCAGCTTGTCACTTGCCACATTGCCTGCCACTAGATGCAGCTTGTCATGTCACCTGCTTTCAGATGCAGCTTGCCGCTTGTAATGTCACCTACCTTCAGATGCAGCTTGTCACTTGCCACCATCGCCTGCCACCAAATGTAGCTTGTCACTTCCCATGTCGCCTGCCACCAGATGCAGCTTGTCACGTCACCTGCCTTCAGATGCAGCTCGTCACTTGTAATGTCACCTGCCTTCAGATGCAGCTTGTCACTTGCCACATCACCTGCCACCAGATGCAGCTTGTCATGTCACCTGCTTTCAGATGCAGTTTGTCATTTGCCACATCACCTGCCACCAGATGCAGCTTGTCATGTCACCTGCCTTCAGATGCAGCTCGTCACTTGTAATGTCACCTGCCTTCAGATGCAGCTTGTCACTTGCCACATCACCTGCCACCAGATGCAGCTTGTCATGTCACCTGCCTTCAGATGCAGTTTGTTATTTGCCACATCACCTGCCACCAGATGCAGCTTGTCATGTCACCTGCCTTCAGATGCAGTTTGTCATTTGCCACATTACCTGCCACCAGATGTAGCTTGTCACTTGCCACATCACCTGTCACCAAATGAAACTTGCCACTTCGCCTGTCACCGGATGCAGCTTGTCATTTGCCATGTCACCTGCAACCAGATGTAGCTTGTCACTTGCTGCGTCACCTGCCACCAGATGCATCTTGTCACTTGCCAGTAGATGCAGATTGTCACTTTCCACATGGCTTGCCAAGGCCTGGGGGTCAATGCAGTTTTTGCGGGCAATGGCAATGGTGTTGGCACTTTAATCATCATGGCACCATGGTTCATATGCGTCAGGATGATTAAAGCACATTATTTCTATTGTTACATTGTAAAAATAAACAATTCAACCATAATGCAGAATCAGTGGGAGCCCTGAGTGTGTCACTTGCCACCACCGCCTGCCACCAGATGCAACTTATCACGTCGCCTGGCACCAGATAAAGGTTTTCAGTTGCTACGTTGCCTGCCACCAGATGCACCTTGTCACTTGCCACATTGCCTGCCACCAGATACAGCTTGTCATGTCACCTGCCTTCAGATGCAGCTTGTCACTTGCCACATCGTCTACCACCAGATGAAGCTTGTCATTTGCCACGTCACCTGCCACCAGATGTGGCTTGTCACTTGCCACGTTGCCTGCCAAGGCCCCTGGAGGGCGATGCAGTTTTCGCAAGCAATTTGTCGGGGCAATGGCTGGTGTTGACGCTTCAATCATCATGGCAGCATGGTTGATATGGTGTCAGGATGATTGAAACACATTATTTCAATTATTACATTGTAATATAAAAATAGTTAAACTCACCATAATGCCGAATCCGTGAGTGTCACTTGCCACCATTGCTTGCCAACAGATGCAGCTTGTTACTTGCCACCTCGCCTGGCACCAGATGCAGGTTGTCACTTGCCATGTTGCCTGCCACCAGATGCAGCTTATCACATCACCTGCCTTGTAATGTCACCTGCCTTCAGATGCAGCTTGTCACTTGCCATGTTGCCAGAGTTACCATGGACCTCTTGGCTGCTTCTTTCATAATTGCTCTCCTTGACCGGTCTGTCAGTGTAGGTGGATGGCCATGTCTTGGTAGGTTTTCAGTTGTGCAATCCTCTTTCCATTTTTGGATGATGGATTGAACAGTGCTCCGTAAGATGTTCAAAGCTTGGGATACATTTTTATAACCTAATCCTGCTTTAACAGTCTCCACAACTTTATCCCTGACCTATCTGGTGTGTTACGTGGCCTTCATGATGCTGTTTGTTCATTAAGGTTCTCTAATAAACCTCTGAGGGTTTAACAGAACAGCTGTATTCATACAGAGATTAAATTACACACAGTTGGACTCTATGTACTAATTAGGTGACTTCTAAACACAATTGGTTCCACTAGATTTTAGTTAGGGGTATTAGAGTAAAGGGGGCTGAATACAAATGCATGCCACACTTTTTTTACATATTTATTTGTAAAAAAAAATTGAAAACCATTTATCATTTTCCTTTCACTTTACAATTATGTGCCACTTTATGTTGGTCTATCACATAAAATCCCAATATAATACATTTATGTTTTTGGTTGTAACATAAAAAAAAATTGGAAAATTTCAAGGGGTATGAATACTTTTTCAAGGCACCGTATCTGGAATATGAAATGTTAGGGTAACATATTCTTAAAAATACCCATTTTCAATGAACACCCCATTCCTAATTAAAGTACATTTTATGCCTACAATTGGTTCCTGGACACATAGCAAAAAAGCTGTGCCTGGAAACTTTTTCGAAATAAAGGCAACTCTGGAAAAAAAAAATTGTTATTGAGTTTATTGTTACTTTAAATTATCTTTAACCGCTTAACGCCCACCGCACGCCTATGTACGTCCACAGAATGGCACGTACAGGCAGATGGGCGTATATTTACGTCCCTGCCTTCTAGAGGGTCGGGGGTCCGATTGGGACCCCCTCCGCTGCGTGCGGCAGGCAGCTTACCTTGGGGAGCGATCCGACTCAGGGGGGGCGGCTGTTCGTTTCTGTCCGCCCCCTCGTGATCGCTCCCAGCCAATCCTGTGATTCGCCACCATGTCACTTCCTCTGCCTGTAAAATGTAAACATAGGCAGAGGAAGTGATGCAGCTCTCCTCTCAGCGGTATTTTCAAACCGCCGAGAGGACAGAAGAGTCACAGTAAGTCGCACCTAACACTACACTGACACCAGTACACATAGGCACATTTAACCCCTTGCGATCACTGAATGCAGTGATCATATATGTACTGATCACTGCATTTAGTGTCAGTGTGACAGTTAGTGTGACAGCCAGTTAGTGTTAGGTCCAGGGTAGCCCTGTATAAAGTTTTAACCCCTTGATCACCGCCCTAGTTAACCCTTTCACCCCCTATTACCAGCATCACTAAGCAATCATTTTTCTGACCGCTGTATGTAGTGTCGCTGTTGCCGCTAGGTAGCTAATTTTTTTTTAATTCAATTTTTCTTATAACAAAAAGTAAAAAATATTGTTTTTTTTTTCAAAAATGTCACTCTATTTTTGTTTATAGCGCAAAAAAATGAAAATTTGCAGAAACAATCAAATACCATCAAAAGAAAGCTCTATTTGTGGGAAGAAAAGAACCCAAATTTTGTTTGGGAGCCACGTCGCACGACCGCGCAATTGTCTGTTAAATCGACGCAGTGCCAAATTGTAAAAACGCCTCTGGGCATTTAGCAGCATATTGGTTCGGGGCTTAAAGGGTCACTAAAGGAAAACATTTTTTTTTGCTGAAATGACTGTTTACAGGGTATAGAGACATAAAAGTTAACTGATTCATTTTCCAAATGATTAAAAATAGATAAAAATCAATCATATAATGTGCCTGCAGGTTAGTTTCACGTTTGAACTGGCTTCATGTTTCTGCAAAGTAGAAATAGACACACAGAACAAAAGCAAACAAATCCAGGGCAGTGTTTTGTTTTTAAAATGAATCTGATTGGTTCTGGGAAGTTTTAGACACACAGTAATGAAGGCTTAGACCACCGTGAGAAAGCTCCCAGTATGGTGGTGATAAGGAAACAGACAAGCAGGAAGTGTGGAGAACAGAGCAGGATTACAGCAACTTCAAAGCAAAAATGGACAATAAGGACATGCAACCAGTACTGCAGTAAGGTAAAGGAAGCTATTTAGCTAAAAAAAAAAAATCCTTTAGTGATCCTTTAAGTGGTTAAATTCAGCTTTAACAAAACATTGCAATCTTTCTCTACATGGGGGGGGGGGGGGGGCGCAAATGTTACCGTATTTTATTTTCACTGAAATTAAAAATCTGCAGGCTTTGTTATAAAACGATATGACAATGTTTCTCTGTGTTATTTATAGCAGCACCAGGTATATTATCAGAGATGTCATTAGGGAGTGGAGAATCTTCTTCCCCTGTGCCAATGGTATATTTGTTTTAAGTTCTGCGCTATGCTGATCTGCATTGCTGTCACTTTCTCCTCTGGGTTCAGTGAACCTTATGTAAGGTGCCACTGTAGCACAAAACATGAAACATACAGTACTTGACAAATCCTGAAAGGGATTGGTAAATGGTATTGTTTGCCTGAAAGTGGTATTGTAATAGAAATTAAATATGTATAAAATAAGGGGGAATTAGTCACACATCTGAACAATCCCATCAATCGATAGTACAGTATGTGGCAACCTCAGCCTGGATGCCAACTAGGCCACGCCCTCAATGCATTTCGATCCATCCCTCAGAGCTTAATCATTCCCATGGAGAAAAATGTGTGGAGGCATGACCTGGTCGGAGTCCAGGCTGAGGTTGCCACATACTGTACTATCGATTGATGGGATTGTTCAGATATGCGGCTACAGGGAAACTTTCCTTCATACCCAGTGATCACAGGAGCCAGGACGAGCTCCCTCCCACACTAGTACTCACAGCGGTGTATATCAAGGATTTTCACACTTCTTGAGAGCCTAAAGACTTTTGTCCGAAGGGCTTTGGCTATAATCTTGTCTTGCATACAAACGGCACATAATTGTTGGCCAACAAACACAAAACTACATGTTTTTTCAACTTTTTAGCGCCACTCTTTGGGCACTTTCTGCTAATGTTGTGTTTGGTGAGCATTGATTCTGAGCATGCGTGTTTGTACTTCGGACTTCTGTCCGACGGACTTGTGTACACACGCTTGGAAAATCTGACAACAGACAAATGTTTGTGGAAAATTTTAAAGCCTGCCATCCAACATTGAAAATCCAACAACAATTGTCTGATGGAGCATACGAACAGTCGGATTTTCTGCCAACAGCCTGTCATCACACAATTCCCATCGGAAAATCCAATCGTGTGTATGAGGCTTAAGCGTCTCACATATTATGGGGTAGATTCACGTACCTCGGCGCATCTTTATGCGGGAGTAGCGTATCTTCTTTACGCTTCGCCGGCGCAACGTTGAGAGGCAAGCATGGAATTCACAAAGCAAATGCTCCCAAAGTTGTGCCGGCGTAGCATATAGTCGTCGGCGTAAGCCGACGTAAGTCAAAGTAGGTGGAAGTGGGCGGGATATATTTAAATGAAGCGTGACCCCATGCAAATGATGGGCTGAGCTTCAAAAAACGAACAGCGCATGCGTCGTATCTTGGACGCATCCCAGTGCGCATGCTCACAGTCACGTCGAAATAACTGTCCAAGATACGTCAAAACACTGCCTACGACGTGAACGTAACCTACGCACAGCCCTATTCACGTACTACGTAAACAACGTAAAAATCGACGGCGTTTGTCCCCTGGTCCATACCTTTGCATGAGTTGCGCCTCCAATATGGGGAATAACTTTACGCTGGACGTAACCCTTACGCAAATCGCTTAAAACGTCGGCCGGCTTAAGTCTATTTTTTGGACGTATCTAGTTCGGGGAATCGGCACAGAGATATGACGGCGCACATTTGTACTTACGACGGCGTAAGTCCTACGTGAATCCGGCCTATGTCTTTTGGGTCACAGTGTAAAAAATAAGGTTAATGAACATGACCATGGATTATCAAGCTGCGATAGAACTTTAAGATCCAGACATGCCTTTTTTTCTTCGATTTTATAAGAGTGGGAAAGAATTAGAACTTCATCACATCTAAATGGGGATCCACTGTAAGGATTTCTCTTCAATACCTGTCCTACTGACATTTTTGCAAAGAGGAAGTAAGGAGAACTCTCCAACAGCAACACGTACAATCATAACAAATGCGTTTCTAAGTAGCTCTTATGACATCTCTCCCTAGCTAGCTGAATCATGGTAGAATCTCATTCACCATCAACAGAAAGTCACCTCCCTGGTTCTGGTTCATCCAGCGAGGGAGCAATGTCATAGGGACAGGAGAATGCTTGCTTAGCAATGCTGGCAAGTTGTCATTACTGACAGAATTGCTACTGTGACGTGTCCCTAATTCAATGAGTAATTTATCTAAACCTATGAAATACTTGCAATATTTGTTCATGCCCCAGCACAGGTCACTGGCAGCTGACATTGCCTTAAGACTGTAGAGGGCAGTCTACTTGGTTGTGTAGGGACTTTGTGAATGAGCGATGGAAAGATCATTTGGAAGGGGCAGAGATTGATGTCATCTATACTTTGATTGGTAGAATTAATAATGGCACAAAGCTCTTGCTGTGTACTGAATCCTTTAATGTTGAATTCCAGTTTACATTTGACTAGCATTAAAATGCTTCCTTTCCCCTACTAACCTGCGTAAAAGTGATTTATATAGTTATAGACCTACTGTTATCCTGCTCCGGTATAGTCACATGATCTGATTCCAATCTGTCAATCAGGGATGGCTGCAGGGAAGAGGAGGGAGCAACGACAGCAGATGGGATGGGCAATAGGTGATGGTGCCTTTCCAGGCTTTACCAGCCATTGTCAAGCTCTCTCTCCTCTCCCCTGCAGTTCCTGATGGCTGACACAGGGGAACACAGTACATTACTTATTCTATTACAATTTAAAATCTGTGGAATCATTTGTAATCAGTCCTGTTATACTTTTGTTATCCCAAGCAAAACAGGTTTAATTTGCATTGTCTTCTTCTTTGTATTATACCTACTTCAAAGCCTAGTCAGAACAGAGTATATATATATATATATATATATATATATATATATATATATATATATATATATATATATATATATATATATATATATATATACAGTGTTGTAAGTAACGGCGTTTAAATAAACGCCGTTACGTAACGATTGCCTGCCAAGAGGTAACTAGTAATCTACCTGATTACTTTTACCCCAGCGGGAACGCCGTTGCCATTACATTGGCGGCGTTACCACGTTACATTGAGCGCGCGGCGCGGGTGGGGGGCAGACCAGACTCCGGGGTTAATGCCTCAGTCTGTTCTAACTTAGTTCCCCTCACCTCAGGGCCGGCGGGATGGAGCCCGATTGTTGCATTGTACTTGTGATCGGGTGGGTGACTGTGTGTCATCATCACATGATGCCAAAGTTAATGATTGGCCGCCGGCAGGCATGTGACTGTCTCTCAGTGTCGGACTGACTCGTGGGTGGCACTGGCGCAGCGCATGCACGCGCCTCTGGAGTCTCCCGCCCGTGGCCGTAGACGTGACACTCGTGTCTAGACACCTTGGGGTGGGAGCAGCGTCACAGGAGGAGGCAGAGTCTGCCCAGCGAATGGCGACAGCAGTGAGATGAGAGTGGGACCGCCCGGATGTGAACAAATGGAACAGCGGCGTTGGAGCCCGCCGAGGAGATCATCAACATGACAGTCGGGGATGGAGAGGCACACAGGTACGCCCGCACAGTACACGGGACACTCCACGCGACCGCTCCACATGCCCAGGCAGGCCCAGCATCATCACACTTCACCTGCCCTGCAATATTGTACAATATAGATTCAGTGTGCAGTGTGAGTGACACTGCAGCAGTGCACACTGAATCTATATTGTACAGTATTGCAGGGCAGGTGGAGTGTGATGATGATGATATTAATAATAATAATTGTACACAGTATTGCATTTGCTGGGCATGCCATATACTGTACTGTACTATACTGTAGTTATTACTTATAACATTTTAAAATATGCATTATTTGTAAAGGAATTTTGTAGTGCAGATATACAGTATAGTACAGTACAGTATATGGCAGGCCCAGCAAATGCAATACTGATGTACATTTATTAATATCATCATCACACTCCACCTGCCCAGGCAGCAATACTGTACAATATAGATTCAGTGTGCACTGCAGCAGTGTCACTCACACTGCACACTGAATCTATATTGTACAATATTGCAGGGCAGGTGAGGTGTGATGATGATAATAATTGTACACAGTATGAAATGTTCTAAAATACTGTATATAGTGTTTTTATTCTTCAATCAGTTAATATAAACATCTTTGATATTAAAGATGTTATAGAACGTAATTGCATTGTAGAATATAAAAAAAAATCTCAGTTACTTTTCCGAGTAACTAGTTACTTTGCCAATAAAGTAACTGAGTCACTAACTCACTTACTTTTTTGGGCAAGTAACTTGTAATTGTAACTAGTTACTTTTTTAACCACTTTAGCCCCGGGCCTGTTTTTCAGATTCGGTGTTTACGAGACTAAAACATTTTTTTTTGCTATAAAATTACTTAAAACCCCCAAACATTATATATATTTTTTTTCTAACACTCTAGAGAATAAAATGGCAGTCATTGCAATACTTTTTGTTACACCGTATTTGCGCAGCGGTCTTACAAGCGCACTTTTTTTGGAAAAAATTCACTTTTTTAAATTAAAAAATAAGACAAAAATAAATTTGGCCCAATTTTTTTACATATTGTGAAAGATAATGTTACGCCGAGTAAAATGATACCCAACATGTCACGCTTAAAAATTGCGCCCGCTCGTGGCATGGCGTCAAACTTTTACCCTTAAAAATCTCGATAGGCGATGTTTAAAAAATTCTACAGGTTGCATTTTTTGAGATACAGAGGAGGTCTAGGGCTAGAATTATTGCTCTCGCTCTAACGATCGCGGCGATACCTCACTTGTGTGGTTTGAACACCGTTTTCATATGCGGGCGCTACTCGCGTATGCGTTCGCTTCTGCGCGCGAGCTCGTCGGGACGGGGCGATTTAAAAAAATTTTTTTTTTGTTTTCGTATTTATTTGTATTAATTTTACCAATTTTTAACACTAAAATAAAAAAATAAAAATAAATTATCACTTTTATGCCTATTACAAGAAATGTAAACATCCCTTGTAATAGAAAAAAGCATGTCAAAAAGACCTCAGATCTCATATTTGGGCTAAAATGCAAAAAAAAAAAAAAAATTTTAAATGTAATTTTTCAAATGACATTTAAAAAAAAATGTCTCTTTAAGACGCTGTTTGGAACTGACGTTTGACGTCACTTCCGCCCAGCAGAGCTACGGGGATGGACGAGGGAAATTTTTTCCCTCACTCGCATCCCCGCTGACCAGACGAGCGCACCCGATCGCCTCCGCCGCTACCGACGGCTCCGGTAAGCGGCGGAGAGCGCGGGAGCGCAGCGGGAGGGGGGGGACACGCTCGTCCGCTACCGATAACGGCGATCTCGCGGCGATTCCGCCGCGGAGACCGCCATTATCGTTTACCCGACCGCCCACAGAAGAGATGGATATCTCGGTTGTGGCAGCAGCTGCTGCCGTTACCGAGATATCCATCTCTAAAGTGCCGACGTATACCTGCGGTGGGCGGTCGGGAAGTGGTTAAAGGAAGATGAACAACACTGATAACACACACACATATACATTATATATATATATATATATATATATATATATATATATATTAGGGCTGTGCAAATTAACTTTTAATTAATCGATTAATCTTTAATTTTTTTGATCTATTAAAATTATTTTGATTGGTACTCACCTCTCCTCTGGCTTCTGGGCCTTCAGGGAGTTCTATCAGAGATCCGGTAACGTCACGGACACCGGTGGGGCTTGCCGCGTCCATCTGAAGGGCTCCTTTGCTGTGCCTTCATATCTGCATGCCGGCGGGACCTTATCTGCCACACGCAAGGGCTGTTCCCTCTATCACTTCCCTCTATCAACCTGGGATTCTACAACCATCCACTGGGAGTTGTGATAGTTTCCTTCATGGGACATCTACATGCCGATGGACTGATGTTAACCTCTCCTCCTCTGGATTCAGCAGTGGTATCGTTGTACACATTTTTATACCAGTATCATACTTAGCTACCGTTTGGTATTACTCGCACCATTTTTACAGTTTATGTAGCTACATCGATTTTATCTCCAGTGCAATATTTATTTTGTTATCTACTTGAAGACTATAAAAGTTTTAATGCTATTACCATCGAGCGCTGCCTTTGTGTGTTTTTTGTATCCTCCTATCCATTTTCCAGTGGTTGGTTGCTGCACTGGGAATCGGCCTGTAAGGAGGAGATCAGCTAAAAGTAGTTGGATCTGTATGTGCGTTATAATTAATCGACATTAGTCGATTAATCGATTAAAAAACGATTAATCGAACACAACAATTTTGATCAGTAACAGCCCTAATATATATATATATACACACACAGTAAAATCTTGGTTTGAGAGTAACTTGGTTTGAGAACGTCTTGCAAGACAAGCACATTTTTTTTTTTTAATACATTTTGACTTGATATACAACTAATGTCTTGATATACAAGTAGCGCCACGTCACAACTGAGTAAAAAAGAGAAGAGAGCGCCTCTAATTATAGCAATGTGGTTACATTTAGGACCAGTTCACACCAGACACAGTTCTGTACAGTTTCGTGTGCATTTTTTCTGCACTAAAAATGCATGCACAGTGTTTTCCATGTATTCCAATGGCTCTAGTTCACACCATGCAGTCAGTTTCCGGTGCAGAAACTGTCCGGAAACTGACTGCATGGTGTGAACTAGAGCCATTGGAATACATGAAAAACACTGTGCATGCATTTTGTGCAGAAAAACAGCACACAAAACTGTACGAAACTGCGTCTGGTGTGAACTGGCCCTAAATGAAGGTACAACATTTCGCAACTCACATGGTTGATAATTAAAAGAGGCACATCTAAATATGCAGGCATCCGGGGTAAAGCTGCCCACATAGACCATCCTTCTCACCGCCACTGACATCATCCCTTCCACTCTGTGCTCTACGAGAGCTTCAAACCTCGCTTTCAGATTGCTCTACTGCAGGGTAGTCTTCCCAGTCATGTTTGCGGGCCGACAGCATTGAGAGCCGGTGGTGCGGAGGGCGGTCTATGTGGACAGCTTTACCCTGGATGCCTGCATACATAGGGCCAGATTCTCTAAGATCCTGCGGCGGCGTCGTGTAAGCTATTTACACAATGCCGCCACAACTTACTGTAGCAAGTGCCGTATTCTCCAAGCACTTGCTCCGTAATTTAGTAGTAGTGTAAATGGCCCGGTGTATGGCCGCGTAATTCAAAGTGGGCGGCTTGTACTTAAATTAAGAGCGCCCCCGCGCCGATCGAACTGCGCATGCGCCGGCCGTAAAAATAGCCCAGTGCACATGCTCCAGCTCATGACGGAAAACGTCAATGAAGCCGACGTGAGTGTCATTGACGTAAAGCCCTATTCGCGAACAACTTAGTAAAATGACGGAAAAAGACGACGCTGTCCTGACGCCATACATAACATGGCATACGACGAACCTTCATAAACGTACCCCTCATATAGCAGGGGTAGGTTTACGCTTACGGAAACGGCGATGAGGCCCGCAAAAACATTCGGGAATCGGCGTATCAGGCTCATTTGCATAGTCAAATGAGAAAACAACGTAAAGGCCACCTAGCGGCCAGAGAAGAATTACATCTAAGATCCAAAGGTGTAAGTGTCTTACACCTGTCGGATCTACGCCGTATCTATGCGTAAGTGATTCTAGGAATCACACGCATAGATACCCGGGCCAAAACACAGAGATACGACGGTGTATCTTGAGATACACCATCTGATCTCTTTTGAGAATCTGGCCCTTAGTGTGTAAATGGGGAAAAGCCTGTGCGCTGCTATGTAAAACCTCAAAAAATATATTTTAGAAGATATTGTCTCAGAAAATATTGTAAACAGCTGCAACCACTTAGAAGTGCTCTCAAACAACTAAAAACAGGCAACGAGAAATAATGGTGCACTTTTTCAATAAAATAGTAAACAATAAAGATGATATCACCAAGTGAATAAATTAAATGTAAAAAATCCAAATACAAATTAATAATTGAAAAAAAAAACAAAGTGCAAAAATTGTTTTTGAAAACAGGATGATTAGTCAGTCCATATCTTGATAGAGGGGAAATAAACATCAATCTGACAACGAAAGCCACCACCAATAGATGTATAGATTGGCCCCTCACCTCCAGGTATGACCAAAGGGTCAAATAAAGCTCAATATATCTAATTGGAATCCAGCTGGTACATCTGTGAAGACACCCTCCAGTACTAAGCCAAAACGCTGCTCCAGATATGCTCGTAGGATCAGAGCAACATCAGATCCCCACTGTAGATTCCAACAGGTCTATGTAGGCTTGCTCCAATAAAATGCCTCTTGCATAAGCATCACTCAGAGAGAACAAAGACATCCATAGCGCAGTATTTATTAAATATCTGCTTATATGAAAGTAAGATGACATCCACAGATAAAGTAGTGACACACTCGCCTCCACGCTTCTGTTTATGATGGATGCCGGAAGTGACGTCACAAGGCATACTTAGATGTGCCCCTTTAATCATAAACCATGTGAGTTGCCAAATGTTGGACCTTCATTAAATGTAACTGTATTGCTACACTTCGAGGCGCCTCTCTTCTCTTTTATACTCTGTAGCCCCTAATGGATTCTGCTTGAATCCCCTATTGGAGGCTTCCATTTGTGGATGGACATTTTATGGTTACACAACCTATCACATTGCTATCTTTTTATATGGACTATAAACTGAAACATTTATAAATGAATAAATGGTCGTGGAACAAATCATCTGAGTCTCCATTATTTCTTATGGGGAAATTAGCTTTGATATACAAGTGCTTTGGATTACAAGCATGTTTCCGGAACAAACTATGCTCAGAATCCAAGGTTTCCTGTGATATATATATTACACACACACGCACATTATATATATATATATATATATATATATATATATATATATATATATATATATATATATATATTCAGAGTATCTCCCATTGCTTTCTTTGTGATGACATCTAGTGGCTATTTTTTAGTATCACTGCTATTTACCTGAACCGAGTTTTGCAACTTTGGTATGTGTTAGTAAAACTGCACATATCTTTGCAACCAATATGAATACCAAGGTGAATTATACCTTACTTTGTTCAGGACAAACTAGGCATTCATTTGATGGTAATGTGTAATTGATATCTCTTGTTTTTTTTAATTATCAAAATAAAACTGGCCCCCAAATAGTAAAAAATATATATTTTTAAAAATCTAGCTGTATATTTCTTGCCATTATCACCCACCACAAAAAAAAAAATATATATTTTTTCCTACTCATGACATGCATGGGGATACTACATATTTTTGTACATTATGTGTTGTTTGTATCTTTTTTTTTTTTTAAATCAGAAACGTTTTTATTGCTCACAAAACAAACACGGAGAATAGATTACAATGTGACATGACATACATAGCAGGTAAATTACAATAAACATAAGCCTCTCCTTTAATATTCAAACAGTTGGTAGCTGCACCCGTTTGCATGCCCCTAAATCCCGCCCCCCAGAAACTATGCAAGTCTAAGTACCACCCAACAACCTCATCTGGACCAGTTCCATAGGACTCAAGCCACGCATCCCATAATTTATCAAATTTGCCTGCAGTACCCCTGTGCTGGTATATGTACTTTTTCCATGATAAGCATCCTGCCCATGTGTCGTATCCAAAATTTGAGTGTGGGCGGTGTCTCCATTTTCCATTTCAGGAGAATGGCCCTCCTGGCCTGGAATAGAGCTCTGTTAAAAGCCAGTCGCCTCAACTCCTCCGTCACCACTCCCTCCAGTACTCCAAGCAGACAATGGACTGGCTCTAGGGGAACAGAAGTCTGGAACACCAAATTAAGCGTGTCCAGGACCCCTTTCCAGAACCTATGAAGCCTGGGGCAGCGCCACAGCAGGTGGATCAGATCCCCAGACATCACCCTGCACCTGTTACACATCTGGTCTGGGACCCTACCCATTTTGAAAAGTTTCACCGGGGTATAGTGGACCATCAAAAGGATGTACAGCTGAGATACCTTCTGTGCTACATTGAGCGAGCAGCTGTTGACTGCCTGCAGCGCCTCCTCCCACATTTCCCCTGACAATGGTCCAACATCAGCCTCCCATTGAACTGTCACTCTCATGGGGTGCGCCTCTAGAAATGAGCCAAGCAACATGTTGTAACACTGAGAAATGATACCTTTAGTCTCCGAGGCGGCTCGCAGGATGCGGAAGACCGGAGTGGGGGAATGAACCCACTCCACCACGTCCCCATGGGCCCTAATTGCATGTTGCAACTGCAAGTAATAAAAAAACATGGAATGAGGAAGCCCAAATCTGGACCTTAGGGTGTGAAATGGAAGCAGCGCACCGCCCTGAAAGATCTGTTTGAGAAAAGTTATGCCTAGACGCTGCCACCTGGGACCCTGATCTATTTTGGCCAGTTCAATGTATGAATTGTTTTCCCAGATCGGGCTGAATTCAGTGAACCCCGTGACTCCCTGAAGCTGCCTAGCCTTGTTCCATACCTTTTGGATGAGTGCGAAAGTGGGCATTTTCTTGTTGGGTTTCTGAAACCGCTGGGCCTCAAGTCCCTCAGGTATCGACGTAGCCCCCGAGCCAAGCAGCAGGAGCCTGGCCGAGGAGCTGGCCGGGGCCGGGGACAAAACACCGATCAGGTGTAGGAGTTGCAGCCAGGTAATAAATCCACGGGTTGGGAAGGGCCAGTCCCCCTCCTTCCTTGGGGCACTGCAATTGTTCCAGCCTAATCCTTGGAGCTTTAATGTGCCAAATTAGCTGCCTAAAAAGGGAGTTGACCACTTGAAAGGTTTTTAGGGTAATGACTACCGGGGAATTGTGGAGTAGGTATAGCAACTGTGGCATTAAGATCATTTTAATGAGGTTGGTCTTACCGGCCAGGGACATTTTAAGTCTATTCCATATGTGGATCTTGTCCCTGAACCGGGTCAGTAGGGGAAAGACGTTCAGGCGACAATCGGTTACCTTGGGGGAGACGTGTACCCCCAAGTATTTAAAGGAAGATACTACAGGGACAGGACACGAATGGCTACTATTGGGCGGGGGAGACCCGTCCAGAAACATCAAAGCAGACTTAGTCCAGTTTATGGTGAGGCCTGAAAAATGTCCAAACCCCGCCACAAGGGACATCACCTGACCCAGGGATTCCTCTGCATCCTCCAAAAATAGAAGCATGTCGTTGGCGTAAAGCATGATTTTCTCATGCATGTCGACGTAGCAGAAGCCCTTAACAGCAGGGCAGTTCCGCACCAGGGCCGCCAGGGGCTCGATTGCCAGAGCAAAGAGCAAGGGGGACAGGGGACATCCCTGTCTGGTCCCCCTGCCCAGAGCAAAGGCCTGAGACATCCTGTCCGTTCTATGGGGATCCCATCATCTCCCGGGGCCTTACAGGTAGGGAAGGAGGCAGGCACCTCCACCAGTTCATCCAGGGTGAGGGGAGCATCCATTTCTGCTCGGGCCTGTCCGTTCAGAGCCGGAAGGGTCACAGCCTCCATGTACGCCTGCAGCTCGCTATCAGAGTAGTCATCACAAGATTTGTACAGATCGGAGTAGAATGTCGCCAATACGGCAACGATCTGCTCAGGGTCATTCACCAGCCGCCCCCGGGAGTCTCGGATCGCTCCGATAGCCGGGAACGCCTGTTGGGACCTGGCAATCCTGGCTAATAGTCGACCTGTCTTCTCTCCCTCCTCATAATAGGCCTGTTTGGTAAAAAAAGCATTTTTTTTCAGCGGTGGAGGCCCTCAACCGGTCCAGAGAGTCCTGGCCCGATATCCATGCCTCCCTCGCTGAGTCCGAGGGATCAGTCACAAATTGGACTTCCAACCCTTTGCACCTGATCCTCTACCTGTTCCAACAGAGCAGCAGAGTTGCGTTTAACTGATGTGATTTCAGCTATGAATGTGCCCCTTATACACGCCTTAAGCGCGTCCCACCCCCGTACCGTGATGCCCTCCTGACCATTATCCACAAAGTACTGCTCTATCTGTCGTCCCACCCGCTCATGTGAAGTGAAAAGCTTTAGCCAGAAGGCATTGTTTCCAGGGGGCCCTGGGCAAGGAGGAGGCCGGGCGGGTGATTAAGTGCGCGGCCAGGGGGGAATGGTCAGATACCCCTCTGGGGAGATATTCTGCCTTGGTAATCATGTGTAACAGCTGAGGGGACCCTACACACAAGTCAATGCGCGAAAGCGACCCGTGGGTCTTAGAAAAACAAGAGAATTGTTTGGTCGTCGGGTGTCTAGTTCTCCAGACATCAATCCAGCCCACCTCCGCCAACAGGCAGCTCAAAATTGTGCCTCTACCCCCTAGCGGTGGCAAGGCTGGCGGATGCCTATCAAGTCTAGGATCGAGGCAACCATTGAAATCTCCCATAATCAGAACAGGCATATCAAGCTTATCCACTAAATATGACAAAAGACATTGTATGGAAAAAGGGGGGGGGGGGATTTAAACAAAAGCAAGAACCATACTCACAGTAAAGAGTTTACAGTAGAGAAATATAAATCTCCCGTGGGAGTCCACTGCCAAGTCAATTTCCTGGTAAGCCAAGGATTTGTGTACCAATACACTCACCCCCCGGGAGTAGGAGGTGTGGGTGGAGTGGTAGGCCTTGCCCACCCAGGAAAAGCCCAGACAGCCCAATGTATCCCCCGTGAGGTGAGTCTCCTGGAGACCCACAATAGCTGGGTGGAACTTTTTCAGGCAGGAGCCGATAATTGTCCGTTTCAAAGGGTCATGAACACCGCGGACATTCCACGTCACTATTGGTGTGGTGGCCATGGGAGACGGGTAAAGGTGGCAACTCCATTCGCCGCGCGCCCCTGCGAAACAGTCATGGGCTTTTCCGGGCACAAAAAACAAAAGTGGCATGTGTAAGCGTACGTGAATCTGACCACACGTGGGGTGGGCGGTGGGGCAAGTAAGGGGCGAGTAAGGTGAGCAGAAAAAACAAAAACAGATGAACACAGTCTCCGGAAATTCGTGCCAAACGAGCACCGACCAATCCGCCCTTTCACAGGGGGTTGTTTACGAACTTGCGCATCACAGTGGGAGCGCCTCCCCCACCGGTGCTCAGAATCCATTATAGGGGAATAACAACTTTCAAAGCTCCGAGCTAGCGCTATCAAAAAAAAAGGAAAAACAGAAAAGTCCCGCTTCACAGGTAATGGACAGAGACTCCCCTTTCGGCATTCACCCTACCTGGTGCATCAAGTAAGTTCCAGGGAGTCCGCATCTCGCCTCCTTCGCAGGTCTTGCTCATTGCGGTCCAGCCAGTCAACAGCTTGCGCGGCAGAATCAAAGAAGTTAGCCTGGCCCCTGGCGGTGACCCTCAGCTTGGCAGGGTAGAGCATAGCGTAGGTTTTTGTATACGTTTCTTAACATCAGCGAACTTGGCCCTCCTGCGCTGCACTTCTGCGGAAAAGTCAGGGTAGAATGAGACCCTTGCGCCATTATATCGTACTGACCCCTTTTCCCGTGCCATTCTAAGTATGATTTCTCTGTCTCTATAGTTCAGAAGTCTGGAAAGCATAGGTCTGGGCGGACTGCCCGGCGGGAGAGGTCTAGGAGGCGTGCGGTGAGCCCTCTCCACCGCAAACAGCGTGGTGAACGCATCCGCCCCGAAAATCTCTTGGAGCCACGATTCCACGAAGGCAGTGGGGTCCCTGCCCTCCACCTTCTCGGGGAGCCCCACTATACGGACGTTGTTTCTCCCCAGGCGGTTCTCGATATCGTCCGTTTTTGCGTTTGCCTGTGCTGCCTGCTGCAAAGCTGATCTTGTGTCCCTGATCAGGGGGGGGGGGGGTAACTGATCCTCCATCTCACTAATGCGCCCCTCCACCGCAGTGGTTCTTTCCTGAATCTTCTGAATGTCATGTCTGATAAAGGATACAGTTTCTGTCAGTGCCCCAAACTGTAGTTTCAGGCCATCCACAGACGCCGTCACAGATGTCGTGCAGCGCTGCACTGCCTGCAGGATCTCGCTTAATGTAGGCTGTGGGGCATCATCTGGCCTCTCAAACAGCTCAGCCATCTGATCTTGGGACACCTCTAGAGGCATCGTGTCGTCTAGGGCGGAGGCGCCATCTTGACCCCCAGCATGTGCCTGTGTCAGCAGCGGAGGGGGAAGAGAGCTGCCATGGCCCTGCAGCTTTTGGGCATAATACAGCATGTCCTTGGGCTGCTCCTTCCCCTGTTGCTTCTGGGCCTTAGTAGACTTACCGCCCGTCTCCGGCAGTTTCTCCCAACCGCGCAATGCCTTCTGTGAAGGAAAGGAGCCGGCGCCATCTTGGGTGTTCAGGGCCGCTGCCATCGCGGCTTCTTTATCAGCTTTGCGGGTCATTTCGGGACCCAGGATGGACTCGGGAACGTCTCCGCCGCACCGGGAGGGGTAGGGTGAGTCCTCCGGTCTGTTTGTGCGTATCGGGTCACTGCGGGAAGGATCGTAGAAGGATTGATAGCGGGAGCTCCTTGCTATGCGACCGCTCACATGCCTGTCTAGTTGTTTGTATCTTTAGTAGAGCCCAGAAACCACCTAAAACACACTGACACGGATGCTGAATAAATATAGGGCTACTGTATTTTTCCTCCTACCCAAAACACACTGGCACTGATGCTGACACTAACACTAACCTAGATCCAGCTCATGTACAGTAACTACATATATACACACACACACAGTATCTCACAAAAGTGAGTACACCCCTCACATTTTTGTAAATATTTTATTATATCTTTTCATGTGACAACACTGAAGAAATTACACTTTACTACAATGTAAGGTAGTGAGTGTACAGCTTGTATATTAGTGTACATTTGCTATCCCCTCATAATAACTCAACACACAGCCATTAATGTCTAAACCACTGGCAACAAAAGGGAATACACCCATGAGTGAAAATGTCCAAATTGGGCCCAAAGTGTGATTATTTTGTGGGGCCACCATTATTTTCCAGCACTGCCTTAACCCATGGAGTTCACCAGAGCTTTACAGGTTGCCACTGGAGTCCTATTCATAGTTACATAGTAGGTGAGGCTGAAAAAAGTCCATCAAGTCCAACCTATGTGTGCGATTATATGTCAGTATTACCTTGTATATCCCTGTATGTTGTGGGTTGTTCAGGTGCATATCTAATAGTTTTTTGAACCTATCGATGCCCCCCCACCGAGACTACCACCTGTGGATAGGAAATTCCACATCCAGGCCGCTCCTACAGTTAAGAACCCTCTACGTAGTTTATAGTTAAACCTCTTTTCTTCTAATTTTAATGAGTGGCCACGTGTCTTGTTTAACTCCCTTCTGCAAAAAAAAATCCCTATTGTGGGGTCACCAGTATGGTATTTGTAAATTGAAATCATATCGCCTCTCAAGCATTTCTTCTCCAGAGAGAATAAGTTCAGTGCTTGCAAACCTTTCATCATAACCAATATCCTCCAGACCCCTTATTAGCTTTGTTGCCCTTCTTTGTACTCGCTCCATTTCCAGTACATCCTTCCTGAGGACTGGTGCCCAGAACTGGACAGCATACTCCAGGTGCAGCCGGACCAGAGTCTTGTAGAGTGGGATAATTATTGCATTGCAATAGCATTATGAATATTACCACAGTCATTCAGCCAGCTAGTGACAGTGTGCACTCTCAATTTGTTTTCCCTAGGTACAAACATCTGTCTGCTTCAGTCCACCACCACAGTCAGGCACAGTAACCCAGTTGAATTTATTAACGGAAAGAGAGCTACAGCTACACCTTACCTTAGAAATTGGAGAATACACAGTGTCACACAGGACTTTTGCCCAGCTGGGTTCTTTTGTATTGGCACAACCACTAGTGCTACTGCCTGCCTGCAGTGCCAGCCTAGTCACGGACGGTCATTGTGTTTGTTGGATTTTCTAATTGAAGTTCAGAATCAGTCCGATTCCAGACAGTCAATTATATTTTCGAGGACACTCAGAAGAACTGAGTGAGAACTTAGCATACATCTCATCTGTTCACGATCGCAAGATAAAAACACAAACACTCACTAGTAGTGTCTACTTGACGAAGTCACATCGGTCGGTATTAGCCGAGCCCCCTAGCGCAAGGCTGCAAGCCAGATGTGCTGCCTTTGCCTAATGTTAACTGCATCAGAACAGCATAAGTCACGCTACAGTCGAGAAGTCAGAAACAAACTAAACCGAGTGTCTGCTTCAGTCCACCATGATGATCACCACACCCAGTTGAATATTAACGGAAACTCGGAAAGAGAGCTGCAGCAGCACTTTAGCGGTTGGAGAATACTGAATAGTCACACACAGGACTCTTTTGCCCAGCTTGGGTCTTTTGTATCGGCCCAATCACTGCTGCCTGCCTGCAGTGCCAGCCTGGTCACGGTTATTGTGTTTGTTGGATTTTCCAATTGAAGAAGTTCAGTCCAGACAATTATATTTTCAAGGACACTCAGAAGAACTGAGAGGCATACATAATATCGTCTGTTTACGATCGCAAGATAAAACAGTCACAAACACTCCTTGACAAAGTCACATTGGGTATACCGAGCGCAAGCCAGATGTGCTGCCAGTGCCTTTCAGTGCCTTATTATGTTAACTGCATCAGAACAGCAGAAGTTGCACTACAGTCGAGAAGTCATAAGCAAAGTAAACCAAGTAGAATGAGTGAAGCAGAGGCCGGTGGTGCAGCAGAGGCTACCGGCGCAGACAGCACAGCCACAGCCGCAGGAGAGGCAGAGCAGGAGCAATGCGCAAGTGAGTCTGATAAAAACACAGATGTTTTTGTTCCAAAAAGGGGAGCTTATTCCGAAGTGTGGGCTTATTTCGGATTCAAACCAGATGATGACACTCAGCAAACCATCTACTGCAAGCAATGTTTAGCCGTTGTTTGTGCACCAAAGGGTAACACCACCAATCTGTACAATCACCTGAAACGTAATCACATCCAACAATATGAGACGGTACGGAAAAACCAAGCCGACGCTCACGCTAAATCACAAAGTAACTACAACAACAACTTGACAAAACAAACGTCAATTAAAGCAACATTATTTAATGCAACACCGTACCCAACACACTCTCTCAGGCGCAAAGAAATAACAGAAGCAATCACATTTCACCTGGCTAAAGACATGGCTCTCGTGACCACTGTTGAAAAAGAGGGGTTTAAAAAACTCATTCAAACCCTTGATAAGCGCTTTCAAGTGCCCTCTCATACTTATTTTTCCCATGTTGGAATCCCTGGTCTGTACGTCAAATGTCGTGAAACCGTTGCAACAGAATTGCGAGATGTACATTATTTTGCAGCAACTTCGGATTTATGGTCCAGCAAAGCAATGGAACCATACATGAGCTTAACAATTCATTTTATTAATGATGATTTTGAGATGACAAGTCGGTGCCTGCAAACAGGGTTTTTCCCTGAGGACCACACTGGCGAAGCTTTGGCGCACGGATTAAAGGATGCTCTCATCAACTGGAATTTGGAGGAGAAGGATCTTGTGTGCATCACTACAGACAACGGAAGCAACATTGTAAAGGCCATATCTATCAATCACTGGACACGAATGCAGTGTTTCGGTCATAGGCTTCATCTCGCAATAGAGAATGCAATGAAGGACCCACGAATTGAGCGTGCTATGGGATTGTGCAAAAAGCTTGTCGGGTGTTTTAGCTACAGTTGGAGGAGGAAGAGGGAGCTTTCTTCGGCACAAAAACAACTCTGTTTACCAGACCACAAGCTCAAGACAGAGTGCCCAACGAGGTGGGGCTCTAGGCAGGCTATGGTGAGGAGGATACTTGAGCAGCAAGCTGCCATCACCCATGTCCTCTCTTCTGACCGCAAGGCTAGGCACCTCTTGCCAACATGGCAAGACCTAGAGGTCCTGGAGGCTGTGGACAAGACCCTCACCCCACTGGCAGACTTCACAGATGCTCTTTCAGGAGAGAAGTATGTCAGTATCTCTTCTGTGAAACCTGCTCTGCACCTATTTCAGTCTTCTGTTTTGGCTGTTAAGGAAGATGACTCTGATCTTATTTGCACAATGAAATCAAAGATCATGGCGTATCTGGAAGAAAAATATCAGGACCAAAAAACACAAGACCTTCTCGACATAGCCACAACCCTTGATCCCAGGTTTAAGATGGCTTACGTTAATGAAGATAACAAAAATGCTGTCCAGAAAACACTAAAAGAGGAGATGTCAAAGCTAACAGTGAAGGAAAGCCTCCTGGCTTCTACTAGTACAGCTAGTGGCACTGGCAGTGTTCATTCAAAGAAGGCTCGAAAGAGCTTGGGTAGCTTTTTTAAATCTTCACAAAGTGAAGGGGCACCAGATCCAGCCTCAGGCTCACAGCAACAATCCGAAAGCTTGTCCTTGGAGCTACACTCTTATCTGTTCTTGGGCAACACTGACCGTGAAGATGATCCGTTAGTCTGGTGGAAGGTTCACAAGGAGCAGTATCCAAGATTGTCTGCACTGGCCAGAAAATATCTTTGCATTCCTGCAACCAGTTCCCCTTCTGAAAGGGTTTTTAGCACAGGGGGCAACATTGTCACTTGTCGCCGTTCTGCACTGAAGCCACAAAATGTGGATAGGCTTGTGTTTCTAGCTAAAAATCTTTAAATCCGATACCTGATTGTTTTTTGAATGTAATTGTAATTTCTTTATTTCACAATTGTTTTTCATATTTGTTTGAACTTAAGCCAGCCAGAGTTCAGTATTATGGCTTATTTTAGAACTGCACTGTTTCCCAATCCCCCCTTGCTTGGGTGGGACTTTTAAGGCCAAAACACTGAAGTGCGTTGGTAAAGGCAATAACCACTATATTATGTGGTGTAAAAATACATATCACAAAAAAGGCAAAACAAATTATGCTTAACCATTTGATCATTGTTGTGTGATCTATCTTCATGTAAATAAATACATTTTCTCTGTTTGTGGCCTTAAAAGTCCCATCCAAGGGGGAAGGAACAGTTCAAGTTTGTTCTATACAATCCAGGGATGTGGCCAGTAGTAGTACAGCTGCCAGAGTTCAGTATTATGGCTTATTTTAGAACAACCGCACTATTCTCCAAACCCCCCCTTGCTTGGATGGGACTTTTAAGGTCAAAACACTGCGTTAGAAAATGTATTTCTTTTTTTCTACATAAAAAGATAGATCACACAAGAATGATCAATGGTTAAGGCACTAGTGTGACAAAAAAAGGCAAAACAAATTATGATTTTTAACCATTGATCATTGTATATGTGATGATCTATCTTTATGTAAAAATAAACCAATTTTCTGTGGCCTTAAAAGTCCTATCCAAGGGGGAAGGAACAGTCCAAGTTTGTTCTATACAATAATCCAGGGATGTGGCCAGTAGTACAACTCTACATTCACAACTACCTTGGGTACCTTTTTAAAGCAGCAGCACTAAGTGAAGGGGCACCAGTTCCAGCCTCTCAGGCTCAGCCTCACTCACAGCAACAACAATCCGAAAGCTTGTCCTTGTATTTTCTTATCTGTTCTTCTTGGGCAACACTGACAGTAAAGATGACCCATTACCTGAATGTTTGTTGAAGTTATTATAATTTCTTTATTTCACATTGTTTTTCATTACATTGTAATTTCTTTAAAATGTGTTTGCTTTTAAGCCAGAGTTCAGTATTATGGCTTATTTTAGAACAAAGGACTGTTCCCCAAGCCCCCTTGGATGGGACTTTTATTATGGCCACAAACACTGAAGTGTGTTAGAAAATTGATTTATTTTTAAAAAGATGGATCACAACAATGATCAATGGTTAACCACTAGATGTGTCATGTGTGGTTATGGTATAATACATGTGACAAGCAAAGCAAAACAAATTATTATGCTTTTTAACCATTGATCATTGTATTGTGGTGATCTATCTTCTTCTTTATGTAAAAATAAATCAATTTTCTAACGCACTTCAGCGTTTGTGGCCTTAAAAGTCCCATCCAAGGGGGAACAGTCCTTTGTTTGTTCTATACAATCCAGGGATGTGGCCACTACATTCACATATGTGTTATCCAGTGTCATATTTATGATCTCCCTTTTATATATGGCTTATTTTATTGCCATTTGGTTTGATAACCTAATGTTCAGAGAGATTGTACATTTTTCTAATAAAAACGTTTTTTGAGAATCGTGAGAGAATCGTGATCTTCATTTTAAGCAAAAGAATCGTGATTCTCATTTTTGCCAGAATCGTGCAGCACTATCTTAAAGTAAATAACACCTGGGTGAATATAAAACATTTTTATTTTAGTCATTCACATATTTATGGATGGGATGTAATTTAGCCTGATTATGTTACAGTGAGTTATGTTTTAGTAGAAGCAAACATGTGTGGTTACTTCTCACCATTTGTATTACTATCACAGATCTAAAAGTGTTACGGGCATAGTTTGGGCAAAAACATAAGCTGGACAGGAGACAGCATTCTTATAGCATTATTATGATCAACTTTTTAACTAAATCACCATTGCTTAACACCAGGGATGTAGTTCACATGAGGCCACCCAGGCTAGGAGCTGCCAGAAGACAGCAGGGTCAATTCAGAAAGTGCAGTACGACTCACGCAATCATAGTAAGAAACCGGCTTCACTTCCTTTCCCTTAGTAATGATGCTGGCACCTGCACCCGGAGCCAAAAGGGATGGGTCGGCTTTGGGTACCGACATCACTGGCTGCACAAGCATCTGCAGGAAACATATCACAGTGAAAATGAGTAGGAATCAGCAACAACCAGGTAGTAGCGGTACCATATTGGAAGACAAAGGCAGGGTCAGAAGCCAGGCTGGGGGGCGATTTCAGACAGGCAATAGAGGTACTGAATAAGCAGGCAGAAGACGAAGTCAGGACACGAGCATGAGTCAACAACAGCAGGACAGAACCAAGAGGCAACAGAATCAAGCACAGAGCAGATGAATGTAAAAGGAGGTCAGAGGTGTCAGAAGCTGATGACCAATCAGCAACTTCTGCTCAGCGTGTTGTTCCCTAAATAGAGAGATTGACGCCAATGCCGGTAAAAAAGGGATTTTTAAATACAGCTTACCTGTAAAATCCTTTTCTTGGAGTACATCACGGGACACAGAGCGGCATATTCATTACTATATGGGTTATATGGAGTACCTTCAGGTGTGGACACTGGCAATCTCAAACAAACAGGAAGTCCCTCCCTATATAACCCCCTCCCCTAGAGGGAGTCCCTCAGTTTTGTAGCAAGCAGTATGCCTCCCAAAATGTTCCCCAAAAGAGGGGTGGGAGCTCTGTGTCCCGTGATGTACTCCAAGAAAAGGATTTTACAGGTAAGCTGTATTTAAAAATCCCTTTTTCTTTCTCGTACATCACGGGACACAGAGCGGCATATTCATTACTATATGGGATGTCCGAAAGCAATGCTTTAATGAGGGGAGGGAGACATCTTCCAAAGAAGGATTTAATTTAGAGGTATACTCAAATACTAGTAAATCCAACTTAAACAAGAAATGTAAATCTCAAATCAAATCAAGAGAGCCCCCTCAGATCCTGAGGAGCTTGAATCGCGGCCTGTAGTACTGACTGCCCAAAGGCTGTATCCGCATTCCTTCTTACGTCCAATTGATAAAATTTTGTAAACATGTGGACTGACGACCACGTTGCTGCCTTGCATATTCGAGCCATAGAGATCTGATGATGTGCTGCCCAGGAGGTGCCCATGGTCCTGATAGAATGGGCCTTTGCCGACAAAGGAGGAGGCAACCTCTTCAAACCGCAGGCCTGAACGATTAATTGTTTAATCCATCTTGCGATGGTGGATCAAGCAGCTGCCTGACCCATCTTGGGCCCTTCCGGGAAAATGAACACCACATCTGTTTTCCGAACCTTCTCTGTAGCTTTAAGATAGGCCTTTATGGCCCTGACAATATCCAACGTATGCAGCAACCCCTCCTTTCTAGAGGTGGGTTTTGGAAGAAGGATGGAAGTACCACATCCTGGTTCAGGTGGAAACTGGCTATAACCTTTGGTAGAAAGGAAGAATGAGGACGGAACCCCGCCCTATCCTTATGTAAAATGAGATATGGTTCCTTACAAGATAAGGCTGCCAATTCCGATACTCTCCTGGCCGAAACTATGGTGATCAGAAATACCGACTTTCCAGTCAGTAAAACCAAAGGTACCTCAGCCAACGGCTCAAGGGGTTGTTTCTGTAGAGTTGACAGAACAAGATTTAAGTCCCATGGACAAAGTGGTGATTTGACTGGAGGATTAACACGTAAGACTCCCTGTACGAAGATCTTAACCAGCGAGTGGGCAGCCAGCGGCCTCTGAAACCACACTGATAAGGCTGAAATCTGTCCCTAGATCGTGCTTAATGCCAGGCCTTTATCCACTCCTAGCTGGAGAAAACTTAATACTCTATCAATGGTATACTTGCGGGAAACCCATCTCTTAGCCTCACACCAGCCTACGTAGGCCCTCCAAACCCTGTAACAAAATTACCCTGGAGGCCGGCTTTCTAGCCTTAATGAGGGTAGGGATTACCTGCCTAGACAGACCTCTACCCCTGAGAATCAGGGATTCAGCCGCCAGGCCGTCAAATTTAGACGCCGTAATGCAGGGTGGAGGATCGGGCCTTGTGAGAGTAGGTCTGGCCCTAGAGGAAGAGTCCAAGGGCCTCCCGCTGCCAACTTCAGGACTAGTGAGTACCATGCCCTCCGGTACCAAGCTGGGGCTACCAGGATAACCGGCCTGTGCTATGATCCTGCGCCACAGGCGGGGTAGTAACTGCAGTGGGGGAAATGCATATAGAAGTTATGATTGATGCCAAGGGCAAACCAACACATCGGTTCCGCAGGCCATAGGGTCCCTCGTTCGAGACATGAACCTGTCTAGCTTCTTGTTGAATCCTGATGCCATGACCTCCACGTCTGGCACTCCCCACTTCTGGCAGATTGTCTGAAAAAAACTTGTGGATGCAGAGACCACTCCCCCGGCGACAGGGTTTGGCGACATAGGAAGTACGCCTGCAGGTTGTCCACCTCGGGAATGAATGTCGCCGATATGCAGGGTACATAAACCTCTGCCCACCGAAAAACCAAGCTCCTCTCACTCTGAGTGGCTTGACTCTTGGTTCCCCCTTGGGGAGGGATGCCTATTGGGCAGGGATGTCTTAAGCATCTGTTTTGTCTGGTTCTTTAACGCCTGACAAAACTCCACTTGCAGCCACTGCTGGCTGTAGCCAAGGATGCTGGAAAGTGTCTCTAAACGTTTATCGACCGGGACCTTAAACATTTGTATGTTTCCCCTTAGGCCAGTTAATGATTTATTCACCCATGAGATGGCTGCGTCCACAGTTGGGAGCGCCCCCATTCTTAGAAAAATGTATTTTCCATAGGGTAAATAACAGAAAACCTTCCAGGTGGTCTCCCATCCAGGCACTAACTAGGCCCGACCCTGCTTAGCCTCCGAGATCAGACGAGATTGGGCGCTTTCCGGGAGATGTGGCCTCAAGGACCTCACGGGTAGTTGAAAAGCAGTGCCCGAACCGGGACCTGAACCCTGGACCCTCAGACCAAAAGTCCGATGCTCTACCGACTGAGCCATCCGGGCCCCCTTTTAAAGAGCAATTGGTCAGGGGAAAGAGTGCCTGCAAGCACAAATATTTCCTGGCAGACGTGCATAAAGACTACCCTCTCGTCAGCTTTAGGCGGCAGAAAAAATTCTGTCCGGTTGTCCCAATCCTGGAAAAAACAATTCCTCTAACAGAGGATGGACCGGAAAAGCTGCGTTGCTTAAAGGCGCTTTTAAAAGAACCTAAAGAGGATACCGCAGGAACTTGAGGCTCTGGAAATGGCAAATTAAATGCCGAGCGGACCATGTCTGTCAAAGACTGGACCCACAGACTCTCCGTCTGGGAGGCTGAAAACGATTCTTCCGTGGTAGATCCTTCCTCTAGGTTCTGACCCTTTTGGCGATGGGGATCCAGTCCGCTTTTTGCCAGAAAAAGAGCCAGCGATCATAGCTGTTAACTTTTTTCTCTAGCCCCCCTAGGGTGACGGCTAGCATCTCCTCTGTGATACCACAGGGTTGGGCCGACCTGGGCCAGCCTCAGCACCAGACCTCCTTAATGGCTTATCCAGGGTGACCCCTATAGGAATAACCTGTGGGGAAAGTATTGGCATATCATCAGAACCAGAGGAGGAACTCCTTTGTCTTTGCCTTTTCTTTTTTTTTTTTTTTTTTTTTTTGTGTTTTGATCCTGAACCCTTGGAAGCCATAATACAAAACCGAGGGACTCTGCTTACAACAACAGACTGTTATAGCCAGGAGTACTAAAAAATAAGGTTTAGGGGACAATAGGATCACTAATGCCCAAAAATGGTGGGGCTCAGTATGTTTTCTTTTATAATATTATTCACAACATACAGCCCCACCCCCAACATGTTTGCCAGCATTCAACCTGTTGCCAAGGGGATTTTGGCTTAACAAAAAGTATTGGAGCTGACTCCAGCATGTAGTACCCCTTCTCGCCACCGGGAGTCACTGTGCTGCCAGCTCTACGTCCTCTCTCTCCAGCTCAGCTCTGAACTGAGCTAAGAACGCGCCTGCTGTGTATAACAGCAATTGAAGGCACGCCCACTCTACACTGCAGTCACGCTCCCCGCCCCCCCCCTCCCCTCCCCTCCCGAACGGCGCGAAAATTTTCTATATGCATGCGCGCGCGTGCGCGACTGTCGGGGGGGGGGGGGAGCCCAGGAGGAGACGCACTCTGGAGCCCAGGAATGCAGGTTGGAGGACGCATCAGGCGGCAGATTTTGAATCCCGGCAAGGTAAGGCTAAAATAGGCCCCTAAGGAGTCCCTTTAGCCTAGAGACAGATCTGTTTTTTTTTTTTTTTTTTTTAAAAGATCTTCAACCAGTGAGCAGCAGGTAGCTAGCAAACATACATAGATAGGTAGGGGGATCAAGTGATGGGGGGAAACATTTCAGGGCATCCTGTCCATCAGACATAGTGACCATGGTGCCAATGCAGAGCATACTCAGGCTACCCCCCTTAAGATCTCCCCTGGAGAGCCTGCTGTCGAACCAAGTCCCGCAGGCTCCCCTCTTACCTGCTCCATGCCGCAGGACGTTTTGCAAAACGGTCCAATCTTCTCCCATCTCCGTGGGTAGCGTAGTAGACCTTCAGGCCCTGGGGTCCTATGAAGGTACCCACTGTCCTGGACCTATATAGCACCCTGGCAAACAGGAACTTATGGTCTTTACGAACTCCAAGTCCTGGGCCCAGGGTCCAGCCCTCCAGAGAGGAGCATTATAGGCAAAACCCCACGGTTTGGGGCCCGGGTACTGTCCACTTTGGCACTGAGG
Organism: Rana kukunoris; assembly: GCA_029574335.1. Lineage (NCBI taxonomy): Eukaryota > Metazoa > Chordata > Amphibia > Anura > Ranidae > Rana > Rana kukunoris. The sequence continues at coordinate 332,042,563 of CM056050.1, read as the reverse complement.
CTCCTTGGACAGATCCGGTTAGCCCGCCCTTAATCCCAAGGATGTGGAGCAAAGCTATTCCGTGACCAACACCTAAGACACTGGCGAAAAAACTGAGGGACTCCCTCTAGGGGAGGGGGTTATATAGGGAGGGACTTCCTGTTTGTTTGAGATTGCCAGTGTCCACACCTGAAGGTACTCCATATAACCCATATAGTAATGAATATGCCGCTCTGTGTCCCGTGATGTACGAGAAAGAAACATGCACTCTCCTTTATGCAAATATGTATTCGCGTTAGCAAGTGTTTGTGCACACGTGTGTGCATAGCCAAAGCATGACGTATTGGAGAATGATTTGTACTATGCATGTGCAAGCAGATCCTCAGGCATGACCATACACTATCTCAATCCTCCTGACAATCTAATTTAGGGGCTCTTTTCTTTCTGCTTATCCCATTGTGTTGTGTTAGTTATTCCCAGTAGCTAATCACAACACTCAAATATTTATATCTTGTTTCACCATCCTATATTGTGTGACCGACCAAGGTGCTTGTATATTTTCCAATATTTGTGGCTACTGTCTGTCAGGAAAAACCTCAATCCTGCCTTGACTATTTGCTGCCTATTTATGTGCTCGCATACTGTTCTGATGCTAGCCAATTAATGCCAAACACATATCTGAAGTCTATATTTTGAAAATAATGAGCGAGAGATGGCAGGAAGGTTTGGGAATGTAGGGTTGTGCTTTTGATGATGAATTTGCTTAGATAACATTATACAGAAATTATGTAATTTAGGATTCACACTCTGGACACACTGCGTTAGCGGTAAGGCGCCACTAGTTTTAGCAGCGCTTTTCAGGAGCTAGTGGGGCACTTTAAACCTCCACTAGGGGACTAACAAAGGGTTTAAAATGCTGTGTTGTGGCGCTGCCCATTCATTTCAGTGGCAGGGCATTTTGGGAGTGGTATATACACCGCTTCCAAACCAACCCCACCATGCTGCTTGCAGGAAGTGTTTTTTTTTTTTCTTTTCCCCATCCCACAAGCGCACCGCACTAAGGTGAAAGCACTCAGCCTTTCACAATGGGTAGGCACGAGAGGCACTTTACATGCACTATTTTTAGCACTAAAACGCTTCAAAAACACCTTCAGTGTAAAAGGGGGCTTAAAGGCAGAAGTAAAGAATGAACAAATCATTTGATACAATTTCAATAGGACAGAAAAATCAATTATACATTTAGACCCCTTTCACACTGAAGGCACTTTAGCTCTAAAAATAGTACCTGTAAAGTGCCTCTCATAAGTCCCCAGTGTGAAAGTCCAAGTTCATGGACGGACACAGCAGCATCTTGACATATGGGTATTATCCTCCGGTTAGCAGATTGACTAGGCAGGAAAAACAGCATGTTAAGTGTTAAACCACATCACTCAGTACAGTACCACCCAGGGGGATGGTCCCTCTGAGTACATCCTTCTCCCTGCAGCAGAAAAAGAAAAGCAGTACAAACATAAAGAAGGAGGGTGGGTGCTGTGTCCTTCCATGAACTCTGAGAAATGGATTTTACGGTGAGTACAAAAATCCTATTTTCTCTTCCGTTCATGGACAGACACAGCAGCATCTTGACATATGGGACGTCCCCAAGCAGTGTCAAAAACAAGGGGTGGGAAAAACAGCAGCAAACCAACTTCACCCCAAACAAACCAGAGCTCCTCAATGGAGAAGTTGCAACCCCAAACAGCCACCTGCAAAATCTTGCGGCCGAAGGAAGCATCCGAAGATGCACTCACATCAACCTTGTAAAACTTACAGACAGTGTGGACAGACAACCAGGTCGCCACCTTACACACCTGGGAAACAGACGCTTGATGGCGGAAAGCCCAAGAGGCACCAATTGCCCTGGTCGAATGCACCGTAACCGGGAAGGGAGGCGCCACCCCTGTAGAGCATAGTCCTGAAGCACGATCTGCCTGATCCACCTAGAAATGGTGGCCGACGAGACCGCCCGACCCTTCTTAGGAACAGTCACTGACATGAACAGTGAATCCGATCTCCGGAACGGCACCGTCGCAGACAAGTACACCCGTAGGGCTCAAACGACGTCCAAGGAATGCAACGCAGTCTCTTTGGGATTTTCCAGCCGAGGACACAAGGATGGAAGAACAATGTCCTCATTAAGATGAAAAGCCGAAACCACCGAAGGAACGACGGCTGCGGACGCAGCACTACCTTATCCTTGTGGAAGATCAAATAGGGAGCCTTGCACGACAAGGCCGCCAATTCAGAAACCCGTTTGACCGATGTAATCGCCACCAAAAAGGCCACCTTCTGGGAGAGCGTCAATAATGGAATCTCCCTAATGTTCTCCAATGGGGGCTTCCCAAGCACCGAGAGAACTAAATTGAAGTCCCACGGAGGCAGTAGAGGATGTATCGGAGGGATCCTCAAACTACAGCCCTCCAGCTGTTGTAGAACTACACATCCCATGAGGCATTGTAACACACTGATATTCACAGACATGACTAGGCATGATGGGAATTGTAGTTCAACGACTGGAGGGCCGTAGTTTGAAGACCCATCAGCCAAAGCCGAAATCTGACCCTTAATTCGTACTTAAGGCGAGTGTCTGGTCCACTCCACACTGTAGAAACCGCAGAATCCTGGAAATCAAATATGCACGTGGATGTCAACTCCTCTCCTCACACAGAGATGTAAGCCTTCCACGTACGATGGTAAATCCTCGGGAAGCAGACTTCCACGCCCGTAGCATTGTAGAGATCAGAGTCAGACGGACCTCGGTCCCATAGCACCTGGCTTTCAATAGCCATGCCGTTAAAGCCAACGACTAAAGCAGGATGAAAAATGGGACCTTGCAACAGAAGGTCCTCTCGCAGTGGCAGGCATTAAGGAACATCTGCCACCAGACCGGCGTACCAGGGACAACATGGCCAATCTAGAGCAATTAGGATCATCGGAATCCCTTCGAAGCAGACGGGGAAGAAGCTTCAGAGGAGGAAAGGCATAGATTTTTCGATACTGACCCCACGGCGCCAACGCGCCTGATGCATCCGCCCACGGGTCTTTTGCCCTGGCCATGAACCTCAACACCTTCCGATTGAGCCGCGACGCCAGGAGATCCACGTCTGGCATGACCCATTTTAGACACATTTTCTGAAACGTGTCCTGGTGTAGCGACCACTCTCCTTGGTCCAGCGTTTGGCGACTTAGGTAGTCCACCTGCTAGTTCTGTACGCCTGGAATATACATGGCCAATAGAGCCAGTACGTTCCGTTCTGCCCACCTGAGGATGTGACCGACCTCTGCCCACCTGAGGATGTGAGCGACCTCCGCTGCTGCAGCCAAGCTTCTTGTGCCCCCGATTGACATATGCCACAGCCGTGGCGTTCTCACTGGATCCTGACTGGGTGGCCTTGTAGTCTTAGAGTCCACTTGGAGAAGCACAGCCTGATCGCCCAGAGTTCCGGGACATTGATCGGCAGGTACTCCCCGCACCCCCCCCCCCAGCCCGTGAGGCTGGCGTCCGTCGTGACCACTGTCCAGTGACACGGAAGGAACGACTTCCCAGCCTGAAGAACCGGAGACGTCAGCCACTACACAAGGGAGGACCCGACCAGGCGGCTCACCCGGATTTGACAAACAAGCAACGAAGGGCACTTGTCCCAATGCGACAGAATTTCTCTCTGTAACACGCGAGTGTGAAATTGAGCATACGGCACCGCCTCGAAGGAGGCCACCATGAAACCCAGGACTCGCATGCAAAAGTGGAGCGACGACCATATTTGGGTTGTCAACCGCCGCATTTGTAGATTCTCCATGGGAAGAAAGACTCTTGTCTCCGAGGAATCCATGACCACACCTAGGTATTCTAGGCGTTGAGACGGTACCAACACCGACTTCTGAACATTTAGCAACCAACCGAATTCCCAGAAGGTCTGGCAGGTGCTGGACACATTTTCCTCTAATTCTGAGGTTGAAGAGGCTCTCAGAAGGTCGTCCAGGTAGCGCACAATAGCGATTCCACGCTGCCTCAGCAGGGCCAGAATCGGGGCTAGCACCTTGATGAAAACCCTTGGTGCCAAAGCCAGGCCAAAGGGGAGGGCCACAAATTGAAAATGGTCTTCCCCGACCGCAAAGCGCAGAAATCTCTGATGCCTGGAGCATATAGGGATATGCAAGTATGCGTCCTTGATACGCCAGGAAATCCCCCGGATGGAGAGCCACGACAACAGAGCGAACCTACTCCATCCTGAACCTTTGCACTCACAAAGCAGTTGAGTTCCAGGATTGGACGGACCCCTTCCTTCTTGGGTACCACAAACAGATTGGAGTAAAACCTCTGAAACCGTTACTTTAATGGGACAGGCACAATCACTCCCCTCACCAGCAGATCCTGAACTTCCCCAAACAGGGCCTCCCAACGACCCAGAGGAAGCTGGAGGTTGGAGGAAAAAAACCTGTTCGGTGGGCAAGAGAGAAACTCTACCTTGTACCCATGAGGAAACTACTTTGCAAACCCACTGGTCGGAAAGAAGAGATGTCCACCGAGCTGTGAATGCGCAAAGACGGCCCCCCCACCCGAGTGCTGGGCGGGGGCAGACCATCATGCAGACGCAGATTTGTCCGCAGGCTTGTTGGGCTTTCGGAATCAGGTGCGCTTCAGCCCTTCAGTAGGCGTCCTAGCGGCTTGGGAGCGCTGTCCTGCAGCACTGGGCGGACGAAAAAAAAAAACCGCTTGTGGGCGGTAAAAGAGGGCCCCCGCCTACAGCAAGGCTCCTTACCCTTACTGGATTGTGGGAGCAGAGTGCTCTTACCTACCGGGCATCTTTAATAATGTCGAAAAAGCCTATCACCAATAAATGGCAAGTCCACCAAGGCCTTCTTAGAAGACTGGTCCGCGGTCCAACACTTCAGCCAGATCAGGCGACGCAACACCACCGCATAGACCGAGGCTCTGGAGAGCAAGGGAAGCATATCCAGGCCTAACTCAGACAAATTTAAAGGCCCCGTACCAACTGGTCGGCCAGCGCCACACAGTCCGGAGGAGCCTGATGCTCCTCCAACCCCTGGTGCAACATTTTTGCCCATTCAGTAAGTGTCTGAGACTCTAGAGCACCGCCGACCCCACCACTGTAAAACATGGAGCGGGCCACTGCCTCAGCCCTCCCATCTGCAGGGTCCTTGAAGGCAGGAGCCCCTTCCACAGGTAACGTGATCGCCTTGTTCAGTCTGGACACAGGGGGGTCCACTGATGGGGGAGAAGTCCATTTTTTCAGGAAATTCTCCTTAAAAGAATAACGGACCGCTAAACATTTTAGGGCAGAAAAAAAACTTGTGGTCGATCCCATTTCTTGTACAAAAGGTTTTCCAGATAAGTACAAGGAAATACCTTAGCAGTGCGAGCCGGCTTAAAGAATCAAAAAAGGGACCGACGTCTGATGTCTTGGCCGTATCCTCCATTTTCAGAGTATCCCGAACCGCAGTAGCTGGGTCCGATTCCGTGTCAGAGGCATCCCCAGAAGAAGATGGGGTGGATCACTTTTTACCCCCTTTTTGTCCATACGCCGCTTCCACCCTGGCAAAGGCCTCCAGGACCGCCGCCATAGTGTCCACAGAAACCACAGGTGCACTAATTGACAATTCAGGAATGTTTGGGGAAGAGGTGTCCGGTTCCAAAGCCATGCTGACCCAACCCCTGACACCCCTAGGGATGCAAAGCAAGGCACATAGACCACCCTCCTAGCTGCCGCAGAGAGACAAGGGACCCCCTAGAGGACCCACCACCCCGACCAGGTACCATACAGCTGCCATCCGCCTCAGGCCTCCTAGAGCTGCTCTCCCAGTGCCGTTCCTCAGGAAGTGTGCTGGAGCCGTTCGCGCCAATATTCTGGCCACTAGAGGCAAAATACACCACCCAAAATGTCCGCCGACCCGCCGCTCTGAAAGCAGAGCACATGTGCTACAAGAAAATGGCGCCGGGCACTGCCAAGATAGCAGTTGCGAGTGGAGTAAAAACACAGACAATAAATGGCAGCAGACACCTGGGACCCCCCGAGGCAGTCCCCCGCCACACACAGAAAATAAAAAGCACCCCCTGGAGAATGGACCCGCCGCACAGCCCTAGGATGCAGCCCCCCGTATTGAAGCCGTCCCAGCTATCCAGAGCCTAGGGAGGAGGGGAGAGAGGAACAGCAGGGCGGAACCTCTATCAACCTCCCCAGGAAATGCCCCTGCCCACTAAAATGAATGGGCACTGTTGCCGAAGAGCCTGCAAAGCGTTTTGGCAGCACCGCACTTTTAACCCTTTTTTTGGCCGCTAGCTAGTTAAAAGCACTCCACTAGGGGCGCTTTACCGCTAACGCAGCGGGCCCCCATTGTGAAAAGGGTCTAAAGCATCGAATTGTTTTACATTTGTTTTTTAAATTTCAGGTTAACTTTCCTAAAATGTTTTTGTTCTTTGCCCTGTACAACAGAACCTGAAGTAGTTCATATTTAGGAATGTAAAAGGAAGCCTTGGAAAAACTTCAAATAGATGACAGCTCTACTTTATAGAAGGGACATTGGATGTTTGACTCCAGCTGGTTACATATTTTATTAATGCTTTCTAATAAAACACATGCCTGTAACGGAATGCACCGTGACAGACTGAGATATTCCTATGTCTAGGGTCACCTTATGTCCACTAGGGCCATAGGGTGACAAAGAATCATAATTCATATATTACAGAAGACATTATTAAGGGACATTAATAATAATTCATGTTTGCAGGATGTCTTCAAATATCAAAAGCTGTTAGCTATGCAATCTGGGCACACATGCTTTTGAAAGGTGTTAATTCAGGTCTACAAGACCAGAGTGAGTCATACCTTTGTACAATATGCTATTGAAATATCTTAAGGTGTTGGCTATTCACTGTAAAGACACCCACTCTCACAAGACTCTGCCATTGTGTGATAAGTCTGTCTAGGTAATGTGATTGAGGTTTCCTTTCTGTGTGTGAAGATTATCTGATTGTGTATTATTCAAAAGGGAAAATCATTGTGTGATAAAGCTGACTAGAGAACTTATTCAACTAGATGTCTGTGTTACTATTCAAGGTTAATTGAACACTATTGAAGATACGGTGCCGACCGGTCTACATGGTTAGCTTACCTGAATGCCTTTTAGAGTGTGATTGAAGCCCCCCATGGTGTGAAGGGGGGTGGAGATTGCATTGTCCTGTGATTAACTGTATTATGCTGTACTGGATATAAGAAGCTGAGAAAATACTAATAAATGGTCATATCTTTGGAAGCAAGAACGGAGCTCTGTCTCATCTTATTCTGGGAAAGGATATGGATCGTGTATGCAATATTTTCGGAGTGTGTCAGATAAGCTTGTCGTGGATGGATGGAAGGTTGTAAGCGGTGGTGACCGTTACAATGCCCAATAGTTTTCATCCAGATCTTTTAGAATGCAAGGTTTTCTTTTTTCAGTATAAAAGATGATTTGTTTAAATCCAGATTTTAAGCATGGCGTTCTTGGCCAAAGAACAATTTATGAGAGACTGTTTATTTTTCTGCCTTCAGAACTTCTTACATGCTCAGTCCCCAAAACTTTTTCTAATACAACCCATTTAGCCAAATAAGCAAGATGATTTAGTAAATGTATGGAGGAAAAAACAATGCAGCAATTTCCAGCAGTATTTTTTTTATTAAAGGACAGTTCCATAAAGACTTGTATACATTGGCTTCTAGTTTTAAACAAACTTATTTTACAAGTACCATGAAAAACAAAAAATTTCCATATGCATTTCATTCCACATTAGTTTGGTTTTACACTCTATGTCCTCTCCCCTCCTACCAGTCAGTTGGCTAGGTTTAGTGTCACAAGTTCAAATGTCATAGCCATATCATATAGGCCAAGATGATTTACCCACTCTGTATGTCTTACTATATTTCAGCGATGTCCTATTGTAATCTATAGCCATACATTGCTAACAGTTTGGTTCAAAATGTACAAAAGCAGGCACCCAATAACAATATTGCAGTCTATGGCAAGGCTACATAGAAAACAAAGCCTGTTATATTTGGCAGGCAATGTGGCAGTTTTTTTTTTTATTATATTGGAGAATGTATTGCTGTCAGCAGCATAATGTCTAGGCGGCTGGGCACTGTCACTGGCAGCCCTGCTCACAACCTACGTGGCCTGTAGAGCGCCAAATGGCATTTTACTGAAATACTTCCACATGGAGACATGCTTGGTTTTAACTGCAAAACAAATCATTAGCTTCAATTATGTATAAACTAAAGATACAGGTATAGTAAGAGACTGAGGGCTCATTCACTAAACATTAAATAACACACAAGTATTAGTGTAAATCAATTAATGTAGTATTTAAAACAGGAACATGCAGATCAAAGAAAAATGCATGTTAAATACACCATGGAAGTAAAACATTTAGTAGTGGTATTTCTAACACTGCTAAATGTGACATTTTAGCTCAGGGATTCCCGATTAAAAAAAAAAAAAAGGAGCCCCCCCCCCTCCAAAATCTATACGAGACCCTTGTCTGAGCATGCAGCCCATTAGGCCAGTAAAGGGGAAGGGATGTGCGCCTCCCCCTCCTAGCAAAGCACCTGGTATCCATGTTGATGACATAAGACTCTTGCCCACAACCATGGCATGGAGGTTGGGGGAGAAGGGGTGACTTATCAGAATTAAAAAAACACCCAGATTCCAGCCCCACCATGAGAATGAGCGGTACCCTTACTCATTCACCAAAAAAGACAAGTGTAAATAATTTTCTTTTTGACAAGTCCTTTATATATAAAAAATAAATAAATAATCCATCACAACAAATATGTAAATAATGGTAACAAAGATAAATCCGCACTTTGTGTTCCCACCACTGCGCTTATGAAGAAATAGTGATAATCAAATTGGCAAAAGAGTAAAGCAGCTAGTTTAAAAAAAAAATCTAACTGAAAAACATTCTAAAACCCTAAAATGCGTGTAATAAAATATAAGCAGCACTGTAAACAAAGCAAGATGAAATTTCCGTTTTCACAGGTATTCAAAAATAATGCCAATGTCCATAAACTTCACCATGTGACAAAAGTGAATATGTGCACAAGTTCCCCAAAAATATATATACATGTGTTAAAATATTAATTAAATATAAGTCCATAAAACACATCAAGTAGGTTTGTGAAAAACTAGTGTAAGGCTGTGGTGTTTGTGGGAGGAGTCTGAGAGGACTACTTAACCACTTAAGCCCCGGACCAATATGCTGCTAAATGCCCAAAGTGTTTTTACAATTCGGCACTGCGTCGCTTTGACAATTGCGCGGTCGTGCGACGTGATTTCCAAACAAAATTGGCGTCCTTTTTTCCCTACAAATAGAGCTTTCTTTTGGTGGTATTTGATCACCTCTGCAGTTTTTATTTGTTGCGCTATAAACAAAAATAGAGCGACAATTTTGAAAAAAATTCTATATTTTTTACTTTTTGCTATAATAAATATCCCCCAAAAACAAAATATACATTTATTTTTTCCTTAGTTTAGGCCGATACGTATTCTTCTACCTATTTTTGGTAAAAAAAAAAATCTCAATAAGCGTTTATCGATTGGTTTGCGCAAAATTTATAGCGTTTACAAAATAGGGGATAGTTTTATTGTATTTTTATTATATATTTTTTTTTACTACTAATGCCGCCGACTCCCGACCCGCGCAAAGGCAGGCACGTATGTATACGTGCATCTGACTTAACGTGCCCTTCTGCTGACGTATATCTACATGCGGCGGTCGGGAAGTGGTTAAAGGATCACAAAAGGAATTTTTTTTTCAGCTAAATGGCTTCCTTTACCTTAATGCAGTGCTGTTTTCATGTTCTCATTGTTCATTTTTGCTTTGAAGTAGCTGTAATACTTCTCTGATCTCTACACTTCCTGGTTGTCTGGCTCCTAATGAAAAAACTCATGGCAGATTTTCACTGTGGTCCAAGCTGTGTGTCTAAAACTCCTCAGAACCAATCAGATTCATTTTAAAAACAAAACACTGCCCTGGATTTGTTTGTTTTTGTTCTGTGTGTCTTCTCTACTTCACAGAAACATGAAATCATTTTAAAAACGAAAGTGAAACTAGAGGCACATTATACGTTTGATTTTTATCTATTTTTAATCATTTTTAAAAGGAAATCTGTTAACTTTTATGTCTCTATACCCTGTAAACAGTCATTTCAATTTTTTCCTTTAGTGACCCTTTAAGCCTCCTCCCGTTGGCTCTGGGTTGCCGTCGATCACGTCACTTCCGGTTCCGTTGCCGAGCGACTGGTCGGCTATTGGAGTCTCGTGGCAGTTCCCCTCTCGGTGCTCATGCCGGGAATCGTTATGGGAGGCTGGCTGCCCGCTTTTCCCGGTCCGCAAGCTGAAGTTCAGGGCATGGGGGGCCGCCGCCTGGTTTCTCTTGCCTGCTCACCTCCCTGATACTTACATGGGGGATCATGGAGGGGACGCCCGCACACCTCCCGGATCTCATGCAGGCATCCGGGGGGGGGGGGGGCTGCAACAACCGTTCATCCACCCATTCATCGCCTGCTCCTATATAGGCGTCAGAGAGGGGGGCCGCCCGCCGACACATGCCTCCGATTGGGACTTCCGGCTCCTTCAGTAGAGGGGCAGCACCGCCTGCCATTTATTTCTTCTATGCACACCGAGTATCTTGGGTGGGTGGGCATCCTGAGGCTGGTATCACAAGAGGGAGAGGATCTATCCTCTCCTCCCGGGCCAACGCTGGCAGCACAAGGTGGGGGGGGGGCAATTGTTCACCTCACTGCTGCAGGGATCACACGCTGGCAGTAGGGGGTGAGAGGCTTTCCACCTGCATCTCCAGGGGTCATGCTGGCAGCATGGGGGGAGGCTGTCCACCCATTTTTCAGGGTCACACTGGCATGAGGGGGGCTGTTCATTCAGGGGTCCCACTGGCAGCACGGGGGTCTACTTTTTCTCCTGGGGTCATGCGCTGGCATCATGAGGGGGGTTGGCCACCCAGGTCAGACTGCCAGTTACATTGTGATTCATGCAATTTGTCATTGCATTCAGTCTCTGCGTGCCAGTCTCTACGTTTAAAGTCTCTGCGTTTTTTTTACAGTATTTATCTTAGCATTTCTGCCATTGCGTTTCTGTCACAGCGTTTCTGCCCTAGCATTTCTGTCACAGCGTGTCTGCCCCAGCATTTGTCACAGCGTGTCTGCCCCAGCATTTGTCACAGCGTGTCTGCCCCAGCATTTGTCACAGCGTGTCTGCCCCAGCATTTGTCACAGCGTGTCTGCCCCAGCGTGTCTGCCCCAGCATTTGTCACAGCGTGTCTGCCCCAGCATTTGTCACAGCGTGTCTGCCCCAGCATTTGTCACAGCGTCTCTGTCCCAGGGTTCCCGTCGTAGCGTCTCTGTCCCAGGGTTCCCGTCGTAGCGTCTCTGTCCCAGGGTTCCCGTCGTAGCGTCTCTGTCCCAGGGTTCCCGTCGTAGCGTCTCTGTCCCAGGGTTCCCGTCGTAGCGTCTCTGTCCCAGGGTTCCCGTCGTAGCGTCTCTGTCCCAGGGTTCCCGTCGTAGCGTCTCTGTCCCAGGGTTCCCGTCGTGGTGTTTGTCGTAGCACTCTGCCCAGCTTTTCAGTCTCCGCATCTCTGTCATTGCGTTTCTGCCGCAGGATTTCTGTCATTGCATTTCTGCCTCAGCGTTCTGCCCCAGCATTTCTGTCATTGCGTTTCTGCCGCAGCGTGCAGTTTCTGCATTTCTGTCATTGCACGCGACCAAGGTTTTCTGTCATTACGTTTCTGCCTCAGCATTTCTGTCACAGCATTCTGCCCCTTGATTTCTGTCGTTGCATTTCTTCCTCAGCGTTCTGCCACAGGATTTCTGTTGTTGCTTTGCTGCCTCAACGTTGCAGCTTCAGCATTTCTGTCATAGCGGTCTGCCCCAGGATTTATGTCGGTGCTTTGCTGCCTCAGCGTTGCAGTATCAGCATTTCTGTCCTTCCATTTCTGCCTCAAGATTTCTGTCATTTTGCATTTGTTCCAGCGTTCAGTTTTCAGTATTTCTGTTATAGTGTGCTGCCCCAGGATTGCTGTCATTGCATTTCTGCCTCAGTGTTCAGTTTAGCATTTCTGTCATAGCGTTCTGCCCCAGGATCTGTCGTAGCATTTCTGCTTCAGCGTTCAGTTTCAGAATTTTCTGTCATTGCAAGCGGCCCCAGGTTTTTCTGTCATTGCGTTTCTGCCTCCGTGTTCAGTCGCAGCATTTCTGTCCTTGCGTTTCAGCCTTAGCCTTTTTCAGAGGGGTGTTGTGGTTCAGTCACGGCATATGCTCTGGTAGCTGTTCTTGTCCTCGTTGATTGTCATGTCTCATCGTACGTTCGTTTATGTTTGTACTTGGGTTAGTTAGCTTAGGCTCACGTCTCGGGATCTGTCATGTCTACAGATCCATACGGGCTGAGGTTTGTTTGTTAAATGATTGTTAATAAATATGTGAGAAACAAAAAGGGGGACCAAGATTGGGGGGAAAAAAGGAGAAAAATAGTGGTCTCAGAGGAGATCAAAAAGAAAAAGGGGTTACTAATGGCAACAGAGTAAATGATCTGAAATTTATATTTGATACAAAAAAAAAAAGAATTTTATTATTATTAAAGTATCAGGGCATAGTTAGTACAAAAAGGGAAGGGAGGGATTAAGTCTTAAAAAGACATATCAGATTTCCTGAAATTGATATCTTACCATGAACATTAATTTACAAACAAGACGCACAATAACCACTTAAGACCCGGACACATACGCCGCTAAATGACCCAAGGTGTTTTTACAATTCGTCGCTGCGTCGCTTTAACAGACAATTGCGCGGTCGTGCGACGTGGCTCCCAAACAAAACTTGCGTCCTTTTCTTCCCACAAATAGAGCTTTCTTTCGGTGGTGTTTGATCGCCTCTGCGATTTTTATTTTTTGCGCTATAAACTAAAATAGAGCGACAATTTTGAAAAAAAATCACTATTTTTTTACTTTTTGTTATAAAAAAAATCAAATAAACTAAATTTTAGTAAAACATTTAGGCCAAAATTAATTCAGCCACATGTCTTTAGTAAAAAAAAAAAAAAAAAAAAAAAAAAAAAATCGCAATAAAAAAAATAGCTACCTAGCGGGAACAGCGACACTAATACAGCGATCAGAAAAATGATCGCTTAGTGATGCTGGCAATAGGGAGTGAAAGGGTTAACTAGGGCAGTGATCAGGGGGTTAAAACTTTATTAGGGGGGGTGGGGGGGCTATCCTGGACCCAACACTAACTGATTTTACACTGCCTGTCACACTGACACTAAATGCAGTGATTAGATCACTGCATTCAGTGACACTGTGACAGGGGGGTGGGGGGGGGCGATCACAAGGAGTTAATGTGCCTATGTGAGTGTGTGTCAGTGTTGTGTTGGTGCACACTTACTGTGGATGTCTTCTCTCATCAGCATCGGTGGGAAACAGCGCTGCGATGAGAGGTGACATCATTTCCTCCTTCCTGTGTAAACACAGGAGGAGGAACTGAAACGAAGGGGGAGCGCTCCCATTGTCTGGGAGCGATCGCGCGGGGGGGGGGGGGCGGAAACCACGGACATCCGCCCGCTCGTCGGCGATCGCTCCCAGAGCCAGGGGGACCCCCGAACCGCACGAAGGCGGGGACGTAAATTTACGCCCTTGTGCCTGTACGAGCCATGTTGTGGCCGTAAATGTGCGTGCGGGGGTCCTTAAGTGGATAAACAACATAAAGACACGACACTAGTCCGGACGAGAGGAGTTCTGTTATCAGTGTCTCAAAATTATTCTCAAGAATGGAGGGTTCAATTTCGATTGGATATAATAATGTAAATAATAAGTAATAGTATAGTCAGGGAAAACAATGTATCACCTGACTTCCAGTCAAATAGTACCGAATTGATATGGGGTCTGGTAACAGAGCTCTGTGTGTAAAGAGAGAGAGGTGGAAAGGTACAATGATATTAGTTATCCTGCTGCAGCAAGGTAAAGGTTCTTGGCAATTATAGAATTACTTATAAATTAGGTCCGTGATAAGTCATTGGACCCATATGTAAGTAATAAATTGATTCCCATATAGTCCAAAGAATAGAACAATATAAATACTGAGATATTGTAAAGGGTTAGTGGAACCGATCCTCAGGGTTATGTCAGGTTATGATATTGGGAGATGGGAGCATGATTTAGATCCAAAGTGTGCTCACAGTATAGAGCAGTGAAGTGTCCCGTTATCCTGAGCACATGTATAGCAGTTAAAGCACTAGGTTGCATAGTACGCTGGCAGCATGCTGTTGATAAACATAGGGATGGCACGCAATGATCAATACAACATCTCAAAGTTTTTTGTGGTTGTACAGACCTGTGTCATATGCATGACGTGGTGCTTGGCTATGGTGTTAAATGCTGTTGAAGTTGGTGCTCCATCCGGATATCATCCCTCTGTTGTGGGGTGTATGTAGCGGACGTGATTGTCCATATAATAGGACTCCTTGATCAGGGACAGATCACGATTCAAGCTCAGACATCTCCGTCTTTTCGTCAATCTCTCTCATACACGTTTGATCGTAGCGTCACGTGACTAGCGTCGGATGGTGACGTCGACGTGTTTCGCCATACCCAATGGCGTAGCTACTTCCTGTTAAATGATTGTTGACCACAATTTTCTCGCCCGTATACCATACGTCATACGATTCATGTTCATTCATTACACTTATACGACTACCCACCACGGTCTAGTGTGCAGTTTAATTACCTGTCCCTTTCTCAGGCTCACTTGCTTACACGGGGGGGGGGGGGGGGGTCTTCAGGTTCATTTAGGCGCAGTGGTCTTGACATTTCTGCTCATGTTCTCATACTTAGGTAGGCACAGAAGGGTGTTCTCATGTTTGGTTGTCTAATTTTTTTTTTTTTAGTTTGTAGTCTCCGATTGTGCTGCATCGGCATCCACTACCATGCCAACCATGCTTGCGCTCATTTCCATCAGTCCTGCCCGTTGCCAGGGCTAGTTGATTGGTGCAGATGGCATTCACCACTGGGCTCACCTTTGGGTCAGAAGCAGTCATAGATTCTCTTTGTTGACGTCCTGTTGCGGAGGCCCTGGTTACCACCCAGGGGTTCATAGTCTCTTAGGGTGTGTGCGGAGCCACGTCCCCTTGACGGCCATAAGTGGTGGGTTTGGGCAAACGTCGTCATAATTCTGGTCTGGGATGTTGCCTGGAGAACTGCCCAGGGACGTCTGTCCAGTCATCTTTTCCGATCCCCATCCATTCCAAATGGGGGGGGGGTTTCAGTTAATTTGGATAGGTCTATATCATGCCATGAGTCTTATTTCCCGGCATGGAGTCTGACCCTCCTTCCTCGGTTCAGGATTCAGACTCGGTTCTCGGGTCACTGGCAGAGGCACGACCCAGTCGAGTCAGGTGGGACCAGTGTTCTGTTTGGCATGCTTCTCCATGCTTGACGATGCTTTTTCCGTAGCGCATTGTCTTGTCCAACAACTCCAGCAAATCATCCAGGTATCCATTGTAGTATTTCAATCTTCTCGGCCATCATTTGCAAGGGCTCCTCGGGCCAGGCCTTGCTCCCATTCCCCCACGTATCCTCTCATTCACTAGCAGTTTATTCTCATGTCTGGGTTGGGTCGGGCATCAGGCTCTTTCCATTCTCTCATGGGACATTTGGGTTCTGGGTTACGTCGCAGGTTCCATGGGGAGCTCCTTCTCATGAGTTGGGGGTTGCTCCTGTCATAGCGGATGCTTACCAGTTTTATTTACTGTTGCCATCCGCGAGCATGCTACTCCACTTGTCAGATTGTTACCTTCCCTACTTCACCTGCATTTGTGTCTTTTTGCCCTCTTTTCAGGCATACCGACCCAGCTAGGCCAAGGCACACCTTAGGTGATTAGGGTTATCGCATTTCATACTCAAAGACTCTGATTACAAGTGTAAGGATGGCCAGAGGCCAGCCTGTGTTTGTGGGAGTAGTATGAGTGTACTACTTAAGCCTCCTCCCCTGTCGGGTCTGGGTTGTCGTCAATTTCTGGGTTCCTACCCTCCCGTTTCCCCCAGATTTCATACATACTCATTGTATTTTTCTCATTCTTACATTCAGGGTATGCCCTCTTTTCAGGCATACCGACCAGCTAGGCCAAGGCACACCTCAGGCCTTTGGTGATTAGGGTTATCGCATTCCATACTCAAAGACTCCGATTACAAATGATAATAGCTTCCAATCTTACACCACGCCCGGTGTCAGTGAATCCTCTCCCGTCAGATGCAAAACTCACCAACTCAAATTGCCTTACACTCTCGTGTTCGGGGGTAAACGTGTACAAAAAGACCTCACTGGTAGGTATAGCAGATAATTCCAGTTCCAACTAATTCACTGCCAGAAAGCTCCGCATGTACCATATTTTTCACCGTATAAGACGCTCCGGAATATAAGACACACCCAATTTTAAAAGGAGGAAAAATCGAGAAGAAAAAAATCTGAACCAAATACTGTAATAAAATATTTTATGTCCACCATTGCCCCCACTCATCACCATCACACCACCCCCACATTAGTAATAGCAGCCAGTAACATTGCCCCCACATAGTAATAGCCAGTAACATTGCCCCCACATTAGTAATAATAGCCAGTACCTAGTTTAGCATTGCCCCTGCCCCCTAATAGACAGTCCAACAAACCTCCAACTCACTGTTGCAGATGCATTGCAGAATAGATCGCGGCGTGCTCTGGTAGGAATAGAAGATCAACGAGCAGAGGGGCTATGACGTCAGCGTGCACCGCCGCCGGGTGTACCAAGATGGCCGACCGCTCCGGAGCTAGGCCAAAGACGCAGCCTTTCCTAAGGCCACGGCGGTGCGCTCCATAGATCACATTCTGTTTGGATCGCAGATCGGTCAGGCAGAAATGTATTCGTCGTATAAGACGCACCAACTTTCCCCCCAGAAAACCGAGTATATTGGTCACAGCAGACCCAAGGTGTCAACTGATCCCTCACCACCTTCCCCGCTGTTCCTTCCTGGATCTCTGCTTTCTTTTTCGGCCTTGATAGGTCACACATTCACTTCAGATGGTTGCCGCACAGCCACGCCCCAACATGTTTTGTCATAAAGCACTTAGTTATGGGATTAATCAATTACAAATCATTCGTAAGACCTCATCTGGAATATGCAGTTCAGTTTTGGGCACCAGTTCTCAAAAAGGATAAATCGGGGAACTTGAGAAAGTGCAGAGAAGGGCAACCAAACTATAGAGGCATGGAGGAGCTCATAAGTATATAAGGGGTCCATATAGTGAAATTAGTGTTGAGTTATTCACTTTACGGTCAACACAGAGGACAAGGGGGCACTCTATGTCTAGAGAAAAAGATTTAATCATCAATTACGGAAAGGTTTCTTCACAGTAAGAGCTGTAAAAATGTGGAATAGACTCCCTGCAGAGGTGGTTCTGGCCAGCTCAGTAGATTGCTTTAAGAAAGGCCTGGATAATTTCCTAAATGTACATAATATAACTGGGTACTAATATTTATAGGATTATATAGGTTTGTATGATTGTAAACATCTTTTATAAATTAAGAGAAATTGAAAACTAATATTTATAGGTAAAGTGATCTGGGTTTTTTCGCTTTCCTCTGGATCAACTGTGGGTATAGAATTGGGTATATGGGATTGTATGATTTTGTAACCATGTAATAGTATTCTGCTACATTTCTCTGGTATAAATAACCCAAATCCATGCATATTTAGTCTGTGTGAAAGTTGTACTATCTCAGTTCTTGCGGCCCTAAAATACCATGACAGAACTACAACCCCCCCCCCCAAATGACCCCTTTATGGAAAGTAGACAAACCAAGGTATTTAGCAAGATTCATGGCGAGTTTTTTGAAGCAATTTCTTTTTGTCCCAATTTTTTGGAAAATAAATTTCTCAAAATTTGTAATTTTAAAAGTAGAAGTATGTTTTTTTTTTTTGGGGGGGGGGGGGGGGGGGGGGGGAAGATATTTATACTTGCCTAGGTGAGTGCAGCATCAGCTCTCCTCTCTGTTCCTCCACGCTCATTGGAGAGCTGAGCTGTGAAGGAGTGGGAAGCGGCCATCTCAGCAGCTCGCCGAGACTTCCATCAGTCAAGGCAGCTGGCGGATCCAGACTTGGGAAGTCGGGATGACACCCTGCCTCAACTGATAGCAGTGATGAATTACACTCCTGTGACCCTTAGGAGAAGCCCAGACTAAAAAGCTAAGGCTGGACTTCTCCTTTAACAAGTTATTTCTCAGTCAGCGCATAGGCATACTTCTAATTGCACTCCAAAACACATTCTGCTATAGCTCCTAAATACAATGAGTCTTTAGAAGACTTACATTTTGCTGCCACGTTTTTTGAAAACAAGTAAAGAAAGAAAATGAAAGATACATTTGGTTTACACAAAGTTGTAGATCTTTCTCACACCCAAGCATACTTAGAACTACAACCCAAATCACATCCTATTACCCCATTCCAAGTATGAAAATACCACATGTGAGACTTTTTTTTACTGTCTGGACCGATTATGTACTGGACAGCAACAGCCTGTCATCATGTTTGTTAGCTACTCTGATTGCTATTTACAGTGATAACCACTGCCCCAACTGGCTGCATCTGTACAGCCATGGCCAAAAGTTTTGAGAAGGACACAAACTAATTTTCACAAAATCTGCTGCCTCAGTTTTTGGGATGGGAAATTGCACATACTCCAGAATGTTATGAAGAGTGATCAGACGAATTGCAAAGTTCCTCTTTGCCATGAAAATTAACTTAATCCCATAAAAAAAAATTCCACTGCATTTAAGAAGGCTTCAGGGTGCCCAAGAAAGTCCAGCAAGCACCAGGACTGTCTCCTAAAGAGGCTGCGGGATCGGAATGCCACCAGTGCAGATCTTGCTCAGGAATGGCAGCAGGCAGGTGTGAGCACATCTGCACGCACAGCGAGGCGAAGACTTTTGGAAGATGGCCTGGTGTCAAGAAGGGCAGCAAAGAAGCCACTTCTCTAAAAAAACACATCAGGTTCAGATTGATCTTCTGCAGAAAATATGGTGAATGGACTGCTGAGAACTGGGGCAAAGTCATATTCTCCGATGAAGCCCCTTTCCGATTGTTTGTGGCATCAGGAAAAAGGCTTGTCCGGAGAAAAGGTTAGTGCTACCATCAGTCCTGTGTCATGCCAACAGTAAAGCATCCTGAGACCATTCATGTGTGGGGTTGCTTCTCATCCAAGGGAGTGGGCTCACTCACAATTTTGCCCAAAAACACAGCCATGAATAAAGAATGGTACCAAAAAACCCTCCAACAGCAACTTCTTCCAACAATCCAACAGTTTGATGAAGAACAATGCATTGTCTAGCACGATAGAGCACCGTGCCATAAGGCAAAAGTGATAACCAAGTGGCTCCGGAACCAAAACGTTGACATTTTGGGTCCATGGCCTGAAAACTCCCCAGATCTTAATCTCATTGAGAACTTGTGGTCCTTCCTTAAGAGGCGGGTGGACAAACAAAAACTCACTAATTCTGACAAATTCCAAGAAGTGATTATGAAAGAATGGGTTGCTATCAGTCAGGAATTGGCCCAGAAGTTGATTGAGAGCATGCCCAGTCGAATTGCAGAGGTCCTGAAAAAGAAGGGCCAACACTGCAAATACTGACTCTTTGCATAAATGTCATGTAATTGTCGATAAAAGCCTTTGAAACAAATAAAGTGCGTGCAATTATATTTCATTACATCACAGAAACAAACAAACAAAGATCTAAAAGCAGTTTAGCAGCAAACTTTGTGAAAACTATTTGTGTCATTCTCAAAACTTTTGGCCACAACTGTACATTGGCTAGGCAGGAGGCAGTCAACGTCAGTCAATGCGTAAATACCACAAACTGATAGCGAATTAACATTTTCAATATCGCATGTGATATTTGGATCCAAAGAATAACGTGATCCAAATTATCACATGCATTATATCCTTTAGTGAATCAAGCCCCAGAAAAAAAAAAAAAAAAAATTGATACCGGTATCATACAGGTATCTTAAAGTTTATGTAAAAAGCCATCCTAGTGGCTAATTGGCCACTGGATTGCTTTTACAGGTAGTGGAGACACCTGAGGTCTAATAGATGTCAGATCACGCAGACAAAAAAATAAAATAAAAATAAACCAGGGTGAACAAGGTTGAGTACCCCTGATCTAAATAGACACAGTATATAGAGAATGATATGTATAATGTGATGTGCCATCATGTACCCCATATTGTGTATGGCTTTTTACTCTCTGAACCTTTAATCTATCACCATATATGGGGAAACCTTTCTATAAATATATAGTGATGTGGCCATAAACAGGAAACTTTAACCCTCCTATTTATGATTTATCGAATGAGCAGAGCTTTCTCAAGACAAACACTACAAGTAAAATTAAAAACAAAAACTTTATTAATCAGCCAGACATAAAAATGTAAGCAATGTGTTTACAGTTTTTTTACATATCAAAACCTACTTTGGGTTGCTGGTTGCAAAAAAAAAAAAAAAAAAAATTATATTTATAATATATATATATATATATATATATATATATATATATATATATATATATATATATATATATATATATATATATATATATATATATATTTATATTAATACGCAAATTCTGACCTGGGGAAAAGCTACTTTTTGCATAAAACATAACCCCTAAGGAAGCACTGTGAAATGTCGGTGATTGAGATAATGGGGGTTAAACTGTGCCATTTGCAATGTATAGCAATTTCCACACACTCCATTTTCTTGGATCAGCCACCTTCATGCATTAAAGGTCTTCTGCTGCCTTGGTGAAAATTGAATTAAACAAAAAATATGCCATATGTATATAATCTATGTAACCAAAAATAAGCTTGTAGCTTTCCAGCAATAAATACAACAGGTTTGAACATTGAGAGAGTCGAGAGTAAATTAACGTTGGACCAGTACTTGTGAGCTGTCCTTAAATAGCTATACACTAATGCCAACCACAAAATCTATCATAGTGACCTAACTGCAACAATTTGGATTGTTGTATTTTGGTTGTAAGCTGCATTTGATCATTTATGCAATTGCAAGCTGGTGGATGAAATTGCCTAATGGATGGCTAGCAACAGACAAGGAACTGGAGCCAACAAAGGGGATGACTTGTATTACAGCTCAGTCAGAGTAATAATGACTTTTTAACTGGTCAGTCTGTATCAAAAGGTCTCCGATTTTAAGGGACCGCTCCATATCTTGGAAGTGTTCCTGGTTTTCAGTCCTAACCAACGATACCATAAAATCCCTTGCCTCACATTTTAAGTTTGCCTGAAAATAAAAACCCTTTAAAACAAACAGAATACTTTTTTCTAGACTGCAACCTCAGAGCAGTTGCAAGGACAGTAACATTTTTATTAAAAGTGACAACAAAATTTAATTAGGAAATGTTCCTGTAAAATAACATTTCTGAAAAAAAAAAAAAGTAGAAAAAAAAAAACTGTCTTTGTACAAGTGATTAATTTCTCGGTTTGTGTTTTTTTTTTTTTTTAACTATACCATTAAAAAAAATATATATATGTACATTGGTTAGAAAACAGTGTTTTATCAAACATTACTATAAGTGTTAACTGTCAAAATGACATGAAACAGACCTTTTAATGCGACTTGAAAGAACAATGTAACAGTCACATTTAAGTACCAGAGTGAAGGCCACGTTAAGGCAGTATCCCAAAAACGCCTTTGAAATCCCTCCTGATGATGTACAGAAAGGTCTGATACAAATGGTGACAGCTAGAGCTGCAACTAACGACTATTTTCATAAATCGATTAGTTGGCTGATTGTTTGGATTAATCGGTTTATAACCGTAAAAAAAAAAAAGTGATTTTGCGGCGATTTGCATTTTTACATATATTTTTTTTGGCCAATTTGTTGGGTAGATTAGAAAACACAAATTGCTGCAAAAACACATTACAATTTTTTTTTTTTGCAGCTTCTCAATTGAAGTATATTGAACAAAAAACAAAATAACATGGTTTTGCATTAAAAAAGGTCCTTGACCCTTTCCAAACGTGAACGTGTCCCATAGGAAAACATGTAAATGAACTGTAGTGTGTTTTTGCAAAAAGCACCAAAAAAAAAAAACAGAGGCGTGAACCCAGGCCTGAGATGTTTAGTAACATAATGGGGTTAAAAAAACAAAAATAAGTACAAAAAGAGCAAACAGTCGCTACTGTAAGGGGTTCATTTTGTACTGTGGGACAGTAAAAGTACCGTATTTATCGGCGTATACCGCGCACTTTTTTCCCCTTAAAATCAGGGGGAAATCGTGGGTGCGCGATATACGCCGATCCCCCCGCTGTGTTTGAACGCCGCCGCCGACATATACAGAGCGCAGTACACTCGGCCAGGCTCGGCTCCCCTCGCGGTCACGCTCGATTTATGTTGGCGGCGGCGTTCAAAACACAGCGCGGGAAGCGGGGATCGCAGCGTGGGAGAAGCGGGGAGGACACCACGAAGGCCGCAGGCGGACACCAGACAAGGCCGCCGGGAAACTAAGTAACTGTAAACTGCCAGTATTTTTTTTTGCCCTTAGGATTCCCTTCTAGGTGGGGGTGTGCGCTATAAGCCAGTGCGCACTATAGGGCGATAAATACGGTAATATTTACAGTAGAGATTTGCTTTTTTTTTTACTATAAAGAGCCAATTTTCGTTTTTTTAACCCCCATTACGTTACTGGCCGATTAATTGTTTATGAAAATTGTAATCGATTAGTTGTTTCGGCCCTAGTGACAGCCAAGAAACTTTATGAATGGTTTTCTGGTAAATGATTAAATATTGGTATTGATATAATGTCAATATGAAAAGGAGGGTTCTAAAGCCGACATGCCCTATAGGTACAATGTTCAGACCATAGCTATAAAAGTAGGAATCGTCAATTAGAGGTTAGCAAACAATGTGCAAAACCAGGTAAATTATAACATTCAAAAAGTTAAACAGAAGGAATAGCATATGCTGCTGTTAAATTATATAATGACGAATTTGGCATAATGAAAATGACATTATTGGTGGTAGTCATTACTATATAACTGAGTAGAAACAAAAGCCAAACCCTTGGATTTAAATTTAATTTGCCTGATTGAACTGCATTTAATACATGTTACATTTTACTAAGTTATGCTCAAGGCAGAAAAGAAAGATATCTAAAGGACAATGTAAACCTACAAGTCAAGAACTACAATATGGAAGACATTTCCATTTCTTAAAGCATGTCCAATGTAATGGCAAACGAATTACAATTGAAGGCTATGCAATGTCCTGCATAATAAAATAAAAAAAATGTAATGTCCAATATGTTACTATACAATATCCATTAATAATTCAGGTGCACAGTTCTAGAGTTTGTGTCGTGTAGCACTCAGCAAAAAGTCTTATGTAAGCAAACTGTATACAAAGTCCAAATGTGTTTTTATTTATTTTTTCAGTTTCGGATAGAGTAGAAAATGGTTGAGAAAAAGGCAATCTCTCCAAACCATGGGCAATAGCCACTCCTAAAGGGTAAGTAAAAGGAAAAAAAAGTTTTTCTTTAAAATAACAAACATGTTCTACTTACCTCCACTGTGCAGTTTCTTTTGCACAGAGTGGCCCCCGATCCACATCTTCTGGGGTCCCTCACCAGCCGTCTCTGGTCCTCCCCGCAAGTACTGACCAGTCATGCGAGAGAGCTCGCATGTGGCGAGTAATTGCGGGCACACTACGGTGATACAGCGAGCGGCCATAGCCGCTCACTGTATCACGCAGCCCCACCCCTCGGCGCGCCACGTCACCGGATGTGATTGACAGCAGCGCCAGCCAATGGCTGCGCTCAATCCATCTGCTCTAGCCAATCAGCGGCCAGGCTGAGTGGCGAAGAGGATCTCTGGGACCGAGCGCGGGACTTTCAAGGGGTCAGGCAGGTATAACGGGGCGGCAGCATCAGATGTTTTTTCACCTTAATGCATAGATTGCATTAAGGCGATTTATTTTTTTATTTTACAACTACTTTAAGGCCTGTACACACGTTCAGACTTTAACAAACCCGTTTTTGCAGACAATCCGACCGTATGTACGCACAAACTTTTTCATCGGACAAATGGTCGCTGTGAGAACAGAAACTTTCTGGTAACAAATGTCCTATGTTGGCCAATCCGATAAGGTGTACTAAAGTCCAAAATACAAACCCCCAACTCCGTAAGTACCAAATCTCTCGTGTACAAGTCAAAATACAAAACAAAATACAGCCGCCAGACTGGTGACTGGGAAAAAACCCTGGGAATCAATCTCACCGTCGCTGAGATCCCTTCATTGGTTGCCAGTAAAAGACAGAATTGCGTTTAAAGCACTCTGTCTGACGCATAAGTGCATCCATGGGAAGGCCCCACCAATACCTATGCGAAAAAATAAAAGCTTACAATTCCAATTGCATTTTGGGATCCACCAACCAAAATCTGCTCCAGATACCCAAAGCCAAATACAAGTCCAAAGGAGAAAGAAGATTTGCGCTCCAAGGCCCCAGACTATGGAATGCTTTACCAACCAGCATTCGGTTGGAGGAGAACCACCTTGCCTTCAGAAGAAAGATCAAAACTTTTCTCTGTTGATATCAAAGGAGACAGGAACAACGAGCGCCCAGAGGCGATTTAGTTTGCATGTGCTGTGCTATATACGTTGTTCACTCACTCAACGCTCAGAACCAATGCTAAAGTTCAGACAATAGCAGAAGTTGCCCAAAGGGTGGCGGCAAAGAGCAGAAAAAACACGTAGTACGTCCATTACGTCACCAAGTTAGTTTGTTGGCTGAAAACGTCCCAACGTGTGTATGCATACCAAGTTCACAGACAACACCCTTCGGAGCAAAATCCACAGAAAAGTCCAATGGAAGTCCGATTGTGTGTATGAGGCTTTAGAATGAAAATGGGCAAGCCTGTTCTGGTCTTTCACCTTTGTTCCTATGGCAAATTTTTTAAATTTGGGATTTCAAATTACTTTGGGGTCGTTCATACTAGCTCGGCTCCTTCTGCATAGATTAATGCAAGAGCACATAGAAAAAAAAAAAAAAACTGTACTTCACGTGCCCTGTTCATCCTATATTGAAGGTGGGTAAGCAGCACAGCTCACTGCTCTGCAATTAAGTGTGGTGAACAGATTTGAAAAAAAGCGTAAAGCCTCATACACAGGATTGGATTTTCCACAGACAAAAGCGTTAGACTTTTGTCCTGCATACAAAACGGCACACAATTGTTGGTCAACAAACATGAACGGAGTGACGTACTATGTCGTTTTTCAGCTCTTTCGCACCACACTTTGGGCACCTTCTGCACGTTTGTACTCTGGAATTTTTGTCCGACGGACTTGTGTACACGGAAAATTTTAAAGCCTGCCATCCAACATTTGTCTGCGGAAAATGCGACAATCGTCCAATGGAGCGTACAAACGGTGGATTTTCTGCCAACAGGCTGTCAACACACAACTCCCGTCGAAATATCCGATCGTGCGTACGAGGCTTAATTCTGCAGCAATTATAGGGAGGTAAACAGTGTCTTGGGTTGTAACCATGCAAAACTCTGCTCCTTTCAAAGGACACCAGCCCACACACACACGGGGGCTGGTATGAACAAGCCCCTTTTATTATCAGAGATAATGGTCACCAAAATAAAGGTGAATCTCCACAGCGGGGACACAGATAAAGAATGATAGGAGTTTCATGCCCCCTATAGTCTGTAAAAACAAAACTATATTTTGTTTTCAATATTCACTTTAAAAACAGGATACACGTGATTGGTGCATTGATAACACATACACTGTAGTGAAAGTTTGTGTACTGCTACAAGTTGTGGACAGGAAAAAGATGAGATGCTCTCATTTTGAAAATAGTATCACAACTGAGAAGCCTACTTAGTGTCTGTACTGCATTTCCATGTAATTTGAAACCACAATTCAAATAACTGTGGCATCGCATATTGCTAGATCAAAAGCCTATACTCCTTTAGTAAATCAACCACGATGCATTTACTTCCAAAAATAGATCAACGATGATCACTCATATTTTAACAGCACACAGGATATGTCATACAAAGCTGTTAAACTGAGGCACACAAAATCGGCCATGTGACACACCCGATTAGTAACAGATAACAACTTATAATTATCAATGTATGATGGATGTTAAAGATGTATAGCTGTATTACCAAAAGCATCTGTGGCTAGATGCAAAGACTTGTATTTTAACAAATACAGTCAAGCCATCTGTGGCATTCAGTATGTGGCGGTTATCATTGTTTGACATAAGATACTGTCCTAGTAGGAGTTTTTGTTTTGCCATCAGTCTACTGCTTCTTGCTCTCAATATTTAGAAGTTGGTGTCTACTTGATACCAACTAATATATATTCATACAATAAAAGGCTGCATATGTTTATGAGCTGGCAATCTTGCAATAACAAGGCTGCTTTTTTTTTATTATTTCCAATTGACTAATATGCATCTCATTCAAATTTTAAAGGATGTGTCGTGTAACAGTATTTCAGCCAAGAGATTATTATGCCCACAGTCCTTTCAAATGAGAGGTTCTCTCCCCAAACTGATGAATACTGGATCTAATAAGATCATGGCATTTCCCACTTTTAAAGGAGATTATTTTTTAGCCTTTTGCTGTCTGTGTGGCACATTAACTACATAGCCCCTGGAATAGCTGCTTGGTCTTCTCTGTACCATAACCATAAGAAAACTGGTTCTTAAAACAACTGTCAAATTAAGAACCACCAAGTCTTATCTTCACCAGACAAGCTGAAAAGGCATCCATGAAGACCAAAGAGTTGTAAACTTTGCAGCTAAAAATCAGACAAATCATGCTGGGCAGCAAAAGCTCTGGCTGAAAAACAGCAAGCATGCCATAACCATTTAAAAAAAAAAAGTACAGAAATGGATGGGTAACGTTAAATGTTTTCCTATTAATATTTCTTTAGTCCTGTACCATATAAAAATGTCTGCAACAATACAGAGCATGGCACATCATGAAAAAGCAACTTATGGCACAGTGTCTCACCCTGATGGACGGAAACCAAATTCAAAGAAGAAAACCACACCAACAAAAAATAACACTAAACCCTTATCAGGTCAATATTAGTTTATGTGAAGGGGGGGGGGGGGGAGTTTTATTTAAGTTATTCTAACACTGTATTCAGCAACCATGTTTGCTTATGTGACCCAATATACAGACTCCAAAACGTTAACTTGTATGAGAACATTATGGGCATAATGTGTGCCTCATTTTGTATTGGAATAAAATTTATGGAAAAGACACCAAATACATTTGTGGTGTAGAACACATAAAAAAATAATAAATGGAATTCTGCCCTACAAGTATCTGTTGTAAATTAAGGCCTCGTCTGGTTTTTAAAATACAGTTCACTTGGTGAGCCTTTTGGCTACATCTGCGTACGCAATTTCTATCTCTCTATCCTCTGGACAGGTGTTGTTGAATTCGTCTTTGCTGTATGCATTCGTCAAGTATCTCCAAATCCCGGTCATGGATTTTGGCATGTCGAAGTTCCTGTACTTTTTGGTCACCACCTACAAAAGGAGGCGAGAACAAAATTGAAAGAGGTCAAACATACTGAGACTTAGTCTATGCATTACTGATCCATCAATATTCTCTTCTCATACCTTGACTATGTGAAGCTTTGGCAAGAGGTTGCAGTCAGCCAAGGTCATTTCCTCACCATCCAAGAATTTACGGCTAGAAACTGCAAGGTCCTCCATACTGTTCTCATCGATTTCATCAGGCAGTGGTGAATTCAGGTAGTCGTCAAGCTTTTGCAAAGTTTTTAGAAGTCCTCTCTCCAATGCTGCAGAACAAAAAGTGGGAAATATGTTTGAGCCAATCGCTGTGCAGAAATAATGACTAGAACATCAGTTACTAATCAAGTACTGAGCATAAATTTAGGTTAAGTGGCAGTGTTATAGTCACAAATTAGGCAGACAATAGCCTTCAGGATCACTCTTGTACTTTACATTATAGCTATAGGACTGCAGAGGGCAGCAGAGTGCTGTACAAACAAGCAGCAGTACCATATAAACTTCTGACATTACAGTCACTAAAACCAGAAAATGCAGCCACATATGCACTATGGCAGAGTTTTCTTTTAATCTATGCTAGGACTGTTATGATGCACTCCACACCTCTCCCACAAATTCTCCCACCTTCTGCCCATCCTGCCACAGCTCTTCCACCCTGCTGGTTGTGCAGGGCTGAGCAAGGACTAAAATTTGCTTTCTTTGGATGCGAATCTCTGAAAACCACAGCAGTGAGCACCTCAGGCAAGGGTACACTTCATGCAGGTGGTAAAAGTTGGGAGTAGGAAGCAAAGTAGTCAACCAGAGTGGCAATTAAAAGCTTTCCTCCCACTGCTACTGGCCAAGCATTTGTGAATTCACAAATTTCCTTTCCCCAATCTCACCTGCAACAGAGCACTTCTGGGTTCCCCTTTGAGTATGTCGGATCTCTAGGCCAGCTTAGGTACAGATGGGGTAAACCCTCGGTCCTCAATCTTTCTTTGATATCTTATCAAACATAAACCACTGGCTAAACGTAGACATATGCAGAAATTGTCCCAAAAACCACATACTTTTTTTATAATCGACATTTAATCACTTAAGGACCGGACCAATATGCTCCCAAATGACACAAGGGGTTTTTGCGATTCGGCACTGCGTCGCTTTAACAGACAATTGCGCTGTCGTGCGACGTGGCTCCCAAACAAAATTTGCGTCCTTTTCTTCCCACAAAGAGCTTTCTTTTGGTGGTATTTGATCGCCTCTGCGATTTTTATTTTTTGCGCTATATACAAAAATAGAGCGACATTTTTGAAAAAAAAAAATCAATATTTTTTACTTTTTGTTATAAGAAAAATCAATAAAACTAAATTTTAGTCAAACATTTAGGCCAAAATTTATTTAGCCACATGTCTTTAGTAAAAAAAAATTCGCAATAAAAAAAAAAAAAAATTAGCTACCTAGCGGGAACAGCGACACTAATACAGCGATCAGAAAAATGATCGCTTAGTGATGCTGGCAATAGGGAGTGAAAGGGTTAACTAGGGCGGTAATCAAGGGGTTAAAACTTTATTAGGGGGGGTACAGGGGCTACCCAGGACCTAACACTAACTGACTGTCACACTGCCACTAAATACAGTAATCATACATGTACGATTACTGCATTCAGTGACACTGACAGGGAGGGGGGGCGATCGGGGGGGTTAAATGTGCCTATATGTAGTGTGTGTCAGTGTAGTGTTAGTGCAGACTTACTTGTGTTGTGATCTCTCAGCGGTGGTTGAAAAAAACGCAGAGGGAGAGATCACATCGCTTCCTCCTTCCTGTGTTTACACAGGAGGAGGAAGTGACACACAGGCGGGCACGCGCATTGGCTGAGAGCGATCCGGAGGGGGCAAACGAATAGCCGCCCCCCTCATCCCGGATCGCCCGTACAGCCGTGCGGACCGCCGCATGTACCGGGGGGGGGGGGGGGGGTTTGGGGGTCCCGACCCACCTCAAGGCACCAACGTATATATACGTTGATATGCCTGTCCGTGCCATTGTGCCGACGTAAATGTACATGCGGCGGTCCTTAAGTGGTTAATGAACAATTACTCATAACTGTATGCACTTTGTTCTTGGGTGATTAACCACTTCCATACCAGGCACTTAAGCCCCTTCCTGCTCAAGCCAATTTTCAGCTTTCTGCGCTATCGCTGTTTTAAAGACAATTAGGCGGTCATGCTACACTGTACCGAAAACAGAATTTTTATCATTTTGTTCCCACAAATAGAGCTTTCTTTTGGAAGTATTTTATCACCTCTGGGGTTTTCATTTCTTTTACAATGAAGACCGAAAAGTATATTTTTTTCCGGTTATAACAATTTTGTAAATAAGTACGTTTCCTCCTTCACTGATGGGCACTGATTAAGCGGCACTGACGGGCAGTGATAAGGCAGCACTGAGGCGGCGCCAATGAGGTGGCACCGATAGGGAGGACTGTTGGGTGGCACTGATGGGCAAGACTGAAAAGCTGCAGTGGTGGGTACTTATGGGTGGCATTGATGGGCGGTACTAATGGGCATCGATACATGGCACTGACATGCGGCACCAATATTCAGCACTGATATGTATCTCTGGTGGCACTGGCAGGAATTTTGATTGGGCACTGGTTCGCAGCTGCCTTGGCACCAATTGGCATTCCCTGGTGGTCCAGTGTGGATGCCCATCCCTGGTGGTCCTGGGCAGTGATCCGAGGGAGGGGGGGGGGGCTGCGCTGATAATCAATACAACCCCCCCCCCCCCCCGGTCAGGAAAGCAACCGATCGGCTCTCCTCTACTCGCATCTACCAGACGCTCTTTACCGAGATCAGTGTAGCGGTGTGTCAGACTGACACACTGCATCACTGATCGCCGCGATGTGCTCGCGCCGCCCCCGCAGACCTGAACGGCTGCTCCATGCATGCCTATGGAGCGTCGGATGTCAGCAGAGACATGTCCGTTGACATCCGACCCGATCCGCAAAAAACAGATAGCTATACGTCCCCAATCCGTCAATGGCGGATCTTATGAGATCTGATTAAAAACAGACATGCTGTCCGTGGTCATCAGATCACTCCATAGGAATCAGCGGCGCTGAACAAGCCTCTCCTCGCTCAGTGAGCAGAGGGGGACTAGTCATCCGACTTGTAGCGACGGAGTTCGATTAGTGTGGAAGAGGCCTTAATAGTGAAATATTTGCCTTTATTCTTTGTAAAACTGCTTAACTGGGTCATGCTAACCGTAGTGCAGAGCATGGCAGCTTCTCTTTTTTTAAAAACACAAAAATACGTTTTTGGGGAAATTCAAAATATTCCCTCATCAATTAAGGATCTAAGGAGACCCCCATCTCCTAGAAGAGGTCCATTTAAGATGCACAAATCAACTACCTTCCATTAAAGCCCAACTCCTCCAGACAGAACGTTCATTGAAGTCTGGACAGAGAAGGGAGGGTACATTGGTGTTGGCGTCCTTAGTAGAGGGAGATTTCCGCTTGTGCTCTTTTAGGAAATAATTAGAAGTCTAATGGATTTTACTTCCTCTTTATTCCCCTGCAAAGTAAAAGCATAATGGGCTAGTACATTACGTGGCACTTACCTGTAAATGAAGCCCACAATTTCCCTGCTGGTGGAAGCATCGAATGAAACCACCAAGCTACTCATTCACTCCCTTGTTATCCCTCGTCTTGACTATTGCAACTCCCTCTTCATAGGCCTACCTCCCCCATAGGCTATCCCCTTTTCAGGCCATCATGAACGAATGAAATCTTCTATAGCGCGGCACATACGAACTAAAACGCCTCTGGGCGCTTGTTGTTCCTTTCTCCTTTGATATCAAAAGAGATGAGTCTTGATCTTTCTTCTGAACGCCAAGTGATTCTCCAACCGAATGCTGGTTGGTAAAGCGTTCCATAGTCTGGGACCTTGGATCACGAATCTTCTTTCCCCATTGGACTTGTAGATGGCTTTCGGAATCTGGAGCAGGTTTTGATTGGTGGATCACAGAACGCGATTGGGATTATGAGCTTTTATTTTTTTGCATAGATAATGGGGAGCATTCCCATGGATACATCTATGCCAGGAGTCTCCAAACTACGGCCCTCCAGGTGTTCAGGAACTACAATTCCCATCATGCCTAGTCATGTCTACGAATGTCAGAGTTTTACAATGCCTCATGGGAAGTGTAGTTCCACAGCAGCTGGAGGGCAGTAGTTTGGAGATCCCTGATCTATGCGTTAGACAGAGTGCTTTAAATTTGATTCTGTATTTTACTGGCAGCCAGTGAAGGGCTCTCAGTGAAGGTGAGATTCCCAGGGTTTTTTCCCCCGTCACAATTCTGGCAGCCGTGTTTTGAACGACCTGCAGACGAGCGATTTGGTACTTGGGGAGTCCGAGGTAAAGGGCATTTGCATAGTCCAGTCTGGAGTTAACAATTGCTCCCACCATGACCGCTATGTCTTCTTTCGGGATGAAAGGAGTAAGTCTGCGTAGTAAACGCAGCAGATGGTGAGATACACTGACTACTGACCCTATTTGTGCGTCCATTGTCATATAGGAGTCAAACGTGACCCCTAGACTTTTGACTTTGGCGCTAGGGGAGATGATTTTACCCAGAATGGGCGGGGGGGGGGTCCAGGTTGTTGCAGGTTGATTCCTCCGCTTGGCATGAAACAGGAGAAGTTCTGTTTTCGCTCCGTTGAGTTTAAGATAACTCTTTGTCAGATGCTGCTGCCAGATTCATCTACCTTACCAAACCTCTCAGTGTCTGTCACCCCTTCTCTGCCAATCCCTACACTGGCTTCAGATCGTCCAGCGATTCAAATGTCAAAATTTTAACTACAACACACAAAGCTATCCACAACTCTGCCCCCGGCTATATCACCAAATCTGGTCTTCAAATATCACTCAAAAAACTTAATTTCTGCTCCTCAAGACCTCCTGCTCTCAAGCTTCCTCGTCTCCTCCTCCCATGCTTGCCTCCATGACTTCTCCAGGGCCTCTCCAATCCTCTGAACACTCTACCTTAATCTGTCCCGCTATCTCCTCTGGCTGCCTTCAGGCGATCCCTGAAAACTCTTCAGGGAAGCCCATCATACCTCCAACTTATCTTTTATGACTTCAATCAGCTCATTCCCAATAGTTACAACCTTTTGCACCACCCTATTAGATTGTAAGCCCTTCTGAGCATTGCTCCCTTAACCCTCTTGTATTTGTATTGTAACGTGCTGTTGGCGCTATATAAATCCTGTATAATAAGTTGATAGATCAAGGTCTATCTGACTGCATATCAATTTTTGTGACTTAATTAGGCTAGAGCCCTTTGTAAGAAGTACGCATTTTTCACATGCAAAGATTTGAACATAAAATCTCATAAAAAAATTAAATACAATTCTGAAGCAGAGGACATACTGAATTATATAGTCTTTACGTTCTAAAAACGCTTTCCCATTTCAAATGGAGGCCGTGTTGCCTTAAATATTAAATGAATATCCTTAGATTTAAAACTGAACACCAGCCTCATCTCCTGGCTGGAGGATGTGCATAATTATATGCCACTCTCCTTCCCATTCTTACTGTTCCTGGCCTGTCCCTTTTATTGGATTTCTGCTCTCTCAAGTCATGGAAGTTCAGTATCCCATGTAGGCCTTGCCTATATTGGTCTGCATGCAAATACAATCCGCCTAGAACACCCACTCCCTAAGAGGGGCACCCCCCCCCCCCCCATCAAGGAATTTTGTTTTTTGCATAACTCAAACTGCTTGCATTAGGGAATTTGAGAGGCGTATAGGGGCAGGGTGCTGGTATGTTTTGGGGAAGCTATGTACAGCACCCTGCCAAGCTCTGCAACATTTTATGCATGTACACATGCATTACACTCTGAAAAAACAATACTGTTTAGGCAGTGCCGATCCTGACCTCTCTGGGGCCCTAAGCAAAATGACATGGCACATTAAAAATGAGAAGCGGGGGGGCGCTGACGACAATGACCTATCACATTAAAGAAGTTTGAGAAGCGGGGGGAGGGGGTGTTCTGCTGTCGGAAATTACATCTTACATTAAATTGAGAAGCGGGGGGTGCCGACTTCTTACCTTTCTTACCTCTTCTCTCATGCAGCCAGAGAATTGAGAAGCGAGGTGAGGGGGGGCGAAAATTACTTCTCACCAGGCGGGGCATCTAGTTATTTGGGGGGCGCTTCACAGCTTTGCGGGGCCCTAAGCGGCTTGCATAGTGAGCCGGATCTGCCCTGCGTTTAGGTGTTTTAAGCACGTACTCATCTATATGCAAAGCAATGGGCTGCCTATAGATCAGGAAGAAAAAAGCCTGCATGCCTAAAACATTTTTTAGGAAGCAGTGTACAAGAGGCCTAACAGTCTATGTGTATTATACTTTAAAATTAATTTCTTTACAGCATATTATACACTTTTATTGAACTTTGTTACGGTCATATCTGTGTTTATATAATCTCATACATAGGTTGGACTTTTTTTTCAACTTCACTTACTATGTAACTGTCAGCACTTTGCACATATGCAGAAGTGGTCAGCAGATTTCTAAAGCCCGAAGAATAAACTTTAAATAAACTCCTAGCCATGAGTTGGTATTCATTCTCCAGCTGTGAAGTTTTAATGGTTACAGTGGTGGCAGTATAAGCCCCACACACTCAGACCACCACACAGGAAGAGTAACCTGGTAGATCTAAACAACTTATTTTGATGTTCCCAGATTTATCCCAATTACCAACGTAAAACGGTCCCAGAATTAAGAGATTTACATTTTGTGTAAATGCACCCTAGAAGCTGCTGAACATCTATGTGTGCCTTCAGCCACAGCAAATTTACATGCTTCCAGGTGCATTTAGAAATTGGCTCCAAGCACATCTGTATATGAATTCCACTGTGCATGGGGCATACAGGGACAAACTAAATCTTCAAAAATTTTAGATCAAAATAAAATCCCCATGAAGAAACCGCACATCCACCATTTGCTCTTGTGACCTGCTTTCTTTCTGTCACTATCCAAAGCTGTCTGGCAGCGAGGTAGTGACATGCACTGTGTAGTCAACAGCAAGCCTGGAGAAACAGTGCTTACATTATTAGGCTGCTACAGAAAAAAAATGAAAAAAAAAAAAAAAAACACGCACACACACACACACATTCGACAATCAGCAGATCTGCTGCTGTGGACTCAATCTGCTTATCATACTATAGAGACAAGTGCACTCTGTGACCTCTGCAAGACATCATCACTCTAGATAGAGTGGGTACAAAAGCATAAAGCTGCCTCTGTAGTCCATGGCCTTTTGTACCACAGACAGAGCCTTCACTGAAATGCATCCTAATTGACACAGAGCAGTCGAGCAGTTACCTTCATTGGCATCTGGTTTGGAATTCTTGATATATGCTGAAAACTTAGCAAATATGTCCATGCCAGCAGTGTTGGATTCTGGATGCTTAGCTGCCAGTTTACGGTACCTAGAAAAAAAAAATTAAAATTGCATATTTTAAATAGGCCTTTTTTTTTTTTGGCCTTTCTGAATTTGAAACATTGGCAAAATATTGCCATTGAACAGGGGTGCCTCAGGACTCGGCCCTGTCCCCATGGCTGTTTAATGTGTATCTTCGGCCGCTTGCGAGTCTGCTGGACACTCATGCAGTGTTTAATCGGCTGTACGCAGACTATGTTCAGTTGGTGGTCGACAGCCTATCCGACCCTGCACCTGGTCTGCAGCTCGCTTCCTGCCTATTAGACATCAAACAGTGGATGGAACACAATTCCCTTAGTCTAAATGCTAAAAAGACAGAAATTCTCATCTCTGGAGGTATTGATCCAGCTGTCTTTTTGGGGAACTGGCCCATGAGCCTTGTCCTGTTCCGGTGAATCAGTCTGTGTCTTGGGGACAATTTTTGACTGTAATCTGAATTGGATACCCCAAGTCAATCAATGTATCCGCAATGCACTGTATTACATCAGGTGTCTGAGAAAGGTCAAAAATGTGTTTTCTCAAAAACACCTGGAAAGTCCTGGTTCAATCTCTCAACTCCCAGATTGACTTTAACAACATTGTGTATCTGGGTATGCCTCTAAAGTGGCTGAAGAAAATCCAGCTCGTCCAGAACCAGGCCGCCAGTCTAATCTCCGGCCTAAACAGGTGGGAGCACATTACCCCTACCCTACGATCACTGCATTGGCTCACTGTGGTAGATCGCGTTGAGCTTAAGGCTCTTTGTCTCGTCTAGCGTGCTTATGGGATGGGCCCGCAATATCTGAATTCCTTGATAACGCGATATGCCCCTGCTCGAGCACTCAGATCACAAACAGCCGGTCTTGTCATTTGTCTATCTGCCCCCGTTTGCTTACCATTGGGGGCAGACACTTTTCTGTGAGAGCTACGGCTCTATGGAATAGTCTCCCTGCTTCCATTCGGTCCCTCCCTTCTATTATGGCCTTTCGTAAAAGATTAAAAACCTGGCTTTTCGAGAAAAAGCAGGTTGAGTTAGGTTAGTTCTGCCTGTTGTGCCCTGTTGATCTGTCTCTCTCTTCCCGATTTGATTTACCTATTTTTGTTATGTATTCTGCGCTTAGACACTGCCCTGACGGGTCAGTATTTGGCGCACTATAAATCCATTAAATCAATCAAACCATTTAGAAGTAATTTTACTAGAATTTTTTACTGAAAAAATAAATAAAATAAAAATGTACCGTATTTATCAGCGTATAACACGCACCATAACTTTAAGAGGGACGTTTCAGGGGGGAAAAAAACGTTCCACAGCCCCCTGCGTATAACACGCAGGTACAGTTTACCCTGCATTTTAAGGGTAAAAAAGTAAGTGTTATACGCCAATATATATAGTATTTTGCAAGCTTACATATTTCACATACATCTGTTAACAGTACTATAGAAATATATTTGCTTACTTGGGAGGGCATAGTACTTCTTCCAGAAACTCTTCTATCTTGTTCACATCAGTCTTCACCTCATGGTTGTAGGTTATAAAGGGGGGATGTGTTCCTGGGGCAAGGTTTTGGAGGTCTGCTGGTTTTCTAACAAAATCAAAATGTTATGTTACCTTTAAGGGTAAAGTAAGGCTTAACTACTTATAAGCAAATGCAAGCCATGAAACATGGTGGTGCCAACAGCAACAAAATTCAAACTTTCAATTGGGTTTAAACTGGTCAAGTTCCTTTTTTGCCGTCTTTATGTGGACATGTGAAGTGATGTTCTTTATTCCATAACTTTTGTATATGAAAATGCTATTGGCATATTACATTATGTTACTCTTCCCCCCTTCCCCTGATGAAGTCATGTGACGTGACGATACACGTCGGAATTGGAGCACCAGGCACAGAGTCTGATGTTTTAGTACGAGTTTGGCGCTCGTGGATGTTATACTTCATTTTACTGCTTAAATGTGAGTTTATCTGCTTTTATTAAATGTATCCACTATATGGAGTTACGCTATGGTCTCTTTTTCGTTCTTCTAAATGCCCTCATGACACACTGAGCCTTGCTATTTGGATGTATGAAGATCAGAACATACCTTTACCTGTATAGCCGACACTGAGTGGGATACGAGTTTGGCACTCGTGGATCGATGCCTGCCTTTTTTTCCCTATGCGAGTGCATTATCTCAAGACTTAACTTTCTTTTGAGGTTCCCTCACAGTGTCACTCTATATGCACTTTGTATGTACCTTCTTTTTTCCATGACATACATTGGCCGCTGAGAGCGGTTTTAGAAATGAGGAGGTGTTTACCATCCCACTTGTCCAGCTTTGACCAGTGTCTGTTTGCTGTTTTGGACAAACAGCTGTGAGGTGAGCTGCTAGTACACTCAGGTGTCATCACTGAAGATTGCATCTGCACTACTTTTCTCATTGTATTTTATGCAGTTTTGGGTGTTTATATGTAGTAGCATTTATACCATGTACCTTCACTGCTAATTATTACAGCATCACAGGTGTTTGTTCACTGCACTTTTATCTGTGTTCATTACAGTATCATTCGCATACCTCTCACCGTTTAGTCCACACACAGGCAATTTAAAGTGATTAGGTATTTGTGGCACATGTGTATGCACTGGAGTGGTTACTATTCACCATGGGGATGTGTGCCCCAGTAATGGAAGTTGTTCTAGGAGAGCCATGTTGTCTTGCAGTACCCTAAGGGTTGATATACTACTGGTGTATAATTTGTTACCCTCAGAGGGTTTCATCAACATCCCCAGTCTGAACATCCTGTGCGATTCACAG
The DNA here is from genome assembly GCA_029574335.1 of Rana kukunoris. NCBI lineage: Eukaryota > Metazoa > Chordata > Amphibia > Anura > Ranidae > Rana > Rana kukunoris. Next base: position 332,004,628 of record CM056050.1, on the reverse strand, counting down.
CCTGTATCCCTGGGAGCAATGCATACATTTTACTCCAGCCTGTTCCAAGATATATTGGTGAACAAATGGCCATGCTCAGCCCTACTGTTGGTGACTATGGTGCTGTATAATGGATTCTTATTTTGCAGACATACCAGTTGCTGTGCCTAAGACAGTTTTAAATACAGACCCAGTGGACAATAGGATCCAACAGTGGTATATTTTAAGCAGCTTCCAATAGTGTGCATGGATATTGTTTAGATATCAAAATAACCCAGTTATCCTTGTAGTTGCTTGTTGCCCTTGGGATTTGTGCCACTGCCAGTGATGGAGGTTCTCACCTGACTCTGAAAGGGTGTATATACATTTGTATTCTATATCCAGTTTTAGAATATTTTAGGTATCAGAAAGGTCTATGCATGTATAATATTCAATTTTAATTACATGCATTTCTTCCTTTAATAGATGCATTGCAAGCTGAGGAAGCAACATTGTTGCGAAACATGTAGAGCCAAATTGGCGGAGTTAGATACTTGGTGCATTATATTAATGTTAAACTAAGACTTTTTTTTATTTATTTTTTCAGGTAGGAGACAAATGTTAAATGCGTTTTAAGGCTTTGTCAATATAGAAAAAATAAAATTTTGGATTGAAATGTATGTGCCTATAAAGTCCATGATCAATATCTGTAGAATTATTGTGCTTCAAGTGGACAAAGACAACAATCAAGACCTGATTGGAGCCCCAGCCCTTACCAGACTTTAAGTGTTTTGCTTTCAGTACCCCAACACTGGCAACCATCAGCTAATGAGGCTTTCTGATATGCTCAAGTAAGCCACCATGTTCACAGCCTTCTTTGCTGCCAAACGGGGCCACCCAAACATCCGACGGCATTTGAAAATTCATGTAGAAAGTACTCACATATGAAGGATTTTTATTTCTCTCTCCTTGACTCAATCAGCTACCGCAACCTTCCCTATGTCGCAAATTGGGAAAAGGACCTCGCCATCCATCCAGATAAAGGCGGGTGGAATAAGATTTGGCTCTCCACCTCCAAGCGTTTAAGAAAATGCCTACAAAATGCTGTCACTGTGGTAATTTATCCGACGGCATTTCAAAATTTGCCCCTGCTGTCTCCAAATCATGCCTTGATGGGCCCTGTCCTCAGGGCCCATTAACAGGCCAGATTTTATGTATTGCCTTGGGGAGATGCAGATAAATACTGCAAACAAATATCACCTCTGATGCATTTTAGTTATTTTGCAAACCTGGCCAGTTAGTGGGCCCTGAGGACAGGGTTGATGACCACTGCTTTAGGGTATGTGGCATGCCCCAAAGCAACTTGATTCTGGATAAGGGTATATTCTTTGATCAGGTCAGTCTTGAACATCTCACTAGCTTGCAACCCCTGGGGGGCTCTGTTGCATAAACCAATCTAACCGCCAATTGAAGAAAACTGGTGGAGTTTGTGAGCTCGACACATGCTGGCTTATGCCTGGAGACAACGGTACCTCAATTTTGCTGAAATTCAGCAAAGGCTAATGGGGACCATGGTCCATAATCCCACTTGCATCCTTAAAATTTCCCATGCCATATTCCTAAATCTTTGGGACCCCTGCAAATCCTTTAACACTCATCTGAATATAGACCGAACCTTGCTCTCAGTCTGACAGATTTCATCATTACCATTACACACCCCAGCCCACGTGGACTGCTCCATTACCATCCTTTTAATTTTTCCTCCCTCCTGTCTTTGCCCATGCCAGGCAAACTCTTCCTGCCTCTTCTTGCTCCTCCTGCCTGCTCTAGTACCCCTTCATTAAGCATTTGATGCTGCTTCCCCCCTCCGACAGTGTAAAAGGTGCCAACAACCAATAGAGCTCTCCTCATCGAAACCATCCATTTCACCACTTCTTCTGAATAAATCATGGAGTTCTTGCCTACTTGTGACTCATGATATCTGGTTCATGCATGTGCAATATGTTCTATTATGGTGGACACTTTTACAGATCCCACCACCTCTGTACTCCCAGCTGTTCCTTACTATATTTTCTTGTACTGTTCAAAACTCAAATACTTTGTAAAAACAAAAAAGGTTTTGCATTGCTGCACGTTGTACAGATCTTTCCTCATTTTCTGTCCAGGTGGCACCAGCAAATCAGGACGGCAAATGGGGGAAGTCTCTTCAATGCAGACTCAAATAGCAATGAAACCCTAACACTCCAATTTCAACCAAATTGAAGAACAAAAAGCATTACTCGAATAGGGGAAACCCCTTTACTTTCCCCTTACTTCCCTTCATTACAGAGTAACCATAGAATAATATTTTTTCCTGCCAACTCTAGCTGTATTGCTGAAGCCAAGCAGAATGCTTTGTGTGACCCATCAAACTGGAACTGCACATGCTTTTTATGAAGAACGGTTTGGAAATGCCCCAATCAAAGTTCAACAAGTTGATCCCAAAAATCGTATTAGGGGATTTTATGCAATTAAAATTCACAGCTTCACTCAGAACAACTGCAGGAAATCACTCGGATGCCAGAGTGTTTGTCCCTGCCCCTGATACGCTCATAACCCACATTCCTTTCCACATAAGTGTAGACTTGTGCTTGCAGCAAGTAGTTCCCACTTTGGTCAATGTGATCAACTGGAAGAAAAATATATATATATATATATATATATATATATACACACACACACTAGTACATATAACACCGCGCTACCTAACCAAACATAAAATAGCTGCCAGACACCACAGAATTGGATCAATTCTGCACAAAAAACAAGTGATAACAAAAGAAAAGTGTAGCGCTAAAATTATGCGAAAATTAACCATATCACACAGTGAAGCATCATATAAACATATGAATGAAAAAAAACATAGAAAAATGTGTAACTTATGTTCAGAAAAGTTCTATATCTATATATCTATATCTCACACATATACATATATATTTTAAGGGGTCAACTCGGTAGCGGGGGTGTGTGACCCCCTGGATGAGTTTACTACACACTGAACTATATAGAGAGGCAGCCGAAGCCGGTTGAAAACAAAGAGTTTGGTTTATTCTTCCATATTGCTGGAAACAAGTGCAAGCATCCAAACAGCATAAACAAAACAAAACATAAAATAAACCCTGGCCACTTGGGGCATCTACCTTCACCACACAGGAACCTATTTTATGTTTTGTTTTGTTTATGCTGTTTGGATGCTTGCACTTGTTTCCAGCAATATGGAAGAATAAACCAAACTCTTTGTTTTCAACCGGCTTCGGCTGCCTCTCTATATAGTTCAGTGTGTAGTAAACTCATCCAGGGGGGTCACACACCCCCGCTACCGAGTTGATCCCTTAAAAAAAAAATAAAAAAATTATAATATATATATATATTTTATGTGTGTGTGTGTGTACGTACACACACACCTCTGTCTTCTATTTAAATTGTAACAAGGGGGGGGGGGGGGGGGGGGGGGGGGGAGGGGAGAAGGCCAAAACTTAACCACTTAAGACCCGGACCAAAATGTAGGTAAAGGACCTTGCCCCTTTTTGCGATTCGGCACTGCTTCGTTTTAACTGACAATTGCGCGGTCGTGCGACGTGGCTCCCAAACAAAATTGGCGTCCTTTTTTTCCCACAAATAGAGCTTTCTTTTGGTGGTATTTGATCACCTCTGGTTTTTATTTTTTGCGCTATTAACAAAAATAGAGCGACAATTAAAAAAAAAAATGCAATATTTTTTACTTTTTGCTATAATAAATATCCCCCAAAAATATATAAAAAAAAAATTTTTCCTCAGTTTAGGCCGATACGTATTCTTCTACGTATTTTTGGTAAAAAAAAAAAATCGCAATAAGCGTTTATCGGTCGGTTTTTGCAAAATTTATAGCGTTTACAAAATAAGGGATAGTTTTATTGCATTTTTATTAATTATTTTTTTTTTACTACTAATAGCGGCGATCAGCGATTTTTTTCGTGACTGCGACAATATGGCGGACACTTGACAATTTTGACACATTTTTGGGACAATTGTCATTTTCACAGCAAAAAATGCATTTAAATTGCATTGTTTACTGTGGAAATGACAGCTGCAGTTTGGGAGTTAACCACAGGTGGCGCTGTAGGGGATGTGTGCCTATGTGTGTTTGTTTACAACTGTAGGGGGTGTGGCTGTAGGTGTGACGTCATCGATCGCGTCCCCCTATTACAGGGATGACGCGATCGATGCTGCGGCCACAGAGAAGCACGGGGAAGCCGTGTGTACACACGGCTCTCCCAGTTCTTCCGCTCCAGGGACGGATCGCCGCACTCCAGCGGCGATCGGGTCCGCGAATCCCGCGGTCCCGGTCCTTCGGACCGGGTCGCGGGCGCGCGCCCGCCCGTGACCAACGGCTGGGTACTAAAATCAACGTATATATACACGTTGATGTGCCCAGCCGTTCCATTCTGCCAATGTAAATGTGCAGTAGGCGGTCCTTAAGTGGTTAAAGGGTCACTAAAGGAAAAAAAAAAAATTGCTGAAATGACTGTTTACAGGGTATAGAGACATAAAAGTTAAGATTCCTTTTCAAAATGATTAAAAATAGATAAAAATCAATCATATAATGTGCCTGCAGGTTAGTTTCACTTTTGAACTGGCTTAATGTTTCTGTGAAGTAGAAATAGACACACAGAACAAAAACAAATCCAGGGCAGCGTTTTGTTTTTAAAATGAATCTGGTTCTGGGAAGTTTTAGACACACAGTAATGACAGCTTAAACCATCATGAGAAGTTCCCAGCTTCCAGCACTGGGGTTATAAGGAAACAGACAAGCAGGAAGTGTGGAGAACAGAGCAGGATTACAGCAACTTCAAAGCAAAAACGAACAATAAGGACATGAAACCAGTACTGAAGTAAGGTAAAGGAAGCTATTTAGCTAAAAAAAAAAAAAATTCCTTTAATGATCCTTTAAACAAGAAGCAAAACAAACCTAAGACAAGAGATATTTTACAAATAGGTATTTTAAAGTATCCAAATGCTCAACATGTGGCCCTCGACCTCAAACCAGGGAAGTGCACTTCTATTTTAAGCTACAAGTTTGGTGTGTTTTCTGAAAGTGTGCCAAAACATCTGAAAGCAGGAGTTTTAATGCACTTTCAGATAGTGCACCACACCTGCAAGATATAAGTAGTCTATGGAAAAGCGATTAACTCGCTAGAAATCCGCATGTGCACTGCACCCACAGTGTGGGTAAAACGCAATGCATCAGTAAAAGCAGCCCTATGAGGGGGGGGGGGGGGCTCAGGACAGCAAGGGCTCATTTACATTTGTGGTTTGGGGGCCTGTTTTTTAGTTAAGATGTTTCAACCACTGGTGTAGCATCAGGGGGGCGCAATGGTGACCCGGTCCCGTGTGGCCTCCCTGTCTTATTCTGTTTTACACTTGGACAGGTGGGGCTGTGGGGTGAAACCTACAGGAACCGCCCCTTTCCATTTTCTTCCTGCAACCACTGAAAGCTGGCTTCTCCTCCTCATCCTCCTGTCAGCAGCTGAAAGAGGGGAAATACTCATTTTGCTATTCAAAAAAATAAATTCTGATCCATTTAATTTCATTGTGACCTGCGACAGTTAAGTGGCCCTCGCTCTTAAAAAGTTTGAGCACCCCTGTACTACAGTTTAACAGTCCTTAGATGAGGTGGCTGCATTTTTATTTTTCTGATTCCCCCCTCCCCCCCCCACACACTTTATTTATACCTGGCAATCCTGCAAACACCTCCTGTCTTTGCGGCTAGTGCCAATTTTTCCACTGCATCTATGGAGATAGCCATGGTTGTCATACAGGCTAGACCAGGGTTCAAATTTCAAGTCCTGAGCTACTAGCCAGGCCTTAAGAGTTACTCCAGCCAACCCCCTAAAAACACGCCCCTCGTAAATTATCTCATGAAATTACACGGTTAAAATGTTTTATGCAGAGAAGTTACAAAAAAAAATTACAACTTTAACAATATTAACAAAGCATATCAGTGCCGCCTCATCAGTGCCCACCAGTGCAGGGGGCAATTTCCCCCTGGGCCACTCTCTTCCTGGCGATCAGCCAGGAAACAGACCCAGTCTGCCCCTGCTCCACACTCGCCCTCAGCTAAACACCACTCACCAAATGCGAGCAGGCGAGTGGAAATTTTGAGGGCTAGGCTAGCCTTAAAACATGTCTGCTATGTCCATCTTCATTACATGGTGAAAGGATGGGATTAGTAGTTTACAAAAAATAAAATAAAAACAAATGTCCTTTAAGCTCGCAGGATGCAACAATGACACTGCATTTCTGATACGTTTCCCCCCATCACATTTGAGGGTGGATAAGCTGCAATATATTAAAGCACAACTCCAGTTATGTTTATGTAAATTAAAGATAAAATAATAACAAAGATAAAGCATAAACACTCATTACGCTAAGGAATGCCGATATGTACAGGTGAAAGCCGCAATCCCGGCTTCTTGCTGCATTGGAAAGGTGTCCATGCATGACACAGGGTCCAGCAAATTTGTGCCCCCTATTACCCCTCACTCTGCTGTTCCATTTACAAAGCACAGTGATGTGGCTGCAGCTGTGCTTTGTGAATGGTACAGCAGTCCATGGCACAGCAGTCAAAAGGCACAGCAAGACGGGTGCTGTTCAGACACCATTTCAATGCAGTGGGTTGCAGAGATGCATCTTGAAGGCAGGAGTTTATCTATGCTCTGCCTACATTTCAGAACTAAAGGTTGTCTCAAATATATCATTTGCAAGTCATTCTGTAGGCATCAAAAACGCATAAAAAACAGCCATTTGTTACAAGATCCCTTTCAGGTTGCCATTTTTTTAAACCATCGATGGGTTTAGCTCTGCTTTATGATTTACTGCCGTTCAGGGGGCTCTGGGCTTCAGCAAAATGCTGCAGCCTCTCCCTGTCCTGCTACCTCTAGTGACAGCGAGCCAGAAATCTTCTCTCCGAACTCTGTCACAATTATAATAATGATAAAAAATAAATAAATAAAAAGCTGCGCGATACTTTTAGTTCTCAATGAACTAAAAGGGTGATGTCGAGCATTCTAGGTAGTTCATTGTTAGTGTGTATGAGCAGACCGCTTACACTAACAATCTGCAGGACTCCTGCATTGCACCCATGATCTGATGCTAGGCAATGCTATGCATGAATAATAATAAATAGAATATCTTTTTGCAGGTAAAAAAGTGATTATTATTAAATAACCACTTGACCTGCAAAAAGATATGCATTATTAAAAGGTTTACTTATCCTTTAAAAAGAGGGAATAAACCCTGGATGCATTTTACTTCCCCCCCCAGCAAAGTAAAAGCATAATGGGCAAGTATGTATAGCATACTCGCCCATTATGTTGCACTTGCCTGCAAACAAAGCCTGCAATGTCACCGTATCCACCTCCACCCCTCCTCTTCCTTCAGGGGAAGTGGACTCCAGTTCTGACTGATCGGCGTCGGGCGACATCACTCCCACACATGCCCACCGGTCATGGCACAAGCCCTTTAGAAACCGTATGATCGTGCCCTTTCTTCAGTGCACATGCGCAGATGACGTCAGTGCATAAGGTAAATATCTCCTAAACTGTGCATGTTTAAGAGATATTTCCAGTACCTACTGGAAACCTTATTATAGGGTTACCTGTAGGTAAAAAAAAGTGTCCACATGTTGCATCTTACAATGTGCTGCACTTCTGTCCTTCCTAGTCTGCAATTCTTAGAATCTCCTGGCAATATGTTTTTGGAGACAGATAAGTTGAGGATATTCATTGGACAACATGGACTTTCAGCTTTTATTCTTATTAGACTTTACATTGGAATTTCACAGTAAATGGTCACAACTAGGGTTGCCCCGATACCACTTTTTTAGGACTGAGTACAAGTACCGATACTTTTTTTTAAATGTGTCCCCAAATGCAGCCATGTATGGTCCCCCACATAATGCAGCCATGTATGGTCCCCCACATAATGCAGCCATGTATGGTCCCCATACCTGTATATATGATGCCGCCGCCGCCATTAATCCCCTGCATTACAGCGTAACGCCGTGCACGCATTACAAGATTCCGTTGTGAATACTTGTAAAGCGCGCGCCGCCATGTATAGACACTCCCCTTATCGGGATTGGAGGGATCCGTCCAATCACGAGAAGGGGAGTGTCTATGCATGGCGGCGCACGCTTTACAAGTATTCACAACGGAAGCTTGTAATGCGTGCGCGGCGCTACGCTGTAATGCAGGGGATTAACGGCGGCGGCATCATATATACAGATATGGGGGACATACATGGCTGCAATATGGGGGGCGGGGCAAGTATTCTATTTTAGTATCGGGGGTATTTGCGGGAGTACAAGTACTCCCGCAAATACTCGGCATCGGTCCCGATACCGATACTAGTATCGGTATCGGGACAACCCTAGTCACTACCAGTGTAGCGCTGATACTATATGTGGAAAACTTAGACCATATGTGACCACACTTCTGTGCTTAAAGGATAAGTTCACCTTTGTAAAAATAAATGCATATCTTTCACCGTCTCTTTGCGACCTTGAGGCGACTGATCGCCACGAGGCTATGGGAGAGACTTCCCAGAGTAAGCTTTTGGAGGTTTTACCTCTGAAATATTTTTTTGGAGATTTGACGGCTCCACGTACAATCATGCGGAAGGGCGGCCCAGGTGTGCAAAATCACGAACCTGTACGTGATTTTGTGCACGCTCGCGCTTTGATTGGACTCAGCAGGAGCCAACCAGCGGGCGCGGTGGCCGTGACCTACCAATCGGTTCTGTGGAGAGACGTATCAGTGATGTGCAGATGTAAACAAAGCACACTGCTGATCGGTCAGGGAGCAAAGCTGAATCACAATCTCATTTCCTCTAGTGGGACACTTCCCACCAACAATAATTAACCCCTTGATCGCCCCCTACTATTAACCCCTTCTCTGTCAGTGCCATTTATACGGTGATCAGTGCATTTTTATAGCACCAATTACTATATTGGGGTCACTAGTCACCGAATAGTCATTTAGGGTCAGATTTGTCCGCCACAATCCCGCAAAAAAAAAATCCCTAAATCTATCCTGTAGTTTGTAGACACTATAACTTTTGCGCAAACTAATCACTTTACGCTTATTAGGATTTTTTTTTACCAAATATATGTAGTCAAACACATATTTGCCTAAATCGATGAAAAACACACACACACACACACACACACACACACACACACACACACACACACTAATTCTATTTGGGTACAGTGTCGCACGACCATGCCATTTTCAGTTAAACTTCAGTAAAACTGCCTCCCCTGCTGCTGCACACTCTGGACAGCCTGGTCATCCCTTGCAAGATGGAGCCCTTAGGCAACATGTCTCCTCCGGATGGAGGAATCGCCAAGACTGACCAGAGGGACCACCTTAAAAAAAGGATTAAATGGCAATGTGTTTCTTGTGTAGGAGGAGGAGCTCCATCTCTCAAGAGTTGACCTGGAAGACTTGGGGGGGGGGGGGGGGGGACATTTTAAGCTGTATAATTCTGTCTTTAGAGGATAGGAGAGTTATTTTATAGGGGTCACTAAGCTCAGACCAATTCGATTCCATTGGCAATATATCTATGGAAGTACATTTCACTTGGACAGCATTAAATCTAGAGTTGGAGTCTGTTACAAGATCAGATTAGCAAATTGATCTAAATTTAGAAGGGCTCGGTCTCCTTAACATTTTCTCCAAGGGTGGTACTTGGATAGAAGTTTCCAGGGATCTGAAATTGTACCCGTACAGCATGGCGAAATTGGTAGTAGAATGGTTGGGCAAGTCCAAGTCTATTCGCAGTAGGTAAAAATGAAATGAAAATAAATCCGCGCCAAGTAGGTGAGCAGCTACAAAAACCAATAGACAAGTGGAAAGTGACAAACAAAACAAATTGTAGCGCTGAGTGATATCCCAAATGTATAAATGAACTATATATCTAAACAGAAGGACATTACCATAATATTATGAATATTACCAAAAGTGTTGAACCCTGAAGAACATATGCTCAGAGGGTCGAAAAAAGCTTGGTATGAGCACTGGATAATATCACTGCGAGACCAAATATTCAATGGCAATGAACAAATGACTTCAAACACACCAACTAATGGAGCAGATGTACGTGCTTGGAGGTGGTGACCCACCGACGGTCAAAAAATGAACCAAATGGATGTTGGAAAAAGTGAAAAGTAAAAAATACTAGGGGCAATCCAGGGGAGTTGCCTTTGCTAGGGGTCATATTGTAAATTTAGGTGTGGTGGTCAACAGTGGGGGCATACCCCAGACAATGCAACATACTGCGAAACGCATAGTGCGATACTGTAGGCAATGAGTGTTTATTGTAGGTGGAAACGCTTACATGAATGTAGAAAGACAGCACTTAATTAAATATGCACAGCAACAGTGGCGTTGCGTTTCGCAATTTACGTTTTCCAACCCATGTTTGCATAGGACTTTTTTCACCTATTGGATATTCATGTTTCCAACTCGCATATGTTTTTGTATTCAATCATCCATTTTGATGGTACACCATTCACATTGGTGATTTCAAAATTTATACATTTGGGATATCACTCAGCGCTACAATTTATGTTTTATTCGCAGTAGGTAGAAGGACTTAAAGCCTTGTTGGGTATATAGGCAACATATGGTACTTTACCCCTTATAAGTACCACCAGTCCAGGTCAGGCAGGGAATACAATTCGTGAAGGGTGGGGTTATTAGGGGAAACTACCAACATTCCGTGGAGATTTGAGCAACTATTGCTTGGAACAGAGAGAGAATGAGTTGCGTATAATTGATGTACCCCGATGGGCTGGCACACAACCCCTGTAGATAATGTTATGAAGTGTAGCGCCCATGTACTTCCAAGTACGGGTGCTAGTAAATTTAAGGGGATGATCAGAGTGTAAAGTGACCGATCTCAATTCTGATTAATGCAAGGCCCTCTGTGGGCTCATTCTGTTGTGCCGGGGGTGTGCCACCCCGGGACAACAGGTGGCAGCAGTGGAAGTTGAGGTTTGGGTGTTCTCTCCAAGCAGCCAATCAGGAGGCCTGAGCCTCGCTGGGCATGCTGGGAGAGGGTAGTTTTTTTGGGGCAGTTCTTCCTGGAGTGTGGCACTCACCTTTAGGGTGACCACATCACCGCACCCCGAGCGTTATGGCCTACCAGGCCGGGGTGTGGGTGCTACGCAGTATTCCTGGTTCCGGAACATCCAAGCAGTACGGGGACCCAGTGATTGACTGGGTTCTCACCTCTAGAGATCCCAAGCAAGTTTGGCTGTTCGGTGGGGAGTCCAGTTGAGGAGCGCCATTGAGAGGCTGGTGGTCCAACAATATTGAGACGAACCATCGGGGATCTGCCTGTGGCAGAGGCGCTTTTCTGACGGTCACCAAGAAGAGTCTGTGGCAGAGACATTCTTAAGTTCCGAGTGATACTCTGGCTGCCAGGTTGGTGAGAGAGACGTGTCCAGGTACACTATACCCACTCAGGCTGGAATGGTAAAAGAAAACTGATTGTTGGAGACAGGATTGTTTCCATATCCAAGGCCTGAATCTGCTGTTCTCCTTCCAACCTTTGTCTATCCTTCCCATCACTTGTTAACTGTTCTAACCCGGCTGGGTAATAAAGAGCACATATAAAGAGACTTCCTATTTGTGGACATTCCTTTGCTGCTATTGCATTTCATCGTTCACCCTAGACACTTCCCCGGAGCCATGAGGTCACATGCCATCCCAATTCTAACCAGCAGCTCCTTCGGGGGTGAGTGCTACAGAAGGGTTTCTATGGAGGTAATAGTCTCTGTGGTGGTACAGGCATTAGCAGAAACAGGGTGCAGCCAATCATGGATATGGACCAATTTAGAAGCTAAATAGTATAAAGGTAGAAATTAGGGAAAGCCAGCCCTGCTAAGAGTCGAAAGTCTGGGTTTCAAGCGCTATTCTAGGAGGGTTAGAATCGCAGTACAAATAGTCATTTTTTTTAATGAATTGACACCATTTTGTACGGAGAATTGGCTGGCACATATAGCGAGAAATAGCATTTTAACAATGTTGGTCAATACCCCATTAAAACTAGGGGTAAATCCATCCATTGCTTGGTTTAAAGCTGCAGCTGGGATAGCAAAGAGCATAAGTCATTAGCAATATATAGTGATAAAGGTAGTTAAACCTAGATACCTAAAGATCTAAAAAGGAAGGGACGGTAAAGAGCAGTTTTATCCATACTAACATACAGGCCTGAAGCCATAGAGTTCTACTTGAAAAATGTAGGGCCATTCAGCACTGTCAAAGGCTTTACAGGTGTCTAGAAAAGCAATAGCAGGGGTAGGATTGCAGTCATGGGGGTATTGCAAAATATGAACCATGTTCATTCTAGTGGTGCGACCCGGTATAAAAGCCGACATGATCACTCTTTACTAGCCTCACAAGTACCTTATTGAGACGCTTTGCCAAAACTTTTGCTAGGATCTTTACATCCACATTAATAAGGGAGATTGGGCAATAACAGTCACATTTAGGCGGTCTTTGCAAGGCTTCAGTAAAAGAATCAGAGCATAGAGGGCAAGGGGATCCTGGCTTCCATAGCTGTATTCAATGTATGAAGAAAAAGGACAAAATGGTAAAAAAAAAATATGTGAAATTAGGCATACCATTCAGACAGGAATCCATTAGTACCATGGTAGCATCAGAGTCTATAGGTATTTTATTTGCACTTGATTGCATGTTTAGGGATACTTAAAAAGGTGTGCACAGGGGGTATCTCTCAGTTTATTAATCTCATGAAACCATCATAAGAAAACCCCCACCCCAAAAAAAAGAAAACCCCCACCCCAAAAAAAAAAAAAAAAAAACACTGTACAGGGTTTATCCTATGTGATCGGTGGATGCAAATTATAAGCAAGGCATCATATTTAGGCCATTTAGAACATACAGTATTTGAATGACCAAATGTGTGCTGGCATGGGAAATACCCAAGCAAGACTGAAAATCATGTGCTTTTTATGCACACATTTGTGCTACGATGCAATAAAAAAGTTAAGGCAAAAAAAAAGCTACAAAAATCCCCTTGCAATCAACATAAGAGGAACTACAATTGCTTCATAATGGCTTTTCTACTGGATAACATTTTTTTGGTGTACAAACCGATCTTTTCTTTTTTATTACTTCATATACTATACAATCTTTATGTGACAAACATTTAAAACACTGGGTACGTTTATGACCATGAATTTGCAGCGCATCCCTACCAAACTACTGGCACAGTTGAAATCGCATCACTGTATACCAACTTCAGAAGTTCAAGACTGGCAGGCACTGGGTTAAATATAAAATTATATTCTAACTTTAATGTGATGTGGGAGTCTCTCGTATACCATCTGGCTGGTTATACGCTGCCCTGCAAAACCAGATCTTCTCCAGGTTATTCCAATGTAATAATCTGTACTTTTGAAATGAAGTGTACAGGAAAAGAAAAAAAAAAAAAACTTTAAAAATGATCATAGTCCAAGAGGGGCGAGTCCCTTGGCCAGAAGAAACCTAAAATAATCCCTGCACCCCAATTACTTTTTTTTTGGAAAGCAAGTCTGTTTTATTGATTTTTGTGTACTGGTTTAATGGCAAATTGCAGACAACGCATAAACATAATTACTTTAATTATAAAGAGCACTGGTAGTTCCAGAATTGTGCGATGCTTAAAGCATTGATTTACAACTGGAGTGTAAAATCTGGCGCAGCATAGAAACCAATCAGCTTCCAGTTTTTTTTTTTAATCAAAGCTTAATTGAACAAGCTGCACCAGATTTTGCACTCTTCAGTTTTAGTAAATCAACTCCTAAATGTCACTCAGAATATATTACTGTATGCCAGTAAGAATTTCCCAGAAACCCTTGTGTGGAGAGCTAAAGAAAAGTCACACATAAGCACTTGTTTTCTGCAACAGATGCATTATGGATTTGTATGAGCTGTATTAATGCACTCTCTGTTTCAATAGATTTTCAGTTAAACACTTATAAAGCTTTCTTGTTCTTTCTTGGCTATGTATAGCATTTATTTTCTTTAACATAGATGTAACATGTAGAATTCAATGTGGTTTTCCATGGAAGTGTGTTAATGAATGTGCCTTATGGATACATACAGTATACACACACAAAACAGCATATTGTAAGAGATTCTGGGGCCCAACAGCAACTTCCATTGTTGCCAGTTTTCCCTACACTGGTTGCCTTCTTTCTAAGCTTTTCAACCTTTCCTCAAATTCTAAGAATAGTGCAAGTTCTGGGGCTTATAAACATACATGTACAATATACAGCGATTCAAGAATGTAGAAACCAAAAGGCATAAAAATGAAGGTGGGACGAGGACAAGCATGAAACACTTAATCTAGACAAATACAACCGACATCTGCCTGGCCTTAGGGCTCCATGCACACCAGTGTTTTTTAGGCTACAAAAATGCTGGAAAAAAAATGTAAAATAAAAAACCGCTGGTAAAAGCATTTTGTAGTAGCAGTGTTTAGGAGCTTTTTGCAGTATAAAGTGAATAAAAAGCGCAAACATTTTTTTTCTGCTCCTAGATGCTGAATTTTAGAAAACGAATAGCCTAAAGTAGTGTGCATGAAGACATAGGATAACACTACTTTGCTTCTAGGCCCTCAAAAAACAAAAAAAAAAAAAAACAAAACAGCTAGTGTGCATGGAGCCTAAAGCTGTTAAAAGGCTACATTTGACAAAATAATGCAGCAGCCAACTAATGATTAACCACTTCAATACAGGGCATCCCCCCTTCTTGCAATTTTTAGCACCGTCGCTTTTAAAGCGGGGGTTCATCCAAAAATAAACTATCTGACATTAGCTACATCCCTCCAGCATACTGCCAACATCTTTTGTTCGGTACTTATCGTTATACGAGCCCTTGTTATCCGGCTCCGAGCGGGGGATTACTTCCGGGTATAGGCGTTCCTAAGCGAAGAGGAGTTGATTGACGCGCTGTTAAAGCGCGTCACGCCTTCCAGAAATACCCGAAGTGACACTCGGGTGTTTACGGCGCCTGCGCAGTCAGCTCTACACGGCAGGCGCCGTAAACGCCCGAGTGTCACTTCGGGTATTTTCGGAAGGCGTGACGCGCCTTAGCAGCTGTCGATCAACTCCTCTTCGCTTAGAAACGCCTACTCCCCTCAGGATTCCCTGCTCGGAGCCAGATAACAAGGGCTCGTATAACGATAAGTACCAGAAACAGCATACTGCAGATGTTAGCAGTATGCTGGAGCTAATGTCAGAAAGTGGATTTTTGGGTGAACCTCCGCTTTAAAATGACACTGTACCCACATTTTTTATAATTGTTCCCACAAAGCTTTTTGGTGGCATTTGATGACCTCTTAGTTTTTGATTATTGTTTAGCAAATAAGAACCCCAGTTTGGGGGGATCTTTGTTTAGGTTAGAACTATTTTTTTTTTTTTTTAAACATGCAATATCTACTGCAGCAGCCCTGATTCTTTTTCCCCCAGTCCCCCACCGGCGCTTCTAGCTCCTCTTGACCAGTGCTTGCTCTTGAGCCCCATCCTCTCAACATACTAGCTGTGATTGACAGCAGTGGAGAGAAAGAAAGAAAAAGTGAAAAAAAAAAAAAAAAGGAGAAAGATCCAGGACAGCCAAGGCTCCTGTGCTCATCGCTGGATCAAGAGGGAACTTGTGCGTAGAATACTTGAAGGTAAAAAAAACAGCCTTTCCACCAACCACTTTAACTCCAAATGTCCATGAAGAATCCTAAAAAACAAACACTTTTTTTTTTAGGGGGAAGCTTGTCATTTCACTGGACCACTGAATCATACCACACTGGCCATCAGTTTTCAGACAACTAATAATGGAACATTTTACATAAACTAAAGTTACGACAAAGCATCTGCACAAGATACTGTACGCATGCAACTATGAATTTTACCTTCTGTCTTACCTCTTTAGGTCAACAGTTGTGACATTAAACACCACTCCCTTCAGCCACAAGATCATAAAAAGTCTCTGGGAGAATGGGCAGTTTCCAATGCTCTCCCCATCACTGCCAGCCTAGAGAAAAAAAAAAGGGAAGGTGTCATTACAGTATCCAAACTGAATTAATGTCAATGCACACAGAAAGACAACAAGATAATGTTTCAATACAACATTGTTTCCTTATGGAATACATAACTGAATACTCTTGTGCTTTTCACATACTTGTTTTGTTTTTTAAAAGGGATCTCAGGCTGAATTCACATCTGAGCGTTTTGTCGCCTGAAGCACGACGCTCAAAGTTGCTAGAGGGAAAAAACAATATTCTCTATGGAGATGGTTCACATCTCCAACGCAAAACGTCGAACACCGAAAGAACGTCGAACAATTTCAAACAAGTCCCGGACCCTTTGACGCGCGAATCGGGTGGCTTGAGCATTTTACATTGATGCCAATGACCTGTACAAAACCGCGGGGAAACCACAATTTGTCGCGGCAAATCGCGGTAAAATACGCCGCAAATAGCCTACGCTTAGGTGTGAATGCAGCCTCAGGGAAGCAATTCCCCACCCTCTATTTGCTGTTTGTTTTTAGTTTTTTTTAAACCACCAACCTAAAATCACAACCTTTACTTCAGGGCCAGGCCACACCACATGCAGTCCAGTGCATTTTTTTTTTCTGTGCTAGAAAAAGTAATTTTTCTAGCAATTACAGATTTTTACTTGTAAACAAAAAAAGTGTCAGAAAAAAGCCTAGTCTTACATTACAAAAGATGCTTAGGCACTTATTTAATTATTCTAAAAAACAGTACGAGATGGAAATCCCCTTTGAGTACCAGATTCAGGCTTCATTACAAAAACACCAAGCCCTAATCTATTCCACTTCACCCAGTTATAGCAGGGCACTGCACAATCTTTTCACATTCTGCTTCCAGAAGAGTATAACCTATTCTTAGCACATCACCTATCCCCTTATCTTCCACAAGTAGCTATGAATCCTAGTAGAGCCAACCAAATAGAGGTCTATACTTAACATACCTGAGTAAATAAAGAACAGCGATTCATTTATTAAAGGGTTATTAAAAAAAAAAAAAAATTCCTTTAAAATAACAAACATGTTACACTTCCCTCCACCGTGCAGTTCGTTTTGCACAGAGTGGCCCCCGGTCAACGTCTTCTGGGGTCCCTCGGCAGCAGTCTCTGGTCTTCCCCGCAAGTATTGACCACAGTCGAGAGAGCTCACATGGTGGTGAGTAATTGCGGGCGCGCTGCCGTGATACAGCGAGCGGCCATAGCCGCTCACTGCATCACTCGGCCCCGCCCATATACGCGCCACATCACTGGATGTGGTCGACAGCAGCGCCAGCCAATGTCTGCGCTGCTCTCAATCCATTCGCTCCAGCCCATCAGTGGCCAGGCTAAGCGGCAAAGAGGATCTCAGGACCGCGTGGGACTTTCGAAGGGTCAGGTAAGTACAACGAGGGCTCAGGGGGGCCGGCAGCACCAGATGTTTTTTCAACTTAATGCATAGATTATAAGTGATAAGGTGAAAAAAATTTTTTTTTACAACTCCTTTAACCGGACACATTATATAGCACTTCATAGAATGATTCACACCAATACTTGTCCCAAAGCAGCCAATAACCCTACCACATTTATGCAAGCATATACTCTAGAATACCATTGTCCAAACTTTTTTCAATGAGGGCCAGCCTTGATGAACTGAACATGCGCGAGGGCCGACCATTTTGCCTGACATTCTTTAAACCATTAAAATTCGATCGAAGTGTGTTCGTTCAAGCACCCATATCACGGCCCAACAAGAATTCTCTTGCCTTTGTGTGGTGAAGAGATGAGCTTGGGGTGTGTTATTTGGATATACTGTATTTAATCGGCTTATAACATGCACCCTTCACTTTAACCACTTGCCCACGGTGTCATAGTAAAAAGACGTCATGACTTTAAAGATGGATATCTCGGTAACGGCAGCAGCTGCTGCCACAACCGAGATATCCATCTTTTCCGTGGGCAGTGCTGTACACGATAATGGCGGTCCCAGCGGCGGATTCGCCGCAAGATCGCCGTTATCGGTGGCGGGAGAGGCCCCCCCCCCTCCCGCCGCTCTCCGCCGCTTACCGGAGCCGTCGGTAACGGCGGAGGCGATCGGGTCCTCTTGCTGGCTGTGTTGGGATACGAGTGAGGGAAAAATCGCCCCCACCCGTCCCCACAGCTCTGCTGGGCGGAAGTGACGTCAAAACGTCAGTCCCGCCCAGCGTCTTAAAGAAACATATTTTTTTTTCTGAAATTTGAAAAATGACTTTTTTTTTTGTTCTTTTTTTGCATTTAAGCCTAAATATGAGATCTGAGGTCTTTTTGACCCCAGATCTCATATTTAAGAGGACCTGTCATGCTTTTTTCTATTACAAGGGATGTTTACATTCCTTGTAATAGGAATAAAAGTGATAATTTTTTTTTTTTTTTTTTTTTATTTATTTCGATGTATAAAATTATAAACTAATTAAAAATAAATAAGAAAACAAACAAAAAAAAAAATGTAAAACGCCCCGTCCCGACGAGCTCGCGCACAGAAGCGAACGCATACGCGAGTAGCGCCCGCATATGAAAACGGTGTTCAAACCACACAAGTGAGGTATCGCCGCGATCGTTAGAGCGAGAGCAATAATTCTAGCCCTAGACCTCCTCTGTATCTCAAAAAATGCAACCTGTAGAATTTTTTAAACGTTGCCTATCGAGATTTTTAAGGATAAAAGTTTGACGCCATGCCACGAGCGGGCGCAATTTTGAAGTGTGACATGTTGGGTATCATTTTACTCGGTGTAACATTATCTATCACAATATATAAAAAAATTGGGCCAAATTTATTGTTGTCTTATTTTTTTATTCAAAAAAGTGTTTTTTTTTTTTCAAAAAAAGTGCGCTTGTAAGACCGCTGCGCAAATACGGTGTGACAAAAAGTATTGCAATGACTGCCATTTTATTCTCTAGGGTGTTAGAAAAAAAAAATATATAATGTTTGGGGGGTTTAAGTAATTTTCTAGCGAAAAAAACTGTTTTAGTCTCGTAAACACCGAATCTGAAAAACAAGCCCGGTGGGCAAGTGGTTAAAAAGGAAGTTTCAAGGAAAAAAAAAAAAATCGTATATTTAACCACTCAGTGACCGCTGCACGCCTATTTACGTCCACAGAAGGGCAAGTACAGGCAGATGGGCGTATATATACGTCCCTGCCTACTAGCAGGTCAGGGGTCCGATCGGGACCCCCTCTGCTGCGTGCGGCGGTCGGCTTACCTCCGGGAGCGATCCGACTCGAGGAGGCGGCGATTTGTTTCTGTCCGCCCCCTCGTGATCGCTCCCAGCCAATCCCGTGCGCCGCCGCGTGTCACTTCCTCTGCCTGTAAAATGTAAACATAGGCAGAGGAAGTGATGCAGCTCTCATCTCAGCGGTATTTTCAAACCGCCAAGAGGACAGAAGAGTCACAGTAAGTCACACCTAACACTACACTGACACCAGTACACATAGGCACATTTAACCCCTTGCGATCACCCCCCTGTCACAGTGTCACTGAATGCAGTGATCATATATGTACTGATCACTGCATTTAGTGTCAGTGTGACAGGCAGTTAGCGTTGGGTCCAGGGTAGCCCCCGTACCACCCCAAATAAAGTTTTAACCCCTTGATCACCGCCCTAGTTAACCCTTTCACCCCCTATTGCCAGTGTCACTAAGATCATTTTTCTGATCGCTGTATTAGTGTCACTGTTGCTGCTAGGTAGCTAATTTTTTTTATTGCGATTTCTTTTTACTAAAGACATGTGGCTGAATACATTTTGGCCTAAATGTTTGACTAAAATTTTGTTGCTCTATTTTTGTTTATAGCGCAAAAAATAAAAATCGCAGAGGCGATCAAATACCACCAAAAGAAAGCTCTATTTGTGGGAAGAAAGGGATGCGAATTTTGTTTGGGAGCCACATTGCACGATCATGCAATTGTCTGTTAAAGCGACGCAGTGCCGAATTGTAAAAACTACTCTGGGCATTTAGCAGCATATTGGTCCAGGGCTTAAGTGGTTAAGAAAAAAAAAAAAAGAAGAAGAAGAACTGAAGCAAAATAAGGGTCAGTGCCCATCAATGTAGCCTTATCAGTACCCATCTGCAGCACCCACCGTTGCCATTAATGCAGCCTGATTTATACCCATATGCAGCCCCGGAGGAGATGAGCGCCAACAGACATACAGGAGAAACTCCTGTTTTCTTGGTGGCCTCTTAATACAAAACAGTCGTCCAATGGCAGTTTTAGTAAATATAAACTGCTAAATACCTTTTCTCATCAGCAGTTTATAGCAGTCTTGGGACTTTTATCAAAGTCCAGGTAAGCACTGGTTAAAGCTTGTATGAGGAGTTTTCATTCTGCCCTGATTGTCCTATGAGGCTGCAGGACCCTAACCCTCTGTCTGGGCAGTGCTGATTAACCCTGTGCTGATCACATGCAAAAAAAAAAAAACACAAACCACACCTCTCGGCAAGTGCTCAGTTTGGTGTGTATTGCTAGAGTGACTTCAAAAACGATCTGTTCCATCAGCCGATGGATTGGGGACAGTGGAAGAAGGGGAGGATCAGAGAAGACCGACTCAAGCAGCCTTTTTACACAGTGCCGAGGATTAACCCCCTATGCACCACAGTGAGTAGAACAAGCATGCTTTACCGCATATACAGACTGATTTTACAGTTGTGGGTTTAGTAACATTAAGTAGTCTTGGCTGTGTCCAACATATCCAATTTTAAAACGTGAATGTATTAAAATTACAGATGAACATGCATGTAAATACAAAAAGCAAAAGAATTCTTAAATTCACAGAACATTTTAGAACATTGTAGCACATGGAAACAGGAAAAAAATAAAAAAAAAACACCCACAACATTCATTTTTAGGGAGAAGCTATTAACTCCATTCAGCCTGGGTCCCTGGTGAGATATGAACACAGCACCCAGATCTGCAAGAGGGCTAATCACTTAGCACGGTTCTGCCAAAGAAATATATTCAGTCCTATTAGCAGTAACAAGTGATAATGTCAGGGATATAGAGACTGGCTCACTTCACACACAAAGATCTGTATTTTCCAGAGGCGCAGAAGACTGGAAGGCCTGTGCTCTAAGTGCCAAAATTAAACAGAAACCTGATGCGTCTGAAAGAGGCCATTCTGCTGGTGAAACTTTCCAGATGTGCCCGATGATCCAGGCTACAGAAGTATACTGTCTCCGTTTATAAAAACAACAGAATAAAAAGAGTGGCCGTTATACAAGACCTTTATATAATTAGAACAAGCAAGAAAACACAGAAGGCAAAACAATATAGACTTGCATCATGTTCAAAAAGGGCCCATCTGTAAAAAAAAGTTCCAATACCACTAATAAAAAGGAGCACAAACATTCATATATATCTAGCCTTAAACCAGACCATAGCTTTGCTTGGGGGGGGGGGGGGGGGGGGGGGGCCCAGATTTTCCTCTACAAGCATGGATATGCAGAGATATTGATAGTCAGAAGAGATGGGGGAGATTTCTAGTGCTTACAGGTGCATCTTAACCACTTAAGGACCTTGGGTGTTTTTCAGATTTGATGTTTACAAGACTAAAACATTTTTTTTTGCTAGAAAATTACTTAAAGCCCCCCAAACATTATAGATATAATAAATATATAATCACTATTGAATAAAAAAAAAAAAAAAAAAAAAAAAAAAAAAAAAAAAACACAAAAAAAATTTGAAAAAAAATTTAAAAATAAAAAAAAAAAAAAAAAAAAAAAAAAAAAAAAAAAAAAAAAAAAAAAACAACAAAAAAAAACCACAAAAACAATCCGGTAAGCGGCAAAAGGGGGGCCCCTCTCCCGCCGCTGAAAACGTGAGGAAAAAAACAATGCCAAACACCCAAAATTTTGAAAGGACCGCTAAACTAAAGATGGATACCCGAATCGCAAAAAAACGAATGTACATGAGTGACTAAAGAAAAAAAAAACCATAAAAATGTTTTTTAAACCACACAAATAAATTTGCCTGCAGCTGCTTTTTTTAAAAAATGAAAGATACCTGTCCTGGACCAGCCGTCAGCAGCAGAGGATAGCTTGCCCTCACTCGCATGCCCCCCACACATGAGCAGGCGAAACGGGAAGCTCCGGATCGCCTCCGCCGCTACCGCCGGCTCCGGTAAGCGGCAGAGGGGGGCCCCTCTCCCGCCGCTGATAACGGTGATCTGGCGTTGAATCCGCCGGAAACAACCGTTATCTTTTACAGGACCGCTCATGCTAAAGATGGATACCTCGGTTGTGGCAGAAGCTGCTGCTGTTACCGAGATATCCATCTTTAAAATACCGATGTACATGAGTGGGTCCTTAAAGCGGATGGCCCATTAAAAATGTTTTTTAAAAGCCAGCAGCTACAAATACTGCAGCTGCTGATTTTTTAAAAATAGGACACTTACCACCTGTCCGGAGACATCAGAGTCAAACCAGCGGCGTCAGCAAAAGCAGAGGACGAGCGTTCGCTCGTCCCACCCACGAACTCTCTCCCCTGAAAGCTCCCCCCTCCATCCACGGTGAGGGGGAACCAGGAAGTGAAGCGCTGCGGCTTCACACTGCCCGGTTCCCTATGGCGCATGCGCGAGTCGCGCTGCGCCCGCCGATTGGCTCCCGCTGTGTGCTGGAAGCCGAGAGCTCCCAGCACACAACAGGAAAAACCCGACTTTTGCCCAAGACTGCGGGCCGAGAGTGGGTGCAGATACCTGTCCAGAACAGTAGTGACAGAAAAGGTATCTGCACCCCCCTCCCCCCTGAAAGGTGTCAAATGTTACACCGGAGGGGGGGAGGGTTCCGATCAGCGGATCTTCACTTTAGGGTGGAGATCCGCTTTAAGTGGTTAAAAGGCAATCACACTGCTAAACATGTCATGAGGCACAATTATATTTGTACTCAGAGTCTTAGGTAATCATGCTAGGGAAAGGACTGGGGATAAACAGGGAAAAACCTGCGGAGGGAAATTGACCTGAGGTGTGCCGGGGTCACGTGGTCAGTATGCCTAAAAAGGGGCCAAAAATGAAACCATAGGACGAGGTAGCGAAGGGATTGAAATGAAAGTAACTGAATGTAACCACAAGCCCCCAATGCAAGAATGCCTGTGACAGACATGTGGAACTGGGATATATCCGGAAAAGAAAGCCAACTGCTGCCCACCTAACTTCTCAACAACAAGAATACAAACCCCTTGACGAATGGCAGCAGAAACTGCACCTGTACTGAAACCACGGCCCGGAGTAAATGTTGAAGTGCTATCCTAGTTAGGCAGCAGGGAATGACTAAGTGTCATGCCCTGTGCTAGCAGGGAAGGGTGTACTAGGGAAAAGGAAAAGTGGCCTATCCCTGAGAACATCTGCAACGGTCTGGTGCCCAGAATGTCCAGAACCCAGCTTGAAAAACCGTTGTTTTCTTTTGCCACTTGCAGCTCAAACGCAAGTAGGTACTGGCATGTTTGTGAGAAAAGAACCCAGGATACCGAGATAGGAACGCCTGGAAGATATCCCAGGCCGAGTCACAAGCTTTCCAGGCTGAATTGACAAGGACTTGAAGATCAAGCTTCATCTATAACAAAATCAGAATATACAAGGAGGGCGTGCAACCATGTAACGAAACCCGTAACTGGAGAAGGATGGATGGTGGCAAAATCTGCGATATCTGCTGCCTGTGACATGAACTCTGCAAAGAACAACATTGTTAAACAAAACATGACCAACGAGCCCCAACTTACCTTAGGAAAAGGAAAACCCCTACCTACGTATGTGTCCGTGATTGACACATGCAGTAACGTAGAGCAGGACCGAATGCGTGTCAGTCTGCGGAACTGGCGAGGCTGAGCAACCTGAGGCAGAGCAGGCCAACAGAAAACGTAACACTGAAGCCAAGGAACCTGAAGACGTGTCGGGCAGGTGATGTAAGTAATGAGATTACGTGACGTATGAAAATGTAATGAAAGCCGTGAGAAGCGGATGAGGGGACTTGCCACCGCACAAGCCAATTAAAAACGAACATCTCAATCCGACAGTACCTGTGAACGTGACAGGTAACCAGCAGTGGAGAGTGGACATAAACTATTGTGAGGATATGAACGTGACATGTATGTACAGACTGTGCAAATGAAACGTGGGTAAGTGTAGGACTAGTGCAGCTGGACTGAGAACGTGACAACCCCATGAATGCAAAGGCCGAGCAACCTGAGGCGTGGCAGGCAAATTAAAAACGTACACTCAGGCCCGATGAACCTGAAGACGTGTCAGGTCATTGTATGAGAAATGCAACGCCAAGATGCATGAAACGTATGAGAAACGGATGAGGAGACTTGCCACTGCACAAGCCAATTAGAAACGAAATATCTCAACCCGACAGTACCGGTAGACGTGACAGGTAACCAGCAGTGGAGAGTGGCCATGAACTAACATGTATGCCCAGACTATGAAGATGAAATGTGGGTAAGTGTAGGACAAGTGCAGCTGGACTGAGAATGTGACAAACCCGTGAATTACCAAGGCCGAGCAACCTGAGGCGTAGCAGGCAAATTAAAAACGTACACTCAGGCCTGATGAACCTGAAGATGTGTCAGGTCATTGTATGAGAGATGAAATGTCAAGATGCATGAAACGAGTGAGAAACGGATGAGGAGACTTGCCACCGTACAAGCCAATTAAAAACGCTCATCGCAATCCGTAAGCACCCATAGATGTGATGGGTGATCCCCCCCCCCCCCCCCCAGTGGTGAACGCCATGAATCAAAATGAACATACCAATGCTACCGACTAGAAAACATCCCAACTGAAACCTGCATGAGAAACGTAAGTTGCATGAAACGCACACACCTGAGAACATGAAAAGCATGGGAAACAAAAACATGAGAAAACGTAAATACCTGAGAACATAAAAATACCCTGAGAAACGGAATCGTATGCATCACGACTGAAACCTGCATGAGTAACGTAAACACTTGAGAACATGAATAGCGTGAGAAACGTAACGTAAAACGCAAAGTACAAACGTAAAATTGCATGAGAAACGGAAAACATGAGAACAGAAATAGCATGAGCAACGTGAGCACCCGAGAACATGAGTAGCAAGAGAAATGTGTACACTTGACAAACATGAATCGCAACCACGCAAGAACAAGGCAAGCATGAGCCACGCGATTGCACAGAAACATGACAACCATGAGAAACGTAATCGCATGGGAGAAACGATATGCAACGTAACGCATGAGCCAGGTAATCACATGAGAAGACGCAATCGCATGAGAGCCAACCATGAGAAGCGTGAACGCATGAGCAACTACCATGCGAAGCGCAATCGCATGAGAACCTGCCATGATAAAATAGGATTTTTTATGACAGCTTACCTGTAAAATCCTTTTCTTGGAGTACATCACGGGACACAGAGCGGCAATCCATTACTATGTGGGTTATAGAGTCTACCTTCAGGTGTGGACACTGGTGTAATTAACTACACAGGAAGTTCCCTCCCTATATAACCCCTCCCATACTGGGAGCTCCTCAGTTTTTGTAGCAAAGCAATCAGTGTCCCAATATCCCCAAACAAGAGGGGCGGGAGCTCTGTGTCCCGTGATGTACTCCAAGAAAAGGATTTTACAGGTAAGCTGTCATAAAAAAATCCTATTTTCTTTATCGTACATCACGGGACACAGAGCGGCAATCCATTACTATGTGGGATGTCCGAAAGCAATGCTTACTGAGGGGAGGGAGACACAAACAACGCAGGCCGCCATCAGATGTGAGGATCTATAATGCTGCCAGATGCATACTGCGCCAAAAAGCTGCATCCTTTTGCCCTCCTATGTACCTCTGACAAGAATCAGTGAACCTAAGCACAGACGCCAAGTTGCGGCCCTGAAAATCTGCGTCATAAAGGCTCGGTAAAGCATCACGCATAAATCGCTTACTATCCTGGTACGGAGCACCCCCCCCCCCCCCCAGAAACAGGGGGAGTCCCACTCTCCGAACCACAAGCCTGAATAATACCCTGATGAATCAATCTTGAAAACAGTTGATTTTAGACGCTGCCTGCCCCTTCCTGGGGCCTCCTGGTAGCGCAATAACATCAGCTTTCCGTATCCGAGCAGCCGCTTCAGATAGGCCTTGACCCTTCTACTCCAAAGGAGAGAGTATAACCATTTTAATAGCTGAACTGAACACTGCCTGCCCACATCTAGGGTCTTCTGGCAGCACAATAAAAACTTCAGATTTCTATATCTGAACCTTCAGATAGATATTTAACTGCTCTCATCTCTACTGAGAGAAAGCAATAACCTTTCCTTCCGAAAACAAGGTTTTAAAAAAGGGGGAGGTAAGAATATCTAGATTCAAATGAACACTAGATCCTTCTAGTAAATAAGGCTGGGTGAGGATTAACATCACCCTACTAGTAAGAATAAGTATGGTTTTATACCAAGAGGTTGCCAATACTAAAACTCTCTTGGAGGCTACCACAACCAAGAACACCAATTCCCTTGTTAAAGGCTGAAGGGGAATATGGTGCATCGGCCCACAGAGCTGACCCTGTAAGCCGACAAAACTAGAGCCAATCCTCCAAGCACAAGGGCGACTAAACTGGTGGACTTATGCGCGTCACCCCTTGTATAATGGCTCGGAACAAAGAGTGTGAAGCAAGCGACCTTTGGAGGCAAGGCCGAGATCGGATCCTTGATGTAACTTAAGGCTGGCTCCGTCTCCTTTCCAAATGCAGGAATTTTATCTTTGACAAACTTCCAAGGATGCCACCATCTGTTTCATACCAGGAACATGGGCTCTCCCGATCCTGGCATATCTGGTCCTGGAGGCCAGCCTTCCTGTATGAATCAAGGAAGTGCCGTTGATTCTAAAAACCCTGATCCTGAAGAATGTGGGCTAAAATAGCCAGACCATTAATTCACCTGTTGCACGACAGGATGTAATGCCCCCTTCGAAGTAGGCCTGGACAAGATGTAAGGGACCGTGGGTCCTCTACTACCACCCCTACTGTCCCTGCACAGAAAAGGTCGTCAGGGCTATGCCAGAGTAATCAGGCCAGCTTCCACCATCCTCTAATGTTGCATGGAAGCCACAAACGCCGCGGCACTGGGGGGAGAGACATAACCAGTGACCACTGGTCCCACCAGATTACTAACACATCTACCCCGCATGCGGGTGGATCCCTTGTCCTTGACCTCAAGCTGTTCAATTTCTTGTTGAGCCTGGACGCCAATACATCTTATTTACAGGGTACTATTTCTGTGGCCCTTGGTCAGGAAAACAGTCGGGGTGTAGAGGTCCTTCTCCTGGAGACACTTGACGGCTACAGCGAATCGCCTGCCAATTCTGCATTTCATGAAATGACGAATGTCAATAGGCAAGGCACAAGCTCCTCCTTGGAAAATCAAGTAAATCACTTAATATGGTATAGTCTGATTGAACTCTGACCGAACCAACCAGCCCCTGAACGTTCAGGCCCCTAAGCCAGATGCTCCATCGGTAGCTCTAGCTGACAGATAAGGCTCCCTTGGAGCTCGACTACTTCCCCTGGGCCAAGGTCTCTTCCTGACCTGGCAAACCCTTTAGTTAAGAACCACCAAGAGGAATTCCAGCCTATCTCTGGGACCGGTTCTTTGGATAATGCTAGGTCAAGATCCACTCCTTCTAGGCCAACACAATACTGTTTATAACAGCCCTGAATAAAAGTATAGGGAACTGTCTTGAATGAAGCAGCATCTTCTCTAGTGCCTTAAGCAGAAGGCCAAAAGTAAGGAACTGTTCCTTGCCGTAACCACCTAGACCAGCTTTCTTATAGCGATGGTCTTGTCTTAGGCCAAAAGTACTCTCCTGGTGCAAAACATACCCAGCTTCTTGTCAATGAGGAATGTTTCTTTAGACTGGAATCCTAACCCAGGAGATCCAGATACCTGACCATGCTGGACACCCTTAGGTCCAGCCATGCTGCTGACTGATCCATCAACAGGAGTCTGCTTCCGTATGCCATTACTGCTATACCCTGGGCCTACAGACCTGCTAGAGGCGGGCCCTAGCACCCTGACAACCCAGACACGGAGGCTAACCCAAAAGGGCAAGACCACCAACTGGAGATAGTGCTGTTCCCCTGCACAACGCAGACAACCTCTGCAGTCCCAAGTAAATAAACACATATGCAACTGGCTCCCCATATGTGTATGTGGCAAGTGTTAAAGCCATATGCCTCAATGGAGGCGTGTGTACATGGCAGTGTGTGTTCATGGAAGCATGAAATCATAAATATGTCTCACGCCAAACATGCATATAGCATGTGTGCTCTGGAACGAGCATCCTTGCAAGCAAGCATGTGCTATAAACGTGTTATGCAACAATGTGCAACATGAACCCATGCAGACACGTATCTCTATGCAAACACAAGGCATCCTGTATTGCTTAATTAAGCCACCATGTGCAACTTTAAAGTAACCATGCATGCGATTCAGCATCTTCCATGCGATCAACATCTTATGCATTTTAAGCACTACTGTGCGGACAAGAACCCTTGTGTGACCAAGCACCCCTGTGCGTTCCAACATCCTTATGCACCCAAGCATCTTAATGCGACTTTAGGCATTTCTGTGAAACAAGCCTCTCTATGTGATCAAGTATCCCTAGGTAATCCAGGACTCTGTTGATCCAACAACCATGTGTGATCCAGCTTCTTTTTGCATTCAAGCATCTTTAAGCGATCCCTTTAGGCCTTGAGTAATCCAGGACTTGGGTAATCCTGTGTGATTCAGCATTTTTATGCCCTCAGGCCTCTTTATGCGATTCTAGGCATTTCTGTGGGAACAAGCCTCTTTGCGTGACCAAATATCCTTGGGGAATCAAGGACTTGGGTGATCATGTAATCCTGTGTGATTCAGCATGTTTATACCTTCAGGCCTCTTTATGCGATTCTAGGCATTTCTGTGGGAACAAGCCTCTTTGCGTGACCAAATATCCTTGGGGCATCAAGGACTTGGGTGATCATGTAATCCTGTGTGATTCAACCTTTTTATGCATACAAGCATCCTTTATGCGATTCAGCATTTTTATGCATACAAGCATCTTTATGCGACTTTAGGTACTTTTGTGGAAACAAGCCTATTTGTGTGACCAAACATCCTTGGGTAATCCAGGACGCTGATGATCAGGTAACCATGTGTGATCCAGCATCTTTTTTGCATCCAAGCAACTTTATGCGATTTTAGGCCTTTTTGTGGAAACAAACCTCTTCTGTGTAACCAAACATCCTTGGGGGAAACAAGGACTTGGGTGATCAGGTAATCATGTGTGATTCAGCATTTTTATGCCTACAAACGTCTTTATGCAATTCAGCATTACAAGCATCTTTTATGCGACCTCGTTTGTGGAAACATGCAGCACCATATAGACAGAAACATGTATGTTTATGCGATCCACAATAGAATCTGCTCTGTTACTTGTTTTTATCCCACATGCATTCCAAACTCATGTATGTTATGCAACATGCGGACTGGTAAAGAGGAAATTATCCTCTGCAGATGTGCGTTTCATCAATTAAGAGACATTAGCAATGTGTGCCCGCAACTGTGCATCCCTCCGATGCATTTGGTTAGCCTGAAGCCGACACCAGGCTGAGGATTATATGGAGGTCTTACTAGCCACCTATAGGAAAACCTCTTTACACTCTAAGGAGAAGATGGAGGTGTAATCAGAACCTGTAGAGCTTTTGATAGCTTCTCCTTGTTAGGCTGCAGCTCCTGTCTCCTGTCCTCTGACAGTGAAACTTTTATCCCCAAGCTTTCTAATCCCTTTGTTTCAGGATTAAAGCAGGAAAAGGGGGACACCCCCTTTTTTTTTTTTTCTTGCAAAACACATGCAGAGTGATTGCAATGTTGGGGGAAGGCTGCATTGCCTGACAGGTCTGATGGCTCAATCTATGAGCTGTTTAAGTCTCTTCAGAGGAGAATAAGGGTCCACCAGGTTCAGGTGGCGATCCCTCTTTATATTCCTACCCCTGACCTTATTCAATGGGGAGACCAAGTCCTAAGCTAAAGCAGAGGCACTTAACCCAGGTGCATCAAATAGCTGAACTTAGTCTGACAACAATGCCTGCTAATCTGCACAGCTAGATGCGAGTAGGCGTCTTAGAATAATCTCTATCCAACTCACACAAGGTGCTTACGTTTGTGTCCCCTTAGCTTTACAGAGCTCTGACGTCCGGGCCCTTTGAAGAGCCTTCTCTGCGACTGCACTGAGCCGGTGAGCACGTGCAACATGGTAGAGCCTGAAGCGGAGGAAGTGGGACACAATAGATCAGCTAACACTTAAGCTTCCGTTTTCTGGAAAGCATGGTAAGCAAAAACATCAGGCATGTCTTCTACTGCCCATAGTAGTGGAAACACAGATAAGACTTGCAACTACTCACGGAAGACAATCCTTTGTATAGGATTAAGGGCATATTTTTTATTTTTTTTATTTTTTATTTATGTACCGGCCCCTTCAAGGGGAGATATATAGGTACTGCAGCCATCCTGTCTAACAGACATGGTGGGCCAGGCTGCATGCCGGCTAGGGGAGGTATATGGGTGCCCTGAGCCATCCTGTCTCAGAAGACATAGTGGTTTACATTGCCCATGCATAGAAGCATAATATAGGCGAGACCCAAGTCCCCCACGGAGGACCTACTGTGGAACCAAGTCCCGTAGGCCCTCCTCTTACCTTCTCCACGCTGCAGTGTATTGTCAAGCAAGAGGCCCAATCTTCCCCCTTCACCGTGGGTATTGTCCTAGACCTTCAGGGACCGGGGTCCATGGCAGGAACACCAACTCCCCTGGACCTATATAGCATCCTGGCAGCAGAAAAAACATTTGGTCCTTGGAAGGCACAAAGTTCTGGAACCCAGGATCCAGCCCTCCGCAGAGAGGCATTATAGGCTAAACCTCGTTCTTCGTACCGAGGCCCGGGTACCGTCCACTTTGGCTATAAAGCACCTTGGACGGATCCGGATTTATGGGAGGTTTTTTACATCCAGCATGGATCCCTCCAGTGGAGCTCCTAAGAGCACATGTTCACTCGTGACCAACACCTTAGACACTGATGAAAAAACTGAGGAGCTCCCAGTATGGGAGGGGTTATATAGGGAGGGAACTTCCTGTGTAGTTAATTACACCAGTGTCCACACCTGAAGGTAGACTCAATAACCCACATAGTAATGGATTGCCGCTCTGTGTCCCGTGATGTACGATAAAGAAACTTGATCGCATGAGAACCTACCATGATAAAACGTGGCCACCACGCGAACGCAACTGCATGAGAACCACCACGCGAAACCCAACTGCATGAGAACCACCACGCAGACGCATGAGAACTGCCATGCGAAACTAAATCGCCTGCGAAACGTAAACGCATGAGAACTACGAACTGCGAAACGTGATCGTATGTGAACGTGACCGCATGAGAACTACCAAGTGAACGCAATCGCATGAGAACATGATCACACGAGAAAATGCTATGCGAAACATAATCGCACAAGAACTACCAATGCGAAACGCAATCGCACGAGAACTTAATCGCATGAGAACCACCATGCGAAACGTGAACGCACGAAAACTACCATGAGAAACGTAATTGCATGAGAACTACCATGTGCAACGTAATCGCACAAGAAATTACCATGCGAAACATAATCGCATGAGAACCACCATGAGAAACGTAATCGCATGAGAAATGTGAACACCTGAGGACATAACTTGCATGAGAAATGTGATCGCATGAGAACTACCAGGCGAAACGTGATCGCATGAGAAACGTAGTCGCATAAGAACTACCATGTGAAATGTAAATCGCACAAGAAATGACCATGCGAAGCGTAATCACACGAGGACTATCACGTGAAACATAATCGCATGAGAAACGTAGTTGCATGAGACACGTAGTCGCATGAGAACTACCTTGTGAAACGTGATCGAATGAAAACATGATCGCATGAGAAACGTAAACACACAAGGGCGTGACCGCATGGGAAAAGCAATCGCATGGGAAAAAACGCATGAGAAACAAAACACAACAAAAAAACGCACGAGAAACAAAAACACGCACGAGAAACAAAAAACGCACGAGAAACAAAAACAACACATGAGAAACAAAAAAACATGAGAAACAAAAAAACACATGAGAAACAAAAAAACACATGAGAAACAAAAAAACACATGAGAAACGTGAAAAAAGCATACCAAATCTGACTGAAAACATATACCACTGAGCCTACTTACTGAACACACACACACACACACACACACACATACATACATACCAACCCGAGTCCAGAGACGGGGGGGGATGCATGACAGGTGACCTCTGGACAGCAGTGTATAACAGCTCTAAGGTGTAGTATGGAGTAGACACGCATATGTGTAGTATGTGGCTGGCTGAACATGTGAATGTATGGAGCTGTGCCAGTGGTGTACTGCAAGTTCCCAGAGCTAGCAGCCACAGATCCCACCCCTCCCCCCTGATGCCACATGGAGTTGACCTAAGATTTGGAGGGTTAACAGTCAAACAGCGTGCATGTCTGATCAGAATTGTTTTTCCCATGGACAACCATGTGACCAGGACAAGAAGTGACTGACATGACAGTAATAAAACATTAAGCTTGTGGGGTGGGGAGGTGAGTGGGGGATGCACGATTCCCCGCAGCCAAGCACCCAACAACCGCCATCCCGCAACAGGGAGTAACCAACCAGTGAGACCGGCCATGGCTGCTTCAACCACCCACATGTTAGCCAAAAGCTCCCTCAGGCTTTCAGAGTAGTGTTTTGCCCTCTACCAGTACCGATAATGTAATTGTAGCAGATGGGGGTAACTGACCACCTGTGGACATCCCCCTGACCAAACCTGTACCCCGCACGAGAAGGCGGGGAGACTCCGGGCCCTCCTAACGCCCGGCCGGTCTTCCTGGCTGAGACGAAAACCCGGAAGTGACGTCAGACGGGTCGCACAGGAAATGACGACACCGGTGCTGCAAAGCTCCCACCAGAAAACCGACGCCCAGAAGGAGGGTGGGTTTAGATACCTCCCGACTCCTCCTACAAATACAGGCTGACCTGCGGTCAGCCTTACACAAACACACACCTACGTTCAATGTCAAGTATATAGCAACTTGTGTCAACATTCATTGATGTATTCCCATTGATTTCAATGAAAAAACAATCATACACACACAAAAGTACAAAGGAGTGAAGGGCATCAATGCGTTCATCTGTGAAGTTCTAGCATGCGCATGTAATAAAAAATGTTTATCTACACACACACACACACACACACACACACACACACACACACACACACACACACACACACACACACACACACACAAGATGGGAGCATAGAGGAAATATGAGCATAGCCCTGGGAGCATAGATTAAATGTGAGCATAGCCCTGGGTGTAGCTTAAAGCTGGGGAAAACAAAAATGAATATTTGGATGAATTTGTTTTATCCATCCAACTTTACAAAGCTAGATTCCAAATTTGAAGGTACAGAAAAATGAATGCAAGCATGGACAGAACTAGGGTTGTCCCGATACCACTTTTTTAGGACCGAGTACAAGTACCGATACTTTTTTTCATGTACTCGCCGATACCGAATACCGATACTTTTTTTAAATGTCATGTGACAGTTTTCAAACCACAATACAGACTAAGGATATTTTCTTTAGAATTATGAAGAACGCTAACTCAAGACATTATAAAAGAATAAAAATGAGTAAAAATTAATAAAAATGATTTTCTTGTCACGCAGTAGTAAAAAACTCAAAGAATTTTCACAGAACATGTTGATAAATACAAAAAAATTATTCTATTTAGGTATCGGGAGCATTTGCGCGAGTACAAGTACTCCCGCAAATACTCGGTATCGGTCCCGATACCGATACTAGTATCGGTATCTGGACAACCCTAGACAGTACTGTTCTAGCGTGTTGCCAACACATCTGCAGATCCACCGATATCCTCTCTTCAGTTTGGCTTCCTGTCCTGTGGAACTTAAATTCCTGTTGTGTGGCAAGAATACTCATACAGCCACTTCAGACCAAGACAGAGTCAGACTCCTACTTGTAGTTCCTAGGACTCTGAAGATTACAATCAGCATTGATTCCGGACAGGATTAAATAGATCAATCCCACCCACTCACTCACTCCTAGATGTATCGTCCTGCCCCTGCAAGCCCCCCCCCCCCCCCCCCCCCCCCCCCCCCCCAGTGTCCTGCCCCCACAGAACCCTGCACTTTATTATGAAAAACACCACCATAAAGACCTTCCTGAGCCCTACCTGTGTACTCTTAAAGCATGCCAAAACCCCTTAGCATGTTGCAATACAGGTATGGCACACATTATGTATGTGTTAGTTATTTTTGGGTTTGCCCACACTAGCTTTGCTCTTTTTAGAGTGAACTACATTCAGAAGGCCATTTAGAGAGCATTTCACAGGTTGTGAAGAAGTGTATGGCCTGCCTTAACCCCTTGAACCCTGCATTGCATATGGGTGTTAGGTGGTGCCACTTGAATGGCCACTGTTTTGTTGGAGTGCAGCAAAAACATGGTTCAACAGCAGCAGAGAGAATGCATTGCTAGGCTTCAGTACTGCAAAAATAAAAAGTGTGAAGTTCCCTTTTCATATTTATGCCATTCAACTAGTACTTGGGTCAGATATGAATATAAAATGGGAACCCCACAGATTATATATATATTCTATCTCCCGCAAAGGTTTATCAACATTCTTCAGCACTGAGAGATTCTGTCGGCTTCATGTACACAGGATGTTTTTACAGCCTCTCCTGAACGATTTAACGTGACCGATAGCAATGCACGTTTGAATCATCTGTTTTGCAGCATTTACATGCAGCTTTTCTAAAAAAAATAAAAATAAAAAAGCCAAAATACGAGGAGAGTTCAGGAGCAAAATTGAAGAAAAAATAAATAAAATGTCTAACTGCTCCTAAACGTCAGTTTACCAGAAGAGTACATGAGGCCTTAAAAACTAAGCCTTTTTCAGACACCTGTTGCTTACAAGTTAAAAATCAGTATTTTCTGCAAGAAAATTATACATTCAGCCTGCCCACACACAGTTCGCATTTCAACCTTTTTCCTGCTGAACCGTCTATGGTCGGCCCAAGTTGTTTGTCACATTCCTGGAATGTGGTAGTGACATGGTCACTTTACACCTAAGTTTGCATTTATTTTAGGACACCGTATTACAATAGAGCTATTTGGATCATGACACCCACCCTGCAGTGTGTCACAAGGCGCGCGCACAGACACTGAAGTATTATGCGCATACACTGCTGAGAAAGGCATCCTCAAACAGATGCCTTTCATAGCTTAAATAGCAGGAAAATGCAAACGTGCGATTCCAGCAGCTGCACTGTAGTATACTGTACACAAATACTGGAGAGGATCTTCAGTACTTCATGTGTTCACAGACCTTTGTAATCGCTGGCAATAATTGGACTGTCCTTCATATAAAACTAGCACAGCACTTCTAATGCCGCGTACACACGGTCGTTTTTTGCGATGAAAAAAAACGTTTTTTAAAACGTCATTTAAATTGATGGTGTGTGGGCAAAACGCAATTTTTTGTCTTAAAAAAAACGACCAAAAAAAAATTCCAACATGCTTGAATTTTTTGTGTCCTTTTTCGAAACGTCGTTTTTTGTTTCACAAAAAGTCACCGTGTGTAGCAAAGACGTCGTTTAAAATGACGTTTTTCAACCCGCGCATGCCCAGAAGCTAGTTATGAAGCGAGCTTCAATGGAAAAGAGTGGTGAACGTAACCTCGATTTTTGTGAAAAAAACGATGGTGTGTATGCAACATCGTCTTTGAAAAGTGACGTTTCAAAAACGTTTACTTCACAGAAAACGTCGTTTTTTTTCATCACAAAAAATGATCGTGTGTACGCGGCATGACACTTGTCCATGGGGAGCAGTATGAGCTGGAAATGCTGATGTGAGAATTCTCCAGCATAATGAAATCCAAAAGAAATATAGACAATATAAATACAACTCAAGTATACAGGAAGAGATTTACTCTGTCCCACCCTGCCCATTATAAGCAGAATTTGCTACAATATATGCAATAGCTACTGTAGATTAGACATATGTACTGGGATGAGGTCTGTTTCACTGCAGGAAAAGGAAATGGCCAGGCCCTGAAAGCCAGATTACCCAATAGACAGAATAAGACCATAATTAATCTCATCTTATTAAAGCCGATTAACTTCTGTGAAGATAGTGGAAAGTGTTTGGAGCCAAAGATCAAATACTGTACATTAGAATATGAAATGCAAAAGGATTAGAATATTAAATGATTTATGACACCTCCAGAAAAAAGTTGCCCATATGGGAGTTCTAATCAACAAAAAACACGGGACACAGGAGAATGACTTTAGCAATAATCCCAGTCAAACTGTTAGGCTGCGTTCACACTTCAGCGTTGTGAATCATGGGCAGATTTGTCGAGATTCTGCCTTCAATTTGAAAAAGTGTTGGTGTGAATGACAAATTGTGATACTCGCATTTGAACAACACCTAAAATAGCGATTTGGGCCTGCCGCAATTGTCACACTGCAATAGTAGCAACTCGCATTGCGTTAAGCATGTCGCTCAAAAGTTCAGGAGCTACTTTTGGAAGACATGCTTCAGGCAGTGTGGGTTGCAGCGTTATTTATCGTGCAACAATCGTTGGGGGGGGGGGGTCATTCAAAAGAATGGCATCTCAAAATGTGAGTCCTGCAATTTGTCATTCACACATCGGCACTTTCAAATCACGGGCAGAATCATGGCAAATCTGTGTACATGCAGCCTATGGGCTCGTTCATACCATACGTGCATAAAAACTGATGATAATTGACTTGCAGAGACATCAGTTTTCATGCACCTTGGACATCAGTTCACTCAGGGGGGTCACACAACAGATTCTTGCACAGGAAAAATCCACACGCGATACAGTTGTTGTGAGAACAGGGCACAAAAAAAAAAAATTGTGTCCTTGCAGAATGTGTGCTGAAAAACTGATGTTTGATCTTGTAGTTCAGTAATGTCCATTTGAAAAATCAAGAACCACAACCCTCCAGAGCTAGAGTCTAGGCTAAATAAAAATTACAATGCAGGAGACTTACACACTGGGGCTAAACGCCCAGTGTGCATGGGGCCTTAACTGTGAAACCCTTTTCTTAAAATACATTACAGGACACATACAGGATGTGTAGCTATCCAGTATGTCTGGAGCAAACTAGGCACTGCTCATCACCTGCCAATACCATCCCAACAGTGAAGCATGGTGGTGGCAGCATCATGCTCTGGGGGTGTTTTTCAGCAGCAAGGACTGGAAGACTGGTCAGGCCTGAGGGAAAGCCAAATGGAGCAAAGTACAAAAAAGGTATCTTCAATGAAAACCTGTACCACAGCACTCAGGACCTCAGACTGGGCTGAAAGGTCACCTTCCAACATGACAATGATCCTAAGCACAAGTCAGTGGCCTAAGGCAGAGCCCTGACTTGAACATCTCTGGAGAGAACCAAGAATAGCTGTCCACAGATGGTTTCCATCCAGCTGTAGTATTATGGCTGTCCACAGATGGTTTCCATCCAACTGTAGTATCAGGCTGCAACATAATAAAATTGAAAGAAAAGTGAAGGGGGTCTGAATAATTTATGAACGCACCGTACTATTATGATGAACGCAAGTGACATGCAGTAATTTCACTTCTAACTTTATAAGCTGCATACCCTTAAAGGGGTTGTAAAGGTTCGCGTTTTTTCACCTTAACCACTAGCCGACCAGCCGCCGTGGTTCTACGGCGGCAGGTCGGCTCTCCTGGGCGAGAGCCCGTAGCTCTACGTCGGTACTTTCGCGGCCGCTAGGGGGCGCGTGCGCGCCGCCAGTGGCCCGCGCTCGCCCCCGAGTCCCGCGCCCGGCATCGCCTGCCGGGCACGCGCGCTCGTTTGTTACAGAGCGGGGAACGAGAGCTGCGAGTGTAAACACACAGCGCTCGTTCCTGTCGGCGGGGGAAACTCTGATCTTCCGTTCATACAATGTATGAACGGAAGTTCAGTGATTCCCCCTAGCGAGTCCACCCCCCCATACAGTTAGAACACAATAGGAACACACTTAACCCCTTCCCCGCCCCCTAGTGTTAACCCCTTCACTGCCAATGGCATTTTTATAGTAATCCAATGCATTTTTATAGCGTTGATCGCTATAAAAATGCCAATGGTCCCAAAAATGTGTCAAAAGTGTCCGCCATAATATCGCAGTACCGAAAAAAAACGCTGATCGCCGCAATTACTAGTAAAAAAAAAAAAATTATAAAAATGCCATGAAACTACCCCCTTTTTTGTAAACGCTATAAATTTTGCGCAAACCAATCAATAAACGCTAATTGCGATTTATTTTTACGAAAAATATGAAGAATACGTATCGGCCTAAACTGGGGGAAAAAAATGTTTTTTTATATCTTTTTTGGTGATATTTATAATAGCAAAATGTAAAAAATATTGCATTTTTTTCAAAATAGTCGCTCTATTTTTGTTTATAGCACAAAAAATAAAAAACGCAGAGTTAATCAAATACCACCAAAAGAAAGCTCTATTTGTGGGAAAAAAAGGACGCCAATTTTGTTTGGGAGCCACGTTGCACGACCGTGCAATTGTCAGTTAAAGCGACGCAGTGCCGAATCACAAAAAGTGCTCTGGTCTTTGGACAGCAATATGGTCCGGGGCTAAAGTGGTTAATGCATCCTACGCATTAAGGTGAAAAAACACCTCGCTGTCAAGGGCCCCCCCATTTTACTTACCCAAGCCCGTTTCACCTGCTGTGCGCATCCCCAGGTGTCCTTTACTCCACGGAGTCTGGCCGTTGATCGGATTGCTTGATAGAGCAGCCATTGGCTCCCACTACTTTCAATCATATCCAATGAAGCGGCCACCAGGGGGCGGCACTGAGTCATACACAGTCTATGGATACAAGGTGTATGACAGGAAGCGCGCCCGCAAGCTAACCCCCTCGGGATAGAGCTTCCCAGAGGGGGTTAGCTATTGAGGGAAGGAGTTGACAGCCACTGAGGGAACCCAGAACAGGAGAATCGGGGCCACTCCGTGCAAAATGAACTGCACAGTGGAGGCAAGTATGACCTGTTTGTTATAAAATAATAATAAAAAAATAAAAAAAAAAACTTTACAATCCCTTTAAGCCCCGTACACACTGGCAGAATATCAAACAATTTCTGGTTCTGCCCGTGTGTATGACTGTCTGTCCAACAGAAGCCAGCCATTCAGCTGGCTTCTGTTGGACATGCATGCTGGAAAACCAGCAGCCAACAGTTTCTCCCCCCCCTTCAGAAAAACAAAAACACTGTAGTGTGTATCCGGCTTTAGGAGCAACGGGGACCATGTATACAGATTTATGCAGCAAGCAGAATAAAAAGAAAGTCAGTTTTTGGCATGCTCAGTGTTCCAAGCTGCATGAATGTTTTAACTTAAAGTATCATTTTAAAGTAGATCCAAAGCCAAAAGCTTCTTTATTATTGGGTAGAATGTGGAAGTGTTATTAGGTCGACTGATATCGGCCTATATTTTGCATTTTTAACAAATCGGCATTGGCCGATTATTATCTAAAAAAAAGGCCGATTGTTGGAGATCTGAGTCAGGGGGGGGTGTGCTGGGTGGAAATCCCGGCCACCCACTGTCTATTTTAAACAGCTGCCATCACGGCCGCTACATTACTCTCCCCCCCCCCCCTAGTGGAGGAAGTCGGCGGCTGCCGATTGGCTGCGCTGCATTGCATTCTGGGGATTCTTGTCTGGAGCCAGAGGCAGTGGAGGAAGTCAGCAGCGGCACTGGTGAGCTTGGCACTGATAAGGTGGCAGTGATGGACAGCTTGGCACTGACAGCTGGGCACTGGTGAGGTGGCAGTGAATGACATCTTGGCACTGGTAGGCTGCACTGATGGACACGGATAGGCTGCACTGGTGGGCACCAATAGGCTGAACTGGAAGGCACTATTGAGTTGGCACTGATGGACACTGATGTCTGAACTGGTGGGTACTGATGAGGTTGCACTGACAGGCACAAATGGACACAGATAGGCTGCACTGGTGGGCACTGAATCTGATGAGGTTGCATTGACAGTCTGCTTTGGTGGGCTGCACTATGGGACACCGACAGGCTCAACTCATGGGCACCAATGAGGTGGCAATGATGGGATACTGATAGGCTGTACCCCACCTCTCCCCCCTAAACAATAACCTCCTCCCCACCCTAGATTTTCGAAGATGAAAAAAAAAAAAAAAAAAAAAAACGACATCAGCCAGAGAAAACCCCACATTGGTTGACCTCTAGTTTTTATTGCTGGGACCCTCTCTTGCCACAGGAAGAAAGTGATAAGTAATCCAAAATGTTACAGTGGTCATTAGAACAGCAGGGGAGGATGGGGACTGTGTCAATGGAATTTTGTTTGCTTAACCACTTGATACCCGCACGCCGTCATATGATGTCCAAAACAGGGACCCGTTATCCCGGGTGGACGTCATATGACGGCCTGGGCTTTGCGGGGGGTATATCTCAATGATGCCTGCACCCAGAGGCATCATTGATATTTCATTTTTTAGCGGCGGCGATCCTGCGCACCGTAAGAACGATGATAGCAGCGGTTCCGCCGCTAGA
Source organism: Rana kukunoris (assembly GCA_029574335.1). Classification (NCBI taxonomy): domain Eukaryota; kingdom Metazoa; phylum Chordata; class Amphibia; order Anura; family Ranidae; genus Rana; species Rana kukunoris. Next base: position 331,963,842 of record CM056050.1, on the reverse strand, counting down.
TCGTTCTTACAGGCCGCAGGAATTTTTTTTTACAATCTCATTCTTTCCAGCCTGGAGGAGAGATGTGGGGTCTTATTGACCCTGCATCTCTCCTTAAAGAGGACCTGTCGCACACATTTCCTATTACAAGGGATCAATAAAGGAAAAGGGAGGGAAAACACAAAAGACAAAGGAAAGGGGGGAGGGATAGGACAAGACCCACAGGGAAAGCACTCACATTAGACACATCCATGTGTATGGGGCAAATTTGACCCTGGGGCATGTACACACTATATCCTACGACAAAGCGTTTGGTGACACGGTTCCTATTGGACGTGCGGAATGCCATTGCATCTCATATACGTCGGCATTTGTCCCTGTAAAAATTTGCCCCAGTTTTAATTCCTACATAGGATTGTTCAGAGTAGGGGTTTCCTGTTGCTTCTTGTCTATCGACTTTTTGGCATATCCCCTACGCATTTTTCTTTGGTTCCGGATTTGATTATCCAATCCTTGACATCATGAAATTATCACCATAGATGCTATAAGTTTGGACTTTTGATCATTTTCTTTGGCACCATTAAGACTTGACATTTGATTAATTCCCCATTATTGTGGCATCCTCTGAATGCTTGGAGTTCTTTGGATGGTTGTATCCATTGCGGTGTACTAGATCATGAAACAATATTTATTTATTATCAGAAAATCCTGCTGGTCTCATCCTGAAGAAGCCCCATGGCGAAACACATAGGCAACTTCAAAGGATTTACTTATTAATGATTTACTAATTCAGACGGTTCTACCCGATTGTATTTGTATTATATTATTGTTCTATTGTAATCTTTCTTATATTTGTATTAAATTTTCAATTTTTATATACTTCTGCTTTGCCTCAAAGTCCGACCTTCACTCTCTTTTGATTGGGTTTTATCCCATTTATCTATTATAAAGGGATGTTTACATTCCTTGTAATAGGAATAAAAGCGATTGAAATAAAAAATAAAGTAAAAAATAAATAAAAAAATTAAAACGCCCCTGTCCCCGGTAGCTCGCGCTCAGAATCGTACGCACACGTAGGTCCCGCCCATGTATGTAAACGTCGTTCAAACCACACGCGAGGTGTCGCCGCGTGCATTAAGAGCGTGTGCAACAATTCTAGCACTAGACCACCTCTAACTCTAAACTGGTAACCTGTAAAAATGTTAAAGTGTCACCCATGTAGATTTTTAAGTAACGAAGTTTGGCACAATTCCTTGAGTGTACGCAATTTAAAAGCATGACATGTTGGGTATCTATTTACTTGGCGTAACCTCATCTTTCATATTTTAGCAAAAAATTGGGCTAACGTTACAGTTTTGTTTAATTTATGAAACCATTTTTTTTTTTTTTACAAAAAAGCAGTTTGAAAAATGATTGCGCAAATGTGTTGCAAGATAAAAAGTTGCAATGACCGCCATTTTATTCCCTACGGTGTCTACTCAGAACCCTCAAACATTATATATGTTTTTTTTAGCAATTTTCTAGCAAAAGAATGATTTGTACATGTAGGAAAGAAGTGCCAAAATAGGCCCGGGAAGGAGGTGGGTTTTAAAGCCCGGTATTGAAGTGGTTAAAGTTAGGGTAAACGCTCACATATACCCAGTAGAGTGAACAGCCTCGGATAATACAGAGGGAAGGAAAAATATAAAAATCTCCTTACATACGGTAAGTCTTGCATGTATATCTGCTGTCTTCATATACCGTTTAAAAAGTGCTCTACATGGTTACAGATTTTCTCCATCTGTTCAGCACTACAGTAAAACCTGGGCAATGGGCATACAGCCAAGAAAGCCGATTGGAGGAAAGGCAACCACCCCCTCTCCTCATAGGTAGACACTTTCAGCTCGGTCCCTTGAATAGTTCAGGGCTCTACTAATCTTTATAGCATGCTACACAACAACAAAAAACTTTGCTGCTGTTTTATCACATGTGACTGAAAATTTGTTTCAGCCTGATACCAGCATAACAAAAGAACTGGGCAGGAGACAGCCATGGGACATATTGCTTTAAAGAGAGCAAAAAAAAAAAAAACCCACTACATATATACGTGCCCAGCTCAAGTTTCATGAATCGGGTTTACATCAACTTTAAGTGGGTTTGAGAAGAAAGGAAGGAAAAGCCTTTTACGGTCTCTTTGTAAAGCTTATGGATAGCAAAGAGATGTAAATAACTGCACACCAGGTATTCCAGACTGATGAAGAGAAGGGACTCGACTTGCAGGCACCTGCTGATATCTACTGCATGCTGCAACTTATGGTTCACGTATTTGATTTCAAAGTTCATATTTTTAATTACACATTTATCTGCAAGGAAAAGGAAAAAGAAAAATGTGCCCTGCTAGTGACTGAAAAAACGATGGCGCTTTACCGCCGACGCCTAAACATTTTTAGTCTGAAAGCACCAATTTGAATTAACCACTTAAGGACCCCCCCCCACCGATGATATACATCAGAAGAATGACACGGCTGGGCACAATCACGTACCTGTACGTGTCTCTTTAAGCCCAGCCACAGCACGCTCGCGACCCAGTCCGAAGCTCTGTGATCGCGCCCGTGGGACTCGATTGCTGCCGGTGTCCCGCGATCGGTCATTGGAGCTGAAGAACTGGGAGAAGTGTGTGTAAAACACACCTTCCCCGTTACAGATTGTGTCAGTGATCGTCTGTTCCCTGATATAAAACAATCACTGACGTCACACTTCCAGCCCTGCCCCCCTACAGTTAGAAACACATATGAGGTCACACTTAACCACTAGGGGGCACTGTAGGGGTTAACTCCTAAACTGCAATTGTCATTTTCACTGTAAACAGTGCATTTTTATAGCACTTTTTGCTGTGAAAATGACAATGGCCCCAAAAATGTGTCAAAATTGTCCGATGTGTCCCCCATAATGGCGCAGTCATGAAGAAAAAAAAACCCCACGCCGATTGCCGCCATTAGTAGAAAAAAAATTAATAAAAATGCAATAAAACTATCCCCTATTTTGAAAAACGCTATATATTTTGCGAAAACCAATTGATAAACGCTTATTGCGATTTTTTTTATACCAAAAATAGGTAGAATACGTATCGGCCTAAACTGAGGGGAAAAAAAAAAAAAAAAATTTTTTTTTTAATATATATTTTTGGGGGATATTTGTTATAGCAAAAAGTAAAAAATATTGCAAAAAATAGTCAACCAAAGATCGCCCACTGCATATATACTGCAGCAGGGTGGCTCTATTGCACCAAGCAACGTACCTGCATGTTGTGTCATGCAATAGATGGTGTGGGAACGCAAGTGCATTGTAATACCTTATACGAGGTGCGTTCAAGTCAAACTGGGGCTTTTAAGTTTATACAATAAAAAGAAGACATTTCAGGGAGTAGAAACTGCATTTATTTTTTGACATGCTCCTGCTACATTTATTCACCTATCCCTATTCACCTATCCCAGCATTTACCCAATACCCGGAAAGCTTCAGCATAGAAAGATTTGTTAGTACACCTGAACCATCCTTTGTCATCACTGCTAAAACGCAGACCTCCGAGGAACTCTTTTATGGGGTCCAAACAAGAGAAAAAACACTCAAAGCGAGGTCCAGGCTGCAAGACGGACGTGGCAATACCTCCCAGCAAAGTTGTTGTAATGTGCTTTTAGTGTGTTGAGCCACGCTACCATTCCTTTTTATACCTGTAAAATGTCCCGGTTTGACATGAACGCCACTCGTATTACCTCCAGTCTATTTAGCCTTCAGCTTCGCTAGGTTCAGATGCTGATCTTTCCTGCACCGATCCCTTAAAGTGGATGTAAACCCTCTCCTATACCCAGTGAAGTGAACAGCCTCAGATGATACACAGATGAAACAAATCTCTCTAAATAAGTTTTACACGTATACCCTATGCTGCCTATGACCAACACCATCCCCACCGCCAAACATGGAGGTGCAAACATTATGCTTTGTGGGTGTTTTTCTGCTAAAAAGGGACAGGACAAGTGTACCACATCAAAAAAAAGGGACAATCCACTGGGCCATGTAAACTCAAATCTTGCACGAGAACCTTCTTCCCTCAGCCAGGGCATAAAAAAAAAAGTTATGGATGGATATTGCAGCATGACAACGACCCAAAACACACAGCCAAGGAAAAAAAAAAAAAAAAAAGCGGCTCAAAAGAAGCACATTAAGATCCTGGAGTGGCCTAGTCTAGCCAGTCCTCAGACCGTTTATATATATATATATATATATTACACACACGGGAGCTGAAGGTTTGAGTTGCCAAATGTCATTCTTGAACCTTAAAGTGAAACTTCAGTAATTTTTCTCATCTTTCCATTTATTAAATCTTCTGCCCTTGTAGTTTTAACTTTGGATAGTAAAACATTTTTTTTCTGCCAGCAAATACATAATACAGCTCAATTCCTGTTTCTTGTCTGGGTGTCGGTGAGCCATAATAGGGCCAATGAGTGCCGCAGAGCTGGAGGTGTGTGTCTGTATAAATCCAGGAAGTGAACAGGCAGCAGCTTCAGTGGAGTTAAAATACTCAGTGGAGGGAGATTACTGCAGCATATTTGGCAAGTACAGAATCACAGTACATTATCTATAAAAATATGCAAAGTGGTTGGGGGAAAGCTTTAGAATGGCAAAGATGTTTTCATTACAAATAATGTGAGCAGACTGCAGTTCCTGTTTAATGACTTGGAAAGGACCTCCAAAAGAGGAGAGGAGCAAGACAAAATCCCTCCTGAGATGTGTGCAAACCTGGTGGTCAACTACAAGAAATGTCTGGCCTTCAATTGCCAACAATGGTTTTGCCACAGAGTACCAAGTCACACACACACTTTTACAACCACTTTAAGGGATTGTAAAGGTTTTTTTTTTTTTTTTTTTAAACATATTCAGTACCTGCTCTGTGCAATGGTTTTGCACAGAGCAGCCCTAATCCTCCTCTTCTAGGGTCCCCGCAGCCTTTAGAGCGCTCTTATAGCAAGCTGCAAAGTATAGTATAGAAAGCCCCTAGGGCAAGTTTAAAATAATAACCACTTAAGACCCGGACCAATACGCTGGCAAATGACCCAAGGGGTTTTTGCGATTCGGCACTGCGTCGCTTTAACAGACAATTGCGCGGTCGTGCGACGTGGCTCCCAAACAAAATTCGTGTCCTTTTTTTCCCACAAATAGAGCTTTCTTTTGGTGGTATTTGATCGCCTCTGCGATTTTTATTTTTTGCGCTATATACAAAAATAGATCGACATTTTTGAAAAAAAATCAATTTTTTACTTTTTGTTATAATAAAAAACCAATAAACTAAATTTTAGTCAAACATTTAGGCCAAAATTTATTTAGCCACATGTCTTTAGTAAAAAAAAAAAAAAAAAAAAAAAAAAAAAAAAATCGCATTAAAAAAAAAATTAGCTACCTAGCGGGAACAGCGACACTAATACAGCGATCAGAAAAATGATCGCTTAGTGACGCTGGCAATAGGGAGTGAAAGGGTTAACTAGGGCAGTGATCAAGGGGTTAAAACTTTATTGGGGGGGTGGGGGGGCTACCCTGACACTAATACTGACTGACTGTCACACTGACACTAAATACAGTAATCATACATGTATGATTACTGCATTCAGTGACACTGTGACAGGGGGGAGGGGGCGATCGCGGGGGTTAAATGTGTTTGTGTGTGTGTAAGTGTGCTGTTTGGTGCAGACTTACTTGGTGTGTGGTGATCTCTCCTCAGCGGCGCTTGAAACAAACGCCGAGGGAGAGATCACGTCGCTTCCTCCTTCCTGTGTTTACACAGGAGGAGGAAGTGACAGGGCGGGCGGGCGCGCGCATTGGCTGGGAGCGATCCGGAGGGGGCGGATGAAAACAGATAGCCGCCCCCACTTGTCGGATCGCTCCTGCAGCCGCGCGGACCGCCGCATGTACGGGGGGGGGGTCCGATCGGACCCCCGATCCCCCCCAAGGCACCAACGTATATATACGTTGATGTGCCCGTCGGTGCCATTCTGCCGACGTAAATGTACATGCGGCGGTCCTTAAGTGGTTAATCTATAAATCACTCTCTCCTGCTTGGGACTACATATCTCACAAGTCATTGCTCCCCACACATTCATGACCATTTTCACCATCGATTATAATTAGGTGACGTCATAAGGGCGTGGCCTCCATGTGGCAGCACTTTAAAAGTGCTATACACAGCGGACCTGCATTACACTGGGAAAGCACGTTGAATGAATGAATAACTTATATAGCGCGGCACTTGCGAACTAAATCGCCTCTGGGCGCTTGTTGTTCCTGTCTCCTTTGATATCAAAAGAGATGAGTCTTGATCTTTCTCCTGAATGATAAGTGAGGCAACATCGGAAGAAGACGACAGCGCAGAGAGGAGATCCAGTAGACCGCATACAGAGGAAGAGGAACCAGAAAGGACTAGAAGACATCAGCGAAGAGGAAAAGAGGGGAGAGGAAAAGCAACGCCAGAGCTGTGTGTGTAATATATATATTATATATAAAAATAAAAAAAAGGATCTGGGGGGCCCCTTCATCAACATTGGGGGCACAAAGACCCAATGCTCAAACCCTCCACCCCCCACGTGTTGAGGGCATGCAGCCTGGTATGGTTTAGGAGGGGGCGATCGCTTATCCCTACCCTCTTTTATGACCTGCCGGCTGTGTGCTCAGATAAGGGTCTGGTATGGATTGGAGGGACCCCACGCCGTTGCTCGGTGTGGTGTTCCCCTTAAAATCAATGCCAGACCAAAGGGCCTGGTATGCTCTTAGAGGGGGAACCCCACTGCATTTTGATTTGTTTTTATTTGGGGTTGAGTTTTCCCTAAAGAGTCATACCAGTCACAGTGCTTGGTATTGTCAGGGATCAAAAGTCTGATCCCTGTTCATTGAAGGTCGGAAGGATGTCAAGACTTCAAGTGGCAGGGAAAAGTTGGATCCAGAGTCGAATGACTGTTGTGTCGTATTAGTGTGAACATGGCCTAAGGCTACTCGAAACATGACAGTTCCAGAAAAATAAGCTGTGCAGGGATTACAGATCAATCTTGGAATTCACTTCAATGTAAACTGCATGGTTACTTTCCAGTCCCACTTCCTCCTTCCGCCCAGGGACCGCTTAGGCGATACGTCATATCACCTATGGCGACCGCCCACGCATACGCAGTAAGTGCCCGGCCGTGAAGCCGAAAGCCGTCACAGCCAGGTGTCCACAGTTAGAATGGAGGCGCCGGCGGAGAGGAGCAGAGCCCCAGGCGGTGCGGCGCTGGACAGTGGAGCAGCTAAATGTATGTTTATTACAAGCCAGCAGCTATGCTTTTTGTAGCTGCTGACTTAATAAACATAAAAATTAAATAAGCCTGGAACTCTGCTTTGAAAAACATTAATAATCTAGTTTATTTAGCATGACATTGGGCTTGGCTATGTAGCATAAGGCTGTACATTGAGCAATATTTACACTTTTGGTAAACTCAATAAATCAAAGCTCTGCGAGCTGAAATAACATGCACTGCATTGATGCAGTCACACAATTTCACAGCAACTATAAAACAAAGTTCAGGAATATTCCTTTATCCCATGGTTTTGCAAATCTATACACTACAAACTGTATGATTGAATCAGTGCTGATAAATCGCTGTTTTACTAACCTGACAGCTTATCCTAAATAAGCATCCTTAATTTTGTTTGCAAATATTTTAACTTCCAGCAATAATGCGCAATTTTACTAGCGATTTACATTAAATCCTCACTGGTACAAATCAATGACAGGATGTGGCTGTATGTTGGTAAATGCAGATCCAAGCATATACAGGTAAACATTTTAGCCCCTGGAGACAGTGTGCGTTCAGGGACATACATCCCCACTTGTAAATGCTTGGATCTGTGTTGACTAACATACAGCCGAATGAGGCTATCGATTTTTGTACAAGCGGTCCTGGGGCACAAGAACAAGGCCTACCTTTACACCTTTGCACATGAGCCCTCAATGTTATAATGCAAAGAGTGAAGCCATGTATGTCAAAAGAATCAGATTTGCCATTAGGAGTTTCTTAATATATAACACACAATGTAAACAGGCTGGGTAAATGGCTTACTGCTGTAGTTAAAGTCTGTAGGAAAGTTAAGATCACATCCTTCATTAAGTCCCAGTGGAGGAAAAAAAACAATCTCGTTTTTGTTGAACATGAAAAGACAGCCTTATTTATAGAGCCCATCCATATATGGCAAAGTCTAAGGTTGTCAGACTGTTCATTTAATTGTTTCACACTGGTTACCCTCTCAGTCCAAGAACACTTTTCCACATGCAGGCTTTTATAGTCTTCCACTCACTGATCTTCATTGCTGTGCCTTATTTTCACCCCATTTTAATTACGCATTTTTTCCTTATTTCACTAAAGGCTTTATTGTAAATCAGCTACATATAGTGTCAAGTCACCAGGGACACTCTGCAAACAATTGATATTTCAGGGTTTTTCCAGATTACTGACTGAAAAGTAGGCAGACGAGGAGAGCAAAAAAAAAAAAAAATAAATAAAAAAAAAAAAAAAAAAAATCGGCCTAAAATATCGGCCGCAAAAATCAGCAACACATATCGGCCATCCCGATTTCCAAATATCGGCATCGGCCAGAGAAAAAAAACATATCGGTCGACCTCTATCTAGGACACCGACAGGTCCTAGACGATCGACTGTCCAATCAGCGGCGAGCCTCGCGCATGCGCAGTGGGTGCCCGGCCGTGAAGCCGAAGGCTGTCACGGCCGGGTGCCCACAGTAGAAATGAAGACGCCGGCTGGGGAGGGGAGAGGAGCGGAGCCCCCCCGCCGTGTCGCTGGAGCAGGTAAGTGATTGTTTATTAAAAGCCAGCAGCTACACTTTTTGTAGCTGCTGACTTTTAATAAACAAAACTTTTGGCTGGAACACCCCTTTATGCTGTAAAAAAGGCTAAAAGAAGTGGCTGTAAAAACATCCATGGAAATGAAGCCTTAAACAGACAAAACTAGAACTTTCATTGCACAGTGAAGATACATAAATAAAAAATGTATCTGATGGATTGATTTATTAATTTACTTCTTTGTGGGGCAAGCCTCTGATCCGATCGAGCCCCTTATGCAAACATAACCAGCAAGTAATAGGTCATCTCTGCAGTAATCTGTTGCAGCAAAAAGTAGGGCAAAGTCGTATGAGCTTGGTCAGGGCAAGTTCCATCTGTGCAGTGCATTATACATGTGTTACTATTGAACTCTATAGAATGTGTGTTGATAAAAGCACAACAGAGATGCAGGGAGTAGGATTTTTAACTACAAAGAAAACAGCGATTTTAAAAGTGTTCAAATAAAACATCCGCCACTAGTCCTCTCTCTGAAGTCTGTAACCCAGCTGGCAAATTTTAGTTAGTAACAGCACCGTTACTGGTTTCCTGGCCAAGTCTGAGACGGGCCAGACATGCTTTTTTGCTTACAACAGAGAAAGGGTGTTTGTAACAGTGTACAAGAACAAATAAACTGGAACCACTTTGATATTAGACATTTTGTCAGCAAACAGTTAAAAAATTAGTGGGCCAAGCATTAACAAAAAAAAAAAAATAAGCAAAGTTCTGCAATTTATTGTTCAGTCACAAAATATGCACCACCACCACATTATCCCAAACCAAAGATATTTCCTGCCTACCACCAATCTACTTTCCACAAAGGGGACAATCCAATAGGGGCTGATGCAACCTCACTGTAAGATCCATGTGTGTGGAACATATTCAAATAACACCTGTTCCCGACAGAACAATTAATTTCTGGCAGTTGCTAGGAATTATCACTGTGTGATGAGAAGACCAGATGGGATATGGCCTTCTTAAAGGGAATGATGAATTATAAATAAAAGCATTAGGTGGAGAAGAACTATTACTCTGTTGCAGCAAGGTGTGAGAACGCTGCCTTTTATAATACTCCTTTTTAATATATGTTCCCAATTGGGGAAATGGCAACAGAGACCAGAAAGATATAGAACATGTTTGCACTACATCTGTATCAACAATCACTGGATTTCTGAATGGAATAAAGAAAATCTAACCAGACAATAAGGTAAAGAATGCGATTACCAAAAATATGTGAATCAAATGAAGATATTGATAAATTGACCCCATGTGTGCGAGTTTACTACCTCTGCTACATCACAGATCCACATTGGAAAAAAAATTGCCCATAACATTTAAAATTGCCCACAGAGAATCTTGATAGCTTGTGGCCCAAGGTACCATAAAAGGTTTATTACAGGGGAAAATGACAAATATATGAGCAAACTTAGAACAGTTCCAAAGCAACCAACTCCAATTTTCGTTTGGGTAATGTCAGCTGAGTGCAGACAGAGCACATTTTTAAATTCTAACTATGTGAACCATTTTTTGCCGACAATTAACATGCCGACAGCAGAGGAGAGAAAGCAGTCTGCAGCGGCATTTATTGTTCAATCACAGGCAGGAGAAAGGACAGCTGATCAAACTGTATGGCTTAAAGTGACAAGCGAAGATCCTACCTAGTGGTCTGCCTGGAGTTCAGGTCCAAAAGCCTAGTTAGCCATGTACAGTGGGGAGAACAGGTATTTGATACACTGACAATTTTGCAGGTTTTCCTACTTACAAAGCATGTTGGAGGTTGCTAATTGTCATCATAGAGATACTCTTCAACTGTGGGAGATCGAATCTAAAATCCATAAAAAACAAAAAAAAAAAAAAATGTATGATGTTTCACTACTTAAGACCCGGACCAATATCCAGCTAAAAAGGACCAGAGGTGTTTTTACAATTTGGCACTGCGCTGCTTTAACTGGCAATTGCGCAGTCATGCAATATTGTACCGAAAACTAAATTTGTGTCCTTTTTTCCACAAATGGAGCTCTCTTTTGATGGTATTTGATTGCCTCTGAGATTTTTATTTTTTGCGATAAACTGAAAAATACCGAAAATTGAAAAAATAAAAAATTTGCAATAAGCGTATATTTATTGGTTTTCGCAAAAGTTATAGCGTCTACAAAACTAGGGTACATTTTCTGGAATTTACACAGCTTTTAATTTATGACTGCCTATCTCATTTGAGGTGCCAAAAACTGGCAGGGCACTACAACCCCCCCCCCCCAAATGACCCCATTTTGGAAAGTAGACACCACAAGGAAACTACTGAGAGGCATGTTGAGTCCATTGAATTTTTTTTTTTTTATGTCCCAAGTGATTGAATGATATAAAAAAAAAAAAATTGTCAACAAGTTATAACCATGGCATGTGCGAGCAATATATATGTGGAATTGCACCCCAAAATACATTCTGTTGCTTCTCCCGAGTACGGGGATACCACATGTTTGGGACTTTTTGGGAGCCTTGCCGCATATGGGGCCCCAAAAACCAAGCACCGCCTTCAGCATTTTTAAGGGCGCAAATTTTTGATTTCACTCCTCACTACCAATCACAGTTTCGAAGGCCATAAAATGCCAAAATAGCACAAAACCCCCCAAATGACCCCATTTAGGAAAGTAGACATTTGCCGAGAGGCAGGTCGAGTCCATGGAATATTTTGACACAAGTTGCGGGAATATGACAAACTGTTTTTTTTTTTTTTTTTGCACAAAGTTGTCACTAAATGATATATTGCTCACACATGCCATTATACCGATACTAATATCGGTACCGATACCGAGTATTTGCGGGAGTACTTGTACTCGCGCAAATGCTCCCGATGCCTGGCCGAATACTTTTTTTGTATTTATCAACATGTTCTGTGAAAATTCTTTGAGTTTTTTTACTACTGCGTGACAAGCAAATAAAACATTTTTATTCATTTTTACTAATTTTTATTCTTTTATAATGTCTTGAGTTAGCGTTCTTCATAATTCTAAAGAAAATATCCTTAGTCTGGATTGTCACATGACATTTAAAAAAAAGTATCGGTATTCGGGATCGGCGAGTACATGAAAAAAGTATCGGTACTTGTACTCGGTCCTAAAAAAGTGGTATCGGGACAACCCTACATGCCATGGTTATATGTGGAATTGCACCCCAAAATACATTCTGCTGCTTCTCCCGAGTACGGGGGGATACCACATGTGTGGGACTTTTTGGGAGCCTAGCCAAGCAAATGTAGAAAACGCTTAAAAAAAAAAAAAAATTTTAGCGATTGCAGGGAGAGGTCATCGCTATACCAAAAAGGTATTTGGCACAACTAGATCACCTAAAAAACACACACACACACACACACACACACACACACACACACACACACACACACACACACACACACACACACAACTATATAACACTGTAATAGAGTGGACTCTAGTATTTCACCAGCACTTTAAACTAGGTCTTATTTTCAGGGTAGGGCTTATTTTTCGGGGAAACACGGTACGTTTCTTGTAGTTCTTGACCAGGTTTGCACACACTGCAGCATGGATTTTGGCCCACTCCTCCATACAGAGCTTTAACATATCCTTTAAGCCATCGCTGGGCAACAGACTTTCAGCCCCCTCCAAAGATTTTCTATGGGGTTCAGGTCTGGAGACTGGCTAGGCCACTTCAGGACCTTGAGAGGCTTCTTATGGAGTCACTCCTTAGTTGCCCCGGCTTCAATGGTCTTCAATGGTCTTACCGAGGAAAGGAGGTTGTTTGCCAAGATCTCACGATACATGGCCCCATCCATCCTGCCCTCAATACGATGCAGTTGTCCTGTCCCCTTTGCAGAAAAGCATCCCTAAAGAACGATGTTTCCACCTCCATGCTTCACAGTTGGGATGGTGTTCTTGGGGCTGTACTCATCCTTCCTCTAAAAACTGAGAGTGGAGTTTAGACCAAAAAGCTCCATCTGTCTCAGACCACATGACTCCTATTCCTCCTCTGGATCATCCAGGTGGTCATTAAAAAAATAAAAAAATTCAGACGGCCTGGGCATGCGCTGGTTTGAGCAGGATTTTAATCCCCAACGATGTAGTGTGTTACCAATGTTTTTCTTTGAGACTGTGGTCCCAGCTCTCTTCAGGTTATTGACCAGGTTCTGCCATGTAGTTCTGGGCTGATCCATCACGATCATTGATGCCCCATGAGGCGAGATCTTGCATGGAGCCCCAGGTCAAGGGAGATTGACCGTTAAGCTTGAACGTCTTCCATTTTCTAATAATTGCGCCAAAAGTTGCCTCCTCACAAAGCTGCTTGCCTATTGTCCTGTAGCCCATCCCAACATTGTGCAGGTCTACAATTTAATCCTTGATGTTCCTACATAGCTCTCTGGTCTTGGCCATTGTGGAGAGGTTGAATTCACTGAGTGAGTGGACAGGTGTGTTTTATACAGGCAAAGAGTTCAAACAGGTGCAGTTAATACAGGTAATGAGTGGAGAACAGAAGGGCTAAAAAAAAAAAAAAAAAAAAAAAAAAAAAAAAATGAAAAATAACAGGTCTGCGAGAGCCGGAATTCTTAGCGGTTGGTAGGTGATCAAATACTTATGTCATGCAATAAAATGCAAAATTAGTTAATTTAAAAATCATACAATGGGAAACAAAAAAAAAAGAAGAAAAGAAAAGCAATAGACCACCACAATACCAAAATTAGGTTGACATACGAAAGAAAAAAAATCTGTGACAAACATCTCCAAAAACGATTTCTCTCCTGAAGAGGGGGACCTGGCATGTTAAGCTAGGCAAGCATTTTAGAACAGAAACCAAACATCCCATCTAAGTTAGGTGGTAGCATCATACCATCATTTGCTTTTGCATTGACATCATAGAAAAAAAAAAAAAGACAGCAGTCTGTGCCAAGTTGTTGCTATATATAGTAATGTATACCATTTATAGCAAAGACGATAGGACATTTAGACCCAACTTTCAACCTTTTTATTGAGTTTTGGAGAACAAAAGAAGGATCCTCTAGTAGGGAGTTATGCCCTGTACACACGATCGGAAATTCCGACAGCAAAAGTCGGATGTGAGCTTTTGAACGAAAATTCCAACCGTGTGTATGCTCTATCGGACTTTCATTGTCGGAATTTCCAAAGGTTCTCAAATTTTCCAGACGGAAAAAAAATCCTACTGGAAAATCCGTTCGTCTGAATGCAATTCCGACACGCATGCTCAGAGTCAAGCAGAAGAGCCGAACTGTCTATTGAACTTCTTAGTAGGTGGCACAACAGGCAAATCAGGCACTTTGGCATAGTCAGAAACAGAGTTACACGGATTGCTTTTTTCTTGCCGTTTGTATCCCTGCTGGGGCATTTCCCCTCTAACTTCTTGTCAGCACAGGAAGCGATAGGAAATCTCGCCAACAGCGCCAACAGCAACAGACAAAAAACAAAAAGATTTCCTTGCAGAGATCCCAGCACAGGCGTTTAGTCAGATTAGGTTACCCGTCAGATTTTGTAACGTAAGTGATGTTCTGTCACAGCCATCTTGCTACACCCTGCAGTGCACGCGTCCAAAGTATAAAGTGAGAAGACAGCAAGCAGACATCTTGTTACACCCACCGGAGTCATGCATGTCACACTATGTTTAACAGTAAACTCGGCTTATATAGTGAAATTGAGCATTTTGAAATCCTTAGACTATTCTGATGATTTTTCAAAGCAGTGGTGTTCTGTCAGATTAGCAAACCTGTGAGACCAGCAGGCTTGCCGCTGCTTTTAAAAAAATAACCAACATCTAAACAGTCAGATGGATTTTTAAATACTGTATTTGACTATAAAAGTTCAGTTTACTGTTAAATATAAGTGTGAAATGCATGACTCTGGTGGGTGTTACAAGATGTCCGCTTGATGCCTTCTCACATTATACTTACTATGGACAAGTGCAGCGTGTAGCAAGATGGCAGAGAACATCACTTCCGTTACAAAATCTGACGAAACATGGGCAGTAGGCCGGGTGGTTTCCACTACAGGACTTATCAAGCAGAAGCAACACCTTTTTCCCTGGCTCTTTTAACCATGCAGGACAAAAGCTGAGGAATTTAGTTCATAAATAATCTGAACTCCAACTTCTGTAAATGCAGGAATGGGATTAACCCTACAGCGGAGTAGAGATATCTGGAACAACTGTATGAAATAGTAAACTAGAGGAAGATTTGAGTAAGAAGCTTGAAACCGAGTTCCACCCAAAAAGCGAACTTCCATTTTTTGGAATCCTTACATTTGGCAACTTTCAGGGGGGAGGAGAGAGTAGATATCTGTAATCAGGCATTTGCTGCCCTACTTCTAGGCATAGGTCGCCGCAGCAACCTACGCCACATCCGGCACCTACTTAGTCATCCCCCTATTGTCTTCTGGGAGACACACAGATCCCAGAAGACAGCCGTGTCCAGTGGGAGCACACAGCCTAACTCACGCATGCACAGTAGGGAACCAGGAAGTGAAGCTGCAAGGCTTTACTTCCCGATTCACTTACCAAAGACTGGGGCTAATCCACCCGGGAGCCAAGGGTCAGATCGGCTTTGGGTGCTTTCGGCAGAATTCTGCTTTAAAAAACAGAATGCCAACTATTGGCAGCAACTATAAAACAAAAAAACAAAAACAAAAAAAAAGCTGCATTTGAGTAAGATGAAAGGTCATTTTAGCAGTGGAGTACAACAGTGGCTTGATGCAAGGCAGTGGAAAGTGTTACCATTGTGAAAAAAATCTGAGCATCTCAGTTATGTCATGTTGATTTCGCAACTGTCCGCAAGTGTAAACTAAGCCTTAGGAAGAAAGGGGAAACACACACACACACTTTGGGGGGGGGGGGGGGGGGGAATTGTCCACAGAAATGTAGTAGAGGGGGTTTCTTCCAATGAGGATACCAGTTCTGGTGACCTTGGAGTCCTCAAGCATTTCTTTTTCACTTTCTTTGGCTATGGGACAGGAAGTACTCTTAAAGGCAAAATTTCCCAATGGGACACAGATGGCAAATTCCCCCCCCCCCCCCCCCCCCCCCCCCCCATGTAAATAAAGCCAGAGAGGAGTACAGCCTACTTTGTCAATACTGTGCTTTGTTATTCAAGCACAACAGTAGGGCATACCATGCAAGTGACCTGAGAACACCTGGCTATGATTGTGGCAGGCGCAGCACTATGAAGTGCCTCATGCGCTGTGGCATTAGAAGAATTGTGATATCTTTGACTTTTCAGTCCAACAAGACTGTCTATTACTCTGAAATTCCTCTAGTGCCGTTCTATAGAAGCAGTAGGTTTAAAGAGCACACCAAATGCTTAAAATAACTTCTTTATTAACTTCACTTCTCTTCATATATAATGCTGCTGCTTTGCAGCAGACAGTCCATGTACAAAAACACGTGATGAATAAAGTATAACAGAAAATGGTGGTTCAAATATTCAATCTTGTCATTTAACATAAGATGGTGGATATATTTCTTTGAGTATTTTCTCTCTCTCTAAGATCAAAGCATTCTCCGATTTCCCTGAAGGGTATAACTGTTTGCAACTTGGTTTGCAGGGTTGCTTTTGCAGGGTTAGCTTAGTTGGGGTTGGTTTGCGAATTAGGTTAGGAGGTATGGTTCGGGTTGGTTTGAAGGTATGGTGGAACTACAAGTGAACACTGTCATGGGCCATGAAATACTGAAGTGTTTCTACGTGAAATCCTAATTCATGTATTGCAGAAGATGAGACATTGTGGAGTACATATTGCAAGAGATACTGGAAGTGGCTTAATTTGTCCTGACTAGGTCACTAGGACAATGACCCTTCAATGCTTGGCTCCGACTAGTGAAATAAGTGGAGTCGGGCTTGTGAGAGACATTTTATTGTCCAGTGTGTAGAGGTGTTAATTGTTGTTCTGATTGCTTCATTGTAGTAATTACCCCCTGGGGGCTTCTGTCTCAACACACATAGACAGGATATTCAAGCTTTGGGACCAATCTCTGCTGAGACATTTTGAAGTCCTCATTTGCATGGAAGGTGGACCTGATGGGGAACTGAAAAAAGGACCAATAAGAAAGCGGTTGTTGGGGGTGGGATGTTCCAAATCCTGTATAAAAGTGTGCTGTGTTTTCAATAAAGTGTGTCCTGTTACATTCAGCATTAAGCCATGGCTCATGTGTGGATTAATCGGCGATTCCAGGGATATTCCTACTCGTGGAATATTGGGTGATTTCTTTTATGGAAGAAGAAGGGAATGCTTGACGGAGATATGTTCGACTACCGTCACAACTGGTTGGCAGCAGCGGGATTTTCCCTTCTACTTTCCTTTACACCAGGATTCCAAGCAGACACTGGGAACAGTGAATGGAAGACTGGTACACCCGGCTTGAAAGAACTACTGGAAGTTCGTGGAAGGATTGCTAGCAACAAAACCGAGCGTGTCATCATAGCAGAATTAATGTAGCTAGACCAAGTGAACTGGGTTGCAGCAAGGCCAGCAGTACAAGAGATGGAGACACCAGTGATTCAGGATGAGGAATCACCAGCAAACAAGCTAATAAGAGAGAAATTAGCATGGTTCGGTCCGAACCCAACGGCGGATGTGGTGCTGAAAGTGATGACCCTGTTAGCGGAGGAGGCTAAACAAATAAGAGATGCAGAGCTACAGTTAAAACTGGCAGCAGTCCAACAAGCAGCCGCACATTCTCCAAACAGTGAGTACAGCACAGCAGACACAAGGAAGATTCGGTTTAGCGCTTTTAAAGCTTTTGATGAGAAAGAACGAGAGCGGCAACATGAGCTGAGAATTGCAAAAATACGACGATCGGTGACAATGCCTAAAGAAGCAGCACCAAATGAAAGATGAGGAGAGGTACAGATACCAGTAACCATGGAAGAGGAATTCAGAAGAAGGTTACAAGAGATGCAGATACAGCACACAGGACCAGAATCAGAGGAGGTCCTGCTGGGATGGGCGGATGCGATTCGGTGCCAACTCTGGAAGGAAGCGCTAGCTCTCGAGCAGCAACACCAAGGAGAGGTCCTGCCCTACATCTATGCAAGGTATTGGCTGCAGTATGACGTACGAATGCCGTTGTTGGGGGAACAACCAAAGCAGGAGTGGATAGCGGAATTAAACAGGCTGATCCGGACAGAGATGCAGCTGGATGAACGCTACAGAGCCCTCCGGTGGTATGTAGCCCAAAAGTGCCCATGGTCAGCGGATGACAGCCCCACAGAAGGCTATGACTATGATGGCCTGGGATTGTTGTATTGGAGGATGTCCAGTGATCCCGAATTTGGGGATGATCGGGAGCGGCGCTTGGAGGACATAATGGAGCACAGAGAGAAAAAATTGAATATCTCGGAAGCGCACTGGCTACAGGAAGATTTGGAATTTCTGGCCGCTCGGGAATGGGACCTGGAGATCGCCTACAAACAGCTGCTAGACTCTGCTCAGCGCCAGGCTCCCTTTGCCTGGGACTACCAGGAAATACCAGTGGACAATGCTGAAATCCTGGCTGAAGAATCGTCCATGTGGCAGGGTAACAGTGTGCTTTTCCAACCTGCCCCTGCAGCTATGGACCAGGAGGTTATATGGCGGATGCAGCAAGTGCCGACTGACCTTGATGATCCTGTTTCTGCATGGGACGATCTTGAATGGAGGAATGTGCCTGTCCAGCAGTATGCCAGTGAATCGGCAGTGGAAAATCTGGAGATTGCCATTCCCAAAGCTGAAGTTCTGACCGCAGGGCCGAGCTCTGCTAACCTCTGCTCAGTACCGAGAGCATCTTCTGGGTTACATGGACAGGAGATGGTGAACCTCTATCCCCAGACACCAGTTGCAGAGACGGGGGATTTAATAGATTTTTCTGCTGAGGAAAAACAACCTGATGGGCCTCCAGCAGAAGAGCTGGGATCTGGGCCAAACTTCACTGTGCTCTGCCCAGCACCAAGAGCAGTATTTGTGGAGTTACACGGAACTTTCCCAGCTGAAGCGCTGGTCACCGGACAGAGGGTTCAAGACCTCTGCCCCACCCCTGTGGCAGTTTCGGAGGCTCAGGGTAAGAAGATGGCGATCACTCCCCAGCCACAGATTACAGAATGTATGGACTGTTCAGAGGATGTTAAGGATTATGCACCCCCAGCAGAAGTGCTGGCAACAGGGCAGAGTGCAAGCCATCTCTGCCCAGCACCGGGACCAACTGTGGAGTTCCAGGGAGCCGGGGCGGTTGGCCCCCCTCCCCAGCAACCAGCTGAGGTGGTAAAGCTCTTACTCCCAGCTGAATCACTGGCAGCAGGACAGGATGCTACTGGCGGCTGCACCCCACCACAGCTTGAGTGGATATCGGTGGATGGGACTGTGGTCTCAGCTCACAGCAACCCAGCGGAAGAGCTGGCAACAGAGCAGAGTGCCACGGGCCTCTGCTTTCACCTAACAGAAGAAGGGGTTCCTGGGGTAGTGGATGGGACTTCAGTCTCCACTGGCACAACCCCAGAAAATGGTACAGGACTGAAACAGAAGGATGTCAGCTTTGCAAGCACTGGGGGATTTTCACCTCACACCAGTGGATGGGACTTCAGTCTCCACTGGTATACCCCATAAATGGTGGCCAGTTGGGCCAGATCCCCAACAGCATGATGGACTGAGCCCAGCCACCCTGTCATCTCTCCAGCGGCTGAAAGGACTCCAGGGAGAAGGGCTAGTCCAGGCCTCTCCCCAGCGTCAGACATGTTCCCTGAGAGAGGCAGAGGATGGCGGGGTGAGTAATGCTCGGTTTGGAGCAAGTGATTTGGGGTACTGTATGGATACCGGCATTGGGGGACTGGAACTACTGACTAAATTCAGAGACAACCCATCTGGTGTCTCCTACTGGGTTAGTCCCCTGCCAAAAGGGGGGGGATGTGTGACAGGCCTTGCCGGGACAGGGGCTTTTGGAGAGGACTGAATGCGAGCCTCTTGCCGTCCGATTATGGGCCAGGGCCTCAAAGCAGGAAGGCGGATGGGTTATCCTGGCAGACAGTCCTGGAACCTTAAGACTACTTGCCCAACATCCTCGAGTGACCCGTTTGGGTCCCACTGTGGATGTTGAACTATTTCCCAGGGGGAGTAATGTCATGGACCATGAAATACTGAAGTGTTTCTACGTGAAATCCTAATTCATGTATTGCAGAAGATGAGACATTGTGGAGTACATATTGCAAGAGATACTGGAAGTGGCTTAATTTGTCCTGACTAGGTCACTAGGACAATGACCCTTCAATGCTTGGCTCTGACTAGTGAAATAAGTGGAGTCGGGCTTGTGAGAGACATTTTATTGTCCAGTGTGTAGAGGTGTTAATTGTTGCTCTGATTGCTTCATTGTAGTAATTACCCCCTGGGGGCTTCTGTCTCAACACACATAGACAGGCTATTCAAGCTTTGGGACCAATCTCTGCTGAGACATTTTGAAGTCCTCATTTGCATGGAAGGTGGACCTGATGGGGAACTGAAAAAAGGACCAATAAGAAAGCGGTTGTTGGGGGTGGGATGTTCCAAATCCTGTATAAAAGTGTGCTGTGTTTTCAATAAAGTGTGTCCTGTTACATTCAGCATTAACCCATGGCTCATGTGTGGATTATTCGGCGATTCCAGGGATATTCCTACTCGTGGAATATTGGGTGATTTCTTTTATGGAAGAAGAAGGGAATGCTTGACGGAGATATGTTCGACTACCGTCACAAACACGACTAGATCAGTATACATACAGTCACATACCTATTTTTAGCCCCTGGCTTCTATAAAACACAACTTTGTCCTTGTGTCTGTTCTGCTCTGTGTCTGTCTCCATGTGGCTTTTTGTCTCTGTGTGGAATAATCTAGCAGCACATGGAGTATTAGGAACCTCCCAGACAGAAATGGATGCAAAAGAGGCTGTGATAGGTCAAGACTCTGCTCAATGTGAGATTAGCTGCGATTGGGCCAAGGCTTCTCATGAGTCACAAAAGCTTAACTCTATGCTTTCTGGCATGAATTCAACTGTGAATAACTTTGCTTTTGTCTCTCACATATAAACATGTGCACCACACTAGGTTCCCAGCAGGCTTAGCTGTATATACACGTAGGTTATATTAGCTACCTAGGACAGGTTCTAGCTGGCCAGCTACAATGATGTAGGAAGTTTGAAATGGTAGTTTATTACAGTCACCAGATTTAGCCTAAAAGTTTGTTCAACACTAATGCCGTGTACACACAGTCAGAATTCCCGGCAACAAATGTTCGATGTGAGCTTGTTGTCGGAAAATCCGACTGTATGCTCCATCGGACATTTGCCGTCTCAATTTTTCCGAGAACTGTTATTGTTGGAAATTCCAACGCATGTTTGGAATTAATTCGACACATGCTTGGAATCATTGAACTTATTTTTTCTTGCCGCGTCGTAGTGTTGTATGTAACCGCGTTCTTGACATTCAAAATTTCCAACAACATTTGTGTTACGTGTATATGCAAGATAAGTTTGAGCAAACAATCCATCGGAAAATATCCACGGTTTTTATGTCGGAATGTCCGATCATGTGTACGCAGCATCAGTATGCAGGTAGATACTTGTCCTGGCCTCTGTAAGGCCCCATTCATATCGGAGCAGAGAGGTGGTGAATGACATGTCGCCGTCTGCTCAGTTCATACAGAATGGACATGGACAGTGCCCCCTTCTGCTCTATGGGTGACCAGGTGTAAAGGACTCTGCTGCCCTTTTAAGGGGTTGTAAAGCTTCACGTTTTTTCACCTTGCACTCTCGGGCCCCCCCGTTTTACTTACCTGTGCCACGAAACTCCATGGGCAGGATCCCGCAATGGTTTCCCCCAGCATGAGGTGGATCGTCATTGGAGATAGCAGTGAAAGCCAATGGCTGCGCTGCTACCTGTCAATCAAATCAGTAATGCAGCGCGCCGGGGCCAAGAGATACAGTTGGGGGCTATGGCCGCCGACTGCATCATGGGAGCTTGCCCACAAGCTAACCCACTTGGGAGAGTGCTTCCCAGAATGGGGGTTAGCCGTTGCGGGGAGGAGCCGAGACAACCGCCGAGGGACCCCAGAAGACCAGGATTGGGGCCACGCTGTGCAAAACGAACTGCACAGTGGAGGCAAGTATGGCATGTTTGTTATTTAACACACACACACACACACACACACACACACACACACACACACACACACCTTTACAACCCCTTTAAATCCGGGGAACAACGGATTTAACATAGGGAACAGATCCCCTTCCATTTGTCTTTAGCAGACCAACTAGCAGGTGGACCCGATTGGAAAGGTCATGTGAAAAGGGCCCAACAGGCATGAGTTAACAGTCTCTCACATACAAATAATTGGTTTTGCCTCACAGCCACAAACCATCTTCCACCTGTGCTCGGTCATTTATCTTTGCAGGTTTGAATGCAATTTGTTCAACATATCAATAGACATACATGAAACACCAGTATGAATGACATTTCTGGTCCCATTTCTACAACAAAAAATAAATAAATTCATGGCAGACTTCACCTGCACCAGTGGAGTACAACTCCCACTCCCTGGTTTGCCCAAACACATCTATGAGAAGCCAATGTCGATAATAAAATGGAATTGGACACCATAAATAAAAAATAAATCCCAATAAGGCCAAATTGGTTTGCATGAAAGTTATAGTGTCTACAAACTATGGGATATATACTGGAATTTTTATTTTTTCTATACTACCGACGGTGATCAGAGACTTATATAATAAGCGGCGGGCACTCTAGAACTGTGATAGTGCGAGGGGGGGTGGGGTTACGTGCACCCCTCTACCTTGGAAATACAAAATCATGTACATGGTCCAGCACAGTAGGGCCCGCAGGGCAAAATCGGTGGGCAGTCGTACCTCTTAGGTCTTATGTACACTACAGCTTCTAAAAAGTGAGTTTAAGAGCTATTGGTGTTTTTTGCCACCTACACTCAACTCCATAAAGGCCTGCATGTCCATGCACACATTAGCCTTTACAAGAGTTTAGAAAAACGTGGCAAAAATCAGTCAGTAAAGTGAGCCCTTAGGCAGGGTTCAACAAACCCCAGGTCACATTGGCACCTAGAATGAGCGGCCTGGCTCCTGGGCTAGACTGTGGTAGATGTCTTGTCCCCACGCAGCTCCCCGAACTAAGAAGTCGTGCCGGCCGGTAATTGAGGGCGCAGGTTTGCGGCCTGCTGGAGCGAGATGCACTCGCTCTGTTAACTGAAGGCATTCCTTTACATTGCTTACACTGGCAGGGGATATTGCATCCTCTTCTGGGGGCCATATCTCACAGAGCGGTACTGATTGGAACATTGCATGTCATATGACCAGAAGCATGTCACAACCAGGATGTGTCTGTAAAAGTGTGTAACGAGGAGTAGAAGTAGCTGAGGATGATGGTCCTATTTTCTGGGTCAGATGAAAACAGACAGGCGGTCCGTTTCCATTTGATTGCCCCATACAGGAGAGCGTGATTGTGTCAGAGTTCGCTCAGCATAGTGGAGAGGACAGACCCGTCATCCGCCTGCTCAGATTAGAGATCCCCCACTGAGCAAGCCAATTCCGCTTGGCGGACGTGCCCGTGTGAAAGGGGCCTTAAGTCCTAAAGCAAAAAAAAAAGGAAACACATCAATTGCGATACATGTTACATAATCACCTCGCACAAACTGGCTCCCAACTTATTTAGCTGGCTCCTAGATTCAAAACAAAATATGTCAAGCACTGCCCTTAGGTTATTGTAGGTCTGTTACAGGTTTTTTCACAGGCAGACAGTGAACCATACTGTATGTGTGTTAGTTTAAATAACATGCTCTACTGCAGGGGTCCTCAAACTTTTTAAACAGGGGGCCGGTTCACTGTCCCTCAGACCGTTAGGGGGCCGGACTATAAAAAAAAAAAAAAAAAAAACCTATGAACAATTTCCTATGCACACTGCACATATGTTATTTTGAAGTGAAAAAAACTAAATGGGAAGCCCCCCCCCCTCACCATTGCAAGCCCCTCACGATCATTGCAACTCTCCCCTTCATCAATTTAAGCCCCCCCTCACAATCATTAATTGCAAACCGATCATGATCATTGCAAGCCCCCCCCCACCTCACCACCATCATCCCCTCATTGCAAGCCCCCCCTTGCCATCATCATTGTAAGCCCCTCATTGCAAGCCCCCCCTCACAATCATTAATTGCAAGCCGATCAAGATCATTGCAAGCCCCCCCCCCCCCCAATCATCATTACATCATCAGCCCCTCATTGCAACCCCCCTCACCTTTGCAAGCCCCCCTCACCATCATCAGCCCCTCATTGCAAGCCCCCCACCTTCATCATTACATCATTTAATCATCATCAGCCCCCCCACCATCATCATCAGCCCCCCCACCACCATCATCATCAGCACCACCATTACATCACCACCAGCCCCCCTCACCGTCATAATCAGCCCCCCTCACCGTCATAATCAGCCCCCCCCCACCGTCATCATTACATCATCAGCACCCCCCACCATCATCATTACATCATTAGCCCCACCATCATTACATCACCATCAGCCCCCCACCACCACCACCATCATTTCATCATCATCAACCCCCCTCACCATCGCAAGCCCCTTCACTTACCAGTGTAAGCCCCTCACAGCCTTTCTCCTCACTGTGCCAGACTGCTGTCACGATCGCGCTGTGTCACGGCCCCGCTCTGTCACGATGCTCACAGTGTTTTTAACAGTTATGGTGCGCTGTGATAAATGTCCCACCCTCCTCCGCCTAGACCAGCTCATGTGATAGACAGAACACTGGCTCTATCACACAAGCTAGTCTAGGAGGAGGAGGAGGGCGGGATATTTATCACAGCGCGCCAGAACTGTTAACACTGTGATCTCCGTGACACAGCGGGATCGCTGTGTTACAACCTGCCGTGTAACCGGCGTTGCCGGTCAGGGTCGGGTGGGCCGGTTAAAAGTCCTCTGCGGGCCGCATGTGGCCCGCGGGCCATAGTTTGAGGACCCCTGCTCTACTGTATAAAATTCACAGATAAAATGCTGGCTTTTTTTTTTTTTTTACACCAACTTGAGAAAGGGATAAAAACAGGGACTAGATACATTTTAACTCAAACTGGACTTTGACATCAGGCCGTTTCAAAGTGCCAGAGGACAGCATGAGTGCATCACAAAAGCAGCAGCATCTAATTGAAGATAACAGGTTTGGAAAAATTGAGTGTAGTAAAAGCTGAAAAGGAAGTTGGGAGAGAGACAAGTAATAAACACTCAGATGCAGCAGCAGAAGGGATTGAGAGCATAAGTCAAGAGAGCGTGAGAGAGGAGGGGGAAGAGAGTGAAAACTGGATGGTTGGAGAGAGAATAAAAAGAACATTGAAGGGGGAAGGGTAGTGCAAGCACAGATCATCCTACTGCTGGACAGTTCATTAATCAAATCTACAACACTAATCCCCCAAAATAAAGAAAAAATAAATTGAAATTTTAATGAGTAAAAAACTATCAATAGTTTTTTGGATACATTCAACATTTAGTTTATTCAGCATGAAACTGAGCTTATTTATGTAGCATAAGGCTGTATATTCTGCAATATTTACATTTTGGTAAACCAATTCAACGAATCCAAGCTCTGCAAGCCGAGACAACGTGCACTGCATTGATGCATTTACACAAGTCCACAGTAAACACGATATAAAAAGTTCAGGAATATCCCTTTATCCCATTGTTTTGCAAATCTACTAAAAACTGTATGATTGAATCAGTTCCGATATCGCCGTTTTACTAACCTGACATCTTATTCTATATTGGCAACCTGTTTGTTCCCCCCCCCCCCCCCCCCCCTTTGCAAATATTAAAGATTTTAACTACCAGCAAGAATAAGTCCTTATATTTAAAGAGCACCTGTAATTTTAGATCCATCATGGCAGGGCATCCACTCACCGGATGGTGCCACATCCCTCACCTTATTGTGTCACTGCCGCATCACCAGCCATCCCATTAAAATGAATGGGACGGTCGGTGAGTCAACAGCGGGTCAGAGGTGACAGTTGCTCTTTAAAAATTAGGATTTAAAGAGTTGATTTAAAGTCTGATTTGAACGGGTGCCATTGAAAAGAATGGCCTGCAACAATGTGACTGATATCCAAAGTTGCACAAGTGCGAATGGAGTCTAGGAGAAGGTGTTACAATACCCTGTCATCTGCCATTTGTGTCCCATTGTGGAGGTTTCCCTGTACTTCCTTTGCCATAGCCACAACAGAAGTGAGGGAAAATCCATAATTGTCGCCAAAACTGAAACATTTCCCCCCCTCTTCCTGTTCTGCTGACAATCAAAAATTTGATTTTCTTTCAATTTCAGTGATAATGGTAAATAAAAAAAAAGGACAAACACAGAAGGTGCATCTCCCTAAAGGGGGACACAGACTGCAATAAAAACCTGACAGGAGTTATAATCCCTCTCCACTTTAGTTACACTATACTTGGATGGAGTGGGGAAGACTTAAAGGGTCACTAAAGGAAAACATTTATTTTGCTGAAATGACTGTTTACAGGGTATAGAGACATAAAAGTTAATTGATTCCTTTTCAAAATGATTAAAAATAGATAAAAATCATATGTGCCTGCAGGTTAGTTTCACTTTTGAACTGGCTTCATGTTTCTGCGAAGTAGAAATAGACACACAGAACAAAAACAAATCCAGGGCAGTGTTTTGTTTTTAAAATTAATCTGATTGGTTCTGGGAAGTTTTAGACACACAGTAATGACAGCATGAGAAAGCTCCCAGTACTGTGGTTATAAGGAAACAGACAAGCAGGAAGTGTGGAGATCAGAGCAGGATTACAGCAATTTCAAAGCAAAAACAATAAGGACATGAAACCAGTACTGCAGTAAGGTAAAGAAAGCTACTTTAGCTATAAAAAAAAAAAAAAAAATTCCTTTAGTGACCCTTTAACCTCTCCTGAACGATTTAACTTGACAGCTAGAGAGAGACTGGCGTCTGTTTAGCCGCGTTTACCATTTTTTGGTTTGTTAGAATGAATTTTTTATCTTGTAGTCTGATGTATGTATTTCAACAATAAAATGTATAGATCTTTCCATTTACAATTAAACATTAGTGCCTTAAAAGTCCAGTCAAGGAGCATTCTCTTTTCGCCTAGTCATTTGGATGTGGCACAACACAGACACACCCACCGATATTTAGTAGTGTTTTGTTAAAAATGTCTGTAAACGAAAAACGCTGCTAAACACGAGTTATCGCATTTAGAAGCCGTTACAGGCATTTGAACATTCGTCTGAACCCATTTTTTTGCATTCCAAAAAAATGTACCGATAAGATAACATTGAGGAGAGTTCAGGAGCAGCTGAAAAAAAAAATGCCCAACTGCTTCTATAACGTCTGTTTATCAGCAGTGTACATGGGGCCTTAATCCTGAGGAGTGGACAAGAGCCACTCAGGATGTTTTTTCAGGGTTTGGCTTTTTATCTAACTTCATAATGTATTGGCCCATGCTTGCATTTCATGCATGAAGATTTTATCAAATATAGTGTCATTGTGGATGTGTATTTTTGTATGTTTACATGTCAGCTGTTTTGCATATGGTTTTATCATTAGCCAAGAACATATGTATTTTCAGACTATGGCATGTTCAACTGTATTTGATGAATAAAACTATATATTTACAACAATATCTGTTGCAGTTACATCTCATTTAAAGTCCCACTGCTATGCTCTTCCTTTTGTAAATGGTACACAAACAAAAAATAGTTCATTCTGTTGGCGTACAAGAAGTTCAGAAGTTTGTTTGGCAAGTTTGAATCGTATGTCGAAAATTGTGTACACACTTTACGAAAATTGGACGATCACGCCTGATCGTTGTACAGAATTTTTCCTCCAATTTTCTTATATTATGTACCTGGCTGTAGAACTTCTGTTGCATATTTGTTTGTCTCTCTTCCAGTGGTAGTTATTATAATGGTTGAACCTGGTACAGTAAGGTTTGGTTCACAAGCATGTGTAGGACAGCCCATTTAAATAGGTTGCCCTACCAATGAGCAACGCAGGGAAAGAAGTCTCCAACCCTTTTCGTAAAATTGTACCACACCAAACCACATGCTCGGCACACATTTGGGGGTGCCATTGAGGATATACGGCACCACTGCGCATCTGCTAAAGAACAGCAGGTTTCTCTGCGTCTGGAAAGTATACGATTTTGCATGCATTTCTGATGCATGTGGATCAAGCCTTGGTACAATAAAAATAAATAATAATAATATTACGGATATTAGTCCTGGCACCACGTCATCATGACAAAGTCTGGATCTGCCAGGTGCCTGGATTGACACCCATCTCAGCAAGGGGTTGTAAAAGGTTTGTTTTTGTTTTAACTGCTCCAGACCGCCCATTTACTGTGGCAGGGTAGCCCGGCCGCCCAAAAACAACGTACCTGTATGTTGTCTCTTCTTCCAGGTCTGGGACCTGCTGATCAATGACAGGAGAAGCAGACCAAGTCCTGTCAGAGGAAAATGGAGATCTTGTGTTACTGATAAGCAGAAACACAGATCTCCATTTTCCTCCAGTTAAACCATCCCCCACACAGTTAGAAATCACTACCTAGGAGCATACTTAACCCTTTGATTGTACCGGATGTTAACACATTCCAGTACATTTTCTTAGCACTGATCACTGTATTAGAGTCACTAAGCTGCTTTCTATGGGGCACCCATGCAGGCTTGCTCCCGATTCCATTAACAGACAGTGGGCCCCGCCACATGGATGTGATTCACCGCAGTGGAAGCCGATGGCTCCTGCTGCTATAAATCTATCCAATGAGGACACAGACAGCATCTGGAGCCATTGGGCTCATACACATTGCTGGATCGAATTGGGCTCAGCAGCTGCATCAAAGAAGTTTTCACCTTAATGCATTCTAGAGATCTAGCTCTCTTCCAGCATTCCTCTGAGCTAAGCAAATAATACGCTATAAATAACCAGAAAGGCTCTATATGAATGGAGATTGACAAGCACTTGACGGCTCCTGGTGTGATACGGAGAACATTTGTGCAAAAAGCCAATGTGTAACAAAAGAACAAGAAAGCAGATGGCAACCACACGACTCCAAATACAAACAAGTCAAAATGAGGCCCCTACATAATTCTCATTTTACATTACACCTGGTGTCAGGACATGAAGCAATTACCCTTTGCCCCCAAGGTACATGGCCTTCCTCAGCACTTTTTAAAAACCAAGGCTTCCTCCCAAGACACCACTCAATCATGCATATAAATCAAAATTTTCAAGTGACGTGACTAACCGATCAGGTAAATGTTTTGATAAGTGAACCTGTGTGATAAAATATGTCCTTATTGAAGTGTTTGCAGAGCCAACTATATTATTCATTTAATTTTGGATATTAGGGTTGTCCCGATACCACTTTTTTAGGACCGAGTACAAGTACCGATACTTTTTTTCATGTACTCGCCGATACCGAATCTTTTTTTAAATGTCATGTGACAGTTTTCAAACCACAATACAGACTAAGGATATTTTCTTTAGAATTATGAAGAACTCTAACTCAAGACATTATAAAAGAATAAAAATGAGTAAAAAATGTTTTATCTGCTTGTCACGCAGTAGTAAAAAACTCAAAGAATGTTCACAGAACATGTTGATAAATACAAATAAAGTATTCTATTTAGGCATCGGGAGCATTTGCGCGAGTACAAGTACTCCCGCAAATACTCGGCATCGGTCCCGATACCGATACTAGTATCGGTATCTGGACAACCCTATTGGATATAAAAAGGAACGGGCTGTACACTGATCAGACCAGTGCATTTTTTTGCAGCAGGTAAGGCAAGGAGTTTCTAATCAGCCTCTGACAGCAAGCCTATACAAAATTATGACAGGCTGACAGTGCAGCCCACAGCCATTTGAATACAATTGCACAAACCATTATAGATGCTGGATTGTCTGTGTCCAAAAATACAAATCTATCATCAACTAAAGTCAATTGCTGCATGTGGCGATTAGAAGCGAACAGCCCTTGACAGCGTCAGGCTGTCATTGATTTGTACAGGCTTAGTGTTCACTGATGATCAGAAAAACCTGCCTGTATCTGGCGCAGAAATATGCCGAATTTGGGTGGTGCATGGCCATAATCATCTGTGAACCCTAGCTGCATCTATGGCCCCTTTTAGGGTAGATACAAATTAATGATTTGTTAATAAAATGCTTTTGGAGTGTATTAAAAAAAACACACTATTTAAGATGATGACTACATTTCATCTATGTAGCACGAGGCTGTATACTCTGCAATATTTACATTTTTGGTAAACTCATTCAATAAATCCAAACTCTACAAGCTGAAATAACATGCACTCACACAATTTCACAGTAACCATCCAAAAAAAAAAAAGTGCCAGGAATATTCCTTTACCCCATTGTTTCGCAAATCTACGTACATTACAAACTGTATGATTGAATCAGGTCTGATATTGTCGTTTACTAACCTTACAGCTTATTAGTCTAAATAGGAAACCTTAAATTTTGTTTGCAAATATTAAAGATTTGAACCACCAGCACAAGTCATTACATATAAAGAGCACCTGTAATTTCAGATCCATCATGGCAGTGCCCATTAGCAGGCATCCACATCCCTTACCTTGTGCTATTGCCACATTACCATCCGTCCCATCAAAGTGAATGGGGCTTTTGGCGAGTCAACAGCAGATCAGAGGAGTAGACGCTGCGGTAAATCGCATTTAAAGCAAGCCTTTTTACCAGTGATTTAGGGCTCTTCACATGGGCGGATCAGTATTAATCCGCTCCGTGTCTGTCCGTAAGCTCAGCGGGGATCCCTCCGTAAATCCCCACTGAGCTTTTGGCTGAAGGGGGATCCCCGCACACTGTGCAGAGACTGCCCTGTCTTTCCTCTGCTCTCCCCTATAGGGGGGGGGGGGGAATTGGATGAGCACAGACCGTATGTCCGTATTCATCCGATGACGGAAGAAGAAAAAAAAGTAATCACATAGGGACCAATGTATGTCCCGTTTTGATCCGCAACGGATGGATGAAAATGCTGACATACAGTCCGTACGTGTGAAAGGGCCCTTAGACCCCTTTCACACTAGGGCGTTTTTCAGGCGCTTTAGCATTAGAAAAAAAAAAAAAAAAAAGGCAAAAGCCAGTAAAAAGCCTAACCTGCAATCCCAATGTGAAAGCCTGAGTGCTTTAAAAGCCCTTTGACACTGTCAGCGCTCAAAAAATGCTGGTAAAAAGCTGATAAAACTAGAGGCGCTTTACCGGTGTATAGAGCACTAGCGAGGTGCTTGTAACCCTCACTAGTGGTCAAATAAAGGGTTAAAAGCACAGCTGTCCAGGCACTTTCCATTGATATCAAAGAAGCCACTTGCATGACTTTGACGCCCTGCCAGCGCAGTGTCTCAGTGTGAAAGCACTCGTGATTGTAGATGAGGCTTCTTTCAGATGCTTTAACGCTAAAGCGCCTGAAAAACACCCCAGTGTGAAAGCACTCAAGCTTTCACATTGGGATTGCAGATGAGGCTTCCTTCAGGCACTTTTTTTAATGCTAAAGCACCTGAAAATGGCCCAGTCTGAAAAGGGGTCTTAAAAGAGACTGGATTAAAATCAAATTCACCCTGGCCCCTTTGATAAGCTGCAATACACAAACTATGGGCCACTTTGCAATCATGCCATACTATCATTCAGTAATAGAGAGTTATAAAGAGCCAACAGTTCAAAAATCACTACATACACCTTTGCTGGAAGTTACTGTTAGAGAAGTACACCCAAAGCTTGTTTGGCTGTACTTCTGTGGATTGCAGTTCATTCTCCACTACTGTGACCCATTTCTAGCTGACAGCAGGCTGAAGTCCTCTGTAAAAACTGCGGCTTTAGTGCCGATTCACACTACAGCAACATGAAAGCCGTCACGACTTTGTGAGGCAACTTCAAGTTGCCTCCAGGACAGGCTACTTTGCCAGTGGCCAATCAAACGATGAGCTCTGTGGGAGGGAGGGGTTTGCCTGAGAAAAAAAAAAATTTTTGTCTTCCTGTAAAGTTGCTTTAGTTAAAGACACTGATCCAACTTTGGAGGAGACTTCCATTGAAATCAATGGGTACAGGTTGCCTTGTAGTACAGGAACCTTTTCTGAAGTCGGAGCGACTTTAGTAGTGTGCATTAAGACGGCTCTCATTCACTTTAGCGTACTTTTTCATGTCGGACGACACAAGTCGGATCTCAAGTCGCGGTATTGTGAACGGGCACTAAGTGAATGTATATAAAAATGTTGATAACAGTGCAACAATTAATCCTCAAAAATGATTAGAAACAAAAAGTAGCAGTGAAATTCAAAAAAAAAAAAAAAAAAAAACTAAGGATGCTGTGATCCTCCACCTCCGTGTTCAGTGATACGCGACAGTGCTCATAAATATGGTAATCCACCAATAATTACATGGCCGCTCATCTTATACCCCCGTTTCACCAGTGGGTCCAAGAAAGCAGTCTCCCAATGGGGATAAATTCAGATGAATGCTTCCGCTCCTCCAACACCTCCCTTCAGTGCTGCATGTTCTCATTCAGCGGTATATAAAAATAAAACAAAGGAGATCTAGTGCTCTCTGTCAAAGCTCAGCTGTGCCAGCGTATCAAACAGGTGGCATACTTCCAACGCGCTTCAGCATAGATGGCAGTGACTGATGTATGATAGATGGGGGGGGGGGGGAATTTGCCCAGGATAGCTGGGGGTCTGGCTCCCGATTCCAGATGCTTGTTGTCCTGGGCATGACTTAATCATCATTTTTAGGATCAAGTGTTGCACTGATACAGTACATTCACTTAACCCCTTAAGACCCAAGACTTTTAGGCAGCTAAAGGACCCGGCCAGGTTTTGCGATTCGGCACTGAGTCGCTTTACCTGACAATTGCGCGGTCGTGCGACGTGGCTCAAACAAAATTGGCGTCCTTTTTTTTCCCCCACAAATAGATTTTTCGGTGGTATTTGATCACCTCTGCTTTTTTTTTTTTTGAAATCGGACAGTGCAGTTTGTCCTTTCCACTCGTACAGTATTAAAACCACTTACACATTTTAGGATGCATCACACCCTTTGTTCTTTATTTCCCCGTTATCTCTCTCCTAACTTCTTGTTTTTTCCCCCCCTCATCCCTCGGTCTAGCCGTCTCTTGTTCTCTCTAATGTCGTGTACACACGATTGGAATTTCCGTCAGAAAAGCCTTGGTTTTTCCCGACGGAATTCTGCTCATGCTTGGCTTGCATACACAGTGTCACACAAGTTCTCTGAACATTCGACCATCAAGAACACGGTGATGTACCACGCTACAACGAGCTGAGAAAATGAAGTTCCATGCTTCCAAGCATGCATCGAATTGTTTGAGCATGCATAGGAATGTTGCATGTCGGAATTGCTACAGACTATCGTAATTTCTGATAGGAACTTTCCGATGGAAAAAATAGAGAACCTGCTCTCAATCTTTTGTTGGTGGAAATTCCGACAGCAAAAGTTTGATGGAGCACACACACGGTCGGAATTTCCGACCAAAAGCTCACATCGGACTTTGCTTGTCGGAATTTCCGATCGATTGTGTACGTGCCATTCTTTCTCTCCCTTTTTCTTTGTTCCTCCCCCTTCCATGTGTAGCACCAACCCCCGAAAGAGCTGCTGAATGTTTTGGGTGGCACATAACCTCTATCTTCTTGATGTCCAGGGTAATAAAAGAGTCTGAAGAACTCCAATGTCCACACGATACACTTTTTCTAGGATTTATTTACAGATCCTAGTAGAAAAGAAGTTGGAGGAGTGGAAGGGTAAATAGGTTGGTAGGTTCAGGTGTACACAGTCTCAAATAGGAAGCACTCCTGCTTCCAGCAAACAGTTCTCATCACCACTCTAGCCAGAGGGGGTATTGCTCACCCAGATAGGTCCTTCTCACTGGCCTAGCAGCCGGAATGGCGCACAGAATAAAAGTACAGTCTCTGCCACAGACCTTCCTCTCAGGAGACACTTTCGGTCCAGAATCCTCTGCCACAGGATTCAGCACCTCTCCAGATTAACTTTTGCAGAATTTGGATCCGACAGGCGATCACCATCGAGCCTCTCAGTGTATGGTGCATCCTTTGATTACGTTTCGAGGCCTTCTGCCAAGATACCAGCCTCTTGCATGGTCCTCTCCAAGATAGGTCCTCCCCTGTCCTCCCCTGGCTTCCTCCCATAGGACAGCATAAGATCACCTTGAAAGCGCAGACCCAGTCTTGACTACTGGGCCTACTAAGCAAAGCCGCAACCCCGGATCAAAGTGGTCCCTGAGTCAGGATCTCGCACCCCCGGCTAGACGGGCTACAAGGTGTGTGGGAAGACAGACCCCCCCCCCCCCCCCACCAATGGCGTCTGTCCCTTATGTACCCCTCCCCAGCATGCACAGCGGATCACTCCCACTGATTCGCTCCTGAGGGGGGACACCCAATACACCCTTACTTTGCTGCTGCCACCCTTGGCCTGGGATGGCAATAGCAACCCCAGGTGAACAATGGTGGCTACTCCCAGCACAGCCATGGCTGGAACAGAGGCTAAATTGCCCATAATTACACTTGTCTGAGCCAAATAACGATTCAGGCCCCCCTCTAAATTTACAGCAGCGCCTGTTCAACAGGAGCATGGTGCTACACATGTATTCTCATTAGTATTCCTTCTCTCACTCCTTGGTGGGAGGAGGAGGTGGGGACTTTTAACGGCAACTATAATTACAGGTCCCTGGCTTCACTGTGTGACTTTGTGGTGTCTCATAGCAGCGACACCTTCATTAGAGCCTCCCACTTTACATTCCTCACCAGTCAGCTGACCTCTAGTCTCTGCCCCCTCCCCCCCAGCCATGCTGTGAACTGAATGGGTGGCTGCGAAGAGGCCAAGTGGGCGGCCGCAGGCTCCAAGAACAGCCCTGCTGGGCAGCCACAAAAAGGCTGAGAGTGGTGCGGGCTTCAGGAACATCCCAGTATTCGGTGACCCCCTGGCAAATCATCATTCGACCCCCAGGTTTAGAACCACTGATTTAGATTGAAGCATGAACACTTGAGTGTGAAACAGCAACTAAATTATTTACTTGCGTTCACTTGGTGCATTTTATAATATATGAATTTTGAGATGGTGACCGATAGTCACCAGCTCAGTGAGCCATGAAAACCAAAGTGATTGGTGGCGTTTGCTCGGTTCTCAGTGTTAGAACCAGCAGGAGGAGGGGGGTACGCTAGGGTTGCCACCTAATCCTTTTAAACCCAAACACATAGGTTCTCACACTCGATGGCCAGACTGGGGAGACTACCAGGATCTATATTATCCAGCCTGTCACCCAGCCAGCAGTTGATAGATCTCAGGATCAAAAAAAAAAAAAAAAAAAGTTCTGTAAAACCATGGACCCAAAAAGGGAGCCAAGGTCCTTATCTACTAGGATGAAGAAAAAAAAAAAAAAAAAAAAGCTTTGCTAAATATTACATGTTTTAACTATTAACATGTCTGCCTAGTCCTCTCCTGATAGACGGAACATAACCCTACATTCAAGAATATAAGGAAGCTGTGTCTGTCAATGGACAAAAGAGAACATTTTGCCTATAGTTCTGCTTTACCCACTTAAGACCCAGACCTTTAGCTAAAGGACCTGGGCAGTTTTTGCAATTCGGCACTGTGTCGCTTTGTTTTTTTTATTGATGTAAAAAAACAGAGCAAGTAAACAGTTGCCAGACATTATGCATACATAATTCACCATTGAATGCAGCAGTAAGTACAAATAAATACACATTAAGTTACCACAGAAGGCACCTGATCATGCGTGAACACCTTCTTCATGGAGTAGAACCAACATAAAAGTATATACAGAGTACAGTTTAGAAGCAGAACGTTGCATAACCCCAGTGATCCAAAAAAAAAACCCCACACAGGCAGTATACCCATTGGGGACCATACTAGTGGCAAATAATCCCCAAACTAGACGGAAACAGGTTCCCCCATCAGGGCAGAGGAAAAGACCTTCACCAGCACATCGTGAAATGTGCATGTAAAAGGAGAGGGAAGGAGGGGAGGCGGGGAAGGACAGGCCCTACAGCACCAAGCCTTCAGATATTCGTGACAAGTACATCCATCCCAATGAGATCCCACGTGGCTCCCAGTGCAATCAACATTAAAGGGGTGTTCCAGCCAAAAATTGTGTTATTAAAAGTCAGCAGTTACAAAAAGTGTAGCTGCTGGCTTTTAATAAACACTCCCTTACCTGCTCCTGCGTTCCAGCGACGCGCCGACCGGGGCTCCGCTCCTCTCCCCGCCTCCCCAGCCGGCGTCTCCATCCCGACTGTGGGCACCCAGCCGTGACAGCCTTCGGCTTCACGGCCGGGCACCGCATGCGCGAGCCGCACTGCGCGCGCGGCTCGCCGCTGATTGGAGAGGCGATCACATGGGACCTGTCATGTGTCCCATGTGATCGCCTACAGGGAGGGGCTGTTGTAGGCAATTAAGGCTTAATCGCCTAACCAGCCCCTCGGCAGAAGCAGGAAGTGGGACAGGAAGTCCCACTCCTGAAGCCCCCACTACCCCCTAAAAAAAAATTACATGCCAAATGTGGCATGTAAGGGGGAGGGGATTAAACAAACGTAATTTTTTAGGGTGGAACTCCTCTTTAACACCCAGAGAGATCAACCCGGCATTCCCGAGACATCACCCACCTATTCCAGCTCCAGTTCTGCTTTCACCCAATCCGCCCACACCTTATCAAACTTCCCGGGGCAGTTGCGACCCATATATGTTAGTTTGTACAGAGGAAGAGCCCTATTAATCAGCATCCTCCATTGTCGTACCGTGGGAGGAGAGGTCTCCCTCCATCTCAACAGAATTACTTTCCTGGCGTAAAAGGCTGCAAAAAAAAAAAAAAAAAAAAGTTTAGATGGAGTACCAGATAGTGTGTCCACTATCCCCAGGAGCAGCGGCAAAGGGTCACAGGGTACACCTATCTTACTTACAGATTTGATTACGTTAGCCACCCCCTGCCAGTAAGTTTGCAACACAGGACAAGACCAGACCACATTGAAGAATGAACCCTCCTGCACACCACACCGTGGGCAGGTGCAGGAACTTGAGTTGAATAAATCTATCCCTGGCAGATATTACTAGGTTGAGGTAGTGTATTTCTTCTTCCCAATCGTCAGCCAGCACCGGAATATCCCGTCTGCCACACCAAGAACAGCTGGGAGACCTTATAGGTATCCAAACCCACCAGTAGCGAGTACAGGGCGGACAGGGGCTTAGTCTCATTCTCCGCACTCAGCAAGCGTTCAACCCCCGTAGTCTCCAGCCCGAGCAGTCCAGGGAATTGTGCCCTAAATGCATGACGCAGCTGGAGAAACCGAAAAAAAAACATCCGATTCGTCAGTCCCTTCCTCTGTTTTAAATTACCAAAGGTGAGTATTCTGCCCGCCGAGACTATGTCCTCAAGCGTTTTAACCTCGAAGCGGGCCCACAGGGCAGGGTCAGGTATAGAGTGAAAGTGTGAGAGACGTGGGTTCCCCCATAGCGGGGTACGTGGGGGCCAACAACCGGGGTTCTGAACTTTGGTTCCAACAGCCTTCCACACCCGCATTGTAGTCTTCATTGAGGGTGTAACAGCGGGATTAGATCTGGGCCCCCGATGCATAAGGTTGCGGAGCTCAGAGTAGGATCCCAGAAGCGCAGCCTCCAGGAGTAGCCGCCGGATTGGCCGGCTCCTCCGACAGCCACCACCTGAGTGTGACAGACCGCAGCCCAGTAATACTTCTGGAACACTGTCGCTTTAACTGACAATTGCGGTCCAGCGACGTGGCTCCCAAAACGAAAATTGGCATCCTTTTTTTCCCCACAAATAGAGCTATCTTTTGGTGATATTTGATCACCTCTGCAGTTTTTATTTTTTGCGCTATAAACAAAAATAAAAGCGACACATTTTGAAAAAAAGTTAATATTTTTTACTATAATAAATATCCCCCAAAAATAATACCGATATCGGTACAGATACCGAGTATTTGCGGGAGTACTTGCGCAAATATCCCCGATGCCTAAATAGAATACTTGCCCCCTCGCCGTATATTGCAAAGCCGCCGCGTTAATCACCGCGCGGCGAACATTACAGGCACCTTTAGTTTGAATAGCTGTTTTGCCCGCCGCACCGTGTATAGACACTCCCCCTTGCTCGGGATTGGACGGATCTGTCCAATCCCGAGCAAGGGGGAGTGTCCTTTACACAGCGTGGCAGGGAAAACCGCTATTCAAACGAAAGCTGCCTGTAATGTTCGCCGCACGGTGATTAATGCGGCGGCATCATCATTAGGTATGGGGGACATGGCTGCATATGTAGGGGGGGGGGGGGTGACATTTAAAAAAAAAAAAAAAAAAAAAAGTATCGGTACTTGTACTCGGTCCTAAAAAATGGTATATATATTCCTCAGTTTAGGCCGATTTATTTTACTACTAATGGCGGTGATCAGCGATTTTTTTCATGACTGCAACATTATGGCGGACACTTCGGACAATTTTGACACATTTTTGGGACAATTGTTATTTTCACAGCCAAAAAAAAAAACGCATTAAAAATGCATTGTTTACTGTGAAAATGACAATTGCAGTTTGGGAGTTAACCACGCTGAAGGGGTTAAGTGTGACCTCATCTGTGTTTCTAACTGTAGGGGGGTGTGGCTGTAGGTGTGATGTCATTGATTGTGTTTCCCTATAAAAGGGAACATAAGATCGATGATGGCGCCACAGTGAACGGGGAAGCTGTGTTAACACACAGCTCTCCCTGTTCTTCAGCTCCGGGGACCGATCGTGGGACTCCAGCGGCGATTGGATCACGGATCTTCGGACCGGGTCGTGTGCACACGCGACCCCACGGCTGGGCTTAAAGGGCAACGTACAGGCACGTGCCCAGCCGTGCCATTCTGCCACACTAGTGCTGCAACGGATCGTGACCATGCAGATCACGAATCAGGTCGACCTGTTCAGATCGGCACAACGCGATCCGCGGAGCGTGGCCTCAGGAAAGGCTTCGGCCTAGCTCCGGAGCGGTCGGCCATCTTGGTACACCCGGCAGGCGGCTGCTGAGGTGAGCGCTGACATCACCCCTTCCTCCCTGCTCGTGGATCTGAGAACATACACAGACGCCTGCGCTCAGTGCCGCCACCAACGCCAATACAGGTAGCACATACGTTTTTGTAGCCTGTACCAGAATAAATCCAGACACCTGCACTTTTTCAGGTCAATTCAAGGTACAACATAACATCTATATGCGGAGCTAAAAATGTCAGACTATTCAACGGCTACTTCAGTGAGGACACAAAGCTACTCATGGCTGCAGGCCTTACTTGGGAGACTAGAAGTTTCATAGAAAAGCTTGGGTAATTCCATAATGTGCTGCTGCTTTCTGGCTGCTGGGACTTGTAACTATATGCAACTTGTAGTTCTGCATATTTTGTGCCGATTTCCAACCACCAAGACTTAAAGCTCACTACCAATCAAAATGATACACAGGGAGACTACAGAGGGATATTAAAGGGGTGTTCCAGCCCAAAATTGTGTTTATTAAAAGTCAGCAGCTGCTGGCTTTTAATAAACACTCACTTACCTGCTCCTGCGTTCCAGCGATGCGCCGACCGTGGCTCCGCTCCTCTCCCCCCCTCCCCAGCCGGCGTCTCCATTCCTACTGTGGGCACCCAGCTGTGACAGCCTTCGGCTTCACGGCCGGGCACCCACTGCGCATGCGCGAGCCGCACTGCGCATGCGCGCGCGGCTCGCCGCTGATTGGAGAGGCGATCACATGGGACCTGTCATGTGTCCCATGTGATCGCCTACAGGGAGGGGCTGGTGTAGGCGATTAAGGCTTAATCACCTAACCAGCCCCTCGGCGGAAGCAGGAAGTGGGACAGGAAGTCCCACTCCTACTGAAGCCCCCACTCCCCCCCCCCAAAAAAATTACATGCCAAATGTGGCATGTAAGGGGGAGGGGAGGGGATTAAACAAACATTTTTTAGGTGGAACTCCTCTTTAATATCAAAATACCGAAAAATTAAGCAAGATTACTACGTGGATATTACAGCAGTGGGGGAATCTGATGTGTATATTTAATTAAAAATTTTTTTGCGGATCTGAAGAATGATCCGATCCGCGACTCCTGATCCGAGGATCGATCTGATCCGCAAGTTTTTTGATCCGTTGTACCCCTAGCTGCTTCAGATGAGCCTTGAGTCACACAAAAATGCATAACAATGGTAATCACATTGTTTTCAATGGTGTCTGCTCACATCAATGCAACACACATGACACAATTTTGGAAAAAGTTCTCTTTTCTGGTGTGGTACAGTGGTTCCAGTGATTTTGGCCTCAGAATACCAGATCCAAGTAGCATTACATAAATCACACAAAGTTGGAACAAAATTGGATTGCAGCAGTGTGAACCTAGCTTAGTTTCCAACCTTAAAATTTTCTTGGCAACGTGAAGAGCTTAAACTAACCATCTAACCGTGTTTATTCCTACACAAGTGACAGATGGGACTTGCTTGATATATTTAACATACAAATAGACCCCCCCGACCCGAGATGAATAATTACCTTTTTAACAATGTCCCCACAATACAATACATCATCCCATAAACTTTCTCATAGGCTTTGCTAACCTTATGCTTTATAACCTGATACAAAGTTCAAGCCAAATTTTGTCTAGGGAGCTCCTGTGTGCATAGGACCAGCTTTGTAGTGTCAGAGGTCACATGAAGGCATCTTGTGCTCTTCCCCATTTAATGGCATCTCAAACACAGTTAGATGCAGATTCTGATGCGCAGACGCTAACCTCTGTCCTGGAAACGTATTGCGTGCCAAAGTATTTTGTTTCACTACCTGTCCTACCCTTAGGTCCTGTTCAAACCCGTGCTTCAAACAGAGTTCCACCCACTTTTGCAAGTTGCTTTTGCCCACCTGCAGTGCAGTTTTAAAAAGGTATTCAGACATAATTGAAAGAAAATCTTATCTCCATTTAAATTAGGGTTGTCCCCATACCACTTTTTTAGGACCGAGTAGCCCCCCCCCCCCCCCCATGTACTCGCCGATACCGAACACCGATACTTTTTTTAAATGTGTCCCCAAATGCAGCCATGTCCCCCATACCTAGTAGATGATTCTATTCAGGCATCGGGGGCATTTGCGGGAGTACAAGTACTCCTGCATATACTCGGCATCGGTCCCGATACCTGTATCGGGACAAATTTAAATATGTCAGCACCACTTCCGATCCCGGCTGCTTAGACAATATCATTAGGCGATTCCCTTGGACTCCTGAGATCTTGGCGTCAAACCCAGGAGTCCAAGGAACTAGCTTGATTCTCTTGACTGATAAGTTCCTGCCCTGTCGTTTTGGCAACCTACGCTGCATCTGCCATGGCAACCAACAAAATGTGCCACGCAGTGTTATTGTGCAGGAGCAAGATCGGTAGGTGCATGCTGGGTAGCCAGCTACACCTAATCATGAGGTGCTTTTAT
This sequence comes from Rana kukunoris, assembly GCA_029574335.1. NCBI lineage: Eukaryota > Metazoa > Chordata > Amphibia > Anura > Ranidae > Rana > Rana kukunoris. Next base: position 331,922,388 of record CM056050.1, on the reverse strand, counting down.
AAAAACAATTATAGTGACTGGAGCTCTGCTTTAGAGGGTGCAGAGTGTAAAAAAAAAACAAAAAAACACACTATATAAAATACTGCTTGCTGCATCTTTGACCTTGTATTAAAACAGATTTTACTATTGGTACTTGTATAGCTCCGTCAATTTACACATAGCTTTACATATATATTCTACAAGCGATAGAGGCCAACAGCAGCCTGCGCAGACCTAGTCTTCATGGATGTGTTGGGTCATTATCAGCCTAGTCCATGTTTTTTCCTTAAAGTGGAGCTCCAGGCTCCTTCAGAAAAAAAAAATTAAGTCAGCAGCTACACATAACATAAGCAGAGCTTGCCCTTTTGGGTGGAACTCAGCTTTAAGGCTGCATTCACACCTGAGGGTTCTCAGCTCATAAAACATACGAAAAAAGCCCAACAAGCAAAATCCTATTAAAGCGGTTGTAAAGGTACAATTTTTTTCTAAATAGCTTCCTTTACCTTAGTACAGTCCTCCTTCACTTACCTCATCCTTTGACTTTGCTTTTAAATGTCCTTATTTCTTATGAAAAATCCTCACTTCCTGTTCTTCTGTCTAACTCCACACAGTAATGAGAGGCTTTCTCCCTGGTGTGGAGTTTCGTGTTTGCCCCCTCCCTTGGGGAACAGGAGAGTCAGGACATTCTACGTTGCAGATAAGGAACTGTGCGTTAGTGGGTGTCCTGACTATCCTGTATTTCAAAAAAATAGGGAACGGGAAAACAAAAAAGCACCCACATGTAGCAAACATCCGAAATAATTGAATCAAAGAGGAATACTACACAAGGTAGTGACAAGGTGGACTTTTTGAGGCAATCACAGGGACATAAGAATTAAGAAAAAAAAAATCTAAATTTAATTACAAAAAATATATATATCATAAAATCCATTGAAAAATAAATAAATAAAGTAAAGTATATTCTGTATACTTTATTTCTTTTGAGTAAGTGAAGGAGGACTGCACTTAGGTAAAAGGAAGCTATTTAACCCCTAAGGACCGCCGCATGTACATACAGTATATGTCGGCAGAATGGTACGCCAACAGGTACGTGGGTCCGATCGGACCCCCCCGGCACTTGCGGTGGTCCCGTGGCTTCAGGAGCGATCCGGGACAAGGGGACAGCTGTTAGTTTTTGTCCGCTACCCTCCGGATCGCTCCCAGCCAATGCGCGCACCCCCCGCCCTCTTCCTGTGTAAACACAGGAAGGGGGAAGTGATGTAATCTCTCCTCTGGGCGGTATTTTTAACCGCCGCTGAGGAGAGAAGACATCACTACACTGACACCAGGACATGTAGGCACATGAACCCCTTCCGATCATCCCCCCCTGTCACAGTGTCACTGAATGCAGTGATCATATATTTACTGATCACTGCAGTTATTGTGACAGGCAGTTAGTGTTAGGTCCAGTGTAGCCCCCATACCCCCCCAATAAAGGTTTAATCCCTTGATCACCGCCCTAGTTAACCCTTTCACCCCTATTGCCAGTGTCACTAAGCGACCATTTTTCTGATCGCTGTATTAGTGTCACTGTTGCCGCTAGGTAGCTAGTTTTTTTTTTACTAAAGACATGTGACTGAATACATTTTGGCCTAAATGTTTGACTAAAATGTATTTGATTTTTCTTATAACAAAAAGTAAATATTTTTTTCAAAAATGTCGCTCTATTTTTGTACATAGCGCAAAAAATAAATCGCAGAGGCGATCAAATACCATCAAAAGAAAGCTCCATTACAAAAAGAGCGCACTTCCTCACCTGCTCGATGCCGCTAGGCGGCTAATTTCGATTTACTGGAAGAAAACGCAGCTACCAAACAGGGAGGAGTGGATACGCAGGATAAATGAGGTCAGGGGAGCGGAAGAATGGATCGCAACCTGTAAAGGCACTAGAGATGTGCACACTGCCCGATGGATTCTCTGGACAGATCATTTTTCAGACCCCAATTATATCCCCTCTAGTTTGGACGAATCCCTGCTAAAGCTAGCGGACCCAACTCTGGGTCACAACAGGAATGTAAACCCCCCATAATACGGAGCGTAGACTGGACATTGCTTAACATAACCGTTTTTTTTCCTTTCAATGCTATGGGCTGCCAGCTGGTGGCCCGGTGCGGACGAGGTGGATCCCTCATGCATCTTTGCTGAGATTCCGATCTTTCTCTATCTCTCTCTTACCCCTCCTATTCCCTTCTAACTCCCCCCTTCTATTTTTATCATTGTTCTTATTTTCTATATGGTTAAGCACTTTTACAGTTGTTGCTGTTGACATGGTTGATGCCCACGAAATGCTGGGATGGCTACGCACGGCAGGGCTCACAACCCACGTGAGTTGGCCCTGGGTGGCAGCACCAGTGCTGTGACTCGCATTGTGAAATGCGGGGACCGAGGGGGCCTGGGCTGGGGGGGCACGCTGGGGGCGGTTGTTGGAGGCCTTGAATGGCACCCCTCCTCCGGCGTGGGCCATGGGTAGGGTCACCCCTGGCTCCCACCTGGGGTGGTTCTCCGTGACAATACCAGAGCCCAAACCGCGTTGTACTTGGATAACTGAGGAGGGTAGGCGAGTCATACACCCTACTCACAAGAATAACCCCCTTATGCTTCCCTTGTTTTGGCTACCTTCAGATATTTCTTCGTGTTTTCTTTGTTGTTTTGTTGTAATAGAAAACTGTACGTCACTGTTACTAAACGAGTATTGCTAAGCTGTAAGATGTGACTGAACTCAATAAAATAAGTTTTACAAAAAAAAAGAAAGCTCTATTTGTGGGAAGAAAAGGACGCACATTTTGTTTGGGAGCCACGTCACACGACTGCGCAATTGTCTGTTAAAGCGACGCAGTGCCGAATTGTAAAAACGCATCTGTGCATTTAGCAGCATATTGGTCCGGTCCTTAAGTGGTTAAGAAAAAAATAAAAATAAAGTTCTTTGTAAAAATGCAGAAAAATGCATGTAACCTGCCCCATTGTTGACCTGTACAAAAAAAAACATGCGACCTTGAAACGTTTCAGGTGTGAATGCAGTCAGTGTATTAATCTGTAAACAAAAAATAAATTAAGTGCCTCTTGTTTTTTTTCAGCACAGATTACAGAAATAAGGCCAGAATCTGACTGGTTGTATGAGCGATGCAAACTGCCATACTGCAAAGTCCTTTGTTATTGCCGATCTGCAGTACCAAAGACATTTCCATAACAAAACAGTTTGATACACTTCAGCTGTCCATAATCCAAACAACAAAGGTTCTGGTAGAAATCTAACTGTGGGAAAAGTCAAACTTTCAGTTTTAAAACTAAAAATCTAATTAGTTACTGTAGGACTACTAAAATAGTTGTATTTGTTTGATAAATGTATTTGCAGTGTATGGAAAGCTTCGTTTTCAGAAAGAGTGCATATCCTAGGCTGTTAGAAATGAAAATAGGACACAAATTCCCCCCAGAGCAAACTCCCAGTATGTGGCACGAATAAATGACATTACGACAAAAGAAGAGTAATATCAGGTCAGAGAATGCCATTCATCAGTCACAGTTGTATGTCTGCTGCCAGACTAGAATTCAATGATTAGGGTTATAAATATAAGGACAATACAGCATCAGGTTAGACCAATAAAAGGACATTGGCTGCCGTGGAAATGATCACTCAAAAGGAAGCAACACAAATAGAAGTAGGTTGGATTCCAGCCCACTCAGGTGTAAGCACTGTAGATCTTACAGACCCCGGTGTCAGAAGTACAGCTGGAACATGAACCCTTGGTTCAAATCAATGCGTTTAGCAGAAACACACTACAGTCCTTTTAACATGGTTTCCTATGGGACACATTCACGCATTTTCAGCCACTGAGTTTCTTTGGAAAGGGTCCCGCAGCAGATTTTTGGTGCAATAGACTTCAATGGAAGCACAGAAAAAAAAAAAATGTTTTTTTGCCCAATAGTAAAATGCAATAGTTTTTCGGTTAGGGTAAACGTTTAAAAACTGCAACCCTAGTCCTTAACCCTAAAATGTAATGCTGACCCCAAAACAAAGCAAAACACATGTTAAAGCAGGAGGTTCACCCTAAATATACTCTTTCCCATGTGATCCAGCATACTGGCGTCAGCATGCTGTTTTTTTTTTGTTTTGTTTTTTAAATGCCCCAGTTACTGTGTAATCCTTAATTTTGATTTATTTCCCCCGCGGTGGATGGCGCCTGTATAGCCCGTCACGGCTTCCGAAAATATCCGATTTAGGACTCGGGAATTTCCAGCGCTATGCGGCGCCTGCGCACAGACCTAGGAGCTGACTGCGCAGGCGCCGTATTTCTCCGAGTCCTATTTCGGTGGGCGTGACGCGCCATAGCCATAGGACTCGGAGAAATACGGCGCCTGCGCAGTCAGCTCCTATGTCTGTGCGCAGGCGCCGCATAACGCCGGAAATACCCGAGTCCTAAATCTAAGAGTAGAAAGGTAAAGAATAAAATGAATATGTGAAATCATCCGACAAGGTAAAGCGATGCTGGGGAGGGTGAAAGGGGAGGGAATAGAAGAGGGGACAAAAGAAATGGTAGACTAAATAGAATATTCAACAAAGGGCCCAGAGAAGGGGAAAACGAAAAAAATAAACATATATGAAATCATTTATTATTTAAAAAAAAAAAAAAAAAAAAAAAAAAAAAAAAAGGGATTAAGCCACAAATGATGCAAACCTGTTAGAGACATAAATAAGCACTATACCATGAGCTGGTCTCTAGCGCCTGGTCAAAGCTGAATGTGGTAAAAAAAAAAAAAAAAAAAAAAAAAAAAAAAAAAACTTTATTAGGGGGGGTACCCAGGACCTAACACTAACTGACTGTCACACTAACACTAAATACAGTAATCATACATGTATGATTACTGCATATAGTGACACTGTGATGGGGGGGGGGGGTGGCGATCGCGGGGGTTAAATGTGCCTGTGTGTCAGTGTAGTGTTAGTGCAGACTTACTTGTGATGTGATCTCTCCTCAGTTGAAAGAAACGCCAAGGGAGAGATCACATTGCTTCCTCCTTCCTGTGTTTACACAGAAGGAGGAGGAAGTGACAGGGCGGGGGGGGGGGGGCGCGCGCGCGCGCGCGCATTGGCTGAGAGCGAGCCGGAGGGGGCGGACAAAAACGAATAGCCGCCTCCTCGTCGGATCGCTCGTACAGCCGCGGGGACCGCCGCATGTACCGGGGGGGTCCCGATCGGACCCCCGACCCACCTCAAGGCACCAACGTATATATACGTTGATGTGCCTGTCGGTGCCATTCTGCCGACGTAAATGTACATGCGGCGGTCCTTAAGTGGTTAAATAATGCATCAAATCACAACACGAATAGGTGTAAACCTAGGCATAAACAAGAACAGCCTGATGTACCTGCATGACAGGGGAGTGGCTTTTTTTTTTATCACCAGTACATTTTTTTATGCCTAGAGTTAAGCTTTAGGCCCCTTTTACACATTAACCACTTAACGCCCGCCTACTGTATATATACATCCTATTTTTAAAGATGGATATCTCAGTAACTGCTGCCACAACCGAGAAATCCATCTTTACAGTGGGCAGGCCTGCACACGATAACGGCGAATCCCGCCGTCATCGGTGGCGGGAGAGGGCCCCCCCCCTCCCGCGCCCTCCACAGCCGTCGGCAGCGGCAGAGGCAATCGGCTCTGCTCTTCTGCTGTCCGGGGATGGGAGTGAGGGAAAAAATGTCCTTCACCCGTCCCCATAGCTCTGCTGGGCGGAAGTGACATAAAAACGTCAGTCCCGCTCAGGGTCTTAAAGAGACAATTTTGTTGTTTACCTTTTTTTCTTTCATTTAAGCCTAACCCTAGATCCCAGATCTCATATTTAAGAGGACCTGTCATGTTTTTTTCTATTACAAGGGATGTTTACATTCCTTGTAATAGGAATAAAAGTGATAAAAAAAATTTTTTATTTCAGTGTTAAAAATGATAAAATAAAAATAAATCCGAAACCCAAAATTTTTTTTTTAAAGCGCCCCGTCGAGCTCGCGCACAGAGGCGAACGCATACGCGAGTAGCGCCCGCATATGAAAATGGTGTTCAAACCACACAAGTGAGGCATCGCCGCGATCGTTAGAGCAAGAGCAATAATTCTAGCCATAGACCTCCTCTGTATCTCAAAAAAATGCAACCTATAGAATTTTTTAAACGTCGCCTATTGAGATTTTTAAGGGTAAAAGTTTGACGCCATGACATGAGCGGGCGCAATTGTTAAGCATGACATGTTGGGTATCATTTTACTTGGCGTAACATTATCTTTCACAATACGTAAAAAAAAAAATAGGGCCAAATTTATTGTCTTATTTTTTTATTTAAAAAAGTTTTTTTTTTCTCCAAAAAAAAAGAGCGCTTGTAAGACCACTGCACAAATACGGTGTAACAAAAAGTATTGCAATGACTGCCATTTTATTCTCTAGGGTGTTAGGAAAAAAATATATATAATGTTTGGGGGTTTTAAGTAATTTTCTAGCAAAAAAAAAAAAAGTTTTAGTCTCGTAAACACGAAATCTAAAAAACACCCTCGGTCCTTAAGTTGGCTCAGCATGGATCGCTACGTTGAAAGTTTCGAATTTTGGACGTCTGTCGTATTTATCGGCGTATAACATGCACCCCAATTTTAGGGGGGGGGGGGATACATTTTAAATAAAGAACTTTGAAGTAAAATTAGGGTTACAGCTCATCAATGCACCCAGTTCAGTGCCCATCTGCAGCCTATAAATTTGACAAAAATGCTGCCTGTTCAGCGCCCATCTGCAGTCTCACCTTTGCCATCAGTGTCATATTATCCCTGCTGTCTTAGAGAAAAGAAGGAGCAAGCTCCACTGTATTTACAGAGCCACAAGCTCCTGTGTACCCGGCACTCCGTCACTCAATGCCACGCCTCTTGGCCCTGCTCATAATAGACAGTACAGTGGCCCAATGCGGGGCTAGGAGGCATGGCTGTGCATGATGGAGCGCCAGGTACACAGGAGATTGCGGCTTTATGTAATTCAGTGGCGCTCGCTCCTCTTCCCTCAGACAGCAGGGATCGGCATATAACACGCATCCACGATTTTCCCCTTATTTTAAGGGGAGGGGGAGAGAAATCACATACAAACTTTTTTCAAACTCAAATCTTTTTTTCTTTTTGGTGCAGGGAAGGAAAAAAATAAAATTAAAAAAACACCCACACTAAAATAATGTGGTTGCATATGGTCCCTTTCACCGTTCAAGTCCGCCTGTCAGTTTTTAGTTGGACCTGAACAGACGCTCCGTGCACCTCTATGGAGCCACGGATGTCAGCGGTGACATGCCCGCTGACATTCGGCCCTCTCCTATCAGCCAAAGTGTGATGGATGGAAACCCTATTTTCCGTCAGTCTTCATTAGATCCCCCAGTGTGCAGAGACAGACCTGTCCTCTGCCTGCTCAGACGGAGCGATTCCCGCTGCGCAAAGCCCACACACAGTTCGAACGTGTGCACACTCTTATAACTGGGCATTTAGCCGTGTTAAGAATTAAGCAATCACATTCAAACTCATGTTAAGCCCAGGTTCACACTGGGTACGATTTAGTTCGATTTGAGATGCGATGTCACATGTGAAATCGCATCTCAAATCGGCGGCAATTGCCGGCAATGACACCGTCCTAATCAGTGCGACGCCGCATCTGCGGCGCTGCACCGATTTCAAAAAGTAGTTCCTGTACTACTTTTTGCGATTTCAGGACGCAATTTACATTGACATCTGTGCAGAAACCTGCACAGATGTCTCCCAAATCGCGCCAAAATCAGGACTGCCAGAGGGAGTGAAATTGCGCGAGTTCAGCTGAAATTGCGCGATTTCACTCCCGCAGCCCAGTGTGAACCAGGGCTTAATAGGAGTCAGTACACACCAGCCATTATTTAAAGAGACTCCAATTAACCCCAAATAAAGTTCAGCTGTTCCAATAGGTCTTTCCGGACGATTTCTTAGTCACATCCTACAGCAAAAGCCATGGTCTGCAGAGAGCTTCCAAAGCATCAGAGGGATCTCATTGTTAAAAAGGTATCAGTCAGGAGACAGGTACAAAAGATCTTTCAAAGGAATTAGATATTACAATGGAACACAGCAAAAGACAGTCATCAAGTAGAGAAAATATGGCACAACAGTGACATTACCTAGAATTGGACGTCCCTCCAAAAGTGATGAAAAGACAAGAAAACTGGTCATGGAGGCTGCAAAGAGGCCTACAACATTAAAATGAGCTGCAGGAAAATCTAGCAAGTACCGAGTGGTACATGTGACAACAATCTCCCATATTCTTCGTATGTCTGGGCTATGGGGTAGAGTGGCAAGACTGAAGCCTTTGCTTACGGAGAAAAAACAATCAAGCCCGGCTATAGTTTGCCAAAACACATCTGAAGTCTCCCAAAAGCATGTGTGGGAAAATGTGTTTTGGTCTAATGAAACCAAGGTTGAACTTTTTGAACATAAATTCCAAAAGATGTTTGGTGCAAAAACACTATACATCAACAAAAGAACACCATACCTACAGTGAAGCATGGCGGTGGCAGCATCATGCTTAGGGTGGTTTTCTTCAACTGGAACAGGGGGCTTAGTCAGGGTAGAGGAAGTTATGAACAGTTCCAAATACCAGTCAACATTGGCATAAAACCTTAAGGCTTCTGGTAGAAAGCTAAACATGAAGAGGAACTTCATCTTTCAGCAATGAAAATTACCCAAAGCATACATGCAAAAAGAATGGCTTCACCAGAAAAACGTTTGGAATGGCCCAGACCCGAATCTGATTGAATATCTGTGGGGTAATCTGAGGAGGGCTGTGCATAGAAGACGCCCTCGCAATCTGACAGATTGCCATGCTAATACACTCATACCCCAAAAGACTGAGTGCTGTAATAAAATCAAAAGGTGCTTCAACAAAGTATTAGCTTAAGGGTGTGCACACTTATGCAACCATATTTACTTTTTTACCTCTACCTAAAAGGATTTCAGTTTGTAGCTCATCTGAGTCACACACTAACTTCTTAAGGACTGCCTCCTGCACATATACGTCGGCAGAATGGCACATCCACTTATATTTACATTGGTTCTAGTACCCAGCCATGGGTCACAGGTGCGCGCCCGCGGAGGCACTTTTACATCATCAGCCCAATGTGAAAATGGCTAGGTTTGTTACTTTGATGTAGCCAGGACAATAGGAGCAATATATAGTTCATCCCAGCTGCACTTAACCCCTTCCATACAGGGCATTTTCACCCCCTTCCTGCCCAGACCAATTTTTAGTTTTCAGCGCTGTTGCACTTTGAATGACAATTGCGCGGTCAGGCAATACTGTACCCAAATTAAATCATTATGTTTTTTTCCCCACACAAATAGAGCTTTCGTTTGGTGGTATTTGATCATCTCTGCGGTTTTTATTTTTTGCGCTATAAACAAAAGAAGAGCGACAATTTAAAAAAAAAAAACACAATATTTTTTCCTTTTTATTTAATACATCTCACAATATTTTTTTTTTAAAAAAAACTTTTTTTCCCCCTCAGTTTAGACCGATACGTATTTTACGTATTTTTGGTAAAAAAAAAAAACACGCAATAATCGTATATTGATTGGTTTGCGCAAAAGTTATAGCGTCTACAAAATAGGTGATAGATTTATGGCATTTTTATTTAATTTTTTTTACTAGTAATGGCGGGGATCTGCGTTTTTTTTTTTTGTGACCGTGACGTTGCGGCGGACATAGCGGACACTTTTGACACGTTTTTGGGACCGTTCACATTTACACAGCGATTAGTGCTATAAAACTGCACTAATTACTGTGTAAATGTGACTGGCAGGGAAGGGGTTAACACTAGGGGGCGCTGCTGAAGGGGTTAAAATGTTTTCTAAAGTATGTTCTAACTGTAGGGGGAGGGGGACTCACAGGGGGAGGAGATCGATGTGTGTTCCTCTGTACTGGGAACACACATCAGTCTCCTCACCGCTGACAGGAGGTGGATCTGTGTGTTTACACACACAGATCCACACTCCTGCCGTGATTTCCGGAAATCGCGGGTGCCCGGCGGCGGGCGGGATCGCGGGTGGTGCCGCCGGCTCCGCGCGCGCCCTAGAACGCCGTGAAGACAGGACGTTGTGCAACGTCCTGTCTCATCGGCGAGGGGATCACCATGACGTGATTCCCCTATAGGCTGGTAGGGAAGTGGTTAAAGATCCAACTTAAATGGTACAATGGGTGCTGCAGAGCCAGATGATACTGTATTCAAAGCCTTTGGATAGTTCTATCCCTTTTTCCACTAATGTGAAGACGTGAGTGTTTGCATATTATATGTGTGTGGCCATGGTCAGTCAAAAGTTCTTCACGCTGTGCCACAATGTTGTTGCAATTGTACTGAGTAATTGTTACCCCCATAAAAGTGGCTGTGTGGTTTACAGCTGGACACACATGCCAAGATCTATTTAAAATGGAGGATTAGCATGAGTTTTTATGGCTATAAACAATGCCACATCTGTTACAGTGCAGACCAGAGACTACTGTGTGCAAACTCCTGGATATCTTCAAGAATGGAGTAGTAATATGGGGTCAATAATCAAATAAACACTGGACTAATCTAAAACTGTCACATAATAAAGCCCCAACATTCAGATTTCAGTTCTAGAGTAAAACTAAAACAGCAGAAGGATAACACTCAAACTGCTGTCTGGAGAAAAGACTGTATTCACTGTAATAAATTTAGAGTGAACTGGAAAATCCTTAAAATAAAATGGCATCAATAAAGCGCCCATTTTTAAAAATGTACACATTGAACAAACCCAGGCTTTATTTTATTTCTGGCACAAGCCTATGTTAACAACTGGCATAAGTAACCAGACAGACACACCCAAAACCTCTGGCTACATGTGCTGCCAAACTCCATGTTAGTATATGACTTCAACACTGATGACTCATAGGATGTCAAAACTATTCTTGCATCAAAAATAATGGCTACTTTGCTGTCAACAACAAAAGTCCCTGTGTGTGTGTGTGCGCGTGTGTATATAAAAATAAAAAAAATGGGCCACATACAGGACCCTTTTCTAGAAATGCGTTGGCATCACAACACACTACACATAGAGCAGGCGAGTTCCGGTAATGAGAATTAGTGTTAGGGCTGTCCCGATGCCTCTTTTTTTTAGGACCGAGTACAAGTACCGATACTTTTTTTTACATGTGTCCCCAAATGCAGCCATGTCCCCCCAGCCATGTCCCCCACATATGCAGCCATGTCCCATGTCCCTCTAGCCATGTCCCTCACATATGCAGCAATGTCCCATGTCCCTCTAGCCATGTCCCTCACATATGCAGCAATGTCCCATGTCCCTCTAGCCATGTCCAACACATATGCAGCAATGTCCCATGTCCCTCTAGCCATGTCCCTCACATATGCAGCAATGTCCCATGTCCCTCTAGCCATGTCCCTCACATATGCAGCAATGTCCAATGTCCCTCTGACCATGTCCCTCACATATGCAGCAATGTCCCTCTAGCCATGCCTGCTGGATGTGCGGTAATACTGTATGCCTCTTCGGCTACATACAGTATATACCAATTCCGATGAGCTATGTATGAATAAAGAGCCTGCTCGGATTGGAGCAAACCTCTGCCAATCTAAGCAGGCTACATACAGTAGCCTGCTCGGATTGGCTTTGAGAGTCAGAGAGGCGTGGGCTGACGATGTTACAGCCTCGGCCAATCCAAACAGGCTTTGTATTTATTAATAGAATACATCACTCGCCGTGATTGGCTCCAGCAAGAAATATGAGTGTCGGAAGCCTCTTATACGGTGAAAACATGCAAAAAATAAAAAAAATCTTAAAAACTGTAAAATTAGGGGGTCGTCTTATACACCGGCAAATACGATATATATATTAAAAAAAGGAATTAATCCACCACTGATCTTGCTTGCAATCTGAAATATGGTTGGCTGTAACTGTTCTTTCACCTCATCACTGATGTCTGCATAGGTTTTAAAGTAGTACTAAATTCACCAATTACTTGTTACACATTTAAGAAACACTTTGTACTTACCAATGTCTCACTGCATCCAAGCTTCCTGTGCTGTGCTTCCCCCAAACATCTTCTGGGGAATGGCACACACCTAATAGATGCATCAAAAATATATATCCCATCATACCGAGTGTAAGTGTGTGTCCCCTCAATCTTTTGCCTGCACGGATGTACTCAGGCAGGCACATTGAAGACACCATTGACCCACCTTCTAGAGAAGGGATGGACAACAGCCCTTGTCTTTGCATTGTCACTTCATCAATATAAAGAAGCAGCAGAGGCACGTCTTTGGTGTTTGTTGTCCTCTTTTGTCTGCTTGTGTCAGTACAGGCAGCATGCACAAAAGGGTGGCCCTAACCACAGTGTAGTATTCTGCAAAGGAAAGGAGCCACCCCAACAATGGAAAGTGGAGTCAGCACTGGGGGAGCAAGCAGGAGAGAAAAAAAAAAAGAAGCACTAGCACATTAAGAGGCAGCATAGACTGTTGGAGAAGGTCTCGAAAACACTTAGTCCCCTTTGACACTTATACGACTTGTCCCACTATTTTGGACTACAAAATCGTATGACAAGTCATTCTCCATTATTTTCAATGAACACCATTCATACTGGCACGACTTTAAGTTGTGCCTACTTCAAAGTAGTCCTTGCACTACTTTGGTCCGGTTTTGATGCCACTTACACAGGCATTCATTGAAACGGCGGCCGCGAATTGTGGCAAAATCGCGGTAAAATCATGCGACTTTGAAGTCGTAGGTGTGAAAAGGTGTCTTAGTTCCCTTTCACACTTCAAAGTAATCCCTGCGAGTTGATGTCCATAGACATGAATATGTCACATGGAGTGGAGTGGCACTGAGACTGACGTGTCCATACCAAGGACGCTCCAATCTCAATGCGCGTTCAGCCCTTTGCTTGCTAGGATACCATTGGTGTTGAAGCAGGAGGCATCATAGCAACCAGTGACTCATTCTAACCTCATACAGCTGCTGGCTGGGAGATCCCTGCAATTGTCCACAAATGGTCATTGCCATATAAAGGCAGTACACAACCCCCCACCCCCCTGAATGGGACTGGGGAAAGAGTCATTAGTTGAGTCATGTGTGCACTATAATTTCATTAGTGCTGCGTTTTTTTAATTTTATGAAGAGTCATTGGTTGTCATGACACACCAACAAGGAAGACATTTGTGGGAATATGTCATCTCACTTTGTTCATCGTAGAAGTGGTGCCAATTTATTTTGGCTGTCACAGCGGTTGCAACTGGTTCTTAGGGCTAGCCTACACTGGCTTTACCCTCAGAGTTGCAATCAATCTTCAAATCACTATTAGAGGGTATTCAACAGATGACGAGGAGTTGCATAGCCTCCTCATCACTTGCTTTAACCCCCTTGATCCTCACACTAGTGTGTCACAAGTTGCAGAGTGCCCTCATTCAGTTGAATAGGTTGCGTTCAGCAGGTGTGACAATTTTTGCTCTGCCATGATGCAAAGTATTGCAGCCACTGAATATATTCTACTCCCTTCTGCTGTCTTTGTAATATGAAAAGGGGATTGTTTGGGGGCGTTAAAAGCGACTTAGATGTGAGCTTTTACCGGCCACCCAAACACAAGTGTAACCGAGACCTTGAAGTGGCGGTAGCAAGAGCTACTGTGCTTTGTCAGAAAGCTTTACAAAACTCTTGCAACACTTTTTGAATTAGGGGCCATACCTCAAAAAAAGCGCAGTAACTGCTGTATTAAATGACACCCTCCCCCCCTCTCAGATTAATCCAAACTACTCACAGGCTGGACAAGTCACAACGATAAGGCCTAGTACACACTATTAGAAAACAAAAAACAATCATCCGATTTCCCCAAAACGTTCATACCATGCGGAAAACAAGAATAATGGTATGGCAAGTCTCGAATGACAGAGTAAAACTTCCCACGTACGTAACTATGTGTCAGGGTAGACCACCGTTTCTGGTCATGTGTGGCCTTGCTCTTTTTTTTTTTTTTTTTATAAGGACAAATTCTGCACCAATTCAATGAAAACTGTTTGCCCTACCTTCTAATGAGAAACATTTTCCATAGGGTTGTCCCGATACCGATACCAGTATCGGGACCGATACCAAGTATTCGCGGGAGTACTTGTACTCCCACAAATACCGCCGATGCCTAAATAGAATACTCCCCCCCCCCCGTCCCATCCCCAGCCAAAGCCGCCGCATCGAAAGCCGCGTCGCATGGGTTAAAACGGGAACATCATAGCTTTCATTTGAATAATTGTAGTGTTCCCGCGCGTATAGACACTCCCCCTTGCTCGGATTGGATGGGCGATCGTGATCTGTCCAATCCCGAGCAAGGGGGGCAAAACAGCTAATCAAATGAATGCTGTGATGATCTCCGTGTGGCGCCGGCTAGGTATGGGGGACATGGCTGCATATGTGGGGGACACATTTAAAAAAAGTATCGGTATTCAGTATCGGCGACTACTTGAAAAAAAGTATCAGTACTTGGTCGTAAAAAAGTGGTATCGGGACAAATCCTAATTTTCCAGCATGCCTCTTTGGAAATTGTCATCTGAAAAGTCAATATCGGCTCTTGAAAGCAGTATACTAATGAACAGAAAATCGAGCAATTGTTCTGAATACGGATAGTGGTGGCCGATTTTCTAATAACGTGTATTAGGCTTAAAGAGCAACAGGAAGAAAAAAACACACACACACACACACACACACACATTCCCCTCTGAATGAATGATGTACAGAGCAAGGATTTTAACTTGTTCCCGTCTGCACTATAGCCGAAAGACAGCTACGTCACAGCTCTTCATTTCTGCGAGAACATCCTCTCATTGATACAGCTGATCACAGTTTGGGGTAAATGGCCAATCACACCAGCCCTTTATCATGTGATTAGCTGTGTCCAATCACAGCTGGTCACATGTAAACAGACTTGTGGGTTATCAGCATTCCTTTTCTCAAAAGGAGAGACGATAACAAGCAAGTCTGACAGCTCAGAATGAGCACATTCTTTACACTGATCATCAGGGTCCTGATGATCAGTCTAGCCCCCACCAGTGAAGCCTCACCAGCGAAGAAGAAGAAAAAAAAAAAAAAACACACATTTCTTATTTGTAACACTTCGTAAAACAAAAATGTTTGCACTGTTAGTTTAGCAAAAATCTAAATACTCAGTGGTTAAAGATAAAAAAAAAAAAAACCCTGTCTCTAGCAGACGATAAAAGTGTCATATGGGTACAGTGTTGCATGACAGTGCAATAGTCAATAGCTGAAAATTGGCTTGGCAGGAAGGGCCTGGCATTAAAGTGGTTAACAAACATTTCTGCAGATTCCAAACATGTTATTCTGAAGAAATACCTGTTAAGTCTGGATACATTTGCAAAATGAAGGCGAATGGATGTGATTTTAAAATTATCAATCAACTGCTGAACTTGCAGGGCTCTAATGAGGAAAGTGATGGGGTCTGCATCCCTTTAAAATGTGCTTTCCCTTTAGGAGTACCTCATCAAAAAAAAAGGTCTGCAGAGGATGCTAAATAAATACCATATTTATCGGCGTATACAGCGCACTTTTTTCCCCTTAAAATCAGGGGGAAATCGTGGGTGCGGGATATAAACGCCGATCCCCGCGCTGTGTTTGAACTGAGCCATATACCGAGCGCAGTACACTCGGATACATTCGGCCAGGCTCGGCTCCCCTCGCGGTCACGTCCTGTGCGTCCTTTACGTGAGAGAAGCCGAGCGTGCCCGAGTGTACTGCGCTCTGTATATCTCGGCGGAGTGGTTCAAACACAGCGCGGGGGAATCGGTTCAGAGACGGGGGGGGGGGGGGGGGGGTGGGGGAGAGGACACCACAGAGGCTGCAGACGGACCAGACAAGGCCACAGATGGACGCCGGGCAAGTCACAGACGAACCAGCAAGTATTTTTATTTTTTTTGAAATTTTTCTTCTAGGTCGGTGCATGCTATACCCCGATAAATACAGTATATGTAACTTGAATCTTAGTGCAGACTTCTATGAAAAAAAAAAAAAAAAAAAAAAAAAAAAAGTCAAACCACACAAGCTGGAAATGCCATATCCGGGTGGGGGTGTTCTGTACACATTTTGTGTAAAGAACACCTCCACATTGCATTTTACAGAAAACTATAACATTCAATTACAATGTGACTTGTGTTTTATATTTTGCACTTGCCATTCCTCCCCCATAAAAGTAACCTTTAAGGCTATCTAATCAATTTTACAACGCGTTTCACCCTGCCCCTTGAAGCGAAACATGTTGGGGGTGTGGCCTGGTTGGAGTCCAGGCTGTGGTTGTCACTTTTACTCAATTCCAGACACAAGACAGATGTGTGGCTACAGGGATTCCCTCTTTGTTGGAAATCATAGCAAGAGCTGGGACGAGCTCCATCCCACGCCAGCATTCCCAGTGACAGATGCTTGAGGATCTACACACCCTGCTTTAGAGAGCCTGAGCGGCAGGCACATCAAGTTATACATTTGGGGGTCAGCAGTTCCACTGGCCAGAGATGCACTTTTATCCCTTTAAAAGGGGACTAAAGCTGAGTGGCCAAATACACAGCCCAATCTATTCATATGAAATCAAATGTTGACAACTGACACATTCTACAGATGTTGCCATTTGTCAGTGACCTATGCTGTATGATCCCCTAAGGATCAGACACATGTACTCCCAGGATCATGCTGTAAATGTGAGTACACAGAGCTCCTCCATAGTACTTAACTGCACACACATGATGGATGTGGCCATCTCCCATGCACCTGCCTTGCTGTCCATCAGAGGTCAGCCTCCATAGATAGAAGGAGCACATCTTCTCCCAGCTTAGTCCAGGTCACAGAGCTTAGCACATTAGTGTTGTATAATCAGCCCATTCACTAGAAAGATGACATCATGGTCCACAATGGCCATGCCCCATGTGCTGTGGATGAAGCCAAGACACGGGAGGAGGACAGAGGAGGCACACTTACCTTAACAAACAGTTCAATGAGGTTGTCTTTGTCCTCCTGCACTCCGTTGTGCGGCACAGAGATAGACATGCTGCTCTGATAATGTTAGTCAGCCAACTCTTCCCGGGCTCTTCCCCTCAGCTCCCTCCTGTCTTCCCCTCACACTTTTCCCGGTCCCGCTGTGCAGTAGAGTGATGGTGAGCGGTGAGAAGGCGCCCAGTACAATGAAGCCTCTTCTTCTTCCCTGACCGCCTATGTAACGGGACTTTACTGGCAGAAGAGGCACAGGAGAGGGAGGAGGAGGAGGGGCAGGGAGGGGCGGCCGCCCGCCATGTGGAGCCTTGTTTAACCGCTTCGCTCTCACAGTCTTGTAGAAGCTGAGGAGAGGGAGGTGAGGAGGGGCATCACTAATCACTTTTTTTCCCTTTCAGTTTTCTGTTGAAAATAGCAAAGGCGAGCACAGGATGTTCTAACATTGAACATTCCACGTAGGTTTCTGGAGAAATAGTGCAATTTCACATCTATAATTAATACAACCGTCAGCATTGTGAGGGAAAGTTTACACATGAAAGGGGAGACGCCTTTTCCACAATCATAAAACGTTATGCCTAGTACGCTGTACGCACCATGAGAACATCATACCAAGATTACCGCTTTCGGAGTAATCGTCCGATAATCTCATTGTTAGTATGTAGCTTTCCAGGGCCGTTCACAAATTTTCATATACGATAACAGAGTGATCGATTTTTCTGTCATTAGTATAGTATTTGTACAAAAAAAAAAAACCTGTGACCAAGACCACACAACATGCTTGAAAAAGAGAGACTACATTAGAATCAGTGGTGGCTGGATTTTTTTTAGGGGGGCAGAAAACAACAACCCCCGTCAGCCGGTGGAACCCCTCTGCTCCATTGGGTCACCCGTCAACCACCCCCCCAGGGGTCTCACAGTCAGTTATCCATCCAGCACTTAACCCATCTTGGTTTTGGGCGTCTCCTCCTCTGGATCATGGCGACTTCCTCCCACCTTCTCATAGGCATTTAATAGGATCGCTTGTCCTCATGACCCACTTCCTGATTGGCTGGGAGGAGAATCAGTGTGAGAATAGAGAATATTCATTCGCTATTCTCACACAAGTGGGTGGACTCGAAGCGTAGTTCCTTGCGCCCCGAGCCCACTATTTTTGTAGCCTATTGGAGCCTCTGGCTCTAATCACGTGCTTTGAACTATTGGAATCCATGTATCCAGCACCCTGTATGTAGATTAGGGGGCATGGATAAGGGAGGGCGGCGCCTGTGCGCCCCTAATGGATTACTGATTAGAATACAATAAATTACATCACTTCCGAAGTTGTATTCTGTCTTACAAAAATGTTGGTACGTTTAGTAACTTATTGTTTTTTATCAAACTAAAATGTAAAAAATAAAATAAAAATTGGACAATTATTTGTCTGCTGCAGAGGCCTCCATCTTCACCCAGTCTTCCTTCTGGGTTCAGGGACTTGGACTGTCTGACTGGACGAGCTGCATTGATGTCAAGCATGCACGTAAGGCCCCATACACACGATCGGACATATCCGATGAAAACGGTCCGCGGACCATTTCCATCAGATATGTCCGATCGGGAGTTTGATCCGATGGCGTGTACACACCATCGGATCAGATTCCCCGCCGCCGGACGGCGCGGTGACGTGGCGGTGACGCGGCGGTGACGTTGACGCCGCCGCGTCACCCCAACGTCACCGCACCAGGAAGTAAAACAGTTCCGCGCATGCGCCGAATCCATTCGGCAGCGGCGCGGCGGCGGTGGGGGCCGACATGTCTGCTGGTAAGTGTACTAACCAGCAGACATGTCGGGCGGACAGATTCCCACCGGATAGATTTCAAAGCTTGCTTTGAAATCTGTCGGGTGGAGAAATCTGTCCGCTAGCCCATACACACGAGCGGAGATGTCTGCTGAAACGGTCCATCGGACCGTTTTCAGCGGACATATCCCCTCGTGTGTACGCGGCCTAAGAGTCCCAGCCACACCACACAGCTCTGAAGGAACAGCACGGGTATGCCGTTCCTTCAGAGTGAATGCACCAGTGACATCACCGGCTGCTGCTCATTAGAATAATATCTCCTAAAAGGTGCATGTTTTGGAGATATTATTTATACCTACAGGTAAGTTTTATTATAAGCTTACCTGTAGGTAAAAATACAATATGAGAGTTTACTACCACTTTAAAGTGCTCCTGTACTTTTGCATGCTCCCCTCCACATGGTTGACCTTTTTATATGGGGGGGGGGGGGGGTTGAGATTAGGGTGACCACGTGTCCCGGATTGACAAGTGGGTTATGTTCCTGTTCACAGGAGAGGACTAGGCAGAAATATGTTAGATATTTAAATACATGTTACTTTAACAGAGTTGAACAGCCCCATCCAGGGGGCAGTCCCTACAGACATAACCCTCCTCCCTGCAGCATGCAGCCTCAGTTTTTTACTGCCTAGCAAAGGAGAAGGACGTATGGCTCCCTTTGGGCCCAGCGCCCTGAGGACATTTTTATTTTTATTTTATTTTATTCTTTGAAGAATCTTCTATCAACTGTCGGTTGAGCGACAGGCTGGATATATAGATCCTTGTAGTCTCCTCAGTCCGGCCAGCGAGCGTGAGCACACCATTGCTAAAGAGGCTAGGTCTGCCACGACATACCCCATGACCCCTGGGGTGGCCGGTGAGCTTTTTCTCCAGGGTCCACATATGAATGGGCTGTGGTGTTGTCTCACTCACAGTGGACCGGGCCGACAGCTACTCCAACACGGTTGTATGCCTGTCAGGAATGCGTCAGTAGGTCCTCGCATGGACGGGTAAGTACAGTCCTTCCCGCCTCGGCAGGTCAGTATGGCTGATCATTCCTGAGGTTCAGGGGTCCTCCTATCCTCCCTTCCCTGCTCTCTCCTCTACTGCATTGTTATTGCTCCTGTCGGGGTGGACCTGTGGGGGGACTTCCTCACCGGGGGACTGTGGGGTGTCTTAGCCTGCATTTTTCTGTGGGGGTGTTTTTTTGCCACTGTTAGGCCTATTAGGCATTTGGCGGCGCCATCGCCATTTTTTTGTGGTCTTTTTGTTTTCATTAGGAAATCCCTTTGGCGGACATTTTTTTTTTTTTTTTGTGGCCACACCGTGTCCTGCTCTCTCTGAGGTGTCTGGCGGCCATCTTGGATGTGGTTTTGGCCTCTAGTGCTGGCTTCTATCGCGTGCAACACACGGTTTACCTCACAGCTTTACCTCACAGCTTTTTCCTCTCACACACACTGTGTACTGAGGGCGGGCAGCGGCGCTGAACAGTCTCCTCCTGTGGTTGGTGAGTCCCCCGTGTTACCCCCGGTCAGCGCAGCAGGAGGGTGTTTTATTCAGGTCTGAATAAGGTCCCTGAGAGCTGTCTGGATGGAGTCAGTATCTGGTTATTCTTACCCAAACATGTCAGAGGTGGCAGCTGGTGCTCCTGCACCAGCGGTGCCCATAGTCACTTGGTCGGCAGTCCTGGAAACTAGGGTTGTCCCGATACCGATACTAGTATCGGGACCGATACCGAGTATTTGCGGGAGTACTTGTACTCCCGCAAATACCCCCGATACCTAAATAGAATAATCCCCTCCGCCGCCGCAAAGCCGCCGCCGCCGCATACCGCCGCGTTAATCCCCGTACATTACAGCACGCATTACAAGCTTTCGTTTGTATACTTGTAATGCGCGCCTCGCCATGTATAGACACTCCCCTTCTCGGGATTGGACGGATTCGTGTATAGACACTCCCCCTTGCTGGGGATTGGACAGATCCGTCCAATCCCGAGAAGGGGAGTGTCTATACATGGCGAGGCGCGCATTACAAGTATACAAACGAAAGCTTGTAATGCGCGCTGTATTGCATGGGGTATAACCCGGCAGCAGCTACTACAGGTATGGGGGACAGGACATGGCTGCAATATGTGGGGGACAGGACATGGTTGCAATATGTGGGGGACAGGACATGGCTGCAATATGTGGGGGACAGGACATGGCTGCAATATGTGGATGACAGGACATGGCTGCAATATGTGGGGGACAGGACATGGCTGCAATATGTGGGGGACAGGACATGGCTGCAATATGTGGGGGACAGGACATGGCTGCAATATGGGGGACAGGACATGGCTGCAATATGTGGGGAACAGGACATAGCTGCAATATGTGGGGGACATACATGGCTGCATCTGTGGGGGACATGGCTGCAATATGTGGGGGACATGCATGGCTGCAATATGTGGGGGACATGGCTGCATATGTGGGGGACATGCATGGCTGCATCTGTGGGGGGGACATGGCTGCAATATGTGGGGGGACATGACTGCATTTGGGGACACATTTAAAAAAAGTATCGGTATCGGCCAGTACATGAAAAAAAGGATCGGTACTTGTACTCGGTCCTAAAAAAGTGGTATCGGGACAACCCTACTGGAAACATTTGTTGCCAGGATGGAAAAGCTGTGTGCAGGAAGGGGGGTAAAATGCGCCCCCTCCCCCTGCCATCCCCTGGGGAATGCTCTGACTCAGACCAGGACCTGGCTGCTGCTCAGGTCCCAGGCTCTGTGTTATCTGAAGATGTGGACCAGTACCTTCCTTATGAGGAAGAATCCTCCCTTGGGTCAATACATGACAGGGCACTTGTCAGTGCGCTTATCAGTGCTGTGAGGGACTCCCTTAAGCTGGATAGTGCAGCTGAGGCATCCTCATTCTTTTATGTGTCCCAAAAATCGGACTGTTCTGTGAAGGTTTTTCCTTATGTGCCCTTCTTTGAAAAGTTCATTGATAAGGAATGGGAAAAGCCGCAGAAGCCTTTTGTAGTTCCTCAGTGCCTGGCGGTTTGGTACCCCTTTGAGGAGAGCCTCTTGAAAAAGTGGGCTTCTCCTCTGGTAGTGGACCCCCACGGTTGCCCGATTAAATAAGGTGATCACTCTCCCTATAGAAGGGACCCCTGGCTTCAAGGACCATACTGATAGAAGGTCCAAGGCACTGACCCGCTCCATGTTTGTCATGTTGGGGTCTGCATTGTAGCCTACTGTGGCCACAACCCTGGTGTCTCAGACACTCACTGAATGGGCAAAGGTTTTGCACCAGACTGTGGAGGAGCACCAAATCCCTCCCAATTTTTTTAGACTGGCTGACCAGTTGTTACAGGGACTTGTATATGTCTGTGATGCTACATTAGATGCAGGACCCTTGATATCCAGAGCCTTTCTGAGGTGGTTTTGCGCTGTCTAATTTGGCTGAAAAGCATCCAAAAAAGCCCTGGTTGATTTGCCCTTCAAGGGTGGTGTCAGGGTATCAGTGGCCCCAGCGGCCGATCCGCGCCACGACGCATGCCCGTGCCCGTGCGCGGCGCGCGCATGCGCGCCTCTGCGTTCCAGCATGGTTCTGCGTCACGGCGCGTACGTGGGCGCGCACCTGCGCGCACACGCGCGCGTACGTCTGCGCGCGCATCCACGCGCACGTCCACCAATCAAGTTCCAGCCCGGCCTATTTAAACCAGCCCCAGACGCATGGCGGGTTGCTGGTTTGTTGTCAGCTATCCTGCTTAGTGCCTTGTTTATCTGAAAGCTTGTGACCTATTGACCCGGATCGGACCTGACTTCTCTACGCCTTCTCCTGCACTTGACCCTCGGCTCGTCTCATCGTTTCTGCTGCTGTCTGTACCCCCTTGACCTCCGGCTTGCACCTCGGACCTCCTGCCTTCTCCAATCCCTGAACCATTGGCCTGCATCTCGGACCTGCTTACCGTCTTGACCTGAACTGACTCTCTGCCTGGCAAACTTTATTGCTCCTAGAATTACTATCCACACCCGCTGTGATCCTGTCCTGTGATCGGAAGCCAAGCCTTCAGAGATCTCCTATCAGCACAACACCTTCCGCTGGTAGCCGGTGCCCCTTTGTGCCCTTCCCCGCTGTCTCCACCTCCAGGGGGTGAAGTGCACAGAGCCGCAAAGGCAGCCGCCCTCGGCATCTCGGCCTCGGTGAGTACTTATCCTAATAGTTCCTGACAGGTGGGAGGTTTTTTGGTACCTCGCTGATTGATTGATTGATTGATTTTTAATATTTCTATACAGCGCCACATACACCCTGAAGGGTGTGTCTAAGCGCTGGAAGGAGGTCCGCCGGTCTATTCTGGACCAAAAAGCAATCCAAGAAAACAAAGAAAAAAGACTTCACAGGCGAACTAATAGCTTGTGTACATAAAAAAAAAAAAAGAAACCATGTAAAATATCAACAATAAAAACACAGTAGCAAGGGAGTTTGGGGTGAGGGGGACATAGGACAAAGGGAGGAGGGGCCAGGTCGGTTTAATTAGGCGTGGTCATAATCAACTTGTCTCAAAGAGGAAAGTTTTCAGAGCCTTTCTGAAGGTAATAAGAACAGTAGACTTCCTCAAAGGCAACGGGAGAAGGTTCCAAAGCGAAGCGGCTCTGGCTCTAAAGGATCGGCCACCGAAAGAAATCAACCTTACTCGAGGGACGGCAGCAAAGTCCTGATCGCCCAATCTCAGTGCCCTGGGGGGATGGTATTGTATGGCCAAGTTGTTAATGAACAATGGGCCATGTTGTTTAAAGGCCCTGAACATGACACACAAAGCCTTGAATTCGATTCTCCTTGCGCATGGGAGCCAATGAAGTAGTCTGAGAACGGGTGATATATGGTCCCATCTTGAGGTCCCCGTAATCAACCTCGCTCGATGACATTATCAAGGATGTCACTGGGGGTAAGAGCACTCTCCTCCCTCAGTCCACAAAGGGAAAGGAGCCGCGCCATAAGCCGGGTCCTTCATTTCCCACTCAGAAGCGGTATTTTCGTCAGTTTGGGCCCTCGGGTAAACCTCACCAGGCTGACAAAGGCTCAGCTGGGAGACAGAAACGTCCCCGAGTGCGTAAGCCGAACAAGCCGGTACCCAAACCCGCTAATGCATGAAGCCTTGCCCCAGCCCGACTCATAGGTGGGGGACGGCTTTGCAGGTTCACAGCTCGGTGGACCTCCCTGCTCTCCGACCAGTGGGTCTGCGAGATGGTCTCTTCGGGGTACAAGATAGAGTTTCTTTCCTATCCACCAAACAGATTCTTTCCCTCAAGTTTCTCTCTCCTTCCGGCTCGTTAGGGGCAGTGCAGGACTTGCTAAGTTGCGGTGTAATTTTAACCAATCCGCAGGACGAGAATTTTCAGGGTTTTTATTCAAATCTGTTTGTGGTCCCGAAGAAGGACGGGGTCCGTCCAATCTTGGACCTCACAGCCCTAAATGCCTTTGTGAGAGTAAGGAAGTTCTGCATGGAATCCATTCGTTCGATGGTGGCTGCACTCTATCCGGGGGACTTTCTGGCGTCCTTGGACATCAAGGACGCATACTTGCACGTCCCAATTTGCGCAAGACACCAGAGGTTTCTGCGCTTTGCGATAGTGGAGGACCACTATCAGTTTGTGGCCCTTCCTTTTGGTCTAGCGTCAGCACCAAAAGTTTTCACCAAGGTGCTCGCACCAATCCTAGCTTTGCTGAGACAGCGAGGCATTGCCATTGTGGGCTACTTAGTTGACCTTCTTCTAAAAGCAGCTTCTGGCTCAGAATTAGAGGAGGATATGTCTATAGCCAGCCAGACCCTCCAAGAATTTGGGTGGGTGTTGAACATTCAGAAGTCGGTTCTAGTTTCCGACTCAGCATTTGGAGTACCTAGGGTTGATTCTGGACTCCTCGGAAGCGAAGGTCATTGTTACCCTGGAGAAATTGCAGACTCTTTAGTCAGTGATTATGACAGATGCCAGCCTTATGGGTTGGGGGGGCTTCTGGGGGGTCCAGTCGGCCCAGGGTCGCTGGACTCTCGAGGAATCCCGTCTACCGATCAATGTCCTGGAACTCCGGGCGATCAGGCTATGCCTCTCCTCGTGGTCAAGGAGGTTGCAAGCCCGATCAGGATTCAGTCGGACAACGCCATGGCAGTGGCTTATGTCAACCATCAGGGGGGAACAGCGTCAGAGGTCACTTACATCCTAAGTTGGGCGGAAAGAAGTGTGCCGACTCTGTCGGCCATCTACATTCCAGGCGTGGAAAACTGGCAGGCAGACTACCTGAGTCGCCAGATGCTGGACCAGGTGGAATGGTCATTGAATCTGGAGGTGTTTCAACTCCTTTGCAGGAGGTGGGGCACACCAGACTTGGTGGCCCCGTGGGGTCAGTATCAGCTAATTTATGCCTTTCCCCCATTGAAGTTGCTTCCTCGGCTGGTTCGCAGATTGGAGGCCGAGGGGATCCCAGTGATTCCAGATTGGCATCGACGTCCTTGGTACGCCAATCTTGTGCGCCTGGTGGCAGATGCACCCTGGTGGTTGTCAATGCGGGAGGACCGTCTGTCTCAAGGTCCCATACTGCATCCTGCTTTACAGTCGTTGGCTTTAACAGCATGGCTGTTGAAAGCCAGGTTTTGAGGGACTGAGGTCTTTCCGATTCCGTCATCTCAACCATGTTGAGGGCACAGAAGTCTTCCAGGAGGATCTACCATCGCACCTGGAAGGCCTACATCTCTTTGTGCGAAGAGATGGGGTGGCATCCACGGACGTATTCGGTTTCTAGGATCCTGCTGTTTTTACAGCAAGGAGTGGATCAGAAACTTGCCTTAAGCACCATTAAGGGACAGATCTCAGCCCTGGCTGTGCTCTTCCAGGGGCCTTTGGCGGTCAATTCTCTAGTGGGTACCTTTGTGCAGGGGGTTCGTCATATACTTCCCCCTCTTAAACCACCTCATCCCCCTTGGGATTTGAATCTGGTGCTCTCGGTTCTTCAGAAACCTCCCTTTGAAAACATCAGAGAGATTCCTCTCTTCACACTATCTCAGAAGGTGGCCTTTTTGGTGGCCATTACTTCTGTCAGACGTGTTTCTAAGTTGGCGGCCTTGTCTTGCAAGTCTCCATACTTGGTCCTCCATAAGGATAAGGCGGTGTTGCGCCCTCAACCTTCCTTTCTTCTGAAGGTGGTTTCGGCCTTTCACCTTAACACGGACATTGTACTTCCATCCTTGTGTCTTTGGCCGGCGCACACTAAGGAGGTTGCGCTACATACTTTGGACGTGGTACGTACTTTGTGTGTGTACCTGTCTGCTACGGCTCCGTTTTAGAGGTCTGACTCACTTTTTGTGTCGGTATCTGGTCCACAAAAGGGCCTAGCGGTCTCGTCGGCCACCATTTCTCGGTGGATCAGGCAGACCGTCATACAGGCTTATGCTCTTAAGGGACGGGCGCCCCCTTTCCGGTCACGGCACATTCAACCAGGGCAATTGGTGCTTCCTCTGCTTTCCAACATCAAGCGTCTGTCTCACAGGTGTGTAAGGCGGCGACATGGTCATCCGTTCACACTTTTTCCAAATTTTACAAGGTTGATGTGAGTGCATCTTCTGATGCTTCCTCTGGACACAAGGTTTTGCAGGCGGCTGTTTAAAGTTGCACCTCCTCCGTTGAGGAGCTCTGCTTGTTTGGGGTGAAGTTGTGTGTTTTTACTGATACTGTTCCCACCCCACGTTTTTTGACACTGCTTGAGGACACCCCAGTTTTCAAGACTTGAGAAGGCTGTGTCCGTCCATGGACGATAAGAGAAAATAGTATTTTTTGTACTCAATGTAAAATCCCTTTCTCTGTCATCCATGGACAGACACAGCACCCAGCCATCCTTTTTAGGTGTGTACTGCATGTTACGAACTGAGGCTGCATGCTGCAGGGAGGAGGGTTATGTCAGGAGGGACTGGCCCCTGGGCAGGGCTGTTCAACCCTGTTAAAGTAACATGTATTTAAATATATAACATGTTTCTGCCTAGTCCTCTCCTGTGAACAGGAACATAACCCACTTGTCAAGACTTGGGAAGGCTGTGTCCGTCCATGGACGACAGAGAGGAGTGAGTAAAAAAAATTATATATTTTTTTTTTGACCTAAAACCATTATCTGTATTAAAGTGATTGATTGTAAACCCTTCCATATACCAAGTAAAGTGATTGGTCTCAGGTGTTTCACAGAGATTAAAAAAATCCTTCTACATAAGTTGTAGCTGTTTATCTGCAACTTTTCTCGCTAACAGTATTCCAAAACACGCATTTTACACAGCATTTCTCGGCAGGAGGCAGGGATCTTACCTTAGACCCCTTTCACACTGGAGGCGTTTTTCTTTTACAAAATGATTTTATTAGTAGTAAAAAAGAAATTCAACAGCTTCGTATCACAGTTTGGTGGTTACATCAAACAATGCAAAAGGAAAAAGATCCTAACAAAGGGATACTAAAAACATGGTACATTATTCTTCAATGTAAAGGGAAACATAAACTGTAAACCGCAATAAAGAGTATTCAGTGCCCTGAATCATACTGTATATAAAGCAAAGACCTGGAAACCCCAATTGATAATAAGGAAGAACATGTATAGATAAACTATAGATTAGTTATGAAGTTTGTTTATCACGGTAACCATTTCAACTGAACCGACTCCTGGGACCCAGGTGTGTCCGGGAAAGAATTGAACAGAAGGAGAACAGTGTGGAAACAAGAGGTGGAATGTAAGAGGGGAAAAAAGAAAGGACTGAAGGAGAAGAGAGAGAAGGAGGGAAGTCCAATGGAAGGATGCGTCGGGAGACCGTACAATTGAAAGATGTATATTGTTAAACCTGGAGGGTTAGTTGCATGTTATCCATGGTTGCCAAACCTTAAAGCGGAGGTTCCGCAGATTTTTATTTTTTTTTAAAAGCCAGCAGCTACAAATACTGCAGCTGCTGACTTTTAAAAAATGGACACTTACCTGTCCAGCGCGCCCGGAATGTCAGCAGACGAGGCTGAGCAATCGCTCGGTCCTCGGCTGCTTCCGCCGCCATCCTGGGTAAGGAAATCAGGAAGTGAAGCCTTGTGGCTTCACTGCCCGGTTCCCCACTGTGCATGCACAAGTATTGCGGCGCGCCGTCACCGGTCCCTCTTGGTAAGTGCTTTTGTCGTGATCTACCAGTCCTCCGGATCCAACTGCCTTCCCAAATCTTTCTCTGATTGGAGATGATATGATTTCACTGGGGGGCTTTGTGGAGGAAATGATGAATGAATATAGTAAAGATGTCAGTCGTGGAGAATGAGGTCTCACCCTGCAGAGTCTTTCATCGGGGGTTAAGATATATAAAGTGGGTCGGGCCTAATAAGGTGTTGGAGGAAGTGTCTGATTTGGAGGAAGTGTCTGATTTATAGATAACTGTAGTGTTCCCATAAGGATATATTGTGGGAAGATCTAAGAGCCTCAAAGGTTAATATTCTCATATTAGTGAACAGAGAGTGAATATCAATGAAACCATTATCCGCCCACCAGCAGAATTGTGTAGGGTTTTCACAGCTGGGGGGAAATAGTGGGCAGTGAGGAGATTTTAGGCCCGCCAAAAATTTAACTAAGTCCCATAGGCGTGATGTTTCGGTCCATCCGGTGCCGCCAGGTTGCACTGTTGTCTGTTCAGGAGCTCAGTGATGCTCTGGTCCAGATCTAGGAGGAAATACCCCAGGACACCATCCATCGTCTGATTAGGAGCATGCCCTGATGTTGTCAAGCATGCATACAAGCACTTGGGGGACAAACTACTGAGGACCATTTTGAGTTGTTGCAATGAAATTTCAGCAAAATTGATTAACTTGCTGCATACTTTTTTCACTTAGATTTTCGGGGGTTTCTTTGAATTCAGCCCTCTGTAGGTGGATAATTTTCATTTCCATCAAATGACGTGTCATCCTTTCATTCCTTATGCCCCGTACACACGATCACTTTTTGTGATGAAAAAAAATGACATTTTTAAAAATGTCATTTAAAATGATTGTGTGTGGGCAAAATGTCATTTTATGTCTTCTGAAAAATGACCAAAAAAAAATTCGAACATGCTCGAATTTTTTATGTCATTTTTTAAAATGTCATTTTTTGTGTCATAAAAAATGATCGTGTGTGGGCAAAACTACGTAAAAAATGATGTTTTAAACCCGCACATGCCCAGAAGCAAGTTAGGAGATGGGAGGTAAAACTACCATTTATAATGGAGTAAGCACATTCATCACGCTGTAACAGACAAAAAAGCAGGAATCGTCTTTTACTAACAAGTAACCAGCTAAAAGCAGCCTCAAGGCAAATAGAACTTCCCCTTTAGAGTGCCGTCACTTTGTTCATCATTTTCCAAAAATGATGGTGTGTACGCAACGTCATTTTTTAAAATGAAGTTTGAAAAATGTCATTTTTTTTCATGAAGGAAAATGACATTTTTTTTCATCACAAAAAGTGATCGTGTGTACGGGGCATAACACATTACCCAGTCCATATCAGTATAGATATTTACAATGAGATTTTTGCGCATTGAGATCTGATATGTTTTCAAAGTGTTCCTTTAATTTTTTTGAGCAGTGTATAATGAAGTCGTTCAACAGCTTGGTCGAGTTCTGGAAAGGTGCCTATTTGACCTCCTTCCAAAACCGTGCACACCCAGCTCCCTCTGTGACCGATGTGTCCTTATGACACAGCTGATCACAGATTGGGTTAAAGAGCCAATCACAGCAGTTCTTTACCAAGTGATCAGCTGTGTCCAATCACAACTGATCACGATGTAAACACATTTGCCGGGTATCGGCATTCCTTTCCTAACACTGTCACAGCGCGAGGAGAAGAGAGAGCCAGTAACTGGCTTGTGTGAAAGGGGACATCTGCACTGATCAATGTCCTGATCAGTGTGGCCTATTAGTGCAACCTCTTCAGCGCACATCAGGGAAGGCAAAAAAAAACTGTTTGCAGATAAAAATGTGCTGCATGACTGCACAATTGTCATTCAAAGTGTGACAGCGCTGAAAGCTGAACATTGGCCTGGACAGGAAGGGGGTGAAAGTGCCCAGAAGGCAAGTGGTTAAACCTGCAGGGGGTCCAGGTTTTTCATTAAAAAAAAAATGGCCCGGATTTACAGACAGCAGGCGCAAATTACGCCGCCGTAGCGTAACCCCTGTACGCCACGCCGACGCAGCGCGGAGAGGCAAGCAACGCATTCAGCAAGCTCGGCGTCGGCGTGGCGTAGGTTTTAAAGGCGCAGGCTGGCATGGGTGGAAGTGGGTGTGACCCCATGCAAATGATGGTCCGAGCGTGGTGCAGTGTTTTACGCCCGGCGTATCATGAACGACGCATGCGCCGTGACGTGAACGCATGCACAGCACCCCTATGTGCATGCTCAGAACCACGCCAGCACAACTGCCTAAGATACACCGGCCCCCCGGCCTACGCCAAGTACATAAGTACGCCCAGCCATACGCCCGTCCAGCGCAAAAGTACGCCCACTTGTTCCCTGCTGGAGACGTACTTTTGTGATCTGTGCCAAGATGTCCGATACTGAGACTGACACGGAGAGGAGGAAGAAAAAATATTCTGCTGAGGAGAGGGCAATCCTGACCTCTGCCATCTCCAAATACGATTCCTTCCTCCATGGCGCACAGAGCAGGAATACCAGCAAGGCCAGGAAGCAGGAGATCCTCCAAAAGGTCACCCTGGAATCAATGCCCTTGGGCATGAGACCAGGACCTGTAAGGACATCGCCAAGAAGATAAATGACATGCGTCGGCGGGTCAGGGAGAAGCTGGCCAAGGTAAAGAGACACCTCAGGGGCACGGGAGGCGGAGCAGCCAGTACTGTCAAGTTGACATCTGAGAAGGAGGTGATTGCCAGCTGTCTGGAGCAGGAGCAGGTGAAGGGCCTGGAGGGTTTGGACTCCAGTGAACAGGACTTGACGAGAGGTAAGTGTGCTTTATCCCCCATCCGGTGTGTAGCATGTGAGGGGGTGCAAGGGAACATGTGACAAGTGTGTGGGTCCACCAACATGTGAATGCTTTGTGTCATCCACAGATGTGCTGGAGGGAGCTGGGCCATCCTCTGCTGCTGGACGACCCACGCCATCCAGGGAACATCCTCTTCCTGTGTCTGACCCCCTGGCAAGCCCCGTAACATCTGGTCTAGAGGTTGTTAAAGAGGAGCAGGTGGACATCCATCAGGAGGAGTTTGTTTATCTTGAAGAGGATTCCATCTTTCCCGGTCCCTCCGAGACGGTGGCCCCCCTGACCCCCTCAAGTGCTACCCCGACCAGGGGAACCCCTCAAGGGCTACCCCATCCAGGGGAACCCCCTCAAGGGCTACCCCGTCCAGATGGACACAACCGGCTACATCTCCTAGAAAGGCTCTGTACAAGACTAGGGGTGTAGCCGGATCCCTCCAAGAAGGGCTTGAGAGGGAACAGGCCCGCCAGACGCTCCACATGGCAGATATTGCCTGCGACCTGCATCGTGTGGCTGACAGCCTGGCCTCTTTTGTTGGGTCCTCGGCCAGGACCCAGGCTGAATGCACAGTGGCTGTGCAGGGCACCACAGCCGCTATGCAGCAGTGCCTAACGCAACAGGCTGCCCATACCCTGGCGATTTCGGACTGTCTGCAAGAGGTAAATGCCAACTGCACAGCCATGGTCACATGCTTCTGCGACCAAACCCAGTCCCTGGATGCCATGCATCACCAGATGGTAGCAGGGGGTTCCTCTTCATCTGTGGACCAGGGATCAGGGGACCGCGGCTATTGTGGAGCTGCAGGCCACAGCAACAGGGATCCTGGCGGAGGTGAAAAGCATGGGGGAGATTGTGCAGGCCAACACTGCCGCCATCCAGACTGAGGGTCGGCAGAACAGGTGCCTACAGCGCCAGACCAATGCCAGGCAGCTGCGGATGCAAGCAGAGAGCAATAGCGTGCTAACACACATTGCGGCTGCCTTGGAGGGGATGCAGGCAACATCTGCCATCAGCTCCAGGAGCGACAGATGAGCGGGGATGAACCTCCTCGTGATGCCCCACCCCCCCACCCAGTCGTCGCCACGACTATTGAGGAGCCAAACCCTTGGCACGAGGCCTGGCCCATGAGAGGGCAAATTACTCTCCTCTGGATATTTGCAGCTCAGAGTATGAGCTTTATTTTTGTTTTGTGTGATGTGCACAGATGGATGTGCCATCCTCCTGTAAGGGCATGCCATGTCGGACAATGGCATGATCCCTATTTTCTTTTTTTTTTGTCACTGCACATGGTCAAGAGTGCATGCTACAGTGTGATTGGTGTGTGAGTATGTGTGTGTGACATTCCTGCCAGCAAGGCGTGTCACCTTGGATCGTCGGGGAGAGGTTATCTCCACGACCGTGTGATTGTGGTATGAATGGACAGCAACATCATTGGGGCCTTGGCATGGCGTTGCTGCTCCCAAGTTCCGTGCGGTGGACTTGGGCTAAACCAATGTGAGGTGGATGTGGTGTGTGTGAGCTAGGGACCACAGTGGTGTGCATGCGTGCATTGTCTGTGTGCCATGCTGAATGTGTGTGTTTAACGTGCAAAGATACGTTCCACGAGGCAACTCCTGACTGCTGTTCCTTCAGCAGATGGGGTAGCCTTGGGCAGGGGGGGGTTTGTGTGGCTCGGGGTTCAGGTCATCACATATGTCAATCTCCAGGCCTTTTCTCATGGCGTAGTTGTGCAGCACACAACATGCACCGATGATCTGACACCCACATTTTGGGGAATACAACAGGGCCCCCCCGGACTTATCCAGGCATCGGAAACAGGACTTTAGGATGCCAAATGTGCGCTCCACCACTGCACGTGTGCGTATGTGTGCAGCATTGTATCTTCTCTCTCCTCTGGTTTGGGGATTCCGGTATGGAGTCAGGAGATGGGGCCCAAGTGCATATGCCGAGTCGCCTGGAAGGGAAAAGACAGGAGGATGTTAGCCGTGCATGTGCCCCTCGTGATGTCTGCATCATGGGGTCGGACAGTCATGCCTGACACCAATGTCACTCACCAACCAGCCAGCTGTTCCTGTACAACTTCTGTTCGAATTCTGTTGGGATTTTGCTTTGACGGTATATTTAGCTATCATGGCTGGCCCCTGGGTGTTTGGCACGGACGTGCCATATGAGGCATATGAGCCATATTGGGCATCGGCTATCACCTGTACGTTGATAGAATGCCACTGCTTACGATTGTGGTATATGTGCTCTGTGGCACATGTGTGCAATCAATGGCTCCGACGGTGCGTGGGAATCCGGCAATTTTGTAGAAATCCTGCATTGCCTTCTCCCGCAGGTGCTCATGGGTCAGTTTGATGATGTGGTGGGACATGCATGTGAGAAATGCGGGGACAACCTGGTGCATGCATCTGCTCATAGTGGATTGTGACATCCCAGACACGACTCTACTTGTAAGTTGGAATGATCCACTGGCAAGGAAATGGAGTGTTGCCAGTACCTTGACCAGTGGCTGCACTGCATGTTAGAGTCCCGTCTGGCTGGTGATTTCATCATGCAGGGCTGTGGCTAATTTAGGATGGCATCAGGGCTGAATCTGAAAATGTGGTATACCTCCGATTCCCCCATGCCAAAGAGGTTCATGCGTGTTCGGTATATCCTCTCCTGTGCCTGGGGACGCAGTAGTGCTATGACCATGGCTGCCCCTGGCATGTTGGCATACAGATGTGTTGTCCTGCAAGTGTGGTTGCTCAGCTCGTCCGTAACGGTGCTGCTGCAGCTGCTCTCCAGCTGACCTGTGCACGTCTGTTGCTGAGTTACACCTTCTTTATGGGGAATAACTTTACGCCGGACGTACACTTACGAGCACTGCGCGTAGCCTGCGTCGGGCGCACGTACGTTTGTGAATCTCTGTATTTACCTCATTTGCATATTTGAATACCTAATTAATGGGAGAAGCAACATGCGTCCAAACTATATTTGCGCCCACGCTACGCCGGCGTAAGCAAGATACGTCGGGGTAGGATGGCCTGTTTTTAGACGTATGTTGGTTTTTGTGGGTCTGGCGCACACATACGCCGGGCGCACATTTGCACTACATCGGCGTAAACTGATTTATGTCGGCGTAAGTGCTATGTGAATCCGAGCCAATGACTTTAGTAACGTTTTAGGCCTGGGTCACATCTATGCGGGTTTGCAGCACATGTTTGTGCAGGCATGGCAGACAAATCATTTGAATGGGCTGCTGTGCCTGCATTTTCCGCAGAAAAATGTAGCATCTTTTCCACTTTGCGATTTCCCTGCAGTTAAATTCTAGATGTGTGGGGTGCTATGAAGAATGAATGGCAGCCTTGTGTGTTTATAAACAGCAGCATTTTTTGACGGGAATTGCTGTGATTCCTGCACACGCTGCTCTTTAAAAACTCATTCATTCCTAATGGCACCCCCACGCATCTAAAAATGCAGTGCGTTTATGGGTGCGGGACCTGCAGGGAAATTGCATGGTGCAAAAAGAACCATGCGATATCTAGGCTGCTGCATTAGCGGGAAGCGGGGATCGACTCGAAAACAGCACGGGAGAAGCGGGGAGGACACCACCAAGGCCACAGACGGACGCCGGACCGGACACTAAGGCCGGACCGGACAAGGCCGCCGATGAACGCCTGGCAATACACCAACGAGGGGCATTCAAACTGTAAGTATATCCTTTTTTTCCTGAAATTTCCCTTCCAGGTTGGGGGTGTGCGCTATATGAAGATAAATACGGTAATCCACACTCACAGGCAGACTATTTGGGGACTATTTGGGGAGAAAGACCTACCTGGTCTTGGCAAGCCGGGCTCACCATCCGCTGGCATACAGCACAGTGGGCACCTGCTCCCTCTGACTCCGATCCCAGATCCAAAGCCTCTGGCTCTCACCACCACTGACGGCTGTCGCTCCCTCCCACTCTGATCTCAGTTCCTATCCTGCGGCCTCCCGAGTCCCAAGCATGTGGTCTACATGGGGTGGGGTCAGACCATCAGTAGAGCTCCTGGCCCCGCCCGCTCCCTGCTAGCTGGAGAATAATACATCGCAGCGCTGCCTGTCTCCCGTTGTATACCCAGTCACTTCGCAGGGCAGTAGAGCAGTGTAATGTGACGGGGTGTATTCGAACCGGGATCTTCCTGGTCTCTTAAACCATAGCCTTACCTGCTGTGCTACAGAGGAGATCGAGACCTTTGGGAATGTCTTTACTGTGTTCAACACTACCTCGGACTCACTAGCTCCACCTGCTGCCAGCTGTGGACAATTGTCAATCTAGGCAGCCTTTAAATAGGAAGTGATGTCATCACTCAGCACCCGTTTATCTGGATTACTTCCCTGGGTGTTTTTTGACTTCTGTGATCTTGCTTGTATTAAACTCCTGTCTGCTATCCCGACTATTCTACAGCCTGCTGATTTTGGACCTTACCGCCAGATCGTGTATGACCTTTGCCTGCCTGACCGATAGTGTACTATTTGCCTGATCCATTGCCAACTGAATCTGCCTGATGACGCTTTGCCTGAATCTTCAGCATACTACTTCCACTTTGGACACTACCTTTTACAGGTACCTTACCAGCAGTGAGACGGGGAGGGCGGGGATGTCATCTTTGCTCACCTGCCCGCTCGCTTCTCTCATCCGCTTCTCTCATTCTCTCATGAAATGATTGACCATTGAATCCGTTTTATAAAACGTCATCATTTCCTTATCCACCATTACACAGTTTGATGTTTTCTGCTTTAGACAACTATTGTTCCCTGGATTTGGTGTTTGTCTGCTTTAACCTGGTCCTTGGGGCAGTAGTGTATTTAGGTTTTGTGCTGCCCTAGGCCTGACTAACATCCTGTCAAGGCCACACACTTCTCTGTTTAAGACCCACCCTAAAATTTTCGAGTGGGGACTTGTTCTTAGGTCCTGGATAGATTTCCACTCACTTCCTATCCTTCCCATCCCTACTTCCTATGGGGCAGGAAGTAGGGATGCAGCAAAATTTCGGCTACCAAAACATTTCGGCCAAAAATGTAATTTTTGGCATATTGCTGAAAGATAAAACACGCCGATAATGGAGCCAAAAATGGGGTGGAGCCTGGTGCCGCCCATTACAGGGGTGTCGTTCTGGAGCGCTGATGCTCTTTGCGGGTGCGCACTGTGGAGGAAACTGTGCAGAGCAACTTTCCATCTCAGCTCCGCCTCCCGACATCTCGCTCCGAGTTGCTCCTGCACAGTAAGGCAGGTGCGGTCGGGACACAGGGTACAGGTTTATCGGGGGCACAGGTGGTGGAGCTTGCTTCCCTCCTCCCATCACTCAGCACTGTGCGTGGCAATCGGGTGATAGAAGTCCTTGCATGTAGGAGGATGCTGACATCTGACCCCATTCCTGTCTTCAGTCACTGTGCAGTGCTGATGTGATGCCTCTTCTGTCTACTGCCCAGTGCCTCTGTACCAATCCGGAATGTGCTTTGTAGAAGGTAAATTAAGTAATCTTTCCTACATCACTGCACTGTGAAAACTCCTCACACCCGTGACCCAGGGCCGCCATCAGGGTGTACAGCCGATACAGATGTACCGGGGCCCGGCGACAACCAGGAAGTGTGTGCAGGAGACAGGAGCTGGAGGAGAAATAGTGCAGGTCTGTAGGAGAGACACGGCCATAGGCTAAGCATAGTAAGCTGGCAGGGCTGGGATTCGGAAGATGGTAGGGAGGTGGAGGGACTTAACAGTTTTTTTTAGTTGCTCATTGGCTGACGAGGCAGCAGGAGGCCGGCTGCTCCGCCTCTTACTGCCTCCTTAGCCAATAGGAACACAGGGTGCACTGTCATTCACTGAAGAGCCTAGTGCTTCCTGTGCTGGTGGGAGGGGCAGAATTCCTCTGCAAAGAAGCTGCTGCAGAGATCAAGGTAAGTGACAAAAAAAAACAAAAAACAGTGTTTCCCTGAAACTGCTAGAAGATAGCCTGTTATCATCAATCACTGTATTGCCAGCCCTATTGCTGTCCTTTTAGCAGAGTAAAAGTAACTTTACACATGTTCAGCATAGGTGTCAGCTTATGTCACCATGTTAAAAGGACAGCAATATGGGTATCATTACAGTGATTGTTAGTCCATGTTCATTAAACTAGCCAATGCTCTTAAAAGCAATCCGTGCGGATTGCATTTCAGGCCCCTTTCACATGGGTGGTCCGATCGGGTCCTCCTGTCCGTTTTTGAGGTAACCTGATCAGGCCACCCATTATTCTCTATGGATCGGCAGATTTAAATTTGGCCAAAATGGGGAAAAAAGTGCTTTAGTATGATACAT
The DNA here is from genome assembly GCA_029574335.1 of Rana kukunoris. Lineage (NCBI taxonomy): Eukaryota > Metazoa > Chordata > Amphibia > Anura > Ranidae > Rana > Rana kukunoris. The sequence goes on along the minus strand of CM056050.1, from coordinate 331,885,201 downwards.
AACTAGAACATCTAAGGCCTCGTACACACGATCGGACATATCCGATGAAAACGGTCCGCGGACCATTTCCATCGGATATGTCCGATTGGAAGTTTGATCCGATTGGCGTGTACACACCATCGGATCAAATTCCCCGCCGCCGGACGGCGCGGTGACGCGGCGGTGACGTTGACGCCGCCACGTCACCGCACCAGAAAGTTAAACACTTCCGCGCATGCGCCGAATCCATTCGGCGGCGGCGCGGCGGCGGTGGGGGACGACATGTCTGCTGGTAAGTGTACTAACCAGCAGACATGTCGGGCGGACAGATTCCACCGGATGGATTTTAAAGCATGCTTTGAAATCTGTCGGGTGGAGAAATCTGTCTGCTGGCTCATACACACGAGCGGAGATGTCTGCTGAAACGGTCCGTCGGACCACGTGTGTACCAGGCCTAACAGGGTTATGTCATTGCAGGAGATTTCCCTTCACTTTCTGTCTTGATGTCACCAGAACAGGAAGTGAGATATAGCCAGCAATTGTTTCTATATATAAATATAATACAGTCCTATGCAAAAGTTTAGGAACCCCTGACAATTTCCAAGATTATCATTTATAAATATTTGAGTGTTTGGATCAGCAATTTCATTTTCATCTATCAAATAACTGAAGGATACAGTAATATTTCAGTAGTGAAATTAGGTTTATTGGATTTACAGACAATGCGTAATATTCATCAAAACAAAATTAGACAGGTGCATAAATTTGGGCACTCTTGTCATTTTGTTGATTTGAATACCTGTAACTACTTAGCGCTGATTAATTGGAACCCACAATTGGTTTGGTGAGCTCTTTAAGCCTTGAACTTCATAGACAGGTGCATCCAATCATGAGAAAAGGTATTTTAGGTGGCCAATTGCAAGTTGTTGTTCTCTTTGACTCTCCTCTGAAGAGTGGCAACATGGGGGCCTCAAAACAACTCTCAAATGACCTGAAAACAAAGATCGTCCTACATTATGGTTTAGGGGAAGGCTACAAAAAATTATCGCAGAGATATAAGGGGTCAGTGTCCACTGTGAGGAACATAGTGAGGAAATTGAAGACCACAGGCACAGTTTTATTTAAGGCCAGAAGTGGCAGGCCACATAAAATATTGGAGAGGCAAAGGCGAAGGATGATGAAAACAGTCAAAAACAGCCCACGGACCACCTCCAAAGACCTACAACATCAACTTGCTGCAGATGGTGTCACTGTGCATCCTTCAACAATTACGCGCACTTTGCACAGGGAGAAGCTGTATGGGAGAGTGATGGAAAAGATGCCTTTCCTCACACATGCCACAAACGGGGTCACTTGAGGAATGCAAACACATATTTGGACAAGCCAGCTTCATTTTGGAATAAGGTGCTGTGGCCTTATGAAACAAAGATTGAGTTATTTGGTCATAACAAAGGGCGTTATGCATGGCGGCAAAAGAACACAGCATTCCAAGAAAAACACTTGCTACCCACAGTAAAATTTGGTGGAGGTTCCATAATGCTGTGGGGCTGTGTGGCCAGTGCCGGTACTGGGAATCTGGTTAAAGTTGAGGGTTGCATGGATTCCACTCAATATCAGCAGATTCTTGAGAATAATGTTGAGGAATCAGTCACAAAGTTGAAGTTACGCCAGTGCTGGATATTTCAACAAGACAACGACCCAAAACACTGCTCAAAATCTACTCGGGCATTTATGCAGAGGAACAAGTACAATGTTCTGGAATGGCCATCCCAGTCCCAAGACCTGAATATCATTGAACATCTGTGGGGTGATTTAAAGTGGGCTGTCCATGCTTGGCAACCATCAAACCTAACTGAACTGGAGATGTTTTGTAAGAAGGAATAGTCCAAAATACATTCATCCAGAATCCAGACACTCATTACAGGCTATAGGAAGTGTCTAGGGGCTGTTATTTCTGCTCTACTAAATATTGATGTGATTTTTCTGTTGGGGTGCCCAAATTTATGCACCTGTCTAATTTTGTTTTGATGCATATTGCGCATTTGCTGTTAATCCAATAAACCACATTTACTACTGAAATATTACTATCCTTCAGTTATTTGATAGATCAAAATAAAATTGCTGATCCAAACACCCAACTATTTATAAATGATAATCATGGAAATTGTCAGGGGTTCCTAAACATTTGCATACGACTGTATATAATATGGACATTATAAGGCAACAATTGCAAACGATTTCCCCTCAGTGAGATTCCCCCACTCCCTGTTCTGGTGACACTAAGACAGGAAGTGAGGGGAAATCTCATGCAATGAAATAAACCTATTAGATGTTCTAGTTATGTATAAAACGTATATATAAAGCAAGCTCTTTTTTTTCCATTTTGGCTATTTTATGGCAAATTTCTGATAATTTTATGGAGAGGACTAAGAAGATATAACCATGCCAATGGTGCAACAGAAAACATATAGCACAGTGACGAAGGTTTGTGGTCCAGGATGATAGGACAGTCAAAATTAGAAGCAGCTTGCATTACACTAACAGTGTAGCACCAGCCGGTGGGGACTCTTTCCTTGCTGCCCCCCTGCAAAGTGTTGGCCTAGGCCAGGATACAGCGTTGCCTTGGGGTACTATTCCTCCCACTGATACCAACTGGGCACTATGCCCCCATTGACACCAACAACTGGGCATTATTTCTACCACTGAAATCAATGATGCGAAATAATTCTCCCACTGACACTAATAATGGGACACTATTTTTCCCACTGACACCAACAATGGGGCACTATTCTCACAATGACGCCAACAACTGGGCTCTATTTCTCCTACTGATATCAATGATGGGCCATTATTCCTCCTTCTTACTAACCACAGGCACTAGTTTTTTAATTCCACTGACTACCAACCCTGCAGCTCTCATTACTTCTGACCAGTGGCGGTGCGTCAATAGAGGGCAGCTCTCATAGGCTTTCCTATTACAGCCCTCAGGCTGTAGTCGGCTTCCGGATGCTTATCCACGGTATGTGCGTTCCTTGGATAAGAGTGACAGGCGTCTCAGCCAATTAGGTTACGGGTAACCTGATTGGCTGAAGCGTCAACGAGGGCGGAAGAACACATCGAGGGACAGAAGAAGAAGCACGGCTGACCCCAGGTAAGTGCCGGGGGGGCATTTTACAGGGCACAATGGCAGGGCACAGTGGTGACAATGGCAGGGCACAGTGGTGACAATGGCAGGGCACAGTGGCTGCGTTTGATGGGCACAGTGAGGCTGCAATTGTTGGGCACAGTGAGGCTGCAATTGTTTTTTTGTTTTTTTCTCGTTTGTTTGCGCCCCCCAAAAAATTTTGATCACCAGCCGCCACTGCTTCTGACAGCCATTGTTTACTAGCACTAATGCTGGGGCATTTTCTGTTTCCACTGCCCACAATACAGTGCCCCCTGAAGTTTGAAGGACAGTGAACTACGTATTTTTTAGAAAGTTTGGTGATGCCTGATTTACCATATTAAAATACTACATATGGTAAATTATTATCTGCGTAGTAATTGGCACTGTTATAATTTGTACTCAACTCTTAAAAATGACATAAAATTATTTTTGTTAGTTATGGAACACAGTTAACTGTTTCATTGCTACCAAGTAAAGAATTGTTCTATGTATATTGTTTTTCTAAGAATGCTTTGCTTTATTTAAACAGCACATGTATTTGAAAAAAAATGGTTGTGCTCATGAATACTACTCAGAAGTCAGAACAGCCTCATGAGCTCTCTAGTCAGTTCTGCAACCGCTGTGTGAGTTAAACAAGTGCAGTTTTTTCTGAATGCTTATTTGGAAATGTTCTACTGAGATGGTGACGTAAAAGAGTATGACATAATGTCTGTTTCAAAGGGCTAGGTCTTTCTATTGGGTACAGGCTAAAAATAACACACATGAGGAGAAGATGAAGTGCAACACTTGAAAAAAAAACCTGATTCATCCCAAACGTAATAGAATGTGACAGACGGTCAGACTAGCTACTTCTGCCAAACAGTTGTTGTTTTAAGACCTCTGTAGCCAGCATATTTAATAAGATATGCCTGATTGGTTGATAGTGGCAACACAGATATTTTGTTTACTTGGTCAATTATTTTATTTTTTTACAGTTAAGTGATTTACAGGCAACAAGAATGTTGTCTGCAGTCTGATATTGGGGCTTATTGGTGCCTGATCATATAACCAACACCAAGGCAAAGGATGTTATGGAACTAGTGACAGAAGACATGCCATGCCTGGGCATGCCAAAAAGTGCACACATCAGACTAACGTGGGATTCCCATTGTAACCGAAAAAATTATCTTTAAATTGTATCCATTTCATTTGTTTTCTTGATATGATATATCATTGGACCTATTTATTTAGTATACTTCTGCTTTATTAATTCAGAAAAAGCAAGACCTACAATGCCTAATGATAAATTCTGTAAACTATAGTAACCAACCATTCTAAATTGGTTGATTTTCTAAAGGAGAATTAATGGTCAGTTAGCATAATGAATAAGGTGATGCTTTGCTCAATTTATACATTCAATCAAGTGCGAGCCAAAAACACATTTTTTTTTTATTGCATTTGCAACTGATTGAGTATTAAAAGTGAACATAGCGGAAAAAAATTCATCCTATTCATATAGTTAAGCAAATATGCATATTGTCAAGTGAACAACCTCTATTCCTTTAGTAATAAAGCCCTATAACATAGGGTCAGGTTTTGGGATTGCAGAGAACACACATCAGGGTTTGAACTTCCTCCTGCCCTTTAGTAGTTTAGCAGCATAGGTAATTGGCTGAATAATCAGATTAACTGCATAGAAAAGTCTCTATAAGTCTCTATAACAACATAAATTATAGCTGAGAATCATTACTTCAGTAAACCAGTTCAGAACATAAACAGCCTTTTCTGATTATCCTCGTAAATGATGTTAATCACAGTGAAGTCCAGGGTGTAGCTCTGGTAAAATAGGTGAATAGCTGGAGGGATCCAAGGTCCAAGGACATAGTGCCACTTCACTGGACCTGAAGTATTCTGATGGCAATTAGGGAAGGGCTTCTCACTGGGTCTTTTGGAGAAGCGGTAAGTTATTAGGCTCCAGCCCAGCAGTCTGCATGCCAGTTCTGACAGTGGAGGGCCTCTTACATGGCTGCAGATCACTTGCCCAGCTATCTCTGCCCCATCAAGTTTGGCTTCTCTGAGCTGCTAATGGGCATGTCCAAGAATTTAGGAAAAAGGGGGCTTAGGCCTGCATCTGATCTTGGTAAGTAAATGAGCACTCCGGTACAGTGGTCTAGCCTTCTCTAACCTCTGATCATTGTTTCTTCTGTATGCTGCAGTGTAACAAGTAGAATACATGCTATGCAGGCAATAAAATCAATACTTTAGTGAGTTGGCAACTCATGGTAGATAAGTAACAGATTGTTAGGTACAGTTACAAAACATAAAAAGACAGTATGGCTAAGTATAGGAAAGGTAAAGTTGCTCCGCGACGTTTACAGCCACGGGGCTCTTCTCTCATTCCGAGCTCTGGCGAATAAGTTTGGCCTTCCTTTATGGATGGCGTTTAGGTATCAGCAGCTCCGTCACGCAGCCAGGGCGCAGTTCCCGTCCCCCCCTACTCTGAAAGCCGATTCCATTGAGGACCTGTTAACGCAGGAGACTCTGGCTAAGCCGCTGTCTGAGCTGTATTTTGCTCTCCAGAGGAGGGATTCCCCAAAGATGGAAGCCTGGGAGGAGTGTTTTGAGGCTAGCTCTAAAGTGGTCATCTCCTCTAGGGATAAGCTGATTCAAACGAAATTTCTGCACAGGGTTTATTTTACGCCTCAGAGACTGCACAGAATTTATCCGCTCCGTTCACCAAATTGCCCCCGATGTCACTCGTCTGATAGCACCTTTTTACACATGTTCTGGACCTGCCCGAAGCTGGCGAGGTTCTGGGCTGCGGTGGGAGAGACTATCAATTTCCGCCTCCAACTGGAATTACCCTTGTCGGCGGAATTGGCCCTGCTGGGTGTACAGGATGACGAGCTGAGGCCTAGATATACCAAGACGCTGATTTCTTTGTTGTTCTTTTATGCTAAAAAGGAGATTCTGCTGAAATGGATCTCCCCCTTACCCCCCACTGTGGGCTCCTGGGAAAGGGCGGTAAACGCAGTGCTTCCATTGTATAAGTTGACGTACATTAATAGAGGGTGTCCTATGAAGTAGGAGAGTGTTTGGCGGCCCTGGACCGATCCCTCATATGTTGCTAACCCCTGAGATGTACATGGGAGAGTTGTCCTTGGCGTCGTGGGCGGGCTTCCCCCTCCCTCCCTTCTGTGTTTACTATACTTCAGTTTGTGAATGAACGAGAAGCCACTCAGCACAGAGCACTTCCAATTCATTCACTGCTCCATGCAATAGGCTGTGCACACCTATGCCATAATTTAAGTAAAAAAAAAAAAAATGAATGTATGCTATTAAACTATATGTATAACTATGTATACACCACTTGAAATCTTTAGCAGCTAACTTTCCAGTATAACAGATAGGATTTGTTTGTTAACTAGAAATACAAGTTCTTTTAAGAATACATTCTTACAGATTAATTTAAATGGCCTGAATTTTTAATTGCAAAAATGATCTCACTGGTTGCACACTCATATATGTATATAAATATATACAATTTTGTTCAGGACCTCTTCCTTTAACCCAGTTCTTAGCCTTTCCATGTACAAAACATAGGTTGTATGTATTTATTCTATGTAATTCTTTCAGTTTAAAAAATGAAGGAGAACAGAGTGAATCTCAAATCTTAAATATCGACACACAACACACTGAACGACACTAAATTATAGCTATAAAATAGGAGTCCTGTATGGTTGATTTGATTGAAAGTTTCCTAGAATTTACAACAGCTTCACTATAGAACCATGGCAATTCAATGAAAGGATTTTTCTCTGAATCCTCATCAAGTCCTATTTTGGCTACAAAGTGGGTGTAACTGTGGACATGTTTCTTTTCATGAGTGAGTGTGTTTATGTGTCAGCTTCCTGGAGCTAGGAGCCTTGGACTTTTTGAAGAGGAAATATAGCTTTATAGAGCCAAAAGGAAACTGAAAATAAGATCAAATTTCTGTTTAAGATCTTTCGTGGTAAACAAAATCTTTACTTTAGTTTTCTTTATTTGTAATATCGAGTCAATGTAAATCATTTCTTTAAAAAATATATAGTTTGTAATAAAAAAACTGTAAGTAAATCTTTCAGTGGAAGATAGCAGTGCTAATGTAGAACAAAAATAACTATGCAGTCTATCAGCAAAAGAGTGATAACTTGTTATAATCCTGGTGTAATCAGTGTAAATGCATCCTGCCAAAGAAGTCAGCACCAGGGTGTAGGCAGGTTGCCTACAGTGTTTTATTTAGGAAGTTGGCTGGCCGAGGCTAGGGAAGGGTTAATGTTCTGCATCTTTGTTCCCTGGCTTTTTGGTCCCTGCCTATCCACCCTGTATTATTTAAATCACGGGGAAGGCCAGGTTTAGGACTTTTTCCTCTTCCTTGTTCCTTGAGATACAGTAGCTGTCATGAACTTAGTGCTAAGTGGAATTGCTGTGACCAGCAGTCCATCAGAAGACACTGGGATCCTGGAGAACTACCAAGTCTTGGAGGATTCCACTACAAGGCTATTACTTTTAAAAGAGAGCAAGTGACCTGCAGGTCACTATAAAGGGAGCGGGTGTCTTCCAATCTGGTATATGTTTTAAAAGAGAGCAAGTGACCTGTTAGAAACCAAATGAACCTTGATCATGCCTCCATCCCTGTTAAATAGAAAAAATTGGAACAGAGGGGCCATGGGACTTTAGATGAGGGCGTATGGAATGCTTAGGAATATCAAAAGTGGATTGACTGACACAGTCCCATCAGGGAAATCTCTGTGGTCAAATGAAATTGCTAAATAATCAATCCGAGAAAAAAAAAATCAAGGAGTCAAATATAAAAATTCATAATGTAATGTGTATCATAATTTATAATACAGAGATCATGCTGTCAAAGGCATAATACATGTAGTAATAATCACATTGGCATAATTGATATTAAGAATCCAGGACATGACGAATAAAAGCAATCATAATGCATTGACAAAACAGTAACAAATCCAATAAATATAATTATCCAAAAAGAATTTGTATGAAAGAAAACAGTTGAATGAGAGTACATCATTGGGCAAGCTTATCTTGGCATCCCTGAGTATAGACTCGACGCGTTTCTTGGCATTTAAAGCCAGTCAATAGGAGTGGGGTGCAAGCAAATTGGCTAAAAAGGAAAAGAGGAATGGATAAATAGACAGGTGAGTCAATGTGGCTTCAATGATTGGATCATAGTTGCAGTGAAGCCACATCAAGAGGTGTAATACATTACCTACAAACAAGCCCAAAATAAAGTAGCCCAGGCGTTCCATACTGTGGAATGGGATAGTGGTCCTGGATGAACCGTCTCCCCCGGGGAGAGTCAGCGATGTAGCCCCCACAGTCCAAAGACACTCCAAAACTGAGGAGAGCCAAGGATAGGTTGGTGTGGGACAACAGCCAGGGAGCGACGGTCAGCTCCAACACACGTCCAAGAGGTGAGGTGGGCACACATGGAACACAACTTTTGAGTTCTGGCAAAGGAGAAAAAAGTGAAATGATAAATATCAATCACTGGGTAAAGTCAAAAAGTGTAAGTCCTAGAATAGGAATCCTTAATTACCAGTTAGTGTGGACAGATACATGTGAAGCCTCTCATCAGATGGGAGCGTGCAAAGTGAAGCTGCTGAGACCACACTAGCTGAAGTACCCACATCTGGGGGCGTGTCCCCGCCAGCGTCATGCGTCATCACAATAGCCATTGGAGAGGACGAAACAAACACCCGCCCGAGATACAAAGACCTCAGCGTTCTTCTCGGATTGATTATTTAGCAATTTCATTTGACCACAGAGATTTCCCTGATGGGACTGTGTCAGTCAATCCACTTTTGATATTCCTAACCATTCCATACGCTCTTCCATGCCTCATCTGAAGTCCCATGGCCCTTCTCTTCCAATTTTTTCTACAAGACTATTACCTTGTTGAGGTATCCCTGGGCAGCCTAGCTGAGTCAGTTAGGGGATGTTGAACTGAATTGTGCATGTTAGAGGTTGCAACAAAATGTTCAGTAATGTTGTCTCAACTGTTCTAAGCTTGGTCAGTCATTTAAAGGGGTGCATGATGGTTTCTGGTGTATGAAAGAACTAGGATTAGTAAAGCACATGTGGGATATGAAGTGAAGCCACTATAAAAGGTGAACTCGGCAAGAGAACCAGGAAGAGTAATTCAGTTGCTGTGGGTAACCAGATATAGGTAAATTACAGCCAGTTGTAAACAGTGGTGTATTTTGGTTTTGTGCTGCCCTATGCAAGCGTAAAATCCGACGCCCCCCCTCCTATGTAAATTTGCCCCACCCCTTCCAAAATTGAAGGATCACAAGCTCCAGTATGAACCTGTGAGCTTTCATGGGTTTAATTCTGGGACCTGTAGTCCTTCACTAGTTGGCTCTGAGGGGTTCATGCTGGGACCTGCATTCCTTCACTTTTGGCGTTGCATCTAGATCTCACAGGTCCATTCTGGAACCTGTAGTCCTTCACTAGTTGGGTCTGGTGGGGGGAGGGATCTCTGAGGGGCTCATGTTGGGACCTGTAGTCCTTCACTATTAGGGGGGTCACATCCCCAAAAAGTAAAGAACTACAAATCCCAGCATGAACCCCTAAGATCTAGGGATGTAACCCTCTAGATCTCACGGGTTCACAATGGGACCTGCAGTCCTTCATTAGGAGGATGGGTTCAGTGGCAGTGGTGGGGGGGATTAGTGTCAGTGCTGGGGGGATGGGTTCAGTGTCAGTGCATGGGGGGAATGTGTTCAGTAACTCACTGTTACAGTCACGTTATCTCTAAATAAACTTAATGGAATTCCAGCTATAGAGGTTTCTCAGTATAAACCACAACTGCACTCTCTTGTGTGAACAGAAAGTTAAGGGTTTATTTCATCACAACCTCTATATGGGAACCAACCATGAGGGTGCGTACTCAGTCAAAACATAAGCAAAACATAGGAATGGCAAGGATAGATTAATAGGTAAATCAAGCTAGCGATAGATTGATGTGACCCTGTAGGTTCGAGCCATCTATAGTTGGGTGTCAAGTAGTGTCTTGAGCGACAGTTCATACACAAGGTATTTATGTGTTAACTGACCAAGAAGATTAAGTTGGAATTAGTATACCACAGGTCATAGCAATCAAACAAATGGGATATCCCACAGCACTAGCCTGATGGCAGTACACAATCTATTGTACAGTATACTTGCGGTTCTGATGTTTGTTATTGAGGTGTCAGCTCCTTATCCTCAGTAGTGAACTGTAGTAGGAGGGATCCTGGAAGCAGGGTAGTGGAGCTGGATGGATGCAGGCTTTGATGGGAAGCAAAGCAGGGATCCTTGAAGATGGGTATTGAGAGCTGGATACATGCAAGCCTCGATGGAGAACAGGGATCCTCCCTGTGCTGACTCAGTGGTCTGATGGCGTGGTATTAGGGGGTGCTGTGGGGGGTCCCAGGTGACGGCAGGTAACCAACAAAATAGTGGAACAACCTGCCGTCAGTCCTGGAGCTTTAAATAGCGCGCGCGGCGTGGGAGAAGGCGCATCACGCCGGGGCGCACTTCCGCGTTCCAGCGTGGAACGCATAACAGAGCGCACCGGAAGTGATGCGCATGAGTCATTGCGAACGTGTGGAGAACACACAAGCGCTGTGGCGATAGAGAAGGGAACGCCGATGGCGTTACACTCACTTGCTGTCACCTGTCAGTCAGTGTCCACTTGGTTCCTCCTGCATGCATGCAATAGAGGAGTTAGAGGGGGGAGAGAGAGAGGGGTGTGGGAGAGAGAGACTGGATGTGAGAGAGGTGAGAGAGAGATGGGGTAGACCAAGGGAGAGGAGGGTGGTGTGAGCGAGGGAGGGTTGGAGAGGGAGAAGGGGTGGGTGTTAGAGGTAGATGGGAATGGGAGGGAGAGAGGGGGTGGGAGAGTTGGGGGTGTGAGAGAGAGGGGACAGGGGTTGGGTGTGGGAGAGGGGATGGGTGTGAGAGAGCGGAGAGGGAAGTGGGTGTGAGAGGAAGAGGGAATTGGGTATGAGACAGGGAAGGTTGGGTGAGGGGGTGTAAGAGAGGGGTGTGAGAGAGAGAGAGGGGTGTGAGAAAGGAGGGGAGGGTGAGGGGGTGGGTGTGAGGGAGAGGGGGTAGGCGTGAGAGGAAGAGGAGGTTGGGTGAGAGAGAGGGGGTGGGTGAGGGGGAGAGGGTGTGAGAGAGAGGGGGTGGGTGTGAGAGAAAAGGGCGGTTGGGTGTGAGAGGGGTGTAGGAGAGAGACTCCCTAACCCTGCCTGCAGTCTCTACTGTTCTCCCCTGTGACGGTCCCAACCCCGTCTGTGTTGGTAGGTGTGTGCGATGCTCAAGTCAGGGTGGCGGTGAGGCGTACTCTTCTCTCACTCCCTCCCAGGCTCCTGGTTATGGCAAGCTTCTTCTCTAACTCCTCTTCCCAGCTGCCGGGGCCCCCCTCTTACTTTTTGAAAATGCTGCTGCCCTGCACCCCACCGCCAACAGACCAGCGGCGGACTCTCCAGGACCATGACAAAGAGGCGGGGCATCTGCTCTCCTGGAGGAGGAGGAAGTGGAATCCTCCACTTTTATTCCTGGCAAGGAAGGGAGTCACAGCCGTGACATCGGGAGTGACCAGGAGTGAAGGCGGAGCCATCGCTACCACGGCTCAGTCCACCCCTGCTATCTGGACTGCGCTCAGTGTCACTTTCATTCCGGGACACGTAGTCACCCTACTGCTGCAGGCTATATTTGTCTGGGAGCTGGGACTTGGGAGGACGGGTCAAGGAGGGGGCTTTTCTCGCACGGGCGGTGTGGCTTTTTGCCGCCCCCTGCAGAGTGCCGCCCTAGGCCTGGGCCTTGTTGGCCCTGGCCAAGAAACGGCACTGGTTGTAAAGCGTGGTACCTGGTGTAGGTGAAGAGTTCTACAGTAGCGAGTGATCTGGCTCCCTCCCCAGCGGTCAGTTTCCCATAGCAACTGGGAATGAACCTATGTTATGGAGACCATCGCCTGGCCACATGGTATGAGAGAGAAGGAGTTAACAAGTGCACACATGAAATTCACACTAAGTGCACGATAGGATCCTATTCTGTCACTGGGAGTGAGGTGACAGAGGTACGCTGGACTAGTGGAGAGGGCATGGGCTCAGCAGTGCCTCTCCTAATTGTAATATACAGAAGAGAGGTGCATCTAGTGACATGGGACAGCATGCTATAGAGGGACTCTGTCAACAGCTCATCTCTAAGTCGGGGAACCGCCCACAAGGGCTTGTTGCTTGCTTTGCTTTCTTTAAAAAAAAGCTATCATGAGGTAGAAAGTGCAGGCATCTTAGCACTAAATGAATATACTTGCAGCAAGCTCTAATCCCTGTGGCTACACTAGACTGTTTTTTTTAAACCATGAACCGCATGCTCTACCTACCTCCCTCTGTGGTAAATGGCAGCTAATAATATCATTAGCTTATTTAAAGCTCCCACTATGATTATTTAATGCATATATTTATAATACTACATCAAAAAACATAAGCAAATCAACCTGAGAACCTACAGGAGTTGGTAAGAGGGGGGCATACCAGGGTATGAAATAATACAGAAAATTTTGGGGTTAACTATGGAGATAGTTAACAGCGTAGCGTAGCGTATCCCCTTTACGCTACGCCTCCGCACTATTTACGGGCAAGTGCTGTACTCTCAAAGCACTTGCTCCGTAATTTGCGGTGGCGTAGCGTAAATGGGCCGGCGTAAGGCCGTGTAATTCAAAGTAGGAAGGAGGTGGGCATGTTGTATTTAAATTAAGCGAGCCCCCGCACCGAACGAACTGCGCCGGCCGGAAACGTAGCCCACTGCGCATGCTCCATAGTACGACGCAAATACATTGATTTTGATGGCAACGTAATTAACGTACAGCCCTATTCGCGACGAGTTACGTAAACAACGGAAAAACACGACGCTGTCCCGACGTCCATACCTAACATGGTGTACGCCGGACCTACGCAAGGTTACCCCTCATATAGCAGGGGTAACCTTACGTAAACTACGACGATGGCACGCAAATACGTTCGGGAATCGGCGTATCACGCTCATTTGCATATTCAACGCAGAAATCGATGGGAATGCCACCTAGCGGCCAGCGTAACATTACAACTTAGATCCGACGGTGTAAGTGACTTACGCAAGTCGGATCTAAGCAAAATCTATGCGTAACTGATTCTAAGAATCAGTCGCATAGATCCCCAGGGCCAGAAACAAAGATACGATGGTGTATCTGGAGATACACCTTCGTATCTCAGCTGAGAATCTGGCCCTAAGGCCTCGTACACACGGACGGACATATCCGATGCAAATGGTCCTCGGACCGTTTTCATCGGATATGTCCGCCGGGCTATTTTGGTGCGATGGCTTGTACACACCATCGGATCAAAATCCCCGCCGGCAGACAGCGCGGTGACGTGGCGGTGACGTTGATGCCGCCACGTCACCACACCAGGAAGTAAACAACTTCCACGCATGCATCGCATCCATACGACGCTTGCGCGGGTGGATATGTCCGCTGGTGAGTGTACTGATCAGCGGACATATCCGACAGACATGTGTCCGGCGGAAAAGTTTCAAAGCATGCTTTGGAAATTTTCCGCTGGAGAAAACAGTCCGAATCCATCCATTTGCCCCTACAGACGAGCGGATTTTTCAGCTGAAATGGTCCGTCGGACCATTTCCAGCGGAAAAATTCCATCGTGTGTACGCGGCCTCAGTCTCCATATCCTCTGGAGCTTACTGGTCGGACCGATTAAGTGTGCATCCTGAACGAGATCTCCTTCTCCACTGTTGTCTCAGCTGTTGTTGGGGACCCTGTTCCATTAATGTTGGAAGGTCTGTCCAGTTAGGAACTTCAAAAGCCTCTGAGCCCAGAAAGTGGAATAAATCTGACAATTGAGCATGATCATGTAGGTTAAAACTAGGGTTGTCCCGATACCAGTATCGGTATCGGGACCGATACCGAGTATTTGCGGGAGTACTTGTACTCCCGCAAATACCCCCGATACCTAAATAGAAAACTTCCCCCCTCCCGCGCCGCCGCATACTGCCGCGTTAATCCCCCTGCATTACAGCGCGCATTACAAGCTTTCGTTTGAATACTTGTAATGCCCGCCACGCCATGTATAGACACTCCCCTTCTCGGGATTGGACGGATCTGTCCAATCCCGAGCAAGGGGGAGTGTCTATACATGGCGCGGCAGGCACTTCAAGTATTCAAACGAAAGCTTGTAATGCAGGGGGATTAACGCGGCGGTATGCGGCAGCATCATATCGACTACAACAGGTATGGGGGACATACATGGCTGCAATATAGGGGACATACATGGCTGAAATATGTGGGGGACATACATGGCTGCAATATGTGGGGGACATACATGGCTGCAATATGTGGGGGACATACATGGCTGCAATATGGGGGACATACATGGCTGCAATATGGGGGACATACATGGCTGCAATATGTGGGGGACATACATGGCTGCAATATGAGGGACATACATGGCTGCAATATGTGGGGGACATACATGGCTGCAATATGTGGGGGACATACATGGCTGCAATATGTGGGGGACATACATGGCTGCAATATGTGGGGGACATGGCTGCAATATGTGGGGGACATGCATGGCTGCAATATGTGTGGGGGGACATGGCTGCAATATGTGTGGGGGGACATGGCTGCAATATATGTGGGGGGACATGGCTGCATCTGTGGGGGGACATGGCTGCAATATGTGGGGGAAATGGCTGCATTTGAGGACACATTTAAAAAAAGTATCGGTGACTACTTGAAAAAAAGTATCGGTACTTGTACTCGGTCCTAAAAAAGAGGTATCGGGACAACCCTAGTTAAAACGTTGTTCATCTTTTTTTGATAATTAACGTAATTGGATAACCCTATCTGTACGTAGCCCCCTTTGGAGCGCAGATGATCCAATAATTGTCTCAGCAAACAATGTCTGTTCTTTGTCTGGCGGCATAGATCAGGATATACTTGTATTTCCCCCTGTCAAAGTCCAATGGTCTCTTCTGCCATGCTGCCCTGAGTATGTCCTTTTTTATCCTGAAAAAAATGTACACAACACAAAACGTTTCTAGGGGTAGCCTAAGCAGGATTAAGAGCTGTAGGGACCGTATGCACCTGGTCCAGTTTGATCTGGATGTCCAGGGGGTTCTCCAATAGCTTATTGAAGATAGCGTTCACTGTATATCTTAGAGTGGATACCGCATTCTAATCCGAATATTATTCCTCCTACTTCTATTTTCAGAGTCTTCCGCTTGTAATTGTAACTTTATCAGTCGCTGGTGTTGCATATTTAGCCTTTTCTCCATAACCTCCATGCGTGCTTTGGGCGTGCCTTGCTGCGTTCCCAAATAGCTTAATTTATGATCTTCTGCGATTACTTTGGAGTGGGCCTCCTCTATCACTTCCCTCAAGGAGCCCGTTAGACTGCCCAACAGCTTCTGTATATTCTCCTTGGTAGGGAGAGCCTGAATAAACTGTCTAACATCTGGCTCTACATCATGCTCCTGGGTCTGTGTATTACATGAACTCACTGAGCATACCTGTGAATCTCTGCCAGCAATCATCTGTGTAGGTATATAGGGGTCTAGCCCCACTGTTTCAGAGCATCGGCCATTGCATCGGTAAATGTCTGGCGTTTGCTGAGATGGCTCCGACCGTGGCTTACGTAGAGGAACCATATTGGTATCAGCAGGCTGTCCAGTGACTCTTCTTACCGTCAGTTACGAGGTAATTTATGAGTGATTAAGAGTATAGGGCGAGCCTGTTTTCTTCCCCCGCCTAGGCATGAGCTGTGGGGTTTACAATCTTGACGATCTGCTGTATCACTGAGTTCGATTTCAGAGCATCCTCACTCCACCATACTTAAACCACGCCCCCCCCTGGAAAATAGAAGTCACGAGGTGCATCTACACTAAATATGCTTTGTTCATATTTCATGTCTGAGGTTTACAACCATTTTAAGGCTAAGTTCACCTTTTCTACTAGAATTACACTTTCATAACGAATAAAAGCGATTCATACCATCATTTCTGCACAAGCCTTCCCTTATCACTTATTCCTTATTTACCCTCCTCCATGGAAGCCTTTTATCTTCAACCTCTTTGATCAAAAATGATAAAGATGCACCTACACCATGGGCTTCCTATAGTGTCATATATTGAAGGAGGGGAGAGAGCAGTGACCTGAGAATGGTACGTGGAATCTGAGGGTAGAAGTGGTGCCCAAGGGGCAGCCAGGAGCAATATCTTAGAACAATGAGCAGTGGGTGTAAGCATCGGTTGGACTTGCCATATGAGTGGCAACAGGAGGCAGAGTTCATATGGGCTGATGGTTGGGATGTCCTGCTTTAACACAGGATGCACGACTAGATGCTGGGAGAAGTATTTCTAAACAAAGTGATTGGTGGCTGCGGAGGACCTGGTTGCGCAACTATTGATTCCTTTAACTTTACTGGAAAAGAGATACATTAATACTAATTAGATACATAGGGAAGCTACACTGAAAAAAATAAAAAGATGAACTAAGCCTTTAAATTGTCATGTTTATTAAAACACTAAACAAATCCTAAAATCTAAATAAAAGCCATTCAAATGTATACATTGTCGTTTGTTTCTATATTTAATCCCTGTTGTACTATATGTGGGGTAGGCTTGTGCAGTCCCTCCTGCAGTAAACCAGGGAGATTTGACAAGGCTGTGCTACCTGCCTATCGCTTCAGAAATGGAGGATAGACTTGTAGGATGCTGGTGTGGAGGGGAGGCTTGTCAGTTGAAAGAATAGATCAGCCAAGATTGTGCCTTGCTCACTGGCCATTCTGTTTTACATTTTTGGATTTCTGCCGTTTCTGATTTATTAGTCTAAAGCCTCATACACACAATCAGACTTCTATCGGACAAATGCATGGGTTTTTGTCCGAAGGGCGTTGACTGTAAACTTGTTCTGCACACAGATGGCAGAACTTTTTTAGCCAACATACACGAAATTACATGGTTTTTATGGTCTTTGATGCCACCCTTTGTGCAACTTCTGCTAATGTTGTCTTATGGTTAGCATTGGTTCGGCGCGTGCGTGTTTGTACTTTGGATTTTAATCTAGTGCGAGCAACGGGCTGCGACATCTGGCTCCCATTGAAGGCACTAGACCACTTAGTGCCTTCACAACTTTGGCATCCAGCCGCACCCAGCGTTCTGGTGAGATCCCCAGCTACGCTACAGTCCCAGTGCCAGGCAGGCACCTGCCATAGTAAGAGGCCAATTGGCTGTGTATGCGATTTTATATATTTTTAATAAAGGTAATCAACTATGATTTTTTCTGTATCTGTTTCTGCCATTCTGTGAGCACCACGGTCCCACCTATGGTCCCATCGTGATCCAGCTACGCCCCCAGTGTGAACAGGCACTCATCCTGTCCTGCTTTCCTGACCTACTTTTAATTAAGAGGTCTCGCCGTGTGGTAAGAGCATAACATCTTCTTAGCACTTTGGGTGGAGTTCACAATTCAGTGGTGGAGGAATCAGACGCATCCACGAATCAACTTCTTATCAATCAGTCACTGACTCATTTGTGGCTTATATGGGACTTTGCACAATTAGAGACTATCATTGCACTGTTTATATTATTGCACTTTATCCTCACCACGAGTGAGCAATTATTTTCCTCACTGGTGACCTTTCCATGCAATTGTGTTTATTATCTACCATAGGTAGATGACCAGTCTAGGTTTATCACATGTTGTTTAAGGCTCATTTCACATCTGAGCGACAAAACGCCGGACGCCCGTCGCGCTTGTCGCTCGAGATGTAAAATAACATTGCGGTCTATGGAGACTGTTCACATCTCCAAGCCTGTCGCCTGAAAAAAAGTCCCGGACCCTTTTTTTCAGGCGACATTGGCGTTCGCTCATAGACCGCAATGTAAAAGAAAGAAAAAAAAAAAAGTTTCATCTACAGGCGGCAAGATAAGCCGCGTACGCGGCGTATCTTGTCGCCTAGGTGTGAATGCAGCCTTAATATAGGTCTTATGTTATGCATTTGTGTTGTTTATAACCACTCACCTACCTAGTTTATGTTGCACATTAAGTTCACTCACTACCATAGACAGGTGTTATACTGAGTCTATTCACTAGTGCCCTCTATATTTTTTCTTCATCTCATAGGTGTTGACTATAAACACTGGAGCTAGGCTTACTTATAAACATATTTAGATGGCCAGGTTAAAATACTGCTAGCTTACTTACCAAGAATCTACAACGAAAAGTCAATGTTGCCCAACACAGTCATTTAGATTGTACATTTGTTTTTTTCTGCTGCAGATTATAAAGTGATAGGCTGCCATTAAGTACATGTTTTATATTTCATACATGTTTAAGATTATAATGTGTCTGAAATAAGCTCATCCATACAAAACAATCCAATTTATTATTATTATTAAGCCTCACTAAGCTCTTTTAAGAGAGGAACACCAAGAAACAAGTGAAAGTTTTGCTTGGAATTAATTCACACCAGTGCAGTTGTTAAGACATTGTATGTTGAGATTTAATAAACCCAACTTAAAGGGGTTGTAAAGGATTTTTTTCCCCCTAAATAGCTCCCTTCACTTATCTCATCCTTCGATTTTGCTTTTAAATGTCCTTATTTTTTCTGAGAAATCCTCACTTCCTGTTCTTCTGTCTGTAACTACACACAGTAGTGCAACACTTTCTCCCTGGTGTGGAGAGAGCCTCTTGAGAGGGCAGGTGGTAAGCAGGAGTGTCAAGACGCACACAAACACACAGCTCCTTTCTCTATCTGCAAAGTAGAGAGTGTCCTGACTTGCCTGCTCGCCCCCTCCCCCTCAAAAGGCTTTCTCCACACCAGGGAGAAAGCCTTGCATTACGGTGTGTAGTTACAGACAGAAGAACAGGAAGAGAGGATTTCTCAGAAGAAATTAGGACATTTAAAAGCAAAATCGAAGGATGAGGTAACTGAATGAGGACTGCACTAAGGTAAAGGAAGCTATTTGGGGAAAAAAAAAATCGTTTACAACCCCTTTAAGTGCGTAGGACATGCTACAAATTTATCATACTGTATGTTTTTGGGACTGTTCCATCCATATGTCTTCCCAAATACCCAAAGACAAATTACTATAATAAGAAAATATTTTAAACATAATCCAGAATGTGGGAAAAATTAGGCCATGGCCCTTTTACTTTGTTTAGAAATAATAAAAACTTTATTTATAATTAAAATGTGCAAACAACCAAATGACAAGTTGAAGCAATAATACCAGTCTTTAAACTCAAGCTGGCCAAATATACCATACCAACCAGGGTGGCCAATAAGGGGGTACCACCAGTCCTTCACTAGAGGGCCTGGGCCACATTACTTTAACAGGGGGGCCTGGCAGTTTTAAGTTTCATTAGTATTCATGCACTTTATTTGTGCTTCCCTGCGGCTCTCAGGTGATGTAATTTAGATTTAGTATAATATTTCTTTAGGCCCTATCAGTTCATCAGAGAGGACCCAAGAGATTGTAGCATGGATGGTGTGCAGACACTCAAACTGAAAGCATTTCAGTCAAGCCATGCCCTTGATTATGAATGATACAGCAGCTGTGATATAAACGTGATCATCATCATCACTTTGATAACCACACAGTACTTTTACTTCAAACCACAGCACCTGTACTGTGTGATCATCGTCATGATGATGAGCAGAGTGGACACATCTGTGCCTGCTCAGTTTCAGACATAGACATAGATGGGAGTACTATATGGGTGTAAATGCACTCCGTTGTCCGCTTACACCCAACTACTCTCCATCCCATCTGCATAAATTGAAGAGGAGGGGTCATCTTTCTGTTTTTTTTTTAAGCAGACTAGGTCACACCCAGAGGTAGGTGGGTGTAAATACACTGTTTACAACCCACTTGTCCATAGTAATGCATGGACCTTCTGATCAGGTCCGCCTGTAATACTCATAGGTGGACCTGATTGGATCGCAAGTGTGAAAGGGTTCCTACACTTGTGTTTGGGGTGGTGCGGTGGGGGGTAAGATTGTGCAGCTCAGCTGCATATTTTACCGCCCCCATCTGCCCCTTCTTATACTGCAAAGGCAGCAGAGGGAGGGATAATATACTGTATACTGTAGCCTTGTTTTTTACGCACCAAAAATTATCACCGCTGTCATGTTCAGCCACCATCCACCACTTTCCCCAGCCTCTCCCGCTCCACCAGGAAGCTGAGGACTGCTGCAAGCAGTTGGGCTGGCACAGAGGAAAAGGAGGAACATTAATTTATCCCTCCACTCTGTGAGGAATAAAGCCAGAAGCTATGAGAATGTAGTCACTTCTCCTTTTCGTTCTGCGTTTACCTGTCTAGTACCGACCAGAAAACCAGCCACTCAAAGCAATTTGTGTATGATTGGCTGCTTTGGATCTCTCAATAAATGTCACTGTCCAGGCAATCGCAAGAGATGTTCATTTTTTGTGATAGCAATAAAGTTGAATAAAAATTAATGAATAAATAAATGTAAAAAAGCAATAACTCTGTCAGGAAAGGTTCCATCCACTGGTGCTATTTATGTTCTGTCTTGCAGTGCTTTCTTCCCACCAGCAGGGGTCTCCTGGCAGTTCGGAGCTCTCAGGAGAACTTCCCCCTGCTGGTATATCACCTTTGGGACGCAGTACTGGCCTCCACCAGCGAATGGATCCTGGCAGTGTGGAGCACCTGGCCCTTGCTGCGTTCAGGTGTGACCTGAACATAATCAACACACCCCTATATATACCCGGCATGTGTAATCATACCTTGCCCTGGTATCCGTCTACTAACCTGACCCTGAGCCTGATATCTGACCCTGAGCCTGAGGTCCCCTGTCTGGACTTCTGATCTGATCCGACCTGACCTGATCCCTCTCCTGGACATTCCCTTCCTGCCCATTTCCTGTCTGCAGCTTCTTCTGTGATCTCCTGGTATATGACCTCGGCTTGGCTTTTGGTTTATGATTACGGCATTTCCCCTTGACTTTTACATATATATATATATATATATATATATATATATATATATATATATATGCTTTGTTGTTATTTGTGCACTGTTTGTCTTCACCTGTTTTGTTCACCTTGCAAATAAACACCTTTTATTTCACTGCATACAGTGTTGGTCTCTTCTGTGTAGGCACACAGTACTGGTCTATTTAGAATCCTTGACAGTATACCAGGGCCAGTTGACCAGACGTGCCTGCATAAAGAACCCTCCTGTTGTGGTGCGTTTTTGAAACATGGATTACAATGAAATCCTTTACTTTTCTCTGCTGGCAGAAGAGGGGTATTGTCGCCAGGTTTTGAAGGGTTGGACTAGTGACCAACTGATGGAAACTATCCGATCGGCTCATTCCTGGGTGGATCGGGGTTACATGACTTTTGATGATGTTCAGGCATTAATTCGGTTGTGTGTAAAGCCAGCCCTGTCATTTATTCCTGACGGTAGTGATGATTTCTCTCCCACCTTCAGTCATGACCAAGTTGAATCCCTGGTGTGGTTATTAGAGGATGATCCGGCTTATTTTGATGAGCATTATTCCTCCTGTCCCCAGCAAAAGTTATCTGAGTGTATTGATTCTGTGCAGTCTCTGATTAGGCAAGGTGTGTGTGAACCTGCTTTTGTTCAACCTGTGGTGCAGGCATGGTCAGATCTCCTGATTCCAGTCAAGCCACTGCATTCCAGTCAAGCCCTGCCATTAACCACTTACCTTCCCAAGGATCTAGCCATCCATTGCCAATGACAACCTCAGCTATAGCCCAGTTAATTCCGCATCCTACCAAGTATTATTATCCAGTCTCAACTTGTTGTACCTACCCCGCCTTTAATCCACCTGCTTCTTCCTTTTCACCAGTAACAACTCCACAAAAACCTCCTCCAGTCACCATCCCTGTGTTTCTGCCAAATTCCAATCCTTCCTCCTACGTAATTCCATCCTCTTCATACATCACTTCTGTTAGCAAACCTGCAGTGTCTATGTCTAAAAAGAAACGGAAGTACTTCCCAACCCACACCATCATGCCAGTTACCCAGCCTGTTCCAGTGCCATCTGTTCAGCCTGTTCCAGTGCCATCTGTTCAGCCTGTTCCAGTGCCATCTGTTCAGCCTGTTCCAGTGCCATCTGTTCAGCCTGTTCCAGTGCCATCTGTTCAACCTGTTCCAATGCCCTCTATTCAGCCTGTCCCAGTGCCTTCTGTTCACCCTGTTCCAGTGCCTTCTGTTCAGCCTGTTCCAGTGCCTTCTGCCCAGCCTGTGCCAGTGCCAGTTACCCAGCCTGACGTTTCAGTGCCAGTTACCCAGCCTGACGTTTCAGTGCCAGTTACCCAGCCTGACGTATCTGTGCCAATTTGCCAGTCTGATGCTCCTGTGCCAGCTTACCAGTCTGAAATCCCGGTACCTGTGGCCCAGTTTGAAGTTCCAGTAGCTGCTATCCAGTCCGATGTACCTGATGTTCTTCCTGGTGTGGCAGCACCTGCTGTTCTGTCTGATGTGCCTGTGCCCGTTGCCCAGTCTACAGTTCCAGTACCTGCTGCCCAGTTTAAAGTTCCAGTACCTGCTATCCAGTCCGATCCACCTGCTGTTCTTCCTGTTGTGCCAGCACCTGCTGTTCTGTCTGACGTGCCAGTGCCTGTGCCCATTGCCCAGTGTACAGTTCCAGTACCTGCTGCCCAGTTTAAAGTTCCAGTACCTGCTATCCAGTCTGATGCACCTGCTGTTCTGTCTGACGTGCCAGTGCCTGTGCCCGTTGCCCAGTCTACAGTTCCAGTACCTGCTGCCCATTTTAAAGTACCTGCTGCCCCCTTGAGGACTGGATCTCGTACTGGATCAGTCAGTCAGTCAGTCAGTTAGGCAGCGGAGTAGCAGCAGGAGCCCCCATCGGCACTCGCTCCTAGGAGTAGGAGCGTGCTGCTTTAGCTCCAGGCAGGCGTAGGCAGCAGGCAGGCAGGGTCTCCCCCAGTCCTTCCAGCCTCAGCTCCTACTGTACCACCTACCTGCATTTGGATCCGGATCTCCTTCAGGCTCCTCCGGGCCTCCTCCAGCCTCTCTCCATCAAACCTACTCTGGACTTCATCTGGCAGGTAAAACCTGCCCCCCCCCCCCTGGAAATCAAGAGCGGCCGTCCTTTTCAGGACAAGCTGCAGCTTGTTTTTAGCCAGGAATCAGCCCACACTCACCACAGTCCACAACCGAGGCACCCCCCCTCGCCACCTCTCCCCCCGCAGCAAATTTCTGTCCTTTTCGGCGGTCCGCGCCAGCCTATGCTAGGTCCGCGGCATCCACGGCTCAGGAAAGTCCGCGGCTTCAACCGCGGCCTACCGGCGCACCGCAACATCGCTCGGGATCACCCCCAGATTCACCTGGCATACCCCCCCTCACCCCCTGGAAGACCCTAGCCATCCCCGATTCACCTAACCAGCCCTCTCTGGCTGTCTGCAGCCTGTGTTAGCTCCCCAGCCTGGGGCCTCTGTCGGCGGCCATCTTGGTACACCTCCCCTTCCCCAGCTTTAGCAATACCTTTCACCCCAGCCCCTCACAATCATATCAGCATTTGATCCAGGGTTTGTGCCGATCGCCTCTTAGGGATCAGGAAGGAATTTTTTCTCCCTGCCCAGCACATTGGCTTAGCTGGGCCAGGGTGTTTTTTGCCTTCCTCTGGACCAAATAAAAAATAGCTAGGAGAGAGGATTCAAGGATTCCTCTCCCCACCACCAGCTGATCATCGCCACCAAAAGGAACGACTTTTCTCCCCGGTGAATGGCGACCATGGCTAATCTGCGGTACTCCGCAGAAACCATTGGGAATTTGAGGCATTTCGCCGCAATACTGCCAGCCATCACCAAAAAGACCCTAAGAATTGAGCACCTTTTGAGGATCGATCGACGATCGACCGTCAAAATTTTTAGCCGTTTACCCCAACCTAAGCACATTTCATGTGCTCTGATCAACACAAGATCGGCAGTAAAACACCGACTTGAAATCCATGATTTCATTCTACAACACGACATAGACTGCCTCTTTATTACAGAGAGCTGGCTCACAGCCGACTGTAACACCATTCTAGGAGAATTGGTGCCAGAAAACTACCGTATTATTACGGAAAACAGAATAGGGCAAAGAGGAGGAGGACTGGCAGTGATCCATAAGACGCGTCTTGCGATCACAAAACCAAGCCTCCAAAACCCTCTTCCGTTCATGGAAACCCTTACTCTTCAACTGCAAGTAAACGGCCAGAAGACCGTCCGGATTCTACTCTGCTATAGGCCACCTGGCCCCAAGTCGCAGCTGCTCCCATCTTTGACGGACTTTGTCTCCACCTATACCCTGAATAGCAAACACCTTTTGCTGCTCGGGGACTTCAACCTTTGGGCCAACTCCCCGCAAGACCCCATTGCCGACGCCTGCATCGACCACCTGGAAGGATTAGGGCTTCAGCAACTAGTATGTGGGCCCACACATGCTTCAGGTCATACGCTCGATCTTATTTTCAGACAAGATCTGGAAATAAAAATCTTGGAAAATGAACCATTGCCATGGACAGATCACCATGCAATTAAATTCATTATTTCCGAATTCCCCCCCTTAACAAAAACATCAAATCCAGTGACAACACACTGGACCAGATGTCAGAAGAAGCTCCACTCGGAACTCTTCAAAACTACGTTAGGGGTAAAAATAAACACAATTCAGCCGCACCAAACAGCGGAAGAAACACTAGAGGCCATAAACACAGCACTATTGCAGTCAGCTGACTTGATAGCGCCGAAACGAAAGACCCAGATCAGGAAACATAACTCCGGCTGGTTCAACAACCAGCTGGCGTTACTGAAGCAAGAGCGCAGAAGGGCAGAAGCAGCCTGGAAGAGAAGCTCCTCAGATGAGAACCTCGCGATTTACAAGGCAATAACCAGAAAATACTACAAGCAAATCTTCGAAGCCAAGAAAAATTATTTTTCTGAGGCTATCAACGGTGCCCTAAATCGCCCCCGCGAACTCTTCAAGCTGGTCACTCAGACCATGAATCCAGGATGTCTTGAAGCCCCCAACTTGGATACACAAGAATTTTGCGATGAGTTATCGGATTGCTTCATTAACAAAATTGAGGCAATCTGGCAAAGCATTCAGCGGAACAATTGCCTTCCCAGCCCCCCCCGTAGTCATTTACACAGCACCGGCAACAATTCACCACAGTTTGGTGAGTTCACGCTGGAACCCATCTCCATTCAGACCACAAAAAATATCATCGGCACTCTGCGCAACAGCACGGCGCCAAATGATATTATCCCCACCAAACTGCTGAAGGAATGCGCCGACATCCTGGCACCTCCTGTCACGCAGCTTATTAACCAATCCTTCAGGGAGGGCATAATGCCCTCCCAGCTGAAGGAGGGCTTCATTCAACCCATCTTGAAGAAAGCCACCCTGGATCCTAAGGATCCACTCAACTGGCGCCCCATAACAGGCTTAAATGTTCTCTCCAAGGTAATGGAGAAAGCAGTGGTACAGCAGCTGCAACAGCATCTAGATACCCACAACTTACTCGACCCATTGCAATCAGGATTCCGTCCCGGACACGGGACGGAAACAGCATTGCTTAAGATATGGGACGACGTTCTTGAGGCCGCAGACGAAGGAGAATCTTCTCTTCTGGTTCTGCTGGACCTAAGCGCAGCCTTTGACACAGTTGATCACAAGCTGTTATTGACTCGGCTGGCTAAAGTAGCCAAAGTCGCAGAAAGCGATCTATCTTGGTTCTCCTCTTTTTTGGAAAACCGATCGCAAATAGTCAAGCAAGGATCATTCACTTCGGAACAACGCACATTATCGTGCGGGGTCCCTCAGGGATCTCCCCTGTCGCCGATGTTATTCAACATCTATCTGCGTCCTCTTTTTGAAATCATCAGCAGCCAAAAACTGCTATATCACTCTTACGCAGACGACACGCAATTGTACTTCCGCATTAGCAATAAAAAGGATCACCACCTCGATCTAGAGACATGCCTCTCTTTGATAGAGGATTGGATGACAAAGAGTTATCTCAAACTCAACGGAGCGAAAACAGAACTTCTTCTGTTTCACGCCAAGCGCAGGAATCAACCGATAACAACCTGGATCCCCCCGCCCATTCTGGGCAAAGTCATCACCCCCAGCCAAAGTCAAAAGTCTTGGGGTCATCTTTGACTCCGACATGACAATGAACGCACAAATAGGGGCAGTAGTCAGCGGATCTCACTATCTGCTGCGCCTACTACGCAGACTCACGCCTTTTATTCCGAAGAAGGACATAGCGGTCGTGGTGGGAGCAATTGTAAACTCCAGATTGGACTATGCAAATGCCCTTTACCTCGGACTCCCCAAGTACCAAATCGCTCGTCTTCAAGTCGTGCAAAATACGGCCGCCAGACTTGTGACTGGGAAAAAACCCTGGGAATCAATCTCACCTTCGTTGAGATCCCTTCACTGGCTACCAGTCAATGACAGAATCACTTTTAAAGCACTCTGTCTAACGCATAGATGTATCCATGGGAATGCTCCCCATTATCTATGCGAAAAATTAAAAATGTACAATCCCAATCGTATCCTACGATCCAACAATCAAAATCGGCTTCAAATACCGAAAGCCAGATACAAGTCCAAAGGAGACAGGACATTCGCTGTCCAAGGTCCCAGACTATGGAACGCCTTACCAGTCAGCATTAGACTGGAGGAGAACTACTTGGTCTTCAGGAGAAAGATTAAGACGCATCTCTTTTGATCTCAAAGGAGACAGGAACAACAAGCGCCCAGAGGCGATTTACTTCGCATGTGCTGCGCTATACAAGTTCTTCATTCATTCATTCATTCAAAGTTCCAGTACCTGCTATCCAGTCCGATGCACCTACTGTTCTTCCTGTTGTGCCAGCACCTGCTGTTCTGTCTGATGAGCCTGTGCCCGTTGCCCAGTCTACAGTGCCAGTACCTGCTAACCAGTCCGTTGCGCCTGCCTTCCAGTCTGAAGTCCCACCAGTGCCTGCCTTCCAGTCTGAAGTCCCACCAGTGCCTGCCTTCCAGTCTGAAGTCCCACCAGTGCCTGCCTTCCAGTCTGAAGTCCCACCAGTGCCTGCCTTCCAGTCTGAAGTCCCACCAGTGCCTGCCTTCCAGTCTGAAGTCCCACCAGTGCCTGCCTTCCAGTCTGAAGTCCCACCAGTGCCTGCCTTCCAGCTTGATGACCCGGGGGCCTCTGTCTGCTGCCCAGCTCGATGACCCGGAGCCTCTGTCTGCTGCCCAGCTCGATGACCCGGAGCCTCTCTCTGCTGCCCAGCTCGATGACCCGGAGCCTCTGTCTGCTGCCCAGCTCGATGACACGGAGCCTCTGTCTGCTGCCCAGCTCGATGACCCGGAGCCTCTGTTTGCTGCCCAGCTCGATGACCCAGAGCCTCTGTCTGCTGCCCAGCTCGATGACCCGGAGCCTCTGTCTGCTACCCAGCTCGACGACCCGGTGCCCGCTGCCCAGCTCGACGACCTGGAGCCTGCCGCCCAGCCGGAGGTGTTCCTGTCTGCTGCCCAGCTGGTTGAACTTCTGTCCGCTGCCCAGCCTGATGTGTTTGCTCCCCAGTCTGTTCTACCCGCTGTTTGTCCGGATGTACCTACCTCTCGGCTCAAGCCTCCCATTGCCCAGTTAGTCACCTTGGACTTTCACCGGCAACGGATAGTTGGAGCGTCCAGTGGCCACTCCTTTGAGGGGGGGTACTGTCAGGAAAGGTTCCATCCGCTGGTGCGATTTATGTTCTGTCTTGCAGTGCTGCGTCCCACCAGCAGGGGTCTCCTGGCAGTTCGGAGCTGTCAGGAGAACTTCCCCCTGCTGGTATATCACCTTTGGGACGCAGTACTGGCCTCCACCAGCGGATGGATCCTGGCAGTGTGGAGCACCTGGCCCTTGCTGCGTTAAGGTGTGACCTGAACATAATCAACACACCCCTATATATACCTGGCATGTGTAATCATCATACCTTGCCCTGGTATCCATCTACTAACCTGACCCTGAGCCGGATATCTGACCCAGAGCCTGCTGTCCCCTGTCTGGACTTCTGATCTGATCCGACCTGACCTGATCCCTCTCCTGGACATTCCCTCCCTGCCCATTCCCTGTCTGCAGCTTCTTCTGTGATCCCCTGGTATATGACCTTGGCTTGGCTTTTGGTTTATGATTACGACATTTCCCCTTGACTTATATATATAAATATATATATATATATATATATATATATATATATATATATATATATATATATGCTTTGTTGTTATTTGTGCACTGGTTGTCTTCACCTGTTTTGTTCACCTTGCAAATAAACACCTTTTATTTCACTGCATACAGTGTTGGTCTCCTCTGTGTAGGCACACAGTACTGGTCTATTTAGAATCCTTGACAAACTCTAGCACTAGAGCTTACATTTAAGGCCGCATACACACGAGGGGATATGTCCGCTGAAAACGGTCCGATGGACCGTTTCAGCAGACATCTCCGCTCGTGTGTATGGGCTAGCGGACAGATTTCTCCACCCGACAGATTTCAAAGCAAGCTTTGAAATCTATCCGGTGGGAATCTGTCCGCCCGACATGTCTGCTGGTTAGTACACTTACCAGCAGACATGTCGGCCCCCACCGCCGCCGCGCCGCTGCCGAATGGATTCGGCGCATGCGCGGAAGTGTTTTACTTCCTGGTGCGGTGACGTGGCGATGACGCGGCGGCGTCAACGTCACCGCCGCGTCACCGCGCCGTCCGGCGGCGGGGAATTTGATCCGATGGTGTGTACACGCCATCGGATCAAACTCCCGATCGGACATATCCGATGGAAATGGTCCGCGGACCGTTTTCATCGGATATGTCCGATCGTGTGTATGGGGCCTAACTCTAAACTGGTAACCTGTAAAGGCTTTGAAAGCATCGTCTATGGACATTTGTAGCGATTTCACAGGCATGCAGAAATGCACAATTTAAATCTTAACATGTTTGGTATAGCAACATCATCTTTTATAAATCACACAATTGGGTAATATAACTTGAGGACAACGTTCATTTGTGTCAGGGTGGGAGCAGGGAGGCGCTTGCGACCCATAACTATTACAGACAGTGTCCACCCACAATGTATCATGGAAGGAAGGGCTGGGCAGGTAAAGTGATCCAGTGATCAGATGAAGGAGTAGGAGGATCCTTAGATAACTGCTGATAGCTAAATGTCACAGAGATTATATAAATGTTGTCTCCTTAAACCCTGGTTCCCAGCGGCATTTGACAGCAATTGTTAACAACGGAACCATCCTTATCGGTTCGACGCCACATCTGCGGTGCTGCACCGATTTCAAAAAGTAGTTTCTGTACTACTTTTTGTGATTTCGGACCATGATTTACATTGATATCTGTGTAGAAACCTGCACATATCCTTCTGCAATTGCAGCTGAAATCGAGACTGACAAGCGGGAATGAAAGTGTTGGAGTTCAGCTGAACTTGCACGGCTTCATTCCCGCAGCCCAGTGTGAAACGGGCTGAAACATGAATCACCAATCCACCGGTCTGTTGGGTATTAGCTTGGCCTGGTGATAGCCCACTATCTGCCCAGCACTCCTCCCCAGGAACTCCAAACAGCTGGGCGCCTGAAAGTAAAATAAAAAAAGAACCAAAAAGTAGTACAAGATTTCATCACTAAACATGTAATATTATTAATTGAATATAATCAGTTAAATGATGAATAAATGAAAGAAAAACGAGGGTGATAATCCCATGGGGCTACTTATCTATTCTTTCTGTGGTCCTAACATTTTGAGGGTAGGTATATGGTTTATATATTAAATTAGATTTGATTTATTCATCTCTTCATATTGTATAATAAAAGCTTAGCTCTTGTGGGACAGATGAATGAGTGTGTTGCTTTCTCTGGACTGTCATAGTAACAGTAAAGCAATTTGAAAAGCAAAACAGGCCTACCACAACACGCTGGCAAATAGCTCTCAGGAAACCATAAAATATATGAGGAATATTATAGACCAACCCATTGCATTTGCATGAAAACAAAAGCCTTTTCTAAAGTGTCTTCTACTAGGAAGTTTACAGAAAGAAAAAGCAACCCATAGATGAGTCAATTTTTTGTTCAACCAGAGTGGTTGAATGAAGAAAATTTACTTGATCCCCTAATTCATACACTCAAGGTGAATGGGGGGAATCCTCCCTGCTGAGCCTTTGTATTCCGATAGTAGGGAGACTTCCCTGCCATCAGAATACACTGATGAACATTGCAGGCTATTGCCGGCGGTGCTGATCGTGTGGGGTAGGGTTGTCCCGATACCACTTTTTTAGGACCGAGTACAAGTACCGATACTTTTTTTCATGTACTCGCCGATACCGAATACCGATACTTTTTTTTAAATGCAGCCTTGTGTCCCCAAATGCAGCCATGTCCCAAAGCTCAGCCATGTCCCTCTGATTAGCCATGTCCCTCTGTTCAGCCACGTCCCAAAGTTCCGCCATGTCCCTCTGATTAGCCATGGTCCCTCTAATTTCAGCCATGGTCCCTCTAAGTTCAGCCATGGTCCCTCTAATTTCAGCCATCGTCCCTCTAAGTTCAGCCATGGTCCCTCTAAGTTCAGCCATGGTCCCTCTAAGTTCAGCCATGGTCCCTCTAAGTTCAGCCATGGTCCCTCTAAGTTCAGCCATGGTCCCTCTGTTCAGCCATGGTCCCCCTGAATTTAGCCATGGTCCCCTAAGGCAAAACCAAGTCAATCCCCCCCCTCCTCCCGCCGCTGCTGACATCTACTTACTATGCGCTGGGGGAACACAACAGCTGTCATTTGCATTTGAATAGCTGTGTTTCCCCGCCGCACCGACAAGTATAGCCCCTCCCCCTTGCCCGGGCACTTTGATAGACAGATCACCCGTCCGACGGGTGACCTGTCTATCAAAGTTTCTGGGCAAGGAGGAGGGGCTATACTTGTCGGCGCGGCGGGGAAACACAGTTATTCAAATGCTAATGACAGCTATGGTTTTCCCCCAGCGCATAGTAAGAAGATGTCGGGACTCGGCAGCGGCGGAAGGAGGGGGGGATTGACTTGTTTTTGTCTAAGGTGCCAGCAGCTCTCCTCTCCCCCATATGAGGACTGCTTTGCTCCGCTCTCCGCCCCCTCTCCGCTCCCTCTCCACCCGCACTCCACCCCCTCTCCACCCCCCTCTCCACCCGCACTCAAAAAAAAAAAAGTATTCTATTCAGGCATCGGGAGTATTTGCGCGAGTACTAGTATCGGTATCGGGACAACCCTAGTGTGGGGAAAATGTAACAGGCTGGTTGTACAGAAGTCAATCGGTAGATAGATAGCTTTAGGCAGCCTTTAGATGATACCGTTTTTGTTCAACCAGCGAGCTGAACGAAAAAACTGACTTGATCCCCCCATGCACACACTCGACTTGGATAGGAGAATCCTCCATGCTGAACTATTGTATTACTACAGCAGGGACACTTCCCCGCCATCAAAATTCTATGATCAGGCAGGCTATAGATTTTGTGAGGAGGGAAGATCTGACAGGGCAGTTTACAGAAGTTGATCGGTAGAATGATTTCTGTACAACCATACATGGATCAAAATTCGAGCAGTCCCTGCTGAACCAAACTAATTTTAATCCATGTATGGCCAGATTTACACAGGTATTAAAACTTTCCTATCACCCACATTTTAAAATGCAGTTATGTCATCTATAAACACAAAGCAAAAAGTAAAAAAATGAAAGCAGGACATACATTGATCATATTTTGGATGGTTCTTGATGAAAAAACATAAGTCGGGGGAAAAAAAAAATTATCCGCTGTCAAAATACAAAAGCCATAGCAGGAGATCAGTCCATTCGCTCTGTCTTATGTGGATGGAGGGATCTGTTAGATTTATTTGTATTTTTTTCATTCTGCAGGCTGACAAATGTGTGAGTGACCAGCCTTAACCACTTCAGGCCCGGGCCAATTCTGACACTTCGCTTCTACATTTAAAAATCATAATTTTTTTGCTAGAAAATGACATAGTACCCCCAAACACTATATATGTTTGTTTTTTAGCAAAGACCCTAGAGCAGGGGTCCTCAAACTACGGCCCTCCAGCTGTTGTAGAACTACACATCCCATGAGGCATTGTAACACACTGACATTCACAGACATGACTAGGCATGATGGGAACTGTAGTTCCTGAACAACTGGAGGGCCATAGTTTGAAGACCCATGCCCTAGAGAATACAATGGCGATCATTGCAACTTTTTATCTTGCACCGTATTTGCACAGCAATTTTTCAAACGCGTTTTTTGGGTCTTATGCTTTAAAAAAAAAGTGAAAGATTAAGTTACGCTGAGTAAATAGATACCTAACATGTCACGCTTCAAAATTTCACACGCTCGTCGAATGGCGCATAACTTCGGTTAAAAATCCCCAAAGCCGACACTTTAAAATGTTTTACTGGCTACATTTTTTGCGTTACAGAGGAGGTCTAGGGCTAGAATTATTGTTCTCGCTCTAACGTTCGTGGCGACACCTCATATGTGTTGTTTGAACACCATTTTTATATGTGGGCGGGACTTATGTATGCGTTCGCTTCTGCATGTGAGCATACGGGGACACTTTTTTTTAGTTTGCTCACTTGATCACTTTTATTCCTATTACAAGGAATGTAAACATCCCTTGTAATAGGAATATGACATGACAGGACCTCTTTAAAGTGAGATATTGGGTCAATAAGACTACACATCTCACCACTAGGCTGTGAAGCCTACAAAAAAAAAGAAAACGATCACCACAATGCAGTTTTTTTGAATGCAGAGGCCAGGCATGACGTCATAACATCGCGCCCAGCCTCCGACGATCATAGAGACTCCGGCGACCATCTGGTCCACAGGAAATCTCTGTGATCATCATCCGAGGCCGGCGGATTCCACCTTCGAATCACTGATCGCAACGATGAGTCAGTAGAAGCACCAGAGGGCGACAAGCCCTTCCGCTACACATAAGATTAATCAAGCAGTGGAACTGCCGCTATGATCGTTTTTATGGTTTTACGGTAATATCTGAATGATGCCTGTAGCTGCAGGCATCATTCATATATACCACCACAAAGCTCAGGACGTCATATGATGTACCCTGGGCACCAGGTGGTTAATCTTGTCATATGCAGTTATAGATATGGAACTCTCTAGTGCTAGACTTGTGTAGGTAAATTTGTTTTTGTGACTATTTGTGTGTGTCTGTAATTGGGTCAGATTACTGTAGGTCAGGCTAGAGGGCTCTACAGGCAGAGGCGGCTCTCTAATTAGGCAAATAAGGCGGTTGCCTAAGGCCTCACGCTCCCAAGGGCCTATATTAACCTGCCCTACATGTAAAAGGAGAAATATGTTTTTTGTCTTTTGTTATACCTTAACCACATTGGTGATCACACTATCTACATGTTTGTAGATTAAATATTATTATTCCACAGTTTTACACTGCAATTTTAAATTTTATGTACTTTTTTTGTTGTGTCAGTAATATTTTCTTCTGGATGGAGGCTCTGATTGATGTGCATACTGCGCGTCACGAGTTGCCGGAAAAGGCCGAACGTCGGTGCAGCTCTATATGGCGCCTGCGCACCAACGTTCGGCTTCTTTCGGCAACTCGTGACGCGCAGTATGCGCCGGTCGGAAGCACGTTAATCACAGCCTGTGACTAGGAACGCCCAGTCCCACGGGATTCACTTCCCGGAAGCCGGGGGTGAAAATAGCCCTAAAACGGTATGTACAGAAAAAAAAACCACCAGCATACTGTCGGTCTCATAATCTTTTTTCGGGTGAACCCCCGCTTTAAGGTAAAAAAACTTTTAATTGCAGTTTACCCCACATCTACCCTTAAATACTCAAATGGGTCTCGATCCAGCTCTGTGCAGCTCTACTCTCCTCTCCCGATTCTCACAGGCTTGGCTGAGAGCCATTATCTCCTGCTGCTGTCAGTCAAAAACTGTAAGTAGAGAGTGGGCCTGAGATGGGCTGTGTGTCTGAATAGAAGTGTCCCCTAAAGAAGGGTCTTGCTATGGGGGCACCCAGAGCAAGAAGCACTGGTAGGGAACCCGAGAAGAGGAGGGTCAGAGCTGCTCTGTGCAAAACCATTTATTGTAAGTATGACATGTTCGTTATTTTTTTAATAAATTACCCAAAAGGTTTACAATTGCTTTAATAGTTTTTTTTTTTTATCAATTAACAAAATGGAAAGTAAATGAACAGAACATAAATCCAAATCAAATCAATATTAGGTGTGACCACCCTTTGCCTTCAAAACAGCATACATTTTTCTAGGTACACGGCAGATAGGTTGTTATAAACATCTTGGAAAACTAACCACAGATCTTCT
The DNA here is from genome assembly GCA_029574335.1 of Rana kukunoris. Classification (NCBI taxonomy): domain Eukaryota; kingdom Metazoa; phylum Chordata; class Amphibia; order Anura; family Ranidae; genus Rana; species Rana kukunoris. The sequence goes on along the minus strand of CM056050.1, from coordinate 331,850,599 downwards.
TTGGATGTAGGCTGCCTTAAATCCTTCTGTCTCTTCATGTAATCCCAGACAGACTTGATGTTAAATTCAGGGCTCTATGGGACCAAACCATCACTTCCGGGACTCCTTGTTCTTCTTTACACTGAAGATAGTTCGTAATGATATTGGCTGTATGTTTGTGTAGCGCCTGGTCACTTTCCAGTAACGGTGCTATGTTAAATTTAGAGGGGGTCAGAGAGTTAGTCAACTCTGACCTTGTTGATTTGTTCAAATTTGGGTCTCTGTCTCAGCTTTGGCTGTGCTTTGGGTCCATTCTGTTGTTTCTGGGGTGCTGATCTCACCCCGGGTCGGCAGGTGGCAGCAGTGGACATTCCGTTACTACAACTTTCACCAAACACCCCTAGACATCAGAGAAACACGAGGTAACATGGCGCCCACAACAAACCAGCAATTCCTTCTGGGTAGTGCTACATTTGGGGTTGTAGTCCTGCTAAAGAATACATTTGGTACCAATCACATGCTTCTCTGAAGGTAAGATTGATCAGTATCTGCCTGTATTTCTCAGCATTGAGGACACCATTGATCCTAACCAAACAATAGACACCCTCAAAAATAATAGACCTCCCTAGAAATAATAGATCCCCCAGCAACTATAGATCTCTCAAGAACAGTAGACCCCCAGTAACAATTGCCTCCCCCAACTACAATAGATCCACCCCAGCAACAATGGATCTTCATGGAAGGAAGAGAGGAAAGATCCCTGGTGCCCCACATCCACTGCATCCTATGGTGGTATGAGAGAGCCAACCTCAGCCTGGACTTTCACCCAGCCACCCCCCAATTTGTTTTACTTTGCCCCTCGGAGGTTAGTCATGGGGAACTATAGATTTCTCAGTAGCCAGCAACAATGGACCCCTTCCTCAACAGTAGGTTGCTCTCATTAACAATTGACCCCCAGCAAAAAAATATCCCCCCACCAGCAGTAATATATATCCCCAGTGACAATAGATCCCCCAGAAGCCAGCATGAATAGACCCTTCAACATACCCCAGCACTCCTTTTCATTATACACATTCAGTACTCCCGCATTCCCGCTGAAAAAAAGCCCTGGTTATTGACAGCAGAGCACTTCCTTTTTGCTGCCCTGTTTATCCCTCCCATGTAACCATTGTATACATAGTAAAGGTTGTCAATCAATACAAACATGTCCCTGTTTTTTTTTAATTTATTTTTTATTATGGAAAACACTGATGAGGTGGCTATCGGACATTGCATCACTGGAGGATCGGTGAGTATAGTTTCCTTTTAAAGAATAATTAAAGGCAAAATCTTTTTTTAATTGTAGTCAGAGTGGAGATGGATTAGCTTGCTGTCTGTGGCCCCATTAGGAAGATTAATTCTATATGTCCTGTTTATCATTATTGAAAGTGAAAGTCAAATAAAATCCCACATTTTGGGTTGTCCCCAAAAAAGAACTAGAGGGCAAATCTTCCACTGGGGACACTAGTTCTGATATCCTTGGAGGCCCCAAGAGATTCCCTTAATTTGCAGGGATTTATTCTCCCTTTCTGTTTTGGCTATGGAACAGCAAGTGAAGCTAAATCTCCTGAATGGGACACTATTGTAACATGACAGCTGAATGGGAGCCCTATTATCTTGGGAGAAAAAAATTACAACTTCAAAAAACTTGCCATGCTTCTTACTGAATACCCCAGACGCTCTACTTCCCAAAAAGGGGTAATTTGAGGGATATTTGTACTGTCCTGGCATTTTCAGGCTTCAAGAAATGAGTCTCTCAGTACATCAGGATTGATCGATTTTCAGATATATACATATATATATATACAGTATAAACCATAGTCCTACAGACTAAATAATTTTTATTGATTTGAGTTATTTGCACCAAAGTAATGTAACAGTATAAATTTTGGCCTAAATTTTGGAAGAAAGATTATTTATTTCCGCAATTTTATAACAGAATCAACACCTTTTTTTAATCAAGTTTTTTTTTTTCACATTTTCTGTCTTTTTCCTTTATTTAGCAAAAAATAAAAAACACAGGGGTGATTCAATTCCACCAGAAGAAATCTTTATTTGTGTGAAAAAATAAAAATTATTTCATATGAGTACAGTGTTGCATGACCGCGCAATTGTCATTTAAAGTGTGACAGCACTGAAGGCCGTAAATTGACTTGGCATGAAGGGGGTAAAAGTGTCCATATTGAAGTGGTTAAAGCTCATTTACTGCTTGTTAAAAATAAATAATAAAAAGTCCATAGGCTAGCTGCAGATTCACTACAGCAGATGTGTCTAGGCAATACCATAACATACAGGCACAACAGACTGTCACAGTATTTGTAAGTATACTATCCAGTCAGGATATGAGAAATCACATGTAAGGAGAACATGGCTAGTAATGTTCTTTCTTAGTCTCCTGCTGTACAATAACATGTTTGTTACATGTAATACCCATGGCACTGTGTCATGTGTAGACTTGCATGCAATCCTGTCCCTTTCAAAGTTAATATGTTACTTTAAACTGAAAAATAGCACAGGTCACCAGTGGCGTAACCAGAGTCATGGGCGCCCGGGGCAGATTTTTTTTTCCGCCCCCCCCCTTATATAAACATGATATCAGGGCTGAAGTGTGGAGATCCCTATTAAGCTATGGACCGGGCCGGGCCAACACTCTACTCCAGCGGAGTCCCAACCTCAGCCTGTGGCAGAGGCAGGGTGTGCGCTGGGGAAGACTTGGGACAGGCAGCCTGTCCCAGGTCTTCCCCAGCACACACCCTGCCTCTGCTAAACCATTCTCTCCTTGCATCACATCCCAGCGACACTTACTTGCTTGGCTGAGCGGGAGTCCCTGCAGGCGCCGCCGGACTGCAGAGCGCGTCGCCATCTTGGAGCCTCCGCAGCGCGTGCCGGTGTTATGCCAAACAGGGCATCCCCTGTATCCTTCCAGGCGTGCCCGTGCCGGTATCCTTCCAGGCGTGCCCGTGCCGGCTGCTGGGAGGTACCAGCGGGGGGCTGTGCGCTCAGTGGAGGAGCCGCTCCCTATACTATCCGCAGAGCTGCCGGTCGCTGGCGCCCCCCTCAGCTCAGCGCCCGGGGCAGGCGCACCCCCTGCCCCCCTAGTTGTTACGCCACTGCAGGTCACCTAACTAATGATGTCCAAAGAACGAAGTGGTTTGGTGACTAAGTGATTGCTCATTCTCCTAGGAAGGATTCCGGGACTTCCTGTTTGTGTGACTCACATCTTGATCCTTCTAGTTTAAATCTTTGGCCAGCACTTTCACTAAAGTACATAGGGGAAGGGTACTTTAACTACTAACCTAAGTGACAATTGGTAATCATTGTCAGAGTATCCAAAATGCCATCAAAGTAAGAAACAAATGAATATGTTCTAATTTAATAGGTATTAGCTGCATAGAAGTTACAATATGTATAGCATGGACAATCTGTGCTACCCCAAAAGTCCAATGTGCAAACAACAATAAAAATAAGTGTATGAAAATTAAAAAATATAATTAACGGTGCTGCAGCTACTAGAAGCTGGAATACTTAGCTAATAATAATGTGTTAAAATAGAAATAGGGCCAGATTCAGGTAGATGAGAGCATCTTTGCTCTGGAGTAACGCTTCTCATTTACGTTACTCTGCCGGAATTTTAGGAGCAAGTGCTGTCATTCATGAAGCACTTGCTCCTAAAGTTGCGGCAGCGCATCGCAAATGAGCCGGCGGAATTCAAATTGGGCGGGTACGGGGCGTGTATTATTTAAACTATGCGCGATCCCGCGGCGAACGTACTGCGCATGCGTCGAGTGTCAATGCATCCCAGTGCGCATGCTCCAAATTCTGTCAGTGAACGTCAATGACGTCACATCCCCATTCATGAACGTTTTACGCAAGCGACGCGATTATTTTTTTTTCCGACGCGATGATGACGCCTATACTTAACATAGGATACTCCACTAGGGGGCTGCTTTACCTTTACGTCGCGTATCGCTTCCGGAAACGTTGTAAAGTCAATGCGTCACGCCCGAAAAAGATCGTGAATTTCCGACTCCCGCTGATTAACATATTTTTTCAGCGTTAATCAGCGGGAATGCCCCCGGCGCCATTTTTAAGTTGAAGTAACGATGCGATGGCGAAATTCAATTGCGCCGATCGCATCGGAACTCCAACCCGGCGTTTCTTGTTTTCTGGTTACAGAAAACAAAAACGCCGGCTTAAAGTGACAGTTAGGCTGGCGGATCAATGGATACTCCAGCCTAACTCTACCTGAATCTGGCCCATAGATGCGCATCCAAATGTGTATGCAAGACAAAGTGCAAATTTAAGTCTGCTGATGAAACTATGATTGCATTAGTAAAAACACAAATCAAAAAAAAATGTCCATATTAAGCATTGTCCATGTTAGGTTAACTGCAGATGTTTCACTGTGATCAAAAATGCAGGTGTACAATCTTCATCCAGCGCTTCCACTAGGCAGATAAGAAATGATAGAAAAGTGTCCGCTTACCGGATCAGTTCGATCTCTATCATGGAGATCATGAGGGCTCAACACACAGAGATCACTCTAGTAACGACAGTCAGTCTCACTCCTCCGCTAGCAGTCTGCAGACTGCAAAAGATCTCCCTCCGGGTCTTTAGGTAGATGGGATCACTCACAGAACGTGGTACAATGACATGTTTAAGAGATAAAAGAAGGATGCTTCATGGTGTAGTAAATTCTTAAAAAAGGATTCCCTTTATTCAAAAAAGTTGCTGGGTCACTGACATCAAAAAGCTTTTTAGCAGGAAAGTTTTTCAAACAAAGCTACTATGTAACCAACCGCGTATCAAGCCAGCTGGCTGCGTTTCTCCGTATGAGGCATCGACAGGGAAAGGAGACTAGATCCAGACGTCACACACCACGCTCTAAATAGGCAACAGCAGGAGAGAGACCCCGGAAGCCTGATTGGGCTTAAATGCATTAAATATGCTTAAATATATATATACACTCTGGGCCGGATTCAGAGAGGCTTACGCCGGCTCGAGATACGCCAACGTAAGTACAAATATACGCCGTCACATCTTTGCACCGATTCTCAAAGCAAGATACGCCGAAAAACATGGCTTCAGTCGTCCGACGTAACTTGCCTATGCCGGCGTATCGTGGGCGCATAGTTACGCTGAACGCATTCGGCGTACTCATTAAAAATATGCAAATAAGATTAAAAAAAAGTAAGATACGCCGATTCACGAACGTAGATGCGCCAGTTACGCGGTTTGCGTAAGGGTTACGTCCGGCGTAGAGATACACCACCAAAAAGAAGGCGCAGCCAATGTTAAGTATGGACGTCGGAACAGCTGTCAAATTTCACGTAGTTTACGTCGTTTGCGTAAGCCGATTCAGAATGGGGCTGGGCGTAGGTTACATTCATGTCGAAAGCATTGACTATTTGCGACGTGATTTTGAGCATGCGCACTGGGATATATCCACGGGCGGCGCATACTCCGTTCGTTCGCCACATAATTTACATGGGGTCACGGTTAATTTTAATAAAACACGCCCCCTACCTGCCTACTTTGAATTACGCGAACTTACGCCGACACATTTACGCTATGCCGCCGTAACTTAGGACGCAAATGCTTTGTAAATACAGCACTTGCCTCTCTAAGTTGCGGTGGCGTAGCGTAAAGAAGATACGCTACGCCCGCACAAAGTTACGCTGGGCTTTCTGAATCTGGCCCTTTATGTATAAATATGTATTACACATTGGCCCGGATTCACAGAGAGTGGGCGCACATTTATGCTGGCGTAGCGCGCACACATACGCTACGCCGGCGCAGCGCGGAGAGGCATGCACTGTATTCAGCAAGCTATTGCTCACCAAGATACGCCAGCGTAGCGTATTTTCAAAGGCACAGGCCAGCGTAAGTGGAAGTGGGAGTGACCCCATGCAAATGATGGTCTGAGCATGGTGCAGTGTTTTACGCCCAGCGTATCACCAATGCGCATGCGCCGCGACGTAGTCGTGATGTGGATGCCTGAAACTGCACCCTTATGCGCATGCTCACAACTACACCGGCACAACTGCCTAAGCTACGCCGGATCACTACGTATGCCGTGAACGTAACATACGCCGGCTTGTGTTCTCTGGGGCAGACCTTTGCATGTCTATTGCTGGGTTGCGCCTCATCTATGGGGAATAACTTTACGCCGAACATACACTTACACGCACCACGCGTAGCCTGCGTCGGGTGCATGTATGTTCGTGAATCGCCGTATTTCCCTCATTTGCATATTTGAATGCCTAATCAATAGGAGAAGCAACATGCGTCCAAACCATATTTGTGCCCACGCTACGCCGGCGTAAGCAAGATACGTCGGGGTAGGATGGCCTGTTTTTGGACATATGTTGGTTTGTGACTCTGGCGCACACATACGTCAGGCGCACATTTGCACTACGTCGGCGTAAAGTGATTTACGCTGGCGTAAGTGCTTTGTGAATCCGGGCCTATATGTATAAAAATATATATATATATTTTTTTTTCAATAAAAATTAGTAATTTAGAAGAGGAACAAAAATGGCCTTCTAGGTAAAATGACACCCCCCCAAAACTCATAGCATGAACCCCAAGCTCTCTTAATCGGCCTAGGGGAAAATAGTGGCTATGCATGGGGGGTGGAAAAAGGTAGGAGGAGCCATCCCATGTTAATTGGTTGTCAGTGTTTACACAGGACCTCAACTGTTTTCAATGTAGCAATTTATATCCCACTCAATGTTTCCCTGGGCGATATATGGCTTTTCAAGTCACTTCCTCTCCAATGTGGGATGCATCTTTCTATACCTATAACTTCCAATAGTAATGGATCCAGGTTATGGTGTTGGCGAAAGTGCCATGAGATGCTGTGATCAGTAAACCCCCTGCGTATATTGGAGAGATGCTCTCCTATCGTGATTTTTACGCACGGGTGGCCCTCCCCACTTATTGGAAGCCAGAGGAAGTTATGAACAGATGCTTCAGGCAGATTAAAAAAGAAACATATTTAACTCTTTCTAATGAATACAGAAACAAAAAACTTTTTTAACTATGCTCTTTATGTTGACAAGAGGAAAAAGCACAGGCATAAACTTAGTGTCCCGGCATGCTTTCCTTGTCCAGTTAGCAGGTCCTTAACCACATGACTCCCAGGCCAATTCTGATACTTCTCACATCAATGTAAAAGTGTTTTATTTATTTATTTTTTGTTTCAATAATTTTTATTATTATTTATATGTAGCGCCCCCCCCTATTTGCGGGGTGTTACGCTAAAGTTAGTGGGGAATGGGGGAGTTAAGTTACTCCCATTCACGAATTGCCTAAATTCGGGTTGCTGCCAGTTTTGGAACTGCCTTGTAGATCAGTCTGCATGCCAGGGGGGTGTTATTACCCCTGGGTGACAGTTGGCGCTAGAAGGGGTTCTGACGGACCCACCTTCTCCCAGCAGCCAATCAGAGGAGCAGTTCTTTCTCTGGACATGCTGGCGGGAGGGTATATCTGGGGCAGTCGCCTGTGAGAGTTGTGCTATGCGGGGCCCGAGTTCCAGGTGCGGCATCCACCTTCAGGGTGCGCACATCCATGGGCCCCGCCATCGAGGCCTGCCTGGCCGAGGTTGCATACCAAGCGGAACTTCATTCTGATGCAAAGAGGGGCCCCAGTGGCTTGCTGGGTCCCAGATCCTTTTTTTTTTCTTTCTTTCTTCCACCATCAGCTTTTACTGTACACAAGAGACCAGCTCACAGTAAAGGTGCTCAATTTTCGTCTCTATTTCAGATTTGCATCATTTGTGGAAGTTTTCTCTCTCGCTTTTTTTTTTTTTTTTTTTTAATTATTAAGTTTGTTGTATATATAGATATATATGTATTGGGTTTTTACTCTATTACATATTTTATAGATACATTTATTTATCTATTTATTTCCCTTATGACCTATCCCCCATACCCCCCTCCCTCCTTCCCCCACCCCCTCCCTCCTTCCCTCCCATCCACCACACCTGTTGGTAATCTCTTATCTTAATTAACCACTTTGCAACCGCCCTATACCGAAAGTACGGCTATAGGGCGGTTGCTTGATTCTAAGTGGCCGTTAATTAACAGCCTTTTAGAATCGCGCTCCCGCGCACCCCCTGAGGCGCGCACACGGGAACATCCATTACCGGATCACGGTAAATCGCCGCTGATAGCGGCGGTTTACCACGTGATCGCGCCGTCCAATGACGGCGCGATCGCTTGTCAACAAAGCGGCGTCATGTGCTAACGCCGGTTCCTCCCTCCTCTCTCTGTACCGATCGGTACAGTGTGAGAGGAGAGGGGAGGGAGCGGATGGCAGCGGCAGTGCTGCGGGCTGGATCTGTGACAAATGTAGTCACAGATCCATCCATCCCTCCCTCCCTGCTCAGCCATCCCTGCTGCAATACTCTGCAATACTCGGCAATACCTCAGCTGGGCATACTCTGCAATACTCGGGCAATACTCTGGGCATACTCTGGGCATACTCTGGGCATACTCTGGGCAATACTCTGGGCATACTCTGGGCATACTCTGGCAATACTCTGGCAATACTCTGGGCATACTCTGGGCATACTCTGGCAATACTCTGGCAATACTCTGGGCATACTCTGGCAATACTCTGGGCATACTCTGCAATACTCTAGGCATACTCTGCCAATACTCTGGGCATACTCTGGGCATACTCTGGGCATACTCTGGCAATACTCTGGGCATACTCTGCAATACTCTGGGCATACTCTGCCAATACTCTGGGCATACTCTGGCAATATTCTTGGCATACTCTGAGCATACTCTGGGCATACTCTGCAATACTCTGGCAATACTCTGGGCAATACTCTGGGCATACTCCGCAATACTCTGGGCATACTCCGCAATACTCTGGGCATACTCTGCAGTACTCTGGGCATACTCTGGGCATACTCCGCAATACTCTGGGCATACTCCGCAATACTCTGGGCATACTCTGGGCATACTCTGCAATACTCTGGGCATATTCTCCAATACTCTGGGCATACTCTGCAATACTCTGGGCATACTCTGCAATACTCTGGGCATACTCTGGGCATACTCTGCAATACTCTGGGCATACTCTGGCAATACTCTGGGCATACTCTGGGCATACTCTGGGCATACTCCGCAATACTCTGGGCATACAGCGCCCCTGTCCCCGTGAGCTCGCATGCAGAAGCGAACGCATACGCAAGTCCCGCCCACATATAAAAACGGTGTTCAAACCACACATGTGAGGTATCTTTATATCATGTTTTGGGGTTTTATGTAATTTTCTAGCAAATAAATGATGATTTTTACATGTAGGAGAGAAATGTCAGAATTGGCCTGGGTGCTCCCTGCATGTTGGGCCTCTGTATGTGGCCTCACTGTGTAAAAGTCTCACACATGGGGTATCGCCATACTCGGGAGGAATAGCAGAATGTGTTTTGGGGTGTAATTTGTGGTATGCATATGCTGTGTGTGAGAAATAACCTAATAATATGAAAATTTGATGGAAAAAAAAAAAATCTTGATTTTGCATAGAATTGTGGGAAAAAATGACAACTTTAAAAAACTCACCAGGCCTCTTTCTAAATACCTTGGAATGTCTTCTTTCCAAAAAGGGGTAATTTGGGGGGTATTTGTACTTTTCTGGCATGTTGGGGTCTCAAGAAATGAGAGAGGCTGTCAGTACATTACGTGTGATGAAATTCATCAATTTTCAGTAATTGGTACCATAGTTTGTAGACCCCATAACTTTCACCCAGACTAAATAATATCCAACATTTTTTTTTTTTTTTTACCAAAGATATGTAGCAGTATACATTTTAGGCCAAATTTATGAAGAAAAATTACTTTTTTGCAAAATTTTATAATAGAAATAAAGAAAAATTATTATTTTTTGCAAAATTTTCGTTCTTTTTTCATTTATAGCAAAAAAAAAAAAAACGCAGAGGTGATCAAATACCACCAAAAGAAAGCTCTATTTGTGGGAAAAAAAGGACAAAAATTTCATTTGGTTACAGTGTTGTATGACCGAGTTATTGTCATTCAAACTGTGAGAGCACCGAAAGCTGAAAATTGGTCTGGTTATTAAGGGTGTTTAAGTGCCCAGTGGTCAAGTGGTTAAGCTAGTTTTGCCTCCGGCCTTAGGTTTTCTACATAGCTCCATGATTTTTTAAAAAGGCTCCAATTTTCCCATTTTGAGCTGTCACAATTTTCCTCTGAACTATCTCTTAGGTCTTCCATCATGTATGTTTCCTCCACGGTGTCTATCCATTCCCATATCGTGGGACATTCTATTTCCTGCCACTTCCTTGGTGTCAACCTTTTGGCGGCATTTAATAGGTGTGGCACCAGTGATTTCCTGTATTTCTTTATCCCTTCTCCCCCTCCGTGAAAGAGTACCGTCCATGGCTCTATTTTTATTTTTTCCTTTGTGATCTCTTCTATTATTTTCATGATCTTTTCCCAATAAGTTTTAACCTTTGGGCATTCCCACCAAAGGTGGGCCATGGTTCCGGGTGACTTACAGCCCCTCCAACAGTCTGCGGACTGGTCGTTCATAAATTTACTCAGTTTTTCTGGTGTCCGATACCAGCCTGACAGGCATTTAAAATTCATTTCGGCCGTTCGACTGTCGATAGCCGAGGTATGGGTCAGTTTTAAAATGTTATCTATTGTGGGCCTATCACAACGTGATCCTAATTCCTTCTCCCATTTTTTAATGAAGGGGTGTACGTCTAGTTCCTCCCACTGTATTAGAATCCTGTAAATCTTAGATATGGTGCCCTTCCTGCTATCCCGAGAACATAGTTTTTCTATGTCTGAGAGTTGATCCCCCGTTCTTAGAGGTTGGGGAAGTTTCTGAATAAAGTGGGTTAACTGTTGGTACCTCCATTCATTAAGTGTCATAAAATGTTCTTTTTGCTCTATTTGACTATATGCTAATACGTGTCCTTGATGTGTTATATCTCTTACTTGTGCATTATCATTTTTAATCCAGTTTCCCCCCACCTCTATTTTCCCCGGGGGGAAATAATCGTTTTCTTTTAAGAAAATGAGGGGAGAGTTAAAATTTGTATCTATTTTCTTTTGTGTGTAATCCCATACCCTCAGTGCATTCATGGTAATTGTATGTGTTTCTATGTCAAGTGCTCTAAATTGTGGGGGATTCCATATTATTTTTTCTAATTTTACATTTGCTAGAGTATTCTCCAAACTAACCCATCTTTTTTCTGTGTTTACTCTGGCCCATTCCACTACTCGCGACAGGATTATTGCATCGTAGTATTTTTTGAGATCCGGGATGGCTAGTCCCCCCTTATTTTTAGTCTGTCTGAGGGTCTGGAAGGAGATCCTATGTTTCTTATTTCCCCAAATATAATTCATGATCATTTTTTGGAGGGTACATATCAGTTGTTTTGGGAGTTTAATCGGGATCATCTGGAACTTGTATAGTATCTTAGGTATCAACACCATTTTACAGAAGTTTATTCGGCCAAACCACGAGGTCGATTTTTTATTCTAGTTATTTCATTTTTAATTTCTTCTATCAGGGGGATATAGTTCAGTTCGTAGATTCTTTTTTCCGTGCTCGCCAACTGGATGCCCAGGTATTTAAGCTCTTTTACCCATGGGAATTTGTGTTTTGCTCTAAGGGTTAGCATTTCTTTCTTGGGGGTGCTAGCATTTAATATTTCCGTTTTGTTAATATTTATTTTAAAGTTTGATATTTCCCCATATTGACTACAAATATTCAATAGTTCTGGATGAGAGGTTTTAGGGTTGGTCAAATAGAAGAGCACATCATCAGCAAAAGCCGCTAACTTGTGCTCCTCTCTTCCCACCCTGATTCCATTTATTTCAGGGCACTTACGTATTCTAGATAGTAAAGGTTCGAGGGACAGTACAAAAAGTAAAGGTGAGAGGGGACACCCCTGTCTCGTTCCATTTTTCATTAAGAAATATTGGGAGAGACCTCCATTGATTTTAATCCTAGCCGTTGGGGCTTTGTATAGGGTTCCAATCCACCCCATCATCCTACATCCGAATCCCATAGCTTCCAAAGTTTGCAGCATGAATCCCCAGTCTACCCTGTCGAACGCTTTCTCGGCGTCGATCGACAGGAGTAGACTGGGGACCCTACCCCTCCTCATTTCCTGAATCAGGAGGAGGGTCCTTACACCATTGTCCCTCCCCTCACGTCCCTGAATAAATCCTGTCTGATCTGGGTGAATCAACCCCGCCATTTCACTTTTTATTCTATCGGCCAATATCTTTGCAAATAATTTTAAATCTGTGTTTAACAGAGATATAGGCCGATAGTTCGAACAGACCCTGGGATCCTTGCCTTCCTTCGGAATGACAGTTATTATTGCCTCAGCGGCTTCTTTGCTCAGGGTATAGTCCATTCCTAGGCCATTAAAATATTGGCATAGTCGAGGGATGAGGATATCTTTACATTTTTTGTAATACATTGCGGTAAAGCCATCGGGACCCGGGCTTTTCCCCAATGCCATACCCGATAATGCTAATTGTACTTCCCTTTCTGTAATCGGCTTATCCATGATTGAAGCATCTGTTTGTTTCACTGATGGTAGTCCCGCCCCCTGCAGGAAATCTGAGGTTTTAGCTCTTTTCTCCTCATTTTCCCAGTTTTTCTGTTTAACTGCATATAAATTTTCATAGAACGCTCGGAACGTTTCAGCTATATCTTTTGTTTTATACACCTCCTCTCCTTGTTCGTTTTTAATTTTTCCTATATAGTTTCTTCCTTTCTTTTTCTGGACCAACTTTGCCAAATGTTTGCTGGTTTTGTTGCCTGCCATATATCTATCTTTTGCAAGTATCTGTATATCTCTTTTAGTTTCTTGGAATAGCAGATTTTTAAGTTGATTACGTTTATTAACTAATTCTTGATATAGGTCTTGTTGCTGAGTTCCCCTTTTATGTTTTTGTTCTAGCTTCTCTATCTCCTTAATTATTTTTTCTTTTTCGAGCCGATTCTCTTTTTTCTTTCTCGCTCCCTCAGATATCAGCGTGCCTCTAATTAAGGCCTTGTGGGCATCCCATAACGTGGCTTTGGATATATCACTTGTATCATTTATTTTGAAGTATTCTTCTAACTCCTTTTGAACCCTAATTAGGCTATTTGCGTCTTTCAATAATTCCTCGTTAAGTCTCCAGATTTGGGGTGGCTTCGGGTTTCCTGACACATTGAAGGACACGCTGATTGGGGCATGATCTGATATAGTCATGGGCTCTATTGTCGCATCCACCACCTCCTCCAATAGATAGTGATCGATGAGGATGTGGTCGGTACGGGAATAGCACCCATGAACGGGGGAGTAGAAGGTATAGTCCCGCGTTGCCGGGTTTAGCACGCGCCAAGCGTCTACTAATTGACTACTATGCAGATTGTTTTTTAGTTTACTTAGTTGTTTTATATTAGTCCCTACTGTCTGGGTTGTCTTATCTACTTTTGGATCCATGCACAGATTAAAGTCTCCTCCCAGGATAACCCTACCTTTTTTAAATTCCCTTATCTTTCCTAGGATGTTAATTAAGAAATTTGTCTGTTGGTTATTAGGTGCATAAATATTTACTAGAGTACATTCTGTCTCTTCTAGTTTCCCTTTTAGTATGAGGAATCTCCCCTCGGGATCTGTCAATCTATCGATCAGCTGGAATCTCACTCCTCTGGCGAACCCCATAGCTACTCCCCTTGCACGTTTTGAGACAGTGTCCCCATAGTACCATACCGGGAAATCTATTGAATTTAATTTCACGTTTGATTCCAGGGTGAGGTGGGTCTCCTGTAGATAAGCTACATCAGTTTTAATTCTCTTTAATTCCTTTGAAACTTTATGTCTCTTTGTGGGACTATTTAAACCTTTTACATTATATGAAACGCATTTTATTGTCGGCATTATCTAGTATTGGGGATCTTCCTCTCTGATTCGAATTTTAACCTCGGCCTAATTTCATATACTTTCTCTATCCATCCTTTAGGTGTGGTGTATCTCCCTCCCCTCCCTCCCCTTCCCTTTGCCCTCCCCCTCTCCGCCCCCCTCCCTCCTCTCCCCGAGTACCCCCCCCCTCTTCTCCCCCCCTCCCTCACCCCCCCTCCCACATACTCCCCCCCTCCCCTCTCCCACACCCTAATGGTCAATATATAGACCTCTGACCCAATATTTCCCTTGGATCAGTACCCCAGTAGGTGGGATGGGACCTGTTTTCCTATCCCCCTTCTAAGCTTAGATGGGGGAATAATTCTTCCTCTTTCTTCTTTGGCTGACTCTCCTATTTGGTTTTTCCTCCCCCCTCTCTTCCTCCGTCGCCCCCCTGGCAGTCTTTTCCATTCTAGGCCCATCCTGGGAGGTCGAGTATCTGTAGGTCCAGCCGATTACAAAAATCTCTCAGGTCTTCAGGAAATCTTAAAATTGCAGATTTCCCATCTTTTGATCCTACCAGACATGCTGGGAACCTCCAGTTATACTTTATATTTTTTTCCACGAGTTGTTCCAATAATGGTTTTAAGAGTCTTCTTCTAGCCAGGGTTTCTGCGGCTAAGTCAGCAAAAATCTGGATACTAGCCCCCCCGTAAGAGGGGGGGGATGGCCTCTTAATTTCCTCCAGATCTCGTCTTTGTCTTCAAACCTATGGAACCTCACAATAATGTCTCGGGGCCTTTCTGTTTCTGATCTATTCGATCTTCCTATTCGATGTACTCTCTCTATTTTGATCAGATCTTCAATGGGTTTTCCCAGGATAGGGTTGAATATTCTCCTCATTTTTTCCTTCAGATCTTCTCCTTTTTCTTCCGGTACTGACCTAATTCTCAGGTTTAATCTCCTGGATCTATTTTCCTGGTCTTCTAATTTATAGAGTATGTTTCTCTGTTGTAGTTGGACCAGGTCTACCTGTTCTCTGAGGGTGTTTAATTTTTGTTTTTGTATCTCTGGTTGTTCTTCCAGGGCCTCCACCCTAGATAGAAGGTGGCCAAAGTCTGTCCTTATACTGTGTATTTCATCTTTAATTGCATTTTCAAGCCGCATCAACATCCTTTCCATATCTCCCATAGTTGGGATGTGTTCCTCAGATCTCCTCTCCTCTCCTCTGCCACTCTCTGCCTCGTCCCCATTGGTCCCCTCACCTCTAGTGTCCTCCAGTGTACCCCTTTGCTTTGGACTTAAGGATTTTTTCCTGTCTATTTTTTTATCTGTTTTCTCTTGTAGGGGCTTTGGTGATTTGGACATATACTGTCTGATTGTACTTGTTGAGGTCACGCCGACAGGGTTTTTTGGGGCTCCCCCTCTTGTTGATCTGCTTGTCATCCTGGACATAGTATCCTTCACTTTTCTAATTCTCTTCCCCAGGTTGGCGGCTTGTTGACCTCCTTTCCACCTCCTGATCCAGATTTCTCTCCTTCTCCTCTTTCCCTTCCTTCCCTACCTTAATAGTGGTTGCTGGTGTAACTAAGTGGAGTGGGGGTGTCCCTCACCTCTTACCCCTGGGGGGGGGGGGTTTCCTCTTATCCAGTCATACCTCGCGTGTGTTTCAGAGAAGAGATTTTATTCTTCTCCAATGGAGTATAAAGCAGAAAAACACAAAAAGAAGAGAGAGATAAAAAGACATCAACAGTGGAAAAAGAGGGAATTGAGCACCCAAGGGGGCGGCGTATCCTCCTCCCCAGAGAGACCCTGATTGCAGCTTAGGTATCTTCTAGTATCCCTTGATATTTTAGGGTTTTTGGTGGGGTGGTTCTAGCCTTTTCCCTCTCTCCCCTTCCCCTTCAGTCTCTGCCCAATAATCTGCGGTTTTGTCTCTGATTTCTCCCTCCGGGGCTAGACTATTAACCCCGCTTGGGTGCATATAGCGTGGTGCATATATTTGTGTTACATGCATTTCAGGGAAGTCACACAACCTCCTCCCTTGTAACAAAAGTCTTTTTACCCCCCGTTATATCAAGGAAAAGGAAAAAAAGAACAAAAACCATCACCAATGTATTTCTCTCTTTGAATAAAATTATGTGACGTTCTTCAGATCAGCATATTGTTTAACCTTTTCCAGGATTTTTCCGTTGTCCACAAGTTATATTCATCTATTCAAGAAATTATGCAGGTAAATTGTCATGGCAGTGCGTCTGGGTTGAGGTATCATCCAACTATGTTTATATGGTCAGTATAGGGCATTATAATACGGTAGGGAACAGTACCTTCAGGATCAGCTTCTATACTACCTGTAGCGCCCGGGGGGCTCTGTTCCATGCTCGGAGCATGGAGGTCCGATGGTCAGCTTGACTGAGAGGGGGAGGGGGGTAGGCAGTGGATGGAAGTCCGGGTCGGGGGACGGAGGGATGCGGCTTTCCTGTCTCTAAACGCCGACTTAGCCCTCTTCCTCTCCAGGCTTGCAGCGGGATGTCTCCCGGTCAGTTGGCAGCAGTTTCCCGGTCCCCATTCGCTGCGTTGAGGCTCTGTAGCGTCGAGGGATCCTGGGCGTGCAGCGTGGAGCGTCTCCTCCGTCCCGGCCAGCCGTCAGCCGCGTCTCATGGTCCCTCCCACCTACGGCGCGTCATGTCCTCACGTGCACGCCAGCCGCTGGGTCCCAGATCCTAAGTGCGAGCTGAACGGTGGGGGATCGGCTCGGGATAACCCAGAGGCAGAGGTTGTCTGCGAGGCCTGGACGAACCACCGGGGATCCGGTCACCACGCCACATGACAGGTACACTTCAGCTGTCAGACGGTGACATGACTTACTGATCGTTGGACTTACTGGGAGGATTCATTGGTTCTAGCCTTTGACAAATCTAAGAAAATGACATTGTGTAAAAGTGGCCCTTTGGCTGCCAGGCTCAAGTAAATCGCCTGTCCGGGGCACTTTACCCACTCTGTTGAGAGTGGCGACGTTTGAACTTGACTATGCTGAGAGCAGGTTTGCTCTCTTTGATAGCCTGATACTACAGTTCTCTCCTTGCTCATCAAACTTTTCTCTATCGTGTGTCATGTTGATGTTGGCCATGTTGGGCCTTGGAATAAAGCATTGAAAACTCAAGTTGACGTCTGGACACTTGCTCTTTAACCACCCTTACTAATATTATCCCTAGACAAGAATTGCTGGTAACCTAACATGCCGGTCCCAAACTAATCAGCGGCTCCTTCGGGGGTAAGCGCTACATATAACAAAAGTACAAGGATACAATTAACATACCAAGGGGGAAAAAAGGGTAGTACAGTGCAATTTTCCATGTACATTTAATCAATAACTACTTGATGCAAACTATCAACTTACAATAGTTTACCAACAATGTTGTTTTGCAAATCATATCTTTCTGTCGATATACTGCAAGATTTACTGAATGCATGATTGGACAATGAATTTATGGCCAACAATCTCTCATACATGTAGTTCTGATTAATTATTTTTATTGCTTCAGAAAGCTTCGGTGCTAAAAGTGATTTCCATTGCTTGAGATTTATGGATCGTGCAGCCAGGGTCGGACTTACCATTGGGCTTGACTGGGCTCAAGCCCATGGGCCCCGCCCAATAGCGGGCCCTTCTAAAAAAAAAACATTGCCGGTTTGGGCAGATTAAACTCTTCTTCCAGCTCCCGCAGGGTCTTAAGGTTGCTTTGTGCATAAAGGTCCTTAATTTGAGATATACCACATTGCATCAGGGGTGTAGTATTTAGCAAAGGTATCATGGATTCCAGAATCTTTATAGGGAGTGACACTTTAGTGGATATATCAAATAGTGCCTAAAGTTTGTTCAGGTGTTACCAAGCTAGTAGTAATGCCTCTGTGGATTAGGGCAGGAGGACCAAATCCCAAGGCTTTCACATGTCATGCAGGAGGAGCAAATTAGGTGTGCAGTGGGCAATTTTTTTGGTCAAGCTGTACCGCCTGGTAGTAGTCCCTTAGGTCTGGTAAACCAGTGCCCTCGGGACACAGCGCATCTCTGATCAGTGTAAAGAGCCAATGAAAATGTCTCTATTCCATGTGACGGGCTGTGCTCAATCACAGCGGGTCACATCTGATCTTCCTGTGCACGCCACTCATGCATGCCCCCAAGGGCCTGCAGCGTGGCAATCAGCGATGAGGTGTGTCCTACGGACACAGCCCATCCCCGATCAGGGTAAAGAGCCAAAGAGATATCGGCTCTTTACCATGTGACTGGCCTTGTCCAATCACTGCCGGTCACAGAATGTAAACAAGCCACGTTAACTAGCTGTGAGGAGATGATTGTGGTATCAGCAAGTTACTGATTACAGCGCACACCAAAAATACAGATTGCAAGTAATAAAGAGTACATATCTGTAGCCCATCAGAGTACCCGAGTACCTATCTGCAGCCCATCAGAGTACCTCAGTACCTGTCTCCAGCCCAGAGTACGTGAGTACCTGTCTCCAGCCCAGAGTACCTATCTGCAGCCCATCAGAGTACCCGAGTACCTGTCTTCAGCCCATCAGAGTACCCAAATACCTATCTGCAGCCCATGCCTCATAGAATATATGTTGGGGTATTTCCTTTCCAAAAGGGGGTAATTTTTTGGGTGTTTTACAATGACCTGGTGCTCCAAGGCCTTCAAAAATGTGATAGGTCGTCAGGAAATGATATGTGTAATTTGTGGTCCTAGAACACCTGATGTTGCTCCATGAATGTTTGGCCTCTATATGTGGCTAGGCTGTGAAAAAGCCTCACATATGTGATATCGTCATACTCAGAAAGAGTAGCAGAATGTATTTTGGAGTGTAATTGCAAGTATGCATATGCTGTGTGTGAGAAATAACTTGTTACGGTGTTTCCCCGAAAATAAGACCTACCCCGAAAATAAGACATACGGCAATTTTCGGGAAGGGCTGCAATATAAGCCCTACCCCGAAAATAAGCCCTAGTGTAGAGTTGTTGTCTGTGTGTATAGTGCATACACTACTCCGTTACAGGAGTGTATAGTGTACCGTGTGTGTGTCTATGTGATACAAATGTGCCAAGTACCTGCGCCACTCTGCGATCAGCTGATCTCCTGCTCCTCTCCTTCCAGCTGTCAGCGGGGGATTTCGCCCCCCTCCCCGTGCAGAGCTCCGGTGTAGTGCCACATTCCGCCCCCCATCACAGATTGCTCCGGAAGTGACGTTCCATCGCCACCATCTTGCTACACCCCACAGCATTGCACAGTAATGATAGAGCGTGAAGGGGCAGACAGATATCTTGTTACACCCATGGGAGTTTTGGATTTCATAGTTATTTTCAACACAAAACAGAGCTTATATGCTTAAAGCAGAGTTTTACCCAAAATTGGAACTTCCGCTTAATCCACTCCTCGCCCCCTTACATGCCACATTTGGCATGTCATTTTTTTTTGGGGGGGGGGGGAGTGGGGGCTTCAGGAGGAGTGGGACTTCCTGTCCCACTTCCGCCTTCCGCCAAGGGGCTGCTAAGGCGCATCGCTGGAACGTGGAACAGGGTAGTGTATGTTTATTAAAAGCCAGCGGCTACACTTTTTGTAGCTGCTGACTTTTAATAAACATAAAAAATAACTGGAACCCCTTTAAATACAGTGGCCCAGATTCACAGAGCGATTACGCCTGCGCAACAGGAGATGCGCGTGCGTAAGTCGAAATGTGCGCGTGCGTTTCGATGCACGGCATCCCCAGAACGAGATACGCAAAAAATCTACTTTTTTTTGTTCCGCGTAATTTCGTTGTCTAGCGCAAAAGTGCGCTAGACAGACCATTGATTTGCTAGTCAAATATGCTAATGAGGGACTTACGGGGATCCACAAAAGAACGTTGGGGCAGCGCAGGCGACGCAGTGTGCGCAACAGCAAACTGTCCTGTCTAAAATTAGACCATATAAAAGCTGGTCTAAAAAGAGAAAAAAAGTCTACTTGTTAGATAAAGCAACACTGTTAGTGAGGAGCTCAGCAGTCACACGTGTTGCACAACAATCTGTATGCCAACATGCCAGGGGCATCGTCGCACATAGCTATACTACTGACTTTAGATGAACAAAGAAGGATGAGGGCACGGAGGATGGCACGGAGGGTGGCACGGGAGAGGATATACCGCACCCGCATAGACCTGTTTGGCATGAGTGATTCTGAGGTGTTTCGCATCTTCAGATTCACCCATCATGTCATCCTGGAATTAACCACAACCCTGCAGGAGGACATCACCAGCCCAACACACCGCTCACATGCAGTGCAGCCACTGGTCAAGGTCATGGCAACACTCCATGTCCATGCCAGTGGGTCTTTTCAGTGTACAAGTGGAGTGGTGGCTGGGATGTCACAATCCTTCATGAGCAGATGTGTTCACCAGGTTGTCCCTGCAATCCTCAGACGCATGGCCAACCAAATCATCAAACCCACCACTGAGGAGCTGCGGCTGAAGGCAATGACAGATTTCTACAGAATTGCCAGATTCCCACGCACTGTGGGGGCCATTGATTGCACACATGTGGCACTCCAGCCCCCCCAGGAGACAGAGCACATGTACCGCAATTGGAAGCATTGGCATTCCATCAACGTACAGGTGATAGTCGATGCCCAAGGCCTCATATGGCACGTCCGTGCCAAACACCCAGGGTCCAGCCATGACAGCTACATATACAATCAATGCCACATCCGAATGGAATTCGATCAGAGCGTGTATGGGGACACCTGACTGGTTGGTGAGTGACATGGGAGTCAGGCATGACTATCCCCTCCCATGATGCACACCTCACAAGTGGCACATGCATGACTAACATCCTCCTGTCTTTTCCCTTACAGGTGACTCTGCATATCCACTGGGACCCCATCTCATGACTCCTATCCGGAACCCCCAAACCCCAGGAGAGGAAAGATACAATCAAGCACATGCCCAAACACGAGCAGTGGTGGAGCGCACCTTTGGCCTCCTGAAGTCACGTTTCCGATGCCTGGATAAGTCTGGGGGTACCCTCTTGTATTCCCCAAACTTTGTGTGCCAGATCATCGGTGCATGTTGCATGCTGCACAACTTCGCAGAAAGAAAGGGCCTGCAGATTGGCCTACGTGATGACCTGACCCCTGAACCAGACAATCCCCCCCTAACCGAGGCTACCCTGTCTTCTGAGGGAAGAGCAGCCAGGAGACAGCTCACATTGGGCATCTTTGCACGTTAAACACACACATTAATCATGGCACAATGAGAATGCATGCATGCACACCACTGTGGTCCCTAGCACACACACCCCACATCCACATCAAATTGGATTGGCACCAGTCCACCATGCAGGACATGTGAGCAGCAGCGCCACGCCAAGGCTCCAATTATGTTACTGTACATTCATACACCATTCACACGGACCTGGGGATCACTTCTCCCTGGTCCTGGGGAACCCTTCTCCACCAAAATTGAGGGTGACACCCCTTTTCCGGCAGGAATGTCACCCCCACATTCAAACAGCATTCACAACCCAAAAAATAAAAAAATAAAAAAAATTACCTACAAAAGCAAAAAATTTCCAGCAAAAAAAAAAAGGGGAAAAAAAATGAATGCCCTTTGCGTGAGCCACGCCTGGGGCGCCCCCAGCCACGGCCCCGGCTTCTCAGGGGAGACTCATGGGGGAGGGGTAAAACCGGGGAAGGAGGAGCAGCCCCTGATCTCTGCCCACCTGGCGGCCTGCCCTCCAAGGCCACGGCTATTCTGTCCAGGGCAGCACCAAGTGTTGCCGTGTTGGCCTGGATAGCCAGGGTAAGGGCCCTCACATCCTGCCCAACGCCTGCTGATGTCGTCTGCAGTTCGTTTAGGCAGGTTGTGAAAGCCCAGGAGTGGGAGTCCAGGTTCCCCAGCGTATCCTTGATGGAGGACAGGCTCTCCTCCATCCGCACCAATGTCTGGCTGACCTGTCCCAGGTGGCGGGTCTGGAGGAACTGGTCCCTTCTCAGAGTGGCAGGCAGGAGATCGGCCACCCCCCTGGTGTTCCGGGATGAAATCCTGCCTCCAGCTGATGCTTGTGGCTGGGGAGAAGGGGAGGCCCTTGGGAGGGGAGCCATGTTGGGGGAGGAGGGGGGGGGCTCCCCCTTAGGTAGGGCTGCCTGCTGCCAGCCAGAGGGGAAGAGTCCTCAAAAACCAAACGTCCAGTGCCTGACATGGACTCCTCCTCCTCATGATTCTCCTCCTCCTCATGATTCTCCTCCTCCTCATGATTCTACTCCTCCTCTTGAACCTCCTCCGCGGACTCCGGCCTTGTTGGGGGGGCCTCATTAGGCTGCTGTCCTGGGGTTGGTGCGGTCAGGCCAGATGGCCCTGCACCCTCCTGCACATCTGTGGATGACACAAAACATTCACAGGTTGGAGGATCCACACACTTGCCACATATTCCCTTTCACCCCCTCCCCCACACATGCTACACACCTGATATTAAAAAAAAAACTTGGCACCACGGGCTCTGGACTTGAGTCAAAGCCGGGCAGGCCCTCAACTTCATGCCGATGAAAGGTCAGGGCCACCGCACGCTCCTCCGCTGTCAGCCTAATACGGCATGGTGGGCCCCCTCCTGTGCCCCTGGCATGGGCATGCATTCTGGCCAGCTTCTGTTTGACCAGACGCCGGAGGTCATTGATTTTTTTGTCAATCCCAGACCGGGTCTGTGTCTCCCCCTGCCCCGCTGAATTGATCTGCTCAGTGATCATATCCAAAATCTCCCTCCTCCTGGCCGGGGTGGTGTTGGCACTGTCTGGGCCGTGGAGGAAACGCCCATACTCGCTAATGGCCCGGGCAAGAATTCTTTTTTCCCCAACTGTAAAATTGAGCTTTCGTTTTCTCTCTGTCATACTTCCAAAAACAATCACTCCCAGTCAACAAAATTCACTCAAAAAAAAAGCACAACCAATCAAGCAAGAACACACACAAAGACAAAACTACTCAGCAAGAAACAGTCACAAAAACAATCAGCAAAAAAACTGCAAGAAAACAAACGAACAGAAATATATCAATCAAACAAACAGTCTCTCAAACACTTATCAAAAAACACTTTCAAAGATCTACTAACAAACACTTGATCACACAGAACACTAATCTGACAACTACAAAACACACCGCAACGTACAACAGGACAAAAGCACTTGGTTAAATGGGAAGGGACAAAGGGATGTACTTTTGCAATGCAAGTGCGTTTGTGTGTGTCTATTTATGCTGTTTGCGTAGTTCACAACTTTGCCCTAGTCCATTTCCAATTTCACTGATTGCGCCGCTCCCGAGTTGTGAGCATGCGCACAGCGGAGCTGACCATGGTCTCCTTCAAGCGCGCATGCGCGAGCCGGCCGGCCCTTCATTTGCATGGGGTCACGGCTCATTTCAATGTAACCCGCCCACGTCCTTCCCAATTTGTATTACTCCGCCTTACACCTCTGAAAAAACGTTACGCATGCGCAATTTCCTGCGCAAAAGCTACGAGAATAGGGTGATTACGCGGCAAAATTGCGCAAGTCTAATGTAAAGGCGGTGCGCTACGCCGGTCCAATAATGCGCAGATGTACCTGAATCTGGCCCCGTGTTTTTAAATCCGAAGGACTGTTTATATGTTAAATGTAAAAATCAGAGGTGTTTTGTCACATTAGCAACCATGTAAGGTCAGCAGGTTTGCTGCTGCTTTAAAAATGTAACATGTAAACAGTCCGTCAGATTTCCAAATACTTTTAAAGGGTCACTAAAGGAAAAAAAAAATGTTTTGCTGAAATGACTGTTTACAGGGTATAGAGACATAAAAGTTAACTGATTCCTTTTCAAAATGATTAAAAATAGATACAAATCAATCATATAATGTGCCTGCAGGTTAGTTTCACTTTTGAATTGGCTTCCTGTTTCTGTGAAGTAGAAATAGACACACAGAACAAAAACAAACAAATCCAGGGCAGTGTTTTTTTTTAAAATGAATCTGGTTCTGGTAAGTTTTAGACACACAGTAATGACAGCTCAGACCACCGTGAGAAAGCTCCCAGCACTGTGGTTATAAGGAAACAGACAAGCAGGAGAACAGAGCAGGATTACAGCAACTTCAAAGCAAAAACGAACAATAAGGACATGAAACCAGTACTGCAGTAAGGTAAAGGAAGCTATTTAGCTAAAAAAAATGTTTCCTTTAGTGATCCTTTTAGCATATAAGCTCCGTTTTGTGTTGAAAATAACTGTGAAATCTAAAACTCCGGTGGGTGTAACAAGATGTCCGCTTGCCCCCTTCTCACTCTAGCATTACTGTGCAATGGTGTGGGGTGTAGCAAGGTGGCGGCGATGAAACGTTGTCCCTGTGCAGAGCTCCGGCAGGCTAAGGATTGCACTCAGCTTATCTTCACCTCTCCAAGATGGCAGCGGGGGATCTCAGGCCCCCCTTCCCCTGCAGACCTCTGGTGTGTCACAGGCACTATAAGAAGGTATGTGGCACTACATGTCAGCATGCAGCAGTTTTGCATTGTGATTCCAACATTCTACAAGCACTTTTACACAGGGAATTTGTGACAGGCAGGGAAGGAGAGAGACAGCACAAGGCATGATAAGACCTTCCCCGAAAATAAGCCCTACTTTGTCTTTTGTTGCCAAAATTAATATAAGACCCATGCTTATTTTCGAGGAAACGCAGTATCATGACAATTTTGTGTAAAATAAAAAAAAACTATTTCTTAAGAATCGTGAGAAAAAATTAAAACTTCAAAAAACTCACAATGCCTCTTACTAAATACCTTGGATTGACTACTTTTTGTTGTACTGTATTGACATTTCAGGTCCTCAAGAAATGAGGTGTCAATATATCAGGTGTGATGAGGTGTGATCAATTTTTAATGATTGCCACCATAGCTTGTAGATTTTATAACTTTAAAAATATCCACTAATTTGGGTTATTTTTTACCAAAGATATGTAGTAGTATAAATTTGGCCCAAATGTTATGAACAAAAATGACTTATTTGCAAACTTTTTAAATAGAAACTAAAAAAGTTTTTTTTTTTTTCAAAAATGTTGCTCTTTTTTACTTATATCGCAAAAAATAAAAACCCCAGTGGTGATTAAATACCAAAAGAAAGTTATATTTGTGTGAAAAAAATTATAAAAATGTTGTTTGGGTACAGTGTTGCATGACTGAGTAATTGTCATTCAAAGTATGAGAGAACTGAAAGATGAAAATTGGTCTGGGCAGGAAGTGGGTGAAAGTGCCCTTTATTGAAGTGGTTAGGAGGCAAGAAGGATGGTTTCGCTAATCTATGGATTCTATCTATGGCCAGCTCAGTTGCTGAGAGGGATGGCACCAAAGGGGAAAATAGCTCCTGTGCATATTGCTGTAGTGGTGTGGCAGAAACAGATTCAGGAACCCCTCTAATCTGTTGTTCCTCTTTACCTGTCTTCCGGGTCTGCCACTTTTGCTTTAAGCCACACCATTTCTTTGGATTTTTGCGGTATGTGCATAAACTAAGGTGTTGAAGGACATTTCTATCCCCCAGATCCTGCAGTTCGGTTGAGAATTGTTTCACACGACATCAAGTCAGAATGCCGAAAAGACTTTAGAGAGATTAACATCTCCTTCAGAGTGGTATCGGTGATGAGCTGTCCCAGAGTAGGGAAGGTATCAATAGGATCAGGAATGGCTGGATGAGGCCCAGTGGAGGAAGCCTGTGCTGCATTTACTTCCATGTCAGGGTCCTGTTCTGGCCTCTGTGGGGAGTCCCAGTGTGACTTTGACTTTACTGGGCTCCTTGTGGCGAGTGCAGAAGCACCCGAGGACTCTCCGCTGTTCGGATTGCCTATTTTCTTTTTTTTTTGCTGAAATTACTATTTACAGAGTATAGAGACATAATAGTTAACTGAATCCTTTTAAAAACAATTAAAAATAGATAAAAACAATCATATAATGTACCTATAGTTTTTTAGTTTAGTTTTTGCATCTAGTTTCGTTTTTGCATGTTATCCTGTATCTGTGCTATGCAGAGCCATAGAGCAGTGATGGTTTGTAAAACGAAAAACTAGAAGCTCCCAGTACTGTGGTCCTCAGGAAACAGACAACCAGGAAGTGTCCAGAACAGAGGAGAATTACAGCAACATCAGAGCAAAAACGAACAATGAGGACATGAAACCCGGACTGCAGTAAGGTAAAGGAAGCTATTTAGCTAAAAAAAAAATTATTCCTTTAGTGACCCTTTAAATAACGAGACTGTAATCCCACCTAGTAAACAAATCAGTCAGAACACGTTATGATTGCATGCGGGGTGACCTTGAACATGTTTAACCCTGCATGACAAGCAGCAACATTAGCATTGAGTTGATTGTGAGTTGCCATTTAGTTTGGTTGTGTTTTCTGTAGTGTGCCGAAAAAAATGCTAAGTTTAAGGCCTGGACGTTTTTGGACGTTTTTACAGCAGCTGTTTTTGGCTTCAGACGTTTTTTTCTACAGTCAAAAAACTCCCCATCATGTTATCCATGCACACTAAGGGCCAGATTCTCAGAGGCGTTACGACGGAGTATCTCAGATACCCCGTCGTATCGCCTTTTTTTTTTAGTCGTATCTATGCGTGTGATGCTGTGCATCACTTTTGCATAGATACGCTTCTACATCCGACAAGTGTAATCCAATTACACTTTCGGATCGTAGGTGTAATGACAACTCCGGCCACTAGGTGGCCTTTACGTTGTTTTTTCATTTGCATATGCAAATGAAGTAGTACGCCGATTCTCGATCGCTTTTACGCCGCCCCGTCGTCGCGTACGTCGTTTTCGTTCGCGTAAGGTTACCCCAGCTTCTATGTGGAGTAACCTTACGAGGTCCCGTCGGATGCCGTCGTGTCCTGTCGGATGCCATGTTAAGTATGGCCTCGGGACCGCGTCGTGTTGTGCGTCGTTTACGTCGTTTGCGTACGTCGATTCTCAATGGGGCTGGCGTACGCTGCGATTACGTCGCTTACATTGAGAAAATGTGACGTCCTTTGGAGAATGCGCACTGGGCTTTTTCCCCGGCCGGCGCATGCGCAGTTCGTTCGACGCGGGGGCGCGCTTAATTTAAATACAAGCCGCCCCATTTGAATTGCGCGGGTTTACGCTGCGCGATTTACGCGACGTAAGCGAAACCTACGGAGCAAGTGCTTAGAGAATAAAGCACTTGCTCCAGTACGATGCGGCGGCGTAGTGTAACTGGCTTACGCTACGCCGCCGGAATTCTTAGAGAATCTGGCCCATAGGCTGTTACCAGCATTTTTTGGCTGGGGCATTTTTTGGCTTTAAAAACAAAAACAAAAAAAAAATAGTGGGTTCTGAGAGAAGTTTTTCAGCTGTAAAACGTTCTAACATCAAAAAATGCTGATTAACGAGGATAAACACTCAAAAATGCTAATAAACGCTAAAAAACGCTATTGCAAAAACGTTTAAAAACTTTGAAAAACTCACTACGAAGCTACTGCCATTTTTATAATGTTATTTTAATGCCCAGTGTGCATGAGGCCTTATACTCAGTATGTGGCTGCTTTCTAAAGGAAATACACTGTAAATCAGGGGTCTAAAGGTTGAACGACGTGTCAATTTGAAATGTTTTGTAAAACTGCTCACTACAGCTTATGGGAATGACTGCCTGTCTCGTGCGCGTGTGTTTGAGTGACACAATAGATTCAGTGAGGGATGTGAGAATGAATTCCCAAAAGTTTAACTTCCCAAAAGTTAAATCTTAACCACATGCAGACCACCAAATGCCAATTTACTTTGGCAGGATGGCAAAGGCAGGCAAAAGGGCGTACCTGTACGTCCCTTTGAAAATGGGAGTGTGCCCGCCGATTCCTCAAACTCAGTGTTCGCTGGCGGCCCGCGATTGCGGTGAGGAAAGGCATAACGGGGAGATGTAAACAAGGCATTTCCCTGTTCTGCCTAGCTCCTACGTCACCAATCGCGTCCTCTGGTCAACTAACCAAAACCTCCTCCAAATAATGCTACAAATCGAAGAGAGAAGGACCTTGGCTCTGGAACGCTCTACCTACAACCATCCGCATGGAAGAAAACCATTGGGCTTTTAGAAAAAAAACTCTCCTAAAAGGATCAGGACGATACTGGATGCAAAAAGCACCTTGAGGCAATTTAGTTTGCATTTGTAGCGCTATACAAGTTACTCACTCACTCTTAAGTGGTTAATGTTAGGCTGACTAATCTGTAGTTTCCAGGTATATACAGTATTTTGGCTTGGAGTGCAAGCTGCGGCGCCATCTTGGATAGGTGGAAGTGCTGCATGTCAATGCTGATGATTTGGGGTGAGTCAGATCTTCATTGATTGGACATGAATGTACAGTATGGATTGTATATAAATTGGAGTGGGCTACAGTGGAGAGACACCCCAGACGTGGTGCTTTGACCACGAAACGCGGCGGAAGGACTCCATTGTCGCCCCATTTAAATGTAAGAGCTCTTTAAACTCCAGCCAAATGTAAGTTTGATAGCTGTGAATAAAAATGTAATTTTATTTTTCAAACGGAATTACGCTATGTGGCCACCCTTCTCTCTTTTCTATATACACCACTAATATACTGAGGAAATCAGTTTGGGGATTCCAATACAAGTACAGTTTCCAGCTTGTTCCTATACTGTATACCCATTCTACTGAAAGACACTCTGACCGGTCGGGCACATGATTCCTGCCAAGGATCGTTTATGACATCTGTCATTTAAAGCTTTTTTTGACCTCCGGTGGCATACGTCATCATTGGTCAATGTGTTCCGGTAAGCCTGCACTTTTCTCGGTGGTGGGATTGTCACGTTGAAGAAGTCACGCATTTACATTGACCCTTTGATGTTGATGGACTTTTTTCACTTCACATTTATTTAGTCATCATGTTTTGTCACTAATTAGCAGGTGTATCAGATCACTTGCATCACGTGCCAGTCAGGCACATTGCTTGTTCCTCCCACTAGAGGGACTCATATATGATTTATGCACATTAATTCATTATTGTTGTATGTGTTACAATTTTCATTATTTTCACATTGTATGGTATTTGATTTTCACTTAGAGCCCTTTCACACTTACAATCATTGAAATCGCGGTAAAATCGCGCGACTTTGAAGTCGTACAAATGTGAAAGGGACCTTAGTCATTTTTAGCGCTACACATATATATTCCTTTGTTTTTTTTGCTTTTTTTGAATGAGCCGTGTCAGCAGCTACCATCCACACACATTTGGCAGCGCAGGGTATTCACTTTCCTTTGTGTATATATATATATTTGTGTATATATATATATATATATATATATATATATATATATATATATATGTGTGTGTGTGTAGATATACTGTATATATGGCTGGCTCCACTAATCTGGGTCAAAGAAAAGAGGGAAGCTGAAGAAGGTTACAACACTGTTATATTACCATTGCATAATTCATATGTGTTATTGTGGACCCAACCAAGTAGGGGACACAATACTATTACCTTTGTCTGGTGTGCCCAGGGAGGGTTTGAGCCGCTTGAAGGGGGTGAATAAATTAGTGAGTGTAGAACCCAAATTTAACCAGCGGCTCCTGTGGGGGTAGTGCTACACGTGGGGGCTCGTCCAGGATTCTACTTCTCTAAAAAAAAATTCCCCTTAACCACTTGACCACTGGGCACTTAAACCCCCTTCCTAACCAGACCAATTTTCAGCTTTCGGTGCTCTCACAATTTGAATGACAATTACTCAGTCATACAACATTGTACCCATTTGAAATTTTTGTCCTTTTTTTCACAAAATTTGGGCTTTCTTTTGGTGGAATTTGATCACTTCTGGGTTTTTTATTTTTTGCGCTATAAAAGAAAAACGACTGAAAATTCTGTAAAAAAACTAAAAAAAAACTTGTTTCTGTCATATTAGTGGGTTATTTCTCACACACAGCATATGCATACCACAAATTACACCCCAAAACACATTCTGCTATTCCTCCCGAGTATGGCGATACCCCATGTGTGGGACTTTTACACAGTGTGGCCACATACAGAGGCCCAACATGCAGGGAACGCCATCAGGCGTTCTGGAACACCCAGGCCAATTCTGACATTTCTCTCCTACATGGAAAAATCATCATTTATTTGCTAGAAAATTACATAGAACCCCAAAACATTATATATGCTTTTTTAGCAAAGACCCTAGAGAATACAATGGCGGCCGTTACAACTTTTTATCTCGCACGGTATTTTCGCAGAAATTTATTGAACGCGTGTTTTAAAAAAAAACTGTTTTGTGCTTAAAACAAAACAAAACAGTAAAGTTAGCCCGATTTTTTTTCAAAATGTGAAAGATGAAATTACGCCAAGTAAATAGATACCCAACATGTCACACTTCAAAATTGCGCACACTCGTGGAATGGCGCCAAACTTCGCTACTTAAAAATCCCTATAGGCGGTATTGCAGAGTATTGGGGTATTGCAAAGTATCATGCAGGGTATTGGGGTATTGCCGAGTATTGGGGTATTGCCGAGTACTGGGGTATTGCCGAGTACTGGGGTATTGCCGAGTATTGGGGTATTGCCGAGTATTGGGGTATTGTTGAGTACTGGGGCGTTGCTGAGTATTGGGGTATTGTTGGGTACTGGGGTATTGTGGTGTATTGTTGGGTACTGGGGTATTGTTGGGTACTGGGGCATTGCCGAGTACTGGGGTATTGCCGAGTACTGGGGTATTGCCGAGTACTGGGGTATTGCCAAGTACTGGGGTATTGCCGAGTATTGGGGTATTGTCGGGTACTGGGGTATTGTTGGGTACTGGGGTATTGTCGGGTACGGGGGTATTGTGGGGTATTGTGGGGTACTGGGGTATTGTTGGGTACTGGGGTATTGTTGGGTACTGGGGTATTGTGGGGTATTGTTGGGTACTGGGGTATTGTTGGGTACTGGGGTATTGTGGGGTATTGTTGGGTACTGGGGTATTGTTGGGTACTGGGGTATTGTGGGGTATTGTTGGGTACTGGGGTATTGTTGGGTACTGGGGTATTGTTGGGTACTGGGGGATTGTTGGGTACTGGGGGATTGCTGGGTACTGGGGATTGCAGGGTACTGGGGATTGCAGGGTACTGGGGGATTGCAGAGCTGGGATGGATTGAGGGATGGCTGGATCTGTGACTGCATTTGTCACAGATCCAGCCACAGCTCAGCTGCTGACACCCCGCTCCCCCCCCCCTCTCCTCGCACACTGTACAGAGAGGAGAGGGAGGAGATGACGCCGGTTTGTTTACAAGTGATCGCGCCGTCATTTGACGGCGCGATCACGTGGTAAACGGCCGCTATCAGCGGCAATTTACCGTGATCCGTGATGCGCCGGGTGTTCTAGACCCGGCGAGCACGGACACTTTCGCGAGCGCGTCCCAGGGGACGCGCAATCACGGAAGTGCACGACGACGTCCCAGGGACGTCGTGTCAAAGTAACTCCACCGCGCCGTAGCAGTAAAATGCTTATGGCGCGGTGGGGAAGTGGTTAAAGAAAAGAACCTTACACCTGTCAGAACCAGCTATGGATGCTGCTGCCGCATTTAAGTGGTGCGGAGAAGAAAATGTCAACTGGAAGAATGGTCTAGTGGTGGAAATTAAAGGGGAAGCCTGGGCAGAAGATAAATTACTCTCAGCCCTGAAGGTCTTATCTGTAGACAGGAAGCCATGGGTGGTGGACATGCAGGTAAATAACACCAACCCTCACACATATGCCTTATGTGAGTGGAAAAAAGGACTTCCAGATAATTTTAAAGGTGCCAGTATAAAGACAGCAGACCGTGTAGAACTCTTCTTAATCAGTGTTGCTCATCTTACTTTAAAAAAGTAATTGGTTACAGTTACAAATTACTTCTCCGAAAAAGTAATTGCGTTAGTGACTCAGTTACTACATTGAAAAAGTAATTAGTTACTCAGCAAAGTAACTGTTTTTTTTTTTTTAATATTCTACAATGTTTTGTTGAGAATCAGGTGACGGGCGCCTGCCAGGGAGCAGTGAGTTAATACTCCAAGACAAAAGAATGGCAGATCCTTAAGAGAAGAAAACCGGAAACAAATGGTGATCTCGTGTATATCCCAGCCTAGGTGCATCCGTCCCACCATGTATGTGCAGCTAATAGGACTTAAAACCCTTATCCATCTGCTATATATTACATCCAAATTATAAGCTGGATTAAAATGTATGTTCATAATATACATTCCCTTGACGTTTACAGAGTCTGTAATTTAAAATCTTATATTAGGCTTTATTAGAATTTTCTAAAGTTTATTGTTTATTATTTTATTTATCTTATATAAGCTTTATTAGATGCAAGGGATCTGGAATGGGGATGTCATATTTTTCTTTGTTGTCTGATGAAGAGATGAAATCGCTGACCAAAAATAACCTGCTGATCATTGGTCTGTATAGGTGTCCTGCACTTACCATGTTGACCACTAGATATCGCTGTGTACACTGTGTTGTATAGGGAACGTTTGTTCTGTGGAACATTTTGTTCCGGCCATGTGTTCCCCGGATCATTGATCAGGTTGCGCACACAGTGTGTGTGATCGATGCGAGTTGTTCCCCGGTGATAGGTCAGTGTAAGGCGGGTGGGGCTCATTGTATCCAGGGCTCCTTGCGATTGGGATTTTCAGACCGCTGTGACAGGCCATCACAGCGGTCACATGATTCTAAAGCAGATTTCCACCCATATTTATGTTCACAGCAGCGGCATAAGCAATTACTCTGCTGCCATCTAGTGGCGGTAGATGTAATTGCGGTAATGCCGCCCAAGTAATGGGAACTGCATTACCGTGAGGGGAAGAGTAATCAGGTAGATTACTCGTTACCCTCAAAAGGGGCTGCGTTAGGTAACTGCGTTTATTGTAACTCCGTTACTTACAACACTGTTCTTAATACACCCTAAAGAAGAACAAGACGGTCCTACTTCTTCCAGTACATTATCTCCCAAAGGATCTAAAGAGAAGAAGACAGAGGAGTCTGGCCCCACACTACTAAAAACCCTTGGCCCAGAATTATGTGCTGTTTTGGGAGAAGATGTGGCTCAGTGCAAAAAGGACTCCTCAGATTACCTGGTAACAGGATATAGGAAGCTCAGAACCTTCTCAGGGAGACTACCAGTGCCATCCTTGGAGGATGGGTTTGAAGAATGGCTGGATCAAGCCACTCAGGCTCTGGAGGAGTGGGAAGTCCCCGAAAAGCATAAAAGACAAAGAATTTTGGAGAGTCTAAGGGGACCAGCGTTGGAGGCTATATGCAACCTTAAACTTAGCCAAAAAAACTGTGATGCACAGGATTATCTAGGTTTTTTGCAGAATGTGTTTGGGAAAACTGAAAACGCCAGTGAACTCCACTACCAATTAGAACACTCCTTCCAAAAACAGGGAGAGAAGTTATCAGTTTGTTGGGCGCTTAAATAAAATCCTGCATCAGATCCTGTTAAAGAAGGGAATGGATCCAAGGAGAGTGGACGAGGTCCGAGCTCAACAAGTTATAAGGGGAGCCAACCCATGGATCCCATTGCCCTTCAGTTACGAACCCAATCTGGGGGTGGAGTACTGAAATACCCTGATCTGATTCGGATGATCCAACAGGAAGAGGTCCTACTGGAACAAAAGAACAGGTACCAGCTTCCAGAACCCACTGCACAAGTTCGTGTAGTGTCCACAGAAGACAGCGACTCTCAAGTTGAGCTTATGAGAACACAGGTGTCTCAACTCATGGAAATGGTGGTCGCGTTGACCAGTCAATCAGAGGTTATCCCTTACCAAACCCAGAAGGAAGAGCAAGAGAAGCCTGTCTATAGGCAGGGTGATCAACCAAGAAGACACAGAAGATTCATATTCTGTTTCAACTGTGGAGGAGTAGGAGACACAAGGGAAGTTTTCCCCAGCCCAACTAAAGCTAGCAAATGTACAAGCCGGCGGAAAACTTCAGAGGGCCCCGGTGAAGGAGTCAACAGTGTGCCCGCCTAATGTAGACAACTCCAAAGTAACAAAGGAAGCAGGGAAGCTAAGGAAGGTAGGAAAACCTCGCCCAATGCCACTCTATACCTCTTCCCGGCATGGACTGGTGGGAGCGAGAAAAAAGCCATGATAAGAAGGGAGTGAGGGTGCGGGTCACAGAGCAAAAGAGGAAAACTACTGGCCGGGAAGTTTCCTGAGAATTTAGTGGGGCCTTCCCCATTAGTTTCCATCTGACACGTACCTGGGGAATGAGCCTGACGAGCAGAGGGAGACCTCTCGTACCACCCTGGTTCCGGGATCACTGGGGTTGAGACAGTGACCGTAGGAGCACAGTGGGGTATGCGTGCCTGCAGAGTCTCTGAGATTGGAGATGAAAGCGAATGAGAAATACTGGAGTGCTGTAGGTGCGGGTCAGCTGGATGCAGATCATCGGATGCAGGTCAACGGATGCAGGTCAGCAGATGCCGATTAACTGGTTAGCAAGATGCTGGTCAGCAGGATGCAGGTGAGCGGATGCAGGTAAGCGGACGCAGGTCTGCGGATGCAGGTCACCGGATGCAGGTGCGCCTGAGAGCAACGTGCGCATGCAAATACAGGCGACAGCAGGAGAGTCAGACAGGCCAGGTCATACACAGAGGATCAGTACAGGCAAAAAGCAGCAGGCAAGGAATGGTCAGATTTCAGGCTGGATTCGGCAACAGAGGATCAGGCAGACAGGTAAACAGAGCAGGTCAGGACTGGAGATGGCAGCAGAGTCAGAAAGCCAGGTCAGAATGATGCAGGTTCAGGATGAAATGCAGATCAGACAGCAAGATCACAGTGCTGCTGAGGGGTTTAAATAAGGCAGCCTGTACTAATCATTGGAATCAGTCTGCACTGTTAACCCTTAGTTGACAGATCCCTGACACCATCCAAGTAGAGGGTATCTACACCAAGGCCCTACTGGATACCGGAGCTCAAGTGACCCTCCTATGCAGAGACTTTTATGATCGATACCTTTCCCATTTACCCCTCCAAAAATTGGAAGAGCTGGAAATATGGGGTATAGGGACTCAGAGTTTCCCTTACGATGGATATCTACCAATCCGTCTGACCTTCGATCCTTCCGTAGCGGGAGCAGCAGCGACCTTCGACACCTTAGCAGTAGTCTGCCCTCGGCCACCAGGGGCCCACAAGTGCTCCCTCATTATAGGGACAAACACTGATCTAGTTCAGAGGCTTTTGATTCCCCTAGCTGAAGCAGCAGAGGTCCCATCAAAGAAGATCCATCTAATGCTGCGGAGGGTCTACCAGCAGTTAGTAATGGAGAAGAATGTCCCTGAAGAAGGAGTGGAGAAAATTTGGCGGCTGGAGAAGACCGCAAAGGTACTACGGCCTGGAGAGATGACTTGTTTGAAGGCCTCGGTGAAGCTCACCTGGTCTCAGCCAGGCCTGTTTCTTGTCCTTGAGCCTGACTCTGCTGGACACTCAGAAGGAGTAGAAGTGATACCTGAAGTGATCCCGTTGAAAGTGCTGAAGAGAAATCGTGGAGGGTGTCCGTCGGTATTCAGAATACTACTACTAGGGATGAGCTTCGAGTTCGAGTAGAACTCATGTTCGACTCGAACATTGCCTGTTTGCCGAACAGCGAACTATTTGGGGTGTTCGCGGCAAGTTCGTGTGAACTTTAGAACCCTGTTAAAGTCTATGGGACTCGAACAATTGAAATCTAAAGTGCTAATTTTAAAGGCTAATATGCAAGTTATTGTCCTAAAAAATATATTTTCAAAGACTGAGTTCGATGTTGGGTGTGCGAAGTGTGCAACTCACAGGATTCGGCTGAAGGAAGATAAACCCTTCAGGGAACGGGTCTGGGGAGTCCCTCTGACGGATTTGGAAGACCTCAGGGAACAACTAGCTGAAGAGTTGAAGAGGACAGCAACCATCAGAGAGTCCAGGAGCCCTTATGCTTCACCAATAGTGGTAGTGAGGAAGAAGAACGGCTCATTGAGGTTATGCATTGATTACAGAACCCTCTACAAGCGAACCATACCTGATCAGTACACCACACCTCGAAATGAGGACGCCTTACAGAGCCTATCAAGAGCCAAATGGTTCAGCGTGATGGATCTAAAGAGTGGTTATGGTTTCCTCGACAACCAGAGCCTAGTACTTCGTTCCTCCCCTCATCGGAAGTGACAAATAGTGGGACACTTCGACCAGAGGCCCCTGAATGTGTACCTTACAACATATTTACTGATGAGTTAGAGGAGGATGCAGATTTATCATTTATTGAAGATTTCATGGAGGCCTCAAGCCAACCTGACAGGGAATTGACTGATTCAGAAGATATGGAACCTAATGTGTCTGACTCTGAAAACAGTAAAGTTGAACCTATTCTTCCTGAGCCTAATGTGCCTGACTCAGACAACCATGAAATTGAGCCTATTCCTTCTGAGCCTAACGTGCCTAACGTGCCTAACGTGCCTGACTCAGACAACAGTAAAGTTGAACTTTTTCCCCCTGAGCCTAAAATCCCTAATGAACAGAGGGAAAGAAGGATCATCCACCCACCTAAGAGACTGACTTATGATCATTTAGGGGAATGCTCTGAAGAGGCCATCATCACCTCCAAGAGATCCAACTCTTCACTTAAACTTTGGTGGAGGACAGCCCCAGCTCGCCCCCTGGCAAATCCGACCAAGACGCCTCAGTGTTAGTAAACAGCGGACAGAGTAACCTGTCCTTACCTGGAAATTGGTGGGAGGATCCTCTGTCCACTTTGTGTCATAAGATGAGTTGTTTGACTTTGGGTACTGTTAGGCCGCGTACACATGATCGGATATGTCCGCTGAAACTGGTCC
This sequence comes from Rana kukunoris, assembly GCA_029574335.1. Lineage (NCBI taxonomy): Eukaryota > Metazoa > Chordata > Amphibia > Anura > Ranidae > Rana > Rana kukunoris. Next base: position 331,813,834 of record CM056050.1, on the reverse strand, counting down.
GCCGACCAGTTTCAGCAGACATATCCGATCGTGGGTACGACCCAGCGGACAGGTTTTTCCAGCGGACAAATTTCAAAGCATGCTTGGAAATTTGTCCGCTGGAAACCTGTCGGTCGGACATGTCCGCTGGTTAGTACGCCTAACAAGCGGACATAAATCTCCCGCATTCATCGAATGGATTCGACGCATGCGTGGAAGTATTTTACTTCCTGGAGTGGTGACATGGCGGCGTCCGAGGAGACATGTCCGCTGGAAACAGTCCGTCGGACATGTTTCAGCGGACATGTCTCCCCGTGTGTACGCGGCCTCAGAGATAATGCACATAATTTGTTGTCTTACATAGTCTAACCACCTTTTTCTCCGCGTGTATTTACAAAGCATGTATCAGGATACATACTGTTGTCCTCTTTGGGGACCAAAGACTTTGAGTGTGGGAAGTGTGTAGCGGGGTCACACTATCGTGAACTATAGTGATGCAGACCTGAATCCCCACCGGAATTCCAGTTACATTTTTACATATGTGTTTATTTTCCTTTAAAAGCAATGCATTGTGGGACTAGAGGTACCAGGAGAAAAATACTTCATTGACAATTATTAGGAATAGACTACACTTCCCACAATGCCTTGCCCTCCTGGAGCATATGACACCTCCGCACAGCCTTATGGGAGAGGCTATTAAAAGGCGGGAGGAGCTGGCTTCTTTCTCTTGGGACCTGCATTCTTCCCCCTGCGGAGCAGGGGAGAACACTCCAGCTAAGAAGCTAGGCCTGAAGCCTAAGAGGAGATTCATCTGGAGACCAACCGTCCGGAAAGGGACAAGACCAAGTGCCTCCAGCTCATGTTGCCGAGAGACCGGAGAAGACTCGCCAGCTGACGATCGTAACAGTGGAGAGCCGGATACCGGAGATCGTGTGTTACGGAGTGGTGGTTGATTGGCGCGTGTTCGTGAATGACTCAGGCAGACTAGGCCTGCTCGGGTAAGAGGGCACCTGCCCAAGTTTCTCTATTACCCCAGCTTATAAGTTCATAACACTTTATAGGCCGGAGCCTCGTGTTGTTCACTGATTTAGCTGAGAGGCCTAGCATCTGAAAGTTACGCTAGCACAGTTGACTGACCCTGACTGGATGATCGGCCCACGAGCATTCGTATTCATTATACCCCTTTGACTGATTTAAATTTCTTCTTTTGGATTACAATTTAATCAAGTGCACCAACGTTTTCAACATAGACTTCATCCTTGAGAAACAATTCTGAAGCTATTATAACCAGGCCTGGCCAAGGGTTTATTGAAATTGCCCACAAGGTGGAGCTCGCGAGCACAGATTACTTACAGTTATTTATATACTCATTTGGGTGCTGACTACTGCAAGGACGCTTGCATGGTCATTCTAATACAAGTATTCATGTGTATTTAACTTGTTGTTCAACCCCTTTTACTTTTTTTACTATAAAGTAAGTAAAGTTACCCCTTTTACTTTACTATAATAACTGTGTGAGGTGTGTTTACTCATTGGGAGCCACAAGCTGAAGAAGGTTACAACACTGTTATATTACCATTGCATAATTCATATGTGTTATTGTGGACCCAACCAAGTAGGGGACACAATACTATTACCTTTGTCTGGTGTGCCAAGGGAGGTTTCGAGCCGCTTGAAGGGGGTGAATAAATTAGCGAGAGTAGAAACCCAAATTTAACCAGCAGCTCCTGCGGGGGTAGCGCTGCATAACATTCCAAACTTTTGGCTTTAAGAAATGGTTAAAAAAGAAAAAGGAAAAGAAAACTGTAATCAGTTGCAACTGTTTTTGCAGATCAAGCAGAGGAAAAAATATGGCATCACTCAATTCTGAAGAAAATATTATGGAATCACCATGTACTTTGCAGTTCTAAAACAAACATCCTGAAAAATGATGTCATCATCACCAAACATCCTTTCAATTGATGGAATAAGAAAAGTGGCTAAAATCTCAATTAAAAATTGTGCATTTATTGAAGATTTAATGACTGTCATCTCGCCCGTACCTTTACCTGACATGCAACCCCATATCATCAATGATTGTGAAAATGTGCATGTTTTCTTCAGGCGGTCATCTTCATACATTTCATAGAAACAGCACCAAACAAAAGTTCAAGTATCATCAACGTGCTCATTGCAGATTCCTAATTCATCATTGAATATCACTTGTATCCAGTCATCCACAATCCGTGATTGTTTTTCTTTAGCCCACTGTAACCTTGTTTTTTTCTGTTTTAGGTGTTAAAGGGGTGTTCCAGCCCTTTTTAATGTTTATTAAAAGGCAGCAGCTACAAAAAGTGTAGCTGCTGGCTTTTAATAAACAGACACTTACCTTGTCCATGGTTCCAGCGACGCGCCGGCCGGGGCTCCGCTTCTCTCCCCCCCTCCCCAGCCGGCGTCTTCATTACAACTGTGGGCACCCGGCCGTGACAGCCTTCGGCTTCACGGCCGGGCACCCAATGCGCATGCGCGATCGGCACTGCGCATGCGCGGACGGCGCTGCGCCGTTCCATTGGACAGGCGATCGCCTGGGACCTGGACGTGTCCCAGGTGAACGCCTACAGGGAGGGGCTGAAGTTAGGCGATTAAGCTTAATCACCTAACCAGCCCCTCGGCGGAAGGAGGAAGTGGGACAGGAAGTCCCACTCCTCCTAAAGCCCCCACTCCCCCCCAAAAAAAATAACATGCCAAATGTGGCATGTAAGGGGGTGAGGTGTGGGTTAAGCAGAAGTTCCATTTTTGAGTGGAACTCCGCTTTAATGATACAGAACAAAATAGAGACCACAGAAAATTTGACTTTTTAGGCACCGTATCGAAAACACAATATCGTATGTATATGTAAATATTGTCTTTTATTTAAAAAAAAAAAATGTAATCCATGTTTGGCTTTTTTGGCTTTTCTGCATGTAAATCCCATATCCTTTAGCCGACGGAGCGATCACAAGTAAACAAACCGGCGTCATTTGATGACGCCGGTTCCTCCCTCCTCTCTCTGTACCGAGCGGTATAGTGTGAGAGGGGAGCGCGGATTGGCAGCAGCACTGTGGGATGGATCTGTGACTATTGCAGTCACAGATCCATCCATCCCTGCTCAGCCATCCCTGCATTAACCCCTGCAATACTGTGCATTAACCCCTGCAATACTCTTCCTTCCCTGCGCCATACTCTGCAATACCCCCTGCGCCATACTCTGCAATACCCCCTGCGCCATACTCTACAATACCCCCTGTGCCATACTCTGCAATACCCCCTGCGCCATACCCTGCAGTACCCCCGCACAATACCCTGCAGTACCCACGCACAATACTCTGCAGTACCCACGCACAATACTCTGCAATACCCCCGCACAATACTCTGCAGTACCCCCGCACAATACTCTGCAGTACCCCCGGCACAATACTCTGCAGTACCCCCGGCACAATACTCTGCAATACCCTCGGCACAATACTCTGCAGTACCCCCTGCGCAATACCCCGGCACAATACTCTGCAATACCCCCGGCACAATACTCTGCAATACCCCCGGCGCAATACTCTGCAATATCCCCGGCGCAATACTCTGCAATACCCCCGCGCAATACTCTGCAATACTCCCCGCGCAATACTCCCCGCGCAATACTCCCCACGCAATACTCCCTGCGGAATACTCTGCAATCGTTTTTTTTTCAGGCTTCTCAGGCTAGAGGTGAGATGTGGGGTCTTATTGACCCCATATCTCACTGTAAAGAGGAGCTGTCATGCCATATTCCTATTACAAGGGATGTTTACATTCCTTGTAATAGGAATAAAAGTAATCAAAACATTTATTTTTGGGGAAAAACTAGTCAAACTAAAATAAATAAAGTAAAATGAACAATAAAAAAAATAATAATTACAGCGCCTGTGTGTTCAAACCACACATGTGAGGTATCCCTGCGAACATTAGAGCGAGAGCAATCATTTTGGCCCTAGACCTTCTCTCCAACTAAAAAGATGTAACCAGTAAAAACATTTAAAGCGTCGCCTATGGGGAATTTTAAGTAGCGAAGTTTGGCTCCATTCCACAAGCGTGTGCAATATTGAAGGGTGACATGTTGGGCATCTATTTACTCGGCGTAACTTCATCTTTCATATTATGCAAAAACATTGGGCTAACTTTACTGTTTTGTTTTTTAAAGCACAAAACTGTTTTATTTCCAAAAAAACGCGTTAGAAAAATTGCTGTGCAAATACCATGCGCGATAAAAAAGTTGCAACAACCACCATTGTATTCTCTACAGTCTTTGCTAAAAAAACATATATAATGTTTTGGGGTTCTATGTAATTTTCTAGCAAATAAATGATGATTTTTACATGTAGGAGAGAAATGTCAGAATTGGTCTGGGTGCTCCAGAACGCCTGATGGTGCTCCCTGAATGTTGGGCCTCTGTATTTGGCCACGCTGTGTAAAAGTCTCACACATGTGGTATCGCCATACTCGAGAGGAATAGCAGAATGTGTTTTGGGGTGTAATTTGTGGTATGCATATGCTGTGTGTGAGAAATAACCCGCTAATATTAAAATTTTGTAGAAAAAAATAAAAATAAAAAAAATCTTGATTTTGCAAAGAATTGTGGGAAAAAATGACAACTTCAAAAAACTCACAATGCCTCTTTCTAAATACCTTGGAATGTCTTCTTTCCAAAAAGGGGTCATTTGGGGGGTACCGTATTTATCTGCGTATAACGCGCACTTTTTTCCTCTGAAAACAAAGGATAAACAGTGCCTGCGCGTTATACGCCGATATCATGTTTCACCAGCAGGGGGCGCGGATAGTCTGTGTTTTACAATGGTAAAACGAAGCTTGTAAATGTTTCTATAGCTCAGTTTTTTTCAGGTTTCCCTCCTCCTCCTCTGAGTGTGGCTTTGATTGGAGGAGAGAAGTCACATGCCCATCAGAGGAGGGCAGTCATGTGACCCCAGGTCAGTGAAAAAAAAAATGGAGCTATTTAGGTAAATGCAAGCTTCGTTTCGTTTTGCAATAGACACAGGAGGAGCAGTGTGGTAGGGGCTGACAGTGTTTTTTTTTTTTTTTTTACTTAACTGTAGAGAATGCTGGCAGCACTGTCCCAGGAGACTGGGGGTCTCTTGGGAGTGCAGGGGGGGGGGGTATAATGGATTGGGGGCTGTATACTGGGGAGGGGGAATGTATAATGGATGGGGGATGTATGATGGATGAGGGCTGTATACTGGGAAAGGGGGCTGTATAATTGATGGGGGGCTGTGTACTGGATGTGGGAATGTATAATGGAGGGGGTGTATAATGGAGGGGGGATGTGTACTAGATGGGGGGGATGTATAATGAAGGGGGATGTGAACTGGATGGGGGAGGCTGTGTACTGTAAAGGGTCCTGAGAAAACATTTTTTCCCTAAACTCCCCTTTTAAAATTGGGGTGCGTGTTATACGCCGGTGCGTGTTATACGCCGATAAATACGGGTATTTGTACTTTTCTGGCATGTTAGGCTGTCAGTACATCAGATGTGATCAAATTGATACATTTTCAGTAATTGGTACCATAGCTTGTAGACCCTATAACCTTCACCCAGACTAAATAATATCCAATTTTATTTGTTTTGTTACCAAAGATATGTAGCAGTATACATTTTAGGCCAAATTTATAAAGAAAAATTACTTTTTTGCTAAATTTTATAATAGAAATTAAGAAAAATTCATTTTTTTACAAAATTTTTGTTCTTTTTTCATTTCTAGCGGAAAAAATTAAAACCGCAGAGGTGATCAAATACCACCAAAAGAAAGCTCTATTTGTGGGAAAAAAAGGACAAAAATGTAATTTGGTTACAGTGTTGTATGACTTATGAGTTATTGTCATTCAAACTGTGAGAGCACCGAAAGCTGAAAATGTGTCTGGTTATTAAGGGGGTTTAAGTACCCAGTGGTCAAGTGGTTAAAGACCAATTAAAAAATGGCAATTTTCTTGTCATGAAAACGGTCGTGTGTACGCGGCATTACAGATCGGTCACAGACATTGACTTCAGTTTTTGACCATTTGTTCCTCATTTATTTTGTTGTGCATTCTCTGTTTTTAAGGCTGAAGCCCCGTACACACGGCCGAGGTTCTCGGCAGAAACCAGCGAGAACCTCGCTGGGAGCCGCATTCTGCCGAGAACCTCGGCCGTGTGTACGCTCTCGGCGAGCCCCGCCCGTCGGGAAACCCGTCGAGCAAAAAGAGAGCAGGTTTTCTATTTGCTCGACGGCCCGTCGGGATGAATGGCTGGTTGCCTTTCCCGAAGGGCGGGTCGCCGATTCTGACGGCCGGCAGAGAACCTCGACGGGCGGAATGATGTGTTCCGCCAGTCGAGGTTCTCTGCCGTGTGTACAGGGCCATACTGTCTTCCTTGGTCTACCAGTACGTTTCCCTTTAACAACCTTCTTGTTTGATTTGTTCTAAGAAAAACGACTTTATTTCTTGCTGAACTCCTTTTGTTGTCTATTGTCTTGCTTGCCCATGTTAACTTTTTTTAATGTTGGTAGAACTATTTGTTTACTTCACAGAACATAGAAGTTATGCTAAGTCAACAGTCCTGCAAGACTCTGTTGCCCTTCTACTAACTAAACTTAAGATACAGTATGTAATCAAAAATACTAAAAATGTGTAAATATAAAAAAATTGTCATTTAAATGTAGTTGCACACAATTTTTTATATTGTGTGAGTTGAGGTTTAGTAGGACTATAAAAGATTATTAAAGACAGGAGGGACAATAGGACAGAATAAAGAAAAGCAAAAAGCAATTCTGTGTGGGTCACAGCAAACAGTGGGCATGGTCAGATGGCATTTGGAGTGGTTTAAAGGGTAATAATTAAATTACATTACATATGTTTCCGCATGCAAAAATAATATAATGTCTGTGGATATATTAGCTTTATAAAAATTTGTTGATAATATTGAGATTTGTGACATCATGAGACTGGATTCTGGGAGACAAAAAATAGACAGATCGATAGATAGATGAAAAATAACAGACATTGAGAGATAGATTTAATACTTTAGATTACAGGTAACATGGTGAATATTTTAGCAATTGTGATATTTATTTAATAATGTAGAACAAATCATATTATATTATATCCTTAGTATATGGCCAGCTGACAGGAATCAAATACAAGGGCTGTACCGAAACAAAATTCAAAACTGGGCATAACATTTTTTTTAACTTTCATAGGTCATTCAAATTTCACATTGCTCTTTCTCTATGCAAAGCTATTCAACATAGTTTATATCACAAGCAATGCATTTACATTATCTTTGAAACCAACTCTTGAATTATTTTGGAAAGTATTTGGGTGTGCACTGTTGTACCAACTTCTTCATAGCCACGTCTACCTTGCATGTGTCATTAAACCAATGTCCCCAAAGACTGACCTTCATTGGACCGAGCAACTGGAAGTTGGATAGTACTTAATATGGGCTGTACGATGGATGGGGGACCACTGGCCGGCCAAATTTACTTACTGGCTTATTTATTGCCAGAAATGTGTGGGCTTGTGCATTTCCATTTGTGTAGATGGATCATTTTTAGACTCTTGTTTAGTCTCTTCCTCCTAATGGCTTCGCTACACTTCTTAACCACTTAAGACCCGGACCAATATGCTGCCAAATGACCAAAGGGGTTTTTGCGATTCGGCACTGCGTCGCTTTAACAGACAATTGCGCGGTCGTGCGACGTGGCTCCCAAACAAAATTCACGTCCTTTTCTTCCCACAAATAGAGCTTTCTTTTGGTGGTATTTGATCGCCTCTGCGATTTTTATTTTTTGCGCTATGTACAAAAATAGAGCGAAATTTTTGAAAAAAAAACAATATTTTTTACTTTTTGTTATAAGAAAAATCAAATAAACTAAATTTTAGTCAAACATTTAGGCCAAAATTTATTTAGCCACATGTCTTTAGTAAAAAAAAAATCGCAATAAAAAAAAAATTAGCTACCTAGCGGGAACAGCGACACTAATACAGCGATCAGAAAAATTATCGCTTAGTGACGCTGGCAATAGGGAGTGAAAGGGTTAACTAGGGCAGTGATCAAGGGGTTAAAACTTTATTAGGGCTATCCTGAACCTAACACTAACTGACTTTTACACTGCCTGTCACACTGACACTAAATACAGTAATCATACATGTATGATTACTGCATTCAGTGACACTGTGACAGGGGGGAGGGGGGGGCGATCGCGGGGGTTAAATGTGTTTTTTGTGTAGTATAGGTGTAGTGTAGTGTTGTGCAGACTTACTTGTATTGTGATCTCTCCTCAGCGGTGGTTGAAAAAACCACCGAGGGAGAGATCACGTCGCTTCCTCCTTCCTGTGTTTACACAGGAGGAGGAAGTGCACTGCAGAGGGAGCGCGCGCATTGGCTGAGAGCGATCCGGAGGGGGCGGACAAAAACGAATAGCCGCCCCCTCTTGTCGGATCGCTCCTGCAGCCGCGCGGACCGCCGCATGTACGGAGGGGGGGTCTGATCGGACCCCCGATCCCCCCCCAAGGCACCAACGTATATATACGTTGATGTGCCTGTCGGTGCCATTCTGCCGACGTAAATGTACATGTACAATGGTTAAAGTGTTACTAAACTCAGGACCCTGCATTCATTATATCTGGTTTCTCACAGTATACTGAACATAAAAATGCAATTTTTTTTAGTAACTATAAACTGATATACATGTTCTCATCAGCAGTTAGAGCAGTCTTGTGACTTCTATGAGTGTCTAGTTAAAGCTTGTAGAAGGCGTTTTCATTCTTCTCTGATTGTCCTATTAAGGCTGCAGGACTCCTGACCATCTGTCTGGGTGGTGCCAATTGGCCCTGTGCTGACCACATGCATCCTTCCAAGAAAAAAAACTCACTAACAATATACACCAAACTGAGCATGTGCAGAGTGCCCCCAAGGCCCTGTCTTATTAAGAGATGGATTGGGGCAGTGGAAGAAGGGGAAGATCAGAGGAGCCATGAACAAACCACCTTTTAACACAATGTGGAGGATTAACCCCTTAGGTTCCACAATGAGTATAGGAAGCATACTTTACTGCATACACAGATTTTACTGCTGTGGTTTTAGTAACACTTTAAGTGTTTAACACTTTTATGTGCCACTCACTGGTCATGGAACAGCCACATTTCAGAAAATATTCCAGAATATCACAAAAACAGTCACAGCGATTTTCTGTGCTGATTACTGTCTCTTGAAACTCTTATGTCTCGTACACACGATCATTTTTCGGCATGAAAAAAAACGACGTTTAAAATGATCGTGTGTGGGCTTCACATAATTTTTCATCTTCTGAATTTTTTTTTCGAGCATGCTGCATTTTTTAACGTCGTTTTTAAAAATGGGTGTATCTTTATTATCCAGAAACTAAGAATCAATCCTTGAAATTAAGTCGCACATCCTCCCCAACCCCTTGCCTTTTTATTTTAAAAAACGATACACGCGATCATTTTTCGGCATGGAAAAAAACTTTGTTTTTCAGCATGTAGAAAAACTAAGTTTTTCCAACTTCATCATTAAAAACGATGTTGCCCACACACCATCGTTTTTAAAAAATGATGAGCAAAGCGCGGTGACGTACAACACGTACGACGGCACTCTAAAGGGGAAGTTCCATTCAAGCTCCTGTCTCATAACTTGCTTTTGAGCATGCGCCGGTTTAAAATGTTGTTTTTAACGTCGTTTTAGCCCACACACGATCATTTTTTACAAGCCAAAAAACTACATATTTCATCCCCTGTCACCAGACTGGCAAAATAGTGTCTTTTACTTGCCTTCAAACACTTCCAGAATATCAATCTGAATTTGAGAGATGAGTTTAACAATGGCACAAATGCATCGCTTGTCATTTAGACTATGTTGAGTAGTACATTTGTATAGAGTTAGTCTACCAACAAGTTAAGTTTGAATGACCAGCGTGGCTTGTGAATGCGCAATGTGTGCCCGGCTGTGAAGCCACAGCCAGGCACCCACAGTCTCAATGCCGGGGCCGCAGAGAGGAGGGGGAGACGAGCGGGGCTTCGTACGCCCGCATCGCTGGAACCTGGGACAGGTAAGTGTCTGATTAATAACTTTTTGTAACACTTTTTGTAGCTTCTGACTTTTATATTGGAGTAACTCCACTTTAATAAAAAAGTCATGCCTACTTTTGCATCACTTATGGTACAGCCCCAGTGATTTGTTAAATTTCCGAAAATCAGTAGGTTGAATTTTCTGTCTCCTTTTTAGCCACAAGGAAAATGTTGGCCAAGCTGTCAGCAGTGTCAACATGAGCTGTTCTCTCTGGGATTGTCAATATTTCAATGCTTTGTATTGTGCACCCAGCCTGGGTGATCGCACCCCTCACAGCATCTTCATCTAGTGAAAGACATGAGAACGCCTTCTGCTGTACCATGTAGTAGGTGTTCCCCAGGGCTCCGATAAGAACCAGGTGTCCTCCTGGTCTAAGCAGTCTTGTGATATTCTGAATAGAGCAGCGATAAGACTCCAGGTCTTTACAGGCCGTCTCCAAGCAAAAAGAGGTGATCAGGCAGTCTGCAGCGGGGACCTCTATGGGATCCAGTGGATTACTCATGGTCACATCACACTTCAGAACCTTTTGTATTCTGGACCGCAGCTTGTTCTGCTTTTCTTCCCACGTGTCCCTGCTTTAAATATGAAATAGTAAACTAGATGAATCTTTTAATTACTTTTTTATACTGGACCTGGATTACAGCATACTAAATTACATGTCAGTGTAGCTCTTCCAGGTATTTATCACCTTTAAAGAGACCACAGTATTCCCCCTGACAATGCCTTTATCTGTTTTGGTCACCAGAAGGATGAAATCATCTTTGTTCAGCTATCAGTCAGGGTCTCCATCTACTTCCTGAACTGAGATTTTGTTTTAGAGACAACATAATCACCTAAACCCTGGTGGCTGGTCAGTTCACAAGGTGTGTCAAAAAAGACCCACTTTAAGGTTTTTAGAACTGGTAAAGTGTGAAAGGGGGGACTTCATAAATTGCAAGTGGTTGTTCCTCTGTTAGGGAGGATATAACAGAACTGGATCTTTAAGACACTAGGCTATATATACAATCATGTGAAAAAAGTAGGAAGAAAAAAATGGCTGCACACTACAGGAACGATCCAATGATTTCATTCCAAAAATAGCAAATGACAGCCAACAAAGACACCCAGGAGGGTTGATCATCGGTGGCAAGCCGTGGCTTGCACCCAGCGCATATGGACTGTAGAGATTGCTCACCTGGAGCGGCGTCTTGCTTGTTTGAAAAAGAAAGTAACCCCCATGGAAATTGTTGACTTTTTCTACGTATTTGAACAGGTAAACATTAGATTTTAATTTAAATAGTGTCTGCAGATAGTGGCAATACTGTATGTATGATCCAGTTTTACACTTTTACATTTATCATCACTTCATATCCATAAAATTTAAATCCAGGATTCCAGATTAGGTACCAATAATTGGAACCTCATGAGCAAGAGCCAAAGACATCCCCCTTGCTCTCACTACCCAAATCCAGCAAGCTTGCCATCCCTGCTGTGCACCCAGCCCCATAAGAAGATTAACCCTGTGCCTGCCAGCCCTGCCATATGCCATCCTGTGAGCAGATTAACCCTTTTCCTGCCAGCCCTGCCATCCCGTGAGCAGGTTAACCGTTGGTCTGCCAGACCTGCTGTGTAACATTCTGTAAGCGGAATGACCCTTTGCCTGCCAGCCCTGTCATGTGCCATCCTGTTGATCGGAAAAAACATATGCCTGCCAGCCCTACTGTGTGCCATCCTGTGAGCGAAAAAACCCTTTGCCTGCCAGCCATACCATGTGCCATCCTGTGAGCAGATTAGCTGTGTGCCCGAAATATTTCCCTGTGTCAAGGGCTTAATCCCTGTTGTATTCAACCATTTTATGCCAATGCTGTGTGCCTGGAGTGTTGCCCTGTGCCAAGGACTTAATCCATGTTGTGCTGAACCACTATCCACTCTTGCTGTGTGCCCAAAATGTTGCCCTGTGCCAAAGGCTTAATCCCTGTTGTACTCAACCACTATCTGCCCCTGCTGTGTGCCTGGAGTGTTGCCCTGTGCCAAAGACTTATTCCATGTTGTGCTGAACCACTTTCCCCCCCTGCTGTGTGCCCAGAAGGTAATCCTGTGCTAAGGACTTGTCCCTTGTGCTATGGACTCTGCAGCCACCATGCTCATCTGCCCTGTCTCTTTTGCTAGCTTTTAATCTTACAGTAAAAACTCTTGCTCTCCATGTGTGTCCTGTCCCACCCAGGCCGCGTACACACGAGGAGACATGTCCGATGAAAACGGTCCGCGGACCGCTTTCATCGGACATGTCTCCGGGGATCTTTTGGTCTGATGGTGTGTACACACGATCAAACTAAAATCCCCACGGCAGACAGCGCGGTGACGTGGCGGTGATGTTGACACCGCGAAGTCCGCAAACCAGGAAGTAAAATGCTTCCACGAATGCGTCATATCCATTCGACGCATGCGGACCAGTTTCAGCGGACATGTTCGATCGTGTGTACGTGGCCCCACACTTCCATCACAGGTATCAACTAATTGGCGAAAAGTGAATGTGGTACCAATATTTGAAAGAGGGCCAAGATACTGTATATACCTGGAAACTACAGATTAGTCAGCCTAACATATGAATGGAGAGAAGCTCCTCTCCATTCATAAACTGAAGCATCATAATCACAGGTTATGATGCTCAGTTATGTGAATGGACAGAGTCAGTGATCACTGACTCTGTTCATTCAGAAAAGGTAGGAGCCGGGTTTAGCGCCTCCTACCTCCGACAGATTGAGGGGGGAGAGCGGCACGGGGTGGACAAGACGGCCTGGGGGGGAGCTGCACGGAGGGGGACAAAACGGCATGGGGGGGAGAGCTGCACGGAGGGGGACAAGACAGCACGGGGGAGAGCGGCATGGGGGGGAGAGCTGCACGGGGGGAAGGGCGGCAGGGGCGAGAGCGGCACAGGGGAGAGCGGCACTGGGGAACAAGACGGCACGAGGGAGAGCTGTATGGGGAGAGCGACACAGGGGAACAAGACGGCACAGGGTCAGAGCTGTACGGGGGAGAGCGACACGGGGGAACAAGACAGCACGGGGGAACAAGACGGCATGGGGGGAACAAGACGTCACAGGGGGAGAGCGGCACGGAGGGGGAGAAGACAACACGGAGAAGACTAGTAACTCCCCCCACTACCCGATACCTGACTGCCCAGGTATCATGTAAAGTATTGGACCATTTCCCCCAAATACAGGTACTTGGGAAATGCTCGGTATCGGTATCGGGACATCCCTACCTATAACACAGCATTATCGGCAATTTTTAAGCTGTTTCGGCATTTCGCCAAACAGCTGTTTTTGGCCGATATGTATCGGCCACCGATATATTGGTGCATCCCTAGTCAAAGCCCTGATTTGATTTCCATTGAAATTTTGTAGGGGTATTTTCCAATGGGTAGTTCATACAAGAAAACACACAAACAGCTTGCAACTGAAAGAATTGTGTATGAAAAAAGTTCAGTCGATGTCAGAGACTAGCGGGCAGTTATACAGAATATAATTTATGCTACAGAGGGCAATACCAGTTTTTGTTGTCAAGGGTATACTTATTACACAATCAATTGATATTCTTGTTAATACATTATTGACTATGCAATTTTTTTACTTTTTTTATTCAAGTGTATTACATTGATCAGTAGGCACTGTTTAAATGAAAATCAAATTTTTGTCTGTAAATATATGTTGAAATAGTCAACAAGTTCCATGGGGTAGACTTAGAGCCGGTTCACACAGGGGCGACTCGTCATGTGACTTAGCTGCCTGACAAGTCGCTCTCCATTCTGTACTATGGAACTGTTCTAATAGGAGCGACTCAAGTCGCTCCAACTTAGAAAAAGGTTCCTGTACTACTTCAGGCGTCGTGTGCAAATCGCCTTGCCAAGTCGTTTGGCAGTCGTACTGCCCCAGTATGAATCGGCTGTTATTGTATTTTGTTTTTACATTATTGTACAAAAGCTCTTGTTAGGATAACATTACGTACTTCTTTCCTTCAATCTCACAGACAGTCTTCACAATTTCTGACCAATCAAAAGCCTCTGGGTCATTTTTCAGCCACTTCTCAAGCTCGTTTCGGTTCTGGTCTGTAAAATCTGAAGCTATAATGTATGGAAAAGATTCACAAGCAGATAGAAGTGTGTAGATGGTGGGTCCAGTGCCAATGTCAATTAGAACATCTCCTCTGATCCCTCCTGCAATAGAAGATAATGTCTGAATTGCAAACAAAACAAACTATGGGAAAATAAATAAAAACGTGTTTTAATAAAGCGTTTATGACAACACCCGTTTGGAATAACAATGCTAGCAGCAACCCCTGGATGTATTAGTTTTAGGAAAACACAAATTCTTTTGCCAATATTGAAATGTACATTAGGACTGAAATCTAAAATACAAAGATATACAAAATAGGTGTGTAGCGCTACCCCTGAAGAAGCCACTTGGTAATTTGGGTTCCCTGTTCTGCACTTTGACTCCAAAAAACAACCTCAGCCCTTCTGGCACACTTGGATGAGTCACAGTTACTCCAGGCTCTTATAGGAACACAAGTGTGAATACCTTTAACTCGACTGTGAATTAGTATCAGGAAACGGACACAAGACTGTTTAGTGGTAAATTAAAGGACTGGCCCCGTCCCCTAACCAAGAAGCAGGTCAGAGCGTTTTTGGGCATAGTTGGCTATTATAGGAGATTTGTTCCCAACTTTGCCACTATTGCTGCACCGCTGACCGACCTGACCAAAGGCAGAAAGTCAGTGATGATTAAGTGGAACGCCGAGGCCGAGACAGCTTTTCAAAAGCTTAAGACAGCTTTGTGCCAAGATCCGGTGCTTGTAGCTCCAGATTTTACAAAAGATTTTGTAGTGCAGACAGATGCTTCAAGTGAAGGGTTGGGAGCGGTCCTGTCTCAGAAAATCAATGGAGAAGAGCACCCTGTGGTTTTTCTTAGTAGGAAGCTGACGGCAGCTGAGAGAAACTATGCGGTGGTGGAGCGGGAGTGTCTGGCCATCAAGTGGGCTTTGGACTCCCTACGATATTTCCTCCTGGGCAGGAAGTTTTGCTTGGTGTCAGACCACGCTCCCCTTACCTGGATGAGACAGAATAAGCACACCAATGCCAGGGTAACAAGGTGGTTCCTTTCTCTCCAGGAGTTCAATTTTGTGGTAGAGCACAGACCCAGGAGACAGCATCAGAATGCCGATGCCCTCTCCCGAGTCCATTGTATGGTGTCTACTGGTGCCTCCAACACCTCTGCGTTGCGGCAGAGGGGGGGGGGATATGTACAGGATGCCGGGGTTGGGTCCTGGACGGGTGCTATACGGCACCACTATTTGGACTTTGGTCCATCTAAATAGAGGTAGAAGGTTCAGGGGGTTACCCAAAAGTGGGTGAAAAGTTCCAGGCAGGCGCTAATTCAGAGAGGACTGGCTCGCAGTCTTCTCTATCTTAATAAAGTAGTTTGGGGCCTGGAATTTTGGAGGAGCCAAACGTCCCTGGGATAGGCCTCAGGCTCTGGTCTAGCAGCCCCGGGCATCACTACACATGCCGTCTAGGTAGCACAGAAACCCGATCTCCTGACCTCACCCAAATAAATAGGCTCTCCCAGCAGGCCAAGGGACCTAAGAAAATCCCTGCCCATTGGCACCACATTCATTCCTAATCTTTCCTTGCAATGTACTTTCTTATCTAATGCCACCAGATACTCGGCCATCTAGTGACAGAAGAGAGAAGTGCAGCAATTTTAGAATCAGGGTGAAATCAGCTGACCTATCAATTGGCCAAGGCAACTATCACTTGGCAAATAAATTTACTAGCAACCCTGCTTAAACATCAGGGTGTTACATAGGTAATTGCAGTTAGCCTTCCTGCCTGTAGGGGGATGACACTTTTAAATAAAGGACCTGGCATAATTTTGGCACACTTCTGATGTGCCCCCTCTGCGCATTCCTCAAGAGTTGTGCCTTACTTATACAGAAGGTGTATTACTGATCAGATCACAAGGTGAAAACATAGGGATAAAAGCCAAAGGCCTCGTACACACGTCCGAGAATCTCGTCAGGAGATTCTTGGCAAGAAACTCTTGCCGCCGGAGTGTACTGACTTTGCGGTTCACTTGAAAGGAAAGAACGCGGTGACGTCATCGCGTATGACGAGCATGCGCTTGTCACATTCAATGCCGTCGCTGCCATCTTGTTTCACCCTACCTATGCCGTGGAAGCTACCACGCATGCGTCAAACTCATTTCGAGCATGCGCGGGTTTCCACAGCAACAGATAAATATACACACTCTTGGGTTTCTCGTCGGGAAACAGGCCCACAAGAATTTCAACGAGAAAAAAGAGAGCAGGTTCTCTTTTTTTTCTTGTCGAGATTCTGGCCAGATTTCCAGACGAGAAACCTGAATGCCTCGTGCACACGAACGGCAATCTCGGCAAGAAGCAGACGAGAAACCCGGTCGTGTGTACAAGGCCAAAGAAAAGAATACTGATTCAGCCACCGCATCTAATGGATGGTAAGTGGCAATATATTGGGTTAGTTTGCAATATATTCAAAATATTGGGTTTACTACCACTTCAACATCTATACAGTCCTTAAAGATCTAGATAACATCATTATTTTCTCCAGGAGCTTTAAGGATCATATTCAACACCTAGATCAAGTCTTCACCCGACTGGCAAAGTACAGACTTAACCCAGAACCACATTTCAGGCTGTGAAAGATTGACCAGTTCCACAAACAGTAACTCCGCTCCTTATTAGGACTAGTGGAGTATTATCAGCAGTTTATCCCTCAGTTCGCCCACATTTCTGCACCCCTTACACAAGTACTTTCTGGACATTCCACTCAACACAAAAGCAAGCTTTCATACAAGCTCAATAGCATGGTGCTGAAACAGAGGCTTTTCCGGCGCCTTTAAGAAAGTCTAACACTGCTCCCCTCCTAGCAAATGCAGACTGCTCTAAGCCCTTTTAAGTATACAGTACACTTGTAGGCAGGTAGCCTACTGTATATTTACTTAGCAACTGGCTGCCTAGGTCAGGGGAAAATTTACCAAATGTGTTAAAGGGGTTTCTCTGGGTTCCAGCCTCCATCCCGTGTTCTATAAAGGGAAGATGTCTGTACCCTGAGGGGGACACAGTTAAGTATACAGTCACACAGAGACTTGGTGGGACCTGTGGTATACTTTGGAGCGCTTGCAGCAGAGGAAGCTGTAAACAAAGTTGTGATTGTCCAGGACAGAGGCTTTTGGAGGGGACTACAGGTTGGCCTCTTGCATAGGTATGCACAGCCTATTACATTAGGGAGTGCACCCCAAAGCTCAAACAAACATTTATATACAGTATATATATATATGTAGGGCAATAGACAGTGTCAGTAGAACAGTTGATGGTGTCAGTGGGCAGGGACTGTTGTCAGTAATTTATTTTTATTTTATTTTATTATTACTTTTTGCAATTTTATTTGTTTTATTATTTTTTATTTTATTTTTACAATTTTTTAAGAACACCATTGGGGGGCTTTGGTGAGATATCAAGGTCCTAAACAGACCCCTTATATCTCACTTTTGAGTCCCCTTCTCTGCAGCCAAGCAGCAGGAGGAGGAATCTGTGCAGCACAGGGTGATTAGGGTGTACCTGGCACACCCTGTGCGCATGCCTATGGCCTCTTGCCTACTGACTATGGGTCCTGGCTTTTGAGGGAGCTCAATTCTTTGGAAATTGTACTGGGGAGTAGGTGCTGAATGTTCTGGGTGGGCACCGAGTTACCTATGCTTGTCTAGGTGACTATTTAGCTTACTGTTTAATTAGATTACTGTTAATGTTTATGTAGCAGTGCACCAGTAGGAGCCGCTAAGTGATGTGGCCCACCTGTCACCTATTATTAAGGTGAACCAAAAAATCTGCTACTTAGCGCCCCCCCCTGAGCCCCCGTTTACTTAACTGAGCCCTTGAAAGTCCTGCATCGAGAACGCGCTTGCTTCTTGGCTCTTCTCGGCCCGCTCTTCATTGGATAGATTGATAGCAGCGCAGGCATTGGCTCACGCTGCTGTCAATCAACTCCATTAACGCGAGGGCCGGGGGCGTGGCCGAGTGCTGTAGTCGGCGGCTATGGACGCGAGATACAGGACTTGGGAGCACGCCCGCAAGGTAACCCCCTTGGGAGAGGACTTCCCGGGGGGTTACCAGATGCGGGGAGGAGCCGAGACAGCCGCCGAGGGACCCCAGAAGACGTGGATCCGGGCCACTCTGTGCAAAATGAGCTGCACAGTGGAGGTAAGTATAACGTGTTTGTTATCTTTTTTTAAACAAACTCATACAACCCCTTTAACAATTTTAAAAACATAATTTGTGCACTTATATTGATGTATCTGGAGATTATACCAATTAGTTTTCTTTTGGCACAACCACTTCCTGACCAAGGTTGTTCATTGCAGGTTCACAAGTGATTTTTTTTAATTAGGGCTGGTGAGTTAAATTATAAATGGGTACAATACCCCTGGTTAGTTAGCTCTCCACAAATCTGTGGCAGATATACTGATCAGCCATAACATTAAAGATACCTACAGGTAAAGTGAATCACATTGATTGTCTTATTACAATGGCGTCTGAAAGTCATTGGGATATATTGGGTAACAAGTGAATATATTGTCCATGAAGTCAATGTTTTAAAAGCAGAAAAAATGGGCATTTTTATGAGTGTGCGTAGCTGCAGACTGGTCAGGGTGCCCATGCTGGCTTGCGTGCACAGCCTATAGAACCTACAATGGGCACATGAGCATCAGAACTAGACCACAAAGCAGGGTGGATAAAAATCAATGATTTAAAAAAAAAAAAAAAAACATTTTTATTTTGATAAAATTAATTTTAATAAAATGCTTTTGGAGTAAAAATCTAAATGTACCCAGGGTCGGCTAATATGCTTACAATTTAGAGACATTTTCTGTGTTGTTAATATGGGGTTGGCTCCCTCTAGTGTTTGCTTGACTCTATATCACGTACCTTACCAGAGGCCGAAGTGCTGAGAGGGCTTCCCGTACGACCAAGTGCAGAACGCCCCCTGGAGGTGACACAGGGGGTGCTCGGCCCAAAGATGCAAGGGTTGCCAGCTGCGACTTGCTGAGTGATGTTGGGGATCAGCTGTACGCCAGGATACGTAGTCAGGCAGAGGGTACCACGGAAGTACCAGATGAAGTAGACTGGCAGGAAAACCCAGGGGCGGAGTCAGGAGCCAAGCCGGTAGTCATGTACAGGAAGCAGGAAGTGACTGGAACAGGTCAGAAGGCAAGCTGAGGTCATCTACTGGAACAAGCAGACCGGGACAGGACAAAAGGATAAGCCGAGAGACAAGCCAGGGGTCATGCACGGAGAAGTCTGGTCAGGCAAGCCGAGTTGTCAACAGGAACACCGAGAAACAGGAACAAGGAACTTAGGATCACACCAAGGGCTGAAGATCATGCAGCAGTTGGTCACTGCTGCAGCAAGCCTTTAATAGGGCACTGACACCAGGAGTCCCGCCCGCATTGCATGCGTACTGGCGTGCGCGCATGCGTAGTGAAGAATATTGAATTCACAGAGTTGTTGCTCGTGTGCGCTGGTGTGCACGCGCATGCGCATCGTGCTCGTTGGTCCGTGCAGAACAGGTCTGTTAGTTCTTCCACATTTGGTTCTCTGACACTCTGTGTGAATTTTCTTTTCTTCCTGTGTGAGGATGTAGACGAAAGCATTATGGGATGTATAGTTCAGAATGCTAAAGTGACTCTGCCAGCAGGACTGATCTGAACTACAAGGAACAGAATTCTGAGTGAACAGAACAGACTTCTGGTAGAGGATATAAAAAGAGCAGGCTCTCTGGACACCTAGATCAGCCTCTCTGGACACCGTTTTGACTCTTCCAGCAGGAGGTCTGTTCGACAGGGAGTTTTCTGACGATTTGTGGCTTATACAGCGGGAAAGCCCTGACAACTATCCCAAAGGGAACTCTGCAGACAGTATCGCTTCTTCAGTGCAATGGACCAGAGGGTTTTCCAGGTCATCCAGAGGCACCTGCAATTCTGATTCCAGTGAGCTGCAGTGTGGCGCGGTCCACATTATCCAGATTAAAGTCACAGAAAGAGAGTTCTGGCTGGAGTCTTACCAACTGCACCGTTATCTAATCCATCTGAGATCCAGAGTGGTGAGCCCATGTTATAGTTAAGGACACTGCTGTTAACTATCACCCACACAGTTTAGCTGTTAGTACTTGTAGTCCAACAGAAGTTGAATCCTACTTCATAATGGACACAGCAAGCAGATACATATGCTCAGTATACATTACTAGTTTCAGTAATCACCTTAGATGACATATTTTTGATGATAATAGAAAGAAATTATAATACTGCAAGGGTACATTACAGCTTTGCTAATTTTTCTGTACCTTGTCATTTTGGATTACTTTATTTACAACATAAAGAGGCTAGCTGAAGGTATCTGGATTTCAAGGAATACCCTTTTCACCCTTTTATCATCTCTTTCCCTCATCAGCCTTTACTGCATTAAACTGCTAAGGGGAGCCATCCTATTGAATATAATCTTGTTTATACTGTTTTTCCATATTGTGTAGGATTTGCTGGCCTGTGAGTTGAGGAGGAAGAAGGGAGAGGTATGACACATACAATATAGTGCCAGGTTTCTACACTCCTGTTAACCTGTTCACATAGGTTCCTGTGATGGAGTTAATATTTGTGTTTATTCACAATTAGGGGAATGTTACACCAATATATTGCATTTATTTGATACGTTTTGAAATAAAGGGCAGTGTATACAGGAGTGTTTCCATTACTGACAAAGTTGATATATACATGTATCTTGTGTTTTGATAATACAGTAAAGATATTTGAACTGTTTCCTTAACCACTTCAGGTCCACTTCATTGTCGAAAGACGTCAACAGCGCAGACCTGAGGCGCCGGGGTCACGTCTTTGGACGTCAATGTTGTTATATTCCCCACGCGCGCCACTGGGTGGCGCGCAGCGGGGAAAAACAGTGCCGTCGCATCGCCGAGGATTCGATGCGTGTACCCGGCGGCCGCGGTGTCCGTCAGGTACACGCGATCGGTGGTGACAGAGCAGGGACGTGGAGCTCTGTATGTAAACACAGAGCTCCACGTCCTGTCAGGGATAGAGGAGACCGATCTGTGTCTCTTGTGCATAGGGACACAGCATCGGTCACCTCCCCCAGTCACCCCCTCCCCCCACACAGTTAAAACACACCCAGGATATACATTTAACCCCTTCCTCACCCCTTAGTGTTAACCCCTTCAATGCCAGTCACATTTATACAGTAATTAGTGCATATTTATAGCACTGGTCACTGTATAAATGTGAATGGCGCCAAAAATGTGTCAAAAGTGTCCGATGTGTCCGCCGTAATGTCGCAGTCCCAATAAAAATCGCAGATCGCCGCCATTACTAGTAAAAAAAAAATATAAAATAAAAATCATAATTCTGTCCCCTATTTTGTAGGCGCTATAACTTTTGCGCAAAGCAGTCGCTTATTGCGATTTTTTTTTTTTTACAAAAATACGTAGAAGAATACATATCGGCCTTAACTGAGAAAAAAAAAAAAGTTTTTTTTTAAAAAAAATTGGGATATTTATTATAGCAACAAGTAAAATATATATATATATATATATATATATATATATATATATATATATATATATATATATATATATATAATATATATTGTTGCTCTTTTTTTGTTTATAACGCAAAAAATAAAAACCGCACGGGCGATCAAATACCACCAAAAGAAAGCTCTATTTGTGGGGAAAAAAAGGACGCCAATTTTGTTTGGGAGCCACGTCGCACGACCGTGCAAATGTCAGTTAAACTGACGCAGTGCCGGAAGCTGAAATTTCGCCTGGGCACGAAGGGGGTTTATGTGCCCAGTAAGCAAGTGGTTAACACTGGGTGAGTCTCTATTTACTACCACAGCTGGCAACATAATGGAACCCAGGGTGTCAGAGGTCAGGGAGGATTTGCAGAGTCAAGGTAATCAGTGGGGTACAGAGTCTATTAGCAGCCCTTTTGGGGGTACCGCTGCACAAAGATACATTAATTATTCAGTTTGTTCTGCATGAAATAGATTAGTTGTGTAGCATGAGGCTGTATATTTTTGGTAAATGAATTCAATGAATCCAGGCTCTGCAAGCTGAGATAACATGCACTGAATTTATGGCATTCACACAATTTCACAGTAACCATGAGATAAGATGCACTGGCAATGTTATTATTTTATTAAATAAAAGAGTAGTTCTCCAAC
Source organism: Rana kukunoris (assembly GCA_029574335.1). NCBI lineage: Eukaryota > Metazoa > Chordata > Amphibia > Anura > Ranidae > Rana > Rana kukunoris. The sequence continues at coordinate 331,791,424 of CM056050.1, read as the reverse complement.
TATGTGTGATTAACCTATTAACCTAAAATCAGTTCTGCTATCGCTGTTTACTAAACCTGACAGCTTATTATTCTAAATAGAAAACTTTAATTTTGTTTGCAAATATTAAAGATTCGAATTACCAGCAAGAATCCTTACATTTAATGAGCACCAGCCATTTCAGATTAATCATGGCAGCGCCTGTTAGCGGGCATCCACTCACCTGCTGCCGCCACATCTCTCACCTTATTGTGTCACTGCCGCATCACCAGCCATCCCATTAAAGTGAATGGGACTGTTGGTGAGTCAACAGGGGGTCAGAGGAGGAGCCACTGCGGGACAGAGATGACAGTTGCTCTTTAAAAATTATGATTTAAATTGGGGTTGTCCCGATACCGATACTAGTATCGGTATCGGGACCGATACCAAGCATTTGCGCCAGTATTTGTACTCGCACAAATGCTGCCGATGCTTCACCCAATTCTTTTTTTTTTCTTTTTTTTTTTGTGTAGAGTGGCCGGAGAGGGATGAAGAAGTCAGTGGCTGGGGAGGGCAGGAGGAGTCAGTGGCTGGGGAGGGCGGGAGAAGGCGGGGGAGTGTGGGCAGAGTCTGGCTTGAGAGGGCGTACAGAGTCAGTTTCTATCGTGCAATTTCCGGAGCCTGAAGTCAGTTGATATACTTACATTTGTGCAGACTGAATGTCCAAATTTCCTGTGAGGCTTACAGTAGATCTGGGCACTTTACTGATACTACAGTTGTTAAGCTGGTAAAACACTGAATTTTTACAAGTTCTCTTGGAGTTTGGCTAGAGAGGGCGGGCACAGTCAGTGGAAGGAGTCGGCAGGCGGAGAGCGAGTCCTCACCTGCAGTGTAACTTAGTAAACTGGCAGGGGTGTAGAGCGCAGCCGTATCAGGATCGGTGACCGCTGCTGTCATATTCGGTCGCTGTCAGCGGCTGAACGTCCCTACGCCCATCTTGGTACACCCTGCACTCGGCTGCAGTAAGCAGCAGCAGCAGCAGCAGCAGCAGACATCTTGTTACACCCAGTCAAGCTATATGGGGTGTAACAAGATGTCTGCTGCTGCTTACTGCAGCCGAGTGCAGGGTGTACCAAGATGGGCGTTGCAGCATAGTTTTTTTTTTTTTTTATAAATTCTGTGTTATTTTTCGCAGCATTTCAGTGCCATTAACCGGTGCCCACAAGTGCCACCTATCAGTGCCACCTATCAGTGCTATAAGTGCCTACAAGTGCCCCCTTTCAGTGCTATCAGTGCCCATAGGTGCCACCTATCACTATGTAGCGCCCCCCCCCCTATTTGGTGGGGCATTACGCTAAAGTTAGTGGGGAATGGGAGAGTTAAGTTGATCCCACTCACAAATTGGTTACGTTTAGGCAGCTGTCAGTTTAGAACTGCTTTCTAGGCCAGTCTGCATGCTAGGGGAGGTGTTTTTACCCCTGGGTGACAGTTGGCGCTGGAAGGGGTTCTGACAGACCCACTTTCTCCCAGCAGCCAATCACGCCAGAGAGTAGGACGTTCTATGCGGGGCCCGCATTCCAGGTGCGGCATCCACCTTCAGGGTACGCGCATCCATGGGCCCCGCCATCGAGGCCTGCCTGGCCGAAGCTGTGCACCAAGCGGAGCTTCATCCTAACGTTGAGAGGGGCCCCAGCGGCTTGCTGGGTCCCAGATCCTAAGCTGGGAGCTGTACGGTGGGTAATTGGCTCTGGAGACCCAAAGGCAGAGCTTGTCCGCAAGACCTAGGCGAACCACCGGGGATCCAGTCATCACTACATGACAGGTACACTTCAACTGTCCTTTGATGACCCTAGAGCAGGGGTCTCCAAACTGCGGCCCGAGGGCCAGATGTGGCCCTTTGCTAGCCTTTATCTGGCCCTCGGGCACTATCCCTCTCACTGATATGAGGTACTATTCCTTCCACTGACACCAACAAGGAGGCACTATTTCTTCAACTGATACCAATGATGGAATACTATTCCTCCTACTAATAGGGTCACTATCCCTCCTCCTACTGACCACCAACCCTGAGGCCATATTTATTCTCACTAATGCCAAGCTCAGGACATTTTCTGCCCCCGCTGGCCACAGTCTGGCCCTTCTAAAGTCTGAAAGACAATAAACTGGCCCTTCGTTTGAACAGTTTGGAGACCCCTGCCCTAGAGAAGTGATTTACTGGGAGGATCCATTAGTTCTACCCCTTTGAAAAGTATGGAAATTCCTCAGGCCTGTGGCAGAGGCCCTAATTCCTCCCAGTGACTATTGCAAGTGACCTTTCGGCTGCCAGGCCCAAGTTAAACGCCTGTCCGGGGCACTTCACTCACTCTGACGGGAGTGACGACGTTTAAGTGTGACTATGCTGAGAGCAAGCTGCTCTCTATAATATCCAAGGCCTGATACTGCAGTTTTCTTCCACTCATCAACCTTTCTCTATAGTGTGCCATGTTGATGTTGGCCATGTTGGGCCTTGGAATAAAGCTTTGAAAACGTGACCTGATGTCTGGACACTCGCTTTATTCACTTTCTACAAGTATTCACCTCTAGACAAATGTAATTGGTAACTTAATATGCCGACCCCCGAAATCAACCAGCGGCTCCTTCGGGGGTGAGCGCTACAAGTACATTCAGTGCCATCTATCAGTGCCATCTATCAGTGCCATCTATCAGTGCCCATAGGTGCCACCTATCAGTGCCAGCCACCTGTCAGTGCTACCTATTAGTGCCCATCAGCACCAGTCAGTGCCCATAAGTGCTGCCTATCAGTGCCTCCTATAAGTCTCCATCTGTCAAACTGTCACACGACACGAGTACTTGGGGAAAAAAGTATCGTACTTGTACTCGGTCTTAAAAAAGTGGTATCAGGACAACCCTAATTTAAATCAAGCCTTTTTATTAGTGATTAAACCTGAGTAGAATATTGGCGATGAATAGAAATCCATGTAATAACGTAAAAAAAAAGGATAAAATAGGTTTGATTCTTATCCAGGAGCAATCAACTCTTTTTTTCTCAATATGAACAGCCCAGCAAATGAAACCCAAAGCCCAGCAGAATTAAAAAAATTAAAATAAATTGCAGATAAAAAATAAAACACAGAAATGTTAGCATTGCTAAATATTAACCATTGAGATGTATGAAATGAGTACTAACATTTTAAGATATAATAATAAATATTATTCATAGAGGTAGGGTTGTCCCGATACCGAGCATTTGCGCGAGTGCTGGCGGAGAAACGGGCGGAGTATGGGCAGAGAGCGAGGCAGAGCGGAGTGTGGGTGGAGAGATGGGCAGAGAGTGGGGCGGAGTGTAGGCAGAGAGCGGTGCAGAGTGTGGGCAGAGAGCCGGGGGCAGAGAGCAGAGCCGAGAGCAGAGAAGTCCTCAGGCGGGTAAGAAAACATTCAATTGTGACATGCACGATTGCATGGCAGACTTGAATTTCTTCCTCACTCGTTAGGATTTACGATCCAATGTTTTACTTGCTTGTCTTTCTGCTGGTTATGGTCACCCTGGAATTGTGCTCCATCTCTTGCCTGTTTTTTTTCGATGCTGTGGGGGGGGGGGGGGGTTTGTTAAGTTGAGAATGGTACAGGGGGAGGAGAGAGCCAGGGGGCTGCCTTTCTCCTATCAATAAGAACTAACTCCTTAATAGACCAATGTGACGGGGCATTCTTCCCACTGACCACCAATGTAAGAGGCATTCTTCTCCCTGACCACCAATGTAAGAGGCATTCTTCTCCCTGACCAGGCACCAATGTAAGGGGCATTCTTCCCACTGATCAACAATGTAAGGGGCATTCTTCCCACTGACCAACAATGTAAGGGGCATTCTTCCCACTGACCACCAATGCAAGAGGCATTCTTCTCCCTGACCAGGCACCAATGCAAGAGGCATTCTTCTCCCTGACCAGGCACCAATGCAAGAGGAATTCTTCTCCCTGACCAGGCACCAATGCAAGATGCATTCTTCTCCCTGACCAGGCACCAATGTAAGGGGCATTCTTCCCACTGACCAACAATGTAAGGGGCATTCTTCCCACTGACCAACAATGTAAGGGGCATTCTTCCCACTGACCACCAATGCAAGAGGCATTCTTCTCCCTGACCAGGCACCAATGCAAGAGGCATTCTTCTCCCTGACCAGGCACCAATGCAAGAGGCATTCTTCTCCCTGACCAGGCACCAATGTAAGGGGCATTGTTCCCACTGACCACCAATGTAAGGGGCATTCTTCTCCCAGACCACCAATGTAAGGGGCATTCTTCTCACTGACCACCGCTCCAATGTAAGGGGCATTCTTCCCACTGACCTTAAAAAAAAGTATCGGTAATCGGTATCGGCGAGTACATGGAAAAAGTATCGGTACTTGTACTCGGTCCTAAAAAAGTGGTATCGGGACAACCCTACATAGAGCAGTAGAACCATAATAATATTGGAACTGTAATAAATAATGGATCTCAATGGTAGAGTGAATACATACCTGGCCCAAAAGTTTGATACAGTTTTTTTAGTCGAAATTTTAGTATGTCATCTCTTTGGGATCCAAGAGTGCAGAAGGAAGTCAAATACGCCTTAGAGTCAAAGCTGGACAGATATGATTCCCCTCCGGTAAAATCCATCTCATTGAATAGGGAGACTGCAAACATAATTGTAAAAGACAACAATTGTTTTAGCGTTGGCAGTAAAGTATACGGGTAAAGATAAACTCATAGTAAATGATTGCTAGAACTTTTTACTAGTACATTTCTTATTAACTTATTAATATGTGAAAAGTTATGATGTGATATTCGCATCTCCTGTCCTTGTTCTATCTATAATTTCCTCTCCTTATGGAGCTCTCTAAAAGTGCCTATGTTTATATGAGTGTAGCACTACCCCCGTAAGAGTCACTGGTTTTAACTGGTTCTCCCCCAAACAGACACCCAGCAGGTACAATGATTAAAGGAATTTATTTAATTTTTTTATTTTTATTTAAGCATCATTAAAATCACTTTAAAAAATTCCTTTAAATATTGTACCTGCAGTGCTGGGTGTCTATAGTTTGCCTGTGAAAACATCTTTAACCACTTTAGCCCCAGACCATTTTGCTGTCAAATGACCAGAGCACTTTTTGTGATTCGGCACTGCGTCCATTTAACTGACAATTGCGCGGTTGTGCGACGTGGCTCCCAAACAAACTTGGCGTCCTTTTTTCCCTACAAATAGAGCTTTCTTTTGGTGGTATTTGATCATCTCTGCGGTTTTTATTTTTTGCGCTATAAACAAAAATAGAGCGACAATTTTGAAAAAAATTCAATATTTTTTACTTTTTGCTATAATTAATATATAGCCCCCAAAAATATATTAAAAAAAAAACATTTGTTTTCCTCAGTTTAGGCCGATACGTATTCTTCTACATATTTTTTCGTTAGAAAAAAATCGCAATAAGCATTTATTGATTGGTTTGCGCAAAAGTTATAGCGTTTACAAAAAAAGGGGTGGTTTTATGACATTTTTATTAATATTTTTAATTTTTTTAATATTTTTTTTTTACTAGTAATGGTGGCGATCAGCATTTTTTCTCAGTACTGCGACATTGTTGCGAGCACTTCGGACACTTTTGACACATTTTAGGGGCCATTGGCATTTTTATAGCGATCAATGCTATAAAAAATGCATTGTATTACTATAAAAATGCCATTGGCAGTGAAGGGGTTAGCACTAGGGGGCAGGGAAGGGGTTAAGCGTGTTCCTGGGTGTGTTCTAACTGTATGGGGGGGTGGCCTCACTAGGGGAAATCACTGATCTTCTGTTCATACATTGTATGAACAGAAGATCAGCGTTTCCCCCACTGTCAGGACCGGGAGCTATGTGTTTACACACATAGCTCCCGGTCCCCGCTCTGAAACGAGCAATCGCGTGTCCCCGGCGGCGATCGTACCTGCTGGGCCTGCGCGCGGGACTCGGGGGCGAGCGGGGACGCGCACACGCCCCCTAGCGGCCGCTTTAGAGCGGACGTATAGCTACGGGCGCTTTCGCCCAGCAATGCCACCGTCCTGCAGTAATATGACGGTGGGCGGTCGGCAAGTAGTTAAGAACCCGAGTCTTGCCCGAGGGAACATGTATCAATCGAAAAAAGTTTTAAAAACGGTCGTTTTTTCAGGACTCCTGAAAAAACGACCGTTTTTAAAACTTTTTTTCCCATTGATACATGTTCCCTCGGGCAAGACCTGGGTTCTCAAAGACATTTTCACAGGCAAACTATAGACACCCAGCAGGTACAATATTTAAAGGAATCTTTCATTTTTTTTATTTAAACATTATTAAAATCACTGCTCCAATGGGCAGTGATTTTAATGATGCTTAAATTAAAAAAAATAAAATAAATAAAATTCCTTGAAATATTGTACCTGTTGGGTGTCTATACGTGTGATAACCTCTTTAAATAGCACAATCACCTGCCTGCCAGTAAATTAGGAAGAACTGATCTATCTAAGCTATACAGTGTATAAATATATGTACAACTCCTAGGGATGTATATACAGTATATTCTATACACACTGTAAATTAAGCTAAACTGACTAGCCTGCCTGCCTGCCTGCTCTATCTAGCTATAGAAAAAGACAATCTCTCTGTCTCTCTGACTGCTCTCATTAACAAGCCGGAACACACTACACAAGGCCGCCCAGCAGGGGCGTGTGCTAAAGCCCTGAGCCATAATTGGCCAAAGCCACCCAGGCTTTGGCCAATTATGGCTCTTCGTTTTTTGCGAGCTGTGATTGGCCAAGCATGCGGGACATACAGCATGCTTGGCCAATCATCAGCGCGCAATGCCGCAGTGAATTATGGGCCGTTTTGCGTCACTCGAATTTGGAGCAAACGACCGCTTTTGTTCGAATTTCGTCGAACATACGAACAGAGAATGTTCGAGTCGAACATACGTTCGTATTGGACGCGAAGCTCATCCCTAGTTCCCGCAGATCGAGGTCAATGTTCTGCAGCTGACCGTTGGAACACTTATTCCAGCACTCGGCTCTACTCAACAGTAGCACTGCTGGGCAGTGCGATCTCATGCCCCAACAGGAAGTGCATACTAGTCCCGGTGCTTCATCACATATAGCGGCCCATCACATATGGCTACACGAACAAAACACTGGCAATTACATCACCCCACAACGGTGTGAGTAGGCTCCAGCTCAGGCAGGAAATCTCACTTTGCAACCATGTTTGCTGACACAGCTGTGATCATGCCCAGTTACCGGTTAGGCCTCGTACACACGAGCGGATATGTCCGCTGAAAGCGGTCCGATGGACCGTTTCAGCAGACATCTCCGATCGTGTGTATGGGCTAGCGGACAGATTTGTCCACCCGACAGATTTCAAAGCATGCTTTGAAATCTATCGGGTGGGAATGTGTCCGCCCGACATGTCTGCTGGTTAGTACACTTACCAGCAGACATGTCGTCCCGCACCGCCGCCGTGCCGCCGCCGAATGGATTCGGCGCATGCGCGGAAGTGTTTTACTTCCTGGTGCAGTGACGTGGCGGCGTCAACGTCACCGCCACGTCACCGCGCCATCCGCCGGCGGGGAATTTGATACGATGGTGTGTACACGCCATCGGACCAAACTCCAGATCGGACATATCCGATGGAAACGGTCCGCGGACCGTTTTCATCGGATATGTCCGATCGTGTGTACAAGGCCTTAGGGACACCAATCACTCTGCAGCAGTGCTGATTGCACTACCAGATCATGCCCAGCTGGTGACACAGGGAGACAGCCTTTTGTGCCTTTAGCTCTGTGTGTTAATGTGTGGCTCTAAAGAGAACATAAGAGAGTTTAAATCTCTATTCCCATAAGTCAAATTTTACATGGCAGTGTCTGATCTTTACCTGCTGGAAAGGGTGGGACCATCCTAATATTTAATTGAAATCCCAGCGTCAGACTCTTCCAGACTAAATCCCAGAGCCCAGTGCCAGAACAAGTATTGGGCTCCACTAATTCCCCTGCTCTGATAGGGCTTAGACCCTACTGCACTGAAGCCGGCTTCTCTCCCTCCGGCTACTCTTCAGGGGAATCAGATCACATTGTCTGCATGCAGTGCCCCCTTCTCCTGCTGCTCTAATTTGAGCCCCCTTGCTTGACCTCCCTGTGTGCCCTTGCAGCTCTGCCAGCTCTCCTCCCTCCCGCTGACTGCAGCTCTCCTCCCTCCCGCTGACTGCAGCTGCTGCAGGGCACAGGAGGAGAGGATCAGGTTAAGGATCAAGAGCGTGGGCCGGTAAATATATTACAATGCTGTGAAAAAGTATTTGCCCCCTTTCTGATTTTTTTTATTTTTATTTTTGCATATTTGTCACACTTAAATGACTCATCAAACAAATATTATTACACAAAGATAACCCAAGTAAATACAAAATGCAGTTTTTAAAGGATGGTTTAAATTCATAAGGCAAAAAAGCTGTCCAAACCTGCCTGGCTTTATGTGAAAAAGTAATTGTCCCCTAAACCCAAAACTGGTTGTGCCACCCTTGGCGGCAACAACTGCAATCAAGCGTTTGCGATAACTGGCAATGAGTCTTTCACATTGCCGTGGAGCAATTTTGGCCCACTCTTCAGTGCAGAATTGTTTTAATTTAGTCACATTGGAAGGTTTTTCAGCACGAACAGTCTGTGTAAGGTCAGGATACAGCATCTCAATTGGCTTTAAAGTGGTTGTAAACCCTTACAAACCACTTTTTGCTACAGGCAAGCCTATAATAAGGCATTATCTGCAGCTCCCTCGCGCATGTGCAGAAGTGATGTCACGCGGCTCCGGCCAATCACAGAGCCGGAGTCCGCGGGCCCAGAAGGAAGAGGGGCGAGAAAAAGGACGCAGCCTGTACAGGGGACAGCGCTGGATTTGTTTGCAGGTAAGTGTCACATAATGGGCTAGTATCCGATGCACACTAGCCCATTATGCCTTTATTTTGCAGGTTTTGCAGTGATAAAAAGAGGAAGTAAATCCCATCAGGGTTTACTTCCTCTTTAAGTCCGGGCTTTGACTAGGCCACTCCAAAACCTACATTTTGCTTTGTTTCAACCATTTGAAGGTGGACTTGCTGTTGTGTTTCAGGTCTTTGTTCTGCTGCAAGTGTACTTGAGCTTGAGGTCACGACCTGATGGCGGACATTCTCCTTAAGGATTTTCTGGTAGAGTTCAGAATTCCTGGTTCCAGGAATTATGGCAAGTCGTCCAGGTCCTGAAGCTGCAAAGCAGCTCCAGACCATCATGCTTCCACCACCATGTCTGACTGTTGGTATGATGTTCTTGTTATGAATGCTGTATTTGTTTTATGGCAGATGTAACGGGACACACACCTTCCAAAAAGTTAAATATTTGTCTCATCAGTCCACAGATAATTTGCATAAAAGTCTTGGGGATAATCATGATGTTTTTTGGTAAATGTGAGATGAGCCTTTGTGTTCTTTTTGGTCAGCAGTGGCTTTGGCCTTGGAACTCTCCCATGGGGGCCATTTTTACCCAGTCTCTTTTTATTGTTAAAGGGGTTGTAAAGGTTTGTTTTTTATTTTCTAAATAGGTTCCTTTAAGCTAGTGCATTGTTGGTTAACTTACCCTTTCCTTCGATTTCCCTTCTAAATGATTTTTTTCTTTGACTGAATTTCTCACTTCCTGTTTCTCCTCAGTAAGCTTTCCACCACCAACATCCAAGCGGTGGATAGTCAGCCAGAACAGCTTACTGAACAGCTTACTGAAGAGGAAAAGGAAGTGAGAAATTCAGACAAAGAAAACAAAGAAAAAAACATTTAGAAGGGAAATCGAAGTAAAAGGTAAGTGAACCAACGATGCGCTAGCTTAAAGGAACCTTTTTAGAAAATAAAAAACAAACCTTTGAAACCCTGTTAAATCGTGAACACTGATCTTACCTGAGGCAAGTAAGCCCTTTAGTTCTTTAGATGTTGTTCTGGGTTCTTTTATCACCTCCAGGATTAGTCATCGTTGTGCTCTTGGAGTCCTTTTGGTTGGCCGGCCACTCCTGGGAAGATTGACCACTGTTCCATGTTTTCTCCATTTGTGGATAATGGCTCTCAATGTGGTTAGCTGACATCCCAAATCAAGTTATTGACATGTATTAATCTGGAAAGGATTCCAGACTGATACATGTCAATAACTTTGTTTCTCATCTGTTCTTGAATTTCTTTAGATCACGGCGTGATGTGTTGCTTTTTAAGATCTTTTAGCATGCTTCACTTTGTCAGACAGCTTCTATTTCAGTGATTTTTTTTTTGATTCAACAGGTCTGGCAGTAATCAGGCCTGGGTGTGGCAGGTGAAATTTAACTAAGCTTTCCAAAAAGAAATTAGTTTAATCACAGTTGATCCATAATTCAGCATGGAAGGGGGCAATTACATTTTAGCAGCACTGTATATTATGAGTTGCCACCTCATCCCTTTAAAACCAAACACATATTAATTACACAGGTTCTGTGGCTAATTCAGGTGGTAATTAAACTCACTTAGTGCTTTACCTGCATTAAATTAGCCTCAGAACCTGTGTAATTCATATGTGTTTGGGTTTAAAGGGATGAGGTGGCAACCCTACTGTATATTCACTTGCCTCTTGTTTTTCTGAACAAAGAAAACACAGTGAGTGATCAGTACAGATTGCTCCTGTGTCTATTCATTGCTGAAGCAGAGTAAACTGTGCTTACTATGCTTCAGTTTGTGAATGAAGAGGAAGCTGATCAGCATAGAGCACTTCCTATTTATTTACTGTCCAGTTCAGCTGAGACAGCAGAGAAAGCACTGGGGAGTGAGACATCAAAAGGTCTGTTTAAATCCATACTATTTCACTAAAGCCCCCAGGGCTGATAAAAATGCAAAAAATAAATAAAAAAAACGTTAAAAAATATTTAAACAAACAAATAATTATAGTTTGGTATCTGAGGAGCGATTGGCATTAAGAGCATTTGACAGGTGATAAGGAGGCATTGTACCATCCCGGCCATCATAATTTAACCACAACACTTTTAAACCACACCAACTTTTTGCTGTGACGCACAATGTGTGCCACAGGTGGCTTCACCCCCCAATTATTAAGTAAAAAGCATACACTTAGAGAATTTAGAGTATTAAAACGAGCAAAAAGTCCTTGGTTAACATTTGTTTCCAACCAACAAGATGGCCGCAGTCACCACATATAGTGTTGTGACGTCAGATCTCCGGGCTCCACCCTACGTGGCGTTTCATCCAATAAACGTTGTCAGGGGCATGATTAGGAGATCGTCACTTCCTCTATATATAGGCAGGATGGCAAAATAGAAACGCCTCCTCCTCCTTGTGTTTCAAGTCTTAATGTCAGCTGCCAGGAAATGTAACCACATCCACCGGAGGTGATGTTACATCACAACCGGAAGTGAGCAACAACTGTGTGAATGAAAACAATCCAGCCATACAAAGGAAATAACAAACAGAAACAAAAAAAAAAACTTTACTGTTCTGATTTCTAGAACTGGGCTTGAAGATAGAAAACCGGGCCATATGGAAACAAAATGATTATATATATATATATATATATATATATATATATATATATATATATATTGTAATGTTGGGGGTTGTTAACTCTCGTGGTATAAGCGTTTCAGTGATCCACGCCAGTCAGGAACTGTCTTTAAGGGCTTGTTGGCCCACTTTTATTAAAAAGGCAAAAATAAACAAAAGTCCAAACATAGGTTTCCCACGCAGGGGTTTTCACTATCCACACAAAAAATGATAGCTTCAGCCTCATGGCTTATATGTGTAAAGAAAATACCGAGCCACCTGGCTCTTCTCAGCAGTAGCCCAACTGCTTAGGCTCCAGCATGGAACCTTCCTGACTCCTGTCAGCAACCTCACTCAGGTCTCTGGGGTTTCTCACAGTGCAGCCTGCACTCTCCAGCTTATTCCATACACACCTGCACTCTCTGGGGTTCTCCCTTGTAAGCCTGATCTCCTCGGAAGGGTGGAGCCCAGAATGCTGGTCCTGAGTTTCCTATCGGGCCCACACACACCTGCATAATCTGTGTGCTGATCCATCTGAAAATATGGACCCAGGACTGGGGATTTCATCCCACCCAGATCTCTTTAAAATCCCCGGGCTCCAGGTCCCAAAGCGTACTTCATTACAAATTGAGGGAACTGAAATGCCAGTTTCCTCTGAAACCAGTAAATACTTGGAGCCCCTCAACCCGACCGGTTGAGAACCCTGGGTCACCACACCCCTGGGGTACCACACTACTACATACCTCCCCCCCTTGTTTTGATCCGGAGGGAGAAACATCTGCATCCACCATAACGGTTGGGACACCTCTGTGTTGGCCATCAGCCACGTAGGCTCAACCTTTTTTCCGGGTGTGTTTCCAGGTAAGTCCCAGCTTGGATCTTAACAGGGTCCTATAAGTTTGTATACTCTGCCTTCCCACTCTTCTCTTGGGGTACCTGAGCATACACTCCTCTCTTGGGGGAACTCTGCCTTCCCTGATCCTACCTTTCAGCTTAGGGAAGCAAGTTTTATCTTTCACCACAGGTCTTTCAGGTTCAAGAACCTCTCTGGTTACTAGTGTTGAGCGGAATACGCCATATTCGATTTCGCGATATTGCGCGAATATATAGAAGAATATTCGCGAATATTCGCTAATATCGAATATTCGTGATATTTTATCCAAAAAAAAAGAATATTCGGCAAAAGGAATATTGCGCGATTATCTTCTCCGCCCTTCTTTTGCATCAGAGCCAATAAGAATAACTCGAATATTCGGCAAAAGGAATATTGCGCGATTATCTTCTCCGCCCTTCTTTTGCATCAGAGCCAATCAGAATAACTTGAATATTCGGCAAAAGGAATATCGCGCAATATTCCTTTTGCCGAATATTCGAGTTATTCTGATTGGCTCTGATGCAAAAGAAGGGCGGAGAATATAATCGCGCAATATTCCGTTTGTCGAATATTCGAGTTATTCTGATTGGCTCTGATGCAAAAGAAGGGCCGAGTAGCTGATGCGATTCTTTTATGTTGCCGAAAATTCGCAATGCGAATTTTCGGCAACATAAAAGAATCGCATCAGCTACTCGGCCCAGGGTCTCTCTCTAATCATAGCAGCAATGCTTTTAGACGTCGATGGAGATCACTAGGATGTGATCTGTTTTAAAAATAAATTTGAAAAAATACGAATATTCGCCATAGCGAATATTCGCCGCAGTATTCGAGTTATTCGCGAATACTCGAATATGCAATATTCGTAGCGAATATTCGCAATGCGAATATTCACAATGCGAATATTCGTGAGCAACACTACTGGTTACCCACGGCAACCACATCACTTTTAACAGCACCACTCATTAGCCAATCAGACATTTCAATGTCACCCAGTCCAACACAATCAGTGTCATCCATCTCAGTGTTTGTTAGAACTAGACCCGAGGAGGGAACACACACAGGTAAGTGACTACAACCCACTGGTCCATAGCAAATCTCCACCTCACCTGTTGTCCAACACTCCATGGGCAACTGATCTAACAAATGACACTGATCCACGCATAAACTACTTCCTTCTGATGTACACCTTACATTGTTGCAGAAACCAACATTAGTAATTCTCACAGCGTCTCCGGGGACTTTAAGTTGTACCTCTTTCTGAGTGTTAGAAAGCATCTCTGCTAGTGCTGCGTCTATTCTGGGCCCTTCCTTCTCATGAGGTTCAGCTGGTGAGACAGTATCTGCGCCCTCCACTGACCTCTGCTCAGCTGCACCTTGGACCACAACAGCAGGGATGTTTCCAGTCACTACACCAGCCGGAGAGACCTTTGATGTCTCCAACAGTTCTGAGCGCCTTCCATACCATTTAGTAACTGTGGGGCACCCTCTTAGAGAACCTCAGGACTATTTGCCACATTGTTAATAAGCATTGGACCCACCAATACAACTCTTGTTCAAAGTTTCCCTGCACAGCCTGCCCCACCTATTGGTACCTATTGGTACTACGCAGCACAACCTGGTCCATCTGCGGTGAAGACACCCAAGTGTACAGTGAGTGCGTTTTTACCATCTCCAACATTTCTAATAAAGTTTGTGTCATCTCTATGCAACCCATGTCTAAATACCAGACCTTTCTAGGGACCTTTTTCCTGTCCAAGACATGGAGGGGCTCATCCACTGCAAGTTGAAAGGTTGAGACACATGAAGAGACCACCACCTCCTTGGAGGTACCCATCATCACTGCCTGTTGCTCCCCTGGGGCGCTGTCAGACACGTCATGTCTCACACTTTTCCCTTCTGCACCAATGTCAATGAGCCTCTGCAGGTCATTACAAGTCACCTTGGTCACCCCTAGTTCAACTTTCCCAGTACTCTGCTGGATTATAGCAGGCGCATGCACAGTCCCCATGTCCATTTGAATCTTTAACCTTGCTGTCAGCTGGGCTTCCCCATATGCCATCCCACTGCTCTGGGTAGCAGACTGCAGCAAGTCCATGTCCATTTGTAGTGCAGATCTCTCCGCTGGACACACTCCCACTTCACTGCGATACATTGAAACAGTCTTACCATTCTCAGTGGCTGGTATCATAGTCTTCACTTGAGTGTGCTGTCTCTGAGCTGCATCTATACCAGCTACTGTCTCTTTGGGGCCACAGGATGACACTGCAGCCTTTCCAGATTCCTCAGCGGTGTTCCAGAACTTTGGGCAAGTAAAGATGCCATGTCCCACTCGGCCACATTCCAGGCACGGTACTGGACGCTGAAATTTAATTTCTTGGCGTCTCCTCAATGCCTGGCTCTCTGTTGCCAGGGGAGATCGCACTCTCCCAGCAAAGCATTGTTGCCTCTCTCCAACAGGCTGTATTGGCTCCTCCGGAAGCCACTTGTCATGACGCTTGGCAGGCACACCCCATGGTGCACAGACAGCCCGACTGGCCTCATCTGTGTTGCTATGGGCAACCACTCTCCATCCTGGCCTTTGGTCAGCCTCTCTTCTGGCACAGAACACAGGATTCCTTCCGCTGGATCCTGTCTTAAGCTGTGTCGCTTTCACACTTTTTGCAATAGCTGCTGGTTTAACTGCAGCAGCGTTGCCAGGGGCAACAACACCTCTTTCCCAGGTATGGACTTCTGGCAGCTCTCTCTTTGTAGCGAAGGTTGTCTTGCCTTCCACTTCAGCTTTGTCCATTCCTGCCAGGTGCCGCTTGCACCAATCCACTGCAGATTCAAACGCTGGTGGATGCTCCACACTAGCAGTCCCATATGCACTCATTGCAGCCATGTTGCCAGGGGCGACAGCAGCCCTCTTTTCACTTGGGAAACTTTGTCCAGGCATGTATGGGGTTCTATCAGGTGGTAACAACCCCTCCAGCCACAGAGCTCTATCTCTGGCTTCAGCAAAAAACACCTCCTTTTTCTGTTTTGACCGCCCCATCCTTGCGGTGTTGCACACAGCAACCAGTAACACAGTTTACATCAGAAGAGAAAAAAAAATGTGATTCTCCTTTCACAGGTACACAACCTGCATCCAACACAGTCCATCAAATTTCTGTGCAATGCTGTTTGCCTGGCTGCCACACACAGCTAGCAGCAGTTCCTGATGCGACTCACCACTGTAGCAAGGACCCGGATTTCACCACCTTGTGCCCGCTGAATCCACCACTTGTAATGTTGGGGGTTGTTAACTCTCGTGGTATAAGCGCTTCAGTGATCCACGCCAGTCAGGAACTGTCTTTAAGGGCTTGTTGGCCCACTTTTATTGAAAAGGCAAAAATAAACAAAAGTCCAAACATAGGTTTCCCACGCAGGGGTTTTCACTATCCACACAAAAAATGATAGCTTCAGCCTCCTGGCTTATATGTGTAAAGAAAATACCGAGCCACCTGGCTCTTCTCAGCAGTAGCCCAACTGCTTAGGCTCCAGCATGGAACCTTCCTGACTCCTGTCAGCAACCTCACTCAGGTCTCTGGGGTTTCTCACAGTGCAGCCTGCACTCTCCAGCTTATTCCATACACACCTGCACTCTCTGGGGTTCTCCCTTGTAAGCCTGATCTCCTCGGGAGGGTGGAGCCCAGAATGCTGGTCCTGAGTTTCCTATCAGGCCCACACACACCTGCATAATCTGTGTGCTGATCCATCTGAAAACATGGACCCAGGACTGGGGATTTCATCCCACCCAGATCTCTTTGAAATCCCCGGGCTCCAGGTCCCGAAGTGTACTTTACTACAAATTGAGGGAACTGAAATGCCAGTTTCCTCTGAAACCAGTAAATACGCTGGAGCCCCTCAACCCGACCGGTTGAGAACCCTGGGTCACCACACCCCTGGGGTACCACACTACTACAATATATATATATAAAAACAACTTTCCTAAAACATCTTAAAAAACATCACTGAGAGGCATTTTCAAGGGACAATCAGGACTAAAACTAGGGTTGGAAACAAACATTACAACAATTATAAAATGCAAAGATAATATAAAAAATATTAGTAAAAATGATAAAAACAGCCTAGGAGTTCAATTATTGTTTATGAAGGGATTGACATCCCATTCTATGTTCAAGTCTATAAGATTTTAAACAAAAAATCCAACAGGTTTCCAATTTAGAGAGCTTTCTCCTGGTGTGACTACCTCTCCCATGGGGATTAAACTTTTCTATAGTCATTAACGAGGTATCCTTCAGGCTTTTACCATGTCATAACGCATAATATTTTGACAAGCTATGATTCAAAAAGCCTTTGTGGATATTAACCAAATGCTCATTCAGTCTGACCTCTAATTTGCAAATTGTGCGACCTACATAGTGTAGCCCACAAGGACACGTGATCAAGTAGACAAAATTCTTGGTCGAACATGTACTGAAGGAATTTAATTGATACGTTTGACCAGTAACATTAGAGCCAAAAGAGAGATACTTTCTATAATTGTTATGGCAAACCTGAGGCCGCGTACACACGATCGAACATGTCCGCTAAAAGTGGTCCGCAGACCAGTTTCAGCGGACATGTTCAATCGTGTGTACGGCCTATCGGACTGTTTTCCAGCGGACAAAAGTTTTCAAGCTTGCTTTGAAATCTGTCTGCTGGAAACCTGTTCGTCGGACAGGTTCGATAGTTAGTACACAAACCATCGGACCAAAATCCCCTGCATGCGCAGAATCAAGTCGACGCATGCTTGGAAGCATTGAACTTAGTTTTTTCATCACGTTTTTGTGTTCTACGTCACCGCGTTCTGGTCCGAGGGGATTTTGATCCGATGGTGTGTACGCACATCAGACATTTCAGCCTTGTCCGATGAAAACGGTCCGTCGGACATGTTTCCTCGGACATGTCTGATCGTGTGTACAGGGCCTAACACTTTCTACACAAATAGTAACCTGTGAGGTCCCCAAAAAAAGCTTGGTCTGATTATGTTTGGAGCTACCTGGAGTCTGAGAGGGGAGCACCTCTAAAAGGAACCCTAGGGTGTTCAGGAAGTATGCAACCTAGTATTTTGTAATTTTTTCGTATTTTTTGTTTTGTTTAAATAGGTAGTGAAAAAGGAAAAATGGAAAGGGAAAATCGTCATTGTTGTTTCTAATCTTAAAAGTTATAACAATCCCCCTTGAGCTAACATCAGCAATGACCAAATCAAGTTCATTAGCTGCATAACCCTTCTGGAAGAAGCAAGCGTTAAAGCGGTAGTAAACCCACTGATTTTTTTTCTAAATCTGTAAGGCAAAAGGCATAATGACCGAGTATGCACCGCATACTCGCTCATTAGGAAATACCTTAGAATGAGGCGTCAGTATCTCACCAGGTCCACACAGAGGGAGTGGACATTTTCCCTCGGGGTGTGTTCCGGGTATCGCAGCTCCGACGCTGTGAGTGGCCGTAGCCGCGATGTCGTCACTCTTGTGCATGTGCATGGGAGACTTCTTTCCGGCAAGGTCCGGCATCTGGTCAGACTTTTTAGCCGGCGAACTCAGAGCGCATGCGCCGCTGAAGTCAAGGGGATATTCTTTTTACCTACAGGTAAGCCTTATTATAGAATATGGAAGATAATCAAAAAACTAAAAATATATACAGAATATGTCTCAATCATAGATTACAAAACAGCGCTGTTGTTGGATGGAATAAAATAGTGGCCAACACCAATGAACAGTTTATGATAGATGAAAAAGACACACAAGGCAGTGTCCAAACGAAGGTCCTAAAGAGGTTGAAATGTGCACCTTCCACCACACTCTCAAGATCCACCACGGGTGAACACTCTCTCCATAGGGGTTCAAACTCACCAGAGAGAATTGAAAAATCAACCTTTCAATGAAATGAATTCATCAAACGTAAGATACTGTGGTCTGCATCTATCAGGGAGCCACTTGGATGGATAGAGCCTCAGATATAGCAAACAAACAGAAAGAAGCAAACCATAGCGTAATCCTGTTTATTTATAAAAAAAGAAGCCCCTTACATCAAGTTCCCCAATATATTATGCGTACATTGCAATAATTTAATCATGAGCATAGAAGTGAATAACGCCAAACCATATCCCTCGATCGGCGTGACACGCTGAATCCACCGGCTAATCCCCAGGCTGTGTATTCGTTCCTGGTTCCGCTCAGTGGAATGCATGCACACATTATTATAGGCTTACCTGTAGGTCAAAGTGTACAAAAAGGGTATACAAGCGCATTAAGGAACTCCGCTTCCCTCATATAATCATCTTGAAGGGAGTCATTTCTCCTCAATCTCAAGTGGCTCATAGGGACAGATCTGAGACAAGACTCATGATGACAACTATCCATCCCTATGTAGCCGTTCCTGTCTATATCATTGTAATAGGTAGATGTAATAAACCTGCCATTCTAAATTCTAATGTCCAAATCCAATGAACAGATCCAAAAAGGCTTGATCTCCCTCCCAGAGGAGGAGGATGTCATCTATATAGCGCCCCCAGAAGACCAATTCAGTCCTCCGTTGACCATAGAAGATGTCCTCCTCCCACTTGGCCATAAACAAGTCGGCCATACTTGGCACAAACTTGGCTCCCATCGCTACTCCATGACCTTGCAGATAATATGAGAAGTTAAACCAAAAATTATTGTGGCTCATTGCAAAGTCGAGGACACGGAGAAGAAAGAGGAAGAGAAAGAAGTAAATATCAGAGTCTCTCTATATAGCATTTTACAGCATCTCTACCATGTTAGTGGGAAATTATGATATACAAAGAAGTCACGTCTACAGTGGCCATAATATATCCTTTTTTTTAAGGGTATTTGATTCAAAATATTAATAACCTGTGTGCTATCTTTCAGGAAGGATAGAGTTTTAGAAACGAGAGGCTGCAAGAAATTATCTATAAACCTCTCAATTCTGGAGGTGACAGAATTGATTCCACCAATTATAAGCCAACCTGGCGGATTCATAGGATTCTTGTGCACTTTTGGGAGATAATAGATCACCGGAATGCAAGGTGCAACCGGGATCAGATAGAATTTCTCCTTCTTGCTCCTCTTTTGAAACCTTTATCCACAATTACCTGAAGCTCTTTCTTATACTTCTGAGTTGGATTTTTTCCCAAAGGAAAATAAGTATCTTAATGGCTGTGTTGAGTTATTTCTTCAGTGTTGTCACAAAGATAATAAAATATTTACAAAAATGTGAGGGGTGTACTCACTTTTGTGAGGTACTGTGTTTATAAACACAGTGTTATGAAAGTCTTGACCTTTATGACTTTCAATATAAAGCTTTTGAACTGATGAACTTGACTATTTGAGTTAGTGCAATAGTTATAATCAGTTCAATTCTGTGAGCGTCGTTTCATGCTCTGTTTGTCTTTCTGAAAGCAGAGACAATGATTGGTCACTGGATAACCAGGCTTGTTAATCAGTTGTGTCTACAAGTCTACCTGAACACACATATTAGGAATCTGCACATTCCAAAATTTCCTGCAATACTTTGGGGCGACCTTATCATGACTTGCATTGACCTCTGTTAATGAAGTCGCAAGCAAACCACAATGAAGTTGCGCAGGATGTCGGCTGTCAAACTTGCGTGACTTTAAAGCTGCATATATGTGAACTGTCACATAATGTTAATAGGTTTATGAGCCCAAAATTATTAAAAATTATTATTAATTAAAACTGCCCCTTTTGCATCATCCAGGAGGAAACTGCTTTTCATGTTTTCTGGGAGTGCCCCTTTGCACAGGGCCTGTTGAGGGCCCTGGAACCGGAACTTAAAGACTTTGTACCACAGACCGCCATCACACACTTTGGTGTGTTAAACAGACTTTTCTGTGGGACTCACTCGGAGGAAGACATTGACAGTGCCTGGCGGGTGCTGTGCTGCTTCAAGGACGCCGTATGGTGTGCCAGAAAACGCCTCATCCACCAGCGGGAGAGGATGTCCATCGAGGACTGTCACAGACTGATCTTCAGTCTGCTGAGGGATTATACCTTGATGGACGCTAAGGAGGAAGAGGATGTCTGAAGATTTCCCCTTCCCCCCCTCCCTCATCTGTATGTTTACACTGGCAGTTCAATAAAGCTTCGGGCCTGTGAACTCTACTCCCCCTCCCCTACCCCCACCCCCTTCCCCCATCACACCCGTCGCCCAGTTGAATGCTATTCTTGACAGTAAAATGACCTGACAGTAAAATAACTTAGAAGCCTATGACATGTATTTTGAAGTACTGATATCAGGGTAATGCGGCGTCATGCAGGATGTGATGTTGCAGGGTATATCACTCTGCACTACACATCGGGCATCATACTGCAGAATGAATGATTGAATGTAATTTATTTGTGCGCCTGGAACTGTATTGTCATGTAGTGTATTTATGCGCTGCGTCGCAGTACAGAGTTGAATGTACCCTGTTGAAGTATTTGTTTTTTTGTATATCTTCTTTGAAAAATAAAGTATACATTTTCAATCAAATTATTACACTATGTGTGCCACTGACTGCAGTGCTTGCGTGTTGGTGCCATGTGCGACACCATGCATTCCATTTTGGCCTGGGGGGGGGGGGGGGACACCCCTGGCGGAGTTCCACCCAAAAATTGAACTTCCTCTTTAAGTGATGGTAACCCCCTGACATGACACATTTGGCATGTAATTTTTTTGGGGGGAGGAGCAGATACCCAGTTTTTATGGGTGCCCAGCTCCCACTTCCTCCCTCTGTGGCTCTGGAAGCAAGTTCACCTCTCCTCCCTCCCTCCCTGCAATCTTGCAAGATCGCCTGACCATTCACAGCGTGCAGCGCTGCTCGCCCACAGTTAAAATGTTGGCGCCTTTGGGGGAACTAGGCTTTGTGAGTCCGCATCGCTGGACCGTGGGATAGGTAAGTGTCTGAGTACACTTTTTGTAGCTGCTGACTTTTAAGTGGGTGAAACTCTGCTTTAAATAAAAAAATATTTTTGTTATATTTAAATGTGTTTTTGTTGAGAAGTGTTTTATTGCCGTTGTTGAGTATCCTGATAAATAGTGTTGTATGCATACAATGACAATGTATATCTTATCTTATCTTTCAGGAAACAAATCCATTAAATATTCTCATCATACACAATTCGCCAGATATCAGATGTTGGGCAGCACCTGAATGGAGAGAATCCACACACAGTTCCACACAGGTAAGGTGCTGTAACCCAATTATACCTCTCTCTAGCTGTAGTATGGCGCTTCACTGTGCCAGACTAGCAGTCTTCATCTGCTTCCCAGTAGATACTCATGAACGAACGTTAGCAATAAAGTGAAGGTAGAAAAAAATCTTTATTGTAAATAAGGAGCAAAATGTTCCATGGCATGGCATGACCCATGCTAACATGTTCCAGTCCAGAAAAAGCCCTCATTCATAGCCTTGTTACAACACTGTCAGTACACACGAGCAAACCAAAATCCCCGCCAGCAGACAGCGCGCTGATGCGCCGCCACGTCACCGCACCAGGAAGTAAAACACTTCCGCGCACGCGTCAAAATCATTCGGCGCGTGTGCGAGAAGACATGTCTGCTGGTTAGCATACTAACCAGCAGACATGTCGGGCGGACGGGTTCCCAGCCGACAGATTTCAAAGCATGCTTTGAAATCTGTCGGGTGGCCAAATCCGTCTGTTTGCCCGTACACACGATCGAATCTGTCTGCTGAAACGGTCTAGCAGACCGTTTCCAGCAGACAGATTTGATCGTGTGTATGAGGCCTTAGGCTATGGCGAAGTCCGGATAATCCATTAGTGTTCCCTGTGGAGCGAGCCTGCCACATGTGACATCCCCTCCCCGATTCCATGGACCCAGGAATCCTCCCTGTTCCCCCAGAGGGAACCATGGGAATCCCTCCAGTGGTACCAATGGGGACACCCCTGGTGAGTACTCTCCTTTTCTATTCAGCCCATCCCATATTGATAAGGTATTCAATGTCAAGGGGGATATCCACTTCGTAAATCCTCTCGCAACTCTCGGGATCCAAGGGGCCCCTTCCAAGTTCCTTCCCGCTATTGTTTTTTCTAATAGGGTCCATCTTTTTTTCCCGGCGTCATGGCACCAATTCAAAATACGGACCAGCACCATAGCCTTATAGTATACCAATATATCTGGAAGCCCCATTCCTCCGTCTTCCTTACTTCTTCGTAGGATATCATAGGCTATCCTTGGTTGTTTATCATTCCACACAAAGGCAACAAATGCCTTCCGTATTTGCTTAAAAAATGTCGCTGGTACGTTGATTGGTGCTGTGTGTAATATATAAATAATTTTGGGTAGAATACACATTTTAATTGCACTCACTCTTCCAAACCATGTCAAATAGTGTCTTGCCCATTTTTTTAAATCTTCCACTAGTTTAGTCAGTAAGGATGAATAATTAAGTTTATATATTTTTTTATTTTTTTTTGGGGGGGGGGGGGGGGGATAAAAATGACTGATAGGCATCCATGGAAAATGTAATCTCGGATTATTTATTTTCTTACAAGATAAATGTAATGATGTACTTAACAAAAGATAAGAATGTTTAATCTTGTATGACTTATATGACTTATATCGAGCAAAATAAAAAAAGGAAAAATTTTAATTATAAAAAAAAAAAAAAACTAACAGTTACTTGGTAAAGACTTTGTTCCCTTTTTAAATATAGGCACCACATTGGCTCTACGCCAATCCAGTGGTACTATTCCTGTCATTAATGAGTCCCTAAATATTAAATACAGTGGCTTTGAAATCTCAGAGCTCAATTCTTTTTCGGTCCGCTCCGTGTGTCCGTCAGCTCAGCGGGGGGTCTCCGCTGAGCTGTCGGGCGGACAGGGCGGTCCCCGCACACTGTGCAGGGACCGCCCTGTCTCTCCTCCGCTCTCCCCTATGGGGAGTCGGATGGAAACGGACCGTCTGTCCGTTTGCATCCGATCCGTTTGGCCGGACGGAAGAAAAATAGGACATTCTTCCGTCCGCAAAAACGGATGCGGATATGGCGGACGTTAGCAGATGCATCATCCGCTAACGGATCCGCTCCCATGGGGCCCATTACAAGTCCGTAAACGAACTTGTAATGAACAGACGAACGGTCCGCTAGTGGGAAAGGACCCTTAGGATCCGTGGGTGGATGTCATCTGGTCCAGGTGCTTTATCCACCTTTATTCTGTCTAAATATTTCTGGACCATATCACTTTTGAGCCATTGTGGATTTGGGGCTGTGTCACTCCCACCCCCATTATGGACATGAGCTCCCCCATGCTCCATTGTATACACAGAGCTAAAGAAAGCATTTCATAAATTTGCCTTCTCTTTGTCGAAGTGAGAGATAACCAGGGAGTCAGGAGCTTTGTGATTTCATTGCTTAGGAAGGGACATAGCTTGGAGATGTTGCAGAGGTTGAGACGGCAAGCTTTGGAAAGGGATTGGATGTGGGACCGGAAGGGGAGTTCAGATAACACCTAGCACCCTGGCATTTGGGGATGGCTGGATGGTTATGCCATTGCTCTTGACAGAGAAGTCAGGGGAAGAGGCACACGGGGGAGGAAATATTATGAGCTCAGTTTTGGGCAAGTTGAGTTTGAGGAAGTGGTGTGACATCCAGACAGATATGTCTGTTAGTAAGTTATATGTGAGGAAACTGATGGAGTGAGTTGAGGAGTAGAGAGATAGATTTGGATGTCGTCAGCATAGAAAAGATATTGAAAGCCGTGTGAGGCAATCAGCTGACCCAGGGAAGAGGTGTAGATTGAAAATCAGAGAGGTCCAAGAACAGAACCTTGGGGGATTGGATTGGAGGAGGACAAGGGTGGCAAAGCATAGATTATAGAAATAGACTATTGTTAAAGGGGTTTTAACGGTTATTTTTTTATTTTCTAAATAGGTTCCTTTAAGCCAGTACATTGTTGGTTCACTTAGCTTTTTCATTCGATTTCCCTTCTAAATGTTTTTTCTTTATCTGAATTTCTCACTACCTGTTTCTCCTCAGTAAACTTGCCACCATCATCCGAGCGGTGGTTAGTCGGTCAGAACAGCTTACTGAACAGCAAGTGAGAAATTCAGACAAAGAAAACAAAGAAAAACAAATATTTAGAAGGAAAATCAAAGGGAAAGGTAAGTGAACCAACAATGCAGTAGCATAAAGGAACCTATTTAGAAAATAAAAAACAAACCTTTACAACCCATACATAGATGCAAACTACATAGATTCAAACTACAATATCTGCATATTTTAATGTCACAAGCAAAGGAGCCTTTGCATGACAACCAGGTGGAAGATTTACTTCTTGAGCTTAACAAATTTGGAGAGTGTACCTAATGTAGGTGCTGTACGACTCCATAATCTGCATCCATGTCCCAAGACAGCATGCAGTTCCTTGTCAGTATTAGGGATGAGCCGAACACCCCCGGGTTCGGTTCGCACCAGAACGTTCGAACAGACCGCGGGTTCGCACGAATATTTCGAACCCAATTGAAGTCTATGGGACCCGAACGTTCGAATTCAAAAACGGTCGTTTTAAAGACCAAAATTCAGTTAAATGTTGGAAAACGTCGTTCAGAACCCGGGTCTTGCCCCAGGGAACATGTATCAATGGATTTTTTTTTTTTTAAAACGGCCGTTGTTTGCGGAGCAGCCATTTTAATGATGCTTAAAGTGAAAAAAAAAAAAAAAACTTTAAATATCACACCTGCTGGGTGTCTATAGTAGTGGCACGTGTTTAGAAATGTCCCTGCACAACATGAGAGGACTATAAAAAAAAAAGTAATTAATGCTACTTGCGCAAGTTCTGTGTGGCAACATTATGTAGAATATTTTGCGGTGGTGGGGGGCCATTATTGTTTTGTGAAAGAAATTTTTTAGAAAAAAGGCACCCCTCAAACATACTGTAATTGGAGCGCAACAAGGAGCCACGTGCAAAGTATTGCATCAAAAATTGTTATTAGGCGCCCCTGTTAAAACAGGGGCAGAAAAATTGGGCCTTGGGCACAACACAACACTGCAACCCCTCCTAATAACTCCAATTGGAGCGCAACAAGGAGCCACGTGCAAAGTATTGCATCACAAATTGTTATATGGCGCCCCTGTTAAACAGGGGCTGAAAAATTGGGCCTTTGGCACAACTTTTCTTACTAGCTATCAGCAAGAAAAGTGAGGAGGAGAAGGATATTCCATCAGCAGCATAAGAGGACAGTCACTCAGCATCAGCAGTCTAAAAGGGATCCGACATTTCAAAACAAAGATATTATTCACTAATATCAGCATCAGGTGCTTGGTAGCTGGTGTTAATCCAAGCCTGATTCATTTTGATGAAGGTCAGTCGATCAACAGAGCCGGTGGAGAGGCGCACCCTGTGATCAGTCACAAAGCCTCCAGCAGCACTGAATGTCCGTTCTGAAAGAACACTGGATGCAGGGCAAGCCAGTAGCTCAATTGCGTACTGGGCAAGCTCTGGCCAGTGATCCATCCTCAAGACCCTGTAAGCCAGAGGATTTTCGGTGGGGAAGGTGTCCAAGTCGAATCTTGCCTCTAGGTATTCCCGGACCATGTAAACCAGACGCTGGCGATGGTTGCTGGAACCGGTCAGACCTTGGGGCTGCGGACTAAAAAACTGCCTGAACACATTCGTCAGACGACCACCTTCTCCACCGCCCCTTCTGTGACTCACCGAAGCCTCAGCAAGACGTTGTCCAGAGCCAGGTTTTGGTAATCCCCCCGGTTCTGGGAACGCATTGCACAGACCCTTCTGCAAGGCCTCCCGCAGAAGTTTCATCTTCTGCTCCCTCTGCGATGGCAACATAAGGTCTGCAACCTTACTCTTGTAACGTGGATCAAGGAGAGTCGCCAGCCAGTAATGATCCCTCTCCTTAATACTAGCACGTACACAAGGATCCTTACGCAGGCTTTGCAGGATCAGGGAGGCCATGCAGCGTAGGTTTGCAGAGGCATTCGGGCCACAGTCCTCTGGGTCACTACGGACGACAGGATCCACAGGCACCTCATCCCAGCCATGTAAAACTCCACGTGCTCCTTGGGACTGTAAATGATCCCTTGAAGACTGCTGCTGCTGAGTGCTAGGCTCCACCTCCATGCTGCTAATACAATCCTCCTCCTCCTCCTCCTCCTCCTCCTGTGTGCTAGGTGGGCAAGCAGGACCACTGTCTGGGTAAAGGGGGCCTTGAGAGGTAAGGAAGTCATCCTCTTTCTCCCTCTGTTCTGCCTCAAGGGCCCTGTCCATTATTCCACGTAGCGTGTGCTCCAACATGTGAATAAGAGGGACAGTCTCACTGATGCATGCACTGTCACTGCTCACCATCCTCGTGGCCTCCTCAAATGGTGACAGGACCGTGCATGCATCCCTGATCAAGGCCCACTGGCGTGGGGAAAAAAAACTAGCTGCCCTGACCCAGTTCTGCTGCCATATTGGCACAGGTACTCATTGATGGCCCGCTGCTGCGTGTGCAGCCGCTGCAGCATGGCCAACGTTGAGTTCCATCTGGTGGGCATGTCACAAATTAGGCGGTTCTTGGGCAGGTTGTATTCCCTTTGGAGGTCAGTCAGCCGAGCAGTGGCATTATGTGACCTCCGAAAATGCACACAGACTTTCCTGGCCTGCTTCAGGACATTCTGCAAGCCCGGTTACCTGCCCAAGAACCGCTGCACCACCAAATTGAGGACATGCGCAAAACAGGGCACGTGGGTGAGTTTTCCCTGTCGCAGGGCAGAGAGGAGGTTGGTGCCATTATCGCTGACCACCATTCCAGGCTTCAGCTGGCGTGGCGTCAACCACCTCTCAGCCTGACCCTGCAGATCTGACAAAACCTCTTCCCCAGTGTCGCTCCTGTCTCCCAAGCACACCAGCTCTAGCACCGCATGGCATCTCTTGGCCTGCATTCCTGCGTATCCCCTCGTACGCCTACGGAGCACGGCTGGTTCGGAGAAAACATCCCCACAGGAAGAGGCTACAGAGGAACAAGAAGAGGAGGGGGTGGAGGAAAGAGGTGTGTCACAAGCAGTAGTATTGTTTTGGAGGCGTGGTGGCGGAACAACCTCCAAAACTACTGGACCTTGCCCTGCGTCCTTCCCAGCTGCCAGCAGAGTCACCCAATGCGCCGTAAAAGACAGGTAACGTCCCTGTCCATGCCTGCTGGACCATGAGTCAGCGGTAATATGCACCTTACCACTGACCGCCCTGTCCAGCGAGGCATGGACATTGCCTTCCACATGCCGGTAGAGAGCCGGAATAGCCTTCCGTGAGAAAAAGTGGCGTTTTGGTACTTGCCACTGAGGTACTGCACATTGCACAAACTCACGGAAGGGGGCAGAATCTACCAACTGAAAAGGTAGCAGTGGAAGTGCTAGCAATTTCGCTAAGCTAGCATTCAACTGCTGGGCATGTGGATGGCTGGGATTGTACTTCTTTCGGCGCTGCAGCAGCTGGGGCAGGGAAATTTGCCTGGTACTATCAGTAGATTGACCGCTACTACTAGCTTGTGACACACCTATTTCTACACCTTCACTGCAGGCTTCAGAGAGGACTGGGGGTCTACTGGGGTTGGAGGTCCCAGAAGGGCAAGGGGTGGTACGCTTTTGTCTTTGGTGTGGGTCTTTCTGGTGTGCTTGCCAACGAGCTGCATGGCAGGTCGACATATGTCTGGAAAAGCATGTGGTACCCAGGCGGTTGATGTTTTGGCCACGTGAGATACGCTTGCAACATAAGTTGCAAATAGCAAAGGTACGATCTTGTGGACATGTTTCAAAAAAGGCCCACACCAAAGAACTTTTGCTGTACCGGTCAGACACAGCAGCGCCATGCACAAGCGCCGTAGATGTGCGCTGTAATGCAGTGGGTGTGACCTTAAGCTGACCCCTGGAGGGCATCCTGCCTCTTTGGAGATGTGCCTGTGCCTCATCCTCCTCCTCCTCCTCCTCCTCCTCCTCCTCTCTCCTATCAGGCACCCAGGTAGAGTCAGTGACCTCATCATCCCCTCCCTCCTCATCACTGTCAACAGCCTGGCAGTATGCTCCAGCTGGGGGAACATCATCACTGACAAATTGCTGTCCCTCTCGGACACCCCCTCTCCCTGGGCTCACATCAGTGTTCCGTCATCGAAGTCTTCAAAACGCTGCGCATCTTCCTGCAGCATGTACCCAACACTGTGTTGTAACAGTTCGGGGGACTCCTCAGGAGGACATGGTGGTACTAGGGAAGTATTGTGTGAAGCCATTGTGCAGAGGGAAGAGGACGCCTTGGCAGCTGCTTTGCCAGATGAACTTTGATCAGTCTGTGTGAGAGAGGATGAGGAGGATGAGGACGGCTTGGTCATCCACTCTACTAATTTCTCTGCATGTTGAGGCTCAACACGGCCAGCTCCCGAAAAGAAGGATGAGTGGCCATGGCCACGTACTGAAGAGGATGCACCACATACACTACCAGCGTTACCTCTACATGCAGAGCCTGCTTGCCCTCGTGACTCTCTGCCTCTCTTTGTTGTCCTTCCAGACATATTTATGCGCTCAGGTGGTATAGAACAGCACACGTCCAGTGACACTAACTGCGCTCAGGTGGTATATAAAAGCACACGTCCAGTGACACTAACTGCGCTCAGGTGGTATATAAAAGCACACGTACAGTGACACTAACTGCGCTCAGGTGGTATATAAAAGCACACGTACAGTGACACTAACTGCGCTCAGGTGGTATATAAAAGCACACGTACAGTGAAACTAACTGCGCTTAGGTGGTATATAAAAGCACACGTCCAGTGACACTAACTGCGCTCAGGTGGTATATAAAAGCACACGTACAGTGACACTAACTGCGCTCAGGTGGTATATAAAAGCACACGTCCAGTGACACTAACTGCGTTCAGGTGGTATATAAAAGCACACGTCCAGTGACACTAACTGCGCTCAGGTGGTATATAAAAGCACACGTCCAGTGACACTAACTGCGCTCAGGTGGTATATAAAAGCACACGTCCAGTGACACTAACTGCGCTCAGGTGGTATATAAAAGCACACGTACAGCGACACTAACTGCGCTCAGGTGGTATAAAAAACACACGTCCAGTGACACTAACTGCGCTCAGGTGGTATATAAAAGCACACGTCCAGTGACACTAACTGCGCTCAGGTGGTATATAAAAGCACACGTCCAGTGACACTAACTGCGCTCAGGTGGTATATAAAAACACACGTCCAGTGACACTAACTGCGCTCAGGTGGTATATAAAAGCACACGTCCAGTGACACTAACTGCGCTCAGGTGGTATATAAAAGCACACGTCCAGTGACACTAACTGCGCTCAGGTGGTATATAAAAGCACACGTCCAGTGACACTAACTGCGCTCAGGTGGTATATAAAAGCACACGTCCAGTGACACTAACTGCGCTCAGGTGGTATATAAAAGCACACGTCCAGTGACACTAACTGCGCTCAGGTGGTATATAAAAGCACACGTCCAGTGACACTAACTGCGCTCAGGTGGTATATAAAAGCACACGTCCAGTGACACTAACTGCGCTCAGGTGGTATATAAAAGCACACGTACAGTGATTGATGTATGGACTGGATGAATAATTCCAGATCAATGGTGATTATCTCTTGAACGTGATGCACACTAGTGATGAACCCGCCACCAATAAAGCAGAGGCTTACCAAATATATAGAACCCTAATGAGCCTACGCCCAGAGGGTCAACAGAGCTGGATGTATACAATGACTGTATCAAGGTAGGACCCGTTCTTCACACGACAACACCACCAAGGGGAAGGAAGATATTCAATGTTTGGAGGTGATAACTCCTGAACGATCAAACCATAGCACTGATGTATAAAAAGGTAAACAGAAGAGGCACATAGCATAATACCGTAGGCACTGAGTTTAATAGTGATTAGAAACACTTACATGGAAGTGAAGATAAAAAAGCATATCGATCAATATGTGTGTGGCAGCAGGATGACTCCACTGCTGCCACGCACATATTGATCGATATGCTTTTTTATCTTCACTTCTATGTAAGCGTTTCTAAGTGTTGGTTAAGTCCCCTGTGTGCCCATGGTATTTAAATTTGGTATTGTCTGTTTTACAGAAATTACCCTTTGAACCATTACACAATGCTTCTCCAAGTCTTTTGACAAAGAAACTGTTACTATTGCATGTTGGATTCGACAAGTCATTATTCAGGCTTATGGTTTAGAAAAGAAGATTTCTCCTTTTCAGGTGAAAGCGCACTTGACTAGAGCAGTTGGTGCTTCGTGGGCACTGCATCATCACCAGGCCTCCATGGCTCAGATCTGTAAGGCTGCTACTTGTTCTTCGGTCCATACATTTACTAAGTTCTACCAGGTAGATGTGAGAGGGTACGAGGATGCAGGCAGCAGTATAGATCCTCTGGCCCGATGGCAGTCTTATTTCTGACCCGTGTCTCCCTCCCTTCAATTTAAGCATTGCTATGGGACATCCCATTAAGTAATTAAGGGTCTGTGTCCCATGATATATGAGCAAGAAAATAGGATTTTTTAAAGAGCTTTTTTACAGCTTACCTGTAAAATCCTTTTCTTGGGAATACATCATGGGACACAGAGCTCCCGCCCCCCTTCGGAGTTGAACGTGGTGACTACACAACCCATTAAGTAATTAAGGCTCTGTGTCCCGTGATGTATTCCCAAGAAAAGGATTTTACAGGTAAGCTATATTAAAAAAATCATATTTTTAGGCGGGGTTCGCACTATTGTAAATTGGATGGGGTTTTCCCTGTATCCAATTTGCATAGCAGGAGATTGTGACCTACTCTCTATGGAACCGGTTTACACATCTCCGCAGCGGCTCCGAATTGTACAGGAGTCTTGTGCATCTTCTGGTTCCCATTTCTGGTCTGAATTCAGTCCTAAATTCTGTCTGAAATCGGACCTGAAATGGTGAATGGAGAAGCAACAGGCTCCTGCTGTGGGCTCTTGCGTTCTCTAGTGTGAACCCAGCCTTAATAATTTTAGATTCTTTTTTAAAAAGTGCGATAGTTGTACAATTCCTACTAGCCTGGATAAACTCTCCCACTGTTTAAGCTTTCTCTAGTGTGAACTAGAGATGTACAGAACTGTTCACCGGCGAATAGTTCCCGGCGAACATCGCTTGTTCGCATTTTCCGCCGCGGGCGAACATATGTGATGTTTGATCCGCCCCCTATTCATCATCATTGAGCAAAATTTGACCCTGTACCTCACAGTCAGCAGACACATTCCAGCCAATCAGCAGCATTCCCTCCCTCCCAGACCCTCCCACCTCCTGGACAGCATCTGTAACAGTCACCACCATTTACGATCTTCCATCAACCCAAGACAGCTTATCCGACACTCCGACAATCCATGTAGACATGATCCATTCCATTCCCCAGAATTAAGCTCTGGTTTCAAAATTAATGAACGTTTTAATGGTAAACTCAGCTGGTTCTTATACAGTTACAAACATGTCACAGTTAATCACAGGGACAATGAAACTCATCACACAATGGGGCTTCAATACACCTTCTACAGACTTTTCGGCAACGGTCTGACCGAATTAACATGACCTAATTACTACACCTGAGAAGTCACATTCCACATCTATTATCAATAGTATCTTCACACAAAACAGTGTCATTAGCATACACTATGAAAGATCTTGGAGCAGACTTAATAACACCTCAAAAGCATGTGTCCCCACATTGAATGAAAACACTCCATTGTCCTGTTGGAGTCAGACTTTAACAACTTGTAATATTTCAAGATATCCTGGAATACATGAATTATCAGTAATGTCCCATCTCATGTAATATATGATATCATTTCTCAGTCACCCTATGCCCCTATTGCCATTGGTGAAGCTGGCACAGGAGTACTTCGCATCCTTCAAAAGTCTCAGAGTATCACGGTTCATTCCGTTACAGCATTCATTTTAGATTCATTCGGAAGCTGCAGTCTTAGTGAGAGGAGGGACAGTGTAGCTGCTGCTGATTTAATAGGTAAATCTATAGCTAGGCCAGTGTATTCAGTGTCCACTCCAGTCCTGAAAGACTCATCTGATCTCTGCTGTAAGGACAGCACCCCAAAAAGTCCTTTTTAGGGCTAGTCCATCAGTCTGCTTTTATTTTTTTCTCTGTAATCTAATGTGTGTTGCAGTGGTTTAAAAAGAGAGACAAAGAGAGAGAGTGTCATTTTTTGTAGTTAGATAGAGCAGGCAGGCAGGCAGGCAGGCTAGTCAGTTAGAATTACAATGTGTAGAGGATATATATGCATCCCAGGTGTTGTATATATATTTATACACTGTATTGAGTTTAGCTAGACTAGATCTGCTCTTCCTAATATACTGACAGGTGACAGCCTGTATAGGGCTAGTACATCAGTCTGCTTTTTTTTTCTCTGTAATCTGCCTGCCAGCATGTGTGTCAGGCTCACAGCGTATACTGTGCCCACTTGTCCAGTGCCACCACTCATATATTTGTTGGCACAGTAGATAACATTTAAAAAAAAAACTCAATTTTGACTGCAATAGAGAATAGTAGTCAGTTGTCTGCCAGCGTGTGTCAGGCTCACAGCGTATACTGTGCCCACTTGCCCAGTGCCATCACTCATATCTGGTGGCACAGTAGATTTCATTAAAAAAAAAACACAATTTTGACTGCAATAGAATAGCAGTTAGTTGTCTGCAGGCGTGTGTGTCAGGCCTACAGAGTCTACTCTCCCAACTTCTGCCAGTGCACAGTGCCACTCATATCTGGTGTCACAGTAGCTTGCACACATAGTACAACAAAACAGGGGCTGTCATGGTCGTGGTGCTGTGATTCCCTTTGGCCCTAGAATAATGCCCAGTGTTCAGAGGCCACATACCCTGAATTTGAAAAGTTCTGAGGACATAGTTGACTGGCTAACACAGGACACCCAATCTTCAACAGCTTCCGCTCGGAACCTTGACGCACCATTCTCCTCCAGCTCAGCTTCGGGCACCTCTCAAGTTACCACTCGCCCGCCTGTAGGCATGTGCAAAAGTGAAAAATTCGTTTCGTTTCGTTTCGTTTCAATTCGTCATTTAATAAATTTCGTTAAGTTAGGTTCGTTACATGTGTTGAATTCGTTTTCGGAATTCGTTCGTTTTCGACCGAATTTCGAAAAATACGGTCGAAATCAAAAATATTTCGACCGTTTTTCGAATTCGTTCGTTTTCGACCGAATTTCGAAAAAATCTGTCGAAATCGAAAATATTTCAACCAGATTAGAAAACAAATAGTCTCTTTTCTAATAGAATTTTTTTCGAATTAAATTCGAAATTTTTTTTTTTTTTTTTTTTTTTTTTTTTTTTCGAATTCCGATCGAATTTAGTCCGCGGGTATTCGATTCGGAATTCGAAAAAAAAAATTCGATTTCGACTTTTTTTTTTTTTTTTTTCGAAATTCGGTCGAAAATGAACGAATTCGGAAAACGGTCGAAATTTTTCGTTATTATAGCAATTCGGAAATTCGTATGCATCCGAATGTCCGAATAATGGAAAATTCGTCCGAATTTCGATTCGGAACGAAACGAAATGCACATGCCTACCCGCCTGCCGCCACCACCAACACTAGCATCACAGCTGCTTCACTTGATATGTCAGAGGAGTTATTTACACATGAGTTGGAAGAATTGAGTGATGCGCAACCATTATTGCCAGAGGATGTAGATAAAAGGGATATGTCTTAGTCAGGCAGCCTTACACACATGGACGTATGGTGTGATGATGATGATGATGTTGTACCCGCTGCTGCTTCCTTTGCTGAGTCAGATACAAGTGAATCGGTTGATGATGACGATGTGTCTGTGGATGTCACGTGGGTGCCCGCTCCAAGAGAAGAACAGGAGGAAAGTTCAGATGGGGAGACAGAGAAGAGGAGGAGACAAGTTGGAAGCAGGGGGAGGTCGTCATAAGGAGCTAGTGGCACAGTCAGACAGCATGTA
Source organism: Rana kukunoris (assembly GCA_029574335.1). NCBI lineage: Eukaryota > Metazoa > Chordata > Amphibia > Anura > Ranidae > Rana > Rana kukunoris. Next base: position 331,757,034 of record CM056050.1, on the reverse strand, counting down.
TCAGCACCCGGGGTCAGCCAGACAGCACGCCAATCAACGCATGCTGTTGCCACCACCAGAATGCCATCATTGCAAAGCTCAGCAGTGTGGCATTTATTTTGTGTGTCTGCCTCTAATAACAGCGATGCCATTTGCAACCTGTGCCAAAAGAAACTGAGTCGTGGGAAATCCAACACCCACCTAGGTACAACTGCTTTGCGAAGGCACATGATCGCACATCACAAACACCTATGGGATCAACACATGATGGAATAAAAGCTCAAAGCCGCCATCCTCCTCCTGGTCCAGCATCTTCAGACATGTCAACCACTGCAGTCCTCCTTGGCCCCTCTCAACCATCCGCCACTTTGTCTCTCGCCTTGAGCAGTTCCTGCTCATCTGCCCACAGTCAAGTGTCTGTCAAGGACATGTTTGAGCGTAAGAAGCCAATGTCACAGAGTCACCCCCTTGCCCGGTGTCTGACAGCTGGCTTGTCGGAACTCTTAGCCCGCCAGCTTTTACGATACAAGCTGGTGGAGTCTGAGGCCTTCAAAAAATTTGTAGCTATTGGGACACCGCAGTGGAAGGTACCCGGCCGAAATTTCTTTTCACAAAAGGCAATCTCCAACTTGTACTCTATTGTGCAAAAGGAAGTCATGACATGTCTGGCACACAGTGTTGGAGCAAGGGTCTATCTGACCACTGATACCTGGTATATCACCTACACTGTGCATTGGGTAAACCTGCTGACGGCTGCCAAGCATGTAATGCGTGGCTCTGCAGAGGAGTTGGTGGTGACACCACCGCGACTTGCAGGCAGGCCTGCTGCCAACTCCTCTACTCCTCCTACTCCATCCTCTTCCATAACCTCCTCGGCTGAGTCCTCTTCTGCTGCTGCGTCTTCCTCCATATCAACTGCACCCCCCAGCTCCCCAGGGGCTATTCCACATCCCGGATACCACAGTGTCACGCCGTCTTGGGGTTGACTTGCCTGAAAGCAGAGAGTCACACCGGACCAGCACTCCTGTCCGCCCTGAATGCACAGGTGGATCAGTGGCTGACTCCGCACCAACTGGAGATCAGCAAAGTGGTGTGTGACAATGGAAGCAATTTGCTGGCGGCACTGAATTTGGGCAAGTTGACACATGTGCCGTACATGGCACATGTGTTGAATCTGATTGTACAACGCTTTGTGCATTAATACCCAGGCTTACAGGATGTCCTCAAGCAGGCCAGGAAAGTGTGTGGCCATTTCAGGCGTTCCTAAACGGCCATGGCGCACTTTTCAGATATCCAGTGGCGAAACAACATGCCAGTGAGGCGATTGATTTGTGACAGCCAAAAACGTTGGAATTCAACACTCCTAATGTTCGACCGCCTGCTCCAACAAGAAAAAGCCGCCAACGAGTATTTGTATGACCAGGGTGCTAGGACAGCCTCTGCGCAGCTGGGAATTTTTTTGCCACGTTACTGGATGCTCATGCGCAATGCCTGTAGGCTCATGTATCCTTTTGAGGCGGTGACAAACCTAGTCAGTTGCGATGAAGGCACCATCAGCGACATCATCCCATTTGATTTCTTCCTGGAGCGTGCCCTGCAAAGAGTGCTGGATCAGGCCGTAGATGAGCGTGTAGAGGAAGAGGAAGAGTTGTGGTCACCATCACCACCAGAAACAGCCTTATCAGCATCGCTTGCTGGACCTGCGGCAACGCTGGAAGGGGAGTATGAGGAAGAGGAGTCAGAGGAGGAATGTGGCTTTGAGGAGGAGGAGTAAGACCAACCACAGCAGGCATCCCAGGGTGCTCGTTGTCACCTATCTGGTACCCGTGATGTTGTACCTGGCTGGGGGGAAGAACAGACCTTCGGTGAAATCAGTGAGGACGAGGAACGGGACATGAGTAGCTCGGCATCCAACCTTGTGCAAATAGGGTCTTTCATGCTGTCATGCCTGTTGAGGGATCCTCGTATAACAAGGCTGAAGGAGAACGACCTGTACTGGGTGGCCATGCTACTAGACCCCCGGTATAAGCAGAAAGTGCCTGAAATGTTACCGAATTACCGGAAGTCGGAAAGGATGCAGCAGTTCCAAAATAAATGAAAAAGTATGCTTTACACAGGGTATAAGGGTGATGTCACAGCACAACGGGAATCTAACAGGGGAAGAGGTGAAAGTAATCCGCCTCCTACCATGACCACGCCGGCAAGGACAGGACGCTTCACAGATGTGTTGTTGATGGAGGACATGCAGAGCTTTTTAAGTCCTACGCATTGCCACAGCCCTTCGAGGTCCACCCTCAGAGAACGACTCAACCGACAGGTAGCAGACTACCTCGCCTTAACTGCAGATATTGACACACTGAGGAGCGATGAACCCCTCGACTACTGGGTGTGCAGGCTTGACCTGTGGTCTGAGCTATCCCAATTTGCGATAGAACTTCTGGCCTGCCCGCTCTAAGTGTCCTTTCAGAAAGGACCTTTAGTGCAGCAGGAGGTATTGTCACTGAGAAGAGAAGTCGCCTAGGTCAAAAAAGTCTAGATTACCTCACCTTTATTAAGATGAATGAGGCATGGATCCCAAAGGGACTGACAGTGGGCGATACATTTGACTAAGAGCCTGATGAGATGAGCTGCCTTGGGCTAAAAATGGTCCACACACTGCTGTATTTTATCTCTGCATGCCGGATGACTTGCGTGACTTATCCGCCACCAACTAGGGTTCAACCCGCAATGTTTTAGTGCACTTTCTGCCTGGAAAACATCACCTTTTCAGGAATGTGCACATGCCTAATTTTTCTGGCCTCTGGTGCTGCACTCTGGCTGCAAAAACAAAACCAAAAAAAAGGCACATACATGTGTCAATTCCCCTTCGTGATCATTACCTTGTTGTGGTGAAGGGGCTTGCGTATCACAATAAAGCGACCACCTCTATGAATGTGTTGGCAATGGCAATGTTGGCACACCCCAGATGATAAGGTTGTTGCTTCATTGTGAACAGACCAAAAGCGATCGGCTGGATAATTTTGCATAGAAAAAACATTAATTTTCTTTGTGATCATCTAAGGTGATCATTAAAGCCTACTAGGCCAACAATGGGCCCACACTGCAGAATCATTGTTTTCTGGGTCACTTAACTGTCCCTGAACTACCTCAGCACGACCATAGGCTTTGAAAAAACCCCATTGCCTGCAATCTCCCAAACGTGCGCACGAGCACAGTCATCACTACACCAAGATTGACGCATTGAGGAATAAAATGTATCTCATGAGTGTGTCAACTATTGACAACTCTTTGCCGTTGTCTAAATTCTATTTCAAACACGCCCCCTAATAGGGGACATAACAGGGATTAAACTGATAAGAATAGTACTACTTAACATACCAATCATATTGGGATTGCACAGTACATTACACGGCGCACGAGCAGTGCCCCAAATTGGTAGTAAGAGGACCGACCAAGCATCTTTTTTCATCTCCCGGTTCCTAAAATCTATTCGATACACCGGCCCCTGATAGGGGACAGAACAGAGATGACTGTTAGGAACAGAGCTGGGTATTTTTTGGCCACGTTACTGAACGCTCATGCACATAGGCTATAGGGTCATGCGCCCTTTTGCGGAGGTGACAAACCTGGTCAGTCAAAGCCAAGGCAACATCATCGACCTCATCCCATATGCGTTTTTTCTGTAGCATGCCCTGCGAAGAGTGCTGGAACAGGCCGTAGATGAGCATAAAGAGGAAGAGTTGTGGTCACCATCACCACCAGAAGCAGCCTTGTCTTCGTCGATTGCTGGACCTGCAGCAATGCAGAGAGAGGAGTCTGAAGAACAGGAGTCAGAGGAAGGTTGCTTTGAGGAGGTGGAAGACCAACCACAGAAGGCGTCCCAGGGGGCTTGTTGTCACCTTTCAAGGGTCCCTTGGTGTTGTACATGGCTGGGTGGAGGAAGAGACATTCAACGATGTCAGTGAGGACAAGGAACAGGACATGGCTAGCTTGGTATCCAACCTTGTGTAAATGGGGAGTTTGCGGTTGTGCAAATAGACTGTTTGCGGTTGTTTGTGGTGCGTTAAACAGGGAGTTTAGTCAGTCAGAGTTTGATCTGTCACTGTGAACCCTAACCCAAACTCTGTCTGTAACCCTAACCCTGTCTCTAACCCAAACCCTGTCTGTAACCCTAACCCTGTCTGTAACCCTAACCCTATCTGTAACCCTAACCCTGTCTGTAAGTTACAGGCAGGGTTAGGGTTACAGATAGGGTTAGGGTTACAGATAGGGTTACAGATAGGGTTAGGGTTAGGGTTACAGATAGGGTTAGGGTTACAGACAGGGTTAGAGTTAGGGTTACAGATAGGGTTAGGATTACAGACAGGGTTAGGGTTACAGACAGGGTTAGGGTTACAGATAGGGTTACAGATAGGGTTAGGGTTACAGACAGAGTTAGGGTTACAGATAGGGTTAGGGTTACAGACAGGGTTAGGGTTACAGATAGGGTTACAGATAGGGCTAGGGTTACAGACAGGGTTAGGGTTATAGCTAGGGTTAGGGTAACAGACTGTAACCCTAACCTTATCTGTAATCCTAACCCTAACCCTGTCTGTAACCCTAACCCTATCTGTAACCCTAACTTTAACCCTATCTGTAACCCTAACCCTGTCTGTAACTCTTACACTACCTGATTGATACAACATCATACCTGATGTTTTAAAGCACGTTATTCCAAACAATTTAGGAATGTTAGGTGATTTATGCCCTTTATGGATTAAAAACGGACTCTGCGACAACTACGTAATTTTCCATGGGAGTTTTGCCATGGATCCCCCTTGGGCATGCCACAGTCCAGGTGTTAGTCCCCTTGAAACAACTTTTCCATCACTATTGTGGCCAGGAAGAGTCCCTGTGGGTATTAAAATTTGCCTGCCCATTGAAGTTTATGTCGGTTTACCCGGATCGCCCCTTCGAGAAACTTTTGCTGAAGTTCGCATTCGCTGTTCGCGAACGGAAAATTTTATGTTCGCAACATCACTAGTGTGAACCCAGCCTTAATAATTTTAGATTATTTTTTTAAAAGTGAAATAGTTGTACAATTCCTACTAGCCTAGATAAGCACTCCCACTGTTTAAGCTTTCATTTATGAAACAGATGACAGCTAGTCATATACAGGCTAGTGTTCCCTGCACACAATTTGGAAAAGTAGTTGAATAAACTGATCCTGTGTCCAAATTGCTCTGTAAAGTGACATCTAGAAAGTTTATACAGGTGGCAAGAAATGTAGGGGTACATTAGAGATTGAAGTTGTTATTTAAATATCCCCAAACTTTAGTTTTATGATGTCCCCCTACCATATAGTCAGTAGGTCATCTATCTATTCTGATGTGTAAAAAGAAAACATTCTTCCCACCATCCCATTAAAAAATTTGCATATAATAGGAGCCATCAAACTTAAAATAAATTGTGAGTTAAAAGATACTCAATACATTAAAGCAAATACTTTTGCAACTCAGCAGAGTAGGATCTATACTTTTTTTTAGATGATACTTAACTGCTTGTAAAGCCAGATTGTGGGAAATACACAATTTTTGGAAACTTGTAATAGGTTTCACGTTTTTTGGAGGTTCTCCTGAATCTTCATGAGAGAACACTGATTCCACTGATTTGGGAAGAGATGAGGTTTAAGAGTTCTTGGTATCAGATGTTTCTGACTGCAAGTCTGATATGTTATTTTGCGTATTAGAATACCTGAATGATTAATTTGAGTTAATTTTTAGTCAATGCAGAATCCTTTAGAAACACACAAACAAAATCAACGTGAAAATGGACTGGGCTATCGACAATAAATTATTATTTTTTCAATAAGTCTCAAACACCATAAATAATGGGTGGACACAGACACTACAATTTTGCAACGAGGTTCAAAAACTAGCCAATTACCATCAAGGTATTTACTGATAAGGCAATAATGATCTTCTAACTGATTGGGTAAAATTTGGCAGATAAATATCTGTGTTGGACTAATGTTGGACTAATGTGACCCGTGATTCTGCTGCCGTCAAATAACCAGGAGAAGTTTGTCTAGAGCTATGTCAAACAGGAAACTTAAAATTACCAAATTGTGGCAAAATTGTCTTGCAGACTCTCCGAAAAAGGCTGCCCATTACTGGCTGTAATTATCTTTCCAAAATGGCATCTAGCTATGTTGGCGCTGTGTCCTGGCATTACTGAGGTGTCAGATAAAGGGATGTCTCAGATGATGTGTGTGTAGTCTGATGAGGTTCCCTGTGTGTTCAGCTGATGTTAGATCTGCTCTGAGAGTGGCCATTTTATTGAGTGGCCAAACAATACACTAATAAAATCTGACAAAACCTGGCCCAGAAGGTGGCCAGAGGGTGAAACCTCTCCTCATTGGTGGGTTTGTTTGATAACCACTTATGTGTTTACATACCTATTACCTTCCTTGACGACCAGGTGGTACTCTATGACAAGAATTGTTTATCCTAAGTTTATTTGGGAAATCTTCTGTAATAGTTCATCTGTGTCGTAACTAAGTTTGATATGGTAAATTAATCATTTTTGGATTCACCTCTTGCGACGCCATCTATTGTTGTTTTGTGCTTTCAGGAAATGACTCCAAAAAGGAATGTATTCTCACCATACACAATTAGCCATATATCACAGGCTGGGAAGCACCTGAATGGAAAGTATCCAGAAAGTAACCCAATTATACCTCTCTCTAGCTGTAGTATGACTAGCAGCCGCCATCTGCTTCCCAGTAGATAGTGTGGTAGGGTGACCCTTTGCCACTGTTTAAAATGATGGTTTACGCCAGGTTTTGAAGAAAGCAAGCATACTAATCGCACAGTTGTGTGCTGGCTTCATATGAGAGCCAGTGGTAAAGCTCAGAGCCTCACCCTCCCAAGGGGCTCTGTGTGTAAGGGGAGCTGTCAGAGGTGCTGATGTGCTGATGTTCACCATGGTGTCCAGATCAGGACAGGCCAAGGCCTGAGCCTGAGAGGGAGTCCATGAGGGACAGCGCAGCTAGGAAGCTGTAGAGCGAGTCCATAAGGGACAAAGCAGCTAGGAAGCATGAGGAGAGATTTCATGAGGGAAGAGATGGCTCTTTAATTAGGAAAATTAGAAAGTCGTTTAAGGCCTTGTGCTCACAGGGCCTCGTGGCCACCTAATTTGCTAATGCATTATGCCAGTTTTGAATGACAGGGGACCTTGATGCTGCTGTGCTCAGGCAGCGTTAAGAGCCCTCTATCACTTAAGTGGACCTCGCGGCAGCCAAACAGCTGATTTGTGTACCATACCAGAGGCCCCCTAGCTCAAGTATTGCCTATAGTTCTACTTTAAAGGGGTTGTAAAGGTTTGTGTTTTAATTTCTAAATAGGTTCATTTAAGCAAGTGCATTGTTGGTTCACTTACCCTTTCCTTCGATTTCACTTCTAAATGTTTTTTTTTTTTCTTTCTCACTTCCTGTTCCTCCTCAGTAAGCTGTTCTGGCTGACTAAAACCCAGCCAGAACGGCTCGGATGATGGTGGAAAGGTTACTGAGGTGAAACAGGAAGTGAGAAATTCAGAAAAAAAAACATTTAGAAGGGAAATCGAAGGAAAAGGTAAGTGAACCAACAATACACTAGCTTAAAGGAACCTATTTAGAAAATAGAAAAAATAACCTTTACAACCCCTTTAAAGAATGATTTTTTGTAGCCCCCATGTACTTCCAAGTACGGGTGCTAGTAAATTTAAGGGGATGATCAGAGTGTAAGTGGCTCTGATCTCAATTCTAATTGTTGTAAGGCTCTCTGTTTAAGCTCGGCTGTGCTGTGGGCTCATTCTGCTGTGCCGGGGGTGTTGCTCCACCCCAGGACGACAGGTGGCAGCAGTGGAAGCTGAGGTTCGAGTGTTCTCTCCAAGAGGCCAATCAGGAGGCTTGGGCCTCGCTGGGCATGCAGGGAGAGGGTACTTATGAGGCAGATGCCATTTTAGGTGGTTCTCTCTGGAGTGTGGCACCCACTTTTAGGGTGGCCACATCACCGCGCTCCTAGCGTTATGGCCTACCTGGCCGGGGCGTGGGTGCTACGCTGTGTACTTGGTTCCGGAACCAAGCTGGTCCAGAACATCCAAGCAGTACGGGAACCCAGTAATCGACTGGGTTCTCATCTCTAAAGATCCCAAGCAAGTTTGGCTGTTCGGTGGGGAGTCCAGTTGAGGAGCGCCATTGAGAGGCTGGCGGTCCAACAGTGAGACGAACCATCGGGGATCAAGGTACTGGACACTGAGGGATTGATATTTCTCTCGTGGGTACCTGGGCGACGTTGAAGTAAGGTTCAGGCAAAACTTTACTCAGGAGGACCTCCTCCATATCCCTTCTACATTGTAAGCTCTTACGAGCAGGGCCCTCTGATCCCTCATGTATTGATTTGTATTGTGAATGTACGGTCTTCCCTGATGTAAAGCGCTGCGTAAACTGTTGGCGCTATATAAATCCTGTATAATAATATAATAATAATAATATCCACAATTAGGGAAGGCCTGTGGCAGAGGCACTTTCCTGAGGTTCACCCTGGAAGAGTCGGTGAGAGAGATTTCTTCTCAAGTTCCGAGTGATACTCTGGCTGCCAGGTCGGTGAGAGAGACCTGTCCAGGTATGCTATGCCCACTCAGGCTGGAGTGGCGAAAGAAGGTGGTATAGGGCAGACTGATGTGGCATAGGGCTTGGTGCCCTGCTCACACCTCACACCGCTGGATGGACTTGGGAAACAGCGCGGCGGCTGTGAGCTGTGGAGAGAGACACCAACAAGGGGGAGGATAAGGGAGGGGAGCACTGTGGTGCTTGAACGCACCCACCTCTGTGGTGCCTGGGCGAACTGCACCCCGCCTAGGATCGGCCCTGATGTGACTCACATTCTGCGAGCTGTGATGGCCGCACGGCGCCCCTGTTTCCCATGGCGCCCTGTGCGGCCGCACAGCTCGTACACCCCAAAGGCCGGCCCTGCATGCAAGTTTCACCCAAGTAATGTAGCTTTCCTTCTACATTGAGTGCTCCATGCCAAATAATCTAGTTAGCTACTGCAGGGCTCAAATTTTTAAGTCCTGAGCTACTAGCCAGGCCTTAAGGGTTACTCGCATAGGATGCATTAAGGTGAAAAAACTGGAAGCTTTACAACCCCTTTCATTCCTGCAGCTCCATGTGAACCTGGGCTTATAGGAAGATTTTTCACATACTGTATATGTCACAAGGGGACTCCAATTGAACTCTGTGCACTTCATGAACTTTATTGTTATTTATATGTTGATTTAGTTTATTTATTTGATTTACCGGCAGTGCTATCACATTTTATTACTTGATTCTCATTTTTTGTGGGAACACATAGGTGATAGCAGCAGCAAATTTATATCCAAGTTTTTTCACCATCAGTTGGCAGCACGCAGCTACAGTATATTGTTTATTCTGAAATAAAGACAGACACGGTTTTTGTTTTATACAGCTGTATTTACTAGTGCAACTTATAACATCCAAGTGAAAGATATAACAACAACATGTCAGAATCTTTTCTTAAAAAGTTGGTAAAAGAATCACCCTCTTGTGCTAGTATTTTGTTGGACCACATTTTGCTTTAATTACATCCTTTAGTCCAGGGGTGTCCAAACTTTTTTCAAAGAGGGCCAGATTTGATGAAGTGAACATGCCTGAGGACCATCCATTTTGCCTGACATTCTTTGAACCATTAAAATTCGGTCTAAGCGTGTTCATCCGAGCACACACTGCTCAACAAGAGTTATCTTGCCTTTGTCGCATTCGTTCCAGATACACAGACGAATGCTCTGCTCTTTAGGGGTACCGTTCTTAATGGTACCCCACACATTGTAAAACGTGGGGTGCTTTTGATGCAGTGCAATACAAAAAAAAGGTCGGGGACTTCTTTACGTGCATTTTTGTGGGTAGGGAAGCTCATTGAAATGAATGGGCTGCTCTGCACGCAGCCACGCAGATGTGAACCAAGGGCTTGTTCACATGTCAGGTAGGAGGGGCAGTACATGTTGAACTGTTTTTACCACCCCCAACTTCTCCCCCTCCAGAGAGCCCCTTATACAGCAAGGTCCCCAGAGAGCCCCCCTTACATCAGGGTTCCCAGAGAGCCCCCCCCGTAAATCATAGTTCCCAGAGCCCCCCATACATTAGGGTACCCAGAGAGCTCCCCATACATCAGGGTTCCCAGAGCCCCCCATACATCAGGGTTCCCAGAGCCCCCCATACATCAGGGTTCCCAGAGCCCCCCCATACATCAGGGTTCCCAGAGCCCCCCCATACATCAGGGTTCCCAGAGCCCCCCCATAAATCAGGGTTCACAGAGAGCCCCCCATAAATCAGGGTTCACAGAGAGCCCCCCATACATCAGGGTCCCCAGAGAGCCCACCATACATCAGGGTTCACAGAGAGCCCCCCATACATCAGGGTTCACAGAAAGCCCCCCCCATACATCAGGGTTCAAAAAGAGCCCCCCCATACTTTGGGGTCTACAGAGAACCCCCATACATTAGGGTCCCCAGAGAGCAACCCCAAACATCAGAGAGCCCCCTATACACAGGGTTCACAGAGAGCCCCCCATACATCAGGGTTCACAGAGAGCCCCCCATACATCAGGGTTCACAGAGAGCCCCCCATACATCAGGATTCACAGAGAGCCCCCCATACATCAGGGTTCACAGAGAGCCCCCCATACATCAGGGTCCCCAGAGAGCCCCCCATACATCAGGGTCCCCAGAGAATCCCCCATACAGAGAACCCCCCATACATCAGGGTTCACAGAGAGCCCCCCATACATCAGGGTTCACAGAAAGACCCTCCCATATATCAGGGTTCACAGAGAGCCCCCCCCATATATCAGGGTTCACAGAGAGCCCCCCATATATCAGGGTTCACAGAGAGCCCAACATACATCAGAGTCCCCAGAGAACCCTCCGTACATCAGGGTTCACAGAGAGCCTCCCCCATACATCAGGGTCCCCAAAGAGCCCTCCATACATCAGGGCCCCCAGAGAGCCCCCCCCCCATACATCAGGGTTACCAGACTTAAACATTAGCACAGTACCTTGTTTCCTCATTCAGCCGGGTACTGCACTGTAGGGGGAAGCGTAGAGCACAGCACATTCCCCTGCACTGTTTACTTTCACTTTTGAGGCTGACAGTTCTCACTTTGCCGATGTATAGTTTGGCAGGGGGTTGGGCCCATCTGACAGCCCTTCTCTCCCCTGATCCTGCGGCACACTAGTTGAGAAAGGCTGGTTTAAACAAGCCAGGCTGGCGGCCGTTCAAAACCGGGCCTCGGGCTGGACTTTGGACATGCCGGCTTTAGTCTGTTGGGATATGTCTCTACTAACCTTGCACATCTAGACATTATTAGACAATATTTCCCCACTCTCCTTTGCAGAACTGCTCAAGTTCTGTCAAATTTGATGTTGACCATTTGTGGATTGCAGTCTTCATGTCATTCCACATATTTTCAATAGGGTTTAAGTCTGGGCTCTGACTAAGCCATGCAATGACATTTACCCTTTTCTCTTTCCACCACTGTGTGGTCATTTTTGCTGTGTGCTTAGGGACAGTGGGGATTATTTACAAAAGTTATTGTAAAAATTATTTACAAGTGCAAATTACAAGTGCAGAATGCACTTGAAATTGCACTGAAAGTGCAATTGGAAGTGCAGTCGCTGTAAATCTGATAGATCTGAAACGAGGGGAAGCTCTGCTGATTTTATTATCCAATCATGTGCAAGCTAAAATGCTGTTTTTTATTTTCCTTGCATATCCCCCATGGATCTACAGCGACTGCATTTCCAAGTGCAATTTCAGTTCAATTTCAAGTGTAGTTTGCACTTGTAGTGCAAAGTGGATTTGTCTTTCGCAAATAACCCCCAATGTCATGTTGGAAGGTAAGCCTTCTTACCATTGACAATTTTCTGGCAGAGGTGAACAGATTTTCCTCAAGAATTTTACAGTATTTTGGATATTACCACCTCTCTGCTTTACTGTAGGAATAGGTTTGCGACAGACATATTACGTGGTGTTGAGGCCAAATAATTATTTTAAGATGGTCAGGTGAGACAAAAATTGTATAATTTGGCATCTTTAGCCGACTAGTGTCGGGGGCTAGTTGTACTGCTGGTGCAAATGATAATAGTCCCTGTCAAGCCTGTAGGCAGCAAAAAGGTTACTATATGCCTGGTCAGTACAAGAGTATACCTCTTTAAAGCTAAACTCGGGGCTGAAAAGATTTTATCAAGTAAAAGCTTCAGAGAATATAAATGTAATTTGTGTGCACCAAATGCCTTTGCAAACCTTATAAAAGTAGCAGTGACATCTTCACTGTGCTGTACAAAGCCTGTGCAGAGAGCTGTGGGAGGGGCCCAAAAGGCTCCAGAACACTACAGGAAGAAGTAGAACAAGACCAGTCACGCCCCCACAAGGAGAAAGAGCAGTAGCTACTGGTCTTTTTTACAGGAAGCTTCTACACAGAGGAAACATTTTAAGACTGGATTATTGCACAGTAGTGGGAAAAATACACAAAGCCCAAATAATCTTGAAACCAAAAGTTAAAGCGTATCTATTGTCAAAATGTAAAATCATATATTCATTTCCACATTTTATTTAATTTATTCCTAGCCTACTATTAATATGAATGATCCTAAAGAATCTAGACAATATGCGCTAATCCCAGTGTTCAGCTTTAAGGTTCGGTTCACATATGTGCAAATGGGATGTGATATTCCCTGCATCCAATTCGCATGACAGGCGAATGTGCCCGGTTTGCAATGGAGCCAGTTCACACAGGTCCAGGGCGACCGCAGTTCGCATTTCAAAAGGGTCCTGTGCGTGTTCAGACCTGATCTGCACCTGAACCGGTGAACAAGAACGCACCTTGTGCTGGGAATCGCGGCTGCACATATGTTAACCCTGGCCTTATGTAGACATCTGAATATTCATGAACCATCTTTCCAGGTCAATATTATCCCTTGCTAGGTCATTAGATTAACCGCTTCCCGACAGACTCATGTACATTTACGGCAGTAGGTTGGCACACACAAACAGACAAGGGAACACATTTAACCCCTTGCTCGCCCCTAGTGTTAACCCCTTACCTGCCAGTGACATTTACACAGTAAGCAGTGCATTTTTATAGCACTGATCGCTGTATAAATCTTAATGGTCCCAAAAAAGTGTCAAAAGTACGCTGCAAAGTGATATGTACGCTGAAATGTCGCAGTCCTGCTAAAAATAGCAGATCACCGCCATTACTAGTAAAAAAAATAATAGAAATGCCATAAATCTATCCCCTTTTTTGTAGACAATATAACTTTTGTGCAAATCAATCAATATATGCTTATTGGGATTTTTTTACCAAAAATATGTAAAAGAATACAAAAAAGTCTAAACTGATAAATACATTTTTATTTTTTGGGGATATTTATTATAGTAAAAAGTAAAAAAAATATATATATATTTTCTTTAAATGTATGCTCTTTTTTTTGTTTATAGCACAAAAAATAAAAACTACATGGGTGATCAAACACCACCAAAAAAAAAAAGGGGGAAAAAAATATCAATTTTGTTTGGGTTCATTGTTGCTTGACCCCGCAATTCAGTCAGTTAAAGCAATGCAGTGCCGTATAGCAAAAATGCCCATTAAAAGGAACAAATCTTTCAGGGGCTGAAGTGATTCAATTCCAAATCAAAAATGTAATATATTGCACCTTACCAATCATTAAATGTGGTGGCTGCATTCGTTGTCTTTTTAGACTTTTCCCCCTCTGTTTTTACCTGGTGATCTTACCAGTAACACACCTCCTCTATTAGAAAACCCCCACTCCGGATGAAGGAGCACAGGGTATACTTTTGGACAGCAACAATGTCTAACAAGGGCGGGTTGGATGAACTAGCCAATTTCGATACGATAAAAGCCAAACTCCAGATCACACTACAGTTACAGCAAACATTTTTTTTTCTTTAAAAAAATAGGTTTTACATAAATAAATAAAAGCTGATCACTGTAAGCGCCCAGGGCCGTCTTAATAGCATCATGGGCCCCTGGGCAAAGTAATGCTCTGGGGCCCCTACAATGGAGACAGTGTAGGTAAACATAAATCAAGTAGATAGGAGGAAGGGGATATCTAGGGTGTAGAGGGGTCAGAGTGCTGGGGGGATATCTGGGATGTAGAGGGGCAGCCCGGGGCCCAAGGACCAGCTGCTTTGGGGAAAGAGCAGGGGCCCCCATGCAGCTTGGGCTCCTGGGCAGTGCCCAGGTGTGCCCTCTTATTAAGACAGCCCTGTAAGCGCCCCTGTTCGTGAAAAATGGTTTGTCTCAACACTTTAACGCTACATTTCTGACTATGGGTAGAATTTTGAAGGAACATTTTTAAGAAAGTATTTTTGTAGGAAAATTCTTAGAACATTTATTTCACATGTAGGGCCCATGCTATGGTCAATCGGAAGACATCCAATAAGAAGACTCCTGTTTAGTGCGATGTATGCTTCTGTAGAGTCCCTTCTTGCTACATTACTTAGCCGAGCCCTCATGCCTCCTCTGTGACAGCCTTCTAGCCCCTGGTTATCCAGTGACCCTGTGTATCCTGTGTCTGGTGTGGCCCCATTCCCCCCTCTGTGCACCTCCATTGCATCTTGTGTTATCCAGTGACCCCTAAACACCCTGTGTCATTCAGTGATCATTGAACATCCTGGGTCATATTGTGACGTCAATGTCCCTATGTACCCCTTAACTCCACTGCACTTAAGGACATCTTGTTGTGCCATCTAACAATCTAGTGCCCCCTGTGTGCCCCCATGACACTTGTGTCTCAATGCTGACCTTGAGTTACCTGGCCTGCTATGCTCGGTCATCAGTCCCATTTTCAGCCATTAATCTTCTGGTATACTCCTGAAATCACTGGACTGGCCTTCTCCCAGGGCATATGGACCCCTAACTGGGGAAATAAAAAGAGTTCAGGAAATGTAAAGCATAAGTTAATAAAAAAAAAAAATGCATTTATTATTTATTTTGTAGCATGTAAATGATTCCACCAGTGATCAGCAGATGGCACGCAGGTCTCCTTATATCTGTATACCTGTTCATCTCATATGGACAGGCAGATACACTGACAAGAAGAAATCAATGAACTGTCACAGTGCTCCAGTGCTTCTAGTAGTTCATTGAGAACTACAAGTCGACAACCCCAAAGGGTGCCGGGGCTTTTAGTTCATTCACTTACAGAGCTCTGTAAATGAATGACGCTGTCGTTGGGCAGAGCCCAGCACGGGAGCGCTGATTTTAAAAACTGACAGCTAGCATGGAGAACATGTTACATGTTCCACCCTAAAAAGGGGTGGAACATGTAACATGTTCCTAAAGGTGAACCTAGTCTTTAGCCCACGTTCAAATTTGGCAGTTTTGACAAAGGCGATTTGACATGTCAAATCGGCGGCTATTTCTGGTGACAACGTCGTCCGAATCGGTGGAACGCCAACTTTGCGGCACCGCCACACCGGTTCCAAAAAAGTAGTTTCAAAAGTCACTACTTTTGGTGACTTTGGGGGCAATTTGAATATACATCTGTGCATGAACCCGCACAGATGTCTGTCAAATTGCCCCCTGAAGTAAATGATCATTAAAGGATAATTCAATTTTTTGGGGAAAAAAATAGCAACTAAAAATAATTAATGTAACCTATATAATTGCTACACTAGCCATGTATTGAATGTTATTAACCACTTATGGACCACCCGCCGTTGTTATACGTCGCTACTTTGAAGAGGAAAACCATTGTTATGGTAGTAGCTAGCTACCATAACCCCGATACCCTCAAGAGCCGACTGTCCTCTTTCAGATAAAAGTGGTCTATGCAGTGAATACGCGGCTCCCCGAAGCCCTCCACCGCTTACGGAGCCGTCGGTAGTGATCGGATCCTCTCACGTCAGTGGCCTGGAGACGAGTGAGGGGAAGATGGCCCCACCCATCTCCATACCATTGCAGGGCGGAAGTGATGTTTTGACGTCTTAAAGGGTCATTTTTATTTGTTTTATTGTATTTTGGTCTAAATATGAGATCTGGGGTATTTCTGACTCCAGATCTCATATTTAAGAGGACATGCATTTTCTATTACAAGGGATGTTTACATTCCTTGTTAAAGGGGTGTTCCACCCAAAAAAACGACCTTAGCTTACTCCACTCCTCACCCCCATACATGCCACATTTGGCATGTAATTTTTTTGGGGGGGGAGTGGGGGCTTCAGTAGGAGTGGGACTTCCTGTCCCACTTCCTGCTTCCGCCGAGGGGCTGGTTAGGCGATTAAGCCTTAATCGCCTACACCAGCCCCTCCCTGTAGGCGATCACATGGGACACTGACAGGTCCCATGCGATCGCCTCTCCAATCAGCGGCGAGCCGCGCCGCGCACACATGCGCAGTACGGCTCGCGCATGCGCAGTGGGTGCCCGGCCGTGAAGCCGAAGGCTGTCACGGCTGGGTGCCCACAGTCAGGATGGAGACGCCGGCCGGGCAGGGGGGGAGAGGAGCGGAGCCCCGGTCGGCGCGTCGCTGGAACGCAGGAGCAGGTAAGTGAGTGTTTATTAAAAGCCAGCAGCTACACTTTTTGTAGCTGCTGACTTTTAATAAACACAACTTAGGGCTGGAACACCCCTTTAAGGATTAGCTCCGGCGTGTTCGCACAGTCCATGTGCAGAGCCCGCCAGGAAGTCGGCACTGCGCTGCACTAATCACAGGCAGGGAGACATTTCCCGATCTCTGCAGCCGAGCATCGGGAAATGTCTCCCTGCCTGTGATTAGAGCAGGGCAGTGCTGACTTCCTGGCTGGCTCTGCACATGGACTGTGCGAACACGCCGGAGTTCATCCTTATTCATCCCTATTCCTTGTAATAGAAATAAAAGTGACCCAAACATTGTTTTTTTTATAAAAAACTGTGTCAAAATAAAAATAAAAAAGTAAAATAAATAAGAAAAACATTTTTATTAAAGCACCACGTCCCAACGAGCTCGCACGCAGAAGTGAACGCATACCTGAGCAGCACCTGCATATGAAAACGGTGTTCGAACCACACATGTGAGGTATTGCCACGATCGTTGGCGCGAGAGAAATAATTCTAGCCCTAGACCTGCTCTGTAATTCAAAACATGAAACCTGTAGATATTTTTAAGCGTCACCTATGGAGAACTTAAGGGTAAAAGTTTGTCGCCATTCCACAAGCAGGTGCAATTTAGAAGCATGACATGTTGGGTATCAGTTTACTCGGCGTAACATTATCTTTCACAGTTGAAAAAATTAGGGATAATTTTACTGTTGTCTTATTTTTTTAATTAAAAAAAGTGCACTTGTAAGACCGCTGCGCAAATATGTTGTGACATAAAGTATTGCAACGACCGTCATTTTATTCTCTAGGATGTTAGAAAAAAATATATAATGTTTGGAGGTTCTAAGTAATTTTTTAGCAAAAAACTAATTGTTTTTAACTTGTAAAACGCCAAATCTCAGAAAGAGGCTCTTTCCTTAAGTGGTAAAAATTACTTTGCTTTTTCAATCTGCAGATTACTATAAATTTCAGTGCAACCTGCAGACATTCTGTACACAGCCAGTATACAGAAAGCCCCCCAGAAATGTAATGTCCTGCTTGTGTAATGGGCTAATTGATTTTTTCCAGAAGTCTCCAATGCTGTGTGCAGATTTTTGGTACCCTCTGCAAAAAAATGTAATAAAAAAAAGATTTTTGTTGAGATACTCCCAAAAGGGTTAATCACATCTAAAAGGATGTTGACACCACAACTTTCCTCATTAGAACACTACAATTATATTATATTATATTATTATATTAGCTAATCAAAAGGTAACTTTAGTTCCGTGGGGTAAAAAAACAACAACCAAAACAATCATATAGCATATACAACTGCTACATAACTGTATTGTAGTCGAATGTGATTAAAAACGACCTTTCCTTCAATCTGCAGTGCTGTAATTTTCGGTAAAATTCTGTGTAATATGGCAACCTAGGGGGTTAATCACCCTTGAAGGGATGTTGACTCTGCAACTTTCCTCATTAGAAGATTGCAATGCATCAGCTGATTGATAATGAAATAGTAAAATACCATGCAGAATCAGTAGTCCATGCACAAGCAGCTCTTTGTTTCAGAGCAGAAACAGGTAGGAATCTGCAACAAAGTTTGTTAACTTCCATGCAATGTACATAGATCACCCAAAGGGGATTGTTTTTTTTCTTAGCAAAAGTGCAATTCCTCTTTAAGTATATCTTGGAGATTTCAGGAACCTACCAGAAGGTAGAGTTGATGGTTCAGTGTAGTAGACCACATAACTGTGGGACATGCCAGAGATTGCACTGAGAGACAAGAGTCACAAGAGCACCCAAAGTGCACTAGGAGTAGGGATGTGCAGAGCCGCCAGGAAGTCTGCACGGTGCTGCGCTAATCACAGGCAGGGAGACATTCTCCCAATGCTCGGCTGCAGAGATCAGGAAATGTCTCCCTGCCTGTGGTTAGCGCAGCACCATGCAGACTTCCTGGCGTGCTCTGCACGTGAACTGTGCGAACACGCCGGAGCTCATCCCTAACTAGGAGTCGCAGGATGACACAAGGTGCTCTTGGGTGCAGTGGAGTCAAGGGGTGCACTAGATGAAACAGGATGTTCAGGGGTCCCTGGATAACCAGAAGTAGGGATGAGCTCCAGTGTGTGTTCGCATGGTACATGTGCAGAGCCCACCAGAAAGTCTGCACAGCGCTGCGCTAATCACAGCCAGGGAGACATTTCCCGATCTCTCTAGCCGAGCATCGGGACAATGCCTCCCTGGCTGTGATTAGCGCAGCGCCGTGCCGACTTCCTGGCGGGCTCTGCACGTGTACGATGCAAACACGCTGGAGCTCATCGTTGACCAGAAGCTGGAAGGTTGGCAAAGAACATAGAGGAGGCTCAGGTAAGTACTGTAGCAGAAGGGGTTTAAACGCCAAACTACTTGTGTTGCCGAACCAATCAGTAATCTCCTTATTGGGCACCGATCAGGAGAGCTATCTTCTAAATGGCCATAGCATGGGCCCTCCAGGTGAAATCAGAGAAAATATCTAGAATTGGATCAGAGGGGAGGAGAGTGTAACAATACCCCAAATGCTTTTTTGATGCATTTTGCAGAAATGCAGGGAATTTTTTTTAACATGGTTTCCTATGGAACATGTTCACATCAATGCTTTTTTTTTTTTTTGTGCCTCTGCGTTTTTGGAAAGGGTCTGGGGCTTTTTTTCCTGCAAAGAGCAGCGTTTTGCATGTAATAGAATTCAATGGACCTGCATTCAAAACATGTTTTTTCCGCGGTTTGCCTTTTTTTTTTATTATTTTTTTTTTAACTTGTTTATAGCTGGTTGTTTAAAGGAAATGTAAAAAAAGTTAAATTAAAAAAAGCAAATCGCGGTAAAAACGCGTATCCAAAAATGCAGCAAGCACCGCAAAAAGCACTGCAAAAACGCTTTTTCAGTCTGAATTTGGACCAAAAGACGCACAGGACTCCTGTACAAATTCACACCGCATCCATCCCAGGCTCAATTGAGAGCTGGTCACAATCTCCTGACCTGCAAATTGGATTCGAGTAAATTTGCATATGTGTGAACCCAGCCTAAAGTGCAGTGCATGTAAAGCATATATTAATTTCTCACCTCCTACATTTTAGTGCAACGACTTAGACCCCTTTCACACTGGGGGGGTGCTGTAAAGCTAAAAATAGCGCCTGCATAGGGCCCTGAAAGAGCTGCTGCTGTCTCTCCAGTGTGAAAGCCCCGAGGGCCATTTTTTGCCATACGGCACTGCGTCTCTTTAACTGACAATTGCTTGGTCGTGCACCGTTGTACCCAAAGAAAACGTATTTTTTTCCCCACAAATAGAGCATTCTTTTGGTGGTATTTGATCACCTCTGCTGTTTTTATTTTTTGCGCTATAAACAAAAAAAAAACGTAAATTTAGTATAATTAAATATCTGATAAGGGACTGCTTGGATTTACCTGCTCCTCTGCACAGCCATGACCTGGTGAACATTCCAACCCACATGACGCTCTGGGTTCAAACATGTTTGTATCACTGTAGAGTAGGGATGAGCTTCGCGTTTGATACAAACGTATGTACGACTCGAACATTGCCTGTTCGATCGTTCGTCGAAAATCTAACAAAACAGGTGGTTTACGCCAAATTCGAGTGACGCGCGTCGGCCCATAATTCACTGCGGCGTTGCACGCCGATGATTGGCCAAGCATGCACCATGACCCCGCATGCTTGGCCAATCACAGCGCCCAAAAAACGAAGAGCCATAATTGGCCAAAGCCTGGGTGCTTTGGCCAATTATGGCTCAGGGCTTTAGCACAAGCCCCACACTTTAAAAGGAGCCTTCCGGGTGGCCTCGTGTAGTGTGTTCCGGCTTTGTTAAAGAGAGCAGCCAGAGAGATTATCTTTTTAGCTATCTAGATAGAGCAGGCTAGTCAGTTTAGCTTTATTACAGTGTGTAGAGAATATATATACACCCTTAGGAGTTGTACATATATTTTTATACACTGTATAGCTTAGCTAGATCTGCTATTAGTATTTGTCAGGCAGGCGATTGTGCATAGCTGCAGTGCTCTAACGTGTTGTATTGCCTGTGGCTGTGTGGTGTTTAGTTTACACCTAAACATACTCGGTGTAACTGCACTAGTCCTGCTTATTTGCACCTAAGCGCATTTACTGTATGTGTAAGTTTGCTGTGTAATCGCACGTAAGCGCATTTACTGTAAGTAACCGAACGCGGGTATGTTTGGCTCATCCCTACTGTAGAGTAATAAAATCAGACAACTCTTATTTATGTTCTGAGAATATTTACTGGAACAAATTAAGGGAGATATTACAAAAAGGAGGTAATAGATCTGCTGAGTTCTAGGCAACAGCGCCAACTTGGCAAAGGAATTTCTCCGAAAGACACAAAAGGCAAATATTAACAAATGACAATATGATATATACACTTCCTTGAAGAAATTAAAGGATGTTTTATGCTAGCAGACTATACTGACACTATGCGAGGATAGAACCTGGTCAGTCTATACTGCTACTCTAAGGAGACAGTGTACGTCTAATAACAATGTAATGGCCCTTGTATCAGCGCTAGCATCAATGTCCCCGTTGCAGATCTTGTGGTCTTCACCAGTACGTAGCGTGATACTGTATAACAATTATAATTAAAACAAACCCAGATGTACACTTACAAGAAAATCAAACTTAGAAGCATGAATATCACAAGGTTCAGCAGGTATGCCTGCATCTCACCCATAGGCGTGCGCACGGGGTGTGCCTGGGCACACCCTTATCACCCCATGCTGTCTCCAGAGATCTGCCCTGAAGCTGGAAAGACAGGATTTGTGTGATCTCCCCTGTCCAGAATGGAGATTTGCCTTGTTTACACAGGCAGATCCCTGTTCTGTCATTGCAGGGCCAATGGGAGCACGCCCACAAAAGCGAGATCGCGTAAACTTGTTATTTTCAGCAAAACACAAAATGGCACATTTTGAGTTTGCGAAAAGGCATGTGGGAGACTCCCAAAATGTATGGAGGAAAGTGCTCTAGTCTAATGAGACTAAAATTTTACCTTTTTTGGCCATTAAAGAAAATGCTATGTCTGGAGCAAACCCATCACATCACCCAAAGAACACCATTTTTCATCAGTCGGTACTGGGAAACTGGTCAGAGTTGAGGGAAAGATGGGTGGTGCTAAATACAGGAATATTCGTGAGCAAAACCTGTACCACTCTGTCAGGGCTGGTGCAAGGATTTTTTACACCCTACGCGAAACCTCATTTTGCGCCCCCCCTTTGGCTCCATCCCTGACCCTACCCCCTTTTTCCTTCCCACGTATACCCCACCATTTTTAGATTGCTATCATTTTTTTTGGTAGGGGGGTCAGTCACTGAGCCTGGAGGTGGTGGGGGGCATCAGTACGGCGCTCCTGACTGATGTGTGCTCTAGGCTGGCAATATGAAGTGCCACCTCCATCAGTGCAGCTTATCAGTGGGAACTTTTCATTAAGGGCAAAGCAGGTGTACAGACCCCAGAACTCAGCACAAGGATGGTGAGAACCCCTCATAATGGGCACAGCATGTGTACAGACCTGGGAACTCAGCACAGGGATGGTGAGAACCCCTCATAATGGGCACAGCAGGTGTACAGACCTGGGAACTCAGCACAGGGATGGTGGGAACCCCTCACAATGGGCACAACAGGTGTACAGACCTGGAAACTCAGCCCCTCACAATGGGCACAGTGGGTGTACAGACCCCAGAACTCAGCACAGGGATGGTGGGACCCTCTCATAATGGGCACAGCATGTGTACAGACCCCAGAATTTGGCACAGGGATGGCGGGAACCTCTCATAATGGGCACATCATGTGTACAGACCCCAGAACTCGGCACAGGGATGGTGGGAACCTCTCATAATGGGCACAGCATGTGTACAGACCCCAGAACTCAGCACAGGAATGGTGGGAACCCCTAATAGGCACAGCAGGTGTACGGACCTCAGAACTCAGCACAGGGATGGTGGGAACCTCTCATAATGGGCACAGTGGGCGTACAGACCCCAGAACCCAGCACAGGAATGGTGAGAACCTCTCATAATGGACACAGCGGGTGTACAGACCCCAGAACTCGGCACAGGGATGGTGGGAACCTCTCATAATGGGCACAGTGGGTGTACAGAACTCAGCACAGGGATAGTGGGAACCTCTAATAATGGGCACAGTGGGTGTACAGACCCAGGAACTCAGTACAGGAATGGTGGGAACCTCTCCTCATAATGGGCACAGAATGTGTACAGACCCCAGAACTCAGCACAGGGATGGTGGGAACCTCTCATAATGGGTACAGCAGGTGTACAGACCCCAGAACTCGGCACAGGAATGGTGGGAACTCCTAATAGGCACAGCAGGTGTACGGACCTCAGAACTCAGCACAGGGATGGTGGGAACCTCTCATAATGGGCACAGTGGGAGTACAGATCTGGGAACTTAGCACAGGGATGGTGGAAACCTCTCACAATGGGCACAGTGGGTGTACAGATCTGGGAAATTAGCACAGGGATGGTGGGAACCTCTCATAACCTCACAGTGGGTGTACAGACCCCAGAACTCAGCACAGGAATGGTGGGAACCTCTCATAATGGGAACAGCGGGTATACATACCCCAGAACTTAGCACAGGGATGCACAGCACAGATATCAGTAATAACGTGTGTAGCTGGACACTGATCACTCGCCCACATCCTCTGCTTCCAAAACCTGCCATGCTGTGACCTGTGCAATGTGACCAGGGGAGAGGCGGGGGTGGAACATTCCAAGGAGCTGGGAGGTTATCAGGAGGCTGGTATATCATCCTGTCCTAAAAGTTGCAGAAAGCTGAAGGAACTGTTTACTGTGCCATGGGGGAGGGGGAGGGGGGCTGAGTGTGTGCAGAGCATTAGAGGAGTGGATGTGCTGCAATGTGAAGGCTGTGTGGCGGCATTTACAAGCACCAGTCTCTGTATTTTTTTTCCTCCACTGGTGTGTGTCTCCTTATACACGGGATCTGCGGCTCCCCCCAGCTAGGACTTTGTGTGTGCCCAGGATAAGTGTCAGGACCAGGAGCTGGGCGGAAGACACTTCAGTTCCAGGCTGCTCTGTGTATTGTGCCTAGGAAGGAGAGGAGCGCAGATCTCTCCCATACACTTGTATTGCAGAGCGGCTCCACTAACAATCTGCATTCCCCAGTGACTGACTGACTGAGCCGCGCCGTCTCTGCACTCCTCCCCCCTCCTCGCACTCGTCTGTCCTACTGACACCCGGCTCTACACACACACGGCTGTGACATCTCCACGGCAGATAGATGTGTATATACAGCAGCCAGAGTTGCGCTCTAGGTGGCAGTGCGCTCTAGGCGGCTGCCTTATCTGCCTAGTGGTAGCGCCGGCCCTGCACTCTGTTTGTAAATTGAGGCTAGGATGGAGGTTCACCTTCCAGCAGGAAAATGACCCCAAACACACTGCTAAAACAACACTTGAGTGGTTTAAGGGGAAACATGTAAATGTGTTGGAATGACCTAGTCAAAGCCCAGACCTCAATCCAATAGAAAATCTGTGGTCAGACTTAAAGATTGCTGTTCACAAGCGCAAACCATCCAACTTGAAGGAGCTGGAGCAGTTTTGCAAGAAGGAATGGACAAAAATCCCAGTGGTAAGATGTGGCAAGCTCATAGAGACTTATCTAAAGAGACTTGGAGCTGTGATGGTCGCAAAAGGTGGCTCTACAAAGTATTGACTTTAGGGGTAAATAATTGTGCACATTGACTTTTTCTGTTATTTTTGTCCTATTTGTTGTTTGCTTCACAATACAAGAGTGCAGCCCCCTCTCTCCTGCACCACTCTATCTATTGTCGCCGCTGCTGGTCCCTTGTCGGGCGCTGGGCATCTGAATTATAGCACCGGGGGTGTTTTTGGAAGCACCTGATTAGAGCCGCCGGCTCAGTGCTGTGCGTTTGCTGTTTACACAGTGTGGTGTTAGAGAAGCAAATAAATCCCTTCCCTAACACTCACCCGCCTCTTAGCCAATCGGGTGCTCCGGTCTAGTTGCCCTGTCACCTGATTGGCTGGCTGAAGCGACAGGCGATGTGATTGGACGCCTATCAGGTGCCCAATCATAGCAGAGATGACGGGAGAAGACATGGAGGACTCGGAGCGTGGAGGACAGCGCTGAGACAGGTAAGTGTCGGATGGCAATTGATGGGGCACAGTGGCTGCGCTTTTTTTTTTTTTTTTGGTTTGCGCCCCCCAAAAAAATTTGAGCACCAGCCGCCACTGCTGTGAAGTTTAGGGTCAGCCATCTTGTCCTTCTTGAGAAGTGTGACGCAGTTACTATATTCTTCAAAGTACCAATTTATACTATGGGCATCCCATGTCCCTTTTCTCCAACCAAGTTCAATCCCCTAATAAAATAACAAAAACAAGCAAGAGACTGTTCAAAAGACTAAATGAGTGTGTCTAATGAATGTCTAGCAGTAGGGTGGAATGTGTGGATGCTGTAACACCTAGCGACCAACCGCTATATATTTAAAGTTACAATAAATGTGGATATCGGTTTTAATCCTTTTGGTGTTAAAATAATACATCCTGTCTTTTATATTTCAGAGTTGTAGTCTCCCCATCTCATGAGATGGATTTTACCAGTGGGGCAACATATCTGTCCAGCTTTGACCCTAAGGCATATTTGACTTCGTTCTGCACGCTTGGGTCCAGAGGAGACAGCATACTGAAGTTTAGACTACAAAAACTCTATGAAACTTTTGGGCCAGGTATGTAGACACTCTACCATAGAGATCAATTATTTTAATACTGTTCTGGTAATATTATGGTTTTATTCCGCTAAGAAAATTGTTTGTTATTGTTGCAATGAGATGTTTAACAATTTTACAATATTTCTGTGTTGTATGTCTTGGGCCTCTTTCACACGGAGCGGTCCGTAAACGGACTTGTAATGAGCGGACGAACGGAGCGGACATGTGAAAGGGGCCTTACCTTTTTATTTTTCTCTGCCTTTGAGCAATTGTTTTTCTTTTGCTGGGCAGGTCCTTTCCATATTATGATTGGAGGTGTTTTGGGTTGTTATTGTGTTGGAATACTGCCCTGAGGTCCAGTCTCCAAAGGGAGGGGATCATGCTCTGCTTCAGTATGTCACAGTACATGTTGGTATTCGTGGTTCCTTCAATAAACTGTAGCTCCCCAGTGCCAGCAGCACTCATGCAGCCCCAGGCCATGACACTCCTACCACCATGCTTGACTGTAGGCAAGACACGCTTGTTTTTGTACTCCTCACCTGTTTGCCGCTACACACGTTTGACAACATCTGGTCTCATCAGACCACAGGACATGGTTCCAGTAATCCATGTCCTTGGTCTTCTTGTCTTCAGCAAACTGTGGGCTTTCTTGTGCATCATCATCTTTAAAAGAGGCTATCATCTGGAACGACAACTGTGCAGACCAATTTGATGCATTGTGCAGCGTATAGTCTGAGCACTGATGGGCGTATTTCCCACCCCACCCCACCCCACCCCTTCAACCTCTGCAGAAATGCTGGCAGAACTCATACATTTATTTCTCAAAGACAACCTCTGTATATGACGTGAGCTTGTTTGGTCGACCATGGTGAGGCCTGTTCTGAGTGGAACCTGTCCTGTTAAACTGCTGTATGGTTTTGGCCACCGTGCTGCAGCTCAGATTCAGGGTCTTGGCAATTTCCCTTTAGTGTAGGCCATCTTTATGTTTGTTGCCAGCAGTTTCAACATTATTGGTTCTGTTGAGATATTTTGAGGAGACGGCTAATTTACACTGTTATTCAAGCTGTATCTTGTTGCCTGATGAGTGACACACTGCACGGACGTTGCTCGTGTCTGTGTGGGTACCCGTTTGGAGACACTGCGCATGCGCGATTATCCTGCATCCACTCTGTGGGGCTGGGCCCTGTAACGTTGCACGCCAATTGACTGGTGGGCAGTGCTGGGCAGGAGCCTCATGCAGATGAGAGGGCTGTGTGGAGCTCAACGATCTGCTGCTGCAGTCCTGTTGTGTGTTTCTCTCCGGTGTGGATGGTAGGTTTTATTTTTTGTAAATTACTTTTTATTAGGTTTCATACAAACAATAGCCCGCACAAAAGCAGGAACAACCACTGGTTACAGAGTAAAAAACAAAAGCATACCAGTGTAAAACAACAAAAGGCATAAAACAAAAACAAAAAACACAAGACCCTGAAAGGGTAATAACCTAGCCTTATAGTCTTGCCTAGACAGATGTGCACATTTCCCTCCAGCCGGAGGTGTGCTTCATAGCAATTCTGTGTGTTGCCCCCCCCCCCCCGCTTAATATTACAGGGGAATGTCTGCTAAAAGCGGTTCTTCCCTCCCCGACCCCACCACCAGGAGAAACGGCAACCTCTAGGTACATGAAGAGGCAGCCAATTGGGAAGATTCTTAAACTAGCCCCGAGTTAGCCGTACTCCTCTAACACTCCAGAAACATTTTCTTCCCGACTCTGTAGTAGATACCAGGGTTAGTGACTCTACCTGATCAGGCAGTTAGTCTGAAACCCCCCCAGTCTTATCAGACTTGGCCAGAGCGCTTTTGCTCAGATAGGTAGCTTTATGTGGATGGTAGGTTTTAGATTGCATTTATATTATAGCTCTAATGCCACGTACACACGATCGTTTTTTGCGATGAAAAATAACGACGTTTTCAAAAACGTCATTTAAAATCATCGTGTGTGGGCAAAACGTTGTTTTATGTCTTCAAAAAAACGATGAAAAAAAAATTCGAACATGCTTGAATTTTTTGTGTCTTTTTTCAAAACGTCGTTTTTTGTGTCATAAAAAGTGACCGTGTGTGGGCAAAACGATGTGCAAAACAACGTTTTCAACCCGCGCCTGCTCAGAAGCAATTTCTCATACGGGAGCGCTTGTTCAGGTAAAACTACTGTTCAGAATGGATTAAGCACATTCGTTTCTTTTTAAAAGTATAATGAAGCAAAGAATGCGCTGCATTTGAACCAATGCATTTAAATGCTACACTAAATTCCTAGTTTGTTGTGGCTCATCTTGTTACATAGTTGACATTTAAAAAAACTTTTTAATAAAAAAAAAAGGGAGATGATGTGCTTAAACAAAAAAAGAGGAAATAAAGAAATAAAGAAAAAAAAATAGAAAGTCAAAAGGTTAACAGATCTTGTTACATATTTCTGTTAACCTTTTGATTTTTTTCTTTTTTTTCTTTATGTCTTTATTTCCTCTTTTTTTTGTTTAAGCACATCATCTCCCTTTTTTTGGATTTTTTTTAAATGTTTATCAAAATGTGAATTGTGGTTGATTTTGGAGTGTGTGAAGTGACCCAACAATTTTTTTTTTTTTTTTTTAAATAAATTACCAACAAGGAGGTTGTTGTTCCTTTTTTTTTTTTTTTTTTTTAAATGTGTCTGCCTACTCAGTAAATGATCTCTATATATTGTTCAAAATACACATGTACAAATTTTGCACGGAAACAAAAAAGACATTTATTTCTGTCGCAAAGCAATAAAGCAAATAAAAAAATTACACACATCTGGCAAATAAAAATGTAATCAAAATAAAAACAAAAAAGCCAGGAAGAAAGCAAAGAAGACCCTGCTGGTATTTGAAAAGACAAGGGTCCAACAAAGCAACACTGACGTCTGTCAAGACAAAATAAATTCAATTAGGGGCACCATCATTTCTTCTTCCCTTTACTCTTCCCTGCAGTCTTCCCTGCAGCCCGAGTCCTCGGGGGCTGGGTTCCTGGAGGCAAAGTTGTGGCAGGAGCCAGAGCAGGCTCAGGAAGAGCAGGAGCCGGAGCAGGAAAAGCAGAGAGGACAGGAGTGCCGATCAGCCCAATGTCAATGTCGTCATTGAGCTTGCCCAGTGTGGCCATGCTTATGGCCTTAAAGATTAAGAGCTCGTAGCGCACACGCTGGCCCGGCTCCAGCTTTTGGAGCTTGGCCGCGATGAGCGCTCCAAAGCCCTCTTCTTCACTGGGTTGCTCTCTGATGGCCGCTGTTGCTTCACGGAGCATGGCCTGGGTCTCCTCCTCCATTTGCATGAGTCTCCGTGCCCTTTTTACGGGAGTGCGTAGAGGAGGGATCTGGGAGATGCAATCTCGCCGGCGTGACTCCTGTCTCCCCGTGGGGCCTGCCTCCTCCTGTCTCCCCGTGGGGCCTGCCTCCTCCTGTCTCCCAGTGGGGCCTGCCTCCTCCTGTCTCCCAGTGGGGCCTGCCTCCTCCTGTCTCCCCGTGGGGCCTGCCTCCTCCTGTCTCCCCGTGGGGCCTGCCTCCTCCTGTCTCCCCGTGGGGCCTGCCTCCTCCTGTCTCCCCGTGGGGCCTGCCTCCTCCTGTCTCCCCGTGGGGCCTGTCTCCCCGTGGGGCCTGTCTCCCCGTGGGGCCTGCCTCCTCCTGTCTCCCCGTGGGGCCTGCCTCCTCCTGTCTCCCCGTGGGGCCTGCCTCCTCCTGTCTCCCCGTGGGGCCTGCCTCCTCCTGTCTCCCCGTGGGGCCTGCCTCCTCCTGTCTCCCCGTGGGCTCTGCCTCCTCCTGGCTTTGCTCTGTCTGTGTATGAAAAAAAGGGACCTAGTTAATTTGTTGTCCTCATTAATCACACCCATTTCTAAAATCCTGACATATGCTAATTGTCTGCAAAAATCGTTTACACACAGGGCACACATCCATAATTTTGTGGCCTCTTACCCAGCTACAGATATGTGCCCCCTAGAGGTGGGGGGTTGATGTTGGCTGAAATTGCTCAGTAGGGGGCCTTTCCCCAAACTAAAAATGGATGTTTTGTTTTGTGGGGGTGGCCAAAATGGGAATTAACAAAAAGGCTGTTTCTCATCTGCGACCCCTTCCCGGTGTATTGTGTTTACCCCCCTAGTGGTGTACCCGAAATTTACACACAATCATTATGACCTGTGCATTTATGGATTTTGTCCCCATTCTGTTTTGCGGCTATTGCCTAGTGACATGTTCCTAATTTTTGCTGCAATCATATATAATTTTCAACACTTGTAACATCAATTTGTCAACATTATTCTACATTGCAGTTCATAATTTGTTAGTAAAATGCAATACCTGGCTCCATGGGTCACAATCTGGGTCCTCCAGGAACTCGGGCTCTTCCTCCGAGGTAGCCTGCTCTTGCCTGCAGGGAAGACTGGAGGACTGACTGCAGGGAAGAGGGGCCTGTCTCCTTGGGGGAAGGGTTGACACGGATGGCCGCGATTCAATATGGTCATCCAGGAACTGCAGCTGATTATAATACCAGAGGTTTGGCCTATATACGGACTCAGCTGCAGCTCCTGATCAGATTGAGGCCTGGACTAATGACCGTTGGGTCCTGTAGGTGCCCCTAATCGAATTTATTTTGGTCTTCACAGTCACAGTAGTTGCATTTGGGACCCTTGTCTTCACAAATACCAGAATGGTCTCCAGTGCTTGCTTCCTGGCCTCTTTGTTTTTATTTTTTTTGTTTTTGGTTTGCCAGAGCACTGGCTGCTCCCTCCATCTTTGGATGAATTCAGTAAAAAATTCCTGCTCCTTGAAGGCCTCCATGTTGTCTGCATGTAAAATGGAAAATAAAAACCTAGTGTCAGTGAAGCCACTCCTACTACTAAAAGCTTTAACACCATATCTTCTCTACCACACAACGTCATCCACTGTTCAATAATATTAATGTCCAAAATTCAGTTACATACCGTTGTATTATTCGATCGTGACTTGCGCCTTCTTCCGCAGACTGTGAACGTCGCTTTCAATGACGTTGGATCCCTTTAAACACTGCGCACGTGTGACGCGACGCACACACGTGTGACGCGAGGCATACCCCGCCCCTGACGTTCGGTCTCGTCCTTTACACGCCCCTTTCTATAACTTTTTTTGGTGGGTGTCATTTCTGGAGGAACAAGCCCGGGCAAAAATATGGCAAGCTCAAGCCAGGAGGCAGGCCAGCGCCAGACCAGAAGAAGCTCCAGGCGGAGGTACAAGGCGTCAAACATGGCTTTCAAGGAGATTGTGGAAATGGTGACCATCTTTCTGCAAGAGGACTATGATGGCAAGCACGGCCCTTACCTGCATCCCAATAAGTTGAAGGCGGACATAATGGATAAAGTCATTAGGAGCCTCAGGCAGAAATTTGGACAAAGCAGTAGCAAAGAACAAGTCAGAAAGAGGTGGTCTGACCTGAAGAATAGAGAGCCAGAGCAGCTGCAGCGAATAAAAAGAATGATTCGAAACAAAAGTAAGTAATTTTGATGTGGCCTCATTTTTGGTGTTTGTTCTTTGTGCCATGTGCTTCTTCTTTCAGGTTGTACTGTATCTGTTTGTGCTCACACTAAAATTGGTCGTAGGAGTAGTCGATCATTCGTCGCTTTTTGTACTAATAAACGACGTTGTTCATGCCTAGTTCCCGTGGACAAATCGGAGTATG
Organism: Rana kukunoris; assembly: GCA_029574335.1. Classification (NCBI taxonomy): domain Eukaryota; kingdom Metazoa; phylum Chordata; class Amphibia; order Anura; family Ranidae; genus Rana; species Rana kukunoris. Next base: position 331,725,989 of record CM056050.1, on the reverse strand, counting down.
ATTGCAGTTTGAACCTACGACGACTCCTACGACCAGTTATTGTTCTCACAAACATTAAAGTTGTGACATCTTATGTTTTTAATGTGACATCAATTGTTTTTTTTTTTTAATGTAGATGTGTACCTAGTAGATGTGAATAATTAATAGTAATAACAATACGCAGAAAAAGGAGAGTGTGCTCAGCAGTGGATTCTACACATGTGGACTCTGTAGTTGTATTTTGAATTATCTTTCATCCCTCTAATTTTTTACCTTTCTGGTTTCCCTTTATTAAATTTCGTAGGGCGTAAGGAAGCATCAAGGCAGGACGCAAGTACTGATCAAGCAACACCCCCGAGGGATCTGGATGAAGGGGAAGCTGCCACCACATCCGGTAATGTATCAGATAACACAGATACACAGGTAATGTAGGTGTAGGATTACTTTTTATTAGTACATGGTTTGCTCGCACATTTCAGGAGCAAGTCGTGCTGGGTCAGCACTTGATAAGGACACTGCACCTTTCCTCATTCGAGAAATATGGTCCTGCGCAGAACAAATTGAGGACATCCAGCCAAATCCTGGAAAATACAAAAAGGGTGGGACTCCAGCTCAAAAATGTCCTGGATGTTTTGGGGAGGGTTTAAAGTATTTTAAATGTTTTTTATGTACGTTTTGTTAATGAGAGGAACAAACACTATTTTATAGTTATTTAAATCACCAGAAAAAAAAAAAAAAACATGATTTTATAGTTATTGAAAATCACCAGGAAAAAAAAAAAAAATGATTGTTTTTGTTTGAATCACTAGAAAAAAACAAAGGATTGTACCTGTTTTCTTGTTCAAATAATTTAAAAAAATAAAAACTTGACACTTTCACAATTGTGTGGCTTGTTATTTTATATGAATGCTGACCTTAAAAATATGTTACTGCTGGTAACATCAAACAATGATGGATATTTAGACAATTCAAAACACATAACACTATGATAACCTAGGAGGCAATGAAAATACACAAACATTCACAATATTGTCTAAAAAATAAGTAGACTGTTTCTTTCATTAAAGATTTTTATTATGTAAATCAGCCAAGATCTGGCATTGGAATGGCCCCCCTACCCATAAAATAGTCCACGTAGGCCTGGCACACAGCACGTGCGTTTTGGGGGGCCAAGCCTGGATGGCCTGCCTCACGGGCCACATCAGGAACATGAACTGCCTCGTCAGGCAATAATGCAATATAATTGACAGAATGTCTTCTGAGATAATTATGTAGGATACAGCAACATAAAATGATGGTATCCCATTTATATTCAGCCATGTTTATGGCCGTTAAAAACAAGCGGAACCGGCTGGCCATGATGCCAGACGCATTCTCAACCACTCTTCTGGCTCTGGCCAGCCGATAATTAAAGACCCTCCTCTCATGGGTGAGGGCACGTTGGGGAAATGGCCTCAGGAGGTGGGGACCCAAGCCAAATGCCTCATCTGCAATGAACACAAAAGGAAGCCCCTCTTCGTTCTCCTCCGCAGGTGGCAATCCCAGCTCCTCCGACTGAAGCCGTTGGGCAAACTCGGTCTCGGCAAAGACCCCGCCGTCCGACATCCGCCCATTCTTCCCAACGTCTAGATATAGAAATTCATAATTTGCAGAAACCACCACCATCAGCACGACACTGTGGAACCCCTTGTAGTTATAAAAATGGGATCCGGAATGGGGTGGTGGCACGATGCGGACGTGCTTGCCGTCAATAGCTCCTCCACAATTCGGAAAATTCCAGCGCTGGGAGAATTCCGCTGCCACAGTCTGCCATTCCTGTGGCGTGGTGGGGAACTGTAGAGAAACCCCAAAAAATGTATTCAAACAAACATTCCTAATAGAATATCCAAAAACATTCTTGGATCCTAAAAAAAGAAGATCGTTAAGTTCAAGTATTATTGACTGAATCATAAATTATAAGTAATTACTAAGCATATTAATCACACCCTCTGATGGTCACAAAACACAAACAAAATAGGGTGAGGGGGGGCCCCAAGATGAGTTTGCGACCTTGAAACATTTCTCTTAAAAAAAAAAAAAAAAAGGGAAATTGGAAAAGATTGGGGGGAGGAAGAACTACAATAGGGAACAAAAATCAAGGGGGATATAGGGACTTAAAAATACAGAACATCAATAGGGAACAAAAATCAAGGGGGATATAGGGACTTAAAAATACAGAACAACAATAGGGAACAAAAATCAAGGGGGATATAGGGACTTAAAAATACAGAACAACAATAGGGAACAAAAATCAAGGGGGATATAGGGACTTAAAAATACAGAACTACAATAGGGAACAAAAATCAAGGGGGATATAGGGACTAGGCTAGGTGGGCTTGTACATTACTCAAAAATATGAAAAATAATAACAGAGTTTGTGCATTTAAAGGACACCACTTACCTTAATATACTCCTCCTGCAAAACCTGGATTATGGCACAACAGGTGTCCGGGATTATGAGGCCCAGAGCCTGGGGGGAGATGCCCGTCGAGAACTTCAAGTCCTGCAGACTTCTCCCTGTTGCCAGGTACCGCAAGGTGGCAACTAGCCGCTGCTCAGCAGTGATGGCTTCCCGCATAACGGTGTCCTGCCTGGTGATATAAGGCGACACCGAAGCCAAAAGCTGCTGGAATACGGGGTCAGACATCCAAAGAAAATTCCTGAAATCATCAGGGTTATTTTCTTGGATCTCCCGCAGCAGAGGCATATGAGAGAACTGGTCCCTGCGAAGAAACCAGTCCTTGGCCCACAAAGTCCTTCTCGCCCTCCTCAAGGACCGGAGCCGGGATGCAGCACACATCCTAACAAGATGCAAAGCACGCTCTCGGCGACGAGAACGTACCCGCAACATGGCTAGAAAACGGTCGTCAAATCAGATCAGACTAAAAAAAAAACGCACTGAAGAACAGAAAGGCATCTGAAGAACGACCTGCAAAACAGTAACGTGCAAACAAGAACGCACTGCCAAAACGGATACGATCTGAAAACAAGCACTGTAACACAGATACGAACACAAAAGCACAAACTGTAAGACAGAAAACGTTTTTTAAAGCACGAAGACTGAAAAGCGCGAATCGTCTCTCACCAAACTTTTACTAACACGCAGCAACATGATATCAGCAAAAGAGGCCCATGGGCGTCCGCTGAACTTTTTCCAGGGGGGGGCATAATTTTACGGTCACCTATGCTTCTTTGACAATGTCATGAAGGGGAGGGGCTTAGTCATTATCCCGTAAAGCCTTCTCCCTTAACTTGTACTCACAGTCCCCACTTGTAAGGTCACGGTGGTCTTCCCTCTCCCAAGTCCTGTTTCCACATGTCCCTTTGAAAATACATTACAGGCAGCAAAGCAAACACAAGGGTGCACATAAAGGAAGCAGCCAGAGGTGGCAGTAAAGAGCTCTGTAACTCAGTGACACTGATCTTGCAACAGCTGTGGAGCCGACTGCACAAACACAGAGAGAGTCAGCACAGATACAGATGCGAGCATGGCAGACCCTTGCCGATTTCAGGGGGGGTCACTGGCCCCCCCTTACTCCTATGAGCGGACGCCCATGAAGAGGCCGTCTTCCGCATGGAAATGACCCTTTATAGTCCCGTCGTACGTGATGGACGTCACCGCGCACTGCTCGAGCTTTTGTGAAAAACGATGGTGTGTACGCAACGTCGTTTTAGGAAAATGAAGTTTGAAAAACGTCGTTTTTTTTTCATGAGAGAAAACGTCGTTTTGTTTCATCGCAAAAAGTGATCGTGTGTACGCGGCATAATTCTTTATAAATGATGATTCAATGGCATCTCCCTTGGAACCGTCTATGATAGGGACTCCTTCCCCATGGATGCAGTGGACGTTTGCTGTATTGCTTGTGGATAACTAGCGCCTAACTCCATCATCCTTATTAGAAGGTGAGCATGTTGAGCCTCTGTAATCCTTACACTGCTTGTGCCTTTCTGTTGTCTAAATTGATAGGTGCCATATGTATTTTATGTTTCCATAGTATTGCCTATTTTCCACCTTTCTCTGGTATAGGACCTTTCTGATGATGGATACAATCATTGAGACTCTATGTGACTTAGAATACATTTAATGACAGGCCCAGCTGAGGATACTGTTTACCTACCTATTTGAAGTGTGTATGCAGATACATATATTGGCTATTGATGCCAAAGATCTCCTAGACACCTCAAGGTTTCAACTTTGGTATGTTTCCCTTTGTAGATTCATTTATCACTATGGTTATTTTTCCTAATATTTCATGGTTTATAATGGTGTTTTGATTATGCTTAATACTAGACTCATCGACTCCCCTTCTGTGTCTGTGGGGGCTCCCATGCCACCGGGGCGGACCCACTCCCTTTGGACTGTGGTGAATGTTTTTTGCTTGGGGAAAGGATTGCAATTTTTTTATTATATATATATATATATATATATATATATATATATATATATATATATATATATATATATATATATATATATATAAAGGGGGGGGGGGGTGTGGTGACGCCTTAAATGTATGGTGTGTTTGTTTTTTCTAATCCATTATGCTTAAACCTGTTTTTTGTTTATTTTTTATTTTGTAGTATTTTATATATGATCTCTAGCTTGCAAAGATCATATACATGCAAATAAATCTCCTAAAGAAGCAGAGTACTGTCCGCGAAACATGTTGAGCATGCTAGTATGATTGCTAGAGGGTCAACTGGTATCACAACGTCTCTGGTATCCTTTTCAGACTTGACAGAGTTTTAAAGAGGTAAACCCTCACAATTATTATTATTATTATTATTTTTATTTTAAAACCCTGCAAGAGAAGTGCATACTAGCTCATTATGCCTAGCATACTAGCTCATTATGTGGCACTTATCTGAGATTGAAGCCCACAAAGTCCTCCTCGGTCCCGTCCACCGCCGCAGCCATGTTCCCTTTGGAGCTTCTTCCTGTTGAGCCGCTCCGGCGCTGTGATTGGCCGAAACGGCATTGTCACTCCCGCACATGCGCATGGGACCGGCAGATCCCCCGCAAATGTGCAGCAATATGGCAAAAAAAAACGGCACGCTCAGTGCGCCTGCACCGTTGTCTATGGCGCGCATGTGCCGTAGACATCGATGCATTTCTTACTGCAAATATCTCCTTAACCGTGTAGGTTAAGGAGATATTTTTTTCACCTACAGGCAAGCCTTAACCACTTCATTACTGGGCACTACTGGGCATTACTTAACTATGTGCCCAGACCAATTTTCAGCTTTCAGCGCTAATGCATTTTGAATTGCGCGGTCATACAACACTAAACCCAAATTTATATTTTTATAATTTTTTTTCTTACAAATAGAGCTTTCTTTTGGTGGTATTTGATCATCTCTGCAATTTTTTTATTTTTTGCGCTATAAACAAAAAAAGACAGTAAAATATTTTTTACTTTTTGTTTATAATATCCCAATTTAAAAAAATAAATAAAAAAAATTTCCCTCGGTTTAGGCCGATACCTATTCTTCTACATATAGTTTGTTAAAAAAAATCGCAATAAGCGTATATTAATTGGTTTGCGCAAAAGTTATAGCGCCTACAAAATAGGGGATAGATTTATGATTTTTTTTTTTTTTTTTTTTACTAGTAATAGCGGCAATCTGCGTTTTTTTTTATTTTTTTTGTTAGGCCTGCGATATTGCGGCGGACGTATCGGACACTTTTGACACAATTTTGGGACCATTCACATTTATACAGCGATCAGTGCTATAAAAATGCACTAATTACTGTATAAATGTGACTGGCAGGGAAGGGGTTAACACTAGGGGTGAGGAAGGGGTTAAATGTATTCCCTGGGTGTGTTCTTACTGTGTAGGGGGAGGGGGGTGACTGGGGGAGGTGACCGATGCTGTGTCCCTATATACAAGGGACACACCATCGGTCTCCTCTCTCCCTGACAGGACGTGAAGCTCTGTGTTTACACACAGAGCTCCACGTCCCTGCTGTCACCACCGATCGCGTGTACCCGGAGGCCATCGCGGCCACCAGGCACACGCATCGGCTTCCCAGCGATGCGCCAGGCACTGTGTTTCCCAGCGGCACGCACGGGGAATGTAAACAGGACGTCCAAAGACGTCCACTCGGCACTTGCGAGCCGCGCTGTGGATGTCTTTGGTCCATAGTGCGGATCCCAAGTGGTTAATATAGGCTTAACTGTAGGTGAAAGGGGGGGGGGGGGGGGGGTTTACAAGTTATACGTTGTAATAACGCAATCCATATTTTTTTTTTGGTTTTATCAATATGTGTATTATGGTACCATTAAAGTCCACTCTAGCCTCACAACTATTTGCTTCTAAGCTGTATACTCACTAATTTACATTGTAGCAAATTGTAATTTCACATGAAAAGATATAATAAAATATTAACAAAAATATGAGGTGTACTCCCTTTTGTTAGATACTGTATATATGCACTTACATATATGAGCGTGCACACCCTAATGCAATAGGCTGCGCACACCTATGCTTCAGTTTATGAATAGACAGGAAGCCTCTCTACAGCACTCTTCCTGTCCATTCATTCTGTGTAGCTGAGGCTGCAGAGAAGGAGATTGAGGGTTGTGCCTTTAATCTCCTTTATCTGTCTCAAAGGTAGAACATCAGGGTTCTGTTTAAAAAATACTGTAAAAGGCAAAAAAAAAGGCTATAACATATCAAAAATGTTAAACTACGGACACCAGTGGCGGAACTACCAGGGTCACAAAAGTTGTACTTCATCTTGGCCCTGGTGTTCTACCCTGGGCTCGGGAGTGAAGGGCCCCCTGCTGGGGGTCAGGGGGGCCCTTCATGATTTCTTGCACCGGGGCCCTGAAGGTTCTAGTTACACCACTGATTGCTAGCATTGTTGTTGCAATATAGTGTTGTGATACACGTTTATTATTTATTTGTCCAACAGTTTTGCCTAATTTACAATTTTTAAACTTTGGCTTCCATTGCAGGAGGGATCCGAGGAGATGTTCTAATTGACATTGGCACCGGACCTACCATCTACCAACTCCTGTCTGCCTGTGAATCTTTTCCCTACATCATTACCTCGGATTTCACGGACCAAAACAGACAGGAGGTTAAGAAGTGGCTGAAAAATGACACGGAGGCTTTTGATTGGTCAGAAATTGTGAAGACTGTCTGTGAAATTGAGGGAAATAGGTATGTAATGTAATCCTAAGAAGAGCACAATAATGTAAATATATAATATATATATATATACATACATATCCCATGAAATTTTCAACATACTTGAACAGGCAAACATTTAGATTTTTTTTTCAAACCGTGCCTACTCTTTCTGATTCTAGAAGCATGCATTTTGACCCCAAATGTTGTAAGAGATACCTGAACACCCTGTGCTTACATTTTGTGGTCCTTTTGAGACTATTTAGGATCAGATGGTCAGCTTTTGGTTTAACTGTGCCAGCCAATCCTAGAGAAAGTAGCAATTATCTGAAATTTACACCACTTGTGGCTCATTTTCCTTACATTGCAATGATTTATTTTAAACTAGGGCTGCGGAAATTAACGATTAATTATTCGATTAATCGTAAATTTTTTGATCGTTCAAAATAATTTTGATCGACGACGATCCGCGGAGTGAGCTTCGCCGTCTTGCCCATAGGACAGGCCACAGCTTTGGCCATTGTTTCCGGAGCTATCTTGGTCCACCCAGCGTCAGCCGAGTAGCGCCACGCCGACGACATCGCCCGCCTGCTTGTATCATCTTACCTTGCGCACCATCAGCGTGTCCATCAGCTACTCTGCGGACTGGTCTGCCTGCCTGCCTGATGTATAGTCAGGTAAGAGAGGACAACCATCCCGTGTATGGTAACATTATGGGGGCAGAATCGGCAGATGTATAGATTCCTGGAGTATGGGGCAGATGCTTCATTTATACTTCTGAGCCGGTGTATGTGTATATTAGTATGGGGCCAGATGTGTATATTAAAGCATGGGGGCAGATATGTATCTTACAGCATGGGTGCAGATATGTATCTTACAGCATGGGTGCAGATGTGTATCTTACAGCATGGGTGCAGATGTGTATCTTACAGCATGGGTGCAGATGTGTATCTTACAGCATGGGTGCAGATGTGTATCTTACAGCATGGGTGCAGATGTGTATCTTAAAGCATGGGGGCAGGTGTGTATCTTAAAGCATGGGGGCAGATGCTGCAAGAATATACACATCTGCCCCCATGCTGCAAGAATATACACATCTGCCCCCATGCTGCAAGAATATACACATCTGCCCCCATGCTGCAAGAATATACACACTCTGCCCCCATGCTGCAAGAATATACACACTCTGCCCCCATGCTGCAAGAATATACACACTCTGCCCCCATGCTGCAAGAATATACACACTCTGCCCCCATGCTGCAAGAATATACACACTCTGCCCCCATGCTGTAATGTACACAATCTGCCCCCATGCTGTAATGTACACATATGCCCCATTCTGCAATGCAAGGAGATCAGCTAAAAGTAGTTGTATCTGTGCGTTTAATCAATCGAAATTAGTCGATTTAATCGGGGGGAAAAAAAAAACCATTAATCAAACACAAAAATTTTAATCAGTAACAGCCCTGTTTTAAACCATTTTGATGATTTTTTTAAATCTATTGCCTTACACAACTTTCTGAGGACATTGGAAAGCCCTATTGGTCTTTTCTTGATGGCCCCACACATGTTAATAGAACACCATACCCTGGATATGTGAGATTTTAAATAAGCCCGGTTCCATTAGAATACTACCTCATGTTCTAATCATTAACACCTAATCAAATGTAGGTGTTTAGTTATGTTTTCCATATAAATGCAAATTTTATTACATTTTTTTTTTTTCATTTAGGTCAGGGGCCTTCAAACTTTAGTACGTGTGTCACATGGTAAATTATACAAATATTTATGGGTCAAAAATCAGTTTGTTGAATGAATAAAGAGTTGCATACTGTAAGTGTCCCCAATCAGAATCCTCTATTACTTTTGGGATGGGGGTGGGGATAGTGGAGAAGTAAAAACCTTGTAACAGGCCCCAGTTTAAAGACCCCTAAGTTAGATCATGAAAATAAATACTCCATGTAAATTGTACGTGTTATACATATTCCCTTTGTCTGTTGGCACTATTTGAATCAAGGTCTAATGTTTGCCTGTTCAGTAAAGTCAACAGTTTCACATTTCCCCCCCCCTCCCACCAACATAAAAACAGACCGAAATAAACATCTATAACTGGTGATGTTCTCCATTTCACCATTTTAAAGTCCCAAAAACTGTAAAGCTGGTCTTTTGGTAACTGCATGAAAAAAAAAACACAGTAACTAAACTTTTTATTAATAAAAAGTTGTCGGGGTCATCAGTTTGTTTCAGCCAGGAAAGGGCATCGTGCCGAAACCCACACTTGTGATCAGTGATCAGATTGCAACATTCTGACTTTGTAGCAAATCTTTTTGTTCCATGACTTGAGTCCCTCACATCACAGCCCCCTTTACATCAGTCTGTTTAGTACCCTCTTTCACATAACATGCCCCTCCCTCCCAAACAGTCCTCCCTTGCAAACACAGCCCCCCTTATAGATTATAGTCTCCACTGCAATTACAGCTCTTCCCCCTTTACAGTCCTACCTTAGCATTTCGACGAGCACTTGGCAGCTTGAACTCTTCTCCTGCCACTGCTTTCAAAGCTCACAGCGGAAGGTTAAAGACATGGCAGGGTGGATTCCTCTTCTGCATTTGCAGGGAAGAGGGCAGAAGATACAGAAGGTTTGCACTGAGAGCGGAAGCTGACCAACACTTGTTAACAAGCGAATGGTTGTGCAGCTCCCATTCCCCCTGTAGAACTGCCATAAAGCAGTTGAAGGCACTGTTGGGGGAGTAGATAAAAAGATAAACACATACTTATGAGTTGCCTCTACAAAAAAGTTTGTCAATAAATATAAAATGTGAAAAACCTATTCTAAAACCCTAAAATTAGTGTAATAAAATAAAAGCAGCGCTGTAAACACTGTAAGATGAAATATCAGTTTTCACAGGTATTCAAAAATAATGCTAATGTCCATAAACATCACCATGTGACAAAAGTGAATATGTGCACAAATTTAAAATATATATATGTATGTCTTTAAATATAAGTCCATATAACACATCAAGTAGGTTTGTGAAAAACTAATAATGGCTTCCAATCTTCCACCACACCTGGTGTCAGTGAATCCTCTCCCCTCAGATGCAAAACTCACAAACTCAAACTCGTGATCGGCATGTAAACGTGTACAAAAATACCTCACCCGTAGGTATAGCAGATAATCCCAGTTCCAACCAATTCACTGCCAGAAAGCTCCGCATGTAAATAAAAGTGCTGAAAATAGCGTGATACTGTAAAATCAGTTAATAACACACTTAAATCTTCAAATATAGCACTCGCATTAATCTAAAAAAATAGAGCAATACACTGCACAGCAAACACTCGTTCAGAGATGAACCGAAAACCGAGTATATTGGTCACAGCAGACCCAAGGGCCCAGATTCACAGAGCGATTACGCCTGCGCAACTGCTGTTGCGCGTGCGTAAGTCTAAATGTGCGCGTGCGTATAGTTGGACGCGATTCACAAAACAATATACGCCAGAAATCTACGTTTTTTGGTCCGGCGTAATTGAGTTAGACCTTCGCTTCCCTTCGCGCAAAACTGCGCTAGACACACCATTGATTTGCTAGTCAAATATGCTAATGAGGGAGTTACGGGGATTCACAAAAAAACGCAGTTGCTGCGCAGGCTACGCGATGTGCGCAACTGCAAAATGTTCTGTCTAAAGTTAGAGGACCTAAAAGCTGGTCTAAATTTTGAAAAAAAGTCTAATTGTCAGATAAAGCAACACTGTTAGTGAGGAGTTCAGCAGTCACACGTGTTGCCCAACAATCTGTATGCCAACATGCCAGGGGCATCGTCGCACATAGCTATACTACTGACTTTAGATGAACAAAGAAGGAGGAGGGCACGGAGGATGGCACTAAGGAGGGCACGGGAGATGTTTTTTTTTTTTTTTTTATTTGCTTATATAAAATTTACAATTTAAATTAATCTAATACAATATTCTTATCTGATACAAGCCCCTCACTTTTCACTTGATATATCACACACGCATAGACATCTTTGGCATGAGTGATTCTGAGGTGTCTCGCATCTTCAGATTCACCCCTCATGCCATCCTGGAATTACCACAACCCTGCAGGAGGACATCAGCAGCCCAACACATGGCACCACCCATGACACCCATGACAGCTACATATACAATCAGAGCCCCATCCCCACAGATTTCGAACAGAACATGTATGGGGACAGCTGGCTGGTTGGTGAGTGACATGGGTGGCAGGCATGACTATCCCCTCCCGTGATGCACACCTCACAAGTGGCACATGCATGACTAACATCCTCCTGTCTTTTCCCTTCAAGGTGACTCTGCATATGCACTGGAACCCCATCTCATGACCCCATCTCATGCCAGCTCACATTATGCATCTTTGCACGTTAAACACACACATTAATCATGGCACAATGAGAATGCATGCATGCATACCACTGTGGTCCCTAGCACACACACCCCACATCCTCATCACATTGGCACCAGTCCACCATGCAGGACTTGTGAGCTGCAACGCCATGCCACGGCTCCAATTATGTCACTGTACATTCATACACCATTCACACAGACCTGGCGATCACTTCTCCACCACAAATGAGGGTGACACCCCTTTTCCCGCAGGAATATCACCCCCACATTCCAAAATCATACACAAACAGAACCAAAAAAATTAAATAAATGACGAGCAAAAATAAAAAATGCCCAGCAAAAATATAATTTAAACAAAATAACAACAAAGAAAACACATAAAAGACAAAAATCACTCTGCAAAACAGTCCTCAAATATCTCAAAGACACGTCACAAACAAACAAAAGCACCTTGCTGTAGAGGGAGGGATACAAAGGGATGTATTTTTGCAAAGGAAGTGCATTTGTGTCTGTCTATTTATGCTGTCTGCGTAGTTCATAAAGTTGCCCTAGTCCATTTCCAATTTCACTGATTGCGCCGCTCCCGAGTTGTGAGCATGCGCACAACGGAGCTGACATGGTTTCCTTCACGCGCGCATGCGCGAGTCGGCCGGCCCTTCATTTGCATGGGGTCACGGCTCATTTCAATGTAACACGCCCACGTCCCTCCCAATTTGTATTACTCCTCCTTACGCCTCAGGAAAAAACCTTACGCTTGCGCAATCTCTTGTGCAAAAGCTTCGTGAATCGCGGGATTACGCGGCTAGATTACGCAAGTCTAACGGAAAAGTGGTGCGCTACGCCGGTCCAATAATGCGCCGATGTACGTGAATCTGGGCCAAGGTGTCAACTGATCGCTCACCACCTCCCCTCTGTTCCTTCCTGGATCTCTGCTTCCTTGATCGGCCTTGATACGTCACACGTTCACTTCAGATGGTTGTCATGTTAGGCGCGTGGCTGTGCCGCAACTAGGGATGAGCCGAACATACCCGCGTTCGGTTCGCGCAAACATTTAGAACCCCATTAAAGTCTATGGGACTCGAACGTTCGAATTCAAAAAAGCTAATTTTAAAAACCAATATTCAATTCAATGCTGGAAAACGTCTTTCAGAACCCGGGTCTTGCCCCAGGGAAGTTTTAAAAACGGTTGTTTTTTCCGGAGCAGCCATTTTAATAATGCTTAAAGGATCACTAAAGGATTTTTTTTTTTTTTTTTAGCTAAATAGCTTCCTTTACCTTACTGCAGTACTGGTTTCATGTCCTTATTGTTCGTTTTTGCTTTGAAGTTGCTGTAATCCTGCTCTGATCTCCACACTTCCTGTTTGTCTGTTTCCTTATAACCACAGTGCTGGGAGCTTTCTCACGGTGGTCTAAGCTGTCCTTACTGTGTGTCTAAAACTTCCCAGAACCAATCAGATTCATTTTAAAAACAAAATGCTGCCCTGGATTTGTTTGTTTTTGTTCTATGTGTCTATTTCTACTTCACAGAAACATGAAGCCAGTTCAAAAGTGAAACTAACCTGCAGGCACATTATATGATAGATTTTTATCTATTTTTAATCATTTTGAAAAGGAATCGGTTAACTTTTATGTCTCTATACCCTGTAAACAGTCATTTCAGCAAAACATTTTTTTCCTTTAGTGACCCTTTAAAGTGAAAAAAAAAAAAAAAATTCCTTTAAATATCGTACCTGCTGGGTGTCTATAGTAGTGGCTCGTGTTTAGAAATGTCCCTGCAGAACATGAGACACATCAGAAAAAAGGAATTTAATACTGCTTGCGCCCGTGCTGTGTGGCAACAATATGTTGATTATTTTAGGGGTGGTGGGGGGCCATTACAATGCCAGATCTTGGCTCAATTATTTTTTTGTGAAAGAAAAATCGTAGAAAAAAGGGCACCCCTCAAAGATACTGTAATTGGAGCGCAACAAAGAGCCACGTGCAAAGTATTGCATCAAAAATTGTTATTAGGCACCCCTGTTAAACTGGGTCAGAAAAATTGTTCCTTAGGCACTGCAACCCCTCCCAATAACTGTAATTGGAGCGCAATAAAGAGCAACGTGCAGAGTATTGCCTCAACAATTGTTATTAGACGCCCCTGTTAACCACTTAAGACCCGGACCAATACGCTGGTAAATGACCCAAGGTGTTTTTGCGATTCGGCACTGTGTCGCTTTAACAGACAATTGCGCGGTCGTGCGACGTGGCTCCCAAACAAAATTTGCGTCCTTTTCTTCCCACAAATAGAGCTTTCTTTTGGTGGTATTTGATCACCTCTGCGATTTTTATTTTTTGCACTATATACAAAAATAGAGCGACATTTTTGAAAAAAAAACACTATTTTTTACTTTTTGTTAAAAAAAAAAATCAAATAAACGAAATTTTAGTCAAACATTTAGGCCAAAATTTATTTAGCCACATGTCTTTAGTAAAAAAAAAAATCGCAATAAAAAAAAAAATAGCTACCTAGCGGGAACAGCGACACTAATACAGCGATCAGAAAAATGATCGCTTAGTGACGCTGGCAATAGGGAGTGAAAGGGTTAACTAGGGCGGTGGTCAGGGGGTTAAAACTTTATTAGGAGGGGTGGGGGGGCTATCCTGAACCTAACACTAACTGTTTTTTACACTGCCTGTCACACTGACACTAAATGCAGTGATTAGATCACTGCATTCAGTGACACTGTGACAGGGGGGTGGGGGGGGCGATCACAAGGGGTTAATATGCCTATGTGAGTGTGTGTCAGTGTTGTGTTGGTGCACACTTACTTGTGATGTCTTCTCTCATCATCAGCGCTGGGAAACAGCGCTGCGATGAGAGAATACATCATTTCCTCCTTCCTGTGTAAACACAGGAGGAGGAAGTGACAGGTTGGGAGCGCGCTCCCATTGGCTGGGAGCGATCGCGGGGGGGCGGGTATTCGCCGACATCCGCCCCTAGATCCCGGATCGCTCCCGGAGCCAGGGGGACCCCCGCACGCCGCGGAGGGGGTCCCGATGGGACCCCCAAACCGCACTTAGGCGGGGACGTAAATTTACGCCCTTGTGCCTGTACGTGCCATTCTGTGGCCGTATATGTGCGTGCGGGGGTCCTTAAGTGGTTAAACAGGGGCACAAAAATTTGGCCTTAGGCACTGGTGGCAGAGCCCAGAAACACAACATTTCTTACTAGCTATCAGCAAGAAAAGTGAGGAGGAGAAGGATATTCCATCAGCAGCATAACAGGACAGTCACTCAGCATACGCAGTCTCAAAGGGATCCGACATTTCCAAAAAAAATTATTATTCAGTAACATCAGCATCAGGTTCTTGGTAGCTGGTGTTGATCCAAGCCTGATTCATTTTGATAAAGGTCAGTCGATCAAAAGAGTTGGTGGAAAGGCGCACCCTGTGATCGGTCACAAAGCCTCCAGCAGCACTGAATGTGCGTTCTGAAAGTACACTGGATGCAGGGCAAGCCAGTAGCTCAATTGTGTACTGTGCAAGCTCTGGCCAGTGATCCATCCTCAAGACCCAGTAAGCCAGAGGATTTTCGGTGGGGAAGGTGTCCAAGTCGGATCTTGCCCCTAGGTATTCCCGGACTATGTAAACCAGACGCTGGCGATGGTTGCTGTAACTGGTCAGACCTTGGGGCTGCGGACTAAAAAATTGTCTGAACGCATCGGTCAGACGGCCACCTTCTCCACCGCTCCTTCTGTGACTCACCGAAGCCTCAGCAAGACGTTGTCCAGGGCCAGGTTTTGGTAATCCCCCCCCCCCCCGATTCTGGGAACACATTGCACAGACCCTTCTGCAAGGCCTCCCACAGAAGTTTCATCTTTTGCGATGGCAACATAAGGTCCGCAACCTTACTCTTGTAACGTGGATCAAGGAGAGTTGCCAGCCAGTAATGATCCCTCTCCTTGATAGCACGTACACGAAGATCCTTATGCAGACTTTGCAGGATCAGGGAGGCCATGCAGCGTAGGTTTGCAGAGGCATTCGGGGCACAGTCCTCTGGGTCACTGAGAACGACAGGATCCACAGGCACCTCATCCCAGCCACGTAAAAGTCCACGTGTTCCTTGGGACTGTAAATGATCCCTTGAAGACTGCTGATGCTAGGCTCCACCTCCATGCTACTGATACAATCCTCCTCCTCCTCCTCCTCCTCCTCCTCCTCCTCCTTCTCCTCCTCCTCCTTCTCCTTCTCCTTCTCCTTCTCCCTAGGTAGGCAAGCAGGACCACTGTCTGGGTATAGGGGGCCTTGAGAGGTAAGGAAGTACTCCTCTTCCTCCCTCTGTTCTGCCTCAAGGGCCCATTATTCCATGTAGCGTGTGCTCCAACAGGTGAATAAGAGAGACAGTCTCACTGATGCATGCACTGTCACTGCTCACCATCCTCGTGGCCTCCTCAAATGGTGACAGGACAGTGCATGCATCCCTGATCAAGGCCCACTGGTGTGGGGGAAAAAAAACCAAGCTCCCCTGACCCAGTTCTGCTGCCATATTGGCACAGGTACTCATTAATGGCCCGCTGCTGCGTGTGCAGCCACTGCAGCATGGCCAACCTAGAGTTCCATCTGGTGGGCATGTCACAGATTAAGCGGTTCTTGGGCAGGTTGTATTCCCTTTGGAGGTCTGTCAGCCGAACAGTGGCATTATATGACCTCCGGAAATGCACACAGACTTTCCTGGCCTGCTTCAGGACATCCTGTAAGCCCGGGTACCTGCCCAAGAACCGTTGCACCACCAAATTCAGGACATACGCAAAACGGGGCACGTGGGTGAGTTTTCCCATTCCAGGCTCCAGCTGGCGTGGCGTCAACATTCTCTGAGCCTGCCCCTGCAGAGCTGAAAAAACCTCTTCCCCAGTGTAACTCCTGTCTCCAAAGCACACTAGCTCTAGCACCGCATGGCATCTCTTGGCCTGCATTCCTGCATAGCCTCTCGTACGCCTACGGAGCACAGCTGGTTCTGAGGAAACATCACCACAGGAAGAGGCCACAGAGGAAGAAGAGGAGGGGGTGGAGGAGAGAGGTGTGTCACAACCAGTAGTAGTGTTTTAGAGGCGTGGTGGCGGAACAACCTCCAAAACTACTGTACCTTGCACTGCGTCATTCCCAGCTGCCAGCAGAGTCACCCAATGAAAAGGGGGCAGAATCTACCAACTGAAAAGGTAGCAGTTGAAGTACTAGCAATTTCGCTAAGCTAGCATTCAACCGCTGGGCATGTGGATGGCTGGGAGAGTACTTCTTTCGGTGCTGTAACAGCTGGGGCAGGGAAATTTGTCTGGTACTATCAGTAGATTGCCCGCATGTACTACTAGGTTGTGACACACCTATTTCTACACCTTCAGTGCAGGCTTCAGAGAGGACTGGGGGGTCCCAGAAGGGCAAGAGGGGTTGGAGGTCCCAGAAGGGCAAGGGGAGGTCTGCTTTGGTCTTTGGTGTGGGTCTTTCTGGTGTGCTTGCCAACGAGCTGGATGGCAGGTCGACATATGTCTGGACAAGCATGTGGTGCCCAAGCGGGTGATGTTTTGGCCACGCGAGATACGCTTGCGTCATATGTTGCAAAAAGCAAAGGTACGATCTGATGGACATGTTTCAAAAAAGGCCCACACCAAAGAACTTTTGCTGTACCGTTCAGACACAGCCGTGCCATGCACAAGCGTAGATGTGCGCTGTAATGCAGTTGGTGTGCCCTTAAGCTGACCCCTGGAGGGCATCCCGCCTCTTTTGAGATGTGCCTGTGCCTCGTCCTCCTCTTCTTCCTCCTCCTCCTCCTCCTCCTTCCTCTCTCCTATCAGGCACCCAGGTAGAGTCAGTGACCTCATCATCCCCTCCCTCCTCATCACTGTCAAAAACCTGGCAGTATGCTCCAGCTGGGGGAACATCACTGCCAGATTGCTGTCCCTCTCGGCCACCCCCTCTCCATGGGCCCGCATCAATGCCTTCCTCTATCTGTGTTCCATCATCGGAGCCTTCAAAATGCTGCGCATCTTAATTCAGCATGTACCCAACACTGTGTTGAAACAGTTCGGGGGACTCCTCAGGAGCACACCGTGGGACTAGGGAAGGATTGTGTGATGCCATTGTACAGAGGGAAGAGGAAGCCTTGGCAGCTGCTTTGCCAGACAAACTAAGATCAGTCTGTGTGAGAGAGGATGAGGAGGATAAGGATGGCTTGGTCATCCAATCTACTATTTTCTCTGCATGTTGAGGCTCAACACGGCCAGCTCCCGAAAATAAGGACGAGCGGCCACGTGCTGAAGAGGATGCACCGCATCCACCACCAGCGTTGCCTCTAGATGCAGAGCCTACTTGCCCTCGTGACTCTCTGCCTCTCTTTGTTGTCCTTCCAGACATTTTAATGCATTCAGGTGTAAACAGCAGACATGCACTTACAGTAAATGCGCTTACGTGCTACTAAAGAGCAAACTTGCACTTTCAGTAAATGCGTTTTACGTGCGGTTAAACGGCAAACTTGCACTTACAGGAAATGCGCTTAGGTGCAAATAAACAGGACACGTGCACTTACAGTAAATGCGCTTACGTGCTACTAAAGAGCAAACGTGCACTTGCAGTAAATGCGCTTACGTGCTACTAAAGAGCAAACTTGCACTTACAGTAAATGCGCTTACGTGCGATTACACAGCAAATGTGCACTTACAGTAAATGCGTTTACGTGCGATTACACAGCAAACTTGCACTTACAGTAAATGCGCTTACGTGCTACTAAAGAGCAAACGTGCACTTACAGTAAATGCGTTTACGTGCGATTACACAGCAAACTTGCACTTACAGTAAATGCGCTTACGTGCTACTAAAGATCAAACGTGCACTTACAGTAAATGCGCTTACATGCGATTACACAGCAAACTTGCACTTACAGTAAATGTGCTTACGTGCTACTAAAGAGCAAACGTGCACTTACAGTAAATGCGCTTACGTGCTACTAAAGAGCAAACGTGCACTTGCAGTAAATGCGCTTACGTGCTACTAAAGAGCAAACGTGCACTTACAGTAAATGCGCTTACGTGCTACTAAAGAGCAAACGTGCACTTACAGTAAATGCGCTTACGTGCTACTAAAGAGCAAACGTGCACTTACAGTAAATGCGCTTACGTGCTACTAAAGAGCAAACGTGCACTTACAGTAAATGCGCTTACGTGCTACTAAAGAGCAAACGTGCACTTGCAGTAAATGCGCTTACGTGCTACTAGAGATCAAACTTGCACTTACAGTAAATGCGCTTACATGCGATTACACAGCAAACGTGCAAATACAGTAAATGCGCTTAGGTGCGATTACACAGTAAACTTGCACTTACAGTAAATGCGCTTACGTGCTACTAAAGATCAAACGTGCACTTACAGTAAATGCGATTACACAGCAAACGTGCACTTACAGTAAATGCGCTTACGTGCGATTACACAGCAAACGTGCACTTACAGTAAATGCGCTTACGTGCGATTACACAGCAAACGTGCACTTACAGTAAATGCGCTTACGTGCACTTACAGTAAATGCGCTTACGTGCGATTACACAGCAAACGTGCACTTGCAGTAAATGCGTTTACGTGTGTTTTCACAGTAAACTTGCACTTACAGTAAATGCGCTTACGTGCTACTAAAGAGCAAACGTGCACTTACAGTAAATGCGCTTACATGCGATTACACAGCAAACGTGCACTTACAGTAAATGCGCTTACGTGCAAATAAGCAGGACAATTGCAGTAACACCCAGTACGTTTAGGTGTAAACTAAACACGGCACACAGCCACAGGCAGTACAACACTTTAGAGCACTGCAGCTATGCACAATCTCCTGCCTGACAAATACTAATAGCAGATCTAGCTAAGCTATACAGTGTATAAATATATGTACAACTCCTAAGGATGTGTATAGATATACTCTACACACTGTAATAAAGCTAAACTGACTAGCCTGCTCTATCTAGCTAGCTAAAAAGATAATCTCTCTGCCTCTCTGACTACTCTCTTTAACCACTTAAGACCCGGACCAATACGCTGGTAAATGACCCAAGGTGTTTTTGCGATTCGGCACTGCGTCGCTTTAACAGACAATTGCGCGGTTGTGCGACGTGGCTCCCAAACAAAATTTGCGTCCTTTTCTTCCCACAAATAGAGCTTTCTTTTGGTGGTATTTGATCACCTCTGCGATTTTTATTTTTTGCGCTATATACAAAAATAGAGCGAAATTTTTGAAAAAAAAACACTATTTTTTACTTTTTGTTAAAAAAAAATCAAATAAACTAAATTTTAGTCAAACATTTAGGCCAACATTTATTTAGCCACATGTCTTTAGTAAAAAAAAAAATCACAATAAAAAAAAATAGCTACCTAGCGGGAACAGCGACACTAATACAGCGATCAGAAAAATGATCGCTTAGTGACGCTGGCAATAGGGAGTGAAAGGGTTAACTAGGGCGGTGATCAGGGGGTTAAAACTTTATTGGGGGGGTGGGGGGACTATCCTGGACCTAACACTAACTGTTTTTTACACTGCCTGTCACACTGACACTAAATGCAGTGATTAGATCACTGCATTCAGTGACACTGTGACGGGGGTGGGGGGGGGGCGATCACAAGGGGTTAATATGCCTATGTGAGTGTGTGTCAGTGTTGTGTTGGTGCACACTTACTTGTGATGTCTTCTCTCATCAGCAGCGCTGGGAAACAGCGCTGCGATGAGAGGTGACATCATTTCCTCCTTCATGTGTAAACACAGGAGGAGGAACTGACAGGATGGGAGCGCGCTCCCATTGGCTGGGAGCGATCGCGGGGGGGCGGGTAAGAGCCGACATCGCCCGCTGATCCCGGATCGCTCCCGGAGCCAGGGGGACCCCCGCACGCCGCGGAGGGGGTCCCGATGGGACCCCCGAACCGCACTTAGGCGGGGACGTAAATTTACGCCCTTGTGCCTGTACGTGCCATTCTGTGGCCGTATATGTGCGTGCGGGGGTCCTTAAGTGGTTAACAAAGCCGGAACACACTACACGAGGCCGCCCAGAAGGCGGCCTTTTTATAGTGTGGGGCGTGTGCTAAAGCCCTGAGCCATAATTGGCCAAAGCACCCAGGCTTTGGCCAATTATGGCTCTTCGTTTTTTGGGCGCTGTGATTGGCAAAGCATGCGGGGTCATGATGCATGCTTGGCCAATCATCAGCACGCAACGCCGCAGTGAATTATGGGCCGACGTGCGTCACTCGAATTTGGCGCGAACGGCCCCTTTTGTTCGAATTTCGTTGAACGATAGAACGGGCGAAGTTCAAGTCGAACCTACGTTCGTATCGAACGCGAAGCTCATCCCTAGCGGCAACCAACACGGCAACCATCTGAAGTGAACGTGTGACGTATCAAGGCCAACAAAAAAAACAGATAATGTCTTTAGCATATAATGCCATGTGAAGAGAATGGACTGTAGTAAAAGGAAAAATATTGATGGATTTTTTTTTTTTACCTGTCTGGATTGCCCCAGGCTGACCAGCATATAGTGAGAGTAGCTACTATCGCCATCGTCACTGCTACCTTACCATATAGCTACACAGCTTAAGTAAGCAGCGGGAACAGGATATACAGTTGTGCTCATAAATTTACATACCCTGGCAGAATTTGTGAATTTATGATTTTCTTGGCCGTTTTTCAGAAAATATGAATAACGCAAACTTTTCTTTCACTCATAATTAGTGTTTTGCTGAATGGGTATGGGTAGACCAACTAAACTTTCAACCACAACTGCCAGGAATATTGTTCGGGATGCAAAGAAAAACCCACAAATAACTACTGGTGAAATGCAGGACTCTCTGAAAACACGTGGTGTGGCTGTTTCAAGGTGCATAATATAGAGGCACTTAAAGAAAGATGGGCTGCACGTCGAGTCGCCAGAAGAAAGTCATTACTACGCAAATGCCACAAAGTATCCGCTTACAATACGCCAAACGGCACAGAGACAAGCCTCAAACTTTGTGGCACACAGTCATTTGGAGTGATGAGACCAAAATGTAGATTTTTGGCCACAACCAAAACACTTTCTTTAAAGAAGAGCCTGTCATTGGCTACAGCAGAATAAAGTGAAGCTTCTGGAGTGGCCATCTCAGTCTCCTGACCTCAATATCATTTGAGCCACTCTTGGGAGATCTCAAACGTGCAGTTCAGTTCATGCAAGACAGCCCAAGAATTTACAGGAACTGGAGGCTTTTTGCCAAGAGGAATGGGCAGCTTTACCATCTGAGAAGATAAAGAGCCTCATCCATAAATACCACAAAAGATTTCAAACTGTCATTGATGTTAAAGGGGGCAATACACGGTATTAAGAACTGGGGAATGTAAACTTTTGATCAGGGTCATTTGGTTAGTTTCTGTTACCATTCTGATTTAAAAAGAGTAAACACAGTTGATTTGATAATAAAATGGCTTCAGCCAAACACTAACCATGAGTAGAAGAAAAGTTGTTGTGCTAGCATTCATATTCTCTTAAAAAATGGCCAAGAAATCATAAATTCTGACAGGGTATGTAAACTTATGAGCACAGCCGTATAGTCTCAGGAGAGCATCTGGGGGACACAACAGCAGAGTGAGTGGCTAATCGGATGGACTAAGGACCGTGTAGTATTATAGATGTTACAGACCCTAGGTGTTTCTGCTTGTGGTCCTATCAGCTGCGTGTTGACACAGGGGATAGGCTGCCCACCACTTGGCACCACCCAAGTCCTTCAGGCTAGACCTTTTATAAACCTTAGAGTCTATATTATACAATACTCAGCTGGGTTGGATGGGCTGCTGCTGCTGCGATTTACATCGCAGCTTATCCTGGTCCCTACAGCTTTGACTATAACAGCTTGTGACACTAACAGCGGATGTCGATATTTTATATGGATATAGCTATAGCCCTCATGGCTATGTAGCACCCCATGGGCACATTGCACTATCCCAGGATATAAACATCAATATTTTTCCTTTTACTCCAGTTCATTGTCTCCATGTGGCCGCATATGATAGATGCTAAAGACATTATTATTATTATTATTATTATTATTATTTTTACACTATGGTTCATGGGACTGGATTTGATATGCGTCAGCAGTTTCCTAGGTTATAGGTGGTCTTGGCTCGATTGGCAGGTCCAGGATTCCAGCTTATAACTTTTTTTTGTAGAGCTCTAGCACCTCATTCACACACTGTGGTTTTAAGGTGAGGGTGCTAGCTCTTGAGGGTACAGGCAGGTCAAATTCTTTAAATTTTCAATATATTTGTGAGCAGGTAGATGGGCAGGGAGTAGGGGACTCTGGGGGAGGGTTACACCAGTTTTCACTGTAGGATTTTTTTAAATATTCTCAGGAAGGGTGAATATTGGGAGGTAATTGGCTAGTTGGGGTTGCTTTGTGTAGTGGGGTTAATATGGAAGGTTTTTGGGGGATCTTTGGGATTTGATGCTGATATATTATTTTTCTGACCCCCCCCCCCCCCCTTTGGGAGGCAATACATACAGTATGCTGTATTTAATGTACAAAAAACATATATGTATTCAATGTACAAAAAACATATACACTTAACTATTTCATGTTTAAAGCAGAGATAAATGGGAAGAGAAGCAGAACAAGCTGAGGTCCAGAATACTGAAGGTTCTGAAGTGTGATGTGACCAGGAGTAATCCACTGGGTACCATTGAGGTGCCCCCTGCCGACTGCCTGATCACCTCCCTTTGTCTGGAGACGGCCTGTAAAGACCTCGAGGCTTATCGCTGCTCTATTCAGAATATCACAAGACTACTGAGACCAGGAGGACACCTAGTGCTCATTGGGGCCCTGGGAAATACCTATTACATGGTACAGCAGAAGGCCTTTTTCTGTCTTTCTCTAGATGAAGATGTTGTGAGGGGTGCGATCACCCAGGCTGGATACACAATACAAAGCATGGACATATTCCCAATCCCGGAAAGAATGACTCGTTTACATGTTGCTGACACCTTGGCTAACTTTTTCCTTGTAGCGAAAAAAGAGGCAAAGAATTAAATGTAATTGATTATAAGAAAAGTAAAAATGTTTTGATTTTCTGTGTACCTGTGATAAAACAAAGATATAATATGTGAACGTTTTTTTTATTCTCCCTTATCAAATAAAATTGACCATTTATAACATATGCACTGTTACTGGTATCTAAAATATGATCTCTATCTTTTAATTTTATAACATCAGCAGTGTTCTAATACAAAATCATTGCTTTGAACAATTTTTTTTTAAGGCCCGCTTCTGCACATTTACGTCGGCAGCATGGCACGGCTGGACACATACAGGTACGTCCTGTGCTAGTGCCCAGCCGTGGGTCGCAGGCCCGGTCCGAAGCTCCAGGAGCCGCGGACCCGATCGCCGCTTGAGTCCCGCGATCGGTCCCCGGATCTCTTTTATAGGGATACACAATCAATGACTTCACACCTACAGCCACACCCCCCTACAGTTGTTGTGACATATTAGGTCACACATAACCCCTTTAGTGCCCCCTTGTGGTTAACTCCCAAACTGCAATTGTCATTTTCACAATAACGATGCATTTTAAATGCATTTTTTGCTGTAAAAAAAATGACAATGGTCCTAAAAATGTGGCAAAATTGTCTGGAGTGTCCGCCATAATGTCGCAGTCACGAAAAAAAATCGCTGATCATCATCCTAGATGACCTTTTTATCAACAACCAATGACATCCTCATTAATGACATAATCAATGACTTTATCATTGACAGCAGCAGCATCACCATCATCTATAATTCAAGATTTTCCTAGCTTGTGACGGAAAATAATAATTATATGAAGACAGGAGGCAAATATCTTATGCATTATCTTTCTTTATTAATGCACACAGCAGAAAACAAACTTATCAGTGAGTTCAAATAGAAAAACGTTTTAAAAAACTGAAAACAAAAAGAAACTACAATACCCAGCAGCCCTCTGGCTGGACCTGCCTTAGAGCAGGTCAGCAGGTATATAAGGGACTGCCTCTTTAGGATCCTCCTCTTTCTTGAAGCAAACAGCAAAAAACTGGAAAAAACAGTCCAAAAAACCTTGAAATCCTGGAACAACTGGAACTCCGGCACAGTAGTCAGCCGACGGTATCCGGGACTCTGGATCCGGATGCAGTAGGAACCTCCACTTCAGGTCTGCGATGAATCAAAAGATCCGAGGACTTGAACAGGAAAGGCAATCCCAACGGGAATAGTGAAAACGAAAACTCTGGGGCGCATCAGCCTCCGATCTGTAGGATACGTGCTTCAATAGCCTACAAAAAAGAAACAACACCGTGATAGGGATGGGTTGGGAGGGAAGATATTCGCCTCCTGTCTTCATATAATTATTATTTTCCGTCACAAGCTAGGAAAATCTTGAATTATATATCAGACAGGAGGCTCATATCTTATGCAAGTTCAAAGCTATAACGCTGTATACATTTAGAAAATAACAACTGATCTAAATTACAAAACCGACATAGATATGTGTTCCTCCGGTCTAAAGTAGAATTGGCGGAAGGTGGTTGCTGATGACCAGTCTGCCGCTAACAGTAATTCTGAGAGGGAGCCTCCCGAGGTGACAACTTTAGTAGCCATCGCCCCTCTGGAGGAGTGGGCACCAAACAGGGTTGTGTGAATCCCTGCCATTTCCATGACTGAACGTACCCATCTGGCTAACGTATTCGAGGCAACCGGGAGATGAGGTTTGACGTAAGAAATGAGAAGTTGAGGGAGTTGTACCGATCTCAATGGGGCCGTCATAGACTCATAAGTCTGTAGGCAGCGGACCACACATAGATGTGGATGCACCGGGAAGAACGGGTAGAAAACTGATTGAAGGCCCGTTTTCGTTCTACGCACGACCGAAAACCTAACTCCCTGAGGCGAGAATTGACGCCTGGATATGTCTAGAGCCCTGACATCCGACACTCGTTTGATGGAGATCAGACACAAGAGGACAGTAAGTTTGAAAGACAATAACTTCAAAGATAGAGTATCATTGTCCCCCCAGTCCGAGAACATGGTTAGGACCCTGGTCACGTCCCAAGTATGCTGATACTTGGGTCGTGGGGGACGTTGAAATCTAACGCCCTTCAAAAGACGGCACACCAATGGGTGTCTACCTACCGGCAACGAGTCAATAGGAGAGTGGTAGGCTGAAATCGCCGAGCGATAGACATTCAGAGTGTTATAGGACTTCCCGGATTCAAAAGAATCCGCCAGATAGTTAACCACTACAGACACAGGTGCTTGAGCGGGATCAACCTGCCGTTGATCACACCAGCAAACCCAGAGCCGCCAGGCCGATCGATATGCCGATCTAGTCCCGGGGGCCCAGGCCAAGGAAAGGAGGTCCCTAGCTGTTCTTGAAAGGATGCTGTCTGCGATCGGCTCCCCGAGACCAACCAATGCGAGGAGAGGCAGGTTGTGGTTCGTGATTAGAGGGTGTAGATCTCCGTTTGGACTGGTGAGGAGATGAGGAGAGTGAGGAAGTAGTCTGGGGAGGTCCACCGTCATTCCTAGAAGGAGGGGAAACCATGGTTGTGTCGGCCACCACGGAGTGATCAACACAACTGATGCTCCCAGGTTCGCTATGTGAAGGAGAACCCTGAGAATCATAGAGAACGGGGGAAACGCATAATGAGTCCCCTGCGGCCAGGTCTGGCGGAGGGCGTCTACCGCATGTGCCTCCGGATCCGGTCTCTAGCTGTAAAAGCGCGGGAGCTGATGGTTGAGACGGGAGGCGAACAGGTCCATAGAGAGGGGGCCCCATAAGAGATCGAGGGCTAGGAATACTGACCGGTCCAGTCGCCAATCGCTGGAGTCGGATAGGTAGCGAGAATTCCAATCTGCCACCATGTTCGAAGCACCCGGGATATATTCCGCGATCGGAACGATGTTGCGTTCCAGGCAGAAGTGCCAGAACTCTTTCGCTAGATCCGCTAGGATCCTGGACCTGGGGCCCCCTAAGCGATTGACGTATTGGACTGCGGTTATGTTGTCCATACGCAGCAACACGCAGCAGTTGGACGTGTGTGGCAGAAGACTCCTGATGGCAAAGGAGGCTGCCAGGAGTTCCAGTGCGTTGATGTGCAGTAGCGACTCCTCTGCAGACCACGTCCCTCCTGTGGATGAAGAACCGCACCGAGCACCCCAGCCGTGGCGGCTGGCATCCGACTCTATGATGAAGTCCGGATTGGAACTGAAGATGGTCTTGCCGTTCCAATTGACGGCATGCCGTAACCACCACCGTAGTTCCACTATGGTTTCTGTGTCTAGGAAGACTTCGTCCGCATAGCGAAGCCCCTGACGCAGATGTAGAGTCTTGAGCCTCTGGAGGGCTCGATAATGAAAAATGGCTTGGATCGATGCCGATAACAGGCCGACTAAGCGAGCTAGACCGCGTAAGGACACCCGTTGTTTGTCCAGCACAGTAGTGATCTCTCGTCACCGGCTTCAGTAATTTGGTGAAGCACCACGGGGCGGAGGAGAGACCGAAAGGAAGGCAAGTAAATTGCCACATCCTGTTTCGCCACAGGAAGCGGAGCAAGTGTTGGGAGGTTGGATGAATGGGAACTGTGAGATAGGCGTCTTTTAAGTCCACCTTCACTAACCAGTCCCCAGGACGTAAGAGATCCCGCAGGCAGTGGATTCCCTCCATTTTGAAATGTCGATATACGACATGTTGATTGAGGTTTCTTAAATTTATCACTGGGCGGTAACCGCCACCCTTTTTCTTGACTATGAATAGGTTGCTGAGGAAACCCGGAGAGAGTGGGTCCACTTCTACCACCGCTTGTTTGGTCAGAAGGTCCTGCAACTCGTTGTCCATGAGAACGGTGTTCAAGTTTGAAAACCGGATGGGGTGAGGGACCAGATCCATGTCTGGCAGAGAAAATAACTCTATCTGATAGCCCGCTACTGTATTGAGTATCCATGCGTCTGCTGTAATCCCCTATAGGTATGTAAGAAAAATGGAGATGCGTTGTACTCACCGGAGGTCTGTCGGGAGCGGGGGTAGCCTCTCCCTCCTCGGCTTCTCCAGGGGCGTCCGCGGGGAGGGAAGAAGGGCGCCGGTTGCGCCATTGGTACTGGGTAGGGCTGCGGTGTCTGCAGGTGCTTGGTACTGAGCGGGGGCCCTGAGGAGTGGCCTGTTATAGGAGTATGGGCCGGCAGAGCGGCCCTTGTATCTGCCGGCCCTGGGAAAAACCCGAGTGGTATTGGTCTTTTTCAAAGATGTTTGGGCCTTATCCAAACTGGAGTAGAGCCCTACCATTTTGTTGATATCTTTAATGAGTGAGTCCCCGAATAATAAGCCGTCTGTGGCTGGGCCGGGTTCTGATTCGGCTAAGTGGGACAGCTGGGGGTCAAGCCTCATTAGAATTGAGCGGCGGCGCTCTATTGAACATGTAGTGTTCGCACAGCCCAGGAGGCACACTGCTCTTTGGGTCCAGCCTCTAAGCTGGGAAAGGTCCACCGGCTGTCCAGAGGCGGAAGCCTGTTCACTAAGGTTCAGGGAGTCGTGAGCCACCTCAATGTGGCGGCGTTTCTGTGACGCTTTGCCCTGTTTTCTGGGCGGCATGCCATTGTCAGATGGTGTGGGTACAAGGGGAATAGGCTGGGGTATAGATGGGGTTGGCGTAACCGAAGCCATTGCAGCCTGGACTGATCTACTGATCAGGTCTTGGATTTGGGCAGCGCTGAGGAAAACTGGAGTATCTGGTTCCAGTAGTCCCTCAGGAGCATTAGGGGGGGATCCTATCCTCAGCCATAGTAAGAGTAAATGTATGAGTGCAGCACTAATGACCAAACTGTGGCAGGGAGGTGTAACGTTTGGGAATAAATTCCCTGACTAAAAGATTGAGGGAGAAGTAAATAAACCTGTAGGGGACCCGCGCTCCGTACCTCACACCGTTCGGTAGTACTCTGATGTGGTTGTGATGAGGAGCGCGGGATAGGAGGCAAAGAGCGTAGTCTCGCGAGACTACGGGCCTCCGTGCGATTGGTCGAATGACCGAATGGTCCGTCACGCCCCCTGAATGACGCGCCGAGAAGAAAGCGCGATACGAGAGAGCAGGCGCAGATTGCGCAAAATGGCGCCGCCTCTCGCGAGAATTCGTGAGGAGAAGTCTCTCCTTCTATCAGGGTGGAACTGGTCAGAGCACCAGAGGGATGCGCGCTGACCGGGGAGAAAACGGGATTGTTGTGAGGTAAAAAAAAAAAGGGGGGGGTCACAGACCAGAATGCATGAGGGTAGTAGCGGGGGGGAATCCCTGAAAAACCCAAATGAGGTAAAAGGAGAAAGTATACACCCAAGGAATGGGAGATACCGATGAAAAAGACAGAGAAATGAAATTTACACTGCTGTAAATACAGACTAGTAAAACTGAAACACAAATGTTGTACTTATCTGAGTCCTGCTGTGAGCAGAAAGAAAGAGGAGGATCCTAAAGAGGCAGTCCCTTATATACCTGCTGACCTGCTCTATGATTGGCAGGTCCAGCCAGAGGGCTGCTGGGTATTGTAGTTTCTTTTTGTTTTCAGTTTTTTAAAACGTTTTTCTATTTGAACTCACTGATAAGTTTGTTTTCTGCTGTGTGCATTAATAAAGAAAGATAATGCATGAGATATGAGCCTCCTGTCTGATATATAATTGCATCATAATCCTCATTGATGACCTAAACAAAATCCTCCATTAATCAGCTGTTTAATAATCATTGAAATCATCACCGGCATCAATAACATCATTCTAGATGTCATCGTCCTCATCGACGATGACATGAATGGCACCATTATCCATGAAATCATTAATGAGACTTCTAGATTGTAAGCTCTAATGAGCAGGGCCCTCTGATCTCTCCTGTATTGATT
Organism: Rana kukunoris; assembly: GCA_029574335.1. NCBI lineage: Eukaryota > Metazoa > Chordata > Amphibia > Anura > Ranidae > Rana > Rana kukunoris. The sequence goes on along the minus strand of CM056050.1, from coordinate 331,696,546 downwards.
TGTATTGTGACTGTACTGTCTTACCTGATGTAAAGCGCTGCGCAAACTGTTGGCGCTATATAAATCCTGTATAATAATGAGACAATTACCATTGATGATATCATCCACCACCACCACCACCACCACGTCACAAGGTAGAAATTATGGGACTCGCACAGGAATCACGATCTGCAGCTACTTTGTATTTGGAAGCTGCCAAATGTCATTTCTGGTAACATCTGCTGAGAACTGAAGGATAATTGAGTCTCTGCAGCCGCTGACACCACAAAAAAGATGGGAACATCAAATGGTACAGAAGGATGACTGTGAAAAAGAGAGACTCACTAGTGCTGGCATTAGCGTGGTTATTGAGGGCAAACTCTACCCGGGATAGAAGGTCTACCCAATCATCCTGATGGACACAAATGAAGACATGAGGATATCATTTAAAATTCCGATTGACCTTTTCATCCATTATAAAGATGGAAGCCAGAGTGACCGCTAGGGTAGTCCCCGAAGTGGAGTTAAGTGACACATTTTAGAAAATCTGTCCACAACCACCCAGATAATGGTGCAGCTTGCTGAGGGACGCATTTCTGAGTAAGTCCATGGAGATGCAATGCCAAGGTACTGCCCCTCTGGGGTTCACTGGGATAACTTTGAGGATGAAAAAATTTATAATTTCAGTCTGATATTTGTGGTCAAGGCCCACATGTCTAACAGGCATAATGATCTTACCTCTGTCTGCATAGTAGACGTGTTTACCAATTTTTTTATTCATTTATTGTCTAAATTCACTGTCATGGACCATGAAATACTGAAGTGTTTCTAAGTGAAATCATAATTCATGTATTACAGAAGATGGGACATTACGGATAGTTCATATTCCAGGATGCCTTGAGATTACAGGAGATTTTATTCTGAACCCCAACCAGGTCAATAGACTCATAAGAGATACTCATTGTCCATTGTGTGATAACCCTATTTAAAAGCCTTTTGATTATCAGGTAAATGTCTTCTGCCCTGTCTCAACTCTCCAGAAGCTGATGGGAAGATTTTTTATAGTTTTGCTGGGGTGTTGTACCATCTAGTCAGTATCTTGAAATGTGTCTCTTGCATCCTTGTACAGATGGAGGATTTATATGTGAAGTGGAGAGCGTTTTGCCTTTGCTGTGGAGAGAGTACTCCCTGGATCTCTGTCTCCCATGAGCCGAAGCATCTGGGCTGATCATTTTCGGGTGGTGTAATCAACAGCTGGTATGTGGCCGACAGAGCGTGAGGCAGGGCACCCTCCTTCGAGCAATAGGTCTCCAGGGTGGTGAGGGTTTGGCAGAAGCCGTTTGGAGTGGGCAATTTGGAGCGCCCTCCACTGGTCCAATCGGAACCGGCCCTAGGGGTCCACAAGCTCAGACATGGATGACTATTTGCCGTTGGTGAGGAAATGGGAGGCCAGAAAGCACCCAGAGTTCTTCATACGTCGGAAAACAGGATCCTGGGACCCTGGAGCAAACAGCGGATTCCCGAGTATCGGATACAGAGGAGAGTGGGTCGGCCTAAGGGAAAACCTAAGGAAAAGAGAGAAGCAAGTCTGTGCAGTCAATCCCACCAGTGGGTGGTGTTTGATGTCGTTCGGCAGCGAATGGTAACACCAGGGCCGTCTTTAATATGGTTTGGGCCCTGGGCAAACATTTTTTTTGGGCCCCCCCTTTAGCTTATTTTGGGCCTGGCTGGTTCACATGTATGTGTTTTGGCGGCCCTCATTTGTGCAGGCACAGCATTGATTTGAATGGGCTGCCATGCCTTTGTTTCCTGCAGAAAAAAGGTGCATTCAGCATCTTAAAAATCAGTTGCCTTGAAATCCATTCTGCTTTTGCACCATGCTACTTACCTGCAGTTCTTGCACCATGCTACTTACCTGCAGTTCTTGCACCATGCTACTTACCTGCAGTTCTTGCACACACAAACGCACTGTGTTTTTAAAAGCGCGACCTAAACATCTAAAAATACAGCGAGTTTGACAGTGTGGGAACTGCAAATAAGTCACAGCAGAATGGACAGACAGTGCTGTATTTCATTGCTTGATGGGCATAGGTGTGCCGTGTGCTCAGCCTATTACATGAGGCATCAAATGAATGGGCTGCTGTGCCTGCACAAATGTGGGCCGCCAAAACACATACATGTGAACCAGTCAGGCCCAAAATAAGCCCATCAAGCAGTTAAATAAAGACAGTAATGCCATGTGCTCTGAGGCCTCACTCAGCCTGGACTGCAGGTCTGGTCTGTGATTTGGGGAGTTCCTCTATTTTACACATGGCATGGCATGGGGTCCCATGGTGCTAAAGCAGAATGGACAGACGGTGCTGTGACCCCATTCCATGCCAGGTGTAAAATACAGGAACTTTTTAAAACACTGACCAGACCTGCAGTGAATCATCAAATATTATAAAGACTTTGGGCACACTCTACAGAAAACTTTTATTTACAATATAGATTAGCAAACAGTGACATACATTGAAGAGCAGGACATGAAGAAGTCAGCCTCGGGAAGAGCAAACTGGGGATGTTATAAAATCACATTCTAATTCACTTTTATATACAAGCAGCACCCAGTGGCAGGAAGGGAGAAGTGCACGTCTAAAGGGAAGCCAGGGGTTCTGTACATTTTAAAACACTGTGAAGGGAAGCAGTACTGTCTGGCTGCGTGCCGCTGATGATTTTCAGCCTGATTTGTGGGCAGCACAGGGGCTTAACGGGCGGCAGGGCCGCCATCAGGAATTATGGGGCCCCTTACACAGCTTCAGGCATGGGCCCCCTGGAGCAGAGAACGGGGGGGGGGGGGGTGCTGCCCCCTTAAATTGAGACGCAAAAATATATATAAAAAAAGGGGTGTAGCCATCCGGGGCCCTGGGGACCTCTGGGCCCTTTAATAAAAAGAAAAAAAGAAATAAAAAATATATATAAAAAATATATTTTTTTTAAAAAAAAGGGGGTTGCCATCTGGGGACCTCTGGGCCCTTTAATAATTTTAATTTTTTTTATAAAAATAAACTACAAAAAAAGGGGGGTTGCCATCCGGGACCTCTGGACCCTTTAATAAAAAATAAAATAAAAAAAATATATTAAAAATAAACACTTATAAAAAAAAAAAGTGGGGTTGCCATCCAGGGCCCTGGGAACCTCTGGGCCCTTTAATAAAAAAAAATATAAACAAAAATAAAAAAATAAACATTTATAAAAAAAATAAAAAAGGGTGTTTTGCCACATGGGGCCCTGGGGACCTCTGAGCCCTTTAATTATATATATATATATATATATATATATATATATATATATATATATATATATATATATATATATATATATATATAAATAAAAAGAAATAAAATATAACAATTTTTTTTTAAAAAAGGGGGTTGCCATCCAGGGCCCTGGGGACCTCTGGGTCCTTTAATAATAATAACAGGGGGACCTCCAGACCTCTAAAAAAAAAATTGTCCCTTTAATAAAAAATAAAATAAAAATATATAAAATAAATATATATTTTTATTTAAAAATAAATAAAAAAAAGGGGGGGTTGCCATCTTGGGCCCTGGGGGCCTCCGGACCCCTGGGGACCTCCGGACCACCGGACCCCTAAAAAAAAAAAGGGGGTTGCTTTGGGCCCCCAACAGTGACAGGGCCCTGGGCAGCTGCCCCTGTTTGCCCTATGGTAGAGACGGCCCTGGGTAACACCACGGTGCCCTGTCCAGTGGTAGCTTGCATTGGGATTGTTCCAAGCTGGGCCACAACTTGGTGGCCTAGTGGCGGTTCCAGACGATAAGTCTGGTCAGATGGGCTGCTTGTTGATACTTCCGCAGGTCCGGGACCGCCAAGCCACCATACAATTTCGTGAGCGTAAGTTTCTGCCTGTTTAGCCTTGGTCGCTTGCGAGCCCAGAGAAAGTCAGAGAACATAGACCTAACTTGATCAAAATAGGCAGGGGGTATGTGAATCGGGAGGGCTTGTAAGAGGTATAAAAATTTGGGGAGGATGCTCATCTTGAGAATGTTGCACCTCCCGAACCACGAGTGAAGGCCTGTATGCCATTTGTTAAGTTCTCTAGTGGTTCTCAACAGTGGTGGGAAGTTCAGGGCATAAACCTGTGACATTTTTGGGAGTATGTAGGTTCCCAGGAATCTCAGGGTCGTCGTTGACCATTTAAATTTGAAATTGGCATTAAGATTCGCCATGAGGGAGTGTGACAAACCTACCCCCATTCCCTCGGATTTTTCAAAATGTAATCTTCAAGTTTGGGCCAGGTCAGATTTTTATGAACATTAGGAAAGGTGTAGAACGTGTGGTTCGTGGGTATGGATTGATTAAATAATCCAGGGTGTCTCTGTCAATCGGTCCCTTCATGTGGGCCTGTGTACAAAGCCTTTAAAGCTCATTCTCAAATGAGGATATGGTTTGTGGGTCAATGGGGTGATACCATTACCTATTTTCTTTTTACAAATGCGTTGGTAATGTGGTTGGGACATCAATAAGATGTTTCCACCTTTTTTGTTTGATGGTTTAATACCCAGTTGTTGTGTTTGTGTTCTGAGTTGTTTCAATGCAGGCATTGTGGGTGTCCCCAGCACACAGACATACATTTTGAGGGGCTTTATGTTACAGCCTCTCTGGTGCAAATCGGGCATTCCTAGGAGTGACGTCTAAGGGTAAGCTCTACTTATGAACGTTTCTTCAATTATACGTGACTTTTGTGTCCCAGCTTTCCTATAAAAGTCTTCATGGATTCTCCAACTTTAATTTCAGAGGGGTCCCCCTTTGTTCACAGAAACACGGATTGATGTCCATGTACATCTCCTTTACCCAGTATCAACTTTTTTTTAAAGGTAAAAAATACATTGCTATAGTGGGCATATGGAACCAACCGTGAATACTGCCAGACTGATAGACAAATCAAATATACACATTTCCTTTCCTTGTCTCTGGTTTCAGATATCTCTTCAAAAACTTCCATACACAGTGCATGTCTATGCCTTTTGATGCGATATACTGATGGCATAAGGTATAACCATATATGGATATTTACAACCCTTTTAATTTTATGGGTTTGATTATTCATTTATCAATGTATGTTTCCTTCTATATTTTACAACATCTCATAGAGAATCTTATTGAACTTTTTGAGTCCGCCTGATTCAGTTAAGATCTTGGTATGCATAATTTTCGTAATTTTATTATCTTGTTATTAACCATCATGGCCAGACACATTTTAATTCTTTATCTTTCAATTAGACCTTTTATTGGTGTCTTGTTCTGTGAGGGGCACCCAGGCCCTCCGGGACGGGTCAGTCTCCTTTTGGGCCACCCGCACTGCAGCATTTCTTGGTAAGGCAATTCACCCATAGGGTTGCCACAGCAGATATATGATATACTTTCATTTAATTTTATATGTAATTTGATATGTACTATATATGATGTATGTTTTTCCTTTATTCATAGTTATGATAATCGCTCTATAAAGCATTGCATATGTAGAGCAAGAAAGACACAGATTATAAAATGTCACAATATGTGACTACAGAGCCAATGTCTCTTGATTATCATGTTTTGATTTTAAACAATACCTGTGTATTTTTATATATGTATATGCATTATATATATATGTGTGTATGTGTATATATATATATATATATTTTTTTTTTTTGTAATAAAATTGTTATAAAATCTGTATCTGAGAATATTATCTTTACTGTCATATGGTATCATTAAAGTCCATTCCGTGCCATTCTTTTTCATATTTTTGGGATGAAGGTACCATATTCTAATATAAAATATAAATGTGGCACGCTCTCTTAGCATCATGCAGATGCTTCAGATTTGTCGGCTGCACATCTATGATGTGAATCTCCTATTCCACCACATCTCAATGGTGCTCTATTGGAGTGAGATTTGACTATGGAGACCATTGGAGTACAGTGCACTCATTGTCATGTTCAAGAAACTAGTAGTTGGGTACACTAGTCATGGATATGGTCAGCAACAATACACAGGTGTGCTTATTGGCACTAAGGTGTAGGGCTGCACGATTCTGGTCAAAATGAGAATCACGATTCTTTTGCTTAAACTAAAGATCACGAATCTCTCACGATTCTCAAAAACTGAATGTCAGACCCCCCCCCCCCCCCCAAATAAATAAACCTTTGATTTATCTGAAAATGTGAATATATAAAAAACAGACCAGTGGATATGTCTATAATGTTAAAGATCATATAACTCCTATGAAAAAAGCAGAATCAAACTTTGATTCTGCTTTTTTGATAACATTATAGACTTATCCACTGATCTCCTTCTTCTTCTTTTTTTTTTTTTTTTTTTTTATAAACATCAGAAGCAGTACCGCCAGCAACCATTGGGTGGCGCATGGATACACACAGTTGTACAGAACTGTGAAAAAGATTAATACATTAGAAGCAGTACCGCCGCCAATAATTGGGTGGCGCATGGATACACACTACAGTTGTACAGCCCGACCATCCATCCAGCGGCGCAGGCTGCTGACGACGGCTCAGATATAGGCGACATTTGCGTTCCATGCTGGTTACGTGGAACCGACCATGAAACAGAAGAACCGCGGGGAGATCGTGGGCACGGAGAATCGAAATCGCGATTCTCTCCTTGATTAATCGTGCAGCTCTACTAAGGTGCCCAAAGTGCGCCAAGAAAACATCCCCCACACCCATTACACCACCAGCCTGAACCGTTGATACAAGGCAGGATTGATCCATGTATAAAATTTATATCTGCGCTTAATGAATAAAAATATTTAATATAATAGATATTGGACACTAGGAATGAGCTTCGCATTCGACTCGAACATTGTCTGTTCGATCGTTCGTCCAATTTCGAACAAAACCCTGGCTTTGGCCAATTATGGCTCAGGGCTTTAGCACACTATAAAAGGCTGCCTGCTGGGTGGCCTCGTGTAGTGTGTTCCAGCGCTGGTTACAGATCAGACAGAGAGAGCGAGAGATTGTCTGTCTTTTTTTCTAGCTAGATAGAGCAGGCAGGCTAGTCAGTTAAATTTACAGTGTGTAGAGGATATATATACATCCCAGGAGTTGTACATATATTTATACACCGTATAGCTTAGATTGGTTCTTCCTAATCTGTCAGGCAGTTGATTGTGCTAGCTGCAGTGTTCTCACTCACGTGTTGTATTGCCCGTGTGCTCAGTGCACCTAAACCCACTTGTTTTATAGTGCAGGTGTGCTAATTACTGTGCACCTAAGCCCAATTGGTTTATAGTGCAGGTGTGCTAATTACTTTGCACCTGAAGCTACGGCAGGCAGTGTACACCACAGCAACACCTATCAAAAAGTATATAAATAAGTATTGGTTGCTTAAAAAAAAAAAATCATGGCATGTTGGTTATTTGAGACACAGGGCATGCACATGGGGCCTGAGTTGTCCTAAACGAGCAGGAAAGTAAGGAAGATAAGTATTATAAATATTTACAAGTGGTAAATACACTATCTTTAGAAAAAATACAGTGGAATGCGTGACCCAGTGTATGAAGTGAAGCAGGTCCTAATAAGGGCTTAGAGAAAAGTGTTGTGTGGGATGGGAAATAAGTGAAAGTGAAGGTTGAAACCAGGAAATGTGAATATCAGGGCAAAGATAATTGCCTGCATAGAGGTATGAAGTGTACAATAGTGAAAAAATATAGGAAAATAAGAGAGATACCTTGGTGGGTATATTTAGGAAGGGATACTGAGATCCTCCAAATTAAGTTAAGTAGTATTGCCCCACTCTAAAAAGGAAGAGGGAGCAGCCATAAACAAGTGGTCTTGGTAGAAATATAGATAAATATAACATATGTAGCCGTGAGGTTCTCAGATCTTACCCTGTGATGATGGGTCTGCTCTTGCACAGGTGGATGGAGAGATCAGACTGACAGGGTCAGGCCTGCAGTCTATTTGTATGTGCATGCCCATGTGAATCAATTAGTGAGAAGTTGCTGGTTGGCTGATGTCCAGGCCGGGTCTCCGCCCACCCCCCCCTCCCACACAAAGGTGGACCCCCGCCCCGCAATCGGTTGGAACCCGAGGCCCAGTGCAAGGCCTCCCCATCGTTAGTCCCCCGGCATCAGTGGGGGACCTGCCTCGGTACCACCGCACAAAGCCGTCACGTCAGCGACGTCACGCGCGTTCCCGATGTTGGTTTGGCCAATGATGTCGCAGTGAGGAGGGAATCCCACCAGTGGAGGGACCCACCCGCCATCTAGTGGAGGAAGACGAGAGTGCACTGCTGCTCGTGTTTCCCCCTCCTCACTGACAAGCCGCCTCCGACCCCAGGAGGGCGCGACGAGGAAGCTGTGCGCCCTCCCCGTGGCCGCACGTAAGAAGACCGGGGAAAAAAAGGAAAACAAGCTGACATGAATAAACATGAATGGCATGTACATTAAATACAAGCAAAGGAAAATATGTATACAATTTAAACAATGGTACTACAGTACAGATCAAACCAATAACTATACTATAAAACATATAGTTATTTGTTTGCTCTGTACTGTAGTACCATTGTTTAAAATTGTATACATATTTTCCCACTGGATCAGTGCTTATTCATGGCTCGTAAATAAGCACTGATCCAGTGCGAAACGCGTCGGCTCCTCCTTGTTTTCTACTGCTGTGACCCTATTTTTGTACATGCTGTCTATTGAATAAAAGACCACCCATCAGGTTTTGGAGTGCGGCTATCCATTTTTCTTTGTCCTCATTTTGCATTACATCACAGAGCTACGCCTGTGCAGGGCGCTGCTGTGTCTCGGCGTTTTCTGCAAAAGTTCTTTGGTGTGGGCCTTTTTTGAGACATGTGTATCAGATCGCACCGATGCTATTTGCAACATATGTCTCAAGCATATCTCGCATGGCCAAAACATCACCTGCTTGGGCACCACATGCTTGACCAGACATATGTCGACCTGCCATGCAGTTCGTTGGCAAGCATACCTGAAAGACCCACACCAAAGAACAAAGCGGACCCCCCCTTGCCCCTCATCAGCTGGGATCTCCAACCCCACTATACCCTCGGTCCTCTCTGAAGCCTGCACTGATAGGACTGAAGGTGTAGAATTAGGTGTGTCACAACCTAGTAGTACATGCGGGCAATCGACTATCGGTACACCAATGTGTCACGATCCCCATCGTGTCAGGCAGACGGCCAGGCGTGGCCGTGCTCCAGGTGGCTTAGGGTGGAATTGAACCTGGGACCTCTTTGTTACCAGCCCAAACCCTTACCTCTCAACCACTGTTGAATTAGAAATTCATGTTGCTTTCCAGCTATGGTGGTGCTGAATGGAATGTTCACCTTAGCTGGATTTCATTACCTTCCACACCTGAGATTCTTGCTACAGCTGACACAGCTTAACCAGTTAGCCAACCTATAAAGCCCTACCTCACTTAGAGAGCAGTGTCAGTTCATTTTGGTTTGATCTCCCTGTCTGTGCTAAAGCAAACTGCTTATATATTAAGCTCCTTGACTGACCCCGGCTTTTGACCCTTGGCTTTGCTTTCTGGACTGCTGTTTGCCTGAACCCTTGACCCGGCTTGGACTTCGGATACCTGTGACTTCTCCAACACCTGACCACGGCTTGTGACCCGGATTTATCTCTTGCTTTCCCTATTGCGAAAGGACGCCTGCTGTCCTGAGAACCCCTTTCACGCCACCTTGCTGTACCCGCTCTGAACCTCAGTGGACACCACAGTTCGCTCTACACCCCCTCCGGGACCACCAGCATACCAGGCTTTACTCTCCTAACCGCAAGTACCACATACTATAGTCTGTGCTTGTAGATTTGTAGTACTACCTTGTGTGTATCAGAGATACAACCCTGTTTTCCCCTGAGGTAGTTGGTTATAAGTGAATAAACTACTGCAGTCTCTCAGTTGGTTATTCACTAGAGGTTGTGATGAATTAACCCCAATCTCTCTGATTACTCTGAGTGAGAAGTGGTGGTTGTATCTGAGAGACCTCTATAGTTTAAAAACCAACTGTATACTGTAGTTGCGTAGCAGGGATGTTACATAATGAACTGACCCAAAACATGGAGCCTGCAGAGTTTAATAAAATGCTCAGCTCCCTGACTCTGCAAGTCTCCAGCCTGCACCATACTATTATGGAACTTCAACAAGAAGTTCATTTACTTAAAGGGGCAGCACGCCCAGCCCCGGAACCAGCATGTCCGGAACCATATGTTATAATGCCAGAGAGATTTGATGGTAGTCGTGCAGCCTTCTCATGTTTCAAAATAGATTGTGAGCTGTTGTTTGCTCTTAAACCTAGGACCTATGCCAAGGACTATGTTAAGGTTCGTGCTACCATAAACTTGCTTACAGGGAAAATTAAAACATGGGCTCATCAGTTGTTGCAGGAAAATAATCCAGTCTTGGACACCTGGGAAACTTTCATGTCTGCTCTGGACTCCCATATTTCTGGTTCTAAGAGAACCAGTGTTCCCAAGTCCACTTTCGGTTCACGTGGCCTACGGGTTCCCAGAGAGAAGAATTCCCAATACAGAGATGACACCAAGTCATACCAGTATGTGCCAAGACAGCAAATCCAGTACATGCCCAGCCATGAAGCTCCAACACCACAGAGCTTTGACGTCCCTGTGGATGCCCACAGCCCAACCCAGGATGATGAGGAACCCATGCAGATCGGAACCATCCGGTCCGCATTATCTAAGATAGAGAGAGACCGGAGGAGAGATTATGAACTCTGCTTTTACTGTGGGTTAAGCGGGCACTTTATATCTTTTTGCCCAACTCGCCCACCTCGGCCAAAGATTTTACAGGTGGCTACTATTGGGAGTCTTTTTCCGGCTCCACCAGTGTCCCAGATTCTGGCTCCACCAGTGTCCCAGATTCCGTCTCCAGTGTCCCAGATTCCGGCTCCAGTGTTCCCGAATCCTGTGTCTCCAGTCCCACTTCCTGTGTCTCCAGTCCCACTTCCTGAGTCTCCCGCTTCAGAGTCTCCCGCTTCAGAGTCTCCCGCTTCAGAGTCTCCCGCTTCAGAGTCTCCCGCTTCAGAGTCTCCCGCTTCAGAGTCTCCCGCTTCAGAGTCTCCCGCTCCTGTCTCACCAGTTTCAGTGTCTCCAGGTCTTGTCTCACCAGTGTCCCCAAATGAAATTCTTCCACCTGACTGCACATATGCCTCAAATGGTAATATCATCCGTAAACAGGATTTACAGATGTTTGAGCGAGCTTTACAAGCAGTAAGTGCACCCCCTACCAGAACTTCAAAAATTTCAAAGACCAAGAGGAAAAAGAAAAAATCTTCAGACCCCGTTGTTGGAACTTTGTTTCCCCATGGATTAGATGAGAACTGTCTGTATGGCATGGATGCCTATGGCAACATATCTCTCCTGACGGATGATGTGCCTGACTACTCTAGTGAAGAGGGTAGTTTGCACATTGATGACTACACTTATGAGGTAGCTCCTTCCAACGCCCGGAGGGCGTCTTTGAGGAGGGGGATATGTCCCGATCCCCATCGTGTCAGGCAGACGGCCAGGCGTGGCCGTGCTCCAGGTGGCTTAGGGTGGAATTGAACCTGGGACCTCTTTGTTACCAGCCCAAACCCTTACCTCTCAACCACTGTTGAATTAGAAATTCATGTTGCTTTCCAGCTATGGTGGTGCTGAATGGAATGTTCACCTTAGCTGGATTTCATTACCTTCCACACCTGAGATTCTTGCTACAGCTGACACAGCTTAACCAGTTAGCCAACCTATAAAGCCCTACCTCACTTAGAGAGCAGTGTCAGTTCATTTTGGTTTGATCTCCCTGTCTGTGCTAAAGCAAACTGCTTATATATTAAGCTCCTTGACTGACCCCGGCTTTTGACCCTTGGCTTTGCTTTCTGGACTGCTGTTTGCCTGAACCCTTGACCCGGCTTGGACTTCGGATACCTGTGACTTCTCCAACACCTGACCACGGCTTGTGACCCGGATTTATCTCTTGCTTTCCCTATTGCGAAAGGACGCCTGCTGTCCTGAGAACCCCTTTCACGCCACCTTGCTGTACCCGCTCTGAACCTCAGTGGACACCACAGTTCGCTCTACACCCCCTCCGGGACCACCAGCATACCAGGCTTTACTCTCCTAACCGCAAGTACCACATACTATAGTCTGTGCTTGTAGATTTGTAGTACTACCTTGTGTGTATCAGAGATACAACCCTGTTTTCCCCTGAGGTAGTTGGTTATAAGTGAATAAACTACTGCAGTCTCTCAGTTGGTTATTCACTAGAGGTTGTGATGAATTAACCCCAATCTCTCTGATTACTCTGAGTGAGAAGTGGTGGTTGTATCTGAGAGACCTCTATAGTTTAAAAACCAACTGTATACTGTAGTTGCGTAGCAGGGATGTTACACAATGTCAGATTGTACCAGACAAATTTCCTTGCCTCAGCTTCTGCATCGCCGAAAGAAGTACTCTCCCAGCCATCCACATGCCCAGCGGTTGAATGCTAGCTTGGCGAAATTGCTAGCACTTCAACTGCTGCCTTTTCAGTTGGTAGATTCTGCCCCCTTTCATGAGTTTGTGGAATGTGCGGTACCTCAGTGGCAAGTTCCCAAACGCCACTTTTTCTCACGGAAGGCGATTCCGGCTCTTTACCGCCATGTTCAAGCCTCGCTGGACAGGGCGGTCAGTGGTAAGGTGCATATCACCGCTGACTCATGGTCCAGCAAGCATGGACAGGGACGTTACCTCTCTTTCACGGTGCATTGGGTGACTGCTGGCAGCTGGGAAGGACACAGGGCAAGGTACAGTAGTGTTTGAGGTTGTTCCACCACCACGCCTCCAAAATACTACTACTGGTTGTGACTCTCCTCTCTCCTCCACCCCCTCCTCTTCTTCTTCCTCTGTGGCCTCATCCTGTGCTAATGTGTCCTCAGAACCACCCGTGCTCCGTAGGTGTACGAGGGGCTACGCAGGAATGCAGGCAAAGAGATGCCATGCGGTGCTAGAGCTGGTGTGCTTGGGAGACAGGAGCCACACTGGGGCAGAGGTTCTTTCAGCTCTGCAGGGGCAGGCTCAGCGGTGGTTGACACCACGCCAGAAATGGTGGTTAGTGACAATGGCACCAACCTCCTCTCTGCCCTGCGACAGGCACAACTGACCCATGTGCCCTGTTTTTGCTCATGTTCTGAATTTGGTGGTGCAGCAGTTCTTGGGCAGGTACCCGGGCTTACAGGTTGTCCTGAAGCAGTCCAGGAAAGTCTGTGTGCATTTCTGAAGGTCATATAATGCCACTGCTCGGCTGAAAGTCCTCCAAAGGGAATACAACCTGCCCAAGAACCGTCTAATCTGTGACATGCCCACCAGATTGAACTCTACATTGGCAATGCTGCAGCGCCTGCACACGCAGCAGAGGGCCATCAATGAGTACCTGTGCCAATATGGCAGCAGAACTGGGTCAGGGGAGCTTGGTTTTTTTTTCCCCACGCCAGTGGGCCTTGATCAGGGATGCATGCACTGTCCTGTCACCATTTGAGGAGGCCACAAGGATGGTGAGCAGTGACAGTGCATGCATTAGTGAGACTGTCCCTTATTCACATGTTGGAGCACACGCTACGTGGAATAATGGACAGGGCCCTTGAGGCAGAACAGAGGGAGGAAGAGGAGGACTTCCTTACCTCTCAGGGCCCCCGTTATCCAAACAGTGGTCCTGCTTGACCGCCTAGCACACAGGAAGAGGAGGAGGAGGAGGATGATTGTATCAGCAGCATGGAGGTGGAGCATAGCACTCAGCAGCAGCAGTCTTCAAGGGATCATTTACAGTCCCAAGGAACCCATGGACTTTTACGTGACTGGAATGAGGTGGCTGCGGATCCTGTCGTCCTCAGTGACCCAGAGGACTGTGCCCTGAATGCCTCAGCAAACCAACGCTGCATAGCCTCCCTGATCCTGCAAAGCCTGCATAAGGAGCCTCGTATTTGTGGTATCAAGGAGAGGGATCATTACTGGCTGGCAACTCTCCTTATCTTGCCATCTCAGAGGGAGCAGAAGATGAAACCTATTCAGGAGGCCTTGCAGAAAGGTCTGTGCAACGCATTCCCAGAACTTGGGGGGTTACCAAATCCTGGTCCTGGACAACGTGTTGCTGAGGCTTCGGTGAGTCAAAGAAGGAGTGGTGGAAAAGGTGGCCGTCTGACCGATGCGTTCAGACAATTTTTTAGTCCGCAACCCCAAGGTATGACCGGTTCCAGCAACCATCGCCAGCGTCTGGTTTACATGATGCGTGAGTACCTGTGGGCAAGATTAGACTTGGACACCTTCCCCACCAAAAATCCTTTGGCTTACTGGGTCTTGAGGATGGATCACTGGCCAGAGCTTGCACATTACACAATTGAGCTACTGGCTTTTCCTGCATCCAGCGTTCTTTCAGAACGCACATTCAGTGCTTCTGGAGGCTTTGTGACCGATCACAGGGTGCGCCTCTCCACCGACTCCGTCGATCGACTGACCTTCATAAAAATGAATCGGGCTTGGATCAACACCAGCTACCAAGCACCTGATGCTAATGTAACTGAATAATTTTTTTTAAATGTCAGATCCCTTTGGGACTGCCTATGCTGAGTGACTGTCCTGTTATGCTGACTGAATATCCTTTTCCTCCTCAATGATCTTGCTGTTAGCTCGTAAGAAAATTATTGGTTCTGGGAACCGCCACCAGGGCCTAAGGCTCAATTTTTATGCCCCTTTTTAATAGGGGCGTATATTAACAATTTTGGATGCAATACTTTGCATGTGGCTCTTTGCTGTGCTCCAATTACATTATCTGTGAGGGGTTGCAGTGTTGTGGCACCGCCACCAGTGCCCAAGGCCCAGTTTTTCTGCCCCTGTTTAACAGGGTCGTATAATAAGAATTTTTGATGCAATACTTTGCATGTGGCTCTTTGCTGCGCTCCAATTACAGTATCTGTGAGGGGTTGCAGTGTTGTGCCTAAGCCCCAATTTTTCTGCCCCTGTTTAACAGGGGCATCTAATTTACAATTTTTGATGCAATACTTTGCAGCAGGCTCTTTGCTTCGCTCCAACTAGAGTATCTGTGAGTGGTTGCAGTGTCGTGGCACCAGCACCAGTGCCTAAGGCCCAATTTTTCTGCCCCTGTTCAACAGGGGCGTGTAATTACAATTCTTGATCTAATAGTTCACAGCAGAGCGTTCCAGCGCCCAAGACTAAATGTGAGGGCTTATAGTGTTGTGGCAACACCAACACATAGGGCCCAAATTTCTGCAGCGTATATACGGCAGGTCCCTACTTTCAAACATCCAACTTACAAACGACTCCTACTTGCAAATGGAAGGAGACAACAGGAAGTGAGAGGAAATCTACTCCTAGGAAGGGAAATTCTCTTCTGTAAAAGGTGTCTCCTGTCCACTGATGCTTTATCACAATCCTTGTTTCACAAAAAAAAAAATTTAAATAATCATTTGTCTTTGGGACAGAAAGTGAGGTGCAATCTTTTGAACAAATGCACACAAACAGCAAAACAAATGTTACAGGGGTGATAACCCTTCTCTAGGTTTTCAGAAAAGCTTAAAAAAAGATTTTATGTCTCAAGCTACACTTTAAAGAAGTACCAGTTGAAAATTACAAACAGATTCTACTTGACAACAAACCTACAGTCTACAGTCTCTGTCTGTCTTTCAGTGCAGCAAACTCTCTCCAGAAGTTCAGTGAGGATCTCTGAATGATCCAATGTTGACCTAAATGACTAGTGATGATAAATAGAATCCACCTGTGTGTAATCAATTCTCCGTATAAATGCACCTGCACTTTGATAGTCTCAGAGGTCAGTTTAAAGCGCAGAGAGCATCATGAAGAACAAGGAACACACCAGGCAGGTCCGAGATACTGTCGTGGAGAAGTTTAAAGCCGGATTTGGATACAAAAAGATTTCCCAAGCTTTAAACATCCCAAGGAGCTCTGTGCAAGCGATAATATTGAAATAGGAGTATCCGACCACTGCAAATCTATAAAGACCTGGCCGTCCCTCTAAACTTTCAGCTCATACAAGGAGAAGACTGATCAGAGATGCAGCCAGGAGGCCCATGATCACTCTGGATGAACTGCAGAGATCTACAGCTGAGGTAGGAGACTCTGTCCATAGGACAACAATCAGTCGTATACTGCAGAAATCTGGCCTTTATGGATAAGTGGCAAGAAGAAAGCCAGAAGAAAGATATCCATAAAAAGTGTCTTTAAAGTTTGCCACAAGCCACCTGGGAGACACACCAAACATGTGGAAAAAGGTGCTCTGGTCAGATGAAACCAAAATCGAACTTTTTGGCAACAATGCAAAATGTTATGTTTGGCGTAAAAGCAACACAGCTCATCACCCTGAACACACCATCCCCACTGTCAAACATGGTGGTGGCAGCATCATGGTTTGGGCCTGATTTTCTTCAGCAGGGACAGGGAAGATGGTTAAAATTGATGGGAAGATGGATGGAGCCAAATACAGGACCATTCTGGAAGAAAACCTGATGGAGTCTGCAAGAGACCTGAGACTGGGACAAAGATTTTTCTTCCAACAAGACATCCATGATCCAAAACATAAAGCAAAATCTACAATGGAATGGTTAGAATGGCCAAATCAAAGTCCAGACCTGAATCTAATCGAGAATCTGTGGAAAGACCTGAAAACTGCTGTTCACAAACGCTCTCCATCCAACCTCACTGAGCTCGAGCTGTTTTGCAAGGAGGAATGGGCAAAAATTTCAGTCTCTCGATGTGCAAAACTGATAGAGACATACCCCAAGCGACTTACAGCTGTAATCGCAGCAAAAGGTGGCGCTACAAAGTATTAACTTATGGTGGCTGAATAATTTTGCACGCCCAATTTTTCAGTTTTTTATTTGTTAAAAAAGTTTGAAATATCCAATAAATTTTGTTCCACTTCATGATTGTGTCCCACTTGTTGTTAATTCTTCACAAAAAAATACAGTTTTATATCTATGTTTGAAGCCTGAAATGTGGCAAAAGTTCGCAAAGTTCAAGGGGGCCGAATACTTTCGCAAGGCACTGTATATAGGGACAAAGGGGCTTGTAATGACCTGGGGGAGGGGGGCGGGGAAACCCATGCTATTTTTCTCAGTGATTTTCATCCATATTGCGGGGACCAGACATGACATTAAAGCCACAAGCAGTCTTAAAGGATCACTAAAGGAAAAAAAAAAATTTTGTTGAAATGACTGTTTACAGGGTATAGAGACATACAAGTTAACTGATTCCTTCTAAAAATGATTAAAAATAGATAAAAATCAATCATATAATATGCCTCTAGTTTCACTTTCGTTTTTAACTGGTTTTGTGTTTATGTGAAGTAGAGAGAGAGAGACAGAACAAAAACAAACAAATCCAGGGCAGTGTTTTGTTTTTAAATTGAATCCCAGGGCAGTGTTTTGTTTTTAAAATTAATCTGATTGGTTCTGAGGAGTTTTAGACACACAGCTTGGACCACAGTGAAAAGCTGCCATGAGATTTTTCATAAGGAGCCAGACAAGCAGGAAGTGTGGAGATCAGAGCAGAATTACAGTAATTTCAAAGCAAAAACGAACAATGCTGAACATGAAAACAGCACTGCATTAAGGCAAAGGAAGCTATTTAGCTAAAAAAAATATTTCCTTTAGTGATCCTTTAAATTACATTTTTCTTATAGTAATCTCATTTTGTGCAGGGGCAGTTCTAAACATGTGCCACTACTATAGACACCCAGCAGGTACGATATTTAAAGGAATTTTTCATATATATTTTTTTTCACTTTAAGCATCATTAAAATCGCTGCTCCAGAAAAAACTACCGTCTTTAAAACTTTGTTTTTCATTGATACATGTTCCCTGGGGCAAGACCCGGGTTCTTAAAGCCGTTTTCCGACAATAACTTGAATATTGGGCTTTAAAATGAGCACTTTTGAATTCGAACATTCAAATCCCATAGACGTCAATGGGGTTCTAAATGTTCACACGAACGTTGGGTCCGTTCGAAGGTTCTGGTGCAAACCGAACGCGGGGGTGTTCGGCTCATCCCTATTAGGCACAAAACCATAATATGAAATGTGAAGTGCAGTGCTAAAATTATGCAGTTCGAGATGACACAATGCATGTGATAACTGTAAAGTGCAAATGCACAATATCAGCTGTAAGTAATGTGCAATAGTAATACAGACAAAAAGGAAATTCATGTATAACTAACACAATGCATACAATGCATCCATTATACTATAAGTGCAATATCATATAAAGTGCCAAATGTCATATCAAATAACAGTGAAAATGTAAAAAGTTCATATATGACTGGAATTCATTGGAGGGGATCCCACGTGAGATATGGAGCATTGATCAAATACTTGACAGTGTGATACCCATCTCCACAGTAAGATAAAAGGCTTACCAGAAAGCCTGCGACCACCCTTACTGGGGGGGGGGGGGGGGGGTCACAAAGCGCTTTGTTGGATCAAAGATCCACTGAAAAGATGTCTTGAGCATCTCCCACCAGAAGACTCTATAAACATGGGGCGATGATTGGATCGCCTCAGTACCAGGAAATGTAGATGTGCAAGGAAACAAAGACTCCAATAGTGTGATATTGTCTCTTTTGGGTATTTTTTTCATGGCAATGCTGCATACACAAATTTGGGCTCAAAAATGAGTTTCAGAGATGGTATTCTGCATACCTTGGTTGTAATGAGTGGTTATTTGAGTCACTGGTGCTTTTCCATCATCTCAAACCACTACTCATTCTCCTCTGACATCAACAAGGCATTTTCGTCCGTACAACCGCCCCTCACTGGATATTTTCTATTTTTCATACCATTTTCTGTAAACCCTAGATATGGTTGTACGAACAAATCCCAGTAGATCAGCAGTGTTTGAAATACTGACGCAAACAACCATACCACGTTCAAAGTCACTTAAAGCCCTGTACTCACGATCGGACCATCCGATGAGAACGGTCCAACGGACTGTTTTCATTGGTTCACCGATGAAGCTGACTGATGGACTGATGTGCCTACACACCATCGGTTCATGAACCAATCGTGCCAGAACGCGGTAACGTAAAACACGACGACGTGATGGGAAAAAAAAAAAGTTGAATGCGTCGACTTGATTCTGAGCATGCGTGGATTTTTAACCGATGCTCGTGCGTACTAACGATTGGTTTTGACCTATTGGTTCAATTTTAAATCAAGCCCTCTGTTTTTGGACCGAAGGATAACGGACCGATGGGGCCTACACACGGACGGTTTGGACTGATGAAAACTAACTTCAGGCTGTTTTCATCGGTTTGAACCGATCATGTGTACGCGGCTTAAAGCTCCTTTCTTCCCCCATTCTGATGCTCGGTTTGAATTTTAAGCAAGATATCTTCACCATGGCTAGATGCCTAAATGCACCAAGTTACTGCCATGTGATTGGCAATTTGTGTTACCAAGCAATTAAACGGGTGTACCTAATAAAGTGGCCAGTGAGTGTATATTGTGTGAAAAAACAAACAGGTAGGTCAATGGTTCTAGCTTGCTTGGGGGATCGATTTATCAGAGTATTTCTTCTAAGATTCCTGGAATCTAAGCAAGCTTGTTTAACACTAGATTTTTTTTTGTAACCCTGTCCACAAAATCTCTGTTCCAGTGAGGAAACTAGAACAAATACGCCTGACTTGGATAAATTGCATTATGGGGCAACTAGATGCATGCAACAGTGTAATTTTTTTTTGGAGGTGGGCTTTTCATATCAACATACTGTCACAGTCTTGTCCCTAACTGAACCAGACAAGGTGAGCTCCAAGTACAGTAATTGATTTTAACAATGTACCTATGGTGTGAACCTCAGATTTAGAGGAGGAGCTAAAACCCAAGGAGTGTCTAGATCGGAAACATACTGGATCTATGAACTACAATCCCACTTGCCTCAGGGCTTGAACGTAGAGTGGGATATCAACGCATTTATAAACCAGTCATAACAGTCGGTTGATTCTATATATCTTATTTATATAATTTTTTTCTTTCTTTTTTGGAATATCCATATTCAATTATGGCTTTATTATTAATTTAATTCCACTCTTTTCAACATATGCCTATTTTCATGCCAATTACCTTATATGTGAGGTTTATTGTATTGTATTTTTTAGAATATCCATATTCAATTATGGCTCTATTATTAATTCAATTCCCCTCTTTTCAACATACGTCTATTTTTTAAATCATTACCATACATATGGGGTTTGTTGTATTGTATTTAGTTCTATTCATTCTTGATAGGTCTCTCGATAGGCTTTGGAGGTTCGTGAGAACATCTGATATTATTGTTTTTGCGTGGCACCATGGTGAGGTTTGTCTGATCACGTGAAGTCGTGTGATGTATTCAACCAATGCAGCGTTCGGAACTTTCAGGGCCTTTACTTGTACGTTGACTTACGCCGGGGTTTGTTCAAGTCTAAGCATTGGAGCAGAGACAGATTATGTGGTCATGTGACATCTCGTGACGCGCACGCATAGCGCTGTCATGTGACGTAATCCAACAATGCTATGCTTGGAGCGCTCAGCCTTTCCCCCTCCCCTGTATCTGGCACCTAAGCGAGGCTTGGATGTACGGTCATGTGACCCATTGTGACACGCACGATCAGCGCTGGAACACATTGGAGTACTTCCGGGACGTGTAATCCACATGCGTCCTTGATGCTGTATACAGTATGTATACAGCATGTAGCAAGGTGTCAGCACCCCAGATGAAGTTCTTTTGTAACGAAACATGTCGGGAAGGACTGCTGTTGTCATTGCTACCCTGATTTTATGAGCTCTTTTTATCACTGCAAAATGTGAGTTTCTTTCTTTTAAATACATTTTCATGATATTTATACGGAATTATGCTATGTGCACTCTATTTCCTTCTTTTTCATACCTACCATTTGGATATTTGTTTGAATATATGCTTCTTTTGGTAATTGCTGTATACCAATATCCGGTGTGAGCCCCTGGATTTTTCAGTTTGAGGCAACTGTGGCGCACCCCCTAAAGTGTATCAATGTATACAAGTTTGATTGGCCTAGTGGGTATATGCCCTTCTGGGTCCAATCTATCCGGTAAGCTTCTTGTCATAAGTGGTGGCGGACCTTCTATTTAAGAAATCATCGTTTGGACTTTCTTCACTCACTTAACAATGGGACTTTTTTTTCACTTCTATTTAACCACTTTCCCCCCGGACCATTTGTCAGCCTAAAGACCAGAGGTGTTTTTACAATTTGGAACTGCGCTGCTTTAACTGGTAATTGCACGGTCATGCAATGTTGCACCGAAACGAAACTTGCATCCTTTTCTTCCCACAAATAGAGCTTTCTTTTGATGGTATTTGATTGCCTCTGCGATTTAAATTTTTTGCGATATAAACGGAAAAAGACCGTAAATTTTGAAAAAAAAAGATTTTTCTTATAACAAAAAGTAAAAAATATCGAATAAACTAAATTTTAGTCAAACATTCAGGCCAAAATATATTCAGCCACATGTCTTTAGTAAAAAAAATCGCAATAAGCGTATATTTATTGGTTTTCGCAAAAGTTATAGCGTCTACAAACTAGGGTACATTTTCTGGAATTTACACAGCTTTTATTTTATGACTGCCTATCTAATTTCTTGAGGTGCCAAAATTTGCAGGGCAGTACCAAGTGATTGAATAATGACCAAAAAAAAAAAAATTACAAAAAGTTGTCACTAAATGATAAATTGTTCACACATGCCATGGTTATATGTGGAATTGCACCCCAAAATACATTCTGCTGCTTCTCCTGAGTACAGGGATACCACATGTGTGGGACTTTTTGGGAGCTTAGCCGCGTACGGGGCCCCAAAAACCAAGTACCGCCTTCAGCATTTCTAAGGGCGCAAATTTTTGATTTCACTTCTCACTACCTATGACAGTTTTGAAGGCCATAACATGCCCAAATAGCACAACCCCCCCCCCCCCCCAAATGACCCAATTTTGGAAAGTAGACACCCCAGGCTATTTGCTGAGGCATTTTGAGTCCATGGAATATTCTATATTTTGCCACAAGTTTCGGGAATATGATTTTTTTTTTTTTTTTTTGCACAAATTTGTCACTAAATGATATATTGCTCACACATGCCATGGATATATGTGGAATTGCACCCCAAAATACATTCTGCTGCTTCTCCTGAGTACGGGGATACCACATGTGTGGGACTTTTTGGGAGCCTAGCCGCATACGGGACCCCGAAAACCAATCACTGCCTTCAGGATTTCTAAGGGCATACATTTTTGATTTCACTCCTCACTACCTATCACCGTTTTGAAGGCCATAAAATGCCAAGGTGGCACAAAACCCCCCCCCCAAATGACCCTATTTTGGAAAGTAGACACCCCAAGCTATTTTCTGAGAGGTATGTTGAGTACATGGAATATTTTATATTTTGCCACTAGTTGCTGGAATATGACAAACTTTTTATTTTATTTTTTGCACAAAGTTGCCACTAAATGATATATTGCTCACACATGCCATGGGCATATGTGGAATTACACCCCAAAATACATTCTACTGCTTCTCCTGAGTACGGGGATACCACATGTGTGGGACTTGTTGGGAGCCTAGCCGCTTACGGGACCCCAAAAACCAAGCACCGCTTTCAGGATTTCTAAGGGCGCAAATCTTTGATTTTACCCCTCACTGCCTATCACAGTTTGAGGCCATGGAATTCCCAGATGGCACTAAACCCCCCCAAATGACCCCATTTTGGAAAGTAGACACCCCAAGCTATTTGCTGAGAGGCATGGCGAGTATTTTACAGTGCTCATTTATTTTTAAAAATGAAGAAAGATATTATTATTATTTTTTTTTTTTTCAATTTTAAATCTTTGTGACAAAAAGCAAGAACTGCAAAATACTCACCATACCTCTCAGCAAATAGGTTGGGGTGTCTACTTTCCAAAATGGGGTTATTTGGGGGGGGGGGTTTGTGCCATCTGGGCATTCCATGGCCTCCGAAACTGTGATAGGCAGTGAGGAGTGAAATCAAAACTTACACCCTTCGAAAGCCTGAAGGTGGTGATTGGTTTTTGGGGTCCCGTACGCGGCTAGGCTCCCAAAAAGTCTCACATGTGGTATCCCTGTACTCAGGAGAAGCAGCAGAATGTATTTTGGGGTGTAATTCCACATATGCCCATGGCATGTTTAAGCAATATATCATTTAGTGGCAACTTTGTGCAAAAAAAAAAAAAAAAAAAAAAAAAAAAGTTTGTCATATTCCAGCAACTGGTGGCAAAATATAAATGATGGTTAACATTAAAACAAAGTAACATTACATTTTAACAGTAAGATCTTACCATACCTGCAAAGCAAATACCAAAAAAAAAAAAAAACAGTAAAAAATTAACGCAACCTGTGCCTAAAAATATATATGCCGAAGCATGGGGGCATCCTCCCTCCAAAAAAAGTTATCCCGCCTACACACGGTTGAACTTTTCCACGGGCAAGCTTCCGACGGAATTTCGATCGTATGTATGTGGCATTGGGAGCAAAATCGCTCCTCCGCCCCTAATGCCCCCATGCTTCGGCATATATGCACTTTTTTTTTAACTGTGGGGGTGAAATCACCTCCTACAGTGTTGGAGTCGCGGCTTTATATATCGTGGGAGCAAACGCTGTTGCTGTCACGCTAAATAAATCCGCGATGCAACTGAATGGCGTACCTGCTAAGCAAATGATGGTTAACAATAAAAAAAACATTACAGTATAACATACCATACCTGCAAAGCAAATACTATAAAAAATTGTAAAAATAGAGAGAATAGATATAGAACAATAGTGAGTGGACAGTAGAGAGTGAACATAAGAGATCAACAAAGAGAGGAGAAAAATACAACCACAACTATCTTTGGATTTTTTATTTTATATTTTTTTTGTGTTTTTGTGTGAGTTTGATTTTTTTTCCACCTTTTTTCACTTTTATAAAAACTGTAAACTGAGCATTACGGTGCAGATTACGGTCTCTCAAAATGCGATGGCCATCACATCTTCCGAAACCCTGTGTTATTGTGCCTAGGACTGTGTGGTGCTGTACCCTACGCTAAAACTCAACTAGTGTGTGCTAGCGTTTGAAACATTCACCAATGCAGAGACCAGGTTGGTCAGGACAGTCGGGACAATAAAAGAGGGTGTCACGCCTAAATCCGAGTTTGCTGCAGACACGACATCTTTTTTGGAGGGGTTTTTTGGGCAAGGGTACCAGAGAGGATAAAAGGAAAATGCCTCTCATACAGCCGGCTCACTGCATTTGCGTTGGGAAGGTGGGGCAAAGCACCGTCTGGAAACAGAAGGGCTTCGGCGATCTCTTCCTGGAATTTTAGGAAGGATCCAGTCTGTCCTGAAGCTCTGTATAGCACATGAGCGTTCAGCAAAGCCAATTGAAACAAATAAACAGACACTTTTTTGTACCAGCGTCTGGCCTTACGGGCAATTAGGTACGGCGCTAACAACTGGTCATTGAGGTCCACCCCTCCCATGTTAAGGTTGTACTCGTGGATACAGAGGGGTTTCTCCACAACACCAGTCGCCGTAGGAATTTGGACTGCCGTGTCTGCGTGAAGCGTGGACAGAACGAAAACATTCCGTGAATCCCTCCACTTCACTGCTAACAAATTATTCCACTGTAAGCAGGCTCTCTCCCCCCGACTAAGACGGGATTCTACAAGCCGTTGGGGGAAGCCCCGGCGATTAGGTCGCATGGTGCCACATGCGCCAATTCCATAATCAAAAAGATGACTAAAAAGTGGCACGCTCGTGTAATAATTGTCCACGTACAAGTGGTACCCTTTTCCGAATAAGGGTGACACCAATTCCCAGACTATCTTACCAGCGCTCCCTATGTAATCAGGGCAATTTTCCGGCTCTACGTGACTGTCTTTTCCCTCGTAAACCATAAAGCTAGATGTATAGCCTGTTGCCCTGTCACATAGCTTATACATCTTGACCCCGTATCTGGCACGCTTGCTGGGAAGGTATTGTTTGAATGACAAGCGACCAGAAAGCTTAATCAGGGACTCATCAACGCAGACAACTTGATGGGGATTATACAAGGCTGCAAACCGTTTGTTGAAGTGGTTTACGAGGGGCGAATTTTGTAGAGCCGATCGAATTCAGGGTCTCCCCGAGGACGACAGAGTTGATTGTCACTAAAATGCATGAAGTGCAAGATCTGCTCGTATTGTGTCCTGGACATGGAGGCAGAGAAAATGGGCATATAGTGAATTGGGCGCGTGGACCTTTTTAGTAATGCCCATGAGGAGGGTAAGGCCCAGAAAGATCTTAAATTCGGAAACCGTAACTGGCTTCCAATCTCTGGCAAGGGACAGGTGGGGATTAGCGGCGATGAATTGACCAGCATACAAATTGCTTTGGTCCACAATAGATCTATAGAGATCTTCAGTGAAAAACAGTGAATAAAAATCCAGTGACGTAAAATCAACTGTTTCCACCTGAATTCCGGGTTGGCCAGTGAATGGGGGAAGTACGGGTGCTGCAGAAGTGGCGGGGACCCAATCAGGATTGGCGAAAGCAGCAGGAAGGGCACTATGGGCACGAGGGGCCTGTCTTTGTTGTCTTCTTCTTTTTGGTGGCAGCGGGACACTACTTGTGCTTGCCACCTCGCCAGCTTGAACTGCACTTATGGGACTCGCCACGTCACCAAGTGTTACTGCAGTGCTGGATGTATGTCCAGGATGTACCAAGCCGCTGGTGCTTGCCAGATCACCAGAAGGAATAGCGGCGCTAGTACTACTCTGCCCCATACGAGAGCCCTGCGGTTCTTGCACCTCAGCGACAGCAGAAGATCGGGGTCTGGTACGCCTGACCCTAGCAGGGACCAATCCGTCGTCAGAGCTATCTGTCAGGGTGCCACTGTCTACAGGTTCATATGAGCTAGAATTTGACAGATGCGTGACCTCTTCATCACTATCTGACAGGCTCATAAACAAGTAGGCCTCTTCATCACCGTACATTCGATTTGCCATTTTGGGCTCTAAATTATGGGGTACGGTGGTGAGATTCACAGGAAAAAAAGCACCTGACCTGTTAGCGACAGTCAAACGCTACCAAAAAACTGTTAGCGATCGCAGAGATCAGGCCTGACTCTGCGAATGCTGCAGTTATGTGTTTTTGTGTCAGTGATCGATCGATCGATACTGCACTTAGTTGGGCTGGGCGAAGGTGCTAAACGCAGGTGCTAGCAGGTATCTGGGCTGATCCCGCTAACAATGCGTTTTTGGGAACCCTAAACTGCAGGGGACGCTAGTATAGATCAGGTATCGATCAGTTCAGATACTATACCACTAAGGGGGGTGTGTATGGTGCGTGCGTGGGTGTTAGCGCTACTGGCACTAATCTGACGCTGCCTGGGGCAACACAGACCCTATCCGGCGCTAGGGGGTTAAAACTTTATAGCAAAAAATATGGCGGGTGCCTTGATGCTATAAAAAAATAAACTAGCTAAACTGCGTCACCCGTGACACTTATACTGTGATCACTGGTGACAGGGGGTAATCAAGGGGTTAAACCTTTATTGGGGGGGTCCCTAGACTTATTAGGGTCTAAGGCTAATTACCCTAACAATTATTTTAGTCACTAATGAATGACACTTGTACAGCGATCAAAAAAAAAATCTGATTGCTGTACTGAGTGACACAGTGACAGGCAGTGAAAGGGTTAATTTGGGGGGTGATCGGGGGGGTTAAATGTGTACCTATGTGACCTGGTGTTAGTGTAGTGTTGTGCAACTCACGTTTAGATGCTCTCTCCCTCTCGGTCAGGAACGGAAAGACCGACACGAGGGAGAGAGCAGCATTTACCCTAGCAATGTTTACAAAACATTGGCAGGGGAAAACAACCATTGGCTGAGGGTGATCAGCAGGTCCAGGCCAGATTTTATTGGCCTGGACCTGATAAGTGATCGATTCTGTATCAAATCCAATCGTCGGGAATGGCGGGGGGGCGAGCGCGCCCCACAGCCGTTCATGTGTCGGACGTAGAGCTACGTGCTCCCGCGCAGTAGTGCCACCGCCCCGCAGTAATATGACGGCGGGCGGTCGGCAACTAGTTAACAAATTTCTGGTGTTGACCAGATCTAAAAATTATTATATACCAGTTGGAGGGTATATGGACTATATGTATCTATAGTGTATTTTGTCACAACCATTTTCACATGTGGTGTTGTTTATTAAAGGCTCACTAAAGGAAAACATTTTTTTTTTGCTGAAATGACTGTTTATAGACATAATAGTTAACTGATTCCTTTTAAAAAGGATTAAAAACAGATAAAAAAACCTGATAAAAATCAATCATATAACGTGCCTCTAGTTTCACTTTCGTTTTGGCATAGTTTTTGCATGCACTTTAATGCCTCTGTGCTGGACAGTGCCATAGAGAGTGATGGTTAGGAAACTGAAACTAGAATCTCTCAGTACTGTGGTCATCAGGAAACAGACAACCAGGAAGTGTCCAGAACAGAGCAGAATTACAGCAACATCAGAGCAAAAACAAACAATGAGGACATGAAACTAGGACTGCAGTAAGGTAAATGAAGCTATTTCGCTTAAACAATAAATAAATAAAAAAAAATCCTTTAGTGACCCTTTAAGTTGATATTGATTTTTTCATAAGAATTTATTCATTATTAGCGCTATACTTTTTCCACAATACCTTTTTAGCAATTTCAATCTTCTTTGCTGCGTTAGCTGCTCCATTTACTCACTATAAGATATCGCTGTATTTTTTCTTTTGTATTTAATGTTTAAAGCGGATGTCTGCTGCAAAAAAAAATATTAAAAGCCAGCAGCTACAAATACTGCAGCTGCTGACTTTTAATATTAGGACACTTACCTGTTCTGGAGTCCAGCGTCCGCAGCAGAGGACGAGCGATCGCTCGTCACTCTGCTGCCCCCACCATCCTCGGTGAGGAAACCAGGAAGTGAAGCGCTCCGGCTTCACTGCCCGGTTCCCTACGGCGCATGTGCGATTTGCGCTACGCCTGCCGATTGGCTCCGCTGTGTACTGGGAGCCAAGTGTTCCCAGAACACAACGAGGGGGGGGGGGGGGGGGGGGAGTTGACGTCATGCCCGCAGTCTGCCCGAGACTGTGTGGCCGGAAGTGGGTGCAAATGCCTGTCTTTAGACAGGTATCAGCACCCCCACCCCCCTGAAAGGTTTCAAATGTGACACCGGAGGGGGGAGGGTTCCAATCAGCGGGAGTTCCACTTTAGGGTGGAGCTCCGCTTTAAGTAGTTTACAAATTCAATAGTGGGTAGGTTGCAGTCCACGATGAAGATCAGATCATAAATATATCATAAATGGATGCAATACCTATATGGGTTATATGTGGTAATAACCCCATGAATAAATTAGCATAGGTGGGGGAGAATTTAGCACCCATAGAGGGCCCAGTTTCTGTATGTACCATGTCTCATTAAAGAGAAAGTAGTTATGAGGTAAAATATAGGATGCAACACTTTAATTTGGGGGAAGTCACATTTACTCGGTACAACAGTCACTAGATAGGTTAACCAGAAGATTGAGTGATAGAATAAAGGATCACTTCTCTGACAAAAGAACAAAATACTAACCTAGCTAGACATTTTAATCTGTCCCATCACCAAAATATACAAATCTTTAGTGTACAGAGGGTAGACTGTCCCGCCCATGTTGGCGATCAATTTTCCCTCCTTTGTAAGAGAAGGTGTACTGGATTTTTTAAAATAGACACCCATATCCCAAGGGTTTGAACTTTGAGTGTGATCTTACCCACTATTATGAATAGCTTTTTTTTTTTTTCTTCACTTGGGGGTTACCACCACTCCTATGTCTGGACTCAGAGCTATGTTATCAGAACATATCTACCGAGTTTGCCCATTTATTTAACCCTGGTCTTTCATATTACAATATTTTCCCACTCCTTTTTTGCAAAAACACTCCAGATTGTGCAGGCATCACCTGTGCACAGCCCTCTTCAGATCAGCCCACACATTTTCAATTGGATTCAGGTCTGGGCCATTACAAAATGTTAATTGTCTTCTCCTTTGTTGATTTGGATGTATGCTTTGGATTGTTGTCATAAGATGAAGTTCCTCTTCATGTTCAGCTTTCTAGCAGAAGCCTGAAGGTTTTGTGCCAATATTGAATGGTATTTGGAACTGTTCATAATTCCCTCTTCCTTGACTAAGGCCCCTGTTCCAGCTGAAGAAAACCGGCACCAAAGCATGATGCTGCCACCAACATGCTTCACGGTGGTTAAGGTGTTCTTTTGGTGATGTATAGTGTTGTTTTTGCGACAAACATACCTTTTGAAACCATGGCCAAAAAGTTCAATCTTGGTTTCATCAGACCAGAACACATTTTCCCCACATGTTCTTGTGAGATTTCAGATGTGTTTTTGCAAAGTTTTGCTGGGCTTGGATGTTTTTCTTCGCAAGAAAGGGCTTCCGTCTTGCTACTCTACCCCAGACATATGAAGAATACAGAAAATTGTTGTCACATGTACCACACAGCCAGTACTTGCCAGATATTCCTGCAGCTTCTTTAATGCTGCTGTAGGACTCTTGGCAGCCTCCCTGACCATTTTTATTCTCGTGTTTTCATCAATTTGGGAGGCACATCTAGTTCTTGGTAATGTCACTGTTGTGCCATATTTTCTCCACTGTGCTCCATTGTATAGCTTATGCTTTGGAAATTTTGTACCCTTATCCTGACTGATACCTTTTAACGATAAAATCCCTCTGGTGCTTTGAAGGCTCTCTGCGGACCATGATTTTAGCTGTAGGATGGGACCAAGAAAAAGTAGTGAAAGACCTACTAGAACAGCTGAACTTTATTTGGGGTTAATTAGAATCACATTAAAACAATGGCAGGTTTGTCCTTATGCCCATTTAAACATGAGTTTAAATGTGATCGCTTAGACTCCTTTCACACTGGGGTGTTTAAAAAAAAAAATGTGTAAAGCACCTGAAAGAAGCTGCATCTGCAATCCCAATGTAAAAGCCTGAGTGCTTTCTGAAAACACCCCAGTGCCCCTGAGTGCTTTCACATTGAGGTACTGCGCTGGCAGGGAGTAAAAAAAAAAAAAAGTCTTGCAAGCAGCTTCTTTTCAGCGCTTTTAGGAGCGGTGAATACACTGCTCCTAAAGCGCCCCTTACCACCGAGGCCCTTTTAAGTCTTAGCGGAGCTTTTATCAGCGTTTTTCAGGCGCTGGCAGTGTGAAAGGGCTCCAAAAGCACTCTGGCTTTCAGATTGGGATTGCAGATGAGGCTTCTTTTAGGTGCTTTTTTTTTTTTTTTTTTAACGCCAAAGCGCCTGAAAAACACCCCAGTGTGAAAGGGGTCTCAATTCTGAACACAGCTACATCCCAGTTATAAGAGGGCAGGCACACTTATGCAACCACATTATTTATTTTTCAGTTTGTTTTTCAATTACGTTGTACAGTTTTATAGGTCACATTAAAAAGGTGGAAATAGTTATGAAATGATTTAGTGGTCTCATTTTTTTCATCACAGAAACCTGACTTTTTTATATCAATTGTAGGTATATAGAGTGTTTTAAATTATTCATTTGCTAATCATTGACTTTTTCACTTTGTGGCATTTTGGCTATACTTCGAATGCTTTTTGATTTTTTTTTTTCAGGGAACTGGCTATTACAGCATTTCTTGTGATGCGTGTGTGCAGTTCTTCACATACATATATATTCCCCTGGCTAGCCCCACGCACACCTGACATTTTCCACTGATTGGTAGCCTATGATGTATTTAACCCTGAGACTGCCATTCATTCCAATACCAGTGGGTCTGCATTGATGTGTGGTTAATGGCATCCATCCTTTGGTCAACAGTTGTTTGAGTGCAGGCCAGGGAAGGAGATCCTCTACGCTCCAAAGTGGTGGACACAGGATTGCTTTTCCTTTGTAGTCTAAGCGGCACCATATTTCCATTAGTGGTTGACAGCATCATAGGGGACCCTGACAGCATCATCAGCTATTTGCATGCAATTACTAATGCAGCAAATACCTTTGAATGATTAGCTTTAGATGCAAACGCTATGATTTCAGGGCCAATCATCTGCAGGTAACCAACCGCATTAACTATTACATGTGAACACCCAAGTGGGAATAGCTGAGGTCGCCGTCAGGCTCCCATTGCTTTCGATAGGGCTTCCCACCCGCACCCTAATCACATAGATCCCTACCGAGTTTCCCATGGGTGATCACAAACTACCCCATTTGCAAGTGGGAATAGCGCCTTCAGAAAATGCACCAAATGCCACAGGACATAATAGAGGTCTATGTCAAAGTGCAGCTAACCTGTACCAAGACTGTGTATGCTGCACGTCAGCCAAAGGTCAGCAGGACAATGTGAAGCCACCCTAAAGGTTCCATCTGAAATGTGATATGGTACAGGGACATTTATTCTTAAACATTTGCAGCAGATAAGTGATCCTGGACATTTTTATTAAAAAATTCAATAATCTAATGGGCTCTTTTCAGCCTCAAAAGCTGAAATGGGCGTCAATGAACTGACAGTCACAATAAAGATTCCCTTTACACCCCTTTCACACTTGCGTGACTTGAAAGTGACGCAATTTTGGCACAACTTTAAGCAATGCCTGTGTAATCTTGAGGTCTATGGACCAAGTCGCATTAAAGTCAGACCAAAGTAGTTGCACAGATATGAATGGTACTCATTGGAAATTAGGGCCAAAACAACTAATCGATTATGAACTTAACAGATTATCATTTTAATAATCGATTAATTGGCCAGTAACCTAATGGGATTAAAAAATGAAAAGAACAAAATGGCCCTTTATGCCACAAAAAGAGCAAATCTACTGTAAATATGTCACTGTCCCACAGTAAAAAATTAACCCCTTACAGTAGCGATTATTTGCTCTTTGTACTTATTTTTCTAACCCCATTATGTTACTAAACATCTCAGGCCTGGGTCAAACCTCTGTGCTTTTTGCAGAAACGCACTACATTCATTTACATGGTTTCACATCCATGATTTTTTCAGCTGCTGTGTATTTGGAAAGGGCAAGGACTTCTTTTTTTTTTTATGCAAAACGATGCCATTTGTTTTTTTTTGGTTCAATATACTTCAATGGAGAAACTGTCAATTTGTGTTTTCTAATCTGCCCAACAACAAATTGGCCAAAAAAAAATCGCAGCAAAAATATTTTTTTAAGGTTATTAGCCGAAACAATCGGCCAACTAATCGATTATGAAAATAATCTTTAGTTGCAGCCCTATTGGAAATCATGGGGTATGACTTGTCATGCAACTTTGCAGTCCCAAGTCGCACAGGGGTCTTAGCTGTGTGTACATTTATAAAAGTTAATAACATTTATGTCATCAAACTAATAACGCTACATAAAACAGAATTGTCTGTGTGTATACATACCATACAATACAAATGTCTAAAAAGAATGTGAGGCGAGAACCAAACCCTTAAAAAAAACCTTTAATAACATAGTCATGAAATTCCAGTGTTCCAAGTTATCTCTTCAAATGAAAAAACTTATCCACAACACTGTGGTGAAAAGGACATTTGATGAATACAACAGACCCAGAGGTAAACTTTTTTTTGTGGCCACATACAAAAAGGTATACAGAGCAACAAAGCCGCATTACACCACAACTGTTACCCCTTACATACTAATGTACTGCATTCACCTCCTTAACCATTACCAATCAGTATACTCTTCACATATGGGTATGAAAATAAATGGCCTGAAAATTTTATTCAATCTGGAAATAAATGGCAAGACAATGGAAGATATTAAAAGCACACGTCAGGAGAAAAACTGTTTTAAACGCATCAATTTCTATCCTGAAAGAACAGGAATGAACTAATACAGTAAGGGGCCTAAGACTGCACAGTCGAACTGCATATTTTGCAGCTGCAGTTGTCAAACTCCTTGAGTCACTGTGTGGATGATTTATAGGATAAAGCAAAACCTCTTCTATTAACAATTGGAAAAAACTTCCGTGCAATAAAGGAAACCCATCATGACAGAAATTCAAAGGCTGCCAGTTTAGACCACCTGAAAATGCCAATTGCCAGGCTGCCATGCTGATCCTTTAGATTCAGTATGGATTGAAACAAGTATGCACAAGTGCAATTAGAGGAACATCAGAACTTCTGATCTGCATGCTTGCTCTTAGTGACTCCAGTGGTACAGCACAAAGTCTGGCAACCAGGATTCTCAGTAGTAAAAGCAATGGCAGACAAATGTTTCCTTTCAGCCATTTAACAAAAAAAAAAAAAAAAAAAACCTATATAAAATTTACATTATTGTAACTGGAAAGCGAACACCACTAGGGCTGAGGGGAAACCTGCGCTTTTCTCATGGAACGCAGAGCCTTCTCTCGTAAATGCTTCTCCAAATCGTCTAGATTTCCATCGCCATCACTTTCAGTCTCCTGGTGGGGGGGAAATGTACAGGATTTTTGTTTAGGGAGGTACACGCCCGGCATCAGCAGAATTTTTATTACGCTGCAGCAGAAGACAGAAAAGGAGGCAGAACAGTGATTTGCTACCGAAACTTGGTAATGGGGCTCCCTTATGTCTCCCACCCCCATAATTAACAGCATCTACAGGGTATAGCATATCCTTATATGCAGACGTGGCCATAAGTTTCGGTAACGTGGGGAAATGCAAGTTTCGGGAGCTGGATGGATTTTGAATGGTAGTGTGCGTAATGTGAAGCCTCAGCAAACATGCGCCTGCCTCACCTTCTTGGCTTCAATGTCTGCATCAGGTTCACCAGGTTCTGGAGATGCAGGCGATGCAGGCGATGCTGGCGATGGAGGAGATGCAGGAGATACAGGAGCCGCAGCCTTCTCTTTCTTATGTTTTTTGTGTTTCTTGTGCTTCTTCTCCTTTTTGTGTTTCTTGTCCTTTTTCTTTTTTTTCTTTTTACCTCCAGCACCATCTTGATCAGAGGTCTACAAAAACAAATAGAATACTTAAAATGTGGTCTCTGGGTCAGGGCTCAATTTTTTTTTTTTAATCCAACAAACTTTTATTGGAAAAAAAAAGAAGAAAAAGGCATGTACAGAGGTAAGACGGACAATATCAATTTAATAGACATGAAATTACATTCAACACTCAGGAAAGATATGAGGTAAACAGCATCTCAGAATAGCGACAGTGAAATAAATAAGCAAAGTGCATTGTCTATAATGCAGCTAATTTGTTTACTACCGCTGCTTCTTCTGTACAAGTAAATGCAGCATCCAACTACTAATCCCATATTTTATGGTATTTGGCAGGGAATTTTCTGTTTATATAAAAAAAAATGTAAAGGTAAAAACTGGTGGACAGTCATCAGCCAGTCATTCAGTGTAGGTGGGGAGGTCTGTAGCCATACACTTGCCATCATCAACCTGGCCACAGTTTCTCCTGTAGGAAAGTGTGTTGATAACATTTGCTTTCTTGACCAGGTAATATTTCCAGTAAACACTGCTTAGGGCAAAGGGTCAGGGGTGAGCCAATGTGATCATGCAGGAACTGCACAACCCGTGTCCAGTAGCCTCCAATGATCGGCATGTCCATAACAAGTAGTAAAATATGCCCCCAGACTCTCCACATCTGGGACACGAGTCGTCATGGTTCTGTTTATATCTAGATAAACGGATAGCAGTAATGTAGGATTTGTGAAGTATATACAACTGCTCATGTCTATCAGATGGCTTTGGCGAGACCAGTTTACAAGATGCAAGAGCATTCTCCCAGTCCTTGTCCTCCAGCTCCCCCACCACCTTGTTTTAAGCTGGAGGGTCAGCTCTACCACTGTAGGTTGAAGTAGGCAGCTGTAGAGTGTGTAGATCTCAGCTTTTTAGGGTCAGTGCCCTGAGAAATCTCCAGTGGACACAAAAGACCTATATCACAAATGGATTCGCCGAACTGGGAATGCAGTGTGTGGCGAAGCTGGAGAAATTGGAAGAGCATAAAATTAGGCAAATTAAACGTCAGCTTGAAATCCTGAAATGACCTAACTCCATTGCTATTAAATACTTGAAAGAGAAATACGGGCAAATCCACAGGTCCGGATCAGGTATGGCAAGTAGTTCTGGGAGATTAGTGTTGTCCCACAGTGGCCAATGGGCATGGGTGCTGGGAGCCTTTAGTTCGCGCAGCATGATGTCCCATATTTTAGCGTGGTGATATCCCATACCAGGGGTGTACAGACAAACTAGGTACTTGTGCTAAGGCTATGCAACTGTCGTTGTCATCCTTAGCAGGATAAAAGAAATGGGAGAGCTGGGCAGCAATAAAGGAGCGGTGATCGGGAAGAGCAGTACCCCACCATATCATTAGGGGTTATTAGGGTACGCCAGGAGAGTTTATGTCTAGAATGGCCCCATACAAAAGAATTAAAGATATAATCCATTGATTTGAATATGCAAAGTGGTAAGTAAATAGGAAAGTAACAAAATATGTAAAGAAGTTTAGGTAGCAAAATCATCTTTACCAAATTAATACGTCCCATAACTCCTAGGAGGTAGTCGAGACCAAATTTGGGTTTTCAATTTGAGCTTGGTATATTCGGAAGGGGGGCCACCGATTTGAACTCCCAAATATTTGATTTGTGTGTAATAGTGGCAAATTGGCCTAATAGGCAGTGGTTATTCTCAGATACTCCCATTAGACATTGGATTTATCCCAGTTGATCCAAAGACCAGAAAACTCTCAAAATTGTTGAATGAGGCCCAAGGCCATCAAAAGAATATCTGCGTCCTCCAGATAAAGAAACGTGTCAAAGTATAAGCCGAGTGTCTATCGGGCTTACTGCTCGCAGACCTCCAACGTCCTGGTCAGCTCTAAGAACCATTGCCAGTGGCTCTATGGTTAGGGCATAGAGCAACGGGGATAGCGGGCAGCCCTGGCGCGTTTCTACTTAAAGCGGAGGTTCACCCTCAAACTGAAGTTTCTATCAATCATATCTGAAGGCACAATAAAGGATTGTAGTGTCATTTTTTTCTCGATCTGTACCCTTACCTGTATTCTGCATGACTTCCGGTCCTTCTTCCCTGCGGGGAGTGGACGTGTCGCTCCTTTTCCCCGACAGGGAGCTCTGCGCAATGTTTCCTGGGAGTGAGTGATGAGAATCCCAGGAGACGCGCTGTGCTGTAATCCCGCGGATCACGTGACTCGGCAAGCGAGTCGTGTGACTCGGCAAGCGAGTCGTGTGACTCGGCAAGCGAGTCGTGTGACTCGGCAAGCGAGTCGTGTGACTCGGCAAGCGAGTCGTGTGACTCGGCAAGCGAGTCGTGTGACTCGGCAAGCGAGTCGTGTGACTCGGCAAGCGAGTCGTGTGACTCGGCAAGCGAGTCGTGTGACTCGGCAAGCGAGTCGTGTGACTCGGCAAGCGAGTCGTGTGACTCGGCAAGCGTATGTCTTCACAACGGGGTGGAACCTACTCAGTACGCCAGCCGTTGTGATGGCAAGAGTGCAGTGTTGACGGCGACGCTCACCGTCAACACAGCACATGCCCGAGATAGAGCGGTGAATGCTGGGACGTCAGCATTCACCGTATCCCGGAAGGACATCCTGCTGGGCTTCACAGTGCCCACAATCAAGATGGAAACGTCCATCCATGGATTTTTTTTTATAAAATATCGTTTGCGGGAGAAAACAATTGCTTGGCGGCTAGAAGATTGGGACACACAAGTTCCTTATTTACCAAGGTAAGAGCGGCAGAAGGATATATAAAGAAAAAAAAACCTGCATAACCCCCCGCTTAACAGAAATCAGATGTGGGGCCAAACCCATATCTATGCAGACAATCCCACTCAATGAATCAAATGCGTTAGCAGCATCCAAACTTACCATTACGCAAGATCCTACATCATGCGTCTTTAGATTCATAAAAAGCCTCAAGTTGAAGGCAGCGTTTTTATCTGACATAAAGACGATTTGGTCAGAGGGGATCAATTTGAGGATTACTTTGTTCAAGCGTAACACCAACATTTTAATGTCCAATTGTAAGAGGGAAATGGGGTGGTAAGATTAAAAGGGATATAAGGTCTTTACCAGGCTTAGGAATAAGTATAATTAATGCCTCTCCCAGAAGCGGGGAGGGTAGAAGAATCGAAAAAGGCTGTAGTTCCCTCAGCCGAGGAACCAGAGTGTCTCGAATTGGGTATAAAACTCTAGTGGGAGGCAGGGCAGAGAATTGAACAGGTTTTAGAAAGGCAGCTAGGTCCATAGAGGAGTACAAAGTCTGGAAGAAGGTATGAAATGAACAACTGGGTCTGCATCAGTTATACAATGTCCAGAGGAATCTCCTAAAGAAACCACAACTGCTGAATTATGGTTTAGATGTGCCAAGTACGCGAATAACTAGCCTGCACATTCTCGGTGTTTGAATATTCGTTGTTTAAAAATAAATAAAAAATAAAAATAAAAAGAAGAAGATTTGCTGTTTAGCTTTATCGAAACAAAGGGAATTAACCAGTCGAGTCTGTACTTTCATGGAAGAAACCATTTCAAGGTGTGGGATTAAGCTGAAAAGCATGTTCTAGGGATGCAAAGTATTGTTCAGCCTAACTTACAATCAGCTTTGAGGTGGTCTTATATCTGGATATGCAGGTAGTTAACATTCTACAGCCCCACAGGACGCAGTGACCTACTTGGTGCTAAAGAAGTACGTCCATTTAAAGTTCAGGGCTTCAAATGTCCGGTAGTGTGGAGAGCCCAAAAAAATTATTCAGCCTCCAGACACCGGCCGAGGAAGAGGGCTGTAAGTTCAGGGTCACTCAATATGGGGTAGTGAGCAGATAATACCGTACCCCGAAACACACTTCCCCCAACTTAGGCAATAAAGGTGTGGCTACAAAAATGTAATCAATACAGGAAATAGTTGAGTGAAAAGCAGAAAAACAGGAGTACCATGAGGAGGTGGTGTGTCTATGCCTCCAAGTGTCAACTAGGGAGAATTCTTTCATCAGTCTACCAAATCTTGTCATATTTGAGGGGCAGGGGGTCGAGCCAGTAAGACATAATTTATCTAGAAAGGGGTCCGACACCATTCAAGCTGCACTGGTAACACACTCCAGGAGCACGTCCACACTTCCAGGAGCTCTTCCTGTTGGGTCTGAAAGAGTGACCCTCCCCAGGGCGAGAACTGTCCCAGTATCAATCGGCGCTCGTACCTACCAGTAGGACGAGTGGCTCCTGGGCTCCAGATGGGCTCCAGATAGGCTCCAGTTTCCACCTCCTCGCCTCAGCAGGCCATCCTCCAGCCTGCCCGGCCGCTTCTCACCCTCCGCAGTCCTCACCAGGTAAGCCCCTGCTATTCAGGGCGACCCACTTCTTGTCAGGACAAGCCGCGGCGGCGGCCGAATCTCTTCCACTCCCCCACTCGTTCCTCATCCTCCATCTCCGGGCCCCCCCCAACGACCAACCGAAACTTGAGGTACCCCTCCTCGGCCTCCTACAGCCAGCAAACTACATTCTGGCCCCTCGCTCCACCTCGTGGAGCAATTTGCGGCGGCCGCGCTTAGGAAAGGCCGCGGCTTCATCCGCGGCCTAGCGGCTCGCCGCTCCGGACATCCTGCAACCCCCCGGATAATTCTCAGCAACCCCCTCTCTTACCCTCTCTAGACACTTCTCTCCCTCCCCCCGCTCGAGCCTTTCATCCAGCCGCTCGCCATCCTGACCAGGGCCCCTGGCCATCCGGGGTGCACCTGGTAAATGCACTCCCCCCCCCCCCCCCCCCACAACCACAAGCGGCTCCCACTGAATATACTCAAGGGAGAGTATACCCCCCCCATTCACTCTGCCCTAACAATCACCGCTCCCATCAGTGTTTGATCCAGGGTTCGTCCGATCGCCTCTATAGGGGTCAGGAAGTAATTTTTTTCCCTGCCGCAGCATATTGGCACCGCACGGCCAGGGCTTTTTGCCTTCCTCTGAACCAACCTGGAGAGAAGATTTAAATGAATCTTCCCTCCATCACCCTTAACCCCCCTCACTACCCGGTGTTGACTACCATGACGAATCTGCAATATTCTGCAGTAACCATATGGGGCCTGAGGCGATTCGCCGCCATACTGCCAGCCACCACCAAAAAAGCCCTAAGAATTGAGCAATTATTGAGAATCGATCATCGATCGACTATCAAAAATCCTAGTCATTTACCCCAACCTAAGCACATATCATGTGCTTTGATCAACACAAGATCGGCAGTAAAACACCGTCTAGAAATCCACGATTTTATTCTACAACACGATCTAGACTGCCTTTTTATTACAGAAAGCTGGCTCACAGCCGACTAACACCATTCTAGGAGAACTGGTGCCAGAAAATTACCGTATTATAACGGAAAATAGAATGGGGCAAAGAGGAGGAGGCCTGGCGGTGATCCACAAGCTTCACCTTGCGATCACTAAACCAGTCCTCCAAAACCTCTTCCATTCATGGAAACCCTTACTCTGCAAATGCAAACTAATGCAAAGGAGACCGTCCACATTCTTCTCTGCTATAGGCCACCGGCCCAAAATCGCAGCTGCTACCATCATTGTCGGACTTCTTCTCCACTTACACCATATACAGCAAACACCTTTTGCTGCTCGGGGATTTCAATCTCTGGGCCAACTCCCCACTAGATCCCATTGCCGACGCCTGTATTGACCACCTGGAAGGTTTAGGGCTACAGCAACTAGTATGTGGATCCACACATGCTTCAGGCCACACACTCGATCTTATTTTTAGACAAGATCTGGAAAAAAAAAATTTGGAAAATGAACCGTTGCCATGGACTGATCACCATGCAATTAAATTCATTATCTCCAAACTCCCCCCCCCCCCCCGTAACAAAAACATCTAGACCAGTGACAACACACTGGACTAGATGTCATAAGAAGCTCCACTTGGAACTCTTCAAAACCACATTAAGGAAAAAAATAAAAACAATTCAGCCACATCAAACGGCTGTAGAAACACTAGTTGCCATAAATTCAGCCCTACTGCAGTCAGCTGACGCAGTAGCACCGAAACGTAAAACCCGCATAACAACTAGCAGTCGTTACTGAAGCAAGAGCGCAGAAGCTGCCTGGAAAAGAAGCTCTTCAGAGGTAAACCTCTCCACCTACAAGGCGATAACAAGAAAATATCACAAAGAAATTTTCCAAGCCAAGAAAAATTATTTTTCTGTGGCCATCAACAGCGCCCTAAACCGCCCACGCGAACTCTTCAAGATGGTCACTCAGACCATGAACCCAGGATGTCTTGAAGCCCCCAATTCGGACACTCAAGAATTTTGCAATGAATTATCGGATTACTTCATTAATAAAATCAAGGGAATCCGTGAAATCATTCAGCAAAACAATTCCCCCCTCAGCCCCCCCCCCCCCCGTAATTTTTCACACAATACCCACAGTAATTTACCACTATCAGGTAAGTTCACCCTGGAACCCATCTCCATCGAAGCCACAAAAAGTATCATTGGTACTTTGCGTAATGGCACAGCGCCAAATGATATCATCCCCACTAAGCTGCTGAAGGAATGCGCCGACATCCTGGCGCCCCACATCACGCAGCTTATAAACCAGTCTTTCAAGGAAGGTATAGTGCCCTCACAGTTGAAAGAGGGCATAATCCAACCCCATCCTGAAGAAACCCACCCTTGACCCCAAGGACCCACTCCACCGCCATCCCATAACAGGCCTAAATGTACTCTCAAAGGTAATGGAAAAAGTAGTGGTACAACAGCTGCAACAGCATCTGGATACCCACAAGCTACTGGATCCATTCCAATCGGGTTTCCGCCCCAGACACGGAACGGAAACCGCATTGCTTAAAATATGGGACGACATTCGCGAGGCCGCAGACAAAGGAGAATCTTGTTGTCATGGACCGTGAAATCATACTTCATGTATTACATAAGATGAGACATTATGTATATGACATATTGCAGGATGCCTTTGGACATTACGAGGTGTCTGTCTAGATGGGGATTGAACTGAATCAGACTATTGAGGACTATTGAAAGGCTAAGTGGCTTGTGAAAGACATTCATTGTCCATTGTGTAGAGGTGTTAAGTCAGTCGGCTCTTTGACCTTTCTATTGTGTGATAACACTGTTTTGAGCCTTTTGATTATCAGGAGTATTGGATTAGCATGTCATTATCTAAAAAAGTGTGATCTCTCAGATGTAGTAATGACCTCCTCTCTATGCGAAGACAAGCCGGCTAGATAACATATTCTGTTAACTTCACTGATGTCATTGTCTACAGGAATGTTATGCGCTCTGAGGTTGTAAAGTCATGCTGAATGCATCGGTGCCGAGATGTCTCTGTATGGAAACCCCAGTGTGTGAAAAAGGGGGTGGAGATTTCATTGTTCTTTGATTGATGAAAGCTGTAACCTGTATATAACCAGCAGAGTGTTTCAATAAAGTGGAGTTCTGATTGAGCACACATACAGCTCGTTTGGTGTGTGTTCTTCAAATGGATCGCGATCGGCACATAGCTGTAGGTCGGACCCCGGAATCTCGGATGACTAGACCATCAGATGTTGCAAGCTGCAATCTGATCCGGTAGAAGCAGAGGAGTGTCGGGAGAGCAGGACTTCTCCGGTTTCACGCCAAACGCATGAATCAACCTGCAACATGGACAACCCCGCCCATTCTGGGCAAAATCATCACCCCTAGCGCCAAAGTCAAAAGTCTCGGAGTCATTTTTGACTCCTATATGACAATGGGCGCACAAAGAGGGTCTGTAGTCAGCGGTTCTCACCATCTGCTGCGCCTACTACGTAGACTTACTCCTTTTATCCCCAAAGAAGACCTAGCGGTCGTGGTGGGAGCAATTGTTAACTCCAGACTGGACTATGCAAATGCCCTTTACCTCGGACTCCCCAAGTACCAAATCGCTTGTCTACAGGTCGTTCAGAACACAGCCGCCAGACTTGTGACAGGGAAAAAACCCTGGGAATCAATTTCGCCGTCACTGAGAGCCCTTCACTGGCTGCCAGTAAAAGACAGAATTTCTTTTAAAGCACTCTGTCTAACGCATAGATGCTTCTATGGGAATGCTCTCCAGTATCTATGCGATAAAATAAAAGCTCACAATCCCAATTGCATCCTGCGATCCACCAATCAAAATCTGCTCCAGATACCGTCAGCCAACTACAAGTCCAAAGGAGAAAGAAGATTCGCGATCCAAGGTCCCATACTATGGAACGCTTTACCAACCAGCATTCGGTTGGAGGAGAATCAATTAGCGTTCAGGAGAAAGATCAAGACTCATCTCTTTTGATACCAAAGGAGAAAGGAACAACAAGCACCCAGAGGCGATTCAGTTTGCATGTGCCGCGCTATATAAGTCTTCATTCATTCATATTAAAGTCCCTTAGCCATACCGCTGGGATTGTTGGGTGTTGGGCCATGAGAGATTCCCTCCTGTACGATTGCAAATTTAAAAGGGAAGAGGAACGTAGTAAGCAAGTAGCAATAATTCAGTTCCTCCAATCATAGGACGTAGAAAGATGCATCTGCCCTGAGGGTCCTGCCGCAATGTAAGA
Organism: Rana kukunoris; assembly: GCA_029574335.1. NCBI lineage: Eukaryota > Metazoa > Chordata > Amphibia > Anura > Ranidae > Rana > Rana kukunoris. The sequence continues at coordinate 331,653,933 of CM056050.1, read as the reverse complement.
AGTTGAAATTGTACAGTTTTGGCAACCATAAAACGCCACCCCATGAGAGTGTGAGGTGAAGGGGGCCTGAAAACTGTGACTAACCTGTGAGGCGAGTCTCCAACAAAACTAACATCAGCCCGCAGTGATTTGAGATGGAAGCGTGCAGTTTGTTTAGCCTTGGCTCTCAGACCGAAGTTCCATGTTAGAAATTTCAAGGGGGCCATGATTAAAATTGGGGTGTAGCCTATACAAGGGTAACAAATGAGATTTGGAGCCGCATACAAGACCCCTTTCACACTGGGGCACTTTGCAGGTGCTATTGCGCTAAAAATAGCGCCTGCAAACTGACCTGAAACAGCGGCTGCTGCCTGAGGGCTTTTTATACTGGAACGGTGCACTGGCAGGACGGAGAAAAAGTCTTGCTAGCCGCATCTTTGGAGGGGTGTGTATACCGCTCCTACCTATTGAAATCAATGGGACACCGCGGCTATACTGCCGGCAACGCGCCTCTGCAGAAGCGCATTGCGGGCAGTTTTAACCCTTTCTCGGACGCTAGCAGGGTGTAAATCCAGCAAAATTAGAATTAAAGCGCCGCTAAAAATATTGGCGCTTTACCGCCACCGCACCTCCCGCCCCAGTGTGAAAGGGGCATTATAAATCAGGACAGTCCTGTGAACAAAAGTAATGTAGCAGGAGCAACAGAAAAACACAATGAACCCGTCGAGATCATTCCCTGAGCATTAGAAAGATATCTCAATTCCATCCCAACCCAATGTCTTGTGATGTCCATGGCTATATAAGTAGCAAGGAGAAATACTTGGGAAAAACATAAGCAACCCAGAGAAAGACCACCAAGATCCCTGGCCAGTCTATTGATGAGGGTAATGGGGTTAGAGTGATGCAGTGCATAGGAGGAAAGGGCAAACTATCATTGCCATCTGGTGCCAAAAGGCAGAGGGAGTGCGCTGAGCTCAGCAGCGGTATATCTGTAGACGGAGTCAGATGCATCGGGTGTTGCAAGCTGAGGAGAGGCACTCGATTTGGCAACGAAGGCAAAAGGCATTGCTTAATGTGGAAGCATGAGGGTCCAGGTATTGCATTGTCACACCACTCGAGAACAGCCTCAGGTTCCTCAAAAAAAAAAAAGTGTACTTTGTCATTTCCCACCACCCAGAGGCAAGCAGGAAGTGGAATGGGATGGGATGATTTAGATATACAGGATAGCTGAAGGACGGAGCTCTCAGTCAAAGCCTCCCAACGCCATGCCACTCCAGACCACGCCCCCAGGTCTCTCTAAATTAAAGGTTGTAAAGGTACAATTTTTTCCCCCTAAATAGCTTCCTTTACCTTAAGTGCAGTCCTCCTTCACTTACCTCATCCATAATTTTTGCTTTTAAATGTCCTTATTTCTTCTGAGAAATCCTCACTTCCTGTTCTTCTGTCTAACTCCACACAGTAATGCAAGGCTTTCTCCCTGGTGTGGAGTGTCGTGCTCGTACCCTCCCTTGGGCTAACGAAGAGTCAGAACGCCTACCAACACACAGCTCCTTTATCTGCAATGTAGAGGGCATACCGACTCTCCTGTAGAGCAAGGGAGGGGGTGAGCATGACACTTCACACCAGGGAGAAAGCCTTGCATTACTGTGTGGAGTTACAGACAGAAGAACAGGAAGTGAGAATTTCTCAGAAGCAATGAGGACATTTAAAAGCAAAATCGAAGGATGAGGTAAGTGAAGGAGGACTGCACTAAAGGTAAAGGAACCCATTTAGAAAAAAAAAATGTACCTTTACAACCCCTTTAAAGCAGAACTTGCCTCTAAAGGGGAGGTTCCACTTAATGTCCTTCTGCCCCCCTCCTCTAACATTTTTGTTGGAGGGGGGAGCAGATAGCTAGTTTTGGAGGCAGTCCTTCACGCAGCACGGCTTGTGCATGCGCAGTGGGAGGATAGCTGTAAAGCTGCAAGAGCCGGCTTCCCACACTAAACATGCCGGTGCTTAGAAGACTGGCCCGGGTGAGAATGTAGCTGGATCCTTGGACAGACAAGTGTCCTTTAATAAAAGTCAAAAATTAAAAAATGTCTGCAACCCTCACCACATGCTGTGTCCTGCACGAGTGTAGTGAGAAGATTGAACCACAGTGCACAACAGGAGACACAGGCATCTGAAATTTTTGGACACATTGAATACTTACAAGTCCAACAAGAGCTACTAATAATCATTATATAATAAAAATAATAAACAAGCATGCCCTCTAGTACACAAGAATAATTTGATCTGCCCTCTCGTGCACAGCAAAATTTACAAAGGATAATGGAAAATATAATATAATATATATATAAAATATAATATAATATATTATACACTGTGGATGTTAATGGCCTAAAAGACCCCACAAGTAGTTTTCACTTCTGCATTTTAGAATGTAGGCATTTTTTTTTCCGGCAGTGCAGCTTAGATACCTGAGCTGGAGACGGGCTGGGTGTGGCACTCTTGGTCTTCTTAGCAGGTGCAGGAGCTGGGGACCAGTTGCCAGATGGAGAACGAGATCTAGACCGGGATGGCGGGACTACTTGTTTTTTGGGAGCTGGCTCCGGGGACCCAGAAACAGATCGCGATGAGGAGCCTCCTGCAGGCTGTGGACTGGGAGATTCCCTAAGATAAAAAGCAAATAATATATATAGTTCAGAGTGAATATTTACAGAATAGAATGTTAATACCGTAAAAAGAATGAACAAAATAAATTACTTTTTAGGTTTCTTCGGTTCTGGAGTCCTTGATACTCGTCTAATGGGCCTAGTGCTTGGTGAAGGGGACTGCTGCCTCCTGGGAGGAGATGAGGACCCTCCTCCTCTGTGAGTTGGAGGACTCTCAGAGCTTCGAGCGGCTCTTGGACGTGGAGAAGGTGAAGAACGTTTAGTCTGTGGTGGGGAGCGAGTTTCTCGCCCTGAACGGCTAGGAGAAGTTCCTTTACGGTGTTTAGAGGATAGTGATGGAGAACGTCTCTTTCCTCCAGGCGACCCTTTATGTTTTTGTGGAGGTGAATGTGATACTCTGTGCTTTGATGGAGGAGGAGATTGTGATACTCGACGTTTTGGAGGAGGCTGGGGCAGTGGTGAAGAAGTTCTCCTTTTTGGGGGAGGAGAGGGGGAGTATCTTCTTTGAATGGGTGGTGAGTACCGTCTTTGAGAGGAGGAATGCCTGTGAGGTGATGGAGATCTAGTAAGCAAGTAAAAGAAAAATGTCAAACTCCATGAAATAAGGCACACTGACAAGAGTTAGGAAAAAAATTGAATTGGAATTGAAACAATTACTGTACTTAATTTTAGTATCTCTTATAAACTTACCTGCGCCTTTGAGGAGACGGAGATCGCCGCCGCCTGGGAGGTGGAGCAGGAGAAGGACTGCGCCTTCTTCGGGCAGGAGGTGGAGTTGGACTCCTCCTTCTTCTGCTGTAGAAGTGAAAAAACACAAAATGGTTCAGTTTACAAAAAAATGCAGCAGTGCCAACTTGTAGAAAATGGAAATATAAATCTTCAAAGTGTATGTAAAGTCAATACATTTTTTTAGTTTAGGGTAGCGTAGGAAACAAAACCCTGTTCAGTTTATTTTTCTCTTGTTGTCCGTAACCCAGCGGGGAGATTTCACTACACGTTCTGTTCCAGAGACAGAACAGAAAGCAGGATTAATAATTTGCAAAGAATGTCCAATTTAAATTAAGAGATAAAGGACAATAACAATACTAAAAAACAAACCATTTAGTGAAAATGAACCTTCCTATTCAAATGGGGATATTGGCTATTATGCTGGCTGTTCAGGGAAATATTAAATACAAAGTTAAAGAATATATTTACCTTTAAAAAAAAAAAAAAACTGCACATCTTTTTGCAGGTTAAAAAAAAGTGCATTGATATATTTTTTTACTAGGGGGCTGGAAAACGCTGCTCCCATGAGCAGATTGCAGGTGCAATGCAGGACTCCTTCAGACTTTCAGTATAAGCGGTCTGCTCGTACCTTGTGTGAGAATCCAGTTACACAACAGGAAGAAACAATGAACAGAGTTCTCGCATTCACAGAACTCTGAATAAACAACGTGGGCCGAGCCAAGTTTTTTTTATTTTTGACTGAGACAGTGAGGTATATAAAAAACGCAACAGAGTGGTCTGCTTAGTCACAGAAAACTACCTAGACCTGCAGCAAGACAATAGCCATGCCTAAACCAACCTTTTAAGAAGAGGTGACTGCCACCTTTTCACAGTCTGCATCCTGACAGCAAAAAGGAAATAAACAGTTTCAAGCTCATTATAACCTAAAAAAAAAAAATATGTAAAAAACTTGCATGCCGCAAAAAAAATATATATATAAAAAAGTACCGTGGAGATGGATCACGAGGTCTTTTCTTTGAAGGTGAAGGACTTCTTGATGCTGAATGCCTGCGCCTTCTGCCAACCTCTCCATTCTTCACTGCAATGCGCTTTGGCCTCTCATCCTCTGAAGAGGAAGATGATCCAGAGTCTATAAAATTGCAGAAACCAAACTTCAACAACTATAAGACAGATAGATAACTTTTTCAGCCTATCCCTGGACAAAAGACCTACGGCTTCCATGGTTCTAGGGATCATTACAGGAAGCCAATTCACTTTACCAGCCTTCAGGGTTTCATAAAAATAAGGCTGACTCCCTGAGACCTTCCAAGAAGTTTTTTTTTTTTAAACAGAGGTAATGTAGTTTTGCATGTGCTTGACGAGGCATACGTCATGTGCTCCAACTTGCACATGCATACATCAATGTTGAGAGCTGGGGTTATGACATTTAAAAAATTGAGGGACGAGAGCAGGAGCACTGGCACCCCCCCCCCCCGCACTCTGTCCTGCTGACCTTGAGTCCGGCGATCACCAACACTGACACATCAGACAGCTGCTTCACCGGCCCGGGGCTTAGAAATGCCCCTAGCTTAAGTTCCTAAACATACCTCTTGTAAAGGGAGAGGAGAAGAGAAAGTTGTGGGGATTTGAAATCCCCGGACTGGTAAAACAGCTAAACGATGTCTCCTAGCAGGCGATTGCCGAACTCCAGGCCAGCGGGACCAGGTGCGATAGGGAAAGGGGTCCCAGCGTAACTTTACCTTACAGATTTTCCCGTTAAACGACTGAAGGGCAAGGAGAGGCAATATGACATATGCAAGTGGGCTTGTTTAGGTACGTACACAGGTAGACAGATTCACAGATTGCCATTTTTGCAGAGGGAGGGGGGTTCTTTAGGTAACTTTCACAGGTGATGACGATAAATGGTGTGAAATGGGCATAAACACGAACCTGCTCTATAATTAGGATTTTTACGTCCTACTTGCCTGTAAAATCTTTATTTTATTTTATTTTTTTAAATAAATCACAGGACACAGATTGGGCTATTATTCCTTACTTACTGGGTTATATGCCATCTTTAGATGAATGGACATTGGTAGACCAAAGGTCTTAAGCCCCCTACACACCATCAGATTTTCTGCAGATTTTTGTCTTCAGATTTACCAAAACAATGCAATATGAGGTCAAACCTTAAGAGTTTCAATTTGTACGCAATCAGGCAGGCCCTCGCACTACATGGTTTTGGTAAATCTGAAGACAAAAATCTGCAGATAATCTGATGGTGTGTATGGGACTTTAGACAGGAAGTCTGCCCCTATATAACCCCTACTATACAGAAAAATACTTGTTTTGTAGCAAGCACTGAATTCCCAAAAGAGGGGAGATGCCTCTGTGTCCCATGATGTATTCAAGGAAAAGTATTTTACAGGTAACTATGCCAAAAAATACAAATAAAAAAATCCTATTTTCTTTATCATACATCACAGGACGCAGAGTTAGGCTATCATTCCTTACTTACTGGGTACTTGTCTCAGAGCAATATCCTTGAGGGGAGGGAGACCCTGCCAAAACAAAGAAAAATAGCCAGACTTTATATGGCTTTATAGTACACAACAGCCGAAAGCCTGCTCCAATATCCACCTGATAAAATTTTGTGAAGGTATCCGTTGAAGACCAGGTAGCAGCCTTACAAATCTGAGCCACAGATACCTGATGGCGAAAAGCCCAGGGACGTTTCCACACCCCTGGAAAAATTAGCTCTCATCTTGAAGGGAGGGGTTTTAGGTTTCAGACCATAAGCCTGAATGACCAATTGGCAGATCAGCAAGTGGACAAAATATGGCACAGCAGTGACATTACCAACTGGACATCCCTCCAAAACGTATGAAATGAAGAGAAGAAAACTGGTCTGGGAGGCTGCCAAGAGGCCTACAGCAACATTAAAGGATTTGCAGGAATATCTGGCAAGTACTGGCTGTGTGGTACATGTGATCTCCCGTCTGGGCTATTGGGGAAAAGTGACAAGACTGAAAAAAAAGGGGGCTACATTTTTGCAAAAACACCTCTGAAGTCTCCCAAAAGGATGTGGGAAAAATGTGTTATGGTCTGATGAAACCAAGGTTGAAGTTTTTGGCCATAAGTCCAAAAGATATGTTTGGGGGGCAAAAAAAAACACTGCACACCACCATACCCACAGTGAAGCATGATGTGGCAGCATCATGTTTTGGGGCCGTTTTTCTTCAGTTGGAATTGGGGCCTTAGTCGAGGTAGAGGTAATTATCAACAGTTCGAAATACCATTCAATATTGGCACAAAACCTTCAGGCTTCTGCTAAAAGCTGAACATGAAGAGGAACTTCATCTTTCAGCATGACGACCCAAAGCATACGTACAAAATAAAGGAATGGCTTTTTCAGATTAGCATTTTGGAATGGCCCAGACATAAATCTGATTAAAACCCCAATTAGGTTAGTCCTGAAGACTTACTGCTAGCAACTTCAGGATGTTGATGGGCAGGCCCTTCTCCACCCGTGACCATCTCCCCTAAACTGTGAGCCCCTCTAGAGTCGCTCTCCAGCCTGAGAGACTGCGTCTGGACAGCACTCTCCAGGAAGAAAGATCTTCCCCTTCGAAGGTTCAGATTCTGCAACCACCAGCTTAGGCTTAAACGCGCCCGGGGAGATAAGGACATGGGACAAGGACATTGCACTCCTGTTCCAAGCCGACAAGAAGTCTTGTTGTATAGGCCTGGAATGGAACTGGTTGTAGGGAACTGCCTTGAAGGCAGACACCATCCTTATCAGAAGACTCTTACAGAGCCGAATGGAGAGTTGTCTGGTGCTCCTTATTTGATGCCCCCGATCCTTCAGGGCAAAGATACCATTGCCTGGATTGTATCTAGGATGAGACCTAAACACTTCAGACTCTGAGTTAGTCTCAAGGCTGACTTTTTGGTATTCATGACCCAGCCCAGGTTTTCTAAATGCTGCACTGTGCTTTGTTCTAGGGCAGGGGTCCTCAAACTACGGCCTGCGTGCCGGATACAGCCCACCAGGGTGATTTACCCAGCAAGTGGACTAACCCTTCCATGAGATCGCAGCACTCCCCCTGCTACCTTATTCACACAAGACGGGAAACGTGACAGGCCCGGATAAACAACGGGACTTTTCATTTTAAGAAGCAGGCGATTGGTTACTAGACAGCAGGGAGGTCCCAGCAATCAATCACATGCCTTTCACTTGAAAAGTTTCGCCCTTTGTCCGGACCTGTCATGCTTCCCGTCTTGTGTGAATAAGGCAGCAGATGGGAGGGGGAAGTGCCGTAAACTCATGGAAGGTGCAAGAGTGCAATATCGATGGGGGCATCTATGATGTGGGTCTGTAATGGGGGGGGGGGGGGGGGGGGGGGGAAATCTGTAACAGGGGAAAATGTGTGTGTGTGTGTGGGGGGGGGGTGGGGGGTTGGAGAAGATATGCGATAGGTGGGGTGGGGGGACTGTGATGAGGGGATTCTGTGAAATACTAAATAAAAGTTAAGTTCATGTTGATTAAAATTGTTCTTTATTTTAAATATTGTATTGTCTTATGCACTACAAAGAAGTTATGTGCAGTGTGCATAGAAATTTGTTCATGTTTTTTTTTAACTATAGTCCGGCCCCCCAAATTGAGGGACAATGAACTGGCCCCTTGTTTAAAAAGTTTGAGGACCCCTGTTCTAGGGCCTGCAGTTAATGATCTCTGAGCAGGAGGTCGTTCAGGCATTGGAGCACCAAGATTCTTTGGGCCCTTAAAAGACCCAGTACTGGTGCTAGGACCTTTGTAAAAAACCCAGGTGCTGTGGCAAGCCCTAAGGGCAGCACCACAAACTGGAAATGACGTTCTACTGCAAATTGCAGGAACCTTTGATGAGTTTGAAAGATCGGTACATGTAAATACGCTACTACCGAGCGGACTGACTCCATCCGAAAGGACTGGATTAATAGATGCTGGTTCAGGGATCTTAGGTCAAGAATGGGCTAGTGTCCCTGTTTGGTCTTTGAACCGTGAACAGGTTTGAATGAAACCCCATGCCCCTTTCAAGATAGAGACCTATAGAATCAAGCCCTGGTGCACTAAACGAACTAGTACCTAAAAGAATAAGTCTTTTTGGAGGATCCGAAGGAACGCTGGAACTTAGAAACTTCTGGAGTAGGAAACCCTGCAATTCCAGCTTGTAACCGCAGCATACTGTTGAGATGACCCCCTTGTTCTCCAAATGTCCGCAAAGTGAAGCAGCCCCCCACCTGATAGAGTGGGGGTCCCCCTCCCAAAAAGAGGGCTTGGTGCTGGGTTTAGAAGAGTTTTGGATCCAGGGTTTCTTCTGGCTCTTGGCAATAAGACACCTGAGGAAACGGTCCCTGAGATTTTAAATGAGATGTGTTCTCGTCACAGGAAATAGAGAGTTCTTCTCTCCGGAAATCTTTTGGATATATTTGTCCAAATCACCAAAACAAGCGTTCCTCAGAAGGGGAACCCTGCCAACAACTTCTTACAGGGAAGCTCAGCTGACCAGTTCTTAAGCCCACAGAAGTTTAAGCCCACAGGAGAGCCAAACGAGAGACTTGCTGTATCAAATTCTTCAAGGCAGTAAAACAAAGTGCTTGAGGTATATCTGCCCTACTTTCAACAGGATCATCTCTCCTGCTTAAGGCCGTCTGACCTAATCCTTTTAAGTGTAACTTCAGTCATTTTTCCCAACTTTCCATCCATTAAATCTTCTGCCCGTTTTAACTTTGGATAGTAAAAAAAAATTCTGCTAGTAAATAACTTATACAGCCCACTTCCTGTTTGATAAAAAAAAAAACCTAGGCTTATGACATCATGCACAGCTCTCTCACTCTCGTGACTTTGCCTGGAATGGGGGGATGAGTCATAAGCGCGCCAATGAGAGCTGGAGGGGTGTGTGTGTAAATCAAGGAAATGAACAGGCAGCAGCTTCAGATGCCCAGTTAAAATGGTTGCAGCCAGACTCGGTGGAGGGCGATTTCTGCAGCATGATAGATAGATCTATCTCAATCTATCTCTATATCATATCTGCAGCTCTCATTGGCCCGCTCATGACTCATCCCCCCCCCCCCCCCGGCAAACTCTCACGAGAGAGAGCTGTGCATGATGTCACAAGCCTAAGTTTTTTTTATCAGACATATACGGGTGGGCGATTCCTCCTGAGTGGACGTTCAGGAAGGGGGATCGAGCCCGCGTAGCAGCGACATACCGCTGCGGTCATGTCACCCGGACACTGTGCATCTCTGATCGGCCCTCCTGATCACATGATGGCTGTGTCCAATCACAGCTGTCATGTGATGTAAATAGAGAGCCAGTTGCTAGACAATCGGCTCTCCTGACACGGAAATTATCAGCGAGGAGAGTGGATCTCTGCAGCTGGCCCGTGATCAGTGGACTCTGTAAACACAGTCCCCAAAACACTGTCCCCACACAGTAAAAACACCTGACCCCCCACCCCCCACATATGTAACAGTAAAATCATATGTCCCAATGATCATCTGCACACATAGGTCTGTGATCAAACAAACCAATTATTATACCTCAACTTTTTTTTTACCAAAGACATGTAGCAGAATACATGTTGGCTTAAATTTATGCCAAAATTCGGTTTTATTTTGTTTTAAAAAAGAAAGCATTTATTTTTTTTCAAATTCCCGCTCTTTTTTCGCTTATATTGCAAAAAACGGAGTCGTGAATAAATACCACCAAAAGAAAGCTCTATTTGTGTGAACAAAATGATAAAAAATGTATTTGGGTACAGTGTTGCATGACCACGCAATTGTTATTGAAGAGCAATGAAAGCTGAAAAGTAGCATGGGAAGCAAGGGGGTGAAAGTGCCCAGATTGAAGTGGTTAAGAACTGGCAGACTTCAATTGCTGCGATAGCTGGCTGAATAGCTGAACTGGCCAAAAGAAAACTAAGCCCTCAATAGTGACTCCAGTTTCTTGTCAACAAGGTCCTTAAGGGCCTGTGTGTTATCCACAGGAACAGGTAAGTTCTTATTTAAGGAAGAGACTGCCACATCTACGGCTGGCATGCTCCATTTCTTAAATGTTATCTCCATGGGATACAAGGGGGAAAAACCTCTTAGGCGGGCCGAAAAACCAGGATATTCCCAATCAGCATACACCGCCTGTTCCAACAGTGGGTGTAAGGGGAAACCCTGTGCAGCCTGAGGCGGCCTCATGGACCCTGCAGGAGGTAACTTAAAGGCAGAATGAACCAACCTCGGTAAAAGTCTGGATAAAAAGCCTCTGCAACCGAGAGGCTGATACCACCAACTGTACATTTTCTGGCCCAGATTCCTCAGAAGCAGACTCATTTGCCTGGCCCTCCACAGAATCCTTAGCATTTATGCTCTTGCCCTTCAGCAACCCATTCCTGCTTCAATTTAGGAGGGAGATCTGTCATGCTTCTTGCCACCCTGGGAGATGGAGGCAATCATGGCAGCAATTTTGTCCTCTAACCCAGCTAGAGCTGAGGACAGATCATCCCCTGTGACAAAGGCTGAAACAGCAGCGTTGACAGTAGGCAAAACAACAGACACGTGCATCGGCTCAGATTGCCCGGAAGAATCTGGTCTCTCCGGGGATACAACACTAGGATTTCGACTAGGCTCCTCAGGAGACACTGACACAGATGTGCCATTTCCTGTAGTGTTAGCCCTGGTACTCTTTTTTTAAATCATCATAAGCCACAAAAAGGAAGTACCCGAGTTAGTATTTACACCACACCAGAATAGAGACCCTTTATTAGGGCTCACCAAGCTCTTATGCAACAATCCTGCTTAGCACCGAAGCCTGCAAACACCTGGTGACGCACATGACCCGAGTAAGGAAAAATGAACAGCTGAAAGTGAATGGTTCCGAGCCTGATCCGTGTCCCACAGCGGTTCCCTGGAAGCGCCACGTCGGCCACTCTCTGCTTAAACAAGATCGATGTGTGCCGGGAAGCTCTGCGCATGCACGTAGTCACAGGGGGCATGCGCCGCTGTGTACACGCACAAAGCAAATCTTTTTCCGCCCTCCCTGGGCTCTGTGTGCACACATTATGTGTGGCAAAGCAGTGTGCACCATGGCTGCCAACACAGCCGCAAACCATCCGCAAGAAAGCAGCCAAAACAAGCAATAGAATATACTCCTACTCAAACACCAGCAGCTAGCCCAAACTCCACCTTGCGGTCACTGCCACACAGGTGTCCAGCTTCTAGCTAGTTTGACAGATTGTTACAACACTTCGGTCACCCCACAATAAGTACATAAGGGTGTTTCACTTACCCGTCCAGGCGCAGGGAAACATGAGCCCAATCTTGGGTTCCATGACTTGGGGACCTTCTAGGCTTGGGTACCTTTTTTATATTTTAGGGTCCGCTCCTTTGGACGTGTACAGCACCCAGCAGGAATGCCTTAGCTCTGTGCAGGATTCCACTATACAAGGCCAAGCACCCGAAGGTCACGTTACCGGCAAAGCCTTGCAGGATTCCTTGCGTCTTCTTTGTGAAGGTTGGGTACCATTTATTTTACCATATAAGCTTTCTTCAAATGGATCTGATCAGTCAATCCCTTGATTCATTTTTTGACAGTGCTTGGGACTCAAGACCTGGAGCTAGAGAGAGCTCAAACATGCCCATCCACCTTGCAGACACTGGTAAAAAAAAAAAAAAAAAACGAAGTACTTCCTATATGGGAGGGGTTATAGAGGGGCAGACTTCCTATGAACTTTGGTCTACCAGTGTCCATTCATCTAAAAATGGCATATATATAACCCAGTAAGTAAGGAATAATAGCCTGTGTCCTGTGATGTATGTTCGAAAAATGAAATTTCAAGCACCACCGATTACAGAAGAGGAAAGGATTTGTGCTAAACAAAATAAGATGGAATTCATACCAGAGGACGACTGTTGGTTCTGTCTTCTGTACTGACGACGCTGCTGTACCGAATCTGACGCTCCCATTTTGCTTCCTTTTTCATCATCTACAAAAACAAATTCTTAACGTAAAGGAGACATAGGGCCAAAGTAGGACTCTTTTGGCCCTACTTCTCCTTTGGGTCAAAGGAGTGTCTTTAGTTTTGCACTTCTGTTAACCAGATTCACCTGTCAGCCAGTCCAGACTCTGGATGATCCACCCAGATGCCTGAGCAGCAGCTGTCTCAGCATGCTGCCGAGAAGCTAAGCTAGCCACTCCAACCCCCTCCACGCGCTGGAGGGGCAGCGCAGAGCGCCAGTGCCTGACAGTAACCAGCTCTCTGCTCACTAAAGACGGGGAACTAAACAATCAGCAGTCTTAGAGACACAGGGAATCGATTCTGCATACACTTAGGCAAGTACGATTGACTTATTTTGAATACCCTGTACTTTTTTTTTTTTTTTTAAAGAATATACTTTACATTAGTGTTTCTCAACCTTTTGGTCATGGTGCCCTTTAAAAGGATTTTCAGTCTCAAGGCACTACAGTTGCTAGGGTTCACATTACTGCATGTCGGGAACGCACGCAAAAATCACATGTTCTCAACACACAAAGGCTCTGCTCTATAGCAGTCGGGTGCGAGGCCATTAATGCTACCTCCACATATCAGCCAACACAGCATGTTTTCACACACTCCAAACCGCATGGTATCATAGCACCGGGTACATAGACTACATATGTACATAGACTACATATTTGTGGTTAAGGCAGCTCACTAAAATGAATCGACTGCCCTACACGCAGTTACACAGATGTGAACAAAGCCCAAGAATTATGCTATCGCATTCATCGAGCACCAACGCCAGATGCGACCTATTCAGATCAATAGGGCCGTACTACAACCACCCCCACATCCGCGTGCACTGTGTTGCAGGTTGGTGGTACTGCATTTAGAGGATCAAAACAGGCAATAAGGCAAAATATCTCCTCCCTAGTTGTCAAATAACTTTTCAGAGAAGCAGTTGTCCTTTCTGGCTGTTGTGAATTTTTACAAAAAATGCCGTTAGGGGTCAGGATTAAAGGTAACATACAAATAAACACGCTCACATACATACACACACACACACACAGCATTTTAGCTCCCTTCCCCACTGTTCTGCACTTATTGTCCCATTCAAGCTTGCGCTGTGCCGATTTACAGTTCGGCAAAACAGTGGAAGCCTGACCTCAGCCTCTCAACCAGGAAGCTGCAGCACCTCCAACAAACTTAGACAGCACTGTAAAACAAAAAGGGCGCACCAACCTTGCGCATTATCCAAGTGGTATCGAGATCAAAACGGTAATTTACTCACAAAACAAGTGAATAAAAACAGAACGAAAACTGGACCAGGCCACTGGGACCGTGTGCAGCATGCCGCAGAACCTTTTAGATGGCCCGACGATTTTCGAGGGGAGATCCCCTCTTCTTCAGAGCCCATCTGTGATTCTGCATTGGCACATAAATATAGTAAATGGGTCTCATCACATGGTCTGCAGACCTATCCCATTAGTGGGTGGAGATGGAAGCGGTCAGAGAGCAAATTGTATCCTAGTGCATAATTGGCACATACATAGAAACGACAATGATAATCAAAGCAGTGTCAGTTGTAAGGATACAATATAATCTTGAAACCACATACAGTGAGCGGCAATGGCTGAAAATCAGCAAATGCTGGAAACCGAGCCCCTGTTTATACAGAGTATCTGTGCACACACACAGAAAAAAAAAACATTGTATATTAAAGAATTTGCAAAACGCCCCCCCAAAAAATGGATCATGTTCCCTTAAAGTATGAACAGCCGCACAATTGCCTGTGCTGTGTATTTTGGCCCCCTGTATCACCTGAAAAACCTGTCTGATCCTGCCAGTTTTTAACTTCCCCTCTGTACACAATATATCAGAGCTGCTGTCAGTGTACGTGCCTCAGTCATACACCATCTGCAGCTCTCCTGTCTCCCTCTGTCGTTCTCCCCCCTCCCCAACCTGCCAGCTCTCACTATTGCTGCTCCTCATCCCGCTGATTTAAAAACGGATTATAAACAACCCCCTGTCACAAACAGCCGATTCCTAGTGCCTGTGATAGAGATAGAGATATATTCTAGATAGAGATATGAGATATATATTCTAGATAGAGAGATATATATATTTATATATATATATATATATATTTATTCTAGAGAGATATATATATATATATATATATATCTCTCTCTCTCTAGAATAAATATATCTCTCTCTCTCTAGAATAAATATATCTCTCTCTCTCTAGAATAAATATATCTCTCTCTCTCTAGAATAAATATATCTCTCTCTCTCTAGAATAAATATATCTCTCTCTCTCTAGAATAAATATATCTCTCTCTCTCTAGAATAAATATATCTCTCTATCTAGAATAAATATATCTCTCTATCTAGAATAAATATATCTCTCTATCTAGAATAAATATATCTCTCTATCTAGAATAAATATATCTCTCTATCTAGAATAAATATATCTCTCTATCTAGAATAAATATATCTCTCTATCTAGAATAAATATATCTCTCTATCTAGAATAAATATATCTCTCTATCTAGAATAAATATATCTCTCTATCTAGAATAAATATATCTCTCTATCTAGAATAAATATATCTCTCTATCTAGAATAAATATATCTCTCTATCTAGAATATCTATATCTCTATCTATAATATCTATCTCTCTATCTATAATATCTATCTATCTATCTATCTATCTATATTCTAGATAGAGAGAGATAGAGAGAGATATATATCTAGAATATATATATATATATCTCTCTCTATCTAGAATATATATATATATATATATATATATATATATTTATATCTCTCTCTATCTCTAATATATATATATATCTCTATCTAGAACATATATATATATATATATATACATATATATATACACACACACACACACACACACACACACAGTATTTATCGGCGTATACCGTGCACTTTTTTCCCCTTAAAATAAGGGTAAAATCGCGGGTGCACAATACCCGCGCTCAGTTTGAACTGAGCCACCGACATATACCGAGTGCAGTACACTCGGGTACATTCGGCCAGGCTCGGCTTCGCTCACGCATAAACGTCACAGAGCGTGAGCACGAGCGAAGCCGAGCCTGGCCGAATGTACTGCACTCGGTAAATGTCAGCGGAGGCGTTCAAACTGAGGGCGGGAATTCGACTCGAGGCGCGCGCTGGAGAACACCACTGATGTCGAAGACGGACCGAACAAAGCCGCCGCCCAAGACACCAAAACTAAGTACTAAAATGTTTTTTTTTTTTTTTTTTACAGGTCCACATTAGGGGTGCGCGCTATACCCCGATAAATACGGGAATATATATATATATATACACACACACATATTGGTCACTGGAAGTTTAACATGGCAACTCATGGCAAAGAACTCTGAGACATACTGAACCCCCCCCCTCCCATCGAAGACTGGGCCGCAGGCAGTAATCCAACATTAGAACGACCCCCAAACACACCTCCAAGACAATCACTGCCTTGCTAAAGAAGCCAAGCTTAAAAGATGATGGACTGGCCAAGCATGTCTCCAGGCCTAAACCATTTTGAGCATCTGTGGGGTATCCTCAAACAAAAGGTGAAGGAGCAATAGGTCTCTAACATCCACCAGCTCCGTGATGTTGTCATGGAGGAGTGGAAGAGGACTCCAGTGGCAACTTGTGAAGCTCTGGTGAACTCCATGCCCAAGAGAGTTAAGGCAGTGCTGGAAAATATTGGTGGCCACACAAAATATTAACACTTTGGGCCCAATTTGGACCTTTTCACTTAGGGGTGTACTCACTTGTTGCCAGCTGTTTAGATATTAATAGCTGTGTGTTGAGTTATTTTGAGGGGACAGCAAATTTACACTATTATACAAGCTGTACACTCACTACTTTACATTGTAGCAAAGTGTCATTTATTCAGTGTTGTCACATGAAAATAAAGTATTTACGAAAAAATGTGATGGTGTACTCACTTTTGTAAGATTCTGTATATACAGTTGTGCTCATAATTTTACATAACCTGGCAGAATTTATGATTTCTTGGCAATTTTTCAGAGAATATAAATACAATATTTCTCACTGATGGTTAGTGTTTGGTTGAAGCTATTTATTATCAATCAACTGTTTACTCTTTAAATCTTAACAGAAACTACCCAAAATGACCCTGAGCAAAAGTTTAAATACCCTGGTGATTTTGGCCTCATAACATGCACACAAGTGGACGCAAATGGGTTTGAATGGCTATTAAAGGTAACCACCCTCACCTGTGATCGGTTTGCTCATAGTGTGTGTATATATATGTATATGTAATATTTATATATATGTCAATGAGTCTGACTCCTGACAGACACTTGCATCTTTTAACCAGTGCTGCACTGACATTTCTGGATTCTGAGTCATGGGGAAAGCAAACGAATTGGCAAAGGATCTGCAGGAAATGTAGTTGAACTGTATAAAACAGGGAAGGGATAGAACAAGATATCAAAGGAATTGATAATGCCAATCAGTAGTGTTTAGGGGGTTCTGTTAAAACCAAACCACAGGCAGATGGTAGACCAACTAAAATTTCAGCCACAATTACCAGGAAAATTGTTCGGCATGTAAAGAAATGCCCACAAATAACTTCAGGTGAAAGACCGGACTCTCTGAGAACATGTGGCATGGCCGTTTCAAGGTGCACAATAAGGAGGCACTTGAAGAAAGATGGGCCGCATGGTCGAATAGCCAGAACAAAGACATTACTAAGCAAATGCCACAAAGTATCCCGCTTACAATACGCCAAACAGCACAGAAACAAGCCTCAAACCTTTTGGCACAAAGTCATTTGGAGTGATGAGACCAAAATGTAGCTTTTGGCCACAACCATAAACGCTACATTTGAAGAGGAGACAACAAGGCCTATGATGAAAGGTACATCATTCCTACGGTGAAAGAGGTGGATTGCTGATGTTTTGGGGATGTGGGCGCTACAAACCCACAGAAAATTTGATCATAAGTAATAGCAAGATGAATGAAGTTATCAAAAAATTACTGGAGGAACATTTGCATTCATCAGCCAGGAAGCTGTGCATGGGATGTACTTGGACATTCCAATATGACAATGATCCAAAACACAAGGCCAAGTCGACCTGTCATTGGCTACAGCAGAATAAAAGTGAAGGTTCTGTAGTGGCTATCTCAGTCTCCTGACCTCAATTTCAATGAGCAGAGATCTCAAAACATGCACTTCATGCAAGACAGCCCAAGAATTTACAGGAACTAGATGCTTTTTGCCAAGAAGAATGGGCAACTTTACCATCTAAGATGAAGAGCCTCATCCCCAAATACCACAAAAGACTTCAAGCTGTCTATGTTAAAGGGGGCAATACACAGTATTAGGAACTGGGGTATTTAAACTTTTGATCAGTGTAATTTGCGTAGTTTATGTTACAATTAGGATTTAAAAAGAGTAAACAGTCAATTAATAAAAGTTTGTGTTGTCGTTCATGTTCACCCATAATGGTACTACATGAAACTCTGGTTTTCCAGCTCCTCATTAAGGCCTTTTAAGCGCTAAACAGTTCAAAGTGAAAGTCCGATTACTTTTAGGCCTGCAGAATCTCTGTCGTCATCTGCCATTGTCCAAAGCATTGGGCATGGCTTTGATCCCAAAACCGCTCATGTACAAATAGTTACTACCATGTGCCTCTTTGAAATGATGGCACAGAGTAGTTGCCTCTGTTGTGATGAATGTTCGGACCCTCAATGGTCTAGACGTGCGGCCTACATAAAGTAAGCTGCAAGGACAAAGGAGCCCATAAAAGACATAGAATGTGCCTCAATTAATGAATTGCTTAATGGGAAAAGTTCTCCCATCTGTGCCGAAAATGTGACGCTACTGGTGCCACATAAGACAACATGTCCTACAGTTGTGGATCCTACACTTGCAGCTACCTTTTTGGTCAAAATTTGGAAATCCATACTGTCTGACCGTTGTCTACCTTCTGTACCCTGCTAGGGGCCACGATACTTCTAAAGTCCTGTGGTTTCCTGAAGATAAAATTGGGTTCATCTCGCAGAATGTCTTAACACAGAATCATTCCAATTTTTCTTAATATGTTGCCTTTCCCAGGCCTTCTGTATCGAGTGCAGATGAACCACACAGATGATTTTCCCACATTACTCTGAGCCACAACTTTAAAACTTTAGTCGGTTTTGGAAGCAGGGAGTGTTGGGTGGAACATAAAGGCACACCATGCATTCACTACATACAATGCACAGCACCATGCCAGCTTATATGGTCAGATCCATCAGCCACCCATGGCAACACCTGATAGGAGGGGTCTGTGGGATTCCATGTCCTTCATGCAAAAGAGGTACCATTCATACATTTTTTTTCTTTTCTTTGTGTGTACGGATACTCTTTATACAGGGGGCCTTGTTTCGTTTTCAGCATTTGCTGATGTTTAGCCATTGCTGCTTACTGTATTTGGTTCTAAGATTATATTGTATGCTTACAACTGACACTATGTTTTGATTATCATTGCTGTTTCTATGTATGTGCCATTATGAACTAGGATGCAGCTTGTGGTCTGACCACTTCTATCTCCACGTACTAATGTGATGGGTCTACAGGTCTGCAGACCATGTGATGAGACCCATTTACTATATTAATGTGCCAATGCAGCATCACAGATGGACTCTGCGGTGTCATGCACATGGTCCTGGTGGCCTGGTTGCTCTGCACCCAGTTTTGGACTTTGATATGCTTTTATTATTCACTTGTTTGTGAGTATAGTTCATTCTTTTTGATTTCAATACCAACTGGGTAATGCCCAAGGTTTGTGCGCCCTCTTTTTGTTGTTTTACAGTATTCCCACTGAGTGTCCCCTGACCCTTGGAGGGCAGCAAGGGCTGTGTATCCTGCTGAGAGCCTCTGACATTCTAGGCTATTTCCATTACGGTCGCACAACTTGAGCGCAGGACATTTTGTTTGACTGTAAAATTAAGACAGCACCCAGGTTGAGAAAGGCTGCATTAATATTCAGAGTAATACCATCATTGAAAAATGTTATTGCTCAATGCTGATTGATCAACACACCTGAATCAGATGTGTCTCTTTTGCGAGGTTTTGGAGGTGGCGATGGAGTCTTCCGCTTTTCTGGAATTTTGTGTTTTGGTACTAGATGGTAGAAAGGACATATTTAAATCAAACATGATAAGGTAGAACTATGAGCAAAAATCAAAATGACATAGAATAGACTTAAAAAAAACAAAAAAAAACCACAACCCACTCTTGCTATAATTGCCAAAAAAGCTGCGACTATGGAAAACACAACATAATATGCAGTAAAGCATAAAACATTTTTACTCTCATTCATGAAAATTCTGCTTTTGCAGACTTGTACTTTCAATGGACTGGAAACAAGTTGGTATAGATCTAAAAACATGGAGCATTCTCAGCTAAAGGAAAGGACACGTTACTATATCACACTATCAAGTTTTTTTCATCATATGCAAGTGGAACACGTTACTAGCAACCAGCCCAGGATTCCAACATAATCACTGAACCCAGAGGTTGTTCATATGAGTGTTCTGACCAGGCTTAATTGCAGGGTCACATGCTCTAAGGCAGTGGTTCTCAACCTTTCTAGTGCCGTGACCCCTTGAGAACATTTCCCAAGTTTTGGAAACCCCTAACAGTAAAATTATTTTTTCGTAGTGTGGGTTGTCAGCACCCAAGACAAGTAATTTGTGCCCCTAACCCACGGACCATTAGCACTCCCTGAGTCCCTTCCACTCATAAGGTATTAAAACACCTTATAGTACATTTTAGGATGCACCATACTCTCTTTGTCCTCCTTTCTTTCACTTATATCTCTCTATCTTAATTTCTTGTTTTTTCCCCATCCTCTCTAGCCATCTTTCTTGTTCTTTCTCTCCCCTTTTCTTTCTTTTTTCCTCCACCTCTTTTCCGCTCCCTTCCATGTATTCCCTATTTTTATTCCTTCTCTTACTCCTTGGGGGGGGGGGGGGGTCTTATCAGCCTACATAGGTGCTCTTGATCAAGGCCATCTGCTGATCTGAGAACTGTAGTAGGGACTTTTATTGGCAAATCTAATCACAGGTAGTGTTACTTAAAGTGTCTCCGACTTTGTGGTGTCTAGTAGCAGTGACACCTATGCAGAAATCATGAGATAGAGTCTCCACCCGCCCCCCCCCCCCCCACGTCTCATTCCTCACCAGTCAGCTGACCTCTAGTCCCTGCCCCACACCCATGCCATTAAATGAATGGGCAGCTGTGAAGAGGCTGAGTGGGTAGCCACAGGCTCCAGGGAAAGCTCTGCTGGGCAGCAGAGAAAAGGCTGGGAGACAGAAACAGCCCAGGATTTGGTGACCCCTGGCAAATCATTTGACCCCTGAGGGGGTCCTGACCCCCAGGTAAGGAACCACTGCTCTAAGGTGAGCGCGTATATGAAAGGGGGAGCACCAGAGTGGACACAAGGACATGTTTTGCCATGACCAGTTGCAATTATGCATGTCAGTTTGTGAAACAAGCAAAACAGCACTTCGCACATAGAACTTTGTAGTGCATGGGAACACGTTTGTGAATATTTAGAGCACAATTATATTGGATGTATTTTATGACAGATGTTATTTGAGCATTAATGCATATCATTTTTATTTGTTGCACAGAATCACATTAGCATTAAGTTGCGGCACTAATTAGCACTTTATGCATGTGATCTTCTATAGGCAATTAGTTTGGCTATATGGTTAAGTAGAGAAGCTAATAGTTCACATGCTGCACTATAATTGAGCAGAGTTACACTAATTTGAGTTATTGTTGTCATTATATTATTTATTTTGTGGTTTTCTACAGACATAATCCAGCGTGTGTGTATATGTGTAACCACAAAGGCATATTCTTTTGCGCAGCACTTTTTTCTGTTACTTTTATAGATCTAAAAACGTACTGATCAGTTCTTGCAAAACTTAGGCAAAGTCCATACAAGAACAGGAAATAGGGAAGATAAAACCTACCTTGTGCACGAGGAGGAGACACAGAGCCTCGTGCCTTTCTGAGTCGAGAGGACTGTGGGGAAGGAGAATGCCTTTTTGGAGGTGGGCTCGGTGGAGGAGACTGCCTAAAACGCCTTCTTGGAGGACTTGCAGATGGGGAGGACCGACGAGGCTTGCGTGGTGGGCTAGAGGACATTCTCTTGGGTGGTTTCTTTGGAGGTGGTGGTGACCGTGATGAAGAGGAGGAGCTGCTGCTTCCAGACGCTGATGCAGAAGAGCGTCGCCTTCTGTGCAAATTGTTTTTTTTTGAACAGTTAATTAAATTCTCTGACACAAGCATGCACAAACATAAATTATAAAGCTAAATGTTAACTACCAAGTACACAAATTAATCCTATAGGTAGGGTATATATTACTACCGTTGTCTCATTAAAAAAATGCAATCTTACAGTTACTGTTCATAATAGTCTGTTCTCAATTCATAACTTTAGTACTTACCGCCTGACTGGACTCCTACTTCTCTTGTGCCTAGGTGGTGGTGGCATACGGCGAGGAGGACTTCTCCTCCTCGGTGAAGGTCTACGCCGAGGGCTAGGTCTTCTCCTAGGGCTATAAGACCTGAAAATTCACAAATGTTCATTACTGCCATCTTTCAACATCAATAAAAAAGAAAAAAAGGTTACAACATATGTTATGTTAAATGCACTAATAGGTATTCCATATAAAGAAAAGGAAAATTTGTAAAATATATGTACAATTTTGAACATGCAACCAACGCCATGGTAATTACCTAGATCTTGATCGATGACGCCTACGTGTTCTAGGATGGGAAGGGGAATGAGACTTGGATTTTGATTTGGACCGCGAGCGTGATCTGTGACGATGTCTCTCTTTCTCTTTTAGCTTTCGTGAGTTTGGCTCAGGTGAGGTTTCCTTCGTATCTGCCACAAGATCTGGTTTGGAAGCTTTCACTATGTCACTGGAGAAAAGAAGCAGATTGATTATTTATACACTCAAATGTTGCATTGCCACATTTTTGGAAATGTAACAAAGAAAAATTGCATTAGTGCACTTGGCAGTTATCTAGGCCTAAGAAGGGTCATATTTTGCAGGTTTACAACTCGCCCAATGTAATAGGCTGGTTTAAGCATGATGAAAAAAAAATTAAAAAACGGTTAAAAAGGCTAGTGGGGGGAGCCTAAGCTGTGTCCCCCCAATGACATTTTCAGTTTTACCTGTAAAATCCTCTTCTAGCAATACATCACAGGACACAGGGTACTTCATATTAACTTGCGTTATTCCAAGTTTGGTCTGGGAGCCCACGATATGCGATAATGGTGCTCGACCAATAAATATGCTTGAAAGTTATATACAATACAATGGTGGGTGCCAAAACAGGGAATCTAATTCGGCTTTACTACCAAATTGTGTTTTTATTTGAATGTCAAAAAGTAAAAACAGCTTGCTCTTTGGTTAGTTCTCCAAGATGTTTGGAATAACCTACTTGCCGAGTGCTTTCAAAAACTGTGTGCAAATCCAGAAGAATTGATGCTGGTTTGAAACTAAAGGGTGGTCACGCCAAAATTTTTATTTGATTCAAGATTTTTCTTCTGTTCATTCACTTAACATTTTGTAAATTGATAACAAAACAATTAAACACTTTCTGACCCGCCACTGTAAATGTACTGCAGCCGGGCAGCACAATCACGTTCTTGTACATCATTCTGCCTGCTCCGGGTTAGGAGCACACAACCCCTCATGTGACAAAGTGGGTTACAGTTACCAGTAATTGGTAACCGGGTATCATGTGATTGGGCAGTGATTGTTCATAGTGATCACATGATAATGTAAACAACCTGTCATGAATGGCTTTCATGAACAGCTTGCTTACTGTTGTGACCTATAATTGGCCCACAACAACAACATGGCACCTGGATACCTGTAGCCAATCACAGATCACAACCAAATGCAAGCTATTCACTGTAAAAGCAATACATACTCTGACAGGATGTAAAAAAAAAATAGGTTTAAAAATTGCATAAAAAAAATACCTGATCACTGCCACATCAGTCATATGATGCTGCTGTACTGCACTGATGACCATATGTAAAAAAAAATAAAAAATAATAAAGTGAAAACATTTCTTATTTAATTTCTTCATTTTCCAAAAAATTAAAAAAAAAAAAAAAAAATTACAACTTTAAAAAACTTGCCATGCCTCTTACTAAATATCTCAGACCTACTTTCTAAAAAAGGGATCATTTATGGGGAATTTGTACTGTCCTGACAATTAAGGGCCTCAAGAAATGATAGACCCTCAGTACAGCCAGATTGATCAGTTTTCAAATAGAGCTCTCTATATAGTTTGAGAGAATAGACGCTATAGCTTTCACAAATATTTATTGGGATTTTTTTTTTTTACCAAAAGAGACATGTAGCACAATACATTTCAGCCTATATTTAAGAATATTTTTTATTTTATTTTTTTATTGAAATTTATAAACAGAAAGCAGAAAAGGACTTTCACTTTATAGAATAAAATAAATCCAGTAGTGAAAACCATCCAAAAAAAAGCTCTATTTGTGTGAAAAAAATTATATCAATTTGATATACAGTATTGCATGACTAATTGCCATTTAACCCCTTCCATACAGGGCATTTTCACCCCCTTCCTGCCCAGACCAATTTTTAGTTTTCAGCGCTGTTGCACTTTGACAATTGCGCGGTCATGCAACACTGTACCCAAATTAAATCATTATGTTTTTTCCCCCCACACAAATAGAGCTTTCTTTTAGTGGTATTTGTTCATCTCTGCGTTTTTGTTTTTTTTGCGCTATAAACAAAAGAGCAGCGACAATTAAAAAAAAAAATATTTTTTACTTTTTTATTTAATACATATCACAATTTTTTTTACTTTTTTTTCTCCTCAGTTTAGACCGATACGTATTTTTGGTAAAAAAAAAAAAGCAATAATCGTATATTGATTGGTTTGCGCAAAAGTTATAGCGTCTACAAAATAGGTGATAGATTTATGGCATTTTTTTTTTTTTACTAGTAATAACGGCGATCTGCGTTTTTTTTTTGTGACCGTGACATATCGGACACTTTTGACACGTTTTTGGGACCATTCACATTTACACAGCGATTAGTGCTATAAAACTTGCACTGATTACTGTGTAAATGTGACTGGCAGGGAAGGGGCTAACACTAGGGGGCGCTGAAGGGGTTAAAATGTTTCCTAAAGTATGTTCTAACTGTAGGGGAGGGGGACTCACAGGGGGAGGAGACCGATGTGTGTTCCTCTGTACTGGGAGCACACATCAGTCTCCTCACCGCTGACAGGAGGTGGATCTGTGTGTCTACACACACAGATCCACACTCCTGCCGTGATCAGCGGTAATCGCGGGTGCCCGACGGCAATCACGGCCGTCGGGCACGGGATCGCGAGTGGTGCCGTTGGTGCGCGCGCGCCCTAGAAAGCCGGTATTGAAGTGGTTAAAGTAGCAAAGTGCTGAAAAGAAATGCCCTTTTGTATGAAGGAGGTGAAACCTTCCAGAGCTCAAGTGGTTAAAATACATATTTAAAAAAAAAAAAAAAAAACAACATATTTTACAGCATTTCTTCACACCTGCCTAAAACTTTTACACAGTACTGTGTGTATGCCAACACTACGCAGATGAAAAAAATAAAAAGACAAATGGGTAAAGGAAAAAGAAAAGAAAATGTGAGAATATATGTGTTACAAAAAAATAAAAAAAATAAAAAAGAAGAAGAATATATGTATTACGCTTTCTAAATAAAAGTTCATATAGGTAGTTAACTAGTGTAACTGGAGGGAGAGCTGATTCCACCATTCCAGAGCAGACCTTTACAATCCAGAACTTGAAGCATATAGAAAAGTTTGCAGCCTGTATAAGAACTTCAATAACTCATCGGTATATGGTGACTAGGATAGTGGGCAGATGAAATGTGTGTCTACCTGAGGGCCCCGTTACCATCCAGGAATTAAAGGTGGGTGCTGTGAAGCAGGTAAAAATAACAGGTCTAGTCTATGTCCTGCAAAGCTTCAAATGCAGCAGCAGTACATTGATTAACTTATGAGTTCACTGGATCCTTACATAAAAGTTATGTACAGTCCTAGTTGGAACAGGAACTTTAATAAATGGACATGGCGAATGGTGGCCAAAATCTGCAGCCTGTGACAGACAGTGCCCAACTACAATATTTTGTCTAGACTTCGATCAGACAGATCCTAGACAGTCCAAGCAATGGATACCAAGATACTTGGCTAATCATATGATCTCACCCACTTGAGCTTTATGTGTCCATAGGTCAAATCCAGTAATGCTCCCATGCAGAGTTCAGGCTGCTATGTCAGATCACCTGTATAACAGCTGCTAGTAAATATACTGCCGATGCAGGCTAGCCTGCCCTCTAGTCTGACGCAGGTGGGGTCGAAGGCCTGAAGGGGCTTACCCCCGACATCCTGAGATGTCAGGGGTCATCCAATGATTTCTGGCCTGAACCTGCTGATCGGTTGTGGTGAATGGCATACTGTTCTCTGCCTGTGCCTGTGATGTCATCTCCACTCATGGGACCCTTTTTGGTTACAGCAGCAACCTGCCTTTAGCCGTACACGCACCCAAAATGGAGAATCAATAGATCACGGTTACTTTACAAAACACAGCGTTCGCTCACGCACGATTCCTGCCAACAGTTAAAAAAAAATTGTAGTGATTCAAGCACTCTGACAATCAGGTTTTTTTTTTACCCGTGAGTCACACCAGCTGTACCTGTAAATTTAGTGGCCAAGCTGTCAAAACGAAAGGTACACTGGTGAAGAGGCCTACAGGATACTGAGCATGACAGATGAGAGTGCAATCTGATTTAGGCTCACTATAAGTACCTGTAGAGAGCAGCAGCACCATGACAACATGGAAACCCATGGCGCTTTTTTTTTTTTTAGAGTTGTCATGGAGTTCCCCCTCAAGATTTATACCAGACACAGTGCCTGGTGTTGTCGGGGATCGAAGTCGAATCCCCGTTCATTGAAGATGGACGTATGTCGGAATTAAAGTCGCAGGTCAAAGTCTAATCCAAAGTAGTACGACTGTCGTGTCGTACAAGTGTGAGAACCCAGCCTCAAAGAAACAAGAGATTTGTGGGGGTTTTTTTATTAACTAAGGGCACTAGCTAAAACTAAGGCTTAGCTGGGCTGGGAAGTGTTAAAAGAAGTGCGATATACACACACACAAAAAAAATATATACATATACTCTCCTAGATGGATGCAGCTGTCCTCTGCTGGCTCTAAAAATTGAGAACTTGAGATTACATGGCCAATAATCGCCAAGTTATTGGTCTTTAGTGAGCGGTGACCGTCATCAGCTCTCTGCTCTGCCCCTCCAGAGCTCACTGGAGTGCAGGGCTTTAGACGGGAGTGGAAGGCCAAGCCTCTCCGCAGCATGCTGAGCCAGCTGCCACACAAGCATCTAGGCAGATCCCAACATTGTTAGGATTTGCTCTCTGATGCCAGTCAACTGGATTTTTTGCACATTTTTAGCTGAATCTGGGTCACAGGAGTGCTGGTGCTTGGCCATACTTCAACCACTCCCTGTCAGCCGTATGCAGACTGATGGGACAGAAATAGGTTCAGTTATCCGGACTGGGCATCATATGATGTCCAGCATGATAACAACCTAGTGTGCGCCCTCAGGGGGCATGCATCGATCGGTTTTGTGCGTCAGTCTGACACACTACATCTCCGATCTCTAATGTAGGCTCTTTACCACGTGATCAGCTGTGTCCAATCACCGCTGATGACAACGTAAATAGAAAGAGCCGTTTAGGGCAAGTAGAGGAGAGCCGATCGGCTGCTCTCCTGACCGGGCAGGGGGGGAGGTTCTGCGCCGATTATCTCTTACCCCCTGGGGTGTCAACTAGTGTCCCAAGATATTCTTTTTATTAGAATCCTGGTGTCAACCCAACGTTCTGGATTTTTTTTAATTATTTTTTCAATAACAGTAAACAGGAGAAATAAAGAGGGTTAAACTCTCGAATGGGAGCAGAGAAAGCAATAAAAACCTGACAGGTGTTCCAATCCCTCTCCACCCTATCCAAGAAATTGTTTTTCCATTAGTTATACTTTACCAGAAGCAATACAACTAGAAAACATTTGAAATTTATATTGTATATCCATATTACCAGTACCACGATAGTCCAACAATGGCCCCGCCCCCTCTTCTTTGGTTCTCTGGTTTGGGGACTAGAAAACATTGCTCAAAGTTTAACAAGTACCTTGATGATGTTGCCTCTTGTACAGATGGTTCCTTCACTTTTAGAGAGGGCTCAGGTTCTTGAATTTCTGCCTCCTTTTTCTCAAAAACTGGAGCAGGGCTTGGACTTTTAGTTTTGTGTCTTGGTGAATGAGAGTGGCTTCTTTTCCTCTCTCTCCTGCTTGGAGACCTTCTCCGTGGTGAGGATGACCGCGATTTGCGCCTAAAAATAAAAAAGCCAAAAAAGGGTAAATATTGTGAAAAAAATATAATAAAAAAAAAAAATAAGGTAAACAAAGTGGTTGTAAACCCAAGCAAAAGAAAGAAAGAAATGAAAAAAGAAAAACACACTGCAAGACAAATGATGAGCAAGTATGCATAGAACTGCAATTGGCCGGAGCCACAATGACGCCACTCCCACGTATGCTCGCATGAGCTGCAGGTAACAACACACTCACTGAAGCAACAGCACGTACGTGCCATTGCCTCAGTTTTCTTTAGTGCGCATGTGCCCATCGGCACATGCAGGGGACAGGGGATATCTCATAAACCATTTAAAGTTTAGGAGATATCCAGGGTAGCTACAGGTAAGCCTTATTATAGGCTTACTTGTAGCAAAAAGTGTGTAAGGGTTTACAACCACTAACTAGCAAGCCATCTGCAGCAGATATTAAATCTACAAATCCTAGGAGTTAGGTGAATGGGTGCTGGAGAGGGGGTGTAAAATAAAAATTCTTTAAAATTGAAAGAAAAAGCACTACGTATAGAGTTTACTGCTAGACTTGCACAGTGGTTTTTGGAATTTTTTTTTTTTTTACAAAAAGCTTTATTAGAATATAAAACGTCACACACTGGGTAGTTAAAAAATAAATATATACTCCTACCTTCTTGGAGTTCTAGATCGATCCCTTTTGTCTCTATCATCTTTGTCTCTTCTGTCTTTGTCATCATCTTGCTTCTTTAGAGATGCAAGCTTCTCTTGCTCAATCTAAAAGAAAAAGTTTTGACTTCAATAGGCACTGCTGAAAATATAGATTTTTTTTGTACTTTTGAAGCCTCTTTCTATGGGTCTCCATGACAGCAAACACAGCTAGAGTATTCTTAGCCGCAAAACTAAAAAAAATGTTTTCTATATATCTCTGTGCCCAATTTCTACAAACAAAAAAAAATAAAAAATCAATTGGGCTTGGCTTACAGTGCTACTTTGCCACACAACTTTGAAGCAACTTCAGGGAATACATGTGTAATCTTCCTGTAATGTTGAAGCCAAATCACAATAATTAAGAATCTGATTCGGAGGCAACTTCCATTAAAGTGTATGGGCACAAGTCGGATAGAAGTCGCCCTGAAGTACAGGAACCTTTTCGGGGAGACTCCAGTAGTGCCAAGACAGCTCTCGTTGACCAAAATGGGATTTCACGTCACGCGACTTGGGGTCTTACAAGTCGGATCCCAAGTCGTGGCAGTGTGAACCGAGCTGAATGCTGGCCATACACTATACGAACAAAAATCGGCCCGAAATTCGTCATTTAGACAGTTTGTTTTTTGGACAGTTAATTAGCACAAATCTGTAATCGGTTGGGACGTTTTTGACCCACAACAAAGTACAAGTTTGGAAATTTTCTGCTGAACGAACGATAAATTGAAGGGTTAATGTGCTTCCTGTCCAAACTGTTTGCACTAGGTATATGTGAAAAAAAAATATGTATTCATATGTGTCCACTGTACGATTTGTTATTACATGATGGCGCCATCGTTTACTCATGGCCGAATGTTCTTTATTCAAAAATGGGTTGAAACGATTTTTTGTATAGTGTATGGCCAGCATAAGGTTATAGACACTGTAGACAGATTGTCTGTCAGTATGTGAACAAATGAAACCAATGTATCCCAAGGGTGGCTGATGCTACAGCTGTAAAAACCCATGCAACAATCTCCTTCAAGAATTCTAGCACTTTCCTAGATGCCGCTCACCCGCTGGGTAGTACCAGGAGTTCTCAATATATCTACTAATGTGAACAATGAAGTATACAGGATCACTTCCATGTCTCAAACTGAGGCAGAGGCAATCTCGCTAAATTTTTCAGCAACCTTATGGATAAATTTGCTTTGCTTCTAGGAACAGATCAGACACAGACCGTCGAGAGCTGCTGTGTCAACAGCTCTGTGTATACATTTGTCTCAGTTCACATTAGCTTCCAACTAACTTGCAATCTACATTATTAACCACTTAATCACCGCCCTATAGCCGAAATACGGCTATAGGGCGGTTCCTGTACTCTAACAGGACGTCCATGGACGTCCTCCGTTAGAGTCAGGTGTGCGCGCCCAACCGGGCGCGCACACGCGATCACCGGTGCTCACCGGGTCCACGGGACCCGCAGCACCGATGATCGCGGTAAGGAGCCAATGGCGGCGGCTCCTTACCACGTGATCGCGCCGTCCAATGACGGCGCGACCACGTGTGTAAACAAATCTGACGTGCGTCAGATCCGCGCGCCCGAGCGGGCGCGCACACGCGGTCACGGCGCTCGGCGGGTCCACGGGACCCGCAGCGTCAGTGATCTCGGTAAGGAGCCAATGGTGGCGGCTCCTTACCACGTGATCGCGCCGTCCAATGACGGCGTGATCACATGTAAACAAACCGCGTCACTTGCTGACGCCGGTTCTTCCCTCCTCTCGCTGTACCGATCGGTACAGCGTGAGAGGAGAGCGCGGATGGCTGCAGCAGTGTGGGATGGATCTGTGACTATTGCAGTCACAGATCCATCCATCCCTGCTCAGCCATCCCTGCATTAACTCCTTCCTTCCCTGCGCAAAACTCTGCATACCTCCCCCAATACTCTGCATACCCCCCCCAATACTCTGCATAACCCCCCCCCAATACTCTGCATAACCCCCCCCAATACTCTGCATAACCCCCCCCAATACTCTGCATAACCCCCCCCAATACTCTGCATAACCCCCCCCAATACTCTGCATAACCCCCCCCAATACTCTGCATAACCCCCCCTCAATACTCTGCATACCCCCAATACTCCTCAATACTCTGCATACCCCCAATACTCCTCAATACTCTGCATACCCCCAATACTCCTCAATACTCTGCATACCCCCAATACTCCGCAATACCCCGCAATACTCCGCAGTACCCCGCAATACTCCGCAATACCCGCATACCCGCAATACTCCGCAGTACCCCGCAATACTCCGCAATACTCCGCAGTACTCCGCAGTACCCCGCAATACTCCGCAGTACCCCGCAATACTCCGCAGTACCCCGCAATACTCCGCAGTACCCCGCAATACTCCGCAGTACCCCGCAATACTCCGCAGTACCCCGCAATACTCCGCAGTACCCCGCAATACTCCGCAGTACCCCGCAATACTCCGCAGTACCCCGCAATACCCCGCAATACTCCCCGCAATACTCCCCCGCGCAATACTCCCCCGCGCAATACTCCCCCGCGCAATACTCCCCCGCGCAATACTCCCCCGCGCAATACTCCCCCGCGCAATACTCCCCCGCGCAATACTCCCCCGCGCAATACTCCCCCGCGCAATACTCCCCCGCGCAATACTCCCCCGCGCAATACTCCCCCGCGCAATACTCCCCCGCGCAATACTCTGCAATCGTTTTTTTTTTAGGCTTCCCAGCCTAGAGGGGAGATGTGGGGTCTTGTTGACCCCATATCTCACTGTAAAGAGGACCTGTCATGCTATATTCCTATTACAAGGGATGTTTACATTCCTTGTAATAGGAATAAAAGTAACCAAAACATTTATTTTTGGGGAAAAAGGTGTCAAACTAAAATAAAGTAAAATGAACAATAAAAAAATAAAAAATAAATTACAGCGCCCCTGTACCCGTGTGCTCGTATACAGACGCGACCGCACACGTAAGTCCCGCCCACATATGAAAACGGTGTTCAAACCACACATGTGAGGTATCGCTGCGAACGTTAGAGCGAGAGCAATAATTTTGGCCCTAGACCTCCTCTCCAACTAAAAAGATGTAACCAGGAAAAACATTTAAAGCGTCGCCTATGGGGATTTTTAAGTCGCGTAGTTTGGCGCCATTCCACAAGCGTGTGCAATATTGAAGGGTGACATGTTGGGTATCTATTTACTCGGCGTAACTTCATCTTTCATATTATGCAAAAACATTGGGCTAACTTTACTGTTTTTTTTTTTTTTAAGCACAAAACTGTTTTGTTTCCAAAAAAAAAACGCGTTCGAAAAATTGCTGTGCAAATACAATGCGAGATAAAAAGTTGTAACGGCCGCCATTGTATTCTCTAGGGTCTTTGCTAAAAAAGCATATATAATGTTTTGGGGTTCTATGTAATTTTCTAGCAAATAAATGATGATTTTTCCATGTAGGAGAGAAATGTCAGAATTGGTCTGGGTGTTCCAGAACGCCTGATGGCGTTCCCTGCATGTTGGGCCTCTGTATGTGGCCACGCTGTGTAAAAGTCTCACACATGGGGTATCGCCATACTCGGGAGGAATAGCAGAATGTGTTTTGGGGTGTAATTTGTGGTATGCATATGCTGTGTGTGAGAAATAACCTAATAATATGAACATTTTGTGGAAAAAAAATTAAAATAAAAAAATCTTGATTTTGCAAAGAATTGTGGGGAAAAAATGACAACTTCAAAAAACTCACGATGCCTCTTTCTGAATACCTTGGAATGTCTTCTTTCCAAAAAGGGGTCATTTGGGGGGTATTTGTACTTTTCTGGCATGTTAGGGTCTCAAGAAATGAGAGAGGCTGTCAGTACATCAGATGTGATCAAATTGATCAATTTTCAGTAATTGGTACCATAGCTTGTAGACCCCATAACTTTCACCCAGACTAAATATTATCCAATTTTTTTTTTTTTGTTACCAAAGATATGTAGCAGTATACATTTTAGGCCAAATTTATGAAGAAAAATTACTTTTTTTGCAAAATTTTATAATAGAAATGAAGAAAAATTCATTTTTTTACAAAATTTACGTTCTTTTTTCATTTATAGCGAAAAAAATAAAAACCGCAGAGGTGATCAAATACCACCAAAAGAAAGCTCTATTTGTGGGAAAAAAAGGACAAAAAATGTCATTTGGTTAGAGTGTTGTATGACTGAGTTATTGTCATTCAAACTGTGAGAGCACCGAAAGCTGAAAATTGGTCTGGTTATTAAGGGGGTTTAAGTGCCCAGTGGTCAAGTGGTTAATTTGATCAGATTTTTCACTTGTTATTTATACCTAGTATTAAAAAAGGTATTGTGTTCAGCAGCTGAATTTTTGGTCCAAGCGCATTTTTGTATTAAAAAATAAATTGTTATGGTAACATGTAGCAACAGAGCATTTCTCATACATGTGGATTTTAGTTGTTGCCGCTATGGTCCAGTGACACAAGTATGAAAAGTGACAGTTCAATGGAAAAAGGCATGTCTGACATCCCCATAAATAAGGATGCTAGCTATACCTCTCAACCCTGATAAAAAAAGATACAAAAAAAAAACCTCTCACCTGTCTCTGCTTGATTTCTTCCTTCTTCAGTTCAAGGAATGCTGTAGGAATGCCAGCAATATTTTCCTGGGCACTCAGTAGTAGTGGCCATAGCTCTCCCATAAATTCCCGGGCGTTTTTTCCATTTAGAAAGCCAGTCAGGTTAATTTGCATCATTTTAGAGTCTGGGTTCTGAAAAAGAGACAACAGGAAGATTTACAGGTGAGTACTGAAAACTATTTCAGAATTATACATTTTTTTGCTCTAAAAAAATGTACATTTAGGGAAAACTACATTCTAGTAGGTCTTTGTGGCATACATTCTGCCAAATTACTGCGTATTAATAATGGCCTGTTAACCCTTTGTGGATCTCGTCAAATGAAATACCTGCATATCTGACTTTCCAACGTCTATTCTGTATACTTGATAAGCAACAGTATTACATAACAATTAAACAAATTATTAACTCAGACTACAGAAGACTTCTATGTAGCGCTAACTAAGCTGGTGGGTTAACATAAAAGGTGGTATAGTCCACAAAGGCTTAAAAGATCACTGGGCAGTTTGAAATATTATGTACATAGTCAAGCGGTATAGATCCTTGTGACAAGCTTAGCGCAACAGCACAAAGTACAGATTCCAGCAGTCTTCAGCCTCTTCTTGGAACCTTGGGGGAGGTTTGGGGGTATCTCCCAGTTCCCCTGGAGAGAAAGGTGTTCGCTTGGCTTGCTTCCGACTGCCTACAGCAACTCAACCACCTTGAGTTTAATGTTATATCATTTATCTAAATTGCAAAAAATGAACAAGCAATAATGAGTACACAGCCACAAATATAAAGATATCAAATATCGACTCTTTACTCATGCTTCAAATTATCACTATAAAAGCTAAATGGTTTTATCTGGTTGACTTGCAAGCATCCAACTGATCTCTGGACCAACTTGTTTGTTAACAGTGGAGTGTTTAAAATGAATCTGTGCCCAGATTAGGCCATTCTAAAATATTTAAATATTCTTAACAAGCCGTAAAAGGACTTTAAATCAAACACTTACCCTGTTTCCCCAAAAATAAGCCCTACCCTGAAAATAAGACCTAGCGTTATTTTCCAGGAGAGCTGCAATATAAGCCCTACCTCAAAAATAATCCCTAGCTAAAAATGCTGGTAAAATCCTATAATACACTCTATTACAGTAATATATAATGTACACTCTATTACAGTAATATATAATGTACAATGTGTGTGTTTCTGTAATATAAATGCGAGGAAGAGAGCGCTGACGGGTAACAGAAGCGCAAAGCGGCACTATAACAAATGTATTTGGCACAATTACAGAAACGCACACATTGTACATTATATACTACTGTAATAGAGTGGGTTATTGGATTTTACAAGCAAGCTCAGTTCACACTGGAGATTCCCAACAGGCAGGGAGGAAGAGAGAAGACCGCACATTACATGGTAAGACCTACCCCGAAAATAAGCCCTACTGTGTCTTTTGTTGGCATAATTAATATAAGACCCAGGCTTATTTTCGGGGAAACACGGTATTTACCTTTGTATCAATAAGCATTAGGGAGAAACTTTCAACGTTCACTGAAACCTTCGATTTTTTTTTCTATAAGGCCCCTTTCACATGGACGGACCGACCGTTCAGGTCCCCCTGTCAGTTTTGACGGCAGACCTGAACGGCGGCTCCATGCATCTCTATGGAGCGCCGGATGTCAGCGGAGACATGTCCGCTGACATCCAACCCGATCCGATAAAAACAGACATATGGCGATACATCCCCATCCGTCCATGGCGGATCAGATCGCTTCATAGGAGACAGCAGCGCCCGACAAGCCCCTCCCCACTCAGCGAGTAGACAGAGCTTGTCATCCATCGGCTCAGCGGGAGATCTGTCCCCTCTGAGCTGGCGGACTCCGTAGCGACAGAGTTTGCCTAGTGTGAAAGGAGCCTTACAACAGAACTTTTGCAGCCCGCCTCAAATGTAAACAACCAGCAGGCGGTTCTAAACTGTTGAGACCCATTTAAAGCCGGGTCAAGACTCCTCATTATGATCTTTGATAAAGATCAACTTTCATATTAAAAAGCAGCTACAGAGGTCAGGGCTTATATTAAAAAGGGCTTTCTACAGGTTTATAAGCATATGTAAATAGTTTTATGTCCATAGTCTGGGCACAGGTGCATGTTAAAGAAACAACATCCCATATTAGAGGAACACACAGAGCAGGACTGGTCATTCAAAAAAGCACTTAGAATGGATACTGAGGGAACCTGATGTTTAAAAGGGACTATAGATTACAATGTTGAACTCTTAATAGTTTGTGTAAACTAAATGAATCAAAGCATATTTTTGTTTAAACAAAATTGTATGCAAAAACATGATATAGCCTTTACTAAATTATAAAGTTTATCATAGTTTAATTTAAACATTTGGGTGTAAATGTTATCATGCTTAAGGCAATGGAAGGTCTGTAACCAGCTGAAGGCAATATGAATTTTTTCCCCACTAGTTATACCATTATGCTAAACGATGTCTTTTTAAATGTAAACGAATTTTAATTATGCATTTTTTTTTACTGTGCTTTTTTGTTTTGTTTTTGCTCATCCACCGTAACACCACTCACCTCCAGAGCAAACACTGCATCATCAAGAGTTGGGTCAGAGCGACATTGGACACTCACTCTGCTGTGCCCTAAATAGGTGATGGTGCTATACTTCACACGCAAGGAATAACTTCCATTTTGGTTCAGGCCTTTTAAATCATAAATCACATCATCATTAGAAAACTGCCATCTAACCCATCATGTCACACAGCAAAACATTAACTTCTTCCTGACTTGCAGTCTGAATACCATGTACCTGCAGCTAAACTTATTCCACCAACACTGGCAATAAGGTCACACAATGTACATGCTAAGTCAAACGCATTGCAACTCACATAATAAAATAATACCCTAAACCTTCAATGAGGAATACCTTCACTTCCAGCTGGTTGAAAATAAAGTCAATGACCACATCGTCTTCAAACCCAAGAATTTCTGTTACACGCTTTGTTATCCAAGGCTTGATTACTTCCAGGTTTACTTTGCTCATTTCCACCTGAAAAAGATAAAAAATAATTTTTATAAAAATGTAAAAAAAAGCATAAAGATATAATCAGACCTAATTACGCTTGCTAATGGGGACTTCAGCAGAAAACATGCCAACAGCAGTCAGCTCCCATCAGCCTGTCACTGCTATGGACAGGCCTTCATGCAGCTTTTTGCATACACCAGACAGTTTTGCTGCTGGAATCCACTGAAGACCCTATTTGCAAGTGTGAACAAGACTTTATTCCCAATCTGGAGACACGAGACCCTTCTGATATTAAAGTAATGGTAAAGTCTTGTTTAAAAAAATAAAATAAAAATGTTATGTTATATTTACTGCCTATATGCAGTAGTTTTGCACAGGGAAGCCTGGATCCTCCTCTTCTTGGGTCTCCATGTATGTGCAGAGTCCTGATGTCTGTGTCTATGGCACAGCAGGACGCCGGAGCGTGCCCAAAAGGAGAGCACTTCTCCGACAGTCACTCGATGCGGGGAGGAACCAGGAGCGCCGCAGAGGGACCCCAGAAGAGGTGAATTGGTGCAAAACCAACTGTACAGAGGAGGCAAGTATAACATGTTTGTTATTTTAAAAGTAAAACAAATAAAAGGAACCTTTAGCGTCCCTTCAGGATTAGAAACCTTCTGCCCTTACAACTCCTTTAAAAAAACAATCCCCAACCAATTCCCATCGCAAAAGTTTTATTGCCAGTTTACAAGAATTGTGTGAAGTGGATTAACGTCAACATAAGTATTTGTATGTTACAAGGTTAAAGGGGTTGTAAAAAGGTAAAAAAAAATCCCCCTAAATAGCTTCCTTTACCTTGGTACAGTCCTCCACTTACCTCATCCTTCCATTTTGCTTTTAAAATGTCCTTATTTCTTCTGAGAAATCCTCACTTCCTGTTCTTCTGTCTAACTCCACACAGTAATGCAAGGCTTTTGTCCTGGTGTGGAGTGTCGTGCTCGCCCCCTCCCTTGGACTACAGGAGAGTCACGAAGCTCTCTATGTTGCAGATAGAGAAAGGAGCTGTGTGTTAGTGGGCGTCATGACTCTCCTGTAGTCCAAGGGAGGGGGAGAGCACGACAGTCCACACCAGGGCAAAAGCCTCGCATTACGGTGTGTAGTTACAGACAGAAGAACAGGTAGTGAGGATTTCTCAGAAGAAATAAGGACATTTAAAAGCAGAATGGAACAATGAGGTAAGTGAAGGAGGACTGCACCAAGGTAAAGGAAGCTATTTAGGTAAAAAATAAATAAAAAAATTGTACCTTTACAACCCCTTTAAGTGCATGTATGAAGCATGTTGTCGTGTGCATGTTGTCTTGGGGATAGCAAAGCAAGTTATAAGAATTATATGTAAACTGTTGCATATGTTCTGTAATCAGATCCAAAACTCCAGCACGAGTATTGCATAAACAAAAAGGTCTAAACGTTTCCTTAATGGTACAATTTAAATTTTGGTGATGTTCTCCATTTATCACCAGTAATACCCTGCCTGTTAAAGATAAGCTTTTGGGTATAATGCCGCGTACACACGGTCGTTTTTTGCGATGGAAAAAAACGACGTTTTTTAAAACGTCATTTAAATTGATCGTGTGTGGGCAAAACTTAGTTTTTTGTCTTAAAAAAACGACCAAAAAAAAATTACAACATGCTTGAATTTTTTGTGTCGTTTTTCAAAACGTCGTTTTTTGTTTCACAAAAAGTCACCGTGTGTAGCAAAAACGTCGTTCAAAACGACATTTTTCAACCCGCGCATGCCCAGAAGCTAGTTATGAAGCGAGCTTCAATGGAAAAGAGTGGTGAACGTAACCTTGCTTTTTGTGAAAAAACGATGGTGTGTATGCAAAATTGTCTTTGAAAAGTGACGTTTCAAAAACGTTGTTTTTTTTACTTCACAGAAAACGTCGTTTTTTTTCATCGCAAAAAACGACCGTGTGTACGCGGCATTACATTTCAATATTAATCAAACAGTACCTTCTTTTCCAAGCATTCTGCAAACTTTAACTGCTTCAAAAGCTTCTTCTGTTTGTTGCTAAAGCGATTATCCTGCTCTGCACTTGTGCCCTGCAAAGCATTATAAAAACAATAAAAAAAAAACAAAAAACAAGATGAATAAACAAAACAATTTAGGGGGGATTAAAGAACATTTTTAAGTACATATTAGGTGATAAACAGGAGGAACTACTCAAACATCCAAATAACATATGTATATTTGCTTCTATATCACAGATTAACTTAAAGCGGAGTTCCACCCAAAATTGGAACTTCCGCTTAATCCACTCCTCACCCCCTTACATGCCACATTTGGGAAGGGGACTGGGGGCTTCAGGAGGAGTGGGACTTCCTGTCCCACTTCCTCCTTCCGCCGAGGGGCTGCTAAGGCGAATAGTCCAATCGCCTTTCTGCAGCCCCTCCCTGTAGGCGATCGCCTGGGACACGTGACAGGTCACAGTCAATCGCCTGTCCAATTGGATGGCTCCGCGCCGCTAACGCATGCACAGTGGGTGCCCGGCCGTGAAGCCGAAAGCTGTCACGGCTGGGTGCCCACACTTGGAATGAAGACGCCGGCCGGAGAGGGGGGGGGGGGGTCAACGGAGCCCCGGCTGGCACGTGGAGCAGGTAAGTATTTTTATTAAAAGCCAGCAGCTACACTTTATGTAGCTGCTGACTTTTAATAAAACATAAAAAATTACCGGAAGACCCCTTTAATGCCAGCACTTGGCACTTTAGAGAACAGTGAACCCACAAGTTACTGACATCTGAAAAGCCTAACAATCAAAGTTACAGGGTCTTGGATTGTGAAACTCACAAAAGCAAAAGGAAGAACATAAATTCTATCCAGAATGTTCTTGATGCAATGTGTGCTGTCGCAGACCATGTTTTTGTGGCCTGCTGATCAGCCACTCAAGTCTGAGCACTGTCAAAGGTCAAGTTTTCCCTCATACCTGGAATTGCTGCTCCATTAATGCACGCTCCGGCAGGGCAGGGAGGAGGCATAAAAGCATGGCTTTATAACTGCCTGGAGGGCTGGATTATCTGCAGACGCTGTCACTTTGACTTGATTGGGCAAAGTGACAGTGTCCCTTTAAAGCGAACCTTCACCCACTTTCTACCATATAACTCCTACCGCCCTCTTTTTACACAATCTTTCATTTATTTATTAAACCTCACTACACTTCAGGGAATGAGATCCCACAGCGCCTGCAGCCTTTTTGGATACTCATGTCCTGCATCCCAGAAACATACAGCGTATGCATAGCGTCATCTGGAGGCCATCTGTCTTTTCCTGGGTAGGGACAACAGGTTCCCAGTTAATGCAAGAGGGAAGATATTGGCGTGGGACTGGGTGAGCAGCAGAATGTTTTTAGCTACTTTATAAACACATCAAAACATACACCGGAAAATAAGTTACTTCAAAACAATGCTGGATTTGCTAGGCAAGTGAGTGTGTTTATAAAAGACAATCCATCAAAAAAATAGTAAGATTGGATAACACAGGGGTGTCCAACCAGTGGCCCGGGGGCCACATGTGGCCCGCGGAGCCCTCTGATGTGGCCCGCAACCTCCTGCTCTGGAATAAAATAGAATACTGTTATAAAAGGTAAGTTTATTACTAAAATTACAGCGTATAAAATGGGCATATCTGTTCTGCAGTGGTTACTGGGCTGCTTTCAAATTGATCCAATTGCCTGAGAGTTTGTTGTGCTGAGAGCCGAGTGGGCTGCCATCCACCTGCTCCGCTCATTGTGGCCCGCGACCGGTTACCAGGTCGCTTCAGTGGCCCTTGCTCTTCAAAAGGTTGGGCACCCCTGGGATAACAAATAAAAAAGGGAGGTGAAGTTCCCCTTCTGGCCCCTTTCACGCGACTTACTGCGACTTCAAAGTTGCACGATTTTGCGGCTGCAATTTCAGGGAATGCCTGTGTAAAACTTAAAGTCGGACCAAAGTAGTAGGAGGTACGAATGGTACCCCATTGGAAATCATAGGGTACGGCTTGTCATGCGACTTTGAAGTCCCAAATCGAAGGACAAGACGCACAAGTGTGAAAGTGGCCTAAGGCACACTGGATGTTAAAATGTTATTTTTTTATAACGTTATAAAAATGCCAGTAGCTTTGCAATGAGTTTTTTTAATGGATCAAACTGTAAAAAAAAACAAAAAAAAAACGCTGGTGAAACGCATTTTTGAACGTTTATCGGCATTTGATGTTAGAGCGTTTTTACAGCTGAAAAACTCCTCTCAGAAGCCACTAGTTTTGTTTCAGCCAAAAAACAGTTGATGACAGCCTATGGGGTCAATTCACAAAGCTTTATTTTCAGATTGCGAGTGTTATTTTAACGATTTTGCACGTTATTGAAGCTAGTTCAATTCACTAAACGATTTAACGCTTTGAAAAATCATCAAATAACGTTTCCCTACACAGAACCGATATTTTAAGGTGTGGATCCTTATTAAAGAGTCAAATCGTTATTTTAAAGATTCAAAACGTTATTTTAAAGAGTCAAATCGTTAAATATGTACAGAAGTGCAATTCACAAAGATTTTTTTGACAGTTATCAATCGTTAAGCAATCGTTAAATTAACACCTCCCTCAGGGTGGCGTTATGACATTTCCCAGGCGATATTTTGTTGTTAGAGGAAGCTTTTGGCGATTTTTGTAGTGTAGTGTAGTGTTGGGCAAGATAGAACCGTGCTCTATTTGAACTTAAAATTATCCAGAGGCGAAGAAGAACATGTTAGAATGTTGTTCAGATTTATAAACGTGTATTCCGTTCACATACTATTTTGGATGACTTTTCTGAAACCCAGGTGATAGCTAAATTCCGATTATCATCTCCCATGATTTATTCTCTGTATGAGGAAATACACATGGCTTTACAAAAACACACTAGAAGTTTTGCATGCTCAATCTCCATGTGTATTGCTTGTCTCTCTCTCTCTCTCTCTCTCTGTCTGTATCTGCTCTTTTCCACATGCAGCTGTTCTCCTCCCCTTCTGCTCCCAGAATGCATCTCTCCAGCATTATTTAACGATCTTAAGAGTTATTTTAACGTCCCAAATGTTAATAATAACGTCTGAGTAGTTAGCATAACGTTTGGATAAAGAGTCAGTTGAAAACCATAACGACTATGTTAAATAACGATTATAGCTTTCGTGAATACCATGTTTGTTAGCGTTAAATAAGGAGTGCTAATTTAACACCTGAAGAAAACCAATAACGTTTCTCTTTGTGAATTGACCCCTATGTGTGCATGGACACATAGGATAAATGTTGGGGAGTTTATTGACTATAAAAAAAAACACACCTGAAGCCAAAAACAAACAGCTGTAAAAATGTGCCCTTAAAAGGGTAGAAGTAAATGCTCTGTAAATTAGATATCATATCCCATTATTATACATGATTTGTATAGTGCCAACAGTTTGTGGAACACTTGAGAAAATAAGTAGTTAAAAACAAATCTAAGAATAAGGGGTCAGCAGGGACCTGCTTGTGAGAACTTCCAATATCCCACAGAAATCTCAAATGTTGACTGAATATTGCAACTTATTTTAGACAATATATCCACTTAAAAAGTAAACCCCCAGGGACAACTTACACCTACAAGTAAGCCTAGATTAAGGCCTCATTCACACAGACGGACCGTTCAGGTCCGCCTGTCAGTTTTGACGGCGGACTTGAACGGGCGTCGGATGTCAGCGGAGACATGTCCGCTGACACCCGACCTGATCCGATAAAAACAGGCGTATGGGGGGGCACGTCCCCCCCATCCGTCCACGCGGATCGGGTAAGATCTGATGAAAATGGTCATGCTGTCCGCTTTCATCAGATCGCTCCATAGGAGACAGCGGTGCCCGACAAGCCCCTCCCCGCTCAGTGAGCAGAGAGGAGCTTGTCATCCGTCGGCTCAGCGGAGAAGGGGGGGGGGTGGGTTGGTAAAGCAGAGAGGAACAGAACAAGGGTAGGACCAATTGCCCCAACCCCACGGGGAGACAGGATACCTGGAGGAACGGGGTCTAAGTTACACAAAGGAGTGTAGGGATGGAACTTAAGATTTAGGCTTTTTTTTCACTGGCGTTTTTACAGCCACGTTTTTTACAGCCTAAAAACGCCTGTCCATGTTTATTTTAGAAAAAAAAAAAAATTTTTTTTGAGCTTTAAAAACGCTGCGGCCGCGTTTTTAAAGCGTTTGTGCGCGTTTTTTAATGTCTGGCGTTTTTACAGCTCTATTGCTGGAGCTTCAGAACGCACTGGTCCCGCGTTTTTTTTGCAGCTTAGCCATCTACAGCTCAAAAACGTCATGGTGGGCATGATGCCATAGACTAACATGGACAGGCGTTTTTAACCACTTAAGGACCGCCTACTGCACATTTACGTCGGCAGAATGGCGCGGCTGGGCACATCAACGTATATATACGTTGATTTTAGTACCCAGCCGTGGGTCGCGGGCGCGCGCCCGCGACCCGGTCCGAAGCTCCGGGACCGCGGGATTCGTGGACCCGATCGCCGCTGGAGTGCGGCGATCCGTCCCTGGAGCGGAAGAACGGGGAGAGCCGTGTGTACACACGGCTTCCCCGTGCTTCTCTGTGGCCGCAGCATCGATCGCGTCATCCCTGTAATAGGGGGACGCTATCGATGACGTCACACCTACAGCCACACCCCCCTACAGTTGTAAACAAACACACTAGGTCTCACATCCCCTACAGCGCCACCTGTGGTTAACTCCCAAACTGCAGCGGTCATTTCCACAGTAAACAATGCAATTTAAATGCATTTTTTGCTGTGAAAATGACAATTGTCCCAAAAATGTGTCAAAATTGTCCGAAGTGTCCGCCATATTGTCGCAGTCACGAAAAAAAAATCGCTGATCGCCGCTATTAGTAGTAAAAAAAATTTTTTTATAAAAATGCAATAAAACGATCCCTTATTTTGTAAACGCTATAAATTTTGCGAAAACCGACCGATAAACGCTTATTGCGAATTTTTTTACCAAAAATACGTAGAAGAATACGTATCGGCCTAAACTGAGGAAAAAAAATGTTTTTTTATATATTTTTGGGGGATATTTATTATAGCAAAAAGTAAAAAATATTGCATTTTTTTTAAAATTGTCGCTCTATTTTTGTTAATAGCGCAAAAAATAAAAACCGCAGAGGTGATCAAATACCACCAAAAGAAAGCTCTATTTGTGGGAAAAAAAAGGACGCCAATTTTGTTTGGGAGCCACGTCGCACGACCGCGCAATTGTTAGTTAAAACGAAGCAGTGCCGAATCGCAAAAAGGGGCAAGGTCCTTTACCTACATTTTGGTCCGGGTCTTAAGTGGTTAAGCTGCAAAAAACGCTCAGAAAAGTGGCTGTAAAAACGCCAGTGGAAATGAGCCCTTAAAAGGGGTATTAATTGAGCAGACTCTGGGCTGTTGAGGGAGGGAAAGAAGAGTTATGATGAGATAAATATACAAACTGTTTTTATTTTTGTTTGTTTTTTCCTCC
The DNA here is from genome assembly GCA_029574335.1 of Rana kukunoris. Lineage (NCBI taxonomy): Eukaryota > Metazoa > Chordata > Amphibia > Anura > Ranidae > Rana > Rana kukunoris. The sequence continues at coordinate 331,610,198 of CM056050.1, read as the reverse complement.
CTGGAAACGACATTGTGAATTGGAATATTTGTTGATATCCTTGCTATATGATGTGTTGATTTTAAACCAGAGGGAGTGCCTCCCAGGTTTGTGTTATTTTTAAGCAGAAAAAGTCAAACAAAAGATTGAAAGAATGCACATGCGCAGGAGTGACATCAAGCGACTCCGGCCAGTCAGAGAGGCCGAGTTTGCGGGCCCAGAGGAAGAGGGGTGAAGAATGGCCGCTCGCTGCCAGCGTGAAAGACCGACATTGCGGGATTCTACTGCAGGCAAGTGTCACATAATGGGCTACTATGTGATGCATAGTAGCCCATTATGCTTTACCTTTGCAGGGAAAGAGAGGAAGTACCAACTTTACCTTAACCTCTTTAAGTTTCATATATAAAAAGGATTTTTGCGCTTAGTGCAAAATCTTTTTCTTGGAGTCTAGTGTGGGACACAGAATTCAGATACTGTTGTCTACAGGAGTACTGGTCAGCTCAGGATAACCCCTCCTTCCCCCCTGCATGCCTTAGTTTGTAGAAAGTACTGGGTCCCTCAATGGACTCAAGAAACAGATTTTAGAGGGAGCACAAACATTCCTTTTTTCTCTGGTCCATCAAGACACTAATTAACCGCTTGCCGACCAGCTGCTGCAGTTATACTGCAGCAGGTTGGCACAGCTGCACGAATCGGCATAGGTGTACTTCGGGCTTGTACACAGCTTTCTGTGGGCACGCGCACCCTGATTGGCCAGCAGGGTAGCCATACAGTGGGTCGGCGGACTCGCTGTCCTCCCGCAATCGTTACCCGCAGAGACAGAACGGGGATCTGCCAAAGTAAAAAATTGAGATCTCTGTTCTGTCAAGGGATGGCACAGAGATCCTTTCTGCTATACAGGACGACCGATCTGTGTTGTCCCAGGCAGCCCAACCCCCCATACAGTTAGTAAATACACCCAGGGAACACATTTAACCTCTTGATCGCCGTTAACCCCTTTCCTGCCAGTGCCATTAGTACAATGTCGGTGCATATTTTTAGCACTGATCACTGTAATAATGTCAATGGTTCCTAAAAAAAAAGTAGGGGTGCTCTAAATCCGGGTAAATTAAAGATGCACTACTAAGCCGAAAAGTAAAAAAAAAAAAAAATAATAGGATTCTATTTGACTTTTTAATAGCAATTTAAAATTATTTTGAATTTATTGGTGGACATTATTGGCACCTTTATAGCAGGAAAAATGCAGTTTGCATTCTCCGTCTCTTGCATCCCGACCCCCAGCCTCCAACCATCTCTAATAGAGGTCGACCGATATGGGTTTTCCGCTGGCCGATGCCGATATTTGGGCGGCCGATGGCCAATATGTGTTGCTGATTTTTGCGGCCGATATTTCCCCCCCCCCTTCATCTCAAAAAAACCTAGGGTGAATTGGTGGGGAGGAGAGAATTGTTTAGGGTGGAGAGGTGGGGTGCAGCCCGTCAGTGCCACATTAGTGCCCACCAGTGCAACCTCATCAGTACCCACCAGTGGAGCCTATCAGTGTCCATAAAGTTCCACATTTGTGCCCACCAGTGCAGCCTATCAGTGCCACCTCATTGGTGTCTATCAGTGCCCAATGCCACCTCATCAGTGCCCACCAGTACAGCCCAATGTCATTCACTGCCACCTCATCAATGCCCACCAGCGGAGCGCTCTAGGCTCCGTTCCATCTCCTAGCACAAGAAAGCTTCATTCGTCCCCGACGTGCTGCCTACAATCCCCAGAATGCAGAGCGGCCGGTAACAGGCAATCGGCAGCCGCCGACGACGACATCCTCCACTCTGGGGAAAAAAACATCCCCTGACGTGCTGCGCGCCCTGCCTCTGCCTACAAGCCACAGAATGCAGCGCGGGCCAGCAGTTACCGGCAGCGCTGCATTCTGGGGTTTGTAGGCAGAGGACGTATTTTTTTACAGTGGGAGGATGTCGGCAGCGGCGGCTGCCGATTGGTTACCAGCCCGCTGGTTGGCTGCCGACTTCCTACACTAAAAAAAAAGGGGGGGGGGGGGGTGTCAGCAGATAGCAGCGAGCAGGCAGGCGGAAGAATTCTACCCAGCACATCCCTACCTTAGATCCTAGACAATCGGCCTATTTTACCTAATCATCGGCCGATGCTGATATCTTTAAAAGCGCAAACTATCGGCCGATCGATATATCGGTCGACCTCTAATCTCCAATATAGGTCAGGTCCATAAATATTGGGATAGACACAATTCTAATCTTTTTGGCTCTATACACCACCAAAATGGATTTGAAATAAAACAAACAAGATGTGCTTTAACTGCTTTAATCTGAGGGTATTTACAGCCAAATCAGGTAAACGGTGTAGGAATTACAACAGTTTGTATATGTGCCTCCCACTTTTTAAAAGGGACCAAAAGTAATGTGACAGATTAACAATCATAAAACGAAAATGTCACTTTTTAATACTTGGTTGCAAATCCTTTGCTGTCAATTACAGCCTGAAGTCTGGAACGCATAAACATCACCAGACGCTGGGTTTTTATCCCTGGTGATGCTCTGCAAGGCCTGTGCTGCAACCGTCTTCAATTCCTGCTTGTTCTTGGGACATTTTCCCTTCAGTTTGATCTTCAGCAAGTGAAATGCATGGTCAATCGGATTCAGAACAGGCGATTGACTTGGCCATTGCATAACATTCCATTTTTTTCCCTTAAACTCTTTGGTTGCTTTCGCAGTATGCTTTGGGTCATTGTCCATTTGCGCTGTGAAGCTCCGTCTAATGAGTTCTTAAAAACAATTGGCTGAATATGAGCAGATAATATTGCACAAAACACTTCAGAATTCATCCTGCTTTTGTCAGCAGTCACATCAATAAATACAAGAGAACCAGTTCCATTGGCAGCCATACATGCCCACGCCATGACACTACTACCACCACCTTGCCTCACTGATGAGGTGGTATGCTTTGGATCATGAGCAGTCCCTTTCCTTCTCCATACTCTTCTCATCACTCTGGTACAAGTTGATCTTGGTCTCATCTGTCCATAGGATGTTGGACCAGAACTATATAAGCTTTTTTTTAGGGCTGTGCAAATTAACTTTTAATTAAATCGATTAATCTTCAATTTTTTTGATCGATCAAAATCTTTTTGGTCGATTAAAATTCTTTTGATTGGTATTCACCTCCCCACCGACTTCCAGGCCGTTAGGGAGTTCCGTCGGAGATCCGGTAACGTCACGGACACCGGCAGGGCTTGCCGTGTCCATCTGAAGGGCTCCTTTGCTGTGCCTTCATATTTGCATGCCGGCGGGACCTTACTATCTGCCACCTGTAAGGGCTGTTACACTTCCCTCTATCATTTGCCTCTATCAACCTGGGATTCTACATCCATCCACTGGGAGTTGCGATAGTTCCCTTCATGGGACATCTACTAGCCTATGGACTGATGTTAACATCTCCTCATCTGGATCCAGCAATGGTATCGTTGTACACATTTTTATACCAGTATCATACTTAGCTACATGTTTTTATGACTGGTTTTGGTACCGTTTGGTATTACTCTCACCATTTTTACAGTTTATGTAGCTACATCGATTTTATCTCCAGTGCAATATTTATTTGGTTATCTACTTGAAGGCTATAAAAGTTTTAATGCTCTTCCCATCGAGCGCTGCCTTTGTGTGTTTTTTGTATCCTGCTATCCATTTTTCCAGTAGCTGCACTGGGAATCAGCCTGCAAGGAGAGCAGCAACATTTCTTGTGAAAAAAAAGGAGAGCAGCTAAAAGTAGTTGGATCTGTATGTGCGTTATAATTAATCGAAAATTAGTCGATTAATCGATTAAAAAACAAAATGATTAATCGAACACAAAAATTTTGATCAGTAACAGCCCTACTTTTTTTTAGATGTTTAGAGTTTGCCAATCTGGCCTTCCTGTTTTTGAGGCTCACCAATGGTTTACATCTTGTGGTGAAAGTGGTTGTAAACCCTTTACAACCACTTTAATCTACAGGTAGGCCTAGATTAGATGCAATCCAAAATAGCGCAGTAGACATCAGGTGCAAGCGCACTAAGCGTGCCACTACTAACGGCATCATGCGCATAAGTGTTGTCATCGCTTCTCCGGCCTGTCACATCGCCGGAGCAGCGATACCCGGAAGTCACTCCAGGTATCATGGCGGTGTCAGAGCAGGCGAACGAGGGCCGTTGCGGGGTCTTCAATCTCAGGTAAGCAATTCACAATGAGCTAGTATGCAATGCATACTAGCTCATTATGTCTGTCTTGCAGGTTGTCTTATTTTTTTAGAAGACTCCAAGTCTTCTCTTGATTGTCGAGTTTGACACATACACCTACCTCCTGGAGAGTGTTCATCTGGCCAACTGTTGTGAAGGGAGTTTTCTTCACTAGGGAAATTATTCTTCAGTCATCCACCACAGTTTTCTGCGGTCTTCCAGTGTTGCTGAGCTCACCTGTGCGTTCTCTCTTTTTAAGGATGTTTTAAACAGATGATTTGGCCACACCTAATGTTTTTGCCATCTCTCGTATGGGTTTGTTTTGTGTTTTTTTAGCCTAATGATGGCTTGCTTCACTAATAGTGACAGTTCTTTGGATCTCATATTGAGAGTTGACAACAGATTCCAAGTAGCACACTTGAAATTAACTCTGGACCTTTTATCTGCGCCTTGTAAATGGGATAATGAGGGACTAACACACCTGGCCATGGAAGAGCTGAGCAGCCAATTGTCCCATTACTTTGGTCCCTTAAAAAGTGGGAGACACATATACACATATATAATTCCTACACCGTTCACCTGATTTGGATGTAAACACCCTAAAATTAAAGCTAAAAGTCTGCAGTTAAAGTATATCTTGTTCGTTTCAAATCCATTGTGGTGGTGTATAGAGCCATAAAGATTAGAATTGTGTCGATGTCCCAATATTTATGGACCTGTATAATTTTTTTTATAAAAGAAACAGACATTGGTTTATTTTATTTTTTATTTGTTGCACAAAAAGTAAAAACCCCAGCAGTGATCAAATATCAAAAGAAAGCTCTATTTGTGGGAAGAAAACAATAACATTGTTTGGGTACAGTGTAGCATGACAGCGCTGAAAGCTGAAAATTGTCGTGGCAGGGAAATGGAAAAGTGCCTGGTATTGAAGATGTTAAACTTAAAAAAAATATGTTTCCTTTACAAATCCTTTATCTTAATAGCTTCCTTGACTTTAATGCAGTGCTGTTTTTATGTCCTGATTGTTAGTTTTTGCTCTCAAGTTGCTGTAATTCTTTTCCGATCTCCACACTTCCTGGTTGTCCATTTCCTGACAACCACAGTGCTGGGAGCTTTCTCTCTGTGGTCACTAATCAAGGAGGTGTGATTACTGTGTCTAAAACCCCACAGCACCAGTTTCGTTTTCCAAACCATCACTGCCCTGTATTGGCTCTGTACAGCAGAGAAGCAGGAAACATGCAAAAACTAAACTAGAAACTACAGGTACATTATATGATTGATTCTTATCTATTTTTAAAAGGAATCAGTTAACTATTATGTCTCTATACCATGTAAACAGTCATTTCAGCAAAAAATAAAATGTTTTATTTACAATTCCTCCAAACATTTTCATTCGGTGCATCACTAGCAGACATGATACAGGAGACTGTCAGAGACTGCATACACGATACAATAGATCAATTAAACCTCACCAGTGTCGAGATGCAGCCTGCCCATGCCCATCAGATGCAGCAGCCTGCCTGTGTTCCGATTAGAGCTGGATTTGAATTGCCCGGGGCCGTGGTATGTCCCCACCTCCTGTGATCACGTGACACTGATTAAATGTCCCGCCATTGGGTCAGTGTGCCATCACAGGAGGGGGGACATTGTTACTACGGCCCGGACAATTTAGATCCCTGACAAATGGAGATTGCGGCTCTGCAATGAGTGGAGGGTGGGGAAGACAGGGTGACACTATGCAATGGGCAGCACGGCCACGGCACGATCATCACCATTTTTTTCCCCTTTTGCCAACATGCTGAAAAAACTGATTTGGGCTGCCAACATTTTGGCACATCCCTACCAAAAGGTGTCAAAAATGTCAGTTAGGGGTCCGATTTGTCCGCAATGTCGCAGTCCCACTATATATATATATATATTAGGGCTGCGCATCTTCACCGGTCTCACGATTCGATGCGATTACGATTATCAAGGCCACGATTCGATTCGATTTAAGTACTCCAAACAAAAAAACAACACACAATAACACTTCCTGCATGTAGCAAAGTCTAAACACAGCGGACACGCTACAGGAGATGGTCAGAGACTGCGGACACGCTACAGGAGATGGTCAGAGACTGCGGACACGCTACAGGAGATGGTCAGAGACTGCGGACACGCTACAGGAGATGGTCAGAGACTGCGGACACGCTACAGGAGATGGTCAGAGACTGCGGACACGCTACAGGAGATGGTCAGAGACTGCGGACACGCTACAGGAGATGGTCAGAGACTGCGGACACGCTACAGGAGATGGTCAGAGACTGCGGACACGCTACAGGAGATGGTCAGAGACTGCGGACACGCTACAGGAGATGGTCAGAGACTGCGGACACGCTACAGGAGATGGTCAGAGACTGCGGACACGCTACAGGAGATGGTCAGAGACTGCGGACACGCTACAGGAGATGGTCAGAGACTGCGGACACGCTACAGGAGATGGTCAGAGACTGCGGACACGCTACAGGAGATGGTCAGAGACTGCGGACACGCTACAGGAGATGGTCAGAGACTGCGGACACGCTACAGGAGATGGTCAGAGACTGCGGACATTAGGGGTGTTGAATATGATCGTCGAATCGGTGCATCGCGATTCGACGGTCCGTGATGCGGTAACGATGCTGCTGCTTTAAATAATCGATTACTGAGGATGACGTCATCCTCGCGCCGTGCCAGTTCCTGCCTCCGAGTTGAGCCAAAGCAAGCCAAAGTTTTCTCCCGCCTCCCGCTGACGCCTCCCGCCGACGTCAACCCCATGTGTCGCACTCGTGAGGAGACAGGAGAGGACAGCGGAGCGATGTGACACACCTACCTTCCGACTCGTGTTGGAGTCCCGGTCCCCCCAGAGCTCAGCTTAGTGACTGACACAGTGGAGACGTGACCATTACCTGACCAGGACTCGGAGAGAGATCCACTAGGCTGCAGCCGCCGCACCGCACAGACCACAAGTCATCACACACAGGCAGCAGCACTGCAGCAGGAAAGGACTCGGAGGAGACCCGCACAAGCAGTGAGTGAGTGCCAGACTGTCAGTGCCACTGCTCACTCAGCAAAACCAGACCAGTGTGTGTGCCATTGTCGTTGTGTAGGTAGGTCAGTGTCACACAGACAGACACACACATCAGTCACTAAGAAAAAGTAAAATGAGTCTAACTGTACTAAAAAACGTTGTATCTGTCCTGTCCTCACTCCTCAGACTCGGTCCTCAATCCTCATCACAGGCAGCAGCAGGAGAGGAGGACACCCACTCCAGCAGTGAGTACCACACAGTGCCACAGTTGTGATCATCTCACCACCACCAGTGCCACCGACTTGTCTTGTCGTCATCATCAGGCAGGTAACTGTCTGTCACACAGACACACACACTACTACTAGTAAAAGTGCACGGATTGTTTCACTAGTAAACTTGGTTGTCATCTGTCCTGTGTCCTCAGACTCGTCCTCAAAGCAGCAGGAGAGGAGGAGACCCACTCCACCAGCAGCCAGCGAGTGGTTGAGTGCCACTGCTCAACTCAAGTGCTCAGCTCAGTACCACCGACTCGGAGTCATCATCATCATAAATCAGGTAGGTCACTGACTGTCGCACAGATGACACAGTACGAAGAAGTACACTGACTGTACTAAACTGAGATAATATAATCTGTAGGTATCTCTCTGATGCATTGTTGTGTGGACTCGGAGTGAATGAAATGTTAATAAATATATTAATGATGATGGTGATTGATGATTGGCATTATATATTCTGTTTTCCTAACATTAAGTTAATGTTAGGAACACGGAATAATGCCAACAATCATCACCATCATTAATATATTAACATTTCATTCATGAGACACCCCCTTCCGCTGCTCTAGCCTCCTAAATGAAATAATAAAATGTTTTTTTGTTTTTTTTTGGTGCTCATGGTGGTGGTGGTGCTGCTGGTGGTGGTGCTGCTACTGGTGGTGCTGCTACCGGTGGTGCCGCTACTGGTGGTGGTGGTGCCGCTACTGGTGGTGGTGGTGCCGCTACTGGTGGTGGTGGTGCCGCTACTGGTGGTGCTGCTGCTACTGGTGGTGGTGGTGCTATATGATTATGCAGGGAACTTGGTATAATTTGTTTAAATAGCAGATACGAATAAATATATTTCTTCAATTTCTGACTGCTTGAATACATTTTTTGATGAAAAGTTGAAAACCATAGGCACTTAGGTATTAATCTTGATGCATCGCGGAATCGAATCGTGGACTTGATAATCGTAATCGCATCGAATCGTGAGACCGGTGAAGATGCGCAGCCCTAGCGGACATGGTACAGGAGATGGTCTATATTTCTCCTCCATACAGCCCAGTCCCTGCCTGCAGTGACAATGACTTGTCAAAGGCGACAGTACATCAGATTCCACTACATGCCCGTACCCTGTGTCCCCGAATCACAGCACCCCCCTCCTCCTCTGTACTTACATGCTGCTCTGCACAGAGGATGATTAGAGGGAACTTGCAGCCTTGTAGTGAGATGGGCGATCTGCTAGCTCATCATTCCCCCGATCTCCATTCCAGCTCTTCATTGTCAGCCGGGAATTCTCAGCGCTTGTATATATTAGCGCCCGCGCTAATGTGACTGACTGACTGCCCGCCTCTCTCCAGTCTCCGTCGGCCCCGCTCACTGACTAGAACTTCAGATTAGTAGAGGATAGTGCTTGTATATGCCGCGCTAACGTGACTGACTGCACGGCTCGCCTATCTCCTATGTCCACTCGGCTCTTACGTCTCTCCTGGCGTCAGCCCCTCCCGCCTTTCTACTGATCCAATCGTTAGGCAGTGGGCGGGACTGACGCCAGGAGAGACGTAAGAGCCGTGTGGAGATAGGAAAGTCGTGCAGTCAGTCAGCGGCATATACAGACAGTATCCTCTACTAAGCTGAAGTTCTAGTCAGTGGGCGGGGCTGACGCCAGGAGAGAGAGCGGAGTGGACCGTAGGAGAGAGGAGGGCCGGGCAGTCACACGAGCGCTGAAAACAAAAGGTACCATAGAACGGAGCACTCTCCCGGGAGGGGCGGGGACGGGGACGGGGCTAGGCATCGATTATCACGGTCGCATGCATCGGAATCGCATCGGGTACACCCGAATCGCGATGCAGCGATTATATTTGACACCCCTTATATATATATATATATATAGTTCCAACCCAAGCGCCAGGTCGCATTTGCGACTAGAATAAGCGACCTGGCTCTGTGACCCCCCCCCCAGCGAGCGCAGTGTGTGTGTGTGTGTGTGTGTGTATAAATGAAATAGAAACTCCATAAACCTACCCCCTATTATGCAGACACTATATCTTTTGGACAAATTGATATTTATTGGGCGTTTTTTTACCAAAAATACTTAGTCTAATACAAATTGGCCTAAAGTGATGAAAAAATTCTATTTTTTTTTCATGTTTTTATTGATTACGTTTTGTTTTATAGCAGAAAATAAAAAAAATGGTTGGAATATTTTTGTTTATAGCGCCAAAAATAAAAACCAGAGAGGTAATCAAATACCACCAGAAGAAGGCTCCATTTGTGGGGGGGGGGGGGGGGACATCAATTGTCAGCTAAAGTAACGCAGTGTCATTCATTTAAATTCATTATTTAAAAAGCCGAAATACAATTAGTTCTTCTTCAGTGAGCAAATGACTGTCAGTTACCAGCTCCTTGCTTTGCCCCTCAAGCACTCACTGGAGATCTCTCAGAGCCTCAACCAGTCGTGTGAAGTCAGCCAAATACAGAACACAGGCGTATATAACGAAGTGAACTCCTGTTACCTACAGGAAAAGTAGGCATCTCCTTTAAAGTTGAACCAGAATCTTATCAGCACAGCAAAAAATATTCAGCTCATTGAAGGCCAAATAATAGAAAGTACCCTAAAAGACTTTCCACAAAGGTCTGAAAAAAATACTAAATAAGGGGAACCAAAGTGGTCAGTATCCCCTAAAGTCACAGACATTTCCTGTAACTGTCCGAGGATACCTGAAGCAGACTAGTATGTTTTGTTAATTGACAATCTAAGGAAACACTGGTGACGAACTTACACTGCAGCACCTGAAATTGTAAAGCTTTCCCTTTTAGAGGAATAGGTTTTTAGGGGATTGCCAAAGCTTTCAAGTACACACCGAGGAATACCTACAAATAGCAGGTGCAGTGGCAAGGTCTCTGTAGTTGTAGGCCCTGAACAAAGGCTTAAACAACTTCTTGCAATTCTGAAATGACAAACAGGCTAATCCAAGATTCGGGGACTCTGGGTGGTCACTTTAACGGATGGCCGCACCTGGTCTGAGGCCCCAGAAAGGTCAGAAATTGAATATGCAAACAAAAGTGTTACTAAACCCAGTAATTTAAAATAGCTCCTCTGCCCCGCCCCCCCCCCCCAGTGCCCACAGCTTATAAACCTTTTTTACAATAAAGTGGATGTAAACCCTCCATACACCCAGTAAAGTGAACAGCCTCAGATGATACAGAGATGAACCAAATCTCCCTACATAAGTTTTACGTCCATATCTGCTGTCTTCACATTTATATACCATTTAGAAAGTTCAGATCATGTTACGATATTTTCTCTTCCTAGATAACACAGAGTGTGATGTCTGGGCATACAGCCAAGATAGCTAAAATATAAAGACAGACTTTATGGTTGTGGGTTTAGTAACACTAACGTCAAAAGGGTAGGGGAACACGGCATCACCCGACAGAGCTAAGGGGGGGGGGGGGGGTTAAAGCGGTAGACCCTATACCCACAGGGTCAATAGATTACAGATTGCAAACATCAGAGCCGTCATAGTGTACAAAGTAAATATCCCCAAGTGTGAGCCAGGGTCAAGCGCAGGAGCAGGATAGTTACCTCAGTGTATAGACATGGTCTGAATGTGTGGTGGTGTTGCAAGTAAGCTTGAAGCGGAGGTCCACACAAAAAGCAAACCTCCGCTTTTCAGGACCCCCCCCCCCCTTTATCTCACTGAACAATAAAAGAGGATTTCTCAGAGCTGGATCAACTCTTTGTGGCAAGACTCGGCACAGATGAAAGGAAATCTTTTACTCTACATTGCGCTATAAACAAAAATAGAGCGACAATTTTGAAAAAAATGCAATATTTTTTACTTTTTGCTATAATAAATAAATAAATTTTATATATATATATATATATATATATATATATATATATATATATATATATATATATATATATATATATATATATAAATAAATCACAATAAGCGTTTATCGGTTGGTTTTCGCCAGGGCTTTTTTTCTGGGGGAACTTGGGGGAATTCAGTTCCACCACCTTTGGCTCAGACCCTTTGGTGCCCGCTCACCACAATCACTTGTGAACACAGAAGTCTGGTTTCTGTGTTTACAAGTGACTGCTTTGTAACCCCCTGAACTCTGCACACTGTATGTAATGCAATTCTGGTATTTAATGCCCCTTTAAGACCCTTCTACTGTTTGTGAAATCTGAACGGGTCGTGGTTGAGTTCCTGCACCTATTTTCTGAGAAAAAAAGCTCTGGTTTTCGCAAAATTTTATAGCGTTTACAACATAAGGGATAGTTTTATTGCATTTTTATTATTATTTTTTTTTTACTACTAATGGCGGCAATCAGCGGTTTTTTTTCGTGACTGCGACATTATGGCGGACACTTCGGACAATTTTGACACATTTTTGGGACAATTGTAATTTTCACAGCAAAAAAATGCATTTAAATTGCATTGTTTACTGTGAAAATGACAGTTGCAGTTTGGGAATTAACCACAAGGGGGCGCTGTATGGGTTATGTGTTCCCTGTGTGTGTGTTTACAACTGTAGGGGGGGTGGCTGTAGGTGTGACGTCATCGATCGCGTCCCCCCTATAAAAGGGATGACGCGATCAATGCTGCCGCCAGTGAAGCACGGGGAAGCCGTGTTTACACAAGGCTCTCCCAGTTCTTCAGCTCCGTGGACCGATCGCAGCACTCCAGCGACGATCGGGTCCACGAGTCCCGCGGTCCTGGAGCTTCGGATGTGCCCAGCTGTGCCATTCTGCCGACGTATATGTGCAGGAGGCGGTCCTTAAGAAGTTAAAGATTCTTACTACCATCAAGAACGAGTCCTTACGTTTAGGCTGGGTTCACACTATTGCAAATTGATTGCAGGTTTCCGCTTATTTAATTCACATGTAAAGAGAGGGTGACCTTAAACGGTACACAGAGACGTACCTGTGAGCGGTTAATGCAGCAGTGAGAGCCTAGCCTTAAAGAGCACCTGTCATTTCAGATCCATCATAGCAGCACCTGTTAGCGGGCATCCACTAAGCTGCCGCCGCTACATCTCTCACCTTGTTGCGTCACTGCCGCATCACCAGCCGTCCCATTAAAGTGAATGGGACTGTTGGTGAGTCAACAGCGGGTCAGAGGAGCAGCAGCACAGAGATAACAGTTGCTCTTTAAAAATGTTGATTTAACCATTTAAGACCCGTACCTTTAGGCAGCTAAAGGACCTGGCCAGTTTTTGTGATTCGGCACTGCGTCGCTTTAACTGACAATTGCGCGGTCGTGCGACGTGGCTCCCAAAAACAAAATTGGCATCCTTTGTTTTCCCCACAAATAGAGATTTCTTTTGGTGGTATTTGTTCAACTCTGCGGTTATTTTTTGCAGTATAAACAAAAATAGAGCGACAATTTTGAAAAAAAAAAACATTTTTTTTTTTTTAACTTTTTTCTATAATACCCCCCAAAAAGATATATATATATATATATATAGAGATATATATAGATATATATATATATATATCTTTATATAAAAAATATTTTTCTTCAGCTTAGGCCGATATGTATTCTACCTTTTTTTGAAAAAAACAAAACAACGCAATAAGTGTTTATCAATTGGTTTGCGCAAAATTTATAGCGTTTACAAAATTGGGGATAGTTTTATTGCATTTTTTTTACTACTAAAGGCGATCAGCGTTTTTTTCATGACTGCGACATTATGGCGGACACTTCGGACAAATTTTTGGGACCATTAAAAATACATTGTTTACTTTGAAAATGACAATTGCAGTTTGGGAGTTAACCTCCCTGGCGGTATCCCCGAGCGTGACTCGGGGTGGGTTTTTTCTGCTAAGAACGGTATCCCCGAGTCACGCTCGGGGTAGCCATGCAGAGCCTGCAGCGCGCGCTGGCTTACCTTCTTCCTGGATCCGGCGATGCATCCCCGCTGTGTGAGCGAGCGAGTGCTCGCTCGATTCACACAGCGTCCCCGTGTGCCGCCGATCTCCGTTTCCTGCGACGTTACGACGCACGGAAGCGGAGAACGGCGCCAAATTAAAAAAAGTAAACAAACACTTTACATACAGTATACTGTAATCTTATAGATTACAGTACTGTATGTAAAAAATACACACCCCCCTTGTCCCTAGTGGTCTGTCCAGTGCCCTACATGTTCTTTTATAAAATAAAAAGTGTTCTTTCTGCCTGGAAACTGTAGATTGTCCATAACAACCAAAAGTGTCCCTTTATGTCAAAAATGGTTTTAGATCAGCTAGAAAACAGCGATAATAAATTTTAATCACTTGCAGAATTGAGTGATAGCGATTTGTGGGGAAATTCGTCATAAAAAAAAAAAATAATGACAGCGACAATTCTGCAACTGAGCAAATTTCAGTGTTTTTGAGTTGATTACATTATTGAATATTTTTTATTATAATTACATTATAATTTGTTATAATTATTTATAGTTTTTTATTATATAAAAAATTATGATTTTGTTTTTCAAACTTTATCATACCCGGGATGTCTTGTTTGGACAGATTTAAGCAAGTTATTCCTAAAAATTGCAGGCCTACAGTATAAAACGCCAAATTTCCATGCAAATAATTGTACCGCTTTTGGTACGTAATTCCAGACAGAATCATACCGCCAGGGAGGTTAACCACAAGGGGGCGCTGAAGGGGTTAAGCGTGACCTCATCTCTGTTTCTAACTGTAGGGGGGTGTGGCTGTAGGTTTGACGTCATTGATAAAAGGGAACACAAGATGACCGTTCGCGGGACTCCAGCGGTGATCGGGTCCACGTGTCCCGCGGTCACGGAGCTTCGCTCCGGGTCGCGTGCATGCGCCGTTCTGAAGACGTATATCTGTGAAGGGGTCCTTAAGTGGTTAAATTAAATCCACCCTGTGCCTTTGTTCACATTACAGGGAGCAGGATTTCTTTTCATGTCTCTTGTGCCAGCCCCACAATGAAAGTGTGCCAGATCTCATGCATGTGTGGGCAGTTCTGGAATGGTTTACATCAGAGGTATCCAACCTTCCTGGGCCACATTGGAAGAAGATGCCTAATTGGGCCACACATAAAATACACTAACAATAAGGATAGCTGCGGAGCAGAAAAAAAATCAAGCAGATCATAAGTTAATCAAGAATATAGTTAATGAAGCCGAGTAATGTTTTTTTTTTTTTTTTTTTTTAAGTAAAAAATAGGGCAGCAAAACAAGTGCGATATTTGACACTATTTTTGATAAACTAATGCATCAATACTGAATTTGATGGATGTATTCGCAAATCTCAATGAATTGAATTCTCAAGGTGCTCATCAGATATTTTGGTTCTAATTTTGCCCTTCATGTGGGTCATCCTTGAAAAGTTACTCAAATTTAGGTGGCAAGAATAAGGCGTGATTGAAGTGTAATACTTTTCTTTGTGAAGATAAAGCTTAAAGGGGTGTTCCAGCCCTAAGTTGTGTTTATTAAAAGTCAGCAGCTACAAAAAGTGTAGCTGCTGGCTTTTAATAAACACTCACTTACCTGCTCCTGCGTTCCAGCGACGCGCCGACCGGGGCTCCGCTCCTCTCCCCCCCTGCCCGGCCGGCGTCTCCATCCTGACTGTGGGCACCCAGCCGTGACAGCCTTCGGCTTCACGGCCGGGCACCCACTGCGCATGCGCGAGCCGTACTGCGCATGCGTGCGCGGCGCGGCGCGGCTCGCCGCTGATTGGAGAGGCGATCGCATGGGACCTGTCAGTGTCCCATGTGATCGCCTACAGGGAGGGGCTGGTGTAGGCGATTAAGGCTTAATCGCCTAACCAGCCCCTCGGCGGAAGCAGGAAGTGGGACAGGAAGTCCCACTCCTACTGAAGCCCCCACTCCCCCCCCAAAAAAATTACATGCCAAATGTGGCATGTATGGGGGTGAGGAGTGGAGTAAGCTAAGGTCGTTTTTTTGGGTGGAACACCCCTTTAAAGGGGTTGGAAAGTCAGAAGGTTTTTTATCCTTATAAATTAAGATAACGTTTCCGGTGTACAGCAGCTCCCCTAATACTTACCTGAGCCCCATCTCTGTCCACAAGTGTCTGCCCTCAGACTTTCCCTCCTGATTGGCTGAGACATAGCAGTGACTCCAGCTGCTGTCAAAGTCAGTGAGCCAATCAATAGAGAGGGGCGTAAGGCTGCAGCTCCCTGTCTTAAAGGGCAAAGGGAGCTGTGACTGGGCTTGGGTGCCCCCACAGGAAGCCGCTTGCTGTGGGGGCACTGGACAGGGGGAGGGGCCAGAGAAAAGGACTAAGGCTGCTCTGTGCAAATCCACTTTAAGTCCAGTAAAGAGCCACTCAAATTTTTCTTTGGCCGCATGTGTTTGCCAAGCTTAAATGCATTTTTAGAAAAAAAATAAACAAGTTTATGATTTTGTGTTGGGTCGCAGGTTGGACACCCCTGGTGTACATATTGCGATTTGAATAGCATACGAGACCTCTTGGGAGGCATAACTTTTCCCTGTCCATAGAAATTGTAAAAAAACAGCTCCAGATCTAAGCAAACATGTGATCTGTGTAGTGGTTTTGCACAGAGAAGCCCAGATACTCCTATTCTCGTGCCACTCTTCTGTGCTCCTGGCAGCTCCCTCCTGTCAAGTGCCCCCACAGCAAACAGCTTGCTATGGGGCCACCCAGAGTCACAGCAATGTGTCTATTCAGAAAAGGAGCGGCAGGCCGGCCCTCTCTACTGATTGGCTTACTGATCCTGATTGACAGCAGCAGGAAAGCCAATGGTATCGCTGCTATGTCTCTGCCAATCAGGAGGGAGAGTCTCGGACAGCCAACACACTCATGGACATGGCTGGAACGAGATGGGGATGGGGTGAGTATTGGGGGCTTCAGGGGTGGCTTCTGCATGCAGGTTGGCCTTTTATCTTAATACATTAAATGCATTAAGATAAAAAAAAAAAAAAAAAACCTTCCGACTTTGCAAGGGATGCATTAAAGTCAAAAATGTAATGCTTTAGAACCATTTTAATATAAAAAAAAACCTTTACAACAACTTTACCCTTTGCAATCTTGTTGGCCAAACTGAAAGATTGATTTTTATATTTATTTCTTGTGCCCACAGGTGGACTTTATCCGTTTTCTTCCCAGGCAAGGCTATGCTTTTTATTAAAGTGGTTGTAAAGGTACAATTTTTTTCCTAAATAGCTTCCTTTACCTTAGTGCAGTCCTCTTTCACTTACCTCATCGTTAAATTTTGCTTTTAAATGTCCTTATTTCTTCTGAGAAATCCTCACTTCCTGTTATTCTGTCTAACGCCACACAGTAATGCAAGGCTTTCTCCCTGGTGTGGAGTGTTGTGCTCTCCCCCGGGCTACAGGAGAGTCAGGACGCTCACTAACACACAGCTTCTTAGTCCATCTGCAACGTAGAGACTATCCTGACTCTCCTGTAGTCCAATGGAGGGGGCGAGCATGACACTCCACACCAGGGGAAAAGCCTTGCATTACTGTGTGTAGTTACAGACAGAAGAACAGGAAGTGAGGATTTCTCAAAAGAAATAAGGACATTTAAAAGCAAAATCGAAGGATGAGGTAAGTGAAGAGAGCTATTTAGGGGGGGGGGGGGGGGGTATCCTTTACAACCCCTTTAAAGAAGTTCTAAGGCTCAGTTCCCATCTATGCAGTTAGCGATTGGTGCGTTCTACACTGCATTTTGCTGTGCACTTTTGCACACACAATTTGCGGTTCAATTTTGTTTTTGTCCATCTTGATTTTTGATCTCCATTTTCCTCTCAGAACGGCAATTTGTCCTGTTCACATAGGCAGACTGCCGTTCTGCCTCATGAGAACAAATCGGCGAGCACACCAGACCAGCTGGAGCTGGTCACGTGATTTCACACAGGAGGGCCACCTCAGCATATCTGCATGGGCGGTCTATAACCAGTTAACCACGTAAGGACCCCTTCATGCCGATATACATCATCACAATGGCACGGCTGGGCACAGGCACGTACCTGTACGTCGTCTTTAAGAGCTCAGCCGGGGGCGCGCTCGCGACCAGGTCCTGTTCTCCGTGACCCGATCACCACTGGTGTCCCCCGATCCGGTCACAGAGGAAGAACAGGGAGAGGTGAGTGTAAACAAACCTTCCCCGTTCTTCCTAGTGTGGCTTCAGTGATTGTCTGTTACGTGTTAGGGAGCGACGATCAGTGACGCCACACGCACAGCCATGACTCCCCCCCCCCCCACAGTAAGAACACTCCCTCGTAACACACTTAACCCCTACAGCGCCCCCTCCTGGTTAACCCCTTCACTGCCAATGCCATTTTCAGTCATCAGTGCAAAAAATATTACTAAAAATGCCATAAAACTATCCCCTATTTTGTAAACGCTATAAATTTTGCACAAACCAAACGCTTATTGCGATTTTTTTTACTAAAAATATGTAGAATACGTATTGGCCTAAACTGAGGAAAAAAAATGATTTTCTTTAATATATTTTTTTGGGGAATATGTATTATAGCAAAAAGTAAAAAATATTGCATTTTTTTAAAATTGTCGATCTATTTTTGTTTATAGCGTAAAAAATACCCGCAGAGGTGATCAAATACCACCAAAAGAAAGCTCTATTTGTGGGAAAAAGAACACCATGAGTACTCATGAAAATGCTCGATACTGAAATTTTGTGTCCATACAAAACAAATGGGTACAAATCGCACAGCAAAGAATTACATGTGGTTTGAACAGGAATGCTGTGCAACTTCTGTCTGAAGCTTCCCACATCGCTCCTGGGTGAACCCAGGCTTGTCATAGTGATTTCTGCCTGGGTGCGATTCAGATAGGAATTGCACCATATTCCTGTTTAAATCACATGAAATTCTTTGCGGTGTGATTTGTGCTTGTTTTGCATGGAGATGGTTACCAATACACTAAGGATCTTAAATTGTCTTTTTTTTTTTAAAAGATCACATCACAAAACAGTTCAGTACAACATTTCAGAGTCACGCAGGACCCCTTTGTCAGGCATCTGACGAAGGGGTCCTACGTGACTTCAAAATGTTGTACTACACCGTTTTGTGTTAAAAAAAAGTTACGAAGTTGAAGATCCTTGGTGTGCTGGCAAATAGCTACATTATCCTGCATGTTCCAGTATCCATCTGGCAGTCGCTACAGCACTCCGGTACTTTAAGAGCTCATTACAGAAACGTGTGCGATGGAAATACGGACTGCATTCCTTTTGTATAGATGTAAGTCACACAGAAAAGTATCAGTACTGTGTGAGAGAGTACTTGCTTCAAAGTATCAGTACTTATATACTTGCCGATTAAAAGATAATTGGTGCAACACTAGTTAAAGGCAAATCTGAATTTGACCATGTTAAATGGACTTAAAACGCACTGCAAAACACATGTGTGGTGAAGCTAGCCTAATGAAGGCCCGCACACTACGTCTTCTTGGGTAAACATATATGTTTGTACAGAGCGTGGCTCGGTCTGCAGCTTTAGGTAAGTTGTAAAAGACCCAAACCGCTCTCTGGAAGACATCATGTGTAGATCATGGGAGCTGAACCCTGTGGCCCATGATGTAGACGGGTCAAAAAGCCCAGGTTGGCGCAGGCGCGCCCGCCCACTCAATATGCACACGGGGCCTCTGTGTCTACAAACAGCAGGGCGCTATGAGGAGCGCACAACTAACCCACAGAGAAGGATCACTTTCACGGAGGACACACCGCGCCGCCACCACCAGCTTACTAACAACCGGCTACGACTAAACCAGACAGGCCGCGGCCTAACTCATGAAGCATCTGCGGCGACGCATCCCGTTCCCTTTGACTTTGCCACCGCATGCGTCCACACAAAGAAACCAGACAACAACACCCCGCACAACTACAACACACATCCCGCACTGCCAGCCCACCGACAACCCTTTACTCACGCGGAAGAAGCCCGCGTCCATCTTGACTCGTTCTCGCCTCCTCACGCAGCACCTAGTCCCCCACAAACCAACGCGCTGCAAGGGGGCGTGGCTTCAAGGTCACGCGGGGAACGGAGGGTTGGACGTCACGAGCGTGCTGTAGTGAGGCGTATTGCTGACCTCTGGAGGCGCCAATAAGCATACAATGATTGTATTTTCATTGTATTTGGTGTCATAGGCTTAGAGCTCTCTCATTTGGAACCACAACTCGAAGTTTTCTCTTCCTTTGAAAGAAAACTCCATCTCTATGGTGGCTGGCCTGTTTAATGTTGCCGCAGTCTATAGTAAGGGGTTTAACCTGAAGCATGTACAGCCCCACCCCTTTTCAGGATTTGTGGGCATATCTCCCAACTGTCAATCATTTGGAGGGACTGTCCCTGATTTGGAACAAAGTCCCTCTTTCCTCCTGATTTGTCCCTCATTTTGGTCTGATCGATATAGTTGCATATCCCCCAACTGTCCCAGATTTTCAGAAATGTCCTTCTGTCCCTCTTTCCTTCTCATTTGTCCCTCATTTTGGTCTGATCTATATAGTTGCATATCCCCCAACTGTCCCAGATTTGCAGAAATGTCCCTCTGTCCCTCTTTCCTTCTCATTTGTCCCTCATTTTTGTCTGATCTATATAGTTGCATAGCTCCCAATTGTCCCTGATTTGTAGCAATGCCCCTCTGTCCCTCTTTCCTCCTCATTTGTCCCTCATTTTTGTCTGATCTATATAGTTGCATAGCTCCCAACTGTCCCTGATTTCGAGGGACTGTTCCTGATTTGGAGCAATGTCCATCTGTCCCTCTTTCCTCCTCTATTGTCCCTCATTTTTGTCTGATCTATATAGTTGCATAGCTCCCAACTGTCCCTGATTTCGAGGGACTGTTTCTGATTTGTAGCAATGTCCATCTTTCCCTCTTTCCTCCTCATTTGTCCCTTATTTTTGTCTGATCTATATAGTTGTATAGCTCCCAACTGTCCCTGATTTGTAGCAATGTCGCTCTGTTCCCCTTTTCCTCTTGATTTGTCCCTCATTTTTGTCCAATCTATATAGTTGCACAGCTCCCAACTGTTCCTGATTTCAAGGGACTGTCCCTGATTTGGAGCAAAGTCTCTCTATCCCTCTTTCCTCCTCATTTGTCCCTAATTTTTGTCCGATCTATATAGTTGCTCAGCTCCCAACTGTCCCTAATTTGGAACAAAGTCTCTCTATCCCCCTTTCCTCCTCATTTGTCCCTCATTTTGGTCTGATCTATATAGTTGTATATAAAATGCACTATTTATCAAAAAGTGTTTCCCAGTGCTAAACCTTTCAACCAAATTCAAAATTTCAACCAATATAAGACCCCTTTTACAATAGCGCCTGAAAAACGCATCCCCTGCCACCCCAATGTGAAAGTCTGAGTACTTTCAGATTAGGGGTACCACCTGTATGGGAATGACCCGGACAGTCTGGGTTTTAACACTTGTGCCCGGGTTTCTGTCCTGAAACCCGGACACAGCAGCATACCTCCAATACTGGCCAGTATACCTCCAGTCCACGTCCTGTCCCGTCCTGCCCTCCATATCCTTTAAAGCAGTGCCGCTAATGAACCCCGAAGTCTTCACTGCTGAGTGTTCTCTCCCTCCCATATTCTTCAGTGCAGGCTGATGAATAGTGCTGGCAGAGAAGGACACAGACAGGTGCAGTGGAGATGTGTGGCTGCCACAACCAGGAGGTCAGAGGAGAGCAGGGCATTGCAGGAGACAAACACATGGTTGGTATAGCGGGTGCTCAGTACTGGTGGGAGCAGTGTGGTGGGGAGAGTGTAGGTGCAGGAAATTCGGGTACCTCACGGGGCTCCAGCAGTGGGTAAGCGGGTGTTCCCAGCGGCTCCCTGGAGGGTATGTGCGGCTTACTCCTTCTCACTACATAAGCTTCATCTGTCTGTCAGCCCGAGCCTCTCCTCCACCTCTCTGGCTGTGTGGAACAAAAATAAATATTTTCTGGACAAAAAATTGTTGCCTTTATTTGTAAAAACAGGAAAAGCACCACAAGCCACAGCAAACTGAACAGCCAACGCGTTTCACACTACACAGTGTTTAATCATAGCTGATCTCTGGCTGTGTGACCTACCTATCCTGCTCTTTTTCACTCAGTTTCAGATGGCTGGCTGTTCTCTGGAAAGATACTTTGAAATTGTTTGTTTGTTTATTTGATTTTCTAAGGATACAATGTTGTACAATAAACCAATCTACTCCATCTGTCACTGACATCCTGCAAGCTGAGTTAGGGCCCTTTCACACGGGCTGACCGTATGTCCGCTTTTTCATCCACCTGTGTACGGATGAAAAAGGGACATATGGGGGAGCCAAGGCGGGCTACGGATGTGGACGTCTGATCCGTGAGCTCCGCTACATGCTGTCACTGCGGCGCCCACAGCTCGGTACACGGCTTCCTCAGGACAGCGAAAGACCGCAGGCTTACTCCTCACATTAGCGGGCACATTTCTACACCTTCCGGTCCGCTGTTAGACAAGGTTTAGAAGCCGTTTTATGAAGCTGAGGAAACGTGAGGTAAATCCAAGATGGCCGCCACACAGCTGCCTCAGGCTCAAACGCTCAGCCTAAACAACCAAAGGAATTACAGGTCAGAGCCATCCCTCTTCTATCAACAAATCACCCCTGATACAATGGGGAATCCCCCACAAATATGCTCCCTGTCCTCTGCTCCCACTGATTTAATGAATAAGCATTTTGTGACTGAATTATCCCCCTCATCACTGGGAGTTAATGCATCACTGCAGCAAAGTTACCTCAGCCATGACGCATGTTCACTGGATCCTGCTATCCTAATGGAGGACCTATTCCTCAAGTTTTCAACCTTACTAGATAGAGGATTGTCTCAAACTGTAGCTAAAATCACAGGTGATTTAAAATCGCATTTTCAATCTCTGGGCTCTAGGATTGAAGCTATTGAAAACAAGATGGAGGGAAGATCGTGTGGGCGGGCTCTAGAGGAGCAGACATGCCTGCCTAGAGCTCTGCTACTCGGGGAAGAAAGCCGTGGATAACCCGGTATTTGATCCGGTCAAACCATCCCATAAATGGACCACAAGCTGTAGGAAGGTGAGGGGGACATTTGGGTGAAAGAATGGTGCTAGGAGGTGCCAGAAACAGGACAAAAACGAATCCTCCAAGCGGCGCTCAGCTGAGCAAAGGCACCACTAAGACAGCACCGCTCACCTCAGAACAGCTCCCCTCCGGGAAACAGAGAAAGCAAACGGCAGCTAAAACTGCCAAAACAACTAATCCTATGGCATCCCTGTCCAATATTACCTCAGATAGTGAGGGAGAGGACTCAAATGTGTCACCACAGTTGGATAAAGGTGACAAGGAAATCCCCTCAGGATTGCTCAAACAATTTGAAAAGATGCTTCACAGAGCACTTAAACAGACATCTGAACAAATCACCTCAAGTCTCACAAGAGAAATAAGGGAGATAGGGAACCGCACAGATGCCCTGGAAACCAAGGTAGATGAAATATAAATCTTTACTCAGGAATGCATGTCTGATATAGATACCCTAAAGGAAGAAAACTTAACCCTGCAAAATAGACTGGAGGATTTTGAGAATCGGACAAAAAGGTCAAACCTGAGATTTAGGGGCATACCAGAGTCTGTAGTAGACCTTCAATCCACCATTCTTGCCCTATGCCAAGAACTGCTCCCAGGCATCCCTGTAGAGCGCCTAGAAATGGACAGGATTCATAGGGCTCTCACCCCTAAAAAGGCTGACGGTCCCCCCAGGGACATAATAACCAAATTTCATTACTATAGGTCCAAAGAGCAAATACTGCAGGCAGCAAGAGAAAAAAACATCTTGACTTTTCAAAACTACAACTACCAAATTTTTGCGGACATCTCACAACAGACAATTAACAAGAGAAGGGCCATGAAGCCCCTCCTGATTGAGTTACAGCAACGTAACATTAAATATCAATGGGGTTTCCCTTTTTCCCTCCGTTTTACACTGCAAGGGACAAAGATAGTCTGCAGGTCACCTGACCAGTTACACCAAGCCCTTGTGGACTTCAAATTAATTGAGCAACCCTCTGCCACATCATCCACACGCAGAAGATCGCCATCATCCTCAGCCAACAACCATGCTACGCAGCAGGACCAAAATGAAGACTTCCATCAGTCAAGCAAACGAGGCAGATTCGTGTCTGTCAGGGCCCTGGCGCCGGCTCCCGGCGCGCCCCTGGTGTGCGCGCGCGTGTCCGCGCTCGTGCGCGTGCACCGGAGGTGCGCGCGCGTGCGCGGGTGGTGCGCGCGCGGCGGGAGCGCGCGCGTGCACGTTGGCGCGAGTCTTTGGCGCCAATGTGCCTTTAAAAGGCAATCAGATACAGCAGCCCCTTGCTGTCTGATCTGCCAAAATACCCTGTGATTTAAACCTGAATCTGCATCTGAAGTACCTGACCTGATCTTGACCCGGCTACGTTTGACTCTCCGTATCTCTCCAATCCTGACCTCGGCCTGTTTGGACTTACCTTCTGTTACCATTATCACCGCTGCCAGATCTTCTGCCTGAACACCCGACTACGCCTGCCTGTTTAACCCTTCGCCTGCTCCCGTGTTGACCTCGGCCTGCCTGACCCAGCTTACGTCTCATCCTCCTGTTTACTTCGCTCCACACCAGTTCTGAAGTCACCTGCCAAGTCGCATCGGGATCGCAAACCTCTGCATCTGCATTCATACCACCAGTTCCCGTATCGGAGTGCCTGTTCCGTCCTTGTTCCTGTGACCCCGGAAGAACCTGCACCGAGCTGACCTGACCTGCACCATCATCCAGGCACCCTTACCCCGCTGCGCTCCCGAGTCGCTGTTCCCAAATCCAGCGTCTCCCGAACCAGCGCCGTACGAGAGGCCACCTCCTGCGACCAGGATCTGACAACCAGGTATTTACCATACATAACAGTATCAGACAGCCATTATGTCAGATCCTGCAGGAGTAGCCCCCGCTGTGGACGAGATTTGCAAACATCTGGCATCCCTCACACAAGCTGTCAAGAACCTGCAAGATGGATATATGAGGTTAGAGGGACAAGTCCAAAACCTGTCGGGCTCCAGCGATGCAACTTCCGCAAACCCCACTAGATCTTCTTCGGCGGGCTCCGCCCCCTCAGTGGTGATGCTCCCACCCGAACCCAGAGTTCCTATCCCAGAACGGTTCTCAGGGGATCGGGCGAAGTTCCGGGCCTTCCGCAATGCCTGTGAGCTGTATTTTGCCTTGCAACCTCGGACTTTCTCTTTGGAAGCTACCAAGGTGGGATTTGTGATCTCCCTCCTCCAAAATGAGCCGCAGACCTGGGCCCACCGACTGCTGCAAGAAGACAATGTTCAGACCCAGTCCCTGCAAGCCTTCTTTGAAGCCATGGCTCTGCTGTACGACGATCCTCAACGGACCGCCACTGCTGAATCTGCCCTACTCGCGCTCCAGCAAGGCCGTAGGGCAGTTGAGGACTATGTTTCAGACTTTAGACACTGGAGCACGGATACACTCTGGAATGACGCGGCCCTCAGACACCAATTCCGCTTGGGCCTTTCCGAAGGTCTCAAGGATGAGCTTGCCCGGGTAGGGGTGCCAGAGACTCTTGAAGACCTAATCACTAAAGCCATCCAGATTGACCGCAGACTCCGTGAACGTCGGGCCGAGCGTTCCTCTCAGCCAAACCGGCCTGTGTGGATGACCACTAGGGCACCGTTGCCCGCCTCCCGCTACTTACCTCCTACCAGCATGAATTCTTCCAGTGCCCCTCCAGACACCTCCGAACCCATGCAACTCGGCCTCATGCGGCCAACGCTGCCACCTGAAGAACGGGCACGGCGCCGCCAACTAAACCTGTGCCTTTACTGCGGCGGGACCGGTCACTACGTGAGCAATTGTCCCACCAAAATGCGTAAGTGCCCTTCTCCGAATCCTGTTAATCTGTCAACCCTGCCTACCCGTACCTCCCACCTTGCTCTTCTTCTCTCGTTTCAGCTCCAGGAAAAGACAGTGCCAGTCAACGCCATCATTGACTCAGGGGCATGCAGCTGTTTCATCGACTCCGCCTTCGCTGACCTCCACCACATACCATTACGTAAAAAGGCCCATGAACTTACCGTCTTCCTGGCCGATGGCTCCCGCATAAATTCAGGACAAGTTACCCAAGAGACTCTTCCCTTGATCACCACGATTCTTCCCCTACATAAGGAACTACTCACTCTAGATGTCATCTCTTCACCTCTGTTCCCTGTGATCTTGGGCCTACCCTGGCTCCAGGCCCACGATCCTGTAATCAACTGGAGTTCTGGAAAGGTGTCATTCGGTTCTTCCTACTGTCAACAATTCTGCATACCGGCTCCCCCTGCTCTACTTTGTATGGACACTGACCCCAACTTGCTCCAGTCCATTCCGGAGCCATACCATGAATTTGCCGATGTCTTCAGCAAGAAGGGAGCCGACTCCCTTCCGCCTCATCGTCCATACGATTGTCCAATCGAGCTCCTCCCAGGGGCTGCAATCCCTTTTGGACGCATCTTCCCGCTGTCCGAGAAGGAACAGGAGGCCCTGAAGGTGTATATCGATGAAAATCTGAGTAAAGGGTTCATTCGCCCGTCTACCTCCCCAGCAGGCGCAGGAATATTTTTCGTCAGTAAAAAGGACCAATCTCTCCGCCCATGCGTAGACTACCGGGAATTGAATAACATAACAATCAAAAACCGCTACCCATTGCCTCTGATACCGGAACTTTTTCATAAATTAAGATCTGCCACCATCTTCACCAAGCTGGACCTGAGGGGAGCGTACAATTTAATTCGCATTCGGGACGGGGATGAGTGGAAGACGGCTTTTCGTACCCGTTTTGGACATTATGAATATCTGGTCATGCCTTTTGGTCTGTGCAATGCACCCGCGACGTTCCAACACTTCATCAACGATGTGCTTAGAGACTTTCTTGACATCTTCGTCATCGTCTACCTAGACGACATATTGGTCTTCTCCGGATCACTGGACAAACACCGCGAACACGTCTGCAGGGTTCTAAATCGCCTCCGTCTACATAGACTATATGCCAAAGTCGAAAAATGTGAATTTGAACAACAAACCATTCAGTTCCTTGGCCTGATCTTATCCCCTACAGGAATTAAGATGGATCCCAACAAAGTGTCCGCCATACTTGACTGGCCAGCACCCCTGGACAAGAAGGGGGTACAACGATTTGTGGGATTCGCAAATTTTTACAGAAGGTTCATCAGAAATTTTTCCGCGATCATCTCGCCAATCACGCAATTAACCAAACAGAACCAACGTTTCCAGTGGAATTCAGAAGCCCAAAAGGCCTTCGATACACTTAAAGGACTGTTTACATCTGCCCCGATTCTTAGCCACCCTGACCCGGCGTTACCCTACCTCCTTGAAGTAGACGCATCCGAGGTAGCAGTGGGCGCTATTATCTCCCAACGCCAGGGGAACAAAGATCTGATGCATCCTGTGGGCTTCTTCTCCCGAAAACTCTCCCCAGCGGAGAGGAATTATGATGTTGGTGACCGGGAACTACTCGCCATCAAGGCTGCACTGGAGGAATGGAGGTACCTTCTGGAGGGCGCTGCACATCCGGTCTTGATCTATACGGATCACAAGAACTTAGAATACTTAAGATCCGCAAAACGCTTGAAACCCCGACAGGCCCGATGGGCATTATTCTTTTCTCGTTTTTCTTTCCACATCACGTATCGCCCCGGCTCAAAAAACATCAAGCCAGACGCATTATCACGGATGCACGACAATCCCAAGGACTTACCTGCCCCTGACACCATTCTTCCGGCCGGGAACTTTCTACTGCTGCACCATGATCTGCTTCCCCGACTTAGAGAAGCATCCACGGATTCTGCAAAACCCCCAGGTGTCACCCTGACCCCCAGAGACGGACTTTTTTGGAGAGGGAGCCAAATTTTTGTGCCAGCAGATATTCGGGTAGAGGTCCTAAAACTACTTCATTACCATCCATTGGCAGGACATTTCGGAGTCCGTAAAACCCTTGAACTGGTACGACGTACCTTCTGGTGGCCAGGCTTGGAGGAATTCTGCAAATCGTACATCAATACATGTCCAACCTGCAATCAAAACAAGACTACAAGGAATCGAGCCTGGGGCTTACTAAAACCTCTGCCGGTACCCGATAGACCATGGCAGATGATCGCCATGGACTTTATAGTAGAGCTTCCATGTTCCGAGGGGTGCACAGCGATTTTTGTAGTCGTGGATCGCCTATCTAAGATGGCCCACTTTCTCCCACTAAAAAATACTCCATCCGCTGCTGAGACTGCCCGTGTCTTCATCAGAGAAATTGTCAGACTCCATGGAATCCCTGCAAACATCGTGTCAGATAGGGGGGTCCAGTTTACATCTCGTTTCTGGAGAGCCCTGTGTGAGATTCTGAATATCAAACTTGCTTTCTCCTCGGCCTACCATCCTCAGACTAACGGACAGACTGAACGCACAAACCAGACCCTGGAGCAATATATTAGATGTTTCACTTCCTTCTCCCAGAACGATTGGGTCTCCCTGCTACCCCTGGCAGAATTTGCCTACAATAACGCCAGCCATTCAGCAACCGGACAATCCCCCTTTTTCGCCAATTATGGCTTTAATCTAACCTTCTTACCAGATTTTCTTCCAGAATCCCCAGTTCCGGCGGTGCAGAGCACGGTGGACTTCCTCAGTCGCAACAACCGGGTGCTACAAGAAGCAATAACAAAAGCACAAGCCGACAGCAAGAAAGCCTTCGATAGGAAAAGGAGAGGTGAGCTGAACCTACAACCAGGAGATCAGGTATGGCTTTCTACTAGTAACCTCAGATTAGCTTGTCCTTCCAAGAAACTGGCACCCAGGTTTATGGGACCCTTTCCGGTAAGAAGAAAAATCAATGAGGTTTCCTATGAACTGTCTTTACCCGAGTCCCTTAAGGTTCACCCGGTATTTCACGTATCATTGCTGAAACCCGCAATTCCTGATCCCTTTCCTGACAGAGGGGCTGGTCCACCTGAACCTATTTCAGTTGATGGCTGCGAGGAGTATGTAGTAGAAGCCATCCTTGACTGCAGGAAACGGCAGGGGCAAAATCAATTTTTGATCAAGTGGAAGGGGTACGGGCCGGAGGACAATTCGTGGGAACCCGAAAACAATATCCACGCCCAAGAACTAATTCGTGTTTTTTTTTCTTCCCACCCTGAGAAACAGGCCCGCCTGGGCATCCGGAGGCTGCCCCTTGGGGGGGGGCAATGTCAGGGCCCTGGCGCCGGCTCCCGGCGCGCCCCTGGTGTGCGCGCGCGTGTCCGCGCTCGTGCGCGTGCACCGGAGGTGCGCGCGCGTGCGCGGGTGGTGCGCGCGCGGCGGGAGCGCGCGCGTGCACGTTGGCGCGAGTCTTTGGCGCCAATGTGCCTTTAAAAGGCAATCAGATACAGCAGCCCCTTGCTGTCTGATCTGCCAAAATACCCTGTGATTTAAACCTGAATCTGCATCTGAAGTACCTGACCTGATCTTGACCCGGCTACGTTTGACTCTCCGTATCTCTCCAATCCTGACCTCGGCCTGTTTGGACTTACCTTCTGTTACCATTATCACCGCTGCCAGATCTTCTGCCTGAACACCCGACTACGCCTGCCTGTTTAACCCTTCGCCTGCTCCCGTGTTGACCTCGGCCTGCCTGACCCAGCTTACGTCTCATCCTCCTGTTTACTTCGCTCCACACCAGTTCTGAAGTCACCTGCCAAGTCGCATCGGGATCGCAAACCTCTGCATCTGCATTCATACCACCAGTTCCCGTATCGGAGTGCCTGTTCCGTCCTTGTTCCTGTGACCCCGGAAGAACCTGCACCGAGCTGACCTGACCTGCACCATCATCCAGGCACCCTTACCCCGCTGCGCTCCCGAGTCGCTGTTCCCAAATCCAGCGTCTCCCGAACCAGCGCCGTACGAGAGGCCACCTCCTGCGACCAGGATCTGACAACCAGGTATTTACCATACATAACAGTGTCACAACCTCCTGAACGAGAAGACTCAATGGACTGATCATCTTACATTATTAACCATTTTCCCTTTCTCTCTAGGTTGGAACTCTGGTCACTTGCATCTGAGCTGCTTGTACCACCCTTAGGGTGACCCCCCCTCTTCTGGTAATGACCCCAAATCCATTCACTAGGTAATAATATTGTAACCACCACCCTACCCTTTTATCACACATTCCCCATAGTAGCCTACCCAACTATACCCTTCCCTCCTTTTCTGGAACCACATCCATGGCTCTGTACTCTGAAACTTTGGTAAAATCCAGAGAAAGCAAGAATAGTTTATCACGCCAATCCCTCCTACCCGGCACAAATTCACGACCACCTTCCTTTAATTGTTAAATCCACTCTCTTTAAGCGAACGGTTGCCTACTGCACCTTCTCTCCCTCAAGTCATTCTGGCTATCGCAATAGATGACGGCAATATGGATTTAATCCTATTGTTCTAATCTATCCCTAATAATCCAGACTCCACTCTACTCCCACTCCCAAACTAACCTCCCGGTATATCTCCTGGGTGATCCTGCCTGTCCCAAGACCCCCTATACCCCATTAGGCAGTACCATTCACCTCAGGGACGATAGGGTTCCCCCTCCCTTGCTCAGCTAATATTCTACATAACCAAGCGCAATCTCTCATCTCTTACAATTGCTCTTCTCTCCCCTTTTTGTACACTACGGAACGCGGCACTCTGACCCTTGGAAAAACATGTGCCCCATTTGGTCTAACTCAGACCCCCAACTTAATATGTGGGGATCTGACGGAGACCCCCTTTTCCCTGGTGGGGATCCTTTTCCCCAACCACAGACTTATGCTAAATATGTTTGTTACAATTAACTGTTGTTGCACTAACCTTTGTTGTCTTTTATTTTTCCCCTGAAACCTCCTTTCCTGTCCTACTCCCCATCCAGTCTGCACGGAGTGGTCCGGGTAATTGCTACACGCGGAAGCACGGTAAGATTGAGTTGTCGGTTTGGCTACCATTGCACCATTGAACTTATTGTCACTCATAGTTTAAGGCTTAAACATACCACAGAAGCGATCAAAAGCTTTCAGGCTTTTCCAGTCAAAAAAGGCCCACATAGTCTGCCTTCAGGAAACTCATTTCACCCCAAGCACAAGCCCTAAGTACTTTCACACAGCTTATCCACAAGTTTACAATGCATCCGCCACAGTAAAGAAAAGAGGCACCCTTATAGCCTTCCACCGCTCGACTCCTTTTACATTGAACACAGAAATCAGAGACCCAGAGGGGAGATACCTGATCTTAACAGGCTATATTTTAGACACGGCAATTACGATTGTCTCATACTATGCCCCTAACCTCAATCCTATGCCATTCATGTCTCACCTTCTTCAAACCATAAATGCTCATAAACTTGGCTCCCTTCTTATTTTGCGGAGACTCAAACCAGGTTCTTCTCCCTTTCTTAGACAAGTCCCCCTATATTCAACACAAACACCATCCTAAATGGAATCTTCCCAATCTCCTCTCAAAATACAACCTGGTAGACTCATGGAGGGAGATGAACCCAACAAAACGCAACTTCACCTATTTTTCAAATCCGCACCAATCAGTTAGTAGAATAGATCACATATTCCTAACAACCGTAATGATGCCTGAAGTCCTCCACTCCAATATAGTCCCTATTCCGTGGTCAGACCACAACGCAGTTCTTACAACTATAGCCTCAACCATTCCAAAAAAACATGACCGGTCTTGGTATATGCCTGAGCTATTACTTAACCACCCCACTCACTGTCTAGAAATAGAACAATCTTTAAGAGACTATCTAATCCACAATGAGAGCCCTGAAATATCCGCCCTCACACTCTGGGAAGCCCACAAGCCAGTTCTAAGAAGGACTATTCAGAGACAATTAGGGATCCTCAAAAAACAAAGGAAACAAATGGCGATGAAATTGGAAAAATAATTTAATCTAGCATTTTTAGACTTCCAAGACAATTATTCACCCAGAACTAAGGACCGCCTAGACAAAGCTTGCTTAGAGTACGACCTATTCCTTACAGAATCAGCCAATAAAAGTTTAAACAGGTCCAAACACACCTTTTACAAACAAGCCAACAAGCCGGGGGCTTATTTAGCAAGATCATTACATTTCTTTAAGAAATCCTATACCCCCATTAAACTGAAATTGGCTAACAACATCATTTCTAGCAACCCCCTTAAAATCGTACAAAAATTTAGCTCCCACCTGAAAAAACTGTATTCAGATACAAATGTATTCAATGAAAAGGAGGCGGACTCCTTTTATTCACAACTTCATCTACCCCAAATGTCGGACTCCCAAAGATTGCAATTAGAATCACCTGTATCACATAATGAAGTAAGCAACGCGATAAAGGACCTTAAACTAAATAAAAGACCTGGACCCGACGGATTCACTGCTAAATATTATAAAACATTCACTGAACTCCTCTCACCAAGGCTAGCTGAGGCCTTTAATGACTTGCTAAACCGAAAATCCTTCCGACAGGAATCACTCATGGCCACAATCTGTATGATACCAAAACCACAAACCGATAACACCGCATGCGAAAACTTTCGTCCCATTTCAATGCTGAATATGGACATTAAACTTCTTGGTAAGATCTTGGTGGTGCGCCTAAACAGAATAATAGGCTCACTGGTCCATCGTGACCAGGTTGGCTTTATACCGAACCGACAAGCAGGTGACAACATTAGAAGGGCGTACTTGCTAGCTCATATAGCTAAGAAAAGGGGCATCCCAGTGTGCTTTCTGTCACTGGATATAAAACAAGCTTTCGACTCTATATCCTGGTCTTACCTAAAATATGCATTACAAAAATGGGGCTTTGGACCCAACTTCATGACATGGATAATGGAATTATACAATAATCCGAAGGCATGCGTTAAATACGCAGGCTACAAGTCAGACCCATTTTTCATTGGCAGAGGCACAAGACAGGGATGCCCGCTTTCCCCTCTTTTGTTCGCCCTCCTCATAGAACCACTCGCGCATAAGATTAGGTCAGACCCCAAGATCTTAGGTATAGAGGTAGGGGGCCATAAGCATAAACTATGTATGTTCGCCGATGACATCCTCCTTTTTCTCGCGACCCTTCAGGTAACAGGCCCAAACCTAATGTCCCTACTAAAACATTATGCGTCTTTCTCAGGACTAGTTATAAACCCCCAAAAAAACTTGTCTCTCAATATATCACTCTCAGCTTCAGACCTTAATGCAGCTAAATCTGGTCTACCCTTTCAATGGTAAGATAAAAACATTCCATACCTAGGAATCCGCCTTACGGCTTCTTTCACAGAGATATTTACAGCCAACTACCCCACCCTTCTAAAAGAGATATCGAATCTTTTAAAATCCTGGTCTCATTTATCTTTATCTTGGCTTGGAAGAATTAATGCAATCAAGATGTCAATTCTGCCTAAACTCCTTTACCTCTTTAGAGTTCGCCCAGCCCCAATCCCATCATACTACTTAAGGATTGTACAAAAAAGAGTTTCCAACTTTGTGTGGGGCTCCTCCAAACCAAGATTAAAACATCAAATCTTGCATCTCCCCAAAGTTAAAGGAGGACTGGGGCTACCCAACTGTTTGAACTATTATAGAGCTGCACAATTAGCCACGTTAGTAAAGTACCACATAACAAAGGAACCTCCCCTCTGGGTTTTGATTGAAGCGGTGGAATATGACCCCATCCCGATTTCCAACATTATGTGGATCCTATCCAAATCATGCAAACATATCCATAACCCCATTCTTAAGCACTCTCTTTCCCTATGGGACAATTTAAAGATAAAGAACTCCCTTTTATCCTCCCATGTTCCACTCTTATCATTCTATAAAAATCCATCGTTCTACCCTGCCTGGATCTACCCCAACCCCTTTAAAGAATGGGTGAAAAAGGACTGTACATGCCTGTATAAATTCTTGGATTCCTCTACATTTAGGTTCTTTCCGGATATATGCGAAATCTATAACATACCACAATCTGAAATATTTAGATACCTCCAAATTAAAAACTTTTTCAGACCTTATGCAGACTCCATCCCCAGCCCTCCCCGACTATCTGCCTTTGAAAAGCTCTGCAAAAGCACCCCTCCCTCCAGAGGTTTGATCTCAACAATATACTCCCAGTTGTTGACTAACTCTATTACGGGGAAACTCCCCTATGTAAACAAATGGGAACTAGACATGGATATTGAACTAGATCCAGAAGACTGGAATCAAATATGGACCAACACCAAATCTGCTTCAATAAATGTACTAGCTTGTGAAACTAATTACAAAGTTCTTACTAGATGGTACCTAGTTCCTACTAGGATTGCGAAATTTGTGCCAAACTACCCTGAACATTGTTTCAGGGGCTGCTCATCTCCAGGAACATTCTTTCATATCTGGTGGTCGTGCCCTAAAGCACAGTTATTCTGGTCAGAAATTTTCACAATAATCAGTCAACTATCGGGTAAGGGGATCCCATTGGACCCCAAAAGCGCATTATTAAACCTCAAACCCAAAAATGTCTCACATAAACAATTTAAACTATTAACACAGCTCTTTACAGCTGCGAAACAAACATTGGCAAAAGCATGGAAAACCCCTAATCTATCAATTAACGAAGTAACGAACAGAATGAACCTAGCTATGACTTACGCCAAAATGATGGCAATCGTCATGGACGCGACCGCTGGATTCGAAAGAACCTGGAAACCGTGGTATGAATATGCAGTACCCAATGAAATCAATGATATTGTATTATTACCATGGTAGCCCAGCCTGTTTAACTGTCTACCGCTTAGCGTATATTTGATATTGACAGCCAATTCCGGACCACTCCTGCAGACACCCCTTTCTCCCGTCCCCGCTTTCCTCCCCACCCTCCTCCCCCCGCCTTGGGCTCTGACTATGAACCTCGTTATTATACATGTTCTTAGCATTGTTATAAGGTTGATTTTGGTTGAAACACTTACGTTGACACATCAGGACTCTTGCCTAAACCACAGCCCTAAAACCATCTGGGCTGGTTGGAAGAAACAAAGTATCTTAAAATAAACTCCAGAAAATTGGTCTCTTAGTTATAACCTTATCTGTACTATTAATATGTCCATTGAAGTCACCAGACTCACCTGTTGTGAACTTACCACTTATGTAAACCAAGAAGTTATTCTGTTTCTGTAATTAACTTATTTTATTTTGTTGAATTGTACATTTCTTTATCACCTCAATAAAGATATATTGACAAGGAAAACAAGATGGAGGAAACGATTGCCGCTACATCTCAGAACTACAAGCACATACATACACTCCAGGACCAACTAGATTTGGCAATGTCCCGCATAGATGACCTTGAGAACAGGTCAAGGAGGTCAAATATTAGAATTCGTGGACTCCCCGAGACCATTCTTAATGTGCCTGAGGCAGTGCAAGATCTAATTAAAAATCTCCTTCCTAACATCTCCCCTCGGCGACTGGAACTGGACAGGGCTCATAGGGCTATGGGGCCCCCTAGGAAAGATGGCTCCCTGAGAGACATCATTGTCAAACCCCACCACTACTCCGTTAAGGAGGAAATCATGAGGCAAGCAAGGTCTGCTCAGGCTGTGATGTGCCAGGGACACCAGGTACAACTTTTTGCGGACCTATCTCCATCCACTATACAAAGACGGAGATCTCTAAAGCCGCTGCTTCAAGCCCTAACCCAGAAAGCCATTAAATATAAGTGGGCCTTCCCATTTGCGGTCAAGTTCGCTGTCAATGGTAAACCTTATGCTTTTTCCACCCTTTCTGAAGGTGAGAAATTACTCCTACACTTGAAGCTCATTGCACACGAAGCTGACATGGATACTTCCTACGTTGGACAGGGATCTAACAAACATGCTGTCCCTACCAGTCCTCAATCTCCCCTGTGGCTTAAGGGCAAGACTAAGAAAGCAAGAGACAATAGAGCCACCTGAAGATCTGACTCTCCTGCTCTACCAGCGTATCCTCGCTTGCCTTAGTGTTTGGTCCTGGATGGGCTGAACAAACCATTTTGATCCTCTCCATGATTTGACTACATCTTTTTGGTGTTTTTCCCCATTTATCGTTCTGAGTCTTATGAGCTTTTTGCTTTTCCTCAACTGGCTACCCCAGATGACTGTGATGTTTTCTCGGTCTAACCTAGACTTAACAGGTTCTTCCTATCTACCTTGTTATGGCCCTGTATCGGAGCTCTCCCTACTGATCCTGGGGGGGGGGGTCATCATGCATGGCCACCTATTTTGATCACCACATGTTTTTTTTTATATATAATTTACTGTATTTCTCTGGAGGAGTGACGCTGTTTCGTCACTGATACCCTTCTGTGGTCCCTGCGGGTTCCCCCCTCCTCATTTAGTGGGGTGACGGGCGCCCGCAGCGATTGATTGGGGCTAATTGAATAACGCTAGAGAACTATTTTACTGCTGTGTACCGTTTAATTGATTATTAGCTTGACATATTTAAGATTATGGGCGCCCGGTTCCGGCCTGGAACCACTGCGCCTCCATCCAGCCGTTGGACACCTGATGGTCTCCGAGGGTTGGACAGCTCGCTCCCATTTAGGAGGAGCTGACTATGGTCTCTATTTTCAGAACACTTGGGGAGTCTCCCCCCCGGCGCTCCTTTTTTCACTTCAGGGAGATCTTTTTGATTCTTTTCTTTCCTGTCCCTCCTCACCTTACCCAGTTCTCCCTATTTATTCACAAATGTGCCTAACATCTGTTATGCTTTCAGGTTCCTTACTACTTCGCCTTATCCCCAGGGGTACAGCCTTCGAGGCTTTAGCTGCTTCTGGACCCAGATTCCTCCGGGACCCGAGACTTTGACGGGTGAGTGGGGGTTGCTTTGGCCGAGGTGCTCACTCTGTGCTCCATGGCTGACACGCTTGACATTAGACTCCGCATTGCCTCCCATAATGTACAAGGCATCAACTCTCCAATTAAACGGAGAAAGGTGATGGACCACTACAAATCTCTTCATCTTGATATAATTATGTTACAAGAGACACATTTTCCTATCCGTTATAGCCCTATTTTTCTCCACTCATATTTCCCTCAGTTCTATTTAGCCAGTGCCGAAAACAAAACCAAAGGGGTGGCAATCCTGTTCTCCAGGAAATGTAATTTTGTCAAAATATCTGATATTATTGATCCTGACGGGAGATTTATCATGGTGAAAGGCAAGGTGGGGGACCAATTATTCTCTCTAGTTTCATATTATGCACCTAACAGGGCACAGGCTAAATTTTTTTACTCAATGCCTAACACCCTATCTCCCGAATTAGAGGGCACCGTTGTTTTCGGAGGAGACTCTAATACAGCTCTGGATCAGGGCTTGGACAAAATGAAACCGCCAGGGTCTAGATTGATACGTCCCACAAGAGAGAGCCTTAAAATTGCAAAAATTCTTCACGAATATGGCTTTGCTGACACGTGGAGAGAACTCAACCCCTCTAAGAGAGATTACACTCATTTTTCTCATCCTCACCTTACATATGCTCGCATAGATCACATCCTCACCCCTTCTACCATTCTCCCAGCAGTCCTTTCCGCCTCTATCAGGGATTCTGCATTATCCGACCATTCCTTAGTGATCATATCTCTTAAGTTGGGGCTTCCGGGAGGGACACGCACGTTTTGGAGACTGAACGAGTCTTTGCTCTTTGACCCAGCCAGAGTCACGGAGATAGGAAAAGCCCTGACGGAATACTTTACGCTTAATGACACAGGGGAATTTTCCGCTGAAACGCTGTGGGCTGCCCACAAAGCCTTCGTCAGGGGTAGACTCATTCAGATCTCCACGCAAGTAAAGCGGGAAAGAAAAGTTGAAATAGACAAATTGGAAACTGAATATATTTCCCTTAAGGCTTTGCATAAAAAGGACCCTTCCGGAATCCCCACAAACCAACTTGACAATGCCAGGTTAGCTCTTAACCTCGCTCTCACGACCCAGGCAGAGAAATCGATCAGGTGGAGTAAACACAAATTCCACACCCAGGCAGACAAATTCGGCCCCCTCCTTGCGTCTAAACTCACCCCTAAATCCAAGCTCCTTTCCATGCCCAAAATCAAAATAGGGGGGCACCCTCCTACGACCAACCCGACCAGGATATTAGAAGCTTTTCAAGGTTTCTACTCATGCCTATATGATTCCACCACCCTACCTACTGCTGACTTAACCTCACGATTTCTAGAGGGACTTCCTATCCCTTCCCTGTCAACAGCCCACAGAGACATAATGGATTCCCCAATCACAGAGAATGAGGTGATGGAAGTAGTCAAAGGTCTCCGTAGTGGGTCGGCCCCGGGGCCGGATGGACTACCTATTCCTTATTACAAAACTTTATTACAAAACTTTTTTGGACATACTAACGCCACATCTGGACAGATTTTTCAATTCTAAAGCCAAAGGTGACCCCTTTGATTCCCAGATTAACACAGCCCTTATCACGGTGATTCCCAAACTAGACAAAAATCCAGAAGATGTCAATAATTATCGCCCAATTTCCCTTATCAACAACGATCTTAAGGTCCTCACTAAAATTCTAGCCAATAGAATGGCAGGGTTCATCGGGCAATATGTACATAAAGACCAAGTAGGCTTTATACCTGGCAGACAAGGCCCAGACCAAATTAGATGAGCAATAGACCTGGTATCGATTTTACAAACCAATTGGATGGGGGGAACCCTCAGAAGGGATTCTTATTGTCACTGGACCTCCAGAAGGCCTTTGACTCTGTGTCCTGGCCCTATATCTTCAATATACTAGAGCGTTGGGGATTTGGGGCCAGGTTCTTGGGAATTATTTGGGCCCTTTATTTGAACCCTAGAGCGCTCATTAGGATTAAAGGTCATTACTCCACACCTATTGAAATTAAACGAGGCACTCGACAGGGATGCCCTTTATCTCCACTAATTTTCGCCATTGCAATCGAGACTCTGGCAATTGCTATACGACAGAACCCTAATATATCAGGAGTCCAATGCGGGGAACAGAACCACAAATGTGCCCTCTTTGCGGACGACATCCTGCTATTCTTGACCTCCCCCATCTCCACTCTTCCCAACCTGTGCCGCACTCTTGACGATTTCGCTAAAATATCAGGCCTATCGGTCAACTTCTCCAAATCGCAGGCACTTAACGTCTCTCTATCCCCTCAAATGATGTCGGACCTTAAACAATCCTTTAAATTTGTCTGGAGTGACACCTCGATCCAGTACCTGGGTATCGCCCTATCGGCTAGGACAGAGACTCTATACGACCTTAACTACCCCCCTATCTATAAAAACTGGAGGCTGATCTTATTATGTGGTCCAAATATAACCTCTCTTGGCTGGGAAGGATCAACTCAATTAAAATGACCCTGCTCCCGAGAATGCTATACTTATTTCGCTCCCTTCCAATCCCACTCAGGAGAAATCATCTAAAATCTTTTCAGAGTAAATTACTTAAGTTTATTTGGGGTACATCGGGGTATCGAATTCCGCAGGAAACACTTTTTTGCCACAGAAGCAAGGGGGGTCTGGGATTGCCCGACCTTCACAAATACTATCTCTCAGCTAGATTGGCGCAATTTTTCACCCTATACTCCAGATTCGATAAACCGGATTGGGTCAATATTGAGAAGCAAGCTGTCCCCACTATTCCTCTAGACTATCTCCTATGGTCCCCCACCAAGTCCCGCCCACCCATCCTTTCCCCAGTGTTGTCTCAGTCTTTTGCCATGTGGGACTACCTCAGACGCAATCCCTGCCTAACATCTACTGCTCGTCCTCTCGCACACATTTTTAATAACCCAGACTTTCCACCAGGCTTACGAACCACTGAGTTTAAGTGGTGGCTAGACAAGGGGCTGTTTCGGATAGGTCAATATGTTACTTCCAGTGGTCCCATCTCCCTAGACTACTGTATTCACACTTTGAAACTTCCTGATTCCGAGAAGGTCCACTTTAGACAAATTTCACAATTTCTACATAGTATCTAGAGGTCCAAACCCCTTCCCCCTAATTTCACTTCATATGAGATTTGGTGCGGACAAGCCATGGAGCGGAGGGGGGGCATTTCGGTGGTCTACTCGGCCCTCACCCCACAGATAAAACATCTTATATGGAGGCTTGGGAGTCTGACTTTCAGAGCAGCATTAGCTTGGAGACTTGGCACAAAGCCGTCTCCAGATCATTCCAGGGCATTCAAAGTGTCTCCTTAGTGGAGGCAAGCGTTAAAGTCATTACCAGATGGTATCTCACTCCCTCCAGATTGGCCGCCATGTTTCCTGATGCAGATCCCCTATTGCTTTAGGGCCCACATCTGGTGGGAGTGCCCCAGGATCCGCTCCTTCTGGAGAATTATCTTCAACATGATTTACGGAGTGACCGGATGTCGGATCCCAAGGACCCCCGATGGAGCCTTATTGAATGCCCATATCCCACAGCTTTCTAGAACTACACAAAAGCTGATCCACTTTATTTTACTTGGAACCAAAATTGCCATTGCCAAATTTTGGAAACGGCCCAACCCGCTCATTTCGGTTGTTAAAAAGAAAATCTCATGGATCATGACTCAAGAAAAATTATCCAGCATACTGGCTAATACCACCGTGATGTTCCATGAGATTTGGGCTCCTTGGGCTGAATATGTTGGTATTCACCTTGCCCCTGAACCTAATGGCGTTTGATTGAATTTTTGATTGAAGTTAGGCACTATGCTTCCCCTCCTCCCCTTACCCCTGTCCCCCCTCTTCTTCCTCTCCTTTCCTTCTTTCTTTGCCTCTCTTACTATCCCTGTTTGTTTTTGTATTTTTAACAATCTACATAAGCGATTGTTGCATGGTTTCTATTTTCAAATAGTTTTTTTTTTTGGGGGGTATTCCTTCTGTGACCCTTACAATAATATATCTTTCTTACCCACATCAGTAAGGGTAGTATGGGATCGGGACGGGGGCTGGGGGAGTCGGGGACCTTGCTCTTGGCGCAGTATGTTCCCAAGAGGGGTGCTGAGGGTGTGGGTTCCGGATTGCCCTTGGGTCCGGGCTTTTTCTACAAGGTAATGAGGCTCCACATTTGTGAGAGCTCTAATATATCCCAATCAGACTGTTTTCCAGGCAGTCATAATATTTGAATTACCTCTCCATTATAGGTTATTATTGTTTTCATTATATTCTTTGCTTTGTTTGTAAATGCAGTCCCACTTTTGTATATAAATGCAGTCCCACTTTTGTATATAAATACAGACCCACTTTTATATATAAATGCAGTCCCACTTTTGTATATAAATGCAGTCCCACTTTTGTATATGAATGCAGTCCCACTTTTGTCTATGAATGCAGTCCCACTTTTGTATATAAATACAGACCCACTTTTGTATATTAATGCAGTCCCACTTTGTCTATGAATGCAGTCCCACTTGTGTCTATGAATGCAGTCCCACTTGTGTCTATGAATGCAGTCCCACTTGTGTCTATGAATGCAGTCCCACTTTTGTCTATGAATGCAGACCCACTTTTGTCTATGAATGCAGTCCCACTTTTGTCTATGAATGCAGTCCCACTTGTGTCTATTAAGTGGGACTGAATTTATATACAAAAGTGGGTCTGTATTCATATACAAAAGTGGGGCTGCATTTATAACAAAAGTGGGGCTGCATTTATATACAAAAGTGGGGATGTATTTATATACAAAAGTGGGAATGCATTTATATACAAAAGTGGGTAGGCATTCATATCCAAAAGTGGGACTGAATTTATATACAAAAGTGGAACTGAATTTATATACAAAAGTGGGGCTGTATTTATATACAAAAGTGAGACTGCATTTATATACAAAAGTGGGACTGAATTTATATACAAAAGTGGGACTGCATTTATATACAAAAGTGGGCCTGAATTTATATACAAAAGTGGCACTGCATTTATATACAAAAGTGGGGTTGTATTTATATACAAAAGTGGGACTGCATTTATATACAAAAGTGGGACTGAATTTATATACAAAAGTGGGTCTGCATTTATATACAAAAGTGGGCCTGAATTGATATACAAAAGTGGGAGTGCATTTATATACAAAAGTGGGACTGAATTTATATACAAAAGTGGGACTGCATTTATATGTACAGTGAGGCTGCAATGATGGGCACTGATGAGGCTGCATTGATCTCTTGTACCATGTCTCCAGTCTCTGACCATCTCTTGTATCATGTCTGCAGTCTCTGACCATCTCTTGTACCATGTCTGCAGTCTCTGACCATCTCTTGTACCATGTCTGCAGTCTCTGACCATCTCTTGTACCATGTCTACAGTCTCTGACCATCTCCTGTATTAAGTCTGCATTCTCTGACCATCTCTCGTACCATGTCTGCAGTCCCTGACAATCGTCTACAAACTATGGGATAGATTTATGGCATTTATATTTAAATATGTTTTACTAGTAATGGCGGCAATCATTGATTTTTTAGCGGTACTGCAACATTGCAGCGGACACATCGGACACCTAATTGAGTTCTGTAAACAACACCTTATTTTCTGGCAGTGCCCCTCCCGAGACTAGACTCTGGATCCGCCCTTGATATAAAATGCACTATTTATATCAAAAAGTGTTTCCCAGTTCTAAACCTTTCATCCAATTTTTTTTGTATAATTCTTCTTTAAGGGGGTGGGACGGGTGTGTGTCCTATACCTATAATATCTCAAAAACGTGGGTACACCCCTCACATTTTTGTAAATATTTTATTCTATCTTTTCATGTGACAACACTGAAGAAATTACACTTTGCTACAATGTAAAGTAGTGAGTGTACAGCTTGTATAACAGTGTAAGTTTGCTGTCACCTCAAAATAACTCAACATACAGCCATTAATGTCTAAACCGCTGGCAACAAAAGCGAGTACAGCCCTAAGTGAAAATGTCCAAATTGGGTCCAATTAGCCATTTTCCCTCCCCGGTATAATGTGACTTGTTAGTGATACAAGGTCTAAGGTGTGAATGGGGAACAGGTGTGTTAAATTTGGTGTTATCGCTTTCACTCTCTCTTACTGGTCACTCAATGGGACAGTCGTACGGATAAAGAACTATCAGAGGATCTGAAAAAAAAAAATTGTTGCTCTACATGAAGATGGCCTAGGTTAAAAGAAGATTGCTAAGACCCTGAAACTGAACTGCAGCATGGTGTCCAAGACCATACAGCGGTTTAACAGGACAGGTTCCATTTAGAACAGGCCTCGCCATGGTCCATGAAAGAAGTTGAGTGCACATGCTTAGCGTTATATTCAGAGGTTGTCTTTGGGAAATAGACATTGCTGCAGAGGTTGAAGGGGTGGGGGGTCAGCCTGTCAGTGCTCAGGCCATACATTGCACACTGCATCAAATTGGTCTGCATGGCTGTCATCCCAGAAGGAAGCCTCTTCTAAAGATGATGCACAAGAAAGCCTGCAAACAGTTTATTAGGATTAAGTGCACCTGCTGGTGGCACTATCCTGCTCTGGGCTGTTTGCAGCTCTAGTGTCCATCAGCGGGTGTCTCCCAGGAGCCAGCAGGCTGGTGTAATCAGGCTAATTAATGTTCAGTTGCCTGGGGGGTACTTAAGGCTTCTTCTCGCTTCCCCTGGCTCGTCACGATTCTGATCCATTTCTTGCTGTCGGTGGCTGATGCCTAGCCTGATCCAATCTTTACCCCTTTGCCTTGTTCCTGCCTCCCCTGCCTTGCCTCTATTCGAGTACACTTTTGAGACCCCCCTTTCCTTGCAACCTTGCATTCCCTGTACCCTTTAGATGGTTTTTGTATATGGATAATAATTAGGTTCCTTTGTTATTTGTCTTTTGGGGTTTGTTTATGTTCATGTTTACTGTGTGCTGTGTTTATGACTTGCTGTGTTTCACTGTAAATACATTTCAGTTTAACCATGTCAGAGAATTGGCCGTGAAAGAACTGGCAGACCTGTCATGCGCGCACATACGAGCACAATGCCCGCGAATACGAGCACAAGGCGCATGCGCGCGCACACGGGCAACAACACAGTGAATACGCTGTTCTTTACTGTGCACGCGCGTGCACCGTTACGCACGCAATACGGGCGGGACTCCAGGCGTCAGTGCCTATTTAAAACTGGTTGCAGCAGTCACCAAACTGCTGCATGATCTTCAGTCCTTGACCTGATGCTGATTCCTTGTTCCTGCTTTCTGTGTATGACCTTGGCTTGCCTCCTGACCTGTTCCAGTCACTTCCTGCCTCCAGTGTATGACCTCGGCTTGCCTCCTGACCTGTTCCAGTTACTTCCTGCCTCCAGTGTATGACCTTGGCTTGCCTCCTGACCTGTTCCAGTTACTTCCTGCTTCCCGTGTATGACCTCGGCTCGGCTCCTGACTCCGCCCCTGGGTTTCCTGCCAATCTATTGGTACTTCCGTGGTACTCCTGCCGGACTACATATCCTGGTGCTCATCTGTTCTCTGGCATCGCTCCAGCAAGTCTCAGCCGGCAACTCCTGCACCCCTGGGCATCGCGTCCCCTGACTCACCTTCAGGGGTCGTTCTGCACTCGAGTCGCAAGGGAAGCCCTCTCAGCACTTCGGCCTCTGGTAAGGTACGTGACAGTATCATGCAGCCAGAAGTTTCAGAGGCCGACAGAGGTGCTTCCCCGCTCGTGACTTTGTGCCAGCAGGTCGCAGCTCTTACGCAAGCAGTGACGAGCCTACAGGAC
This sequence comes from Rana kukunoris, assembly GCA_029574335.1. Taxonomy (NCBI): domain Eukaryota; kingdom Metazoa; phylum Chordata; class Amphibia; order Anura; family Ranidae; genus Rana; species Rana kukunoris. Next base: position 331,565,948 of record CM056050.1, on the reverse strand, counting down.
CGCTACTCTCAGTTAGAAGATAACCTTCCAAATCAGACGATGTTCCCTCCTCCGGAACCCCGTGTACCCACTCCAGAACGCTTCTCAGGTGACCGAAGGAAGTTCAGAGCATTCAAAGCCTCTTGTATACTGTTCCTGACCCTACAGCCAAGGACTTTCTCTCTAGAAACTGTTAAAGTGGGATTTGTTATCACCTTGCTGTCTGAAGGACCTCAATCCTGGGCCCATCAGTTGTTGGAGCAGAAGAACCCCGCCATCAACACTTTGGACTCATTTTTTAAAGCTATGGCCACCTTATATGATGATCCTTAACGTCCGGCCACCGCGGAGGCAGCCCTCCACGCTTTACGACAAGGGCAGCGCCCTGTAGAGGACTATACGGTGGACTTTCGCAACTGGGCTGCAGACACAGGGTGGAACGAGGCCGCCCTCAGGCACCAATTCCGCCTTGGCCTGTCTGAGCCTATCAAAGACGAGTTGGCACGAGTGGAGGCTCCTGCCACCTTGGAGGGGCTCATTCTGCTAACCATCCAACTTGATAGGCGTTTGCGGGAGCGACAGTCTGAACGTGCCTGCCGGCCTTCTCACTTACCTCCAGCTGCTCATCCATCCCCCTCTTCAGTCACGTTCCACAGTGGGCCTATGCAGGTTGGTATGGTTCGCCCTGCCCTGACCCCCAATGAAAGACTGCACCGCCGGCAGGCGAACCTTTGCTTCTACTGCGGAGAGGCCGGACATCTTCGTTCCCGCTGTCCAATCCGGCCCTGTAGGCCCTCTCCCCGAAACCTGTTGCATCTCCGGGTCCCGAGATCCTCCTCAACTCACCTGGTGCTACATGTCACGTTACAGTTAGCAAGAGGGGAGGTCAGGTTTCCAGCAATAATCGATTCCGGAGCTTGTAGTTGCTTTATGGACATTTCCGTTGCTAAGGACTACCAGATTCCCCTGCGGAAAAAAGAACAAAGACTTGAGATTCATTTGGCCGATGAATCTACACCTTGCTCAGGGCCTGTCACCCAAGAGACTTTACCCATTTTTGCCTCAACTGATTCTGGCCATCAAGAGTTTTTCTGTTTAGATGTTATTTGTTCACCGATGTTTCCTGTGTTCCTGGGACTCCCTTGGCTGCGGGCACATAGTCCACAGATAGACTGGAGCACAGGGAGTATCTCCTTCAAATCGGGGTACTGCCGTCAGCACTGTATAAAGCCAGAGACCTCAGCCTCTCCCAGTTGCCTCACCGTCCAGCCAGCCCCTACTTCCAATCCAAATGTTCCCTCAGTTTACCATGACTTTTTAGACGTCTTCGACAAAAAGAAAGCCGATACCTTACCACCGCACCGTCCGTACGACTGTCCTATTGAGTTGTTGCCTGGTGCAGAAATTCCCTTTGGGTGAATATTCCCACTCTCAGAGACTGAGCTCGAGACCTTGCGTCAATACATTGACGAAAATCTGGAAAAGAAGTTCATCCGCCCATCTTCCTCTCCAGCCGGTGCTGGAATCTTCTTTGTAGAGAAGAAAGATCACACCCTCCGACCCTGTGTGGATTACAGAGAACTCAATAAAATTACCATCAAAAATCGGTACCCTCTCCCTCTTGTTCCCGAACTTTTTCAGCGATTCCGTACTGCACAAGTCTTTACTAAATTGGATCTACGAGGTGCCTAAGAGGATCTACGCATTCGGGAGGGGGATGAATGGAAGACCGCCTTTAGAACCCGATTCGGTCACTTTGAATATCTCGTCATGCCTTTCGGCCTATCTAACGCCCCGGCAACCTTTCAGCACTTTGTGAACAACATCTTCAGAGAGTTCCTGGATTACTTCGTAATCGTTTATTTAGATGACATTCTCATTTTCTCTGCCACCCTGGAATTACACAGAACCCATGTCCGAAAGGTACTAGCCACATTAAGGTTGCACGGGCTCTACGCAAAAGCGGAAAAGTGTGAGTTTGAAAAGTCATCTATACAGTTCCTGGGTCTAATTATTTCCACATCTGGAATCTCCATGGATCCTCAGAAAGTATCCGCTATCCTGGAATGGTCAGCTCCTACTGACAAGAAAGGCATTCAGAGGTTCATCGGGTTTGCAAATTTTTACAGAAAGTTTATTAAAGACTTTTCCGGCATTGTTGCCCCCATTACCCAGCAGACCCGCCAGCATACCCGTTTTCAGTGGACCCAGGAAGCCCAGGAGGCCTTCGATAAACTAAAGACTCTGTTCACCTCCCATTCTACAGCACCCGGACCCAACGTGACCTTATGTCCTCGAGGTCGACGCATCAGAAGTTGCCGTAGGGGCCATCCTGTCTCAACGACAAGGCCCTAATGCTCTGCTACACCCAATAGCCTTTTTTTCCCGAAAGTTGAGCCAGCCGGAGAAGAACTACGACGTGGGGGATCGAGAGTTACTGGCAATAAAAACTGCTTTAGAGGAATGGCGGTATCTCCTTGAAGGTGCCGCTCACCCCATCATGGTATGCACAGACCATAAGAATCTTGAATATCTCAGATCTGCCAAGAGACTAAGACCACGGCAAGCCAGATGGGCCTTATTCTTTTCAAGATTTAATTTTCATCTTATCTACCGCCCAGGGTCCAAAAATGGTAAAGCAGATGCCCTCTCACGCATGTTCCCAGAAACCCCAGAGACTGTCGTTCCCAGCACCATCCTGTCCCCCCAGAATTTTTTGTTGATTTTTTTTTCGTTTTTGCGTAAGTCGTCCGGGAATAGGAATGTACGTAAACGACGCTACTCAAAAAAAAACTGACGTAACGACGTTATTTCGCGCAATGCACGGCGCGCCTAATTTAAATGCTTCACGCCCCCTAATTTTGTTTTTCGATTCCGCCGCGAGAAATACACTATGCCGCCGTAACTTACGGGCCAAAATCTACCTGAATTCGTCTTAGAGCCAGGTAAAATACGGCGGCGTAGTGTATCTCTGATACTCTGCGCCAGGGCAATTGTACCTGAATCTGGCCCTTTGTGCCCAAGAGGGTTAATGTAGTGCAGGAAAATAATGGTGGCCACACAAAATATTGACACTTTGGGCCCAATTTGGACATTTTCACTTAGGGGTGTACTCACCTTTGTTGCCAGCGGTTTAGACATTAATGGCTGTGTGTTGAGTTATTTTGAGGGGGACAGCAAATTTACACTGTTATACGAGCTGTACACTCACTACTTTACATTGTAGCAAAGTGTAGTTTCTTCAGTGGTGTCACATGAAAAATATTTACAAAAATATGAGGGGTGTACTTACTTTTGTGAGATACTGTGTGTGTGTATATATATATATATATATATATATATATATATATATATATATATATATATACAGTATATATATAAAATATGTGTGTGTGTTTTTTGCTTCTTTTTTGGTATCAGAATGCTTCTTGCTTCTGTTAAGAAGAGGTTGAAGTGTATTATTGAAAACTAATATGGTAGATTGATACTGATATCAATATATTAGCTAGAGAAATCACACTCTGTCCCCTTAACCAAAGGAGAAAAATCTGCATGGTTCCGAAACGTCGTTTTTCTTGATACTATGTGATTAAAGTTTTGGACCCAATGTTGGAGATCCTGGTGTGCTGGTGACACTTCCTTCTCATGATTGCAGTCAGTTCCAGGTGTTGGTCATTTCAGCACCCAATCTAAGATACAGTCATTTGTGCAGGAACGTGTGCGTTGGAAGTATTGCATTGTATGTAGATCAGGAAGCCGGACGCATGGATAGGGGGGGGACGGCGCCTCTAGTGGACGAGCCGCCACGGCTACATACTTTTGCTAATAGGTGTCCCTCTTTTCCAGCTCAAAAAGTTGTAAGATATTCTGAACATGACCAGAATGCACAGCCCCTTGCCTTTTGAGGATTGTGGGGTTCTCCTCTCCCTCATCTACACACATGGCTGTATCATTCATTCACAGAAAGTCCAATGTGCCACTTCAGAACTAGTTTTCATATGGCACACAAGCGTAGTGACATCACTGTACCTGTACTCTATTGATACTTCCCCCAGTCCTGTGGCTATTCAGTTCATTCATACTATATAGATAAAAGGACAATGCTACCAATCATAAGCTTTCTTATTATTTATGCACATTATACAGTATACCGTCCTGTGCATAAATAACACACATGAAGGCAACACTTTTTTTTCCATTATGGATGGAGTAAGGGAGGGTCATAACCCATGCAATGTTTATTTTTGCCATTTGTGTCCCATTGGGGAGATTTTCCTTCACTTCCTGTGCCATAGTTTCTGTCACACTCCTGTCCCATAGTGATTGAAGGAGAAAAAGGTGAATGTCTTTGCAGGCATCATCCAGATATCTCCTCTCAAAGTAAACAATGTCATATGGCTTCTACCTGGGGGAAGTGGTTACCTAAACTTGAGCAGTTCTGCAAAGAAGAGTGGGCAAATATTGCAAAATCTAGATATGTAAAGTTAGTAGAAACCAATCCCAACACTCTAAGGCTCCATGCACACTGAAGCTGATAAACTGCAGTTTATTGGCGTTTTGGCTTTTTTTTTTTAAAGCCCATAAACTGAACTCTATGTTAGCCTATGTGCCCATGCACACCTGGGCATTTTTCAGTGTTAATGAGCTTTGGAGTTTATTGGCTTTTTTCTGAACGCCCGAAATTTGCATTTAAAGTGATGTTTTTTGGTGGGAAAAAAAAACGCAGAAAAACGCCGGCGCCAGCATTAAAAAAAAAGTAAAAAATTAAAAAAAAGCTGATAAAAGCTACACTGAAAAACGCTGAATAAAGCTATTGCAAAAATGCCAAAAAAACGTTGCAAAAAAACGTTGCAAGGCTCCCTGCAAAGCTACTGGCATTTTTTTATAGCTTTTATCAGCTTCAGTGTGCATGGAGCCTAAGGCTGTAATTAAAGAAAAAGGTAGTTCAACAAAATAACGACACAAGTAATGATCCTTTTTCCAACTCAGTGATTCTGTTTCTTAATTTTTTTTTATTTTGTTTTCTGACATGTTGATGTTATAGCTTTCACTTGGATGTTATAAGTTGCACTGAGTATATACAGCTGGATAAAACAAAATTGTGTCTGTCTTCATTTTAGGCTGTAAAGCAACAAAATGTGATTCATTTAAAGGGAGGTAATTCTTTTCTATACCCACTGTAACTCGATAACTCAGTAGTAAATCATAAATTATCAAACCACCAAGCTACTCATTCACTCCCTCGTTATCTCTCGCCTTGACTATTGCAACTTCCTTCTCATAGGCTGACCTCTCCATAGGCTATCCCCTCTTCAGTCTATCATGAATGCTGCTGCAAGACTTATCTACCTTACAAACTTCTCTCTCCACTAATCCCTAGACTGGCTTCCAGTTCCCCAGCAAACTAAATTCAAATACTAATGACAGCATACAAAGCTCCTCACAACTCTGCCCCAAGCAACATCACCAATATTTTTGCCAAATAACACCTAAACCGCTCCCTCTCCGCTCCTCTCAAGACCTCCTACGCTCAAGCTCCTTTGGCTCCTCCTTCCATGCTTGTCTCCAGGACTTCTCTAGAGCCTCTCCCATTCTTTGGAACTCTCTACCTCAATCTGTCTGGCTATCTCCTACTCTTGTCCCCAACCTCTTAGATTGTAGGCTCTCATGAGCAGGGCCCTCTTAATCCTCTTGTATTTTTTTGTATTGTAACTGTGCTTTCTCCATGTTATATTGTAAAGTGCTGCATAAACTGTTGGTGCTGTATAAACTCTGTATAACAATAATAATAATAATAATATTATGATCACTACTCATTAAAAATTCTAAAAACAAAAAAATTATATATATATACAAGGTGAAGTGTCTATCACAGAACACATATTTGAAACGTGTGCATAATAAAAGAGTACATTTCAAAAAACATATATTCAAGCCCACCAATGAAATCTTGAAAATAAGTGAAAATCCACATGCAATAGTCCCAAACCACCTTGAAATCAAGTGTGCCAGTTCTCTTACCAAATGGTTAAGATCTCCAAATTATAAGAGATTAACAGCGCAGATACCAATCCAATCAGGAAACATCTAACAAAATACTGCAGATTCCAGAATCTTTAGGGTCCTCCACTGGTTATTCAAAGACCACTCCTCAGTATAAGGATAAACAGGGGAAAGAGCAAATGACCATAGAGTATCGCTTAAAACCACATAATCTAAAACTCTTAGCTGCCCGCCTGGACACAACCCTCGACAGACCCTAGGAGGACCACCCTTCTATACCATTGGAAAAAATTTGGGATATTGCCATGGATAAGTTTGGGATCACACCACTTAATGACTACACCCCACGTCACCTGCCACCTCATCTGCCACAAGTTGTGGACTGTCCACTGGCCACATCACCTGCCACGTCACCTGCCACAAGTTGTGGACTGTCCACTGGCCACGTCACCTGCCACGTCACTTGCCACAAGTTGTGGACTGTCCACTGGCCACGTCACCTGCCACGTCACCTGCCAGGACACAACTGTATTCCAAATATGTGTTTTAAAAAGTATACGTATATTTTGGAGTTCTATCAGTTCATTGTGTCTACTGTTCCTTTGCAGGAGAGTGAATCACCGCAAGATGGCAGTCTCTTCGCGACCGTTTCAGGCGTGACCTGAAGGAGGACGTTGCCTGCCGAAGCGGAGCTGGAGCATCCAAGAAAAAGCATGGCCCTTTCTATGAAATGCTTGTTTTCTTAAGAAATATTATGGACGTAAGAAGGTAACTAAATAAATTGGTTATCCCATATATTAAATTAGTTGGCCTAGTAAACTCCAAATTGGAAGTAAACTTTTTCCCCAAAAAACAAACCCTACAAGACAAAGGTCTAATGAGCTAGTATGCAGAGCATACTAGCTCATTAAGAATTAATTACCACAGTGGTCTTCTTTCCTCTCCTTTATCGCCGCGATCACTCCTTGTGTGACTTGTGGGTATTGCGGCTCCAAGGCTGTGATTGGCCCTAGCCGTGATGATGTCATCCGTGTGGGAGTCAACAATCACGACACGATCGCCTTCAAAAATGGCACGAGTCAGGCACCGTTGTCTACATATTTTCTGCAAATATTTACTAAACCGTGTAGGTTTAGGAGATATTTCTTGCACCTACAGATAAGCCTTTTAATCTAGGCGTAATTGTAGGTAAAAGTGGTCTGTAGGGTTTACCACAACAGTATCATACACATGAATCTATGTATTGTAATAACTATTCTGTATTGATCATTTATCCATCTATCAACGTATATTTTACAGTACTGCCAGTAACATCTCAGGTACTGAAGAAGAGGAGACGGATGCAGAGGATGAAAATCAGGAGCCTGAGGGGGATATGGCAGTACCAGAGACCCAGGCAAGCCCTGATGCTAACCGTGATACAGCCACCCAAAACACACCACGTGTGCCCGTAAGTATCCTATATCCAATGACTTCTGTTGAAATCTTGACTAAATAAAATGTACTAATAAATGTTCCACCCCTCAGATACGTTCTGTGCCTGCATCCAAAGGCACACCAAGAAGAAACCAGATATGGATGGAGCCATGATTACCCTCATGGAGGAGATGAAGGCAATGCGTAGGGCTGACAGTGACAGAAAGGATCCTTTTTTAGATCCTACAAACGAGGATGCAAATTTTCTATGCAGTAACTTCTACTACCTCCAAAAAATACACGATGCAAGAAAAATGGAGGTGCATCATGCTATTGGGAACTTTACTGGGGCGTGTGTTCGAGCTGCTCTGGCAGGTGAACCCATGCCAGTATTTACTAGCCCTCTCCAACGGCCATACCAACCGGAGAAAGCTCCCCAACCACCACATTTTATCCACAGCACCACCAAGCCTTTATCCCACATCACCACCGTGCCCCAGCCACCACTGCCCAAAATTTATTACCCCCACCGCAAGAACCCACCCATGACTCCTCCACTTCCCAGGCCACTTCATCCCAATCTTTTAATCCCTATCCCTATTCCACTTCCCCCAGACCTTTTTATCAGCAACTTCAGTAATCACACTTGTCCCTTTTGAATCCCCAGTTCCAATTGCCCAGTTTTCAATTGAAATAAAATTCCCACTTCTCCTCTGCTTTTTTGATGTTTATCTTCCATTTTGTACTCTATTTTGTGTTCTGTATGTTGCAGGTCACCTTAATGACATACAAATAAAGGATATTGACTGCCTGAAAAAGTAATTTTTTTATTGTACTCTATATAAACCAAATGCAACTGATACAAAAGAATGTGATGGTCATAGGGTCAGCGATGATGACACTAGGAGAATGGAAAATCTCAGCTTTAAACATACACTGATAGAAGTCACCAGACTGCTATACTAACGAGATAAAGTAGTATTTTTTAAAAGTATTGCATTATCATTTTCAGTGAGACAACAAAGATCATGCAGGTTAGCATCAAGGTGTCAAACATGGTTCATAGCAAGGTGCACATAATACAGTGCCTCGTGAGTGTTTTTATACATGCTGATACTGCCACGGAACCTCTCCATCTGGGGACATAAAAAAATTTGCAAAACGATCACGCATGGTAATGGCAGAACTGTTGGGTCGCAGTCCGGAAAAGTGTACAGAAGGTAAGTCGATCTCGTCCTCTTCCTCAACAGTAATCCCTTCTTTCTCACGGATTATATTATGGAGGACACAGCATGCTTGTATTGCTAGTTGGGCATTCTCCACGCTCAGTTGTATTGTAGTTTGAAATATGCGCCACTTGCTGGTCAAAATGCCAAAGGTGCATTCAATAAGGCGCCTTGCACGACTCAACCGATAATTTAATTTTTTTTTGGGGGTTGTTAAATTGTGCCTGGCATAAGGCCTTAGAAGATGCTGGGGAAGTCCAAATGCCTCATCAGCTACAAGCACATGTGGCATATCTGGCCCTACAGTTCCTGGAAGAGGTTTATCTGATGGCAAATGAAAGTGGCCCTCATGTAGTCTTCTCCCCATTTGCGATGCTGAAAAGACTCTTGCGTCTGCATTTGAGCCATACGCCCCAATATCGACAGCTACAAACTTGTAATTACTGTCACAGATTGCCATTAGCACAAGGGAGAAGTATTTTTTGTAATTATAAAATTGAGAGCCAGATCCAGGTGGCATCTGAATTTGGATGTGTTTCCCACCCAGGGCTCCAACACAATTAGGAAATTGAGTTTTATTCCAGAAAGCTTTTGCAATTTCCTGCCACATGCATGGATCAGGAACAGGCATTGCAGTAGACCGAAGCTCCTCCCATATAGCTTGACAGTTGTCATGTACAATTCCTGAAATTGTTGAGGTTCCCAACAAAAAAAAATGGCTTAGGCCTCGTACACACCATCGGACTTATCCGATGAAAACGGTCCGCGGACCATTTCCATCGGATATGTCCGATCGGGAGTTTGATCCGATGGCGTGTACACACCATCGGATCAAATTCCCCGCCGCCGGACGGCGCGGTGACGTGGCGGTGATGCGGCGGTGACGTTGACGCCGCCACGTCACCGCTACGTCACCGCACCAGGAAGTAAAACACTTCCGCGCATGCGCCGAATACATTCGGCGGCGGCGCGGCGGCGGTGCGGGACGACATGTCTGCTGGTAAGTGTACTAACCAGCAGACATGTCGGGCGGACAGATTACCACCGGATAGATTTCAAAGCTTGCTTTGAAATCTGTCGGGTGGACAAATCTGTCCGCTAGCCCATACACACGAGCGGAGATGTCTGCTGAAACGGTCCATCGGACCGTTTTCAGCGGACATATCCCCTCGTGTGTACGAGGCCTTAGGGACGTATAGGATACTCCAGATGCCAGAAACCTAGGAAGAGTAGAAGAAATTATGAAAGGAATCCAACATTACACTGGACTTAATCAAGCAGAAAGCCTGGCTGGCTGGCTTACCTGAGGGTAAGGAGAAGTCGCTCCTCTGGAGGCACAGAACGTCTTATATCTGTGTTCATCCTATCTAAACGGGGATGCAACTTTTCCAACAAAAATTGAAAGGTTGGAACAGTCATTCTTGTAAAATAAAATTTTTTTTTGAGGGAAACGTCGCGAATCTGCGTAGTGCAGAGCAAAAAACCCGTCAGTTGGCCTCTTGAGCAGCATGGAATGTGTCCAGTACCTGCGTCTTTTCGCAGACATCTTCCTGGTCCTGCTTTTTTGTCTCCTCATATAGTATAGCATGACAAATGATGTCACATGCTCATAATATCTCCCCAAATCCATTATAATAAGCACTACAGTACAGCAAGCTATCAGGAAGCACAAAGCCTGCTGTAACCACAAAGCAAGATAGAAAGCACAATGGACGCTGGGGAAAACAAAGAATCATGGGTAAATTCATGAAAAGCTGATTAAATAAAGTTCTAACCAAAAAACGGATGAAAAACGGACGAAAAACAGATGAAAAAAATGGCGAAAAACAGATGAAAACGGATGAAAAACGGATGAAAAAACGGATCAACTGATGAAAAAAAAACGGACCTAAAAACCGGTCCGCACGTGTGAAAGGACCCTTAATATAGGCTTACCTGTAATATAAAGTTGTAAACAAGGGTTTACAACCACTTTAAAAGCAAATGTATTCACAAATATAAAAGCATCTCATAGGCAAAAACAATCACATGGAGAACATTAGCAGGTGTGTAACATCATGAGTAGGGATGGGCCGAACACCCCCCCGGTTTGCAGCAGAACAGGCAAAAAGTTCTAGCGAACATGCAAACCCTATTAAAGTCTATGGGACAGTAACATGAAAAATCAAAAGTCCTCATTTTAAGGGCTTATATGCAAGTTATTGCGATAAAAAGTGTATGGGGGCCCGGGTACTGCCCTAGGGGATATGTATCAATGCAAAAAAAAAAAAAAGTTTTAAAACAATAGTTTTTAAAGGAGCTGTGATTTTAATGATGCTTAGGCTGCGTACACACGATCGGTCCAACCCGATGAGAATGGTCCGATGGACCGTTTTCATTGGTTCACCGCTGAAGTGGCCTGATAGTCTGATGTGCGTACACACCATCAGTCCAAAATCCGATTGGGTCAGAACGCGGTGACGTAGAACACAACGACGTGCTGAAAAAACGAAGTTCTAAGCTTCCAAGCATGTGTCGACTCGATTATGAGCATGCGTGGGTTTTTGGTCCGGTGCTTTTGCGTACTAACCCTCGGTTCGGTCTGATGGTCAGGCGTCCATTGTTCCTTTTTCCTTTCCTTTTTCAAAGCAAGTTTTAAAACTTTGTTCCGATGACGACGGTCCGATGGGCCGTACACACGCTCGGTTTGGACCGATGAAACTGGCCTAAAAGTGAAAATAAAAATGAAATATTCCTTTAAATATGGTGCCTGGTGGGTCCCCTTGGTCTGCCTGTAAAGTGGCGCATCTGTACAATGTCATGTCACAGCAAAAAAGACATTTCTAAAGGAAAAAATTTAATTTAAACTCTGATGAAATCCTTCTTGGATGAAACATGTAAGGCTGGCCTGACACTAGTACGCTATGATCTATGGAACCCTTTATATGTTTTTCTTGATGCCTGTTAACCTGCCCTTGTTTGTAAGTACAATACAATAAATTGCATGTTGCTTATACTTGCGGGCTCCACTATTGTCGTCTCCTCTCTGCATTTTATGGTTATCCCTTTGCTGATGAACGCAATATATATCTTTGGATCCTTATGAGTATTGGACACTTCCTTATCCCTGATGTTATTTGTGGTTTTTCATCTATACATCCGAGTGGAGGTGTGACTACCATTGACCCCTGCATTATCTAAAATCTACATGCCTATAATGATGTCTCTCTGGTAAGCATTTTGACTGCACAGGGTGTGGTGTGTCTTTATATTTGCACACTGAAATCTTGGTGGATGTTCTTCGCTTCAAAACTTTGAAGATTATACTCATTTTGGACACTATTTATTTAATAGTATTATCTCAGCGCTACACTATTGAATTTTTGTAATTTAAACTTGTTTGTGGCTGTAATGTATTGCCGGCTTCTAGCAATATAGATAAAAACAAATGAAACAAACGCCAAAGGAATTGTCAAAAACTGACTCTTGTGGTTTTTACTTTTTGACTCTTTGAATGGGTAGGGGTACAATGTACCTGATACACATTCACATAGGGGGGCGGGATCTGGGGGCTTCCAGATTCTGATAACCCCCCCCCCCCCGCCCACAGACCCCGACATCCAGAAGCCAGGGTTGTCAGGAAGAGGCCCTTGTCCCCACCAACATGGGGACAAGGTGCTTTGGGGGGCACCCCAAAGAACCCTCCCTATGTTGAGGACAAGTGGCCTGGTATGGTTCAGGAGGAGGGGCACTCCCTCACCCCCCGTTTTCTGGCCTGCCAGGCTGCATGCACGGATAAGGGTCTGGTATGGTTTTCGATGGGAACCCCACACAATTTTTTTCTTAATTCTGTCATAGGGTTCCCCTTGACCACTTAATACACTGTATTATATACTCTGCACTGAACTATATGGTCTGCACTGCGTTATATACACTATACTCCAGTCAATATTCCAATCGCACACATTCCTGGTAAAAATGGCTCGTAAAGAAAGGATGGGTGCTGAAACGATTACCAGATGGGTACTGAAGACATCAAACAAACAAACATATTCGCCAGGACACCAAGGATCATCCAATTACATCCAAAATGATGACTTGATCAGCCTGACGAAGGGGTCCTGCGCGACCACGAAACCTTGCACCATTGTGATGTTTGTTTTGCATAAAATTTTTTTTGGATGTAATTGGACGATCCTTGGTGTGTTGGCGAATATGTTTGTTTGTTTGATATACACTATACTGACTGCACTATATACTCTGCACTGCACTATATATACATTATACAGCCACTGTGCCCATCATATGCACCTACTTGTGCCCATAATATGCAGCCACTTGTGACCATCATATGCAGCCACTTGTGCCCATCAAATGCCGCCACTTTTGCCCATCAAATTCCGCCACTTGTGCCTATCAAATGAAGCCAATGTGCCCATCAAATGCAGCCACTTGTGCCCATCATATGGAGCCACTTGTGCCCACCATATGCAGTCACTTGTACCCATTATATGCAACCACCTGTGCCCATCAAATGCCCCCACCTGTGCCCATCATATGCAGCCACTTGTGCCCATCATATGTAGCCACTGTGCCTATCATATGCAGCCATTTGTGCCCTATCAAATGCAGCCACTGTACCAATCATATGCAGCCACTTGTGACCAATCATATGCAGCCACTTGTACCCTTCAAATGCTGCCACTTCTGCTCACCATATGCAGCCCCTTGTGTCCATCAAATGCAGCCACTCAAGTCCATCAAATGCCACCACCTGTGCCCATTATATGCAGCCACTACTGTATTATTATAATCTGCACTGTGTTATATACACTACACTGACTGCACTATATACTCTGCACTGTATTATATACACTACACTGACTGCACTATATACTCTGCACTGGGTTATATATTCTACACTGACTGGCCAATCATGGCTCTCACAGCACACCACGCTGTGATTTGCCAAAGCATAAAGGTCAGGTGCATGCTTTGGCCAATCAGGTGATGGGCAGTGGTGACTGGGGAAGCTGTGCTGATGGGCACTGGCAAGGCTGCGTTGATGGGCACTGATCAGGCTGTATTGATGGGCACAGGTAAAGCTGCACTGATCAGGTTGTATTGATGGGCACAGGTAAAGCTGCACTGATCAGGTTGTATTGATGGGCACAGGTAAGGCTGCACTGATAAGGCTGTATTGATAGGCACAGGTAAAGCTGCAGCTGCACTGATTAGGCTGTATTGCTAGACACAGGTAAAGCAGCACCAGTCAGGCTGTATTGATGGGCACAGGTAAAGCTGCACTGATCATGCTGCATTAATGGGCACTGGTAAGGCTGAGATGGTGGGCACTGCTCATGCTGCATTGATGGGCACTGGTGAGACTGAGCTGATGTCCTGGTGCTCTAGGGCCTTCAAAAGTATAGTCAGGAAAGTAGGTTGTCAGGAAATTATATGTGTAATTTATGCTGCTAGAACGCCTGACAATGCTACTTGGATGTTGGGCCTCTGTATGTGGCCAGGCTGTTTAAAAGTCCCACACATGTGGTATCGCCATACTCATGATGAGTAGCAGAATGTATTTTGGGGTGTCATTGTTGCTATGTACATGCTATGTGTTGGAAATATCTTTTAAATGGACAACTTTGTTTAAAAAAAAAAAAAAAAAAAGAAAGGCATTTAATTTTTTTTTCACATTCTCCAAAAACTACAAGGATCGATGCTGAACACCAGTGATCTGCAGAAAGGATAATAGATTAGCGTGCCCAAAAATGTGATTAATCACTCACACAAATCAGTAGAAACTACTCCTTACCAACTTGCCATGATCCCTTATGACAGAGGATCACTAAAAGCATGTCATTGAAATTCTCACTATTACACATAACTAATGTGTTTGGTGGAGTATTTCACTCCCCCTCCCAAAAAAAAAGAGAAAAGCTGAAATTGCATGCAGTTCCACTTCTAAGCACTAGGTGGCACAGTCTACACAGGCCAAATGTGCTTTTTGCCAAATATGCCAAATTTTAAGTGCATGTTAGATATTCCTTATAGTGGATTTCTGGCCAAAAATAAGATAAAATGAATAGCACATTAAAAATAAAAAAATAACACAACCAACTTTTACTGTACTATTCAGTCTTAATCTAGAGATTTCCCCAGCAGTACTTTTTTCTGGTGCTAAATGTGCTCAGTTTGATGACCAGTATCATTCGACTCACTTTTCTAAGCTCAGGTTTTTCCTGGATCTGCAGCCAACCTGAGCTCATCTATCACCTATCTATCTATAACCTGAGCTCATCATCTGTCACTTGCCTGCTCTTCCTATCAAAATGTTTATTGTCAGTGCATAAACTAACTTCCTCCTACATTATTGTACAGGGACTGCAAGAGGCTAATACCAGATCAAATTCAGATTTACTTGCACTACTTGTATTTTAAAAATACACCTAATAAAGTATTGATTACAGAGCTACAATAATGTGTGTCTTTTATATCTGCCTAGAATTCAGCTTTAATGAAAGAGGCAAACAGAGCAGCCATTTATCAAGGCAAGTAGGCAAATACGCATCCACTGCTGTTTTAGATTTCTAAAAAGTTAAAAGTGGTTCTAAAGGCAAAAGGTTTTGTTATCTTAATACATCCTATACATTAAGGCAGTGGCGTAACTAGAACCTTCAGGGCCCCGATGCAAGAAACCTTGAAGGGCCCCTCTGACCCCCAGACAGGGCTCTTTTCGCCGAGCCCGGTGGTGGACAAAGTCCCGGTCGCATGTGGGTGGCTGCATATAAAGGAACCCGATTTCTCCAGTTCCCCCTGCTTCTCTTCCTCTCCCTCCCGCAGGCATTTAGAGGCTGCAGGAGGAAAATGGGAGGATTGTTTCCTTTATGTCAGTGTTTCACAAATCTTTTTCCAGTCAGGGCACCCTTGAAGTATTCCCCTAGGTGAATGGGGCTACACTGCATAGTGATGATGCATTTAAGAGGTTAAAACAGGCGGTCAGTAGACAACTTTTACCGGCTGTCAAATGCCTCTGAAAAGCGATCTGAGCATGGATCGCTTTTCGGAGGCACAACTTTTATTTGCTGGTACTATGAACTATAGAATTTTCTGATTGTACACATATAGGGGGTCAGGTTTAAAAGCGCATATATACATGTAAAAACACACACACACACACACATAAAAACACACACGCATATATAAATGCACATATGCACGCACATATAAACCAGTTGCGGCTGGTGCTCCAAATTGCAGCCACTGTGCCCATCAATTGCAGCCACTGTGCCCAAAGCTGCCACTGTGCCATCAAACACCACCACTGTTCCCATCAATGCAGCCACTGTGCCATCAAACACCACCACTGTTCCCATCAATGCCGCCACTGTGCCCATCAAATGCTGCCACTGTGCCATCAAACACCACCACTGTTCCCATCAAATGCCACCACTGTGCCCATCAAATGCTGCCACTGTGCCCATTAAACTCTGCCACTGTGCCATCAAATGCCTACGTGCCCAATAAATGCTGCCAGTGTGCCATCAAATGCTGCAACTATGCCAATCGAATGTTACCACTGCGAATCCCCCCTGCCTGCTCGTCCGGCACTTACCCTGTCTTGGTGGGGCAGCGGGTGACGGCCACGAGCGGGGTCCTCCATTCGTCTCCTGCCATCCTCATCTCCCATCCTCTCCTCCTGATAGGCGTCCAATAGCCACGTCTATCGTTTCAGCCAATCAGGTGATGGGTAACAGACGCGCACACCTGACTTGTGGAGAGGTGGTTCAGTGTTAGGAAAGTGAATATTAATTTGCCTTTCTAACACATCTGGGTGGACTCTGAGTGCCCAGCATGGCGCTCGCAGTTCACCTATTTAGAAGCATATAAGAGCCTCTGGCTCTAATCAGGTGCCTCAACCCCCCCCCCCCACTGTGATTCAGGCGCCTGGCACCCGAAAAGGGGCCGAACACCTAAATATGGAAGTGGCAGCTGTGGCCATGGATAGATTGGATCGGACGTGGACTGATGCTTTTGCGTACTAACCATTGATCCGATTTTAAAGCAAGTTTTAAAACTTTGGTCCGACGGACCGATGGGCCATACACACGGTCGGTTTGGACTGATCAAACTGGACTTAAGTAAATTTTCATCGGTTTGGACTGATCGTGTGTACGCGGCCTAATACTTACCTAAGCCCCATCTGGATCCAGCAATGTTGTACGAGAGCCTCAGCTGTCTGGGACTCTCCCTTCTGATTGGCTGAGACAGTGGCTCCTGCTGCTGTCAATCAGTCTGTGAGCCAGTAAGGAGAGAGGGGGATTGGGGCCTAGCTCAATGTCTGAAAGGACACACAGAGCAGCAGAGCAAGTTGCTTGCTGTGGGGGTACTCGGCATGAGGGAGGGGCCAGGAGTGCCAACAAGGTTCCCGAGAAAAGGCACATATGGGCTGCTATGTGCAAAACCACTTCACAGAGCAGGTAAGTATAACATGTTAATAAATAAAAAAAAAAATAAAAAAAAACAACAGGACTTTAATATTACTTTAAAGGGGAGGTTCCCCTAAAAATAAACTTTTAACATTGCCTGTGTCTTCTTAATAATAATTAGAATCGGCTGGTACTTTTTTTTTTAAACCCCCGTACATACCATTTTCGGCATGTACTCTCACCGCCGCTTCCGGGTCTGGCGGCCGGGGATGGGAGGGCCTGCTTCATTGACAGGCATCTGGCAGCCGGGGACAGGCATCCGATCGACGCATACAGCGCGTCACGGGATGCCGAAAGAAGCCGAACGTTGGTGCGCATGCGCCGTATAGAGCCGCACCAACGTTCGGCTTCTTTCGGCATCTCGTGACGCGCTGTATGCGTCGATCGGATGCCTGTCCCCGGCTGCCAGACCCGGAAGCGGCGGTGAGCGTACATGCCGAAATGGTATGTACGGGGGTTTAAAAAAAAAAGTACCAGCCGATTCTAATTATTATTAAGAAGACACAGGCAATGTTAAAAGTTTATTTTTAGGGGAACCTCCCCTTTAAGGTCATGTGCAAAACATAATCCATAATGTTTGTGATTACGAATGAGCCGAATGTGCCTGCCTTCAGTTTTGTTGGGGGGGGGGGGGGGGGTTGCCAAAATGTGATAAAGTTCTGAACATTATTCCAAGACCAAATAAAGTCAATGGGAGACTCATTTTTAAAATGAGTTCTAAAGTTTTAAAGTCTTATAGGCATGGAATTGTCCAAAAATTTCCATCATTTCGTCATACGGCACTGCGTTAAACAACTGACAATTGCACGGTCCCCAAAAATGTTTTACGTTTTTTTCTCCCTTCTTTCTTTGGGTGGTATTTGATCACCTCTGCTTTTTTTATTTTTTGCGCTATAAGAATAACCAACAATATTTTTTACTTTACTTTTACTCTGGTATAAAACATATCCAATACAAAAAAAAAAAAAATTTCTTCATCATTTTAGACCAAATTGGATTCTGCCACAAATGACTGCGACATTACAGCAGACAAATCTGACACTGCGTACACACAACAATCTAAGGCCGCGTACACACAACCAAATAAATCTGTTCAAATCGGTCTGACAGACCGATTTGATCAGATTTGTCTGCTGTAATGTCGCAGTCCCACTAAAAATCACTGATCGCCGCCATTACTAGTAAAAACAATAATAAAAAAAAGTCCATAAATCTATCCCATAGTTTGTAGATGCTATAACTTTTGCGCAAAGCAATCAATATACGCTTTTTTCCAATAATTTGTGGCAGAATTTGTGGCAGAAGCCTCTACCCCGTCCCCATTCTGACCTGAACGAGGTACTACTTCTGCCTGCTGCCTGTAGGACCTATGCCATCATGCCTCTGCCTGTTCCATGAACTGACCACACGACATGGACCTGCCTACTACCAGGACTAGGGTTGTCCCGATACTGATACCAGTATCGGTATCGGGACCGATTCCGAGTATTTGCGGGAGTACTTGTACTCCCGCAAATACCCCCGATACCAAAATAGAATACTCCCCCCCCATACGTGCATAGACACTCCCCCTTGCTTGCGATTGGACGGATCCATCCAATCGCGTGTCTATACATGGCGCCGCGGGTATGTGTTGCCCGGGGATTAACCCTGCAGCAGCAGCGGCGGCGGAGGTATGGGGGACATGACATGGCTGCAATATGGGGCACAGGACATGGCTGCATATGTGGGGGGACATGACATGGCTGCATATGTGGGGGGACATGACATGGCTGCATATGTGGGGGGATATGACATGGCTGCATATGTGGGGGGACATGACATGGCTGCATATGTGGGGGGACATGACATGGCTGCAATATGTGGGGGACATGACATGGCTGCAATATGTGGGGGACAGGACATGGCTGCAATATGTGGGGGACATGACATGGCTGCATATGTGGGGGGACATGACATGGATGCAATATGTGGGGGACATACATGGCTGCAATATGTGGGGGACATGGCTGCATTTGGGGACACGTTTAAAAAAAGTATCGATATTCGGTATCGGCGACTACTTGAAAAAAAGTATCGGTACTTGTACTCGGTCCTAAAAAAGTGGTATCGGGACAACCCTAACCAGGACCAATATTTTTGTCACTGCTGACAATATGTCTGCCTGCACTAGCCCTGACGGGACAGTATCCCTGCCTGTATAATTGTGTATGCCGTTGCTGACCAAGTCCCTGCCTGCTGCCTGGACCAGTGCTATCCTGCTGTGTAGAACTGCGCTACTATTACCACAGGTAATCTTTTGTTTACGCTTTGCTCAGCATAATGTATTTTGGGGTATAATTCTTGGTATGTGCATGCTATGTGTCTCTGGAACACCTGACGGTGTTCCTTGCATGTTGGATCTCTGTATGTGGTCAGGCTGTGTAGAAGTCTCACACATGTGGTATTGTTGTACTCAAAAGGAGTAGCAGAGCGTATTTTGGGGTGTAATTTTTGTTATCTAAATGCTATATGTTGGAAATATCTTATAAATGGACAAAGCATTTTAATTTTTTTTCCACATTCTCCAAAAACGACAAGGATCGATGCTGAACACCAGTGCTCTGTGCAGAAATCCAAAGGCTAATAAATTAGCGTGTCCAAAAATGTGATGAATCCTCCATCAATCAGTAGAAATTTCTCCTTACCAACTTGCCATGATCCCTTTTGACAGAGGAAATATCTTATAAACTGACAACTTTGTGTAAAAAAAATGCGTTTACATTTAATTTCCACATTTTCCAAAAACTTCTGGAAAAAAATGAACTGTTCAATAGACTCATTATGCCTCATAGATTATACGTTGGGGTGTTAGCTTTCCATAATGGGGTCATTTTGTGGGTAATTTAATTGTCCTGGTGTTCCAGGGCCTTCAAAAGTGTAAGGCCCTATACACACGATGAGATTTATCTGATGAAAACGGTCTGACAGGCCGTTTTCATTAGACATGTCTGCTGGGCAATTTTGGTTTGATCAGTGTACACACGATCAAACCAAAATCCCCGTGGACAGACAGCGCGGTGACGTGGCCGTGACGTTGACGCCGCCACGTCACCACTCCAGGAAGTAAAATACTTCCATGCATGCGTCGAATCCATTCGGCGCATGTGGGAGATTTTTGTCCGCTGGTTAGGCGTACTAACCAGCGGACATGTTGGACGGACGGGTTTCCAGCAGACAAGTTTTAAAGCATGCTTTAAAACTTGTCTGCTGGAAAACCCTGTCTGCTCGCCCGTACACACGATCGGATTTGTCTGCTGAAACGGTCCGTCGGACCGGTTTCAGCAGATAAATTTGATCGTGTGTACGCAGCCTAATAGGTAGTCAACTAGTTAGATGTGCAATTTATGCTCCTAAAACCCCTGATGGCGCTCCCTGCATGTTGGGCCTCTGTATGTGGCCTGGCAGTGAAAAAAGTCTCACACTCGTTCTACTCAGGAGGAGTAGCAGAATGTATTTTGGGGTGTCATTTTTGGTATGTACATGCTATGTTTTGGAAATATCTTATCAATGGACAACTTTGTGTAAAAAAATGTGTTTTCATTTTTTTTCCACATTTTCCAAAAACTGCTGGAAAAAAGTAAACCTTTCAAAAGACTCATTATCCCTCATAGATTATACGTTGGGGTGTTAGCTTTTCAAAATGGGGTCACTTTGTGGGTAATTCCATTGTCCTGGTGTTCCAGGGCCTTCAAAAGTGTAATAGGTAGTCAACTAGTTAGATGTCCAATTTATGCTCCTAAAACCCCTGATTGCGCTCCCTGCATGTTGGGCCTCTGTATGTGGCCAGGCAGTGAAAAAGTCTCAAACATGGGGTATCGTTCTACTCAGGAGGAGTAGCAGAATGTATTTTGGGGTGTCATTTGTGGTATGCACATGCCATGTGAGAGAAATAAGCCCAAAGGCGATTTAGTTTGCATGTGCTGCGCTATATAAGTTCTTCACTCACTCACTCACTCATTACAATGACAATTTTGAGAATTTTTTTAAATAAAAAATAAAAATCTTAATTTTGCAAAGTATTGTGGGAAAAAATTACAACTTCAAATAACTCACCATGCCTCTTACTAAATACCTTGGAATGCCTACTTTCCAAAAAGGGGTTATTTGGGCAGCACTTGTACTTTCCTGGCTTGTTAGGGTCTCAAGAAATGAGATAGGCCTTCAGTACATCAGGTGTGATCAGATGTGATAATTTTTTATGATTTGCACTATACATAGCTTATAGACTCTAAAAACTTCACACAGACCAAATAATTTCCCAACATTTTGAGTTATTTTTATCAAAGACATGTAGCAGTATAAATTTGGCCAAAATGTATTAAGAAAAAATAATAATTTGCTAAATTTTATCACAGAAACTCAGAAAAAAATGTTTTTTTTTAAAAAAAAATTGGTCTTTTTTCATTAATAGCGCAAAAAAACCCAGAGATGATCAAATACTACCAAAAGAAAGCTGTATTTGTATGAAAAAAAGGACAAAAAAATAATTTGGGTACAGTGTTGCATGACTGAGTAATTGTCATTCAAAGTGTGAGAGTGCTAAAAGCTGAAAATTGGTCTGGGCAGGAGGGGTGTTTAAGTGCCCAGTAAGCAAGTGGTTAAGTTATGTGCTCCTGTGTACATGCTTTATAAATAATATGCAGCTTTTTTTTTTTCCACATCAGCAGCTTTTTACCTTATTTGTTAGCTCATGTGACTGCCTGAAACTCTCCATCCCTGATCTGATAGCTACAGTGGGAAGGGCTGAGACTCCCCCTGCTGACATCAACCGGGAGGAGAGAAGTAGAGCAGCGGGAGGTCACGTGAGCGCCCAGCAGTGCTATGAAATTAGGTATAAAGCTACATATTTTTTATAAAGCACGTACACTGGGGCACATAAACTAATACAGTGGTTTCTAGGAATAAGAATTTTTTCTAGGAATAAGAGTTTTTATAGCATATAGCAGCAGGAGGGGAGGGGTGATGAGCAGATCGGCACAGACTAGCTGACAGGCAGGCAGGGAGGAGGGAGAGAGGAGAAACAGCAGAATGGCGGAGGCACATAAACTGACCACGGTATCATGGATCAATAGTCATGATAAATGTGGTCAGTTTACAGAGGGGGGGGCATCACTAGGCAGGATCAACCATGTATTTTAGATTATACAAAAGGAAAAACTACACATGCACTGTGCTGTTGTTCAGGCTTTAAAGCAGGGGTCTCAAACTGGCGGCCCTCCAGCTGTTGCAAAACTACAAATCCCATGAGGCATTGCAAGGCTGACAGGCACAAGCATGTCTCCCATAGGCAGAGGCATGATGGGACTTGTAGTTTCGCCACAGCTGGAGGGCTGCCAGTTTGAGACCCCTGCTTTAAAGGAACAGGATCAATTGATTAATATTTATTTTTTAGGGGATCCCCATGCCTTTAAAAAAAAAGCCAATCAGATAATTGTAACTACTGGCAAATGTTTTTTTTTTATTATAAAACTGTCACTTTGCTTTCTACAGAATGACAAAAAAATGATGGGTTCTCTCAAAATAAGTGGCAGAACCCTTATTTTTGATGAATTTCTGTTATGGATTTTCAAACCAAATAAAAATGACCCCCCACCTCTCCAAAATCCATACCAAACCCTCATCCAAGCATGCAGCCTGGTTAGCCAGTAAAGGAGGGAAGAAAAGCATGTGGCCCCTCTCCACCTGCACCAAACCAGGCCACATGCCCTCAACACAGGGAGGGTACCTTACCAGATGGGACCCTGTGGAAAAGCACCTCATCTCCATATTGGTGAGGACAATGGCCCCTTCCCTACAACCTTGGCCGATGACTGCGGGGGCCTCCAGATACTGTCCACTCTATGTGTGTGAGTAAGGGGTAAATACTACCACTACTCATTCACAAAAACATTTAAACAGTAAACAAACATACCACACACAAGTCTTTTATAAAAAAAAAAAATTGATCCCATTATGTAAATCCATTGACAATCATGTTGTCCAGGGATATTAAGTAGACAGTCTCTGGTATCTTTAAGGCATGTACTTACTGTGCCTTAGGTACCTCCATGCTTCCTTTCAGTACCAGCAGGTCTCTATACTGAATGCCTTAGATCCTCTGTAGGCTTTGTGCACTGCTTTTAAGGGACCCAAGACATGCGTCTCCTAGCTCCAGTGTTAATTTGTATGTCAAATTTTGATTTAGTTTTAGTCATAGTCTTTTGACTAAAATGCCATTTTCGTTTTAGTTGTATTTTAGTCATCTGAATTGTTCCAGTTTTAGTCATATTTTAGTCGACTAAAATCTTTAGTAAGTTTTAGTCTACTAAAATCTACAGTAAATTTTAGTAGACTAAAATCCAATGGGTTTAGTTAAACTGCAATGCATTATTTAAGTATTTCCCTAGAATTGGCAAACCCATTATATACTCCTGGAGTAAGAACATGTTATTATTTATGGTATTAGGGTTTAAACATACACTACAGTACAGACACAGATATTGTCGTTGTGATATAAATCGTCTTTATAAATAAAACAAAGTTCCATAAACAAACAAAAATATTACTTTTTGACAAACAGAAGTGCAACTTTAAACTTAAAAAAAAACTGTAAACTCTATTGGCTGTTATTACATGAATTGCATGAATATATTATCAACATTAACCCCTTTGAGTTGGTGCCTCCCAGCCCTTTAAGGGGTTAGGATGCTGGGATACCAGCTGTGGTTTATGGTCATGTGACCGTCGTGATTAGCTGTCACGACAGTTACATAATTGGAAAGCTCCCGATCGCAAGCAGCAATCATGGGTTTTCTGTTAGCCACCAGTAACTGTGCCAGGAGCACCACAGGGCGCACACTCTAGTCTCGACACAGCTCTATACCATCAATTCATGCAAATATGTGGCCTATTTGCATTCCGCCGGCACCAATGGGGTATATTTTAAGAAAAAAAGTAAGAAAAGCCTTTTTCTTAATTTTTTTTCAGCAGCTTGGTAGATGCCCCCTGCATATTCCTTTGTGGCAGTGAAGTGTTAATTTTGATGTCAAATTTACATTTAGCTTTAGCCATAGTCTTTTGACTAAAATGCCATTTTAGTTTTAGTCGTATTTTAGTCATCTGAATTGTTTTAGTTTTAGTTGTATTTTAGTCAATTAAAATAGTGTTCATTTTAAAATATTTTCTTCAATGAAATTAACACTGCCTTGCCCTAGGTTGGAGCTAGAACCCAGAAAGATTTCTGCTAAGCTGCAGCTTTCAGCCCAGAGGGCCTCAGGCTAGGTCTTCTACCATATGAACAAGGACACACTGCTTTTCCAGGCCGCAGCGGATTTATACACACCTCAGCCCCCTACTGGCCAATATTCATGCCTGGGATTGGCTGAGGCTGCATGAATATGTAGGTTAGGGCCTGCCTCCTCCACCCACTAACTTCTAGAACCTACCATAATCTAGGGGAAAACAGCAGAACTTCCAAGCAGCAGAATCCAGAATAGCCAAAGGCAATTGAACACTGCTCTTCTCCTCTAAAAACTACATTTGCCTTTGTGTTGGCAACCTAGCTAGGAGGGTGCTACAGTCAAATTCATTATTTGTTTAACTATTATCAAGCATCCACTTTATATTTGTTAAATGTTTCAATTCACATATTGCACATTGCAAGCATTTGTGAACAATTTCAAGCTCCTTTTAGGGTATGTATAAATCTGCTCTGATAGAAACAACTAGGGCAAAATATTTAATTACATTTTTTTATTATTATAAGTTTATATTATTTATTATTGTATATGTGAATATGAACACATAAGAGACATATAGTGGGAGTTTCTCAATTTTTGACTGAAAAAGTGGAAATACATTGTAAAATGATTGTAAAGTTTTTTAGTTTTTTTTTCAATAACAAACATGTCATGCTTGCCTGCTCTGTGCAATTGTTTTGCATAGAGCAGCCCCTATTCTCCTCTTCTTGGGTTCCCTACAGGTGCTTTGGGCACCTCCTTTGTGTGCCACCTTAGGAAGCCACTACCTATTGTGACTCGTGTGGGCTGAATCCAGAGCCACCCTCTTGACACACGCAGTGTGGCTCGGCCCCTTCCCCCTGCTCTCCTATTTTTGGATTTAATTGACAGCAGTACGAGCACATGGCTCACGCTGAATCAAGATGGGGCTCAGGTAAATACCGGGGGTGGCTACAGTATGTTTGCTGGGCTGGCTAGTTTTCCATAGTTTAGTACTAGCTGTATTAAATACTATATCATTATTATGACATCGTTTTTACACTCTTCTTGACTATATTTGTTTCTGTTTTAGGACCCTTTCACATGGGTAGATTCCAATAATCAGTAGGGGATCAGCTCACAGATTTCTTGGTGATCAGAATGCAAGCCAAGCCACCACCTTTGGAAACAGGAAGTGATCTGATTGCAATCTCGACGACCCTGGAGCTGGCTGTTATTAGGGGTGACTCTCTTTCCATATAAATACGCAGTGGCTGCAGTGGACCAGCACCCCCAGATGATGCCTTATTAGGATGAAACATGCTGGAACGGGCTCAGCTGAAGCCAATGCGTCATTTTGATTTTATCTACATGCTTTTAATACCTTCTCAAATGGTGGCAACCCCATTTAGTGGTTCACCCATCCGCTGAGAATTCAAAGAATGCAGAGAATGCAGAGAATTAATTATAGTAAAAAATGTTGTGACTTTGGAACCACTTTATTTATTAATTTAATCGACTTCAGTTTAAGGAACATGTCAAAAACTTTTCAAACAACCAGCAGCTAAAGCCAGTAAGCTACAACTACTGATCAGTGTATTCCGATAGTGGTACCCAGCGGGGGGGATTTTCATCCATCTGGATAAATGAAAAAAGATAACTATGTATGGCCAGCCTTATTTTCATACTGATTTAGATCATGTTTTGATGTGGTATTTAAATTGTCGACCCACAAGACATATGCAAATGTAGTGCAAATGAAGTAACACTCTGAATTTTGAGTTGTCACTGCAACAGAAATCTTCAAATGAGGAACCAGCGACAGCTGAATAAGAGGGGGATAATCCTCACTTGCTGTTGGAAATTTCCTCTCACCTCCTATTGGGTCTACAGAATAGGAATAGACAGCAAAAAAATGGTCAAGCTTTATATATTCCCTGCTCTATACAAAAACAGCTATACTTTATCTGTTATATATTAACTACTTTCCGACCAGCGCCATCATTATATGACGGCAGGTTGGCTCCTCTGTGTGATTTGGCATACCTGTACAGCGGCTGCAATGTCCACCCATGATCGCTCCTAAGAGAGACAGAATGGGAATCAGTCAATGTAAACAGACAGATCCTCCTTCTGTCAGGGAAGTAGAGAGAGATCTGCTGTTCCTAGGAATCAGGAACAGCGACCTCTCTCAATTCCCAGTCACTCCCATCTCCCCACAGTTAGAATCACTCCCTAGAACACACATTTAAGCCCCCTAGTGTTAACCCCTTTACTGCCAGTGCCATTTATACAGTGATCAGTGACTATTTTTAGCTCTTATCGCTGTTTAGATGTCTATGGTCCCAAAAACGTGTCCAATCTGTCCACCGCAATGTCACAGTCCCACAAAAAATTGCAGATCACTGCCATTACTAGTAAAAATAAATAATAATAAATATGCCAGAAATCTATTCCCTATTTTGTAGATGCTCTAACTTTTGCGTAAACCAATCAATATACGCTTATTGTGATTTTTTTACCAAAACATATTGACCTAAGAAATTTGTTTTTTTATTTTTTTTTTTGGGGGGGGGGGGGGATATTTATTAAAGCAAAAAGTAAAAAATATTAATTTTTTTCCAAATTGTCAGTCTTTTTTTGTTTTTAGTGCAAAAAATTAAAAATGCAGAGGTGATCAAATACCACCAAAGTTCTATTTGTGGGAAACAAAAAAAGGATGTTAATTTTGTTTGGGTACAGTGTCGCACGACCACGTAATTGTCAATTAAAGCGACGCAGTGCCGTATCGCAAAAAATGGCCTGGTCATTAAGGGGCAAATCTTAAGGTGGTTACAGATTTGCTTTCAAATATGTATGCAAGCAGAACAACCATAACATATTTTGTGGTCTACTAGAGCCACATTGTATATATAAAACAGTATACAATTCATGTACTTGTATAATCTGAGCAAGAAAGGTACAACTTAAATTAATTATATATGTCATTGTTATGAACAAATACTATATGAAGGTAGGGTTGTCCCGATACCACTTTTTTAGGACCGAATACAAGTACCGATACTTTTTTCATGTACTCGCCGATACCGAATACCGATACTTTTTAAATGCAGCCACGTGTCCCCAAATGCAGCCATGTCCCTCTGAGTTCAGCCATGGTCCCTCTGAGTTCAGCCATGGTCCCTCTTAGTTCAGCCATGGTCCCTCTGAGTTCAGCCATGGTCCCTCTGAGTTCAGCCATGGTCCCTATGAGTGCTCCGCACTCCACCCCGCACTCAAAAAAAAAAAAAAAGTATTCTATTTAGGTATCAGGAGTATTCACGCGAGTACAAGTACTAGCGCAAATACTCGGTATCGGTCCCAATACCGATACTAGTATCGGTATCGGGACAACCCTATATGAAGGTATAGCAATTATTATTATTATTATTATTTTTTGCTGATGATTGTAAAAACTGCTTAATTGTGCGTCTATCGTCCACTCAAAAATATTTTTGGGAAAACTGACCCTTTAAGGTAAATGCTTAGACACCAAATGGCAATAAAATATTGTACTTTTTAGGTTTTCTAGGTTTTCATTGTCTATTTTGGGCTAAAAAATAAGCTTTTATTGATGCATTGCTATCCAAATCTGAAACTGATTGTATGCAGTGTATTACACCAGACAAAAATACCTAGGGATAACATGCAGCTCCAGACTTCTCTGATACCAGCTAATGCACTTGTGTTTTTACAGCAAACCTAATTAAAACTATTAAGGAGAAATCCAAGGGGTAAAAAAATCGTTGACATACACTGTCTCCATTTATGTGGGGACAAAGGGTCACTGTGTTGTGTTGGCCTTTCCAAACACATCTTCTAGGAAAAGTTCCTTATGCCCCCATTTAAACAAATATGAAAGACTATGAAAAATATTATTTGTTACATTTTCTTCTGCATCTAAAATGCCAATATTTTTCTTAAGGCATTTACGTGCCTTTCAGAATGTGCCCTTATTAAAATAGAGTGTTAATTTTAGGTCCCTATAGGATGAATTCCTGTGTACGTTTAAAGAGCAGTTTCCCTCTTGTTACTTAAGGTGACCCTTTTCAGTGTTATGTGTTTTTATTAGAAAATCTTGTTATACATTTATCTTTTAAATGTATGGTGCATATGAACGTCAAGGTGGGTGTTTAAATATAATGCCATTTTCAATTCATGAATGATCGTGTTGTAATTTTGTTAACTTGAAAAAATATATATACTTTTATCTATAATCTTGTGTGGTTTTAGTGAACAATTTGTCACATTATTCACGGTTTGAGGGATAACAGAAATATCTGTAAAATACACATTTTGGTAACTTAAAGAACATTTTCTATCAAATACTTACCGTAATTTTCCTTTCCTGATTGACTCCATGGCAGCATGACCCCGCTTCTTCTTCACTCCTATAAACTTTTGCTCAGAGCCAGAGGCCACGTTCCATAATTAGCCTACTGATGACACTGGGAGGGAACTCCTTCTGTCATGATGTCCATCAGAAAAGGAAAATTACGGTAAGTAATTTTCTGTTTTCCTGACAGACTCCATGGCAGCATACATATGGGAACTAACTGTAAAATGGATAACGGGTTTGGGACTTTATATGAGACTCATATGTACACTCATACACACGTGCCTCCATCGCTATTCAGGCCCGTTGTGACAGGACAGGCAAACCAAGCAATTGCTTGGGGCCCCGAGCTGGCCTGGGGCCCCCACCTCTCCACTCGATGCATGGGGGGAGGAAGGACCCTGCCCCCACTTTTCAAATTGAATAAACTCAGCAGCACAACACCCCCGCTTCTCAAATTGAATACTTGAATAAACCCCCCCGCTTCTCAACTGGAAAAACTCAGCAGCCCCCCCCACTTCTCAACTCTTGAAAATAACCCCCCCGCTTCTCAACGTGAAAACAAATGTTGTTGTCCATTTTGCTTGGGGCCCCCAAATTCTTTCAAACGGCCCTGCCCCTATTGTTATGGAATGGAAAAAAGATTGGGACTTTGAATGAGGCATATTATTGGGCAATGAATAAGTATTAAACATATATTTATTTGTTCCTTCTACAATGGGGATTTTCCAAGTATATGACAGTAAGTACATGCTAAAATACACATTTTGTAATAAAACATGATTGTAACATACATGGCATGACACATAACATGGTGTGGAAGAATAACCTCCATGACAGGATTCCCTGTATGACTATATAACATATTGCGTCTAAAATATATTGCATTAAAATCATGTTAGACCATCTGTAGAACATGGTGTATCTGTGTAAATCCGACACGTTTCGTGGGACAGTGCCGACTTTTCAGGGGCTGATAATTTCACAACATTTGAGAGATTCCTAGAATCATAGAAAAGACAATCTTATACATTGTTTTTTTTTTTTTTTTTTTTAAAGTGTATTTTTGTGCGTGAACTCGAGAGAGAGGAGCCGGACTGCAGGAGTTGGGAGTAGGCAGACCCTCCCCCCGGAGGCAATCGCCATCCTTCTCCATGCCCCTGGTGGCAATGGCGGGTGTGAAGGGGGGCCTCCCACGAACCCCACCCTACCTGCTCCTCTTGGGAGCCCAACTGGGGCCCAACGGGACCCCAATGGGGCAGAGGGACTCCCCCTATGAGGGAGTGAGGGGGCCTAGCCCACCCAGCCAGCCCCGTAGGTCCTTCGCCTCTCTTTATTTTTTAGGAGACCGTATGGCCAAAGTGCATGTGTTTGAAACCAATTTCGTGTGCGTGCAAGTGTGGTGGTTTTTGTGGGGGGGGGTGGGCGTACTAAGCACAGGCGTACCTTGCATAGCACACCCACCGGGAGCCGGGCTGAGACCACCAAACTCAATTCACATGTAGCCGAGACCGGGATCCGAACCCTTGGCTGCAGAGGTGAATGGCTTGTCAGCGCAGTGCCAATCACGTTGAGCCACCACAGCTCCCTAATCTTATACATTGTTAATGTGGGAACACTATTGGTGTAAAGCAGCAACCTCATACTGGGACCTTCCTGCTACCAGAACATCACCTGGATACACTTACTACATGCTCCTTCTCATCTTCTAACTTGTAAGTGTTTTTTAATCCTTTTGGGGATATTAAAACGTTTTTATTTCTGCACTTAGAGGCGCTTTTGTTTGTTACTCTGGAAAGAATGTCTGTTAGAATATTCTGAACTGCGGGGACATAAGCCGATGAGATGTCGGCTAGATTCTTCTGAGCCCAAGGCATAACTTTCTTGTAGGGTGCAGAAGGCTGCCCGTAGTTTCGAAAATTTTCAGCACAATCTTGTGAAGCTGACATCCCCCCCTGCCTTGAGCTATCCCCAATAGGCAGTAAGCACCCATCCCATATTGCTGGCATCGGACATGACTGTGAACCAGGAAATGGGGCAATGGATGGGCAAATTAGTACGTTTCTCTGTTGCAGCCACCAGGGACTCTCTCTCATGACTGAGGTAGATGACCTGAATTCTGTTTCCTGGCTCCCACTGCTGGAGAAACCCCTTCTGGAAGGGCTGCATTCTCCAGAACTCCCACTTGACCATTGGATCCATAGACACCATAGTGACGATAATTTTAGACACTGAAAGGCATGCAGGTGGGAAGAAGACAGGACCAGAAGTATTCTGTTCCAGATCATCAGGATCCATAGGCAAAGCAATGGCCCTCTTGATTATATCAAACTGAGCCCTGAGGTACACAAGAGACTGAGTGGGCTCCAGGTGGAGATCCAGATTTAGCAGCCATCCGCATTTGAGGAGCATTGAATAGACCTGAGCTCTGAGCTCCAGCAGCTGCCCTTAGTCTTGTGATAGTAGGAGAAGGTCATTCAGGTAACGATGCAGGCGTATGCCCTTTGTTTTAAAAAAAGACTATATCAACCAATAAGACTTTGAAAAACATGCCGAGCAATGTTAAATAGCCTGCATGGCAGACAAATGAGCTGGAGATGGTCTTGACCTGTGGTGAACCAAAGAAACTTGTGGAAGACTTCTATAATGAGCACCTGGGCAAAGTAAGGGTCGTCTTAATAGCATCATGGGCCCCTGGGCAAAGTAATGCTTTGGGGCCCCTACAATGATGACATTGCAGTAAAAAAGACATCAAGTAGGTAGGAGGCAAACTGCCTCCCCTGTGTATCTATCACGCTCATCATGGGGCCCCAAATTTCAGGGCAGCGTGGGCTCAAAGACCAGCTGCTTTGGGGAAAGTGCAGGGGCCCCCCATGCAGCTGGGGCCCCTGGGCAGTGCCCAGGTGTGCCCTCTCATTAAGACAGCCCTGCCTGCAAGTAAGCATCTTTAGGTCTATGGAAGCGAGCCAGTCGCCTGGCTGGACCCCCGTTCTTCATCATGGCCAAAAAGTGGGGCAAGTACATGCCCTGAAATCTTCAGAATTGGTACATTAGCATTTGCAACACGAGAGACTTTACATAATACAAGAGTATATGCTTCTTTACCTTGAAGTGAGGCAAATCTTTGGAAACAAATCTGAGATGAGGTGAACATCTGAAGGACCATGCGTGTCCTGAAACAACCTTTTTGGCGTTACAATAGTCTGAGGCCCAAACTCAGCTTCTAGAATAACCAAGGTCAAGTTTTTTCTTTAGCAGACGTTTGAGGGAATAACTTGCCTCTTCACAAGCTGCAGCTATCTGGGAACAGATTATCATTCATCGTGTTTCCCAGTGAATACCTAGAAGGCTATAGTGTTTTGATCACTTTCAGGCCATTCAAAGCCCTTTTTGAATTTAAATTACCTGTGGATACACAGATGTAATTTCAGCCCTTGCCCCTCCCTTCCCCTTCCCCTTTCTATCTTTGGACTGTTCCTGACTAGCAGCCTTCTTTCAGCCACGGCCCGATGTGTGTGTGTGTGTGTGTGTATATATATATATATATATATATATATATATATATATATATATATATTTATTTATTTGAATTTGGGATAATCCATTTTGAACAATGCAACGGCTGTTGCCCTCATTGCTATCTAATATATGCCTGTAAATGCCCCCTTCATTACCTTAACCAAAGGTGTCACAAGGGCAAAGTGACTCTTATCTCCCTCTGCCTCGCTGTCTGAGGTCTTCATAGATGGATGGCCGTCCTAGTGGGAGAACACACCCTAATGGCTGTTGGACATTGCGTGTGGCTTTTTTAATGGCTTCTTGCACCACAGGCCTTACCAGAGATTCCATTTGCTGGAAATTACCATCCCTTTCTCCAACCTCTCAGTCATAGCATGGCTCACACAGAGACTAGCCAACTGGGACCTAAGTCCCACATCCCCAGCAAGCTCCATCCTTGGAAAGGCTGACAAGGCGGTGGGTGTAGTGCCTAGAGAAGGATTCAGAGCTTATGCTATAAATACTGAACCTTGACGCTGACTAATGATGACTAAATCTAGACCAAGAATGTTGATGTTGTGAACCAATGAGGTCTTTAACATCTCATGCCATGCATACCTCTCAACCGTCCCGGATTTCGCGGGAATGTCCCACGATTCGCGGTAAATCCCGCGATCCCACGATTAGGGCTGGAGTCCCACGATTCCGCGGCATCCCCCCGCGATTACTGATTTGCGGTAAATCCAGCAGTCCCGCGACCCCCCCTCAACAACTTTGATCTGCCAAACCCCCCCCCTCAACAACTCAAATCCCGCGGAAGGAACCCCCCCCCCACTCAACAACTCTGATCCGCGAAACCCCCCCCGCTCAACAACTCAGATCCGCGAAACCCCCCCCCCCCACTCAACAACTCAGATCCGCCAAAAGTTGGGAGGTATGTGCCATGTATTGTCAATCTGGCCTAGAAGGACTCACAAAAAACAAAATAGGAAGTGCCCAGGCAAGCAAGGAAAGAAAAGAGTTAAACACACCCTCTCATACCTGCTACACAAGGACTGTCCACAAGGAGGGGCAGTGATACAACCATAGTGTTGAACTGCACAGACAGCCAACCTGCACAGGTGATAGAATCATAGCGGGATCACACACACATGCAGCACAGAAGGGTGTTAGTGCAGAGCATATACCTGTGATGATTGCACACAGCATTTAGGGAACTGCTGCAAGCTGCCCACAGAGCAATCCCAATATCAACAGTACTGCCTGCTGATTGAATTTCTCCACTGTAATGACGCCACCGCTGCCCACATGCGCTCCAGCCACCATAGGCTGAAAGATACTAGAGCCAGTAAAAAAAAAAAAAAAAACTCTCAAAACTGCTGCCATAGAATATGTAATATAAAAGTATACATCACCTCGCACGGCATCCCCCATGGCCAAGCCTAGATACAGAAGACGCTGCTGCAAGGACCCAGGGAATTTATGGCCTCCCAGTAATAGCTGGGACGTTTGGCCATACTGCCGCTTTGACTGTCAATGGCCAGGCTTAAGATCCTTATGGCCAGGGCTGTCTTAATGAAAAGGCACACCTGGGCACTGTCCAGGGGCCCCAGCTGCATGGGGGGCCCCTGGGCAGTCCTTTCCCCAAAGCAGCTGATCCTTGAGCCTTGGCTGCCCCCAGCACTCTGATCCCTCTACACCCTAGATGTCCCCTACCTCCTAACTACTTGATTTATGTTTACCTGCACTGTCTCCATTGTAGGGGCCCAAGAGCATTACTTTGTCCAGGGGCCCATGATGCTATGCTTATGGCACTGCATCTATCACCCTTCTTCACCCTGCTAATAGCTGGGGACTGCTAAAGACTCTGCACATCTTCTGGGGCACAGCTTGCCGAACAACCAGACCTCAATCATAGACATTTTATCCAAGGAAAGACTTAATCCCTTCCTGTCCTTAGGAGGAAGACAAAAACGGAACATGGCCTCTGGCTCTGAGAAAAAATGTATGAGAGTGAGGTCCTATATCATTGGTAAGTGAAAGTAAAGGAAAACCCCAAATGTTGGGTTGTCCCCAGAAAGGTAACAGAGGGGAAATCTTCTAATTGGGCCACTAGTTCTGGTGGTCTGGGGGTCTCCAAGGAATCCACTTAATTTGCAGGGATTTCCTCTCACTTCCTGTTTGGCTATGGGACAGAAAATAAAGGCAAATCTCCGAAATGAGTCACAGATGGTGAAGAAAAATCTGACAGGGGTTATAACCCTCCCTTGCTCTATCCAAAATGAAAAAAAAGTTTTGCCTTTACTTCTACTTTAGTATTTCATAAGGGTACATATTAATTTTTTTGTTCAATGCAAAACTAGGCATTGTAGGAAACACCTGTAAGAGCCAAGAATTTGCGCAGCCACACCAAAAACTTTACTATTTTGCTATTCGGTTAATGCAAGACAATGCCTGACATCACAGAGGGGGAGCCACACCACAGGAAACAGGTGGCACCATTACTCTTAGCTGAATGCTGGGAAGATGGTATCATTCAGGCTCCTGATTTAAAATCAAAGGCACTATTCCCTGACAAAACTACAATTATTTAGTTGTGATAAGTTAGTCTTTTCTCGTAAGACATCAACGACACGACAGACAATTTGCATTCGTCTTAGATGTATGTTTACTTCAGAATACACTGTAGTACAGAGGATCACTCCTTTCATAAGGATAGTGATAATGATTACAAAGTGTTACAGGCTTTTATATATCAGTGGCGGCTGGTGCTCAAAATTTTTGGGGGGGCGCAAACAAAAAAAAAATATTGCAGCCTCACTGTGCCCATTACATGCAGCCACTGTGCCATTCCACCAAATGCAGCCACTGTGCCATCAATTGTCACCACTGTGCCATGCCATCAAACACAGAAACTGTGCCATCAATTGTCACCACTGTGCCATGCCATCAAATGCAGCCACTGTGCCATCAAATGCAGCCACTGTGCCATGCCATCAAACACAGAAACTGTGCCATCAATTGTCACCACTGTGCCATGCCATCAAACACAGCAACTGTGCCACCAATTGTCACGCAGCTACTGTGCCATCAAATGCAGCCACTGTGCCATCAATTGTCACCACTGTGCCATGCAACACAGCAACTGTGCCATTAATTGTCACCACTGTGCCATGCCATCAAATGCAGTCACTGTGCCATCAATTGTCACCACTGTGCCATGCCATCAAACACAGAAACTGTGCCATCAATTGTCACCAATGTGCCATGCCACCAAATACAGCCACTGTACCATCAATTGTCACCACTGTGCCATGCCATCAAACACAGCAACTGTGCCACCAATTGTCACGCAGCTACTGTGCCATCAAATGCAGCCACTGTGCCATCAATTGTCACCACTGTGCCATGCAACACAGCAACTGTGCCATCAATTGTCACCACTGTGCCATGCCATCAAATGCAGTCACTGTGCCATCAATTGTCACCACTGTGCCATGCCATCAAACGCCACCACTATGCCATCAATTGTCACCACTGTGCCATGCCATCAAACGCCACCACTGTGCCATCAATTGTCACCACTATGCCATCATATGCAGTCACTGTGCCATCAATTGTCACCACTGTGCCATGCCATCAAACGCCACCACTGTGCCATCAATTGTCACCACTGTGCCATGCCACCAAATGCAGCCACTGTGCCATCAATTGTCACCACTGTGCCATGCCATCAAACACAGCAACTGTGCCATCAATTGTCACCACTGTGCCATGCCATCAAATGCAGCCACTGTGCCATCAATTGTCACCACTGTGCCATGCAACACAGCAACTGTGCCATCAATTGTCACCACTGTGCCATGCCATCAAATGCAGTCACTGTGCCATCAATTGTCACCACTGTGCCATGCCATCAAACGCCACCACTGTGCCATCAACTGTCACCACTGTGCCATGCCATCAAACGCCACCACTGTGCCATCAATTGTCACCACTGTGCCATGCCATCAAATGCAGTCACTGTGCCATCAATTGTCACCACTGTGCCATGTCATCAAATGCAGTCACTGTGCCATCAATTGTCACCACTGTGCCATGCCATCATATGCAGTCACTGTGCCATCAATTGTCACCACTCTGCCATGCCATCATATGCAGTCTTTGCCCCATCAATTGTCACCACTGTGCCATCATCAATTTGCACCACTGTGCCATGCCATCATATGCAGTCACTGTGCCATCAATTGTCACCACTGTGCCATGACATCAAACGCCACCATTGTGCCATCAATTGTCACCAATGTGCCATGCCATCAAACGCAGCTACTGTGCCCATCAATTGTCACCACTGTGCCATGCCATCGAATGCAGTCACTGTGCCATCAATTGTCACCACTATGCCATCATATGCAGTCACTGTGCCATCAATTGTCACCACTGTGCCATGCCATCAAACACCACCACTGTGCCATCAATTGTCACCACTGTGCCATGCCATCAAATGCAGTCACTGTGCCATTAATTGTCACCACTGTGCCATGCCATCATATGCAGTCACTGTGCCATCAATTGTCACCACTGTGCCATGCCATCAAACGCCACCACTGTGCCATCAATTGTCACCACTGTGTCATGCCATCAAATGCCACCACTGTGCCATCAATTGTCACCAATGTGCCATGCCATCAAACGCAGCTACTGTGCCCATCAATTGTCACCACTGTGCCATGCCATCATATGCAGTCACTGTGCCATCAATTGTCACCACTGTGCCCTTTAATTGTCACCACTGTGCCCCATGCCACTGTGCTCATTGTTGCCTCTGTGCCCTTTGTCACCACTGTGCCCCATGGTGCCACTGTGCCCCATGATGCCACTGTGCCCCACGATGCCCCTTTCCCTGTAAAAAACACTTACCTGACGCTTCCATGTCCTCCCTCGATGTCTTCTGCCGCCGTGGAGAAGCTTCAGCCAATCAGGTTCCTCATAACCAGAATCCGGGAACCTGATTGGCTGAAACGGCCGTCAGTCTTATGCAAGGACCGCAGGTTTCCTGCGCTCCGAGTATAGACTTCCGAGAGCCGGAGGGCGGTACTGGAAAAGCCTATCAGAGCCGCTGGCTTTGATAGGCAGTTCCTCTCAGCCAACCAGCTGCCGCTATTCGGGTAACCGGCGACCCATGTCTGGTTATATGAATAGACCAGGCAGCTGGCAACAATAACTCACGTTCAATGCATTGCATTGAACGTGTGTTATTTGCGAGAGGGGGGTGGCGCTGCAGCGCCCTCTATAGACGGCCGCCAGAACTTTGGCTAAAATGTCAAAATTACATTTTAGCAGAATAAAAGTTCCTAAAGGGCCCGTTTTTTTTTTGTGACTGCGGGAGGGGGGGCGGCGCCCGTGCCTCCCTATGGACGGGCCGCCACTGATATGTATATATACACTGTATATATTGTGAGGGATTAACTCGGTAACGGGTGTGTGTGACCCCTTGGATGGGTTCACTACACGCTGAACTGTACAAAACGGCACTTGAGGATGACTGAAAACAAATGATATGGTTTATTTTTCCATCTTGCGGGATACACGTGCAAGCATCAAAACAGCATAAACAAAACAAAACATAAAATAAACCCTTGCCACTT
The DNA here is from genome assembly GCA_029574335.1 of Rana kukunoris. Classification (NCBI taxonomy): domain Eukaryota; kingdom Metazoa; phylum Chordata; class Amphibia; order Anura; family Ranidae; genus Rana; species Rana kukunoris. The sequence goes on along the minus strand of CM056050.1, from coordinate 331,528,094 downwards.
GGGGCGTCTACCTTCCCAACACAGGAACCTACCTATGGAGTCTGGCACAGCCTACTGCTGGGCAGACACTGCTGGTCCTACAGCAGAAAACAACAAAAAAGTCTCTTTGATATTTCTCACACAGAAATATCCATCAGCACCTCACCTCTTCAGAAGTGCTTGTGTCTGCTCCTTCACACCCAAAGCTCCAGGATGCAGCAATCAGCCGTTATCCTTAGGCTTTATTTATAGGGGCTTTAATTGCTTCATTTTGAACAGCTGAGGGCTTCTAACTCCCCAAATCTCTCTGGCCATTTCTACAGCCGACGCCCAATAGTAATTGGTGTATTGTCTACAAAAGGCAGAAAAAGTATCTTCCGTCTGGGACAACACACACAGATTTACCTGACTTCCTGTCACATACCCCCCCTCTTGTTTCAACCCTAGGGTTGGCACACAGGTTGCCAGGCACGCATGCACTCAGGACACCCCATCTGCATTCCCCATTTTAACACCAGGGCGATGCGTTATGACAAAACTAAATTCCTGAAGGACCAGGAACCACCTATTTATTCTCCTATTGGTCTTCAAATTTCGGCTGAGGTACATAAGAGGGTGTTCCTTGCTCTGTAATATACTCATTTTCAGTTGTAACCATGCAAAACCTTAATTGGTTTTTCAATGGACACAAAGGTTTCCCTCGATAGCTCAATCCCTGAAGAACTCAGCGAGTCATAATCAACACCAAGAGCTGACAACACTGTGCTCTGCAATGGATCATCCATGTGGATGCCCTCTTCAGATGTAAACACACCAAGACTGGAATTCTCCAAAGCAAGGTGACACCCAAAAAAATCTATTCTTCTATGAACTGGACTAAAGTCTGACGCAGAAGATCTCTGATAAACCGATGTACTAGGCGGTTTTTCTTCCCTTTGGTGCGCTAGACGGAAATCATTACTTGTCAATTCTACATTTCCAAGTTTCTTCCTTTGTGATAGTTCAGACTCACAAGTATGGTGAAAATCTACCAAACCCAAGGTAAGGTTTTCAGAAACTGAATCCTTGTCACTTTCTTGAACCAACTGCTTACCCTGTGCATCACTTGTCTGCACATCACTATTCTCACCAAGAACTTGACAATTGCTATCGGACACATCATTAACTGAGCTAGACAACCTTTCTTGTCTAGCAGCTACAATCACTTTTGAACTTATGTTTATGGCTAGTTGTTCAACTATCTTTGCCTCATAGTCTCCCAAAAATGTTTTAGTATTTGTTTCTTTGAAACCATCGACTATTGGACACAAATTCTCATATTCTTCATTCATTTCAAGACATTTGGAAAAAGCATCCAATAAATTAGTACATTTAGCCTCTCTGACCACTTCAGTGATGGAGATTTCACAACGTTCAGAGGGCTCATCTGCCATTACAGATTCTACACTTTGAAAAATAGATTTTACTTCCCAATTAATCTTTGTAGTCAAGTCCAAAGTATTATCCTGCGTTACTTGCTCTGACAGAACACTTTCTAAAGACTGGGTTTCACAGGATGTGACATTAACTTTATATTCAAATCCGATTTCATTAACATAAAACTTAACACACTGCTCTTCAACATGCAAATAATTCACAGAGGCAAAAATAGCTTCAGTCTGGGTGCATATTTCCTGCAATTCAGATTCCTCAATGACCCTGCTCTGCTGATCATCAATTATGGGAAAGTCATGAATATCACCTGCCTTACTACATTCACAAGGCTCAGTGGATATTGGACACACTTTTTCTACATTATTTAGTGCAGTGTCAGAATTAAGTTTTTTCAGCTTTATTTCCATCATGCAACTGACTGAGAACTGAAGATGTGCAAACCCCTACTTCCTGCACTTCAGCCACTTCATTTGCCCTGAAGCGGTCAGGGATTTCACTTTCAACATCACTTCCAGAAAGTTCAGCTTCATTTTCCATAAAGTACTTCAGATTTAGCTTTCTAAGAATTTCCTCCTTCTCATCGTCGTTATCTTCCACACATTCTTTATTATTTATTGTTAGTCCATTCTGAGGGTTGGCTGTTTCCGTAGGACAATCATCAACTTTAACATCTTCATGTTCCGTTTCTCCTTTGCTAATCTTGGTGACACCAGGAACTCCTAACTTGGCAGAGTAGGCCCAAAGAAATGAACAGTGATCCATACAGCCCTGGCACCCCATCTCATGCAACTCAACGTGCTCCGATGGAACTGCCCCTAGGTGCCGACCATGAAACCAGTCCTCACACACCACACACTGGATCATCTCATCTGGGGTCTCATCCTCAGAATCGGGGTACGGTCTCTTACATGTGCAGTAGATGCCAAAGAAATTGTCCTTGTAATTATTAGCCAGGTTTTTCTTCTCTTTATCCGGATATAACTTGCACTCCCGCTGTTTAAATTTGGCATTTCCACAATCGCAGTGAAATTTCCTCTTGGTGTAGAGCTCAAACAGGTCGTGGCCTTCATGACACTTGTATGTACAGGCCAGACATATCCCAGCAGTCTCCTCTTTATCCAGGGTGCAGGTACTGCAGGCGTACAGCGCTTGTCTCTTCACATAACCCAGGGTAGGAGCACTTTTCGGAATCGCTCCCCGCCAGCACAGCAGACGCCTCATCCTGCAGGGCGTCTTCCTCCTCCAGGACATCCAGTAGTGACAGGACTGGCTCTACCTTTACTTCCTCCTCTTCATCTTTTGCACCACTTTCAACTTCTGCAAGCTCTTCGCTGTCAGAATCATCACATGGTAGAAGATGGAAATCCTCAAGCCCGGCCTCATTTTCTTCATTTTCTCTGTTGGTGAAAGATCCGGAACAGAGAGCAACTACTTCATTCATTAGGTCACTTTTCTCATTTTCAGCACGAGCCTTTGTACAACTAAAAGATTCTTGATTTGGACCATCATCTTGACAGACAAATTTTCCAGAGCAGAGTCCTAGCAACTCATCCATAACCCCTATCTTGGAGTCATTTGCATCAGGCTGGCTGGTGTTGGACTGTGATTGGTGAAACTTTCCTGAGCAGAGATCTAACAGTTCGCCCATATTTGCATCCATAGCATTCTCATCCATACTGTCCATCACAAGTCTTTGCTTGGCAGAGCTGTACTTGCTCCTGTTGCGGCCAACATTTAGAAAACCATGAGAATGCGTGACAACGATCTCTTCGTTGCAATCCTCATCACTCCAAAGTAAGCTTTCCATGCAAGAATCGCTGAGTCTTGTATATGGACGGCATCCATGATCGCTGCTTTTACCGGAACACGGGGCCTTATAATCACTGTTGAGCTTTGAAGGTTGTAATTTTTTTCGTGAGAGCTCCTTAGAAACCTCTATGTTCTCTTCCCTACCAGACAGCTCTGACTTTGCTTTCTTTTTCTTCTTCTTTTTCTTTGACTTCAGACTCAAGAAATCTTTGAATCTTTCTTTAACACTTTCAGACCGTTGATTCAGCTTCAAAGGAGCTGCTACTGCAGGGACAGCTGGGACCTCCTCAGCACCTTATTGTACATGAGGGTCTTTCTCTTCTGGTTTGATCTCGTCTGGTTTGACCTCTGGAACGCCATTCACAACATTGGTTTCCACAGGCTCTACAGACTCTTCTACTACTAATGGCGGCTCCTTTATTTCGGGAGTTTCAGGCTCTGCCAGGACACACTTCTCTGGCTCCACTTCTTGTTCCTCTGGTGAAATACTACCCTCTGGTGATGATTCCGTCTCAACAACAGACGTGGTAACCTCTATAGCATTATGATCCTCTGGATTCTCAATCAGAGAGGGCTTGCTATCCTTTTCCTCTGTTCTCTCAAATAGTTTCGCAATGGCCTCCATTTTCTGCTGGTGTTTCCTTTCCCAACCTGCCATTCTCTCTTGGTGAACCTGTTGATTAGCTGCAAGGCTCTTTCGGTGAGCTGCCATGCTCTCTTGGTGAACCCGTTGTTGAGCTGCAAGGCTCTCTCGGTGAGCTGCAATGCTCTCTTGGTGAACCTGTTGTTGAGCTGCAATGCTCTGTTGTTGAGCTGCAATGCTCTGTTGGTGATTTGCATTTGCTATAATCAGCTGTTTCAGCATCTCCTCCATTTTGGGTTTACTTTAACTGCCCGCGGCACTCCACCATGTGTGAGGGATTAACTCGGTAGCGGGTGTGTGTGACCCCCTGGATGGGTTCACAACATGCTGAACTGTACAAAACGGCACTTGAGGATGACTGAAAACAAATTATATGGTTTATTTTTCCATCTTGCAGGATACACGTGCAAGCATCAAAACAGCATAAACAAAACAAAACATAAAATAAACCCTTGCCACTTGGGGCGTCTACCTTCCCAACACAGGAACCTACCTATGGAGTCTGGCACAGCCTACTGCTGGGCAGACACTGCTGGTCCTACAGCAGAAAACAACAAAAAAGTATTTTTGATATTTCTCACACAGAAATATCCATCAGCACCTCACCTCTTCAGAAGTGCTTGTGTCTGCTCCTTCACACCCAAAGCTCCAGGATGCAGCAATCAGCCGTTATCCTTAGGCTTTATTTATAGGGGCTTTAATTGCTTCATTTTGAACAGCTGAAGGCTTCTAACTCCCCAAACCTCTCTGGCCATTTCTACAGCCGACGCCCAATAGTAATTGGTGTATTGTCTACAAAAAGCAGAAAAAGTATCTTCCGTCTGGGACAACACACACAGATTTACCTGACTTCCTGTCACAATATACAATACAGACCAAAAGTTTGAACACACCTTCTCATTCCAAGAGTTTTCTTTATTTTCAGGACTATGAAAACTGTAGAGTCACACGGAAGGCATCAAAACTATGAATTAACATATGTGGAATTATATACATAACAAAAAAGTGTGAAACAACTGAAAATATATGTCATATTCTAGGTTCTTCAAAGTAGCCACCTTTTGCAGCAGACACATCTAGAACAACTGTTAAGAGGAGATTGTAAATCAGGCCTTCATGGTAGAATATCTGCTACGAAACCACTGCTAAAGAAAGGCAACAAGCAGAAGAGACTTGTTTGGGCTAAAGAACACAAGGAGTGGACATTAGACCAGTGGAAATCTGTGCTTTGGTCTGATGAGTCCAAATTTGAGATCTTTGGTTCCAACCACCGTGTATTTGTGCGATGCAGAAAAGGTGAACGGATGGACTCTACATGCCTGGTTCCCACCGTGAAGCATGGAGGAGGAGGTGTGATGGTGTGGGGGTGCTTTGCTGGTGACACTGTTGGGGATTTATTCAGAATTGAAGGCATACTGAACCAGCATGGCTACCACAGCATCTTGCAGCGACATGCTATTCCATCCGGTTTGCGTTTAGCTGGACCATCATTTATTTTTCAACAGGACAATGCCCCCAAACACACCTCCAGGCTGTGTAAGGGCTATTTGACCAAGAAGGAGAGTGATGGGGTGCTGCGCCATATGACCTGGCCTCCACAGTCACCGGACCTGAACCCAATCAAGATGGTTTGGGGTGAGCTGGACCGCAGAGTTAAGGCAAAAGGGCCAACAAGTGCTAAGCATCTCTGGGAACTCCTTCAAGACTGTTGGAAGACCATTTCAGGTGACTACCTCTTGAAGCTCATCAAGAGAATGCCAAGAGTGTGCAAAGCAGTAATCAAAGCAAAAGGTGGCTACTTTGAAGAACCTAGAATATGACATATTTTCAGTTGTTTCACACTTTTGTGTTATGTATATAATTCCACATGTGTTAATTCATAGTTTTGATGCCCTCAGTGTGAATCTACAATTTTCATAGTCATGAAAATAAAGAAAACTCTTGGAATGAGAAGGTGTGTCCAAACTTTTGGTCTGTACTGTATATATACACATTTGGCCAGGATATACAGTATATGGCTGTGGGATTAGTTTAGGATATCTCCTTTTTAATTAAACATTCCAGGCTAATTGTACCAGCTAAGGGCTAGCTGTTGATCATATGGTCTATACTTAGATTTAAAGTATATAAGCATGTGTTGGTAGGTGCTACTGCTCATTTATTTGTTACCCCTTATTTAGTGATATAATGGGTGGAAATAGTGCCATTTGAAATGCAAGCTGTGGGTGGGGCCCAGTGTAAGAGAACAGGATTCCAATGATCTACAAGATGTCATACGGTGAGGGCAGAGAAAAATAAGTCCTTGCAGGGCTGAATCTCCAGGGTTTGCAGAGGAGGGCACTTGGGGAATAGATTGAGAAACATTGCCACCCATGACCCTTGTCCAAAGGGTCCTTTGTTTTGGAAAGAAGGTATATCCTGTATGGTAAATATATTAAATAGGGATTGCAACATCTGGGGAAGATGGCTGCAGTAGTTCTGAGAAGTTTTAGAGTGTTCTGCACTAGAGGGTCTACTGTATGAAATGTCATGAGAAGGCAAGAACGTGTTCTGAACTGTGAATTTATGTACAGTGAGTCAAGTTAATGTACCTGTATTGTAAACTGTAACTACAAGAGTCTGCTGGAGTGAAGTTGTGCAGTAAAGCGTTAAAAATACAACTGGACAGGACATTCCTTTATTCTGGGCAACAGGCCTTAGGTCAGGAATATGGAGGAGGTGGGCCTCAGGCCAGCAGTAGATATGTGACATAATCCCTGGAATTCATAAGGAATGGCACAGAGAGATTTTGCTAAAGTGTCTCTCATGCATTCTGCAAAATGCCCCAAATTCATGTATTTGACTATTACTCACATTCGGAGACACTGTCACATAATCTATCTGTGTCAGATTCTGTCTTTGTATGCCAAAAGTAGGTTGGTCTTAATTAGCTCCACTTTGGTAAAATACAAAATGTCTGTATTTTATTTTGAATTTGGCGCATTTCTTGCACCACAATGTAAAAGTGCTGATTTTTTAGAACTACCTGAATTTGATGCACGAGTCTCTGTCAAAACCAAAGACAGATTAAAGGGGTTGTAAAGTAATTTTTTTCCCCCCTAAATAGCTTCCTTTACCTTAGTGCAGTCCTTCTTCACTTACCTTATCCTTCGATATTGCTTTTAAACGTCCTTATTTCTTCTGAGAAATGCTCACTTCCTGTTCTTCTGTCTGTAATCACACCGTAATGCGAGGCTTTCTTCCAGGTGTGGAGAAAGCCTCTTGAGTTGGGAGGGGGTGAGCAGGAGTGTCAGGACTCCCACTAACACACAGCTCCGTTCTTTACCTGCAAAGCAGAGAGTGTCCTGATTTGCCTGCTCGCCCCCTACCCCCTCAAGAGGCTTTCTCCACACGAGGGAGAAAGCCTCGCATTACGGTCTAGTTACAGACAGAAGAACAGGAAGTGAGGATTTCTCAGAAGAAATAAGGACATTTAAAAGCAAAATCAAAGGATGAGGTAAGTGAAGGAGGACTGCACTAAGGTAAAGGAAGCGATTTAGGGGAAAAAAATCCTTTACAACCCCTTTAATGCCAGAAAAGTGGCTAAACTGCTTTATTGAATTCCCCCCAATATTTTTGTGTCACATTATGTTTTGGTGTCTCCAAACAACAGGTAGGTGACTATCCTATTCAAAAAGAAAGAGAGCAGGCCAAGTGTCAGCAGGGTGTCAACCACCAACTAATGGGGGACCCCTTACACATGGACACTATACATTATTATTATCTCAGAGCAGTAAAATCCATGCATGGAGTGGACCATACAAAGCTATTTTCATTTTGACTGATTATGTATAATTGATGTGTACATGCATCTAAATGTATTTGATATATTTTTTTTCTAATCTTATTACAGGGCTCACATAAATAATCCTGTCTTTCCTGTGTTTTAATAGATTTGCTTTATTTCACATATGGTGATGCTAATATTATGGATTTTTAATGTTTCACATGGCTTATTATGCAAAGGATACCAGATGTTAAAAATAAAATCTGGAGACACCCTTCTGATCTCACCCCCCGAAAACCAGGCCTCCCCATTTGTAAGCCACGCCCATAAAATCATGCTAGATTTAACCATGCCACAATACCACGCCTCGATTTTTAATGCGCCTAAAACAATTGATTGCAGACTTTTGGGAACAGGCATTCATGGTATAAAGGCAAATTGTCCCGAGCACCACAAGCAGGGGAATGATGCAGCACATCATGGTAATTTGTGGGTGTGGCCAAATTGTGATTAAAGTGGGAAAGGTTTAAATTCATATGGTTAAGTAAAATCTGAGCCTACTCTGCTCTACATCAACAGTGGGCCAGATTCTCAAAAGAGATACAACGGTGTATCGCAGGAAACACCGTCGTATCTCTGTTTTTTTTACTGGGTATCTATGCGTGCGATTCCTAGAATCACTTACGCATTGATACAGTGAAGATCCGACAGGTGTAAAACACTAAGGCCCCATACACACGAGCAGACAGATTTGTTAAAATCGGTCAGGCAGACCGATTTGAACAAATCTGTCTGCTGGGGACGTATTGGTTTGATCGTGTACACACGATCAAACCAAAATCCCCGCCGGCAGACGGCGCGAAGACGTGGCGGTGACGCCGCCATGTCACCGCACCAGGAAGTAAATCACTTCCGCGCATGCGTCAAATCCATTTGACGCGTGTGCGAGAAGACATGTCTGCTGGTTAGCGTACTAACCAGCAGACATGTCGGGCGGACGGGTTCCCAGCAGACAGATTTGAAAGCATGCATTTAAATCTGTCGGCTGGCCAAATCCGTCTGCTCACCCGTACACACGATCGAATCTGTCTGCTGGGACGGTATGGCAGACCGTTTCCAGCAGACAGATTTGGTGGTGTGTACGCGGCCTTACACCGTCGGATCGTAGATGTAATTACTTTTCTAGCCGCTAGGTGGCCTTTACGTTGTTTTCTCATTTGCCTATGCAAATGAGCCTAATACGCCGATTCCTGAAAGTTTTTACGCCGCCCCGTCGTCGTTTACGTCGTTTCCGTAAGCGTAAACCTACCCCTGCTATATGAGGGGTAGGTTTTACGAAGTTCCCGTCGTTGCCATGTTAAGTATGGCGTCGGGTCAGCGTCGTCTTTTTCCGTCGGTTACGTCATTTTACTAAGTCGTTCGCGAATAGGGCATTGCGTAAGTGACGATCACGTCGTTTTCACGTCGGTTTCAACGACGTTTTCCAACGTGAGCTGGAGCATGCGCACTGGGCTTTTTTCCCGGCCGGCGCATGCGCAGTTCGATTGACGCGAGGGCGCGCTTAATTTAAATACAAGCCGCCCCCTTTGAATTACGTGGCCTTATGCCGGGCCATTTACACTACGCCGCCGCAACTTACGGAGCAAGTGCTTTGGGAATACGGCACTTGCTCTGTTAAATTGCACCGGCGTAGTGTAAATGGCTTTCGCTACGCCAGCGGGCAATGTACAAGAATCTGGCCCAGTGTGTTTTGCACATAATGCAAAGGTAATGAAGAAGAAACACAGAGTGCAGAGGCCAATAATAAGTAATACACAGAATGCAGCGTTAAGGAGTGCATAATGCACAGTGCAGAGGTGAGGAATAAGTAATGCTCAGACTGCAGAGGTCAAGAATCAGCAAAGCACAAAGTGCAGAGGTCAGAGTACAGAGTAGTATATTTGGTATTCGTGTGTTTAGCACATAGGGGCAGATTCACAAAACAATTACGCCTGTCTAACTGGGGTTAGACAGGAGTAATTTCAAATTTCGCGCGGCGTATCACTAGTTTGAATCCTCAAACCATGATACGCCGGCTTCGGGCTTCGATCCGAGAGGCTTACGTCTTCGTAAGCCTTCGGATCTACGCTGCCATCTATTTGCGGCCGCTGGGAGGAGTTTGCGTCGTTTTGGTGCGTCGGGATATGCAAATGTGTTTTTACGGGGATTCACGAACATACGAGCGGGCGTCGCAATCGTTTTCGTCTATTTTTTTATACGTAATGTTAGAGCAGCTTTTTGCTGCTCTAACTTTACGTAGCCCATGTTAAGTATGGCCGTCGTTCCCGCTTCGAATTTATTTAAAATTTTATTTTGTTTACGTAACTCGTCGGGACGTGGATCGCCCGTAAAGTACGCTACATAAACAACGAATGACGTCACGACGTGATTTCGCGCAATGCACGGCGGGAAATTTGCGAACGGAGCATGCGCAGATCGATCGCCGCGGGAACGCGCCTAATTTAAATGTTTCACGCCCCCTACTCGCGCAGATGGATTGCGACGGGAGAAATACACTACGCCGCCGTCGTTTACCGTAGAAAATCTACCTGAATTCCACATGGAGCAAGGTAAAAAACGGCGGCGTAGTGTATTTCTGATACGCTACGATAATCCATTTCTCTGTGAATCTGCCCCATTGTGTGCATTTGCAGCTTGCCATTCATAGAATACATACACACACACTACCATACTGTACATACAGTATATACATACTCTCAAATGCATACATACACACATTCACATAAATAAACTTACATACAATCACACACTCACATAGAACCATACATAAACTTGCATACATACAAATTCAAATACATGCATTTATATATATATATATATATATATATATATATATATATATATATATATATATTGTGAGGGGTTAGCTCGGTAGCGGGTGTGTGTGGGTTCACTACATGTGGAACTATACAGAAAGGCAGATGAGGGTGGTTGAAAACAAAGGATATGGTTTATTCTTCCATATTGCTGGATACAAGTGCCAGCATCAAAACAGCATAAACAAAACAAAACATAAAATAAACCCTTGCCGCTTGGGGCGTCTACCTTCAGAACACAGGAACCTACCTATGGAGTCTGGCACAGCCTACTGCTGGATTTGAAAAAGATTTGAGGTACACAAACCATAGGATGGACTATGGGTGTCCTAGAGTACTGCAGTGCCACGTCCTAGAGTTGGATAGGAAGATTTGTTGTTTGAAGAAAAAATTTACTTTCTAGGCACCAATCATTAGCATGGAATAATTTTTTATTGATGCAACCCCAAAAGACTTTGGTGTTTGAATCAACATTACAGTACATATTCATAAAAATACATGAAAAAGACATGGTTTATCACAAAGTGTTTTGTAATAATGAATAATGAATATTGCATATTCGAGTATTCGCTAATAAATCGAATATCGCGGTGAATATTTTTTCAAATTTATTTTTAAAACAGATCACATCCTAGTGATCTCCATCGACGTCTAAAAGCATTGCTGGTATGATTAGAGACCCTGGGCCGAGTAGTTGAGGCGATCCTTTTATGTTGCCAAATATTCGCAATGCGTATATTCGTATTACGAATATTCGCGAATACTTTCTCTGCCCTTCTGTGTTTTGTGTATAAAAAAAACAAAAAACAAAAAAAAAATTAGCTTTAGTTTAGTCATATAAGTTTGTGTAAGTAGAGTTAGTGTTTAGTGCATATTAGTTTAGTAATCCAGGAAATGATCTCCGTTTTCGCGTGTTGACAAGAATTTCGCAATCAATTTCGCATTCGCATTAGCGAAATTTCGCATTCGCATTAGCAAAATTTCGCATTCGCATTAGCAAAATTTCGCATTCGCATTAGCGAAATTTCGCAACAATTTTTTTTTGATAAAATATCACGAATATTCGATATTAACGAATATTTCTTGAATATTCTTCTATATATTCGTGAAATATCGCGAAATCGAATATGGCGTATTCCGCTCAACACTAATAATGACAAAAAATAAATAAAAAATTGTTAAAACCAAAACTTCCATATTGCTGGATACAAGTGCCAGCATCAAAACAGCATAAACAAAACAAAACATAAAATAAACCCTTGCCGCTTGGGGCGTCTACCTTCAGAACACAGGAACCTACCTATGGAGTCTGGCTCAGCCTACTGCTGGATTTGAAAAAGATTTGAGGGACACAAACCATAGGATCAGGGCAGGACTTAGGGTGGTGGGCGCCCCTGGGCTTGAGTGTTGAAGGGGCCCCCTGGAGCGAGGGGGGGGATCATAGTTGTTGAGCGGGGGGGGGGCGCATTCATTAAAGTTGTTGAGCGGGGGGGGGGGGCGAATTGAAGTTGTTGACCGGGGGGGCATTAAAGTTGTTGAGCGGGGGGGTGCATATTAAAGTTGTTGAGCGGGGGGGGGGGGGGTGACTCTCATCTGTGCACGGAATAAAAATTCTGGGCCCTTTAATAAAAAAAAGAAACCTCTTGGCCCTTTAATAAAAAATAAATAAAAAAAATAACAAAAAAATAAACATTTATAAAAAATATAAAGAAAATGTAAATATTTTTATAAAAAAAAAGGGGGGTTGCCATCCAGGGGTCCTGGAGACTTCTGGGGCCTTTAATAATAATAATAATATATATATATATATATATATATATATATTAGAGCTGCACGATTAATCGTCAAGAATCGTTATCACAATCTTTTTCCCGTTGCGATTCTTGATACAGGGTTTCACGATCTTTCACATGAAAAGAATTTTCTCTCTGCACTTTGGTATGCAAAGAATTTCCTGTCTGCTTTCAGCCAAAAGTCAGTCTGGGCAATCTGCCAAGTTTTGGAAACATTCTTTATCAGTGGAAAGTTAAGTCTAAACATTGCGGGGCAGATTCACATAGATGTAATCTTCCGCTGCGTAATCGAAATACGCTACGCTGCCGTCTATCACCAGACTCTACGCCGAATTCAGGTAGTTTTTTTGCGCGTACGCTATTGTATCGTATTTTTTTTCCGCCGCGCAATCGAAATACGTGAGTAGGGGGCGTGAAGCATTTAAATTAAGCGCGTCCCCGCGACGATCGAACTGCGCATGCTCTGTTCAGGAATTTCCCGCCGTGCATTGCGCGAAATCACGTCGTGACGTCATTCGTTGTTTGAGTAGCGGCGTTTACGAACATTCCTATTCCCGGACGACTTACGTTAAAAATAATAAAAGAAATCGAAAAACGTTGAAATTCGACGCGGGAACGACGGCCATACTTAACATGGGCTGTCTAATATTAGACCAGCAAAAAGCTGGTATAGTGAAACGGAAAAAAAAGATGACTAAAGGTGCCGTAAGAGATTGCGTTTGAAGAGCGAAATTTTGTGGATTCCAGGCAAAAGCTCATTAGCATACCATGAAGGTGAAAAACAACAGGAAGTCCGCCCAGTGGCCGCAATTTTCAGGCAGCGTAGATCTGAAGGCGTACTAACACGTAATAAAGTCGAAATTTAGCACGCAGGTGTCTTTTCATGGTTTGAGGATTTCGACTAGCGTAAAAACGCTCGTAAATCGAAATTACTCCTGTCTAACAACATTTACACAGGCGTAATCGCTTTGTGAATCTAGGCCTGTATCTCTTCAAAGGAATTAACTTCTTCTGTATGTAAATTAGGAATTTTTAACCACTTAAACGCCAAACCTTTTTCTGACAGCTCTTTTCAAGTTAAAATCATTGGCCTAGATTCACAAAGCGATTACGCCTGTGTAAATGTTGTTAGACAGGAGTAATTTCGATTTACGAGCGTTTTTACGCTAGTCGAAATCCTCAAACCATGAAAAGACACCTGCGTGCTAAATTTCGACTTTATTACGTGTTAGTACGCCTTCAGATCTACGCTGCCTGAAAATTGCGGCCACTGGGCGGACTTCCTGTTGTTTTTCACCTTCATGGTATGCTAATGAGCTTTTGCCTGGAATCCACAAAATTTCGCTCTTCAAACGCAATCTCTTACGGCACCTTTAGTCATCTTTTTTTTCCGTTTCACTATACCAGCTTTTTGCTGGTCTAATATTAGACAGCCCATGTTAAGTATGGCCGTCGTTCCCGCGTCGAATTTCAACGTTTTTCGATTTCTTTTATTATTTTTAACGTAAGTCGTCCGGGAATAGGAATGTTCGTAAACGCCGCTACTCAAACAACGAATGACGTCACGACGTGATTTCGCGCAATGCACGGCGGGAAATTCCTGAACAGAGCATGCGCAGTTCGATCGTCGCGGGGACGCGCTTAATTTAAATGCTTCACGCCCCCTACTCACGTATTTCGATTGCGCGGCGGAAAAAAAATACGATACAATAGCGTACACGCAAAAAAACTACCTGAATTCGGCGTAGAGTCTGGTGATAGACGGCAGCGTAGCGTATTTCGATTACGCAGCGGAAGATTACATCTATGTGAATCTGCCCCCTGATTTTTTTTTGCTAGAAAATTACTTAGAACCCCCAAAGATTATATAATTTTTTAGTAAAGACCTTGGCCTAGAGAATAAAATGGGGGTTGTTGCAATATTTTATGTTGCACTGTATTTGCGCAGCAGTCTTTTTAAATGCATTTTTTTGGAAAAAAATTACTTTAATGAATTTAAAAAAAAAAAAAATAGGCAGTAAAGTTAGCCCATTTTTTTTTTATATATATATATATATATAAAAACATATTTTTTTTATAAAAAATAATTGAAAAAAGTGGGGGTTGCTGTCCGGGCCCCTGGGGACCTCCAGACCCCTAAAAAAATAAAAAAAAATAAACATTTATAAAAAATACATAAAAAAGGGAGGTTGCCATCCGGGGGGTCTGGGGACCTCTGGGCCTTTTAAAAAAAATATATATATAAACAAAAAAAAATAAAAAAAACATTTATAAAAAAAAATTAAATATATATATAAAAAAAACATATTTAAAAAAAAAAAGGAAGGGTTGCTGTCCGGGGCCCCCTATTGAGCAGGGCCCCCTATAGAGGGGCCCCCTATTGGGCAGGGCACATGGGCTTTAGCCCAGTCAAGCCCAATGGTAAGTCCGGCCCTGCATAGGATGGACTATGGGTGTCCTAGAATACTGCAGTGCCACGTCCTAGAGTTGGATAGGAAGATTTGTTGTTTGAAGAAAAAATTTACTTTCTAGGCACCAATCATTAGTATGGAATAATTTTTTATTGATGCAACCCCAAAAGACTTTGGTGTTTGAATCAACATTACAGTACATATTCATAAAAATACATTAAAAAGACATGGTTTATCACAAAGTGTTTTGTAATAATGACAAAAAAATAAAAAAAAATAATTGTTAAAACCAAAACTTCCATATTGCTGGATACAAGTGCCAGCATCAAAACAGCATAAACAAAACAAAACATAAAATAAACCCTTGCCGCTTGGGGCGTCTACCTTCAGAACACAGGAACCTACCTATGGAGTCTGGCAAAGCCTACTGCTGGATTTGAAAAAGATTTGAGGTACACAAACCATAGGATGGACTATGGGTGTCCTAGAGTACTGCAGTGCCACGTCCTAGAGTTGGATAGGAAGATTTGTTGTTTGAAGAAAAAATTGACTTTCTAGGCACCAATCATTAGCATGGAATAATTTTTTATTGATGCAACCCCAAGAGACTTTGGTGTTTGAATCAACATTACAGTACATATTCATAAAAATACATTAAAAAGACATGGTTTATCACAAAGTGTTTTGTAATAATGAATAATGAATATTGCATATTCGAGTATTCGCTAATAAATCGAATATCGCGGTGAATATTTTTTCAAATTTATTTTTAAAACAGATCACATCCTAGTGATCTCCATCGACGTCTAAAAGCATTGCTGGTATGATTAGAGACCCTGGGCCGAGTAGTTGAGGCGATCCTTTTATGTTGCCAAATATTCGCAATGCGTATATTCGTATTACGAATATTCGCGAATACTTTCTCTGCCCTTCTGTGTTTTGTGTATAAAAAAAACAAAAAACAAAAAAAAATTAGCTTTAGTTTAGTCATATAAGTTTGTGTAAGTAGAGTTAGTGTTTAGTGCATATTAGTTTAGTAATCCAGGAAATGATCTCCGTTTTCGCATGTTGACAAGAATTTCGCAATCAATTTCGCATTCGCATTAGCGAAATTTCGCATTCGCATTAGCAAAATTTCGCATTCGCATTAGCAAAATTTCGCATTAGCGAAATTTCACAACAATTTTTTTTTTTGATAAAATATCACGAATATTCGATATTAACGAATATTTCTTGAATATTCTTCTATATATTCGTGAAATATCGCGAAATCGAATATGGCGTATTCCGCTCAACACTAATAATGACAAAAAATAAAAAAAATAAATTGTTAAAACCAAAACTTCCATATTGCTGGATACAAGTGCCAGCATCAAAACAGCATAAACAAAACAAAACATAAAATAAACCCTTGCCGCTTGGGGCGTCTACCTTCAGAACACAGGAACCTACCTATGGAGTCTGGCTCAGCCTACTGCTGGATTTGAAAAAGATTTGAGGGACACAAACCATAGGATCAGGGCAGGACTTAGGGTGGTGGGCGCCCCTGGGCTTGAGTGTTGAAGGGGCCCCCTGGAGCGAGGGGGGGGATCATAGTTGTTGAGCGGGGGGGGGCGCATTCATTAAAGTTGTTGAGGGGGGGGGGGGGGGGGGCGAATTGAAGTTGTTGACCGGGGGGGCATTAAAGTTGTTGAGCGGGGGGGTGCATATTAAAGTTGCTGAGCGGGGGGGGGGGTGACTCTCATCTGTGCACGGAATAAAAATTCTGGGCCCTTTAATAAAAAAAAGAAACCTCTTGGCCCTTTAATAAAAAATAAATAAAAAAATAACAAAAAAATAAACATTTATAAAAAATATAAAGAAAATGTAAATATTTTTATAAAAAAAAAGGGGGGTTGCCATCCAGGGGTCCTGGAGACCTCTGGGGCCTTTAATAATAATAATAATATATATATATATATATTAGAGCTGCACGATTAATCGTCAAGAATCGTTATCACAATCTTTTTCCCGTTGCGATTCTTGATACAGGGTTTCACGATCTTTCACATGAAAAGAATTTTCTCTCTGCACTTTGGTATGCAAAGAATTTCCTGTCTGCTTTCAGCCAAAAGTCAGTCTGGGCAATCTGCCAAGTTTTGGAAACATTCTTTCCTGACAGACTCCATGGCAGCCTACTTGTGGGTTAATCCCGCCTCTCATACCTCATAGGACCCTACTCCCATAAAGCTTTGCGTCTCCCCATAGACTGTGTTCCTTTTTTGTCCTCCTCCTAGGACCTATGCTGTTAAAGCAGAAAAAAGAAGAAATACCTTTTATTTTTTTCCTCAGTCCTGATGATCCTGCACATAGAGCTCACCTTCTGGTGTCCAACAAGTCCCAGCTATTAGCAGGGTAGACATGGGCGTCGGTTGCAATATCAACAGGTGCTTACTAACCAGCCATTGGCAGGCAAGCAGCAACAAGGCCAAACGTCCTAGCTATTAGCTGGAGGCCTCTATTCCTTTAAGAATGCCCGAATAGTGCGGAGTGAGCTTCATAGCTCTCAGTTCCAGGACAGGTCGGCAATGGTATCCTTGGTAACGTATTATCCTCTCTTACCTTGTACATGGCAGCCGTACTCTATGTTGTTTTGTTGATTGTTTTGTCTCCGCCGTGGCCATGGCCGCTGGAACGCATCTGCGTTCCAGTTCGTTGTTTTCTGGTCTCTGCGCCTGCGCTGGTTCCAGCCGAGATTGAGGCTTGGATGCGCATGCGCAGTACGATCGGATTGTCGCGATCGCGCATGCGCGCGAGGTCTGTGTGGGGAGGTGCGCCTGTCACGTCGCAATTGCGGCGTGAGCGTGGCGTGCGCGGTGACGTCATCATCAGGGCGGCAGGTTTAAATAGCTGTCAAAACAGCTATCTTTGGGACACACGCAGGCTGTGCTGTTGCTGTTTTCGTTGCCCCAAATTGATAGTCTTCCCTCTTCAAGGTATGTTTCTTGCCTTCTGCCTTTTTAAAGCCCTGTTTGCTTGATTCATCCATGCTGCATCTTACATTGATATGTTTGTCTTAGCAGTTCTTGTGACTCCTTTCCACTATGGATGTCTCACCGCCCCCCAGTGGCCAACCCTTGCGCTGCAGGTAGGATGGAAAAAATTATTTTTTTTTCCCTACCTGGCTGTTTGGGTTTCTGTGTAATCAGAGGTTAACTCTTTCCTCCTCATCAGCCCCTCTAGGTCTGAACATCAATCTTCAGCACGCGAAGTTGTTGACGAATCCAGGTTACAGCATCGTCACTCCAGATCAAGTTCCAGACGCCCCAGGTCATCTTCTAGACACCGCAAAGAAGGCTCCAGATCTTCATCTGGCCGCCATTCCCACCGCCATTCCAGCCACTCCAGTAAGAGAGTCTGCTGGGGATGTAGAGCTCGGGTCTCGGAAGGAAGATCCCTTTGTGAACTATGTTATTCCAAGGCGGTGAGGGAGAGAGGAAATGATGGTCATCAGGTGGAGGCTCTGGTCAGGAGAGTAGTCCAGGAATCCCTGAACAAATCTGGTTCCAGATGTGATGTTACTGTTCCTGATGACCCAGTTCCAGCGCTTACACAGGATAATCCTGAAACGCCTGGTCCCTCTCAACGTGTACGCAGTCCAAGTGCGTCTTCCGTCAGTGAGGCAGAGAGTGTTGTCAATCCTGCAGGATTTGATTTTTCCCTAGTACCAAGTTTAGTGAAAGCGGTAAAGATCGCCTTGAGGTGGGAAGATCCGGTGGAATCTCCTTCCAAACAGAGAAAATATTTCAAACAACTTAAAAAGGAGCGCCCTAGTTTTCCTTTCTTGGGTGAACTGGGAGATATCATTTCTGACGAATGGGCCAGCACGGACAGAAAGAATTCTTTGCTTTCAAAAGTAGCAAAGATGTACCCGTTCAAAAGTGAACATGTTAAACACTTGGAATCAGCTCCCTTGGTTGATGCCGCCGTGATGAGGTTGGTGAAACATGTCACACTCCCTCTGGAAGATACCGTCTCCTTTAAGGACGGTCTAGATAGAAAGATAGACACAGATCTGAAACGTATATATATTACAGCAGGCATGGCTTGTAAACCGGCTCTAGCCCTAGCTGCCTTGTCTAAGGCAATGGAATCCTGGACGGATGAAGTGGATTCTACCTTAGCGAACGTCTCCGAAGATGTGCTCAGCAGCACACCGGTTCATGAGCTGAGAATGGCGTCCGTCTTCCTGGGGGAGGCCTCCCTTGACATTATCCGGTTGGTGGCGCGGATCATGCTCTCCTCTGTCACAGCTAAACGTGCTCTGTGGTTGCGCCCTTGGGCGGCTGATCCCGCTTCAAAACAAGGGTGGTGCAGAATCCCCTTTCAGGGGTCTTCCCTGTTTGGGAACAAGCTGGACAGCGCTATCACCCGTGCCACTGGGGGTAAGTCTGGGTTCCTTCCTCAGGATCGCCGTCCGTTCGGTCAGAGAAGATCCTTCCCTAGGCAAGATCAAGACCGTTCAAGAGATGCGCGCCGGTATAGACCTGGTCGCGAGTTCCGGAAAAACTGGAGGAGAGTCCAGCCCTCTGGACAGAAGCCCCCTAGGGGACCCTCGTCTGCCGGACGTGATGCCCCTAAGTCCTTTTGATGCGAAGCCAGCCCAGACGGAAAGAGTAGGCGCTCGGCTACTACAGTTCCGACATATCTGGGCAGCCTCAATAAGAGATTTTTGGACTGTCAAAACAGTGTCTACAGGCCATACCTGGACCTTTATCAGTCCACCCGTGCTACAGTTTGTACCCACAACAATACCCGGCTCAGAAGAAAAAAGGAAAATTCTTCTGTTATACACAAGCTCTCTCCTAGCTCTGGGTGCCGCTATTCATGTTCCATCTTCCGAAAGAGGTCAAGGGATGTACTCGCCCCTGTTTATGGTTCTAAAGAAGACAGGTTCTTGGAGACCGGTAATAGATCTGACACATCTAAACACCTTTATCAAAAAGGAAAAATTCAAGATGGAGTCCTTGCTTACTATTCGTCAGACGGTTCAGCCAGGCGATTGGCTGATGTCCATAGACCTAAAAGATGCCTACTTCCATGTCCCAGTCGCAGCGGACTTCCAAAAATATCTTCGATTCTCAGTAGACAATGTCCACCTCCAATTTACGTGTCTCCCGTTCGGGCTCACAACATCGCCCGGGTGTTCTCAAAACTTCTATTGGCTGTCGTCGCCCTGATCAGAACCAAGGGCATTCGACTTCATCACTACCTCGACGACTTACTGTTACTTTCGCAAGACAAGGAACAGCTGTTGACACACCAGATCCAGGTCATTTCCACCCTGACCGAGTTCGGTTGGCTGATAAACAGGGAAAAGAGTCATCTGCAACCCACACAATCTCTGATTTTTCTGGGAGCTCAATTCAACACAGTTCAATGTTCCATCTCCTTGCCCCTGACAAAGATCCCGGTAGTCCGGGACAGAGTCCGGCTTGCATTGGATTCTCCCTTTCTAAAAGCCTCGCAATGCCTCAAGATAGTGGGCACCATGGTTTCCACAGTCCCCATGGTGAGATGGGCACAATGGAGGATGCGGCCCTTTCAGAAGGGGTTTCTCCAACAGTGGGATCCGAAGTCTCAGGATCAACGCATTCGAATAACTTCGTCGATGCGAGAGAGTCTTCTTTGGTGGCTACTAAGGAAAAATCTCCTCAACTACCATTCGTTAGCCCCGATCTCCTGGATCACAATTACATCAGATGCCAGCAACAGCGGCTGGGGGGCTCTGTGCTTGAAGGAGTTTGCTCAAGGGAAATGGACGTTACCATCCCGGAGTGTGAGTTCCAATGCCCTGGAACTCCGTGCGGCCTATCGTGCCCTTCAATCCTTTCTTCACATAGTAAAGGGATCGTCAGTCCTGTTGAGAATAGACAACACGACAGCTGTGTCATACATAAAGAGACAGGGAGGCACTCGCAGTCTATCCCTGCTGAAGGAAGTGGATCCGATCATGTCGTGGGCACAAGTACATCTCTCAGATTTAACAGCTGTGTATCTCCCCGGATCTCAAAATCTCCAAGCAGACTTCCTTTCGAGGACAACACTCGACCACAACGAATGGTCTCTCCACAGCGAAGTCTTCAGCTGGGTCCTATCCCTGGGAGTTGTGCCGGAAGTGGACCTATTTGCATCTCCATGCAATTACAAACTAGAGAAATTCTATACGAGGGGTCGCTGTCCCCAAGCGTTCGGAGTGGATGCTCTAACAGACCAGTGGAACTTTCACAGTGCCTATGCTTTTCCTCCAGTCCCGGTCATCCTCCGGTTCCTGGCAAGACTCAGGTGGGAAGCGGTCGAGGTGATGGCGATAGTCCCTTATTGGCCCAACAGACCATGGTTCCCGTTGCTGCTTCATCTGAGCTTCCGGGCTCCAGTCCCGCTTCCGAACAGGGCAGATCTCCTGTTACAAGGGGTAACCCCCCATCCATGTCCATCCCGTCTTCATCTGATGGTCTGGTTTTTGAAAGGGAAAGGCTTATTGCGTTAGGCTGCCCAAATCAAGCCATCTCCACTCTGTTAAGTGCGAGGAGATCAAGCACCAACAAGGTCTACCAGAGAATATGGTCAAAATTTGCAGATTTCGTCTCTTCCATGGATGGATCCCCTAGTAATCCTAGGATTCAGGATGTTCTTGGCTTCCTTCAGACAGGTCTGGATCTGTCTTTATCAGTCAGCTCCCTGAGAGTTCAAATTTCGGCCATTTCGGCCTTCACTGGGTTTTCATGGGCCAAACACACCCTTGTCAAACAATTTTTCAAAGGTGCCATGAGGCTTAGGCCACAGAGAAAACCAAGGTTCTCAAAATGGAACCTTCCCTTTGTTTTGGACTTCCTTTCAGAAACTACGCACTCGGATAACTTGTCAATCAAAGATCTATCCTCAAAAGCTGTCTTCCTTGTGGCCATAACATCAGCCAGAAGGGTCTCAGAAATAGGTTCTCTAGGATCCAAAGAACCGTTTCTTACTTTTTTCCCTGATCGGGTCGTACTAATTCCCATGTTGGGATCCAATCCCAAGGTAACATCGGTCTTTCATGAAAATCTAGAAATTGTTCTCCCCACTTTTCGATCTCCTGAGAACTCTAATGTCCATCCTCTAGACGTCGGACATGTATTAAGACAATATCTGGAAGCCACAGCAGCCTTCCGTCAATCTGACCATCTGTTCGTTTCCTTCCATGGAAAAAGCAGGGGAATGCGTGCTTCTCCCAGAACCATCGCTGCATGGATAGTTCAAGTAATCCAAGGGGCATACAAAGCAAAAGGGTTGGCTCCTCCTGAAGCGGTGACAGCGCATTCGACTCGTAGCATCTCCACATCATGGGCAGCCGCCCGGCATGTTTCCCCAGAAGTAATCTGTAGGGCGGCCTCCTGGTCGTCATTAAACACATTCATGACGCATTACTGCGTAGAACCGGCCTGTTTGTCGTCGGTTGATTTTGGTTTACATGTTTTATCTGTTGACAATGTCAATTAAACCTTTTTTTTCTTTAATCAGCAATTTCCCACCCGGGTGTGTCGGCTAGTTATTTCCCACAAGTAGGCTGCCATGGAGTCTGTCAGGAAAAGGGAAAATTTATATCAAATACTTACCGTAATTTTCCTTTCCTGATGGACTCCATGGCAGCCGGAGTTTCCCTCCCATTGCTGGAGTAGGCTAAATTACGGAACACAGTCTATGGGGAGACGCAAAGCTTTATGGGAGTAGGGTCCTATGAGGTATGAGAGGCGGGATTAACCCACAAGTAGGCTGCCATGGAGTCCATCAGGAAAGGAAAATTACGGTAAGTATTTGATATAAATTTTCCCTTTTATCAGTGGAAAGTTAAGTCTAAACATTGTATCTCTTCAAAGGAATTAACTTCTTCTGTATGTAAATTAGGAATTTTTAACCACTTAAACGCCAAACCTTTTTCTGACAGCTCTTTTCAAGTTAAAATCATTATTTTTTTTTGCTAGAAAATTACTTAGAACCCCCAAAGATTATATAATTTTTTAGTAAAGACCTTGGCCTAGAGAATAAAATGGGGGTTGTTGCAATATTTTATGTTGCACTGTATTTGCGCAGCAGTCTTTTTAAATGCATTTTTTTGGAAAAAAATTACTTTAATGAATTAAAAAAAAAAAAAAATAGGCAGTAAAGTTAGCCCATTTTTTTTTTATATATATATATATATATATATAAAAACATATTTTTTTTATAAAAAATAAATGAAAAAAGTGGGGGTTGCTGTCCGGGCCCCTGGGGACCTCCAGACCCCTAAAAAAATAAAAAAAAAATAAACATTTATAAAAAATACATAAAAAAGGGAGGTTGCCATCCGGGGGGTCTGGGGACCTCTGGGCCTTTTAAAAAAAAAATATATATAAACAAAAAAAAATAAAAAAAACATTTATAAAAAAAATTAAATATATATATAAAAAAAACATATTTAAAAAAAAAAAGGAAGGGTTGCTGTCCGGGGCCCCCTATTGAGCAGGGCCCCCTATATAGGGGCCCCCTATTGGGCAGGGCACATGGGCTTTAGCCCAGTCAAGCCCAATGGTAAGTCCGGCCCTGCATAGGATGGACTATGGGTGTCCTAGAATACTGCAGTGCCACGTCCTAGAGTTGGATAGGAAGATTTGTTGTTTGAAGAAAAAATTTACTTTCTAGGCACCAATCATTAGTATGGAATAATTTTTTATTGATGCAACCCCAAAAGACTTTGGTGTTTGAATCAACATTACAGTACATATTCATAAAAATACATTAAAAAGACATGGTTTATCACAAAGTGTTTTGTAATAATGACAAAAAAATAAAAAAAAATAATTGTTAAAACCAAAACTTCCATATTGCTGGATACAAGTGCCAGCATCAAAACAGCATAAACAAAACAAAACATAAAATAAACCCTTGCCGCTTGGGGCGTCTACCTTCAGAACACAGGAACCTACCTATGGAGTCTGGCAAAGCCTACTGCTGGATTTGAAAAAGATTTGAGGTACACAAACCATAGGATGGACTATGGGTGTCCTAGAGTACTGCAGTGCCACGTCCTAGAGTTGGATAGGAAGATTTGTTGTTTGAAGAAAAAATTGACTTTCTAGGCACCAATCATTAGCATGGAATAATTTTTTATTGATGCAACCCCAAGAGACTTTGGTGTTTGAATCAACATTACAGTACATATTCATAAAAATACATTAAAAAGACATGGTTTATCACAAAGTGTTTTGTAATAATGACAAAAAAAATAAAAAATAAAATAATTGTTAAAACCAAAACTGGTCCAATATAGACATCAACACTGGTTACTGTTGGGCAGACACTGCTGGTCACTCAGCAGAAAAACAATAGTCTCTTTGATATTTATCACACAGAGAAATTAACACCGCCTCACCTTCAGGAGTCTTTCTCAGCTCATTGCCCCCCTTAACTCAAAAGCCTCAGGATGCAGCAATCAGTAGTCATCCTCTGGATGATTTATAGAGGCCTTAATTGCCTCATACTGAACAGCTGAAGTTTTCCAACGCCCTAAACATTTCTGGCTAGTTCTGTAGCAGACACCTGATAGTAATTGGTGAATTGTCTAAACAAGGCATAAATGTATCTCCCGTCTGTGACAACACCCACAGATTTACCTGACTTCCTGTCACATACCCCCCCTCTTGTTTCAACCCTAGGGTTGGCACACAGGTTGCCAGGCACGCATGCACTCGGGACAACCCATCTGCATTCCCCATTTTAACACCGGAGCGATGTGTTACCACAAAACTAAATTCCTGAAGGGCCAGGAACCACCTATTTATTCTCCTATTAGTCTCCTTGTTCTGTGCCATCCACTTCAATGGGGCATGATCCGTCACCAGTTCAAACTGTCTACCCACGAGGTAGTACCGGAGAGAATCCAAATGGTGGCATAATTCTCCTCATGGGCCTTCAACTTTCGGCTGAGGTACATAACAGGGTGTTCCTCCCCCTTGATAATCTAGGACAGTACAGCTCCTAACCCCACATTTGACGCATCTGTCTGAACCACAAAGTCCAGTGAAAAATCAGGCAAATTTAAAACTGGCTGACTACATAAGGCCTGTTTTAAAGCCTGAAAAGCTGCTTCTGCTTCGGGAGTCGATTTGGTCATGACAGACTCCTTCCCTTTGGTCAAATTGGTCAGGGGAGCAGCCTGTGAGACAAAATGGGGGATAAAGCGGCGATAATAACCCGCGATCCCCAAAAATGCACAAACTTGTTTCTTGTTGGTGGGACGTGGCCAATCCTGAATAGCCTCAACTTTGTTTATTTGGGGCTTGATCAGACCTCTTCCAATGCTATACCCCAGATACTTTGCTTTTTCTAGCCCAAGGGTAAATTTTTTTGGATTAGCTGTAAACCCGGCTTTCCAGATGGAATCCAACACAGCCTGAACTTTTGGCAAGTGTTATTCCCAATCCTTACTGTGGATGACCACGTCATCGAGGTATGCAGCAGCATAGGCTTGATGAGGCCAAAGGGTCTTATCCATGGTGCGTTGAAATGTGGCGGGAGCATTCTGTAACCCAAAAGGCATCCTCCGATATTGGAAAGATCCGTCTGGAGTTACAAATGCTGTTTTTTCCCTGGCCGACTCCGAAAGAGGAATTTGCCAATAACCCTTGGTCAGGTCTAACGTCGTCATGTACCGGGCCGTGCCTAGGCGATCAATCAGTTCATCTATGCGGGGAATAGGATAGGTGTCACACTTAGTGATTTTATTCAGGCGGCGAAAGTCATTACAAAACTGCCAACTTCCATCTGGTTTGGGCACTAAGACAATGGGACTGGACCAATCACTATTTGACTCTTCTATCACCCCCAGCTCAAGCATTTTTTTTTACTTCCTGGCGAATTGCCTCTCGCCGGGCTTCTGGAATTCTATAAGGCTTCAACTTGACCTTCTCCCCTGGTGTGGTGATAATGTCATGTTCAACCCCGGCGATCCAACCTGGCAAATCTGAAAACTTCTTCCTATTACGGAGCACAAATTCTTTAACCTCCTGTCGCTGAGTTTTGAAAAGAGTCTCCGCTATCCCAACTTCAGGGACAGCCAGATTAAATGGAGCAGAAAATCGGGTAGTCTCAGCGACCAAGGACTCTTTATCCTTCCATGGTTTCAACAAGTTCACGTGATATATCTGCTCAGGTTTTCGTTGGCTAATTTTATAATTCACCACCCCCATTTTCTCCAACACTTCATAAGGACCCTGCCACTTGGCTAGGAACTTACTTTTGACTGCAGGGACCAGCACCAACACCCTATCACCAGGTGCAAAGGAACGGACCTGGGCCCCACGATTGTAAATCCTCTGTTGAGCCAACTGGGCTTGGGCTATATGTGCCTTCACAATCGGCATCACTTGGGCAATTCTATCTTGCATTTGTGCCACATGTTCAATCCTCTCACTCTCCCATGTTTCCCTGGTAATGTCCAGTAGGCCCCGGGGGTGCCTCCCATACAATAGCTCAAACGGAGAGAACCCTGTGGACGATTGGGGAACCTCTCTTATGGCAAACATCAGAAAAGGGAGCAGATAATCCCAATTCTTTCCATCTTTATCCACCACCTTCCTCAACATTTCTTTTATAGTTTTATTAAACCGTTCCACTAACCCGTCTGTTTGAGGGTGATATACTGATGTACGTAATTGGGTCACTTTCAGGAGTTTACAAAGTTCTCGGTTCACCCTAGACATAAACGGGTTGCCCTGATCAGTTAGGACTTCTTTAGGAAGACCCACACAGCTGAAAACCTGAAATAACTCTTTGGCAATGGTTTTAGCAGAGGTGTTTTGGAGAGGAATCGCTTCTGGGTAACGGGTGGCATAGTCCATTATTACCAAGATATAAGCCTCTAGTGGACTTCAGTAAGGGGCCAACCAAGTCCATGGCGATCCTCTCAAAAGGGACCTCGATAATGGGCAGTGGTACCAACGGACTGCGGAAATGTGGCATGGGTGCAGTAATCTGACACACTGGACAGGAAAAGCAATACATTTCCACTTCCTTAGTGATCCCAGGCCAATTAAGCCTCTGGGTGATTCTCTCCCGGGTTTTTTCTGCTCCCAAATGTCCCCCAAGAATGTGCCCATGGGCCAGTTCCAAAACCATCATGCGGTACGGTTTAGGCACTACCAGTTGCTCAATGGTGTCCTCTATCCTCTGTGACACTCGATATAACAGGTCCCTTTCAATAATGAAGTAAGGGAGGGCAACCCTCTCGTCAGGGTTAACTAACTCCCCATCTATCTTTACTACATTCTC
Source organism: Rana kukunoris (assembly GCA_029574335.1). Lineage (NCBI taxonomy): Eukaryota > Metazoa > Chordata > Amphibia > Anura > Ranidae > Rana > Rana kukunoris. The sequence continues at coordinate 331,501,059 of CM056050.1, read as the reverse complement.
CAGGGCTCTTAGCAATGTGGGGTCCCTCAATTGCTCAGTGATAACATTTTCTCTGTGCACCTCAAGGTCATCAAACCCTATTGGCCGCTGTTCCTCTTCTGAGGTAGCAGGCTCCTCCCTAGAGACTGGTGTTTCCCCTGCTAAGACTGAGAATGGAAACTCAGGAGAATGCTCACAGTTAGAGGACTCTGGAGTAGACGTTTCAGGCTTAGAAGAACCACCTACTGGGGAATCTGGGCAATCCCAGAGTTCCCAGAACTTTGGGAAATCCCTTCCCACAATGGCGTCATGTGGCAGTTTTGGGAACTAAACCCACTTGGTGACACAAGTTACCGAGGAAGGTTTCAAAGGAAACCGTAGTCACCGGATATTCTCGAGTGTCCCCATGTACACAAACTACAGCCATTTTCCTAGGATGTAAGGTTTTTCCCACCACTAGATTATTTTTTCACTAAGGTGACCAGATGTTGAGCTGCAATGCTCTCTTGGTGAACCTGTTGTTGAGCTGCAATGCTCTCTTGGTAAACCTGTTGTTGAGCTTCAATGCTCTCTTGGTGAGCTGCAAGGCTCTCTTGGTGAGCCTGTTGTTGAGCTGCAAGCTCCGCTGCAAAGCTGCATTTGTTTGCTGTTGATTTGCATTTGCTATAGCCAGCTGATTCAATATATCCTCCATTTTGGGTTTACTTTAATTGCCTGCGGCACTCCACCATGTGTGAGGGGTTAGCTCAGTAACGGGTGTGTGTGACCCCCTGGATGGATGCACTTGGGGACACTTTCAAAGTTTTCCCAATTTTTCAGACTGACTGACCTTCATTTCTTAAAGTAATGATGGCCACTCGTTTTCCTGTACTTAGCTGCTTTTTTCTTGCCATAATACAAATTCTAACAGTCTATTCAGTAAGACTATCTGCTGTGTATCCACCTGACTTCTGCACAACACAACTGATGGTCCCAACCCCATTTATAAGGCAAGAAATCACACTTATTAAACCTGACAGGGCACACCTGTGAAGTGAAAACCATTTTAGGTGACTACCTCTTGAAGCTCATCAAGAGAATGCCAAGAGTGTGCAAAGCAGTAATCAAAGCAAAAGGTGGCTACTTTGAAGAACCTAGAATATGACATATATTTTCAGTTGTTTCACACTTTTTTGTTATGTATTTTATTCCACATGTGTTAATTCATAGTTTTGATGCCTTCAGTGTGAATCTACAATTTTCATAGTCATGAAAATAAAGAAAACTTTTGAATGAGAAGGTGTGTCCAAACTTTAGGTCTGTACTGTATATAAATAAATAAATATATATATATATATATATATATATATATATATATATATATATATATATATATATATATATAAATAAAAATACATACACTCATATACATAGACACACACACTTACACATACATATACTCACATATGTACACACACTCACATACATATGCATGTACTCACATACATATACACACATGCATACATATAGCCTCCTCCAATGAATTAATTGTGCCTTGTTGACCCAACCATCTTGGTTGGCTTTTCTAACTTAGGAAAACTCTGCTGGATGTAAAGCGTGTTTCAGCAGGGCATGCTGGCAGCGGTTGGGAGATAAGTGACCAGGACTTAGGAGGCGGAGCAGCTGGGACTCAGAAGGGGGAGTGACCTGGACTCGGGAGGCAGGGTAGTAACAACCTTCCCTATATTATCTTAATGCTGACCTGGGACAAAGTCTGGGTGCTTGTTTCCCAGGGACAGACTCCTCGAAATGGAGAAATATTTGTAAAAACTTTTTTCAGTTTTTAACAGAGTAGTAAAACCCCTGTTTATCTTTTGGTGTTTGTACTCTACTTCTACGTCCCCCTTTCTTGCTGTCCCAGAGACCTAGCAAGTAAAGGGACATCCCCTCTTACATAATTGCCAACATTGTAAAAACATTTATACACTTTTTTATACACTTTTTTGTCTGTGAGCGGGGTCTTATTATAATTAGGGGTCGGGGCATTCATTTGTAGGTGAAACATTGTCTCTGCCGGACTGGATTTCCCGAATCATTTCCTGGGAAACTATAAAATCGTGAAAAGGCTTTCGGGAAATTCGGGACAGTTGGCAAGTATGCTCTTAGGCCGCGTACACACGATCAAACATAACTGCTGAAACTGGTCCGCAGACCAGTTCCAGCGGACATATCCGATCGTGTGTACGGGCTAGCAGACAGGTTTCCAGCAGACAAAAGTTTTAAAGCATGCTTTAAAACTTGTCTGCTGGAAAGCTGTCTGTCGGATATGTCCGCTGGTTAGTACGCCTAACCAGCTGACCGAAATCTCCCGCATGCGTCGAATGGATTCGACGCATGCGTGGAAGTGTTTTACTTCCTGGTTTGCTGACGTGGCGCCATCAACATCACCGCCACGTCACCGCGCTGTCTGTCCGCGGGGATTTTGGTTTGATCGTGTGTACACACATCAAACCAAAACATCCCAGGAGACATGTCCGATGAAAACGGTCTGTCGGACCGTTTTCATCGGATATGTCTACTCGTGCGGCCTCAGATAGTTATTTCCAGAACAAGTGTCCACATTTTCTACTCCTGTTCCAGTGACAAATGTATTCCTTCCCAGTAATAATGGTCACCAGGACAAATAGAGAAATTAATTTCTCTAGTGGGGACAGACAGCAATGATAACTTGACAGGAATTCAAATCCTTCTCTATTCTATCCAAATTTATAAAGAAATGTTTTAAATGTGCATACACTTTAATTAATATATTTTATATAAAGGAACTATCAACATGCCATATTTCTTTCTTTTCTTTTCTTGTTAGTAGACCTTTTTATATCCCTCCTGATGACTTTTAACACATCGAGCAAGTGGATTGGTCACATGCAGGTACTACATTTTTACAATATTTATGATAATTGGAAAACAGGAATCATTTAGATTTGTGGTGCCATCTGAACAGTGATCTGTGTTATGGATTGCTTTTCAGAGGGCAGTTTATAGGCAGCAAGGAGGTGATATGTTACTGATTTAACCCTTTAAATGCTGCACTACCTTGCTGCAATTGCATTGCCATGCGGCCTAATAGACTTGCATTAGTCACTTGTGGTAATGCCTGCTGAAAGCGCCATGCTGTCTAATTTTTACTGCTGCCGAGAAGCACGGCATCTCAGCTGCAGCATGTGTACAGCTGTGAACGGCTGCATTTCAGAGTTCAGGTAGGCATTTGGAGGTGGTGAAGCTGTGGCTACACCGCCTGGGTTTACTGTCCATACATGTGAACAAGAACTTTAAAGGTATAGGCATTCCATCAACAATTATTTTTTCTGAACTTTCTCTGGAATAAATTATGTGGATAGATTTAATGCAATCAATGCCACTGATTGACATTTGTGGGTATATTTATTTAAATAAATTATGTATAGGAATTCACCCAGTAAAAGTTCATGTACATTTATTCGATGTGAATAGGGCAAAAATGAATGTTATTAAAGTGGAAGTCAACCTTCCTATCGTTTACTGCCAAGGAAGCTGCCATCTTGACCTCTGTTTAATCTTCAACTGCTATGATGCTGCACAGGTTGATCAGTTATGACACTAGCCATTGGATGGTTTGGCAGTTTGGTTGAGAGCACAACCAATGTAACACTTACATTGCCGTCACATGCCAGAAATATAACAGTTATTTTTTTAAACTGTTAAATCGATGGGTTTACTTTCGCTTTAAGCTAACTGCTGAGCTGGATGAATGTTTTAAATTGATTTAAAACAGAAAATACCATATTTGGCCAGCAGATATCGCTAAATATCATAAGAATTACTTAGGATATCTATTGCCACCTAGTGGCCAAGCATCGTATTTTGCACATGAAATCAATAAAATATAACAATCTAACACAGGAAATAACCTAATAACAAATTTGTTTTGCCCCATTCACAGAGAATGAATATATATGCACTTTCACTGCATGAATTTTTTTTTTTTTTATAAATACACTCCTTGTTCCGGTATTGTATAATAGTACGTTTCAACAGCTTAAAGAGTTTCCAAAAGCATGTTAAACTGCTTGCCACACACAGTCTTCTTTTCTATGTGGGAAGTTGAGTTTTTTTACTTGTTATAAACATTTATTTGTTTTCACTCCAACATATTAATCCAATTCGATGTACCAAGCTCACAAGCAACTCGCCTCATACAGTGTACAAGGTATTAGATAAACCATGTTTTGACTTGCAATATCCAACTCAGCAGGATTTGACCTCTGATGTCTATTTCAGTTATTTGTTATTCTCATTGTGCATATTTATAACCACTTTCAGGGCCTGTTTCAACTTTCTTAATTAAAACCATAAATATTTCCCATCCTTTAATGGCATCCAAAAGACATCAGTTAATGAGAATAATTGTTTTCAATGCATTCCACTTCTTGAGCTTTGAAGTTTAGCAAGTCTCTGTCTCTTTCGTACAGCAGAAGGATGTCATTTCTATCATTTTATGTCTCTAGATCAGTTCAAGAAGAAATATTTGGGGATTAGCAATAAATATCCTTTATAGTTTATGTCTTCATAATGCTGTTACTATACTGACACGTGAAAATAAGCATTTCTGGGGGTCTCACATAATGATATATTCTTGAGTTTGCGACTTCACCTAATATTCTATCTTGAGTTTGTGACTAACTTTATCTCTTCATTGTCCTGTAAGATAAATACTTTGCAAATGCTTTGGTAAGTTCTATGTTGTGTTTATCACAGCCATTATGATGCTGTTTTTATGTGCTATTGGAATATTGGTGCTACAGTTCTTTCTTTGAGAGGCTGTGGGGCAGCACACAGTGGCTTAGAAGTTAGCACTTCTTTCTGTGCACTGTGGTCCCTGGTTTGAATCCTTGACAAGATACCATCTGTCTTCATGTTCTCCTGTCCATGTGTCAGGAAGGGCACGCCAGCAACCACAATGGCGGCCAGGAAAGATCCCCTGTGCTTCATGTCCCATTGAGAAGAGGAGCACAAGCGCTTGCGTGCACGCGTTCACATGCGTGCCAATACAGAATGTGATGCCACCACAAGTGCACGTGTGCACGCGGGAACACTGTGACAGTCTTTGGCACCAAATGGGCTATTTAGACTGTCTCAATCCCCAAAATCAATGCTGTCTGTTCTACAGCATATCCTGTGTTTCCTGCTATCCGTTTACCTGTACTTTTTCCTGCTGACCTACCCAGATTGCTCCTGACTACTCCTGCTATGTGTCTGCATCTGACCTTGGCTTGTCTTTGATTACACTCCTGCCTGTTTCTCCTGCTACCTCGCTGCTAGCCTGTTGCCAACCCTGCCTGCATCTGACTATACTTCTGTATCAGCGCCTGTTCTGGACTTGTTCACCAGTGTCTGATCCAGCCTGCATGCATCTGCCTGTGCTCCAGTCCTTACCAATACCAGTTCTGCTAGCTTCTGTACCCAAGCCCCAGTCCGTGGCACCCAAGTATCAGACCACTCCAGTCTCTAGCCTGTCAACTGTTCAGGGGCGTTTCTAGGTGGCAAAAAGACCAGGGGCTTCAGCACGAAGTCGGCACCGGGGGGGGGGGGGGGCAGGGTGGTTGTGGCACATTTTTTTTGGCTGGGCGGTGAGGCTGTGTGGCAAGCTCACTTTCTGCCTGGCTTACCAGTGCCCATCAATGACCACTAAACTCACCTACCTAACACACTGATCTACATGACCTCACCTACCTGACATACATACACTCACCTCACCTACCTGACATACATAGACCTACCTGACATACACTGACTTCACCTACCTTACATACATAGACCTACCTGATATACACAGACTTCACCTACCTGACATACATAGACCTACCTGACATAAACTGACTTCACCTACCTGACATACATACACTCACCTCACCTACCTGACATACACTGACTTCACCTACCTGACATACATACACTCACCTCACCTACCTGACATATACTGACTTCACCTACCTGACATACATAAACTCACCTCACCTACCTGACATACACTGACTTCACCTACCTGACATACATACACTCACCTCACCTACCCGACATACATGGACCTACCTGACATACACTGACTTCACCTACCTGACATACATACACTGACCTGACCCACCTGACATACATGTGCAAGTGTACTGCTCGCCAGCGCCATCTTGTGCCTCTCATCCCGGCGGCGCGCCCATCATGTGTCAAATGGCATGGCACAGCAGGCAGGCAGCCAGCCAGAAAGGAGTGGGTAGTCGCCTGCCCGAGCCGGGATCTTACAGTGATGTGGCTCAGCGCGGCGGCATTGTAATTGCCGCCTTCTGAAGCCTGCGGCGCCTATGATGGACATCACACATCCCTTGGTCCCGGAATTGGACCTGTGGGTGACCATCATAGGCGCTGCAGGCTCCAGAAGGCGGGACTTGCAATATTACTTGGCCACACTCTGCGCCGTTCGTAATTATAGCGGTCCCTGTTTCGGCGGTGCTTGGGGCTGACAATTGGATGCTGCATTTCTAAACACTCTGGGCTTTTCAGGGACCCATTCGGGGCTCCAGCCCCCCTAGCCACACCCTCCCAAAGCCCCTGCAGCTGTTCCTGGTCATCCTGCTGTGTCGGTGTCCTTCCACAGCTCTGCCTTCAGTTTCAGTTCAGCTTCACTGCTAGCAACTCTGCCAGGCACTTGTGCGACTCTGCACTCCCACACCTCCTGTCTGCTCTATCAGGGGCCTTGAGTCATAGGTGTAAGAGAGGCCTTCCTCTGCATAACATACTCTACTACCAGGTACGTGACACCTTGCTTGGTACATTCCCTAAGTACTCTGGTGTTCTTCACCTCTCCAAAGACATGCTGGTAGGTTAACTGCCTCCTGCGTGTGCATGTGAGGTGGGGACTTTAGATTGTAAGCTAGGCCGCATACACACCTCAGTGTTTTGTGCATTCACACCTCAGTGTTTTGTAGCTTGAAGCTTGAAGAGGTAGTTAGGCACAAAAGTTGTGAGTGGATTATGTTGGCCCTAGTCTATCATTGACTAGCAGCAGGTTCCAGTTAGATAGTTAGAAACAAGGGTATATAATATTTTGGCATGTGGGATTATATTTGAAAAAATTCCACTTGTTCCAGATCTGTGAAAAAGGAGTCGTGTTATCTTGGCTGATGTCAATTAGCTCTTCCATGATGTAGATTGAATTTATCCAGGAGAACTAGTCTTGAATGGTAGGGGGGTGTTTAAAAATCCACATATGTGGAATAACTGAGTTAACCGCATTCAACGGGGGGTATTAGTGAACATATAATTGAGTAATGTTCTTAATGGTATGATCCAGTTACAAAGTGGCTGGATAAAAGGCAGTCACTTGTCTGTGATATCAGTAATGAGATGTTATACTTCAGTTCAAAATGGTTGGCTCCACAGACACAAAACATCAATTGATAGCATCTTCTAAAATGCGTCTGGGGTGTCTGCATAGATGCAATGTAGCACTGTGGTGGTGCTGTACCAGCGTAACCTAAGCTTATATTTAGTCTGCTAAAAGTGGACATTGATGGACCTTTTGAAGGATAAAGTGCTGATATGTTCCCACTTCTTAGGCCTCGTACACACGAGCAGACAGATTTGTTCAAATCTGTCTGTCCGACAGATTTGAACAAATCTGTCTGCTGGGATTTTGGTTTGCTCGCGTGTACACACGAGCAAACCAAAATTGCCGCCAGCAGACAGCGCGCTGACGTGTCGGTGACGTGGCGGTGACGTTGACGCCGCCACGTCACCGCACCAGGAAGTAAAACACTTCCGCGCATGCGTCGAAACCATTCGGCACGTGTGCGAGAAGAAATGTCTGCTGGTTAGCATACTAACCAGCAGACATGTCGGGCGGACGGGTTCCCAGCCGACAGATTTCAAAGCATGCTTTGAAATCTGTCGGGTGGCCAAATCCGTCTGTTAGCCCGTACACACGATCGAATCTGTCTGCTGAAACGGTCTAGCAGACCGTTTCCAGCAGACAGATTTGATCGTGTGTACGAGGCCTTAGGCTTTAGTTAAGATTTGCCTCCCATTCTACGGAGTGCGGGAAGCTCTTTATCAGATTAGGGATAGGGTCTGGTGCGGGACATAGGATCTCAAAGGGTGTGGTATTACATGCATAATGTTGTGGATGGTTCAGAAAGTGTCTTATTTGAAAGTAGGTCCAGTATGTGATGGGATCTTTCTCATTTAGTGCATTGAGGTTGCTCAGGTTAGGAAACATGCCCTTCTCATAGAAAATTTTGGCCATAGGTTTGGGATCTGAATGGCAAGTGGTTAGGAAATTTTTTATCCGACCCAGTGGAAACAGACTGGACACAGACTGCATTGTTATCCTGCACGAATGCAAACTCCAGGATGCTTGTGGAGGTACATGCAGGTCCATGCAGCTGTTATCGATTTCAATAGACTGCCTGCACACCACTGCACAGAACACCTGTACATCATGTGCAGCTGAAGACAACCCTTCACATAGGTGTACAGGTCGGGGATAGAGCCCTAAGTCCTAAGTGTCAAAGTATCACTGAAACGTAATCCCAAAATACCCTGTCAAACACCTTTTCTGCATCTTTGGAGAGTAAAAACCCAGGGATTTTGCTTTGACATATCCAGTGCTGAAGATTAAAGGAGAAGTCCAGCCTGGGCTTGCTTGGCTGGGCTTCTCCTATGGGTCACAAGAGTGCATTTAGGTTTGCACTCCTGTAACCCGTTTTCAGCAGAGAGCGGTCTGAAGTCTGCTCTCTGCTGACGTCACTGGAATTAGTCCAGGCACCACATCATCATGACAATAAAGTCTGAATCTGTCAGGTGCCTGGACTTATGCCTGTCTCAGCCTCTCAGTGAGCCGCTGAGAGCTTGAGACTGCCGCTCCCGCCCTCCACAGCTCAGCTTTCCAGTGAGCGCGAGGGGGGAGGGGCAGCGCAGAGAGCTGATAACTGACAGGCAGCAGCTCTCTGCTGAGGGAGGTGTGAGAACTGAGCCATCGGCAATGTTTGATGGCTCGGTTCTCAGTGCAGAGGCGCCCGGGGACAGATGCAGTCCGATGCTGCATCCACCTAGGTAGGTATGATGGTAAAAAAAATAAAACCCCAAACTTTTCTTTATTGGCTTTGGCGGTGTTGTCCTCTCTTCCTGGTATGAAACCCATTTGGTCTAAGGATATAGTTTTTTAGGAATGATTGGCAGTAATCGAGAGGCTAGGGTTACTCTTTGAAAAAGCCAGGAGAAACTAGTCAGGGTCAGACCGCATGGCAAACAGAAGTGACAACAGACCCCCCGCCAGAAGTGAGCAAGGGGATCAGGTTAGACGCCATCTAAGCAGCATACTAGCGGTTTCTCACACATGTCCTTAGAAGATTTGATGGGCTTTCTGATGTAATACTTTTGTGAAAGCCATTTTATTTGATTTTAATAAAAAGCTGGTTTTAACGAACTACACTAATGGCTTTCCTTTTCCTTCTTCCTGTGGTTTTGTGACAAGCTCACCAATAGGAGACTGGATAAAGGAACAGATCTGTTGGAAGCTACATTTTAGTCCAAAAGGCGCTATTGCTTATCATTCGGATACAGTGGCAGCTGGTGCTCAAAATTGTTTACCTCAAAAAAAGCTTAAAAATAGATTTTTTTGTCTGGAGCTACACTTTAAAAAAGTACCAGCTCATAATTACAAACAGATTCTATTTAACAACAAGCCTACAGTCCCTGTCTTGTTTGCACCGCCTGTATACTGCTGTTCAAAGTATATAGGGCCAAAGGGGCTTGTAATGACCTGGGGGGCGGAAACCCATGATATTTGTCTGCGAGGCCTGGACGAACCACCGGGGATCCGGTCACCACGCAATATGACAGGTACACTTCAGCTGTCAATCGGCGACCTTGAAATTAGACTTACTGGGAGGATTCATCAGTTCTAACCTTTGACAAATCTAAGAAAATTCACCAGGCCTGTGGCAGAGGCCCTGTCTCCTCCCAGTGACTTTGTTTGAAAGTGGCCCTTCGGTTGCCAGGCTCAAGTTAATCGCCTGTCAGGGGGCACTTTACCCACTCTGGTGAGAGTGGCGACGTTTGAACTTGACTATGCTGAGAGCAGGTTTGCTCTCTCTCTTTGATATCCAAGGCCTAATACTACAGTTCTCTCCTTGCTCATCAACCTTTCCTCTATCGTGTGCCATGTTGATTTTGGCCATGTTGGGCCTTGGAATAAAGCATTGAAAACTCAAGTTGACGTCTGGACACTTGCTCTTTAACCACCTTCACTAATATTATTCCTAGACAAGAATCACTGGTAACCTAACATGCCGTTCCCAAACTAATCAGAGGCTCCTTCGGGGGTGAGCGCTACATATGTAACTATAGGTATTTTCTTTCTGGGGGTCACACTGTAACATATAACAGGGTGTACATGCAAGTTTTTTTTACTGTTAGCAGGGTTTGCGAAAGCAAGTTCAGGGTGCAAGAGTTTAACATTGAACATTCAACAGGATTTCATCATCAATTACTAACCCATCAGCAAATTGCGAGCATAACTTATATAAAAATAGTTCTTGCTATTCACAGTCCATTTGCCTGTTCCCCTATAGGTAGTTCCATATAGGGGGTCACACTGGGGCAGGCAGAAGAATACATATACTGGATTTTCACATTTAACCAGGTTTACAAAGTGCAAGTGCAGAGGTTTCACCTTCAACAGAGTTTCACAGTCTGCTTGCTATGATATATTTTTTGCAAAGCCCATGCAGGGCTGTCTTTTCCATTGGGCACACTGGGAAGTTGCCCGGGGGCCCCACTTGTCTGGGGGGCCCCCATCGGCTGCCCAGCGACCCCAGTAAAAAATGGTGGAGAATGGCGGGTCAGAACTGTAGAACTGTATCGTGTCTACAGTCTCTGAGGAAGAGTCTGGAGAGGAGTTAAGAGTGGGAGCGCCGCTGGGATGGGGGTCACAGGAGAAGTCAGACATGAAGAGACTATAGGATAAAACCAGAGCAGCCAAGCTGGAGCCATCTGACTGAGCCTTGCATGGTGCACCTGAGAGGAGGTCAGTGATAGCACCACCAGTCCAGTCTAAGGGTGGGTGGTTGCTAAAGAAAGGGGGGAGTGAATACAAAAATATTAGTGCCCCCCCTTACCTTAGTGTATTTACTCTACGGAAGGTGGTTCCCCTTTACATCAGAGTCTGCAGGATTCCCCGTTACAGTGCTAGGGGGAACTCAGTCTGAGGACCGTGATGTAAGTGGGAACTCTGATGTAAAGAGAAAGCAGTGGATTCTGATATAAGATGGTCTCTGGTCACCAGAGCCCCCCTCCACATCAGAGTTCCCCCTTACATCATGATCTGCAGTGTTCCCCTTTACATAAGAGTTCCCTTTCACTGTAAGGGGGAATCCTGCAGACTCTGATGCAAGAGGAAACTCTGATCAGGCTGGGTTACAGTAACCTAACCTTCATGCCAATGAAGAAATTTGTAAAACTGTAATTTTAGGTACTTTTTTGCAGTGCCAATAAAAAATTGTGGTTCTGCCAGTAAATTTCATGATTTTTGGCAGTAAATTATTGTGCGTGATTGTGTACACAGGGCCCCAGTGCACTGTATTGCGCGGGGGCCTATAATGCTCTTAAGATGGCAATGAGCCCATGCAAAAATAATATCACCTGCTCACAGTTTTTTACATCCAGCAGGGTATTGCAGGTAAAGATGCAGATTTTTCACATTCAACAGGGTCTCAACAGTGTTTCCTAGTCCATTACCAGAGCATGATTGGATTACATGTATAGCATATATAAGGGTAATGCTTACTGCACACAGTACATTAACCAATTTGCTCCCTTATTTGCATTCCCTATTAGAGGATCACACAGGTGCAGACAGGAGGATTCACATGCCAGGCTTCACAGTCAATTAGGTTTTCAAATGCAAATGCAAAATTTCTTTCTTTCAACAAAGTTTCATGTTCAGTTAGCAGTGCATAGGCTGATCGCATACAAAGCTCATAACTGTCTGCTCACCTCTCCCCCTGAATGTTCCTTCCAAGTCTCAAGGGGGTGTAGGAGGGAGTCCTCCAGGTGTGTCGCTCCATGTTTTCTCCTGAGCTCAGGGCTGCTGTCCCTCCTCCTCCTCCAACATCAAGCCGGCTGCCGATTCGAGCACCCTGCTGTCCTTGTGATGTTCTGGGGGTACAGTGGGCTTTCACCTCTGCCACATGTCCTGCCTCTCACGCCGCTGGCTGCAGCTCGTCCGCCTGGAGCCTCCCTCATCTGCTTAGTCTGGCACCATGGTCATGCTCCTCCCCCACCTCAGCAGCAACAACACAAACCCATCCTGCTGCTGCTGGTGGGTCTGGAAGAATTTGATGTCAACCCAGACCTGGACTAATGAGTTTTGGACACTGCGAGATAGGACAAAATAATGTTGAAACCGCTTTCAAAACCGCTTTCAAATGGCACCTGCGTAGCACCTGGCAGGTAGGCCAGGTAGATGGCTGCTTGGATGACCAGGCTGGGAAGCAACCGAAAAGGGGACCGTGACAGGATGCCTGACATGTCCCAGAATGTGGAACTTGACATGGGCAAGTTTTTACTACTGGCTATGGGCTGATGTTTCTGGATGTCAGGCAGAAAGGCTTTGACCGCATGGATCCCGAACAACTAGGGTTTCCCAGGGGCTTTTAGGGAGAGGAATGCCAGCTGGGTACAGTCTGACAGTGTTGTGGGACAGGCTCAGATGAGTGTGGAAGTAAGACATGAAGGCCGGGACGTGTTTGAGGTGACTTGTGCCTGTCCCGGGGCATGTGGCTGGGAATCTGCCGTAGGAGTTTTCAGGCGGTGCGGTAGACCTTCAGCGTGTTGGTGCGACAGTGACCGGCTTATGAGCAGTGTATCATTGTGAAGGTGGTCTCTTAGCCCATCGTTAGCTGCGACCAAGGTGGGGAGGCCGTATTTACAGACGCTCATGGTGTCTATGAACAGGTAAATGAGTGGTATGTTTTCCCATTGGAAAAAACGGTCATGTGTACGAGGCATAACACTAAGCTTATACCTATAGGGGCTTTTGAAGCATCACCTATAGAAAATATAGGGAAGTTTGTCGCTATTTCACAGGCCCACATAAATTTAAAGTGGTTGTAAAGGTAAGCCTATAATAAGGCTTACCTGTAGGTATAAAGAATATCTCCTAAACCTGTACGGTTTAGGAGATATTCCCCTCGCAATGCGCCGCTGATTGCAGCGGCGCATGCACAGGGGGGAATCCATGGCGAAAGGACCGGCAGCCGCCGGACCTTGCCGATTTGAAATCTCGCACGCGCGGAAGTGACGTCATCGCCGCTCCAGCCAATCACATTGCTGTATCGACGATACCCGGAAGACATGCCGGAGCAAGATGACATCTCGCTCGGCGTGGACCAGGTAAGTGCTCTTCACCTCCTTCCGATGTAAGTATTTCATAATCAACTAGTATGCGGTGCATACTAGCTGATTATGCTTTTTGCCTTGCAGGTTTAAAAAAATAAAAAATTGTATATGCGGTTTAACCGCTTGAAGGTTTGGCATGTTGGGTATCTATTTACAATGTGGAACCTTGTCTTTTATATTTAACCAAAAATTTGGGCAAGTTATTGTGTTTGTTTGCCCCAATATTCACCTCAGTGTGTTTGTTACTGAAATGTTACTGAAATGTTGCATTTCCTAGACTATTGAATATTATGTGACATAAAAAATTGCAGCTACCACTATTTTATTCTCTAGGGTGTCTGCTTTAAGAAAATATATAATATTTGTGGGTTTTGTGTAATCTTCAGTCCTAAAATGATTTCTTAAATGTGCAAAAAACGCAAAAACGACTCTGGCAGCAAAAGGGTTAATATCCGTTTTGTATATTTTAGCAAATTCTAAAAAGGTATGCTATGGTTTGATATTGTAGGTCATTAAAGCAACTATGGTTTAAACTGAGTTATGTTACTCCTATCAAAAGACAACATGGACCCATTGGTGACAGCCTTTGAATGAAACTGCATGCGTTAATCTCTATTTCTCCCGTTGATTCATTTATATTCTCTTCCGTCTCCTTCGCCTTCCTAATGCTCTTCAGGTTTTTCACTGGACTCCACTGCTTCCTTCATATGGGTTCCAGATGCCCATGGTAGAGCAGCACTTATACATGAATGGCTTTGCAACTTGGCCTGAAATATATTCATGCTTTTCTCTCTGATTGATATCGTTCCTGATATAATTATCTCTAATATGCCATAAATAACTAAAAACAAGCCTTGTGTTTCTTTTGTAACATTGTTAATTATAGGGCTTTGTGGGACAACATGTGGATAGCTATCAGAGAGAAGATTTGTGTGTGTACTGCATATGTGTAAAAATGTACTGAAAAAAAGTCAACTTTGGAGCTTGCCCAAGAAAGCAGAGAAAGCGTCTCAATTTTAGTTTCTTTAATTCACGTATATGTGTATGTTATACTTTTCAATTTATGTACATTTCAATTTCTACAAGACATAACATAACAAGATATAATTACATGTTATTACATTCTTTCTTAAATTGAGTAACTGTCTTAGCCTAAGTTTACACTATTGTGGAGAAGTGCGTGTATATTATGTGGTTCTGTGTGGCTGCTGTAGGACTGGTCTGGACACTTCCCCTGCAGGAAACACAGGTACAGCAGCCTATACAAATGAATGGGCAACTGTGACTGCAAAAACACAGCACACAGGACATGCAGTAGGGGAAACATAATCTTACAAGGTGGCATGATGTTTGATGAAAGCAGTGGTGTACCTAACACATCTGGCACCCAGTGTCAGTTTGTTTTTAACACCCAAAAAAACCTGGTATGAAGAAACATAGCACAAAATTGATATAAAGAATAGGTATAAAGTGATATTGGGGGTTTATTTACAAAAGGCAAATCCACTTTTCACTACACGTGCACTGCAAATACACTTGAAAGTGAAGTCACTGTGGATCTAAGGAAAATAAAAAACAACATTTTAGCTTGCACATGATTGATAAAACCAGCAGAGCTTCCACTCATTTCAGAGCTTCCGCTCAGATCTACAGAGATCAACAGCGATTGCACTTTCAAGTGCACTTTCAAGTGTACTTGCAGTGCACTTGTAGTGCAAAGTGTATTTGCCTTTCATAAATAGCCCCCATAGTGCAAAGTCTCCATTGTTTTACGAACAAATACAATTCAAAATGCTAGCAATATCTTACTAAAACATTAACAACTCTGCCCCTACATCACTAACCTTGTCTCAAAATACTAACCAAACTTCTCTTTGGTCCTTACAAAACCTCCTGCTCTTCTCATCACCTCCTCCCATGCTCACCTCCAGGACTTTTCCAAAGCCTCTCCTATGCTCTGGAACGCCTTGTTGCAATTTGTCTGGCTATTTACTACTCTATCCACCTTTGAGCGATCCCCGAAAATCCAGAGAAGTCTACCCTGCATGTAATAAACTCTACTTTTATTACAGCTCATCCCCTACAGGTCGTAACCTTTGTATCACTTGAACCTCCCTCTTAAATTACCACTTACATACCACAGTCATTTTACCCACAAAAAAAAAGATAATGATGGTGCCACAAGCAAGAGTGTAAGAGCTTTTTCACACTAGCGTTGATCTCTAAAGAGCAATAGGTGTTTGGTCCGAGAACCACTCGATACCAATGGACCCTCCCAGTATAGACCAACCCCCCAACACAGACCAGCATCCCCAGTGCTGACTGCCCCTCCAGCACAGACCGATCCCTCCAATACAAATTCCTCAGTACAGATTGACCCCTCCAACACAGACTGACATCCCAATGTAGCCTGATCCCCCAAACATAGGCCCCCTAGCACAGTCTGACTATTCATCTCAGACCCCTCAGCATTACCTCCAGCACAGACCGATCCCCCAGCACAGACTCCCACAAAATTGTGGTACCCGATGAGGACCGCACCCCGTAGTTATGCCACAGGGTAAAAGTCTCTTTCACTGATTTAAAAATATGCCCCTAAGTGTTTTCTAGGTTTTCTTCAACAGTCCTTCAAAAACATACTAATAGGTCTGTTCAGTCCAAAAGTGGTGATGGCTATATTGTAAGTGGTGTATGGATTAATGTTTGTACTTACAGTAACGATTCTAATTGAAAAGCTATAGAAAGTTTTGATGCTATATGATTAATACAATAAATGCTTGTGAGATACCTGTTCTAATGGGACTAAAATGGGACTTTGTAACATGGGACTTGCTCACGTCACCCCTTAAAGGCTTATATAGCAAGACAAAAAGCATTGTGTAAAGAATCTTGTGACATTTTCGTGTCTATGGGAAGTTGTAGACTTTGCCAGTTGATAGACTTTGAAAGAAAAAGCAACAGGACAGTTTCGAAGAAGATAAACCAGCTCTAATTTAGGCTGCATATACTTTATGCTCAATAACACAAGAGA
Source organism: Rana kukunoris (assembly GCA_029574335.1). Taxonomy (NCBI): domain Eukaryota; kingdom Metazoa; phylum Chordata; class Amphibia; order Anura; family Ranidae; genus Rana; species Rana kukunoris. Next base: position 331,484,579 of record CM056050.1, on the reverse strand, counting down.
TAGATATATTTCAACTGCATTTGTTTTACTTAAAACACATTTTACTTAAAAATTCATAAGTGTATATGTCTATAACAAAGGAGAGGAATCAATATTTTTATTGCCCGAGCCTTCATTGAAATAATACCTGGTGATCCTGTCATGAAAATTCCTGTTCAGGTGCTTCCTGTTTTAGGGTGATAGTTCCTGTCCCTGTCTCCCAGTTGCACCACTCTATTGTCATCTTGTCACATTTAATGAGGACAATATACTGTATGACTGAACCCATACACATTCCACAGACTTTGTCGCCATTAGGAAATCAACCCTGAGAAATGCCATGCAACTATCGCTAGAGCACATGCATGCAGAAAGAAGGGGGCTGCAAGGAGGCTGCAGGAGATCCACTCAAAGTTTAAAAAAAAGGTAAAAACCATATACAGTGCTGTGAAAAAGTATTTGCCCTCTTCCTGTTAATTTTTTATTTTTTGCATGTTTGTCATACCTAAAGCGGAGGTTGACCCTAAAATATACCCTCTCCCATGTGATCCAGCATACTGGCGTCAGCGCCAGTATGCTGTTTTTTTTTTTTAAATCCCCCACTTACTGTGAAATCTTTAATCTTTATTTCGTTCCCCCGCGGTGGCTGGCGCCTATACAGCTTGTCAAAGCTTATGAAAATACCCGATTTAGGACTCGGGTATTTCCGGCGCAATGCGGCGCAGGAGTCGTATTTCTCCGAGTCCTATTTAGGCTTTTTAGCCATAGGACTCGGAGAAATACGGCGCCTGCGCAGTCAGCTCCTAGGTCTGTGCGCAGGCGCCGCATTGCGCCGGAAATACCCGAGTCCTAAATCGGGTATTTTCGGAAGCTGTGACGCGCTATACAAGCGCCATCCACCACGGGGGAAAGAAATTAAAGATTTCACAGTAAGTGGGGGATTAAAAAAAAAAAAAAAAACAGCATACTGGCGCTGACGCCAGTATGCTGGATCGCATGGGAGAGAGAATATTTAGGGTGAACCTCCTCTTTAAATGATTTAGGTCACCAAACAAATGATAATATTACACAAAGTTAATGCACATTTTTTTAATTAAGGTTTTATTTATTAAGGTAAACAAGCTGTCCAAACCTACCTGGCCTTATGTAAAAAAAGTAGCCCCCCTTGCTAAATCTTGAATGAACTACAATGAACCACATTTTTTGGAAAGCTGAATTAAATTTCACTTCTCACAACCAGACCTGTTGAATCAAGAAATCACTTAAAAGAAGCTGCAATCTAAATAAATTCAAGAACAGATGAGAAACAAAGTAATTGACATGTATCAGTCTGGAAAGAGTAACAAAGCCATATCTAAGGCTTTGGGACTCCAACGAACCACTACCGCAGGGCTCAAAATGTCAAGCCCTGAGCTACTAGCCAGGCCTCAAGAGTTACTCGCCACCAGTTGCCCCACCTAACAGCCCATTCATACACTCCCCCGCGCCTAATTGCGCCCCTAAACACGCCCTTGTAGATTATCTCATGGAATGACACTGTTAAATGTTTAATGCAGAATCAAGTTATTACCAACAACTTTAACAAAATGGGACAGGGCATGGGGGCAGACCAGAGGGACAGGGCACTGGGGGCAGACCAGAGGCACAGGGCACTGGGGGCAGACCAGAGGCACAGGGCACTAGAACCGGGTCTCTTCCCCATTCACTTGCAACTCCCATCCATCCAGTCTCCTCTGCAACTCCAATCCATCCTCTCTCTCTCTCTCTCTCCCTCTCCTATTCATCTCATCATCAGGAGCCCCTGTGTGCGGCTCCACGCTTGTATGTCCCCACTTTCCCCTTTTATTCAGGCTAGCAGTGAGCTGAGCAGAGAGCAGACAGAGGAGTACAGATGAGCACTAGACTCCAGCACAACTGCACACAACTGCACAGCCATTGCACAGCACTGAGCACATGCACAGCTGACACATAGCACAGCACACAGCACACATTGAGACCAATCTGTTCACAGTGCTCAGGCTGAACTGCTGGACACTTACATAGAGCATAAGGAGAAGAAAACTGTACAAACTGGAAGGCTGTCGCTCTCATGTCAGGGCAACTTTCAGTGATCGCTGCACTGCCTACCTGGGACACCCTGAGTGGTCATTTTCGCAATCCTCCACCTCATTCATTACTTCCTGCTCCCTGCTCTCCAGCTACATTGATCGGGGGGGGGGGGGGGGGGCAGGCTCAGAGAGGTCATACTGTTAGGTCCCATGGCTTAATGAGAATTGTAAGTAGAGTACCTGTGTACTGCTCTGCCTGTGCGCGGCTCACCAGACTACTTTTCCCGAGCATGCACCTTTCCTCTTCGGCCGCCAATCAAATTGGGGCTATAAGTGTAGGTACAGATTGGAGGGAGATTGGTCATGCAGTCCTGTCATCACTCGCCCCCAGCTGAAATTCGCCAAATGCTAGCGGGCGAGTGGAAATTTTGAGGGCTGCACTACCGAATCATTATCCACAAAAAGGAAAACTTGGAACAGAGGTGAACTTTCCCAGGAGTGGCCGACCTACCAAAATTCCTCCAAGAGCACAATGATAACTCATCCAGGAGGTCATAAAGGAACCAAGAATGTTAACCATAAAACTAAAACAGAATTTCATAAAAAGAACATCATACCAACAGCCAAACATGTTGGTGGTAGTGTGATGGTTTGGGGCTGCTTTACAGCTTTAGGAACTGGACGACTTGGCATATTTGATGGAACCATGGATTCTGCACTCTGCCAGAAAATCCTGAAGATAAATATCTGGCCATCAGTTCATGACCTAAAGCTCCAGAGCACTTGGGTTATGCAGCAGGACAATAACCCAAAACACACCAGCAAGTCCACTTCTGACTGGATCACAAAAAAGCTAAATTAAGATTTTGGAGTGGCCTAATCAAAGTCTGGGCTTTAATACAATTAAGATGCTGTGGCCTTAAACAGACAGTTTATGCTCGAGAACCCTCCAATGTGGCCGAGTTAAAACAATTCTGCAAAGAAGAGTGGGCCAAGATTCTTCCACAGCGATGTGAAAGACTTAGGTTAAGGGGTAATTACTTTTTCACATAGGGCCAGGCAGGTTTGTACAACGCTTTTCCCTTAACCCCCCTGGCGGTATTCCCGAGTCTGACTTGGGGTTAGATTTCTGTGCTGCGATCGGTAACCCCGAGTCAGACTCGGCTCGCCTCGCTGAATCCACAGGAAGGGTTTACTTACCTTGTTCCTGGATCCAGAGATGCCACCACGCTGTGTGAGCGAGCGGGTGCTCGCTCGATTCACACAGTGTCTCCGTGTGCCGCTGAGCTCCGTTCCCTGCGACGTTAGGACGCACGGGGCGGAGAACGGCGCCATATTCAAAAATGTAAACAAACACATTACATACAGTATACTGTAATCTTATAGATTACAGTACTGTATGTAAAAAATACACACACCCTTTGTCCCTAGTGGTCTGCCCAGTGTCCTGCATGTCCTTTTACATAATAAAAACTGTTCTTTCTCCCTGCAAGCTGTAGATTGCCCATAGCAACCAAAAGTGTCCCTTTATGTCAAATTTTTTTTTAGAGCAGCTAAAAAACAGCGAAAATAAATTATAATCACACGCAGAATTGAGCGATAGCGATTTGTGGGGAAATTCGTCATTAAACAAAAAAATAATGACAGCGACAATTCTGCAACTGAGCAAATTTCAGTGATATTGATTTGATTACATTATTGAATAATTTTTGTTATAATTATATTATTATTTGTTATAATTATTTTTAATTAATTATATATTATTTATAATTTTGTTTTTAAAAAAATGTCATACCCGGGATGCCTATTAGACTCTTGTTTGGTCAGATTTATGTTATTCCTAAGAATTACAGGCCTACAGTATAAAACGCCAAATTTCCTTGCAAATAATGGTACCGCTTTCAGCACCTAAAATCTGAAAGAATCATACCGCCAGGGAGGTTAATAAATGAAATCATCATTTAAGAACTGATTTTGCATTTAAACAAGCTATCTTTGTACAATATTACAATTTGTTTGATGATCTGAACAATTTAAGTGTGACAAATATCCCCAAAAAAAAAAAAAAAAAAAAGGAAGGAAGGGGCAAATACATACATTTTTTTATAACAGAAAAATCTATGGTAATTGTTTTAGCAATTTATATGTCCTCTATTTAGGGCATACATCTACTTTAAGACATGCCAACATATGGGATTAATGAGTAAATTAAAGTGATGCTAATGTCTGTAAGCTGGTTAGCCATGTTTCTGCTCCTTCCATGCAGAAGTTTTTACTGACAACAGCAGGAGCCTATTTGAAAGCAGGAAAGTGAGGGAGCAGTGCTGAAGTGAGATGGAGCCTGGTAAGTGTTTAGGTTTTAATATGATGGTGGTAGTGAGGGGGGGGGGGGTGAGTTATCTTAATAGAGAGTATACATTAGGTAAAAAAACACTCAGACATTGGGACAACTTTAACTACTTCCAAACCGCCCATCGCACATATACTGTGGTAGGGTAGCCTGGCTGCGCGAAACAACATATCTGTAAGTTGATTGCGATTTCCGGATCGAGGGCACATGCTGGTCACCCACGATTGTTTAGAGGAGAGACGTATGTAAACAAGGCAGATCGTCGCTCTGTCAGACAAGAAGAGAGAGATCTTGTGTTCCTGCTAATAAGGAACACAGATGTGTCTGTTCCTTGAGTCAGTCCACCCCTCACACAGTTAGGAAGAATTGCCTAGGAGCACACTTAACCCTTTGATCACCCCTGGTGTTAACCCCTTCCCTGCCGGTGTTATTTATATAGTGAGCGTGCATTTTTTTTAGTACTGATCACTGTATTGGTGTCACTGGTCCCCAAAATGTGTCACTTATGCCCCGTACACACGATCGGAATTTCTGATGGACTTTTTCCATTGGATTTTCTGATCGTGTGTAGCCCCATCTGAGCTTTTTCATTGATGAATTCTATCGGACTTTAGATATAGAACATGTTCTATATTTTTCCGATGGAGTTCCAATGTGATTTGGCCGGGCAAAAGCCTGATCGTGTGTACGCGGCATTAATATCAGATTTCTCCATCGCAATGTCACACTCCCATTAACAAAACGCTGATTGCTGCCATTACTAGTAAAAATAAAAATAAAATAAAAATATCTTATCGTTTATAGACATAATAACTTTTGCCCAAATCAATCACTATTAGCTAGATGGGATTTTTTTAAACAAAATTATTGGCCCATATTTTTATTGGGTACGTTTTAAATATTGTTGTTTTTTTAATATAATTATCACTTTTTTTTGTTTATAGTGCAAAAAAAATCAAACTGCAGAGGTGATCAAATTCCACCAAAAGAAATCTCTATTTGTGAGAAAAAAAGGACATAAATTTTGTTGGGGTACAAAGCCGCATGACCGCACAATTTTCAGTTAAAGTAACGCCATGCAGTATCGCAAAAAATGGCCTGGTCATTAAGGGGGTAAAACCTTCTGGGGCTGAAGTAGTTAAGCTTATCTTTCTTTAGCAATTTATATTCCAAACTCAGTACATTTTTGGAGGCAAGAGAACCGAGGGAGGAACAGTGCAGAAGAATGGAGATATTGAACTAAAAACGGACTAAAAAAGTGGACTATTTTTATTTACTTTTATATTTATTCTATATATTCATTTTTTTTATTTTGCATGCAACCTTTTCTGAGCATGATGACATTATTGTAAAAAATTATGCAAATGTATTTATTTTAACATCACATTTATTTCACGTACAATGCCTTTTTACATTTATTTCAGCATTTAATAATTAACAATCAATATGTACATTTTTGTTTCAAAGCTGAGACAAAACTTGTCTCGACATAAAGAAATTTACATCATCAATATTTCCTGTTGATTGTTTGTACCCTGATATTAGTTTAAAGACACTCTGTGCATTCTATTTTTTTTTCTCTATTTTATAGAAAAGTTCCTAATAAATACAGTAGATACAGATAAAATAATTGTAATTGTATTGTATAATATGGTAAAACCTGTTGTATAATACTGTTTGACCAGCCCAATGACTTCAATGTTCATTCTGACTTTACGGACACACTGCTCTATTCATTTTAAAAAGCTGATTATACCTGTGATGCATGCGGTATGGATCACAGGGAAATACTTGGGAATTTTGAGATCCCCAAAATGGTTCCTGGATCCATAGAATATTTTACTGAGTTTTATTGAGAACCAACATCTTTGTCCATAGGTGTTAATTGTTTTATTTTATTTTGGAAACGACAGCCTTTTTGAGATCCCAAATAGGAGTAAATCATTCATTCAATCTGCATGAAAGTCTCATTTAGGTCGCTAGCTCCCAAACTTCAAAGGGAATGGAAAGCTAGGATAAAAATTAAGGATTTCAGGGTGTTGGTTTGAATTGTTTCCTCTTCTTCTTTGGCTTGTGGTGGACCAAGCATATGAAGTAAAAAGAGGCCAATAATTATGATAGTTGATGAATGTTTGTATGTGCATCGGTAAACATGCATATCTTTGGATCTACTTATAATGTATCTGGTGTCATTAAAATCATCTAAAAACCTGGATGCATTCAGCACATTAAACCAAAACAACAAAGCAAGCATTGAACTAAAATATAGGCAGTTAATGTACAAAGTCAAAGTATCTCCACAGTTTGTAGTTAGACGGGCAGTATATGAACTAAATGAAATAGGTGCAGAGGAAAGAGTAATTAAACTGTGGTAATTGTGCTTTTGTGGCACACATAATTGCTTTAGAACATTTTTTAGCAACAATTAATACTTGAAATAAGGGCACAAGAGACATTAAGGAGAACTTCTATGCCATAGTGATATCACTAATGCCTTCAAGGAAAGCTACAAATGTACTAAAGTCAGAAATCCTTCTAATTTTACCTTAATCTGTGGGCAGAATTCAAAGCGCTAGCTCCTTACATATGGCTTGAGTCTGCTTCCTGAAGCTTGTTCTTTGTAAATCCCTCTCCTTCTAGTTGACGTATCACCAGTCAGATTTTAAAATCCGAAGCAGGTTTATGTATGACTGGTGAGTGTGTATTGAGACTCCAGTGGGTGTGTTTTGGAATGCCTTTCCCACATTGCAAACAGGTACAGAAAAGAGGTTCCCAAATCACCAGGCTAACAAGTGAAAATGGGATGGACTGGTGCACTACAGCTGTTTTTAGACAAATACTCAAAGCATTAAGAGGGTAGGCTCTCTATATCTGAAGTCATTGTTTTACATTTTGACTGAAAATAACTTTTGAAGAGTAACCTTATGTTGACACAAAGTAAGCATTAGGCAGGTTTGATGGGCCTTCTTCCAAAATCGTTGGTATCATCTGCCACTGTAATGCGTCATTTGTAATCTGAAATTTGCATAAAGCAGTACAGGCCCTAATTTTTTATTCATTTGTGCAAAACGACACTTTTATATGAATCAAAGATTTTTGATGGTTATTATAAATGTGATACTCACTTTGCAATGAAACACCAATAAATCATATTTATTTACTCGTTCTTAACAACATTTGATAAATGCAAGGTAATAATTTTAACACACCAAATAAATAAACGGCTTGTAAATATATAATGCATATGATTGTCCCTGCATTTTACTAAGCAATATGAAATAAATTTGAAAAATAGTATTTCATATATATATATATATATTTATATATATACAGTATATATACAAATGCATAAATTAAAAAATATCCATTCCATCTCTTTAAAATAATGCATATACAAAATAAGCAAGAAATAGTGCAAAGCAAATAATATTAATATAATTCTTAAGAAAAACATTTTGAATTACTTTGAAATAAAGTAAGTCACACAGGCTTGTATCAAGCTCAATAATACCTACAGTATAGTACAAATAGAAAAAATTCAATAGATTTAATACAGTGTATTGACAGAGAAACACTCGATTTATACAATTTATTTGAACTAGGCCACGTGTGCATTGATAATTAGAATATCTTGTATAAAAATAGGAGGAAGTGTCTGTTTTGCTTCATTTTTTTTCTCACACCTAGTAGTGAAAACTCAGTTAAAATTAGAATGTTTTTTTATGTTCAACACAGTTATGCTAATTTATTCAACTTTTTTGCATGGTGTTTGTAAAGGCTTAAAGCATTTTAAACTGGTCACCCACTTGCTTTGTGAAGCACTCAAAAATTAGGGCAACAAGATTGTCATGCTAGATTTCTCGGCTCCCCTGCTGTAAATGTAATAAGGAAAGGTATCCATCTCTTTCAGTGGACTTTTCCATTCTGTTGGATTTTTTTTTTCTAAATCCAACTGCAAAGGTAAGGCCAAGTGATTGATTTACTAAAGGGGCTGAAAATGTTCACCCAAGAACATTGTGCACTTCCTAAGTAAATCAGCCTCAGTATTACTATAGAGATCGTACTGTAGTAGCAGACCTCAAGACACAATACATTATCGATGATTCAGCTCACCAGCATCTACCCAAAACTAAAAATGTTGTTTTGGCTGGATTTTACCTGCTAAGATATAAAAGACTAACACACGATTGCTTAGAGTTTCAATACTGTCAGTTACAAATAAATTATTTTGACATTGGACAAGATTGGCCCCTTGTTTCAAAAAGATCACATCATTTTCTTCACTAAAAAATAAAAGCTATTAATGCAAATAATAAATCAAGAATAAAAATATATATTGTAACCAACTTTCATGAAATAAAACATATAATTTTTCTTTTATTTGCACAGTAGACATAATCATTATTTGACATTTTAGACTTGCAGTATATTTCCTTTCCTACACATTATCATATGTTATCTTTATTTAGTGCTAAGAATGGGAGATATGGCCACCCAATACTGCCCTTTTTAACATAGATTTCATAATACTGAGCTTGAAACATATTTAAAAACAGGATTCTAAGAATTGATTGTATTGATAAGAATTGTATTTGTCATTTGTATTTCCTAAGTACTTGACAAGGACAAGGGTGACAAGGATAATTAGCTGCCAAAATCCTTGTAAGTTTGTTCAGCCAGTCTTGTAATTCACACACTTTTACCATAGCACATCTGTAGTCTGGAAAATGACCTCTATTCATGTGTCCAAATGTTCCCCATCCTATGTTACCTGCCTGCTTGTTGGACTATGAAGGGACACTATCACGTAGCTGGGGTCCTTTCTGTGCTTCCATCTGAAAGTAAAATGCTTAAGCACACCCATACTTTCTCCACTGCTTAAATATATAAGCATGATTTGCCAAAAGCATTACTTCCCACTATACTGTCTGTGAAGAATCTCATGTATCCAGGTCATGGTATAGCTGGTGGTAGTTAAAAAAATTCAATTGGACTTATTTTGCAATGTTGAAGATGTTTCATAGTTCATACTAGCCACTTATCACCATCTGCCTTGACCATAGAATGTGTCAAGGCGGATGTTCATTGTCCAAGAGCAGGGTGGGAGGTGTGAAGTTTATAGGATCTAGTTACATAAACATGTGAAGGTTGTAGGTATAGTTACATAATCCCATCCTTGGTGTCAGGAAGTCTGCATAGGTTTTGGTCTTTATATTAACATGGCTGAAGGTGTGAATTGTTGTTGAATCTCTGGGATACAGATGGTATTATATGTGGGGAGACAGACTGGGGAAAATGCACTAAGGGAAAATAGACTGTTCACCCCCCCCCCCCCCCCAAAGCTTTGCTATTTTTTTCCATGTTGTATGTAAACAACCTATTTGCCTTTACTAAATCAAGCCTATTGTATCAAATGCCCTTATTTCTGTTTAGGGATGGCTGTTCCAGTTTGACATCCAAAACATCTCTGTCCAAAATTGGCATCCCACTGTCCTCAAAAGAATGTCTGTTTTCCTTAAAGGAACACTAAAGTCAGGTTGTTTTTTATTTTTTTTTAAATAACAAACATGTTATACTTACCTCCACAGAGTGGCCCGGAAAGCTGTCTTCTGGGGTCCCTCGGCGGCTGTCTGGGCTCCTCCTCGCAAAAGCTTTCCATCTTCATGCGAGGGCGCTCGCACGGTGGAAAGCTTTTGCGAGCGCGCTCCCGTGACACAGCGGCGGCCATAGCCGCCGAATGTATCACTCGGCCCCGCCCCCTGCGCACCGCGTCATGGCTGCGCTGCTCTCAATCCGCCCAGCCTAGCCAATCAACGGCCAGGCTGGGAACTGAAGAGGATGACGTGGACGCGCCCGGGAGTTTCGAACTGTCAGGTAAGTAAAACGGGGACTCGGGGGGGGGGCAGTGCTGTGAGATGTTTTTTTACCTTAATGCATAGGATGCATTAAGGTAAAAAAACTTTTACCTTTACAACCCCTTTAAGGTGTAGGAAAATCGCTATGCCTTGACCTGAAGAATTTGCCCACCTATGATGGGCCATTAATATTTTGAGTTGTTGTTTTGTCTTACCCATGCACACATCCCTTATTTATCCCTTCCACTGAATTGAATTTACCAAGTTACTTTGCTTGAGGTGGAGAGCTGGGTCTTTCAGATGCACGGACTTCTGTTTCACAGTGTTGTGGACTTGGAAGACACAGAGGTGTAATATTTCCCAAGGATCTTCCTGATACTTCAGCTGCATTAAGGATGACTATATTACGCTGTGTGTTCTGCATTTTCCCTATTTTTAATGGTCCTGTGTTTTTACCTGCCCTTGTGGATATTTTATTAAAAGGTAGCTACAAACTGTCACCTTGAGATGTCTATTTTTGTTTTTAGTTAATTCATTTTGTTGTTACCATTTTAGCCCAATATTACAGACGCCTAATAAACTCTAGTTTGTGTTCCAATGTGTGGTCAAAGTCAAATGCCAGACACTGACCTGTGTGGGTATAAGCCTGCATGAATAAATTCCTGACATGTCAACATACAGCAACAAATATATATATATATATATATATATATATATATATATATATATATATATATATATATATATACACCTTTTTTAATTGAAAAGCAGTAAAAAAGCCAGGAAAAGCCTGGAAGCCTGGTGTGGTGATGTCACCCATGGGCTTGAATGGCACATTCATTACCAGCGATCCTTACTCCTCCTGCAACGGTGTTGCTCATACAGGGGAATGTGATCACTGGAGCGGCCTTTTTTCTTACATAGGTTAGTAAGTATAGGTGTTAGGAGGGGAGAGGAGACAGTTTTAAGAGTAGTTGTAATATTAGGCTTCACTTGAACTGCTTTAAATGTCACTTTCCCCCCAAAAAATAATCAGTGCAGTGCCTGCACTGCCTATCTTCAATTTCCATCACCACTGAGACTTCACTACATAATTTACTGCTGATTATGCTGGGTGCCTGGTCAACCGCTAAGCATTGTGGTTTCTTTCCACCAGGTACTACGTCAATACAGTATCCAGTAGTGAAGTAAAAGTCGAGGAGGAACCACAGAGCCTAGAGGGGGATGAGGCATCCAGATACAGAAGATTCTTTGGGCAATGATAGCAAAGTAGACAGCAGAACAAGTGAGTATTGCAACTCTGGTCATATCCCTAAACTTATTGAGTGATGTGGTTTTCATTTGAGATGATAATGCTTACATAAGTACTAAGATTGCTACACTATAAATCTAAAAAACTGCGCATACAGTGATAGTTCTTAATACATTTATATCTCTCTTATAATACAGTATGTACCATCAAGTGATTATAATTGCATCTGCTTTGCACATTCCAGTAACTTCAGATGTCTTGATATTTTTTTGCTATACTGTACTTAGTATGGTCTCCAGACAGGCTCATCCATTCTCCCGCTGCTGGCCAAACTTGTGGGAGAATTACTATGGCTTCCATCTGCATCCACTCCATCACTCTGGTTGGCCAGGTTGTGATTCATCAAGTTGTTTCCAGCTGCCACACTAGTGCAAGAAGAAAGCATTCGTGAAGGAGAACGTTCTCCAGCAACCATGGAGAAATGGTATGATCCAGAAGATGTGCCATAGTATAAATGATAAGGAGAAGCATTGGTTTGGAATGGTCCAGTTTGGTTTTGAGATGAACCAGGATATGGTGGCGGAAGGTATGTGGGATGGAAACGTGTTGTGGTAGGCATACCTGTCACACTAATGCCTCCTATTCCAGTTGTTGAGGGAGAAGCTGTGTAGGAAAAAGCAGAAGACATGGCTCCAGGATAGTGCACTCGGGCATCTGAGAATCTTGTCTCTGAGAGAGATGGCAAAGTAGAAAAGGAACGATCAAATGTTCGTGGATCTGAGAAAGGGCTTAGATCTTGTGCTGCAGTTAAAAGAATAAACAAAGCTCAGTTAATTGTGAATGACAAACTACTAAATGCAACCATACATCAAGGCTGTATCTGCATAAACATTTACATAAATCTTTTTGTGCTGCAAAATAATGTTATTACAGGCGGGGCTTCACATCCTTGACGCCACTTCTGCTGAACACACACCCATGGTCAGTAAGGAAGTGGGGCAAAGAGAAGCATTCTGAGCACACAGCGAGGAGAGTTATCTAGTGTCGATAGTAGACACCTTTTATGTAAGTACACACTTTGTATGTTTTATATTATTTTTAATAAAGGGGATTACACTATTGTGTGTTTCTCTGATGTTTGTCCAAAGTGTGACAATTGTTAGCCTAACTGGAAGTGAGGGGAAATCCCTCTTTTTCAATACCTGTTCCAGCTGCAACTGTCAATATAGTAATTTAACCACTTTAGCCCCGGACCATATTGCTGTCCAAAGACCAGAGCACTTTTTGTGATTCGGCACTGCGTCGCTTTAACTGACAATTGCGCGGTCGTGCGACGTGGCTCCCAAACAAAATTGGCGTCCTTTTTTTCCCACAAATAGAGCTTTCTTTTGGTGGTATTTGATCATCTCTGTGGTTTTTATTTTTTGCGCTATAAACAAAAATAGAGCGACTATTTTGAAAAAAATGCAATATTTTTTACATTTTGCTATAATAAATATCCCCAAAAAAGATATAAAAAACATTTTTTTCCCTCAGTTTAGGCCGATACGTATTCTTCTACATATTTTTCGAAAAAAAAAGTCGCAATTAGCGTTTATTGATTGGTTTGCGCAAAATTTATAGCGTTTACAAAAAAGGGGGTAGTTTTATGGCATTTTTATTAATATTTTTTTTTTACTAGTAATGGCGGCAATCAGCGTTTTTTTTCGGTACTGCGATATTATGGCGGACACATCGGACACTTTTGACACATTTTTGGGACCATTGGCATTTTTATAGCGATCAATGCTATAAAAATGCATTGGATTACTATAAAAATGCCATTGGCAGTGAAGGGGTTAACACTAGGGGGCGGGGAAGGGGTTAAGTGTGTTCCTATTTGTGTTCTTACTGTGTGGGGGGGGTGAACTCACTAGGGGGAATCATTGATCTTCCGTTCATACATTGTATGAACGGAAGATCAGCGTTTCCCCTGCTGACAGGAACGAGTGCTGTGTGTTTACACGCACAGCTCTCGTTCCCCGCTCTGTAACGAACGAGCGCGCGCGCGCCCGGCGGCGATCGCGCCCGCCGGGCACGCGCGCGGGACTCGGGGGCGAGCGGGGGCGCGCGCGCGCGGGCCGCCGGCGGCGCGCACGCGCCCCCTAGTGGCCGCGAAAGTCCCGACGTAGGATGACGGGCTCTCGCTCAGGAGAGCCGACCTGCCGCCGTATAACTGCGGCGGCTGGTCGGCTAGTGGTTAAAGTAGTAGTAAACCGCAGTTGGAGAAAAAAAAATTCCCTGCAAGGCAATGTCATAATGTGCTAGTATGCATTGCATTCTAGCACATTATGCAAAACTTACCTTAAAACAAAGCCCTCCAGCCTCTGGCTACACGAGTGGCCGGGGACACGGTGACGTCTCTCCCTTCGCATGCACATGGGACCTGCCATTTTCACAGCACCGGCTCTGAAGGTCCGGCATGGTATGCTCGACCTGCAGAGCGCATACGCCGGTAATGTCAATGGCTGCATGCATTAGGAATATCTCTTAAACAGTAAAAAAATTAGGAGATATTCACAGTACCTTACCTGTAGGTATAAGTGGTGTAACAGAGTTTACTACCACTTTAACTCTCACTTTACCCAAGCAAGAAGTGAAGGGAAATATTGTAAAGGTAGAAAGTAACAGCAACAAAAACCTAACAGCCCTTCGCAGCCTGAAGTTCTGCTGTAGATCTGTCTTTGTCTTTCATATTACCAGGTATGTTCTGCAACTATGTTAACTGCTTTTATGCACAAACTCTTTGTGAGCCTAACCATTTCATTTTTGTATCATATAATAAACTATACAAATTATAATCAATAATAAAACCTGTAGACAGCAGCAGTAGTAAATTGTACAGACATAGCGAAGGACGTAAATCTTCCACTAACACTACTAATTACTATTGTAATTTTACAGATACATTGATGTAATGTGTCATGTGTACTTTTTCAGATGTGGGCAAGTTTACACAAATTCCCCATTAATAAGAAGGGAATTTTAGCTACCACGCCATGTAAAGGATTAAAACGGTTAACCCAAAGGAAGATGCCTTGTTAATTGCACAGCATAAACTGTTTACTTCATTGCGTGCATCCCCATGTCACACATAATCTGAAGAATTTACACATGGGACGAGTTTACTTTTTAATGCATTTCTCAGATGTACTGCAGTTTGTACTGTATATATGCATTTACTCTATATAGTTATATAAACAAATGTATATATGTGTGTGTGTATTTGTATGACGCATTTATACTCATAATATGCGTTGTCCACTCTTATATTGTCCTATGTGGCACAGCCGACTGGCTAGAGTGTTGAAGTGCACTTTGACTTTGCCAATCAAAATATTTCAAGGATATGTTTATTTTCTTCTCAAAATCACACCAGCTGCTTCACCAAGTGAATGAGCCTATTTATCCCTAAGAATTTGCCCATTGTAAGGTTGAGCCCAGGGACCAAGAGCTTCCAAATCTGACCTGATATATCTACGGAAATGTCAATGTTTTGGATTGGGAAAGCGGCGAGGTGTGGTATGTATATAAATTAGAAGCCATATAGAGGTCAGAACCGCTGATTAGTTGTGTCCGTGTTCCTGGTTTATGGTGTCATTGCTTATGCTTTGCTAATAATGTGTCTTCTCTAACCTCTAGGAATTCTGCCATGTGAAAGACTGTCTTGTCCATGTTATTAAGTTAATTAATGATAAGAAATCTATAAAGTAAGAAAATATTTAATTTATTGTTGACGTTTATACTGAGAGACAGCTTAAGGATTATGCAAGTGCCCAGAGACTAGTGTCCCATCCACATTACAGGTATTTTTATGTAAAATATTTTCCTTTGTTTCAGAGAACATTTAGACATGAAGGCAAACTCATCTACATTTAAAAAAAAATTGGATTTTTCAGGCCAGTTTACTGGAGGCAAGTGCAGAGGATGAATGCCAGCAAATACGAATGAGAATGTAAACCTAGAATTAATAATGAATCATTTACAAACACATCCAGTGTTTCAAAGCAATAGCAGCCACTAAAAGTAAGTGTAGTATACAATGTATACAGCGAATGTTATGGAAATTTGGATTTCTCTATGAAGAACCTGTGGGCAGATGGAATCAATGTCCATAAAGACATGAATGAGCAAGTTTGGGGTGGAGGAACATGACTGGCCTGAACAGAGTATTGACCATAACCCAAAAGAACGCCTTTGGGATTAATTAGAGCGGAGACTGCGAGCCAGACCTTCTCGTCCAACATCAGTGCCTGACCTCACAAATGTGCTATTGGAAGAATGGTCAAACATTCCAATAGACACACTCCTAAACCTTGTGGACAGCCTTTTTAGAAGAGTTGAAGCTATGGGTGGGCCAACTCAATATTGAAATCTACAGACTGAGGCCGGGATCACACTGGTCTGACCTATGAGAGCCGTCTTAACTGGTCCGACACAAGTCGGTCCAACTTTGAAAAAAGTTCCTGCACTACTTTGGTCCGACTTTGATTGTACTTCAGCCCATTGAATATCATTGAAGTCGGATCAAAGTAGGATCCTTGTCCTAACCATCCGACTTGTGGCATCCGACATGGTGATTACAGCAGCAGTAAAAGGAATTGATCTCACACTGGAATTGTTTTGATTGGTCAAAGAAAAAGTCAGACTATCACAAAGTCGGATCAAAGTAGTATCCTGTTCATGAAAGTCGGATGAATGTCGGACCAATGTAGTATCAATGTAGGACTGATGTCGCAGAGCAAAGTAGGATGAAAGTTGTATCACTGTCGTGTAGTATCAGTGTGAACCCAGCCTAAGACTGGGAAGCCATTGAAATTCATGTGTGTGTGTGTAAAGGCAAGCGTCCCAATAGTTTTGACAATATAGTATATATGTATATATCTTCATGAACGCACATGATAAAGTAGACCAATGTGGAACAAAATACCTTATTGTATGACAAGTATATGTATTCCAACAGGATCATTTTTTTGGTTTATATATCTCTCTCTGCTATACATGCCACCTAATCAGTTTCAGAATAGTTAGAATGGTTTGCCAAGAATTTAGATTTAGAATATGGAAACTTCCAACTCCTGCTGACATTAGATATTGGCCCTACAATAACAGTATATGTTGTTTCTCTCATAGCTGGATTCTTGTGGGGAACAGGAAATTCCTATGTTTGCTACTAGATGTCAGACACAATTATGGTACAGCAGCTGTATAATGTTCAGGTCTCTTTTATTCCAAATAGGACAAGGTTTTATATGTTTTCCTTAAGCTTAGCTCAAGCAAGAAAAACATTTACAATAATTGTAGCTAGATGGAGAAGTAGTGCATTTACAGTATGTGAGGGTTGGGCTGTGTTAGTGGGGTAGCCTCGCTACTATTTTTTTTTTTTAGGAAAAAAAAAGTATGTTTTGGTTAAAAATACCTTTTTGGCATTGGAAGTCACTCAATATTAAACATTTGGAATTTCTATGTCTAAAAGTATTACAGCAACAAAATATACTGTAGTCATACATTACTAGACCTTCCCCAATGATGTTACACATTTGAACCTCACTAGCAACAATTAGGTAGCACAGATTTTTTTTAGAGGGGAGCTTGAATGTAAGTTGCACCCCGGGCTGATCCTGGGCAGGTGCTCGGGGAGGGGGGGGAACCGCACCTAGATGACGCAGAGGGGGGGGGCAAGGGTCCAGGGTATCGTCAGTCACGATCTTATCTGCAATCTCGGACCATCTCCTGTAGTATGTCTGCAATCTCTGACCATCTCCTGTAGTATGTCTGCAATCTCTGACCATCTCTTGTAGTATGTCTGCAATCTCTGACCATCTCCTGTAGTATGTCTGCAGTCTCTGACCATCTCCTGTAGTATGTCTGCAGTCTCTGACCATCTCTTGTATCATATCTGCAGTCTCTGACCTTCTCTTGTATCGTGTCTGCAGTCTCTAACCATCTCCTGTAGTATTGATATTGTGGACAAATGGAGAAAGGGCATAAGTTACGGTGCATCCATTTAGGTGGTAATGATGAGAAAGACGAATGTCTTATATAAAAAATTACAAAATAATTTTATTCAATACAAAAAATATACAATACATATTAAAACGTATTAATTTGGTGTCCCAGATAAAGGTGGTCACCAGATAGCAGGATTGTAGTTTACTTGAAAAAACTGACAAAAATCACATTCCCTGACATGTTTCGCGGGTTCTGCTTCCTCAGGGGAAAACGACATCCATTTTAATCATTATAATTAGATAGAAAACATATTCAAAATAGCCATATAGGATAAAAGATTAACACTATATGGATACAATATTATGTGAAAAAACCAAAGCCACAATCTTTATGTAATATATTTTTCTAAGGAGAAGGACATAACAGGTGGTCCAAGTGCTCAACAAAACAGCAAAATATGCTTACCTACAGGTGCCCGCAAAAACAGACACCTCAAGACCCTCGGAGGCATGGACTGGAGTGCGTAGGCCCTCGGATGGAATGGAGGGAGGTTCCAAGGTGGGTTAAGACAGGACAGTCTACGCACTCCAGTCCACGCCTCCGAGGGTCTTGAGGTGTCTGTTTTTGCGGGCACCTGTGGAGAGGCATATTTTGCTGTTTTGTTGAGCACTTGGACCACCTGTTATGTCCTTCTCCTTAGAAAAATATATTACATAAAAATTGTGGCTTTGGTTTTTTCACATAATATTGTATTCATATAGTGTTAATCTTTTATCCTATATGGCTAATTTGAATATGTTTTCTATCTAGTTATAATGATTAAAATGGATGTCGTTTTCCCCTGAGGAAGCGGAACCCGCAAAACATGTCGGGAAATTTGATTTTTGTCTGTTTTTTCAAGTAAACTACAATCCTGCTATCTGATAACCACCTTTATCTGGGACACCAAATTAATACGTTTTAATATGTATTGTATATTTTTTGTATTGAATGAAATTATTTTGTAATTTTTTATATAAGACATTCGTCTTTCTCATCATTACCACTTAAATAGATGCACCGTAACTTATCCCCTTTCTCCATTTGTCCACAATTTTAATATTATCTATTTGGAAATAGGTGCCTTATTATATGGGTGATTCTATAGGTGTCTGAACTACAAATAATCTCCTGTAGTATGTCTGGGGGCTCTTTCTAACAGACTCTAACAGAGGCCCTCTCTGTGTACATTAGAGGGATCCTCCTCCAGGTCCCATTAGAGTACTCTACTTCTCTTTCTGTATTTTGTTTATTGTTAAGAGATCATGGGAAACTAAGACTCCTTAGGGGAGCATCTCTGTGTTTGAGTCCTCGCCATAGAAACATTTGTAATGGGGAGGGGTTAGTAAGATAACCACATCCATGTGGGGGCACCAGAAATATTTCTGCACCCAGGCGTCTGTGACCCTAGGATCGGCCCTTGTTGCACCTACAGTGACTTTCACAAAAATCTCTGTCCCGTAAAGAAAAGTCTAAAGAGACAGAATTGTGTTCCCTCTGGCTGATGATAGATGGTGACAGATTTTACCATGTATGGCTAATAAGATATAAGCAAAGCAGTTCCATGTGCTAGCATTATATCCTGCTATTTTATGTCTCCTAAATAGTCTCTATCATGACCATTTAAATCTATCGGAGGTCAGGTCAATATCATCATACAGTGTTTATCTGACTCCTTAGCTGGGTCCTAGTTCTTGAGAGGTGAAGTACCTATTCAGATTCACTGGGAGGGATTGTGTTCTTGGAAATCATTATGCTACTTGCATGTCAGACAATGGCCATTTCAAGAAAAAACATTAGTTTTGTTCTAGTCAACAATAAAGTGTAACAAGTGTCCCTTTAACCACTTCCCGCCCAGTCAATAGCATATTGACGTCCAGGAAGTGGTCGTGTTATCCTGACTGGACGTCTATTGACGTCCAGCAGGATAACAGCCGCCTCGCGCCAGTGCACCATTGCAGCGATCGGTGGTATGGTGTGTCAGTCTGATACACCGCAACACCGATCTGAGTAAATTCACAAGAAAAGGTGTGAAATCATCAATGACACTCAGACTGCAGAACATGAAAGCCCAGCACTATTATTTTCATTATTATTATTATTATTATTATTATTCAGAATGTATATAATCTGAACAGTTTATACTGCACTTTATAACATATAGGGAGACAGTACAGTTCCAATAGAATTCAAGACAAGAGGTTAAGGCCCTACTTGTGAGAGCTTACAATCTACAGTACGTCTGCTTTCTTGCATACATGCATGTATGAAATCAAATTTCAAATATACATATATCATAGTTGTAAGCTCCTTGAAGGCAGGGATTGATGTAAAACCTACAGTATGTAAAGTGCTCCATAAATGATTAGCACTATATAAATACTTTAAATAAACAAAAATAAAAACAGTATAAAAATATATATTAAACAGTATAAAATATTTTTATGCTGTTATGTATTATTATAGAGGATGATTTTTTACACTACCGAAAAGGAAAGTAGCTCAGGAGTTCACATACAGTATATATACAGTATATAGCTTACTGAAGTAATTCATTCTTTCTTTTTTTATCCCTAAGCCAGGGTTCTACGGTAAATAAACGAGCAGTACTTCATCTGTGTTATCTATGATGATCATTAAACATCTTAAAAGGAAATATGCTTCTATTTTTCATGCCAGTACCAATCATACATCATGCCACCTTATTTACACATTACATTTTGTTACTTTGACAGTTCTAGACACAATGAGGTTGATTTACCAAAACTGGAGAATGCTAAATCTGGTGTAGCTGTGCATGGTAGCCAATCAGCTTCTAACTACAGCTTATTCATGTAAACTTTAACAAAAAACTGGAGGCTGATAGGTTTCTATGTGGAGCTGCACCAGATTTTGCACTCTCCAGTTTTAGTAAATCAACCTCACTTACATACTAAAACAATGTAGTAACCTATAGCAAACTATTGCACCCGTCATTATTTTGAGCATCCAGAACAATAAAAGATGATTATTAACTGGTTACTATGATTTACTTCAGATTTGATGTTAGATCAATTAGATGGCCTTTTCTGTAGGTTAACATAATGATACAAATACAGAACATAGTTTGTTCTCATGGGAGGCCGACAAGACGATCAATACCTTATTCAGTGCCTCTGGCCAAATGAAGTGCTGCCTTCCCACAGGAGAAACTTTGTGGAAGCTACTTAACAAAATATGGTATTCTTCACTGCCCCTAGCATGACCACATAAGCAGAACGCTTACACATATAAATACATGTGCTCTTATATACACACACACACACATTCACGTGCTTGCCTTTTAGTAGTGCTGGCACTTGCAATGACAACTCGGCAGTGTTCTGTTTAATTGCATGCCAAATACCTCTTGCTTAGGGGCATTTCCCATGGAGATGAAAAAGCCCTTGTTTCCAGTCCCAAAATATTGTAAACGGTTATGCTGCCAGAAGTGACAACTTGGTTAGGAGGAAACAGTGAAGGATAACTGTTCTAAAACATCCAGAATTTAGCAAGTCACCTAATCATAATTTTAATCATCATAAACTTAGTGATGACATGTTTTAAAGCTCTTACCAATAAAGAGAACTCAGTCTTCTTAAAGTTTGTTTATTATTTATATCAATGTGCACAAGACTAACCTCTTATTTTTTCAGCAAAATAAAAATGTTGGTATTTTACTGGTTTAGTGGTAAAAAGGAAATGATGAATCTGTTGCATAAAACAATGTGTTTATTCAAATATATCAGTGTCTCTTATTAAGATTTGTGTGGTGGAGGGACAAGATGCAGGTGAAGTTTGTAAAATTTATGTCAGGCAGCAACAGCGATAATGGAACTACATATATTTTAAAAGTCAAGATTTGGTCCATGCACCAAATCTAGTGCATCATAAATCTCAGTCTTTTTTATTCAAGCCTTAACGTCTTTACTAAAATATCCAGTAGCAAGCATGGAAGTCATGATATGGGGCAAGTGCAGGAACTGTCATTGTGTCTCACAAAAGTTTAGAATGTCAGCTCACACAGAATGGATACCCTATTGTAATTTGTGCTGATCTGCATTGGAAATGTTAGCTGCTTGACTGTTTCTGACTTTTTAACCCCTTCATGCCCAGAGGTCACTTAAACCTAGATGCCCTGGATGCCCTGCCCTGAAGCCTAGAGTCTGCTTGACTTATTAACTGAACTATAACTCTATAATTCATTTGCATTCCTAAATATTTTTTATGTTTAAGAAAATATAAAGTTTTTCTTTGGAACAAAGATTTAAAGCACAAGTCCGGGCAAAAAAAAAAGTTTTCCCATGCGGTGCCAGCACTGCAAATGTCAACTGCTTGTTTTGTCTAGGGGTGAGGAGAAAGCTTTTACTCACCCGATTCTTCGTTAATCTCCATGGTCCAGCTGTGGACTGTTACTGGTCTATGGACCCTGCTCTCGGCTTGATGACATCATGAATATTCCACAATTCAAGTGTGGGGTGCCTGACTAGTCTTGTGCTAGGAGGATCGGCGGATTAGGTAAGTATATGTCCCTTCTTCTCTCCCCTAAACAAAAACGAGCAGTTAACCCATGCAGTGCGGGTACATACCCAATGCATAGGAAAACTTTTTTTTGCTTGTAGATGGGCTTTAATACTAACCCAGCTTTGCCTTTTTCTATTGTAGGCTGACAATTTTTTTTTTCTGAATTCACTTTTTTTGGAATTGTGTAATTGGATGTGACAATTACAGTATTAAATGGAAGCACACTGCCATCTTAAGCTGCAGATCCATTTGACAACCTTAGGCTTATTATATTTAAATGAAACCTTCAGCCTGCATTTGATCACAATGTCATAGCTGACACTCTTAATTGGCTCCCAATCTTTAGTGTCATAAATCAGTAGCTTTCAGTAACATATGGATCTGACAGGCAGCAGCTGTGACCTGTCAGCAGGGGGAACAAAGATTAAGGTTCTATTAGCATTGGGCAGGGGAACTTTAATGTACAAACTGTAGGTGGTAGGGTGTTATTCTATCACTCCTCCCCGGTAAATTCTTACCAATCCTTTTTTCCTGCTTTGCTCTGTTCAGCACCAGGAACATGGAAGAGAATGAGATCTACTCCTTGGGACAGAGCTGGGAAAAATCAGCATTGTCATATGGGGAGTCCCTAGCCCTGTATAAATTATGACTTCTTCAACTCATAGCTAACGCAGGACTAACTCTCCTGAACAAAGCGGTGTGGGAACAAAAAGAAGACAAATTTATGTTGCTGGGGAGGGCTAAATTGAGTGAGCTTATTGTGTTTCATTACAAGAGCAAAGCACAGTTTTACTTTAAAATACTTTATGACGATGTAAGACAAAATAGATCATAAAATCACCTAATTAATTTTAGACCATGTAGATAACTGCAACAATGGGTGTTTCATCTTACCTTGTATTTGAGATTGAGCTTGGCTGCTGAATGGGTTTGGGTTAGCCAGTGATGGTCGTGGATTTGGGTTGGGCTGAACCCTTATACTTTGCCGCCGTATAAGTTCTAAATCACTATAGCGTTCTGTGAAATGCTTCCCCTGTTCTTCAAGTTTCTGCCGATGCCCTGAAATAACCAGAAGTAAATAGCAATTTAATCAGATACAAGAGGCTGTGATATAAATGGGGGAGGGTGAGACAAAGGCATAGCAATTTTCAATTTTGCAAGATAGGTACCTAATGATAAATTACCGTTCTTTTGGCCACAGTTGAAACCACGTTTATGTGTGAAATGAGAACAGATTCATAGTGGGATTATCAAACAAAGCTTGCACATAGGCATCTGGTCTGCAGATAAGGCAAGATATTATTTTACACTTTATTTATATTCATGACCACATTAAAAAAAAATCTAATGTAATTTACTAAATAATGCTGGGTCATCACTCAGATAACTTATTATATTATATCCTATTATGACCACTCAGGCTCGAAGCCTGACCACAACCAAAATGCACAGCTTGGTCATCTAGTGGGAGGGTTGGGAATAGGACCTTTCATTCTGTAATTTTTGTGGAGTGTATAAAACCTCACATCTTTTAAATTCTTTATTGTCCTGCACCTCCAAGTTACAATTTGTGACTTATTTTTTGCTAGGTAATGCCTTAAGTGAAAAGAAAAATTTGAGTGAAAATATAATCGAAAATAATATCCCGAACATAATTTTGTTAAAACCAGCTATAGATTCACTGTAGAAAAAGAGCAATAGCTATTAGGGAATAATATGGAAAGGTTGCGAGTCCATAGATTCTGACAGCTATTTCATTTTCTATAGGGACATTGAAATAACACATTAGGAACATAATTTGTTGTTATAAGGAGAATAAAACAAGCTGTAACTGGATTTGCACATGTAAGATTATATACTTTAAAGCAAAATTGTGCTTTGTCCAGGGCAAAGCAACTGGTTTATTTTCATAGCAACCACATCAGCAGCATGTACTGTCTTTCCTTTTGCTCCCCCATCCACGTGTTCAGCCACTGGCAGTGATGAAAGTACCTCCCGTGTGATAGTGATAATGTCTGGGGATTGGTCACTGCTGAAGTTTACACTGAATTGCCTCTTTCACTTCTGAAGCCTAAATGGAGCATCAGGGGAACAAATGGAAGGTAAATATGTGCAGCTGGTAAGACTGACATTGAAATGGAACTGTTGCTTTGCCTTCATGGACAAAACACAACTCAATATGTCATTAGTTTTAACCGTAATAGTGATAAGTGCTGATGAACTGTGGAAGCAGTAGAAAAAAGAATTTAAACAACTGTAAAGAAAGATTAACCTACATACTAAGTATACAAGACTGTTAGCTGATATGAATGCTAAAATGGGAAAAGATGAAGCATATAGAGTAGACCAACAATAGGCTCTTTCAATTTTCATTAAAGGAAAAAAATTGTTTTTGCTGAAATTACTGTTTACAGGGTATAGAGACATAATAGTTAACTGATTCCTTTTAAAAATGGTTAAAATAGATAAAAAGCAATCATCTAATGTACCTGCAATTTCAGTTTAGTTTTTGCATGCTTTTTCATGCTTCTGTGATGTACAGAGACACAGAGCCAATAGAGGGCAGTGATGGTGTGTAAAACGAAAGTGATTGGTTCTGAGGGGTTTTAGACACACAGTAATCACACCTCCTTGATTAGTGACCACAGAGAGAAAGCTCCCATGACTTTTTTCATCAGGAAACAGACAACCAGGAAGTGTCCAGAACAGAGAAGGATTACAGCAACATCATAGCAAAAACAAACAATGAGGACATGAAAACAGGACTGCAGTAAGGTAAAGGAAGCTAACATTTTTTTTCCTTTAGTGACCCTTTAAGTAAGCAATGATAATCAAACAGGATAGGTTGATTGTGTATTTGAGTAAATCTATGAAAATAAGCAGTACAGATTTGGATAATAAAAGCATATGTACAGCAATATGGATATCACCCAGTGACAACTCAAACCACACAGATCACTGTCACAACATATTATAGTACTCTTATAGACAAAAAATGTCAGGAATGAACATAAGAAAAAGAACAAAGGTAAAGTAACTTGTTTTTTATTAAACTGAGTACAGATGGAAGTATAAAGTAGCAATATGGAAATAATTTAAAACTACTAAAACAGACAAAGTAGAAAATAAATAAGAAATAGAGGAAAGTACAAAAGTATTAAGAGACTCAACAAAAATGTTCTTGGCTACCAACGAGAAGAAAGGAAGAAAACTGGTTTTCATATACAGGATAAAAAAGACAATAGAAAAAGGAATACATTAATTAAATGAAAAAAAAAAAAGAAAAGTAATAAAATACACAGAAGAAGAGTGAAAAAACAGAAGAGTTAATCAAGATAGAAATCAGCTCAATGAACTCTTTAGAGTAAAGAAAAAGCTTTGACCACAAATAATGATAAATATGAAAACCTAATTGGGAAAGAGAAGACAGTACTTAAATATTGGGCTGAGAACTATCAAAGAAATGTAGAATCTCAAAATGAAAATTGAGAAGCTTTTTTTTTAGCCCAGCCATTGAAAAACGAAAATTCAGTAAAACACGAAGTGTTGATGGCATAAATTCAGAATTGACAAAACATGGAAGGCTGATTTTATGGAGGTCGAGGTATAAGATATGGAGGTATAAATGAACTAGTAGCTGAGCTTTGGAAGGAGGCACAAATGTTAGAAAAGCAGAAAATGGAAGTAGCTTGCCTAATCTAAAAGAAAGAACATTAAAACAACACGTAAAATGTTCTCACAAACTCCCTACTAAATCTCTCATATAAAGGAACAACAAGAAATGTATCAATAGATTAGAAGCTTATGTTGAAAAGGTCTTTTCAATGTGTTTTTTGGGAAAACGGGTCAACAACAAATTACATTTTATGCATGATGCTGGAAAAATGTGGTAAATATATTATCAACTTACACTATCACTACACTATATTATCAACTTACACTATTATCAACTTACACTATTACACTATTATCAACTTACACTATTACACTATTATCAACTTACACTATCAACTTACACTTATCACTATGGGTCTATGATAGTGTAAGAAGAAAAAGTATGATTGAAAACATTACACCAGTGTAAGTATAATATTTATAAATGAAAGAACTAAGTAAAAGTGCCAGAACAGAAAAAGGAGAAATTACAGTGAAGGCAGGTCGAGCGATGTCCTGTTATGTATGTTGTTGAATTTTAGGAGACTCTATATTTTTAAGAAAAAAACAAATGTTGCTATTGGGTATGAAATGCTAACCCCTAGAATTTTCAGAACACCCCTGCTTCACCAGAATTTCGGACTGTTCTGATTGGCAAAGCTTTGGCACGTCCTGATGGTACTAACGTTTGCCCACTGCTTCCTGCCTCCTGCACATTCCTATTGCCTGGTGTGGCAGCCCATTTTACTGATGGACACTTCATATTGGCAGACTATTAGGAATGGAGATGTGGGGGGATCTATTTAGCTCTGGTACTGTCTGAAGGTTTTGGAGTTTTGTCAGATTGGCCAAGAATGGGGGCAAAGCAAGGGGTACTGGAAGCTGTTACAGATATGTGTATACTATTTTCGAAGTGCACATTAGCGAATTAATCCACACTTTGGATGATTGCCATGTGTGAAACCACACTTTATTAGGAAAAAAACAAAAAAAACAAGGAAATGCTTTTTTTTAAGATTCTTGGAAATATACCTTTTTCCTGATGTTAATAAGGCAACTAAAAACATACATTAAAAATACATATACATCATTCAAAGTGTAGTTTCATAATTGCCAGCTAAATTCATTATGAAACGTAAATTGTAGACTTTTTATACAAAACACATAAAAGATACCCGATCCCATAAAATAACAAAAGTGCTTACTGTTAAATGCAATCCTACTTAAAATGCATTGGAATGGATTTACATTATCACTAAATTGTCATTTTGATAATTGAGTACTGTCAATATAATTATTAAATATATAAAATATCCTGCTTTTCAGCTCGTCATGATTTAGTCACATTCTAAATAATACTATTCTATTGCTGGTACATGTGACACATTGTTTATAGTAAATAGTAAGGCATAGGAATTATTAATATAATACTAAATCAATAATCATCTCACATCAAATATTCTGCACACTGAATAACAGACAGTAACGTCAATACACAGGAAAAAAGATTGGGGTGTTTTCCAGGAATCAGCTGGGTGAAATTCTGCACTGCAGAAAGTAACTTGAGAAATTTACTGAATTAGCAGCTAGCAAATTAAATTGTGTCCCGATCTTGAAATTAAATAATGCCTTTGGGAGATATACGATGCTGTATTTTCATACATGTTTCCATATGACAGATCACATTCAGAATTGTGTAGAATTGTATCGTTGGATGTTTTTAGATTTACTAATTATGTTAATTCTCTATGATTTCAGATCTATCAAACTATTGTAGGAAAAGTGGTTGGAGAAAGCTTAAATATAAATAAAAATCTAAAAAAGGATGCCAACCAAATGGCAAATAAAAACATAGGTACATAGGTAAGTATGAGGAACAATAATTTCAGGTGGAATGCCCTTTATTTGGTTTACTGAATAAACACTTCCTCTGCAATAAACAGTGGAAAAAAATAAAGTATGCAGCATATCATAATTAGTCTAAGGAGTGGCTTTAAGTTAGAGTACAACTCACCCATCCCACATAATATGGAATCGCCCCAGATTTATAAGTAAAATGCTATGTCCTATATTGATTTAATAGCATTATAACATGTAGTTATGCTATTCCACGAAGGACATGAGAAGGGAGCAGAAGTCTGTGGAATGAATTTAATCAATACGGGCAAAAGAAAAAAAGAAAATGATTTGCCCCCCCCCCCCCCAAATTCCATATAAAAACCTTGTCCTACATAAAGGTCTAGTGGGGATTTTTAATGGGAACCCAATGCATAAAATACACGTCAATACAGGACACAGTTTGACCTGTATTTTTGTGCAAGCCTTTTATCTATTTAGTGGCAGTATTACTGCTGTCACTAAATTACATCTTCCCAGCTTGCCCAGTAGCTTGTTTCACTTAGTAAACAAGCTGGTCAGGGGATCCTGAGTAATGCCAATGACCAAATTTGGTCATGATTATAATTGGTCAATGATGTCAGGCAGTGTCACTGGCTGGCTTGTTGACATTCAGCAGCCAGCTGGTGAGCTGTCAGTCATAGCAAGAATCTGGCAGGGGTAGGATCGCCACGTGCAGGTCATTTTTTTGCAATGGGTTCCCATTAAAAATCCACACTAGACCCTTATGAAGGACAAGGTTTTGATATGGATTTTTTTTTTGGGGGGGAGCCCAAATCATTTAGTTTTTTTACTTTTTCCTGGGATACCTCCCTAAACCCAAACTAGTGCCTTATAAAGGACATTAGCTTTTCAAAGTCACTTCTTCCAGAGTACATCGTACAGGTGAACCACTTCACATGCATAAGCTATCTCTCATGCACATCGTTCAAATGAATTGCGTGTTTTTAGTGTTGCTCTTTAACCACTTAAGGACCGCCGCATGTACATTTACGTCGGCAGAATGGCACCGAGTGGCACATCAACGTATATATACGTTGGTGCCTTGGGGGGGGATCGAGGATCCGATCGGATCGCTCCCAGCTAATGCGCGCGCCCGCCCGCCCTGTCACTTCCTCCTCCTGTGTAAACACAGGAAGGAGGAAGCGATGTGATCTCTCCCTCGGCGGTTTTTTCAACCACCGCTGAGGAGAGATCACCACACAGTAAGTCCTGCACCAACACTACACTACACACAGGCACATTTAACCCCCCCGATCGCCCCCCCCCCCTTCCCCTGTCACAATGTCACTGAATGCAGTAATCATACATGTATGATTACTGTATTTAGAGTCAGTGTGACAGGCAGTGTAAAAGTCAGTTAGTGTTAGGTTCAGGGTAGCCCTGTACCCCCCCCTAATAAAGTTTTAACCCCTTGATCACTGCCCTAGTTAACCCTTTCACTCCCTATTGCCAGCGTCACTAAGCGATCATTTTTCTGATCGCTGCATTAGTGTCGCTGTTCCCGCTAGGTAGCTAATTTTTTTTTTATTGCGATTTTTTTTTTACTAAAGACATGTGGCTAAATAAATTTTGGCCTAAATGTTTGACTAAAATTTCGTTTATTGATTTTTCTTATAACAAAAAGTAAAAAATATTGTTTTTTTTTCAAAAATGTTGCTCTATTTTTGTATTAGCGCAAAAAATAAAAAAATAAAAATCGCAGAGGCGATCAAATACCACCAAAAGAAAGCTCTATTTGTGGGAAGAAAAGGACGAGAATTTTTGTTTGGGAGCCACGTCGCACGACCGCGCAATTGTCTGTTAAAGCGACGCAGTGCCGAATCGCAAAAACCCCTTTGGTCATTTGGCAGCATATTGGTCCGGGTCTTAAGTGGTTAAGCAATTACACCCTACATTTTGCCAGAACAAATTTGTATACCCTGGGTACAGCTTCCAATAAAGTTCAGTATACCTATGTATATTTTCTCCAACTGACCATCCACTGAGAGCATGTGCACAGATTCCTCTCAACTTTAACCTACTGTAAGCCAGTTTTTAAGGCAGCAGTATGGCCTTACCAATGTTATACTGCTGCTTAAAAAATACTGCACATTCTTAAAAATGTGTTTTATGCTTTATAGATGTGCTTGGCACTCTACTAGCCTCTGGAACCCTGAAGTTGGAAGAGTGCTATTAAATTAATAGCATGTCTGTAAATAAAATTAAATTGGTAGGGGAGCCTGGTCACATGACTTGCCAAAGGCTATCCTCAAGGCTTGATTCACACTGGAACCGACTCCGGATCACTGTGCGTCCCCATTCTCCTTTTCAGGAATTAATCAGGGCCAAATCTTTACCTGAATTTCGGCTCTAAAATGGAGCCAAAGATGCACGTTTCTGTGCAGTGCGCTCCGCAGCCGCCCCGGAGATTTGTAAACCAACTCCATAGATAGGCGGTCACATTCTCCTGCTATGCAAATTGGATGCGGAGGGAAGGCCCCCACATCCAATTCACATAGATGTGAACCCAGCCTCAATCATGGCACTCTCTCTTCTGCATTAGACAGCTTTGCACTTGGAGTCTATTGATACTACCTCTAGGCCCTTAACTGATTGTCCGCACACAGAAGGAAAAGTATGCAGGAGTCAGAGCATTGTGATCCACAAATCAGGGTTGCATTGCTTTGCAAAATAAAAAATAAATAAAAAAAATGCATTTTGCTATTAATCAATATGGGTGCATTTATAATTTTTGCAAAAGCCAGAATTAGACCTTAAAAGTGTAAAAACAATGGGCAACGTTTTCTGAATAAAAATCCTGTCTTCCACAGCATGGCCTGGCTCTGGATTTGATTTGCATCAATCTTTACAAGTTGACCACTGCTAGATTGGATTGTGAGATGGTGTTGTTTGGAGACAGTAGACCCCCTCTGCATTGCACTGAATGACTCAAGAACAGATTTTCAGAGCAAGAAGTACTTAGAGGCAGGAGATTGTAGGTAAAATTGCTGGAAACAATACTTCTTCATAGTAAAAACAACCATCACTGGCAATTTTTCAGTTCGGGACAAAAATTTCCAATTATTAGCCAAATGCAATTATACATTTTACAGCTGCAATATGCAGTCATTATTTTCAGGTTTTTGATATTTACCATCATAAACATTATTCATGTGTAGCACCCTGCTCCCAATGAGTGGGTGCTATATGTTAAAGATATAGTTGTCTGAGCAATAGATTGTATTCAAATAATGGTTCTGTTTCAGTTCAGCTGGGTTGCACGTTTTAACACCTCACAGTAGGTGTCACTGTCACCACTGGTCAAGGTTGGAAATGCAAAAGGTTGAATGTATTGGGTGCTCCTTTTTCAAAAGTGGTTCAGGGGGTGTGGTTAACCCGATGTGCGTCCTGGGAGAGGGTACTTAAGGGGCAGACACCATTTTGTGGGGTCGGTTTTTCCTGATCCGGACCTGAGGGCCCTCCTGGCCTCAGGGATGTATTGGCGGTTCCCGCCTCTGGGCCACGTTGGCCTGAGGCTCCGTTACTGAGATGTAGGCCCAGGAGCTGATGGGGCCTACTGATCCAGGGATGGTCCTGTGTTGCCTTGCCTGCTGGAAAAGACTGAACAATTGAGGAATCAATTGGAGGATGCATCTGGATGAAAATCTACCTCACAGTGCTGCTGGAATGGCTGAGAGATCCTGGCACAGTGAGGTGTGCACTTTTCTTCATAATTTAACCCAGTTCGTGGTTACACAAGTCTGTGGAAGAGACAATTGAACCAATTGTACTTTCACCAAGTCTGTGGCAGAGACTATCTTTTGATCGAGCTTTGCATCGGCTGCTAGGCCAGTGAGAGTGGGCCTATCCGGTGGTCACTGAGTCCAGTGTGGAGACAGTTGTTCCTCTGGACCTAGGAGAATATCCGTGATTTGCAAGTAAGATGCCTGAATCTCCCCTAAACCTCCATCCCTCTTTTCTGAAGTTTAATAAAAACCCTCTCTGTAGGAGGGAGAAAAAGAGACTGGGTGTTTGGCGCAGACATTTCTTTCTTTAACTACGGCTTCAAGGAGAACCCCTGAGACGAGTACATGGAACAGTAATGTAATGGCAAGCCCAAATCTACACCAGCAGCTCCTTCAGGGCTAGTGCTACACATGCATTACCACACATATTACTATGCATATTATATAGAGATTAGGAAGGCAAAATGAAAAGGTTTCTATGATATGCTAGGACATAAATCTCTGCAACAGAAAAAAATCTAAAGTGAAGTGTAGTTATGCTATTCTATGAAGGACATGAGAAAGGAGCAAAAGTTTGTGGAATTAATTTGTTAAAAGTGCTAACCAATCAGATTGTAGTTGCCATGAGTTTACTGCAGCATAGGGAATGAAGCTATATGACAAGCACATTCCCATTATGCAGTTTTTAAACATGGCCCATCAGAGTATGTGTACACTAATGAGTAGACTTAAGTTGTGTGTTTACCTTTCGTTGCATTTACACATGTCTACAGTGGATTGCTTTGCAGATAATTTCTGCTGTGCGCTCAAAGAGGTGTGTCCTATTAACACACGTTAATTATGGTTGTTTGTAATGAACCTTCCTTTTCTCTTTCCCTAAGGAGAACCATTACCAAAGCACCTGAATACAAACACAATGCAAATGACAAAAAGACTATCCAATTGCAGTGTGCATGTATCCATATACTTAGCTAAACCTATCGGGTGGGGGTTAATTTGCATATGATAAATAACTATAAATGGACATACTTTATCCCTTATAATGATTTTGATGTTTTCTCAGGGTCAGTGTAAAAAAGACTGCCTGCAGAAAGTTGAACATTCCCAGCTCTGAAGTGGGAAGACACACGCCAGAAGGGTGAAATGAGATGGTCACACTACATTCCTTTGTTTGTTAGGACTGTACAGTGGGAATCTTTCAGTCCTTGCCTGGAGCACTAGGGACATTTATAAAAAAAAAACTGAGAGTTGTCTATAGAGGGAAATCTTTTATTCTGACTAGTCTTTCACTATCATGTGCAGGGAATTAGGCTAAAAAGGACTGTTATACAAATATTCAGACCATACTAAATATTCTGGTTGCAAATCTGGCTTTGAACAGAATGAAGGCATCAGGCAGCTTAGTTAGCTGGGAGAGAAAATGTTAGTCAATTTTAGTTATGCCGATATATTCTTAAAATTCTATATTCTTAAAATTAGGTGCAAAAAAATTGTTAGTCACATAAAAATGTACTTTATGGTAAATATCTCAATTTACTTCAAAACATGTGTTCGCTTAAATATAAGCTAAACCTCTTCCTTGAAGCAGATATATAAGATACAAATTACTACAGTTCTGTAATCATTAATGCCGAATTGAACTTTTAGTTTAACCACTTCAGCCCCGGAAGATTTAGCTGCTCAAGGCCAGGCCATTTTTTTCCGATACGGCACTGCGTCGATTTAACTGACAATTGCATGGTCGTGCAATGCTGTACCCAAACAAATTGATGTCCTTTTTTCCCACAAATACAGCTTTCTTTTGGTGGTATTTTGGACAATTTTGAAAAAAACACAATGGGATTTAGTTACGACATTTATAGAGCCATCAGTTTTATAAAAATGCATTGATTACTGTATAAATGTCATTGACAGGGAAGGAGTTAAAACATAGGTGCGAGACTTGGGTGGGTGACGGAGCTGTTAGTCTGGCAGGATTCGTGGAGGGGGGATCATTGATGTCACTAGATGCCTTGAGAGGAAGATATGGTAGCTTCCCTTTTGACTTCTGGAGACACTGACAATTAGAGACTTTTGCCACGAAATGTCATAAACAAGCACGGATTAGGAGTACTCTGACAGAATTTGAAAACATGTGGGCGTCTGAGGACCCTTTCCCAACATGATTTCGGCACTTTATAGACTGCTAGCGGAGGCGACACCTAGCCCCACTACCTTCTTTATTAAGGAATAGGAGAGGGATCGCCAGTCCAACTTCACCGGGGAACAGCTGAACCAACTATACTGCTTGACACACTCGAGCTCGGTAGACTCTAATGCCGCGTACACACGGTCGTTTTTTGCGATGAAAAAACCCCACGTTTTCTGTGAAGTAAAAAACAACGTTTTTGAAACGTCACTTTTCAAAGACAATTTTGCATACACACCATCGTTTTTTCACAAAAAGCGAGGTTACGTTCACCACTCTTTTCCATTGAAGCTCGCTTCATAACTAGCTTCTGGGCATGCGCGGGTTGAAAAACTTAGTTTTAAAAGACGTTTTTGCTACACACGGTGACTTTTTGTGAAACAAAAAACAACGTTTTGAAAAACGACACAAAAAATTCAAGCATGTTGGAATTTTTTTTTGGTCGTTTTTTTGAAGACAAAAAACGACGTTTTGCCCACACACGATCAATTTAAATGACGTTTTAAAAAACGTCGTTTTTTTTCATCGCAAAAAACGACCGTGTGTACGCGGCATAAGACCCAAGAGAACAACTACAAACTGATGTCGATGTGGTGCCGGGTTCCTACCACCCTTGCCAGAATCTTTCCCACGGCCTCCGATGGGTGCTGGAGGGGATGTGGACAGAAGGGCACATTTCTCCACATTTGGTGGGATTGCCCAGTGCTGCAGCCATTCTGGGACATGGTTAGCAAACATATATCTGATAGCCTGGGCATTATTATGCCGGCCCAGCCCAAACATTTTCTGCTCCACGTTCCCCCCAATGCCCTTATCACATTATAAGCAAAGTGCTCTCCCCCACCTCCTCAACGCAGCAAAACGACTCATTCCGATACATTGGAAAAGCTTGCGTATTCCAAGCGAGCAAGATTGGTTGGGGAAGGTGGGGGAGATCATGGAGACGGAGAGATGGTTGGCTGACTGTAGAGGCACCCACGAAAAATGTGATCTTGTTTGGGCCGAGTGGAGAGCCCACGTGCATGACACTGTTATGATTTCATCTAGCCTGTACGTTGCACTGCTAGCCTTGGCAGACCCTTCCTTTGAGAGGCTTGTTCAGATGCATCGCCAATCTAATACTGCAAGCTCCACTTCATAGTGATTCGCCATGCAGATGATCTCGTTGAGGGCTGCTCCACATGCTTTTCTACCTTAATCTATCCCCTTCTTCTCTACTATTTTTCCTCTGCTCCTTTTCTTACTCCATTTCTCTCTTTTCAACCCCTTTACTTCTCATTGTGGTTTATGTATCTGTTTGGTTTTAACTACCGTATTTATCGGCACATAACACGTACATGGGTATAACACGCACCCTAATTTTAAGAGGGAAGTTTTAGAAAAAAAAAAATCCACAGCCCCCTGCGTATAACACGCAGGCACAGTTTACCCTCTATTTTCAGGGTAAAAAAGTGAGTGTTATACGCCAATAAGTACAGTAGTTTCCCCTTCTGGGACACCTGGGAGCCTTTTGTTTTTTTTTGGTTTTTGGGTTACCTAGATGGTCCTCTGGTTTCTAACCGCTCTGGGTATTTGCCGCCTCTCCTAGAGTGGCGCAGTTGGCCGCCCTGCCCCCTCTCTAGTTTAGGAGGGAGGCCTGGCCAAGTGGACCGAATGTCGGGGTTGGGCCGAGATGGGTGGGGTGCCCTGATATCCGCACATTGCGAATAGCGGTTCTCCCCTGCGAAGTGTGATGGTTGACTATGCTTGGGCTATACTAAACATGTCCCCTGGTGCCTACCCCTCCCCTCCCCTCAGTACCCTTCCCTTTCCCCCATTTTTGTTTGTTCTCTGTCCCACCTGGCCTCTTACCCTCCCCTCCCTCCCTGATTGTTGTGGCTTTGTTTTGAAGTCATACAGTTTTTGTCTTTTGATTTGAAAATGAAAATTAAGATTATACAAAAAAAAAAAAACATAGGTGCAATCAAGTGGTTAACTGTGTTCCCTAGGTGTGTTCTAACTGTAGGGGGGATGGGAATGTCTAGGAGGAGATATAGATTGGTGTTCATACTTATTATGAACACACAATCTGTCTCTACTCCCCTGAAAGAATCAGGATTTTTGTGTTTACACACACATATTCCGGTCCTCTCTCTGTCACGAGTGATCACAGGTGCCCGGCGGTGATCGCGCCCGGGCAACGCTGCGGCTGTGGCCACGCACGCTGCGGGCGCACATGCCTCTGGCAGCGCGCATGCGCCCCTATTGGCAAAAGAAAGAGCGACGTAAGGTAACGTTGATTTGCCCAGCCGAGCCAACCTGCCACAGTAAAACTGTGGCGGCTGATCGGCAAGTGGTTAAATCAGATAAATATATTTCAGGTGTATAAAACCAAAATGTGTGCTAACGCTTATGGCCAATTTACATCTATGTGTTGCAGCAACACATGTATTAACATGCAGTTACCACATCAAATGTTAAATGCATTGACACATCCCAACACACTAAGGTAGCGCATATGCTATGCAATATGGTACAATGCATTGGTAAAAATGTTTGATATGTCTGATAATCAAGATGATTTTGTGCATCAAGAGCCTATTATTTTAAATGGTCTGTTTTAATACAATGCATGTTAATGCGTGACATAACAGATGTTAATGCATGTGCATGAATGCACCAACAAAACATAAAAGGACAGTTTAGCCACATCCTGTTTAGAAAGCCTGTCCCCTGACAAAATGTTGCAGAGAAGGATACTTGCTTACTTTGTGAAAGCAGTGGTCTTTGTGCAGTGGTCCAACACACTCACTGCTTACTGGCAGTGGATTGGCTTTTCTACTCTAAAGAAAACAAACTGTAAGACTTTGCCCAACTTTGATTTTAATGCACCTAGGATATATTTAGCTGATTTAATTTTGTATTAGCACCTTGCAGTCCCTGTACAGCGAATCAGCATGGGAGCTAAGGAGAAGCATCAGAAGGTGCCAATCTGGTGTGTTGCAGTGCAAGGAGCATGCTGATAGAAGGAGAGAGCAAAGTGACAGAGAGATGAACTAATTGGTGTTCTGCTTTTTCTTTTCGCTGTGTGGAAGGGCTGTTTAACCACTTAAGGACCGCCTACTGCACATTTACATCGGCAGAATGGCACGGCTGGGCACATCAACGTATATATACGTTGATTTTAGTACCCAGCCGTGGGTCGCGGGCCCGTGACCCGGTCCGAAGCTCCAGGACCGGGACCGCGGGATTCGCAGACCCGATCGCCGCTGCAGTGCGGCGATCCGTCGCTGGAGCAGAAGAACGGGGAGAGCCGTGTGTAAACACGGCTTCCCCGTGCTTCTCTGTGGCCGTAGCATCGATCGCGTCATCCCTGTAATAGGGGGACGCGATCGATGACGTCACACCTACAGCCACACCCCCCTACAGTTGAAAACACAACACATAGGTCACACATCCCCTACAGCGCCACCTGTGGTTAACTCCCAAACTGCAACTGTCATTTCCACAGTAAACAATGCAATTTAAATGCATTTTTTGCTGTGAAAATGACAATTGTCCCAAAAATGTGTCAAAATTGTCCGAAGTGTCCGCCATAATGTCGCAGTCACGAAAAAAATCGCTGATCGCCGCTATTAGTAGTAAAAAAAAATTTTTTTATAAAAATGCAATAAAACAATCCCTTATTTTGTAAACGCTATACATTTTGCGAAAACCAACCGATAAACGCTTATTGCGATTTTTTTTACCAAAAATAGGTAGAAGAATACGTATCGGCCTAAACTGAGGAAAAAAAAATTTTTTTTATATATTTTTGGGGGATATTTATTATAACAAAAAGTAAAAAATATTGCATTTTTTTTTAAATTGTCGCTCTATTTTTGTTTATAGCGCAAAAAATAAAAACCGCAGAGGTGATCAAATACCACCAAAAGAAAGCTCTATTTGTGGGGAAAAAAGGACGCCAATTTTGTTTGGGAGCCACGTCGCACGACCGCGCAATTGTCAGTTAAAACGACGCAGTGCCGAATCGCAAAAAGGGGCAAGGTCCTTTACCTGCATTTTGGTCCGGGTCTTAAGTGGTTAATTACTTCCCAGGACGTCCCCCGGTTTCAATGGTTATACCGGAATGATGCCTGCACCTACAGGCATAATTTTGGTATGTATTTTTTAAGCTGGCGATTGTCTTTCATGCAGAAGTGATCTGAGTGGCTAAGTAGCCACTTGGACCACTTCTGTGGGTGGTGGAATGGGGTCCTGCCTCTCCCAGGCTCTACTGCCTGATCACAGAGCCTGGGAGCGATACAGTCGGCAGCGATGGCTACCCTGAACACAGAAAGGAACTGCCATTGATCCCCTCTCTCTGTAACCCTGGAACTGACTAGTTATGTTGTCACTTCAGTTTTTGGATCATTGTTTACCTGTCCAACAGTGGCCAGGAAAGCAGCCGTTCAGACCAATCTGTGTCTGATCGGCTTCTTGGGATGCGAGAGGAGAGATTTGGGGTCTAATAGACTTCAGATCTCCCCATAAAGAGGACCTGTCACGGCCCATCCTGTCACAAGGGATGTTGTTCATCCCTTGTAATAGCAATAAGGTTAAACCACAAAAAAAAGTGTAAAAAAAGTGGGGAAAACAATTATTTGATCCCCTGCAGATTTTGTAAGTTTGCCCAATTACAAAGAAATGAAGGGTCTATAATTTTTATCATACGTGTATTTTAACCACTTAAGGACCGCCTCCTACATATACATCGGCAGAATGGCACGGCTGGGCACAAGTACCTACCTGTACGTCCTCTTTAAGTGCCCAGCCGTGGGTCGCGGGCATGCACCCGCAACCCTGTCCGATGCTCCGTGACCGCGGCCGTGGGACCCGCGGACCCAATCGCCGCTGGGGTCCTGCAATCGGTCCCCAGAGCTGAAGAACGAGGAGAGCTGTGTGTAAACACAGCTTTCCCGTTCTTCACTGTGGCGCTGTCATTGATGGTGTGTTCCCTGATATAGGGAAACACAATCAATGATGTCACACGTCCAGCCCCGCCCCCCTACAGTTAGAAACACATATGTGGTCACACTTAACCCCTTCAGCGCCCCCTAGTGGTGAACTCGTAAACTGAAATCATCATTTTCACAGTAAACAATGCATTTATATAGCATTTTTTGCTGTGAAAATGACAATTGTCCCAAAAATGTGTCAAAATTGTCCGATGTGTCCGCCATAATGTCGCGGTTACGAAAAAAATCACTGATCGCTGCCATTAGAAGTAAAAAAAAAAATATTAATAAAAATGCAATAAGAACTATCCCCTATTTTGTAAACACTATACATTTTGTGCAAACCAATCGATAAATGCATTTGTGATTTTTTTTTACCAAAAATAGGTAGAAGAATACGTATCGGCCTAAACTGAGGAAAAATATATTTTTTTAATATATTTTTGGGGGATATTTATTATAGCAAAAAGGAAAGAATATTGCATTTTTTTCAAGATTGTCGCTCTATTTTTGTTTATAGCGCAAAAAATAAAGACCGCAGAGGTGATCAAATACCACCAAAAGAAAGCTCTATTTGTGGGAAAAAAAGTATGCCAATTTTGTTTGGGAGCCACGTCGCACGACCGCGCAATTGTCAGTTAAATCGACGCAGTGCCGAATCGCAAAAACTGGGCAGGTCCTTTACCTGCATTTTGGTCCGGGTCTTAAGTGGTTCAATGATAGAGACAGAATATCAACCAAAAATCCATAAAAAAAAACACATGATACAAATGTTATAAATTGAGTTGCACTTCAGTGAGTAAAGTAATGCCTCATTTCCACTGAACGGATCGGTTCTGTACAAGTTAAGTACAGTACGCTATTTTGGATGTTTCCATTATGAAAGTGTGCCATAAAACCGAACCGTACCGTACCATTCTGGGTCCTGCTTCAGATGTGGGGCCATAGAAAATTGAACGGTTTGGTTAGGGCAGAGATACAATACATTCCACTGATTGGTGGACACCCTAGGCATTTTTGCTAAACCCTGTATGGCCACTGACGGTCCGACTTGCAAACTGTACCGACCCAAACCGTTCTGCTCAGTGGAAACGAGGCAATAGTATTTGATCCCCAAGCAAAACATGACTTAATACTTGGTGGAGAAACCCTTGTCCGCAAGCACAGAGGTCAGGCATTTCTTGTAGTTGATGACCAGGTTTGTAGACATCTCAGGAGGGATTTTGGTTCACTCTTGTTTACAGATCTTCTCTAAATCCTTAAGGTTTATTGACTGTCGCTTGGCAACTCGAAGTTTCAGCTCCCTCCACAAATTTCTATACGATTAAGGTCTGGAAACTGACTAGACCACTAAATGACCTTAATGTTCTTCTTCTACAGCCACTACTTTGTTGCCTTGGTGGTATGTTTTGGGTCATTGTCATACTGGAAGACCCATCCATGACACATCTTCAGTGTTCTGGCTGAGGGAAGAAGGTTCTCTGTGGTTCGCTGTAATCGGCTGAATGACGTCAGAGGCTCTGAAAAAATGGCAACAGCGGACCGTTTCTTCAGTGCGCAGGCTCCGATGACGTCGGCAGCAGTGTATATAGTGAGAATGTCCTAAACGGTGCAAGTTTAACCACTTGTCATCTGCCCACCGTCAAATGACGGTGGGCAGACGACTCCATTGTTCTGACATCACGTCATATGACGTGATGTCCCTTTAAAGCCGCGGGCGGGAGCGCGCGCGTCGCCGGCGGAGCGCGCGCGCACCCGCCGCTCTGCGGGGATCCCGTGCGAGTGCCCGGCGGCAACGATCGCCACCGGGGACACGCGATTGCTCAGTAACTGAGCTGGGACGTGCAGCTCTGTGTGTAAACACAGAGCTGCACGTCCCTGTCAGGGAGAGAGGAGATCGATTGTGTCCCTTGTACATAGGGACACAATCGGTCACCTCCCCCAGTCACCCCCCCTCCCCCTACAGTTAGAACACTCATAGGACACACATTTAACCCCTTCCCCGCCCCCTAGTGGTTAACCCCTTCACTGCCAGTCACATTTATACAGTAATCAATGCATATTTATAGCATTTTTCACTGTATAAATGTAAATGGTCCCAAAAATGTCAGAAAAGTGTTCGAAATGTCCGCCATAACGTCGCAGTCCCAATAAAAAAATCGTAGATCGCCGCCATTAATAGTAAAAAAAAAAAAAAAAAAAAATGCCATAAACTATCCCCTATTTTGTAAACGCTATAAATTTTGCGCAAACCAATCGATAAACGCTTATTGCATTTTTTTTTTACCAAAAATATGTAGAAGAATACGTATCGGCCTAAACTGAGGGAAAAAATATTTTTTTTATATATTTTTTGGGTTATTTATTATAGCAAAAAGGAAAAAATATTGAATTTTTTTAAAAATTGTCGCTCTATTTATAGCGCAAAAAATAAAAACCGCAGAGGTGATCAAATACCACCAAAAGAAAGCTCTATTTGTGGGAAAAAAAGGACGCCAATTTTGTTTGGGAGCCACGTCGCGCGACCGCGCAATTGTCAGTTAAAGCGACGCAGTGCCGGAAGCTTATATTTTGTCTGGGCAGGAAGGGGGTGTAGGTGCACAGTAGGTAAGTGGTTAAGAGATATTTACAATACCTAGAGGTAACCCTTTTTATAGGGTTACCTGTAGGTAAGTGGTGTTAAAGAGTATACAACCACTTTCAATAAAGCTGTGGTAGCTAAACAGGTATCACAAGAATTAGAAACTGTTTAGAAGGTAAACATGTATTTCTTGCAACACTGTATTTTGTTTTGTTTGCTTGGAGTTTCACTTTAAAGCAACAC
Source organism: Rana kukunoris (assembly GCA_029574335.1). Lineage (NCBI taxonomy): Eukaryota > Metazoa > Chordata > Amphibia > Anura > Ranidae > Rana > Rana kukunoris. The sequence continues at coordinate 331,443,257 of CM056050.1, read as the reverse complement.
AAATGTGTATGAGTGGGTCAAATACGGAACTCGGGTCACTTTTGCATTGTGTCAGATACTACAACAAGAGGAAGTTAGATTATAATTTTTATGCAATTCAAAACATATGTCCTGCTCTACATTTCCCAGTGAATCAATTCATCCTTTTTTAACATCTGTGTACCAAGCGCAAGTATCTTATTGGTGCCAAAAATCTGTAACCATTCAAAATCTCTTTAACGCTGCCAGAGAAGGAAAAATGATTAGTAGAGATACAATAACACCAACGCCATGTTTTTCAGTATAGGCTGCCCTTAGAAAACAAATATTTTGGCAATGGTATTAGGTACGGCTACAGGGAGGCAAGGACTTATATGACAAGCTTAGTCAGTCAACTTTTCTTCAAAAATAGCATCATTTCGTTAATTTGGCAATTATACAACAATGAAACAGTATTGTCTTCCTTCACAACATGGGTGTAACTGAGATATTTTTCCCTTTTCTGCAGTGGCATCAGTGACAGTTTAGACCTACTAGTAATACCAAGAGTTGGCTTTCTAATTACTTCTCATCGCAGCTTGTGATTCAGATACTGTTGTAACAGTAAGCCCCATGTTGCAACAACGACGTGATTTGAAGCTGCTGGGCCTAGTTCAAGTAAGCAGAGACGGGGGTGGGCTTGGTAAAAACAGGTACTTGATCCCCATTTTTTTTCACCCCCTGACTGGCCACCTGACTGTTAGCATTCAGCTACTCAGGGATGTGCAGATTGCTTCTCGTCATAATTATTTATTTTCTATGTTACTGTCTTTGAGTATTAATGAATGCCTTGCAGCTACTGCTTTACTGCCCTCTAGAACGTGTTCCACCATGGATCACTTTATTCCTGTGTGAATGGATTATCTAAGATTGTCTTCCTTGCTTTTCAGACTTGCTCTTACATTTAAAATGTTTAAAAGTTTCCTTGAAACAAATTTCTTTAAATTTTTCTATACCTCTACCTCTCCAGATACTGCCTTACACACCGTATTTAATTGTATGCACTCTTTAGACCACAAACTTTATAAAAGTTGAACTTTACTCTCTCAATCAACGTCTCAATCAACACTGACTATTTTTAGTCTACTGTTACTTCCTAGTTTCATGCATAGGCAAATGATGGCATATATCCCAGGAGTCTTCAGGAGGGGAGAATGGGTTTTCTCATCTAAGCTCACCGTCCTCGTCTGCATGTCTGAGCTAAGGACAGATTCCAGGAAGTAAATGCTACATGCATCAACTGTCCTTCCCAAGATAGTCATAGTCAGAAATCCTAGGGGTGTTTTTTAGGGTGGTTAAAGGAGACATCTTTGTTTTTTGTTTTTTTGTTTGTTTTTTCAATAATTTTTTTATTAAAGATTTTTTTCACATCATACATATATATAAAAAAACATACACATTGGTACAATAACATACAGACAATTACAAACATTAACATTGGTACAATAATATACAAACATCTACATATACATGGTCTTCTTGTGGTCCCCTTATCTATTAGTCTATACTGGCCCCTGTTATCTGCCTAGCGTGCCCCTACCTTAAACCCATACCCTTAATTAACTTATAAGATCTCCAAAAAAAGCTCTTAGTCTGGGAGAGGTAAGGTAGAGGGAGAGAGAGAGACGAAGAAGAGAGAGAAAAAAATAAAAATAAAATTGTGAGTTTAAAGGGACTATAATGTCACTGTCCTCATCTTCTTAGTGCGGGAAGAGGCACAAAAAAAAAAAAAAATATTTAAAAATTTGAAAAAATTAAATAAAAAAGGAGACATCTTTGTTAACCACTTAAAGACCCCCGCACGCACATATACGGCCACAACATGGCTCGTACAGGCACAAGGGCGTAAATTTACATCCCCGCCTGAGTGCGGTTCGGGGGTCCCATCGGGACCCCTTCCGCGGCGTGCGGGGGTCTCCCTACCTCTGGGAGCGATCCGGGATCTGCGGGCGGATGTCCGTGTTTTCCGCCCCCCCCGCGATCGCTCCCAGCCAATGGGAGCGCGCTCCCAGCCTGTCACTTCCTCCTCCTGTGTTTACACAGGAAGGAGGAAATGATGTATTCTCTCATCGCAGCGCTGTTTCCCAGCGCTGCTGATGAGAGAAGACATCACAAGTAAGTGTGCACCAACACAACACTGACACACACTCACATAGGCATATTAACCCCTTGTGATCGCCCCCCCCACCCCCCTGTCACAGTGTTACTGAATGCAGTGATCTAATCACTGCATTTAGTGTCAGTGTGACAGGCACTGTAAAAAACAGTTAGTGTTAGGTTCAGGATAGCCCCCCCACCCCCCCTAATAAAGTTTTAACCCCCTGATCACCGCCCTAGTTAACCCTTTCACTCCCTATTGCCAGCGTCACTAAGCGATCATTTTTCTGATCGCTGTATTAGTGTCGCTGTTTCCGCTAGGTAGCTATTTTTTTTTATTGCGATTTTTTTTTTTTACTAAAGACATGTGGCTAAATAAATTTTGGCCTAAATGTTTGACTAAAATTTAGTTTATTTGATTTTTTTTTAACAAAAAGTAAAAAATAGTGTTTTTTTTTCAAAAATGTCGCTCTATTTTTGTATATAGCGCAAAAAATAAAAATCGCAGAGGTGATCAAATACCACCAAAAGAAAGCTCTATTTGTGGGAAGAAAAGGACGCAAATTTTGTTTGGGAGCCACGTCGCACGACCGCGCAATTGTCTGTTAAAGCGACGCAGTGCCGAATCGCAAAAACACCTTGGGTCATTTACCAGCGTATTGGTCCGGGTCTTAAGTGGTTAAAGCAGAAAACCATTGCAATGGTAAAGTTTTACCTCTGAGACATCTTGGCCCTAACCATTCTGTCTAGGAAGTCTTTTTTAGCTTATTTAAAAAGCAGAAAGCTATAGTTCACAGCAGCCATCATAAATCAGCTTCTACAATGTATGTTTAGTAAAACAAATAAATCAATAAAACATGTCAATGCAACACCAAAAAAGAGGCCTAAACTGAAAGATTGCTTCAAATGATGTTACATGAAGTATAGAGAGACCTATATTTTTGAGCTTAGAACTTCTGTGAGCGAATTACAGTAGTATCATAAATCAGTAAACTAACTGAAAGTGATGTCAACATGTCTGTTGAGAATAGTCACAGATGTGCTTGGTTAATGTAATTTCTGTTATGCTCTCAACATGTGCTCTTTGAGGCTGGATATATGAATGACATATCAGTAGCATTTATCCTCAAAGAGCTGCAAAGTGTCAGCATATTGTAGCCAAATTAAATGTAATGTTTAATATTTGCATTTACACAAAGGGAGTTCTTGCATGCTAATAGACAATTACTTAAAGTGGTAGTATACTCTATACTACCACTATTACCTACAGGTAAGCCTATAATAAGGCTTACCTGTAGGTATTAAGAATATCTCCTAAACCTGTAAGGTTTAGGAGATATTCCCCTCGCAATGCGCCACTGATTGCAGCGGCGCATGCGCAGGGGGGATCCTCGGCTGAATGAAATCTCCCACGCGCATGCGCGGGAGTGACGACATCGCCGCTCCAGCCAACAACACTGCTGGAGCGGCGATACCCGGAAGACACGCCAGGCAAGATGACCAGGTAAGTTCCCTACACCTTGTTTTAAGGTAAGTATTTCATAATGAGCTATTATGCGGTGCTTACTAGCTTATTATGGCTTTTCCTTTTCAGGTATAAAAAATAAATAAAAAATGCGGGTATACAACCGCTTTAAAGGGAATGTAAAATGGTTTTGTATACATTTGTTCTCTTTATTTATATACTGACCAGGACTAAAAAATAATAATAAAATTGTTCTTGTTCGTTTTAAAATATTGCATATGAAAATGTTGTATTCTCATATCCAACCAGCTGCCAGTGCTGTAATATCATGGTTACATTTTTATCACAATATCCTCATCTGTTTTGCAGAAAAAGTATGTTATTTACAGAGCTCAATAGCTCTAGCTATTGACACACAAATTATTGGAGCTATTGACACACATACACACCACTGAATGGGGTTAGGTTAAAGTAGAGAGCAGAGACTGTTCACTTATCACAGTGGGTGTTTACTTAGCCTAGTGAATAAGATCAGAATAAGTTCACTCTGACTACCCAGTCATGTGCAAAGGAAAAATAAAAAACAGGATTTTAGTTAGCAGTAATTGGATGATTTAGGTGAACACTAAGGTGAGTAAACATCATTTTTTTTTAAAGTAAACATTTAATTTGGTGAGTGAACAGTCTCTACTTATTTAGTAAATAACCATAATGAGCATGAACCATTACTTATCCCCTTCTCTACCTGCCTGCCTTTTAAGGTAGTGCCCAAAAAAAACCAGAATCAAACTCAAAGGGAAAAACGTTAAATGCTCTGGGACATCAGTGCCATAAGTATTACCAAGGATTTTATAAACATCCATTAAAAAAATTGACTAAATACATTAAATAAATCTGACTGCAAACAATCACATTTTCTTTTGAAGTTCTTGTTTAGCATTTGCAGTAGTGCATAGAAAATAGTGAGCAGTCTTTGCCCATTTAGTAAATCACAGTAATGAGCCTGATTAATGACTTATCCCCTTTCCTACCTGCCTGCCTTTTAAGGTGGTAACCAAAAAGTTTCAGTCAAACTCTCTGGAAAACCTATTATGCTCTAGGACACCAGGTCAGGGATATTACATATGTATTTAAATACCAAGGATTTTATACACATCCATTAAAAAATAGATAAAAAAATACATTAAATTAATCTGACTGCAAGCCATCACATTTTTGCTTTGAAATTCTTGTTTAGCATTTTCAGTGGTGCATAGAAAACAAAGTCTGATTTATACTCACCAGCAATTACTGTAAATTATGTGAAATTATTTATTAAAAAGAAACAATCGATTTTAAACCCAGTCTCATATTTATTTGGCTTTGTTTACTGATCTTTCACATTAAAACATCAGCTAGCATGTTTGCAATTATAGACAGTTTGGCTAGGGTATATACCACCTGTCAACCATGCCATGTGTCTACAAAATGTCGCTGGCACTGATCTATAGTTAACAGGATAACAGTGCTTTGGAAAATTCAATAATAGAGATCAGAGGAGTGAAAGGGCAGATTTTTAAAACCTGTAGGGAATAAAATAGACAACTATGTTTGAATTTACTAAATACAAATTGAAGCTGAACTCCAGGAATTCAGCAGGCATACTATGAGTTAAAGCCAGGGCCGATCCGCCCCCTATAGGCTCACTATGCAAGCTGCTTAGGGCCCCGCAAAGCTGCGGAGGGCCCCCCAAATTACTAGAGGCTATGCAGTGAGCTTGATTTTGTGCTTTCCTACTTTAGTAAATTAACCCCATTGTGTACTTAAAGTGGGGTATGCCTGTATATAAAAAAAATCTAATTTTTTGTAGCCTTTTTGGCTATATTTTGTTTTGGGTGGAGTTGCCTTACACTAAATTCTGCTATGATCACTAACATCCAGTCAAAATCCAGAAAAGTAACCACATGACTTCAGAAAAGGAGTGGAGGTGGATCTGGTCCAAAACTGGTATGGATCCTGTAACGGTCACCACAGCTTACGACCTTCCATCCAACCACGACAAGCTTATCTGACACACTCCGACAATATTGCATACACGATCCATATCCTTTCCCAGAACAAGACGAGACAGAGCTCCATTCTTGCTTCCAAAGATATGACAATTTATTGGTATTTTCTCAGCTTCTTATACAGTCTCAAGCATAATGCAGTTAGTCACAGGACAATGTAGTCTCCACCCCCCTTCACACCATGGGGGGCTTCAATCACACTCTAAAAGGCATTCAGGTAAGCTAACCATGTAGACTTGTCGGCACCGTATCTTCAATAGTGTTCAATTAACCTTGAATAGTAACACAGACATCTAGTTGAATAAGTTCTCTAGACAGCTTTATCACACAATGGCAGAGTCTTGTGAGAGTGGGTGCAATCAACACCTTCAACGGAATGTCTTTACAGTGAATAGCCAACACATTAAGATATTTCAATAGCATATTATACAAAGGTATGACTCACTCTGGTTTTGTAGACCTGAATTAACACCTTTCAAAAGCATGTGTGCCCAGATTGACTAGCTAACAGCTTTTGATATTTGAAGACATCCTGCCAACATGAATTATTATTAATGTCCCATCTTCTGTAATGAATGAATTATGATTCTTTGTCACCCTATTGCCCTAGTGGACATAAGGTGACCCTAGACATAGGAATATCTCAGTCTGTCATGGGCCATTCCGTTACATCTCTCCCCTTTCGGTGGGAGACGGACACAGGTGGTAACCCCAAACGGGTTGACTCCGAAGTCCGTCAGTAGGTCCAGTCCTCCAATGCTGGTCTCCATACTGTACCCCAAATAAATGGCTGGGGTGTACCAGTGGAGACTGAAGTCCCATCCACTGGTGCTTGGTGAAAACCCCCCTGTGCTTGCAAAGCAAAGCAGACATCCTCCTGTCCCAGTCCTGTACCATTTTCTGGGGTTGTGCCAGTGGAGACTGAAGTCCCATCCACTACCCCAGGAACCCCCTCTTCTGTTAGTGAGGAGCAGAGGCCTATGACACTCTGCTCTGTTGCCAGCTCTTCCGCTGGCTTGCTGTGAGTGAAGACCACAGTCCCATCCACTACCACATGGTCCCCCTCTTCTGTTAGTGAGGAGCAGAGGCCTGGGGCACTCTGCTCTGTTGCCAGCTCTTCCGCTGGGTTGCTGTGAGTGGAGACCACAGTCCCATCCACTATCACAGGTTCCCCCTCTTCCGTTAGTGAAGAGCAGAGGTCCGTGACCCTCCGTTCTGTTGCCAGCTCTTCCGCTGGGTTGCTGTGAGTGGAGACCACAGTCCCATCCAATACCACAGGGTCCCCCACTTCCGTTAGTGAAGAGCAGAGGTCCGTGACCCTCTGTTCTGTTGCCAGCTCTTCCTCTGGGTTGCTGTGAGTGGAGACCACAGTCCCATCCACTACCACAGGGTCCCCCTCTTCCGGTAGCTGGGAGCAGAGACCTGGGGCACCAGGGATGAAAATCTCCATTTTTTCCACTGCCGATTCATCAGTCAGGATTTCACAGTTATCTGACCTTTTCTCATAGTCCCAGGCAATGGGAGCCCCATCCTGCTGCTGAGCCGAGTCTAGCAGCTGTCTGTAGGCGACCTCCAGCTCCCATTCTTGAATGGCCAGAAATTCTAAATCTTCCTGTGACCAGTGGCCTCCCGAGATATTCAATTTCTCCTCTCTGTGCTCCATTATGTCCTCCAAGCGCCACTCCCGATCATCCCCAAAGTCGGGATCACTGGACATCCTCCAATATAATAATCCCAGGCCATCATAGTCATAGCCTTCTGTGGGGCTGTCATCTGCTGGCCACGGGCACTCTTGGGCTACATACCACTGGAGGGCTCTGTAGCTTTCATCCAGCTGCATCTCTGCCCGGATCAGCCTGCGTAACTCAGCTGTCCACTCCTGCTTCGGTTGTTTCCCCAACAACAGCATTCGTACGTCATACTGCGGCCAGTACCTTGCATATTATCCGATTATCGATTATCGCCCCCCCCCCCCCGTTTTACTTACCTGAGCCCAGAAAAGTCCTGCATGGCGAACACGCTCAATCTTTTTTTTTTTTAACAGAGATGTTTTTTTAAATACAAATCAGCATTACAATGTCAAACAGAAAACACGGAACGCGCTCGATCTTTGCCCGGGCTTCTCGGCTCTTGATTGGATAGATTGATAGCAATGCAGCCATTGGCTGCTGTCAATCAAATCCAATGACGTGGGCGCCGGGGGATGGGACCGAGTCATACACATGGTGGCTAGTGTATAACACGGGAGCGCGCCCACAAGGTAACCCCCTAGGAAGAGCTTCCCAGAGGGGTTAGCTATTGTGGGAAGGAGCCGAGACAGGCACCGCGGGACCGCAGAACAGGACGATCGGGGCAAAACGAACTGCACAGTGGAGGTAAGTATGATATGTTTGTTATTTAAAAAGAAAAACTGAACCTTTACAATCACGTTAATGCCCATGGTAAGTAGTTATCCTGTAGAGTTGAAACATTAAATGCAAGGAAGATTAGCATAAAGAAACATGGGGGTTGATTTACTGCACAATTTGGTGCAGCTGTGCATGGAAGCCAATCAGTTTCTAACTTCAGCTTGTTCAATTAAACTTTGAAAAAAAAATGGAAGCTGATTGGTTTCTGTGCAGAGCTGCACCAGATTTTGCACGCTCCAGTTTTATTAAATCAACCCATAATCTTTTTTTAGCCTAGGTTCACACTGATGCGGGTTGGAAATCATGCAAGTTCAGCTGAACGCACAAGATTTTCAACCCGCATGTCAGTCTGACTTTGGAACCGATTTCAGAGACATCTGTGTGGGTTTCTGTACAGATGTCTTTTGAAATCGCCCCTGAAGTCGCCAAAAGTAGTGCAGAAACTATTTTTGGGAATCTGTGCGGGGTCGCACCGATTCAGGTGGTGTGGTTGCGGGCAACAGCCGGCGATTTGTCAAAACGGCCTGATGTGAACGTGGGCTTAAGTGACATACAGTATAAAGTGAATGTTCATTTAGCTTAGTGGATAAAGTTGTTTTTACTTTTAATACCTAATCAAAACCAGGATTTTTGCTTGGACAAGATGGGACAAAGTGAACACAGCATATTTTTAAGTGAGCTTTTACGTTGCTAACTGACTGGTCAGTATAAATCAACCTCTTTAACCGCTTACGGACCAGCCGCTGCAGTTATACTGTGGCAGGTTGGCTCCGCTGCTTTTAGCCAATGCTCGTGACTGGCAGTCGCGGTGACCACCCGCCGTGAGCGTTCGCGGGCACGAGAGGCAGAACAGGGACGTGTGTGTGTAAACACACACATCCCTGTTCTTTGAGCTGAGGAAAGACATATTGTGAGTTCCTAATATGTGTAAATGTATAATTTTCTCCAGGTCAGTCCTATCCCCCTACAGTTAGAACACGCATTAGGGAACACAATTAACCCCTTGATTGCCCCTAGTGTTAACCCCTTCCCTGCCAGTGACATTTTTACAGTAATCAGTCCATTTTTATAGCACTGATCACTGTATAAATGCCAATGGTCCCAAAAATGTGTCAAAAGTGTCCGATGTGTCCGCCATAATGTCGCAGTCCTGCTAAAAATCGCAGATTGCCATTACTAGTAAAAAAAAAATAATAATAATAAAAATGCTATAAATATATCCCCTATTTTGTAGAAGCTATAATTTGTGCGCAAACCAATCAATATATGCTTATTGCTATTTTTATTACCAAAAATATGTAGACGAATATATCAGCCTAAGCTAAAAAAAAACTTGGCGATTTATTTATTATAACAAAAAGTACAAAATATTGTGTTTTTTTCAAAATTGTCCCTTTTTGGTTTATAGCGCAAAAAAAATTAACCGCAGAGATGATCAAATACCACCAAAGGAAAGCTCTATTTGTGGGAAAAAAGGACGTCAGTTTTGTTTGGGTACAGCGTCGCATGACCACGCAATTGTCAGTTAAAGCGACGCAGTGTCGAATCGCAAAAAAATGGCCCGGTCATTGAGCAGCCAGTTCTTCTGGGGCTGAAGTGGTTAAAATGTACCTTTGTTGCCATTTTGGGTAGAGTAAGGGATGGATTTTTTCCCCATCTTTGTCCCACTGGTGAGTATTTCCTTCACTTCCTGCCCCATAGCCAAAACAGAAAGTGTAAGGAAATCCTTCTGAAGTAAGGGATTCCCGGGGTGCCACCAGAGTCACCAGAACTGGTGTCCCCATTGGAAGATTTCCCCTCTAATAATGTTCTGATGTCAACCCAAAAATGTGAATTTTATTTTACTTTCAATGATAATGGTAAACAGGACAAATAGAGAGGTTGCTCACTAACAGGGGGCACAGGAAGCAATAGGAGGTGTCAAGTGTTCTAATACCTGCCCACTCTATCCAAAACTCCAAATCCCCCAAAAAAATGAACCCCTTTGAGCCATTCCTGATTTCATACCTTACTTACTTGAACACACCCTGAATGCTGTAGCTGTAATTAGCTGTGAATCTATTTGGGGTCTTGCAAATGTAATATGAAAATATGCTAACCACCATGTAAGTGGGTGACATCTGCCTATGTATTGGCAGACAAACATACACATACACCCATATATCAGCATATCACAAAATATTAGCTGTCTTTAAATGCTGCTTCAAAGCTTTGCAAATCGATTACAATTTCCTTGGTCTAAATAAATGACTGTACACCTGTCTTTAAATCACGTAACATATTATTATGTCCTCTACTGCATGGTAGGACTTCTTCTGTCAGTAGCTTGATCACGGCTGAGAGCTGTTCAGCATTAAAGTGTTAGCATTCTGAGGCTACCTAATGTGGAACGACGTATCTTTGCAGAAAAGGAGCTGTGTCCTGATATACTGAATAATTTGTTTCAGTGGTATAAAATAAAATAAATGAGCAGAGTAGAGTACATTTATCTCCTATAGTTACGCTTATGCCCTCTGAGATAAGGTGACCAGGAAAATTTGTCCGAAACTCGGTCGTTAAGAAAGATCTTTCGTTTTTCGGCCAGTTAATGGGCACAAAATCGAAAATCGTTTGGACGTTTTTGAGCCGAAAAAAAGGACAAGTTTGGAAATTTTCTGCTGAACGAACGATAAATCGGAAGGTTAATGTGTTTCCCGTCCGAACTTTCTGCACTAGGTATATGTAAAAAAAACAACCTTTTTTTTTTATGTCCACTGAAAAATTTATCGGTCATTACATGATGGCACTATCGTTTGCACTCACGACAGAACTTTTTTTTTTCGAAAATCCGTTCGGACAATTTTTCGTGGAGTGTATGGCCAGCATAAGTCTGCTGTTGACTCCCCTGCCTCTAATATATCCTGCTTCCTCTTTTTTCTTTATTGCTCAGCACTATGAGTATTTTTAGGTCATTGGTTGACCAAACCCATACATTTTTAAAGTGGAGCTCCACCCAAAAGGAGATGCTCTGCTTGCCCCCCCCCATCCACTGCCACATTTGGCACTTTGGGGTTAAGCGGTACCTTGTTTTGACAGGTACCTGCTCCCACCTTCGGGTAAGATTGCTACGGCAATCTCTGAGTATTTCCAGCCCCTCCTACTTCCCCTGCTGCCTTCTGGGTGATGATGGAGTATACATATAGATTGGTACTCAGGTGTTGTTGCTCTGTTGGCCAATACAGCCCAGTTTGCACTGGGCTCATTCTACATTTTGGAATGACGAGTATGTCCTAATCTGTTCACTGAAGGGTAGATGGTACTTCTCTGTCCTTTAAGTGACAAAGTAAGCTATGAATTACATATGGAAATAGATAGTGGGTTTGTATTACGCAAAAAAAAAAAAATGATTACATTTGTATGGTTGATACTGTTTTATTAGATAGTTTGGTTAACTGAAAATTTGTGAGAAAATCTGAACATTATATGCAATTTATAAAAAATGATGCTTCACATCTCTAATTGGGAACATCATTTTCTCTTTTTATCCTAAACTGAAAACTGCTAGATTCAATTTATAGTAACAAGTTATGAAATCCGGTGTAAATAAAGTACCAGTAAATTAGGCTTATTTTTACTTCAATTATCATGCTTAGAACTTACTTCTTGGTTCTCGTGGACCATCCACAGTCACTTTGATGGCTCTGTGGTATGTAGCAACTTGCGTAGGGCTTGTGAAAACGGTGATTGTCAAAGTGAAACTCTTGCCTGCCGACCAAAAGAAAAAGATACATAATAAGTGAACACTGCTTACTTTATGTATATCACAGTAGTGGCCTCTTTAGGCTGGGACGTCAAGAGCTATGAGGTTCCTAGGTTTCTGAAACCACAGAAAAAAAGACATACATCCCAGTGTAAAGAACAGTGTATCTGATACTACAAACCTCCCCATAAGAATTTTCCTCTGTATTAGCGGTATCTAATAAAGTGGATATAATACAGCTGTGGGGAAGTTATGAGTTCCCAATTGGTCAGCCATCTAGAACTTAAATGCATTGAATTCTTAAAACTTAAAACCCCTTAAATGCATGTCTAATTAATGGAAAATACTAGTGTCACACTAATGTTAGTTAGGACATAGTTTCTTGCACAGTTCAATATAAATTATACATAGAGCGAAAGAGGTAAGTACAGCTTGCTTGAGCACAAAATGTACTGATTTTATAAACCTGGGAGGGATGTGGATGTATATTCAGTGGAACAAATAAGAGTATATAAAGTAGCTTTAAGCTAAATTTGAAACACATAAAAAAAACTGCTATTAAATCCAGCAATTGGTTAGAAACAAATGTTACATAAAACTGGTAAAAGTACATGCGTCTTTCTTTGTATCGGCTCCCTGTAATCCTTTGTGCAACAGCACTGAGAGAATAAGGGGCAGCACTGTAATGCGTCCATTTTTCCATTGGAAATTCCGACCGTGTGTATGCCCCATATAGAGAACATGTTCTATTTTCCTCCAATGGAATTCCGTCGGATTTCCAATGTGCATTTGGTCAGACAAAGGTCCGATTGTGTGTACAGGGCATAAGTCAGTTTAGGCCTCTACTGATTTGCACAGTGCACACTAAAAATTTTGCAACTTAGGCCCAGATTCACGTACATCTGCGCATTATTGGACCAGCGTAGCGCACCGCCTTTACGTTAGACTTGCGCAATTTTGTCGCGTAATCACCCTATTCTTGTAGCTTTTGCGCAGAAAATTGCGCATGCGTAACGTTTTTTTCAGAGGCGTAAGGCGGAGTAATGCAAATTAGGAAGGACGTGGGCGTGTTACATTGAAATGAGCCGTGACCCCATGCAAATGAAGGGCTGGCCAGCTCACGCATGCGCGCTTGAAGGAGACCATGGTCAGCTCCGCTGTGCGCATGCTCACAACTCGGGAGCGGCGCAATCAGTGAAATTGGAAATGGACTAGGGCAACGTTGTGAACTACGCAAACAGCATAAATAAAGCATATTTGACTAACAAATAAATGGTCTGTCTAGCGCACTTTTGCGCGGATGGATGCGCCAGTCTAACAAAATTAGGCGGGACCAAAAAAAGTAGATTTTTGGCGTATCTCGTTCTGGGGATGCCGTGCATCGAAACGCACGCGCACATTTCGACTTACGCACGCGCATCTCCTGTTGCGCAGGCGTAATCGCTCTGTGAATCTGGGCCTTATTTTTGTTAATACATTATGTTATGTTAGTTTTCTCATTGCAGTGCTCATAACATGGAAAATTAGATATTAAAGTGGACCTAACTTTAAAAAGTCAAGATGTGCTATAGACAACATAATAGGGAATAGTAGAAATGTAAATTTGGCCTAAACAGAAAATCTATCTTTTGTCTTGAATCCCTCCTGTGCCTGATCACTCATGTGCCTTAAAGTGGTATTAAACCCAAAAGCAAACATATATTATAGTGCAGTTTACCATTTCTTAGATTTCATGGCTGCATTCGTTTTCTTTTTTTAGATTTTTTTTTTCAATTTCAAGTAATTCTGTTGTTTTTCAAAAGAAAAAGCTCTTCATCAGAATGTATCAGTTATTGGCAAGGGGGTGTTTACAGTGATCCGTTTTAATACATTTATGTAAAATATTAATTTAGAAGGAAAACAACTGTTGCTGTAACTGCTTATAAAGTATTAGCTAGAGCTTGGCTTCTATTTGTTAGTGTATTTAAATCTGCTAGAATATCTAACACCTCCCCTCCCCCCAGACTGACAATGCTACTGATCAAAGGTGCCCCTTGTGCTCTTTCATCCTGACTGTGGGCACATTAATACAGGAGGTGTGTTTATGGCCAGATCCCCAGGTGAAAACAGACGGAAAAATCCAAAAAATAAAAGAAAACAAATGCAATCATCACATCTAAGGCCGTGTACACACGATCGAACATGTCCGCTGAATCTGGTCCGCAGACCAGTTTCAGCAGACATATCCGATCGTGTGTATAGCCTAGCGGACAGGTTTCCAGTGGACAAAAGTTTTAAAACATGCTTTAAAACTTGTCCGCTGGAAACCTGTCCGTCGGACATGTCCACTGGTTAGTACGCCTAACCAGTGTACCGAAATCCCCTGCATGCGTCGAATGGATTTGACGCATGCGTGGAAGCATTTTACTTCCTGGTTTGGTGACGTGGCAGCGTCAACGTCACCGCCACGTCACCGCGTTCTCTGTCCGAGGGGATTTTTGTCCGATGGTGTGTACACACAGCCGGACCAAAATCCTGCAGGAGACATGTCCGATGAAAACGGTCCGCGAACCGTTTTCATCGGACATGTCTCCTCGTGTGTACGAGGCCTAAGAATTACATTTTTGAATTTGTGTTTATCACCACTCTAAGCCTAATAGCTTTACAGCTGAAGTGTGAGATCATCTAAGGCATAGCAGCCTCAGACTGATATGCTGCGTACACACGATCATTTTTTGGCATGAAAAAAAAAAAGATGTTTTTCGGCATTTAGAAAAAACAACGTTTTTCGGCATTTAGAAAAAATTATGTTTTTCCAACTTCATCATTAAAATGAAGTTGCCCACACACCATCGTTTAAAAAAAATGCTCTAGCAAGGAGCTGCGGTGGCTCAACGCGATTGGCACTGCGCTGACAAGCCGTTCACCTCTGCAGCTAAGGGTTCGGATCCCGGTCTCGGCTGCATGTGAATTGAGTTTGGTGGTCTCAGCCCGGCTCCCGGGGGGTGTGCTATGCGAGGTAAGCCTGCGCTTAGTACGCCCACCCCCCTCCCACAAAACCACCACACTTACACGCACTCGAAATTGGGTTAACATGCACGCACTTTGGCCACGCGGTCTCTAAAAAAGAGGGGCGAAGGACTAACTGGGCTGGCTGAGCGGGCTAGATCCTCTCAGTCCCTCATAGGGGAGTCCCTCTGCCCCGTTGGGCTTCAAAGCGGAGCAGGTAGGGCGGGTTGTGTGGGAGGACCCCCTCACACCCGCCATTGCCACCGGGGGGCATGGAGAAAGATGGCAGATTGCCTCTGGGAGAGGTCTGCCTACTCCCAACTCCTGCAGTCCGGCTCCTCTCTCGAGTACACGCACAAAATACACTTTAAAAAAAAAATGCTCTAGCAAAGCGCAGTGACGTACAACACGTATGACAGCACTATAAAGGGGAAGTTCCATACAAATGATGCCACCCTTGGGGCTGCTTTAGCTGATTCCATGTTAGTAAAAGACGATTCACGCTTTCTGTCTGTTACAGCATGATGAATCTGCTTACTCCATTATGAATGGTAGTTTTACCAGAACGAGCGCTCCCGTCTCATAACTTGCTTCTGAGCAGTCGCAGGTTTTTAACATCGTTTTAGCCCACACACGATTATTTTTTACAACCCGAACAATTACATTGTTTAAAACGTCGTTAAAAAATGCAGCATGTTCGAAAAAAAATGTTGTTGTTCATAACCCGTAAAATGATGTGAAGCCCACACACAATCATTTTAAATTACATTTTTTTAAAACAACGTTTTTTAATGCCGATAAATGATCGTGTATACGCGGCATTAGTCTTTTAAGGTTTGGAGTGAGATTTGGTGATGTAATTACTATGCTGTTCACTGTTCTCCTTGCTGAAGAGAAAGCTGTATCTAAAGAGCTGCAGACAAGCATCTCCATGCTTCTGCTTCAATCATTCTGTGGATCTGTGCTTCCTCCACAAATGCTTCTGCCTTTGGAATATTACTCCAACTGTTAGGAGATACCTGGTCACTGAGGGGCAGCTCTGAAGAAACAAAGCTCTATAAGTCTCCCAAATAGAGTGTAGAATAAGGCATGGCAATAGGGAACTAAGCAATTGCAAGGAGCCTACAGGCAATAGAGTTAATACTCTAGTGTGCTTTAAGCATGATTAACGTGGCTGTAAAGCCTATACATTTTTTACCTTATTGCATTCCTTACATTAAGGTCAAAAATGTTTAGGTGTCAGCATCCCCCCACACCCCCCTCATTTTACTTACCTGAGCCCTCATTTGATCCAGTGCCATGCACGTCTGCAGTTCTTCTCTCCCTTCACTTCCGGGCTTGATGGCTTGGCTGGGGCGCCAGCAGCCATTGGCTCCCATCGCTGTCAATCAAAGCGAGTGACCAAGGAACCGGGGCGGTGCCGAGTCCCGCTGTCTATTTCAATGCACACAGCAGCAGGGCTCGGGAGAGAGCATCCACGAGTGCCCCCATGGGAAGCGGCTTCCCATGGGGGCATTGGACAGAGGGGAGGAGCCAGGAGCTCAATCACTGTAAGGGTCTGTATTTTCCACTTAAAGAGCATTGCCCTTGTATTGTGTGTAATAACATTTATAATATTTTACAGAGAAATAATACTCACAAACATGAAATAAAAGCTTGCTGACATCTGCTAACTAAAAAACATGACTAAAATATGACATACAAAAAAAAAACAACACCAGTTCTCTACAAGTGTAAAACAAAAATGTACTGTACTGAATATAAGTACTGAAAATTGCTGGAGTTTTTCTGGGCCCTGCCCCCCTTTCACCAGAACCTTTTCAGTGCCAGCTTTCTATTGTTTAAACAGTGGCACTTCATCTGGTTGCTTCTAAAAGAATTGGATATAGATTTTTTCAAAGGCACCCATGTTTCCATTAATGCTCACCATGACACCCTGGGGGTTGCTTAAAGGATGTCATATCCCTGTCATTTTCATTTGTCAGCCATTTTTTATATGCAAATACAAATTTTTATTTTACGTTTGTGAGGGTACAACTATTTGGTTTTGTATATATTCATGTTAGTACATACTTCACAAGGTCAGTGCACTAAATGTTCTCTACTTAGTCTACAGGCAATATTGGTGACTAGTCCTTTGTCATCTGCTCACCTTTTTGAGCACATATTCAACAGTACAGGTCTCCTTTAATTCTTCCAGCAGTACTGGCACTACAAATGGTTGTATAGTAATAGTATATTTGATAATGGGAGTAAGCTGTTTTGATGTACAACGCAATACAGCACTATATATAACATATCTATTAGTTGTCATGTACCACTCCCATCCTGTTAAGCAG
Organism: Rana kukunoris; assembly: GCA_029574335.1. NCBI lineage: Eukaryota > Metazoa > Chordata > Amphibia > Anura > Ranidae > Rana > Rana kukunoris. Next base: position 331,426,155 of record CM056050.1, on the reverse strand, counting down.
CAATGTTTTTCATTTCACCATATGACCATTTGTGGTTGGCACCAATTAAAAGCAGATATCAGTAGTAGTGTTGAGCGGAATACGCCATATTCGATTTCGCGATATTGCGCGAATATATAGAAGAATATTCACGAATATTCGCTAATATCGAATATTCGTGATATTTTATCCAAAAAAAATTTGCAAAATTTCGCTAATGCGAAAATGATTGCGAAATTCTCATAAACGGAGATCATTTCCTGTATTACTAAACTAATATGCACTAAATACTAACTCTACACTAACTCTACTTAAAAGAAAGGAGAATAAGGGGGCAAAAGAAGGGCGGAGAAGATAATCGCGCAATATTCCTATTGCGCGATTATCTTCTCCGCCCTTCTTTTGCATCAGAGCCAATCAGAATAACTCGAATATTCGGCAAAAGGAATATCGCGCAATATTCCTTTTGCCGAATATTCGAGTTATTCTGATTGGCTCTGATGCAAAAGAAGGGCGGAGAAGATAATCGCGCAATATTCCGTTTGCCGAATATTCGAGTTATTCTGATTGGCTCTGATGCAAAAGAAGGGCGCATCAGAGCCAATCAGAATAACTAGAATATTCGGCAAAAGGAATATTGCGCGATTATCTTCTCCGCCCTTCTTTTGCATCAGAGCCAATCAGAATAACTCGAATATTCGGCAAAAGGAATATCGCGCAATATTCCTTTTGCCGAATATTCGAGTTATTCTGATTGGCTCTGATGCAAAAGAAGGGCCGAGTAGCTGATGCAATTCTTTTATGTTGCCGAAAAGTCGCAATGCGAATTTTCGGCAACATAAAAGAATCGCATCAGCTACTCGGCCCAGGGTCTCTCTCTAATCATACCAGCAATGCTTTTAGACGTCGATGGAGATCACTAGGATGTGATCTGTTTTAAAAATAAATTTGAATATTTTGAATATATTGAATACTCGAATATGCAATATTCGTAGCGAATATTCGCAATGCGAATATTCGTGAGCAACACTAATCAGTAGCTTCTTTGTGGTATGTAGTGATTACAAGCAGTGGAAATGTCGGTCAGTTTTTTGCAACTAAAGTTTTCTCTGTTCAAGGAACTATGGGGTTGATTTACTAAAGGCAAATTGACTGTGCACTTTGCAAAGTGAAATTGCAGCAGGTGCTCCAGAGCTTATTGAATGAGGTAAAGCTTCACTTTGCAAAGAATACCCAATAACGTACAAGGAAAAAAAAAGCATTGGATGATGGAAGTAATTTACTAAGCTCTGGAGCAATTGTCTGTGTGTCTTTAGTAAAATAAACCACTATGAGTGTGCTTGCTTTCTGGGTATGCTAAAGGGTCTTTGACAGCTCTTTACATTTGTATAAGCATAGTTCTCAACAACAATTTTTGGGAGCAAATAAAAACAGTCATTGGAAAAAAGTAATTGAATTGCTAATGCTGTCTAGTAAAACACTCAAAACGGTGCTAACCTCTGTCCACCCACCTTAAGTTAATATGAATGCTACACATATCACTGAAACCATATTTCAAAGTACTGTAGGTAGATCTACATTATACAACTTTCCTTCAATCTATCTATCTCTTTTTGTCTCTGCTTGATATATGATCAGTTTTAGTATTGACAATTTAATACCTCAGACAGTCTGTAAGTGACAGAAGTCTGCATTGGGCAGGCCTGAGAATAATTCTCCTACATTAAAAACAGGTAAGGAAAATAAGTATTCAGATCACTTAAACTGGTTCTAAAGTAGTTTTTTATTTTTTTAACCTTAAAGCATGGAATGAAACCTTTTAACACTTGTTAAGGATATATAAAGGAATCTGGACCTTCTTGCTCCTGCTGGAGATCCCTTTAGTGGTAACTAGACATGTGCATTCGTTTTCGTTAGAATGCATTTTCGCCCGAAAATCAGTTTTTTTCGTTTTCGTTTTAACAAACGATAATGAAAGTGCAAGAAACGAAAACCAAAAGATGCGACATAAAAAATGCTTTATTTTTGTTTTCGTTGCGGTAAAAATTCGACATAGAGAGATTCGACATTATAGGGAAAAGATTCGATATTATAGAGAAAAGTTTCGACATTATAGAGAAAAGATTCGACACTATAAAATTAATAGATTCAACATTACAGAGAATAGATTTCGATTTATAAGAAAATAGATTCGACATTATTACTAGTCATACAACATTAGAATTCTTGTACGATTCGACGTAAAGATTCGACGTTCCGTCGAATATTCTTTTGACCGTTCGACAGAAACCAAGTATTATTGGGTTTTCAGACGAAAGCTATTCCCCAACGAAAAACTAAATAAATCAAAACGATTTTCGAGAGTAACTAAATAAATTTATTTTCCAAACGAAAAAACGAAACAAAATATTCCAGTCTGCACATGTCTAGTGGTAACTAAAAATCTATATAGAGTAATTAGGACCTCCTTTACCTGCTGGGGATCCCTCTAGTGAAAACTAAAGATCTATATAGGGGATCAGGACCTCCTTCCTCCTGCTGATAATCCCTCTAGTAACAACTAAAAATCTATTTAGGGGGAAACAGGATCTCCTTTCTCCTGCTGGAAAATCTTCGAGTGATAACTAAATATCTATATAGAGGAATCAGGACCTCCTTCCCCCTGCTGGTAATCCACTTAGTGATAAGCTAATATCCATATATGAGAATCAGGACATCCCTGTTCCTGTTTTTAATCTCTCTAGTTATAACTAAAGATCTATATGGGGGAATCAGAAGCTTGTTCCTCCTGCCAGTAATCCCTGTAGTGATCTTTATATGAATTATCTGGACCCTCTGCCTCCTGCTGTTGATCCCACGCTAATGATTCCTCTAGTGATACTCCCCAGAATTGTATTTGCTTTTCCCAAAGCCTGGTCACACCCACCCCCAAATCTTCTACCTCTGACACGGTGCTCCCACTACTATACTCTGTCAGAGGATCTTTTCCCTAAATGCATTATTTTACATTTAGGAAATTTAAACTGCAGTTTCCACTGCTTTCACATCTTTTCAAGCAATAGAAAATCATGTTCCATGTTACAGACACCTCCAGGGATATGAACCCTATTGAACACCTTTGTGTCATCAGCAAAAAAACATACCTTGTCAACCAAACCTTCAGTTATATCAATTACAAACAGATTAAATAGAACAAGACCTAGTATATAGCCTTGTGGTACACCACTGCTGATTAGTCTCTGCTCTGAAAAAAACTCTATTAACAACCGTACTCTAATATCTCTCCTTTCTTGTTGAATATTTTTATTGGCTCAGTATAAGACATAGTTTTTTGGAATACAAAAAGTGATAACATGATGTCTCAGAGTACATGACAATCATATAGAACAACATTACCATTGACATCAATCAAACAGCAAAAAGAAAACAGGCAAGCTTTTATGTAAAACCTTGGCTTAAACTCGAGTTGGTAATTTAAAGGCAGTAAAAGAAAAACATTTAACCATGGGCTAATAGTTTGTATCAGGCAATATTTCTAATGCGATGATAAACATCTAAGTCTATGAGGTGGAAGCTTACAAGAAGTTGAAGCATAAGTTCACTTTTTGTAACATGTTACACACCCACAACCCCCCAAATCCCTGTTGTGACAGGTGGTGGGGGATCTTCTATCCCCACTCTCTGTCACACTCTGCAAGGAATGTGGCTATGTGTGGGGCTCCACCCACCTGGCAACCCCATTCATTCACAGAGTTCTGTGAATAGAAAACTACAAGGGCCGGCAGCCTTTGTGGCTGCCGGCCTATAGTTCTCAATGAACTACCACGGCGCTGTTGAGTGCGGGGGCAGTTCATTGATGCTTCCTGTAAGTGTGTAACGGCTGTACAGCCAGACAGCTTACACACATAGTCTGCAAGAGCCCTGAATTGCACCAACAATCTAGTGTTCGTGGGTGCAATGCTTTACAGGCTCCCAATAAAAACAATAATAAATGCACATTTGCACATTTTCTAAAAGGTGAATTTATCCTTTAAGTCTAATTTGATAGAAAATAGAGAAGAAGGCCTCCAGAGGGGGTAAAATGTAGTAGAGTCAAGTTGAAAATAAGGAAGCAATAAAGAGTCATCAAAATGAGGAGGTAGGAAATGGCACACTCAGGGTTGCCAAAGTTTTGTGTAATATTCTATCCTATCTTGGAGAATTGCATCAATTTTGGCATGGATCATAGACCTAATGATCCTGTGTTTAGGTTCTACTATATCTAGGGTGTTGGTCTTCCAAGCCTTTAATATGGTTTGTTTGGCAGCTGTGGTTATTTGAAGGAACAGTTTGAATTCAATTTGAGTTATGTTCAGGTGAGCATAAAGCAGGGCCAGAAGGGGGTTGAGAGGGAAGTGTAGAACAGTGTAGAAATGACAGTGTAGAAATGATTTAAAATATCTCCTCCTAAAACTGGCTAGCTATTGGGAAGGACCACCAGATATGTAAATGGATAACTCTATCTTTACAACCTTCGAAAACAGGTTGGCAGGTGGTTTGGAGAGAATTTCGAAATTCTAGCAGGAACTAAGTACCAGCAGGTCAATACTTTATAGTTAGCTTCCAAAGCTTTAATGTTTTGTACCAAAGATTTGGTTGTGGCCCAGACATCATCTAATCAATTGCTTCTAAGGAGAACCTGAGGTCTTGTTCCTAGTTGATCATGTACCTGAGGGGTTTAGAATCAGGTTTTGAAGGTATAGGTGGGAAATGAGACCTGGGGTGTAAGGGTCTTATTTGCTCACACTTTCAAACTAAGTCATCTGGTTTAGAGAGGAGCGTAGTGTAAGGTAGGAGCAGTACAAATGTATGAGATGTAAGTTGGGAAGGCCATGTGATTACTGGAAGTATGAAATAACTTGAAGGCTGCAGCGTTAGTCAGCTTGTGTAGCCTAATTAAGTTCACAGCCTACTAGACGTGGAAGGAGGCAGGAAAGGCGAAAGCTGTGTAGAACGACAGTTTCTTAATAAAGACTAGTAGTAGATTACGAGGTGACTAAAGTGCAAAAGGGGTTTTGAAGCAGTCCCAAACGTGATTTGTTAACAGGCTGTGATATCTATCCTTTAGCCAACTGTGTTTTTAGTGAAACACCCAAAGGTTAGCTGGATTGGATTAATCCAATTCAGCTGATTTTAGTTTGACTGAGTAAGGCCCCTTTCACACGGGGCGGATCAGTAATGATCCACCCCGTGAACCTCCGCTTGCTCAGCGGGGATCGCTCTGTTGATCCCCGCTGAGTCGGCGGATGACAGGGCGGTCCCCGCACACTGTGCAGTGACCACCCTGTATTTTCTCCTCTCTCCCCTATGGGGGATCGGATGAACACGCACTATCTGTCCGTGTTCACCCGATCCGATCCGCCAGACGGATGGAAAAGTAGGTTTTTCCTCTGTCACACTTTGGCAGATCGGGGCGGGTTGGATGTCAGTGGGCATGTCACCGCTGACATCTGTGGCTCCATAGAGGAGCACGGAGCACCCATTCAGGTCCGCCTAAAAAACTGTCTACCCGTGTGAAAGAGCCCTAAAGGTCATTGAGGCTGATTTGCTAAGGGAATTGAGAATATTCACAGAATAAATTGCAAACATATTCAAATCAATTATCTATTCATGTTAAAAGGACATTTCTGTTATTTTTTTCTCATCTGCACATTTAAAGTGAAAAGGAATTTTCCCTTCACCCAATTAGATATATTAAGAGACCAAGCCTCTTTCTTATTTTGTGTTTACAAGTTAAAAACATTTTTTGCTCGAAAATTACGTAAAACCCCCACACATTATATATATTTTAACACCCTAGAGAATAAAATGGCGGTCGTTGCAATACTTTTTGTCACACCGTATATGCGCAGTGGTCCTACAAGCGCACCTTTTGGGGTAGAAATTCACTTTTTTAAAAATAAAAATAAAACATTAAGTTTAGCCCAATTTTTTTAATATTGTGAAAGATAATGTTAAATTGATACCCAACACGTCACACTTCAAAGTTGCGCCCGCTCCATAGGCAACGTTTACAAAATTCTACAGGTTGCATATTTTGAGTTACAGAGGAGGTCTAGGGCTGGAATTAATGCTCTTGCTCTAACAATCACGGCAATACCTCACATATGTGGGGTTTGAACACTGTTTTCATATGCGGTGCTGCTCACATATGCGTTTGCTTCTGCGCGCAAGCTCATTGGGACAGTGTGCTTTAAACAAAAATGTTTTTCTTATTTATTTTACTTAAATTTTTTTATATTGACACTGTTTTAAAAAAATAAATAAATTAGGGTCACTTTTATTCCTATTACAAGAAATGTAAGCATTCCCTGTAATAGAAAAAAGCATTACAGGTCAAAAAGACATCAGATCTCATATTTAGACTAAAATGCAATAATTTTTTTATGTCATTTAAAAAATATATAAAAATGTCCCTTTCAGAGCATTGGGCGGAAGTGACGTTTTGATGTTATGGCCATCTTCCCCCCACTCGTCTCCATGTCAGCCAAGGGACAGGACCCGATCGCCCCTGCCGTTGCCGACGGCACAGATCTTGCTGCGAATCCGCCATAGAGACCAAGTTTTCCTGAAAGTGGATAGCCCGCTCTTGAAGAGCGTACCGGGGTTATGGTAGCTAGCTGCTACCATTACAGTAGTCCTCTTCAAAGTAGCAACGTATTCCTGCGTCGGGCGGTCCGTAAGTGGTTAATCACACATGTTATTGTAAATCAGCGACACACATTATAATTTGATTGTACAGTCCCAGTGCAATTACCTTTAGCTTTACTACCAATAAATTGTGTGAATCATGTAGTCTATTGGTAGTTCTACAGGAGTTTGTAGAATCAGATTGTAACATGTGTGGCCAGCTAGAACACATTTTTCAGCAAAAATACAGTTATCTAATATAAGCTTATTTGTGTATTGTTAGCATATTTTAAGACAGACAAGAACATCCTGCAGTCCCTTACTTCTATGCATTTTCTGTGTGTGCTGCTTGTGAGGGTAGGTGTGTAAATCATGATACAGGGCATGAAAGTGCCCTTTAGCATATCTCTTAGAGAGACAATAGGATGTACCCAATAGCGCCTGGATGCCCTTCTCCTCTTCCTCTGCTCAGCTAATTTCTCATACATCAACATCATCTGCAGGAGGCCAAACATGAGATAAAGCATAGTAAAGGAATATTTGCTGTTAGGAATTTACCATGACAAGCCACACCTCAAATGATTTATTTCCTATAATGTCACTTCCCTTTATAAAAAAAAAATAGGCATTTGTGGAGCAGTTTTAACGTGCCTTAACACGCATTAAAAGTACCAAAACCGTGCATAGGGCATTTGGGAAGCATTTTTAAAGCATCATCAATGCCTGTAAAATACCAGTCTAACGACCATACTAAAGCACATTAATGAAAGTCTAACGCCTATAATAAAGTGCATTAATCGCGTGTCTAAGCGTTTGTTAATAGTGGGAAATTTAAGTGTGAACAATCCCTTAGAGAAGTGATCCTTGTGGGGGGGATGTGGCTTTGGGCAACAAAGAGTGTTTGCAAAGCCTCCATTAAGGAAAATCTGGTCCTGCTAATCACTATTGTTTCCTCAAGATAAATCTGAACCTGCTTCCCCTCTGCATGAAATTGTTTGCTGCTGGAGGTATAAACAAGCATTTTCATGCAAAAATTGTTTGACATAAAAAAGACTGGGATTTAAGTGTGCTTTCCTTTTTGACCAATAATTTATGTCGAAAAATATTTTAAAGTCTAAGTAAAGCCAAAGCCTTTGTTTTGCATAGAGTAGGGAACAATTAAACCCATCATAGGTTATTTTTTTGCTGTCTGTGTCCTGCTAGGGAGATTTCCTATCCTATTCATATCAAGAAATGAGAGGAAATCTCTCCAAAGCAAAGAAATTTTTTATCTTAGTAACTAAAATTTCCATCCCCCATATTCTTTCACTGCAATGGTGCAATAAAAACTTGGCAAAGGTTCTAAGCTTTGCCCACTCTATCCAAAACTAAAAAAAAGTTTTGCCTTTACCTACACTTTAAAGTGTATTTCCATATTTGTAGACAAATTGGGATAACACCTACAGTACTTTATACAGTATGTGTTATATGTTCCTATTCACACAGTAAAATGTAAATAAATCTACAAATTGCTGTTAACTTTTCTTTTTTTTACTTGGTCTTTTCTGAAAACCTCAAAACTGAAAACATCCTACTTAGCCCTGTTCTAGGTAGTGATCATAAGAGGGGGCTGAGGAAGTACTATATGTTTACAATAATTAACCCTGTCTATAGGTTTTGCATTGTTGATGTACCTTTATTCCAATCAGTCCCTGATATATCCCTAAATAAGCACATTGTAAGTTATTCTGAACAGTACAAGCTGACTATAGAGTTCAGTGTATGATTATTTTCCAAAGAAATAACTAGAAAGTTGAGAAATAATCATAGAAAAATAACGTATGCTGTGTGAATGGGAACACATAATACATATTTAGTGTGTGTGTGTGTGTGTGGGGGGGGGGGGGGGGGGTATTCTTAAATGTTGCTGCAAGGGTGGAAATACATTCAAAGCTCTCATACCCACAATATTTTGGACATTGCTGACATATGTCATATTTTTTTAAACTTAGGGATTGGCTACAATGCACAGCTGAACCAGATTTTGAACTTTCCAATTTTAGTCAAATCAACTCCTAAGGCCCATTTTCCATTTTAATGACTCTTAGTATTCCTAGTAGTTTTGATAGTAAGAAGAGAGCAACTGTTGCAGAGCCACCTGTTGCAGAATGGTCCCATTCAATCAAAAAAATTGGAGAAGTGGAATGTAGGTATGTTGGAGTGCTTTATTATGCTTCAGCGGACACACCCTTAATGCCAGCTATCCTATTTACATCTAATACACAGCATATTATTTAGCAAAATTAAATCACAATCTGTTAAACACCAAATAAGACATAGATCTTTTGCATATTTCTTCTTAGGAGGTCTAATGTGTCCTATTAGCTTTCTAGACATCTTTTCTGTTGTATTGCTAATTGGTATCTTATACATTAGTGCAGCTTTTTATGTAGGTCACTCTATTACAACGGGTATTTTAGAATATGTTTAAAACTGAGAAGTTCAGATAGCTGACAGTTACAATTTAAGTAAAAAAAACAGACTCAAAGATGTGTATTGCTTTAGACTGTTTACAACAGGTCATATTAGAAACCTTTTGAGGACTCTGGCCAGTGGAGGTTTATGATATCCCTACTTTCTTTCTTATCTGGCCTGTGTTATGTCAAATGTGTCACTTTCTTTGGGGATTATCAGACCTCGCTATCATCACATTTATGTCTATTTCCTTGTTTTAGCTTCTGCTCAAGCCTCCTCAAGAGTATAAACAGGGGTACTGCATGCTTGTAGGGTCCTGTGGCATCCTATCACACTTCAATGAGCTCTGGTAGCCAGCTAAGTTCAGGGCCAATTTACTCTGACATGCAATAACAATCCTGCGTATGACAGAAGGCCTTTCCCTAAATTACCAACCACTTGTACCCAAAACAGCCTATTTTATCTTATCTAATGTTTAGAATTATACAAATATATTCACTGCCTAACGTTTTCGTAGTAGTAGCAGTATACAAAAGACTTGTGATAGATATATGTCTATAAAGAGCTCTTATTCTGGAGTTTTTGAAATTACAGTAAGACGCACAAGATGAATCAGTTCAAAGAAAAGACTTGGAATTATAAAGCATTCCGGATTGGAAATTTGTTTTGGAAGCATGAACAAACTCTAACAGGATAATTGAGTGCAGAAATAAGAGCTTAATTCATAAAAGGAGAGATTTTTCCATTTGCCAATGTGCAGCCAGTTAAGTGCTGAGTTTGAAAGAGAAGAAAATAATAATACACATCTTTTAGAAACTCAAACAAGAAAACGGAAATGTTACAGAAATGTAAGCAATCTGGGGTTAGTGACATAAAACAAGTAAATGACAATTAGGCTATAAAACAATATATGAATTTAAAAGAAACATAACAGTGAACATTTGTATCTGTCAAAATAACAAGACTTCCTTAGGATTTTGGTCCATGGCCCAAGTCTTTGGTAAATAGGCGTGCCAGGTGCACTTGTGTTCACTTTCAAGACAATTATGTCTTGAGGATGTTAAAAAAAAGAATTTTTGTTGAACATGACTGGATCGAGTACAGCTTATTTAAGCTAAATGGAAATCAGTTTAAAAGTGATTTTTTTAAATTATTTTGAATGCACTGTGCAGAAGAAATTTTTTTTCTTTTTCTTTTTCTTTTTTGTAGCTTCCAGCGTATGGCAGGAAATTAAGTTGGTCCTAAATGTACTGCTGTTATAGGTTCTGGCAGCATTCTTGCTTTTGGAAAGCTGTTCTAAGCCAGTGAAGGGATTTTCAACATTTATTCAATGCATTAATGCAGCTGACAGAACATGACAGAGCAAATGCATACCACACCCTGAAAATAGGTACCTTTAATGGTAGTCACAATGAAGGTAATGAAGTTCTCCTTTGAATTTTAAAGCATATAAATACATAAATAAATAACTTTTCAGCTTTAGTAAATAAATTCCATTGTGTACGTAAAAGTGGGGTATGCCTGTATATATATATATATATATATATATATATATATATATATATATATATATATATATATATATATATATATATATATATATATATATATATATATATATATATATATATATATATATATATAGGCATACCCCACTTTTAAGCGCACAATTAGGTTTATTTACTAAAGCTGTAAAGTAAAAAATCAGGCTCACTTATGCATAAAATGAGCTTCCAGGTTTTATTACCAGAACTTAATTGAACAAGCTGGGGTTAGAAGCTCATTAGTTTCAATGCACTTTCCAGCTTTAGTAAATAAACCCCATTGTGTACTTAAAAGTGGGATATGCCTGTATATATATACAGGCACATATGTATATATATATCCCTATTGGAAGATTTACCCTTATCTCTTATTCTGGTGACATATCTAATCTTTTTGGATTTGCCATCACTTTTTCTCTAGGTGACATTGGTCACCATGACAAATAGAGTGGGGAGAATCTACTTGGCAGGGACAAAAGGAATAGTAAAATCTTAATTGTAAACCCCTTCATTACTCTATCCAAAACTGAAAAAAAAAAAAGTTTTGGCTATACACACACTTTGGGCCAGATTCAAATAGCCTTTACGTCGGATATAGATACGCCGCTAGGTGGCGCTTACATGCAAATGAGCTATTTACGCCGATTCCCGAACGTACTTACGGCCGGCCGGCGTAGTTTACGTCGTTTGCGTAAGCATTATTCCGGTGTAAGGTTACCCCTGCTATAGGAGACACAGCCAATGTTAAGTATGGACATCGGGACAGCGTCGAATTGTACGTCGGTTACGTCGGTTACGTTGTTTGCGTAAATTGTTCGGGAATGGGGCTCGACGTAAATTACGTTCACATAGTTTACATTGACAACTAGCGACGTGATTTCGCGCATGCGCACTGGGATACGTCCACGGACGGCGCAAGCGCCGTCCAAAAAAAATGTAAATTACGTAGTGTCATGATTTATTTACATGAATCACGCCCCCACATCACAAATTTGAATTGCGCGGCCTTACGACGGGCACTTTACGCTACGCCGCCGCATATTATAGAGCGAGTGCTTTCTGAATAAACAAGATAAGCTAAGCCGCCGGATAGATACATTTTTGTATCTGAATCTGGCCCTAGATGTTTATCTTAAGTTCTAGTAGCAGCCTCACAGAGAAAATTATTAAAGCGGCCTATGCCCATACGGGGCACAGTAAAAGGATCATGTAACTCCACCATACTCTATAACCATATATTAAGGAAAACTATAAAAAAAAAAAACCAAAAGGACAAAAACTAGATAAAAGGTACCTATACATTTTTCATAGTACTCTATAGCAGCTTAAAAATTGTGGTAAACTCTGTGAAAGACCTTATACTTGATCATACTAAAGACAATAAAATACTCATAAACCGGTAAATGCTCAATTACTCATAAGCATGTACGTTAACCTAAACTTTAAAGACATTTGCCAACACTATGGCCTTGTACACACGACCGAGAATCTCGTCAGGAAAAACCTGTCATTTTCCCTGACGAGATTCTTGGCAAGAAACTCTTGCCGCCCGAGTGTACTGACTTTCATTTCAAAAGAACCGCGGTTCTCTTGAAAGGAAAGAACGTGGTGACGTCATTGCGTACGCCGAGCATGCGCTTGTCACATTCGATGCCGTCGCCGGCCACCATCTTGCTTTACCCTGCCTATGCCGTGGAAGCTAATGCATGTGCGTCAAAGTCATTTCAAGCATGCATGGGTTTCCACGGCGACAGGTAAGTATACACCCTCTCGGGTTTCTCGTCTGGAAACAGGCAAAAGAGAATCTCAATGAGAAAAAAAGAGAGCAGGTTCTCTTTTTTTCTCGTCGAGATTCTGGCCAGATTTCCAGACAAGAAACCTGAATGCCTCGTGCACACAAACGGGAATCTCGGCAAGAAGCAGTTTTCTTGCTGTTTTTTGCCGAGAAACCTGGTCGTGTGTACGAGGCCTAATACACACCACCAATTTTCAGTGAAACTGACCATGTGTTATCCCGTTCTGTGGGTCACATTTGCCGGACATTCATTACTACCTAAATGAGAATTTTAGCCTAAGCCTTGAGTTGTAAAAGTAGCCTTTAATTCTCTGCATGAAGTGCTGTATTTATAAAACCTGCAAGTTGCATGGGTGAATTCTGGCATATGAACAGTGAATGCATTTAAATTGTGAACTTGTTTGGATTCCACCATTTGTAATGAAAATGCCACTAATCAAAATATAATGTTATGCTAGGTAGACTTTATAAATAATTATTTTTTTGCTTCACTGAGAAACTTGGCTTGGGAAGTTTGTTTAAGGGTTATGCTATTCCGGACATGAACATCATGATGTGAAAAGAATCCTCCTAAACACCTATTTGTCATATTTTAAACATAGGGTTAATTATGTGTTAACATTATGAAATTAAAGGTTGTTTACATTTGGAAATAATCAAAGTCAAGAGGGTAACCCACCTCTTCCGCTTCTTCCTACAAAACGGAGGTCATTGAATCGGGCTACTTGGTTTTTCATGACAGCAGAGGCATTCCTTAGCTCAGCTGAATAGTTCTCATCATTTCCAGCCATGACCGTCACAACCGTCCCATCTGAGACCTCACCCAGCGCTACAACCTGAAGATAGGAAAAAATCAGATTTACTATCCTTATAGAAATGTATTATTTATAGTTTACCTTACACCAGGGTTTACAGCTTTAGTCAGAGCATGATGCAAAGTCCCTTGAAGGCTGATGAGCATGCAGAAGTGTGTGCTTTTACTATATGTCATTGGAGTTTATTTACTAAAGGAGTTAATCACACTTCATCACATAATGCAGATTACATAAATGAACAGGATTTTGTACATGACTGGGTGATTGTCAATGAATGAATTTGATGTATTGAGTGAAGATTCTCAACTTCCTTAGTATACCAGAATCCTTATGTCTGCTTTCATATGTACTTAAAACCCATGAAAAAAAATGCTGCTAACATCTATAAAAAGTACAGGCACCCAGTGGTACCTGCATATATTGTGCCTAAAGCAACTTTCATACTAAACAAAATAAAACATTTTCTGAACTGGCAAATCTCTTTCACTACTTTGCAGATGGAGCTTGTCTGCCCCTTTCTGCCTTCGGCACATTTATATTGGCCACTGGCCAGTGATGAAGCGCATTTTAGTGACGGGCCAAAAGAAATGTGGAATTTAACAGGGAACTGGCAACTTGCAAGGATCATAGCTTTCCCAATTCAAAATGGCTGTCATTCAGCCATAGCACATGTGAATCAAAGGTGATTGAGACCTATTACAGGTATATCATTTTAATTATAATTTTTTTCAATGTACCATGCAATTTTTCTCCAGCAGTTTGTAAACTGTGTAAGGTGTTCCAGAATGACTGACTGCAGGTGCAAATACACAACAATCACACACAAATACAATACACAGCATATATATATATATATATATATATATATATATATATATATATATATATATATATATATATATATATATATATATATATATATATATATATATATGTGTGTAAAGTGCTGCAATTCAGCTTTTTCTTTTCTAAAAGCATGGATTTTTTTCTTCAGCAGGGATGCAGGGAAAGTTCTGACAACTCCAGCACTGAATGTATGTAATAGTGAAGTGGGGCTGGGGTGTGCTGGAGCATCTATTAATGCTGACTGATGGGTGAATTTATTGTTGTGGAAGGAAGATCTATTTTTCTTGGGGGGTGGTAGATTACTGTGGTGTCAATTATTGCTGGGAGGACAAATTTCATACACATTTGTTAGCATCAACCATTGATACTTAGGTTCTGTATTCCTACAAAGGGGCGGTACTGGGAGGTGGATAGGGGAACAAGTAGCAATGCTTAGAGGTGGGTAGAGAAGGGAGAAAAGGTGTTACTTGGAAGGTGGAAGTTTCCTGCATATATTCTCTGAGAAAACAAACCCTGAGTTTTACACAGAAACATGTAGAAGAGTGATTAAGCTCTAGGACATTTATGTGTGGACAGTTTGGATTAATGTATGAACATAGCAACATAGCATTGCCATGCCAAACTACAAAGTAGCCTATGTGTGTTGTAATTTTACAAACAGTGGTATTTAAAGTACACCTGTTCTGACAAACATAAAGGCTTCCCTTTGAAAATGCTATTCATCTGACTGTCTTTCTTTTTAATATTGACCCAATAGGTATAAGGATGTAAAAAATATAGAAGCTATTGAATCAGCATGGAAGTCAGGCATTTTGAAGAACCAAAAAAAAAAAAAAAAAAGCCACACCGACAGACTCCATATTTCCTTGATTTAAGTATTTCTTTAAAGCAAATATAATTAGTGAACCCATACCTGTAATAAAAAAAAAAAAAGAAAAGAAACTGGAGCAATAAGGGTCCATTAACACCAAGGCATTGCAGTATTGTGATGAAAAATGCACCCTTTCCCACACATTCCTGCACAATATTGCATAACATGCAGTGCTGTGTATTTTGGGGCCATTCATTTTAAATGGCAACCCAATGTACCTAGGCAGTGCAGCACAATGTATTTGCTTTGTAATCCACCACAACTTGAATATGTGAGTATCCTGCATTGTGGTGCACCACATAAAAAATAGTGCATGTCCAATTTTCATTGTGTTGCTGTGTGTCATTTAAATGATCTGTGTTAGACCCCATACACACTATTAGATTTTTGTCTTAAGATTTAGCAAAACCATGTAGTGCAAGAGCCTGCCTGATTGCATACACATTTAAACTCTTAAGGTTTGACCTCATATTATATGGTTTTGGTAAATCTGAAGACAAAAATCTGCAGAAAATCTAATAGTGTGTATGGGGATTTAATGCATCACACAGTAACCCACACAAATTGCACAATGTTGTGTGGTCTTTACTGCAACACTCTAGGTATGAGTGGGCCCTGGTACTTTTAGGCCCCGTACACACAGCCGAGGTTCTCGCCAGAAACCAGCTAGAACCTCGCTGGGAGCTGCATTCCAGCGAGAACCTCGGCCGTGTGTACGCTCTCTGCTCGCCCCGCTCGTCGGGAAACCCGTCGAGCAAATAGAGAACAGGTTCTCTATTTGCTCGACGGCCCGTCGGGATGAATGGCTGGTTGCCATTCCTGACGGGCAGGTTGCAGATTCTGACGGCCAGCAGAGAACCTCGACGGGCGGAACGATGTGTTCCGCCCGTCGAGGTTCTCTGCCGTGTGTACGGGGCCTGAGTCTTAAAGTTCTAAAGTAGACAGTCATTTACTTGAACACAGCTATAATCATTAATATTTTCACCTAAACACTGATATGCTCATCAAAGATTTTCTGCTGCACACATTAAAGGATCACTAAAGGAATTTTTTTTTTTAGCTAAATAGCTTCCTTTACCTTAATGCAGTGCTGTTTTCATGTTCTCATTGTTCATTTTTGCTTTGAAGTTACTGTAATTCTGCTCTGATCTCCACACTTCCTGCTTGTCTGGCTCCTTATGAAAAATCTCATGGCAGCTTTTCACTGTGGTCCAAGCTGTGTGTCTAAAACTCCTCAGAACCAATCAGATTCATTTTAAAAACAAAACACTGCTCTGGGATTCAATTTAAAAACAAAACACTGCCCTGGATTTTTTTTTCTGTCTCTCTCTCTCTACTTCACATAAACACAAAACCAGTTTAAAAACGAAAGTGAAACTAGAGGCATATTATATGATTGATTTTTATCTATTTTTAATCATTTTTAAAAGGAATCAGTTAACTTTTATGTCTCTATACCCTGTGAACAGTCATTTCAGCAAAACATTTTTTTTCCTTTAGTGATCCTTTAAGTTACTGTATATAATTAAATGAGCAATATAATATTCTGGGGTTTTGTGAGCAAACTTCACAAAGGCAAATAATCAAATTTTGATAGGTAAGGAACATCCCGAAAGTCAATCTCCCATGCAGTTTAATTAAGAAAACGTTCATGGTCTGCTTTATAATGTGACGAATGACCTTGCTGATCTATATTAAAGCCAGGAGTGGGATGAAGCAAGGTCAAGCTTGAACTACAGATAAGGTTGCTCACAATTTGTATCTAAATTTATCTGAGCATACCTCTGGATCAACTGTTTTTCCTCATATGCTGCATTTGATTTGCCCTGATTTGTGTTTTTTTTGGTTGATTTAAGGTGGTGCATCACTTTAAATGTCGGTTCATACTTTAATGGAGTGCAGGAAAACCACTCTCTGGCCTCGTACACACGACCGAGAATCTCATCGTAAAAGACGAGGTTCTTGTCAGGCTTGAAGAGAATCTTGTCAAGCTTTCCTTGCATACACACTGTCAAGACAAAATCTCGTCGTTCTCAAACGCGGTGACATACAACATGTACAACGGCACTATAAAGGGGAAGTTCGATTACACTGGCTCCAACCTTGGGGCTGCTTTGCTAATCTCATGTTACTGGGTGTTAGTAAAAGTTTGGTTAGAGACGATTCGCGCTTTTCAGTCTTTACAGCATGACGAATGTGCTATCTCCATTACGAACGCTACTTATACGGAAGGTGTGCTTCCGTCTCATACTTTATTCTGAGCATACGTGGGTTCCTAAGCATACACACGAACGTGTTTATCATCGTAAACCAGCCTGACAAAAAAAACACGACAAGGAAATTGAGACTCCCATAGAGAAAAAAGAGAGCATGTTCTCTTTTTTTCTCGTCAAGATCCATGACAGTTTTCTCGACGAAAAACATACACACAACTGTTTTTTTTCGGCAAAAAATGCTTTGCCAGCATTTTTCTTGATGGGTTTTGCCGAGGAAAACGGTTGTGTGTATGAGGCCTCTGTGTGTGTGTTTCCTGCATCACATTCAAAACACAATAGGGTCGATTTACTAAAACTGGAGAGTGCAAAATCTAGTGCAACTATGCATGATAGCCAATCAGCTTCTAACTTCAGCTTGTTCAGTTAAGCTTTGAGAAAAAAAAGCCTGGAAGCCGATTGGTTTCTAAGAAGAGCTGCGCCAGATTTAGCACCCTCCAATTTTAGTAAATCAACCAAAAAGTATGTACGATCTGCTGAGGCCTTGTACACATGATCAAATCTATCTGCGCGACCGTCCCAGCAGACAGATTCAATCGTGTGTACGGGCGAGCTGACGGATTTGGCCAGCCGACAGATTTGAAAGCATGCTTTCAAATCTGTCGGCTGGGAACCCGTCTGCCCGACATGTCTGCTGGTTAGTACGCTAACCAGCAGACATGTCTTCTCGCACACGCGTCGAATGGTTTCGACGCATGCGCGGAAGTGTTTTACTTCCTGGTGCGGTGACGTGACGGCGTCAACGTCACCGCCACGTCAGCGCGCCGTCTGCCGGTGGGGATTTTGGTTTGATCGTGTGTACACGATCAAACCAATACGTCCCCAGCAGACAGATTTGTTCAAATCGGTCTGTCCGACCAATTTAAACAAATCTGTCTGCTCGTGTGTATGGGGCCTGAGAGTGTCAGTGTAAAGTTAGCCACACCCTAAATGCTAGTAGCAAGTGCAGTGCTTTTGTCTGCACTGGATTGCATGATACCAAAATATCATGCAATCCAGCTGCAGTGTGTCTTTAAAATTAGTGCGTGCACTACTTTTGTTGCAATGCAGTGCAATTTCAGCCCATTCAAATTAATTGACTGAAAACACATTGCCCTCAAATCACACAGGAGTCACACAGGAACACAAGCATGTTCCTGTGTAATTCCCAGTGTGACCTAGCACTAATGATAAATTCGCTCATGTGAGAAATAATCTGGATAGACAAATACCACAGATCCTAAAGTATTAATAGTTTATATTATATGGAAATAATCTGAATCTTTAAATGCTAAACATATGTCTGCTTTTAGATCTACAAATATTATAAAACATCTTGTGATATCTAGGTTTTTTAAATTGATACACCATATTATTATGTCTTCTAAAATAACATTATTAGCATTCTCTTTTCAATGGCTTGCATTAGCTTTACTTTATTATGTGTATAGGTTTAAATATATTCAATATATCATGCATTTATCTTAATCCTACTTTGTCTTGCCATCTGTCATATACAGTTCTTACACACCCCTTTTTTGTTATAAAACATGTGTATGCTTGAGCAGCTTCCAATCTTAATTCTAAGCAATAATATTCATAAAAATCTATAAATTTTATCTATGTATAACATTCATTGACATAAGGTACTATATATATCAGAAGTTCTTAATTTTCAATAAATTTTGATTGAGATTGTAAATAAATGAAATAGGAAAATACAAGTACTCCTTAAGTGTGCAGTGTGCATTGGAAGCAAAGAATACGACGGAACAGATTGGCCAATTGGAGGGGAAAAGGATAACTGTTGGAGGGTAAAGCAAGATACCTTTCCCTAGACATCCTTGTAAGTTAATTTACCAGGAATGCAGGGTATCCTGCATGCAGTGATTGACAGTGCATTCTCTATTTATCTCCTAACAACCAATCATCTCCCCTCTTCCTGTTAATGGGGAAGGTTAGAACATATGTGGTAGACACTGATTGGTTGCTAGAAGAAAAATACAATTATTAAAATAACATATTTATTACATGATGTGTTAATATAATGTTTCCAATTAAAGGGTATATATAGTTTAACTGGAAGAATGGCTCTCATTTAAACCCTTAAAAACCATCTTGTATATTAAAGTTTATTCCTCCTCCTGATTCCTCCTTCTTCTGGTATTTTCTACATTCGCAATGCATTAAGCATTGTCTTAGATAGAGATGGAGTAGCCTAAGAATATTAGTGCTAAAATTATTTCTATTCACCTGCCCTAACATAGATATTTTGTTTCTTCTACTTATATAAATAAATACAAATAAAAATGATATCTAAAATTAAGAGAACAATCATGTAACTTGCACTTGGAATAATTAGCTTTGCTGCCATGAACAAATGTCTGGATAGAGATTTGGATAGGGTTCTTTGACATTAAAACCATTTTGAGAAAGCTGTAAATTTTTATGCATGAGCATTTGTTAGTAGTTCAACATTAACGTGAGTGCCCGAATGGTTTTTACATTGGGCCTCCTCATCAAATATGAGTCATAGGCCGTTTTATCACAGTAACATCTCCGGCAGAGGTCTAAAGTTTTTTGTTTTCTTTTGTTGAGATTTTATAGCAGCTTTTCTGTTTCTTGTTGGAAACAACATTTGTATGTTTGTAGCTTTTTTCCAAGTTTTTGCCTGACACTTTTTTCCAAGTTTTTGCCTAAACTTATGGGTGCTGCCATTCATTCTATAAAATGTTATATAATAATAAAAAATAGCATAGATGTAGGTGTGGTAGGTTGCATTTTTTTTAGTTTAAGTGCTCTAGAAATACAGTATATAGGCCAACCTGGCTACCTTGGATTTGCAATGTGCAGCATGTAGATTTTCAGATAACATCTGTGGCATGATAGTAAGGTTTAGTGTATTTTTCTTTGTTGTGTTCTATCTCTTATTTAGACTGCCCTGAAAAAAGGATGCTTTCCGAACCATTATTAATGGAAACCCCTAGCTGGAAACTTTGGTAATTCAAAAACAGATGATATGGGACCATTTTAGGGTTTAATGAAAAGTGATTTTGAATTACTTAAGTGTCCCAATTTTCTAAGACTGTGTGGGTTATTGAGGACATATTGCCCAAACCTGATTTCCTAACTTGTGGTTATATTCAGGGATTATTAAGAACTAGATGCTAAGAATTCACCCGCTGACATTTATTTTACTGAAACCTATATGTGGGTTTATCAAATAACCAATAGTGCTCAATACAGATCTACAGTTGCAAGTACATGAATCAAAGGCTTGGATATATTTTGGTGGTGTCAGTGTATTACCAGTAATACTCTGGACATGAACTATGGTGTTGATTTACTAAGGGAAAATAGTCAGTTTGCTTTGTTTTGTTTTGCAAGGGAAATTTCCCTTAGATTAGTGAATGAGGTGGAGCTCTGTTGACTTCCAATCACGTGCAAGCAGAAATATATTTTTTCATTTTCTTTGCTCATAAATTATCATTCTCTAAGCTAAGGGAAAATCCCCCTACAAAGTGAACATCCTATTTACCCCTAGTAAATAAACCTTGCATCATTCTATAAAAACATGTGTTTATCCTATAAATGTAGACCTTTTAAAATGATGGCTTAACCTCCTTGGCGGTATGATTCGTTCAGATTTTAGGTGCTGAAAGCAGTACCATTATTTGCAATTCTTAGGAATAACTCACTTAAATCTATCCAAACAAGAGTCTAATAGGCATCCCGGGTATGATTTAATTTATTTTATTTTTTTATTAAAAATTATAATGTAATAAATAATTATAAAAAATTATAACAAATAATAATATAATTATAGTAAAAATTATTCAATAATGTAATCAAATCAAAATCACTGAAATTTGCTCAGTTGCAGAATTTTTGCTGTCATTATTTTTTTTTTATGACGAATTTCCCCATAAATTGCTATCGCTAAATTCTGCAAGTGATTCTGATTTATTATCGCTGTTTTTTAGCTGCTCTAAAACAATTTTGGTTGCTATGGGCAATCTACACTTTGCAGGGAGAAAGAACAGTTTTTATTATATAAAAGGACATGTAGTGTACAGGGCAGACCACTAGGGACATGGGGGGTGTGTATTTTTTACATACAGTACTGTAATCTATAAGATTACAGTATACTGTATGTATAGTGTTTGTTTACATTTTTGAATTTGGCGCCGTTCTCCGTCCCCGTGCGTCGTAACGTCGCAGGGAACGGAGCTCGGCGGCACACGGGGACGCTGTGTGAATCGAGCGAGCACAGCGCGGATGCATCACTGGATCCACGGAGAAGGTAAGTAAACAGTCCCTGTGGATGCTGCGAGGCGAGCCCGAGTTACTGATCGTAGCACAGAAATCTAACCCCGAGTCAGACTCGGGAACACCGCCAGGGAGGTTAATGGTTCACAATACATACTAAATATTTAAGGCCGTGTACACACCAGCAAATGACTGACCGATTTGAACAGATTTGTCTGCTGGCTGTTTTGGTTTGATCACTGTACACGCGATCAAACCAAAATCCCCGCCAGCAGACATCGCGGTGACGTGCGGTGATGTTGACGCCGCCACGTCACCGCACCAGGAAGTAAATTACTTCCGCGCATGCGTCGAATCCATTCGACGCATGTGCGAGAAGATATGTCTGCTGGTTAGCGTACTAACCAGCAGACATATAAGGCGGACGGTTTCCCAGCCGACAGATTTTAAAGCTCGCCCGTACACATGATCGAATCTGTCTGCTGGGACGGTCGGGCAGACCGTTTCCAGCAGATAGATTTGATCGTGTGTACGCGGCCTAAGGAGTTCTAGAAGGTATCTGAACCCAGAAGGTATATAATAATTTTACCTGCTCAAGAATATCATATTTGAGTTGGGTTCTTTTGCTCTGTAGATGCACCCAATACATATGATACTGTAGTTTACTTTACAATTAACATTCTGAGGTTCTTAAACAATCTATGTTTGGAAGTGCACTTTAAGGGTCCACAAACACTGGGCCTAAAAACGCAGTTTTTTTATGGAAGTTTTGTATTTTGCTTGTTGAACCAACTATGTGTTCATGCAAATTGGGGCATTTAGAGGCATATTTAAAACTCAGCTTTTAGAAGCAGAGAAAAAAAAAAAAACATTCTGGTTTCATTTTTGAGAGGCTTTTTTTGACAGAAAAAATGCTAAACTCTCCTAAACACCTGTACAAAAATGCTCTATATTGCTCTATATGAGAGATATTTTATGTCAACAGAACTGGTATTTTTTTAAGCCCAGTGTGCACGGACCCTTAGAATATGTGACATAAAGTATCAGGTTGTTTGCAAAGATTTCACGCTCAGTGTTCCAGTTTAATTTTGTACATCCAAATTTTGTTAACCAGCTATGGCTGGGTGTTACTTAGACAATGCAAAGACGGAGGAGAGATGAAGGAGAGAAGGTGACATCCCAATAGTGTTTGGGACACATTTTCTAACCCACACAGTTGATGCTATCCTCGAAGGCTGGAATAGTATGAGTATCTGGCCGATCAAGAAACTGTTATCTCATGTCTGTGGGCTACGTTACAGTCTCAAAATAATATTGTGGTATTATAGAGGATTTCACTTATTTCGATTTTCACAGAAGAGTCTAACTAGAGAGGCATTGTGGTTGATTTGCCAAAGGATTAGAGCATGTTCACTTCAATCAACCAATCATGTGCAAGCAAAGATCCTTTTTTTCCCTTACACAAGATTGGGTATTAAAAGAGATCACTTTGTTAAGTAAACAGCCTCTACACCCTTAGGAATATAAACCCATTATCTTCTGGTGGGAATTGAAAGTGAGTAAAATGCCTAATTGTCCTAGAATTAGCAGTTAAAAAAGATCCAGTCAATCCTGTCAAAATGCCTTTTCTGTGTCAGTACATAGGAACAAGGGAGACTCAGAAAACGTATGTGTCACTACTTATTGTTTGGGCTGGGTATCAAGCTATTGCTTCTCTTTTTAGTCAGGGGATCTTTACCTGCATTGCAACATTACTTTTAAATTCGGTTGGTATCTAAATAAGTGCTCTACTAAAAATACATTATGCTTTTCCCACAAAGCTTTTGAAATGCTACAATAATAGTTGGCATAATTTTTTTTAAATTAAATTAAAATTAAAATTTAGACTATAATATTTGTGTTCTATATCTGTATTCTATATCAGACAGGTGGAAAGGTTCTTGAAGTGTTCTCAATTTTGTATCCCATTTTTTTATTTTTTTTATTTCATTGTAGTGCACAAACTAAATACTGAATCTGCTTATGGAACTTTTAGAAAACTTTGATAATAGGTGTAATAAGAAAGTTATGTTGACTATAATATTGGTGCTCTGCTGAATTGAAACTGTACTCTTTAACTGACTGGGGGAGGATTATTGCAGTGTTCCCATTTTTCAATTCCATTCAATCCTCATTCCATTAAAACATTTTTTTAACTCTTTTATTGCTTTGTAGAAGTGCTCTTTAAGCGAACAGTATTCAGAATTTTGTCTGATATTGAAAAATGAAAACATGGATCAAAGGAGCAATTTTATGAAACAGAAGTTTCCGGCTAAGGTCACATCTTCTTGGGAAGTATGATAATAATAACCTGTATATTGTAAAAGTAACAGCTTTAAATTTCTTCCTATAAACCATTCTACATAATGAATGTTGATAAATGGTGGCTTTGGGAATGAATTGTCTTTAGGTATATACAATATTTAATGCAGTAAATGTATGTGGTGCTCCGGAGCTATTCTAGGTGCTATAATAATTTATATGTATAAAATAACTAAGTTTATAAGGAAGTATGAATATACAGTTTCAATATATCAGTTTGATTTGTCAAAATACAATTTTTTTTATATATATATAGATATATATAGATATATCTATATATATCTATATATATATATATCCCTCTATTTATCTATTCATCTATCTCTTGATCCATTCATTCATACACAAAATTGTATTGGGCAATAGCTACACTATATCTGTCTGTCTGTATATGCAGCATAAGCTTGCAGTAATAACTATACCTCAAGGACTGTATAGTTTTAATAGCTGCCAGAAGCATGTTCCAACATTAATATTTTTTCTTTTATGCATTAGTCCTCCAATTTCACACTTTATTTCTCAACCTATAGTATATGTTAGGCCAAATAACAAAGGTGTTGCTAGAAACTAGCTTAACAGTTGTCATTTCTTTGAACTGAGGATGGTGTAAAGGCATTTTACATTACAGACCTCAAACCTACTCGTTGTCACTACCTGTGTTAAAGTACGCTGTATAGCTTATATATTTTTTCCAACATAACGTCTCCTTAGATGTGTTTTTCTCAGCTCTAGTTTGTCTGACCACAGAGATCTCATGTTTAGAATGTGTTAAATACCAGCCCACCAGTTTCCCACCATCAGATACAATTAAAAAAAAACTTTACACATGTACTATATTTTAGTTTGTCACAGCTGTAACTACAAATTGTGCATCTATTAAATGCTTAATTATGCAGATCCTTCAAAAACATATGTTAATGTCATAGCCTTGCAGTCAAGCCTTTTTGTAAAAAGAGATTAATTTTCTGATTTAAATATTCTAAAGTTATTTGCTGAAAGGTATCAGGTGTGTGCCATACCAGAATACCTGCTTCAGAGAACTGATAGGCTTATGGGGACAAAAATAAAAATAAAAAGTATAATAATCATTTCACTAAAACCAAAAAGAAAAAACATTGAAATTTATGCCTTCTGTATTTTAAATGAATTATTAATTACTTGTATAATGCTTTTTTACAGAGAAATATTTTACTTGTTCTTCAATTTTGCTTTGTTAAAATATTTCAAATAACATACCGGGAAGTTTCACCTAGGTAGGACTGGGGTTGTTTATATGCAGAATTATCACAGAGTATAAGTAGATGTTTTAGTTTTAGTGTTTTTTGCTGAATTAATGCTTATATGGCAAGCTCTCTTTTTCTGATTATTAGACAAGATAATCTTTGAAAGGGAAGAAGGAGTGACACTGAGGTTAAGTTGCTGGTCTCTGAAGTGGTGTACCAATTATACCAAACCATACTCCATAACCATCTCTGATTCAGTGCATCTGGTTCAGAAGCATTTTACAGCTTCATTAAGTTACCTTAATTTCAACTTTTATTACATTGTGCTCGTTATAATACATGCTGATTTTGCAAATGTTATTATGGTAGTTATTGTTATATATGTTATTATATATGTTTTTTCCAGCTATTGTAATAAGGCACAATATTTAGCCACCCCCTTGTTGCTGTTTATAACTATATAAAAATATGTTCTAAAAAAAATGTATGTGTCTCAGAGGTGCCCAATTGCTATATCCAATAATAACTAAATGATATTATATATTTACGATAAATACTAGAGCTATGATGCTGGCCTTTAAAAAAACATCAGTAATTCAGTCTCAATATATTTCATGCTGTAGTAATATTTTTTTTAGCATTAGCATTCCTGGTTTTGCAGAATACAATTGTTTAAACATTAAAATATAATTTGTATAAATGATTATATAACAATAGCACTCAATGCACATACACACGTAAACAAAGCACAATAATTCACGTTCTGTAGTATAAACAGGCAGATAATGCCTACTTCATATACTTGAAATCATATTACCTTGAAGGCTACTGGTAATGTCTTGTTGCATCTCCAGTGTGAAGGCAAAACGGAGCAAAGGAAGTTGGGGCTGTCAGTCCTGACCAGTTCTCCTGCATGATCCGCCAGGACATCCACCACAGTTCGTATCTCTGTCCTTGTCCTTCCGGTGCCAGAAGAGCTGATGGTTCCATTGCTGTCTCCCATTTTTCCGCAGGAGAAAGAAGTTGATGGAGGAGTAAAGCGCCGGTTGGTACTGGGGTCTACGGGAATATGCATTACAACAGTAGGAGTTTAAATGTGGCAGACACTGTTTCCTCCTATAACAAACCTAATGTCTCTTTCGTTAGCTCTAACTAAGAGTCGTCAAGAAGGCAGTAACTTCTCTCTTGAAAAGTATTGCTAATCTTTGCAGAAAAGAAGAAGAAGAAGAAAAAAAAAAAGTCCACTGAAAGATCAGAAGCTCAGGAAGTGACTGTCTGATCTGAAATCTGCAGGGGTGGCGAAGAGGAGGGAGCATGTGAAGAAATGTTGCACCCAACCTTGTACGCTCAAGTTTCTGTACCCTCCTATAGCACCAAAAACCACAACATAAATGTTACAAAGTCTTTCTGTAGCTTAGATCCCAGTAGCAGCAGCACTGCATACAAATGACACTAGACAAGCATTGAGCAATGGTGGAGCAGTCTGCTCTTCTGCAAAAGGTCCCTTGTAAAGTAGCAGAACAGGCTCAAGGCAGATCTTTTCTAGTTAAATAGATGCAGGCACTCTGACTGCACAGAACAGAAGATTTCTTTATATCACAGTCCAGAAACTCTACAAAATGTAAAAAAGTATTGGAGAAAAACAGAAGTTACCACACATCTGTCTCCTTCTTCCTGATGTAGTTCATTAAAGACGCAATGTCAGCTTAAAAAAGACACAGGGGTGGTGCTGATATTGCTGTTATATGCTGTTATTGATGGTTAACGGGTTTCTCTGAAGACTTTATTTTCAGAGCTGCGTGTTTATGGAACAATCCATTAAAGATAAGTAACCCTCTGTCATTTTCTTTAGTGGCTAAAAGCCCAGCAGCCAGCGTGGATAACATACAAAAGTGAAAAAGAAAGTTTTTTAAGCTCGTTCCAACCACCAGAACATAAGCTGGCAAGATTCTTATCTGAAATATAATCAGCACAGAGGGGGAAAAAAAGGAAAAATTCTAGTAGTTTTCTCTACTGATCTGCCAAGAAAAAGTGCAAGAGTGCTGCTCTGTCATGCAGCATTTACACCAAAGCTGTCACTGAGAGGGGAGGAGGAGAGAGTGTGTGACTGGCAATTTACCGTGTCCCCATCTCGTCCCCTGTTAGAAGAGCACATGCTAACTCAAGGGGGAGTGCCTGACAGGACAACTCCCCCTGCAAACTCACACATGCAGCTCTCGGTATGAAAAAAGGGCATAAATGTAAAGCTTATAGTACAGCCTGACATCTCCTTCCCTTCCAAAACTTCAGAACCACCAGGAAATTAATTAACATTATAATGGCATCATCCTTTATTTGTAAATTTGATTGTTTTTAAGAGAAACTTCATTGATTGTGCTATAGCTTGCCTGTGGTTAGAGACCAAAATGCACATGTCATCATTTCTGGAAGCAAAATAAAATATCTACTGCAATATATACTAGATGAAAAAAAAAAAACAATAGATGACATCAAATATCAGACAGGGTTTCCCTTGGCTGTACAGAAAATAAATAGGACAACATTCACAGAATTCTAGACGTTTGTTTACCTCTAGGATATATAATATGAAAAATCGTCACTGTTAAACCATAGAAATAGCATTGGTAATTTATCATATGCAGTTAAACAATTACCCAAGGAATATTGGGTGTACTATATACTGGCAAAAAATAAGTATATTCTTTATGTATTAATAACATTAACAAAATATGCAGCGCTGCACATTTTGTTAATATTATTAGTTTTTGTAGCACATTTATGGAATTTTGAATAGTGCTTTTTTATATAGTTTGTTACATTTTTTATTATTTATTTTTATGCAATTTTACTAGTAGGTTTATCTGTTATTTACATATTATTTATGTATATTTTTATACTAGACCATATCCTTTAACTAAATGAAAAAAAACAGGGAAGTGAAAATATGTTTGTGTGTGTGTGTATATATATATATATATATATATATATATATATATATATATATATATATATATATATATATATATATATATATATATATTATTTTCAAAATGTATAATACTATTTTTTTTAATATTCATCAATGCAAATAAGTGTTTAATTAAATTGCACCTTGCATACTGTTTGTCCATCATTGTTTTTTACTGAATACAATTGTAATAAACAAGATCTGATAAACTAATGTATGAAACCGATATTTTGTCTATCGCTCTATTTATTTTATCGATCATGATGTTTTTATTAAAGTGTTACTGATTGATCCTGACTATTTTGATAAAAATTCCAGTGTACAAAATAATTTTGTGATTTAGAACTCAAATGCATTACCTAAATTGATTTAAATGTTTCCAGTGCGGTATACG
Organism: Rana kukunoris; assembly: GCA_029574335.1. NCBI lineage: Eukaryota > Metazoa > Chordata > Amphibia > Anura > Ranidae > Rana > Rana kukunoris. The sequence continues at coordinate 331,397,715 of CM056050.1, read as the reverse complement.
TACATGTGCTATGTCGTTTACCTCTACATTTCCACGAGAAACACTTTTCCTGCCTGGTTTTGCTGTCATTTACTGTAATTAATAATTCATATTACCAACAGTTTGCATTAAAAGGCAAATTACTTCATCTTATGAATAATCCTTTAAGCCTTTCGTGGTAATTTTAGCTGTGCTGTAAATGTCCAAGCATAATACACCTTAAAATATTGACATACCCGTAATAGAATTATGGAAAGGGTCTTGATATTTGTTTTTTAATCTAATATTACAATTTAACATGAATAACACCACCAGTAATATAGTAATAATTGGCCAGTCATTGTATAAAAACAAATGCATTAACAAAATGAAAAATGTATTCTGACAATCACATTTGTCAGATGATGTTTTATCAGAAGATATGAATTCTTTTATACAAAGAACATAAATTAAGAAAGGGTAAATAACTAAGTTTAATTTAATATTCTTGGACTTATTTACTACAAAATTAAATGTGTTCTGTTTGTATTAGAATGTATTAATTTGATTTAAAAAAAATGTACCCCTTGGGTTAATCAACCCATCTACTGTATCTTTAATCAAACTTTTGGTGGAATTAAATGGACAATATTTAAATGGGAAAAAATATCGAAAAGGGATTCTCCCCAAAAGCAAACTAGCTGGCTCTATACTGTATATAATAAACATGAAGCAAGCAAATCAAACAGCATCTTATCACACATACAGAACCACTAACAGTCTGGTATGAGCACAACCATGGTATGTACACAAAATCATGTGTACTATTTAAAAAAGAGCTGTTGTGGGTTAAACTGTACACAATCAAATGTTTAAAACATATCCTGCTTGCTATTTGTTTTAGAAATGCTTTTCCTTCTCTCTGTTTCATTCTTTTGTCTATTCAATCATACAGACCAGCTGAAATGAAGGGTTCTCTCATATGAGATGAATGATACAATTAATAAAAAGCTAAAACTTTGCATCGAGAACTGTTTTTGAAATACAAAGCATTTAGAATAAAATAAAAAATGATATTTCTACACACCTGATTGGGTATTAGAAATGAATACATATGCCTATTATTATTTTAAAGGATGGTAATGTGAATTGGCTAATATTTCCATCAGTCCATTTACATTATAAGGATGCTGTAATACAGTTGAAAATGGATTTGTAGAATGCCCACCTATAGTACATTGTACATTAAACTAGCAGTACAGAAGCAGAACCCCATTAAATGCATAACTTTTTTGGTTTTGGATTGAGTGGAGATAGATTAGAACACCTGTCAGTTTTTATTGCCGTCTGTGCCCCCTGTTAGGGAGATTCACCCTCTCTGTCATTAATACGGTAGAGTAAAAATTAAAGAAAATCTTACATTTTGGGTTGTCACCAGAACGGGAATAGAGGGGGAATAATCAAATGGGGATACTGGTTCTGGTGACCCTGCTGACAACCAGGGATTACCCCCACTTTGAAGGGATTTCCTCTCACTTCCTGTTTTGACTATAGACAGGAAGTGAGGGGAAATCTCTGCACCAGGAAACAGATCGCAGTAAAGTGGTTGAACTTTTGAGGAACTCCATATAATGTTTCTAAAAGAAACATCATTTTTTATTTAGTAAAAATATTACATTAAAAGCATATACACAGGAAAGTCTCAGGCCTCGTACACACGACCAAGGAACTCGTCGGGAAAGACACATCGTTTTCCTCGACAAGTTCCTTGTTAGGCTTGTCGAGAAACTTGACAAGCTGTCTTTGCATACACACAGTCAAGACCAAATCTCCTCGTTCTCAAACGCGGTGACTTCCACATATACAACAGCAGGGGAAGTTCGATTCCACTGGCACAACCCTTGGGGCTGCTTTTGCTAATCTCATGTAACTGCGTGTTAGGTAAAAGTTTGGTAAGAGACATTTTCACTTTTCAGTCTGTCACAGCGTGACAAATGTGCTATTTCCATTACAAACGCTACTTTTCCCGAAGGTGCATGGGTTTCTAAGCATACACACCAACGTGTTTCTTGTTGAAAACCAGCCCGAGGAGGAAAACAATGAGGAAATTGAGACTCCCGTCGAGAAAAAAGAGAACTTGCTCTCTTTTTTCCTTGTCGAGTTCCTCGGCAGTTTCCTCGATGAAAAGCATACACACAACCGTTTTCCTCGGTAAAAAAGCTCTCCCACCAAGTTTCTTGATGGATTCTGTTGAGTTTCTCGGTCGCGTGTACAAGGCCTCAGGCTGCATGCCAAAAATATATCTATCTGGTGTCAACAAAGGTCTGTATGGTGGCATGTGCAGTAGTAGACTATTTGGAAGCTGAGAATACAGTGATGGCTGGCAGAGGGACACTGCAATGCTCTGTTTAGGATGGATGTCAACTTAAACAAATTTTGAGGCTATCCTCTGATTTGACACAAGATATAAGGGCTATATTTGATGGGCAGCTTTTAGATATCACTCTGAATGCCACATATACTGTAAATATTGTTGCCATGTGGTCTGCAGCTTTTATGTTTCACTTGGAATTTCGCTAGTTCACCTCCCAGGTACCAAGTAGGCTTTGGGATGCAAACAGTAATACAGTATATACACCTGTATTGACCCATATACTCCTGAAGAAGCAGAAAAAACACTCCAAAAAATAATTTAAGTATATATTGCCTATTTGATACCGTTTACGCAGTGAAAAATTAATTGGAAATATCGAATCTTCATACCTAAATTGACGTAATGAAGGAAGGCAGTTGATTGTAAATGGGTTATTACAGACAATTTTTATATTTCTTTGTAAATGTATACGATTTTATACATTATAATGATATTTGTACTATATACAGTAAATATTATGTTATTTCATTTTTTAAAGAAAAATTATCAAAATGGAGTGCCTTAAAAGTCCAACTATTTTGCACCTATAAAGCTCCGTACACACGATCGGACCTTTGTCCGACCAAAATCACATCGGAATTCCGACGGAATTCCATCAGAGTAAAAGAGAACATGTTCTCTATCTAAACGCCGATAGAATTCATTGGAATTTCTGCTGGAATTACTTCGATGGGGCATACACACGGTCGGAGTTTCCGATGGAAAAAGTCGGTCTGACCTTTTCCATCGAAAATTTCGATCGTGTGTACGGGGCTTTAAGGTTCTTAACAATAAGTAGGATGTGGCACTATAACCAGAGCCAGTCACCTTCATTCCTAATCTGTCACCCTCTAATACTCTATCCAAAATTATAAGGTTAGCTAGGAGGCAAAAAATAGGAGCTATCAGTACTTGTGTGGCAGACCTGGGAAGCTTCATTTCTGAAGGTTGGTGGTCGCAGGGTGGGGTGGGGGGGGGTGTATGGTTAAACTGCAGCTCAACCGCCTGCTTTTACCACCCCTGGTGAAACAACACTAAAAGTTTCCCCTGTTCTGCTTTTATGCAGTTTTCAGTGTCAGACATTTAAAACAAGGAACCCAAACCCCACATTTTCCACTGCTGATTGTTTAGCAAGAGTAGCATATGTTTTTATAAAGTAAAACATATTTTACAGCATTGCCATCTTGCCCTATGTGTAACAAAGTTGTGTTGTTGCTTATTCTGCTTCTTGTTGTAGTTCTAGTATTTAGTTTAAGACACCTGACCCAATTTACATTTTTTTGCCTTCAAACTGAATTCCACGTGCACAGATAAATACACAGTAAGTACATTTGCAGGATTTGTAACTGCAAAAGGATTTGTATTTATTTCCATTTTTCCTGAGATTTATACTGGTCTGCCAGGCGGCACAGCAAGTCTTGTGATCTGAGTTTTCTTTTCTGCGGTTAGATATTACAGCTTGGTCATCCCTCTGCCCACAGTCTATGTTCAGAGAGTGAAGGAGCAGCAGAAAACTAATGAGAACCTTGTGGATGTAACACACTTAGTTGGTACCTGGTGCTGCATCATCCTCCTTCAGTCTGAGCCCTGCTGTACTGGAGATGACAAGAAGCTGATACCACATGAAATACAGGAATTTACACTAGTTGTGATATAAATAATTTTTTTTTTTTTTTAAGAACACATAAAATAAAATAAACATCTGTGATAGTAAAGGTTTTCTCGTCACATAAAGAGGTAGTTAGAAAAATACAAAATCATGTATCACAGGTTCTCCTCTGTGCAGAGATCCAAAAAACATGTCCATATATTTGTGTAAGTGAGGAAAATAAGAAGAAACCTGAAAATATGCTGGTGACTGCAGTACGTACATTCAATGAACCGTTCTCACCACTAGTTGTCACTGCAGTCACATTAAAACATTAAACATTTGACCAAACTGAGTGTATAGTAATAATGATCTTTGAGAGATTGATACAGTTAACCTAAATACGTCCTGGATATGTTACTTGTAATATTGTTTCTCTTTCAAAAATAATGTATACCTTTAAAGATCTCCTGGTGTTAGGATCATTAACCCTTTTGGCACTTGGGTTAAATAAAATCAAAATTAAATAGCTACCATCAGCATGGAGGTCTTGTAGATATAAAATAGCTCTAAGAAGAAAAGATTTTAGCTTGAAATGTCATTCATGAAATAAGGGAGATTTTACTTTTCTTTGTTAATATTAGTTAATAAGTAAAATGTAACTATATATATATATATATATATATATATATATATATATATATATATATATATATATATTAATATATATATATATGGATATATATATATCCATATATATATTAATGGATATATATATATATAAATATATATATATATATATATATATATATATATATATAGTGCTACCCCTGCAGTAGCCGCTGGTTAATATGGTTATTTCCCACCCTGCCCAGTCAAGCATATTCATTTTCCAGTCACTCTGGAGACAAGAAGCATTCCTTGCAGCTTTGTTTTGTATTTAAGGGAATTAAACTTGGAAACTCTTCTGGTACTCACCTATATACGTCCAGTATATACACTTCCCCTGTTCTACCTCCAACACAGACTTGCTTGTAGAACTACATCTCCCAGGACCAGCTAACACTCAGGCGGCGTACAGACGATCGGACATATCCGATGAAAATGGTCCGCGGACCATTTCCATCGGATATGTCCGATCGGGAGTTTGATCCGATGGCGTGTACACACCATCGGATCAAATTCCCCGCCGCCGGACGGCGCGGTGACGCGGCGGTGACGTTGACGCCGCCGCGTCACCGCCACGTCACCGCACCAGGAAGTAAAACACTTCCGCGCATGCGCCGAATCCATTCGGCAGCGGCGCGGCGGCGGTGGGGGCCGACATGTCTGCTGGTAAGTGTACTAACCAGCAGACATGTCGGGCGGACAGATTCCACCGGATAGATTTCAAAGCTTGCTTTGAAATCTGTCGGGTGGACAAATCTGTCCGCTAGCCCATACACACGAGCGGAGATGTCTGCTGAAACGGTCCATCGGACCGTTTTCAGCGGACATATCCCCTCGTGTGTACGCCGCCTGACCGTTTGATCCAACACAATCTCAGTTAGATCCAAGCGAATGCCCTTTGCAGGCTGGGACCACAGGCCCCTTTGGTAGTGCAGCAAAAATGGTGCTAGGTCTGTGGTGCTAGCTGTTCTTTTCATGTGGCTTCTGCTCCCAGTACCACTTTTTCAGGCACTGCCAGCTTGCCTGACTGCAGCTGCCACTTTCACTAGCCCTCCTGGCTACTTCTCCACAGTCCTCTCAGACTGACTCTGCATCCATCCCAGACTGCTTGCACCCAGTCCCTTCAGGCATGCCTCTCAGTTCTCTGACTGCAACACTCACCAGCCCTCTTGGCTGTCTTCCTCCCTAGAGATTTGTTTGGCAGTGTCCTCCTGCCCTCTCCTTTGCTCCCGTGCCTCCTGGTCACGATCCCTCCATGTGTCATGAGAAGGGGTCCCTTCTGCACCGAGCCCAGGCTTAGGCTAACCCCCCCCAGACTGGGGAGCTACTCTAAAAGGCCTAACACTCGATCTTCCACCTGAACTCCACTGCCCTAGCTGAGCTGACCCTGAGTATTTGAAGGGGCCTGCCCCCTGCCAACCCATCCATTGGGGATTGAACAGGGACCTCCAAACACTACAGCCATCTTCTTCTAGACCCTCCCAACTGCTTCTGGAATTTTCTCCAAGTTTCCAGCAAGCATGGAGGATTCACTAAAGAAGCTGCCGCTGAGTCACTCACAACACTCACTGAGAAAAACACTCAGGCTTGGCTGCCAGCCTATACTAACAAAGATCCTAACCTTAGCATTCTAGTCACACTAGTGTTGATATATACACAGGTATATATATATATATATATATATATATATATATATTCAGTATGTGCATATATAATGCAAAATTAAATTACAGACACTTACCGTAATTTTTCATTCTTGACAAGCTCCATGTCAGCACAGCTGGGGGCTGGGCCCATACCAAGCTGTGCTGACATGGAGCCGTAAGGGAAATGTATATATATATATATATATATATATATATATATATATATATATATATATATATATATATATATATATATATATATAATATTATATATATATTTTCTATATTCTTATATTTTATATATGTATTTCAGGCATTTTTATATGCAGATTTATACAATTTAATTACAATTTATCACATTGGTCCCTGCCCGCATGAGGCTACCAAGCACAAACATACTTGCACATACTAAGCCCAATTAAGACAGGAGCCAATTAACCTGTGGGGTTGGTTTTACAAAAACTGGAGAGTGCAAAATCGGGTGCAGCTGTGCATGGTAACCAATCAGTTTTGAACTTCAGCTTGAACTGCACCCGATTTTGCATTCTCCTGTTTTTGAAAATCAAGCCTAGTGTGTCTTTGGAAACCACGAGGAACCCGGAGAGATCAGAGGAAATACACATGAGCACAGGGAGATGCAAACACACATGCAAACTCCATGCAGACATTGTTCCAGTTGGGATACAATGTATAATGTCCCTAGTGCTGCAAGGCCAAAGTGCTAGCTAATAAGCCACTGTGCTCCCTCAATTTAGGTACATTTTTGCTTGCACATGAATGGATGATGGAAGTCAGTAGACAGTGGTGGTATGTCCATTAACCACTTAAGACCCGGACCAATACGCTGGCAAATGACCCAAGGGGTTTTTGCGATTCGGCACTGCGTCGCTTTAACAGACAATTGCGCGGTCGTGCGACGTGGCTCCCAAACAAAATTTGCGTCCTTTTTTCCCCACAAATAGAGCTTTCTTTTGGTGGTATTTGATCACCTCTGCGGTTTTTATTTTTTGCGCTATAAACAAAAATAGAGCGACAATTTTAAAAAAAATGCAATATTTTTTACTTTTTGCTATAATAAATATCCCCCAAAAATATATAAAAAAACATTTTTTTTCCTCAGTTTAGGCCGATACGTATTCTTCTACATATTTTTGGTAAAAAAAATCGCAATAAGCGTTTATCGGTTGGTTTTCGCAAAATTTATAGCGTTTACAAAATAAGGGATAGTTTTATTGCATTTTTATTAATTATTTTTTTTTTACTACTAATAGCGGCGATCAGCGTTTTTTTTCGTGACTGCGACAATATGGCGGACACTTCGGACAATTTTGACAAATTTTTGGGACAATTGTCATTTTCACAGCAAAAAATGCATTTAAATTGCATTGTTTACTGTGGAAATGACAGTTGCAGTTTGGGAGTTAACCACAGGTGGCGCTGTAGGGGATGTGTGACCTAATGTGTTGTTTACAACTGTAGGGGGGTGTGGCTGTAGGTGTGACGTCATCGATCGCGTCCCCCTATTACAGGGATGACGCGATCGATGCTCCGGCCACAGAGAAGCACGGGGAAGCCGTGTGTACACACGGCTCTCCCCGTTCTTCCGCTCCAGGGACGGATCGCCGCACTGCAGCGGCGATCGGGTCCGCGAATCCTGCGGTCCCGGTCCTGGAGCTTCGGACCGGGTCGCGGGCGCGCGCCCGCGGGCGCGCGCCCGCGACCCACGGCTGGGTACTAAAACCAACGTATATATACGTTGATGTGCCCAGCCGTGCCATTCTGCCGACGTAAATGTGCAGTAGGCGGTCCTTAAGTGGTTAAAGGTGCACAGGCTCATGGGCTCACAGACCATAGGCTCTAATAGGCTTCGAAAAAGGTGAACTGCGAGCGCAAACCATTGCGCTTGCAGTCCACCCAGGTGTGTTAGCAAAGCAAATTAATATTTGCTTTTCTAACAGAGAAACGCCTCTCAGCCAATCAGCAGGCTCGGATGTAATACAGGTCACTTGATTGACTAAAGGCAGAGGCAATCCAATTGGCCTCCTTGCAGAACAGGAAGAAGACGTGCACGGAGGACACAGGAGCCATCCCCGCGCTACCCGTCCCACAGCTCGCTGCGTGACCCGCTGCCTGACCCGACACCACGATGGGGTAAGTGGCGGACTGGCGGGCGAGCGGGCGGGGGGCACAGTGGTTGCATATTATTGGCACAGAGGCTGCAATTGATTGGCAGAGTTAGCTGCATTTGCTGGGCACAGTGGCTGCATATTATGGGCACACTTGGCTGCATTTTTTGGGCACAGTGGTTGCATATCATGGGCACAGAGGCTGCATATGATGGGCACAGTTGGCTGCATATGATGGGCACAGCTGGCTGCATATTATGGGCACAGTTGGCTGAGTATTATGGTCACAGTTGACTGCATTTGCTGGGCACAGAGGCTGCATATGATGGGCACAGTTTGCTGCATACCATGGGCACAATGGCTGCATATGATGGGCACAGTTGGCTGCAATTTATGTTTTTGTTTCAGTATTTTGCAGTTCGTTTGCAACCCCCCAAATGTTGAGGGATCAGCCTCCACTGTCAGTAGAGCTTCACTTCATTCACTAAGCTCTGGGGTAAATTCTCTTGCAAATGCAACTCCCTTTGCAAAATTAATAACCTTTAGTAAATCAACTCGCTATGAAGGAGAATTTCTGTCTTTTTTAATTCACCCTGCACAAGCCTGGAGCTACCACAGATTTAGCTAAGTTCACTTAGTAGTCCACTTAAAAAGCAGCAGTATGGATTTATAAAAAAAAAATGTGCAGAAGGAACTCTGTGGGACACTGTAGGCTCCAAACTGTGGCCCACATTTTATGCATGGGCTATAAAGTGCAAGTTGCAATGTGCATAATCTAGTGCAGTATGACTGAGAGCAGACAGCTATATGTGCACTAATTTATAAGGCAGCTACTTAATATCACTTAAAGGAACCCTTTACTTAGAGTATTTATAGGTTGCAATTACTGACTTCCTGGTTGGAAAATACTAGTTGCCTAGCTGTCATGCTAGCACAATGGCTTAAATGAGTCTTTACCCAGAATAAGTACAGTATGCAGTTCTGGAGGTCTGAAAAGGTACTAAAGCCAAATACAGTCAGGAAGGTATCGTTTTCAGAAGCAGATCAACTTCTTATAGTGCTAACTCCATAGGAGCCGCTGGATAGAATGGGTCCTCTGTTCTTTGTCTCAACCTCCTTAAGAACTTCAGTCCCTCTGACACACTAAGTTGAGTGTACAAAGGATGCAATATCACAGAAAATCATTGAAATTAATACCTAGTGCTTGGTAGTGGTACTACATCAAAGAAAACAGGCACTGAACCAGTAAGGAAAGGCAAACAATATATTGTCACATGATATGGTTGGTAAAAAAGTAAGCATAGAAATGGGTTAAGAATGGTAATAACACAATTTAACCACTTCAATACCGGGCTTTTATACTACCTCCATACCGGGCCTATTCTGACACTTCTATCCTACATGTAATAATCCTCATTCTTTTGCTAGAAAATTACGCAGTACCCCCAAACATTATATATGTTTTTTTAGCAGACACCCTAGGGAATAAAACGGCGGTCATTGCAACGTTTTATCTCGCACAGTATTTACGCAATCATTTTTCAAACGCCTTTTTTTTGTAAAAAAGATTGTTTCATGAATTAAAAAAATAACAAAACAGTAAAGTTAGCCCAATTTTTTTGTATTATGTGAAAGATTATGTTACACCGAGTAAATAGATACCCAACATGTCACGCTTTAATTATGCGCACACTCATGGAATGGCGCCAAACTTCGGTACTTAAAAATCTCCATAGGCAACACTTTATTTTTATTTTTTACAGGTTACCAGTTTAGATTTACAGAGGAGATCTAGTGCTAGATTCGTTGCTGGCACTCTAACGCACGCGGCGATACCTCACTTATGTGCTTTAAACAGCGTTTACATATGTCGGCGGGACTTACGTGTGCGTTCGCTTCTGCACGCGAGCTATCGGGGACAGGGGCGTTTTAATTTTTTTTTTTTATCTTTTATTTTTTTTTTTACTTATTTTTTATTTTTTTTTACACTTTTTTTCAATTTTTTTTCAACTTTTATTCCTATTACAAGGAATGTAAACATCCCTTGTAATAGGAAATGTGTGTGACAGGTCCTCTTTAAGGAGAGATGTGGGGTCAATAAGACCTCACATCTCTCCTCCAGGCTGGAAACCATGAGATCGGTGAAAAAAATTCACCGATCTCATGAATGGTTGCTTACAGCTGCAATCACGGCTTTGTTTACTTACGGGGACCCGGGCGTGACGTCATCACATCGCGCCTGGGTCCTCCGACTGGTCACCAGTCATCTCTATGCTTCCTGCCGACGCCGGACGATTCATTCTCCCGTGCCCCCGAAGGCACGGGAGAGCCCGGAGAAGCACCGGATGGCGGCGGGAGGGGGAGATGTCCCCTCCCGCGGCCTGTAAGAACGATCAAGCGGCGGAACCGCCGCTATGATCATTCTTATGTCGTGCAGAATCGCCGGCTGAAGAAGAGGATATCTGGATGATGCCTCTGGCTGCAGGCATCATTTAGATATTCACCTGCAAAGCCCAGGCCATCAATTGACGTCCACTTAGGATGGGAGATCCCATCTCTGGACGTCAATTGTCAATGGGCCGGTATTGAAGTGGTTAACATACAGGGTGATAAGTGATTATCTAGGCAAAAGATGACACTTGGTGTCCAGATCAGCATAAGCAGTAGCAAGGTCACATAACGTGCAGCAGTGGGCAGTAATAAAGCTTGATTTTCTGAACACTGCCAAAGAGCATTAACAGTGACTATGTTAGGCTTAGATAGACTGGATGTGTGCTGTCCATAGAAATGAAGATAAGGGAAGTAGACTTGCAAGATGGTTTAACAGGAGGCACAGTACTTTAGGCTTATCCCTGGGGCCCTTTAACCGCTTCCCACCCGCCGGCCATCAAATGACTTTTAAACGGTGGCATCTGAATGATGCCTCCAACTACAGCGATTTCCTATGCCATAAGAGCGATCATAGCGGCTGTTCAGCCAATTTGAAAAGAAAATCCATCACTTGCCTTAGTAAAAGCACCTAACACAGTTAACAAAAACACTGGCTAGGCACACATTTAATCCTTTGATCATCCTAGATGTTTAACCCCTTCCCAGCCAGTGTCATTAGTTCAGTGACAGCGCAATTTTTTTAGCACTGATCACAAAGACCAGGATTCAGATACATTGGCGTATCTTTGTGCGGGCGTAGCGTATCTTCTTTACGCTACGCCGGCGCAACTTAAACGGCGTACAGGACGTACAATTTGACGGCGTCGTTCCCTGGCCCATACCTTTGCATTAGCTGCGCCTGCTATATGAGGGGTAACTTTATGCCGGACGTAAGCCAGCCTATATATCGCGTATATGAATGCGTCCAGCGTAACTATGCGCCCACGATACGCCGGTGTAGGCAAGTTACGTCGGACGGCTGAAGCCATGTTTTTTTACGTATCTCGCTTTGTGAATCGGCGCAAAGATGCGACGGCGCACATTTGGACTTATGTTGGTGTATCTGGAGATACGCCAACGTAAAACGTTTCTGAATCCGGCCCACAGTGTCAAAAGTATCAGTTAGTGTCCGACTGTCCACTGCAATTCCCTTACCCTATCCACGTTCAAAATCCCGCAATAAAATACAAAACAAACATTCAGACTGTTAATTGTCTCTAAGGTGAATAGGAAGTGAATGTCGGGCTGGGCAGAGGTGACAGGTGGACCACAACATCCAGCAGCCCCTACTAGGGTACTGCTACATATAATTGTAAATATTCAACTTAATGTTGTCTTACAGCTGTCATCCACAGCTGTGGTTTGTTTCTTTTAGTAGAAACAATACAAACCACACTTTTGTAAGTCCTAATTGTGGGAAGATAAACAATTCATAGATGAAAATAAAACCAGTTATAAAACGTTAACACCTGTGCAGTTGGTGTTTCTGCAAAAGCGTATTTTCTTGTGATAGAATGCTGATGTGTTAAAGCCAAACTAAAGCCATATTTTTTTATATATATATATATATATATATATATATATATATATATATATATATATATGGAAAAAAATAATCCCTGTTTGTTTGTTTTTTGGGCGAGATTTCCCTTTAATTTACTGTTGCATAACTGCATCAGAAAGTAGGAGGAATTTCCTCCAAAGTGAGGGAAATTTCTAGTTGTCAGCAGGGTCACCAGAACTATCCCTCTATTTCTGTTCTGGTAAAAACATGGATTTTTTTTCACCTTCTCTCTCGAAAATCAGTCTTTAGGACAAATAGAGAGGATGAATCTCCCTAATAGGGGCACAGACAGTAATAAAAATCTGACATGTAGTCTAATCCCTCTATACTTTATCCACAACTTAAAAAAATCCCTTTAGTTATACTTTACATGGGGTTCTGCTTCTGTTAATCATGCCTGCTAAGTCTCTGCAGAAATGCTGTTTATGATCGAAAGTAGTTCTAGTTTAGTGTACAATGTGCTATCAGTGAACATTCTACAAATTACATTTTATACTGTCTACTAAGTTTCTAATGGCTGCAGTTGCACTTTATACTTCCCAGACCTAGTTTATGTAATAGATTTCAGACTTTTGGAACTATTAGATGAACAGTGATCCAGAAACCTCTAGGGCTGTCTTGCTGGCAGCACATTTACATTTTTGAATACAAAGAATTTTAGAATTGTATAGGTACGTCATGGAAATTCAGCTAGTTCAAGGTGGGCTTATATTAACTTTTTTAGAACTGCATTGGTGGTATTGGTACTGTTTTGCTGTTGACTGTGACTTCCATACCTCCCAACTTTTTTAGATGGAAATGAGGGACACCTACTAGCAAACGTATGTAGGCAAAGGGGAAATAACCCCCAAAAAATAATTAAATCCACAAGTGCCTACCACTACTATTCCTTTATATCAGCTTTTAACCACTTCAGCCCTGGAAGGATTTACCCCCTTCCTGACCAGAGCACTTTTTGTGATTCGGCACTTTGTTGCTTTAACTGACAATTGCGCGGTTGTGCGACGTGGCTCCCAAACACAATTGGCGTCCTTTTTTTCCCACAAATAGAGCTTTCTTTTGGTGGTATTTGATCATCTCTGCGGTTTTTATTTTTTGCGCTATAAACAAAAATAGAGCGACTATTTTGAAAAAAATTCAATATTTTTTACATTTTGCTATAATAAATATCCTCAAAAAATATCTAAAAAAAATTTTTTTTTCCTCAGTTGAGGCCGATACATATTCTTCTACATATTTTTCGTTAAAAAAAATCGCAATTAGCGTTCATTGATTGGTTTGCGCAAAATTTATAGCGTTTACAAAAAGGGGGTAGTTTTATGGCATTTTTATTAATATTTTTTTTTTACTAGTAATGGCGGCGATCAGCGTTTTTTTTCAGCACCGAGACATTATGGCGGACACATCGGACAATTTTGACACATTTTTGGGACCATTGGCATTTTTATAGCGATCAATGCTATAAAAATGCATTGGATTACTATAAAAATGCCATTAGCAGTGAAGGGGTTAACACTAGTGGGCAGGGAAGGGGTTAAGTGTGTTCCTGGTGTGTTCTAACTGTATGGGGGGTGGCCTCACTAGGGGGAATCACTGATCTTCTGTTCATACATTGTATGAACAGAAGATCAGCGTTTCCCCCGCTGACAGGAACGAGAGCTATGTAACGAACGAGCGCGCGTGCCCGGCGGCGATCGCGCCCGCTGGGCACACGCGCGGGACTCAGGGGGGCGCACACGGGCGCGCGCGGGCCGCCGTTGGCGCGCATGCTCTCGCCCAGCATTGCCACCGTCCCGCCGTATAACTGCGGTGGGCGGTCGGCAAGCAGTTAAAATTGAAAAATGCAGCAATTTAGAATTTGGATGAAAGGTTTAGTACTGAGAAACACTTTTTGAAAGATAAAAAGTGAATTTTATATACAACTATATAGATCAGACCAAAATGAGGGACACATGAGGAGGAAAGAGGGACAGAAGGACATTGCTCAAAATCAGGCACAGTTGGAAGCTATAGACTTCTTTAACCTTTTCTTGAACTTTTTATTTATTAGTTTAAATTAGTATTTTTTTTTAGAAAATTACTTAGAACCCTTAAATATTATACATACATATTTCTTTAAGCATACATTCTAGAGAATAAAATAGTGATCGTTGCAATATTTTACGTCAAACTGTATTTGCGCAGGAGGCTTTCAAACACATTTAAAAAAAGAAATACACTTTTTTGAGTTAACACAAAACAGTAAAGTTAGCCCAATTCTTATGTATAATGTGAAAGATGATATTACGCCGAGTAAATAGATACCTAACATGTCATGATTTAAAATTGCGCACACTCGTTTAAAGGCGACAAGCTACGAAACCTAAATATCTCCATAGGTGACAATTTAAATGTATTTACAGGTTACCTGTTCTTATTGACAGAGGAGGTCTAGCACTAGAATTATTGCTCTAGCTCTAATGATTGCGATGATATCTCACATGTGTGATTTGAACAGTATTTACATATATATATGCTTATGCATTTACTTCTGCACACAAGCACCGAGGGATGGGGCTCTTTAAAAAAAAAAAAAAAAATGACCGTATTTTTCGCACCATAATTAGGCACCTGACCATAAGACGCATCTAGTTTTTAGAAGAGGAAAACAACAAAAAATGTAATTCTAAAGAGGTTACTACACATTACTGCTAACTGATTGGTTGCTAGAGGTTACTGCACATTGCCACTCACCATTCAGTTACTAAAGATTACTGCACACTAATTGCCTGCAACTCAGTGTCCCCCTGCTGCTTTATTAATCCCAATCCCTGCTGAAGAAAGGTGAGGAAATAGAATGCACACATAGCTCGCTCTGTGTGTCTTTAAACTCCTGCTCAGCTCATGCTGCGGCCCAGAGAAGGAGGGGGGAACAGAGAGCGGGATGTGCCTGGAGAAGAAGGGGGGCAGAGAGCGTGGTGTGCCTGGAGAAGGAACAGAGATCACGGTATGCCCAAAGAAGGAGGGGGAACAATTGAGCCCGCTATGTCCAGAGAAGGAGGGGGGACAGAGAGCACGGTGTGCCTGGAGAAGGAGGGGGAACACGCTCCCTGTCACATAATCACAGTGCCTGCTTCTCTCCTGACAGGGAGAAGCAGGCAAGCCACAGCTGAGGAGCCGAGCAGCCGGCCCGGTATTCGGTGGCGCGGGGGGACTGGTCTATATTCGCTCTATAAGACGCACAGGCAAAAAAGTGTGTCTTATGGTGCTCAAAATACGGTATTTTATTTTACTTTTTTTTTCTACACTGTCCCTTTGTTTTTATTTATTTTTGATCACTTTTATTCCTATTACAAGTAAACACACCTTGTAATAGAAATACACACGACAGGTCCTCTTTATTGAGAGTTCTGGGATCAAAAAAAAGCATAAAAAATATTAAATTTCGACTTTAAAAAAAAATTCTGTCGATCTGCCCGAAGACGTCGGAGGCAGGGCCGAGCCTAGGCAGGGTGCACAGGGTGAATTGCACCCAGGCGCCTGCAGAGGTGGGGGCGCCGAACATCTAACAGATTCTCTAACAGAAGCCCTCTCTGTGTCCATCACAGAGGCCCTTCTCCAGGTCCCAATAAAGTACTCTGCTTCTCTTCCTGTATTTTGTTTATTGTTAAGAGATCATGGGAGGATCCCGGGGGAATGAAGACTTTGTGGGGGAGCATCTCTGTGGTTGAGTCATTGCCATAGAAACATTTGTAAAGGGGAGGAGTTAGTAAAATCATGACGCCCATGAGGGGGCGCCAGAAATATTTCTGCACCCAGGCGCCTGTGACCCGAGGATCGGCCCTGGTCGGAGGACACTCCGGTCCTACAAGGTCATAAAGCTGAGTGGGGGCCATTTTGCCAGTTAGTTGCTGCCATAACCCTGGTGTTAAACATCAAAGTAATAAGATATATGCAGTATATATATATATATATATATATATATATATATATATATATATATATATATATATAGTACAGACCAAAAGTTTGGACACACCTTCTCATTCAAAGAGTTTTCTTTATTTTCATGATTATGAAAATTGTAGATTCACACTGAAGGCATCAAAACTATGAATTAACACATGTGGAATTATATACATAACAAAAAAGTGTGAAACAACTGAAAATATGTCATATTCTAGGTTCTTCAAAGTAGCCACCTTTTGCTTTGATTACTGCTTTGCACACTCTTGGCATTCTCTTGATGAGCTTCAAGAGGTAGTCACCTGAAATGGTCTTCCAACAGGAGTTCCCAGAGATGCTTAGCACTTGCTGGCCCTTTTGCCTTCACTCTGCGGTCCAGCTCACCCCAAACCATCTCCATTGGGTTCAGGTCCAGTGACTGTGGAGGCAAGGTCATCTGGCGCAGCACCCCATCACTCTCCTTCTTGGTTAAATAGCCCTTACACAGCCGGGAGGTGTGTTTGGGGTCATTGTCCTGTTGAAAAATAAATGATGGTCCAACTAAACGCAAACCGGATGGAATAGCATGCCGCTGCAAGATGCTGTGGTAGCCATGCTGGTTCAGAATGCCTTCAATTTTGAATAAATCCCCAACAGTGTCACCAGCAAAGCACCCCCACACCATCACACCTCCTCCTCCATGCTTCACAGTGGGAACCAGGCATGTAGAGTTCATCCTTTCACTTTTTCTGCGTCGCACAAAGACACAGTGGTTGGAACCAAAGATCTCAAGTTTGGACTCATCAGACCAAAGCACAGATTTCCACTGGTCTAATGCCCATTCCTTGTGTTCTTTAGCCCAAACAAGTCTCTTCTGCTTGTTGCCTTTCTTTAGCAGTGGTTTCCTAGCAGATATTCTACCATGAAGGCCTGATTCACACAGTCTCCTCTTAACAGTTGTTCTATAGATGTGTCTGCTGCAAAAGGTGGCTACTTTGAAGAACCTAGAATATGAAATATATTTTCAGTTGTTTCACACTTTTTTTGTTATGTATAATTCCACATGTGTTAATTCATAGTTTTGATGCCTCCAGTGTGACTCTACAATTTTCATAGTCATGAAAATAATAAAAACTCTTTGAATGAGATAATAATAATAAAAACTCTTTGAATGAGAAGGTGTGTCCAAACTTTTGGTCTGTAATGTATATATATATATATATATATATATATATATATATATATATATATATATATATATATATATATATATATATATATATATATATATATATATATACATACATACAGGGAGTGCAGAATTATTAAGCAAGTTGTATTTTTGAGTATTCATTTTATTATTGAACAACAACCATGTTCTCAATGAACCCAAAAAACTCATTAATATCAAAGCTGAATATTTTTGGAAGTAGTTTTTAGTTTGTTTTTAGTTTTAGCTATTTTAGGGGGATATCTGTGTGTGCAGGTGACTATTACTGTGCATAATTATTAGGCAACTTGACAAAAAACAAATATATACCCATTTCAATTATTTATTTTTACCAGTAAAACCAATATAACATCTCAACATTCACAAATATACATTTCTGACATTCAAAAACAAAACAAAAACAAATCAGTGACCAATATAGCCACCTTTCTTTGCAAGGACACTCAAAAGCCTGCCATCCATGCATTCTGTCAGTGTTTTGATCTGTTCACCATCAACATTGCGTGCAGCAGCAACCGCAGCCTCCCAGACACTGTTCAGAGAGGTGTACTGTTTTCCCTCCTTGTAAATCTCACATTTGATGATGGACCACAGGTTCTCGATGGGGTTCAGATCAGGTGAACAAGGAGGCCATGTCATTAGTTTTTCTTCTTTTATACCCTTTCTTGCCAGCCACGCTGTGGAGTACTTGGACGCCTGTGATGGAGCATTGTCCTGCATGAAAATCATGTTTTTCTTGAAGGATGCAGACTTCTTCCTGTACCACTGCTTGAATAAGGTGTCTTCCAGAAACTGGCAGTATGACTGGGAGTTGAGCTTGACTCCATCCTCAACCCGAAAAGGCCCCACAAGCTCATCTTTGATGATACCAGCCCAAACCAGTACTCCACATCCACCTTGCTGGCGTCTGAGTCAGACTGGAGCTCTCTGCCCTTTACCAATCCAGCCACGGGCCCATCCATCTGGCCCATCAAGACTCACTTCATCAGTCCATAAAACCTTAGAAAAATCAGTCTTGAGATATTTCTTGGCCCAGTCTTGACGTTTCAGCTTGTGTGTCTTGTTCAGTGGTGGTCGTCTTTCAGCCTTTCTTACCTTGGCCATGTCTCTGAGTATTGCACACCTTGTGCTTTTGGGCACTCCAGTGATGTTGCAGCTCTGAAATATGGCCAAACTGGTGGCAAGTGGCATCTTGGCAGCTGCACGCTTGACTTTTCTCAGTTCATGGGCAGTTATTTTGCGCCTTGTTTTTTCCACACGCTTCTTGCGACCCTGTTGACTATTTTGAATGAAACGCTTGATTGTTCGATGATCACGCTTCAGAAGCTTTGCAATTTTAAGAGTGCTGCATCCCTCTGCAAGATATTTCACTATTTTTGACTTTTCTGAGTCAAGTCCTTCTTTTGACCCATTTTGCCAAAGGAAGTTGACCAATAATTATGCACACCTGATATAGGGTGTTGATGTCATTAGACCACACCCCTTCTCATTACAAAGATGCACATCACCTAATATGCTTAATTGGTAGTAGGCTTTCGAGCCTATACAGCTTGGAGTAAGACAACATGCATAAAGAGGATGATGTGGTCAAAATACTCATTTGCCTAATAATTCTGTACTCCCTGTATATATATATACATACACTGCTCAAAAAAATGTAAGTAACACTTTGAAAACATATCAGATCTTTACGGGCAAAAATCTCATGGTGGATATCTATACTGATATGGACTGGGTAATGTGTTAGGAATGAAAGAATGGCACATCATTTGATGGAAATGAAAATTATCCACCTACAGAGGGCTGAATTCAAAGACCCCCTGAAAATCTAAGTGAAAAAATTATGCAGCAAGCTAGTCCATTTTGCTGAAATTTCATTGCAACAACGCAAAATGGTCCTCAGTAGTTTGTTTGTAAGGCCCCCAAGTGCTTGTATGCATGCCTGACAACATCAGGGCATGCTCCTAATGAGACGACGGATGGTGTCCTGGGATATTTCCTGCCAGAACTGGACCAGAGCATCACTGAGCTCCTGAACAGACTGAGGTGCAACCTGGCGGCACCAGATGGACCGAAACATAATGTCCCAGAGGTGTTCTTTTGGATTTCGGTTAGGTGAGTGTGGGGTTCATTCAATGGCATCAATTTCTTCATCTTCCATGAACTGGCTGCATGCTTTTGCCACATGAAGAACCCAGGACCCACTGTACCAGCGTAGGGTCTGACAATGGGTCAAAGGATTTCTTTCCGATACCTAATGGCAGTCAGGGTGCCATTGTGTAGCCTGTAGAGTTCTGTGCGTCTCTCCATGGATATGCCTCCCCAGACCATCACTGACCCACCACCAAACCGGTCATGCTGAATGATGTTACAGGCAGAAAAAAGTTCTCTGCGGCTTCTCCAGACCCTTTCACGTCTGTCACATATGCTCAGGGTGAACCTGCTCTCATGTGTGAAAAGCATGGGGCACCAGTGGCGGACCTGCCAATTCTAGTGTTCAATGGAAAATGACAATTGAGCTCCACAGTGTCCGGTAGTGAGCACAGAGCACACTAGAGGATGTCGGGCCCTCAGGCCACCCCCATTAAATCTGTTTCTGATTGTTTAGTCAGAGACATTCACACCAGTGGCTTGCGGGAGGTCATTTTGTAGGGCTCTGGCAGTGCTCTTCCTGTTCCTTCTTGCACAAAGGAGCAGATACTGGTCCTGCTGATGGGTTAAGGACCTTCTATGGCATTGTTCAGCTCTCCTAGAGTAACTGCCTCTCTCCTGGAATCTCCTCCATGCTCTTGAGACTGTGCTGGGAGACACGGCAAACCTACTGGCAATGACACGTTGTGCAGCCTTCATAGGGTTCAAGTATTGCTTCGTGCTACCAGTAGTGATACTGACCCTAGCCAAATGCAAAACTAGTGAAAAACAGTCAGAAAAGATGAGTAGGGGAAAAAAATGTCAGACAACTCCACCTGAAAAAAACATTCCTGTTTTGGAGTTCGTCTCATTGTTGCCCATCTAGTTATCTACTCCTTTGGACTTTGTTAATAACACCGATAGTACACCTGAGTTGGAGCCTTTCTATTTGGGTAATACCTGTGTACCTGTTTCATTTTTTTTACTGACACAAGTGCAGTGGTGCTTCTGCCCCCCCCCCCCTTCTTTTTTTCTTCTCTTCACCTATGGTGACCCTGATTTTGAGTTAAGATGAACAAACAACAATCAGCAGCTGAAAAGCTTGGACGGAGCCCTCTAAGGCTGGGTTCACACTTGTTCCGACAACGCTCCTACATTGGGAGCTCATGTAGCATGACGTGTGAAAATCAATGTTTCCCTATGAGAGCTGTCTTAACTGGTCCTACACAAGTCGGTCCGACTTTGAAACTACTCCCTGTACTACTTTGGTCCTACATTGATCCTACTTCAGCCCATTGAATATCATTGAAGTAGGACCAAAGTAGGAGCCTTGTCCTAACCATCCGACTTTTGCCATCTGACATGTGATTACAGCAGCAGTAAAAGGAATTTATCTCACTCTGGGATTGTTTTGATTGGTCAAAGAACAAGTCAGTCTATCACAAAGTAGGACCAAAGTAGTATCCTGTTCATGAAAGTAGGATGGATGTAGGACCAATGTAGGATCAATGTTGGATCAATGTAGGACAAATGTCGCAGAGCAAAGTAGGATGAAAGTCGTGTAGTGTAGTGTGAACCCAGCCTCAACACGCGGAGAAGGTGGAAAAGCAGAGTAAATTAACATTGGAACAGGTGAATGCACAGCTGCTAGCAGCAATTCAAACCTCTAACATGGCTCTTTCAGGTAAGCGAATCACTGAAACTGAAAATAGAGTGTCAGCTCTGGAGGACACTGTGTTACCTATGGTTAGCAAGTTGCAGATTACTGAGAAACAGGTAGCAATGTGGCAGCAGAAATTAGATCACTTTGAGAATCATGTGCGCCGACACAATATTAGAATCATAGGCTTACTAGAGAGAGCAGAAGGTCAAAATGCAGGAGAGTTTGTGGAAAGATGGTTGAAAGCTACATTCCCAGATGCTGAATTCTCATGTGCGTTTATTATTGATACCTGCAAAGACACCGCAACCAGGTGCTCCCCCAAGGCCATTTTTAGCATGTCTATTGAATTGTAAAGACCGTGATTTAATTCAGCGGAAACCTCGACTTTTCCCCGAGTTACAAAAACAGCGCGCTGGCTTTAATGAGATAAAGCGGAAGCTGCGAGAGAATGGGACTGTATACTCTATGGCATATCCAGCCCGGTTAACAGTGGAGGACAATGCGAAGGTGTTGTTTTTTACTACAGCAGAACAAGCCAATGAATCGTTGCAAATTAATAAGGGGACACCCTGAAGTTTGAACGTTTTTCTTTTTGAATCCTGAATGTTTTTTTCTTCTTTTTTTTACTTTTTTTTCTTCTTTAGAACTGAGACCCCCCCCCCTCTTTTTTTTTGCACAGCAATAATATTTTAATTTGCATGGCCAATTTTGTGGCTATGCAATCCCCCCTTTTTTGTTTGCACAGTCAATTTGCATGGCCAATTTTTTTTGGCTATGCAATCCTTATTTTTTACACTAAGGCCCTGTACACATGATCAGACATGTCCGAGGAAACATGTCCGACGGACCATTTTCATCGGACAAGGCGGACATCACGACGTGATGAAAAAACAAAGTTCAATGCTTCCAAGCATGCGTCGACTTGATTCTAAGCATGCGCGCGGAATTTTGGTCCGATGATTTAGTGTACTAACCATCGAACATGTCCGACGGACGGGTTTCCAGCGGACAGGTTTCTAAGCATGTTTGGAAACTTTTGTCCGCTGGAAAACGGTCCGATAGGCCGTACACACGATCGAACATGTCCGCTGAAACTCGTCTGCGGACCAGTTTCAGCGGACATGTTCAATCGTGTGTACGCGGCCTTAGGGTTTTTTTTTTTTGGTGGGGAATATGGGTATATAAATATAGGTGTGGCACTGTTTAGCTACAGTTTTTTTACATTATGGATTGTTTATCTTTGTTTTTGATTACTTTTGGGTACTCCCGATTGGTAAATGTTATGAATATTGTATGTATAGAGGTATTTAAATGTATGAAGGTATATATTGGAATTTATATAAGGTATGGCTTGGCTAGGATTAAGGGCAGGTTGGGTACCTATTTACACCTTGCACAATTTGCACCTTATTAAGTTTTGTACACAGGTTGCACCCCCTTTTTTTATGGACTTAAGCGAGAATATATAATGGGGAATAATGTTCATGGACTTAGTCCTAATGGGGGGGGAATAACTTGGAGGGAGAGGAGAGAGGTGGGTCAGAGGTGGGTCAGGAATGATTTATATATCCTGGGGAAGTAGGGGTTTCATTGTATAATCCCTTTTGTCCCTAAGGAGTTCTTTGGCTGCTTGTACTCCTACGTACCCCCTTTTTTTTTCTCCTATCCCCTTGCCCCCTTGATGGGGGATGGGGGTAGGGGAGGGAAAGGGAGTGGAAGAGGCTGCAGTACTTTAATTATACAGGCTGGACACTTTTCTTTTTACACTTTGAGTTACTAAGGTATAACGAGGGTATTAGAAATAGAAGCTTTAGAATGGAGACACACTTGTTGCCACGGGAAGCAGCGCTACCACCCTACTTGATACAGATACCCTTTAAGGAAGATAGGAAGCTGAGAGAGTATTGCCCCTGGAGATTATTAAAGTTAGGAAAACATGAGTGAACAGTGTGTTTTTATATCCTGGAACGTAAGAGGAATGGGGTCAACCACTAAGAGAAGTCAGATATTTACAATCATTGGACCGACCAAGGCAAACATAGTATGTCTGCAGGAAATGCATATGACAAAGGATAATTTAAAATATTTAAAGAAACCATGGGTTAATCATATATACCACTCATATCATACATCATACTCAAGGGGAGTGTCCATGTTGATACACCGCTCAGTGTCATGGGAATGTATTAAGTATAAATGTGACCCTGAGGGTAGATATGTATTTATTTATGGAGTTTTATATTCGTTGCCATTTGTATTGATGGGAATTTATAATCCACCTCATGGGGGTATACAGGTTTTGAAGGAGGCAGTGCTGTTTCTAGCTCAATATCCTGATGCATTTGTGATGTGCATGGGGGATTACAATATGTTATTGGGTCCAACCTTAGACAGACATGGAGGGGCGACCCCTAAACGGGTCAGTAGAGAAAATACGCTAAAAAGGCTTTTGGTTGAGGTAGGTTGGACTAACCTGTGGAGAATTAGGAATCCACAGACCAGGGCGTATTCGAGGTCAGCCCCAGGAGGAAGCTGTTTGTCTCGCATAGATATGGTTTGTGGGAATGATAAAGTTCAACCATTGGTACAATCAGTTGGCTACCTACCTCGGGGGGTATCCGATCATTCCCCACTATTGTTTGGATTAAATATTGGTCCTAGGGGCAGCCAGACAACATGGAAAATGCATCCATACTGGCTAGCACAAATTGGGCGTGATGACCGTATACCAGAACAACTAGATATCTTTATTGAGGCACATGGGACCTATGCAATGGACGGTAGTATATGGGATGCATTTAAGGCATAACTGCGGGGAGTCTTGAAGTCAACTATATCACACGTTAAATGTGTTAGTAGGCAAGGATAGGAGGAACTGGCTAAACAGTGTACAAAAGCGGAGGATGAGTTTATATCCAACCCCTCGAGTGAAAATCAGGCAAGGTGGGAAAACCTGCGTAGGCTATATAAAGGTCAGATAAAGCCAAACGGAAACAATTCTTTTTTACAGCAGAAATTTTTTGAACAGGGGAACCAAGCTAGTAGACTATAAGCATTTATAGCTAAACAACAGACATCTTCAGCTATTTCCAAGATACAAAATGAACAGGGGATATTAGTTCGTACAATAGAAGAAATACTGAAATGCTTCCATAAATATTATGTTAAAATGTATGCCACCTCAATAACATGTGCAGAGGAGGATAAAGTGGGGTACCTGGAGGAAGTAAAGTTCCCAAAACTAACAAGAGAAAATGTGAAATTAATGGACAAGGAGATTACAGAGGCAGAAGTAAGGGAAGCTATCGGCTCGTTGGCAACGGATAAATACCCAGGCCCGGATGGTTTACCCCTAGTGGTGTATAGTCGATATGTAGATCTGATAGCTCCAATACTAACTAAGGTATATAGAGAGGCCTTTGTTAGAGGAGAACTCCCACATTCCATGTATGAAGCAACAATAGTTTTACTATTAAAAACGGATAAGGACCCAAGTGAATGTACCTCATATAGGCCAATATATTTGTTGAACTGCGATTATAAAATTTTGGCCAAGATATTGGCCAAAAGATTAACTACTGTAATAACATCTATAGTGCAAGCCGACCAGATAGGTATTATCATTGGCAAATCAACATTGATAAACACCACAGACAGGGGCTTTGGCATCTCTTGATACAGCCAAAGCTTTTGACTCCGTAGAGTGGAGATTCTTGCAGGCAACACTGGGGAAGTTTGGATTCGGGAACAGATTTAAGCAATGGGTAAGGATACTATATGCAGCCCTGCAATCTAAGCTATTGATTAATGGGATATTGACCCCATCAATTAACTTATTTATGTATATGAGGCAGGGGTGTCCGCTGTCTCCTCTTCTATTTGCTATTACAATTGAGTCATTAGCTTTACAAATCCGTCAGTCTGAAGAATATAAGGGTATAGAAATGGGCGACAGTACAGAACAGATTGGACTGTATGCAGATGACATCATATTGTATATGCAAGATACACAGGATACCCTGAGGAAAGCTAGGAGTATAATAGATACATTTGGTAGGTATTCAGGACTTAAGATTAATTGGCAGAAGTCTTTTCTAATGCCAATGCATCGAAATGGAGGAGATGACGGATACCCCACTTAAGATAGTGGACTCCTTTAAATATTTAGGGATTCATATAACAAGACAATCCCAGGCGACATTGGAGGCCAATGTTTATCCATTGATGGAGTATATTAAAGTCAAGTTGAGGATTTGGAGTAAACTTCCTTTGTCAGTGGTGGGAAGAATACATTTAATTAAAATGATCCTACTACCAAAGTGTTTGTACATCTTCTCACACTCCCCAGTAGTAGTGCCTAAAAAAATCTTTAAAAAGTTGAATTTACAATTTGTAATATTTATATGGGCAAAAGGTAGATGTAAAGTAAAGCTGACAACATTACAGTGCCCAAAGACAGAGGCAGGGTTGGCGCTGCCAGATGTCTATTTGTATTACTTGGCAGGACAAATGAGACATTTGCGTAACTGGTTTACACAGGAACAAAGCTCGGGAGTAGAGAATCATTTGTTAAATATATTACAAGCTGAGAACTTTTTGGCAGTATTAGAGACAAAATGTATACATACACCAGGGGTCAAGATCCTGATGCTCTCATTGGTACGATCAGTATGGCGGGGGGTCAAAAAATTAATGGGCTTCAGGGATATCGCTGCTGAGCTCTCTATGTGGGAAAATCCCTTGTTTGAACTATATACATTCGAGGATAGTATATTTTGGAAGCAAAAAGGAATAGTATCTCTGGAACAGGTAAACCAAAGTGGGAATATATGCTCATTTGATTATTTGAAAACACAATATAAACTAGTTGATGCATTATTTTATAGATATTTATAGTTAAAGGGTCACTAAAGGAAAAAATCGTTTTTGCAGAAATGAGACATAGAGACATAGGGCCAGATTCAGGAAAGGTTACGCTGGCGGATCGAGTGATCCGCCAGCCTAACTGTGGCTTTGAGCCGGCGTTTCTGTTTTCTGTAACCAGAAAACAAGAAACGCCGGGTTGAAGTTCCGATGCGAGCAGCGTAACTGAGTTTCGCCATCGCATCGTTACTTCAACTTAAAAATGGCGCCGGGGGCGTTCCCGCCGATTTACGCTCAAAAAATATGTTAATGAGCGGAAATCGGCAATTCACGATCGAAATCCGGCGCGACGCAATGACGATACGACGTTTCCGGACGGGATACGCGGCGCATAGATATACCTACATGGGGTTGGAGTATCCTATGGTAGGTATAGGCGTCGTCATCGCGTCGGAAAAAAAAAAAAAAAACGTCGCTTGCGTAAAACGGTCATGAATGGGAATGTGACGTCATTGACGTTCATTCACAGATTTTGGAGCATGCGCACGGGGATGTTTTGACACTCGACGCATGCGCAGTACGTTGGCGGCGGGATCGCGCGTAGTTAGCATACTACACGCCCCGTACCCGCTACATTTGAATTCCGCCGGCTCATTTGTGATGCGCTGCCGCAACTTTAGGAGCAAGTGCTTCGTGAATGACAGCACTTGCTCCTAAAATTACGGCAGCGCAACGCAAATGAGATGCGTTACTCCAGAGCAAAGATGCTCTGGAATAAGTGAATCTGGCCCATAAACGTTAACTGATTCCTTTTAAAAATGATTAAAAATAGATAAAAATCAATCATATAATGGCCACACTGTATGTTGTTGGTTGCAGTGACTGTGTGTACAGTTGAAAAATAAAAGACAAATTCTTTTAAGTGATTTCGGAGTGCGGCTGTCCAGTTTTCGTCCTTCTATTTGCTATCATTAGCATTGCCAGCACCTTGGTGGTTCAACAACCCTTGATTGCACACGGGGCTCACCTGGAGCGGTGAGAAATCTGTCTGTTTTCAGATTCGGTGTTTACGAGACTAAAACAGTTTTTTTTTTGCTAGAAAATTACTTAAAACCCCCAAACATTATATATATTTTTTTTCTAACACCCTAGAGAATAAAATGGCAGTTATTGCAATACTTTTTCTCACACCGTATTTGCGCAGCGGTCTTACAAGCGCACTTTTTTGGAAAAAATTCCTTTTCTTGAATTAAAAAATAAGACAACAATAAATTTGACCCAATTTTTTATATATTGTGAAAGATAATGTTACGCCGAGTAAAATGATACCCAACATGTCACGCTTAAAAATTGCGCCCACTCATGGCATGGCGTCAAACTTTTACCCTTAAAAATCTCGATAGGCGACGTTTAAAAAATTCTACAGGTTGCATTTTTTGAGATACAGAGGAGGTCTAGGGCTAGAATTATTGCTCTCGCTCTAACAATCGCGGCGATACCTCACTTGTGTGGTTTGAACACCGTTTTCATATGCGGGCGCTACTCGCGTATGCGTTTGCTTCTGCGCGCGAGCTCGTCAGGACAAGGTGTTTTAAAAAAAAAATTTTTGGTTTTCTTATTTATTTTAATTTAGTTTTTAATTTTTTACACTGAAATAAAAAAAAAAAATTATCACTTTTATTCCTATTACAAGGAATGTAAACATCCCTTGTAATAGAAAAAAGCATGACAGGTCCTCTTAAATATGAGATTTGGGGTCAAAAATACCTCAGATCTCATATTTAGACTAAAATGCAAAAAAAAGAAAAAAAAAACTCAACTGTCATTTTTCAAATGACAGGAAAAAAAAATGTTTCTTTAAAACGCTGGGCGGGACTGACGTTTTGACGTCACTTCCGCCCAGCAGAGCTATGGGGACAGATGAGGGAAATTTTTCCCTCAGTCAGATCCCCGCTGAGGAGCCGAACGGACCGGATCGCCTCCACCGCTACCGACGGCTACGGTAAGCAGCGGAGGGCGCGGGAGATCGGTGGGAGGGGGGCACCCTCTCCCACCACCGTTAACGGCGATCTCACGGCGAATCCGCTGCGGAGACCGCCGTTATCATGTACAGATCCGCCCCATGAAGAGATGGATATCTCGGTTGTGGGAGCATTTGACGGTGGGGCGGGTCTGAAGTGGTTAAACTGGTTTCATGTTTCTGTGATGTAAAGAGAAACACAGAACAAAAACAAACAAATCCAGGGCAGTGTTTTGTTTTTAAAATGATTCTGATTGGTTCTGAGGAGTTTTAGACACACAGTAATGACAGCTTGGACCACAGTGAAAAGCTGCCATGAGATTTTTCATAAGGAGCCAGACAAACAGGAAGTGTGGAGATCAGAGCAGAATTACAGCAACTTCAAAGCAAAAACGAACAATGAGGACATGAAACCAGGACTGCAGTAAGGTAAAGGAGGCTATTTAGCTAAAAAAAAAAATCCTTTAGTGATCCTTTAAGACAGTGTTTTTCAACTCCAGTCCTCAAGGTACACCAACAGGTCATGTTTTCAGGCTTTCCATTATTTTGCACAGGTGATTTGATCATTTTCACTGCCTTAGTAATCACCACAGCCATTTAATCTGAGGGAAATCCTGAAAACTTGACCTGTTGGTGTGCCTTGAGGACTGGAGTTGAAAAACACTGCTTTAAGACATGCGTTAAGTGCCCAATTTGGTAGTAAAAGTATACATATATCTAGATTCCCCCTTAAAGGAATTATGAGAACTCAAGGACCAAAGGGATTATTATCCAAGTCTCTCCGCTTCAGATTAAGAGGAAGTGGCAAACGATATGGCCATCTATGACGGATGAGATTTGGGTGGAAGCCTGCAAATCACATTTGACAGTATCACCTGCAAGCAATAATTAGATTGATACAGTTTTACATAATACACCAGGTTTATCTTACACCATATAAACTAAGCCTGATGGGGAGAGTAGTAAACGCAGAGTGTGCAAGATGTCACCTACCACGGGCTGACTTCGAGCACATGATGTGGTCTTGTCCGGGCATCAGTAGATATTGGAGACAGCTTTTGGATATACTATCAGAGGTGGTGGGAGGATGCGTCCCATTTACTCCAGAAGTATGTCTATTGGGGTTAATCGAGAGTCAGAGGTGGAATGTATATGCTAAGACTTAAAAGAAACGTTATTTATGGCCTGCAAACAAATTGTACTTGGATGGATGCAACCTACGCCTCCTTCGAAGGGACAATGGCTTGGGGCGGTAAATCAAATCCTTCCATATGAGAAACTATTGTACGAGCATAGAGGAACACCCCAGAAATATTATAGAATTTGGTGGTTGAACTCGGGGTCAACTCTTAGTGGTGAATAAGTAGAAGAGGGGCACTAATAGAAGGATATTCTGATTATTGGAAGTCAGTAAAGAGGGGGGAGGGGCGCTGCAACCAGGGTAACGGGGTAGTTTGTCTTTGTTGTTTTTTTTTTCCTTTTTGTTATCTGTTGTTTTTTTCTTTTTCAAGGTGGAATGTAATGTATAATGACACTTTTTCTGTTGATGTGGTTGTATTTATGAAATGGGAAAAGATTTAATGAAGAAACATAATAATATTGACGGATGTAGACATGTGAAAGAATAAAGTAAAAACGTATTTAAAAGAAAAAATACCACCAAAAGAAAGCTCTATTTGTGGGAAAAAAGGACGTACATTTTGTTTGGGAGCCACGTCGCACGACCGCGCAATTGTCATTTAAAGCGACACAGTGCTGAATCGCAAAAAGTGGCCCGGTCATTGACCAGCAAAATGTGTCTTGTATCTTCTCATTAAATTGGTTGTAAAGGCAGAAGGTTTTTAATCTTAATGCATTCTATTCATTACGATAAAAAATCTTCTGTGTGCAGCAGTCCCCTCAAACTCCCCAATACTTACCTGAGCACCATCTCGATCCAGCGATGTGCACGAGTACCTCGGTCATCCGGGACTCTCCCTCCTGATTGGCTGATACACAGCAACAGTGCCATTGTCTCCCACTGCTGTTAATCAAAGTCAGTTAGCCAATCGGGTGATAGAGGGGGACGGGGCCAAACTGTGGCTTTGTATCTGAATAAACACACAAAGCTGCGGCTCAGCTCGGGTGCCCCTGTGGCAAGCTGCTTGCTGTGGGGGAATTCAACAGGAGGGAGGGGCCAGGAGCACTGGCGAGGGACTCAAGAAGAGGAGGAACCAGGCTGCTCTGTGCAAAACCAACTACACAGCAAGTAAGGATAAATGCAGCGGCTATTCTACAAGTGGTTAATTAGCACTATTGGGGTCGCTCCGCCTTTATCAAAGGTTCCTGTACTACTTCAAGGCGACTTCTATCTGACTTGTGCTCATAGACTTTAATGGTAGTTTCCTCCAAGTCGGATCCTCATCTATACTATATAGCTGTGATTTGGATCCGACATTACAGGAAGATTACCCAGGCACTCCCTTAAAGTCGCATCAAGTCACATCAAGTCTAGTTCTTAAGTCACCAGAAAGTCGTCTGGCAAAGTTGCACTGTAAGTCGTGCGACTTTCAGGTCACAGTAGTGTGAACCGAGCCTTAAGGTGCTACTTCTACCGGTCAGAGCAGATCTAGTACTGCATAATGTGTCGCTGATAAAACTACCTAAAAAATTGGGGCTAGAACACACTTTTTCAGCATAATGCATTGTATTTGCCCAACCATAAACTAGTTCTAGCTTATAGCTTATAGCTTTTAGCTTTTGTGTATTCACATTTTGATTGTTACCATTCATAGATTAACACTATTTATACCAGTTACTTCAGATACTTATGTGGTATATGCTGTCCAGCGCTACACTGTTTTTGCACATAAACTAGTTCTGCCTCTGGAAGTTTGGGCATTAGTAACTTTCAGCAATGGATTAAAACAGGTCTGTTTCTGGTAACAACTATCCTGATGGGTTTAATTGTAATTATTAATACATTTCACTAATACAAACATACAAACAGCCAAAGCAGTGCTAGTGGTAATGTGATAAGCATGGAGGAGTGGACTGCTCCTAAAAGTAGTCATGCATCAGTGCAGTTGATTTACTCCAGGCAAATAGTCTGTTCACTTTGCATAGGAATTTGCCCCAAAGCTTGACCACTTCAATACTGGGCACTTTCGCCCCTTCCTGCCCAGGACAATTTTCAGCTTTCAGTGCTGTTGCACTTTGAATGACCATTGTACAGTCATGCAACACTGCACCGAAACTAAATTTTTATAATTTTCTTAGCTCAAGTAGTGCTACATATTGGTGTTTTTTCTTTTTTTCGGTTATAACATTTTGTTTTCTTCTTCACTGACACGCACTGATGAGGCAGCACTGATGAGTTTGCACTAATAAGGTGGCACTGATGTGGAGGCACTGATATGTAGAATTGATGGGCACTAATAGGCGGCACTGAAAGTGGCTGTGATGGGCACTGACAGGCGGCACTGATAGACAGTACTGATTGGCACTGACAGGTGGCACTGATGGGCAGCACCGATGATGAGGTACTGACAGGTGTTACTGCTGGGCACTTATTGGCACTGTGATGGACAGTGATATTGGCACTGACATCCGTTTTTGATGGGGCACTGACTGGCAGCTGATGGGCACTTATTGGCAGCTGTGGTAGCACTACTGATGGGGCTGTGCTGCTAATCAATGTGCTGATTATCAGCATATACCCCCCCTCTGACAGGGAGAGACGCTGATCGGCTCTCCCTGTCAGCACAAACCAAGGAATTCTGTGTACCGTCACATCCTGGTTCACGCAATGATCAGCTGTGATAGGTCATAGCTGATCATGTGGTAAGGAGCCTCCCTCAGAGGCTTCATACCACAATCAGAGATTCAGTGTGTCAGGACAACAGAACCACTGTCCGGCCGTCATTCTGCTATAGGCCGGGTGGGAAGGGGTTAATGAATGAAGTGAAGCTCTGCTAACTTCAATCATCCAATCATGTGCAAGCAAAAATATTTTTTTTTCATTATTTTCCTTGCTGTGATTGGGTTTACAGAATGAAACTTCACCACATCCACTAAGGTCTGGATCAAATTCATTTACAACGTGGACAGCCTTTAGAAATCGAATAAGACGGTGCTATGCTGTGTCTAGGACACTTTATCTTACACTATATGGATTAAAAATGTTATGACTAATAAATCTATGGTTTCAATATTGCAAAAACCTTTGCTAGTACACTTTCGTTTAATAATTTTAAGATGGGAATCTTTTCTTTGTAAAAAAAAAAAAAAGACTTCCCTTTGTAAACACGTGTGTAAAATTTGCTGTCTAAATTCATTCATAAATTGAACCCAGGCTTGGTATGAAATAAACTGAAAAATTATGCAGTAGCTCAAATAATTCTCTTGCTTGGTCTGGCTGGATTTTATGGGCTGCTTTAAATAATTTGCTTTTAGATGCATGAGAAAATGTAGAAATGCATAACACATTTATCTGTCTGTTTCAACATTTATTTAGCATTTACTCAAGAATAGAAATGGTGTTAATTTATCCTTCATGGAATTTTAAGAATGGGTTCACCAGTCCTTCAATTAGTGAATTTCATATTTCATGTTTTTAGGTACCCAGCAAATGTGGGGAGTTCAAATAACTTACATTCAATAAATTAAAATATAAAAAACATAAAATAATGTGTTCCAGTAATGCTCTTTATTTCTTAAGAGCTTGCTAATCCTTATGTGACCAGAGGTCATTGAAGCCTAAATGCCCAAGTCAAATTTAGAATATTATTATTACAGTATTATTATACACAATTTATATAGCGCCAACAGTTTGCGCTAGACATGTACAAAAGGAAAAAAATTGTTTCGTTTCGTTTTAATTTGTTATTTAATTAATTTCGTTAAGTTAGATTCGTTAAATTTCTTAAATTCGTTTTCGGAATTCGATCGTTTTCGACCGAATTTGAAAAAACCCAGTCGAATTTGATTGTTTTCGACCGAATTCGAAAAATTTCTATCTGATTCGATAATATTTCTACCGAATTCTAATTTGATCATATTTTGATCGGATTCGAAAATATTTCAGCAGAATTCAATAATATTTCATCCGCTATCGTTAATATTTCAACCAAATTCGATGATATTTCAACCGGATTTGAAATTATTTCAACCGGATTTGAAATTATTTCAACCGGATTTAAAATTATTTCAACCGGATTGGAAATTATTTCAACTGAATTTGAAATTATTTCAACTGAATTTGAAATTATTTCCACCGGATTGGAAATTATTTCAACCGAATTTGAAATTATTTCAACCGAATTTGAAATTATTTCAAACGAATTTGAAATTATTTCAACTGGATTTGAAATTATTTCCACCGGATTGGAAATGATTTTAACCGGATTTGAAATTATTTCAACCGGATTTGAAATGATTTCCACCGGACTGGAAGTTATTTCAACCCAATTTGAAAAATTTTCAACCGAATTTAATATCATTTCAACCGAATTTGAAATTATTTCAACCGGATTTGAAATTATTTCAACCGGATTTGAAATTATTTCCACCGGATTGGAAATTATTTCAACCGAATTTGAAATTATTTCAACCGAATTTGATTGTATGTATTTGTATTAT
Source organism: Rana kukunoris (assembly GCA_029574335.1). Taxonomy (NCBI): domain Eukaryota; kingdom Metazoa; phylum Chordata; class Amphibia; order Anura; family Ranidae; genus Rana; species Rana kukunoris. The sequence goes on along the minus strand of CM056050.1, from coordinate 331,363,871 downwards.
TGTATTTGATTACATTCTATTAAATTCTATTCTGTTCTTTACTATTCTTTGATTTTCATTCTATTGTTTTATTATTTTATATTCTATTTTATTGTATTCTTTTTTAGAAATTGATTTATATTTTTTAGATATTGATTCAAATTTGCTTTCAATTTTCATTCGAATTTGTTTTAGTTTCAAATTGTTTTCGAATTAGATTCGAATAGGATTTGTTTTCGAATTCGATTCGAAAAGATTTTTTTTTCGAATTTAATTTCGATTTTTTTTCTAATTTGATTCGAATTTGTTTCGAATTTGAATTCCTCTTCACGTTTTTTCGAATTTGTTTAAATTAGTTAATTTTGTAATTCGGAAATTCGGATGCAATTTGAATTTTTTTTTCGAATTCGTAACGAAACGAAATGCACATGTCTAGTTTACGCATCGCCTTACAATGTAGAGGGGGGACAGCACAATTACAATACAGTTCAATAAAGAAGGGACAGGATCACCCTGCTCCTGGGGCTTACATTGTAAAAGGAAGGGGAGGTGGTACATATATGAGCACCAGCTTGACTCAAAGCAATCAAGATTTCCATCAGGATTTTTTTAACTTTTCACGCACATTTGCACTTTCATGTGCTATTTGTATTTTGCACATCATTCTTCTACGTTGTCACTGTGAATGACATTCACAGACTTTTGCACTGGATCATCCAGCAGCATCACTATTTGAAGCGAACAACTTTGTACTTTACTTTTTTTTCTATTTTCCAATGTTTTAATCTGCTGATTATTTTTTGGGTAGCAGCTCTATTATTTATTATTTACTATTAATTGTAATTGGCGCGAGACACTATCTGCACACAATGAAGGGATTGGCAGAGAGGGGCAGCAATCACGGAGTAGTTAGGGCCCAGATTCAGAGAGAATTGGATTCTCGTAGCGTATCAGAAATACACTACGCCGCCGTTTCTTACCTGGCTCTACGTGGAATCCAGGTAGATTTTATCCAGTAAACGACGGTGGCGTAGTGTATTTCTCCCGTCGCAATCCATATAGACGAGTAGGGGGCGTGAAGGATTTAAAATAGGCGCGTTCCCGCGGCGATCGAACTGCGCATGCTCCGTTTGCAAATTTCCCGCCGTGCATTGCGCGAAATCACGTCGTTACGTCATTCGTTGTTTGAGTAGCGTCGTTTACGGACATTTCTATTCCCGAACGAGTTACGTAAAAAAAAAAAATTAAAATCGACGCGGGAACGACGGCCATACTTAACATGGGTTACGCACCGTTAGACCAGCAAAAAGCTGGTCTAACAGTACGTAAAAAAAAAACAGACGTAAGCGATTGCGAAGACCGCTCGTATCTTCGTGGATCGCCGTAAAAACACATTTGCATATCCCGACGCATCAAACTCCTCCCAGCGGCCGCAAATATATCGCAGCGTAGATCCGAAGTTTTACGAAGACGTAAGCCTCTCGGATCGAAGCCCGAAGCCGCCGTATCATGGTTTGAGGATTCAAACTAGTGATACGGCGCGCGAAATTTGAAATTACTCCTGTCTAACACCAGTTAGACAGGCGTAATTGCTTTATGAATCTGGGCCTATGAGTTTAGCAGCAGCATTCATAATAGACCGAAGAGGGGATAGCATAGTTAACAACTACAGCCACTGCCAATGGGCACGATAAGGTACAATAACAGCTGAGGCAGCGTCAAAGTGATCACATGAGGGGAAACCAATTAAGCTGTATGGGTTACTTTTGTCAGGATTTCTATTAATTTCTTCTTTATTTTTTAAGCAATGATATTTTAACAAATGACTGGATACAGTATTTTGTGTGCTCTGATCTGCTATTTGTACACATATGCACTTTCTTAAATGTTAGCAATAGCCACTTCAAACAAAGTTGTGCTAAAGTATGGGCTGCTGATTATTAGTTCCAGACCAGTACCAGTTATTTTATCTCCATCAGCATTTTTTTTTACTTGTTGAGGTAAATTGAACAAAGCTTTATAAATGTTTTTTTTTTTGCATCACTCTAAATGCAAAGTTTCAAAAGTTTTATTTTTTGCTTGAACCTGATGGGCATATTTGTCTTTTTAACCTCACTATGAGGGGGGTCTATTAAAAAAAACATTAGTTGAACAAATGCCACAAGCACTTGTCCAGGCTGCATGAATTTTCTTTACATTTTCTCTAATATTAATATTACCTATGATTGTCAGCTTCATTTAGTGGACAAAACGTGGTACATTTTCTGATTAATGTGTTTTAGAAAAAAATATACTGCATTTCAGTCCAGTAAAATGTTTTATAAATAGAACCCTAAAGCCCCTTTCACACTGGGGTGTGGGGGGGCGTTGGCGCTAAAGCGTCGCTATTTTTAATGGCGCTATTCAGCCGCTAGCAGGGCCCTTTTACCCCCACTAGCGGTCGAGAAAGGGTTAAAACCACTGCAAAGTGCCTCTGCAGAGATGAATGGACAGGAGACAAAGGCTTCTGTTCACTCACAAACTGAGACATCGTTTACGATGCTAAGGTATAAATGGACAGTCAGTGATCACTGCCTCTGTTTATTCAGAAAAGAAAGGAGTCAGTAAATAACCAAAGGAGCACAGGGGAGGACACAGAGCGGGAGCACAAGTACTCGCGCAAATGCTTGGTATCAGCACCAATACCGATACAAGTATCGGTATTGGTGTAACACTAATAATATTTAGTGTTGAGCGGAATACGCCATATTCGATTTCGCGATATTGCGCGAATATATAGAAGAATATTCGCGAATATTCGCTAATATCGAATATTCGCGAATATTCGCTAATATCGAATATTCGTGATATTTTATTCAAAAAAAAATTTGCAAAATTTCGCTAATGCGAAAATGATTGCGAAATTCTCATAAACGGAGATCATTTCCTGTATTACTAAACTAATATGCACTAAACACTAACTCTACACTAACTCTACTTAAAAGAAAGGAGAATAAGGGGGCAAAAGAAGGGCGGAGAAGATAATCGCGCAATATTCCTATTGCGCGATTATCTTCTCCGCCCTTCTTTTGCATCAGAGCCAATCAGAATAACTCGAATATTCGGCAAAAGGAATATCGCACAATATTCCTTTTGCCGAATATTCGAGTTATTCTGATTGGCTCTGATGCAAAAGAAGGGCGCATCAGAGCCAATCAGAATAACTCGAATATTGGGCAAAAGGAATATTGCGCGATTATCTTCTCCGCCCTTCTTTTGCATCAGAGCCAATCAGAATAACTCGAATATTCGGCAAAAGGAATATCGCGCAATATTCCTTTTGCCGAATATTCGAGTTATTCTGATTGGCTCTGATGCAAAAGAAGGGCGGAGAAGATAATCGCGCAATATTCCGTTTGCCGAATATTCGAGTTATTCTGATTGGCTCTGATGCAAAAGAAGGGCGCATCAGAGCCAATCAGAATAACTCGAATATTCGGCAAAAGGAATATTGCACGATAATCTTCTCCGCCCTTCTTTTGCATCAGAGCCAATCAGAATAACTCGATTATTCGGCAAAAGGAATATCGCGCAATATTCCTTTTGCCGAATATTCGAGTTATTCTGATTGGCTCTGATGCAAAAGAAGGGCCGAGTAGCTGATGTGATTCTTTTATGTTGCCGAAAATTCGCAATGCGAATTTTCGGCAACATAAAAGAATCGCATCAGCTACTCGGCCCAGGGTCTCTCTCTAATCATACCAGCAATGCTTTTAGACGTCGATGGAGATCACTAGGATGTGATCTGTTTTAAAAATAAATTTGAAAAAATACGAATATTCGTCATAGCGAATATTCGCCGCAATATTCGAGTTATTCGCGAAAACTCGAATATGCAATATTCGTAGCGAATATTCGCAATGCGAATATTCGTGAGCAACACTAATAATATTCAAATGAACGTTTTCTGAATTCATTCATATTACATAAATGTTTAGGCAGGTTGATATCTTCTGGGAAAATTACTCCTTGTCCCTTCACACTTTAACCACATGTTGTAGCGTGATAGCATATGAGTTTTCAGTATGACAAGGTGCCCATCAGAAAAAAATAAGAACTTATCCTTCTGCTTGGTTGCTACAGCCATAACTGTACCACATCCTTTAGTCTAGGTAACAAACAAAACCACATGGAAATTAAAACAACATTTCTGGAAACAGTTGACCACTAAGCAAAAATCTGAGTGCAAGAACATGGCAGATATTTAAAAGTAGTTATAATTACTTAACAAACGACTTACCTAATATTTTTACTCTTACTATAACATCTCTTGGGTTTTGCTTTGAGTAAAAGAGAGCTTATTGACAAAAACACTGGTAGCAGTTAGGATACATTTGAATGATAATTTTCCAAATTAATTTTGTCTTAAGACTTTTGTCCTAAAACTGCAATAATGTAACTTTATAGTGTATAGGCTTTGCTTACCCTACATGCTATGAAATATATTATACCTATAAACCTTAATCTGACACATACAATACATTGCAAATGGAGACCAGAAATGTTCAGCTTAAACAGCTGATAACTTTCTTGTTTTTTGAGATCATCTATCCCACTGTTTGGTTTATTAAATTATTACGGTTACCAATGTCACATGGCATACTCAGGTATAGACATCTTATAACCCACAGTGCAATGACTACATGAAAAATTTAACAATTATGATTTGAAAGACCCTGTCTTCTGTTTTCAGTTATTATTTTAAAACAAGCATCCTATTTTTTTAAGTAGCTGTTTTTTTTAAATTTAAAAATTCTTTACCCCTTATGGAACTGAACAATTTTCACAGTAAGAGCCCATTCACACAGGGGCAACACGACTTCTAGCACGACTTTTGGAGGCAACTTGGACACGACATCATCGGCCAACTTACAAGGCAACTTCAAGTTGCCTCCAGGACAGTACAAGGCAACTTCAAATCGCCTCCAGGACAGGAGGCTTTCCAGTGGCCAATCAAACAACAATTAGCTCTGTGGGAGGGAGGGGGAGGGAGGGGTTTGCCTGAGAAATGTATGTTATCTTCCTGTATTGTTGCTTCAGTTAAGACAGTGATCCGACTAGAAGTCGGATTGAAGTAGTACAGGAACCTTTTCAGAAGCCGGAGCAACTTTAGTAGTGTACATTAACTTCCATTCATTTTCTCGACCGCGCGAGTGTGAACCAGCTCTTAAGATATAGTCATATTTATCTGTCGATAACTTTGTTGTTACTTACGGTACTAAAGTGATATATTTTTCTTGTGGATAAAAAAAAATCTTTTGTTACTGGTAATGTCTACAGGGATTGTTGTTCTTTTCTTTTTTTCATTTTTCCAGGTTAGACCAGTGGTCGTTTTTAAACTACTAGTGTTATTGTAGAAAATATTATTTTTATTTTAGCACCTGTTCTGATTCCTGATATATTAAAATGTTGTTTCTAGTACAATACCCAATGAAGATATTCACAAATACTGTGAAATTATATTGGGGGGTATTTTTTGGATATAATTACAAAATATTTGAATATATAAAACCCTAAAAATGTTGGTGTATAAATAAAATATATATATATTTTTTTAAATTTTTGAAAGGCAGGGCCATTTAGGTTAACTAGTAATAATCAGGGACTAAAAAAGAAACACAGAGGGTCTGTCTATATGTATTTGCAATACAATAAAACAGAATATTTGTTTTATGTTTTAGCTATATATTAGACACATGTAAAGACGCAGTACGCTTCCTAATAGATATTGTTTTAATATGTATGGTAATATGTCTGTTTTCAGAACACAATCAAACAATTTGGATATATAGAACCCCTTTCAAATAGGGAGTGCTGAGCTAGCAGTGTGGTCTGGCACAAGAAGGCTTTGCATACTGTACATTCAGCAGTACACAGAATAATTACATATTTCAGTTTCTTTACAGAACAAATAACTTTCTATGCCCAAATGAAAATATGTTAGGATTTTGCCAAAAAAGGATGAAATATACCTTTGTAAGAATAAGCAGAAAGATTAATACTTATACTTCTTTAAGGATACTATTCATCAGCAATCACTGAGAACTAAGAAAACTAAATTCTGTCTTTGTATACTTGGCAAGTAACATCAGTTTTAAAATGAATAATATACATCCCAACATTTTAAAATGAAAGCCCAACCTTGAACCAAAACACAGGGCTGTGGGGGGAAAAGTACTGCCAAGTTGTGAGAACACGTATTGCGGCGCTCCTCGCCTTCTGTGACCTTGCAGTCATTTACTTGCTGACTGCAAAGGTTAGGAAGGAAAGGTCAGAAACACTGACCCCAACCTTCTGACACCTCTACCCAACAACCCAAGGTCATAAGATGCCATCCTATGTGCACAAGGCATCCAAACATGCAACATTCACTCTGCCTACCTCCTAACCAGTGCTTCAACACTTGTCAGAGACTGTGGGCCAACCTACCCAGGGTGTGAGATTAGGTTTGGACTAGAGGTTAATAGCATCCACACTCCAAAGCTGGGATATATACTGCAATCTTTTCCTATTAAAGCTGACCTGGGAACACTTGCATTGATAGTGAAAGAAGACATAAGAAATTTTTTTTTGAGGTACGTCATAAGACCTATCTCTTATGAACTCTAGAGTTGCCTATCTTGAATGAGGCAAGGCAGGCATTGAACACAGACTGAACCCGCCTAAACAATTCAGTGAAAACTCTGGGCCTCATTCCTTCTATTTACTCATAGTTGTAGGTGACACAAATAAAAAGGAACAGCCTCTCTATTTGAATTCTGCTGGAGGCAACAGCAGGAGTTAACCTCCTAACCACTGTAGTGAGACTCCCTATTATCTTACTAGACCATATACCCATAGCAGACCTAGAAGTGCCTTCACCATGCTCCCAGCCCACTATTCAGTGATCTAAACAGACCTCAGGACACTATATGTCGATTTGGTTGACCCAGAATATGTTTTACATGTATTGGAATGTGATTGGACTGAGATTGGAGGTCATGAGTTTCATGAGTCACATGATTCTCTCTCCTCCAATCACAGACATATGCTGTTGAACTTGCTTGATTGGTTGTTTTTCAGTATAGTTAATATATAAGCATGGCAATATGGGGGAGCAGGTAGATGCCCCATTTGAAGTCCCGTTGGATGAAACGCGTCGGATTTGGTACACCTGCTCCCCATATTGCTTTTATTCTCATTTTTTACCATTTTTTGTGATCACTTTTATGTTTATTTGGTTTTATTACAATAAAACCCATCCCTCTTTTACCTGCACCACCCGGAGCATTGTTTTTCTTTTTTCCCGCATGCTTTGTCGGTTTTTAAGCTTCAGTATGGTGCCCTTTCCATCCATGTACGGGCCCTCCTCATCATGCAACATCAGCTGAAAATAAGGGGTTTTCATCTCTCCCCCTGGGCCTACCTGCTGGATCCAGATTGAACCATTTTTTCATCCAGAATCTTCAGTCTAAGATCATCAGATTGCATCCAGGTGTTGCTCGTGGCTTCATCATCAGATCTGTGGACAAGGCGATCAGATTCCATCAAGGATCATTCAAGCTTGTAAGATCTGTTGTCGCTGACAATCAGATCCTCACCATCCGGTAAGAGTATTTCATTCACTCTGTCCAGTTAGGAAGAATGTCCGTTCCCTGATGTTTGGTGAGGCCATATGCGATTCAGCTCTTTACTCTTCACTTCGCTCTTTTGATGGACATTCATTTGCACATTAATTGTTGTGTTTTTCACATTTATACACATTTGTTACTTTAGGTGACATCATCATTATCAGCGCTACATATTTTTTCTTTATTACTATATGCCAGATCCAATTTTTACAGAATAAAAATTACCAGCTTGCAAAAAACCTGGAAGCGAAGTCCATATAAATTTGATGGGAAACCAATTAGGGTTGCACCCTAGCTATGACTAAGCACCTGACCTTGGTATGAAACATATAAGCTGATATCTGTAGTTCACCTTTGTAGCCAGAACTTGAATAAAGAAATTGCATAGGAGTGTGGCCCTCCAGCCTTCTTTTTTTTTTTATCTGTTTGCATACAGGGCTTGCACCCTCCATGTGGGATAGAGCAGCAGGGTAAGAGAAACTGCCTTAGAGCGATGTACATGTACATATATAATTTGACCGATACCGGTGTTGGAATAGATGCCGATACTAAGCATTTTCATGAGTATTCGTACTCCGATGCCTGAAACTGATATATTTGCGGTGCAATTTAAGCCCATGCAAAATGAATAGGCTCAAATTGCACTGCAAAGAATCGCATGTGATTTGAACAGGAATGCTGTATGATTTCTGTCCGAATCACATGCCATTTTCCCAACCGCTCCTGTGTGAACCCAGGCTTGTCAAAGTGACTTCAGCCTGGGCTCACACCGGAGCGGTGTACAGCATTCCTCTTTAAATTGCATGCGATAGCAAAGTTATCGGTGAGTACTTGGCCGAAAGTATTGGTTCTCGTACTCATCAATAAAAAAACAATATCAATGCAACCCTAATACAAATACATATCCTCTCAACCAAAATACCATTCAAATTTGCTGGATTTATAGATGGACGCAAAAAAAACACCTTGGTGTTTTCTTACGTTCACAGTGGTTAGAAACTAAAAAAAAACTAAAATCAAGAAAAAACATACAGAAAAAAAGTCATCCACTGGGATCGATTTACCATAAGATTAGAAATGTTTTACTTAAATTTGTGAAAATAAATGTGGGAAAAAATGTGGGCCCAGATTCACGTACATCGGCGCATTATTGGACCGGCGTAGCGCACCGCCTTTACGTTAGACTTGCGCCATCTAGCCGCATAATCCCCCGATTCACGTAGCTTTTGCGCAGGAAATTGCGCAAGCGTAAGGTTTTTTCCAGAGGCGTAAGGAGGAGTAATACAAATTGGGAGGGACGTGGGCGTGTTACATTGAAATGAGCCGTGACCCCATGCAAATGAAGGGCCGGCCGGCTCGCGCATGCGCGCGTGAAGGAGACCATGTCAGCTCCGCTGTGCGCATGCTCACAACTCGGGAGCGGCGCAATCAGTGAAATTGGAAATGGACTAGGGCAACGTTGTGAACTACGCAGACAGCATAAATAGACACACACAAACGCACTTGCATTGCAAAAGTACATCCCTTTGTGTCCCTTCCCATTGAACCAAGTGCTTTTGTTCCTGTTGTTCGTTGCAGTCTGTCTTGTAGTTGTCAGATTAGTGTTCTGTGTGATCAAGTGCTTGTTGGTATATTTGTGAAAGTGTTTTTGATAAGTGTTTGAGAGACTGTTTGTTTGATTGATATATTTTTGTTCGTTTGTTTTCTTGCTTTATTTTTTATTTTATTTTTTTTGCTGACATTTTTTGCATTTTTTTTTTTTTTTGCTGACATTTTTTGCATTTTTTTTTTTTTTTGCTGACATTTTTTTTAAATTTTGGGTTGTGCATGCTGTTTGAATGTGGGGGTGACATTCCTGCTGGAAAAGGGGTGTCATCCTCAAGTGGAGAAGGGTTCCCCAGGACCATGGAGAAGTGATCCTCAGGTCCGTGTGATTGGTGTATGAATGTTCAGTGACATAATTGGAGCCTTGACGTGGCGTTACTGCTCACCAGTCCTGCATGGTGGACTGGTGCCAATCCAATTTGATGAGGATGTGGGGTGTGTGTGCTAGGGACCACAGTGGTGTGCATGCATGCATTCTCATTGTGCCATGATTAATGTGTGTGTTTAACGTGCAAAGATGCCCAATATGAGCTGTCTCCTGACTGCTCTTCCCTCAGAAGACGGGGTATCCTCGGTTAGGGGTTGATTGTCTGGTTGGGGGGTCAGGTCATCACGTAGCTCAACCTGCAGGCCCTTCCTCACTGCGAGATTGTGCAGCATGCAACATGCAACGATGATATGGCACACGAAGTTTGGGGAATACAACAGTGTACCCCCAGACTTATCCAGGCATCGGAAACGTGACTTCAGGAGGCCAAAGGTGCGCTCCACCACTGCACGGGTTTTGATGTGTGCTTGATTGTATCTTTCCTCCCCTGGGGTTTGGGGGTTCCGGATAGGAGTCATGAGATGGGGTCCCAGTGCATATGCAGAGTCACCTGGAAGGGAAAAGACTGGAGAATGTTAGTCATGCATGTGCCACTTGTGAGGTGTGCATCACGGGAGGGGATAGTCATGCCTGACTCCCATGTCACTCACCAACCAGCCAGGTGTTCCCATACACGTTCTGATCGAATTCCATTCAGATGTGGCATTGATTGTAGATGTAGCTGTCATGGGTGGATCCGGGGTGTTTGGCACGGACGTGCCATATGAGGCCTTGGGCATCAACTATCACCTGTACGTTGATGGAGTGCCAATTCTTCCGATTGCGGTACATGTGCTCTGTCTCATGGGGGGGCTGGAGTGCCACATGTGTGCAATCAATGGCCCCGATGGTGCGTGGGAATCTGGCAATTCTGTAGAAATCTGTCATTGCCTTCAGCCGCAGGTCCTCAGTGGTGAGTTTGATGATTTGGTTGGCCAAGCGTGTGAGGATTGCAGGGACAACCTGGTGCACACATCTGCTCACGGAGGATTGTGACATCCCAGCCACCACTCCACTTGTACGCTGAAAAGAGCCACTGGCAAGGACATGGAGTGTTGCCAGGACCTTGACCAGTGGCTGCACTGGATGTGAGCGTTGTGTTGGGCTGGTGATGTCCTCCTGCAGGGTTGTGGTTAATTCCAGGATGGCATGAGGGGGGAATCTGAAGATGCGATACACCTCAGAATCACTCATGCCAAAGAGGTCTATGTGTGTGCGGTATACCCTCTCCCGTGCCATCCTCCGTGCCATCCTCTGTGCCCTCCTACTTCTTTGGTCATCTAAATTCACTAGTGCAGCTATGAGCGACGATGCCCCTGGCATGTTGGCAGTCAAATTGTAGTGCAACACGTGTGTGTGGTCTGCTCCTCAGTAACGGTGTTGCTTTCTGTGAGATGTAGACGTTTTTTCAAAATTTAGACCAGCTTTTAGGTGCTCTAACTTTAGACAGGACATTTTGCTGTTGCGCACATCGCGTAGCCTGCGCAGCAACTGCGTTTTTTTGTGGATCCCCGCAACTCCCTCATTAGCATATTTGACTAGCAAATCAATGGTGTGTCTAGCGCATTTTTGCGCGGACGGATGCGTCTGTCTAACGAAATTACGCCGGACAAAAAAAGTAGATTTCTGGCGTAATTCGTTTTCTGAATTGCGCGCATCTAAACGCACGCGCACATTTAGACTTACGCACGCGCAACACTAGTTGCGCAGGCGTAATCGCTCTGTGAATCTGGGCCGTGGTTTTCTTTGTTTCTCTTATAAGACTTTGCATATAAATAATCTTTCTTCATAAATGTAGGCAAAAATAAAGTGTTTTTTAATAATTTGTTGCACTAGTGCAGTGCAGCATCATTATACAAATGGTGTGGTGGTGATTAAGGACACTGACTGGTAACTAGGGTTGTCCCGATACCGATACCAGTATGCCCCTGATGCCTGAATAGAATACTTCCTCCCCCCCCCCGCCGCCTATGGCCGCCGCATACCGCAAAGCCGCCGCCGCCGCATACCGCAAAGCCGCCCCTTGCTCGGATCTGTCCAATCCCGAGCAAGGGGGAGTGTCTATGCACAGAGCCATGTATAGACACTCCCCCTTGCTCGGGATTGGACGGATCCGTCCAATCCCGAGAAGGGGAGTGTCTATACACGGCGCGGCGGGCATTACAAGAATTCAAACGAAAGCTGCCTGTAATGCGTGCTGTAATGCACGGGGATTAACGCGGCAGCAGCGGCGGGGGCGGTGGCATCGGCATCATCTACTACTAGGTATGGGGGACATGGCTGCAATATGGGGGACAGGACATGGCTGCATATATGGGGGACATGGCTGCATCTATGGGGGACAGGACATGGCTGCATCTGTGGGGGACAGGACATGGCTGCATCTGTGGGGGACATGCATGGCTGCATCTGTGGGGGACATGCATGGCTGCATATGTGGGGGACATGCATGGCTGTATATGTGGGGGACATGCATGACTGAATATGTGGGGGACATGCATGACTGCATATGTGGGGGACATGCATGGCTGCATATGTGGGGGACATGCATGGCTGCATATGTGGGGGACATGGCTGCATATGTGGGGGACATGGCTGCATCTGTGGGGGACATGGCTGCAATATGTGGGGGGACATGGCTGCAATATGTGGGGGGACATGGCTGCAATATGTGGGGGGACATGGCTGCAATATGTGGGGGGACATGGCTGGATATATGTGGGGCTGGATATATGTGGGGGGACATGGCTGCAATATATGTGGGGGACATGCATGGCTGCATATGTGGGGGACATGCATGGCTGCATATGTGGGGGACATGGCTGCATATGTGGGGGACATGGCTGCATCTGTGGGGGACATGGCTGCAATATGTGGGGGGACATGGCTGCAATATGTGGGGGGACATGGCTGCAATATGTGGGGGGACATGGCTGCAATATGTGGGGGGACATGGCTGCAATATGTGGGGGGACATGGCTGGATATATGTGGGGCTGGATATATGTGGGGGGACATGGCTGCAATATATGTGGGGGGACATGGCTGCAATATATGTGGGGGGACATGGCTGCAATATATGTGGGGGGACATGGCTACAACATGTGGGGGTACATGGCTGCATTTGGGGACACATTTAAAAAAAGTATCGGTATTCGGTACATGAAAAAAAGTACTTGTACTCAGTCCTAAAAAAGTGGTATCGGGACAACCCTACTGGTAACAGTCAGTGCCCTTGTGCAAATAAAAAAAATGCCCAGAGCAGTGCAGACGTACCATAGTAACACTGTACTATTCTGGGGAGATGAGCAGGATTTTTATTTTATTTTTTTACACACTATAATTGCTTCGAACAGTCATAATCACATATAAAAAACCAATGACTTTCATTTATCCAATGTGTACTATTGTGATTAGCTGTGATTGGCCACCGGTGTTGTTCATCTTCCTTTAAAAAAGTAACTAGTTACAATTACAAGTTACTTGGCCGAAAAAGTAAGTGAATTGGTGACTCAGTTACTTCATAGGCAAAGTAACTAGTTACTTGGAAAAGTACCGTATTTTTCGGACCATAAGACGCACCTGACCATAAGACGCACCTAGGTTTTAGAGGAGGAAAATTAGAAAAAACAATATTCTGACCCAAATGGTCTACTGAAATATTTATTAAAATATAACAGAATAATATTGCAACCATGTTAAAGTGAACACTATCAGATAACACAGGCTGCCCCCCTCTTCCATCATACATGGATCAGTGCCCCCCTTCTATCATACAGGGATCATTGCCCCCCTCCTCCATCATACATGGATCAGTGCCCCCCTTCTATCATACAGGGATCATTGCCCCCCTCCTCCATCATACAGGAATCAGCCCCCCCCCCGCCTCCAACAAATTCATGGTGTGCCCCATCCAGCCTGTGTTAGCTAATACAGCCAGCCTGCGTCTCCGTTCTGAACCATCGCTATATCCCGCAGCTGCTGTGGCATGTGAGGGGTTAATACGAGTCCGCTATAGTGGTGTTCGCTGTACGCTTGTTTCCTCTAAAAGTGGCGCTTGCGCAGTAGCGTCAGCGGCGAGCATCTTACACGGCGCAACACAGTGACGTTGTGTGGGCGTCACTGTGTTGCGCCGTGCAAGATGCTCGCTGCTGACACTCTGCAAAGCTTCCTGATGGCCGCCCCCTGTCCCCATAATGCTGCTGGGAAAAAGATGCGACTAGTCAGACACATCTGCCCCCCCCGTGAGCTCAAGCTGATCGTACTGGCTGCCTGCTCTCTGTGGACACCGGTATGTTAAAAGGCAAAGTCGGGGGGGGGGGGTGGCAATTCAGTATTCGGACCATAAGACGCAGGCACATTTTCCACCATATTTTTGCGGCAAAAAAGTGCGTCTTATGGTCCGAAAAATACGGTAACTGAGATTTTTTTTATATTCTACAATGCAATTACGTTCTAGAACATCTTTAATATCAAAGATGTTTATATTAACTGATTGAAGAATAAAAACACTATATACAGTATTTTAGAACATTTTGTACTGTGTACAATTATTAATATCATCATCACACTCCACCTGCCCAGGCAGCAATACTGTACAATATAGATTCAGTGTGCAGTGTGAGTGACACTTCTGCAGTGCACACTGAATCTATATTGTACAGTATTGCAGGGCAGGTGGAGTGTGATGATGATATTAATAATTGTACACAGTATTGCATTTGCTGGGCCTGCCATATACTGTACTGTACACTATACTGTATAACTGCACTACAAAATTCCTTTACAAATATGTTATTAGTAATCACATTTTAAAATATGCATTATTTGTAAAGGAATTTTGTAGTGCAGTTATACAACACTGTTGGCCACAGCTAATCACATGGTACAGATGGTCTGTGATTGACCCTGTCTGCACCGTGTGATTACTGTGACCAATCAAAGAGATCAACACAATAGCACACAATGAATGGTATAAATGCAAACCTCAAATTTTCCACTCGCCTACTCGCATTTGCGAGTGGAAAATTAGGTCTGGCAAGGAGCTGGGCTGCCTGGGAGTGGGGGGTGAGCACCACGGCAGGCAAACTTGATCAGGAGCTGTTCTCCCAGTGATCACCCCCAATGGCAGAGAGCACCGAGGAAGAGGAGAGCTGCGGATCGCAGAGCGTTATTGCCCGTTAGAAATTACATTGAAATTTCCTCCGCTCTGCTCCCTCACACAGCCCCGCCTCCTCCTGACCCTGCGCCTGTGATAGACAGAATACAGGTCCAATGCTGTATTCTGTTGTATTTGCCTGTTGCATTTTGCACAATTTTTGACGCAGGCAGTCCCAGTCGTACCTAACCAACATGAGGCAGGAATACCCTCAGATACCTTTCCTGGCCTGGACACTGGTCGAACTGGCTTGGCCCCCCAATCAGCTTGTAAAGGCACGTGACAAATATGTGGAGTACTTTGTGGGCCCACAAAAGAAAAAAATATTATTTAATAAATAATTTGACCATTGGAATTACAGTTGTTTGTCATTCTTGCTTTGGTTTCTTTTATCTGTCTCCCTGGTTCTCCAACTAGTGCACTTCTAGTGCCAAATGTATTTCTCTGTTTTAGTAAATAACCACAATTGCACAGTAATCACTCACTTTTTTAAATCTACAAACTGATATTGAGCATAGAAAGAAGAAGCCACTTTTTTTTGGGGGGGGGGGGGGAGTCTGGTTTATTCTTTTTATTTTTCAGGTAATTGTATGAAAACCATGCATTAAAAAAAATATCTACAAACAATGGATCTTACAAAGTTCAACATTATTAGAAACACATGTGATGGGGTGATGGGGTGATGTCACCCCGGAACAAGCCAAAATTTGCACCCACAAAGCACAGACAATCGATATTATGTGATGGCAGATAGCACATGTTGACACACTGTGTGCATCTTCAAATTTTGGCTTGTGGATTATCCTATGCAAATTGGTGTCCAAATCATCTAAAATGGTTTGGGGGGGGTTAATCTACTATATGGCCCATCATGTCAAGGATGTTCTTACATTTTTGCTCAATGACATTCATCCTATTCCTCATAATGTCCATTTCAGTACTGCATTACATTATTTTTTGGATCACGATTTGGGCACTAGCACTGGAAAAAGGTGTCCTAGCAGATGCTGTGATACCACCATGTTCATCCCCTAAAAAAATACAAAAGGGTTTATTAGAAATGTGCAGGCCTACCTACATCTCTTTATCCCTGTGAAGCTGGGGTGACAGACACTGACCTGTTGTGCTGATAATCTCCACCTCTCCATCTTCCACACATCCTTCTTCTACCTCTTTTTCTTCCACTTCTATCTCTTCCACCTCTCTATCTTCCACCTCTCTTTCTTCCACAACTCCTTCTTCCACATCCACCTCCTCCACATGCTGAGGTTGGTGGGGTTTTTCTGGTCTGTGCCTCCTTGCCTTCTCCAAATGGTGTCCTCTTCTTTCCCCTAATAAAAGGAAACAAAAGGTATACTCAGCACACAGATATTGGAGGGCAGAAATAGCAAACATTGCTTAGAAGTGGGGTACAATTGTCTGTTTGGGATCAATCCTAAAAACATCACCTTTGTTTTTCTGAGTTATCCCAAGCTGGAATACTGACGCTTTTTGGCAAAGTGGCACACATGGATGCACCCCCAAAGTATCATTTGTGGGAGACTCTAATAAATATGCTAGTTATGGGGGACACACAGGTGCTCCTGAGTCCAGATGTGTAAACAGCTGCTTATTATCACTGTGTGAATAAATCCGGTTTGCCTTTGAACAAACACATCATCTTGACAACAATGTTTATAAACGTTGTTTTACGCCAAATAGGCATGACTACGTGTGCTTTTCCTGGATCTGTGGAAAACATCAGATTTGGGAGGAACGATGTTTACTACGAAAGGAAAATACTACACTTTGCCAACTTGAAATGTGCCATCTTCAATAGTACAACCAGGCCAAACAAGCTCATGGAGAAAAACATGGGCAGAAATAATAAAAGACAATTGCACCAAACACATGAAAATTACCTACTTTTGTCAATAATTTTCTTGATCTTCCTATATTGCTCTGGCTCCCGCAATTTCAATTCAGACCACCTTTTTCAGAGTTGCTCCATGGACCTCCTGACCCCAAAATACTCATAAAGTTTCTTCGCCACTTTGTCCATTATTTGGGCCTTCCTCCGATTAGGGGTGTGGTATGGGCCATGATCTCCATCATAATCTTTTCTCCGTAGTATGTCCACCATCTCCACCATCTCTTCAAGTGACATATTTGTGGCTTTGTAGCGTTTGGGCCTGGATAATGACATTCCCGCCTCCGGGCTTTCCTCATCAGGACAGGGTATACTACGCACCTGTGACACCGCCATATTTTCGTTTCACACTGATTAGGGGAGTGGAATAGAGGAAAAGGTCCGTCATGGGTGGGCGAAAAGGGTGGCGTTTCACGCATGCGAGGGGTATATAAGGAAAACGACGTGACTACGTTTGTTACGTGGAGTCTGGATGAGCGGAAGTGATGACCGGCAGAAACTAGGGTAAATCTGAAAATGGGCCCAGCAGAGGCCTAAAGACTTGAGTCATGGGATGGGGGGTTTATATGTTGATTGCACCCTTGAGCAATTTTTTATCTTGGGGCCCCCCATGCAATTTTGCTCTCCATCTGCTCGGAGACATCTCCAAAATATATATGTGAGACTGCAAAACCTCTTTATTTTACTGTGTATCAGATCAGGCAACGAATGTGATTGTTGGACAGAGGTAATTAAGCAGTGTATCATCTCGTCAATGCTGAGGGTCATAATATCTACATATAAATGGTGCCTTGATGAATGCTCTCATTACTTTTGCATGTTTTTATGCCACTTATTTAGTGAAATGTAAACACAGGGTCTGCAGGTAAATCATCATTTTCCACAACAATGGGGCAGAGCTGGGCAGCATTTTAGTGGCAGCAGAAGACACTGTGTTTGAAGGTCAAAAGATTGTGCTAAAACATTCTGACGATGGAAAAGCTGACCTAGTGTTTATATGTTTGTGGTTTTCTATTCTAGAAAAAAAAACACAATCCAACAACTGAACCAGACAGACAACCTGCTGCGGTTCATCAAAAAGTACCGGGAGTACAGCTGTTTATGGGACATCAAAAACCCAGCTTATCAAAATAATAATGTCAGAAGGGCAACACTTGTCAAATTTGCCAAATACATGCAGACATGGATACCAGAGGTCACTTCCACCGTGATCAAGAACAAAATCAACAACATCAGGAACACCTACAGAAAGCGATATCTCCAAGTGCGTGCCTCTCAGAGGTCAGGAGCAGCAGCAGGTGATGTACAGGAGCCCAAGCTGTGGTACTACAAATACCTGAGGTTTCTGGATAATCAAATGGAGGCCCGGGAATAACTTTCAAGTCTTCCTTCCACCCTTCCTTCCACCCTTCCTTCCAGCCTGCCTTCCACAGTTCCCCCCACCCCTGCAGAGTGTGCCCAGGAGCTGGCTGACATCGAGGAGGCAGATATGCTCATCTTCAGTGAGGTATAGTAGTTTACAACATATTTCTTGGCTGCAAATTATTGTTGGTTTAACAAGATGATTTTGTAACCAAAAAGGAAAGCTTGGAAACACAAACAAAAGTTGTGGGCAGAAAAAATTGTGTCAGAGATACCAACTGCAGGGGTCAGAATGAGAGTCTGTTCAATTTAAAAAATAAAATAAAATAAACAAACAGTCAAGAGCTTGAAAATTTGTGTGATTGATTTAGCAAAAAATTAAACCATGTCCCTTTTTTCTACACAGGAAGAGATCAGCCAGGAGGCGGCAGCTCCGGAAGGCGCCCACCTACAAAAAAGAGGCGCTGGAGCCAGCTGGAGGAGGAGTCCCTGCGGGTCATCATGGAGGCATCGGAGATCATGCGGGCCCCCCTTAACCCAGTTGAGAGCTTCAGCTCCTACCTTTCCCACGAGCTGCAAGCTTTGGGGGAGGGACACGGGGCCTGGCCCAAGACCTGATGGCATCTGTGATACAGTGGGGAAGAAGGGACCTGCTGACTAGGACCACAGAATTGTGGGACCCGGCTCGGGCTCCTCCTCCTCCCCCTGCTGCCACATTGTCACCACCCGCAAGGGGCCGTGGATTGGGCCATGGAATGAACGCTGCAGGGAAGCCTGGAGGGAAGGCTGTAAGGAAGACCAGAAAGTGATTCCCTGGCTTCAAGCTGATTTGGACCCAAACTGAGTTTGTTGTAGTACCAACCACAGCTTGGGGTCATGATCTGCTGCTGCTTCTAATTTCTGGGATTTGGGGAGCACATTGTGACTCCTGATGTTGTTGCTTTTGTTGTTGATCATGGTGGAATGTGCATTTGGTGTCCAAAGTCTGCAGATATTTGGTGGATTGGGCAAGTGTTGCCCTTCATGTATTTTTTGGGGATTGCCAGAATAAATGGTGATTTAATTTCAGTTAAATACTTGTCTATTGTGTTTTTCTGGTGAATAGCCATCAAACATTTCTGAAATACAAAGGACACAGCCTCCTTGAGGGGGGGGTGGGGGTAAAACAAAATCATTGGTGTGATAACTTGACAAAAAAATACAAAATTCTCCAAAAAAACAAAACGAAAAAAAAAAAAAACATTTGTGTGATTACTTGCCAAAAAAAAAAAGAAGACATTTCTCCAAAAAACAAAACAAAACATTGGTGTGATAACTTTCCAAAAAAATGAAAAGAACTTTCTCCAAAAAAATAATAATATGTGGAGTCCAAAAAATTATTTTGGAGATCTGGTTTGCTAAAAAAAACATAAAAAAACATGAGATCACAAGCAAAAAAGAAAAGCAATCTGTCTAAATAGCATCAGCAAAACAATGTGTTTATTCTAGCAATAGAACGAAGAAAAAAATGCGCTGCAATAAACGAGACACTAATTTTAAAAATGTAGAATGTGCCATCTCAAAAACGAACGCGAGTTTTACAAGAACGAGCGCTCCCGTCCCCTCATTTAGTCTTATGCATGCATGGATTTTTAACCGATGGTCGTGCGTACTAACGACCGGTTTTGACCTATCGGGTAGGCGTCCATCTGTTACATTTTAAAGCAAGTTCTCTTTTTTTTGACCGAAGAATAACTGACCGATGGGGCCCACACACGATCGGTTATGACCGATGAAAACGGACCTTCAGTCCATTTTCATCGGTTTTGACTGATCGTGTTTACGCAGCCATAAGATTTCCCCATCAGCAGTATAGTGGAAACTGGTTAGCACTTCTGCTTATCAGCATTGGGATTGATCATTAGAATCCCAAATATGCTGCTACCTGGCTAAAGGTTTGTATGTTCTTCCTCTGTTGTGGTTTTAAATCAAAATTTTCACCAGTGGTTACATTTTTGATGGGTTTCACATAATGGAAACCCAAGAAACTACATTATAAATCAATTTATAAATTATACATTTGCACCAAATCTAGAACTGTGTGTTTTGGGCCAGATATGGATGTATAAAGGCCCGTACACACAGTAGGACATCCAACAAAATTTCCCTTGGGTTTTTGTCCTAATTGATTTGTCCGGTCACACCCATAGCATACACACAGTCAGACTTTTCTGCAAACTTTTCTAAAACATTCCCATCATCACGTGATTTTTATGCACTTTTCTGCTCTTTACCGCCACCCTTTGGTTAACTTCTGCTATTGTTGGTTGATTTTAACATTGGTTCTGAGCATGCGTATTTGCGCTTTGTACAAAAGTTGGTTGGATTGCTGTACACACGGTCACACAAGGCACCATTGGACTTTGGTTGCCGAAAAGTTGGTCCGTTCGCAGACCCAACTTTTTGTCGGATGAAACCAGAAAAAGTTGGTCCGATGGAGCGTTCACACGATCGGACAAATTTGAAAAGTTGCAGATTTTGAAGTTGGTTGGCCAAAAGTCCGACCGTGTGTATGGGGCTTAAGTCTGGTGTGATCCTGCACATATTTAAATGTTGTATGCTGATGCTAAATGGCAAATGCACTTTGTCAACAATTTGCCTGAAGCATCACAAAGTTGTAATTTATTGTTTTATACCCTCCGCATTCGCAACAACTTACAAGTTTAACTTGTAGAAATTTGGTATCACTAATCATGGCCAGAGCCTTGGACATTTGTTATTTTTGAGTTTATCCTGCACAGATATATATGCTGATGCATTCTTTCATTTGTCAAATGTGTGTGTTCCTGATGAACAGGTGTAAGCACTTGAGTCATACATGAAGAGATAGAATCAATAACACTGGTGGGTGTGTTCTTTACTGGGTGGGTGGAGGTGTGCTAGAAATCCTAGCTAGGTTATATTAAGGTATGCAGTTGTGGCAGTTGTTTGGTCTGAGAAGAGGCCATAATCTTTGTTTGCAGTGCATAAATTGGTTTACAAATAGATATTTTTTTTTGGTGGAGGTGCATAATGCCTGACCCATACCCCACTAAGCCTGTGGTTTGATGATTGCTTTATGTGTTTGCTGGTAAAGTTTTGCATTAAGGCTCTCAAAAGTGTGTTTTTGTGGGCATGGTTTTTGTGTGCTGCCTTTTTGGATTCTGGATTTTTGTCTGTTTTTGCTTATGATCCTGCAATTTTACTTTTTAGGGGTTTGAGGCAAGAAGTTCTGATCAAAATCTTTTGTCATGGTTGTTATTAGCTTGATTTGTATCCCTGCTTTTCTACTGTGTAGATTGTAAGCTCTTTTTAGCAGGGCCCTTCTAAAGGCTCTTTCACACGGGGCAGACCGTTCAGGTCCGCCTGCCAGTTTTTTTTAGGTGGACCTGAATGGGCGCTCCATTGTGCTCTATGGAGCCACGGATGTCAGCAGTGACATGCCCGCTGACATCCGACCTGCTCCGATCCGCCAAAGTGTGACGGAGGAAAAACCTACTTTTCCATCCGTCTGGCGGATCGGGTGAACACGGACAGACAGTCCGTGTTCATCCGATCTCCCCATAGGGAGACCGCCCTGTCATCCGCCGGCTCAGCGGGGATCAACAGAGCCGCCCCGTGTGAAAGGGGCCTTACTATATTGTCAAATGCTGGAGCATCACTTCCATGCCTTTTATTATTTTTGCCTAAGTACATTAATGTACCAAATGTTTAGCTTTTTTGCTTTACGTTTGACTTTTGCAGACTATAAATACATATTTTATAAGTGCAAACTATTCATTAAATCTGTATTAAATCTAGTTAGATAGAAAAGTATTTGGTTGTGCACACATGCAAGTCTTTGAGTAGAAAGTGTAATGGTAGAGGGGGAAGAAAACCAAAATAAAAAAAAACAAAAACAAATCTCTGTTCTAATGCTGAATTTCAGGGCTCTATTCATTTTGTGGACTAGGTAAACCATGAAATATGTCAAATAAATGTGAAATCTCTCTAAGCACCAAATTTAAAAAAAGCAAACAAAAAAAAAAATGAAAAAAAAAACTCCAGACCCAAAATCCATACCAGGCCCTTTGGGTCTGGCATAGATTTAAAGAGGATCACTATGCCAAAATTATAGAAAACAATGGCCCCCAAAAATCCATACAAGATCCTTATCTGAGCATGCAGCTTGGCAGGTCAGGATAGGGGGGGACAAGCAAGCGCCCCACCCCCTCCTGAACCGAACCAGGCCACATGCCCTCAACATGGGAAGGTGGGTGCTTTAGGGCAGGGCGGGCTCCCAAAGCACCTTGTCCTTAATGTTGATGGTAACAAGGGCCTCTTCCCAACAACCCTGTCTTGTGGTTGTCTGGGTCTGCGGGCGGGTGCTTATTGGAATCTGGAACCCCCGAAAGGCCTAGTATGAACTGGGGTGGGCCATACACGTTTTTTTTTTTCATCTATATTGCCAGGAGCCGGTAATACATTGCAGCCACAAGCAAATTTAAATGAAATGTTTTCCTTTAGAAAGGTCATTAGTGCTGCAGCACGTTCTACACACCGCACAGATGCGCCACTTTACAGGCAGACTAAGGGGACCCTCGGTGACGATATTTAAAGGAATATTAAATTTTTATTGTTTCACTTTAAGCATCATTAAAATCTCTGCTCCTTTAAAAACTTTTTTTTTTGCATGGACACATGTCCCCTAGGCCAGTACCCAGGTCCTCATACACCTTTTATGGCAATAACTTGCATATAAGCCTTTAAAATTAGGAATTTTTTCATGGTCCTGTCTTATAGACTTTAATAGCATTTGAATATTCGCAAAAAATAGTTGAATGCCTAATAGCCAATGCCACATTAGCATAAGCATGGTTGTTTCCATAATATTAATGTCTCAAATGCAAAACATTATTGTATAGAATTAAAAGATTCAAACACTAGTAAATGTATTTTCTTTATATTATTGTGCTCAGCTCAGTAGCCTAGTGGTCTGCACTTTTGCCTTGAAAGAGTCATGGGTTCAAATCCCACACATAGTGTCCTCTACTAAAAACTTGCATTGTACTCAGCAGCATATGCTGAAAATAAGCGAATGCTAATTAACCACTTTAGCCCCGGACCATATTGCTGTCCAAGACCAGAGCACTTTTTGTGATTCGGCACTGCGTCGCTTTAACTGACAATTGCGCGGTTGTGCGATGTGGCTCCCAAACAAAATTGGCGTCCTTTTTTCCCACAAATAGAGCTTTCTTTTGGTGGTATTTGATCATCTCTGCGGTTTTTATTTTTTGTGCTATAAACAAAAATAGAGTGACTATTTTGAAAAAAATGCAACATTTTGCTATAATAAATATCCCCGAAAAAGATATAAAAAAAAACATGTTTTTTCCTCAGTTTAGGCCGATACGTATTCTTCTACATATTTTTCGTAAAAAAAAAATCGCAATTAGCGTTTATTGATTGGTTTGCGCAAAATTTATAGCGTTTACAAAAAAGGGGGTAGTTTTATGGCATTTTTATTAATATATTTTTTTTACTAGTAATGGCGGCGATCAATGTTTTTTTTCGGTACTGCGATATTATGGTGGACACATCGGACACTTTTGACACATTTTTGGGACCATTGGCATTTTTATAGCGATCAATGCTATAAAAATGCATTGTATTACTATAAAAATGCCATTGGCAGTGAAGGGGTTAACACTAGGGGGCAGGGAAGGGGTTTAGTGTGTTCTTGTTTGTGTTCTAACTGTATGGGGGGGGGGTGGACTCACTAGGGGAAATCACTGATCTTCTGTTCATACATTGTATGAGCAGAAAATCAGCATTTCCCCCGCTGACAGGAACGAGAGCTTTGTGTTTACACACAAAGCTCCCGTTCCCTGCTCTGTAACGAGCGATCGCGTGTGCCCCCTAGCGGCCGCTAAAGAGAGGACGTAGAGCTACGTGCTCTCGCGGAACAGTGCCACCGTCCCGCAGTAATATGACGGCGGGCGGTCGGCAAGTAGTTAACCAATTCACATCAGTTCTATAATATTAATTCTTCAAATGTATGTAAGTATTCAATAATATTACGGTGTGGAATTCCAAAAATCACACACTACTAATTGTACAGGTTGTTAGCTTGAATTTCTTTGTTTTTAATTAGCTTGAACTGGAAAAGACAACACAGCTACCTTAGGTGGGTGGTAGGTTGGCTGAGATTTGAACTCATGATCTGAGTGCTTTGTAGAGATCAGTGCTCACCGCCAAGCCATGGTGCTAAGTATGCTAAGACCTGCATAATAGTGTAGTATGATTAAAAAAATGAACATAAATAATTACTGCTTTACAGTCTCATAAAAAAAAAAATTACGTGAAAAAACCCCAAACATATAACAGATATGTAACTGTAAATGTTCAATACCTGTAACTTTACAGAATAGCAGATAATACTCTGTAATACTCATAATTGCATTTGTTAACAAAAGAAGAAAACAAACTAGGAATACTAATTGGATTATACATAAATAGACACACATCTATCGAAGTAGAGCACATCTCACATAAGAATGTTTTATTCACATTCATGTGATCATGGCTGCAGTGCAGTTCCATATAATGAAAAATGGATTGTGTATATGTGACATATACTACCGCGCTAATTGCATAAACCCAAAATGTCAAAAGAACATGTATATGTAACATATAAATATATAAATTAACAATGCATACGTGAACACCAGTGCAGTCTAAAAATATTACAACTCAAAATAATAAATAATAAATAGTCCTATTGTGCATGCTGGTGCATCTATAAACACCAGTGGTAACTCCAAAAAATAATTTTGACTCAAAACAGTCCTTTTGTGCGTGCTGTTGCACCTATGATGCGTGCTAATGCTCATATGTGACAGTGCCTCAGTCCTATTACACCTTCCAAAGTGTTAAGAGATGATCTCCGTGGCGTGTGCACCCTTTACAGTGTGACCACCACCTCAATTCAAAGATTGCGCTCACCAGATCATGGAAATGTGACAGCATGTAATATCCTTAAACAACGGCTCCACACGATCCTTAGTCTTAAATGTCAGACCCAGATGTCTCTTTACGTTTATTCTCCCAAAAAAAAATATATAAACTAATTTGCAATTGCCACTTGTAAATTCATAGATTTGACAATTTGGTATTAACAACGCACATTCGCCGCTAGTAGTACACTTTTTTGTTTGCATGTTCTTCCAGTCGAGATCTTAATTTACTTAATTGGGTGTCACTAAATGCAGAGTGACCATTACTTCCCGCTTTTCTTAGTAAATCAACCCCATATTCTCAAGTAGTCTCAAGTAAGGTGCAAGTACAATCTGATTGTGTTTACCTAATCACTCTGCGGATTGCTATGTAAAGTTAATTGTCTGGCATTGGACAGGGTAGGAGAAGTTGTTATTATGGCCACACTCATCGCTGAGTGGAAGATCTGCAATATAATAAAACATTCTAACCTTAATACCTAATGCTTCTCTCCAAAAATAGTTGACCAGCAAGTGTCTCAACGAGTGCCTCAGCGAGTGTCTCATGCTACTGTAAGCAAAAAAATTTGACCCACTTGTTTTGAAAACGGCTGCGTGGGATAACCTTTCTCCTGACATAGCTTGGAAATGCTGACAAATTTCAATAGAAGACTTCCTTGATTCTAGGAAAGTAGACATGTGACTGTGGTAGCACTTTGCCCACAGATATACAGTAAGTGTCAGTGAAGAACACTGAATACAAATAAAAGCTACAAAGTGTTAGCTATATTATATATCATGTTCTGTTAAATTGCACTTGTTATATTAAAGTGAAAGAACAGATCAAATGGAAGTATTACACCTGTTACATCAAATCCTAAACTGTTTGGACCCCACATTAACAAAAAAAATGTGTTTTCCTTGTACTATATACAGCAGCGGTCATCAACCCTGTCCTCAGGGCCCACTAACAGGCCAGGTTTTATGTATTACCTTGGGGTGATGCAGACTAGAATACTGCAATCACTGAGCAGCAAATTATATCACCTGTGATGTATTTCAGTTATCTTGCAAACCTGGCCTGTTAGTGGGCCCTGAGGACAGGGTTGATGACCACTGATATACTTTTATTGTTTTACTTTAAAGGAGTTGTAAAGGAAAAAAAATGTTTTGACTGTTTACAAGGTATAGAGACATAATAGTTAACTGATTCCTTTTAAAGATGATTAAAAATAGATAAAAATCAATCATATAATGTGCCTGCAGTTTCAGTTTAGTTTTTCAATTAGTTTCATGCTTCTGTGAAGGACAGAGACACAGAGCCAATACAGGGCTTTAAAATGAAACTGATTGGTTCTGAGGGGTTTTAGACACACAGTAATCACACCTTCTTGATTAGAGACCACAGAGAGAAGCTCCCAGTACTTTTTTCATAAGGAAACAGACAACCAGGAAGCGTGCAGAACAGAGAAGGATTCCAGCAAAAACGAACAATGAGGACATGAAACCAGGACTGCATTAGGGTAAAGGAAAAAAATCCTTTAGTGACCCTAAGCATTAATAAAATCACTGCTCCCAAAAAAAACTTCAGTTTTAAAACTTTTTTTTGCATTCATAAGTGTCCCCTGGGGGAGGACCCAGGTCCCCAAACACTTTTTAGGACAATAACTTGAACATTAACCTTTAAAGTTAGCAATTTGGAATTCTCCCATAGATTTTTACATGCGACTTTTCGATTTTGCCGCTAACACCCCAAATTGTTCGCTGTTCGCTGAACGGACGAATAGCCAATGTTCAAATCAAACTCATGTTCGACTCGAACTCGAAGCTCGTCCCTATTCTTTAGACATCATGTGTATACCCCCTGCCACTGCATCTACAGCTAAAGGGGGTAGCAGTAAAACCTTGGCTTAACCGCTGGGTTTTATCTCTCACCAACCTCACATGTGAATGGACAAACAATTCCAGATGTGCAGACTGTTTTTTGTATCAACATTCATGAACAAAAGATATTTTATCAAGGCAATTGTTCTTGGATTAATAATGGAAAGTGGGCTCAATAAGGAGCCCGCATCATGGGAGTGTGATCGCTGAGGAGGTTAAAGTTTATCTATAACAAAAAAAAAAAAAAGAAGATGTTGTTCTTTATTTATAAATAAAAAAAAATAATAATTAGGAACTGAGTGAGGAGCACGGGGCTGCAGGCGGGAAAAACGTGAGTCACAGGTGGCCAGAGGCTATTTAAGCCACCTGTGCGTGACAGGATCCCTCACAGCAGCCCTGAGGCATCCGGGTTGTAGAGCTCCACGGACATGGAGTCGTTAGTCCGCAGGGTGCTTGAGAGGGCTGCTGTGGAAGGGGGTGACGAGTGGCTGCAGCGTTGCCTGGAGATGGGGGATGTGAGCCAGTCGGAAAACGCCGTGGTGTCGGAACAGCTGCTAGCATCGGGCGGCTCCCCTTCAGGCTCAAGCGCGGCTTTTCACCATTCCCCGGGACGCAGCTTGCGGAGTGGCTCTCCTCCTGAGCAGGTGACAGAGAGACTGGCGGTGAGTAGCGGGAGGTCATTCACGCCAGGAGTGGCGAGACCATGTAAGGCAAGCGGCAAAGGGAAGAGAAAGCAGCGGGTTCCCTCGCAGTCTCCCCCGCGCACTAGAGCGGGCAGGGGTCGGGGTCGCCCCCCCTTGGCCAACAGCGGCAGAACAGCTGGAAGACTGGCGTCTCCTCAGAGGATAACCGAAGCACTGGCTACACCTAGCGGTGCGAGCACTGTCAGGTCCAGAGCGGTGGACGTTTGTGCGGCAGGGAGTCATCCTGGGCACAACCCTATGAACTTGCAGCAGCAGTTTCCAGGCCATCTAGGCTGGATGCTGTAGGGGCCGCTCTTTCTACTTCATCTCTTTCAGGTCTGAATACCGGCCAGCCTGGAACGCAAGGCTCATAGATTCCTGTCTTGGCAAGTACTAGTATGCCTAATCTGTCGGGTGAGTCGTCTCAGAATATGCTAATTGACCAGTTACTTTTCTCCCTGAATAGGTTTAATGATAATGTATCAAATTTACATCATGCACCCGTTCCTAGCCCAGCCAATGTATGGTCAGGTAGCCCAGCTCATGCTAATACTGATATGGTTTTTATTCCTTCAGGTAATTCTGCAGTCTCTGAGACATGTTTCAAGGAAGTTCTCCCTTGCGAGATGTCTCCGCTAGGCTTTCATCTGTCAGCATCAGTCAAAGAAAAAATATGGAAAGCTGAATTTATTGATCTATTAGCGTTGTTACCCATTGCAAAAGATTTCAACAGGTCAGATAAGAAACCTGATGACGGCTCTGAAGATAGACGCCGTCCAGTGAACAGATCATTTTTTAACTGGTTGCAGGCATTCTGCATTTTTTCCTCCGTTTTGGGTGAGAAGCATCCAGAACAGTGCTCAGGGCTTTTCCAACATCTTGAGCATGTGCTCGAAGCTTATAAGAATTTTGGTGGCATGGGCTGGTTCAGCTACGACGAGTCGTTCCGCCAAAAAATCGCAATTTATCCAAATCTAAAATGGGGCAATAAGGATGTTGGCTTATGGCTAAATTTAATTGCTCCTCAGAAACCAGTGTTTACCAGAACACAGCCTCAGCCTGCTTCCGGTTCAACAGCACCTGCCTCAGCCTATAAGAAGGGTACATGCTACGCTTTTAACGAAGCGCAATGTAAATGGCTCAATTCGTGTCGTTACTGACATGAATGCTCCTTTTGCTTTGGCCCACATCCAGTGTCGAGATGTTTTAAAAGAATACCCAGCAGTCAATTTCAAAGAGACCAGTCAAAAAGTCTGTACACCGGTGAGGCTGTCCGTAATGCAACCTTGGCTAGCAAGGTACCCCGACAGGGAGAAGGCCCAGTTATTGGTTAAGGGTTTTTCGTCCGGTTTTGAACTTCCGATTTTCGAAGGTGCAGGTTGTCAAATATCAAAAAATCTGGGGTCGGTTTTTTCGTTATGCCCATGTAGTTAGGGAGAAGCTAATAAAATAAATTTCAGCCGGAAGGATCGCTGGTCCTTTCAGTTGCCCACCGTTTAAGAATTTTCGGGTTTCCCCGTTAGGTTTGGTTCCTAAGAAGGAACCAAACGCATTCCGGCTTATCCATCATCTTTCTTTTCCAGTGGGCGACTCACTTAATGATCAGATCGATCCGTCATCAGCCACGGTTAAATATACAACTTTCAATGATGCGATCGAGATCATTAGGTCATTTGGCCATGGAGCCCTGCTGGCTAAGGCGGACATCCAATCGGCGTTCAGACTGTTGCCCATAGATCCCAAGGCATATAATTCCTTAGGCTTTTGTTTTGATGGGAGTTTTTTCTATGATAAATGCTTACCTATGGGATGCTCTGTGTCTTGCTATTATTTTGAGGTTTTTGCTTCATTCATTCAATGGGTGATTACCTCAGAATCTGGTCATCACGGTACAATCCATTACTTGGACGACTTTCTCTTCATTGGCCCTTCGAACTCTCCTGTGTGTTCCTTAACACTAGAATTGTTTTTCCTGGTCTCGGATTATTTCGGTATTCCTTTGGCCATTGAAAAAACAGCCCACCCCTCTACAGCGATATAATTTTTGGGCATCAGGATTGACACGCTAGCTTGGCATTTTGAGCTTCCGGCATTGAAGATCTGCAAGCTTATGACCACCATAGCTGTTTTTCTTCGCCGAAAGAAGATCCTGCTTAAAGAACTCCAATCTTTTTTGGGTCTATTGGCATTTGCTACCCGCATAATGCCCATGGGCAGGATTTGTTCAAGGCGGCTATCGCTGGCCATGTCAGGTTTTAAATCCCCTTCTTCCCACATTAGGATGACTAGTGAGCTTAAAGATGATTTGTTGGTTTGGTCCTCATTTTTGCAAGATTTCAATGGCAGATCAATTTTTCAGGACGATTTAAAATTTTCGGACGATTTAGATCTGTTCACTGATGCCTCTGGCTCATGTGGTTTCGCTGCCATACTCATTGGTGCTCTGGCCCTTGGCCCCCGCTGTGGAGAGCTAATGGTCTATCAAAAAATATCGTTCTCTTGGAACTTTTCCCTGTGGTTGTTGCGCTTGAGATTTGGGGCTGCCATCTTGCAAATAAGAGGATCATTATTAACACAGATAATAAGGGCGTCTTATTCGCTATTAATTGTTTATCCTCGAAGTCCATCCCGGTGATAAAGCTGTTAAGTTACTTAGTGCTTACATGTCTGAAGTTAAATATTTGGATTAAAGCGAGATATATCCCAGGCAAGCTCAACAATATCGCTGATGCCTTATCTCGATTCCAGATTCCACGCTTCAGGCGGCTGCTTCCGCAGGCAGACCAGGTTGGGTGCCAATGCCCGAGCAAGTTGTGGGATCTGATTTGAATCTGGTGTTCGTAGCCATTAAGAATTTGATCGCTCCTAGAACATGGACTGAATATTCAGTCGCATTGAATAGATGGGTATCTTTCCTGGCTGATTTAGGCTGCTCAGATGTTCTTCCGAATGAGAGCCTGATTTTGGCCTTTCTGTGTTCCTTAATGCAATTAGATTTCTCGTTTAGCCATATTAACAAAATTCTGGCTGGCGTTTCCTTTTTCTTCAAGCTTCACAACTTTCCGGCTTGCAATACTTATTTTTCAGTCAAGCAGGCGTTGAGGGGTTTGAGGAAACAAAAACAGGTTCCGGATGCTCGGAGACCTATAACTGTGAACATTTTATCCAGACTATGTTTGGTTGCTAAATCAGTTTGCATTTCCGAGTACGAGGCCGTTTTATTCAGCGTTTCGTTTATTTTGATGTTTTTTGCAGCTTTTCGGGTTTCGGAAATGTTACCAAACAACAAACATAGTCTGGAGGGGTTATTATATTCAGAAGTTTTTGTTTTAGAGGATAGGGTCAGAATTTTTGTTAGAAGGTCGAAAACCGATCAGGCGGGCAAGGGCAGATGGCTTAGCCTTTTTCCCAGTGGCGACTCCGATCTTTGTCCAGTTGCATCCATCAAAAAATTCCTTCAGGTTAGGCCTTCGTCAGGGCTACAATTCCTAATCCATTTGAATTCTTCACCTTTGACCAAATTTCAGTTCAATGCAGTACTGAAGCGTTGTTTCTCCCAGCTAGGTCTTTCCAGCCAAAAATTTTCTTCTCATTCATTTCGGATCGGAGCCGCCACTGAAGCTGCCAGGATGGGTTTGCCTGATTCAGTCATTATGAGATTGGGTAGATGGGATTCTAGCAGATTTAGAAGTTATGTACGACCTAATTTATCTCTTTAATTTATAGGTAAAAAAGCATACATATGGATTGTGGGTCATTCCTATGTCTATTGGGCTCATAAAAGAGCTTCTCAACGCTGCTACGGTAACATCTTATCTTTACCATCGGATAAAGTGCAGATCTTGTGGAAGGGTATTCGTGGGATGCAATGGACTGACCTTTTCTTCCACCTTTCTGCGTTATTTAATGTTTGGCCCGCTCCGGCTATGTTAATCCTTCACTTGGGAGGTAACGATGTAGGAAAATTAAAAACGTTAGACTTGATGTTTCTAATGAAACAAGATTTGCAGCGCTTAAGATTAGCCTTTCCAGAGACGCAGTTAATTTTTTCTGAAATGGTTTCTCGCTTGGTGTGGTTAGATTCGAAGGCTCAGAGGCCTCTTGAAAAAATACGTAAACGAATTAATCATTCTATGGAGAAATTCTTGCCCTTGATCCGGGGTATCTCCCTCCGCCACACAGAGTTGGAGGGGGGTTTCTCCGGTCTTTACAGGCAGGATGGCATTTATCTTTCTGACGTGGGCCTGGACAATTTTAATGTAGGTGTCCAGTCTTGTATTGAACAGGCCGCGGTGCTGGGGTAGCCGTGGTTTGTTTGCAACAAACACGGCTTGGTGGGCTTTGGTTTTAAATGTATTTAGTATGGCTTAGGTCCTATGACTGAGCCACTTTAGATTTTGTTTGGAAGTTTTAATTTATGAAGACTTATATTTGCAATGACTGATATCTGAATAAAGATTTATTTATTATTTATTTATTATTTATTTATTATTCATTTGAAACCAATAAAGGTGCCGCGGCCATTTAAAATGCCAAGAAGTTGTCTTGCCTGTTATTTCTGGTTTTGGAATATAGAATGTTAAGTGCGATTTACAGTCCCATGGAAGGTGGGCTCAATAAGGAGCCCGCATCATGGGAGTGTGATCGCTGAGGAGGTTAAAGTTTATCTATAACTAAAAAAAAAAAAAAAGATGTTGTTCTTTATTTATAAATAATAAAAAAATAATAATAATTAGGAACTGAGTGAGGAGCACAGGGCTGCAGGCGGGAAAAACGTGAGTCACAGGTGGCCAGAGGCTATTTAAGCCACCTGTGCGTGACAGGATCCCTCACAGCAGCCCTGAGGCATCCGGGTTGTAGAGCTCCCCTCCCCCCCACCCTGTCGCTGGCGCCATTATGTGGTTATGTCACCTTTGAATCAAAGGGGGACTTTGGTTTTAAATTTATTTAGTATGGCTTAGGTCCTATGACTGAGCCACTTTAGATTTTGTTTGGAAGTTTTAATTTGTGAAGACTTATATTTGCAATGACTGATATCTGAATATTTATTATTTATTTATTATTTATTTATTATTTATTTATTATTCATTTGAAACCAATAAAGGTGCCGCGGCCATTTAAAATGCCAAGAAGTTGTCTTGCCTGTTATTTCTGGTTTTGGAATATAGAATGTTAAGTGCGATTTACAGTCCCATGTTTTTGCAGCAGTGCTTACATCTGATCCCACATAAATGATCGATCAAATCCTTGGTTAATTTTCGGAAAGTTTGTCAGATGTCCACAGTTTTGTAAATGTGGATGATCTGCCAGTTGCTATTTATAAAAAAGCAACAAGCTAAAAAGATTTCTCTTCATCAACTGAAAAGTGAATGAAACTTTTCAGCTTAATTGATTCTTTGCAATAGGATTATACTGCATGCACAAGTGGTTGTTTTGGACATTCATGTTTCTATATCTTTTTTGAAAAACAGCAAATGAGCTTTATACAAAAAAAGAGTTTTGGTTACCCTGGCACTGTGAAGCAATTTCTTCTTAAAATGTACAACAGAAGCAGTGAAGTGCAACTCAGCTACCCTTGCTTATCCCTGTCAGCAGCAAATTATGAAACTTCCTGCCTTCAAATCTCTTAAGCACAAATCTCCAAACTGTGGACAAAACGTGGTCCTTTGCATGTCTAGATCTGGCCCTTAGGTCACTATTCCTTCACTCATACAAGGCACTATTTCTCCCGCTGACACTAATGATGGGACACTATTCCATTAACACCAATGATGGGGCACTATTCCTCCCACTGACACCAATGATAGAACACTGTTCCTCTCACTAACCCCAATGATGGGACACTTTTCCTCCCACTGACAACAATGATGGGGCACTATTTCTCCCTCCGATACCAAAGATTGGACAGTATTCCTTCCACTGACACCAATGATGAGGCACTATTTTCCCCACTGATATCAATGATGGGACACCATTCCTTTCACTAACACCAATGATGGGGCACTATTCCTTCCACTGACACCAAGGATGGAAAACTATTCCTTTCACTGACACTAATGATGGGGAACCAATTCTCCCACTGACCACCAAACCTATGGCATTGTTTACACCCACCGATGCCAGGGCATTTTTTACTTGCACTGGACAAAAACTGACCCCCTAAAGTTTGATGGGCAGTAAACTTGCCCTTTGTTTGGAAAGTTTGGAGACCCCTGTTGTAAAATAAATACAGAGAAAAAGGGAGCGCAAAGATAGTTGAGCTGAAGAAAGAGGTGATTTGAACAACGTCAGTGCTTTATCTGTGAATCTGAGGATACATTGTTCTACAGTGTCTGCGGCAACAGAGGTCAGGGGGTGTTTGCTTTAAAGCTCATTTACTGCTTGTTAAGAAAATATGAATACTTTTGGGTCCACAGCCTGGCCACAGGTTTACTTCAAAGACTTGCCAGAACATGGCAGCTCTAGCAGTGTTAGCTATATTTACTGAGAAAGCATCCACAGAAAACTTAATATATGTATCCAAGCCAAAGCATTCCATTAGAAATTTGCAACTCATTGCTGGTGGGAAGCTGTAGGAAACTACTAAATCCCCTAATTAAAAAAAATGATAAAACTTTATTTTGGTCAATAGTACCTAATAAATTAAATTGGAAAGGAAATTCCACTCATCTTTAAAATATCTTATTCCCCAATATCTAGTATTGTTTACCAGTCAACAGTATTTGAGCCAAGCATTAACTTCGTATTTATCAAACCAACAATCTCAAAGTTAAATGCTGTCCACATTTGAGTAAACAATATACTGTATTTACAATCTTCTGATTCATCAATTATGTACTGAGAGGGCCTACCTAAACTTTCTGTTCAAGCCCAACTCTGCCATTCATCCCTAAAATCACCCCACAGAGGCCACTTTGCTGTATGTTTTTTTTTAATCTAACTTTTTTCAAAGTCTTCAGGCATGTTCATGTGATGCACTGAGATTAGTTGCCCTTTGGTTATCTCCTGGATGTGGGCAATCCTCTACTGATGCATAGTGCTATTCTCTCAATACAATGTAAACAATAAACACCATGGATCAAACCAATTTTACCATTTTTTTTTTAACTTTGATTAGATGGTGCAGGGTTGAATAATTTATGTGTTCATTAATATTTCACAAGCATTCTGGTAGCATTTTTTTTCTGCCCAATTACTGTACCCATAACTCCCATTGTCAGTATATTTTATATTATGGTAAGCCAGGCCAACCATCCACATCAGTCCCTGGCTCCCAGTGGATCAGGAAAACCTAGGAAAGGCAGCAGGAAGTGAGGAGTGGCAATTTGGCCCCCTGTAAACGTGATCGGGCAGCCATGATCCTGGTAGAACCACTTAAACCTGAGGACATATAGATACGTCCATTTGTGGGAAGTGGTTAAAGCCCAACTCAAACCAAAATGTTTTGGTAATTTGAAATAAAATGGGAGAAGCTTTAAATATTCTCTCGAGTGTTTAGGTGACCCCATTCTAAAATCTATTTGATTGCTTCCTGTGTGTGATACAACAAAATCACTTTTGTTCAGTGCAGTGTGGAAAAGCTAAGCTTTAGCAGGTTTGTACTGGTGTCTATTTCACTCATAATAAAATTCCTCTTATGTCCTGCATTGTCACTAGGACAGTATGTGTGGGTGAATCTCCTTGAAAGGTTCTACAGTTTTTTTTCTATTCTGTGCAAAATGAAGTGTCATACATTTCTGCAAAAACAGCAACAAGTTAGTTGTTATTTGAGTTGCACATGCAAAGTATATATCTGATCAATTGGTAGTGCACAACAGCATTTGGGCTGTATATAGCTAACTGCACACATTACAATCTGATGTTACAATCTACTTTAGATTTACAAACAGCTGTGTACTGCATTGATAAACCTAAACAGTCCATTCACTTTATATCATATCTTGGATCCTTATGCTACAGATCTGGGGTATCTAAAGAAAATCACACAATCAGATCATAACATGGGGTCAGCTTATCACAGCAGACACTACTTGACTTCACCTTCAATAATAAGCAACATTTTCTGGATTTGGATGGTAGTCCTACAGGTCTCTGCCTTAGGCATACACATGTATGCAGTGTTCATTGACAGTAAATGTGTCATAAAGGATAGGGCAAATCTTTTTGGGGATTATTTCCTAATGTCTGAATGTCGTATGACTCTTCCACTTATGTCGTATGCTCCCTTATATTCTGTCTTGTTTGAAGACCGTCTATTCCACCACACTACAGGATTGCAACATCTCTGTAGTGATTAAATTCTGTTTAATCAATGCAAAAGGAGAATAAGGAGTTGTGATTAGTGAAGATAATTGCATTACTGAATGCTTTGCACATAGGAACAGATTAATTTGGAGCTCCACCCAAAAGGGGAACTTCCAATTTAAGACCTCCTCCCCTGCTCCTGTTTGTAAATTTTTGGGCTTTTGGGGAAAAAAATGTTTGTACTTACCGTAAAATCCTTTTCTCTGACGTCCATGTATGGACACAGCTCCATAAATCTTGACAAGTGGGTTATGTTCCTGTTCACAGGAGAGGACTAGGCAGAAACATGTTAGATAATTAAATACAGGTTACTTTAACAGTTGAACAGCCCTGCCCAGGGGGCGGTCCCTCCAGACAAAACCCTCCTCCCTGCAGTATGCAGCCTCAGTTTGTAACAAGCAGTACAAACCTAAAAAGGAGGGGTGGGTGCTGTGTCCATCAATGGACGCCAGAGAAAAGGATTTTACGGTGAGTACAAAAAATCCTATTTTCTCTTATCGTCCATGGCAGGACACAGCTCCATAAATCTTGACAAGTGGGTTATGTTCCTGTTCACAGGAGAGGACTAGGCAGAAACATGTTAGATAATTAAATACATGTTACTTTAACAGAGTTGAACAGCCCCGCCCAGGTATGTCCTTCCAGACATAACCCTCCTCCCTGCAGTATGCAGCCTCAGTTTCATTCTGCCTAGCTGAGGAGAAAGACGTATGGCTCCCTTTGGGCCCAGCGCCCTGAGGAAAAGTTTTATTTTATTTTTTCTTGAAAGAATCTTCTATCAACTGTCGGCTGAGAGACAGGCTGGATATATAAATCCTTGTAGTCTTCTCAGTCTGGCCAGAGAGCGTGAGCACGTCCATGGACGATACGAGAAAGGTGGGACGGTACCTAGTTCCTTTCTGACCGCTTAGACAATTGGAAGAAAAAATTCTCCCCCCCCCCTCCCAAAGTCTTCTGGCACACATGACAAGTCCCAGAAGACATCTGGACCATTTTCATTGCGCTGGGAATGTGCACTGGCAGCCAAGCTGTCACACCTGGGTGCCCATAGTAAAGATGCCTGCGCCAGTGGGAAAAGACAAAGGGAGAAACTGGCTGGGGTAAGCACGCCACTGCAGTTTTTGTAGCTGCTGACTTTTAATTTTTACTTAAGAGACTGGAGCTCCTCTTTAATAATATACCGTACATTAAATGCAGAACATACATAGCAAACTTCAAAAGTCCACAACAATTTTACAATTTGCGGACAGAGGCTGTTGTCTCAAAGGGCAGTGGAATGGCAGATGGTTGAAGGAGATGACACAGTTGAAACTTTTTTGCCTAATAAAGGTAATATCAGGCATTGTTATGTATTTCCAGTTTTTACTGTACCATTTATATATATATATTTTTAAATTATCTTTATTGGGTCTTCATAAGGAATTTTTAAATTACATTTAAGAATACAGCGTGACACAACCTGGAACTTATTTATGTGCAAACTGAATGTGTTCAGCAAATGTGCAGTCAATGTAATATTTGCCGGCTAATATTTGTACTAGGGTTGTCCCGATACCACTTTTTTAGGACCGAGTACAAGTACCGATACTTTTTTTCATGTACTCGCCGATACCGATACTTTTTTTTAAATGGTTCCTTAAATGCAGTCATGTCCCTACAAATGCAGCCATGTCCCCCACAAATGCAGCCATGTCCCCACAAATGCAGCCATGTCCCCCACAAATGCAGCCATGTCCCCCACAGATGCAGCCATGTCCCCACAGATGCAGCCATGTCCCCACAGATGCAGCCATGTCCCCCACAAATGCAGCCATGTCCCCCACAAATGCAGCCATGCATTTGGGGTCATATATACATGGCAGCTTTTGGCCGAAAAAACTGGCCGTGTTTTTTTGGTCCATGGCAGTTTTCCCGACAGGAAAACCCCCGGAAAAAATGAGAATATGTTCTCTTTTTTCCTGCCGCGATTCCTGGTGGTCTTTTTCCCGGCAGTTTTCCCCGGGTTTACCGGCCAAAGCTCTCATCGCAGTTTTTTCCTGCCAGGACCCCCTTGAAAGTTTGAAAAGTGCAAACCTAAATCTGAACCCTATTTAAGTCTATGAGGGGGTGGATCTTGAAAATCAAATTTGTCCAAGCTTGGAGGGATTGTCAAACAAAAAACATGGAGACCTGTACACTGCCCGTGTACTAATGCAAAATTATGATAAAAGATACCACTCAGAAAGGAGTGTATCCTATTTTTCATGTGGTTTCAACAGTGTTAAAACACTAATCCTTTCAATTACATGCTTGGGAGATGTCTTTAAGCTGTATTTGCTTTATGGGTCAACTGATATTTTTTTTTCAGAGCCAATAACGATTTTTTGGCTGCCCTTCAGGCTGATAGCCAATATCAGGTGCCAATATTCTGCAGATTTTAACTTTTTATCTTTACACTGTCCTTATAAAAAAAAAATATCACGGTTATTGCTGTCACAAGGAATGTAAACATCCCTTGTGACAGTAATAGGCAGTGACAGGTACTCTTTATGGAGGAGACCCCAAACCCCTCCTCTGCACTTGAAAGTATTCAAAACATCAAGATTAGTGTTTTTGAATACTTTTTTTTAAACTGGCACCTTTAGGATGCCAGTAATCAAGGAGTGATGTCATGACATTGCTTCCAAGTTACTAAATTCGAGACCTGAGCAAAGCTGACCTGGCTTTGTTCGGGTCTTCGACCAGCAGGTGGATGCGCCGGCTGGTTGCTCAGGCCTCCTGATGGGAGGGCCTGCAGCTGCAAGCATCACCCTGGTACAACCCTTTGAAGCAATATCGCTAACATCTCTAAAATTGTGACTGATACCGATGCTTCAACAAAGTGAATATTGGCTGCCGATAATTGGTCAACCCCTAATTTGGTTCAATGGAGCAGTATGACTGTCATGAACAGTTTTTATCAAGAAATTAAAATCACAGTGTATTATTTCACTAAGAACAGATAGAATTATTGTGCAGCACAGTACATTGACAGCTTTATTAGGCTGTAATTTAACATGGAAAGACCAGACATGTTTAAGCATACATTACATAAAAAATGTCCTGTATTGAGTAAGTGAGTGAGTGAATAACTTGTATAGTGCTGCAAATGCAAACTAAATCGCCTCAAGGCGCTTATTTCTATCTAGTGTCGTCCTGATCCTTCAGAAGAGGTGGGTCTTACATTTTTCCTGAAGGCCGGATGGTTTTCCTCCATGCGGATGGTTGTGGGTAGAGCGTTCCATAGCCCTTGAACTGCAAATCTTCATTCTCCCTTCGATTTGTAGAGGAACTTGGGGATTATTGAGGAGCGTTTCCTTGTGTGCACTTGTGGGTGAGACAGAGGGTCTTGAATGTGACCCGATCCTTTATGGTTAGCCAATGAAGTGTCCTCAGGGAAGGGGTGATGGATTCCCAGGGTTTTTTCCCGTTACCAGTCTGGCTGCCGTGTTTTGGACTACTTGTAGGCGCGAAATCTGGTATTTAGGTAGTCCTATGTAGAGGGAGTTTGCGTAGTCGAGTTGGGAAATGATGATTGTTTCAACTACTACTGCTATGTCCTCTTCTGGGATGAAGGGGATGAGTCTACACAGCAGACAGAGGAGGTGGTGAAATCCTCTCACTACTGATTCTATTTGTGCATCCATCGACATCTCAGAGTCAAAGACGGCAGGTGGTGTCCATGAAGTCTCAGCTTTTGTCTTTCAGTTTGCGTGGAGGAGAAGAAGTTCTGTTTTAGATCCATTGAGTTTGAGGGAGCTCTCAGTCATCCAATCATCAATCAATGTGAGGCATTTTTCTAGAGCGTGATAATGGTCTTTTTTTCCGTTAATGCGAAAGTAGAGTTGCGTGTCGTCAGCATATGAATGGTAGTACAGGTCCTGTTTGCTGATAATTTTGAGGAGTGGGCAGAGGTAGATGTTGAAGAGCACGGGTGACAGGGGTGATCCTTGAGGGACTCCGCAAAAAATTGTGCGTGTTTCAAAGGTGAAGGATCCTAGTTTCACTGTCTGGGAACGATTTTCTAGGAAGGATGCGAACCAAGGTAGATCTGCGTTTGTGACTCCTGCTACTTCTTTCAGACGAATGAGTAGAGTTCTGTGGTCTACAGTGTCGAATGCTGCACTGAGATCCAGCAGCACCAGGAGACATGCTTCTCCGTCATCTACTGCTTTGAGGGCGTCATCCCATATTTTAAGAAGTGCTGTTTCTGTGCCATGGCCTAGGCGGAAGCCTGATTGTAGTGGGTCCAAGAGTTTGTGGGTGTCCAAATGGAGTTGTATCTGTTGTACTACTGCTTTCTCCATGATCTTGGAGAAGGTGTTAAGACTTGTTACCGATCTGCGGTAGTTCGGGTCTTTGGGGTCGAGGTTGGGTTTCTTTAGGAGAGGCTTTATTATGCCTTGCTTGAGGGAGATTGGAACAATACCTTCTTTGAACGATTGGTTTACGAGATTTGTTATGGTGGGTCCCAGGATGTTGGTACATTCTTTCAGGAGTTTTGTAGAAATTATGTCATTTGGTGATGTGCTGTCTCGGAGGCTTCTGATGATGTTTTTGGTGGCGTCGATGGTGATCGGGAACAGTGAAAATGTTGTCGTTTGTGTAATGTTTGTATTGATTACTTCTTCTTGCTTTGGCTGAGTGAGGTTGGTTGTTTTTTTCTGTTGAATTATTTCACAAATGTTTTTGATTTTGTCGATAAAAAAAATTAATAGCTCATTACAGAATTCTTGAGTTTCGTTTGCTGGAGGCTCTACGCAGGTAGGGTTCATAGTCTGAGCAACTAGTTTGAAAAGTTCACGAGGTCGGTTTATGGCTTTTGATATGGTGTTGGAGAAATGTTCTTTTTTTGCTTTGAATATTGCATTGTGGTATTTATTAGTGAGAGCTTTGTAGTTTGTGTGGTTTTCCTTTGTTGGATTTCTTCTCCAGGCTCCTTCAGCTCTTCTGCGTTCTTGCTTCAGTAAAGTAAGCGTGTAATTGAACCAGCCCGAATTGTTTTTGCGTATTATTTCTGAGACAATGCCTATAAAGATTGTGTTGCCTCCATGCACTGTATGTAAGTAGCTTTTACTAGGCCACAGCTGCTCAAGAAAAAACACAAAGGTTTATAATCAAATATCAGTATTATAGTGAATTTATTTCACTGAAAAGTGTCCAAATATAATTGTAGTTACTACACTGACAGTTTTTAGCACTTTTCTAGGCCCCAGTTTGAGCAGGAACGACACTAGCCAGATTTTCATTAAAAAAGAGAAAAAATACAGTGTTTTGGTTCTGCTAGAAAAATTAAATGCTGGCCAGCTTTGCTTAACTAAAAAAGCTCCCCCAAATATTTTCATGACTATGTGTATAGTATTTAAAGAAGAGCTCTGATCTTTTTTATTTTCTATTGTTAAGTTAGCAGCTAAAAAATACTGTATCTGCTGACTTCTAATAAAAAGACACTTAACAGTCCATGGTTCATCCGAGGCTGGCTCTTTGGTTGTGTTTGAGCCATCAGTGCCACTGTGTTGATTGTGGAAAGCCAGCTGTGACTTCCTGCTGGGTCACAGCCGACACCTCACTGTGCATGCATGAGATGCACTGTGCTTTATGAATGGTCCTGCAGGCTCTGGGGGATGTACCTGTAAAATCTAGGTGCGCGCTCGCTGAAAAAACAAAAAAAAAAAAACAACAATAAGGAGGGGATGGAACGGTATAAGAGGAACTTCCCTTTTCAGGTGAAGTCTCACTTTAATCACTTTTTCTAGTCTACTTTTTGAACAGGCCAGACCCAACAATCCAGCCTGTATTTTAAAAAATCAACATTAGACTGTATTTATGTGACTCCCTGCAAAGCATTTAAAGGGGTTGTAAATGTTCGTCTTTTATTTTCTAAATTGGTTCCTTTAAGCTAGTGCATTGTTGGTTTACTTACCTTTTCCTTCGATTTCCCTTCTAAATGTTTTTTTTCTTTGTTTGGATTTCTCACTTCCTGTTTTTCCTCAGTAAGCTTTCCACCATCATCCAAGTGGTGGAAAGTTATTTAGAACAGCTTACTGAGGAAGAACAGGGAGTGAGAAATTCAGACAAAGAAAACAAAAAAAAAAGAACATTTAGAAGGGAAATTAAAGGAAAAGGTAAGAGAACCTACAATGCACTAGCTTAAAGGAACCTATTTAGAAAATAAAAAACAAACCTTTACAACCCCTTTAAAGTGGAGTTCCACCCATTTTTTTTATGTTGGTCTGTGATGCATGCCCTAATCTCATAGTGTTCAGAATAGACAATTTTTATTTACTTTGTTGCTTCTAAATACCTTTATTTTGTAGTCCTTCATTACTTCCTTTTCCTTATTAGCCTAGGCTATTAAGTCACATGGCTATTTGCAAGGGTTTCTGGGATAGGCATCATGTTTCCCAGTAGTCCTTGCAAACCTGACTGAAACCTATTACATTGCTTGTGCAGCACTGAGCATGTGCGAGATATGCAAAGCTGAAATCCAGGAAGACATACAGTCTGGCTTCATGATTCCCACACTTAAGATGGCCACGGCCTATTTCTAGATTATCTAAATGCTGTAACAACCTAACAAAACGGACCTTAGTTTACAGACTAACTTTACTAGAATACATTAAGCTTGTGTATTACAGGGGTATTTATATTTAAAAAGTGAAATTGTGGGTGGAACTCCCCTTTAAGCACAAATATTACCATTACAGCCCACCCAATTATTTTGATGCCAAAGACAGGTATGGTCCAACTGGGGCTTTAATGATAACTTAAAGCTGAATTCTAGACAGATATAAATGACACAAACTAATGCAGCTCTGTAAATATTAATACCTCAAAGTAGGGTTGTCCAGATACCGATACTAGTATCGGTATCGGGACCGATACCGAGTATTTGCGGGAGTACTTGTATTCGCGCAAATGCTCCCGATGCCTAAATAGAATACTTTTTTTGTATTTATCAACATGTTCTGTGAAAATTCTTTGAGTTTTTTACTACTGCGTGACAAGCAAATAAAACATTTTTATTCATTTTTACTCATTTTTAGAAAATATCCTTAGTCTGTATTGTGGTTTGAAAGCTGTCACATGACATTTAAAAAAAGCATCGGTATTCGGTATCAGCGAGTACATGAAAAAAAGTATCGGTACTTGTATTCGGTCCTAAAAAAGTGGTATCGGGACAACCCTACCTCAAAGGTACACAGTGTAAATTTGAGCTGGTTTTCAGCCTCTTTGCAATTCCAATACAGCAGGGCTCAAGTGTAAGAGGAAGAAACCAAATTGGGGCCAATCAGTTTATGTGCTGACAAGCAGGAGGAGAAATAAAAATGACAGGTCGATGAGCTAATCGCTGTTCTGCTTCTACATTAATGTCCAGTCACAGGCTGAGGCAAGTCCATGGTTTAGAGCAGGGGTGTCCAAACATTTTTCAAAGAGGACCAGATTTGATGAAGTGAACATGTGTGAGAGCCGACCATTTTGCCCGACATTCTTTGAACCATTAAAATTCGGTCTAAGTGTGTTGGTCCGAGCAACACCGCCCAACCAGAATTCTCTTGCCTTTATTGCTGTGTGTGGTGAAGAGATGAGCTTGGCCGTGTTTTTTGGATATACTGTATATATTTCTTTTGTGGCCCCAAGGATGAGCTTGGGCGTGTTATTTAGATATACCGTATTTATCGGTGTATAACACGCACAGGCTCACCATTGTCATGAATACAGCCTTACCATTGCCATCAGTGCAGCCTGATCAATGCCCATCTGCAGCCTCGGAGGGCAGAGGGAGGGGGGCGGGACAAGTGCCGATAGATTACAAACAAGAGAATCTCTTGTTTACTCTGTGGCCTCTTTAATAGAAAGTCCCGCCTTCTATGATAGACAGAACAGTCGTCTAATGGCATCCCAGGAGACGGGATTTCCAATACAGACGCAGCTGAGTAAACAGGAGATTCTCTTCATGTAATCTGATGGCGCTCGTCCTGCCCCTCCCTGTCCCCTCCAAGGCAGCGCCGATAAATACACTATATATATTTT
Source organism: Rana kukunoris (assembly GCA_029574335.1). Classification (NCBI taxonomy): domain Eukaryota; kingdom Metazoa; phylum Chordata; class Amphibia; order Anura; family Ranidae; genus Rana; species Rana kukunoris. The sequence goes on along the minus strand of CM056050.1, from coordinate 331,319,928 downwards.
GTGGCCCTGGGGGCCACAAACAATATATATATATCCAAATCCCCAGGGGGCCACAAACAATATATATATATCCAAAGCCCACGGGCCGGACTTTGGACATGCCTGGCTTAGAGGAAGTGGGTTGAAAGATGCTGGCTGCAATATAATGATGAAAAATGAATAATGTGTGTGTGTGCGCATGTGTGTGTAAGGGTGTATGTGGAGTGGGGAGTGGGTTAGTGGTAGCTCTGCTTTGAAAGTAATATTACAGGAAATCAACTCATTTTTTATAAAATTTTACTTGATAAACAAGCAATGTCTTATATATAAGTCAATATACAAGTAGTGTAACGTCACAGCTGAGTATAAAAGAGAAGAGAGGCACCTCTAAGTGTAGCAATATGGTTACATTATTTAGCAACTCACAAGGTTGATGAATAAAACAGGCACATGTAGGTATACAGGCATCAGGGTAAAGCTGTACACATAGACAGTCCACCGCACCACCATCAATGTCATCCCTTCCACGCTGCAATCCACAAGCGCTTCAAGCCTCGCTTTTAGATTGATCTACTTGGTAGTCTTCCCGGTCACGATTGCACGCAGCAGCAGTTAGAGCCGGTGTGCAGGGTGGTCTATGTGGACAGCTTTATCCCGGATGCCTGCATACTGTGCCTCTTTTAATCATCAACCATGTGAAGTGCTAAATGTACCTTTGTTAAATGTAATAATGTTGCTACATTTAGAGGCACCTCTCTTCTCTTTTATACTCTATAGCTCTTGCTGAATTTTGCTTCCAATCCCCTTGTGGAGGCTGCCATTTGTGGATGGACATTTTATGATTACACATCACATTGCTATAATCTTTTTATATGGACTATAAACTGAAGGACTTATGAATACATGGTTATGGAACAAATCTTCTCAGCTTCCATGTTTTCTTATGGGGAAATTCACTTTGATAAGAGCGCTTTGGATTACAAGCATGTTTCAGGAATGAATTATGCAATATAATGATGAAAAATGAATAATGTGTGTGTGTGCGCATGTGTGTGTGTAAGGGTGTATGTGGAGTGGGGAGTGGGAAAAGGGTGTAGCACCCTGGAGTTTAGGCCAGAATCAGGGTTGCTCCTGATTACCTGCCAGGAATATTTATCCTGATTGATTGTTAGAGATCTATAGATTTTTCCCTAAGTTTGGCCTCATTGCACTTTGCTCTTCTACCACTAGGTGGTACTAGATATGAGAAGGGCAATGCAAGGTAAGGTTATGGATATATGGCAAATCTTAGCCAATGGGCAGAGGTTTTCTTGAGTCCCTTGGCCTGCTGGGAGAGCATATACCGTATTTATTAGCATATAACACGCACCTTTTCCCTCTGAAATTCAGGGGGAAATCACAGGTGCGTGTTATACGCCGACAGCGTACCTCGGAGGGGAAGGAGGGGGACAAGCGCTGCCGGAATCCACGAGCTACCATCTCCTGTTTACTAGGCTCTATCTAACTCGGCTCTTGGTCGGCTCTCACGTCTCACACACATACAGTCCCGCCTCCGCCACTCGCATTGGACCAGTGTTCTGTCTATCACAGGAGCTTGTCCAATGTCGATTGCGGAGGCGGGACTGTGTGTGTGAGAGCCGAGTAAACAGGACATAACGGCTCTGTGATTTTCTGAAGTTCAGGCTGCTTTAATAAGGTAAAAAAAAAGAATTAATCAGGCTGAATTGATGCATTGATGAGCTACAGATGGACCTTGATTAGGTTGCATTGGGGACATTGTTCAGGCTGCATTGGGGGCATTGATCAGGCTGCATTGGGGACATTGATGAGGCTGCAGGTGGCGTTCATGGGCACTGACCCTTAATTTGCTTCAAAGTTGTTTATTTAAAATATATTTTTTTCCTGAAACTTCCCTCTTAAAATTAGGGTGGGCGTTATACGCCGGCGGGTGTTATACGACGACGGGTGTTATACACCTGTGCGTGTTATATGCCGATAAATACGGTATATTAGTGGTGAAGTCAGGTGATCTATGTTCTGTGCCACCTCGACAGCTGTCTGGATGGACGTGTGTTGTAGTGCCCGGGCTGCTAAGCCAGAGATTGGGCCTATCCCAGGCACATCTGGCTGCTAGGCTGTCTGAGGGCTTACCAGAAGCAAGGGAGCAACACAGGGTTGGGACTGTGGCTTGCAGTCAAACTAGAAGTTCCTGTTCTGATGGCCAGAGAGCCTGTCGTGGTCGGAGGTAGAGGTAAAACTGTCGCCAGTAAGGGACTATCCGCCTAATTACCAGGGACCCCAGTGAGTAACTGAAGCAATTCCCGGAGCAGCATTCTCACCAACCGGGGATGGTGAAGTATCGGGAAACTTCAGTGGGTATCAAGCCAGGGACCCAGCCAGCAGAGGTCGTGATTTTAAAGCAGCTTTGTGTCTCAAGCCAGGGACCAAGCAGGTCAGCGGGGTGAAGCTTGAGAGGTATCTTAAGTGCCAAGCTAGGGACCCAGCAGAGAAGCAGGGGTGACGTTTGAGTAAGATACTACCGTGAAGTCCAGGAGCTCAGTGGGCTGAAGAACTACAAGGAGGATTGTAGTAGAATAGAAAGGAACTGTTATGCTTTGTGTCAGGAACTGTTAAAGACTGTTGCCATAAGAGACAGCATGCACATGCAGATGTGGCTTCTTGAACAAGGATGTCCTGGCCCTAACCTCTCTCCCCAAAAGTTTGTTAAGAGAAATAAACTCTCCTTTGCATTCATCTTGCACCCACCATGCCTCACAACCCACTAGCATGGGTTGCCTATTAGTCCCAAGACCCTTTTAGTGCTTGACTTGCCTCAATTTCTTTTGCATCCTGTTGTTCCTGTTGCACCAAAGCCTGGTGATCCAAACACTCACTTAAGAGGTGGTAGTTACAGGTATATGCAAAAGGAAAGCCCTAGCAGTTGTCATCCTCTGAGCAAAGGAGGAGTTTAATTTGACTTTCCCTGGGGCTGGGATGGAATTTCTGTGAAACCAGGTGCATTAGGGGACCCATGCCAGTCAACCAGTGAACTGGAAACAGTTAAGTGGCTTTTAATGTGTTGTGCAGTTTCAAGCAACTCAAGCTACCCAAAAGCAAGCTGCTCAGAAGTGGTGTGTTCCCACTTCTGGAAAAAATTAAAGCTCAACCCAGCCCAAACTTATCTTGTTTAAGCGTGAGGAAAGATTAGAGCAGGGGTGCCCAACCTTTTGAAGAGCGAGGGCCACTTTAGCAACTTGGTAACCAGTCGCGGGCCACAATGAGCAGAGCGGAGCGGATGACAGGTCACGGCTACTCTATAGGACCTCCGATCCGCCCAGATGGAAGGGCATGAATTCCCTTCTGTTTTTCGGATTGGAGGTAGGCTGGCGTAAACGGACACCCGTCGCTCTATAGAGGTGAATTGAGGGTCCCATTTGGTTGGGCTGATCGTGTGAAAAGAGGCCTAAGACTTCTTTCACACTGATGTGCTGTGGTTTACCCACACTGTGGGTGCAGCATAGTGCACCTGTGTCTATCCTGCGGGTTAGCTGAACTTTGTCATAGACTCCGCTTGTGGCGAAAAATGGCACTGTAGAGCACACATCAGCTTATGGGGCTCTGCTCTGCAGCCACGTTCTTCCTCTACCACTAGCTTCATTCACAACACTGATGCTACGGTATGGCGGGTCTGCAACCTACAATCTGGGCTTGCCAATCCAGAGCAGGAGGTCGCGGGCCACATCAGAGGGCTCCGCGGGCCACATGTGGCCCCCGGGCCACTGGTTGGCCACCCCTGGATTAGAGTAACTGTCAAGTGTTTGTTGCCATTTGTGTCTCAGCGGGGATATTTACTTTGACATCCTGTCAGGACAAAAAGTAACAGGAAATAATTTCAGTGGGGACACAGATAACAATTTTTTTAAAGGAGGAGGAAGGGTTGAAAATGTTGGCATTGTGTTTTTTTCTGTGCCTTTCTGTCTTTATGATAACCACACACACCATTTTTTTTTACAAGTAAAAATAAATTCCTGAATGTGGTCACAGACAGAAATAAAAAGCTAACAGGATTTTTAACTATTCCCCATTCTATCCATAATTATAAACAAAATGTGGCTGTAGTTACGCATTAACAACGAGAGTGTGTTCCATGGCTAGCTTATGGCAGGGAAGTAAAAGTGTCATGTGAATACAAAGAGGCAGCATTTCTGGAGTATGTACAGTATATTCTTATTATTCAGGCAAAAAAAAAGAATAAAGTTTACCTCAACTATATTACCAAAGACTTTACTAAGGAACACAGTAGCTGAAGCACAGATCATGGAGAACATATTTAGCAGATTTCATCATTACAAAATAATGATGCAATTACAAACCATGTACCCTAATGCTGCCTAAAAATTAAAGTGACAGCATGATATAGAACACTCTAATGATAATTTATTTCATATGCTATTACATTTTGGGGTTATTTTTATTCTTTGATGTGTCTTGGTAAGGAGACTTTGGAAGGATACCCCTCACTTTCTGTTCCGACGACAACTGTAACATGTAGTATTTTCAATCTCTTTTTTGTGTCCAGTGGTCAGAGCTGGGCTGATGCAGTGGCAGGAGTATCTCCTGCCACAGGCACTCTAGTGGGGAGGAGAGCACAACTTGAAAGGATCCTTTCCTGCCTCTGTGCCAGCCGACTGTCTGATGCACTCTGCAAGACTAGGCTTCAAACTGAAAGCCCAGACCCAGGGATTATATTGGGAGAGTTGCTGTACCAATGTTAAAATTGGAGCTCCACTGTCAGTGTGACAGTTGGCCCTGCTCCGTATATAAAGCGCTTCCAGAACATTTTGTTTACCATAAAGTTACTGAAATCCTGGCTTATTATAACCAATAAGTATAGATGCAATATTCTCATTTGCATTAAAGCAGAGTTCCACCCAGTTACTTTTCAGAGTATCTGTTTGTTTCCCAGGCGGAGCCCTGCTTTAAGTTTTGGACCAAAGAGTGGAAACCCTGAGACCAGAGTACAGGAGGCTGTCAATTCTGCATCCTGTGCCAGCTGAGTCATTGTACATGTGGACATGCAGGCAGAATCCTTCTCAGCTTGGAAGGAGAGGGTAAATGCACCATGGCACCATGGCACCCAAAGGATCTGGTTCTGACAATGCAAGTTAGGAAGACAGAGAGTGATTTTTCGCCTTTGGTTAAGACAGAGAGTGATTTTTCTAGCGAATATATAGATGTCAGTAGCAATCTACCATATTGGTTTTCAATATACACTTCAAGCATTTCTTAACAGAAGCAAGAAGCATTCTGATAATACCAAAAACAAAAAAAGCAAACCACACACACACATACATATATATATATATATATATATATATTTACACACACACACTATATTACCAAAAATATTAGGATGCCTGCCTTTACACACATCATCCATGTGTTAATGGACCTTGCTTTGTGCACTGGTGTGCAGTAATGTTGGAACAGGAAGCGGCCATCCCCAAACTGTTCCCAAAAAGTTGGGAGCATGAAATTGTTAAAAAATGTCTTTGTATACTGATGCCTTAAGAGGTCCCTTCACTGGAACTAAGTGGCCGAGCCCAATCCCTGAAAAACAACCCCATAATTCCCCCTCCACCACATGATTTGGACCAGTGCACAAAGTAAGGACCATAAAGACATGGATGAGCGAGTTTGGGGTGGAGAAATCTGACTGGCCTGCACAGAGTCCTGACTTCAACCCGATAGACCACCTTTGGGATGAATAAGAGCAGAGACTGCGAGCCAGGCCTTCTTGCCCACATCAGTGGCTGACCTCACAAATGCGCTTTTGGAAGAATGGTCAAACATCCCCATAGACACCCACCTAAACCTTGTGGACAGCCTTCCCAGAAGAGTTGAACCTACTATAGCTGCATAGGGTGGGCCAACTCAATATTTTTTTAAGACTGGGATGCCATTAAAGTTCATGTGCGTGTAAAGGCAGGCATCAAAATACTTTTGGTAATATAGTATATATATATATATATATATATATATATACACACATTCTGTGTTTTGTGTAGAGAGCCAGGATGAATAATTATTATGGTGCATTAAATATGGTGTCTTGAGGCTACTGTTATTTGGGGAAAACCCACAATTTCCTTCTACATTGCAAATGCCAAGCAAAACAGGTAATTAGCTAAAGTAGCTCCACCACAGTAATGTCCTCTAACTGCTTAATGGTTTGGCTGATTTCATTGCTGCTTAACTATCACATATTAGGCGAAAGGGAGACATACAAAGTGAATTGCTATGTATTAGGAATAAGCATTTTTCCTTCACTTGGCACAGCGATATTTAAAAAAAAAAATGTTTAACTAAAAGACAGAAAACCTTGGTGCAAAATCCAGTGTTATCTAGGTTCCATGCTTTGTTAGCTTCAGTGTTGGCACCAAGCTTTCAGTGAAGCAAACATGTATAAATCCTTCAGATCACTTTAGCTTTTACACGGTCTAAATTTCAAGGGTTAGGTTGTATTTAGAAGATTTTTCTAAAAGCAGCTGGACTCATACAATGCAAAGTAATCATGATATTCATACGTAAAGATTAGCAACATACAGTTTAGCCAATTAGCAAACAGGCAGATTAGGTATCAGCCTATGGGCCCCACTCTGTTTAAGGGTTCTGCGACAATAGATTCAAATAATATTGATTTGATTTAGAAAGAAAATGAAAAAAAATCTTTCTTAATTGTTTACAAAAGATGTAAAAAAATGAAACGACTCACAGAAACGAAAACTTTACATGAACAATTCTATAAAGAAAATGCAGTATTCATTTTTTCATCGAATATTCCGACCGTGTGTGGGCCCCATCAGACTTTTTTTTAGAAATAGAACATGTTTTATTTTTTTTCTGATGGAAAAAATTCCTATTGGAAATTCCTATTGTCTGTGTGGAACTCACGGAGAAAATAACACGCATGCTCAGAATCAAGTCCACGCATGCTCAGAAGCATTGAACTTAATTTTTCTCGGCTCGTCGTAGTGTTTTACTTCACCGCGTTTTGGACGGTAGGAATTTTGGTCTGACAGTGTGTATGCAAGACAGCTTGAACGGAATTCCGACAAAAAATTCCATTGGATTTTAGGCCATCAGAAATTCCATCCGTGTGTACGGAGCATGAGGCCGCGTACACACGACCAAAAAACTCGTCGGGCTAAGCTCATCGTTCCGCCCGTCGAGGTTCCCGTTCAGCTGTCGAAAAGCTCATCGAGCCAAATTTCCCCATAGAACAACGAGGAAATAAATAGCATGCTCTCTTTTTGGCTCGACGAGCTTCCCGACGGGATGCTCGGCGAAAAGTGTACACACGACCGGTTTTCTTGGTAGAATACGTCTCCCATCGAGGTTCTCGCTGGATTCTGCTGAGAAATTTGGTCGTGTGTACGGGGCCTTAGAGTAATTTCCTTTTAATGTCCTGAAGAGAGAGTATGACAGAGGTTTGATTGGAAACCTCTCTAAACCTCTTCTTGACACCTATTTCAAAACTTTATGTTACTCACAAGTTCATGGAGTAAGGGTAAATCTGGTCAGAAGGGTCACAGCAATAAAAGCCTAAAAGAGGAGCCATCACTTTCCTGATATATCCAAAGTCTAGCATGTTTTAGGTTTTAGTGCATTATAGAAGGATGAGTCTAGTCTGGAGCAGTGGTTAGGGTTAGGGTTAGGCTTAGGTTTTTTTTCAGTCAAGGCACCCTTTAAAATTCTCCACAATCAAGGCACCCCATTTTAAAATGTCAAAAACTAAAGTTTTACATAACACAGCAAAATACACACACGTAGGACACCCACGTTAAAGGTGATTTATTCTTACAAACCAAATATACCTTTGCACACTGGTACTAAGTAGTATTCCAATGTTTCCCCCTCAGTTTCTTTCTCATTCATGCTAATGTGACCCCAGAGCTGGTGGAGAGGAGGCACAGGGGAGTCAAACAAGGATGTTGTGCAAGTGCCCAAACTCCACCTTATCAATGACATCATTGATTGTTCAGATGCAGAAGATTGTATTGGTGTACAATGAAAACCTGTGGCTTTGTGTAACTAAAAGGTAGGATTGATCTATCCACTGGCTTGTATACAATTTTAAGCCAATTTCTAGGCAATTTGCCAAGGCACCCCTGAAGAAACCTGAAGGCACCCTGGTTGAAGAAAGCTGGTCTGGAGAATAGTGAAAAAGAGTAATTGATCAAGGATACAGGTTTTTCGTATGCTTTCCTTAGATCAGAATTCTTCTATAGTCCAGACCAGAACATTTTAAGTTTGATACAGCCTGCACATGAGACATTGAGATATCATTCAGCCAATGTATTTGGTCATTGGAACAACTGTTGAAACAAAAACTTATTTTGTGGGCAGACAGGAGATTCCAGTCTAAATCAGCTGCAAGACAATAGCGTTACATAAATGTTAACCGAATGCTGTAACCCAGACATAGTGTTTTGTCATTTAGAGAAAGTATAGTTAATGTAGACTTGAGCGCTTTACAAAATGCAGAACTTCACCAGACAAAATGAGAGTGGTTATCAACCTTGCATGACGAGCTTGAAGTTGTGGTCAATTTTTTTGTCTTTATCTGTACCTTGCAGATTTTGTTGTTTCCCCTTTCTCAAAGGCACACATTTGACTGTCTACAGTGGCTGTCTGTATCTTACCATACAATGGAGATGTTGTGGTTACTTCTGAGAAAAGCTTGATATTTGATGTTCCTAAATGGACAGCAGGAAATCTCTTATCACTTATCAGACACATCCTATTTGGTAAAATAGCTCACCTTGTATTCTCTCAGCACGCATCTTAAAAATGAAAAATAATGAATTCAGGGCTGATAAACATCTTCAGAATGACTACTAGGTGTGAATCCTCAAATGTTTTGATTGTTACAATAATTTTGGCCTTGTCATTTAATAAACAACCTGCTAAAACCACACACACACCTTTTGTCTTGATTTTTGGTGTATTACCATACCTTTGTGCATTTTTAATTATGCCCCATAGTTTTTAGTTAAGACATGCTATACAGAGATGCATTTGCACAGCAGTTTGGCCTCAATATATATTTGCAAGTTGTGAAAATACAACTTCTGTTTTTAACCTAGTAATTAGGACAGTTTAGTTGGGGTCTTTTTTTCTAGCTAGCCTGAAAGTATATTGGAGACCACTTGTCTCTTTTTATTTATTGCCTTGGCCATTTGCACCCTTTCCATTTTTACTAGTTTCAAACTGTTCCAAACGGCTGCCACTATTTGAAAAAAAAAAATAAAAAAAAAATATATATATATATATATATACACACACCATATAAATATATATATATATATATATATATATATATATATATATATATATATATATATATACACACTATGGGCCAGATTCTCAAAAGAGATACGACGGTGTATCGCAGGAAACACCGTCGTATAATGTTTTTTTCCCCGGGTATCTATGCGTCTGATTCATACAATCATTTACGCATAGATACGGCCAAGATCCGACAGGTGTAAAACACTTACACCGTCGGATCTTAGATGTAATTACTTCGCTGGCCGCTAGGTGGCCTTTACGTTGATTTCTCATTTGCCTATGCAAATGAGCCTAATACGCCGATTCCCGAAAGTTTTTACGCCGCCTCGTCGTCGTTTACGTCGTTTCCGTAAGCATAAACCTACCCCTGCTATATGAGGGGTAGGCTTACGAAGTTCCGTCGTATGCCATGTTAAGTATGGCGTCGGGTCAGCGTCGTCTTTTTTCGTCAGTTACGTTGTTTTACTAAGTCGTTCGCGAATAGGGCATTGCGTAAGTGACGATCACGTCGTTTTCACGTCGGTTTCAACAACGTTTTTTGACATGAGCTGGAGCATGCGCACTGGGCTTTTTTCCCGGCCGGCGCATGCGCAAGTCGATCGACGCGGGGGCGGGCTTAATTTAAATACAAGCCGCCCCCTTTGAATTACGCGGGGGATACGCCGGGCCATTTACACTACGCCGCCGCAAACTACGGAGCAAGTGCTTGGAGAATACGGCACTTGCTCCAGTAAGTTGCGGCGGCGTAGTGTAAATGGCTTACACTACGCCGCCGCGGATTGTACCAGAATCTGGCCCACAGTATATACTTAACTGGGCAGGAGACAAGGACACCAGGAATACTCCAAGCAACTTTGTCCTTCCCTTTTTTTCAGTAGGGCAGCAAACACAGTTTTCAGTACAAAAGGGTTTTGTATAGCAAGTACGAAACAAAATATCTGCTCATCCAAACTATTAACCAATCTCACACCTTGTAGTGTCCTAGCTAGCAGGCTGTCCCGTCAAAAGGTTCCCCAAAACAAACAGGCAGCACTTGTGCATTCTAAGGCCCCTTTCACACTGGGGCGGGAGCCGCGGTGGCGGTATATCGCCGCTATACTGTCGGATTTGCCACAGGATTCGGGCGCTAGCGGTCAATAAAGGGTTAATACCGCCCGCAATGCGCCTCTGTTTTAAATGCGCCTCTGTTTTAAATGGGAAGGAGCGGTATACATACCGCTCCTCTCACTGCTCCAAAGATGCTGCTGACAGGAGATTTTTTTCTCTCCTGCCAGCGCATCGCCTCAGTGTGAAAGCCCTCCGGCTTTCACATTGAGGTTGCTGGGCAGGAGTTTTTCAGGCGGTATAGCAGTGCTATTTTTAGCGATGTACCGCCTGAAAAAATCCTCAGTGTGAAAGAGACCTAAGTGTTCAGTCAGGACATCCTACAACAAGCTCCCACAGCAGAGAGAGCATGAGAGAGGGCAGTAGAACCCAAATCATCAGTCAGCTCACTTATGTAAAGGTCTGTGGACAGCTGAGACTAATAATGTTGTCTAACTATGAGGTTAGATTTGGACCTAAGAATGGAGACTTTATCCCTTTCAAAGCATTACAAAGCTGCACCGCAAGCTGAGCAAAGAACCTAATCGCTGAGAGCCTGTGAGAGCATAGTTTGGGCATTGTGCTTTGTTGCAGATAAAAAGTGAGGTCTGAAATAATTACATATCAGTGGTCACTTCAAGAAAATTCAAAGTGTCTTCTCGTCCCTGGATTCTGCCATGTGGTTAAGGGAGTCTGAAGGAACTGGATTCCTTGGGGAAGATATGCGTGACCTCCCCAAGTGAGCATGGAAACTGAAGGGAAAATGGCTGCTTATCATGCACATGATATTATGATATCATCTCATAATATGTGACATGTCTTCCCGAGAGGTTTATGTTTTGGCAGCCCTGAGTATTCAGAGCCTCTGAATACGTTATGTGAGCTTGGGCACACTGAGTCATGTGAAGGCTCCCAGTGATGGAAAGTGTCTTTGCTCTAAAGTTAAAGCCACGGCCTTTGAAACGCTCTGTAACGTAAAGAGAAAGCGTAGTCACCACAGCTGTTCATCACCTGACTGGGTGACCGTAATGTGTGTGGATAGCTTTACTCAGTACTGAGATACAGTACATTCAGAAAGTATTCACAGCTCTTCACTTTTCCACATTTTGTTATGTTACAACCTTATTCCAAAATCTATTATATTCATTATTTTCCTCAAAATTCTACAAGCAATACCCCATAATCATAATGTGAATGAAGTTTATTTTGAAATCTTTGCAAATTTATTATAAATAAATAATCACATGGACATACATATGCACAGCCACTCAAAATTGAGCTCAGTTGCATCCTGTTTCCACTGATCATCCTTCAGCTGTTTCTACAACTTGATTGGAGACCACCTGTGGTAAATTCAGTTGATTGGACATGATTTGGAAAGGCACACACCTGTCTATATAAGGTCCCACAGTTAACAGTGCATGACAGAGCACAAACCAAGCCCTGAAGTCCAAGTAATTGTCTGTAGATCTCCAAGACAGGATTGTATCAAGGCACAGATCAGGGGAAGGGTACAGAAAATGTTCTGCAGGATTGATGGTCCCAATGAGCACAGTGGCCTCCATCATCCATAGGTTAGGAACATCCAGGACTCTTCCAAGAGTGGGGGAGAAGGTCCTTAGTCAGGGAGGTGACCAATAACCTGATAGTCATTCTGACGCAGCTCAATTTTCCAGAAGAACAACCATCTCTGCAGCACTCCATCAATCAGGCCTGAATGGTAGAGTGGCCAGACGAAAGCCACTCCACAGTAAAAGGCGCAATACAGCTTGTCTGGAGTTTGACAAAAGGCATCTCTAGTTTGATGAAACAGAGATTGAAGTATTTGGCCTGAATGTCATGTCTGGAGGAAACCAGGCACCACTCATCACCTGGCCAATACCATTGCTACAATGAAGCATGGCGGTGGCAACATAATGATATGGGGATGTTTTTCCCAGGCAGGAACTGGGAGATCAGTCAGGATCAAGGGAAAGATGAAAGCAGCAATGTACAGATACATCCTTGATGAAAACCTGCTCCAGAGTGCTCTGGACCTCAGACTAGGGTGAAGGTTCTTCTTACAACAGAACACACAACCAAGATAACACAGTAGTGGATATGGGACAATGTCCTTGAGTGGGCCAGCCAGAGCCCAGACTTGAACCCGTTTGAACATCTCTGGAGAGATCGGAAAATGGCTGTGGACTGACGCTCCCCATCCAACCTGATGGAGCTTGAGAGGACCTGCAAAGAAGAATGAGAGAAAATACCCAAAAATAGGTGTGCCAAGTGTAGCGCTACCCCTCTAAGGAGCCGCTGGTTAGATGTGGGATCGGCATAAGTTAAGTTATCTTTGATGTGTCTAGGAAAATTGCTGGTAGCAACTTGTGGGAGCAGTAACGGAATGTCCAAGCCAAGAGTTGACGTTTTCTAAGTGCTTTATTTTCGGTCCAACATCGACCAACAATCAACTTGAGGTAGACAGGATAGGTTGGTGAAGAGAATAACTTTGCAGAGTCAGGCTATGGATAACGAACACAAGCAGTCTTGCTTCCAGAGTATATGCTTTTCTCCCATCGTCACTCCCGCCGGAGTGGGTGCAGTGCACCTGGACAGGCCTCTCCCACAGGCCTGGCAGCCAGAGTGTCACTGAGAATACTGAGAAGGAACAAGTCTCTGCCACCGACTTGGCTCTAGTAAATTAGTAAAGGCCTCTGCCACAGGTCCGATACTTGAGAGCAATAGAGCGTAATCTTTCAGTCAAGTCCTTTTGAAGTAGGGGGACCCAGTAAGTCACTGGGGCCCCTCAGAAACTCAGTTGCTCGGAACCATAAGAGCCCAGAGTAGGGAACTCAGCGTAGCATGGCCCCCGGCCAGGTAGGCCATAGTGGTGGGGCCCGTGACAAGCGCACACCCCGAAGGTGGGTGCCGCACCCGGAACCAGGAACCCGCCAAGAGCCCCGGAAAATGGCGTCTGCCACAGATATACCCTCCCCCAGCATGCCCCGCAAGGAAAACACTCCTCCAATTGGCTGCCGGGGAAAAGTGGCTCTGCCTGAATCCCTCTGGCGCCACCTGCCGCCCAGAGATGAAATTGCATCCCTGGAGCACAGAATAACCCACAGGATAATTCAGGGCTGACAGCAGCCCAATTTAACACAAATCAACCTGGGTGAGAGCAAAAAAGTCTCTCACCCCACTAAATTTACAAATAGCGTCCCTTCTGAAAGTAAGGGGGCGCTACACAAGCTTGTAGCATTATACTCAAAATGACTTGGGGCTGTAATTGGTGCCAAATGTGCTTCAACAAAGTATAGACCAAAGGCTGTAAATACTTATTTAAATGGGATTTTTTTTACTTATAGTTTTTAATACATTTGCAAAAATTTTAAAGAAACTTCTTTCATGTTGTTTCTGTATTATTTTTTGTAGAATTTTGAGGAAAATAATGAATTTTCTTTTGGAATAAGGCTGAACATTACAAAATGGGGAAAAAGTGAAGCGCTATGAATACTTTCCGGTTGCACTGTAGATAATCCTTTAGATTTGCATCCATTTTATATACAACTATATAGACCAGACCGAAATGAGGGACAAATGAGGTAGTAAGAGGGACAGAGGGACTGTGTTCCAAATCAGGGACAGTCACTCGAAATCAGGGACAGTTGGGAGCTATATTTTGAATTACCTTATAAAGTAGGACTGAATAGCTGGGGGCCTTAAGGCCAGATTTGGTTCTGTTATGTTTTCTTGTTGCAGATATCTTTGCAAGAGAAGGTAAAGCCTCAATGTGTGAGACGTGACATCCGAACATTTTGTATTTCACACATCTCTGTTCTTTCCCCACTGTGCGTGACTAAGCATGTTTATATGTTTGAGTGCATTTATGAGTAAAGCAACAATATGTATGGGGTAGTGTATATCCATCTGACTAATTATAAGTGAGGCTGTGTTTTTTTTTTTCTGTGATGTTTTTTGGTTAAAGTATTGTGTAAGAGCTTACAAGGTGCTACTTTTACAACTTATAACATTTTCACAATGCTTTACACAATGTAAAGTATTTTCAAATCCTATTGGACTTAAATAAAATTAACTGTCACTTTCTTAAAAATAAGTATTCTTATCCATGAGCCCAACTCCAGACTCATCAGCCCAATCCCCCCACCCCTCCAGTTTGTCCCGAGCAGCAGAAGCATCTCCTAAATCTAAAAAAATTAACGTTATTATTACATTTATACCTTCATAATTCCTGAATACTGCATGACGTGGCATCACCACAGTCTGGGGTGTTATCCAGTGACTCCAGTCAGGGGTGAGCTGTTGATGCCATGTGAATACATGAAGTAGGTTGAATGATTTTGAGCGTCATTCAGACTAGAAGAAGAATGTTACAGATCCCCTGGGACATCTTTTCCCTGTATTACCATATGCTGTAGTAATATAAAGATGAAAGACGTCCTAAGATGGCCTTACATTGAATGATTTTAATCTGTTTTCTAATGCTGGCCATACACAATGCAAAAAATCTGCTGAAATTCGGTCATTTAGACAGTTCTTTCGGCCAGTTAATGGGCACAAGTCGGTAATCGGTTGGGACATTTTTACACCCAAAAACAAGTTTGCAAATTTTCTGCCAAACGAAAGACAAATTAAAAGGTTAATGTGATTCTCGTCCAAACTATTTGCACAAACAAAAAAACAAACAAAAATAGATTCCTTTGGGCCAGATTCTCATATATATTCGGCGGCGTAGCGTAAGCCATTTACACTACGCCGCCGCTGCGTACTAGAGCAAGTGCTTTATTCTCAAAGCACTTGCTCCGTAGTTTTCGCCGGCGTCTCGTAAATCGCCAAGCGTAAACCCGCGCAATTCAAATGGGGCGGCTTGTATTTAAATTAAGCGCGCCCCCGCGTCGAACGAACTGCGCATGCGCCGGCCGGGGAAAAAGCCCAGTGCGCATGCTCCAAAGGACGTCACATTTTCTCAATGTAAACGACGTAATCGCAGCGTACGCCAGCCCCATTGAGAATCGACGTACGCAAACGACGTAAACGACGCACAACACGACGCGGTCCCGAGGCCATACTTAACATGGCATCCGACAGGACACGACGGCATCCGACAGGACCTCGTAAGGTTACTCCACATAGAAGCTGGGGTAACCTTACGCGAACGACGTACGCGACGACGGGGCGGCGTAAAAGCGATCGAGAATCGGCGTACTACTTCATTTGCATATGCAAATGAAAAAACAACGTAAAGGCCACCTAGTGGCCGGAGTTGTCATTACACCTACGTTCCGAAAGTGTAATGCTTTTACACTTGTCGGATGTAGAAGCGTATCTATGCAAAAGTGATGCTCAGCATCACACACATAGATACGAGACAAAAAAAAAGGCGATACGACGGGGTATCTGAGATACTCCGTCGTAACGCCTCTGAGAATCTGGCCCTTTATGTCCATTGAACGATTTATTGATCATTACATGATGGCACTATCGTTTTCTCTCACGGCCGAACGTTTGTTTTTCAAAAATGGGTTTGAGCGATTTTTCGTATAGTGTGAGCCACCATTAGGAACAGGATACAGATTTGATCCATTGGTGACTCTACTGGCACCACTCAGCCTCACATTCTTTGATTAAAATACCAAAGGAGCTGGGCATAAAATTGGTGGCTGAACAGGGCTGGATCATGGCTGGATCTAAGGGGGTGCTGGGGTGGGCTGAGCCCCCCAAAGCCAAGGAGTTTCCACTATTAAACATTCCACCCACCGCCACTGTCTGTCGTTATTAGCACTACAGCGCTACCTACATCAATTTGTAAATACAGAAGAACTGTGGTTGGTTGCTAGAACCGCCCAGCATCCGAGCAACCAGGCACATGCACACAGGCTCTGCCCCCTGCCTTCAGAGGAGGGAAACTTTGTCCTCCGAACCTGCTGGAAGTGCCAAGCCTCCCAGCTTTCCACTGCTGGCTGCACTGTTATGGAACGGAATGGAATGGAGTGATATAAATAGAGTATGGGAGACCCTGATTATTCAATATTGGGGAGCAGTGGCTCTGGAGACCCTAATGTAAAGAATGAAGATTCTGGGACTCTGATGTTAAGAGAATGTGTATGAACACCGCTTTAGTTCATGCTTCCATCTCCACCTCAACTAACACACCAGGTGCAGGCTGTCCCTCAATTTGTGAGTGGTACAGCCATTACTAAATATGGCAAAGGCTGCATGTAATTACATTTTAAATACTTAATGTTACAAATAATGAAGGATGTAATGTCATGATTTCTGTCATTACTAGTATAGTGCACAAAATCTCCCCTGTTAATATATAAACAGCAGCAACATCCACTAATGTTGCATGTAATAGTGCCTTTAACTGAAGCTTGGAGACAGATACCTGCCTAACGTTGGTGCCCTGCGGGAGACTACCTTAATACAATTAGCGCTGTGGGGATTGGAGGAGACAAGGATATTATTAGATCTAGAAACCTTTCTCTTTTTATCTTTCAGTAATTCCTCACAAGGTGTTTTCTTAGCAATACTCAAAGCTCTATTCAGAACAGATTTCAAATAACTCCTACACACAAAGGGCCAGATTCTCAGAGGCGTTACGACGGAGTATCTCAGATACCCCGTCATATCGCCTTTTTTTTTGTCTCGTATCTATGCGTGTGATGCTGAGCATCACTTTTGCATAGATACGCTTCTACATCCGACAAGTGTAAAAGCATTACACTTTCGGATCGTAGGTGTAATGACAACTCCGGCCACTAGGTGGCCTTTACGTTGTTTTTCCATTTGCATATGCAAATGAAGTACTACGCCGATTCTCGATCGCTTTTACGCCGCCCCGTCGTCGCGTACGTCGTTTTCGTTCGCGTAAGGTTACCCCAGCTTCTATGTGGAGTAACGAGGTCCCGTCGGATGCCGTCGTGTCCCGTCGGATGCCATGTTAAGTATGGCCTCGGGACCGCGTCGTGTTGTGCGTCGTTTACGTCGTTTGCGTACGTCGATTCTCAATGGGGCTGGCGTACGCTGCGATTACGTCGTTTACATTGAGAAAATGTGACGTCCTTTGTAGCATGCGCACTGGGCTTTTTCCCCGGCCGGCGCATGCGCAGTTCGTTCGTCGCGGGGGCGCGCTTAATTTAAATACAAGCCGCCCCATTTGAATTGCGCGGGTTTACGCTTGGCGATTTACGAGACGCCGGCGAAAACTACGGAGCAAGTGCTTTGAGAATAAAGCACTTGCTCTAGTACGCAGCGGCGGCGTAGTGTAAATGGCTTACGCTACGCCGCCGAATATATATGAGAATCTGGCCCAAAGTCATCTCACATCAGTTTAGACTCTTTGTCAAACTTTGTCTCATCACTACATACTCTACGGAGTCTCAAAAACTGGCCAACGGGGATGCTTTAGATGGTGTAAAGGGGGTTCTCCAAATGGAGAAGTCCTGATGTAACCCAACTCCCCTCACTGGATAAAATGACATCCAAAAAAGAAATTGAATTAGGATCCTCGTTGGTCAGTTTTTGAGACTCCATAGAGCATTGGTCTCCAAATACAGAGATACTGAGGGTTAAAAAGAGAAAGGGTTCTAGATCTAATAACATCCCTGTCTTCTCCACATCCTACAATGCTGAGTTTAACCCCTTCCCGACCAGCTGCAACAGTGTCACGGTGTTTAGCATTAGATTTCTTTTGTTCAGCCAGAAGTCTAAGCAAAAAGAAAATCTATGGTTGTGTGGCCAGCTTTAGGGAATTCAGTAGACTCATTTTTTTACTATAATTCAACCCAATAGTAGATAAGTTTGTTATGCATATGGCAATGTACCCTATGGAGTGTGATAAAGTACACGTTCAGCAGTGGCGGTGCGTCCATAGTGGGCGCAGGAGTGCCGCCCCCTCTCTCCTGCTCCCGTCACTCAACAATACATAGATTCATGCATTGCATGAATCTATGTATTGTCGCCGCTGCCGCCCACTTTTCAGGTGGCCGGCCCCCTGTTGAGCGCCGGCCATCTGAATAACAGCGGTGGGTTTGTTTTGGAAGTGTCTATCAGAGCCAGCTCCCTGGTTAACACTGATACGCATCTCAGCCAATCAGGTTCACCGGGTCTGGTTACCGGTCACCTGATTGGCTGAAGCGACATTGAGGGCGGGAGAAGACATTGAGGGATCGCGGAGGAGCATGGTTGACCCGAGAAAAGTAATTCCCGGGTGGGGGGGGGGCCACACTGGCAGAATTTTACAGGGCAAACTGGCGGCATTTTAAAAGGCAAACTGGCGGCATGTTATGGTGCAAACTGGCAACATTTTACGGGGCAAACTGGTGGTATTTTAGGGGGCAAACTGGTGGCAATTGATGGGCACATTGGCGACAATTGATGGTACAGTGGCGATAATTAATGGCACAGTGGCTGCGTTTGATGGCACAGCGGCAACAATTGATGGCACAGTGGAGACAATTGATGGCACAGTAGCTGCGTTTGATGGCACAGTGGCGACAATTGATGGGAACAGTGGCAATAATTGAAGGGCACAGTGGCTGCATTTGATGGCACAGTGGTGACAATTGATGGCACAGTGGCAACAATTGATAGGCACAGTGGCTGCGTTTAATTGCACAGTGGCGACAATTGATGGCACAGTGGCTGCGTTTGATGGCACAGTGGTGACAATTGATGGCACAGTGGCGACAATTGATGGGCACAGTGGCGACAATTGATGGGCACAGTGAGTGATGTATTTTCTTTTGTTTGTTTGCGCCCCCCCCCCCAAAAAAAAAATTGTTGAGCACCAGCCGCCACTGATGTTCAGTAATCTAAAGTAAAAAATCAGTCCCTTTGTAAATCACGCCATCTGGCGGCATTTTACGGGGTAAACTGGTGGCATTTTACGGGGTAAACTGGTGGCATTTTACGGGGCAAACTGGTGGTATTTGAGGGGGCAACTGGCGGCAATTGATGGCACAGTGGTGACAATTGATGGCACAGTGGCTGTGTTTGATGGCACAGTGGAGACAATTGATGGCACAGTAGCTGCGTTTGATGGCACAGTGGCAACAATTGATGGGAACAGTGGCAATAATTGAAGGGCACAGTGGCTGCATTTGATGGCACAGTGGCGACAATTTATGGCACAGTGGCTGCGTTTGATGGCACAGTGGTGACAATTGTTGGCACAGTGGCTGCGTTTGATGGCACAGTGGTGACAATTGTTGGCACAGTGGCTGCGTTTGATGGTACAGTGGCTGCATTTGATGGCACAGTGGCGACAATTACTTTTCCTCTATGGTTAAAGTATATCTAAAAGTTAAACATTTTTTCTAGATATGAATAAGGTAATGAGGGGTTAGATCCAGTGTCAAACTTTCATTGCTGTCTGTGTCTTCGTTAGGGAGATTTAACCGTTTTAACTGTCTAAATCACCAAAATCATCGAGAATGAAAATGAGAATAAATGCACAATTTTGAGTTGCTGCCAGAACAGGAAAAAGGTGAATCTTCTAATGGGGACACTTGTTCCCACAACCGCTGTCCAGGGGATTTACCTAACATTTAAAACATACGTTTTCACTTCCTGCTGAATTTACAGAACAGGAAGTGAAGCGAAGTCTCCATTATAAGACACAGGTGACGAAAAAACAAAACAAAAAAAAAACAGAGCAATTATAACCCTCTTCTACACATTGCAAAACATGTTTTAATGTTTTGGCTTTATATATATTTTAAATTAGATTCCAGTCACCATCCTTTTTAACAATAAAGTAAATTGGTTTAAATAAATGAGAAATTATATTTATTTTTCCATATTTATTTAATAAAAGTTAATATATTTCTTATGAATGGCGGAAGTTCTTTGACGTGGTATTGAAAACATGCAGTTCATTACCATTCATGTATCACATGTTTTTCTAATTCTATATTTTATATTGGCTTAATGAACAGCAGATAGGAAACTATAGATATACTGCAACCGATATGTATTTTTTAACCACTTGTCGACCGGGCCATAGACGAAAAACGGCTACAGCGCAGTTAGATAACTATGGGAGGGGGTACTATATATTCTCCCAGAATCACGCTCCCGAACGCCCCCTGGAAAGTCCATGAATGTTGGGTCTCCCAGATCTGGGTAAAGGGCCAATGACAGCAGCGCTTTACCATGTGATCACGGCATGATCACTTGTAAACAAACTGGAGCAGGTCGGGTTCAGCTCCTCCTACTGCCGATCGGTACAGCGTGTAAGGAGAGCAGGGAGGCAGTGCAGCAGTGCTTTGGGCTGGATCTGAAGTGCCCATAGCACTGATCTTTGCCCTGCCCTGGCTCATATTCATAAGTGTTCCGGTTTAAAGGGATGAGGTGGCAACCCTAGCTCCAGTCCTGGCTAATCCATCCACATTCATGCTCATCCATGTTCCATCCCTGGCTCATCCATCCACATTCATGTGCCATCCATGCTCTATCCATGGCTCATCCATCTATCCATCCCTGGCTCATTCATTTACATTCATGCTCCATCCCTGGTTCATCCATCCCTGGCTCATCCATTCACATTAATACTCCATCCTTAGCTCATCCATCCACTTTAATGCTCATCCATGCTTCACCTAGGGTTGCCACCTCATCCCTTTAAAATCGAACACATATTATTTACACAGGTTCTGTGGCTGATTAAGGTGATATTTAAACTCACGTGGTGCCTTATGTGCATAAAATTAGCCTCAGAACCTGTGTACTTCATATGTGTTTGGGTTTAAAGAGATGAGGTGGCAATCCTAGCTCCATCCCTGGCTCATTTATCCACATTCATGCTCATCCATGCCCCATCACTGGCTCATCCATCTACATTCATGCTTCATCCCTGACTCATCCATGCTCCCTCCCTGGCGCATCATCCACATTCATGCTCATCCATGCTCCATCCCTTGCTCATCCATCCACCTTCATGCTCATTCATAATCCATCCCTGGCTCATTCATCCACATTCATGCTCAGCCATGCTCTATCCCTGGCGATGAGCATCCCTGGTGAATGTGAATGGATGACATCCACATTCGTGCTCATCCATGCTTTATCCATCTTCATTCATGCTCCATCCCTGGATCATCCACCCTCATTCGTGCTCCATCCCTGGCTCATTCATCCACATTTATGCATCATCCCTGACTCATCCATCCTCATTCATGCTCCTCCATGCTTCATTCCTGGCTCATCCACCACCATCCATGGCTCATCCATGCCACATCAGTGATCATCCATGCCACACCCATGCCACATCAGTGATCATCTGTGCCAAATCCATGTCACATCAGTGCTCATCCGTGCCACATAAGTGATCATCCGTGCCATACCAGTGATCATCCATACCACATCAGTGATCATCCATGCCACATTAGTGCTCATCCAGTGCCCATCAGTGCAACTCAAAAAGTGTAATAGGTAGTCAAATTAGATTTGAAATGTATGTCCCTAGAACACCTGTCGGTGCACTTGCATGTTGCCCAGCTGCATAAAAGTCTCACACATGTGGTATCGCCATACTCAGGAGGTGTAGCAGAATATATTTTAGGGTATAATTTGTGGTATGCATTTGCTGTGTGTAAGAAATAACTTGTTATAATGACAATTTTGTAAAAAATTAAATCTTAATTATTCAAAGTAAAAAACTCACAATGACCAAAAGGGGGTCATTTAGGGGTATTTGTACTCTTCTGGCTTGTTAATGTCTCAAGAAATTAGGCCGTCAGTACATCAGGTGTAATCAATTTTCAATGATTAGTACCATAGCTTGGACTCTTAACTTAACTTTCACAAAGGCCAAATAATATACACTGATTTGGGTTATTGTTTCCAAAGATATGTAGCAGTATACATTTTGGCCAAAATTTATGAAGAAAAATTACAAATTTGCTAAATGTTATAACAGAAATGAGGAAAAAAATTGTTTTTATAACATTTACGGTCTTTTTAAATTAATAGTACAAAAAACTAAAAAACAGCAGTGATTAATTACCACCAAAAGAAAGCTCTCTTTGTTTGAAAAAAAGGCCAAAATTTCATATACGTGTTGCATGACTAAGTAATTGTCATTCAAAATGTGAGAGCAGCGAAAACTGAAAATTGATCTGGTTAGGAAGAAGGGTTAAAGTGCATAGTGGGCAAGTGGTTAAACTAAAGCATGAAGGTAAAACTCAAAGGCCCAGATTCCCAGAGAGTGGGCACACATTACGCCGCCGTAGCGCAAACGCCATACGCTACCCTGACGCAGCGCGGAGAGGCAATCACTGCATTCAGCAAGCTATTGCTCCCAATGCTGCGCCAGGGTGGCGTAGGTTTCGAAGGCGCAGGCCGGAGTAGGTGGAAGTGGGAGTGACCCCATGCAAAAGATGGTCCGAGCATGGTGCAGTGTTTTACGCCCGGCGTATCACGAACTGCGCATGCGCCGTGACGTTGCCGTGACGTGGACGCATGAAACTGAATTCTTATGCGCATGCTTACAACTACGCGGGAACAAATGTCTAAGCTACGCCGGATCACCACGTACGCCCTGAACATAACGTACACCCAATACCCCGGCCTGTGTTCTCTGGTGCAGACCTTTGCATGTCTGTTCCCGGGTTACGCCTCATCTATGGGGAATAACTTTACGCCGGACGTACAACTTACGTGCACCTTGCGTACAATGCGTCGGGCGCACGTACGTTGTGGGTCTGGCGCACAGATACGCAGGCGCAAATTTGCGCTTACCAGCGAAAATTTGCACTTACGTAAGTGCTTTGTGAATCTGGGCCAAATAATTTTATCTAATTTGGGTGTCCCAAGATTTCTTCTTTTTGCCAAAAAGAAGTAGGTCATCTCAGCAACATGAATATAGTGGCTATGAAGCTCAACCCTACCTGCAAACCACTATGACTGTTGCCATATTGTAAGGGACTGCTAAATTCAACTTACGTATTTCAAAAAACTGCTGACATTTTTCAAAAAACGAACAGAAATTGTTTGTGCTACAAGAGGCGCAAGATGGCATGTTATAAGTGACTGTTCTCTAATTTATGTAGAAGTTTTACAGACAGTCCAAACCACAGTAATAGGCCAGAGTGGTCAATATGTTACTAAATAGTCTAAGTGGTTGGGAAATAGGATCTGCAACTTACAATGTTATGTACTATACTGTATATTCAATCCATACTGCTGATATAATATTCTTTATTATTCTTCGTATTTGCCTCTCCTGAACATGTTATTATACCCTAAAAAAGGGGGTAGCCCATGGGACTTTAGATGAGTTGATCATAGAGGTCATACAAAATGAGTAAAAGAATAAGAATTTATTGAAATTTCAAAAGCATAATCATCAAAGGGCATAAAATCATCATGAAGCATATAGCTTATGACCATAAATATCGATACAATGTTGGAAATACATAAAAAATAAATATACATCTTTCATACTCAACGCGTTTTGCGAGCTCTGCTCCCTTCCTCAGGAGTTGATGTATGTACAAGATATCTAAAAACTATAATAAATCTCAATGAGATATAACGTTTAGTGATGGTCAAGGTTAGAGAAGAAGCATGTAACCTCAATGAGGCACACCCTACTCACATTATGGTCAATTGGTCCAAGATATTGGACCAATTGACCAATTGATCACAGTTTTCAGGACATATATGTCTAATAGGGCAACTCAGAACACACACTCTGTTCCACCATTCTTCTTTTCTCACATGGCTATTTACCCCCCACTGGGCCCTCGACTGGTTGCTGTGGGTCACGCCTCTTCAGCTCCCGGTTGGAGCAATTTTCCGTTGCCATCATTTGGGACCAATCTCTTGGACCAATTGACCATAATGTGAGTAGGGTGTGCCTCATTGAAGTTACATGCTTGTTCTCTAACCTTGACCTTCACTGAATGTTATATTTCATTGAGATTTATTATATTTTTTAGATATCTTGTACATATATCAACTCCTGAGGAAGCAAAATGTGTCAAGTATGAAAGATATATATGTTTATTATGTATTTCCAACATTGTATCAATATTTATGGTCATAAACTATATGCTTCATGATAGTTTTATGCTCTTTGATGAATATTGTTTTGAAATTTCAATAGATTCTTATTATTTTACTCATTTTGTATGACCTCTATGATCAACTCATCTAAAGTCCCATGGTTTACCCCTTTTTTTGTATTATATGTTATTATACCCTATTCAGTAATTCTTTGCTGGTAGAGATAGCATCCACAGTGACTGACAGGGTTAGTTATTAATCCACAGACAGTTCTCTCATCCTAACTGTACTGTACATGGAAAATTATATTCTAACTATATCCAACTACACACCATTTACTAACTGTGAAATAGTGGAAAAGTCAGTGAATAATTCACATAGGAATGAATGCTATGATCGTTGATTTGACTGGGAGATAAAGCTGACCCAGTTTATTTGGAGCAACGATCATTATGTTATATATGTAAATTATTCATTAACATGTGCACCGTAAGAATTAAATAAATATAAAAAAAAAATTGTGAGCTAGGGCAAACAAATATATAATTTCATCTATACTTTTACATTTGTTTATTTTTATTTTTTTAGATTTAAAATTGTATAAAAACATTGTACACATAAAGACCAAAATTATTCTTTGCTGCCCGTGTGTCCTTTATCTACAGTAAATAATATTATTATAATTATACAGGATTTTTATAGCGCCAACAGTTTGCGCACTGCTTTACAATATAAAGTATATATGTAACATATCTTCAGCACAACTTGATTATTGATGTCATGTGATATAATGGTTTCTTCCAGGAATTGTTTGGATTTTGTATTAAGGTTCAAGGTACTTAATGATCTTTGTTACTCGATAGTTGTTCCAGCATTCTAATCTGCATTTATTTCCGATTACATGTGCATGGATATACTTTCTCGAATGCATTTTTTTTAATTGGGAAAAAGCATCCATGTGTGTGCAAGGGTATTTTGTAATACAATAATATAGACATGATTTTGCTGCAGCTGGAGCTCCCAGGTACTGTAAATATAGGTGTATTTTATCTGTACAGTCATATGCCTGCAGGCAGGTGCCAGTATTGTCATTTATACTTTTTTTTTTACTGTGTAGCAATTTAAGGGTTAACTTGCTGTGATGTGTCTGCCAATTAGCCTGTTGAGGTTCCCATACCTGGGCTATTTATGTGGGAAGGTGTGGGCTTTATGTTGGCCTGTGGAGAATTAGTGTTTTTTTTAGGTTAGTCGTGGGAGTGAGGAGGACAATACACAAGGAGATGTCGTGTTACACATTTCTAGGTCACCCCTTGGCAGGACCCTGAAAATGAGATGGTATAGTAATGAGTCATTATTGATTATGAACTGTTACAAGCTAGTCACCACAGCAGAGCACAGGAAAACTATGTCTATTACTTATGTAGAGTATATATATGTGGTAGATCCTTAACCTTAAGCTCCTTGAAGGCAGGGACTGATGTATGAACGTACAGTATGTAAAGTTCTGCATAAATTGTAAAGGCTATATAAATACCTAAAATAAATAAATACCCTTAGTATAAGGTAACCAGATTTTTAAAATTAAATCCAGGGACATATTTTTTTTTACAATTAATGGCAGGAATCAGAGACTCTCTGCAACCCGCCTCACAGCCCGTCAAGTCTCACTCTCCGGCCCCGACTACTACTGGGTGGGGAGCGGAGGAAGATCACTCCGTCAGGGAAGACAAGGAGATAAGCATGCAGTGCGGCTGGCCAGGACTTGAGCCAAGGCAGAAGAACATGCGAGCGGAGGTATATGGGCATGCACCCAAAACTGAGGAAATATTCCCTCCACTTCGACCAGCACATGATCATCAGAAAGGGGCACAGATATAGGAAAAAAATACACTCACTTAAGCTAGTAGGTGTAATGGAGCGGGGGTGTGTAATTCTGATTTTTTTTAACCACTTAAGGACCGGACCAATATGCTGCTAAATGCCCAGAGGCGTTTTTACAATTCTGCACTGCGTCGCTTTAACAGACAATTGTGTGGTCGTGCGACGTGACTCCCAAACAAAATTTGCATCCTTTTCTTCCTACAAATAGAGCTTTTTTTAAATGGTATTTGATCACCTCTGCGATTTTTATTTTTTGCACTATATACAAAAATATAGCGACATTTTTGAAAAAAAAAACAATATTTTTTACTTTTTGTTATAAGAAAAATCTAATAAACTAAATTTTAGTCAGACATTTAGGCCAAAATGTATTCAGCCACATGTCTTTAATAAAAAAAATCGCAATAAAAAAAAAAACTAGCTACCTAGCGGCAACAGTGACACTAATACAGCGATCAGAAAAATGATCGCTTAGTGACACTGGCAATAGGGGGTGAAAGGGTTAACTAGGGCGGTGATAAATGGGTTAAAACTTTATTAGGGGGGGTACGGGGGCTACCCTGGACCTAACACTAACTGCCTGTCACACTAACTGTCACACTGACACTAAATGCAGTGATCAGTAAATATATGATCACTGCATTCAGTGACACTGTGACAGGGGGGTGATCGGGGGGGGGGGGGGTTAATGTGCCCTAATGTCCTGGTGTCAGTGTAGTGTTGTGCAGACTCACTTGTGATGTCTTCTCTCCTCAGCGGCGGTTGAATATACTGCAGAGAGGAGAGATTACATCACTTCCCACTTCCTGTGTTTACACAGGCAGAGGGCGGGGGGTGCACGCATTGGCTGGGAGCGATCCAGAGGGGGCAGACAAAAACAAACAGCCGCCCCCTCATTCCGGATTGCTCGCACAGCCACGAGGACCACCGCAAGTACCGGGGGGGGTCCTGATCGGACCCCCGACCCACATCTAGGCAGGGACGTACAGGTACGCCAATGTGTCTGTACGTGCCATTCTGCCGACGTAAATGTATATGCGGTGGTCCTTAACCGGTTAAATTCTGCACTGACTGTCTTTGAAATTGCCCCGGCCCCTGTCCAAATCCAATCCGGGGACAAATCCGGGAACAGACTTGGTCGGGGGACAGTGTCCTCAATCCGGGGACTGTCCCCGGAACCCTGGGATGTCTGGTCACCCTACCTCAGTATCACTATCAAGATCAGACATGTTAGTCATACAATGCTTGGTGAGGAATCTGAGCACAATGGGGTTGATTTACTAAAGGCAAATACACTGTGCATTAGAGCTTCATAAATGAGAGAGATTGTTGCTGACTTCCGTCATCCAATCAAGTAAAGGCAAACATACTGTGCATTCATTGTAAAGTGAGCTAATTTACTAAGCTCTGGAGCAATTGCACTTGCAAAGTGAAACTATGCTTGCATAGGTGTGTGCAAGGGATGTGCCAGGTGTGCCCTAACAACTCTGTGTGGCGCTGACCCCCCCTTCTGCCCTGGCTCCCCCCCATGTAACCCCCCGCCACTGGATTCCCTCCTCTTCTCTACTCTCAGCAGCATGGGATGTTTCAGAATGGAGGGTAGGGGAAAGGACTAGTCATTATGTTATTTACCAGCCCCTTCCTGCCTTTTCTGAATGAGCACCGTGAACACACTACTTGTGTTCATTCATAAACTGAAGCATAGTAAACACAACTAACTATGCTTCAGCATGTTTGAGCTTTGGGGTGCGGACAAAACCCCTGTTTTTAACGCACATTGTTAGACAGGTTAATTGGTTGTTCTGCTAGCTGGTCGGTAAGTAGGCTTGGTTATTCCCTGGGCATTCCCCAGGTTCTTGTTGTTATCTGTTTTAGCCTTCCATTGCTACTTACTGCGATTGCCAGCCATAGATGGGGGCGGTGGATACGTTTTGTTTCACCTGTGGTGTTTATATTGGTCCAGCAATGCACCAACACCTTTGCAGCCATTGTGCTATATGCTGGGTGCTTGGTGTGCTTCTATACCATTAAGGAGGGGTGGCTCCCCTTCAGTCCACCTGCCCCTATCTATCCATTAAAATGCATGTGCCTCCATTGTGAGGACACTCACTGTTAGTGTTAGGACCACAGAATTATGGGGTGCCTTGGCGCGGCTCTGTGGCTCACACATGCGTTTGCAAATGCGCGCGGACAAAACCCCTGTTTTTAACGCACATTGTTAGACAGGTTAATTGGTTGTTCTGCTAGCTGGTCGGTAAGTAGGCTTGGTTATTCCCTGGGCATTCCCCAGGTTCTTGTTGTTATTGAGCTTTGGGGTGCACGCCAATAGGTTGTGCACACCTATGTGCACTTGCAAAGTGCACAGTTGCTTTGCCTTTAGTAAATCATCCCCACTGACTTAAAGAGTAGAGCAAACGGTTACCCTACTCAGCCAGCATTATAATTAGTACCAGTGCTACCTGATAGATTCAAGAATTTAGCCATGACATTTCATAGGGCCTGGTTTATAAAATCTGACTGATTACATTGCAAACAAAAGAATAGAATATAGGGGTGCCACACAGCCTAAACGATACATTTGCTGTTTAGTGTATACATACAATTTTTTGATTTATAGATCTTTTACATGAGCCAACCAGTTACAGAGCAGTTAATCCTTGTTTATGATTTGATAACAATAAATCAAATTTTCTTTTTTTATCTGACTATGTCAGGGGAAAACCAAGAGTAGTGGTTAATGTGATGGAAAGACAATGAGGGTCATTTTTTTTAATTAACCACTTAATTTATTAAACTCTGTCATTTTTTTTTTCAATATTCTGGAAATTCCCTGGAATTTATTTAAGGTTTAAATATAAGCCCTATTTTAATAACATCCACACTGATAGCAACAGAATAATGCAACAGAGTAGCTTAAAGCAAGCTAGGCTTTTTAGGCAGTGGCTGGCTGTTTGTTAACCTAACAGCAGTATGATGGCTGCCAGACTTTACCTTCCCTTGCATAGTCAGAACAAATGCATATTAAGTCTTGCAAGTGTGCATGTGCGTAGAGACATGGTTTATGGTTATTTGTTGCAGTCCATGTGTATAGTATGTGAACCAGAAATACAAGAGTACAAAAAAAAAAATATTTAAAGGCCTCTCAGCCTATCTTCTTGTGCTATTGTTTACCCCCTTATCCCTGGGTGGATGAGGATGACCGGCAGCTTAGTGGGCTAGCATTTCAAACTTAAGGGCAGAATTCTTCATTGGGGGGAGGGGGGGTAGGGGGTAAAACGAATTTGGCAAAAGTTACTTTAATGCATTTCAGAGAATTTTTTTTTTACGACACAATAGCTATGATTCTATTGCACAAATTCAAATCATATACCACAAAAAATAAAAAAATATTATATTAGAGCAATGAGTACATAAGGAAAGCCCATAAAGACATGACAAATGAATCTGGGACAGCTCTCACCAGCAGAACACGTAAACACCAAAAAGAAAAGAAAGAGGGGAGAGTGAAAGCACCCATACCCGAGTCTAGTATTTATTAAAACTCAATAAAAATTAGGAGTATAACTCAATAAAAACTCAAAACTCAAGATTTGACAGAGATGCTCATATATTCATTTTATATGTGAGTGCAATATACTGTTTTCATTTTTATTGACTTTCAATAAATTCTACATGCAAATAGTGGCGCTCTCTTTACCTTTTTTATTTTTTTTATTTAACAATGTAGAGTATAATATTTCCTATCTGTGCCCAGTCTTGCCACACAGAGTTAATCCAGATCTGAGAAATCTTCTTTTATGTTCAGTGAAAATGAACAGCCTTCCAGATAAAACCCTGCCTAGATAAAAAGTCAGTTTCTCTCTTCTTGCTTTGAGTGAGAGGTTATTTACATATCTAGCTAGGACATGTTTATCATATGTTATGTTTTGTTTATCATAACATGAGGTGATATAACATCATAACTGTCATTGACCATGAAATACTGAAGTGTTTCTACGTGAAATCCTAATTCATGTATTACAGGAGATTTTATTCTGAACCCCAGCCAGGTCGATAGACTCAGAAGAGATACTCATTGTCCATTGTGTGATAACCCTATCTAAAGCCTTTTGATTATCAGGTGTAAATGACTTCTGCCCTGTCTCAACTCTCCAGACAGTTCCATTGTTCTGTGGCTGGCTATTGTGTACATTGATTGCCCCCCCTGGGGCTTTTGTCTGAATACACATAAGTCTTTCTATTTAAACTGTGTCATTTTCAAGTCCTCATTTGCATGGAAGGTGGACCTGATGGGGAACTGATGGGACTGTAAAAAGGACCAATAAGAAAGCGGTTGTTGGGGGCGGGATGTTCCAAATCCTGTATAAAAGTGTGCTGTGTACTTTCAATAAAGTGTGTCCTGTTTACATCCAGCATTAAGCCGTGGCTCATGTATGGATTATTCTGCGATTCCAGGGATATTCCTACTCGTGGAATATTGGGTGATTTTCTTTTAAACCAGAAGAAGGGAATGGATGACAGGGATATGTTCTACTACCGTCACAACTGGTTGGCAGCAGCGGGATTTTCCCTTCTACTTTCCTTTACACCAGGATTCCAAGCAGACACTGGGAACAGTGAATGGAAGGCTGTTACACCCGGCTTAAAAGAAATACACTGAAAGAACTACTGGAAGTTCGTGGAAGGATTGCTAGCAACAAAACCGAGCGTGTCATCATAGCAGAATTAATGGAGCTAGACCAGGAGAACTCGGTTGCAGTAACACCAGCAGTACAAGAGATGGAGACACCAGTGATACAAAGAGGAGGAATCACCAGCCAACAAGCTAATACGAGAGAAACTAGCATGGTTCGGTCCGAACCCAACGGCGGATGTGGTGCTGAAAGTGATGACCCTGTTAGCGGAGGAGGCTAAACAAATAAGAGACGCAGAGCTACAGTTAAAACTGGCAGCAGTCCAACAAGCAGCCGCACATTCTCCAAACAGTGAGTACAGCACAGCAGACACAAGGAAGATTCCGTTTAGCGCTTTTAAAGCTTTTGATGAGAAAGAACGAGAGCGGCAACATGAGCTGAGAATTGCAGAAATACGACGATCGGTGACAACGGCTAAAGAAGCAGCACCAAATGAAAGACGAGGAGAGGTACAGATACCAGTAACCATGGAAGAGGAATTCAGAAGGAGGTTGCGAGAGAAGCAGATACAGCACACAGGACCAGAATCAGAAGAGGTCCTGCTTGGATGGTCTGATTCGATCCGCTGCAAACTCTGGAAGGAAGCGCTAGCTCTCGAGCAGCGACACCAGGGAAAAGCCCTCCCCTCCATCCATGTAAGGTACTAGTCACAGTATGAAGTAAGAATGCCGTTGTTGGGGGAACAAACGAAGCAGGAATGGATAACGGAATTAAGCAGGCTGATCCGGCAGAGATGCGGCTAGACGAGAGCTACAGAGCCCTCCGGTGGTATGTAGCCCATAAGTGCCCGTGGTCAGCGGATGACAGCCCCACGGAAGGCTTTGATTATGATGCCCTGGGATTGTTGTATTGGAGGATGTCCAGTGATCCCGACTTTGGGGATGATCGGGAGTGGCGCTTGGAGGACATAATGGAGCACAGAGAGAAAAAATTGAAAATCTCGGGAGACCACTGGTCACAGGAAGATTTGGAATTTCTGGCCATTCAAGAATGGGAGCTGGAGATCGCCTACAAACAGCTGCTAGACTTGGCTCAGCAGCAGGGTGGGGCTCCCGTTGCCTGCAACTATGAGGAAAGTTCATATGACAACTGTGAAATCCTGGCTGATGAATCGGCAGTGGAAAATATGGAGATTGCCATTCCCAAAGCTGAAGTTCTGACCGCAGGGCCGAGCTCTGCTAACCTCTGCTCAGTACCTATAGCATCTTCTTGGGTTATATGGACAGGAGATGGTGAACCTCTATCCCCAGACACCAGTTGCAGAGACAGGGGATTTAATAGATTTTTCTGCTGAGGAAGAACAACCTGATGGGCCTCCAGCAGAAGAGCTGGGATCAGGGCCAAACTTCATTGTGCTCTGCCCAGCACCAAGAGCAGTATTTGTGGAGTTACAAGGAACTTCCCCAGTTCCAGTTCCAGAGGCTCAGGGGGAGAAGGTGGCGATCACTCCCCAGCCACAGATTACAGAATGTAGGGATTGTTCAGAGGATGTTATGGATTATGCACCCCCAGCAGAAGTGCTGGCAACAGGGCAGAGTGCCAGCCATCTCTGCCCAGCACTGGGACCAACTGTGGAGTTCCAGGGAGCCGGGGCGGTTGGCCCCCCTCCTCAGCAACCAGCTGAGTTGGTAAAGCTCTTACTCCCAGCTGAATCACTGGCAGCAGGACAGGATGCTACTGGCGGCTGCACCCCACTACAGCTTAAGCGGATATTGGTGGATGGGACTGTGGTCTCCACTCACAGCAACCCAGTGGAAGAGCTGGCAACAGAGCAGAGTGCCCCGGGCCTCTGCTTTCACCTAACAGAAGAAGGGGTTCCTGGGGTAGTGGATGGGACTTCAGTCTCCACTGGCACAACCCCAGAAAATGGTACAGGACTGAAACAGGAGGATGTCGGCTTTGCTTTGCAAGCACTGGGGGATTTTCACCTCACACCAGTGGATGGGACTTCAGTCTCCACTGGTATACCCCATAAATGGTGGCCAGTTGGCCCAGATCCCCAACAGCATGATGGACTGAGCCCAGCCACCCTGTCATCTCTCCAGCGGCTGAAAGGACTCCAGGGAGAAGGGCTAGTCCAGGCCTCTCCCCAGCGGCAGATGTGTTCCCTGAGAGAGGCAGAGGATGGCGGGGTGAGAAATGCTCGGTTTGGAGCAAGTGATTTGGGGTACTGTATGGATACCGGCATTGGGGGACTGGAACTACTGACTAAATTCAGAGACAACCCATCTGGTGTCTCCTACTGGGTTAGTCCCCTGCCAAAAGGGGAGATGTGTGACAGGCCTAGCCGGGACAGGGGCTTTTGGAGAGGACTGAATGCGAGCCTCTTGCCGTCCGATTATGGGCCAGGGCCTCAAAGCAGGAAGGCGGATGGGTTATCCTGGCAGACAGTCCTGGAACCTTAAGACTACTTGCCCAACATCCTCGAGTGACCCGTTTGGGTCCCACTGTGGATGTTGAACTATTTGCCAGGGGGAGTAATGTCATAGACCATGAAATACTGAAGTGTTTCTACGTGAAATCATAATTCATGTATTACAGGAGATTTTATTCTGAACCCCAGCCAGGTCAATAGACTTAGAAGAGATACTCATTGTCCATTGTGTGATAACCCTATCTAAAGTCTTTTGATTATCAGGTGTAAATGACTTCTGCCCTGTCTCAACTCTCCAGACAGTTCCATTGTTCTGTGGCTGGCTATTGTGTACATTGATTGCCCCCCTGGGGCTTTTGTCTGAATACACATAAGTCTTTCTATTCAAACCGTTTCTGACCAACCTCTGCTGTGTCATTTTCAAGTCCTCATTTGCATGGAAGGTGGACCTGATGGGGAACTGATGGGACTGTAAAAAGGACCAATAAGAAAGCGGTTGTTGGGGGCGGGATGTTCCAAATCCTGTATAAAAGTGTGCTGTGTACTTTCAATAAAGTGTGTCCTGTATACATCCAGCATTAAGCCTTGGCTCATGTATGGATTATTCTGCGATTCCAGGGATATTCCTACTCGTGGAATATTGGGTGATTTTCTTTTAAACCAGAAGAAGGGAATGGATGACGGGGATATGTTCTACTACCGTCACGATAACACATCCTGGTAATATACAATGAACTTTGGATCACCTCTTGTTATGATAAACATGTCCAAGCTAGATATGTAAATAACCTGTTACTAAAAGCAATAACAGAGAAACGGACTTTATAATTTGGCAAGTTTTTATCTGGAATTCTGTTAATTTGCACTGAATTTTAAAAGAGGATTACTCAGCGCTGGATTAACTCTGTGTGGCAAGACTGGGCACAGATGATAGGAAATCTGGGACGCGCTCGCGAAAGTGTCCATGCTCGCCGGGTCTAGAAGACCCTGCGCATCACGGATCACGGTAAATTGCCACTGATCGCGGCCGTTTACCACGTGATCGCGCCGTCGAATGACGGCGCGATCACTTGTAAACAAACCAACGTCATTTGATGACGCCGGTTCCTCCCTCTCCTCCCTCTCCTCTCTGTACAGTGTGCGAGGAGAGGGGGGGAGCGGGGTGTCAGCAGCTGAGCTGTGGCTGGATCTGTGACAAATGCAGTCACAGATCCAGCCATCCCTCAATCCATCCCAGCTCTGCAATCCCCCAGTACCCTGCAATCCCCAGTACCCTGCAATCCCCAGTACCCAGCAATCCCCCAGTACCCAACAATACCCCAGTACCCAACAATACCCCAATACTCAACAATACCCCAGTACTCAACAATACCCCAGTACTCAACAATACAATAGGTACTCAACAATACCCCAATACTCGGCAATACCCCAGTACTCGGCAATACCCCAGTACTCGGCAATACCCCAATACTCAGCAATACCCCAGTACTCGGCAATACCCCAATACTCGGCAATACCCCAATACTCGGCAATAACCCAGTACTCGGCAATACCCCAGTACTCGGCAATACCCCAGTACTCGGCAATACCCCAGTACTCGGCAATACCCCAGTACTCGGCAATACCCCAATACTCGGCAATACCCCAGTACTCGGCAATACCCCAATACTCGACAATACCCCAATACTCGGCAATACCCCAATACCCTGCATGATACGTTGCAATACCCCAATACTCTGCAATACCCTGCGCGATACTCTGCAATACCGCCTATGGGGATTTTTAAGTAGCGAAGTTTGGCGCCATTCCACGAGTGTGCGCAATTTTGAAGTGTGACATGTTGGGTATCTATTTACTCGGCGTAACTTCATCTTTCACATTATGAAAAAAAATTGGGCTAACTTTACTGTTTTGTTTTGTTTTAAAAAACACGCGTTCAATAAATTTCTGCGAAAATACCGTACGAGATAAAAAGTTGTAACGGCCGCCATTGTATTCTCTAGGGTCTTTGCTAAAAAAAGCATATATAATGTTTTGGGGTTCTATGTAATTTTCTAGCAAATAAATGATGATTTTTACATGTAGGAGAGGAATGTCAGAATTGGTCTGGGTGTTCCAGAACGCCTGATGGCGTTCCCTGCATGTTGGGCCTCTGTATGTGGCCACGCTGTGTAAAAGTCCCACACATGGGGTATCGCAATACTCGGGAGGAATAGCAGAATGTGTTTTGGGGTGTAATTTGTGGTATGCATGTGCTGTGTGTGAGAAATAACCTGCTAATATGACAGAAACAAGGTTTTTTTTTTTTTTTACAGAATTTTCATCCGTTTTTCTTTTATAGCGCAAAAAAATAAAAAACCCAGAGGTGATCAAATACCACCAAAAGAAAGCTCTATTTGTGTGAAAAAAAGGACAAAAATTTCAAATGGGTACAATGTTGTATGACTGAGTAATTGTCATTCAAATTGTGAGAGCACCGAAAGCTGAAAATTGGTCTGGTTAGGAAGGGGGTTTAAGTGCCCAGTGGTCAAGTGGTTAAGGCTATTTATTTTTGTTCTATTGTTTCAACTAGATGAACTTATGTCCTTTTCAACTAGACTATGTAATTTGCCAGTTTGTTCAATTAGAAAGCCAATTTTTCAAATTATTTTAAAAATCCAAACATATTGTTGCTGTAGAAAAGGGCCAAATGAGTGAAAAGTAAAAATCAATTTACCTAGGACTTGCCAGTTCCACATGCTTTTAGTACAGGGTCTGCATGGTATTGGTGCAGAAGTTCCCTGCAAAGAATGAGGGGAGTGAGCAGCAGAATTTAGGTTAGAGATTTGTTTAGTACAGCTTTGTTTGGGGGTTAAGTCAGTGTAAAGTGTAAGGGTTAAGTGTTATGGAGGAGATTAGGAGAGCACATGTAGGTGGGGATTGAATGATTTTGGCACATCATAGGGGTTAGGTATTGGGACAGTGTATATTTAAACTAAGTTTTGCTAAATGTCCCCTCCAACCCTAACTTCTCCAATGAGAAGAAAAGAATGGCTGAACTTCAAAGCAAAGTTCCAGCGATTGTATTCCAATATAGCAATAGAGAGCCAACAAGACAGAGTGCCAGAACCCAGGAGGTGATGTGTTTCACACTGACATCAGTGCTTCTTTTTTTTTTTAAGTACTGAGGTCAGTGTGAAATGCGTCACCTCTTAGGTTCGGCATTCTTTCTTGTTGACTGTCTATTGCTATTTTGGAATAAAATCGTTGGAACGTTACTTTGGTGTGCAGCCGTTCTTTTCTTCTCATTTGATCACTGGTGGTGAGCCGTGGCGTGCACCCAGCACACCCGGACTGCAGTGATTGCTCACCTGGAGCGGTGTTATCCTGGTTTGAACCTTCCTTCTCCAAGCCAAACTCCAGTGAGTAGCCCCTCTGTAGCTGTTAACTTTGCTTTGTCTAGAGCAGTGATGGCGAACCTTGGCACTCCAGATGTTTTGAAAGGGGTTAAAGTTGTTTAGACTATTCCTTTCCCGAACACAAAGGCAGCTACCAAACAGTCCAATCAGACAAACAAGAAACCCATACGAATAATTCTCCCCCAAGTATGAGACAAGGCTCTGTGTTGATGTTCAAGCCAGAATCTGACTTTATTAGCACCAGACATAGTCTTAAATACAGTAGTAGAGGAGGTGTATACCTACTGCTCATAATACTCTGAAAATACACCTGTGACCAGAAACCGAATTAACATGAGATAATTAACTAATCTCTTTAAACAGCCTGGTCATTGTTATGATAAATCAGGATTCCACTACAGGTCAGACTTGTTGTCATCGAGCTTCACACAGTAGATTATACATTATCATACGTTTAAACACAGGACATATTCTCACAATACTCTCCTACATTATTCTTTCCTGCATTGTACAGAGGCCAATGTGATCAGCTCTTTCAATTAACATGTTGAGTTCATAATCAAACAAACCAAGAATAGTCTTTACATATATCCTGGGAGATATTGTGGATAAATATTACTGTCCCATTTTAAGTAATCCAAGATATATTTTCTCAGTCACCCCGTGCCCAAAAGTGACTTCCATCACAGTCACTTTAAAGGTGAGAGCTATAGGGTGGCAAAGTGTTTAGATCCTTCATACTTGTGCTGGTATACCTATACCCTTTTATTCACTATGCAAGTTGAAACTGACTCAAAAAGAAAGGAAATACATTTGTGACCAAAGGAAAGTCTGTGAAAATTCCCAGTAAAGAACACGTATTTTGAGTTTTTAGATTGTTCACTGGTTATGTACTGACTAAGAAGATGTGAAGAGCAGAGGGTCAGCTAACCATCACAATGCACAGGTGTCTTCTCTACTCACAAGCTGTCATTCATTGTGTGAGAGGATGAGTAAGGAGTTACAAGATGTGAAACTCGAAAGCACACTTCTCAAGATGCTTTATGTAAAAGAAAAACTGTATCTCATTAGGCAAACCTTGTTTTATAACAAAACTTCATCTTTCTAATAATAATAATACACTATTTACTAATTATACACTGTTTTTGTCTATTTGTTTTCACTTTTTGCAAGTTTTTAGCAGGTCTATTTTTTTTCCAGTTCCCTGCTATTATCTAAATATACAAAAGCCCGGGAGTTTTGTTAAATTAATCATTACAGCCCTGGAAGCTGTACCCCCTTCATGACCAACCCATTTTTTGCAATATGGTTATTTTAACTGACAATTGCTCGGTTGTGCAACGATGTACCCAAAAAAAGTGTGTATTTTTTTCCACTAATAGAGCTTTCTTTTGGCGGTATTTGATCACTTCTGTGGTTTTTATTTTTTGTGCTAAAAACAAAAAGACCAACAATTATGAAAATAAATACATTTTTGCCTACTGCTATAAAACATATCATATAATATCATAACATACAATTAAAATTTTTTAAAAAAATCTAATTTCTTCATAAATTTAGGCCAATATGTATTCTGCTACATGTTTTTGGTCCAAAAAAATATAAAAAAATAAGCGTATATTGAACGGTTTGCGCAAAAGTTATAGCATCTACAAACGATGGGATATATTTATGGAATTTTTATTTTTGATTGTTCTTACTAGTAATAGCGGTGATCAGTGATTTTTAGCGGGACTGTGACATTGGGAGGACCAATCTGACACTAAGTATCACTTTTTGGGGACCTGTGACACTAATACAGTAATCAGTGATAAAGGAAATGTACTGTCAGGCCACGTACACACGAGGAGACATGTCCGATGAAAACGGTCCGCGGAACGTTTTCATCGGACATGTCTCCAGGGATATTTTGGTCTGATGTGTGTACACACGATCAGACCAAAATCCCCACGGACAGACAACGCGGTGATGTGGCGGTGACGTTGACGCCACGACGTGCGCAAACAAGGAAGTAAAATGCTTCCACGCATGCGTCGAATCAATTCGACGCATGCGGGGGATTTCGGTAAGCTGGTTAGGCGTACTAACCAGCGGACATGTCCGACAGACAGGTTTCCAGCGGACAAGTTTCTAAGCATGCTTAGAAACTTTTGTCCGCTGGAAACCTGTCCGCTAGGCCGTACACACGATCGGACATGGCCTGCAGCCACTTATCCATTTACCACGCTTCATTTTTTTGTGATCACCTGTACCTGCTCTTTCACCTGGCTTGTACTTTTTAATTTATTACTTTTATTTTGTATGGTATTGTTATATACCTGTTTTTATGATTAAAGCTGCTATACCCTATCAATTGGGTTTTAACCGCACTATGTGGAGCCTCCTTCTATTTTTTTCATGTGCTTCCATATGATTCCATACTCCATTGGGAACTTCCCTGTTATCCTGGAAGGGTGAGACTCAAGAAATTTGGAGAAGGGTGAGACTCAAGAAATTTGGAGAAGGGTGAGACTCAAGAAATTTGGAGATTCCTGGAGATATCATCTGATGTGCCTTACATGAATTACACCTGACTGAGGATCCATTCTTTGCCCATTTGACATACTACCAATGGTCTGTATGTCTACCGAATCTGGTAAGAGTGTTTAATTCTTCTGACAACTTTGGAATGTATGTTTGATCCTCTGTTTCCCTCCATTGGATTGTCAGCTTCCATCGGGACTTCCCGCACCGGACTTTTTCTTAGTACTGTAGTGTCAATACTACCTGGACTTACCTGGAACTTTTTTTAGCCCTCAAGGGGCCTTATTTTTCCCCTTACACGGTTCCTGCTTGGATTGCTTTCTGATGTGCATTTATCACAATTTATCACTATATGTTTATGTTTTACTATATAGCATATATCACCATTTTTTTTTTTGGGGTAGAGATACACTCCCTCCTTTGTGTCGTTTGAGTGTTTCTTTTTAGCGCCACATTTTTTATTTTTTATATGTCTATTTCGATTTGTTCTATCGTTGGTGTAGGCCGCTTTTACTCTCATAATTTATTGTTCTAGTAGCGCAATTATTTTTTATTGTTTCACACGATCGGACATGTCCGCCGAAACTGGTCCGCAGACCAGTTTCAGCGGACATGTTCGATCGTGTGTACGCGGCCTTACTGTACTAATGACATGCCAGGGAATGGGTTAACATCAGGGGGCGATCAAAGGGGGCACAGAAGGGCCACCCTGCCATATTACCTGTATATCTAAGTGGGGCGGTGCAGAAGTGGTTAAACTTGACCTACAGCCAAAACTTATTTTGCAGTTTTTAATAGGGTGGGTAAGGTTTACTGTTTCCCTAGTAAATTCTACATAATGAAAAAGAAATGTAAGGAAAGGGAGAAACCGGCAAGGTTGACCTCAATGCCATTTTCGTTTATATCCAGTGGATGGATCCTCCATGATGTGTTAATCTATGTCTTACTAGGCTACTATAATGTGGAGTCTAGTTATCCGGTAAGGACACATCTTTTATTATCACAGTGGAAGGTGCATTTTGGGTGTTTCTGTCATCAATTATCTCACGAGATATGACTTCAAGCATTTATTCATTTATTTTGGACACTTTATGGACTGATCACCATTATTCAGTTATATTACTCACAATTTATTAGCGTGGCATTCTTTCTGATTTTGAAGTTCTGCATAGTGATATAAAGCACAGAGGGGATAGGGGAAACTCAGCTCAGAGCTATGCTTTGGGTGTCTTTGAAACAGGAAACTCTTCCCAGCAGCAACTTATATTAGTCTCATGATATTGTTCCAGTAATCCATGTCCTTAGTCTGCTTGCAAACTGATGCAGTGTGTGTAGTATGGTCTAAGCACTGACAGGCTGACCCCCCCCCCCCCCACCCCCTTTAACCT
Source organism: Rana kukunoris (assembly GCA_029574335.1). Taxonomy (NCBI): domain Eukaryota; kingdom Metazoa; phylum Chordata; class Amphibia; order Anura; family Ranidae; genus Rana; species Rana kukunoris. The sequence goes on along the minus strand of CM056050.1, from coordinate 331,279,241 downwards.
CTGCAGCAGTGCTGGCAGCACTCATACACCTATTTCTCAAAGACAACCTCTGGATAAATGCTTATTGGGATTTTTTAAACAAAAATAATTAGTAGAATACATATTGGCCTAAATTGATAAAGAAATTACATATTTTTTTATTATTATTTGATATGTATTATAGCAGAAAGTAAAAAAAAAATATATATATATTTTTTCAAAATTGGCAATCTTTTTTTGTTTATAGTGCAAAAAATTTAAATGGCAGCAGTGATCAAATACCGCCAAAAGACTGTGCAATTGTCAGTTAAAGTAACGCAGTGTCATATCACAAAAAATAGTCTGGTCATTAAGGGGGTAAAACCTTTCCAGAGCTGAAGTGGTTAAACCATAGGATTAAAGGCTGTCCTATGTAAATACCACTGTTGATATTAAATGGCTTGTTCCAACAATAGCTGCCACATATTCTGGACAGCTTGGCCTGTTAAAGGAAGTCTAAAGATAATGGATATACCTTCAGGCCGGATTCACACTTGTACGATGAACGCTCCGAACATGGGAGCTCATATAATATGACGTGTGAAAATCAATGTTTCCCTATTAGAGCCGTCTTAACTGGTCCGACACAAGTCGATCCGACTTTGAAAATGCTCCCTGCACTACTTTGATCCAACTTTGATCCTACTTCAGCCCATTGAATATCACTGAAGTAAGATCAAAGTCGGATCGCCATCTTAGTTAGTGGGGTGATAACCAAAAGATGGATGTGTTGCTCATGGGATTCACAGTGCTTTTTGGATTCAGTAGAGAACATAGCGTACGCAAGGGGTGTGCCAGGTGTGCCTGGGCACACCCTAATCCTGTGATTGGCAACCTGTCAATGGTGGGCAGGTGACAGGTAAACCACAATCCTTTATTGCAGACCCTCAGAACCTAGACAGGAGAGGTGGCGGGGAGTGGAATTTAGTGGAACCAATCTGTATTTTCCTCTCGCAGAAGCTGAAAGTAGGCTTCTCCTCCTCCTCCCTTTTGTCAACACTAAGCTGCTACAGGAGGAAAATATAAGGGATTGGTACTAATATATGCCACCCCACCTTTCCCTGTTACTCTTCCTTCTGTTGCATGTGCTCCCTTGCTTCCCCTTCAGCCTATTGTTTCAGGATGGAGAGCAGTGAAAAAGCCGGTAAATATTTTAAATGCATATGTGTTAGAGCTTTGGGGTGCACACCCTAATGCAGTAGGTTGCACACAACTATGGTAGAGAACAGCATGTAAAAGTGCTATGACTTTTGGTTATGTCAAAGTATATGTGAACCTGTACCTTGTAAAACAACTTGTTTAGTTTAAAATAGAAAAATAGCAATGAAAGGCAAAACTTTTTTTATAAGTGATTACATTATCTCTATTCTCAGTTTAGAGTTTAGACGAGTTGGGGGTGGAGAAATAGCTGGTCAGTTTGAAATAGGAAAGCATATTGCATTTTTGACCCCAGATCTCATATTTAAGAGGTCCTGTCATGCTTTTTTTCTATTACAAGGGATGTTTACATTCCTTTTAATAGGACTAAAAGTGACCCAAACATTTTTTTTAACAGGACAGTGTAAAAAAATAAAATAAAAGTAAAATAAATAAAATAAAATAAAATTTAAAGTGTACTGTCCCGTCGAGTGTTCGCGCAGATGCATATGAAAACGGTGTTCAAACCACACATGTGATGTATCATCATGTCTGAGCAAGCACAATAATTCTAGCACCAGACCTCCTCTGCAACTCTAAACATGTAACCTGTATGATTTTAAGGGTTAAAGTTTGACACCATTTCACGAGTGGGCGCAATTTTGAAGTGTGACATATTGAGTATCAATTTACTCGTAACATTATCTTTCACAATATACAAAATAAATTGGGATAACTTTACTGTTGTCTTATTTTTTGTTTGTATTTTTTCCAAAAAAGTGCGCTTGTAAGACAGCTGCGCAAATATGGTGTGACTTAAAGTATTGCAACGTCCACCATTTTATTCTCTAGGGTGTTAAAATATATATATATTAAATGTTTGGGGGTTTGGGTAATTTTATAGCAAAAAATTATGATTTTAACTTGTAAACAATAGGCCCGGTCCTTATGTGGTTAACATGGTGTTCTGCTGACCATTCTGAAACAAAAGGGGGGACTAGCAGTACTAGACTTGTACAAATACTATCAGGCGGCCCTATTGAGCCGCCTGATTGATTGGAGTAGACATGGAGACTGAAAGATATGGCCTGGACTGGAGCAGGCCAAGAGCAGTGCTCTACTGCAACGAGCCGCTTGGTGTTACAAAGACCTCCCGAATATTACGAAGACACATCCTCTGATAGGACCCACCCTAAAGATAGGCTCTGAGCTCTTCTTTAAAGGTAAACTATAAGCAATAATCTCACCATTGTTTCCAATATTGGGGAACCCTCAGTTCAGGCCAGGCCCGAGGAAAGGAAATTTTGCAGTACTGATAGACCAGGGGATCTTCCAGGTCTCTTATTTTCTAATAGAGAGAGCATGACCCAGGATATATTCAATGACAACAGGAACTACAACTATCAATTGGACTCATGGCGTGCAGTACAGCTGAGACACTCTCTAAATAATTTAACCCCATCAAGCGGTTATGAGCGCACTCTAACACTCTAACTGTAACGGAAGCGGAGTATTTCACCAAACCCTCTTTAAAACATAAGCATTACTGGTCACACCCTCTGAGGACTTTCGGTTGCCCTTCTTTAGGGGTTGGGAGAGGGATTTAGATCAAACTTTAACGGAAGAGCAATGTACCAACATAATACACAATACATTTTAGACTCAATCTGCATAAGAATGCAGGAGACACATTTTAAGATCTTGTCCCGGTGGTACCGCACTCCAGCATTCTTAAACAGATGCCACCTGAGGGTATCAGACAATTGTTGGCACTGTGGGGAGAAGGAGGGGACTTTAGTACATATTTTTTGGTCTTGCCCCAGAATAGAAAACATCTGGAAAGAAGTTTGGAGAATCGCTCAAAAATGTAACGACCAGGAGATTACGGAGGACCCATCCTCATTACTACTGCAGGATACTAAAATTCCAGGTAGATCATATAAGCAATCCACTTTATGCCATTTGTTGAACACATTACAAATCATGTATCCCACTTACTTGGAAGCAGACACAACCACCTTTGGTAGAAATGTGGCTTAAAAGAGTAGAACAGTTGAAAATCATGGAGGATCTGGGTTGGAGATCTCGGAAAAAACAAGGGATATATCTGAAAACATGGCCCCAGATTCACAGAGCGCTTACGCCTGCGCAACAGGAGATGCGCATGCGTAAGTCGAAATGTGCACGTGCGTTTCGATGCACGGCATCCCCAGAACGAGATACGCCAAAAATCTACTTTTTTTGGTCCCGCGTAATTTCGTTAGACTGGCGCATCCGTCCGCGCAAAAGTGCGCTAGACAGACCATTGATTTGCTAGTCAAATATGCTAATTAGGGACTTACGGGGATCCACAAAAGAACGTTGGGGCAGCGCAGGCGACGCAGTGTGCGCAACAGCAAAATGTCCTGTCTAAAATTAGAGCATATAAAAGCTGGTCTAAAAAGAGAAAAAAAGTCTACTTGTTAGATAAAGCAACACTGTTAGTGAGGAGCTCAGCAGTCACACGTGTTGCACAACAATCTGTATGCCAACATGCCAGGGGCATCGTCGCGCATAGCTATACTACTGACTTTAGATGAACAAAGAAGGATGAGGGCACTGAGGAGGGCACTAAGGAGGGCACGGGAGATGTTTTTTTTTTTTTTTTTTTATTTGCTTATATAAACTTTACAATTTAATCTAATCTAATACAATATTCTTATCTGATACAAGCCCCTCACTCTTCACTTGATATATCACACATGCATAGACATCTTTGGCATGGGTGATTCTGAGGTGTCTCGCATCTTCAGATTCACCCCTCATGCCATCATGGAATTACCACAACCTTGCAGGAGGACATCAGCAGCCCAACACATGGCACTACCCATGACACCCATGACAGCTACATATACAATCAGAGCCCCATCCCCACAGATTTCGAACAGAACATGTATGGGGACAGCTGGCTGGTTGGTGAGTGACATGGGTGGCAGGCATGACTGTCCCCCCCCCCATGATGCACATCACAAGGGGCACATGCACTACTAACATCCTCCTGTCTTTTCCCTTCAAGGTGACTCTGCATATGCACTGGGACCCCATCTCATGACCCCATCTCATGCCAGCTCACATTATGCATCTTTGCACGTTAAACACACACATTAATCATGGCACAATGAGAATGCATGCATGCACACCACTGTGGTCCCTAGCACACACACCCCACATCCTCATCACATTGGATTGGCACCAGTCCACCATGCAGGACTTGTGAGCTGCAACGCCATGCCACGGCTTCAATTATGTCACTGTACATTCATACACCATTCACACGGACCTGGGGATCACTTCTCCACCACAAATGAGGGTGACACCCCTTTTCCCGCAGGAATATCACCCCCACATTCCAAAATCATACACAAACAGAACCAAAAAAATAAAATAAATGACGAGCAAAAATAAAAAATGCCCCAGCAAAAATATAATTTAAACAAAATAACAACAAAGAAAACACATAAAAGACAAAAATCACTCTGCAAAACAGTCCCCAAATATCTCACAGACACGTCACAAACAAACAAACAAACGCTAATAAACAAAAGCACCTTGCTGTATAGGAAGGGAAACAAAGGGATGTACTTTTGCAAAGGAAGTGCGTTTGTGTCTGTCTATTTATGCTGTTTGCGTAGTTCACAAAGTTGCCCTAGTCCATTTCCAATTTCACTGATTGCGCCGCTCCCGAGTTGTGAGCATGCGCACAGCGGAGCTGACCATGGTCTCCTTCAAGCGCGCATGCGCGAGCCGGCCGGCCCTTGCATGGGGTCACGGCTCATTTCAATGTAACACGCCCACGTCCTTCCCAATTTGTATTACTCCGCCTTACGCCTCTGAAATAACGTTACGCATGCGCAATTTTCTGCGCAAAAGCTACGAGAATAGGGTGATTACGTGACAAAATTGCGCAAGTCTAACGTAAAGGCGGTGCGCTACGCTGGTCCAATAATGCGCAGATGTACGTGAATCTGGGCCATGGTCTTTATGGAACCTTTTCATTAACACAGAAGAGGGAAAAACCCCTGTAGATGTGAATCTTGATGATTGAAAAATAAAGAGGCTATTATTAGAGTCCCGGTAGGTGGAGTGATTAATTGGGAGGGGAGGAGGAGATGTGAGACAGGTTTCATCCCTTTCCCACCCCCTTTTTATTATTTTTTGTTGTTTTGTTTTGTGTGTGTATTGTTTGGTTTGATTTTGTTTGGTATATAAATTTACAGGTAAGAGATAGGTTGACACTTTAGAATCACATAGGGAGAACCCCCCAGGATGGGATCTGAGATGTATTTTGACCAGGGGTGGGAAGTGACTATGCGTATGATGTAATAGGGGGACTAAACGGAGATAGTTGATTTTGATGAAGTTAGAGTTATGACCTTAGTCCCTGTAAGAAAACAAATTCACCTGTGTATTGGATTAGTAAATAAATATGTATTATAAGTTGTGTTTGATGTGGTAAAGTGTAAGCCTTCTATTTCTCTTTTCATTGAAATAAATAAAATAAAAATGTGAAAAAATAAATAAAATAAACATGGTGTTCCTGCTGACTTTGAAACATTATCAGCTAGCGGAAGAGAGCCCACAGCCCACTAGGATGGTAATAAAATCAATGAGCATCTGTCAAGAATGCAGAATTTGGCGCAGTGAGAAAGCAACTCTTTCTTAAGTGGTTTTGAGGTCATGCAGCTTAATAAACCACTACAGGCCCAAGGTCAGTTAGCCCAATGAGTGTCAGGAACAAGAGCAGAACACCCCCTTTCTGTGACTGATTTGGTTAGCATGTAAGGTGCAAAGATAAGTAACATAAACATAGAAAACATAGGTGGAGTTTTTTTAAAAGGTGTAAAAGTTTACAGTTACATAGTTAGTTGGGTTGAAAAAAGACACAAGTCCATCTAGTTCAACCATAAAAAATAAATAAAAAAATATCGTACAATCCCATATACCCAATTCTATACCCACAGTTCCTGTTATTGAGTGACTTCTTATTCTGAAACTACTGGTTGCCTGGTTGTCACAATAATCCAGTGGCTTCATTCGATTCTGACTCACTGACCTGGCACAAGTATGCAGATTAAAAATGGTATTTGCTTGCTGCATTCTTTTTCTTAATTTGTGACTCAGAAAGTCAAACACTTGGTATTTTGAACATGAAAGAAATGCCATCCTATGTGTTTCTTCCAACCTAGGTTTCTTTTAAATTACACTACTTTACTAACATGGAAAGCGTTATTGGTGGGCCATTAATAACTAAGGATACAACACACGTGTGTAATACACACGCATAAACAACCTTTAACAATGCACATGCACATTTTTTGACTTTGAGCATTCATCCCCATTATATGGAACAGCCTATTTTCTAGCTTACAGTGGAACAGGTTACACGTATTTTAGAAGTACATGTATATGTTTGCATTAGGTTTCAAAGCAATACTTGTGTTGGATACTGTTTTTTTTACTTATTGAAAATATTTATTGGCTTACAATATTTAGTTTTTATTAATTTGCATTATCAGTCTACTCATTATTGTTAGTGTGTATCTGTTGTTTTCAGTTTTTAATAGATTAGGAATTATGATTGATTAAAACCCCTGTCAGGGGGTTTGCTGTCTGTGTTCCACTGGGGAAAATTTCCATTAATTTCTTGTCTTGTAGATACAAGGGAGAGAAAATCACTCCAAAGTGCAGGGAAATCCCCTCTTAGGTAGGTGTCACCTAAATATGTGTCAACATTGGAAGATTTCCTTCCATTCCATTTTGGGTGACAACTGTAAAATTTTGGATTTCCCATCACTTTCTGCCCAATGACAATTAGAGCTTTCCCACTAAAACTAAACAAAAATAAAACATTTTGGATTTACATATGCTCTGCCTATATATCTATATTTTTTTCAATACATTTTGATACCCCAAATATGCAATATTTTGTAACTGTATGTATAGGAATACTAGCAAAATATACAGTGCATGTTACTGTGTAATAGGGTATATCAAATATTTAAACCATTTTTTTTTCATTAATTTGCTGTGAAAATCCTAAAACATATACTAAATGGAGTGCTTGTTAATATCCTTGATCCAAACTGTTCCAAAGAGCATAAAGATTTCAGGAAAGTAACTATGTGCCAGATAAACTGTAATACTTTTATTAAGGTCTGTTCTCACTGCCTGCATGCAAAGCTTTCCATTTTGCCTTGCGGGCAGCTGTCAATTTTTGGCTGTATCACACAGTTTCCTTTTTTTTTTCTAACTTTTAACTTTTTAAGAAGAGCACAAAGTGACAATTGCATAATGTTTTTGCACAGCAGCACAGTGTATTGTGCACCTGTGCAGTTATGTGCAGTGCCTACCTTTGTGCTGTGATAAAATGCAGCATGTCTGCATTTTACTACAGCTCAATGCACTGCACCTTCAGGCTGGGCTGCAGTGCAAATAGAGAACATTGGAAACTGTTTTCTAAGTGCCCTAGCGGTAACTGGCCAGTGCAGAAAGATGCCAGTCATGAAATGATGTGCATGATTTTGATTTTTCAGGCTATGGCAACATAAGAAATCTTAGAAACCCAACAAAAATCTCTGTGCTACTGCTGATTGTTGGACAAATATTACGAAATTAATTTCATGGGATTAATCTCACAGGGGTGTACTTGAATAGAAAAAAATCACTCAGGAGTGTCCTGCATAAGTGATTGATGGGCGATTAATCTACTCCCATTCAAGTCTATAGGGGAAAAAAGATCAATGGCTAATAGTTTCAGCTATGCAATTATATTGCGGCATTGTGTGATTGTGGGAGATTGATTGCTCTACTGATTGCTCTACTAAATTGTGCTACTAAAAAAATTCTAATGTAGAAGCTCACATTAAAATAAATGTTATATAAACATAGAGATCATTTAATAAGATTTAAGTTCTTGAACTGAGCTAATAAAAATCTCCCATCTCCTAGTGTACCAATGTAGCTCTAGTATACATTTTTCAGGGAGCCCTAGTATAAATTGGGGCTACTGCAGAGATTAAGAACATGGGTAATTAAATCCTTTTGCCACGGAGATATTTATGACAGTTATCTCATTAGTATCACATTGATTTCAGTGTGCTACAAACAAGATGAGTACCAACAAGTGGTTTGCAGTAACAAAGCATCACCTGTATAGCTCTAAGCTAGGAGCTAGTTCGCACAGGGTGATGCAGCAATGCACATTTTGCTGTGGTTACAGCAAGCACACAACAACATACATACAACAGTGCAATGTCATTCAGTTTGAGGGCAACACCAATGCACTAATGCAATGCACTTCAGCGCTGCACCACAAAGCTTAGATGTGAACAACCTGTGTGGCTTTAAAAAAATGCTCCATACCTAATTTTAGGTGCATTGCAGTCTATTAAAAATGTATAGGTTTCATAACAGTAAGGGATAGTTGAGTGATTGTTAAATTATTAGTATCAGGAGGGACACAACTGAATAGGAAAAAAATTGCCTTAAAATGTCATAAAATGAGAAATTGTGGAGTGGTTATTCTACTCCTGTTGACATCTATGAAAATAAAGAGAGGGGATTAATCACTGTTTCTGCTTTGCAATTAAATCGAGACTCTACTTTGAATTGCTAAAGAAGTATAAATTGTTCACTTAGCAAAACGAATGTTCACTTAGTGAACATTAAATGACTAAAACTGTGTTCAATTAAGCAATCATATGCAAACAAAATCCAGCTTTTTATTATTTCACTTGAACATGATTCAGGCATTTAAAGTGAACACAGCTTCACCTTATTCACTAATCTATGCGAACATTCACTTTGCTAAGTGAAAAATTTCTACTCCCTTAGTAATTCAACTTAGAGTCAATTTAATTGCATAGCAAAAACCATAATTTAGTAAAGTTGGTCTGCAAAATGTTCTTTTTTTTCTAGAATATGTAAACATTAAAAAATAACACATTTTAACATTCAGATAATTTGTAGGCGATATTTACCTGTACATGAAAAATCAACCTCTCATGGTAAAGATTTTACAGGAAACAATTTGCCTAACTGTCAACTGAACCTAGAACTGGTTGCCGGGAATCACTCTCTGGCTTCTTTTATCTCAAGGCCTCAAGTGGTGATTTATCCCCGGAATTTCAAATCCATTGAGTTGCTGCAGTTAATACAACAAGCCAGATGATAGCATTACAATTTCCTAATATGTTCTTTTTTGTGTAGAATAAATAAACCAATAGGGAATCCACTTTCTAAAAAGTTAAAAAAAGTGACACCTTTTCTATGGTGTGTAATAAACAAACCCTTGAGGGACTTAAGAAGATGGTATGGGAGCAAACCCAATAATGCTCACACCAAATAAAGTATCAGTTTTGAATAGTTTTTGTCTTAAAAAGAAAAAGAAAAGAACTTTAAATTCCCTCTGTACTACAAGCTATAAACATAGTCAGGTCACCCTGTCACATGCATTTGTGGGAAAGGATTTCTTCCCCAAAAAAACAATCTGATCTTGAAAAGTAATTTTAAGCATTGCAATACCATATTGATGATAAGTAGTAGATACAATTTATGCAAAAAAAATTATCTGTTGTAAGGATGTCCAGACAACAACTGAACTGTTAACAGCTGTAAATCATTGATTTTCTAAAGGAGTTGAGACTGTTCATTTAGTAAAACCTGTGTTTATTTTTCCAGTTATGTTTTGTTTTTTTCTGCACATGGCTATTATAAATTACTTTACCTTATTTACTATATTAAGTAAACAATTTCTACTCTAGCAATATTCCAATCATTTACACTGACATATCAAAGTTTACTTACAAGTTATATACATTAAGAAAAAAAACAAGGGCAAATAACACTATCTCAAAAAGATGATCAATACATGTTTTGGCCAAAATATTTTTTTTTCATTAACACCAATCTAATCATAACAAAGAATCACAAAATATCAGGCAAATATTTAAATCTGTGGAAGGATGCATAGTTGTCAAAAATAACACGCTGGTGATATTACATTGACTTCCATCCTCTGCTTTTACTTCACTAGGGAATCCAGTTAAAAAAAAAAAAATCTTAGAATTCAAGCTTTAAAAATGGAAAATTGCTTACTCATTGTGACTAAAGAAATACGTAATGGTTAATGTAGCTAACATCTAATTAGCCATGTTAAATACTCAGAATATTGTAGCACTATAAATTGGGGAAAAAATGCATTTTCAAAACCAAATTCAATATGAAAAAATATCAATTTTTTTTTTGCTTGTTTGGTCATTTGAGTTTAATAGTGCAGCTCTAGCAGGTCTAGGAGCAGCTCAGCGTTATAGTGAACATATGTAGTCACAAAGCAGTACAGTAATAGATGGGGCTTACACTTACCACAGTAAATCAATGGTTGACAACTTTTATTCAGGCAACATTTCTGTGGCAGAATGGCAGGACAGTATGGTCAAAGTGTCCTTTTATCAAAATGTGTCATTTGTGGATTTACAATAAGTGTGCCCTCCCCTCTCTTTTATAGATAGAAAGATAGATTATTCAGGGTTTAATATAAGAGGTTGGAGAACCATATTAATTATTAAATGTAGAACTTTAAAACATTAATATTAATATTAATAGTAATAACTACAGATATAGCTCAGATTTTTTTAATTACATTACAATGATAACTTTTGATTGACCAATTTGTTTTGAGGAGCTTTATTACAACATGTGATCAGATATGCAGGTAGCAAGCACCTGCCAAAAGGCCGTTGATTCAAGCCACAACAAAAGAAAGCTATGCATCGCATAAGGTTCATAAGCCAGTAGCTGGGGACCACTGCTCTAGTATAACAGTAACATTACTTCAAACAAAACTTATGGAATTACTGTAAGTGCTACCCCCCCACTCCTTTATGATAGGCAGATAGCTAGCTAGCTGGCTAGATAGATAGATAGATAGATAGACAGATAGATAGATAGACAGACAGACAGACAGACAAACAGACAGACAGACAGATAGATAGATAGATAGATAGATAGATAGATAGATAGATAGATAGATAGATAGATAGATAGATAGATAGATAGATAGATAGATAGATAGATAGATAGATAGATAGAGTCGGTAAGGCTGGCCATACATTTTACAATTTTCTTGATCAATTTTCCTTTAGATCAAATATAATATAATGAAGCGTCAAACCTAAAAACGTTCAAATTGCATGCACTCAGACAGGCCCTTGTACTACATAGTTCATGGTAAATCTTAAGGAAATTGAACAAGAAATTGTATAATGTATGGCCAGCCTATGTGTATTTGTGAATGTGAATGTGCATTCGTTTTTTTTGTCTGTATAAGAATTGACACTACTATTATTATTATTAATATTATTATTATTTATATTAATATTATTGTACTAAGTAAGCTTTTTTTAAAGCTTTGACTGTTTTTTTTAGCTATACTTGAGAAAAATAATGCTGTAAATATAGGCAGACACTACCGTCTGCGATTTTTCATTTACTACTTAGAGTGCAAATGTTTGGGGGATGTATCTGGTTGACTGGTAAATGTGTGACTACATCTGCGGTGAAAATAACCTGGTTGAGGCTGTCATGATCTAGCAGCATTTGACATTCAAGGGATTTTAGTTGACATTGTAGTGCCCAGAATATTCTCAGTGACATTAATAACACATACTGGATAAAAAAACAAGCTGCATTTCCACTTTACACAGACATACCATTAATAACATTCTGTTTGCACATATATATGTTGAAAATCCATTCAATTTTATGTCTTCTATTAAAACTGTTCAGATTATTAATCATTAACAAAAAGCACACTAAATTTAAATAGTATAATCTATGCTGTCTTTTTTATTTTCTTAAATATCCATTATATCAATTAACCAGCTTGATGAAACAACAATAAAAAGTTATTAGCAGTTGAGTAAACACATCACCTATGTAAACAACATATTTTTATATATTTTAATAAAATTGGTCAGTAAGGGAATAAAACAAAGATATAAAAAATCATATTGGGAAAGGAGTGAAAAGAAAACTATTACTTAACATCTCCCAGAATGCTACACCAACCACTTCCTAAACCTCAACCTGGCATACATCTATAGAACAACTCCAGACCCCTAACCCCAGAGCAGCAAAATTAATGCATTATTAATCTGTCAGACTGTCCACACTCAGATGCCTTCAGATGTTAAAGAAAATCTACTCACCACGGAAAAAGCCATTGGTAAATGCATTAAATGGTTCAAAAGGGTTACTGGAGTCCATGATGGTGGCCTGGTTGAAGGCGACAGTTTATTCCTTGTGGTTTAGACTGAACTGGCAGAGAAAAGAGGAAAAAATATAAATTTCCTAGAATAAAAGAGGCAGTTCCCCAAAGACATCAAATGTATCTGAGTTTGTATGGCCACAGGAATGCATAACCACTAATTTGCAGCATAATTTTTTTCCAACTTATAAAACACAAGCTAGACGTAGAAGTTAAAGCACCGGCAAAAGCAGTAGAGAACTGATCGAGAATGAAAAGCAGATAAAGGAACTCTACCTTTTTTCTCACAAATAGGTTGGTTTGATTACACTAGATGTGGTGCTGAAGAGGTTGCAGTTTTTTTAAATTTCAACTGTGCAAAGACTGTGGTTGTGTGGTTGTGTGTGGAAGGCCTCAAAGAGCTTTAAGTCAAATGGAGAAAGAAGACAAAACAGTCATCTTTCTCAGTAGATAGAGGGTGATCACCTGATCTTTGATGTCAAAAACTCTGTATACTGTCTGTGGCTTTTTCTACGTCTTTGTGATTGGTGCTAAGTTGACTCATATCTTGTGGAGGAAGACTTAAACCGTAAAGCAGTTGATGCTGCTTTATAAATGAAACCGAAACCTATGTGAAAGTCTGGATTTTAGAAGATTTTTTTAGTAATACAAATAAAAAGAATTGATGTGTATTTTAATGGAAAAGGGGAAGATCATTAAGCAAGCATTATATTGTTGTGCATGTTTTTAAATAATGCTTTTTAAGAGATACCATTGAAAAAAGTATGCTGGACATTTTTTTGAGTTACCAGCACCCCCTGTCTGCATTTGTATGCAAATTGACGATCAATTACTGTCAGAGACACGTTTCTGCAAAAGAAGGACATACAGATCAAATGTTGCACACATAATGCACTTTTATAGCATGACCACTATGTTTATGTACGTAGGATAGTGTTTGTGTGTGTGTGCCAGCATTTCATTTGTTTTGGGATTCATTCACCGCTTGTGGCGTTAACATAGCCAATGTTTTAAATGGGGTTTTCCAAAGCCCACAAAGAAAGCGTCAAGCTTTCTCACAGTAGATAACAATGTGCCCATCAGCAAAAAATCCTATTTGTTTCTTTTCATCTAACTTTTAAAATACTGCCACTTCAATTCTGTTATTGATGCCTGAATGTTCAATTATCATAGTGATTATGGTGATGCTTTGTTCACTTCAAATCGATCAATCAATCAATCAATCAGTCATGTGCACTTCAGTCCCCAGTGCCATATTAAAAGAGACAGAGACAGCAGTTATTCATTGCAGAGGTATACCAGAGTTTCCCCTATGCCGTTTTAAAATGGCGCCTGGTCTCAGTGGTTTCTGTGGCCCCTGCTGGCACTCGTGCTGGAACCACCAGCTGTCATTGATAGCTGAGATCCAGTTTTAAAGTGGTTGTAAGCCTAGTTAAACCACTTGTACTTACAGGTAAGCCTATAATAAGACTTACCTGTAGGTACTGTAAATATTTCCTAAATCTGCACGGTTTAGGAGACTGAAAAAACAGCATGCTTGCGCCGTTTCTTCAGGGATGGTGCTGTGACTGACAGTTTTTGCATGAATGCGCGGGAGTGACGTCATCACGGCTCCGGCAAATCACAGTTTCGGAGCCCGCAAACCCAGAAATAACTGCGGGAGACATATCGTGGTCACATCAGTGTGCAGGGACTGCTGCAACAGCTTTGATCTAAGGTAAGTGTTTCATAATGAGCTAGTATGCAATGCTCAATATGCCTTTGCTTTACATCTTTTTTTTTTGGTTTACAACCTCTTTAAGCCCAGGAGCTTCAGCATTGTGTTTGCTTCAAAAGGGATGTGATGTCACAAGTTATGTATGGAGGATGGGACAGAGCTGTTACACTGTTACAGTGATCTCTTGCAGCACAGCCTTATTAAACAGAAAGAATTGTACAAAAAAAGGTAAAATAAATGTAAATATACACTATATATGTATATATATATATATATGTATATATATATATACATATATATACATACATTAACATTATCTCACAAAAGTTAAAATGTAAAGTAGTGAGTGTACAGCTTGTAAAACAGTGTAAATTTGCTGTCCCCCCCCAAAATAACGCACCACACAGCCATTAATGACTAAACCGCTGGCAACAAAGGTAAGTATACCCCTAAGTGAAAATGTCCAAATTGGGCCCAATAAGCAATTTTCCCTCCCGGTGTCATGTGACTCATTAGTGTTACAAGGTCTCAGGTGTGATTGAGGAGCAGGTATGTTAAAATTGGTGTTATCGCTCTCACTCTCTCATACTGGCCACTGGAAGTTCAACATGGCACCTTATGGCAAAGAACCCTCTGAGGATCTGAAAAAAATAATTATTGCTCTACATAAAGATGGCCTAGGCTATAATAAGATTGCAAAGACCCTAAAACTGAGGTGCAGAACTGTGGCGAAGACCATACAGCAGTTTAACAGGACAGGTTCCACTCAGAACAGGCTTCGCCATGGTCGACCAAAGAAGTTGAGTGCACGTGCTCAGCGTCATATCAAGAGGTTGTCTTTGGGAAATAGAAGTATGAGTGCAGCCAGCATTGCTGCAGAGGTTGAAGGGGTGGTAGGGGAGATCAGCCTGTCAGTGCTCAGACTTTACCCCGCAAACTGCATTAAAATGATCTGCATGCCTGTCATCCCAGAGGGAAGCCTCTTCTAAAGATGATGCACAAGAAAGCCTGCAAACAGTTTGCTGAAGACAAGCAGACTAAGGACATGGCTTACTGGAACCATGTCCTGTCCTGTGGTCTGATGAGACCAAGATAATTTTATTTGGCTCAGATGGTGTCAAGCCTGTGTGGTGGCAACCAGGTGAGGAGAACAAAGACAAGTGTGTCTTGCCTACAGTCAAGCATAGTGGTGGGAGTGTCATTGTCTGGGGCTGCATGAGTGCTGCCGGCACTGGTGAGCTACAGTTCATTGAGAGAACCATGAATGCCAACATGTACTGTGACATACAGAAGCAAAGCATGATCCCCTCCCTTCAAAAACTAGGGGTTTTAAGCAGAAATAGGCCTGGTGACTCAAGGTGTTAAGCAAGTTAATCCCCCTAGAATGAAAGCAGGAAAAAAAATTAAGTAATTGTAAAGGCAGAAGTTTTTTTTTTATCCTAATGCATATGCATTAGGATAAAAAACTTTCTGTGTGCAGCAGCCCTCCTCAGCCCCCCTAATATTTACCTGAGCCTCATCTATATCCAGCAATGTTGCAGGAGTTTTTGTTATTTTACGTTATCTATGTAAAATGGTGAGTATCCCATTATCTGCAGGCTGCTTCTGCTCAAAATTCTCTCTGCAGTGCTTCCTCACAGCTGCGGGATATTGCCCTGCCTCTTCCAATGATGTGAGAGTTAACTGCAGGCGCTGGAGGACCAGGCGCTGAGAGGTCGCAAATTTGCGCGCGGCCCACACCAAGGGGTTAAATTGATTTTAAGCTTCTGTGATGCCTCATGACAGTATCAAGAAAATCCTGTTACCCCCACCCCTTTTCTTGTTTTTACATATGTTACTATAGAATGTGGGTACCTATACATCTGATATTTTAGGGAATAGTTCCTTCCTGAGCATTTGATTTCATACAATTAATAAACTGCGCATTAGCTTGATACTAGAACGGACTCTCAGATGGACAAGGATTTTGTTAGAGAGGTTTAGGCTAGGACTGTTGCCTAAAACATAGGGTATGGTAATTGTGGTAGGGAAAGTCTGAAAGAGAGCTATGGTCCCAGCATACATTTCATTTTATAAGATCAGAATTGTAATAACAATACTAACAATAGTTATTTTTGACGATCCAATATAAGCTTACTTGAAAGATAAGCTGTTGTGAATTTTGCCTGTCTGCTGGCCATCTGATTTGACAACTTCTTGGATTTTCTGCATACTGTGCAGCTTCTCCTCTGTTTACTTTCAGTTTCCAAGGACTATATATTCCATGGTACCTTGCTGTCTGCAAACAGTGATTCCTGTACTGACTGTGGCTCCTGAAACTCTTTCTCTCAGCGTGTTTGTAGGCTCTGTGAAATGTGAGACCCAGCAGTTCCTACTCCCAGGGCTTAGTGAATACGTGTCACAGAAGTCAAGGAAGTAAATTTGTGGGGATCTTCACAAAGCAAGTTTTACAAACTTTGAGATCAATCAGATTAATAAGAGTAGGCTAGAAATAACTGAAGTACTAAGAATAAATTAACATATGATTTTACATTTTGATCATAGATTTACTTTAATTGTTAGAGTGGTCAAAAATGTATTGGGATTATTACATAAAGAACTCAAATTTGTCTGCTGCCATGATTGGTTTTGTAAGGTTTTGGCATGGGACCAGCAAACATATGGCACACAAAAGCTCAAGGTTAGGGATGAGCCGAACACCCCCGCGTTTGGTTCGCACCAGAACCGTCCAACAGACCGAACGTTCGCACGAACATTTAGAACCCCATTGAAGTCTATGGGACTCGAACGTTCGAATTCAAAAGTGCTAATTTTAAAGCCAAATATTCAAGTTATTGTTGGAAAACTTCTTTGAGAACCCCGGTCTTGCCCCAGGGAACATGTATCAATGAAAAAAAAAGTTTTAAAAACTGTATTTTTTTTTGGAGCAGCGATTTTAATGATGCATAAAGTGAAAAAAAGAAAAAGAAAAATTCCTTTCGTACCTGCTGGGTGTCTATAGTAGTGGCACGTGTTTAGAAATGTCCCTGCACAAAATTGGTTTACTATAAGAAAAAATACATTTAATACTGCTTGCGGCTTTAATGTAATGTTTGGTCCCTGCAATATGTATAAGTACAGTAACACCGAGTAGGTTTAGGTGCTACTACACAGCACAAATGCGGTAACAGCAACTAGGTTTAAGTGCTATTAAACTGGACAAGTATAGTAACACCGAGTAGGTTCAGGTGCTACTACACAGCACAAGTGCGGTAACAGCAACTAGGTTTAAGTGCTATTAAACTGGACAAGTACAGTAACACCGAGTACGTTTAGGTGCTACTACACAGCACACTGGCAATACAACACGTTAGAACACTGCAGCTAGCACAATCTACTGCCTGACAAATAGGAATAGCTTATCTAGCTAAGCTATACAGTGTATAAATATATGTACAACTCCTAGGGATGTATATATATATTCTACACACTGTAAATTGAGCTAAACTGACTAGCATGCCTGCTCTATCCAGCTATATAAAAAGACATTCTCTCTGTCTCTCTGACTGATCTCTGTTCAGCGCTGGAACACACTACACGAGGCCGCCCAGTAGGCGGCCTTATATAGTGTGGGGCGTGTGCTAAAGCCCTGAGCCATAATTGGCCAAAGCCACCCGTTTTTTGCGTGCTGTGATTGGCCAAGCATGCAGGGTCATAGTGCATGTTTGGCCAATCATCAGCACGCAATGCCACAGTGAATTATGGGCCATTGCGCGTCACTCGAATTTGCCGCGAACGACCCGTTTTGTTCGAATTTCATCGAACGTACGGCGGAGCTCATCCCTACTCAAGGTCCAGAATGGAATAAGCAAAACAGATACAGATTTTAAATAAACCACCTGTCGCCCACTAACTGTACATTTAATGCACAGCCAGGCAGCCAGGCACCACAATGTACCCATACATCCCGGTGTACTTCCTGGTTTTAGCGGCGCTTGCGGGTGTCCCCTGTTGACCTGTACTATGTTTGGACACAGCACGAGTTTGTCAGCAGGTTTCAGCCAATCATTTAGGCTGTATACCTGTTGATCGGCTGTGGCCAATCACAGCACAGCACAGCTCTGTGTGTTAGTAAAAACAGGCTCTGGCTGGATTTCTCCTTGCTGTTCAGAACTAAAAGCAAGGAGAGAAACCCAGCCAGAACTGCGAGTAAAAGCAGCAGACATACACTTTTAGGCTCACAGTTAAACCCTTGATTGCCCTCCTGATCACCCCCATCACCCAGCCAGTGTCATTAGTACAGTGTCATTGTACAATATAATCACTGATCACTGTATTAGTGTCACTAGTGACATCACTGAAGTTAGTGTCCCTCTCAGCAGGTGTCAGTTAGCGCCAGATTTCCCACCACACTAGCACAATGACCGTAAGTCACTGATCACTGCCATTACTAGTATAGTGTCTGTATGGTCAGTATCTTGGTCACAATCAAAACTATACTAGTGTCCCCAATAGTATAGTTTACCCAAAAATGCATTGTGAGCAGGATCAGCTCCTGATCGATGCCAGCACTTGCGACATATAGCAGAATACATTTTGGCCTACATTTTTGGAAAAATCCGATTTTATTGGATATGTAGAAAATATCATTTATGTCTGGCCTTTTTTCATTTACATATTAAAAAATGAAAACTCAGTAGTGATCAAAAGAAAGCTCTGTCTGTGTGAAAAAAAATGGTATAAATAAAATGTTCATGTCGTGTTGCATGACTGAGCAATTGCCACTTAAAATAGCATAGTGCTGAATAGAAAAAGCTTGCCTGGTCATGAAGAGGGTAAAACCTACTGGAGGTCAAATAATGTTACAGCTGGGGGCTTGACCAGATGGTGGCCTGAACAGGCATGTGAGTGAAGAACTCTTGCCATCCTGAAACTTATCCTTGGCTTTCTCCCTCCAGGAGGCTTACCTGGTTCTCCCCATAGACCTCGGAGCTCCCTAGCCTGTCAGCGTGCCGCCCAAAGCCACCTTTGCGGCATTTTGTGGTCTCTGCAACTGCAGAGGGACAGGCAGCGGCTCCGGCCCAGCTTTGGGAGTGGCAGCCATCTTGCTGCACCCAAACACTGCTCCAGCACTTATTCCTGGCCTCCCTGAACTCCCTGAGCAGGATTCGTCCTTGAAACACACCACACTGGACTTCCCCAGCTTGCCAACTGATGCCTGCAGCTCCCACCATACCACCCATTGAAAGCAGACTGGAGGCCTTGTGAGTAGCGGCCATTTTGCTACATCCGGGTGAGCACTTTCTGTCCTTCTGACTCCTCTATGTCTTCTCCGAGCTGACGTCGGCAATAAGACAACCCCTGCCTGTCAGAGCGTGACCCCCCAGTAGAGAGTGACCATCTCCATCTCTGTAAGGGGTCGTGGTTGCAGCTCTAGTCCTGGCTCCAGTGTCACGTGTGGTGGCCATCTTGCTCCACACTGCTGTAACATCCATAATCAATCCTGGTCTCCCTGACTCCTCTGCACCTGACTCACTGCCACCGAGGCTGCCCAGTCTATAAAACTGCCACCTACAGCTTTCCTAGAAGCACTCCCCTGCTTGCCCCTTGAGGGACTGTTCAAAGCACCAACTTTGTGAATAGCGGCCATCTTGCTCCACCACAGCACTCACTCTTGGCTCCCTGTCTCCTCTCCTGTGCCGGACCCTTGCTTTATCCCGGCTCTAGAATTTTCCTGTCTGACACAGAGATCTGTCTGATACCTCCAAAGAAGCGATCCAAAACTAAACAACAATCCAGGGTACAGACTGCATCCCCATCCACACGCGTGGAATACACCTTACTCCAGAAGTTACAAGCCTTATTGGTTATGGAGGACAGTGTCCCTGTTGTCTCCTTCACCCCAGTCTCCCACAGGTGACACAAGCATGATCCTTGCAGCGATCGAAAGCAGTCAGATATCTCTATTGGTGCGGATCGATCATCTGGTGGAAGAGTGCAATTTTATCCGTAATGATTTGGATAAAATGCGGGGACGCCTCTCAGAATACAAAAAACTTATCTCTGAAGTAGAAGGTCGAACAGGACAACATTCTGACCAGCTCAATGACCTGCAAAACACGATAAAATCTCTGGTGGCGAAATCTGATGATGCTGAAAAATCGTATGAGACGTAACAATGTTAGGGTGCTGGGCCTTCCGGAAGGCTCGGAGGGAGAGCACCCGGCAGACTTTGCAGAAGTGTTCTTTAAAGACTTGCTGGAACTGGAAGATGTCCCCCCTACATATGTGGCGGAACATGCCCATCGGGTCCCAATGGGTAGACCTATCCCGGGTACCTCTTTGCGTCCCTTCCTGGTACGCTTTCTAAACTACCGAGATCGGTATGGTATACTTTAGGAAGCCAGGAAGCATCCTAATCTGCAATACGGTAATTTGTGAGATTTAGACAAAATAAAAGTACCATCATCCAAAACATTTGCTGATAGTGTAGAATATTCAGTTGGACATTATCTAGAAGGTGGAATAAGAAATCTTTAGCGATTTTCAGGTCTATCCAGAAAAATGTGTTAATTCCAAAAGGGTTAATTCCGCTTTTCCTTCTCCCCCCTATTTAGGATAAAAACAACTTGAGGGGGAAGCAGGTACCTGGTTTTGACAGGTACCCGCCCCCACTTCTAGTCAGATCGCCACGGCGAATATGTCAAAGAGGGGACCAATCATGAATGCAGCACTATTCACGCATGCACAGTGAGAAGCCACAAGGAGTCACAGCCAGCTGCCCAAATTTAACATGCTGGCGACGGAGACCTAAAATATGGTGAAGAACTGGTTCAGGTGAGGTTGGACCTAAATTCTTGTCCAAGTGAGTGTCTGTTTATTAAAAGTCAGCAGCTAAAATTGGGTGCTGCCATCTATGTGGATGTTACTTGACACGTACCAACGACTTAAAAATTCATGCTGATCTGGTACACCCCTTAATATAAACAGTACTCCCTCATGGTGAGGGCCTTTTTCAATAGGATACTGCACCATGACACACTGCAAAAATGGTTCAAGAAAGGTTTAACCACTTGACCACTGGGCACTTAAACCCCCTTAATAACAGACCAATTTTCAGCTTTCGGTGCTCTCACAGTTTGAATGACAATAACTCAGTCATACAACACTGTAACCAAATGACATTTTTGTCCTTTTCTCCCACAAATAGAGCTTTCTTTTGGTGGTATTTGATCACCTCTGCGGTTTTTGTTTTTTTCGCTATAAATGAAAAAGGACGAAAATGTAGTAAAAAAATGAATTTTTCTTCATTTCTATTATAACATTTTGCAAAAAAGTAATTTTTCTTCATAAATTTGGCCTAAAATGTATACTGCTACATATCTTTGGTAACAAAACAAAAAAAAATGGATATTATTTAGTCTGGGTGAAAGTTATAGGGTCTACAAGCTATGGTACCAATTACTGAAAATGTATCAATTTGATCACATCTGATGTACTGATGGCCTATCTCAATTCTTGAGACCCTAACATACCAGAAAAGTACAAATACCCCCCAAATGACCCCTTTTTGGAAAGAAGACATTCCAAGGTATTTAGAAAGAGGCATTGTGAGTTTTTTGAAGTTGTAATTTTTTCCCACAATTCTTTGCAAAATCAAGATTTTTTTTATTTTTATTTTTTTTCCACAAAATTTTCATATTAGCGGGTTATTTCTCACACACAGCATATGCATACCACAAATTACACCCCAAAACACATTCTGCTATTCCTACCGAGTATGGCGATACCACATGTGTGAGACTTTTACACAGCGTGGCCACATACAGAGGCCCAATATGCAGGGAGCACCATCAGGCGTTCTGGAACACCCAAGACCAATTCTGACATTTCTCTACTACATGTAAAAATCATCATTTATTTGCTAGAAAATTACATAGAACCCCAAAACATTATATATGCTTTTTTTAGCAAAGACCCTAGAGAATACAATGGCAGTCGCTGCAACTTTTTATCGCGCATGGTATTTGGACAGCAATTTTTCTAACGCGTTTTTTTTGGAAATAAAACAGTTTTGTGCTTTAAAAAAAAAACAGTAAAGTTAGCCCAATGTTTTTGCATAATATGAAAGATGAAGTTACGCCGAGTAAATAGATACCCAACATGTCACCCTTCAATATTGCACACGCTTGTGGAATGGCGCCAAACTCCGCTACTTAAAAATCCCCATAGGCAACGCTTTAAATGTTTTTACTGGTTACATCTTTTTAGTTGGAGAGGAGGTCTAGGGCCAAAATTATTGCTCTCGCTCTAACGTTCGCAGCAATACCTCACATGTGTGGTTTGAACACCGTTTTCATATGTGGGCGGGACTTGCGTGTGTGGTCGCGTCTGTATACAAGAACACGGGTACAGGGGCGCTGTAAATTGTTTTTTTAATATTGTTAATTTTACTTTATTTATTTTAGTTTGACATGTTTTTCCCCAAAAATAAATGTTTTGATTACTTTTATTCCTATTACAAGGAATGTAAACATCCCTTGTAATAGGAATATAGCATGACAGGTCCTCTTTACAGTGAGATATGGGGTCAATAAGACCCCACATCTCACCTCTAGGCTGGGAAGCCTGAAAAAAAAAAACGACTGCAGAGTATTGCACAGGGAGTATTGCGCGGGGAGTATTGCAGAGTATTGTGCCGGGGGTATTGCAGAGTACTGTGCCGGGGGTATTGCAGAGTATTGTGCCGGGGGTATTGCAGAGTATTGTGCCGGGGATATTGCAGAGTATTGTGCGGGGGGTATTGCGCAGGGGGATTGCAGAGTATTGTGCGGGGGTACT
The DNA here is from genome assembly GCA_029574335.1 of Rana kukunoris. Lineage (NCBI taxonomy): Eukaryota > Metazoa > Chordata > Amphibia > Anura > Ranidae > Rana > Rana kukunoris. The sequence goes on along the minus strand of CM056050.1, from coordinate 331,256,244 downwards.
GCAGAGAATTGTGCGGGGGTACTGCAGAGTATTGTGCGGGGGTACTGCAGAGTATTGTGTGGGGGTACTGCAGAGTATTGTGCGGGGGTACTGCAGAGTATGGCGCAGGGGGTACTGCAGAGTATGGCACAGGGGGTATTGCAGAGTATGGCGCAGGGGGTATTGCAGAGTATGGCACAGGGGGTATTGCAGAGTATGGCGCAGGGGGTATTGCAGAGTATGGCGCAGGGGGTATTGCAGAGTATGGCGCAGGGGAGGAAGAGTATTGCAGGGGTTAATGCAGGGATGGCTGAGCAGGGATGGATGAATCTGTGACTGCAATAGTCACAGATCCATCCCACAGTGCTGCTGCCATCCGCGCTCCCCCTTCTCACACTGTACCGCTCGGTACATAGAGAGGAGGGAGGAACCGGCGTCATCAAATGATGCCGGTTTGTTTACGGTTTGTTTGATTCTGGGATCATGTTATATAACGTGATCCCAGAGATAAGCAACCACCTTGCCGCCGTTATTTGACGGCGGCTGGTGGTAAAGTGGTTAAGGGACACACCAACAAGTTCAAGGTGTCGACTTGACCTCCACATTCTTCAGAGCCGATCCATTCAGCAACTGTGGAATGTGCTGATCCATGGAGGCCTCACAGAATTCTTTCAGAGGTCTAGTGGCATCTATGCCTCAACCATTCTGGACTGTTCTGGCGGCAAAAGGGAGACCTACTCAATAGAGAGGGTGGTCATAAAGATATGGCTGATCACTGTATACATTTTAGACACTGGCAAATACATATTAGAGGGATCTTAGCAACTAAACTATGGTTTTAACAATTTGGGATGTGGTAGGGTTTCCTTTTTCTATAAAAAGAGCTCATGAATATATAAATGTATCCTAGGTTTATCTTAAAATGTTAAACCATGCTGAACGTAATATTTTGTTTTCAATAGACTTTTGAAGGTTACAACATTTGTCTTGGTTTTATTTCTGTCTGGCTTTTGACAATGACAAATCTTTGACTAAATATACAGGCCAGGGGCATTGCTAGGTGTCAAAAAGACCTGGGGCTTCAGCCGAAGGCCGGTGGTGGAACCGTGGGGGGATCCGGGGTGGTCATTTTGCAGGTGTTTTTCTCAGGGAGGTGGCGTTGTGTGAAGGGAGGTAAGCTAACTTGCTGCTTTCTGCCTGGCCTACCGGTGCTGCCCATCAATGATAAGCACTAAACTCACCTACCTGACACACTGACCATTACACCGACCTCACCTACTTGTACACTAATGGGCACCGCAGAGGGGGATGGAGGCAGGGGACGATGGAGGCAGGGGGTGATTGGAGGCACCGCAGAGGGTGGGGGATGGAGACGGGGTTGTCGGTGGCACCGCAGAGGGGGATGGAGGCAGGGGACAATAGAGGCAGGGGGTGATTGGAGGCATCGCAGAGGGTGGGGGATGGAGACGGGGGTTGTTGGTGGCACTGCAGAGGGTGATTGGAGGCAGGGGGCCTGGGGGAGATTGGAGACAGTGGGAGATTGTGGCCCCGCAGAGGGGGATGAAGGCAGGGGATGTTGGTGGCAGAGGGGGGTGGAGGCAGGGGGTGATGTGACTAAATAATTTGCCCTTATTATATCGAAAATAACAAAAATATGTTTTTTTACCTTAATATCACATTGCTATTTGCCCAGCGTACTTGTTTGTAGCCTAAATACTGAAATTTGCACCTAAAAATTTTATTTGGTAACTTTTGTGAAATACCAGTAAAAACTTGGCTGCACCAGTAAATTTTAGGTGTTGTGCCAGTAAATTTCATTCTGGTAGGTTGGCAACACTGCCTGGGCTTCCAATCTTGCTACACTGCTCCGTTGAAGTGACTGTAGTGGATTTCTGTTAAGACAATGCTTCCACATTGAATAAATGTAATGTCATGAGTACTGCCATATCATTTCCTCCAGGTATGTAGGCTAGGAGAGAGCTTTGTCTAGCATCTCCCTCCAGCAGTAGATCACTGTTATAGTGATCTATTTCTGGCTGATTGTAGTCAGGAGTAGATCACTATTAGAATATATCTGCTACTACATAGCTTCATGGGGTGGGGGGGGTAAGTTGTTACTAAAGACCAGATCCAGACCCAATGCTGACATAAGTGTAGCACCCCTTTACTTTCAGTATGGGCACTATACAAAAAAATTGTTAGAATGGGAGGGTTACTTTGCTCCCATTCACAATTTGTCTAAATTGTGACACCTGTCATTCCGGAAATGTCCACTGGGCCGGTCTGTATTCCAGGGATGTGATATCATCTCTGGACCGCAGGTAGCGCCAGAGGGGTTCTGGCAGAGTAAGTTGTTCCCCAGCAGCCAATTGGAGGAGTTTTCCCTCACAGGGCATGCTGGGGAGGGATATATCTGTGACAGGTGTCATGTGTTCTACAGGTCTTCACAGGGTCTCGGTTCCGGGTGCGGCATCCTCCTTCAGGGCGCGCGCATCCATGGACCCTGCCAGTGTGGCCCGCCTGGCCGAAATTGCGGGCTATGCCAAGCCTCGGCCGGGGTAGAGGGGGGTCCCAGTATCTTACTGGGTCCCCGGTTCTATTGAGAGGATCCCAGGCTGGGTGCGGTGCGATTGGGGGATCGGCTTAAGGGGAACCTGGAGGCAGGTTGTCCAACAGGGCTTGAACGAACCAATCGGGGATCTGGTGACCAGAATGCTGACAGGTGCACTTTGCTGACACCTGGTGACCTATGCTAAGAATTCTACTGGAAGGATTCGCTCCGTTCATCTACCTAATCCATTTAAAGTGGCCTGTGGCAGAGGCCCTAGAGCCAGATCTAGGCGAGGGATCTGTTCCTCCCAGGGATCCGAAGTGGCGACTCGGCTGCCAAGCAGGAGTGGCGACGAGTCTCAACAATTGATACTACTGAGAATGCCCTGTTCATGTCCAGGCCTGATACCGAAAAGGTTCTCTCTTTTCTTTCCATCAGCTTTTTCTCTTCCCTAACCGATGTTGATGTTGGCCTTGTTAGGCTGGAAGTGGGGCATTAAAGAGGACCTTTATTGACTGTCTGGACCTCCGCTCACTACTTTGATCCCATCACCACACCTCTGGACAACATCAGGGTGGCTTAGTAGGCCGGTCCCAACAATGATCAGCGGCTCCTTCGGGGATGAGCGCTACATAAGTAAAATATAATATGTTTCTAATTTTTTAGCAAATGCAGACATTTTTAATAAGTTGTCATTTTGCTAATGTGTGCATTGGTCAACTAATATATTAGTTAGGGTAAATTGCAACTGGTATAACAAGGGCGTCAAAACACCACCAACCATGATTTAAGGGGGTTTGAGGAGAAATATGGTTTAGAGCAGGGGTGACACCCACAATGGGGGGACCGGCCTCGGTGGAAAGAGGGGAGGCCGATAGAGGGGGGTGGATGAACCAAATCCAGGCCTACGGGAAATCGCAGAGTGGGGGATAGAAAGAATCGAGACCAGGCGAGGTAGTAGAACATTGTCCAATCATGGACGCACATCCCTGCAAAAGAGGGGAAGGAAGGAGGAATTTTCTGCGATTTCCCGTAGGCCTGGATTTGGTTCATCGACCCCCCTCTATCAGCCTCCCCTCTTTCCACCGAGGCCGGTCCCCCCATTGTGGGTGTCACCCTACATCTCCCGGCTCCCAGCGGTGGGACCCATCGGCTGTCTGCGGCAAGACATGGACCCTGGTAATTATACACTTACATACCTATGCCCGCTTACTCAGTTTCCCCTGAAGATGACCCACATCAACTCAAGGGTCGAAACGCGTCGGGGTCTTTGCGCATAAGTCATTCATGAATTTTATCTATAATACGTGACAATATATCAATGTTTTTTCTGTTTATGTCTTGATCTCATGGGAGGATCTTTTTTACCCTTTATCTTGTAACTCATTTCCTCCTCAATAAATTGTATTTCATCCAATTTTTACTTTTCATTACTACTTTATTTTTGTCTCTGCAACTCAAAGCCCCATGGGGTATCTTTCCTGTTCCTTTCAAACACTATTCAGGGGTGTGCAGCAATATAATCCACCTATTGATTGTGAATAGTATGATATATTTCTTTTGGAAGAGAAAATGTATAAAAGTTTAGTAAAGGGACACTGGAAATTTTTTATTTGGCCACATTTGTTCACTTAGTGTATATTTTTACAAAGAAATCCCCCCCCCCCCCCCAAAAAAAAATCAACATTTTCATCTACGTGCTTGTGGGCACTTATCAAAAACGTCATTTAATGTGGGCTACATAATTTTTCAGGTTCTGAAAAACGACCAAAAAAATTCGAACATGCTGCATTTTTTTACGTCGTTTTAAACTATGTCGTTTTTCGGGTTGTAAAAAATGATCGTGTATGGGTTAAAATGACGTAAAAAAGACGCGCATGCTCAGAAGCAAGTTATGAGATGGGAGCGCTCGTTCTGGTAAAACTACCGTTCATAAGAGTAAGCACATTCATCATGCTTTAACAGACAGAAAAGCGCAAATCCTCTTTTACTAACACTGAATCAGCTAAAGCAGCCCAAAGGCGATTGGAACCCCTTTATAGTGCCATTGTACGTATTGTACATCACCGCGCTTTGCTAGATAATTTTTTTAAAAGACGGTGTGGGCAACATCGTTGTTTTTTTTTTGTATAATCAGTATTTATTGAGGGAATAACAAAAGAAAGGGGAGGGGGAAAGAGGAAGACATGTAGAACATAGGGCCGACATGGCCAATAAAGCATCGTATGTCAAAAGGCTGGCCTCGCAGGGCCGCCAAACCGTTAAAGGCAGACATCAAAAGATATCATACCGAAAGGGCGCCAGCAGCTCCGCCGACCACCGGGACACCAAGGTAGTCAAGTGGGCGGCAACCTAAGAGAGCACGAAGGTAATACATCAACTGAACAAGGCACTGAAGGAGGACAAAATTAAGGTAGTTGGTGAGCAGCCCAAACCCAGTTACTCGGCAGGTAAGGATGCGGTGCAGACAAGGGACCATACCTGCAACCCACAATCAGGGCAGAGGAGGGGGGCACCAGGGCCTCCATCTAACCCTACCCCAAAGCGAGCCAGAGGGCCAGGACTAGGGGACCGGTTAAGGGACATAGGCGGGGCCACGTGGCAAACCGCAGACCCCCTTTGTGCTCCAGCGAACCTCCTGATGCAAACTAACAAATGTAACCCACTGGCAACTAGTAAAATAAGATCTTAGAGATGAGAGGCACAAGGAAAAAGGGAGAGAAGGGGGGTGAGAAAGGGAAGAGCAAGGAAAGAAAGGACGAAGAAAGAGAAAAAAAGTCAGTGCATACCTCAGAAGTCGGCAAAAGACGCATCCACCTCCACACCGGGCGCAGCACTCCAGTCCATAGCTTCAACACCAGTAGACCACCACACTATTAACCACTAGGGAGGGCCAGCTCCTTTTCCATCTGTGACCTGCAACCTGCGAACCTTAAGGGAGGGCTCTGCCAATTCTAGAAGAGCAACATCTAAACTAGAAGGGACCAGGTTTGGGTCCGCAACATAGTCCGTCCACGGCGCCCAAATTGCCATATATTGGTCGTGGCGGCCGCGACAGGTCACCACCCAGCCCTCAGCCTCTACAATAGCACTCACCCCTCGTATCCAGTCCTCTCAGCAAGGGACCCTGGACTGCTTCCAAAAAACCAGAAGCAGCATACTGGCTGCATTAAGCAAGTGTGGTATTACACTTTTTTTATACTGACTCAGAGGAAGCGTTGGGACATGGAGGAGAAAGTGCACCGGAGAGAAGGGAATGTCAGTCCCCGTGATCTTCAGTATCTGCTCCCTTACATCTGCCCAAAAGGGTTCTACCAAAGGGCAGTCCCACCATATGTGAATGAGCGTGCCCCTATGCCCACACCCCCGCCAGCACAGCCCAGAGTGAGTGGGATAAATACAGGCCATGTCTGCCGGAACACGGTACCAGCGGGACAGGAGTTTAAAATTTGTCTCCTGGGTTTTAGAGTTAATGGAAGAAGTATGGGTAAGGCGGTAGAGGTGGGTCAATTGTGTTCCCGTGAGGATCTGATCCAGGTCCCTTTCCCATCTCCTTATATAGGCAGGTGTGGGCAGAGGAGCAGCAGAACCCAGCAGGAGGTACAGTTCCGAAACTAGGTGGGGGGGTAGGGCTCTCATTAGCAAACAGACTCTCAAATGGTGTGAGAGAGGAGGGGTCCCTGATCTCATGGCCATGTTTCTCAAAGAAATAGTGCAGCTGTCTATAGTGCCAGAAATTCATTTGTTGGCCCTGTCGACCTGCAGGGAGGGCCTCATAGTCAAGTAGCTTACCGTCTTTCATGAGTTTGCCGCAACTGGCGTTACCATCATCCACCCAGGACCCAAAAAAGGCCCTTTGCTCACCCGGAGGGAACCAGAGAAAGCCACCCAAGGGGGCCAGCGGCGACATAGGGGAAGACAATTTAAGCAGAGCATTAGTCCTGTCCCAGACCGTGAGCACATGCTTTGTCAGCGGGGAAGTCTTTTTAGAAAGTCCCCTATGCTCCCGAAACAACCAGGGCACGTACGATAGGTTCCTGCCCGCGAGACACTTCTCCAGAGAAACCCAGAGCTTTGAGTGAGAATGGAAACGCCAGTTGAGAATTATTTGAAGAGCTATCACCCTATAATATCGCCTAACGTCAGGGAACCCCAAGCCACCATCTGTCTTAGAACGTTTTAACACCTTAAGGGCTATACGTGGCTTACGCGCGTTCCAGACGAACTCAGTCAGCATAGTAGAAAGGCGGTCAAAGAAAAGTCCGGGCAAGCGGATCAGAAGCATCTAAAAATAAAAAAGGATGCGGGGCAGGACATTCATTTTTATCACATTCACCCGGCCAAACCAGGTAAAGGCAGTGCGGGTCCATTGGGAAAGGTCCGTCTTAATCGTGGTCAACAGTGGGGGGAAGTTGGCGTTATACAAGGTGTCAAGTCTGTCAGTAAGCTGTACTCCTAGGTATCGCAGGGATGTTCTGGCCCACGAAAAAGGGAAGGCATCCCTAAGTCTCTCAGCGAGGGCCGGGGGCAAGGTAATGGGGAGGATCTCGGACTTCTCATAGTTTATTTTGAAATTGGATAGGGTTCCAAAGTAGTTAAGTTCCTTCAACAGGTTCGGGAACGAGACCAGGGGATTTGCCAGATGAAAAAGAACATCATCGGCATAAGCCGATACCTTATGTTCAGTATTCCCAACCTGCAGACCTCTGATGTCACCATTTGCTCTGATAGTTCGGAGCAAAGGCTCCAGAACCAGTGCAAAGAGGAGGGGCAAAAGTGGGCACCCCTGTCTCATGCCGTTCCTGATGGGGAAGCGGGAGGAAAGGGTGCCGTTCACCTTCACCAGTGCACAAGGACCAGAGTATAGGGCCAGGATGGAAGCCAACATATGAGGACCAAATCCCAAGTGACCAAGTACCTCTCGCAGATACGACCAGTCAACCCAGTCAAATGCCTTTTCGGCATCAGTTGACAGGATAAGGTAAGGCTGAGGGTCAGTACGGGAACGAGCCCAATGTATAAGCTGAATCGCTCTCAGGGAATTGTCCCTGGCCTCCCTTCCCGGGATAAAGCCTGTCTGATCGAAGTGCACAAGCCCAGGCAACAGATGTTTTAGCCTATTAGCCAAGATTTTTGCTAGAATCTTCACATCTAAATTAAGGAGGTAAATAGGACGGTAACTTTGCGGGGCAGCGGGGTCCTTGCCCTCTTTCGGGATCACAGTGATATGAGCTAGTAGTGCTTCCGGGGGTACCGCCTCGCCCCCCGCTATAGAGTTAAAATAGCTCAGCAAGGGGGCCTCCAAGTGAGAGATAAAGGTTTTATAATAGGCCTTAGTGAACCCATCCGGGCCCGGGCTTTTCCCGTTAGCTAAGGACTTAATTGTCGATCTAAGCTCAGTCAGGGTGATCGGTTGCTCCAAAGTCGAGGTCTGATCATCTGTGAGCGAGGGGAGGCCCGACGAGGTCAAGTAGTCCCGAATCGCTTGGCGTTTGGCGTCTCGCACCGAGGAAGGGAGTCCAGGAGTCAAATCGTATAGAGCGGCATAGTAGTCCGGAAAACCCGCAGCAAACTTTGAGGACAGCACTGTCAGTTCTCCAAAAAAGGAATGCAACTTATGAACATGCATCTGCGCAGTCCGCGTCCGGAGTGCTCGTGCTTGCATACGCCCGCACTTATTCCCATGTTCATAGAACTTATGGGACATAAAGCGGAAACGGCTATGCACCTGTCTATCTAGAAGGCGCAGTAGCACCCCCCTCAGCTCAGTCAGGGTTCTCAATGCCTCTGGTCCCCCCGATGCCTTATGTTGGAGTTCAGCTTTCTGGAGGGCAGTATATACCCTCTGAAAATCTGCCATGCGCTCCCGCTTCAGCCGGGAGCCCTGGGAGATCAATGTCCCTCTAACCACCGCCTTGTGGGCCTCCCACAACACGCCCCTACCCACGTCACCAGTAGAGAAATAGTGGGACAAGGTTTCCGAAACTTCCCCTACCACCCCTACATCATCCAGCAAGTTATCATTCAGCCGCTATTGTCCAAGGCCGTCGTGAGCCAGAGGGCAAATTAATTACAACCGACACCGGTGCATGGTCAGATATGGTGATAGAGCCTATATAGGCCGATCGCAAAAATTCCAGGATTTTACGGTCCACATATAAATGGTCTATGCGAATATAGACGTCATGTACCTTGGAGTAGTAGCTAAAGTCACGATCAGCGGGGTGCAACAGTCGCCAGCTATTTGTCAGGAGGAGGGAATGAAGGTGCTTGCGAAAATGTTTAAGGAACACATAGGAGTGAGGGGACCTAGCGTGGGAGGTGTCCAACAAGGGGTCAGGGCTGACGTTGAAGTCACCCCCGAGGATCAGGAAGCCCTCTCTAAATTCACCCAATCGCTCCAATGTGGAGTCAAGGAAACCCAATTGATTCATGTTAGGGGCGTAGATGGACGCCAATGTGTATGTATGTCCAGCTAAGGAACCCTTCAGAAACACATAGCGACCCAAGGGGTCAATTCGAGTGTCTATGGGCTGGAAGGGGCATGACTTGTGAATAGCAATAGCTGTACCTCTGGACTTATGGGTCGGAGACGTGCTAAGGATCCATTGATTAAAGAGATGCTTAGGAAGTCTAGGCTATTGATCGTGGTGTGAAGTGGGTCTCCTGTAGGAAAACCACCCGTGTCTTCAGCCTCTTCAACTCCCACCAGGGCTTGCTACGTTTGTGTGGGGAGCACAAGAATGGGGTTGCTGAGCATCGTGGTGCACCCGGTGTGGAAGGCGGAGCAGTAGAACGCACCTAGAAATAAGAGGGCAGAGGACGAAAAAGAAAGAAGGAAAAGAGAAAAGAAGACAGAAGGGTAAGAGGGAAGGGGGAGCAGGGAAAAAAATAACAAGCATCAGACAAATAATTTAAAAAAAAACATAACAAATATGACAAAATGCCCGAAGCCAAACAGTCTAAGAAAATCACGGTCAATCTCCACCACGGCCGTGGCGGGCAGACCCAAAATGTTTTTACAGATATCTTGTAGGGTAGGAACAATGTCTCTAGCTCCCGTCGCTTCAGGCAAACCCCTTATTCTAATATTCGCCCTGCGGCTGCGGTTCTCCATGTCATCTAAATGACATTGCAGGGCCTCTATCTGGTGATTCTGAGCTGAGCATTTCTCCTGCAATTGCGAGATGGCCAGTAGCACTTCTTCCAATTTTTGTTCCAGTGCTTCCACCCTATGACCCAGATGGGTCGTGTCTGCCTTAATTTGCGTGACATCCTCCTTCAGGGCCCTCTCAACCCGGTCCGCAAAGCGCTCCAGGTCGGCCTTAGTAGGGAGGGCCCAAATATGGCGCCTGATGTCCATGTTCTCCAGGGGGTCAATTGCCTCCAAGAGGCCTAGCAGAGAGGAGGGTGAGCTCGGGGAGATCGGGGCCGTCGGGTCACTCACCAGTAACAGAGAAGGCACCGGGGAGCACGCTTGCGGTTGAAACCGGGATGTGGCAGCTGGTGAGGCCGGAGCAGCGCGCTGTATCTTCCCGGCCGGCACCATCTTGGATGCCTCGCGGCCGCATCTGTTCGTTTCCATGAGGAAAGGATCAAGCTGACCCTGCTTAGTGCGGTCCGCCCGGGGAGGCTGCGAGGATGCCCGGTTCTTGTGGGGCATAGTGTGAGGCATTCGGTGGAGATCTCTCACCCGTAGCTGTGAAGTAGTGCGGCGGTGGAGCGGAGCGGCAGACACACACGTCCTCACTCCTCCATGTCCAGGACACGCCCCGGCAACATCGTTTTTAACCTCTTAAGGACCGCCTACTGTACATTTACGTCAGCAGAATGGCACGGCTTGGCACATCAATGTATATATACGTTGGTTCTAGTACCCAGCCGTGGGTCACTGGCACGCGCCCGCGCCGCGCTCCCGCGACCCGGTCCGAAGCTCCGGGACCGCGGGACTCGCGGACCCGATCGCCGATGGAGTGCGGCGATCGGTCCCCGGAGCTGAAGAACGGGGAGAGCCGTGTGTAAACACGGCTTCCCCGTGCTTCACTGTGGCTGCAGCATCGATCACGTCATCCCTGTTATAGGGGGACGTGATCGATGACTTCACACCTACAGCCACACCCCCCTACAGTTGTAAACACACACAGGGAACACACAAATCCTACAGAGCCCCCTTGTGGTTAACTCCCAAACTGACACTGATAGGTGGCAATGAGGATGAGGCACTGATAGGCACTGATTGGCAGCACTGATGGACACTGATAGGGGGCATTGATAGGTGGCACTGGTGGCTCCTGGTAGGTATCACTGTATAGCAGAAGTGGCTCTCTGTATATGGGACTGATGTCCCTCTGACAGAATCTGATTTTTTTTCTGCTCATGCTGTCAGCGTGAGGAAAAAAATAAAGATTACGGTCTTCTGTTTACATCACGTGATTAGCTGTGTCATTGGCTGACAGCTGATCACATGGTAAGGAACAGGGATCTGCCCCTTACTCCAATCTGTGATTAGCCAAGTCTCATTGACTCGCTGATCACAGAGCGCGGCACGCACGCTGCTCAGGGGGAGTGCAGGCGGCGATTCTCGGGAGGGCATACATGGACGCCCTCCCAACAATTATCATGATGAAGCTTCTCAGTGAGAGGTTTAAAGGATCACTAAACAAAACATTTTTTTGTGCTAAATAGCTTGCTTTACCCTATAGCAGTCTTGATTTTATGTCCTCATTGTCCGTTTTTGCTTTGAAGCAGTTGTAATCCTTTGCTGAAATCCTCACTTCCTGGTTGTCTGGCTCCATAGTAAAAATCTCATGGGAGCTGCTTCACTGTGGTCCAAGCCGTGCTGGTCCCCGTTCTCTGAACTACAGCACTGTGTGTGAACGTGCAGCAGAGAATTAAAGGGGGTGTGAGCATTGTGTGGCTAAGACCATAGTACCTCCTCCCTTTGAATAACTCCCCTGCACTGCCCCGCCTGGACTCCGCCCCTTTTCTTTCCGAAAACCGCCCATAAGAACACACTCAGTCTGTCTCTTGCTGTCTGCAGGGTATCGCTCTCTTGCTGGCTGTGTGATTAGTAATATTAATTAGTAATTAGTGATAGTGTGAGGTATAGTAGGCGTGCTATTCAAATCAGTGCACAGAGCGCGGGTCCCGTTTTTTTTTAACTGCGCATGCACGATGTGCAAAGCATACTGGGAAATGTAGTTCCCAGCATGACGCCGACGTCGCTCTCACGAACAAGCGGCGAAAAACAGGAAGTGCAAGGCAGAAACGAAACCAGATAGATGCAGGTAAGAGATACCATGGAATTTAATCGCTTTTAATTTATTTAAAAAAAAAATCACTAAACTAATATGTCTTTATAGGCTACTGCAGGGCATTTTAGCAAATACAACTTGTCTCTTTAGTGATCCTTTAAGCACTCTCTGTCGCTCCAGGGTCTCCCTGGCCAAGTCAGGGAAAAAGGACAGGGTAACGCCATCAAATTCCAGCGTGGCCGATTCCCTGGGCTATGCTCGCGAGCTCCCTCAAACGGGCAATCCTGCAAAACAGTTAATGCAAAAGAGTTTCTAACCAGGCCTGGTTCAACAGCTTCTAAGAATCCTTTAAACACAGTCTACGTTGCGGCCGTTGGTGCACTTCTTAACTTTGTAATCCAAAAAGGGGGATAAGGGATAAAATAAGGTCAGTCAATGGGGTAACGATAAATACAAATGATGATGGACTGATCGCTAGCCAGCGTCAGCCAATTCTCAGGAAAAACTCTCAACTTGATATGCCTCCCCGGTTCCGTCAAAGATTAACACATGTCTCCGAACTATGGAGTGACACTAAATGATCTGTCAAAGTAAAGGGGGCTCGAAAGGTGGGCATGTACCCTCTCACCCGAAAAGGCCCGATCCGCCTGGATCCTTCTTAAAAGCTAGTCGGTTACTCACTGCTCCGTAACACCTGATCTCCGGTATCCATTGGCGTAGCGGGGGGCAGGGGGGGCTGTCGCACTGGGCGAAAAATTGGGGGGGACGAAATCCTGGCGTCCATGTCGGCACAGATTGTGATCCGCCTTAGGAAAGGCCGCGGCTTTGGTCTAGCTCCGGAGCGGTCGGCCATCTTGGTATACCCGGCGGCGGTGCGCGATGACGTCATCACTACTCTGCTGTGCACCCGCCGTCTCTGTGCTAGTCCCGACGTCACAGGAAGAACAGGAAGTGACGTCGGGACTCTCAAGCTGAGCGATGCTGCTGCCTGCCAAGCCATCCAATGCCGATCTCAGCAACAGGTAGGTAAAGCCTTAAAATTTTTAGATCAGCAAAAATGATGGGCGTTAGCGGCCCCCCACCCCACTTATTACAGTTGTTGTTTTATTTAATGTGCTGATTAAACTGCGACCGTCCCGAACCACCCCTCTTAATAACTTTTTTTTTATTTGGCGAAAATAGCGGCTGTTCGCGCCCCCCCCCCCCACTTATTACAGTTGTTTTTATTTATTGCGGCTAACACAGCAGCGAAAAATAGCGGCCCCTACAAAAAAATAGCTCAGGAATTATTTCCAATACACATTTTGTGCTATATAGTAGTAGTACAGTACTACAGTACTTTATACAGTACAGTAGTTTAGTACAGTAGTAGAACTCCGACTCGGCAGTTGGCACCGCCACTACACCAGATTATACAGGGGGGGGGGAATTCTGCCCCGGGCACCCATAACTCTGATTACGCCACTGCCGGTATCAGGCTTCCACTGTTTCAATTGTTAGCTGGCAGCTTCTCCGGTCTCCTGGAACACGAGCTGGACACTCATGGTCTTACTTCTCTAGGATGGTTGGCCTCCCAATGAATTCAGGCCCCAGGCTTCAGGGCTCTACACAGCTCCGCAGAGGAGACGAGGCAGGTCCCGAGAGGCCGAGAGGCCGAGAGGCCGAGAAACAGCCCCTCCCTGTCCTTAAGTAACCTCCCCCATAAGTCTGTGCAGAGGTGTTACATGTTCAAATTGGCCACGGCATTGTGGGAAGTGTAGTCTGTTTCTACTGAGTGTCAATGGAGTCCATATCTCCCACAATGCATAGCTTCTTAAAGACATCTTAACCTATATACAGGTGTGGCAAAGCTCCGGTGGGGATTCAAGCCTATCAATAGTCTCTTATAGGATGACCCCGCTACACCCCTTTAAACTTCAAGATACTGCCTTTACAGAGCTGTACCTGAAGATCCTAAATTTCCAAATATGATCTCATTCTTTCAGCAGTCTCCAGTTACTAGAGCACTTCAACAACAGTTCATGCATAATCATGTGGAACAAAAGGACCACAAAAGGAAAGGTGAAAAAGTTAGATACTTATTAGTAGCTGGGTGTATCTTTGTGAGATTTGGGAGAGGTCTGTTTTGTGATCTGTACACTGATGTGTTTTGTTTTATATTTTCGTGTTTGTTTCTACTAAGAATGGGTGACACCCTTTTCTCTGTTTCAAAATGACCTTTTCAATGATAACGAGGGCAATACGATCAATATAATAACTGGTCTCGTCTAACTGCATATGTATTTATCTACTTGAAGGTCTTATTTAAAACAAGCTAGTTAAAGTCTATGTTTACTCTTCGTTCTGTAATAACAAGATGAAAGACAAAATTTAATCAGCTTATTGCTGCAGTTCATGTATAGAATTTGTTTAATCAAGAACTTTTATGCTAGCAAACTTTAAACAACCAACTGAAAGAAATTGATTGGGTTGACATATACAACAGTGACAACTAAGCTTATTATATGACCTTTACAACAAGGCCTCAGAGCATCATTTTAATTCAAGTATAGAGTATTTTCCTCACCACACCTCACCAACTCACATGCTCCCAATAAATAATTTCCGGCAGAGAACATTTTTAATATGTAAAATTAATATAACAAGTACTTTGTTCTACTGCTAAGATAATGCTGGCATACACTACCAACAGAGACGGATGAAGTTGTACATTCCGGAACAAGTCAAAATAATGGTCCGGATTCATGTAGGACTTACGCCGACGTATCTCGAGATATGCCGTCGTAAGTACAAAAGTGCGCCGTCGTATATATGCGCCGATTCCCAAAGCTAGATACGTTGAAAAAATAGGCTTTAGCCGCCCAACGTAACTTGCCTACGCCGGCGTATTGTGGTCGCATAGTTACACTGGACGCATTCGGCGTTCCCATTTTAAATATGCAAATGAGTAAGATACGCCGATTCACGCACGTGCTTGCGCCCGGCGCATGTTTTAAGCGATTTGAGTAAGGGTTACGTCCAACGTAAAGTTATTCCTCATATAGGAGGAGCAACCCATGCAAAGGTATGGACCAGGGAACGAACGCTGTCGATTTTTACGCCGTTTACGTAGTATGTGAATAGAGCTGTGCATAGGTTACGTTCACGTCGTAGGCAGTGTTTTTACGTATCTTAGGCAGTTATTTCGATGTGATTGTGAGCATGTGCACTGGGATGCGTCCAAGGTACGACGCATGCGCCGTTTGTTTTTAGTACTTGTTTGAAGCTCAGCTCATCATTTGCATGGGGTCAGGCTTCATTTAAATGTTATACGCCCACTTCTAGCCCACTTCCACCTACTTTGACTAACGCCGGCTTACGCCGACGACTATATGCTACGCCGGCGCAACGTTGAGAGCATTTGCTTTGTGAATACCATGCTTGCCTCTCAACAATGCGCCGGCGTAGCGTAAAGAAGATACGCTACGTCCGCATAAAGATGCACCGAGGTACATGAATCAGCTAGCATTTTCGCTATCACTGCTCTGTCGTTAGTATTTCTGTCACAGCAGCTCAGTCTTTGGCGTGTTTCTGTCATGGCGTGTTTCTGTCATGGCATGTTTCTGTCATGGTGTGTTTCTGTCATGGCATGTTTCTGTCAATCTTCTCACCTGTCACGTCATGTCTTACTATGCATTGCTTTGCATTTCATTTCACCTGCAGGACTACCCACCACGGTCTGTGGATACACGGGTCCTCAGTGTTCTGTTGTGCAGCAGGTCAATTGCGCTCACTCACGTCATTCACCAGGGGGGATCGTCAGGTTCATTCACATGTTGGGGTCCCTTCATCACTGCATTGTCTTCATACTTGGGTAGGCACAGAGGGGGTTGTGTTTCTGTTGGGGGTTCTACTCCAACGTGGTTTGGTCACATAGCTTGTCGGTGCTATGCAGGCACACGTACAGACTTGTAGCTTCATTTGTTTTCTTTGTCTCGTCATAACGTTCTTCCGGGTATAGTTAGCCAGGGTGCGCATCTCTGGATCTGTCACATCTACAGATCCATACGGGCTGAGGTTTTGTTTTTAAATGATTGTTGACCACAATCTCCTCGCCTGTATACCATACGTCATACGTGCTCGTTCATTCTTACGCCTATACATATACCCACCACGGTCTGTGGGTACATCGGCCCTGAGTGTTTTGTTTTTAATTACCTGTCTCTGCGCGTCAGGTTACTCAGGCTCACTTACTATATACACTTACTACATACACTTGGGTGGGATCTGTCAGGAGGTTCATTCACGCACTGAGGTCTGCTCATTTCTGCTCATGTCTTTGGCCCAAGCAGGTACAGAGGGGGGGTGTCTCATGTGTGGTTGTCTGTTGTCTTTTCCTTCCTGTGTTTCCTAAAATTGGGCGTGTTTTGGGGGCTACACATTCTGGTACATCCCGGCTACTCCACGTGGGGGTTCAGAGCATGGTAGGACTCCGTCGCTCAGGGGTTGGTCCGTACTTGGCTCAGCAGAGCGGTAAGTCAACTAGGGGTTTTCTTTTTCCGGTCACAGCAGGGTAGGCGGTACGTGTTCAGTTTGTGTCCAATATCATCCCAGCTACTCACCATACCAGCTTGGAGCATGTTCTGGCCTTTCCTGCCAGGATAATTTTATTAGGGTTCTCATCCATGGAGCTGGCACTTCTTCGCTGCGCATAGTAGGGGTCTGGGCCGATATCTTTTGGTACTGTTCTCTTGTTCATAGGTTGCCAGATCATCGGGGCAGGTGCATCAGTCTAGGCTTCTTTGTCCAATTCCCGGCCTGTTCCTAGGGGGGGGGGGGGGGTTATGCCATGTCTGGTTCTGTCTGTGTATCGTTGCTTATTGCTACAGCGTGTTGGCCTCATCCGTCAACATCAGCAACTCATCATTTGGGTATCCGGCTCTCATACCCCTTTCCTCCTATCAGTTTATCCTTTTTTGGCATTTCTCCCTCTCACGTCCCCTTACCAGGTGTGGACTGTTAGGTCAGGGGTTGTGGGTGTTTGACAGGGCACCGGTCTTGCGTCCATTGGATGGTCAACCTTTGCATTATTTCACAGGGCTACTCAGGTCTGCCCTTGTGCCATTCCCCGTGTATCCTCTCGCCACTAGCAGTTGTTCCCATGTCTGTGCTTGCTGGAGGAAAAGTTGCCCACTTTTAGGCATACCGACCAGCAAGGCCAATGGCACACCTCAGGCCTGGGTAGATAGGGTGTCGCATTCCTCGTTGAAGACTCTGACTACAAGTGGGAAGGCTGGCTGCAAGCTAGCCTGTATTTGTAGGAGGAGTCGGAGGGCTATTTATCCCTCCTTCCCTCTCATCTCTGGCGTCGGTGGGGTTTCTGGGTACCCACCCACCCGTTCCCCCTTTTTTCAATTTTGTCTTTTTTCATCATCTATTTCTTCACTATCACTTCAGGGTATGCCCACTTTTAGGCATACCGACCAGCAAGGCCAATGGCACACCTCAGGCCTGGGTAGTTAGGGTGTTGCATTCCTCGGTGAAGACTCTGACTACAACTTGTTTTTTTCCATATCTATATCACTGTTTAATGTTACACAGTAAGGTGCAGCTTTATAATTTGCTTTACAAGCAATCATTTTCTTACCCGTTTGAGTTACAGGTTTGTTTATCATTTTATTAGCGCAGTTTTTTCCTCTTTTTTCACAAGCCACGAAGATCGTCACCACGCTGTGGCTGCAGCAACGGTGGAGGGGAGTGCACACACAGGTGCATTGGAGGTCATCGTGGAGGGGCCTGTGGACATCCAACACAAGGACTTCCTGTACCACGGTGATGAGATGAGCTTCTGCGCCAGACCCTCCGAGACGCTGGAAGTCGCAGACCTCTTAACTCCATCGACGGCCATCAGGGGAACCCCCCCGAGGGCCACCCCAGCCAGAGGGACACCTTCTAGGGCCACCACCTCCAGAGGGACACCTTCTAGGGCCACCCCAGCCAGAGGGACACCTTCTAGGGCCCCCCCAGCCAGAGGGACACAACTGTCTGCAACCGACAGCACATGGCAGACATTGCCATCGACCTCCACTGTGTGGCTGACAGCCTAGCCTCCTTCGTCGGGTCCTCAGTGAAGGCACAGGCTGAGTGTACACTGGCTGTGCAGGGCACCGCAGCCACAATACAGCAGTGCCAGCAGGCCGAACACACCAAGGCCATCTGTGACTGCATGCAGGAGGTCAATGTATGTACATGGAGATGCAGATGACGCTGCAACGCAACACCACGGCTATTGAGGAACTTCAAGAAACATCAGCAGGGATCGTGGCCGAGGTTAGGAGTCTGGGCGGAATCGTACAGGCCAACACTCCCGCCATACAGTTCGAGGGACGCCAGAACAGGCTCCTGCAGCGACAACCCAATGCCAGTCAGAGGCAGATTCAGGCAGAAACAAATGTCGTGCCGACCCGCATTGCCATTGCCTTGGAGGGGATGCAGGCAACATCTCAATCTCTATCCAGGAGCGTCAGCCCAGGGGATGAACTGCCACAATATGTCCCACCTGAGTCATCGCCTCGACACCTGCGGAGTACGAGGCATGGGCCGCGAGAGGGCAAGTGACTGTCACAAGGACAATGGCACCACGAGTGCAGCTCAGAGTCTGAGTTTTTTTTTTTGGGTGACATGCACAGAGGCATGTGCTATACACCTGTAAGGGCTTGTCATGGTGGACAATGGCATGATGCAAATTTTTTGTTAACTTTTCACTGACCCAGACCGTGGGACATGTGTGTCACC
The DNA here is from genome assembly GCA_029574335.1 of Rana kukunoris. Lineage (NCBI taxonomy): Eukaryota > Metazoa > Chordata > Amphibia > Anura > Ranidae > Rana > Rana kukunoris. Next base: position 331,237,686 of record CM056050.1, on the reverse strand, counting down.
ATCACTGATGTCACAGCAATATCGGACTGCACACGGTCAGGAGTGCAGAAGTGTATATGGTGACTGGACACCGGTTTGCAGGGGCAGGGTTTGCCCGGTGATGTCAGTGCTACGGTGTGACTGGTGTGTGAGTGTGTGTATGTGTGTGTGGCCAATGTATCCAGACAGGCACAAGGTCATTTCTGCCAGCACTGCGTGTCAACTGGCAGGGGTCACCTTGGATTGTCGGGGAGAGGTTATCCCCACGACCGTGTGGATGTGGTATGAATGTACAGCAACATCATTGGGGCCTTGGCATGGTGTTGCTGCTCCCAAGTCCTGCGTGGTGAACTTGGGCTAAACAAATGTGAGGTGGATGTGGTGTGTGTGAGCCTGACTTGGCTGACGGCGATGGTTCTACACATCCATTTAAAAGCCTCCTTGTGTTGTGCTTCTCACTGACCCCCTCTGGTCATTTTCAAGTACTACCTCCTTTGGATAGGGAGACAATCTATTGTGCTGTGCCTTCCGCTGACCCCTGCTGGCCATTCTTATGGGTTACTCCCTGTTGTCAGGAATTATACAACTTTCCTAAGCTTGGCAGTTTTTGGCTTGGGGTTTGCTTCCCTTGGATGCACGGTGCCTGCTCCCCAACTCCTGTATACCATCCCTTCAGGAATTTTTCACCATGGACTTTTTTACCCTGTGTTTTTATTGAGTTGCCATCTCTTGACTGACTCCGGCCCCCGAAGAAGGGAAAACCCCGAAACGCGTAGGGCCTTGTAGTGTTTACTTATGTGGATCAGTTTCAATTTTTTGCAACTCTATGACTTGTTAAGTGTTATATTATGTCATATTGTATGATCTTTTTTCTATATAATTAAATATTTATTGATTTTCATAAAATAATTTCTTGTTTTTGGTACTACTATATATACGCTTACTATTGCTGCCTATAAAGCCCCTCCCCTGGGGGAATCCTTCAATCTTCTATTCGATTAGGGGTGTCGGCAGCACTCACACTCCTGTGATGTTACATAATTCCCTGGTGTGTGTGAGCTAGGGACCACAGTGGTGTGCATGCGTGCATTGTCTGTGTGCCATGATGAATGTGTGTGTTTGACGTGCAAAGATGTGTTCCACGAGGCAACTCCTGACTGCTGTTCCTTCAGCAGATGGGGTAGCCTCGGGCAGGGGGGACTGTGTGGTGCGGGGGTCAGGTCATCATATATGTCAATCTCCAGGCCCTTTCTCATGGCGTAGTGGTGCAGCACGCAACATTCACCGATGATCTGGCACACACAGTTTGGGGAATACAACAGGACCCCCCCGGACTTATTCAGGCATTGGAAACAGGACTTCAGGATGCCAACTTTGCGCTCCACCACTGCACGGGTGCGTATGTGTGCAGCATTGTATCTTCTCTCGCCTCTGGTTTGGGGATTCCGGTATGAAGTCAGGAGATGGGGCCCAAGTGCATATGCCAAGTCACCTGGAAGGGAAAAGACAGAAGGATGTTAGCCGTGCATGTGTCCCTCGTGATGTCTGCATCATGGGGTCGGACAGTCATGCCTGACTCCCATGTCACTCACCAAGCAGCCAGCTGTCCCTGTACACGTTCAGTTCGAATTCTGTTGGGATGGTGCTTTGACGGTATATGTAGCTGTCATGGACAGGGACGTTACCTCTCTTTCATGGCGCATTGGATGACTCTGCTGGCAGCTGGGAAGGACGCAGGGCAAGGTACAGTAGTGTTGTTCCGCCACCACGCCTCCAAAACACCACAACTGGTTGTGACACACCTTTCTCCTCCACCCCTCCTCCTTTTCTTCCTCTGTGGCCTATTCCTGTTCTGTTGTGTTCTTGGAACCAGCCGTGCTCCGTAGGCATACGAGGGGCTACGCAGGAATGCAGGCAAAGAGATGCCATGCGGTACTAGATCTGGTGTGCTTGGGTGACAGGAGCCACACTGGGGCCAAGGTTCTGTCAGCTCTGCAGGGGCAGGCTCAGAGGTGGTTGACGCCACACCAGCTTAAGCCTGAAATGGTGGTTAGCGACAATGGCACCAACCTCCTCTCTGCCCTGAGACAGGAAAAAATGACCCATGTGCCCTGTTTTGCTCATGTCCTGAATTTGGTGGTGCAGCGGTTCTTGAGCAGGTACCCGGGCTTACAGGATGTCCTGAAGCAGGCCAGGAAAGTCTGTGTGCATTTCCGAAGGTCATATAATGCCAGTGCTCGGCTGACAGACCTCCAAAGGAAATGCAAGCTGCCCAAGAACTGCCTAATCTGTGACATGCCCACCAGATGGAACTCTACATTGGCCATGCTGCAGCAGCTGCACGCGCAGCAGAGGGCCATCAATGAGTACCTGTGCCAATATGGCAGCAGAACTTGGTCAGGGGAGCTTGTTTTTTTTTCACCACGCCAGTGGGCCTTGATCAGGGATGCATGCACTGTCCTGTCACCATTTGAGGAGGCCACAAGGATGGTGAGCAGTGACAGTGCATGCATCAGTGAGACTGTCCCTCTTATTCACATGTTGGAGCACACGCTGCATGTAATAATGGACAGGGCCCTTGAGGCAGAATAGAGGGAGGAAGAAGAGGACTTCCTTACCTCTCAAGGCCCTTTATCCAGACAGTGGTCCTGCTTGCCCGCCTAGCACACATGAAGAGGACGAGGAGGACGAGAAGGAGGAGGATGATTGTATCATCAGCATGGAGGTGGAGCCTAGCACTCAGCATCAGCACCAGCAGTCTTCAAGGGATCATTTACAGTCCCAAGGAACCCATGGACTTTTACGTGGCTAGAATGAGCTGGCTGCGGATCCTGTCATCCTCAGTGACCCAGAGGACTGTGCCCCGAATGCCTCAGCAAACCTACGCTGCATGGCCTCCCTGATCCTGCAAAGCCTGCGTAAGGATCCTCGTATTCGTGGTATCAAGTAGAGGGATCATTACTGGCTGGCAACTCTCCTTGATCCACGTTACAAGGGTAAGGTTGCGGACCTTATCTTGGCGTCGCAGAGGAAGCAGAAGATGAAAAATCTTCGGGAGGCCTTGCAGAAAGGTCTGTGCAACGCGTTCCCAGAACCTGGGGGACTACCAAATCCTGGTCCTGGACAATGTGTTGCTGAGGCTTCGGTAAATCACAGAAGGAGCGGTGGAGAAGGTGGCCGTCTGACCGATGCATTCAGACAATTTTTTAGTCCGCAGCACCAAGGTATGACCGGTTCCAGCCACCATCGCCAGCGTCTGGTTTACATGGGGTGGGAATACCTAGGGGCAAGATCAGACTTGGACACCTTCCCCACCGAAAATCCTCTGGCTTACTGGGTCTTGAGGATGGATCACTGGCCAGAGCTTGCACAGTACGCAATTGAGCTACTGGCTTGTCCTGCATCCAGCGTTCTTTCAGAACGCACATTCAGTGCTGCTGGAGGCTTTGTGACTGATCAAAGGGTGCGCCTCTCCACCGACTCCGTCGATCGACTGACCTTCATTAAAATGAATCAGGCTTGGATCAACACCAGCTACCAAGCACCTAATGTAACTTAATAATTTTTTGGAAGTGTCAGATCCCTTGGAGACTTCTTATGCTAATGCTGAGTGACTATCCTGTTATGCTGACTGAATATCCTTTTCCTCCTCAATGATCTTGCTGATAGCTAGTATGAACATTGTTGGTTCTGGGCATCGCCACCAGTGCCTAAGACCCAATTTTTCTATCCCTGTTTAACAGGGGCATGTAATAACAATTTTTGATGCAATACTTTGCATGTGGCTCTTCGCTGCGCTCCAATTACAGTATCTGTGAGGGGTTGCAGTGTTGTGGCACCAGCATCAGTGGCTAAGGCCCAATTTTTCTGCCCCTGTTTAACAGGGGCATGTAATAACAATTTTTGATGCAATACTTTGCATGTGGCTCTTTGCTGTACTCCAATTACAGTATCTGTGAGGGGTTGCAGTGTTGTGGCACCAGCACTAGTGCCTAAGGCCCAATTTTTCTGCCCCTGTTCAACAGGGGCGTGTAATTACAATTCTTGAGTATATACGTCAGGCCCCTACTTTCAAACATCCAACTTACAAATGACTCCTAATTGCAAACGGAAGGAGACAACAGAAAGTGAGAGAAAATCTACCCCTAGGAAGGGAAATTCTCTTCTGTAAAAGGTGTCTCCTGTCCACTGATGCTTATCACAATCCTTGTTTCACCAAAAAAAAAAAAAATGTTTCAAAAAATATTTTTTCATTGGGACATAAAGTAAGGTGCAATCTTCTGAACAGATGCACACAGACAGAAAAACAAATGTTACAGGGGTGATAATAACCCTTCTCTATGTTTTCAGAAAAGCTTAAAAAAAGATTTTTATGGCTGAAGCTACACTTTAAAGAAGTACCAGTTGAAAATTACAAACATATTCTACTTAACAGTTAACAACAAACCTACAGTCTCTGTCTTGTTTGCACTGCCTGTATACTGCTGTGCAAAGTATATAGGGCCAAAGGTGCTTCTAATGACCTGGGGGGGGGGAGTGGTGGCGGGGAAACCCATGCTATTTTTTTCAGTGATTTTTATCCATATTGCAGGGACCAAACATTACATTAAAGCCGCAACCAGTCTTAAATTACTTTTTCTAATAGTAGTCTCATTTTGTGCAGGGACCATACTAAACACGTGCCACTATTATAGACACCCAGCAGGTATGATATTTTAAGGAATTTTTCATTTTTTTTTTCACTTTAAGCATCATTAAAATTGCTGCTCCAGAAAAAACAATCGTTTTTAAAACTTTTTTTCCCCAAACACGTTTTCTGACAATAACGTGTTTATTGGGCTTTAAAATGATGACTTTTGAATTTGAACGTTCAAGTTCCATAGACATCAACGGGGTTCGATACGTTCGCGCAAACTTGAGGTCCGTTCGAAGGTTCTGGTGCGAACCGAACACGGGGGTGTTCGGCTCATCCCTAGTCGGCGTAACGTGCTATACGTTGGCGTAAGTGCTTTGTGAATCTGGGCCATAGTGTTTACAAAATAGAGGATAGTTTTATTGCATTTTTATTAATAATTATTTTTTTTACTACTAATGGCGGCGATCAGCATTTTTTTTTCATGACCGCGACATTGTGGCGAACACATCGCACAATTTTGACACATTTTTGGGACAATTGTCATTTTCACAGCAAAAAATGCTATATACGTAAATGCATTGTTTACTATGAAAATTACAATTGCAGTTTAACCACTAGGGGGCACTGAAGGGGTTAAGTGTGATCTCATATGTGTTTCTAACTGTAGGGGGGCGGGGCTGGATGTGTGATGTCATTGATTGTGTTTCCCTATATCAGGGAACACACGATCAATGACAGCGCCACAGTGAATAACAGCTTTCCTTGTTCTTTAGCTCCGGGGACCGATCGCAGGGCCCCAGCCGTGGTCACGGAGCTTCGGACTGGGTCGCGGGCGCCGCGCCTGCGACCCATTGCTGGGCACTTAAAGAGGATGTACAGGTACGTGCTTGTGCCCAGCCGTGCCATTCTGCCGACGTATATGTGCAGGAGACGGTCCTTAAGTGGTTAAGATTAAAAAAAAAAATCCTTTACAAACCCTTTAAAAGTGGGGCCTCCTTGTCTCTCATACAATCCTATTTTTAAGATTCTGGATAGCCTTTTAAAAAAGTAAGAAAGGTTTCTATTTTATTTCATTTAAATTGAAATTAAACATTACAAAATTGAAGACTTGGTATTTTGAGGGGAACATCTAGAGGTGTTAAGCCGTACCCTGATCATTGTACATTTGTATATTTTTGCTTGAATTTTTCCTGGAAAATAGTGGTGCACTTCCTGGTATGTGAGGGTGCACAGGCACTCCTGTATCTAAAGCCTCATAATTATGAATTTGCAGTGAGAGATCTGAGGACACTACTGCCTCTGTCTGTTATTCTCAAGAAATTTGGAGTGAGATGTCATTACTCTGCTGCTCACTGTTCTTTCTAAAATCTCATTGAACAGTTCAAAACTTCCAAATGGCAATAAGGTGTACAAATTTGCAATAAATGTACACATACCCTAGTAAGAATATTTTACATAAAAAATATATTTGCAGGGCATGTCGAAGATGGAGATGACTGAAGACGACTGACTGTGAGGCTCCGCTGTCCAACCTCACTTATACAGTGCTCCATCCATGCAGGAACTGCTGTCACTTGTCTTGGCTTAATTTCTTCTGCTCTAGAAACTGCCAGGCTCTGATCAAAGAGTGAACACATTTTCAGCCTTCTGGGTGCGAGACTGCAACCACTCTCCTAAGGCCGCCTGCCTCTGTCCCACACTTTCCTCCCTGCACACTGTCGGGCTCTGACGGGGGAGAAGCCTTGCTCTGGTCAGCTGTGTGAGGGTCTGCAATCGCTCTCCAGAACAGAACCCCTGTCACCAGCCTCTGCCCTGCTCTCTCCTCCCTGTACACCTCTGGGCTCAGACAGAGGAAGAAGTATTGTTCCAGTCTGGTGAACAGCCTGCCTCTTCTTTGCTTCTTTTTCCCTGCACACTGCTAAGCTACAACAAGTGGGAGAAGATCTGCCTTTAGCCCACCCTGCAGGGTATCCCAGCTGCTTCTCAGAGAGGCCCCTGGCTGTTGCCTTTGCTTCGCTTATTTCCTCTCTGAGTACCCTCAAGCTTTGACAAGGGGGGAGAAGTCTTGCTTCAACCAGTCATACACAAGACCCCAGCCGCCCTCCAGACATAGAGGGAAGCTATGCTAGTGCAGCTTACTCCAATATAGTTAACCAGACAGAGGCTCTGGACCCTGCACAGTCAGAATCTGCCAATTTTTCAGCAGTTTTGCAGGCCTTATCAAGCTGCCAGACTGCTACCACTTTTAAATTAATTTAAAAACTTCAGTCAGGTATTAGACTGATCAGACATGACCTGGTTGCTTTCTGTGAATGCATCACAGGCGTAGAACAGCATGTCTCAGTCACAGCGGATGTCCTGAGAGATCATATGGCTGAACTTCATACTCTGAAGACAAAGGTGCGTAATCTTAAATCCTGAGCAGAGGATGCTGGGAACCAGAATTGGTCTCCCTAAGGCTGCTGAGGGTGCTGACCCTATGGCCTATACCGAAACCTTGCTGACCTCTTTACTCCCAAGAGCCAAATTCTCCAAATTCTTTGCGTTTGTCAGGAAAGGTTCTATCTGCTGGTGGTGCTTTGGTTTGCAATGCTGGTGACACTATTTGATCTCTGGGCTGCAGTACTGACATCCACCAGCGGGTGTTTCTTGGTAGTGTGGAGTCGACATTATCTCCTGCAATCAGGCGTCACCTGAGCCTGATTGCAGGAGATGTGTTTAAATACCCAGCAAAACACACACAAGTTGCCTTGGTATCGTCCTTGTGCCCTGATCCGTACTTGCTACCTGAGAATCGGAACCTGTTCCTGCACCCCGTACTCTGTACCCTGAACCTGAACCTGTTACCTGTGTACCTGATCCTGTCTCCCTGTCCTGGTCCCTATCCTGTTCCACCTTTTGCCTTGTATCCCTGCCCTGCAGTCTGATCCTGTCCATCCTCTCCCTCTCCTGTCCTGTTCCTTGCCCCATCTGCTGATCGCCTGTGAATGACCCTGGCCTGGCTATTGTTTATGATTCCGGTATTTCCCATTTATTGTACATGCCTGTCTTACTGTTACTATATGTGGGTCTCTGTCTGTTGGTTGGTTTATTGTGCACTGTGTCATATTGGAGGTGTTGTATTTATATTTTTCACTTATCTTAATAAATCACTATATTTTTACCTTACATGTGTTTGGTGTTCCTCTTTTGCTATCCACCAAGTTCTGGTCACACCTGGTTTGTGACAGTATACCAAGGCCATCCCTGACCAAACGTGGCTACACAGAGGAACCATTTTGGTTCAGTTTGCACTGCTGAAATTAATTTGGATGTGATTCGTTATTATGCTCTGCTGGCGTCAGAGAGTGGTGAATATCTCCGCCAGACACTGAAAGAGTGGACCAGTGATCAGCTGTTAGAGATCATTCACTTAGCTCACTCCTTTTTTGATCAGTGATTCATGGTGTTTGGGGATGTTCAGCCTCTAATTCAAATATGCACAGAGCTGGCTTTGCCCTGTATCCCAAAGGGCCATGATGATTTTTCTCCCCCTTTCAGTGTTAATCAGGTCGCATCACTGGTATGGCTTAGGGAAGATGACTCTTTATACTTTTTTTAACATTACACAGCTTTTTCCCAAAGGATGATAATAGAATGTGTTGTTCTTTACAATCCCTTGTCAGACAGGCAGTATGTAACCTGCAGTTTGTGCAACCACTACTCCTAGCATGATCTGATATTTTGCAATCAGCCCCAGCCAGCCCACAACAAACCATCTCCGCTTCCAGACATCTGCCTATCCAAGTGCCCTTTTTCCCTTTACCCAGGGCAACCTCTGTTTTAGCCCAATATACTCTGCTCCCCAACAAATACCAATACCCTGTTTCTACTCTCTGCACCTATCCTGCCTTTAACCCACCTGCCTCTTCTCTGCTACCTACAACTACCCCACAAGAACTTCCTCTGGCCACTGTTCCCCCTTCCTTACCATCTCCCAGCCCTTCTCTTCAGTCTGCTTCACCCCCTACCTACAGTCCTGCAGTCACCAAAAGAACTCCAGTAGCCAATCCAAAGAAGAAACGGAAGTTCTTTCCAACTCACATGATCCTTCCAGTAACCCAAACTGTCTCCACGCCAGCCAATCTGCTCGAGCCTGCTTCTACACCAACCAAACTGCTCCAGTCTGCCTTCATGCCAGCTGAACCAGATGACCCACCTAATCCTGCCTACTCTCTGCCTACTGTCCAGCAGTGCCTGCTGTTTAGCCGGTTGTGCCAGCGCCTGTGCCTGCTGTCCAGTCTGCCGTTTCAGTGCCTGCCGCCCAGTCTCATGTTCCAGTGCCTGCTGTCAAGTCTGATGTGCCTGTTGTCCAGCCTGTTGTGCCAGTGCCTGCTGTTCAGCCTGTTGTACCAGCCCCTGTGCCTGTTGTCCAGTCTGACGTCCCAGTGCTTGCTGCCCAGTCTGATGTTCCAGTGTCCGTGTTCCAGAATGAAATTCCAGTGCCTGCTGCCCGATCTGATGTCCCCCTACCTATGTTCCAGCCCAAAGTCCTGGTGCTTGTTTATCCAGCCTGAAGTTCCGGTGCCTGTGTCCCCGCCTGAAGTTCTGGTGCCTGTGTCCCCGCCTGAAGTTCTGCTGCCTGTGTACCCGCCTGAAGTTCCGGTGCCTGTGTCCCCACCTGAAGTTTCGGTGCCTGTGTCCCCGCCTGAAGTTCCGATGCCCATGTTCCAGACTGATGTTCCTATACCTGTGTTCCAGCCTGAAGTCTTGGTCCCGGTGTCCCAGTCTGAAGTCCCGGTGTTCCAGCCTGAAGATCCGGTGTCCCAGCCTGAAGATCTTGTGTCCCAGCCTAAAGATCCGGTGCCCGTGTCTCAGCCTGGAGTTTCGGTGCCCGTGTCTCAGCCTGAGTTTCGGTACTCGTGTCTCAGCCTGTTTTTCATGCCCAGTTTAAGATGCCTTTGCCCACTACCCAGCTTGATGCCATGGAGTATTTTCAGCAGCAGCTAGTTGGAGCATCCGGAGGCCGCTCCTTTGAGGGGGGTACTCTCAGGAAATCTGCTACTGGTGCTTTGGTTTGCAATGCTGGTGACACTATTTGATCTCTGGGCCGCAGTACTGACGTCCACCAGCGGGTGTTTCTCGGGAATTGTGTGGAGCTGACATTATCTCCTGCAATCAGGTGTCACCTGAGCCGGATTGCAAGAGATGTGTATAAATACCTGGCAACACACACACACACACAAGTTGCCTTGGTATTGTCCTTGTGCCCTGATCCATACCCGCTGCCTGAGAATCTGTTCCTGCACCCCGTACTCTGTACCCTAAACCTATTACCGCTCTCTATTTGGCTGCCTGACCTCACACAGGATCACACCTGAAGTTTGCATTGCTATTTGCATGGTCTTACTGCAGCGTGGATCACACAGTGGAGAAGCAGTGTGCTGCTGTCTTTTCCTGGGTGTGTGCTGCTCAGCACACTGAAAACCCAGCTTGTGTCCTTGAGATATAAACATAGCCGACACAATCAGTGTGAGGAAGCTTGATGGTTTGGGCCATTAGGATTTCTTGTGTGGAGGACAGAACAGAACCAGACAAATCTAACTCCAAAGAAGGCCAAAATTCTGACGGTAAATCTCACTCCCTACAACCTGAGGTTTGGGTGGTGATCAAGAAATTTCAATAAAGGGGACTGGAGCCCAGGTTTGAGGGTCCCTACCAGGTCATCCATACTGGGGAGACTTGTTTGAGGACATAAAGATGGAACGCATAGGAGAACATCTAACAAGAGTTCCAGGAAATTCCAAGCAGGGCTGCTAGCCACTAGGGATGAGCTCTGCGTTCGATTCGAACATATTTTCGACTCGAACATCGTCTGTTCGTACGTTTGTCGAAATCCAAAAAAACAGGTAGTTCGCGCCGAATTCGAGTGACGCATCACGGCCCATAATTCACTGCGGCATTGCGCACTGATGATTGGCCAAGCATGCACTATGACCCGCATGCTTGGCCAATCACAGCGCGCAAAAAACGGAGAGCCATAATTGGCCAAAGCCAGGGTGGCTTTGGCCAATTATGGCTCAGGGGGTTTTGTACACGCCCCACACCATAAAAGGCTGCCTGCAAGGCGGCCTCGTGTAGTGTGTTGCAGGGTTATGAAAGAGATCAGTCCTATAGAGAGAGAGAGAGAGAGAGAGAGATAGTGTATTTATTACTAGATAGATAGATAGAGCAGACAGGCTAGTCAGTTTAGTTAAATTTAAAGGGCCAGATTCTCATAGAATGGCCGATGGCGTAGCGTAAGCCATTTACACTACGCCGCCGCAACTTAACAGAGCAAGTGGCGTATTCTCCAAGCACTTGCTTCGTAAGTTGCGGCTGCGTAGTGTAAATGGCCCGGCGTAAGGCCGCGTAATTCAAAGGGGACGGCTTGTATTTAAATTAAGCTCGCCCCCACGTCGATCGAACTGCACATGTGCCGGCCGCAAAAATAGCCCAGTGCGCATGCTTCAGCTCACGCCGGAAAACGTCGTTGAAACCGACGTGAAAACTACGTGATCGTCACTTACGCAATGCCCTATTCACGAACGACTTAGTAAAAAAACGTAACCGGCGGAAAAGACGACGCTGACCCGACGCCATACTTAACATGGCAACGACGAAACTTCGTAAACCTACCCCTCATATAGCAGGGGTCAGGGCCGATCCTAGGGTCATAGGCGCCTGGGTGCAGAAATATTTCTGGCGCCCCCACATGGGCGTTGTCATTTTACTAACTCCTCCCCTTCACATCCCATTATACATCACATCTGTAGATGGACTAGGCGCAGGAATGGGCAGGGGCTGTGTATCCTATGCAATCTATCATGCCATAAAACATCTAGAGCAGGGGCAGCCAGCCCAGAGCATGTGTAAAGGGATGCTGGGGATACCACCCCCCAGCACACAGCACACTGAACACTGTGACTCACCTCTATTCTCTCCCTGTGCAGCCTGAGGTAGAGATGGGAGTGGGAGGCATTCCAACTGGAGTTGGGGGAGACAGTGCGGGATCCAAGACTCCCAGTGTTAGGAATTAATTCCTGCACATCAGCACTCACCAGCCACTGAACTAGAACCTAGAGCACTGCCAGGTTGGACGGGCTGCCCTATGCTCACACATCAGTTCTGGACGGACACACACCTATGCTCAGAACACTAGTTCTGGACAGACACAAACAAGGAGAGAAGGAGGGAGGGGAGAACTCTGGCACTTTGGTGCCCCCACCTCTGCAGGCGCCTGGGTGCAATGCACCCTGTGCACCCTGCTTAGGATCGGCCCTGGCAGGGGTAGGTTTACGCTTACGGAAACAACGTAAACGCCGACGGGGCAGCGTAAAAATGTTCGGGAATCGGCGTATTAGGCTCATTTGCATAGGCAAATGAGAAATCAACGTAAAGGCCACCTAGCGGCCAGCGAAGTCATTACATCTACGATCCGACGGTGTAAGTATTTTACACCTGTCGGATCTTCACTGTATCTATGCGTAAGTGATTCTATGAATCACACGCATAGATACCCAGTAAAAAAAACAGAGATACAATGGTGTTTCCTGCGATACACCGTCTTATCTCTTTTGAGAATCTGGCCCACAGTGTGTAGAGGATATATATACATCCCTAGGAGTTGTACATATATTTATACACTGTATAGCTTAGCTAGATCAGTTCTTCCTAATTTACTGGCAGGCAGGTGATTGTGCTATTTAAAGACGTTATCACAGGTATAGACACTCAGCAGGTACAATATTTAAAGGAATTTTGGAGCAGTAATTTTAATGATGCTTAAATTAAAAAAAGAAAAGAAAAAGAAAAATTCAATATTTTACCTGCTGGGTGTCTATAGTTTGCCTGTGAAAACGTCTTTGAGAACCCGGGTCTTGCCCGAGGGAACATGTATCAATGGAAAAAAGGAGTCCTATCCGTTTTTAAAACTTTTTTCCATTGATACATGTTCCCTTGGGCAAGACCCGGGTTCTCAAAGACGTTTTACGACAATGACTTGCATATTAGACTTTAAAATGAGCACTTTTGAATTCGAATGGTCGAGTCCCATAGACTTCAATGGGGTGCTAAATGTTTTCGCGAACGTTCGGTCCGTTCGACGGTTCTGGTGTGAACCGAACGCGGCAGTGTTCGGCTCATCCCTACTAGCCACACACGCATGTGATCTTATTAATAGAGATCAACTTGAGCCGGTAAGCAGATAGGAGATAAGAGGTGGAGGTTCTCATCACATCCCATTATACATCACATCTGTAGATGGACTAGGCGCAGGAATGGGCAGGGGCTGTGTATCCTATGCAATCTATCATGCCATAAAACATCTAGAGCAGGGGCAGCCAGCCCAGAGCATGTGTAAAGGGATGCTGGGGATACCACCCCCCAGCACACAGCACACTGAACACTGTGACTCACCTCTATTCTCTCCCTGTGCAGCCTGAGGTAGAGATGGGAGTGGGAGGCATTCCAACTGGAGTTGGGGGAGACAGTGCGGGATCCAAGACTCCCAGTGTTAGGAATTAATTCCTGCACATCAGCACTCACCAGCCACTGAACTAGAACCTAGAGCACTGCCAGGTTGGACGGGCTGCCCTATGCTCACACATCAGTTCTGGACGGACACACACCTATGCTCAGAACACTAGTTCTGGACAGACACAAACAAGGAGAGAAGGAGGGAGGGGAGAACTCTGGCACTTTGGTGCCCCCACCTCTGCAGGCGCCTGGGTGCAATGCACCCTGTGCACCCTGCTTAGGATCGGCCCTGGCAGGGGTAGGTTTACGCTTACGGAAACAACGTAAACGCCGACGGGGCAGCGTAAAAATGTTCGGGAATCGGCGTATTAGGCTCATTTGCATAGGCAAATGAGAAATCAACGTAAAGGCCACCTAGCGGCCAGCGAAGTCATTACATCTACGATCCGACGGTGTAAGTATTTTACACCTGTCGGATCTTCACTGTATCTATGCGTAAGTGATTCTATGAATCACACGCATAGATACCCAGTAAAAAAAACAGAGATACAATGGTGTTTCCTGCGATACACCGTCTTATCTCTTTTGAGAATCTGGCCCACAGTGTGTAGAGGATATATATACATCCCTAGGAGTTGTACATATATTTATACACTGTATAGCTTAGCTAGATCAGTTCTTCCTAATTTACTGGCAGGCAGGTGATTGTGCTATTTAAAGACGTTATCACAGGTATAGACACTCAGCAGGTACAATATTTAAAGGAATTTTGGAGCAGTAATTTTAATGATGCTTAAATTAAAAAAAGAAAAGAAAAATTCAATATTTTACCTGCTGGGTGTCTATAGTTTGCCTGTGAAAACGTCTTTGAGAACCCGGGTCTTGCCCGAGGGAACATGTATCAATGGAAAAAAGGAGTCCTATCCGTTTTTAAAACTTTTTTCCATTGATACATGTTCCCTTGGGCAAGACCCGGGTTCTCAAAGACGTTTTACGACAATGACTTGCATATTAGACTTTAAAATGAGCACTTTTGAATTCGAATGGTCGAGTCCCATAGACTTCAATGGGGTGCTAAATGTTTTCGCGAACGTTCGGTCCGTTCGACGGTTCTGGTGTGAACCGAACGCGGCAGTGTTCGGCTCATCCCTACTAGCCACACACGCATGTGATCTTATTAATAGAGATCAACTTGAGCCGGTAAGCAGATAGGAGATAAGAGGTGGAGGTTCTCATCTATTCTGCTTTCTGGCACGGTTTCCGTTGGACCTGTCTCCTTAGAAATCCCTTTGGAAATACAAGGAAATTTATATTCCTTATGGACTCTTGCTATTCACATTAATGTACCTTTATTCACTAAATAATTAAGGAGACTTACAATAATAAACTACAAAGCTTCTAACCTATATAAATTATCTAGTAGGGACTAGAGATAGGAAAAAGGAGTGGAATCGCGCTAGATTAAAGAAAATGTGACCTAATAAAGGGGCACAATGTGATAAACACAGTCAATGCGGGATATACTCTGTAAACCCACAGAGACACACTAAACTACACCACGAGACACATAGAGAAAAAAAATTTAGAGGTCAACTCTATTTAGATAATTGTGGCTATGGTCATATAAAAACAACAACATAAGTGATATGAGTATATAGTGAAAAAAATGTTGTTTTTCTGCAGCCTCAACCTAGTTGTAAAGACCAGGGGAGGTGGAAGGTGGTGTTGAAAAGGCCACCTGGTGGTCACAACCAAACTGTTCAAAGTTATTGATGAACCAGGGTGGGATCTCAGAAGGAAAAAAACCTTGGATTGAGGGTGGATGGTTTCTCCCAAATTTGATGGTAGATAGACCAAAGAAGCAAATCCTCCAGGTGGTGATCAATGCAACAGTCTCTACGTTGTCAGTCACACTTGGGCTTTTGCAGATTTGAGTGTAGATTCACAGCACCAAAGATATAAAACACAAAAAAAACTTGCATAGTGTGAAACCTGACAGGCAGCGTATGTACAAACACCCGTGTGGGACAGTCATGAAGTTGGGGGGGGGGGATAGTGCAAACCCACCACCATCAAACACACTGACCCTTACCAGATGTTAGATCCCCTAAGGGTACGTGCAAACACTTATGATCAGGTAGATAGCTGCGACCTTGAGAATGAGACCCTTGTGATTGGATGCAGGCACCTGGGATCGAAGACGAGCAGGGAAATAAAGCTTTTAAAAACAAAGTGCCGACCGGCTTAGTCGAACGCGTACGTCCTTCCGTATGGTTACGATGACATGGGAACGTCTCCTCCCAACGTTTCGTCTTACACAAAGACTTGATCACGGGATAAGGACGACGCTCCACGTCATCGCAGTAATACTCACGGTGGGCGGGGTCAGTCTAGAGCAGCCCCACCATCGCCATCTTAACTGAGGGATAAGATGAGGGAAAGAGTTTTCTAATAGTAAAACTATCGCCGTTCCATCTAAATGACGAGATGTGAACGTCGGAACCTCTACAGGCATCGTTTATTAGTCAGCTTTAAGAGGCGAGACAGATTCACATGACACAACACCCCTAATGATACGGGCGGGCCATCAGTGATTCGAAAATTCACTCTGTCTCTTAAATATCTCCAAATCAAGGAGGGAAAAATTACATCAATTAGAAGGGGGGGGGGGAATAATGCCGCTAGTGAGAAGAAGACTAACCCACAACCACCGCATAACAAAATTCTTTTTTTATAAAAACATAGTTAATATATCAATGAAAAGCACATCCAGACATAGGTATTTGGATGCATCCCTCTGAAAATGGACATATTCATTGTTTTGATGTATAATAACAATGCTCACCAAAAGGTGCTAAACATACCTGGTGCACTATATTAGAAAACTAATATGAGCTAAATCAAGGTCAAAAGTGACCACAAATATAGGCAAAAAAAATTTTTTTTTACTATAAAAATATATTTTCTTAAAAATTGTAAAATAATAACCTGGCAATAAAAAATTATTTATGCACATATAGAGACATATATATACCCAAGATCACCATATGGGTCAAAAACAAAACTGTACAGTGTCCCAATCTAATATGGAAACCACAGAGCATGGGTATATAAAGGTTACATTAAGAGTTGTCAATGAAGCAATTGACATCTACTTCGATGTTCAGGCCATGAGGTTCAAAACACCTTAAATTGTGTATCCAGGCCATTTCAGATTATTTAAATGAGATGGCAAATATTTTAAGTGATAGAGACACATATACTCCCCTTCCCCTCAACCCGGGAGAGAAGTACAAAAAAGCTTTGACAGTGATCGTGAATAAAGGATCACGTTTGAATATCCTCAATTCAAAGGAAAAATCCTTTCTGATCCCCAAGGCCCCTCGAGTACCTATCATTTATTACCTCCCCAAGGTACATAAGAACCCTGTTTGCCCCCCGGGACGTCCCATTATCAGTGGTATAGACTCTTTTTTCTTCAGCCCCTTGTTAGAAGCATGCCATCCTTTATTAGAGATACCAAGCATGTCATTAACTTGCTGGCAGGATTGACTCCTCCCCCCAATGTGTGGCTAGTAACTGCTGATGTAACATCATTATATACGATCATCCCCCACACTTTGGGTTTAGAAGCAGTTTCTCATTTTCTCAAAAGGGATTCTAACCTTGCTGATGTTCAGATCGGATTTATTATGGAGCTACTGGAATATGCGGCCTCCCATAATTTTGTCTGGCACAATGGACACTTCTATAGGCAGGATAGGGGTGTCGCAATGGGGGCAAAGTATGCCCCCAGCTTGGCCAATTTATTTATGGCCAAGTGGGAGGAGGATGTCGTCGATGTGTCATCTAGACCCCAACTTTTGTTGTGGGCTAGATATATTGACGACATCCTCCTCCTATGGGAGGGTAATGAGGAGGATCTCACCCAGTTTATACAGTTTCTCAATAACAACGACAGGGGGATCGTCCTCAAACATGAAGCGAGTCTAGTCACTATTAACTTTCTTGATTTAGTTATAACAAAGGAGGGTAGTAAACTGTCTACATCCACCTATTTCAAAACAACGGACAGAAACTCCTTTTTTCCACATGACAGTTGTCATCATGTGAGTTGGCTCAAGGCAGTCCCTAAAGGTCAGTTTCTTCATCTAAAGAGAAACTGTACTGATCAGGCGACTTTTCTGAAACAGGCTGAAATTCTCAATAGACAGTTTCTGGAAAAGGGGTATAGCTCCCCCCTTTTGGCTGACTCTTTAGAATCAGTAACTAAGATCAACCGTGTAGATATCTTAAAAGATAAACCTAAACCTATTATGGGGATAGATTTAAAAACCCCTTTGTGACAGACTACTCCTGTCAGCATGCCAATGTTAAACATATTCTAATAAAACATTGGCATATACTTAAGAGCGACAAAATTTTGAGTAGCATTTTGCCTGACAAGCCACAGGTAGTTTTTAGGGGTGCAGGCTCCCTGAGAAACAAGTTGGCACCTAACATCTTAGATCCATCAAGGATTCCCTCTATGTTTTCATCGGGGTTGATTGGTTTCTTTAAATGTGGACGTTGTCGGGTCTGTATGGTCAACAACCACACCCCCAAAAGGACCAATAGTTTCAGATCTAGATATTCACCTAAGGTATATCAGATAAAATCCTTTATCACATGTTCAACTGTGGGTGCCATCTACATGCTCCAGTGCCCGTGCGGATTACAGTATGTAGGCAGGACCAAGCGGCCTTTTCAGGTGCGCTTAAATGAGCATTTGACAAATATTTGTAATGGCTTTCCAGACCATTCAGTCTCCAACCATTTTCTAAAAGCCCACAATAAAGATCCGAGGGGTACCATCTTTTTGGGGATTGAGAAATATCAGGCCCATTGGAGAGGGAGTGATCTCGTCAGAAACATTTCCCCCTCTGAAATGGCCTGGATACACAATTTAAGGTGTTTTGAACCTCATGGCCTGAACATCGAAGTAGATGTCAATTGCTTCATTGACAACTCTTAATGTAACCTTTATATACCCATGCTCTGTGGTTTCCATATTAGATTGGGACACTGTACAGTTTTGTTTTTGACCCATGTGGTGATCTTGGGTATATATATGTCTCTATATGTGCATAAATAATTTTTTACTGCCAGGTTATTATTATTTTACAATTTTTAAGAAAATATATTTTTATGCCTATATTTGTGGTCACCTTTGACCTTGATTTAGCTCATATTAGTTTTCTAATATAGTGCACCAGGTATGTTTAGCACCTTTTGGTGAGCATTGTTATTATACATCAAAACAATGAATATGTCCATTTTCAGAGGGATGCATCCAAATACCTATGTCTGGATGTGCTTTTCATTGATATATTAACTATGTTTTTATAAAAAAAGAATTTTGTTATGCGGTGGTTGTGGGTTAGTCTTCTTCTCACTAGCGGCATTATTCCCCCCCCCCCCCTTCTGATTGATGTAATTTTTCCCTCCTTGATTTGGAGATATTTAAGAGACAGAGTGAGTTTTCGAATCACTGATGGCCCGCCCGTATCATTAGGGGTGTTGTGTCATGTGAATCTGTCTCGCCTCTTACAGCTGACTAATAAACGATGCCTGTAGAGGTTCCGATGTTCACATCTCATCATTTAGATGGAACGGCGATAGTTTTACTATTAGAAAACTCTTTCCCTCATCTTATCCCTCAGTTAAGATGGCGATGGTGGGACTGCTCTAGACTGACCCCACCCACCGTGAGTATTACTGCGATGACGTGGAGCGTCGTCCTTATCCCGTGATCAAGTCTTTGTGTAAGACGAAACGTTGGGAGGAGACGTTCCCACGTCATCGCAACCATACGGAAGGACGTACGCGTTCGACTAAGCCGGCCGGCACTTTGTTTTTAAAAGCTTTATTTCCCTGCTCATCTTCGATCCCAGGTTCCTGCATCCAATCACAAGGGTCTCATTCTCAAGGTCGCAGCTATCTACCTGATCATAAGTGTTTGCACGTACCCTTAGGGGATCTAACATCTGGTAAGGGTCAGTGTGTTTGATGGTGGTGGGTTTGCACTATCCCCCCCCCCCCAACTTCATGACTGTCCCACACGGGTGTTTGTACATACGCTGCCTGTCAGGTTTCACACTATGCAAGTTTTTTTTGTGTTTTATATCTTTGGTGCTGTGAATCTACACTCAAATCTGCAAAAGCCCAAGTGTGACTGACAACGTAGAGACTGTTGCATTGATCACCACCTGGAGGATTTGCTTCTTTGGTCTATCTACCATCAAATTTGGGAGAAACCATCCACCCTCAATCCAAGGTTTTTTTCCTTCTGAGATCCCACCCTGGTTCATCAATAACTTTGAACAGTTTGGTTGTGACCACCAGGTGGCCTTTTCAACACCACCTTCCACCTCCCCTGGTCTTTACAACTAGGTTGAGGCTGCAGAAAAACATTATTTTTTTCACTATATACTCATACCACTTATGTTGTTCTTTTTATATGACCATAGCCACAATTATCTAAATAGAGTTGACCTCTAGATTTTTTTCTCTATGTGTCTCGTGGTGTAGTTTAGTGTGTCTCTGTGGGTTTACAGAGTATATCCCGCATTGACTGTGTTTATCACATTGTGCCCCTTTATTAGGTCACATTTTCTTTAATCTAGCACGATTCCACTCCTTTTTCCTATGCTTGTTTATGTTGTATAACATTTTTGTATCGCAGCTTTGTTTGACACATTTTTTGGTATGCGCAATTTTTTTCTTCTAGGGACTAGAGATAGCCTGCCGGTTCGTCCGGTGGTCGTTTTGCGGCGAGCTTTGGTCGTTTGTGGTCCGCCAAACCGGCGGACATCTGGCGATGTTCGCGGCGGTCCGCAATGTTACATGGGTAAGAACTTTGACCTATGACACATCCATCAAGTGGTGCAGGACAGCCAATTAAGACACTTCAGCACATGGACATGTATTCTATCAAATAGCTATCTAAAAGGTCCACAAAAGTCCTTTTAAGGACTGGTATAGGTGTGCTACTTGCTGTGCAGTATATAGGTGTCTAATATATATTTTTTCAGTGTAGGGAGAGGTTGGCGTTTCCAGCAGGGACAGAGTTTAGCGACACAAATCGCTACCTAACAGGTCCACAAAAGTCCTTTCAAGCACTGGTATAGTTGTGCTACTTGCCCTGCAGTACATGATAGTGTGTAATACATTCATATACTTTTTGTCAGTGTAGGGAGAGGTTGGCGTTTCCAGCAGGAACAGAGTTTAGCTACACAAATCGCTACCTAACAGGTCCACAAAAGTCCTTTCAAGCACTGGTATAGGTGTGCTACTTCTTCTGCAGTACATGATAGTGTGTAATACATTCATATACTTTTTGTCAGTGTAGGGAGAGGTTGGCGTTTCCAGAAGGAACAGAGTTTAGCGACACAAATCGCTACCTAACAGGTCCACAAAAGTCCTATCAAGCACTGGGAATGTCTAGACCGACAGGTGTCCGACTACATTGGGTTAACGGTCGGTGGGGATGCACTGAGAAGTGATGAACCCCTGGACTACTGGGTGGGCAGGCTTGACCTCTGGCCAGAGCTTGCACAATTTGCAATGGAACTGTTGGCTTGCCCCTCATCCAGTGTCCTGTCTGAAAGGGCATTCAGCGCAGCAGGGGGGGTCATGACGGATAAGCGCCCCCGCCTAGCTCACAACAGTGTTGACTACCTCACATTTATAAAAAGGAATGAAGCATGGATCTGGGAGGAATTCAACCCATGTGACCAGTAGACCATATTTCATTCAAATTCAGGTGAACCCCTGTGGGCTAATTTTTTTGAGCCTGTACTGGCCGACACTTTTTTCTGTATCCGGTGAATGCCTAATGTACCACTAGCCACAGAATACAAGGTTGTTTGCTGTCAGGTGAACACCTGTGGTTGTGGGCTAATTTTTGAGGCCTGTAATGGCCGACACATACTTCTGTATCCATTGAATGCCTAATGTACCACCAGCCACAGAATACAAAGTTGTTTGCTGTCCGGTGAACGTCTGTGGCCGTGGGCTAATTTTTGGGGCCTGTAATGGCCGACACTTACTTCTGTATCCATTAAATGCCTAATGTACCACCAGCCACAGAATACAAAGTTGTTTGCTGTCCGGTGAACGCCTGTGGCCGTGGGCTAATTTTTGGGGCCTGTAATGGCCGACACTTACTTCTGTATCTATTGAATGCCTAATGTACCACCAGCCACAGAATACAAAGTTGTTTGCTGTCCGGTGAACGCCTGTGACCGTGGGCTAATTTTTGGGGCCTGTAATGGCCGACACTTACTTCTGTATCCATTTAATGCCTAATGTACCACCAGCCACAGAATACAAATTTGTTTGCTGTCCGGTGAACGCCTGTGGCCGTGGGCTAATTTTTGGGGCCTGTAATGGCCGACACTTACTTCTGTATCAGTTAAATGCCTAATGTACCACCAGCCACAGAATACAAAGTTGTTTGCTGTCCGGTGAACGCCTGTGGCCGTGGGCTAATTTTTGGGGCCTGTAATGGCCGACACTTACTTCTATATCCGTTGAATGCCTAATGTACCACCAGCCACAGAATACAAAGTTGTTTGCTGTCCGGTAAACGTTTGTGTTCGTGGGCCAATTTTTGGGGCCTGTAATGGCCGACAAAAACCACCATCATCTGCTCTCCCCCACCCCTACTCTTCATTCTCATCACCCAACCTCCCTACCCACTGCTGGCTACAGGCAGCCATTTCTGCCCTCCAACCAGGCAAAACCCCTGGACCAGATGGTCTCCCGATATCATTTTTCAAACACCACTCTGAAGACTTAAGCCGCGCACACACGACCATTTTTAATGTCCTAGAAAAAAGTTTTTGCATACACACGATCATGAAAAAAAATGCTCGAGCAATGCGCGGTGACGTACAACACATACGATGGCACTATAAAGGGGAAGTTCCATTCAGATGGCGGCACCCTTTGGGCTGCTTTTGCTGATTTTGTGTTAGTAAAAGTTTGGTGAGAGACGATTCGCGCTTTTCAGTTTTCGTGCTTCGTTACAGCGTGACGAATGTGCTATCTACATTACAAACACTAGTTTTACAAGAACGCGTGCTCCTGTCTCATAACTTGCTTCTGACCATGCGTGTTTTTTTCACATCGTTAAAGCCTACACACAACCGTTTTTCACGACGTGAAAAACGACAATGTGAAAAACAACGTGAAAAATTAGAGCAGGTTCTAAATGTTTAATGGACATTTTTCACATCAAGAAAAATGCTCTGGAGCCTACACACTGTTGTTTTAATGACCATTTTAAAAAATTGCATTTTTCACGTCATGAAAAACGGTCGTGTGTATGCGGCATAAGTCCCAAGATTTTACTCAATTGTATTATGTTCTCTAAATGAAGGCACACTACAAGATTCAATAAAGGATGCAGTGGTGGTAGAACTTCTTAAACTGTGAAAACCTTCAGATCTCTACTCTTCATACTGACAAATCTTACTGTTAGGCCTCGTACACACGATCAAATCTGTCTGTTGGAAACGGTCTGCTAGACCGTTTCAGCAGACAGATTCGATCGTGTGTACGGGCGAGCCGACAGATTTGGCCACCCGACAGATTGGAAAGCATGCTTACCAATCTGTCGGCTGGGAACCCGTCCGCCCGACATGTCTGCTGGTTAGTACGCTAACCAGCAGACATGTCTTCTCGCACACGCGCCGAATGGTTTCGACGCATGCGCGGAAGTGTTTTACTTCCTGGTGCGGTGACGTGGCGGCGTCAACGTCACCGCCACGTCACCGACACGTCAGCGCGCTGTCTGCTGGCGGGGAATTTGGTTTGCTCGGGTGTACACCCGAGCAAACCAAAATCCAAGCAGACAGATTTGTTCAAATCGGTCGGTCCGACCGATTTGAACAAATGGATTGCCTCGTGTGTACGAGGCCTTAAATGTCGATACCAAAATTTTTGCTAAAATCTTAGGTCGATATGTCAGACTTTTTTTATGCCTCTTTCTATACCAGGAGAGAAATCTTCTTACACTGGAAGCTTTTGCTTATACCAGTTCAATTTCAGATACTTCACGTGCTTGCTCCTGATGATTGTCATTTAACCCTCCTCTCATGTTAGGGTCAGAACCGACCCGTTTTCAGGTTTTGAATGTCTATAAATATCACATAAATTTGTTTATTGCATCAAGATTTTTTTACTTTGTCAGGAACCTCTATTTAAACAATGTAATTATAAAATACTGTGGTGAAAATTAAGACGTTTATGGTGTTAGGGTCAATTCTGACCCAGTTATAATATAGGATTTTAGGACACTAATAAGTGCCAAAACTGAAATCATAAACACTCTCTCTGCTTAGTAACACTGACAGTCAATCACCTCTCAACCCTGTGAGCTGTAGTTAGGGAGGGGGCCTATCTCTTTGCCTGCTTGTCTGCTTCTCTAAATAAAGTAAAGAAACATAGGACTAATACATTTCAGAGTTGCTGACTTTATTTTACCATTTTTTTAATTTGAAAATGAGAGGTATGCTATCAAAAGAAAGGTCTAAGGGGTCACACCAAAAATATTAAAACCAATCTTTTCAAGGATAAAGAAGCCTAACAAGGTAACCAAGAGATAAGAAACAAATTGGATGATAAATAATTGTTCAGAGGGTATTTTATGGCTGATTTAAGACACGGGTCAAAACCGACCCGTTAACATCATGGATAGTAACAGAAAGCTAACATAAGAGGAGGGTTAAGACATGAAACGCGTAGTGCTACCAGATAGCGTATTCTTATCTATTCACCCACAATGTTCAAATTTTTTAATATTTACCCTTTCAGGCTTCGTTAGGCCATAGACCCTGCAGGCATTATCTTGTATTATCTTGTATTATAGCATTATACCAATCCCTTGGTGGTGAACCAGGAATTTTATTGTGCTACCTTATTACCATTGTTATCATCATTACCTGAGGTGCATATTATAATTTCTACATGCAATGTATGTATACTTTCATGTATTATTGATATTGCCATTATGTATGTTTACCACTTTGTATTCAATAAAATTCCTTATGTTCATCCTAATACCCTCTTGCTGCCACGTGCTTCACACAAAGTCCCGTCTTTCCCTATCTCAACCCCTCATTGTGACTCAGATAGGGATGGAAATACATGACCTCACCAGGCCATGATTTCAATTAAAGCTCCTAGGGATGGAAATATGTGACCCTACCAGGCCATGGCTTCCTCCCTAGCCACAAACAACCTTCTTTTTTTTCTTACACTGGAAGTTGTCCACTCCACCCAATCTGCTTGGCGTGCATCAATTAAAGCTCCTTTATCGATTGACTTATGAGAGCAGGAAGTGCCGAAGCAAATTTGATAAAATCTGAAACGCTTCTGTCAAGTGATAAAGGTCCTGTTCACTTATACTCTTGGGAAGTGGGCGTGTTGCATTCTAATGAAGTGTGACCCCATGCAAATGAACGCCGGGACGAAAGGAGCATGCGCCGTGACGTGGATGACCCGCGCCGTGACGTGGATGACCCGCGCCGTGACGTGGATGCCTTCTGCGCATGGGCAAAGCCTCCCTACGATTCGCCGGCGCTGTGTATATAATGCGCCCACACATGCGCCCGTGCAGCGCAAAAATCTCCCATTTTTTGGATTGACACAGGAAATCTTTTACATGACCATGGCTGCTATTGGGAAGGAAAGGAGAAAGAAGAATTTCTCACCAGAGAAGAGGGCCATCGTCATCGCGGCCATGGAAAAGTATGATTACCGGCTCCATGGTGCTGACAGTACGTGGACCAGCAAGTCCCGGAGGGATGAAATCCTGATGAAGGTGGCTTGCAAGGTGAATGCCCTCTCACACGAGATTCGGACACCACAGGACATTCAAAAAAAAATGAATGACCTGCGGCGTCTCGTGAAGGGCAAACTGGCAACGATTTCACGCCATGCCAGGGGCACTGGAGGGGGTCGCCCGCTGCCTGCAGAGGGAGCAGGTGGAGGGAGTCGGGGGCTACGAGTCTGAAAAGCCAGCCACGAGGACAGGTAAGTGTGTTTTTTATACTATCTGTTGTGTAGCATGTGTGGGGGTGGAAGGGAACATGTGCCAAGTGTGTGGGTCCAACAACATGTGCATCTTTTGTGTCATCCACAGATGTGCAGGACGAAGCGGGGCCATCTGTTGCTGCCAGGGCCCGTCAGGATCCATCCCCCGAGCATCCAGTCCCTCTGGCTGCTCCCCTGAAGAGTCCTTGTTGGAGGGAAGTGGGCACACCTCTATGGAGGAGGTGGTTGAGGAGGAGCTTGTCGACCAGGACCAGGAGCTCTACCTGGTTTTGGAGGAGGACCATGGGTTGCCCGGACCAGCCCAAGCCACCACCCCATATAGCTCCAGCCCATCAGTGTCCAACCCTAACCTCTCCAGTCCCTCCGATTCCATCCCCCTCATCTCCGGCCCCTCAACATCCTCCCCATATGCCAGGTCCCCAGCCACTCCCAGGAAGGCGACTCGCAAGACGAGGGGTGTTCCCCAGATCATGCTGGAACAGCTGGCCAGACAGCAGGACCAGCAGAATCGGCACCTTGCAGAAGTTGTTGGGGAGATGAGGCGCCTGGCCGACAGCCTGGCCTCCTCGGGACACCTAACGGATGCCATCCTAGATGTCGCTGGCAACAGTGCAGCGACGGTCACCAGCCTGGGGGAGCTGCAGGCGACCACCTCAGACCTTGTGGGGGAGGTCAAAGCCCTGCAGCTTGCAGTCCAGGAGCAGACTACTGTGCAGACCCGCATAGCGGTCGCCTTGGAGGGCATGCAGGTAGCCAGGGAGGGACGTAAGGATCCTACTCCTCCACCTGCTACCCCCCCCCCACCTGAGGCTGCCCTCAGGCAAGTGAGGGCCAGGAGCCTTGGCACCAGACGGAGCCCACGCCAGGCCCAGTAATTTTTGGATTGTTAATTTTTGCTCTGGTGAAGAGCTTTTTATGTTATTTTTTGCTCTGGTGAAGAGCTTTTTATGTTATTTTTTGCTCTGGTGAAGAGCTTTTTATGTTATTTTTTGCTCTGGTGAAGAGCTTTTTTTCTTTTTCTTGATACTGCACACGGTGCAGTGTGAATGGTGTGTGAATGTGGGGGTGGCACTCCCGCCAGTAAGGGGTGTCACCCTCAGCCGTTGGGGAGAAGTTATCCCCACGGCTGTGTGAATGACGTGTGAATGGACAGCAACATCATTGGGACCTTAACGCGGCGTTGCTGCTCCCAAGTCCTACATGCTGGACTTGGGCTAATCCAATGTGATGTGGATGTGGGGTGTGTGATCTAGGGACCACAGTGGTGTGCATGCGTGCATTGTCTGTGTGCCATGATGATTGTGTGTGTTTAACGGTCAAAGATTCGTAACACGAGGCAACTCCTGACTGCTCTTCCATCAGCAGACAAGGTCTCCTCTGGCAGGGGGGGGCTGTCTGGTTGGCAATCTGCAGGCCCTTTCTCATGGCAAAGTTGTGCAGAATGCAACATGCACCGATGATCTGACACACAAAGTTTGGGGAATACAACAGGGCACCCCCGGACCCATCTAGGCATCGGCAACGGGACTTCAGGAGGCCAAAGGTGCGCTCAACCACTGCACGGGTTTTGATATGTGCTTCATTGTATCTTCTCTCTCCTCTGGTTTGGGGATTCCGGAAAGGAGTCATGAGATGGGGTCCAAGTACATATGCAGAGTCACCTGTAAGGGAAAAGACAGGAGGATGTTAGTCATGCATGTGCCCCTCGTGATGTCTGCATCATGGGGGGAACAGTCATGCCTGACACCCATGTCACTCACCAACCAGCCAGCTGTCCCCATACACATTCTGCTCAAAATCTGCTGGGATGTTGCTGTGACGGTATATGTAGCTGTCATGGCTGGACCCGGGGTCTTTGGCACGGACATGCCATATGAGGTATTTGGCATCAGCTATCACCTGTACGTTGATGGAATGCCAATGCTTTCGATTGCGGTAAATGTGCTCAGTGGCACGGGGGGCCTGTAGTGCCACATGTGTGCAATCAATGGCCCCGATTGTGCGTGGGAATCTGGCAAGTCTGTAGAAATCTGTCATTGCCTTCTGCCGCAGTTGCTCAGTGGTGGGTCTGATGATGTGGAGGGACATGCGTCTGAGGATTGCTGGGATAACCTGGTGCAGACATCTGCTCATGCTGGTTTTGTGATCCCAGCCACAACTCCACTTGTACGCTGGAATGATCCACTGGCCAGGAAATGGAGTGTTGCCAGTACCTTGACCAGTGGCTGCAGTGCATGTGAGCGGTATGTCTGGCTGGTGATGTCATCCTGCAGGGCTGTGGTTATTTCCAGGATGGCAGCAGGGCTGAATCTGAAGATGCGATACACCTCCTCCTCACACATGCCAAAGAGGCTCATGCGCGCTCGGTAGATCCTCTTACGTGCCCCCCTCCTCCTCCTCCTCCTTCTATGCTCCTCTTCCTCTGCATACATTAGTAGTGCTAAGACCATGCCTGCCCCTGGCATGTTGGCATACGAATGTGTTGTCCAGTAAGTGTGATTGCTCAGCTCGTCCGTTATGGTGCTGCTGTAGTTGCTCTCCAGCTAAATTGGACACGGTCTTGAGCAAAGTTACCCCTGCTTTTATGAGGGGTAAGTTTACTCCAGGCTTTCGTGTTACGCGCACCACGCGTAGCCTACGCCGAACGCGCGTAGTTTCGGGAATCCGTGCATCTCCCTCATTTGCATATTTGCATGATAATTCAATGGGAGCTGAAGATGCGCAATGCGTAACTATGCGCCTACGCCGCGCTAGCTTAAAACATTTTCGCCGCTCAGGCGAAGCAGATTTTCTGGCGTATGTGGTTCTGTGTTTACGGCGCAACAATACGACGGCGCACATTTACAATTACGCCGCGCATATCCATTTAAGCAGGCGTAATGTCTCTGAGAATCTGGCCCTATGTATCTATGTCACTGGTATAATCCGTCGCTCCATAGAGGTGCATGGAGCATCTGTTCAGGTCCGCCTGAAAAACTGACCAGTTCGCATGTGTAAAAGAGTCCTAAATAATAGGCCTATAAAAATATGAACATGTGGGGTGCTCTATCTTTTTCATTATATAGTTTTGGCTTTAGAATAAGTTTCCCTTTACGCATAAAAACTTTTAGCATTGATATAGTTAAAGGTGAAAAAGGAAATAAAACTGGTATCATCCTGTTAAGAGCCGTTGATATGCTACATACCGATCTCATTTACTGGAAGGCAAACGTATTGTCTTCCTTTCTCACAGTCAGTGCATCACTCCATCCCCTGTAGTAAGATCAGATGCTTATCTTAAAATGTCATGATCATGGCAAACCATAGCAACACTTTGTTAGCAGTGGTCAGTAGTGATGTCATTGCTTCTACATTTGACTAGCAGTAGTTAATTTAGACAATGTATTATGAATCAAAAAGGGCCTTTTAATTGATTAAAGTGACCGTTTAAACAACTAGACAATGTTTAGCTTGGCACATCATTTTTGGTGACTTGTGCCAACCAACTTGAAATTATTTAATTTAAATACAGATCAAAACCCATCATTTAGTGGTAGAAGGGGGGTAGCCAATCATGAATTACTGTAAACAGGACAGAGTGGCAACTGGCTGTGGATGGGTAAGGTAAGGAGGCAAAACATGGAACACTGAGAAAGGACACAGGGACAATGCCTACTGTGGACCAGGGAGCAAAAGAAAAGTGGATGCACAGTTTACATTTTCCAAGAACCAGGAAAGGGAGAAAGTGTGAAGCAGAGAGAGCATACTGTGACAGGAAGTCAGGTAAATCTGTGTGTGTTGTCCCAGATGGAAGATACTTTTCTGCCTTGTGTAGACAATACACCAATTACTATTGGGCGTTGGCTGTAGAAATGGCCAGAGAGGTTTGGGGAGTTAGAAGCCTTCAGCTGTTCAAAATGAAGCAATTAAAGCCCCCAGGGGCAGTCAGAAGCACTTCTGAAGAGGAGAGGTGTTGATGGATATTTCTGTGTGAGAAATATCAAAGAGACTTTTTTGTTGTTTTCTGCTGTAGGACCAGCAGTGTCTGCCCAGCAGTAGGCTGTGCCAGACTCAATAGGTAGGTTCCTGTGTTGGGAAGGTAGACGCCCCAAGTGGCAAGGGTTTATTTTAGGTTTTGTTTTGTTTATGCTGTTTTGTTGCTTGCACGTGTATCCCGCAAGATGAAAAAATAAACCATATCATTTGTTTTCAGTCATCCTCAAGTGCCTTTTTGTACAGTTCAGCGTGTAGTGAACCCATCCAGGGGGTCACACACACCCACTACCGAGTTAATCCCTCACACATGGTGGAGAATGCGGGCAGTTAAAGTAAACCGAAAATGGAGGAGATGCTAAAAAACAGCTGATTATGAGCATTGCAACTCAACAACGGGTTCACCAAGAGAACATGGCATCTCACCGAGAGAGCCTTGCAGCTCAAAAACAGGCTTACCAACAGAGCCTTGCAGCTCAACAACAGGCTCACCAACAGAGCCTTGCAGCTCAACAACAGGCTCACCAACAGAGCCTTGCAGCTAAACAACAGGTTCACCAAGAGAGAATGACAGGTTGGGAAAGGAAACACCAGCAGCAAATGGAGGCCATCGGGAAACTATTTGAGAGAACAGAGGAAAAGGATAGCAAGCCCTCTCTGATTGAGAATCCAGAGGACCATAATGCTATGGAGTAGGGTTGTCCAGATACCGATACTAGTATCGGTATCGGGACCGATACCGAGTATTTGCGGGAGTACTTGTACTCGTGCAAATGCTCCCGATACCTAAATAGAATACTTTTTTTGTATTTATCAACATGTTCTGTGAAAATTCTTTGAGTTTTTTACTACTGCGTGACAAGAAAATAAAACATTTTTTTTTCATTTTTACTCATTTTTATTCTTTTATAATGTCTTGAGTTAGAGTTCTTCATAATTCTAAAGAAAATATCCTTAGTCTGTATTGTGGTTTGAAAACTGTCACATGACATTTAAAAAAAGTATCGGTATTCGGTATCGGCAAGTACATGAAAAAAAGTATCGGTACTTGTACTCGGTCCTAAAAAAGTGGTATCGGGACAACCCTACTATGGAGGTTACCACGTCTGTTGTTGAGACGGAATCATCACTGGAGTGTAGTACTTCACCAGAGAAACAAGAAGTGGAGCCAGAAGGGTTGTGTCCTGGCAGAGCCTGAAACTCACGAAGTTAAGGAGCCGCCATTAGTAGTAGAAGAGTCTGTAGAGCCTGTGGAAACCAATGTTGTGAATGGCGTTCCAGAGGTCAAACCAGACAAGATCAAACCAGAAGAGAAAGACCCTCATGTACAAGAAGGTGCTGAGGAGGTCCCGGCTGTCCCCGCAGTAGCAGCTCCTATGAAACTGAATCAACGGTCTGACAGTTCTGCTAAATACAGTAGAGAACCTTTAGCAAATACTTTGAAGAAACTTGATGATCCAGCTACCAAAGCTGTTACCTTGGAGCTGGAACCCAACAAGTTTAAAGGCAAGATTTTGGATTGCTCCAAATCTTTTCGCAAAGCCAAATTGCTGCATTACCATATGAAGTATTTCCCTGGCGTTGACAAGTCAGAGCAGGATCAGAGTCCTGTCACAAGGCATATGCAGACAAGAGGCTCTTTAGCTCACGAAAAGGCCAGTCAGCAAAGCTCAAAGAGAAGACGTACTACAACCAGTTTAAATTCCCACCGACCGTCCCTAAAAGACAAAAGCAAGGAGAACTTAATCCAGAAGTCTCATCGCAAGCCAGACAAGCTGTCTAAAAGTGTTAAAGAAAAAGTAAAGTTCAAAGATTTCTTGAGTCTGAAGTCAAAGAAAAAAAAAAAGAAAAAGAAAGCAAAGTCAAAGCTGTCTGGTAGGGAAGAGAACATAAAGGTTTCTAAAGAGCTCTCACCAAAAAAATTACAACCTTCAAAGATCAACAGTAATTATAAGGCCCCGTGTTATGGTAAAAGCAGCGATCATGGATGCCGTCCATATACAAGACTAAGTGATGAGGAGACGCTCAGCGATTCTTGCATGGAAAGCTTACTTTGGAGTGATGAGGATTACAAAGAAGAGATCGTTGTCACGCATGCTCGTGGTTTTCTAGATGTTGACCGCAACAGGAGCAAGTACAGCTCTGCCAAGCAAAGACTTATGATGGACAGTATGGATGAGCTGTTAGGACTCTGCTCTGGAAAATTTGTCTGTCAAGATGATGGTCCAGGTCAGGAATCTTTTGGTTGTACAAAGGCTCATGCTGAAAATGAGAAAGGTGGCCTAATGAATGAAGCAGTTGCTCTCTGTACCGTTTCTTTCACCAACAGAGAAAATGAAGAAAATGAGGCCGGGTTTGAGGATTTCCATCTTCTACCATGTGATGATTCTGACAGCGAAGAGCTTGCAGAAGTTGAAAGTGGTGCAGAAGATGAAGAGGAGGAAGTGAAGGTGGAAGTAAAGGTGGAAATGGCAGTAAAGAAAGAGCCGGTCCTGTCACTGCTGGATGTCCTGGAGGAGGATGACGCCCTGCAGGATGAGGCGTCTGCTGTGCTGGCGGGGAGCGATTCCGAAAAGTGCTCCTACCCCCTGGGTTATGTGAAGAGACAAGCGCTGTACGCCTGCAGTACCTGCACTCTGGATCAGTGGTGGCCCGCCCATATGGGCGCACGGGCGCCGCCCCCCCTCCCGTAGTCACAAAAAAAAAAAAAAGAATAAAAAAAAAAAAAAAACGGGCCCTTTAAGAACTTTTATTCGGCTAAAATGTCATTTTGACATTTTAGCCGAAGTTCTGGCGGCCGTCTATAGAGGGCGCTGCAGCGCCACCCCCTCTCGCAAGTAACACACGTTCAATGCTATGCATTGGACGTGTGTTACTGTTGCCAGCTGCCTGGTCTATTCGTATAACCGGACATGGGACGCCGGTTACCCGAATAGCGACAGCTGGTTGGCTGAGGGGAACTGCCTATCAAAGCCAGTGGCTCTGATAGGCTTTTCCAGTCCCGCCCTCCGGCTCTCGGAAGTCTATGCTCGGAGCGCAGACAATCTGCGGTCCTTGCATTAGACTGACAGCCGTTTCAGCCAATCAGGTTCCCGGATTCTGGTTTTCAGGAACCTGATTGGCTGAAGCTTCTCCAGGGCGGCAGAAGACATCGAGGGAGGACATGGAAGCGTCAGGTAAGTGATTTTTTTACAGGGAAAGGGGCAGCATGGGGCACAGTGGCAGCATGGGGCACAGTGGCAGCATGGGGCACAGTGGCAGCATGGGGCACAGTAGAAGCATGGGGCACAGTGGCATCATGGGGCACAGAGGCAACAATGAGCACAGGCCGGGCACAGTGGTGACAATTGATGGCACAGTGACTGAATATGATGGCATGGCAGAGAGGTGACAATTGATGGCACAGTGACTGCATTTGATGGCATGGCAGAGAGGTGACAATTGATGGCACAGTGACTGCGTTTGATGGCATGGCACAGTGGTGACAATTGATGGCACAGTGGTGGCGTTTGATGGCATGGCACAGTGGTGACAATTGATTGCACAGTGACTGCATTTGATGGCATGGCACAGTGGTGACAATTGATGGGCACAGTAGCTGCTTTTGATGGCATGGCACATTGGTGACAATTGATGGCACAGTGGTGGCGTTTGATGGCATGGCACAATTAGTGACACAAGTGGTGACAATTGATGGCACAGTGACTGCAAATGATGGCATAGCACATTGGTGACAATTGATGGCACAGTGACTGCATATGATGGCATGGCACATTGGTGACAATTGATGGGCACAGTAGCTGCATTTGATGGCATGGCACAGTGGTGACAATTGATGGCACAGTGGCTGCATTTGATGGCATGGCACAGTGGTGACAATTGATGGCACAGTGGCTGCATTTGGTGGCATGGCACAGTGGCTACATTTGGTGGCATGGCACAGTGGCTGCATGTGATGGGCACAGTGAGGCTGCAATATTTTTTTTTCCGTTTGCGCCCCCCCAAAAATTTTGAGCACCAGCCGCCACTGCTCTGGATAAAGAGGAGCCTACCGGGATACGTCTGGCCTGTACATACAAGTGTCATGAAGGCCACGACCTGTTTGAGCTCTACACCAAGAGGAAATTTTGCTGCGATTGTGGAAATGCCAAATTTAAACAGCGGGAGTGCAAGTTATATCTGGATAAAGAGAAGAAAAACCTGGCTAATAATTACAAGGACAATTTTTTTGGCATCTACTGCACATGTAAGAGACTGTACCCTGATCCTGAGGATGAGAACCCAGATGAGATGGTGTGCCAGAGCTGTATGGATCACTGTTCATTTCTTTGGGACTACTCTGCCAAGTTAGGAGTTCCTGGTGTCACCAAGATTACCAAAGCAGAAACGGAACATGAAGATGTTAAAGTTGATGATTGTCCTACGGAAATAGCCAACCCTCAGAATGGACTAACAATAAATAATGAATAAAATAATAATAAATAATAAATAATAATGAAAGTGAAATCCCTGACCGCTTCAGGGCAAATGAAGTGGCTGAAGTGCAGGAAGTAGGGGTTTGCACATCTTCAGTTCTCAGTCAGTTGCTCTATTTTTCAAAGTGTAGAATCTGTAATGGCAGATGAGCCCTCTGAACGTTGTGAAATCTCCATCACTGAAGTGGTCAGAGAGGCTAAATGTACTAATTTATTGGATGCTTTTTCCAAATGTCTTGAAAGGAATGAAGAATATGAGAATTTGTGTCCAATAGTCGATGGTTTCAAAGAAACAAATACTAAAACATTTTTGGGAGACTATGAGGCAAAGATAGTTGAACAACTAGCCATAAACATAATTTCAAAAGTGATTGTATCTGCTAGACAAGAAATGTTGTCTATCTCAGTTAATGATGTGTCCGATAGCAGTTGTCAAGTTCTTGGTGCGAATAGGGGTGTGCGAACAAGTGATGCACAGAGTAAGCAGTTGCTTCAAGAAAGTGACGAGGTTTCAGTTTCTGAAAACCTTACATTGGGTTTGGTAGATTTTCACCATACTTGTGAGTCTGAACTATCACAAAGTAAGAAACTTGGAAATGTAGAATTGACAAGTAATGATTTCCGTCTAGCGCACCAAAGGGAAGAAAAACCGCCTAGTACATCGGTTTATCAGAGGTCTTCTGCGTCAGATTTTAGTCCAGTTCATAGAAGAACAGATTTTTTTGGGTGTCACCTTGCTTTGGAGGATTCCAGTCTTGGTGTGTTTGCATCTGAAGAGGGAATGCAAATGGATGATCCATTGCAGAGCACAGTGTTGTCAGCTCTTGGTGTTGGTTATGACTTGCTGAGTTCTTCAGGGATTGAGCTATCGAGGGAAACCTTTGTGTCCATTGAAAAACCAATTAAGGTTTTGCATGGTTTACAACTGAAAATGAGTATATTACAGAGCAAGGAACACCCTCTTATGTACCTCAACCGAAATTTGAAGACCAATAGGAGAATAAATAGGTGGTTCCTGGCCCTTCAGGAATTTAGTTTTGTCGTAACGCATCGCCCCGGTGTTAAAATGGGGAATGCAGATGGTTTGTCCCGAGTGCATGCGTGCCTGGCAACCTGTATCCCAACCCTAGGGTTGAAACAAGAGGGGAGGGGGTATGTGACATGAAGTCAGGTAAATCTGTGTGTGTTGTCCCAGATGGAAGATACTTTTCTGCCTTGTGTAGACAATACACCAATTACTATTGGGCTGTTCAAAATGAAGCAATTAAAGCCCCAATAAATAAAGCCTAGGGATAACGACTGATTGCTGGATCCTGAGGCTTGGTGTGTGAAGGAGCAGTCAGAAGCACTTCTGAAGAGGTGAGGTGCTGATGGATATTTCTGTGTGAGAAATATCAGAGACTTTTTTGTTGTTTTCTGCTGTAGGACCAGCAGTGTCTGCCCAGCAGTAGGCTGTGTCAGACTCAATAGGTAGGTTCCTGTGTTGGGAAGGTAGACGCCCCAAGTGGCAAGGGTTTATTTTATGTTTTGTTTTGTTTATGCTGTTTTGTTGCTTGCACGTGTATCCCGCAAGATGAAAAAATAAACCATATCATTTGTTTTCAGTCATCCTCAAGTGCCTTTTTGTACAGTTCAGCGTGTAGTCCAGGGGGTCACACACACCCGCTACCGAGTTAATCCCTCACAATACATATTATAAAAAAGGGGGGAGGAGAGCAAAAGCTGACTATCCATAGGGAATAATAAAGGCTAAATGGGGGCTTATCTGATACCATGTAAGAATAGACAGAGTGACAGCTATTTATTCTTGGATTAGATGGGAAGATGAAAAAAATATTGTGACCAAGGGGTGGAAAAAGCGTGGTACAGGGGAGACGGGGCACAGAGGGAGTGAATTTAGGACGTAAGGGAGGCAGAGTGGAAGGTAACTGTGGAAGGGAGATAATGCAGAGAGAGTGGGAGCTGATTGTGGAGGAGAGGAAGGGAGAGAGGGCCGGGAGCTGTGTACCGTTTGAAGGTAGGCAGAGCAGGAGCTAACAAAGGCCAGAAAGAGGAAAAAAGACTGGACAAGGCTTGATCTTTGTAGGTGGAGCCATTTTAGGAAGTGGTCATGGGCAGGAGATTGGTAAAATGGGATATGCTGATTGTTGTGGGTGATTTGGAGGGAGGAAAAGCAGAATCCTATTGTAATGGGTTGAGGAAAAAAAAGAGTGCAAGTTAGTTGCACTATGAAGAAGGCAGTGGTGTGGAGCATATTAGCTTTGCAAAGTGTATTTTTACTTAGCTTAGTGAATGAGGAAAGTAAGAATTCACTTTGCAAAGAATGCCAACTCATGTGCAAGGAAAATAAATGAAAAACGTTTAAACAGTAACTTGAGAAAAGAATATTCCCCTCTGAGTGATCTATGTGCAATGCAGAGATTATAACAAACTTTGTTGCAGATTCCTACCTTTTGTTATCCCAAAGAAATAGCTGTTTGCTTGTGTGTCCATTTGCAAGGTGAAACAAATGGGACTGTAAATATAAATCAGCTGCTGCACTTGTAATGCGGAAAGTGGCAGGGTCTTCGTCCATTTAGAGGTGATTTGCCTTTGGGAGTATCTCACCAAAAATGCAATTTTTGTTGCAGGGGATGCCCAAAATCTGACTTGTGTCTTATTGCAGACTTTTGGGGAAATCAGCAAGACAAATCACACAAATAGAAAATGACATACCTGGGGGGTCTTCTGTACTCCATTTGTGTACAGAACTCCTCCAGGTTGCCATATTGCATTTTACAGAAAATGACAGCACTGTAGGTTGAAAATGAAAGGTCATTTTTAATAACATTCAATTACAACATAACTTGTGTAGAAATTGTATATATTTTAGTAATTATTTTCCCCGCGAAAGTGGAGATACCCTTTAAAGTGGTAGTAAATCACACAAAAAACAACAACCTGCAAGACAATAGCATAATGTGCTAGTATGCATTACATACTAGCACATTATGAAATACTTTAGAAACTTTGACGTTTAGGCGCCAAAAGCGCGGCGTCTGCATTTTTGCAGACGTTAGCGCAGCTGGTCGCACTTTACCATCTGATGGCATGGGGGTGCATTCATGCATGTGTGCCTCCCCATGATAGTGGGTGCCTCCTGCACACACTTGCATCCACGGTCAAGCTCAGTGGTGAGTATAGGGACCTACAACCCCTCCTGCCCTGTGCCCTTACAACAAACACTATGCCAGATTGCCAAACATATATTTTTTCATCCTAGGTACAGTGTTACACACCCCTGAAGAGCGAGCTGGATCTTGCAAAACTAGGCTAGTCGGGTAGTACAATGCCTGTGTACTCTGTCCACTACTATACTTGTGTATTAATATTTACTGTCTATGTTTCAATTGGCAATTTTTGGTGTTATGCAGAGCTTTTTTTCTCAGAAAATTGCTGCAGGAACTCAACCACGACCCCGTTCAGATATCTCAAACAGTAGAAGGGTCTTAAAGGGGCATTAAATACCAGTATTGAATTCCATACAGAGTGCAGAGTTTAGGGGGTTACACACAGAGTGCAGAGCTGTCACTTGTAAACACAGAAACCGGAGTTCTGTGTTTACAAGTGATTTTGGTGAGCAGGCACCAAAGGGTCTGAGCCAGAGGTGGTGGAACTGAGTTCCCCCAAGTTCCCCCTTAAAAAAGACCTGGTGTTATGTATATAACAATTTTACTTTACGCATGTAAACAATTTTACTTGAATAAATCATATACTATACAATTATTGTTATTTTTACTGGCGGAAACGTTACCCACTTCATTTAAAGTCCCGGGGGTGAATCCTTTTCTTTTAACTATATGTAATAGGGATGGAAGTGTCTCACTGGGGACACCAGACCTTTCCTCTTTTTTTCGTACCTTAGAAAACTAAGCCTGGACACAGCTAAGGGAGCTGACATGTTCCTTTTGCATTTCTTTCGGTTTTGCAGGCTCCGGTGCTGTAAGTGGCCGGAGCTGCGATGACGTCAGTCCCACGCATGTGCACTGGAGTCCGTTGCGGCAAGGAGCTCTGAAGTTCAGCATGATCCGTCAGACCTTCAGAGCGCATGCGCCACTTGATGCCATCTCTGAAAAAGCTGAAGTTAAAGAGAGGATGGCATCTACAAATGGATAATGATCCTAAACACACCTCAAAATCCAAACTGCAGGTTTTGCCATGGCCTTCACAATCTCCTGACCTCAACATAATTGAAAATCTATGGATAGACCTTAAAAGAGCAGTGCGTGACAGACAGCCCAGAGATCTTAAAGAACTGGAAGACTTTTGTAAGGAAGAATGGGCAAAGATACCTCAAAGCAGTGGCGGTTCATCCATAGAGGGCGCTGGAGTGCCGCCCCCTCTGGCTCTCACCGCCACTGAGTCTAATAACATAGATTCATGCATTGCACGAATCTATGTTATTATCGCTGCTGCCGCTGTTATTCAGATGGTCGGCGCTCATGTCCGGCCATCTGAATAACGCCAGCTGGTTGGCTGTCTATCAGAGCCAACAGCTCTGATTGGCTTTCCCAGTACAGCCCTCGGGTCCCGGAAGCTTATTCTCGGAGCGCACAGACTGTACGCCCCTTGGATAAGATGACAGGCGTCTCAGCCAATCAGGTTGGCCGGTTCTGGCTACCGGTAACCTGATTGGCTGAGACGCCTGTCAGTCATCGAGGGCGGGAGAAGACATCGTGGGACGTGGATGCCTGACTCCAGTAAAGGTAAGTGCCGGGCGGAGGGGGGGGGGGAGAGAGCAATTTACAGGGCACAGTGGGGACAATTGGCACAGCGGCGACCATTAAAGGGCACCGTGGTGACAATAGATGGCACAGTGGCTGGTTTAATGGCATGGAACAGTGGTGACAATTGATGGCACAGTGGCTGGTTTAATGGCATGGCACAGTGGTGACAATGGATGGCACAGTGGCTGGTTTAATGGCATGGCACAGTGGTGACAATTGATGGCACAGTGGCTGGTTTAATGGCATGGCACAGTGGTGACAATTGATGGCTCAGTGGCTGGTTTAATGGCATGGCACAGTGGTGACAATTGATGGCACAGTGGCTGGTTTAATGGCATGGCACCGTGGTGACAATTGATGGCACAGTGGCTGGTTTAATGGCATGGCACCGTGGTGACAATTGATGGCACAGTGGCTGGTTTAATGGCATGGCACCATGGTGACAATTGATGGCACAGTGGCTGGTTTGATGGTATGGCACAGTGGTGACAATTGATGGCACAGTGGCTGGTTTGATGGTATGGCACAGTGGTGCAAATTGATGGCACAGTGGCTGCGTTTGATAGCATGGCACAGCGGCTGCGTTTGGGCCCAGTGAGACTGCATTTTTTTTCCTTTGCGCCCCCCCAAAAAATTTGAGCACCAGTCGCCACTGCCTCAAAGAAGAATTGAAAGACTCTTGGTTGGCTACAAAAAGCGTTTACAAG
Source organism: Rana kukunoris (assembly GCA_029574335.1). Lineage (NCBI taxonomy): Eukaryota > Metazoa > Chordata > Amphibia > Anura > Ranidae > Rana > Rana kukunoris. The sequence goes on along the minus strand of CM056050.1, from coordinate 331,198,553 downwards.
CTGTGATACTTGCCAAAGGGGGGCAATACAAGATATTAACTCTGCAGGGTGCCCAAACTTTTGCAGATGCCATTTTTTTTATTTTCTGTAATTTTGAAAGTTTAAATGATGGAAATAAAATCTAACTTTTTTTTTACATATTATATGAATGTCTAATCTGTAATTTGATGCCTTTTGGAGATATTTCCATCTTTCCTTGGCTTCGTTATGCACATTAATAATTTTTTTTACCTGGGGTGCCCAAACTTTTGATCCCCACTGTATAGCGTAACTTCTAACTCCCCTTACCATCCACTGAACACTCATTCCCCCTGTAGACCATTTGCTAAATGTAAAATATCCAGAGAAAAAAATAAACCAAAATGATGACAGTTTGAAAATTTCAAGGCTGGGTGTTACCGCTACTAGAGGCCGGTGTCAATAGTTTTTTTCATTACAATACAAGTCAATAGGAATGCTAGACTTGCTCCAAGAAGGCCCATTGCCAGCCAAAGGTTGATCAACTGCAGGTCAAATGCATCTGTTAATGAATTTTGAAGTGTCTCAAACTAATATAAAACTGATTTTGTTAACACAAAGCATGTTGACACAGGCCCTAACTCTGCTCCACCTAAGCACTGATCCACTAGTGGCAAATATAGCCAAGAAAACAAACATATTTTTCATAGCTTATTGAGGACTTTTAGAATGACATTTAAACTATGATAGACTTAAAAAACTTAAAATGCTATTGGTGAGAAACAAATATATATACAGCTCTGAGCAACTAAACATATTCAGAATTGTCTGCAACATACTTCTCAGCAGGAAAACCACAGTTTAACCACACAACCCAATTGTCTGCTTGCACCTGTATTCCCCAACGCTATAGCTTTATCTACATTTTCCTCTTGTACAAATGTTCATATATACGTTACTGCTAAAACATTACTTTGCAAGGCTCACAGAAACAAGATAATAGTTGCACCTGACTTCAAATTGTTCAAACTACCTGCATTTACATTATACTTAATGACTGTATCAATTGACTTCATTTGTCTATTTTCAGATCAGACCGTGGGAATGTCTTTAAGACACGCATGTTTCATATCAGCGAGTTCTGCATTTTACTGTCAGTAGCTGAATCAGAGTTATGTTATCAGTCAGTAAACTAGAGATAAAAAAAAAAAAAAAGAAAGAAAAAAAAAAAAACTAGAGATACCGCAGTGAAGAGTAAACCAATATAATATGATAACTTACTGTAGACTGCAGTCCCAAAATATTAGACATCTTTAACTTTTACCTTTTTATTAAAAGTCACTGACGGCTATTGTAGTTATCAGCAGTCACTTCATAGCTAACCACATTCTTAAGCCTACTGTTTTCCCGGGCTAGGAGAATGCTTTACTTTAGGCTGTACGAAACTTTAGAATGGACTGATTTAGTAATTGATCAACAACATTTGTAATGGACCTTTTATAGGAAATAAAACAAACTAACACACATCTTAGTAATAGATATGTGATTTTTTTTTTAGAAGCTCATATCTATGCCTCTGGATGACCATGAAGGACAAAAAAAAAAACACGTATCTTTGGTTAAAGCAAATGTAGACAGAAACATGAAGGCTGTGATGATAATACTATTACCTGGTTTAAAGTAGTTCTAAAGGCTGATGTTTTTTTCATGCATTCATGCAAATTACAATCCCTTGTAATTTAAAATTGTTGTATCGCTCTCTTTTTCTCTGTGCGGTGCTATGTGCTAGGTGGGAGGTCAGGAAAAGCATTGATGTAGTTCATGCTTTAAACAGCAAAATAAGGCTTTCTTTAGATGGGTATTGGCCCCTGTTCTGTGTGTGTATTGTTGCCAAACAAAACCAAAGAAAATTCTCAGCTCAGCTCACTAGTCTGAAACCAATCAAATTCTCCTGTCTAACAGTTTGCGTTAAAAACAGGGGTTTCATTTTCACACATTTGTAAATACATGTGTAAGCTGCAGAGCCACACCATGGCACCCCAGTATTATCTGCAGTCCTAACTTTGTAATGCAAACTTTGTAACGCAAACATCGGTGTCCTTCTCTATAGGCTACCTGCTCACAGTCTATTTAAGATGCAGGTGTATTAACAAAAGACGAACAAAGCCTTATGTCAGGGCCTAGCCTTGAACCTCTACTGTGTTTGGCAATGGCTCCTCCCACTGAGCTACCTGAGATGCTGGACAGCACCATCTCTGGTCCACTTGTCCCTGCCTTGTGCCTTGACTTCTGCTGAACCTTGAACTCTTTGCTTCTTCCACAAACTTCCTGATATAGGCCAAGTCTCTGCACCTCCTGTTTTGCCTGATTATTGTGTTCTTTTCAGCCACTGTCTCGCTCTCATCTTCCCTCCATATTTTGCTACCACTCGTTATGGACCCTTGGCTTGTTCTTCTTCTATGCTTATGCCTGATCCCAACCTGCAACTGCTTATTACTGACCTTTGGCTTGTTTACTGACTATGCTTCTCTTTGATCCCTTCCTGCTTATCGGCTTCTGGACCCCTGCATGCTCACCTCCTGGTGGGGCGATCCTGAGGGCCGCTACCTGGCTGGTGCTAACACAGAGCAAAATCCATCTTCACCATTAGGAGCTCTGGTGAACACCATCTAGTACTTAGACAGGTGAGACCTTGTTATCCCCCAGTGTACCTATCTTGCTGGTCGGTAGTAGTGCTGCTATAGCAACGGGTCTTGGAGCCTGACCCCTGATTTTGACACCTCATTTTGTTGTATAGACCAGCCCTAAATGTTAAAACCCCTAAATAAGCCACATTGTTCTTTTATTTATTCCTAAGTGTCCGCTTACTGTTTACGCTAATGTATCACATGCTGTAGATACAGTAATTAATACAATGAGACCAATGTAGCACTCTTCTAGATGTGTTCAATTTAGCGCTGGCACACTGTGTTCAGCAGAGCTGTGTGTATTTTTGATAGATACATTTAGCTTGCCTCACTGTAACGAGTATGGCTGCATTTGTTGTGTAAGGCAAATCTAGCTGTGCTCACTGTAACCAGTGCAGCTGATTAACCGCTAGCCGACCAGCTGCCGCAGTTATACTGGCACAGTTATACTGGCACAGCTGCGCAAATCACAGTAGCTATACGTTACTCCTATTATATGACATAGCAGGTGATGTCTGCCACGCACCCACGATCACTTGTGACAGAACGGGGATGTGTGTGTGTAAACACACAAATCCCGGTTCTCCCAGTGGAGAGGAGACAGATTGTGTGTTCCTACTGTAGCGGCCTGCTACTTTCATAGCTGCCGCTGCCTTAAATTTAGAGGGTGGTCAGAGATTTAAATACCTCTGACTGTGTTGTTTTACCAAATTTGGGCCTCTGTTTCAGCCCTGGCTGTACTGTGAGTGACCACTATTGTTGTCTGAGGTGTTGGTCCCACCCCAGGCCAAGGGTGGCAACAGTCGAGTCAAGGTGTATTGGCTGTTTTTTCTCGGCAGCCAATCAGTGGGGTTTGATCGCCTCGCTGTGCATGCTGGGGGAGAGTACTTAAGGGACGGACGTCATTAGTTCGGGGTCGTCATGGTCCGTCCTGGTCAGTCGTCCCACCACCCCCCGTGTGGGGCCCTCATGATTGGGGGTGCATGTTCAAGTGTTCCTGGCTTTGTTGGTCCGGAGTCGTGATCTACCAACTAGGCCCAGTAGTTAGGCTGGCTCTATGCTTGCAGAGTGGTCCTGTGCTGTCCATCCCGAGGGAGGAAGCCGCTTAATGAAACACCTATTCTTGAGAGCACCGAGCAGAAGGCTGGTACACCCAGGAGAGGCCTTGAATTTCATTAAAGGACGCACTAATACTCGATAGGCCAAGTGAAGGTCACCTGCCAGTTTTGCGTTCACAAGAATCTATTTCAAGAAGAGATACGGGTGCTGAATCCTATGCTGAGAGGATTCAAGACTGAATATATCTCCACCTTTGGGAAGGTCTGTGGCAGAGACTTTGCTAAAGTACCCTTCCACCTCTTCAACTTCTACTTTTAGTCCTTTACCACGTTTGGTTAATAAAGTATAAAAAAAAGCGCAACGTGTGGACATTGAGCTCTGTTGTCGGCTCTCATCAAGTTTTCTAGACGGCGAAGGAATAGAGGTAACATGCCATCCAAAACAAACCAGCAGCTCTTTCGGGGGTAGTGCTACACTATGAATCTCTGGCCAGTGCTCGGCTCCAGCCTCCATTCCTCGGTGCTGAGATGCAAGGTGACAGGGAACATCAGAAGGCAAGCGTGACTGCATTGGACACAGTGAGTGGAGCAGTGGCGGTACGTCCATAGAGGGCACCGGAGCGCCACCCCCTCTCACTCCCGCACCACCACTGAATACAATACATAGATTCATGCGTTGCATAAATCTATATATTGCCACTGCCGCCGACTATTCAGATGGCTGGCCCCCTGGTGAGCGCCGGCCATCTGAATAATGGCAGCTGGTTGGCTGTGGAAGTGCCTATTAGAGCCAGCGGCCCTCAGGCTGTAATCGACTTCCAAATACTTATCCAAGGGACGCAGGGGTGTTCGTTCCTTGGATAAGACTGACAGGCGTCTCAGCCAATCAGGTTCACCGGTTCTGGTTACCGGTAACCTGATTGGCTGAAGCGTCATCAAGGGCGGGAGAAGACATCGAGGGACCGTGGAAGGAGGGTGGCCGACCCCAGAAAGGTAAGTACCGGGCTGGGGGCAGCATTTTACAGGGCACAGTGGCGACAATTAAAGGGCACAGTGGCGACAATTGGCACAGTGGCATCAATTGGCACAGTGGCGACAATTAAAGGGCACAGTGGCATCAATTGGCACAGTGGTGACAATTAAAGGGCACAGTGGTGACAATTAAAGGGCACAGTGGCGGCAATTAAAGGGCACAGTGGCGACAATTGGCACAGTGGCGACAATTGATGGGCACAGTGGCTGTGTTTGATGGCATGGTACAGTGGCTGCGTTTGATGGCATGGCACAGTGGCGACAATTAATGGGCACAGTGGCTGCGTTTGATGGCATGGCACAGTGGCTGCATTTGATGGCATGGCACAGTGGCTGCGTTTGATGGCATGGCACAGTGGTGACAATTGATGGCATGGCACAGTGGTGACAATTGATGGCATGGCACAGTGGTGACAATTGATGGCACAGTGGCTGCGTTTGATGGCAAGGCACAGTGGCTGCATTTGATGGCATGGCACAGTGGTGACAATTGATGGCACAGTGGCTGCATTTGATGGCATGGCACAGTGCCTGTGTTTGATGGCATGGCACAGTGGTGACAATTGATGGCTAGAGATGTATAGAACGGTTCGCCGGCGAACAGCTCCCGGCAAATATCGCTTGTTCGCGTTCGCCGCCGCCGGCGAACATATGTGATGTTCGACCCGCCCCCTATTCGTCATCATTGAGCAAACTTTGACCCTGTACCTCACAGTCAGCAGACACATTCCAGCCAATCAGCAGCATACCCTCCCTCCCTGACCCTCCCACCTCTACGGCAGCATCCATTTTAGATTCATTCTGAACATGCAGTCTGAGGCCTCGTACACTCGATCAAATCTGTCTGCTGGAAACGGTCTGCTAGACCGTTTCAGCAGACAGATTTGATCGTGTGTACGGGCAAACAGACGGATTTGGCCACCCGACAGATTGCAAAGCATGCTTTGAAATCTGTCGGCTGGGAACCCGTCTGCCCGACATGTCTGCTGGTTAGTACGCTAACCAGCAGACATGTCTTCTCGCACACACGCCGAATGGTTTCGACGCATGCGCGGAAGTGTTTTACTTCCTGGTGCGGTGACGTGGCGGCGTCAACGTCACCGCCACATCACCGACACGTCAGCGCGCTGTCTGCTGGCAGGGATTTTGGTTTGCTCGTGTGTACACGCGAGCAAACCAAAATGCCAGCAGACAGATGTGTTCAAATCGGTCGGACAGACCGTTTTGAACAAATCTATTCACTCGTGATACGAGGCCTTAGTGAGAGGAGGGACAGTGTTGCTGCTGCTGATTTTATAGGGAAAGCGATAGCTAGACCAGTGTACTCCAGTCCTGAAAGACTCATCTGATCTCTGCTGTTAGAACAGCGTCCTAACAGCACCCCAAACAGCCCTTTTTAGGGCTAATCAATCAGTCTGTTTTTTTTTTCTCTCTAGAGTTACAGTGTGTAGAGGATATAAATGCATTCCAGGTTTTGTATATATATATATTTATACACTGTATTGAGTTTAGCTAGACTAGAGGTGCAGGGTGCTGTGTAACGTAAAGGGTTCCAGTGTTGCAAGCTGCTGTGTAATATAAAGGGGTCCAGAGGTGCAGGGTGCTATGTAAAGGGGCCCAGTGGTGCAGGGTGCTATGTAAAGGGGCCCAGAGCTGTGGGGTGCTGTGTAATATAAGGGGCCCAGTGGTGCAAGTTGATGTGTAATATAAAGGGGTCCAGTGGTGCAGGGTGCTATGTAAAAGGGTCCAGAGCTGTGGGGTGCTGTGTAATGTAAGGGGCCCAGTGGTGCAAGCTGATGTGTAATATAAAGGGGCCCAGAGGCGCAGGATGCTGTGTAATATAAAGGGCTCCAGTGGTGCAGGGTGCTATGTAAAGGGGCACAGAGCTGTGGGGTGCTGTGTAATGTAAGGGGCCCAGAGGTGCAAGCTGCTGTGTAATATAAAGGAGTCCAGAGGTGCAGGGTGCTATGTAAAGGGGTCCAGAGCTGTGGGGTGCTGTGTAATGTAAAGGGGCCCAGTGGTGCAAGCTGCTGTGTAATATAAAGGGGCCCAGAGGTGCAGGGTGCTTTGTAATATAAAGGGGTCCAGTGGTGCTATGTAAAGGGGTCAAGAGCTGTGGGGTGCTGTGTAATGTAAGTGGCCCAGTGGTGCAAGCTGCTATTTAATATAAAGGGTTCCAGTGGTGCAGGGTGCTATGTACAGGGGCCCAGAGCTGTGGGGTGCTGTGTAATGTAAGGGGCCCAGTGGTGCAAGCTGCTGTGTAATATAAAGGGGCCCAGTGGTGCAAGCTGCTGTGTAACATAAAGGGGTCCAGTGGTGCAGGGTGCTATGTAAAGGGGTCCAGAGCTGTGGGGTTCTGTGTAATGTAAGGGGCCCAGTGGTGCAAGCTGCTTTGTAATATAAAGGGGTCCAGTGGTGCAGGGTGCTATGTACAGGGGCCCAGAGCTGTGGGGTGCTGTGTAATGTAAGGGGCCCAGAGGTGCAGGGTGCTGTGTAATATAAAGGGGTCCAGTGGTGCAGGGTGCTGTGTAATATAAAGGGGTCCAGTGGTGCAGGGTGCTATGTAAAGGGGCCCAGAGCTGTGGGCTGCTGTGTAATGTAAGGGGCCCAGGCTCACAGCGTAAACTGTGCCCACCTGTCCAGTACCGCGTCTCATATATATTTTGTTGGCACAGTAGATAACATATAAAAACAAAATTCACTGTAATACAGAATAGCAGTCAGTTGTCTGCCAGGGTGTCTTAGGCTCACAGTGTAAACTGTGCCCACCTGTCCAGTCCCACATCTCATATATATTTTGTTGGCACATAGATAACATTTAAAATAAAAATTCACTGCAATACAGAATAGTAGTAATTAGGGATGAGTTTCTCGTTTGAAACGAACGTATGTTCGACTCGAACATCGTCCGTTCGTCGAATTTCAAACAAAAACGATCGTTCGCGGCAAATTCGAGTAAAACTAAACAGCCCATAATTCACTGCGGCATTGCGCCCTGATGATTGGCCAAACATGCACTATGATCCTGCATGCTTGGCCAATCACAGCACGCAAAAAAAGGTGAGCCATAATTGGCCAAAGCCAGGGTGGCTTTGGCCAATTATGGCTCAGGGCTTTAGCACACGCCCCACACTATATAAGGCCGCCTGCTGGGCGGCCTTGTGTAGTGTGTTCCGGCTTCTTACTGAGAGCAGTTAGAGAGACAGAGAGATAGTCTTTTTAGATAGCTAGATAGAGCAGACTAGTCAGTTTAGCTGTAAATACAGTGTGTAGAGAATATATATACATCCCTAGGAGTTGTACATATATTTATACACTGTATAGCTTAGCTAGATCAGTTCTTCCTAATTTACTGGCAGGCAGGTGATTGTGCTATTTAAAGACGTTATCACAGGTATAGACACCCAGCAGGTACAATAGCAGTGATTTTAATGATGCTTAAATTTAAAAAAAATGAAAAATTCCTTTAAATATTGTACCTGCTGGGTGTCTATAGTTTGCCTGTGAAAACGTATTTCAGAAACCCGGGTCTTGCCCGAGGGAACATGTATCAATGGAAAATAGTTTTTAAAACTGTTGTTTTTTCAGGAGCAGGACTCCTGAAAAAAACAACCGTTTTTAAAACTTTTTTTCCATTGATACTACTATCAATGGATTTTTTTTTTAAACGGTCGTTTTTTCAGGAGTCCTGCTCCTGAAAAAACTACCGTTTTAAAAACTTTTTTCCATTGATACATGTCCCCTGGGGCAAGACCCGGGTTCTGAAAGACGTTTTCCAACAATAACTTGAATGTTGGTCTTTAACCACTTAAGGACCGCCGCATGTACATTTACGTCGGCAGAATGGCACCGACAGGCACATCAACGTATATATACGTTGGTGCCTTGGGGGGGATCGGGGGTCCGATCGGACCCCCCCGTACATGCGGCGGTCCGCGCGGCTGCAGGAGCGATCCGACAAGAGGGGGCGGGTATTCGTTTTGTGCGCGCTCCCCCTGCAGTGCACTTCCTCCTCCTGTGTAAACACAGGAAGGAGGAAGCGGCGTGATCTCTCCCTCTGCGGTTTTTTCAACCACCGCTAAGGAGAGATCACAACACAGTAAGTCTGCACAACACTACACTACACTACACAAAAAACACATTTAACCACCGCGATCGCCCCCCCCCCTCCCCCTGTCACAGTGTCACTGAATGCAGTAATCATACATGTATGATTACTGTATTTAGTGTCAGTGTGACAGGCAGTGTAAAAGTCAGTTAGTGTTAGGTTCAGGGTAGCCCTGTACCCCCCCTAATAAAGTTTTAACCCCTTGATCACTGCCCTAGTTAACCCTTTCACTCCCTATTGCCAGCGTCACTAAGCGATCATTTTTCTGATCGCTGTATTAGTGTCGCTGTTCCCGCTAGGTAGCTAATTTTTTTTTTGTTGTGATTTTTTTTTTACTAAAGACATGTGGCTAAATAAATTTTGGCCTAAATGTTTGACTAAAATGTAGTTTATTTGATTTTTCTTATAACAAAAAATATTGATTTTTTTCAAAAATGTCGCTTTATTTTTGTATATAGCGCAAAAAATAAAAATCGCAGAGGTGATCAAATACCACCAAAAGAAAGCTCTATTTGTGGGAAGAAAAGGATGCAAATTTTGTTTGGCAGCCATGTCGCACGACCGCGCAATTGTCTATTAAAGCGACGCAGTGCCGAATCGCAAAAACCCCTTTGGTCATTTGGCAGCATATTGGTCTGGGTCTTAAGTGGTTAAAATGATAGTTTTTTAATTCGAACGTTCGAGTCCCATAGACTTCAATGGGGTTCTAAATGTTCATGCGAACGATCGGACTGTTCGACGGTTCTGGTGCGAACTGAATGCGGGGGTGTTCGGCTCATCCCTAGTAGTCATTTATCTGCCAGGGTGTCTTAGGCTCACAGCGTAAAATGTGCCCACCTGTCCAGTGCCACATCTCATATATATTTTGTTGGCACAGTAGATAACATTTAAAATAAAAATTCACTGCAATACAGAATAGTAGTCAGTTGTCTGCCAGGGTTGTTTGTGGTTGTTTGCGCTACGTTAAACGGGGAGTTTGGTCTGTCAGTGTTTGGTCTGTCACTGTGAACCCTAACCCTAACCTTGTCTGTAACCCTAACCCTAACCCTATTTGTAACCCTAACCCTATCTGTAACCCTATCCCTAACCCTGTCTGTAACCCTAACCCTGTCTGTAACCCTATCCCTAACCCTGTCTGTAACCCCTTACCCTGTCTGTAACCCTAACCCTATCTGTAACCCTAAGGGTTAGGGTTAGGGTTACAGCCAGAGTTAGGGTTAGGGTTACAGACAGGGTTAGGGTTAGGGTTACAAATAGGGTTAGGGTTACAGTCTGTAACCCTAACCCTAACTCTGTCTGTAACCCTAACCCTAACCCTTACACTACCTGATCGATACAACATCATACCTGATGTTTTAAAGCACGTTATTCCAAACAATTTAGGAATGTTAGGTGATTTATGCCCTTTATGGATTAAAAACGGACTCTGCGACAACTACGCAATTTTCCATGGGAGTTTTGCCATGGATCCCCCTCTGGCATCCCACAGTCCAGGTGTTAGTCCCCTTGAAACAACTTTTCCATCACTATTGTGGCCAGAAAGAGTGCCTGTGATTTTTAATATTCGCCTGCCCATTGAAGTCTATGGCGGTTCATCCGGTTTGCCGGTTCGCTAACATTTGCGGAAGTTCGCGTTCGCAGTTCACGAACGCAAAATGTTAGGTTTGCGACATCACTATTGATGACACAGTGGCTGCGTTTGATGGCATGGCACAGTGGCAATTTTTCCTTTTCTTGCACCCCCCCAAAAAAATTGGAGCACCAGCCGCCACTGGAGTGGAGAATAGACCATTAAATCCTCACTGTCCTATAATATCATCGGCATTACAATAATCACAAAGGCAGCACAGTAAGCAGGTACTCTATCATGGCTATGTGTCACATGGCTGTTGGGTGCTGACTGTTATGGCTGTGCTGTGTTACAGTCTGTTACATACAGTACAGCCATAAACTATCAAAGTCAGCATCCAACAGCCATGTGACATAGAGCTATGATAGAGCACCTGCTTACTGTGCTGCCTGTGTGATTGTTGTAATGCTGATGATCATAAGATGGTGAGATGCTACATTAAACTTCAGTTGGGGGAGCAGCAAACATGTGCAGCGGAGCTGCATTTCTACCACCCCCAAATCAATCCCCTAATTAATGCTTCCTGACCAGTATGTCGCTGGATTGGAAGTTTGATATCTTGGTCATCACTGCAGCAATGATCAAGATATTTTTTTTTTTAGCCACAGAGATTCTGCACAAAGTAAAATTAATCTGAGTGGCTAAAAAGGCACTGGATTACTTTTACAGGCAGTGGAAGGGGGTCTGAGCTATCGCAGGCTGGAAAGGCAGAATAGGGACGTGTGTGTGTGTGTGTAATCACACACATCCCTGTTCTGTTCTGAGAGAAGATGCAGATTGTGAGTTCCTATAAGTTGGGAACCACGATCTGTCATCTCATATAGTGAGTCCCATCCCCCTACAGTTAGAACACACAATAGGGAACACAATTAACCACTTGATCGCCTCCTGGTATTAACTCATTCCCTGCTAGTGACATTTACGTTGCATTTTTATAGCACTAATCGCTGTATCCCAAAAATGTGTCAAATGTGTCCGATGTGTCCGCTATAATGTTGCAGTACCGATTGCGGATTGTCACCATTACTAGTAAAAAATAAAATAATAATAAAAATGCCACAAATTTATCCCCTATTTTGTAGACGCTATGGGCCAAATTCACAGAGCCATTACGCCTGTCTAACTGGTGTTAGACTGGAGTAATTTCAAATTACGCGCGTTTTCTAGCTAGTCGGAAGCCTCAAACCATGAATAGAAGGCTGCGGGCTTCAATTCGACTGGATTACGTGTTCGTACGCCTTCGGATCTACGCTGCAATAAAATTGCGGCCACTGGGTGGACTTCCCGTCATTTTCCGCATTGGGGTATGCTAATGAGCTTTTGCCGGCGATCCCCGAAATTACGATCTTCATTTGCAATCTCTTACGGCACCTTTAGTCATCTTTCTTTTGCGTAACACTATACCAGCTTTTTGCTGGTCTAATATTAGACAGCCCATGTTAAGTATGGCCGTCGTTCCCGCGTCGAATTTCTACGTTTTCCGACGTCTTTTATTATTTTTAACGTAAGTCGTCCGGGAATAGGAATGTTCGTAAACGACGCTACTCAAACAATGAATGACGTAATGATGTGATTTCGCGCAATGCACGGCGGGAAATTTCTGAACGGAGCATGCGCAGTTCGATCGCCGCGGGGACGCGCTTAATTTAAATGCTTCATGCCCCCCAATCGCGTATTTCGATTACGCGGCGAGAAATAGACTACGCCGCCGTAGCGTACGGGCAAAAATCTACCAGGATTCGGTGTAGGTAGGGAGAAAGGGACTTTGAATGAGATAACATATAAAATGTATCTCCATCCCGGGTTCAATATGAAAAATAAGAGGAGATTGGGACTTTAAATGAAACAGTAAATTAATGGGAATTAAAGAAAGAAAATGAAACAAGCCATTGAAAGTAGTATACATGTATTAAATAGATAAAATATCTACACAGTAAAAACAGGCAGCGTGTACAGTGACACATAGCAAACCCAATGTTTTTTACATCTTAAAATACAGTGTTTAACATATGACAATGGTTTGTACAATTCAAACAATAAATGTGGACACATGAGAACTGAGCAGCACACCACAAATAATATAACAGAGCTTGTAAAATAAAAACGAATCATCACATTGATCAAAGTAAAATCCCATTAGCGCATAAGGCTACATCTTTGTAAGCCCGATGCGGCGTTTCGTGTATGTATTACACTCCTCAGGGGCAGATGAATTGGGATATCTAGGATAACAAAGTAAATGGTAGTCAGGATAATGAACTAACTTTTGACAAAAAAAAGGGGGTAGAAAAAATAAAAAGTTCTGATTACTTACAAGGTGTGCCATGTAATAATGTGTGTGAAAAAAGTGGGACCAAAAAGTTGTACATCCCGGGAGCTGAGGCGGCAAAGAGACAGGCAACCAGCAGCACACAAAGGTCTCATCCCCAGGTAACCAGATTGCCATGGATGTCATTGAGTAGAAGCCGACCACTAATGCTGCCAATTGAGAATGTGTAAGAAATAAGTAAATCCATCAGGATTGTTGCATAGTAAATGGTGAAACAGAAAGGGATGGCTGGTAGGTGACAGGGGTTACCTCGTGGGTGTCCTGAAAGGAACATTAACCAAGGGTGGCGTGTGTGTGTACCAGGCAACAAGATGGATACTAGGGGAGACACCTATGTAGTGTCCCGCATGTGTCTGTGTTTGCCGCCAGCATCACGTTTAAAAGCTGGACACAGTGGTAGGTGGAGCCGCAGCTGGGCGGTGCGGAGCCCCGCCCCGCAATGACGCCACACATACCAGCTGAGTCAACTAGAGCTGGATGGAAAATGCCTAACACGGAGTAACGCCCCCTAGGGGCGTCACCCGGTCAGACAATGCGTGATGCTGATGCGCCGACAGCATCCGCCCCAACCTCCTATGCATCCTCCGCCCAAAAATGGGCAGAAGAAGGGAAAATAGGGAGGACACCATGGGCGCATCACAGTCCCGGGTTATGGACAAAGAAGGATCCCAGCAGTTCCACTACATTACACAGTGTAGTAAACAACTAAATGAAGTGTTCTAGTGGTGTTGGTAGATGGTGCCCAGCTTAAAAAAGCAGACCCATGACGCTGGCATGGGAACACTGTCAGCTATAAATTACTGTTTCCATCCCTGGTACAGGTAGGAAGAAAGGGGGATGCTAGTAGCGTTTTGGGACTTTGAATGAGATAACATATAAAATGTATCTCCATCCCAGGTTCAATATGAAAAATAAGAGGAGATTGGGACTTTAAATGAAACAGTAAATTAATGGGAATTAAAGAAAGAAAATGAAACAAGCCATTGAAAGTAGTATACATGTATTAAATAGATAAAATATCTACACAGTAAAAACAGGCAGCGTGTACAGTGACACATAGCAAACCCAATGTTTTTTACATCTTAAAATACAGTGTTTAACATATGACAATGGTTTGTACAATTCAAACAATAAATGTGGACACATGAGAACTGAGCAGCACACCACAAATAATATAACAGAGCTTGTAAAATAAAAATGAATCATCACATTGATCAAAGTAAAATCCCATTAGCGCATAAGGATACATCTTTGTAAGCCCAACGCGGCGTTACGTGTATGTATTACACTCCTCAGGGGCAGATGAATTGGGATATCTAGGATAACAAAGTAAATGGTAGTCAGGATAATGAACTAACTTTTGACAAAAAAAAGGGGGTAGAAAAAATAAAAAGTTCTGATTACTTACAAGGTGTGCCATGTAATAATGTGCGTGAAAAAAGTGGGACCAAAAAGTTGTCCATCCCGGGAGGTGAGGCGGCAAAGAGACAGGTAACCAGCAGCTCACAAAGGTCTCATCCCCAGGTAACCAGATTGCCATGGATGTCATTGAGTAGAAGCCGACCACTAATGCTGCCAATTGAGAATGTGTAAGAAATAAGTAAATCCATCAGGATTGTTGCATAGTAAATGGTGGAACAGAAAGGGATGGCTGGTAGGTGACAGGGGTTACCTCGTGGGTGTCCTGGAAGGAACATTAACCAAGGGTGGCGTGTGTGTGTACCAGGCAACAAGCTGGATACTAGGGGAGACACCTATGTAGTGTCCCGCATGTGTCTGTGTTTGCCGCCAGCATCACGTTTAAAAGCTGGACACAGTGGTAGGTGGAGCCGCAGCTGGGCGGTGCGGAGCCCTGCCCCGCAATGACGCCACACATACCAGCTGAGTCAACTAGAGCTGGATGGAAAACGCCTAACACGGAGTAACGCCCCTAGGGGCATCACCGGGTCAGACAATGCGTGATGCTGATGCGCCGACAGCATCCGCCCCAACCTCCTATGCATCCTCCGCCCAAAAATGGGCAGAAGAAGTTTTTATAGCACTAATCGCTGTATCCCAAATATGTGTCAAATGTGTCCGATGTGTCCACTATAATGTTGCAGTACCGATAAAAATTGCGGATTGTCACCATTACTAGTAAAAAATAAAATAATAATAAAAATGCCACAAATGTATCCCCTATTTTGTAGACACTATGGGCCAGATTCACAGAGCCATTACGCCTGTCTAACTGGTGTTAGACTGGAGTAATTTCAAATTACGCACGTTTTCTAGCTAGTCGGAAGCCTCAAACCATGAATAGACGGCTGCGGGCTTCAATTCGACTGGATTACGTGTTCGTACGCCTTCGGATCTACGCTGCAATAAAATTGCGGCCACTGGGTGGACTTCCCGTCGTTTTCCGCATCGGGGTATGCTAATGAGCTTTTGCCGGCGATCCCCGAAATTACGATCTTCATTCGCAATCTCTTACGGCACCTTTAGTCATCTGTTTTTTTGCGTAACACTATACCAGCTTTTTGCTGGTCTAATATTAGACAGCCCATGTTAAGTATGGCCGTCGTTTCCGCGTCGAATTTCTACGTTTTCCGACGTCTTTTATTATTTTTAACGTAAGTCGTCCGGGAATAGGAATGTTCGTAAACGACGCTACTCAAACAACGAATGACGTAACGATGTGATTTCGCGCAATGCACGGCGGGAAATTTCTGAACGGAGCATGCGCAGTTCGATCGCCGCGGGGACGCGCTTCATTTAAATGCTTCATGCCCCCCAATCGCGTATTTCGATTACGCGGCGAGAAATAGACTACGCCGCCGTAGCGTACGGGCAAAAATCTACCAGGATTCGGTGTAGAGCCTGGTGAAATACGGCAGCGTAGAGTATTTCGATTACGCAGCGCAATATTAAGTGTATCTGAATCTGGCCCTATAACTTTTGCGCAAACCAATCAATATACGCTTTTTGCAATTTTTATTACCAAAAATATGTAGAACAATACATATCGGCCTAAACTGAGTAGATTTTATTTTTATTTTTTTTAAATGGGGCTATTTATTGTGTTTTTTCAAAATTATTGCTCTTTTTTGTTTATAGCGCAACAAAAATGTCAACGCAGAGGTGATCAACCACTAAAACAAAGCTCTTTTTTTGGGAAAAAAATAACGTAAATTGTGTTTGGGTACAACATCGCACGACCGCGCCATTGTCAGTTAAAGCGATGCAGTGTTGAATCGCAAAAAATGCTCTGGTCATTAAGCAGCCCATTCTTCCAGAGATGAAGTGGTTATAATGCAACCAGTAGCATCCGATTCCTGGGACACAGTGAGAGGGATGGATGTCATTCCTCCCAATGTGTGA
Organism: Rana kukunoris; assembly: GCA_029574335.1. Classification (NCBI taxonomy): domain Eukaryota; kingdom Metazoa; phylum Chordata; class Amphibia; order Anura; family Ranidae; genus Rana; species Rana kukunoris. The sequence goes on along the minus strand of CM056050.1, from coordinate 331,182,391 downwards.
CGTCAGAAATCAGAACCAACGAGGATTTTGTTACTTCCAGTTTCCGTCTCATGTCAACAAGCCAATACCACCTTGAACAAGCATCTGATCAAACCGATCTTGGTTTAATCAGATGCTTTGGAGGCCATGGTGATGATGTTTCATCCACGTCTAGCTGCCATTGTTTTGTGTGTCGGCGGGTAGTGTGTGCGTGCCTACGCACCAACGCGATGGCACTTCACGCATGCGTGTTTGGAGCAGGGAGGCTCGCACACTGCTCGGGGGCAGCACAGAGATGCTGGGTTCCCCCTTCCTTCTCTTCACATTAGTTGGTGCAATCACTAGCGCCAGCTGATTGGAGATGAAGCAGTATTCTGTCTTTTTTTGACCCCAGTGAGTTTTTTGTCCATTCTATCTGTGGTGCAGAGAGAAAACTGGCAGTTGCCCCCTAGGGGACAATACATTTACTTAAAAATACTTGATTTTTTTGATTGAAGATCATTTGATTGGAGTGGGGAGTTTAAACACAGACTCTCAGAGACTTCTCTTTGTTTTTAATTAATGGAGTGTAAACTCATTCTACCACCCTTCCAAGTGTCCGTAAAAACTTGTGTAGTTAGGAATGTTATACATGGCTGTCTACTATTATATTTAACTTTGGTTCAAATTACATTGCAGATTAAAAATCTCCTCTACCAATTTACATCCCTGAAGAAAGAGATCTTCATACTTTAAAACGCGTAGTGGACAAGAGGATTGTACTTGTTTATTGAATACATTGGTGACAATTTTGTAGATGTATAATACATTCTGTATTTTACTTGTTGATGACTTTTTACTTTGAATAATAAATAAATCTTTTGTATTTCAAATACTTTGAATACTTACTATAATACTCTATCATACTAACTGTGCCTTAAAAGTCCTCTTTAGGTTTTTTTTCTTCTTTGATCTTTGGAGGCCATAGGACAGATATGGGCTCTAATAGACCACAGATCTCTCCATAAAGAGGACCTGTCATTGCCCATGCTATCACAAGGGATGTTGTCCATTGCTTGTGAAAGAAAAAAAGCAAAAAAATAAAGATAGTGTCCTCTTTTTATTTTTAATACGATTTTAAAGAAATGTAATTTGCCCTTACTCATTCGTGCAAATTTGCAATTGCAAACGCACACATTGACCCTGCATGGATATGTAAATGGCTACAAACCTGCATTTAGTTTCAAGCTGGGTTCAGGGGTGGAATCAAGGGAGTGGTTGAAGGGGGCCCCATCAGGTACGCTGTACAAGGCCCCATGATTTCTAAACACAGCCCTGGTCTGGGGGACCTTTGGTGTAGTTTTGCTTTGCGTTTGGGTCCATGTCTCCCCCTGAAACACACAGACTCTGGGAACATAGGACCTGGATACAGATTTGAGTCCTCTGTGCCCAAACCAGCTATGACTGCTTCAACCCCTCCTAGACTCGGAGACTTTAATAATTAGCTTAAAAAAAACGATGCTGCTATGTGTAATCTTTTTATTAAGATGTCTTTGTCTCATTGTATAATTTCTCATTGTGTGCCTCCTAGGTGTGAGTTCCCATTGTTAATTGAGTAACCTATGGTTTCTGTCTGCTGCTAATCCTCATTATCGAACCATTGTGGGGTGTAGATGTTTATGTTAATTATTTTCTGTTTATTTAGATCATGTAAGTTGTTAATTGAATTGCTGTTTAAAGTGTGCATTGTCATGCTAATATCACCAAGAGGGGAATGTCCTCCTGGGGGGTATAAAGTATGTGTCTGAGTTTTAATAAAGAGTAATTTCTTTGGTTTTTACCTGGGCTATGCCTGGGCCCATAACCTGTTAACAATTCTGTATATAACCCTACAGAAAAGACAGACAGTGCACAGTCCACATGGGCTTTGCTACTTAAAGGAGAAGAACAGCCTAAGCTCATTTGGCTGTACTTAACCTGTGAATTACAGGAGTGCAGTGCCTTGTGAACTCCTATGACCTGTTTTCAGCTGACAATGGGTTGAAGTCTGCTGTCGGCCGATGTCACAGAGCTGGTCCAGGCTGGCTAAAGATCATGAACATATGATCAGGATTCACCAAGGAGTCTGGACCGTCACCTGGCTCAGCCTTTCAGAGAGCCGCTGAGAGCTCAAACCAGCTGCTCCCACCCCCTCCTCAGCCCAGTGCTCCATTAAGCAAGGAGAGGGCAGAGCAGAAATACGGTGACCAGCTCTCAGCACACAGGGCACTGAGAACTGAGCAATCAGCTGTGTTTGATTACTCAGTTCTCACCCTTAAAGACTGCAGGGGACAGAGGCAGCAAACCCATACTTCTCTTTAAACTGCAAACAGGATCTTTATTCAGGAAAAAGACATAGAGAATAGTCATAGATGCAGCTAAAAACGTATAAACACTGCCATCTACTTGCTGACGTAGTTGTTGCACAATATACATTAACAATGTACCGTATTTGCCAGTGTAAGGCGACCGGGTGTATAAGACGACCCCCTAATTTTACAGTTTTTTAAGATTTTTTGCCTGTACTCACCGTATAAGTCGACCCCCCTTCTAAAGCTTCCGACGCTTTATATTTCTTCCTTCTGGAGCCATATTCTTCTTCATTCTTGCTGGAGCTGGAGCCAATCACGGTGAGCAATGTATTCTATTAATGAATACAAAGCCTGCTTGGATTGGCGGAGGCTGTAACATTATCAGCCCACGCTCTGACTCTCAAAGCCAATCTGAGCAGGCTACTGTATGTAGCCTGCTTGGATTGGCAGAGGTTGTTACTCCAATCCGAGCAGGCTCTGTATTCAATTGAATACATTGCTCACCGGCATTGGCTAAGCGGTATATACTGTATGTAGCCGAAGCTACATACAGTATTACTGCACATCCAGCAGGCATCCGAGCAGCTGACCCGCAGCTGACCCGGTGTATAAGATGACCCCTGCTTTTTGGCCAGTTTTTTTAAGTGTAAAAGGCAGTCTTTACACCAGCAAATACAGTATTCCAACAATGTAAATAATATTTTCAATGTACGCTAATGTGTAAACTTTGTTTCTTTGTTTTGTTTATAATTATGTAAGTACATAATGTGTGTGAATGGACAATGTCCATTCAAACAAGCATAGCTTGGGAGCGAGCCTGCTCGAGTACCCTCATAGCAAGAGACTTTCTATCCGGGGGACTCAGCAAGGGGGAGGAGCCAGGACCACTGACGGGGGACCCAAAAAGTAGAGGATCAGGGCTGCTCTGAGCAGAACTATTGCACAAAGGCAGGCAAGTATAAAGTGTTTTTTTGTTTTGTTTTTAAATACAATCTTTAAAATCACTTTAAAGACACCATTGCCCTCAGCGACATTGAGAATGTGGGTTACTCTTCCGTTGAAAATGTGTGGCAGATGGGCTGATTAATGCTCCAGAGCCAAAACACAAGGACCCAAGGCCATGAGTCTTTAAAGGGATAGACCACTATTGGTTGGCCATCCTTTTGAAAACATGTTATAGGAGGAAAATGCCAAAGCTCATCTTGCTATTACAGAAAGAACAAAAAATACACCTCTTAAAGGCTTTCCTTTGCAGCTGATGTTAATAATTTGGCCCTCCAAAAAAATATGAAATATGATACCATAGAGGATTAAGCATTACCATCTCCAACCACCACTGCTGACCTGTCATTATTTACGCAGCTGCTGTTCAGTTGTCCCATCCCATTCTTACTGTGCTCCATGAATCCAAAATATTTGCGGCTACTGTCAATCCAAAAATATATAGTTCTCCCAGATGTTTGGAACAACCTACCTGCTGAGTTCCTTCAAAAACTGTGTTCAAGCATACCCAGACCTAAACAATTACAATATATATTTTTTGAAAGCAATCTTACTTTACAGCATTTCTTCACACCTGCCTAAAAATGTTGCATAGTACTGTATATATATATATACTGTTTTCAGTACAGATGTTGGCAACTTTATGGAGTAAGATACCAACATCCACATTATAGTAATGATATGCAGAGAATCTCTGAATTATTATATCTAAAAAATGAGACAGAAATATTACAATGTGAATGGGGGTGAGGTAGTAGGTGTTGGCGCCTCTTAATTGATGGGTAAAAAAATATATATGTATAATATGTTATAAATACTTATATGGTGCTAAAACCAATATAGAACTGTGACTTGGTCCACGTGTGACCCAATAAGGTAAGATACCAAATGCACAAAATAAACCATGTAAAAACCTATACAAACAAGTTATATAAAATGAGTCCGTGCTATTTAAATAGCAGATAATTAAAGTGCTCAGTGCCGTGAATATCTTAGATAATGACTGATGCTGGTTTTAACAGTCCATGCAAAAAAGTGCTGTGTGCTTCATATAGTATTAAACAGTTGATAGTGTTCACTCTGTGCTCCCTTTTATCATGCTCTGGTGGGTCCCTCACTCACCAGATCCAGGCACCCTCAAGGGGTGAAAAGCCTTCACAGTGTTAGCCCTGTGTCGCTCTCTGGGAAATCTCCACTTGTTTAACCACGTTCAATCTGGCATATGGCTCAAAAAAGAGAGAGTGCCCACATAGTGTAATACAGTTGATATAATGTTTATTTAACAAAAGGTCAGGTACTCACAATAAACGATCAAAAATCAGGCGTATCATTTAAAATTTCTCACGAGTGTTTGCGACTGGATACTATCCCGCTCGACCGGTTTCGTCTGGTGACGTCATCTGGAGCGTCGCGAAACGAACTGCACTGCTGTGACCCATAGGAAAAGCCCAGCCAAACGAGGTCAGGCTGGAATTCTCCTTTACACCTTTGTTGTAAGTTAGAAAGGGAAAACACTTTTTTTTAGTGGGGACATATGGAGTTTACTCTCTTTGCAGTTTTCCTGAGGCCTGTTCTAATCAAACATCTAGAAATGGAATAAAAAACAATTTTCCCATAATTATTTTTATGTTTGATGTGAAAATGGTAACACATAGGGGGAAATTTACTAACACTAAATCACTCAGACACTGGTGCACATGTGCATTGTAGCCAATTAGCTTGTTCAATCAAGCTTTGAGAATAAAACCTTGGAAGCTGATTGGTTTCTATGTAGAGCTGCAACAAATTTTGCATGCTCCAGTTTTAGTAAATCTCCCCCATAGTGAAGTTTTTTCAAATTTGACTGCGAAAGTGGAAATATATTTAAGACACCAGTCTACAAGCCCTACACTAATCTGTCCCCATGCACTTTATCAGCAGAATTCTCTATGCTTTCCCATATCGCAGCTAAGCGTATTTTCAATATGAAGATACAAAGTGGGGAGGATCCCCTGAGGAGTTCAAAAGGGAGGAGAGGAATGAGGCGAACAGCAGTCTTACTCATGATTATGAACTTTATCACATATCAAAACTGGACACATACAGTAATGCACAATACAGGTTAAAATATAGGACAACATTGCCATAAAAAGCACCCACCCGGGTTCACATGCAGCCCACAAACGTGAATTATAATGAAGTGCAGGCAATACTGTAGTTAGATATAAATAAGTGTGTGCTTTTCAATATGGCTGCTGATGGCTGACTTATCCAAATGCTCCCTCTTTGGCTCTTCCAAGCTTTCTGACCACAGTTTAAAGGCCAGGAAGTGCATTACTGGTAGATGGGTGTTATGGCTGCGAAATTGCTCATTATTTGCAAATTGCAAATTGAATTGCAAATTGATTTGGTCTGCCTCAAAACCTATGCGCGACCTTAACCTCATCCCCAGTTTTTAGACAGTGTCCTAAAGGGTGTGCTCATATCATGTAGACAACCTATCACATGAATTAATTTTTTGTCTCACATGTCTGGGAATAGAAAGCTGTCCAGACTGTGTGAACACCACTGTGTTAAAACTGAAACATCCTTTCTCACGCACTATAGCCATTAAGCAATGCTATGCAGTATTGTATGTAAACCACTATGGTTAAAAAAAAGCCAATGAATTCCGCAGACTTCTGCTTTTTGACACACAGATCAGACAGTCCATATCTGTATACCTTTGTCTGAATCAGTAAGACGGTTTTAAAAATATACCCTGTTGGCGGGTGACATTTTGACATTATTTCTAGGTATTTGTGGTTTATCTGATAAATTTTAACTGGTTTGGTTCATTTGATTGGAGCACTGATATAGCGTATGATCTATTACATAATAAGGCAACCTCCTTATTTTTGCTTGTTTGGTTTTAAATGCTATATTTTCACTAACATATAAGCATAAAACAAGCTACACTTTAGTGCAAGTAAAAGGTACCCTGCATACTTTGGAGAACCGTTGCTAACTCAGGAATTGGAATATTCAGGGGGGAATGTATCATTTTATTTATAGCAGAATTCTGGAGCAGGAAACATGGGTGCCATAATCACTAACCTGCATTTCTCTAGTGCTGTTGCCTCCTCTATCTCCAGTGACTGTGGACTCTTCCAGGTATTCCCTGTGGGGGTTGCATCACGTGACCAGGAAGCCTCTATAATGACTTTGTGCTGCCCAAGCTCCTTGTTTGGCATTACCAGTTAGTTGCCAGTCTGTTCCAGTCCATCACAGTTCAGTCTGCTATAGCCTAGTTTGCTACAGTCCAGTGCACTACCGTTTGGTCTGAGCTGTGACACGGGAGCAGGGGATAGGCCGAGTCCCACTGTCTGTGAGGAAATAAAGTTGAAGAAGAGAGAGAACTGTAGATTTAGACTTTATGATAAGGAAACAGTCCTGTTCCCAAAAAACATAACACTTCTCTGCGCCACTCTCTCACTGACCTGGCAGACAGAGTATCGCTCGGACAATTTAAGGATAAAGGGCCAGATTCAGAAAGCTATTTATGCAGCGTATCAAGAGATACGCTGCGTAAATACTAAGAATAGCCGGCGTATCTTTTTTTGCTATTCAGAAAACAAGATACGCCGGCTTTCTTCTAAGATACGAGCGGCGTAAGTCTGTTACGCCATCGTATCTTAGTTGCATTATTACTCTGGCCGCTAAGTGGCTCTTACGGCGGTTTTTGCGTAATATATGCAAATGAGCTATTTACGCCGATTCCCGAACGTACTTGCGGCGGTCCGTCGTAGTTTATGTCGTTTGCATAAGCGTTAAATCGGCGTAAGGTTACCCCTGCTATAGGAGGCGTAGCCAATGTTAAGTATGGACATCGGGACAGCGTCGATGTCCATACATGCGTAAATCGTTCGGGAATAGGGCTCGACGTTACAGCGTTTACATTGAGGAAAAGCGACGTGATTTCACGCATGCACACTGGGAACGTCCACGGACGGCGCATGCGCCGTTCAAAAAAAAACGTGAATTACGTTGGGTCATGATTCATTTACATGAATCACGCCCCCACTTCATTCATTTGAATTGTGCGGCCCTACGCCGCCACACATACGTTATGCCGCCGTAAATAATGGCGCAAGTTCTTTCTGAATAAAGAACTTGCGCAAATATTTACAGCGGCATAACGTATCGGGGATACGTTACGCCAGCAGAAAGATACGTGGATCTTTCTGAATCTGGCCCAAAGTCTCTGCCACAGACTCTCCTCGGTGATCCTCAGAAAGGTACTTCTGCCACCAGCCCCCCTCTGGATTGAATTTTCGGAGGTATCCCTCCTTGGATGAGTCACGTCTGGATCTCCTTCAACTTTTCGCCCAGGTACCGACTGACAGGTGATCAATCGTTCAGTGTCCGGTTACCTCGATCCCCGGAGGTTTGTCCAGGCCCTTTTGGACCACCAACCTCTCAATGGCGCTCCTCAGACTGACTCCCCACCGAACAGCAGTACAGCTTTGGATCTTCAAAGGTGTGAACCCCGTCGCTGTTCAGATGCTCCGGGCCAGCATGGCTCCGGAACCAGGAACACTGTGTGGCACGGTGTGGCCACCCTAAATGTGGGTGCCACACTGGACGAAAAAGACCCAGAACCAATGGCATCTGCCCCATAAATACCCCTTCCCAGCATGCACAGTGAGGTCAAACCCTCCTGATTGGCCGCTGGGAAAGAGCACCCAAACCCCGATGCCACCACTACCACCTGCAGCACCAGGGCTGTAAGAACACCCCAGTACAACAGAATAGGCCCACAGCACAGCCAAGCTGAGACAGAGGGGGCGTGTCTGGACCTGCTCTGGAGAAGACGTGTCTTTGCAGAGCTCCGTCTCCCTGGCACACAATCCCCGGCCATCCGTGCCTGTTTTTGCCTCAGAAAAACTCAAATCCTCGCCCTATCCCCTCCTGGACTGCCCCTACACCGATCCCAGCTGAAATCCCGGGATTTGGCCACCTTGCTGTCGGTGATTGCGGCCTTGACTGGGCCGGAGGTCCGCCGCCATCTTCGTGCCCGGGACACCCTCAACTCCCTCTATACCTGGGTGCCCAGAGCGACAAGATCCACCCCCAGCTAGGATCGACGTCGGTGAGTCTCTCCCCTGGTCCCCGAAGCCTCTTGGCCTGTGTACCGCCATCCGAAGCCGCCGCCGTTCTCTTCGCCCGGACGGCTATATTAGGAAAGACCGTGGCTTCGGCCTAGTCCTGGAGGCGGCGGCCATCTTGCTTCACCCAGCGACGGCTCCAGCGCAGATCCTCGGCCTCTAGACACCACCGCTGCGGCTACTGAGCCCTACAACTAGCTTCAGGTTAGTCTGTGGATCCGGCCTAGCCTCCTAATAGCGGCCATCTTGATCCACCTGGAACCCCCAACCTGACTACAGGCCCTCTTCAGTTTACAGTCTCAGCCACCCCTTGCCGTATACCCCTTGTTCCTTTCTTCTTTTTTTTTTGCTTTCTCATAAGACATAAATTGTTTTTCTTTTACTACCTGGGGATCAAGTCCCCATACCCTCCTCATCAGGTGACATGTAGTCCCATAGGAAGTTTGAAGTGGGATTAGGCATGCACGATGGACAAAAAGGCACGATCAAAAACATTTCTAACAAGGTGTGCATGCGTGGGACCTCGGAGGAAGATATGCTCTGAGTGAGCTCCCGACACCCCGACCAAAATGAGCAAAAGTACGATCTAAAGGCGGAGATTGAGACCCAGCCAGCTGAAGCCCTAACTCGGTTATGAACCGGAGGGCACGCGGGTAGCCAAAGCGGGGACAGCATAAGCAGTCTAAGACCGAGAAGGGACCAGGGCCTTCCCAGGGTCAATCCAACATGGCGTCCGGTCGTCCCAACACACGCGGTAGCGTGGCAGCTAGATCAGGGAGCAGCACCACTCATGGGGGTAAGATGACCTTCCAAGACCCGTTCTCCTCACAATCCTCGGAAGAGGCTGAGGCGATCCAGCAAGGAGAGGCAGCGTTGCCGCCATGTTCACAGTCCCCTGTCCTCTATGCAGGCAGACAGGAATCAGCACACTCCCCAGCCTCCTCCATGGACAGAAATATGGCTGACATCACTGAGGCCAGGAGGTCCAAGCCCCCCTTCTTGCCCAGCTCCCGCACTACTCTCCTGACGCAGTGTTGCTGGCCAGGTTTTCCACCATGCTTCAGCAGGAGCTCTCTAAGGCCTGCACCATAATAACAACTGATCTTAAGAAGGACATTCATGGCCTTGGGGAACGCTTTGACCTGATAGAGACTAAGGTTGATAGCACCATTAAAAAAGTCAATCAAAATGCCAATATGATTACAGATCTTCAGGAAAGGTTGGAGGAGGCCTACACGAAAATAGAAGACTTGGAGAACCGTTCAAGAAGGTATAATGTGCGCGTGCGTGGCCTACCTGAAACACATACTGATTTGGAAAGTGCCATGAGGGACATCATGCGTGAATTGATACCAGATATAGCTCCGCACCAGATGGAAATTGACCGTATTCATCGCCCACTGGCGGCCCCCAGATCTGATGGCCTCCCACGAGACGTGATAGTAAAACCGCATTATTATCGCATTAAAGAAAGACTGATGTTAGCAGCCAGGAATCGACAGGACCTGAAGCTTTACGGATCACCTATTCAGCTATTTACCGACCTTGCACCCTCAACTGTGCAAAAGCGCAGAAATTTGCGCCCCCTGCTGCAACAGCTTGTGGACAAGCAGATCAAGTATCGCTGGTCTTTCCCATTCAGACTTTCTTTCACTTTCAAAGGGAGGTCTCACTCGTTCATCACATTCCAATCGGGAGAAGATCTTCTACTCAACCTGGGGATCATAGTTCGTGATTCTCCGGCTCTGTCCCCCCAGCATCCAGGTGGCAGTCATCGCCCTCTCTCACCGCTCTGGTAAGATATCAACCGATCCCGAGCTCGAGGATCTCGCCGGAACACCTGACCTGATCTAACTCGGCTGATTCCCCCGTGCAATGCAGTGCTAGAGTATTGGCTAATTCAGTTTTTCTTCTACATGTGCCAAATACTTTATTTTTTCCTCTTTTTTCGCCGAATTTTTTACTTTATGTTTTTATTTTTGTTCTAAGCTCCAGTTAGTCAAACTATTTGCGTTACTTAGATGTTTTGGTCGGGGTGGTTACCCATGCCACCCACCTGCGAGACTACGCACCCTCCTTGGACGATGGTACCCTCGCGTACTATTGACCGGATCATGATTCCGGTTGGGGTTGTCCCCAGTGCCTTAACTGATTTGGTTTTTACTGACCTTAGGGTTGGTTCGTTGGGCCTTAGGCCTAATAATGTTTCTCTTACTCCTTTTTATTTTTTCTCACTAATTTATCTCTTTCTTACCTTTTCCCCCTCCCTTCCCACTTGTCTCGGTCCTACACCTCGGTCAACATACCCGGTCCACGGAGTCTGGAGGAGATCGGGGCCTGTCTCGATGGACGTGATCAGTACACTGACTGTACAAGGTAAGAGTGCTTTGCCCTACCACGATGGCCACATCTCATTCCACTGATTACACTATCTTAAGCCATAATGTTCACGGGTTTAACTCCCCAGTCAAAAGGACAAAAGCTTTCCAGTTTTATTACAAACAGAAAGCTGATGTACTTCTATTGCAGGAGACCCACTTTTCAAAGACTTCTGCACCCCGCTATCTCAGTGCTAGGTATCCGCAATTCTATTTGGCAGGGGGTGCAGAAAAAAGGGTGGAGTGGCTGTCTGCTTTTCTAAGCGGACTCCGTTCACACCAATCACAATCATTAAAGACAAGGGGGGTAGGTATATCATGACCGTTGGTCGCCTTCATGACCAAGAAGTTTATTTTATTTCATACTATGCCCCAAATACTAGTCAGACAGAATTCTTTAGTAGGATGTTTCGAACACTGCTACCTAAGGTACAAGGACAGGTGATACTGGGGGGAGACAGCAATATCCCTCTTGACAACATCATGGATAGATCTAACCCTTCTGGACCGACTTTTAGAAGACCGCCGTCCTGCAGTGGTAAAGTGGCCCGCCTGTTTCATACACAGGGGTTGATAGACACATGGCGGGAGGTCAATCCATCGGTTAGAGATTACACTTATTACTCTCAAGCCCACCATACTTATTCCAGGATAGACCACCTCTTAATACGCACTTCTCTACTCCCCTACATACTGAATGGTAAGATACTTAACACCCCCTGGTCGGATCATTCACCAATCAAAATGTCCACCACTGGCCTCTGGTCTAAGGCTAAGCCATCACTTTTTGCTGATGACTTGTTGATGACAATGACTGCACCGATTACCTCCCTGCCCAATCTCTTTGGCATCTTACGGCCGTTCTCAGAGATCTCAGGATTAAAAATTAACCATAGCAAGTCCAGAGCTCTGAATCTATCACTGCCCGAACATACTCGAACAGCGCTGGAGCAGTCATTCAGTTTTGGTTGGGAACCGGTAGATCTTTCTTATTTAGGAGTCCACCTGACCTCTTCTTATAGGACATTGTATAAGGCCAACTACCCAGCTCTTTTCAGACGGCTGACTGATGACATGGCTAAGTGGCAGATACATCCTCCATCGTGGTTCGGCAGACTCCACTCTGTTAAAATGAATGTACTACCTAGGCTATTATACCTGTTTCGTACACTACCAGTAGCACTGGACCAATCTGATCTTAAAAAATGTCAAAGAACACTGCTCAGATATATGTGGGGGAACAAGAGACCCAGGGTTAATAAGAGCACCTTGTATACACCTAAAATGTAGAGGTGGACTAGGTCTACCCGATGTGCAGAAATATTTTTGTGCTGCACAACTGGCACAACTTGCCAGATTTCACTCACATAAGGCCCCAGCTATCTGGATGACTATGGAGGCATGTTCCTGTCTCCCCAGGCCTGTTTCACACATACTATGGCTTACGCCTAAAGAGAGACCACTAATATTGTGCCCTTCTCTGTCCTTCTCGATAGATTTATGGGACAGGGTTTCCCGCACCCAACACTTAAAATCGCCCCATTCTCCCTTGGCTCCACTGTTGGAGAATAGAACATTTGCCCCGGGCCTTGTTCCCCTAGCATTCGAGTGGTGGACCAATAAGGGTCTGCTGCGTATAGCCGACTTATATGACTGTAAGGGAATGCTAACGGTACAGGTAATGAAGGAAAAATATGATATGCCTCTTAGAGAGAGTTATAGATATACTCAGATTGCACACTATATACAGACCTTGGCCCATAGGAGCGACATTGCTCACACCTATGGAACAGTTGTGTAGACAGTATGACAAGATGAAAGGTCATAAATCCTCGGTTTACATGCTGCTGATGGGAGATTCGAGAAAGCTGGCCTATATGGCCCAATGGGAGAAGGATCAGCAGATAGACCTGGACCTTGCAGAATGGCACTCAATAGCCACGACGGCATCTCGATCTCTCATCAATACCTCCATAATAGAGGCAAATTATCATGTCCTTTTCCGATGGTATATGGTGCCTACTAGGCTGGCTACCTTTGGATCTGGCGCATCCCCCCTGTGCTTTAGGGGATGTGGCCAGAGAGGCACTGCCCATCATATTTGGTGGACGTGCTCTAAGGTTAAACAGTTCTGGATTAGGATCTATAACTTTCTTTACTCACTTACGCAGATCAATTTGCGGAAAATGGAAAAACAAGCAGAGTTGCGGATGCCTCGAAATCCACTAGACAACTTATTTCCTTCATATTTATTTCTGCGCGGATAACAATAGCTAGAATTGGAAGTCTGCAGCCCTCCCATTTGACCAGTTCAAACGGAAACTTACCTCGTTGATGCTAAATGAAAGGTTATCAGCGTTGTCGCAAGACAAGATGGAATTATTTAATAAAGTGTGGGATCCATGGATTTCGTACCTTACTAATGACCCTAACAGGATCACACCTTAGTATATCTCTAGTCAGTCTTACAGGTGCAGGACCGAGACCCCCCCTCCCCCCCCCTTCTCTCAGGTATTCTATCACCTTCTTCTTGACATTCCTTTGTTTCTTGCCTGTCCACCTACTCCTTTTCTTACCATATTATATAGTAAGTATAATGTGAATGGTTTGTTGTTGGCTTTGACAGACGGGCTTGGGGTCTGCTCGGCCTGGGGGATGGGCTTCCCCCCTTACTCATCTGGGTGGGGGGGGCCCTAGTGTCGGGGGGCCCCCTGTGAGAGCAGCGCTTGTTCCGGGTGATATATGTCCCCAGAGGACACAAATTTGAACTTGCTAAGTTTGGACATTGCTGGGCCTGGCCTTGAGGTTGTGCTCAATACTGTTTATTTTTACTACTTGGGCCGCAATATACTGCTCCTGCAGGGTTAATCTCATATTGTTAAACAAATCTTGTGAATGTAACGCATAACTTTGTATACTTGAAAATTCTTTAATAAACACCATTGAAACCAAGCTGAGACAGAAACCCTATTCTACAACTAACAATTTTGGATCAGAGTTTAACTACACTCTGATCTACCCTTACATTTAACTAGCACCAGTACTACCTGAATAGACACTGTCCTCAGTGTCCCAAGTAAAGGTATTCACTCCTGAATGCCTGGCCTGAATCTGCATAACAACAGAAAAGGATAGTGGAAAAGAAGAGAATAGAAAAATACAAAAATTTGAAAACATTATCATGTATGCATTTATGTACAGTGATACATAGAAACGTTTACAATCCTGACCTATCTATTCTGCCCCATTCTCCGACAGTTGTTGATAGCTGGTCAAACCACCTGCAGAATAAAATTGGAAGAAACCAAAACATATATACAGTTATACATCAATTATCTACATTTTTGGTCCCCAAGGGATGAACTGGAGCTGCACCTCCGCCACTAGGTGAAACTCCCCTTCCTCCCAGAGAGACGCACCCAAACAACAATACATATGTAATCACTAAGGTTGGAGTTGAAACATCAGAGGGCGAAATTTCCCTTCCTCCCAAAGAAACATTCAATAAGTGCTGAGATATATAAAACACGTCAATAATCATATTTATATCTTTTTTTTCTTTTCTCTGGTGCAAGGCTAAAGAAGAAAACATAGTTATGTACAATAGTTCTCTGCTCTGGTAGAAGTTGCAGAACACTGCCCCTAGCGGTCAGCGCGCTGGTACTTCCAGGATAAGGCAGTCCATTTCTCACTTAGAACAAACTGTAGAAAAAGAGAGGTATAAAAAACTATGGGCCAGATTCAGAAAGAGTTATGCCGGTGTATCAGTGATACACCGGCATAACTTACACTTTGTGCCGGCTTATCTGTTTTCTGTATGCAGAAAACAAGGTACGCCGGTTTGCAGCAAAGATCCGACAGGTGTAATTGTATTACACCGTCGGATCTTAACTGCAATTTTAAAATGGCCCCTGGGGGCGTTCTCACTGATTTACGCCGAGAATATGTAAATCAGCAAGACACGCCAATTCACGAACGTACGCAGGCCCGACGCAGTCACTTTACGCCGTTTCCGTAAGGAGTTTCCCGGCGTAAAGATAAAACGGCCAAAAGCAGGCACATCCTATGTTAGGTATGGACGTCGTGACCGCGGGAAATTTGAAAATGTTTACGTCGTTTGCCTAACTCGTCCGTGAATGGGGATTTACATCGATTACATTCACGTCGAAAACACCGTCATAATTCGGAGCATGCGCAATGGGATTTTTCTATGGTCGACGCATGCGCAGTACGTTCGGCGCGTGGAAGCGTCTAATTTAAATAGGAGACGCCCCCTACCTGCCGAATTTGAATTAGGCCGCCCAGTTTACCCTACGCCGCCGTAACTGTACACG
Source organism: Rana kukunoris (assembly GCA_029574335.1). NCBI lineage: Eukaryota > Metazoa > Chordata > Amphibia > Anura > Ranidae > Rana > Rana kukunoris. The sequence continues at coordinate 331,167,242 of CM056050.1, read as the reverse complement.
CAAGTGCTTTGTGAATACAGCACTTGCGAGTAAAGTTGCGGTGGCATAATGTAAATAGGTAACGTTACGCCGCTGCAAAGAACCGCTCACCATGCTAAATCTGGCCCAATGTCCTTTTCGTCTTTCTCTCAAAACCCCCGAAGTTCTGCACAAACAACAAAGTGTGGATCCGGTGGAATGAAAACAAAATTGGAAAGGGGTAACAGTTCTTGTCCGTAACTTCTTTAAAGCAAATAGTAAAGGTGACAACGCAGGCATGGGGCCTACTTGTAGAACCTTGGATCCGGCAGAGTGATAATGTCCCCTCACTGATCTGTAGTGGTAACGGAGAAAGCTTGATCCACTTTCCTGGGACATTTAAGAACCACTCTATCGCTGAAAATGTCCCGGCCATGGCTCCAGTTTTTCAAACAATCCTCACACTGGTGGCCAACGAAATCAAGTGCGCGTTCAGAATAGCGGTCCGCCTTGGGTAATCCCAAGTGTTCCCAAATGGCATCCTTGTACCAAGCCTCTCTCATTTTCTCGATTAAGGACATGAGAATGGAAGGTACATAGAGATATTCCCACCCGTACTCGGTGGCCACCTTTCTTGTGCTGTAGGCAGGCCAGTTTTGGCAAGGTACGGGGGTCTCCACGGCCTTGAAGTACAACAGCGTCAGCAGCTCTCCTCACTACAGGCAGAAGAGCAGGCATAGGGTTAGCGACGCCGGTGTTTGGCACTCCAAATTCCCATGTAAGCTGGGGGACACCTGCAATTGGTGCGGCATGGCCGGAGCGTTTCTTGCTTCTACGGGACCTGTTGGCTCGGGAGCTTTTACCCCACTGCGACTCAGGAAGCTCCGGTTTGAACCATCTATCGTCCCCGTCGTCAGATAGAGTCCCAGTCCGATGTATCACACTCCTTTGTGGGCAGGCATGTACGCCCTCCAGCAAAGCTGTATCACTCTCACTCACAGGCAGGTCTCGACCACAGCCTTTGGAAACCTGTGCGGGGCCCATTTTGGTGATAGCGTGCCACACAGAGACCACATTGGTTGTTGTTGTCTTCTGTTAGGCATCCGTTTCCACATTAGGCACGCATTCTTTGTCACCCACATCGCTTACCTCCGTTTGTTATGGTTGGGGTAACACCCGATGGCAGGGTAAGCGTGGATGAGACGGTCATCACCTCTGGATCAGCAACTACTATAGTTGGGGAGGGTTCCGGCCATGGGGCCTCCTCCTCCGCAGTCACAGTCCCAGTGATCCAATCCACCTTGTACTCCTGGGGAGACTCAGTCGGTGGTTTCACTTGGAATAGGTAACTGGCAAAGGGCAAAAGACGGATGGCCAACTCCGAACAGCAGGGGCAGGACAGTCCAAGGGCCTCAACGCTACCGCTGAAAAACAGGACGAACTTCCCCTGGGTCCGCATTCGAATTCCGGTATCTGTCAGGGGTACTCCAGTGGCAGAAGACATTGCGTTGACTCACGGCACAGACATGTGGTCGCAGCTTTCCAAATCGCACGACCTTCTCTCGTGGGTGGGCAATCACTCTGTCCTTTGGCACCAAACTCAGTCTGTGTCTCACGCAGGGGTAGGTGGCTCCTCCCACCAGAGTTTTCTTCACACGTGGCAGGCGCACATGGCTTTGCCGCACGTGCGCCTAGCTTTAATGGCAACACATTTTAACACATGACAATTCCTTGAAGTAACGGCAGATTAAACTTCCGAATTCGGGTATTTTGAGGTAACAGCCAATCCCGGACGAGCCCCAACGTGTAGCATTACCCCCAGTGGAGCTGCTGGATGTTTGGGCAGCGTATTTACTCTTGGCTCCTGCGAATTCCTATGGGTGAATGATGCGTATTGCACATAGTGGAAGTAAAGAAATGTCCACGACAAGTGTTCTTTGCTGTACTCTTTATTACCCAGCCGGGTAAAAACAATAATTATATATCAGACAGGAGGCTCATATCTTATGCATTATTCTTTCTTTTAATAATGCTCAAAGCAGAAAAAATACAGTAAACCATTTGTGTAACTAGAAAAACTTTCAGAACTACCACTCCCAGCAGTCCCAAGGCTACCGTAGCCCCTCCCAGACCGTAGCCTCTATATAAGGTAGTGCCTCTGGTCTAAGTGTCCTCTTTCTTTCTGCTCATGGCAGGCAGTACAGCACTACAGATAAAGTACCTTTACACTTTTGTGTTTGCTTCTTATACAACTCTGTCAGTGGGGGAAAGGGGGATACCCCCCCCTGGTTGTCTCCCCCATGTCATTTTTTCTCCCATAGAGTTTATTGGATTCATTGACACTGATTTTATTGTGGTGTTGCGATAGCTGGAGTAGGGATCCGTCTCCTTGAATACAGATCGCGGTCTCCCGCGATCCAGCGCGCTCCTGTGTCTCCCCTCTCACACCCCCCAACCTCCTTCCTAGACGGGCATCGCTTACACGCGCCACCATCTTCCTCCCCTTCTTCCCTCACAACTCGCTTCGCGCGCACGGGGGGGCGGAGCCTCTGACGCGCGATAACTCCAGCTTCATCCAATAGGGCTCTGGAGGACGTAGTCTCGCGAGACTTCGTCCCCGGAGCGCAGAGGATCTTGGGTTTCTTTTCCCCACCGCTGCCAGTGCAGCACCAATGGTGGGAAGAATAGGAGCCTGTTACCTGTGGTCCGGCTAAGTACACAGCTCAAACCTCCATACCCCTCACACCTAGTCTCCTCTCTTGCAAAACGGAATTTATTCCGGCTGGAGAGATTAGTCTGCCTTGTTCCTGATTAACAGATCATAACATGGCGGAAGAACCCTCCCCCACTCCCCCCAGAGGGGAAGGTTTTACTATTGATTCTGCCCAATTCATGACGGCCTTTCAGATCCAGGATCTGATTAACAAATCGGTCCAGGCGGCTCTGGCCTCGGCCATCCAGCCTTCAGGATCTCAGTTTACAGTACCCAGCCTACCAGCCCTGCCACTTCAGAGTGACGAACCGCCACCCAAAAAGGGAAAAGTTTCTCACAAACAGAAACATTCTTTGGCGGCAAACGACTCCCCGACAGGGGAAGTAAACAATGTGCTTCAGGCAGTTCCTCCCTCGGTCTGCCAACCCCAGCATCCATCAGACTCCGATCGACCCCTGGGCCTCAGGGAGTTAGGGGGAAAGAGGCATAGATCCTTAAGAAGGGCTAAACCCGACTCGTTCATAGATTCCTCTGACGAGGACTCACTAAATGTTTCTGAAGACAATGAGTCTGATGACTATGAGTCTGATACTAATGAAAGGGATGCTGGGGATATGGCGTTTGACCCCGGCGCCACCCCTGCTACGCAGGGTGAAGTGATCCTAGACGCCCTAGGAGAACCATTCTTTCACCCAGACGCCATCTCCCACCCGAGATCTGGCGATTGGTCTCCGCTCCCTCAGGTATCCCAGTACATGGAGCTATGGACCAGGAAATCCCTAAACAGGTCCGCCCGTAACAAGCTACGGGCCGAATGCCCTAGACCCTTTATCCCCAATAGGGTGATGGCCACACCGGAGGTAGACCCTATCCTGGCCAAATACCTGACAAAATCGGGCAAACTCCCCAAGAAAGGGATAGAAAGATCTTTTAGATCTATCCAGGAATGGATTTTAGACTTAATGGGCCCCCTCACTAAAATTCTAAACCTGTCCGAACAGGCGGCCGCTACTGACCAACCGGTTGACCTGGTTCAACTCCGCGGGTGGGCCCAGAGGGCTGTATGCCTAGCAGGCACCGCCAATACCACCTGCTCGGTGGAGAGATGGCGTTCCATTTTAATGCGGCTAGACCCCCAACTCTCCCATCTGGCCGAAACCGAACCCGGCCCAGCAGCACTTGGCATGTTGTTTGGGGATAACCTCATGAAAGACATCAACAGGTTCGTTGGCCTGTTTACAGGACTTGACAAGGCCCAATCTTCATTGAAAAGGTCAAATACAAATAGAGTTTTTTCCAGGGCTGGCAGAAGTAGAGGCCGATCTGCCGGCCTCGGTTCTTCATATAGGCCACAGGGCAGGCCAACCGCCCAATACCAATATCAACAGGCTCCTACTTCGTACACCGTACCAATGGCGCAACCAGCACCTTTCTTCCCACCCCGAGGAAGATCCTGGCGCGGACGCGGCAGACGTGGCTTTCCCCGTTCCCGTCCCCTTACAGGTGAGTGTACACTACATACCACAACCACACTTACCAGTGGGAGGACGCCTGATGTATTTTATCCACGCTTGGTCTGCGATTACGGCAGACGCATGGATATTACAGGCGGTCTCGGGCTTTCAAATAGAGCTCCTCTCGCCACCAGTGTTAGACATACTTCCTCCCACTATCAGGTTCGCGGAACAAAACGTTATTCTCATAGACAACGAGATAACGGAGCTCAGATCCAAACATGCGATTCTGGAAGCCGAAAGTTTCTCCCCAGGGCTCACAAGCAATCTATTTCTAGTAAAAAAAAAAGGGGGGGCGGATACCGTCCCGTGATAAACTTTCGGGACCTAAATCAGCATGTCAACTACAGACATTTCAAAATGGAGGGTATTCACTTCCTTCGAGACCTCTTGCTACCGGGAGACTGGCTGGTGAAGGTAGACCTGAAGGACGCCTATCTCACCGTCCCGATCCACCCAGACTCACAACACCTGCTCCGGTTCCTTTGGAAGGGTCGAATGTGGCAATTTACTTGCCTCCCATTCGGCCTATCGTCCGCCCCGTGGTGTTTCACCAAACTGATGAAACGGGTGGTGGCATCATTGAGGAGCAGAGGGGTACGTCTGATCATTTATCTGGACGACCTTCTCATCATGGCCCGCTCCAAGAGCCTAGAATCCCTTCACATGTCATGGACAGTCTCATTATTACAATCCCTAGGGTTCTTAATCAACCTAGAAAAGTCGATCCTGGTCCCAGCCCAAGAGATGGAATTCTTGGGCTTCCTAATAGACACCAACCAGGCCGTTCTCCGCCTCCCAAAAACAAAGTTGTCCCTGATACGCAAAGAAATCAGGGCGGTTCTACGCAAGGGCTCCTTATCCTTAAGGGTTCTGGCCCATCTAGTGGGGCTTCTAGCGGCCTCCATCCAAGCTATCTTCCCGGCCCCTCTTCACTACAGGGCCCTTCAGAGACTCAAAATCATGCACCTACGCCAGGGTCTCAGGTACGCGGACGAGATCCCTCTCTGTCCGGAGGCGGTGGAGGAGCTACATTGGTGGCTTCGGCACGCCGTCGAATGGAATGGCAAGGCCATCTTCAATTCCCGCCCGGACGTCATCATAGAGTCGGACGCGAGCCGTCACGGCTGGGGCGCTCGTTGCGGGGATACTTCCACAGGGGGGACGTGGTCCGCTTCCGAAGCGACTTTACATATCAATGCATTGGAACTCCTGGCGGCATTTTTTGCCGTCAGGAGCTTCGTACCACAAGCCTCCAACTGTTGTGTATTATTCCGCATGGACAACGTAGCAGCGGTTCAGTATGTCAACCGTTTGGGAGGCACCAGATCCAAGACCCTAGCGGACCTGGCAAAGAAGTTCTGGCACTTCTGCCTGGCACACAACATCATCCCCATAGCGGAATATATTGCGGGGGTCTCCAACACAGTGGCCGACTGGAATTCACGCCATCTTTCCGATTCCAGCGATTTGCGTCTGGATCGGTCAGTGTTCCTTCGATTAAGGCAGCTTTGGGGCCCGTTAGACATGGACCTCTTCGCTTCTCGTCTCAACCACCAGTTGCCCCGCTTCTTCAGCTGGAGACCAGATCCGGAGGCATCCGCAGTGGACCCTTTCCGCCACATTTGGCCGAGGGAACGCACTATGCGTTTCCCCCCTTCCAGATGATTTCCAGGCTTCTCCTTCATACTGCGAACCAGCTAGCGACGGTTGTGTTGGTCACACCCTGGTGGCCGACGCAACCGTGGTTTCCTCTCCTTCTGGGGATGGCCGTGGATTACCCCAGGCTGCTCCCCCGCTTCCCACACCTGCTGACCAACCCGACCGGAGGTTTTCACCCTCTGGTCGTGGAGGCCAACCTCCACCTCCTAGCATGGTTGATTTCGGGGTCCCGAACGCGGATAGCGGCCTTTCAAGATCAGCTAAGGACCTCCTTGCCCTGGCCTGGGCCCCCGGAACTAGATCAGCCTATCGATGCGCCTGGCAACTCTGGGTTCATTGGTGTGATCAACGGCAGGTTGATCCCATTCATGCACCTGTATCGCTAGTGGTGAACTACTTGGCAGATTCTTTTGAATCTGGCAAGGCCTATAGCTCCATCAATGTGTACCGCTCAGCCATTTCAGCATACCATCGCCCTGTAGATTCTCTACCAGTGGGACAACACCCACTGGTGCGTAGACTTCTACGGGGCATCAGATTCAAGCGGCCCCCTAGGCCGAGATATTAGGCAACCTGGGATGTTTCCAGGTTACTCAACATGTTTACTTCATGGCTAGATAATGACGTCCTGCCCCTAAAACTGTTGTCCTATAAATTGACCGTTTTACTATGTTTAGTTTCGGTTAAACGCGTCTCGGACGTGAGAGCGTTGGACATTTCTCGGCGACAATTTTCGCCTCAAGGGGTCAAATTCTCGGTGGTCCGTAGAACCAAGACGGGCATTCACACGGTCTTTTACCCGTTCTTTCCCACACACCCTCGGCTTTGCGTGGTACGTTGCCTACAAGCATACGAATCACAGACGGCTGATCTACGCTCTCCGGGCTTTTCACAGCTTCTCGTCTCTTACGTTAGACCTCATCTCCCAGTCTCTTCCGCCACACTGGCACGATGGGTGCGTTCCACCATGGAGATGGCGGGCATAGACACTTCCCTGTTCGGTGCTCACTCTTCCAGGGGAGCTATGGCTACTAAAATAGTCTCTTCAGGAGGCTCCCTTTCTGACCTACTACTGGCGGCTGATTGGTCTTCCGAGACCACCTTTCGCCACTTTTACTTCAGGCCTGAAGAACACGTGTCCATGTCAGTCTTATGATGTTTATCTGCATTATTATATATTAACCTGCTGTTGTTAGCTTTGAACTTGCATAAGATATGAGCCTCCTGTCTGATATATAAATTTAGATTTTCCTAGCTTGTGATGGAAAATATTAGTTATATGAAGACAGGAGGCGAGTATCTTCCCTCCCTTTCCCTCCCTGTTACGATTCTTGTTTCTTACAGGCTATTGACCACTCCGTTTGTGGCCCTGAGGGCGGCTGACCGATCGGTTGCGGATGTTTGAATTCCCCACAGTCCCCGTTGGGACGAAGTTAGCCATGTTGGCCATGTTCCTGGTTGTTCCCTCCAGTGTCGGACGTTGCGGACCGGTCGATGGGTTTCGGGCAACAGAGGAGAAATATGGATGGAATTCGTGGTCCTGAGCGATGCCATTCCGCGTAAAGAAAGAGGACACTTAGACCAGAGGCACTCCCTTATATAGAGGCTACGGTCTGGGAGGGGCTACGGTAGCCTAGGGACTGCTGGGAGTGGTAGTTCTGAAAGTTTTTCTAGTTACACAAATGGTTTACTGTATTTTTTCTGCTATGAGCATTATTAAAAGAAAGAATAATGCATAAGATACTCGCCTCCTGTCTTCATATAACTAATATTTTCCGTCACAAGCTAGGAAAATCTCAATCTTGTGGTGAGGAAAATAAAGTTGAAGAAGAGAGAGAACTGTAGATTCAGGCTTTATGATAAGGAAACAGTCCTGTTCCCTAAACGTAACACTTCTCTACGCTACTCCCGCCGGAGTGGGTTTAGCGTACGCGGACAGGCCTCTCTCACTGACCTGGCAGCCAGAGTATCGTTCGGACAATTTCAGGATAAAGTCTCTGCCACAGACCCTCCTTGGTGAACTTGAACTTGAGGAGAAAATCTCTGCCACAGATTCTCCTCAGTGAGCCTCAGAAAGGTACTTCTGCCACAAGCCCCCTTCTGGATTGAATTCTCGGAGGTATCCCTCCTTGGATGAGTTATGTCTGGATCTCCTTCAACTTGTCGCCCGCCTGACAGGTGATTAATCCCTCAGTGTCCGGTTACCTCGATCCCCGGTGGTTTGTCCAGGCCCTTTTGGAGCGCCAGCCTCTCAATGGCGCTCTTCAGACTGACTTCCCACCGAACAGCAGTACAGCTTGGGATCTTCAAAGGTGGGAACCCAGTCACTCCCTGGGTCCCCGTCGCTGTTTAGATGCTCCGGGCCAGCATGGTTTTGGAACCAGGAACACCGTGTGGCACGCAGGACCCGGCCAGGTAGGCCATAACCCTGGGGTGCTGTGGTGTGGCCACCCTAAAGGTGGGTGCCACACTGGACAAAAAAGACCAAGAACCAATGGCGTCTGCCCCATAAATACCCCTCCCCGGCATGATCAGCGAGGTCAAACCCTCCTGATTGGTCGCTGGGAAAGAGCACCCAAACCCTGACTCCACCGCTGCCACCTGCAGCACCGGGGCTGGAAGAACACCCCATTAGAGCAGAATGGGCCCACAGCACAGCCAAGCTGAGACAGAAACCCTATTCTACAACTTGAACCCAACTCTACAATTTTGGATCAGAGTTTAACTACACTCTTATCTACCCTAAAATTTAACTAGAACCAGTACCATAAAGTACATACAAAAAGTCAAAATATGCTAACTGTAATTAAGTGTTTATTAATTTGACTAGGGCTGCTCTTTTTGAAAGAGGGTAATGCTGAACATATCTAGCATTTCCTGCCATGAATACATGAGGACTATGGCAGTCATTTGTTTGTTGAAGCAGTCATTTGATGGTCAGCTGTCTTTTGCCACTGCAGTTACTATGCAGTTGACCATGAATCATCCTTTGATCAGAGTTGTCTGCCTGCTGGTCTTTCATCTGCTTAGAGGACATCTCCAGTAATCTACTGGATAGCCATCCAATGATTGGCTGCCTGAAGGTTTCTCAGCGCTGTTTATTAGTTCTGGGCAGTCGTCCCTGGTTTTTGTCTGCAGCTCTACCAGCCCTTGCAACCTCACTTTAGCAGACCTCTACCACTCAAAAGCCATTTCCATCTTTGTGTTATGCACAGGTTTCCTATAAAATAACACCATCGCCAGTTTATTTTAAGAGAGGCAGTTAAGTTGAGACTATATTTCTCAAACAGATTTTTACCAATGGTTCTGCAGACTTTCTTTAACTGACACATATATATATTTATCTCCTTTTCTCTGATTCAGCAACAAATATTTGCATTGGAAAACAATATTTTAATGTATAAAGGCACCCTAATAAAATGACAACTGTATGGATTCCTGTGCCTTGAACAAGTATTCAAACCCCTTGAAATTTTCCACATTTTGTAATGTTAAAACCAGGAATGTAAATGTATTATTTATTTATTTATTTATTTATTTCTCCACATCAGTCATTGACTCGGAATACCGGCTTTCCGACAAGCTCACGGACTATGCCGCCCTTCGCTTATCGCTGTGTTCAACGCATCATTTGTGGCTTCTCAATTCTTTCTTTCAGAAGTATGATTTTTTTTTTTTTTTCGGTACTATCAAAAGTAAAAGACATGTGGTTTTCCCTCCCTTGTTCCCCCTCCCTCCCTCCATCTCGTGATTCCACTATCCCTTCCCCACCTCCCAGTACTCTCTACTTAAGTTTAGAGTTATGCCTGCCCTACTATCTCAGCCAATTCTTAGATTTTCTGCAAAGCTCCGTTTTTTTTTAAAACTTCTCCATGTAAATGTATTTTACTGGGATTTTATGTGATAGACCAACACAAAGTGGCACATAATTGTGAAGTGGAATTAAAATGATAAATGGTTTTCAATTATTTTTACAAATAAATATCTGAAAAGTATTTGTATTCATCCCCCCTAAATAAATACTTTGTAGAACCACCTTTTTCTGCAATTACAGCTGCAAGTCTATTTGGGGATGTCTCTACCAGCTTTGCACATCTATAGAGTAAACATTTTTCCCATTCTTCTTTAAAAAAAAAATAGCTCCTCAAGCTCTGTCAGATTGGATAGAGAGTGTCTGTGAACAGCAATGTTCAAGTCTTGACACAGATTCTCAATTGGATTTAGGTCTGGACTTTGGCTGGGCCTTTCTAACACATGTATATGCTTTGATCAAAACCATTTCATTGTAGCTCTGGCTGTATGTTTTTCCCGCTGGTGAACCTCCGCCCCAGTCTAAAATCGTATTTCTTCTACGATTGTCCTGTATTTTGCTCCATCTATCTTCCCATCAACTCTGAGCAGCTTCCCTGTCCCCGCTTAAGAAAAGCATCCCCACATCATGATGCTGCTACCACTATGTTTTACAGTGGGAATGGTGTGTTCAGAGTGATGTGCAGTGTTAGTTTTCTTCCACACATAGAGTTTTGCTTTTAGGCTAAAAAGATAAAATTTTGGTCTCATTACCAGAGCACCTCCTTCCACGTTTTTGTGTCCCCCACATGGCTTCTCGCAAACTGCAAACAGACGTCTTATGGCTTTCTTTCAACAATGGTTATCTTCTTGCCACTTATCCATAAAGGACAGATTTGTGGACTGCACGACTTAGGCCCTGTACACACGATCAGACATGTCTGATGAGACTTGTCTGACGGACCGTTTTCATCAGACAACTCTGAACTTGTCTGATGGTCTGATGTGCGTACACACCATCGGACCAAAATCCGATCAGACCAGAACGCGGTGATGTAGAACACAAAGACGTGTTGAAAAAACTAAGTTCAATGCTTCCAAGCATGCGTCAACTTGATTCTGAGCATGCGCAGGTTTTTGGTCCGATGCTTTTCTGTACTAACCATCCAACCTGTCCATCGAACAGGTGTCCGTCAGACAGATTTTAAAGCATGTTTTAAAACTTTGGTCCGATGGAAAACGGTCCGATAGGCCGTACACACCATCGAACTGGTCCGATGAAACCGGTCTGGAGACCAGTTTCATCGGAAATGTTTGATTGTGTGTACGCGGCCTAATAGTTGTCCTGTGGACAGATTCTCTCACCTGAGCTGTGGATCTCTGCAGCTCCTCCACAGTTAACATGGGCCTCTTGTCTGCTTTTCTGATAAATGCTCTCCTTGCCCGCCCTTTCAGTTTAGGTGGACAGCCACATCTTGGTAGGTTTGCAGTTGTGCCATACTCTTGCCATTTTCAGATAATGGCTTGAACAGTGCTCAGTGAGATGTTCAAAGCTTGTGATCATTTTTATAACCTAACCCTGCTTTAAACTTCTCCACAACTTTATTCCTGACCTGTCTGAGGTGTTCCTTGGCCTTCGTGTTGCTGTTTGTTCACTAAGGTCCTGTAACAAATCTCTGAGGGCTTCACAGAACAGCTGTATTTATACTGAGATTAAATTACACAGAGGTGGACTCTATTTACTAATTAGATTACTTCTGAAGGCAATTGGTTCCACTAGATTTTAGTTAGGGGTATCAGAATAAAGGGGTGTGAATACAAATGCACACTTTTCCGATATTTATTTGTAAAAACATTTGAAAATAATTGATCATGTTCCTTCCACGTCACGGTTATGTGCCACTTTGTGTTGGTCTATCACAAAAAATCCCAATAAAATACATTTATGTTTTTGCTTGTAACATGATAAAATGTGGAAAATTTCAAAGGGTATGAATACTTTTTCAAGGCACTGTATATATTTGAAATATTTCTTCAAAATATATACAGTATGTCAGAAGACAGATCAAATGACAATGATGTATTCTTGTTCTACCGTGGCTGCTTGTGCTGTCAGGCAAAACATAACCACAAGTATTCAACAAAAAATATTTACCGTATATTAGTGCAAATATGGTGCACAAAGTTCAATGGAGAGCTACAGAGAAAACTGTACCTTCAAGCTAATAACAGTTGACCAAACTTAGTAGAACTAAAGGTCTATGAGTCAAAACTATTAGGGTAACCCATATCAAAACCCCAATCTGTGTTCTCATTTTATGAAACCCTATATGGTTACTAGAAACCAATACGCTGCTCTTCACATCATTGACACGTTTGCTGAAGCATGTTTTGTGAATCAAATTACTAAACGTTCTTGTCTTTTTTGTGTCAGGATGTCAGAGGCGCTCCTTACACTGGCATATTACCAGAAATGAAAGAATTTGCATTTCTCTCAAATACATTTCTCTCTTATGCCTCGTACACACAATCTGATTTTCCGTCGGAAAAACCTTGGATGGTTTTTCCGAAGGAATTCCACTCAAACTTGGCTTGCATACACACGGTCACACAAAAGTTATCTGAACTTTCGACCGCAAACACGGTGACATACAACATTATGACGAGCCGAGAAAATGAAGTCCAATGCTTCCAAGCATGTATCAAATTGTTTCCGAGCATGCGTTGGAATTGCTACAGATGAATGGATTTTCCGATAGGACTTTTTTCGGTCTGAAAATTTGAGAACCAGCTCTCAATCTTTTGCTGCCGGAAATTCCGACAGCAAAAGTCCGATGGAGCATACATACACGGTCGGAATTTCTATTCAAAAGCTCATATCAGACTTTTGCTAGCAGGATTTTGTTCGTTTTTGCTCAGAAGTTGCTCTATTTCTTCTCTGTTCTGTTCACTTCCTGCTTGTCTGATTTTACTGACCACTGTGAAGGGAGACTTCACTGCGGTGGTCAGTGATGTGCTCGCCCCCTCCTGGGAACTACATCTGTGTGGCAGGACACTCTCTACGTGTTAGGCCGCGTACACACGATCGGTCCAACCCAATGAGAATGGTCCAACGGACCGTTTTCATCGGGTCACCGCTGAAGTGGCCTGATGGTCTGATGTGCGTACACACCATCAGTTCAAAAACCGATCGTGTCAGAACGTGGTGACGTAAAACACAATGACGTGCTGAAAAAACAAAGTTCAATGCTACCAAGCATGCGTCGACTTGATTCTGAGCATGTGCGGGTTTTTGAACCGATGCTTTTGCGTACTAACGATCGGTTTGGACCGATGGTCAGGCGTCCATCAGTCCGATTTTAAAGCAAGTTTTAAAACTTTGGTCCGTACACACGATCGGTTTGAAACAATGAAACTGGACTTCAGTCCATTTTCTTTGGGTTGGACCGATCGTGAGTACGCGGCCTTAGAGACTTCAAGGAGGTGTGAATTACTGGGCGTGCCGCAATTCATACTGGGAAATGTAGTTCTTACATGAACAAGTGATGCAAACCAGGAAGTAAATGAGAGAACAGAAACTGATAGGTGATATAGATGAAGGAATTTAATAGGTATTTACTCGTTTTTTAACAGAATAATTACACTATTCTGTCTGTCTACATTGCAGACATTAATTTTAGGCAAAAAAAATGCTTTTCTTTACAACTCCTTTAAGTTAATAATCTCATTAATATGTAAAATGTTGTTTTTATGTATAATTTTTATGCAATCAAATACCCAAATAGTGTTGTCAGCCCTGTCCATACCTTCTCATTGGACTACAGAACACCCCTCCCTCTCTTCAGCTAAATAACACAAAGGGAGTATTCTGTAGTCCAGCAAGGGAGAAAACTGGGCAAAGCAGGCAACACTGCTTGGGATTTCAGTACAGCCACTATATAAAGTTCAGAGCAAACTGGATTTATGGCAGTTTTTTGTGGTTGTCTATGCTTGCAGTGTTAGGGATAAACCATTTAAAAAGAGGCATGTATTGAAGGGATGTACTAAATATATTTTTTATTTATTTTTCAGAGACATACACTTTAATCCCCAAACATAGTATTGATAAAATGGCAATTGTTTCCATAAGCATTATGTAAGAAAATCTGTGAGCACTACACTGTACTGTATGCTGGGATGCAAATACATAAGAGTTGGGGGGGTGGCACCAAACACCAAAATGTAAGAACTATAATAATGTATTTTCTAATTTAAAGGAGTTCTATAGTCAGAGAATTTACAAACTATAGTTATTTTGACAATCCAATATAAGCTTACTTGAAAATTCTCTCATGTTGTGAGTTCTACCTATCTGCTGGTCATCTCTTTCTATGACTTTCTGGATTCTCATGATGCTTTGCAACTTCTCCTCCACTGTTTCATTGAAATTTAGTGTGACATAAAACACCAAAAATTTAGGAACTATAATAATGTATTTTCTAATTTAAATGAGTTCTATAGTCAGAGAATTTACAAACAATAGTTATTTTGACAATCCAATATAAGCTTACATATAAGCACGTGCCCCTGGACGGTGTCATTTGTGACGAAACTGCATAGGGGGGAGCGGTGTGCTGACGTCACCGCGATAGTCCCGAAAGGAACGAGCGGAGGAAAAGAGCTGGCCGGCTTTACTTTTTCACATGCTTTTAATCTACAGCAACATTGTAAGTGTACATCTTGGTGTTTAATAAAACATCCATACAGTATCACACTATGGTAGTTTTTATATCTACATGGGGAACCACTAACCGAGAGGAAAATTGAGGATTTTAAGCGCAGAGGACTCAGGAGTGTCTGCAGCATACCAATAGTAGACCCAGGGCTGTGGTGATCAGCCACAAGCGGTTATAATCTCCTTACAAGAGATCTGTATAGCTGGTAAGCAGCTCTGATATTAAAGGTGGAGGACCCCTTTCCTATTTTCATCACTTCTTCTTGGGTGCATATCTGTATGGAGTCACTGATGATGAATAGATTGGCAAACTGTCTGTTAGAACTGTATCCCATCGCTTGCAATGTGGGACTCTCCATTTGTGGTCCAGTGTGAGGCTCACTGTTTGTGTTCCCATTTGACTTTAGTGACATGGACATCTGGAATGGTATTAATTTTTGTTTCATGGGACATATATGTGCCATTCCGGTCCAATAGTGTTTTGTCACACTACTTTGGATTTAATTGACTATTTTTATTTTATTTTGTTACACGTATCACCTTTTCTATCATTGTTGATGCTTTTTCACTTTAAAGTATTTATCTTATAGTGCATTTTTCATATATTAGTTTGCGTATCTGATTCACATGATATTTGCATACAGTAATTTGCAGTGCAGCTCGGTTTGTTTATATCTGTTCTGGTGTGTGTATCTCACATTAGAGTTGCAGCATCACATCTACTCATTTTATCACTCTATACATTAGGGGTGCCACTTCAGACAGCGCAGTAATTCACTTTGACACATACATGTAAGAAAGTGCAAATGAGTATTTACACACATATTGGTCACCAAAATTTAAAAAACAGTGCCAGCTTTGGCATCTCAGTATGAATCTTTTTTCTCCACCGAGTGTTTCTATTTTACTTGGTGGATTTTGTTGATGGGGTAACTAGCATTTGTATTTCCTGTTAGTGACTTAATTTACAGTATGCTCTAATAAACACTGCAGATCCTTCTAATTATCACATGTATCCGGTATTGCAAAGAGCTATAAAGTATGGTGATACTATATTTATTGTAATAATATTAATAATGTATTCTGATTTCTTTAGAGAGTAATGTGCATTATAAGTGCAAATACACCTTCTCAACAGCCAATTGCCATGAAAAAGTATTCAAAATGCCCATCAATCCAGCAAAGTTTGTGTAAAAGTACTTGGTAAATTAGTATTGCTAAATTATTACATGAAACATATTTTACATATTTGTATTTACAACCTATAAGCTATAAAGCACAAGCTAAAGTGAACATAAAAATCGCATTTGTGCAGTGGAAATTGAAATTGAAATTGCTCCGGAGTCAAGGGTTTAGGAATGAGACATGATGTTCTCCAACAAATGCACAGATGCCATTAACATGACATTGTTACTGTCAAGTTAAATGCTCTAACACAATATTCCTATGTTAGTCTGTAGGGACTCATAACTGGCAAGGGTGTAAGTATATCCTTGCTGGAGTTATAATTTATATTGACTGACATTTAAACATAGAACTGCCATTAGTACACTAGTCCTATGAGAATCTCAACATCCTGTCTTGTTAGGACTCTTTGAAAAGTAGCAGTAGAAATGAATACCCTAACAGAGCTAAATAAAGTTAGAGCAGATGAAACAGAAAAATATAACATGAACAAGAACAAACAACTACACATTGAACACATGCTTCCTGTATTTCCAAGACTATGAGGAAACAGCACCATCTGCTGAGTTGAATTTTGTTATTGTGAAATATTTCAAAAAAATGTTTTGTTGTTCACATTAGAATATTGTGTTTATTATGGACTAGCTGCTACATCCACCAGAAACATAGGGCCAGATTCAGGTACAATTACATTGGCGCAGAGTATCAGAGATACACTACACCGCCGTATTTTATCTGGCTCTACGACAAATTCAGGTAGATTTCGGGCCGTAAGGTACGGCGGCGTAGTGTATTTCTTGCGGCGGAATCGAAATACGCGATTAGGGGGCGTGAAGCATTTCAATTAGGCGCGTCCCAGCGGCAATCGAACTGCGCATGCTCCGTTCAGAAATTTCCCGCCGTGCATTGCGCGAAATAACGTTGTTACGTCATTTTTTGTTTGAGTAGCGTCGTTTACGTACATTCCTATTCCCGGACGACTTGCGTACATTTTTTTTAAAAACTTTGAAATTCGACGTGGGAACGGCGGCCATACTTAACATGGGCTGTCTAATACTAGACCAGATAAAAGCTGGAATAACTTTACGCAGCAAAAAGATGACTACAGATGCCGTAAGAGATTGCGAAGGACGCTCGTAACTTTGTGAATTGTCGGAAAAAGCTCATTTGCATACCCCAACGTGGAAAACGACGGGAACTCCACCCAGCGGCCGCAAAATTATTGCAGCGTAGATCCGAAGGCTTACGAACACGTAAGCCAGTCGGATTGAAGCCCAAAGCCGTCGTATCATGGTTTGAGGATTCAGACTAATGAAACGACGCGCGTAATTTGAAAGTACTCTGGTCTAACGCGAGATAGACCGGAGTAAGGGCTCTGTGAATCTGGCCCATAGTTTCTGGTCTAGCTCACATACCCGGAGACCTACAGTGATAATAACTCCTAATTTTTTTAAGAAGTTGATTGCTTTTACAACAGTTTTTATTGTCATCAGGTTTTATTTTAACAATAAAATACATATTAACAATAAAGTGTCAACAGTTAAGTAAAATTCACATTATAATCAATTGTCAATGTACGATTTGTCACTATTAAGGCCCATACACACAATCACACTTTTTGACAACCATGGACGTGTTTGATCGGACAATCCGACCGTGTGTATGCTTCATCGGACAATTGTTTAAATTTTTTCATCGGACAAATGTGAATGCTCTCAAACTTTTCGACAACAAATGTCCGATGGAGGATAATCTGATCGCGTGAACACAGGTCCATCTGACTAAAGTTCAAACATGCATGCTCAGAACCAATGCTAAACATCCACCAACAATCGCATAAGTTGCCCAAAGTGTGGCGGGAAAGAGCTGAAAAACCATGTGATTTGGTGAAAGTTGGCTGAAAATATTCTGCCGTGTGTATGCAGAACAAGTTCACGGCCAAGCCCATTCGGACCAAAATCCATGGAAAAGTCCAATGGAAGTCTGATCATGTGTTCCTGTGCATACCTACAAACTGTTACTCTGCATCTGGCTACTGTTACCATCCTGAACTTTTCCTACACTGACTGTGGCCTACATCTGGCCTTGCTTTTGCCTGTGCCCCTTGCTGTTGCTCCACTGATCTTTTACTGACTCAGCATGTATCCTGACTTCGCTCCTGCTTACGCATCTGCACCTGATCCCTCTGCTGGTGTATGACCTGGTTCATCTGACTCTGCCTCTGTCCCCATCACTGCTGGACTGCCTGCTGCGAGCCTCTACCTATATTTCTTTGGCGCATGCTCACTGCTTGTCTGCTATTGCCAGCCTGCTCCTGTCTCCTGCTCACTGAAGTTCATCTGGCACTCCTGCTCCAATTTGGTCTACTGATGGTCTTCTTCTGCTTGATCCAAAGAGTCTGTCCAGCCCTGCTGCTAGCAAGACCAATAGGCACCTGTGCCACTCTGTACTGCCTGTCTGCTCTATCGGGGGCCCTGAGTCAGAGGTGTAAGAGAGGCCTTCCTCATCATGTCAGGCTCTTCTACCAGGTACGTGACATTTTCCTTACCAGGAAACCTAAGGCCTTCCTTAATGGAAGTCGCATGTTGCATGTTTCCTAAATTAGGCATTACTTTTTTTTTTTATCAAGAAAATAGTTTATTGAGGCAGAGTAAACATACACTACAATGACAAAAATGCATAACAATAAAACAAGAATACAACAAGTAGATTATGTACTCATTCAAGGCATGTAAACAGTGAGAGAGGAAATTCCCTCTTTGCAATTCAAACATTTCAAATACCCTGAGGTCACTACTTAAGGTTTCAAATTCTTCCCTGAGCATATGGTCCAGTCAGTTTCAATATCTGCCTCCTACTATACTCCTATAACCATTACGTATCAATATAGAGCACAGTCAGCGTAATGTTCCAGTGCACCATGATCCTGACCCCACAACCGTGACACAATGCATTATATAATACCATGTAGATGTTTTTGTCCTGTCTCCCCTTTCCCTTTGAACCATTATCACTGTAGTAGCCTATCCATAATCAGTTCCGCCGGTCCCAGCCCAGGAACATCCAGCCAAGGTTGCCACATAGAATATAATTTTTTGGATGCATTCCTGTGCTGATATGTAATTTTTTCGCGTATCAACATAATATTCACTAGCTTGACCCATAGTTCCTCTGTAGGCACTCTGGAAGTGATCCAAAATCTAGCAATGGCTCTCCGGGCTGCGTAGAGCAGCCGGATCACAGCTGTGTGGCCTTGAGGGGAGAGTGAAGGCACCTCAAGAGCCCCGAGGAGGCAAACTACTGGGTCATGTGGTGCCAGAAAGCCATATGCCAGTTTTGGACACTTCCACATCATGTGCAACAAGTCTCCTTCCAGGGTTTTACATTTTGGGCATAGCGGAGAATCCCTTAGACCCCACTTGAATAGACGAGCCGGTGTCCTATAGGCTCTATGAAACAGATATAAGTGTGATAATCTATGTTGTGTTGACACCGATACTAACGCGGCAGAAGATAAGAATAATTCCCATGTATCACCGTCAGTGGGACCCAAGTCTTTTTCCCAGCCCTTTCTGCAGGGTAGTGTCAATGCGTCATGTGTGATACCAATCAGTTTGGAATAGACCTGAGAAATCATTCCCTTCTTGTCTCTATTCATTAGGGCGATATTGTGCAATGGGTGTTTTACAACCGTGACAGGGGACAGCTTGCTCTCACTCTGTATTGCGTGCCGCAACTGCAGATACTTGTAGAATTACGTTCTGGCAAGTGGGAACTCACATTCCAGGTCTGTGAAGGACTTTAGGACTGAGCCCTCAAACATCTGAGCAATGTATTGGATTCCTACATTAGTCCATTGCCTAAAACCCTCCAATTTAAAGAGTTCTCTGTAATGGGAATTATTCTAAATGGGAGTAAAGTGACATATCCCCTTAATATTGAAAATGGACCTAATGTATTTCCAAAGGGTATTCAGTAAGATGACAGTGGGAAGCGATTGTTCCAGGTGTGGGAGCCCTGCCTCCAGATATGATATAGCCGGGAGAGTAGATCCCAGGGGCATCAGTGGTGATCGTATTGGGTCTCCCCCATCTATCTCGCCCCAATTCCCCAGGTGTTGTATCTGCGATGCTACAGTGCCTGCCGCCGAGAATGTGTTTTTAGCACGACAGCATCGCGCTGATTCTCGGCGTCAGGCTGCCGACATCTTGCACTCGCTGGAATAGTAAAAGCACATTCCAGCGAGTGCGTCATAGAAGCGACGGGGATCCGACGCGGATTCCCGCCAATTCTACACGTGGGCGGAGTTTGTTATGAATCCTGAGAAGGAAGTCGCCGCCGGATTTTAAATAAAAATCCGGCATGGGTTCCCCCCCTCAGGAGCATAACGGGCCCTTAGGTCTGGTATGGGTTGTAGGGAGACCCCCCTACGCCGAAAAAACGGCGTGGGGGTCCCCCCACAATCCATACCAGACCCGTATCCAAAGCACGCCGGCCGGCCGATCAGGAGGGGAGTGGGGGTGAGCGAGTGCCCCCCCCCCTCCTGAGCCGTACCGGGCAGCATGCCCTCAACATGGGGGGGTCAGGTGCTCTGGGGCAGGGGGCGCACTGCGGCCCCCCACCCCAGAGCACCCTGTCCCCATGTTGATGAGGACAGGGCCCCTTCCCGACAACCCTGGCCGTTGGTTGTCGGGGTATGCGGGCGGGAGGCTTATCGGAATCTGGAAGCCCCCTTTAATAAGGGGGCCCCCAGATACCAGCCCCCCACCCTAAGTGAATGAGTATGGGGTACTTTGTACCCCTACTTATTCACCTGCAAGAAAAGTGTAAACACAAATAAACCGCACAGTGTATTGAAATATTTTATTAGTTGGCCACCGGGGGGGGGGTGTGTATGATCGCTTTTATAAAAGCGCCCCCCTCCGGCGGGCTTCTGCGGGGGGGGTGGGTGCCGCTGTTCTTTGCCGCCGTCTGGTTCTCTTCTGCCTACCGGAGCATGATGGGACTGCGACGTCACAAGACAGGCCTATATAACTCGCTGCGAGCCGCGCGCCAGCCATAACAGCGGAAGGAAGCGTTGCGTCAACATCTGGAGAAGAGAAGAAGAAGACGACGTCACAGAAGAGGGGACTCGCTGCCGCCAGTAATTGAGCTAACACGAAGATAGCGGCGGCGAGTCCTGAAGAAGAAGAAGACCCCCGGAGAGCGGAGAAGACCCCCGGAGAGCCGGAGAAGACCCTGGAGAGTGGGAGAAGACCCCGGAGAGTGGGAGAAGACCCCCCCGCCGCCGAAGATGTCGAAGGAAGCCCGCCGGGTGGTGGGCGCTTTTATCAAAGCGCCCCCCCCGGCGGCGGAAGAGAACCAGACAGCGGCGAAGAACAGCGGCACCCACCCCCCGCAGAAGCCCGCCGGAGGGGGGCGCTTTTATAAAAGCGATCATACACACCCCCCCTGGCGGCCAACTAATAAAATATTTCAATACACTGTGTGGTTTATTTGTGTTTACACTTTTCTTGCAGGTGAATGGGTAGGGGTACAATGTACCCCATACTCATTCACTTAGGGTGGGGGGCCGGTATCTGGGGGCCCCCTTATTAAAGGGGGCTTCCAGATTCCGATAAGCCTCCCGCCCGCATACCCCGACAACCAACGGCCAGGGTTGTCAGGAAGGGGCCCTGTCCTCATCAACATGGGGACAGGGTGCTCTGGGGTGGGGGGCCGCAGTGCGCCCCCTGCCCCAGAGCACCTGACCCCCCCATGTTGAGGGCATGCTGCCCGGTACGGCTCAGGAGGGGGCGCTCGCTCGCCCCCACTCCCCTCCTGACCGGCCGGCCGGCATGCTTTGGATACGGGTCTGGTATGGATTGTGGGGAGATCCCCACGCCGTTTTTTCGGCGTAGGAGGGTCTCCTTACAACCCATACCAGACCTAAGGGCCCGTTATGCTCCTTAGGGGGGTAACCCATGCCGGATTTTTATTTAAAATCCAGCGGGGACTTCCTTCTCAGAATTCATAACAAACTCCGCCCACGTGTAGAATTGGCGGGAATCCGCATCGGATCCCCGTCGCTTCTATGACGGCTTTGTCTCGATTGCGGCAAGCCAGCTTGGCGCTGGCTCCCGCGATGGGGCTCGCAAGTGCTCAATCTCGCCGAGAAAGGGAGTGGGATTGACACAATATCGCGGTCAACCACTGTACATAATAATATCGGGCGTGTGGAACCGCCATGTCCCCTTGATCTTTAGCTAATTGCAGTGTTTTAAGACTAATCCTAGCCGTCTTCCCGCCCCAGATCAGATCCCTGAACTGAGCATCAATCTGAGAGAACCATTTGTGTGGTATCCAGATTGGGGAGTTGTGAAAAACGTATAATAGTTGGGGGGCCCACACCATTTTTATGAGATTCGCTCTACCCACGACCGATAGGGGGAGTTTTTTCCAGACCGCGCACTGAATTTAAGTAGTAACGGGGTCAGATTCAGCGCGAGGTACTGGGTGGGATCTGGTGTCACCTGGGTACTTGAAGTCTTTCACTATCAATATATCTTTGGCACATTCAGGGAGTGGGTTTGGTAATGGGTCCAGGGGCATGAGAACTGATTTATGCCAATTGATGCTGAAACCTGACAGGTCCCCGAAGTCCGCGATTAAGGACATCGCATTCCTCAGAGACTCATCTGTATCTCCCAAGTATATGAGCGTGTCATCTGCGAATAATGAAACTACGTCCTGCCCGGCATTCCTGGAAAAGCCAGTTATGCCGGGCGAGGCTCGCATATGGATTGCCAAAGGTTCCAGCGCCAGGGCGAACAGCAGGGGGGACAATGGACACCCCTGCCGTGTCCCCCTATACAGCCGGAAGGGGTCTGAGACTTCACCATTGATTCTCATTCGTGCCTTTGGAGAACTATATAGCAATTGGACCCATTTCAGAAAGGAAGAACCGACTCCAAACCTATTCAGCACTTCCCATAAATATGGCCATTCCACACTATCAAATGCCTTGGCCGCGTTCAAGGAGAAGATGGCCCTATTACCCGGATTATCCACTGGTACTTGTAAATTAAGAAATAGTCTACGTAGGTTCTGGGCAGTCGACCTAGTAGGGATAAATCCAGACTGATCTCTATGCACTACATGATGGATACACTTAGAAAGCCTAGTAGCCAGGACCCTGGCCAAAAGTTTTACATCGAACGTCAGCAGGGATATAGGCCTATATAAGTCTGGGGATAGAGGATCCTTCTCCGGCTTCAGCAGAACCACAATGAGGGCTTCATCCATGGAGGGGGGAGTCTACCAGTCTCAAAGGCTGTGTTGTAAACTTTCAATAGAACGGGGATGAGTTGTTCAGAGTATCTACTATAGACCTCAGAGGAAAGACCGTCAGCCCCGGGTGCCCTCCCATTGTGTGCCAGTTTCAAAGCCTCGAGGAGCTCCTCCCTAGTAAGGGGGACATTATGTAGGGCCATCTCCGAGGCAGGAAGGCACGGCATTTGATATTTACCCAGAAATGTATGTATTTGTTCAGTAGTGGGGCTAACCTTCGATGTATAGACATCCTGAAAAAAGCTTTTAAAGCAATTAATGATGGATTGTGTAGAGTGGCACGTCTCCCCCCTATCGTCTATGACCGCAGTGATATGTGAAGGTGGCTGTTGGGACTTTGCCAGGATCGCCAGTAGGTGACCTGTATTTTCCCCCTCTTCAAAATGTCTTTGCTGTAGAAAGAACCGTTTGTTTTCTGCTAGCTGTAACGAAAGATCCTTAAGCATGGTTTGGGAGGCTAACCACCTCTCTTTGTTATCATCAGATGGGTCTGCTACATAGTCCATTTCGGACCGGTGGGCGTCTGCTAGGACTCGGGTTTCCCATTCCTTAGTGGTAGTTTTAATGGCATTAATTGCTCTAATGAGTTGGCCACGCATATATGCCTTTTCAGCATCCCAGACAATCTGTATATCAGTTGACCCTATGTTAACTCTAAAGAAATCAGTGAGGAGCAGGGGTAGCGGGTCAGAGTCTGAAAGGAGAGACAGCCAGAAAGGGTTGAGCTTCCAGAGGCTATGTCCCCTTTCCACCCCCAGACCCAGGTCCACCGTAAATGGAGAATGGTCAGATGTATGTCTTGGGTGATATTGAGAGGACCTCACCAAGGGCAGCAGAGGGGCATTTCCCAAACCTAGATCAATCCTTGATAGTCCCCCAGCTGAGGCCGACTGACAAGAAAACACTTTTGCATCAGGGTTATGCATTCTCCACACATCAGTTAAACCTAGCTCAGCAACCAATCGAGCAAAAGGTGTAAGGCCCCTCCTCCCATGGACCCCCCCTCCCATAGTAGCTTTAAATTTGTCTTTCTCGTATTCCAGGAAATTATTAAAGTCCCCGAGTACCAGCACCGGAATACCAGGAAGACAAGAGACAAACTCGGCCAGCATCTTCATAACACTGGATGAGAACGGGTGCGGAATATACACTCCTGCCAGTACGCACTTTACCCCTAGGAGAGAACAATACAAGAAGACATATCTACCTTCGGGGTCTATCTTAGCATTTATATATGTATACTGGGTGCCTCGCCGAATCAGGATACTCACTCCTCTCGAGTACACGGTATGAGTGGAGCAGGGGCGGACTGACAACTCATGGGGCCCCCGGGCACTAGGGAATCATTGGGGCCCCCAGGTTTAAAGATGGCCACCACACGGCAGCCATCTTTCTGATGCAACATTAATGTGGCAGGGCCTCGTGGAGAGGCACCTAGCTTGGTAACATGCAGAGTGGCAGGAGACTTTATTATAGGATTAACTGTAGGTACAAGTGGTAGTACAGAGTTTACTACTACTACTTCAAGTCAGATTTTATAACTCTGTTGGGGGGAGGGGGGCTTTGGTTAGATATCAGGGTCTAAACGGACCCCCTGAAGTCTCACTTTTGAGACAGAGCCAGGTATTAAGAACAGATATTCCACAGTCCCTTTCTCTGCAGCCTTTGTTGCACTGAAAATGAATGATCAGGAGACAGAGACTATTGCCCGTTCATAAACTGAAGCATAGTAAACATAGTTTACTATGCTCAGTTATGAATAAATACAATATCCATCACTCACTGTGTTAACTTAGAAAATAAAGGGGCTGGTAAATGACATATTTACAGGCACTTTCCCCACTCTTCATCCTGACAGATTCCCCTATGTGCCCACAACTACTGCTGGTGGGAGAGCTGGTGGGAGAGAAAAAGAGAGAGGCTGGCAATGCTGCAAGGGAGGGGTTCAGGCAGTGAGAGAAATCCAGATTAGTGCAGTGAGTGGGGGAAATAATTGAATCAATCTTTCAACTGCTGCAGTGAAAGCCACAAAAGATCGGTTACAGTTATTTCCCCCACCCGCTCTATCCACACATGATCCCCCTTTCGGGAATAACTGCACAAGGGATGGAGTTGTGAGACAGTTGGTAGGGGTGAGTTCGTTTTTAGGCATTGATTTCAGTGGCAGTGTCTGTGGGGTGACTGGGGAGCGATGTTGGGAAGGTAGAGAATGAAAAGTGACCTTGGAATAATGTCACACAGCTGGGGGGTAGGAAGTAGCTCAAAGTGATGTCTGTCAGCTGGGATGTATGGAGTGGCCTGGGGGTGATATAAGTTCAGATCTATAAATGTGGGGAATGTATGCAAGTGCGTATGCTTTCCCAACATGCACAGAAATGAGCTGGCCCTTTAGCAGATGCACAGCAGTTCTATTAATTGTTAATGACACTCCCGTGCATCTGCAAACGCGCCCATCAAACTGGACTCTTTCATGACTTTTCCATGTTGCTTGCGTGTAGGGCAGCCCATTGAAATGAATGGGCTGCTCTACACGTGATATTATGTGAAAAACATGCCTATGCTTGGTTGCCCCCTGCAGGTGTGAACCAACCCTAACTGTAAGGCCCCTTTCACACAGGGCACGTTCGTTTTGATGGGCTCCGCGTTGCTCAGCGGGGGATTGATCCGCTGTGCAAACGGATGACAGATCATTCACTACTCACTGTGCAGAGACTGACCTGTCTGTCCCGCTCTCCTCTGAGGACTGCCTGTCCATTTCCATCTCATCCGCCAGACAGATGGAAAATACGACCACTGATTTGGCGGACAGGATCAGATTGGATAGCAGATGTAAGCGGACATGTCACCGCTGACATCTGCCGCACCATAGGGAACACTGGAGGATCCAATCGGGTCCATCTGAAAAACAGACCGGCAGACCTGATCGGAAAGCATATGCGAAAGGGGCCTTGGCACATAAAAAATATAAATTCTCCATAAACATACCTGATTATCTAAATGATCAGTGTTCATCACTTCTTACAGTAACATGCAAATAGCCATGAACACTGTGCTCTGATATGTTTATTGAGGCATGTTGTTTTCTATATGGAGTGTAGAGTTTGTGGTGAGTGTACACTTCACTGTACAGGGTGTGCAGAACACAGGGTTAAATGGAAAGGCCATAAATGAACTTCTCATTATGTGGGCCATACACAGAGTGATAGGGGGATGTTTATGAAGATAGATAGTGATTAGTGCTCTGTACCTGCTTAGGAGATATCTGTCTCGATGTCTGTCAGCTAGGGGGAGGGGTGCTGAAAACTCTGTCAGCTCTTACACACACTTGCCTGCTATTTTAACCCTCCTTTGTCACTTAACCCTTCGCATGTTGCCACAAACATTTACTCTGAGTCCTGACATGAAACTTTGTATTGTGTGCACTGGCACTGCAGCAGCTTACCTGCACAAAACTTTCCTCACTCACTCAGCTCAGCTCCCTCTCTGCATTCAGCGTGCAGTAGTCGGCAGTAGCTATGCCCCTCCTCCGGGTTCTCCCATCGCACGGCACTGAAGGGGGGGATCTGACTGAGGGGAACACGGAGCGAGTGTGCAGGAGAACACTGAGGGGTAAGACAGAAAGAAGACTCAGAACTTCTAAATACATACACCGCCAGGCAGTATATGTATTTGGAAGCAATGACACTGCTACTGACAAACCCGTGTTTGAGCTCTAACAGAACACCTTCTCAGAGTGTGACTGTCCCTGCTCACGGGGCCCCCTACTGGCCACGGGCCCTCGGTCGGTGCCCGAGTGCCCTAATGGTCAGTCCGCCCCTGGAGTGGAGTGGTATTGGTGGCAGAACTGCCTGGGAGCTAGTTTTGAAGTGGACCCCGGTGAGAAGTGGGTCTCCTGCAAACATATCACCTCTGCACCCAGCCTCTTGACAGTTCGCAACACCTCCACTCGCTTCACCGGGGTACCCAGGCCACGGACATTCCATGAGAGGCATCTTGTTACCTTAGACATTGTAGAGCATACATTAGAGAGGTAGGATAATAGTGTAACAACATGCATAGATAATGTAGGCACAGGTATGAATAGTAGATATGCCAGATAGTAATTATCAGGACTGGGATAGTCAATGTTTCCTGGGATCCGGACAAGCATAGGTCAAGGGTTAGGACTACTAGTTCACAAGCATAATGGTTATGGATCAGGGTAAATAAAAGAGACAATGCAACAAAAAAAGCAGCAGTTATGGAACAGGTCACTGTGCTTCCTTCTTTGAAATGAAACAAATGCAATTCGGCCCACAGGGCCCAGGAACTTCAGTCAATGGAACTATGTAGAGCCCGGTTAGACCCTTCCGGGGGCAACAGTGGAAGCGCACCATAGTGTCTTAAAACTTCTCAACAGCCAACTTCTAGCCCATAGCAACCAAAGTGAACACAATTCCCGCCTAGCAAGAGGCAACACGGAAGCTGTAGGAATGATCCAGCATGTATGAGTATTGCATCCTCTCAGTCTGTGGGGCGCCTACCCCTAGCTTCCCTAAGCGATTGCTCCTCTCGATCAAGCCACTGTACAGCAGTGTTTGGGGAATCAAAAAATTGCACCGAGCCAAACGCTTCCACGCGCAGTCTGGCAGGGTATAACATAGCATATTTCACTTCGAGGCCTCTCAGGTGGCGTTTAATGTCCAGAAACTTGGCCCTCTTCTTCTGGAGTTCGGCTGATAAGTCTGGGAACAGGGAAACTTTGGCATTGTCTATTTTTAGAACAGATGGATTAATTCTGGCATTGTACAGGATGGCATCTCTGTCTCGATAGTGCAGGAGTTTAAACAAAAAAGGCCTTGGTGGTGCACCTGGTTGTGGGGGCCTCGACGGCACCCTGTGGGCTCGTTCAACCGAGAACATGGGGGAAAATGCTTCTCTCCCAAATGCGGCGATCAACCACTTCTCTATGAACTGAACAGGATTCTTCCCCTCCATTTTTTTAGGCAGGCCGATGGCTCTCACATTGTTTCTCCTCATTCTGTTCTCCAATTCTTCCAAACGAGAAGAATGCTGGTCAATTAAGTGATTATTGTAGGAGAGATCTCTTTGCATAGGCCCCAGGTCATCTTCAATGGTGCTCACCCTCTCCTCCAATGCAGAGGTTCTCTCCCTCATCTTTTGGCATCCTGTCTGAGGAAAGAGATCTCAGACTTCATCCCCTTTATTTCCGTGGTAAGGGCCCCGATAGACATATTACATGAGGTCACTGCAGCAAATATGTCCCACAGGGTGGGCTCCCCTTCTATTACAGGGCTCACCGGGGCCTGGGGCCTAGCAGATTCAGGGTTGGGGGTACTCACTGTGTCCCACAGTAAACCAGCCTGCACCGAGTCCTCCAGGGGTACTGTATCGTCCGCTTCGGAACTCCCGCCAGGAGAGTCTTCCGGGGTACTGGAAGAGGCCACCGAATCCTTCGGAGGTGGTTTAGAGAACAGCTTCTCCGCTGCTTCGCGCTGCGTCTCCTTGGCATACACGCCATTTTGGAACATGTGCTCCGTGGGTTTGTTCACCAGTTGCCGCTTAGCGGACGACATCGTGGGGCAGGAGCGTCGAGAAAGGTATGTGCGTGATCCCGGGCTTGTGAAGGGCACACCAGTATGCTTTGGATCGGTGAACGATATCTTCCACAGGAGATTAGCAAGGATTCTCGGCGGAGCTCACTTCAGCTGCGTCCAGCTACATCTGCTGCGTGGCCACGCCCAATTAGGCATTACTTAGCAAACTCAACATAATAAGGAGAAAGTGGGTAGCGAAGAAATAGCATGTGAGCAGAGGGGAGAAATGTAAAGAAAGAAAAAGTGACAAGAGATGCACCAAGACCCAATATTGATTGTTCACCTGAATTATAGGTATTTTATCATTCAAAATGGGCGTCAGATTTTTATTCACCATTATCCATGGCAATATAACTGTTATCATTGAAAACAACATGGAAAAGGTTGTCCGACTCCCCAATTAAAGGAACAAAAACGTACTTGTTACTCTACAATACGTATCAGACTTTCAAGTTACACTATGAAGTAACACATCATTTCTGTAAAACGCAGTTTATTTAATTCATGTTGAAAAGGATGGTACAAAAGCTAGTTTAAACACAAATGACACCATTACCGTTCAATTAAAAAGGAAATTAACCCTCAGGAAAGGATAATATATTTTATATTGCATGTCATCCAACTAAACACAGTTGTGTAAGTGAATACAAAACCTCCATATATGCCAGGGAAATGCTATTCCTACAGCAAAAGGCAGTCTGCACCAAAGCCATCCAAACAATATAGGTTTAAATAAAAATATCTAATAATAGAATTCATAATCAATCCATAAAAAATGTGTATAAAAAATAGTCCAAACAAAATTCCTCAATATAACTTCACAGAAAAAGTCCAATCCCCGTCATCCAAAGAAAAGTGTAGGAACAAAATGTATCCTTCAGATAGTGCTCCACCACAAATCGTGCATACAAAATGCAAACTCACCAGAACTTTAAAGTAAATAAGCTTTGTAGCAATATTGGGTTTCTTTCAACCAGTTGCATATATGGAAGCGATAACTCTAAGCCACAACGTGTCTCTTAGGCCTCGTACACACGATCAAATCTGTCTGCTGGAAACGGTCTGCTAGACCGTCCCAGCAGACAGATTTGATCGTGTTTACGGCCGAGCCGACGGATTTGGCCACCCGACAGATTTCAAAGCATGCTTTGAAATCTATCGGGTGGGAATCCGTCCGCCCGACATGTCTGCTGGTTAGTACACTTACCAGCAGACATGTCGTCCCGCATGCGCGGAAGTGTTTTACTTCCTGATGCGGTGACGTGGCGGCGTCAACATCACCGACACGTCAGCGCGCCGTCTGCTGGTGGGGATTTTGGTTTGCTCGTGTGTACACGCGAGCAAACCAAAATACTAGCAGACAGATTTGTTCAAATCTGTCAGACAGACAGATTTGAACAAATCTATTGCCTCGTGTGTACGAGGCCTTAGGCAATAGTCCAACAAAAAAGCTTGGGAGAAACATATGGAGAGTCATAGCGCAATATGTTTATTGCAGATAGGTAAAAGCAGGTAAATAAAACATTTGAAAGTGCTATAAGTCAGCACCAACATGTACAGCTTTGGGGATAAAATGTGCTCGCCGTTCCACACATGGTGTGCATTTCAAAGCACAGGAGATTGGAACCAAAGAACTGGATTTGACACCTCATAAGACGACCCCCATCCTACTAGTCATGCCTCGCCTCACCTCACTGTGCCATTACATGCCTCACTGTGCCATTACATGGCAGACTGTGCCACCATTACATGCCAGACTGTGCCACCATTACATGCCAGACTGTGCCACCATTACATGCCTCACTGTGCCACCATTACATGCCTCACTGTGCCACAATTACATGCCTCACTGTGCCATCATTACATGCCTCACTGTGCCTCCATTATATGCCTCACTGTGCCTCCATTACATGCCTCACTGTGCCTCCATTAGATGACTCACTGTGCACCATTACATGCCTCCATTACATGCCTCACTGTGTCACTGCATACCTCACTGTTCCCTTCACTCGATAATCCCTTACCTTATCCCTGACATGCAGAATCTGTCAGACCGCGGCCATCCATTTGATAGGCAGAACACTCAGCTTCCCAGGAGACACTGTGTTCAGTGTTCCGTCTATCACGGATGCCCTCTCGTCCGAGGACGAGGACGAGAGGGCATCTGTGATAGGGGGAACACTGAACAGAGGCTCTGCTGGGAAGCTGAGTGTTCCGCCTATCACGGAACAGCAGAAGGAGGAGGCGCGGCTTTTGAAAAATGGATGGCAGCGGTCTGCATGTTAGGTTACCAGCGTATAAGATGACCCCCGACTTTTAAAAACAATTTCAGGGGTTGAAAAGTCGTCTTATATGCCGGAAAATACAGTAATACTGGTATATTTATATCAAAGGTGCATTGACAGCACAAATAATTAAATGTCATAAATTTGTCTTCACATCCAATAACACAAGCTGAGTTCCAGGTATTGTGAAGAGGACTACGTTTTTGTCCCCAACAGAACTTTGATCTCTTTAAGTCTGTTACTGACTTACATCTCTTTCCTCGCAAACTAATGCTAAAATGTACACATGCTAAAAGCAATATAGACATAGACACTACTGATTGGTCCCAATATATCATGACAGAATTCAAAGCACTACAAGATCTAACTCTTTTCTTCCAGGAAAGCAATACAAATTCCTTGATTGATTAGTTAGATCTGGACAAGTTGTTTGACGATATCAATAAATCAACACAAAACCCAATTATTTTATTCAAAAAAACCTTCCACAAAATTTCCTCTATTAAATGTTGATAAATACTGTATACCATATTGAACACTTTTGATATTCAATATATCACCACTATTTATTGTTATCCTTTATATTTATTATACGGTAGATATGATTCCACTTAAAATCTTTTGTGCATCATCAGTCACCTGAGTCACACATCCTTGCCAGCACGGCATCATAATTTCAACTTTTGATCACAAATAGTTTATTTCATCATTTTCAGGTAATTGTGCTCTCTCATAAATTTTTCGTTTAATTATTTGAGTTTTTGTGCACATATGTTTTGACACACATATGATTTGCATCACAATCTCACTCACATATCTATCTAACACATTCACATTTTGAGTTTACATGAATTTATACAATATACGGTACTTCTTTAATTTTTTATTTGGTGATTTCACCTATAGTATAATTTTCTCTTTTTTTCGACACTTACCCACACTCATCACACCCTATTATACCCATTCATTTTCACTCAACATCCTATTAATATGAAATTCATCCCTTCAACACACCCACTAATATCACATATCACTTTCAATTTCATATTTTAATCCCATATTTAATTTTATTTTTTTCACACACAATAGAGTATGTCATGTTAGCGTCATGGCTTTTAGACATAGAAAATACACACAATATATTAAATTAACAATAAATATTAATATATATGCAATATATATGTGATTTTTATAATTAAAGTTGAGGTTCAAATGAATCTTTACAAAATGAAAAATCAATTATTATGGATGGGGACTAACTGGTCTGGTGTTTATCTAACAGTATTGAAAAATAACATGATTACTCTGCATACCTTTTCAATTCATTTACTCATTGAGATTATTTGGAAAATGCATCACAGGTGCTGCCCATCCCTTCTCTCCTTGGAGGTCTAGGAGTGTGACTCCTTGTAAGTCCTTTGAAGCTACTATCTGCCTGGGAGAAGTGGGGACAGCACATGGAGATTTCTGGATCATTGAATCTAATTTATTTTTAATAAAACTCTGGTTATAGGATACAGCTTTCAAATTCCATTTTTGTGGTGGTAAATATACCATTATTATGTATATAGAATTTAGCATATTAAAAAGTGTCGGTATTATGAGTTTTTGATATATCTCCTTAGGAAAAAAAATCCCTGAAGAAGAGACCATGACTGCAGGGGTCGAAACACGTTAAGATATTCATGTGGATGCCAATTTTGTAATGTAAACCAAAATGTGCAAACTGAAAAAGTGGTAAAGTGCTATAGAATGAATTCCAAATGAATTCATATATAGTGCAGTGGTGTTAGAATTAACACTTGCTATCCCACAAAGAAAATATAATATCATAAAACATCAATAAAGAATCAATAAATAATCAATAAATATAGTGCGAATGTGCAAATAGCAAAAAGTGCAAAAATGCTCAATAGTGTTAAATGTGCAAAATAGTTCAATATTGGATCAAATATGTGAGAATGCAGTTCTGAAACATCCCATATAATTGACATTAGACAGAGGGACCAATCCTCAAATGCCTCAAAAGTCTTGATAAGGATGTTTTCTTAATTAAGTATTGAACCATGATGTTAATCCTCCACCAGTCTCCCAGAACTCTCACCTTCCAAATATAGGGCCAGATTCACAAAGACTTAAGACGGGCGTATCAGTAGATACACCGTCATAAGTCCTAATCTGAGCCCGCGCAAATTTAAGCGTATGCTCATAATGAGATACGCTTAAATGTTGCTAAGATACGAGCGGCGTAAGGCACTTACACCGTCGTAGCTTAGTTGCATATTTACACTGGCCGCTAGGTGGCGTTCCCATCGTAAAATATGCAAATGAGCAAATACGCCAATTCCCGAACGTGCGCCCGGCCGGCGTATCTGTTTACGCCGTTTACGTAAGACTTAAGCCTGGCGTAAAGTTACCCCTGCTATAGTGAGAGGCAGCCAATATTAAGTATGGACGTCGGGACCTCGTCGTATTGGACGTCGTTTACGTCGTTTGCGTAAGTCCATTCACAATAGAGTTACGTTCACGTCGCTTTTATTGACAATTTGCAACGTGATTTGGAGCATGCGCACTGGGATTCAGGCATGGCCGGCGCATGCGCAGTTCATTCGGCACAGGGACGCTCTTGATTTAAATACTACACGCCCCCTACCCGCCGAATTTGAATTCCGCCGGGTCAATTACGCTACGCCGCCTCAACTTTACAGGCAAGTGATTTGTGAATAAAGCACTTGCCTGAAAAAGTTGCGGCAGCATAACGTAAATGGCATACGTTACACCCACACAAAGATAAGACGGGCTACCTGAATCTAGCCCATAATGTATCAGGCACATCAGCTTTTCCCCACTCTTCTATGCTGTCTAGTACTGGTTTTGCTGTGATAATGATCAGGGGGGGAGAACTGCCAATCCGTGCCCAGGAGCAAGCAAGGAGGAGAGGAAACTCCAATATTGTAGTAATATAAATAAAACTTTAATGTTGCACACATATAAAAAATGGGCTCTTACAATAAATATAAAATAGCTAGCTTGTTAGGGCAAAGATGCAGCGTGTAGTGTGCTGTCTTACTGTTCCCTCCGCTCCTTCCGGTCTGCGGTGGCAGCTCCAGTGTGACTACAGCCTCCCGTTCAGAGCCTCCATCTCAGGCCCTGCTCACAGCTAATATGGCCGCCCTCATAGAGATGAAGGAGACCGTGGGTGCAGCACTGCCAGCGGATGCTGATCCTGCCTTCCCTGAGGACCAAAACTCTAAATTAGCTCATGCTGTGGCTGGCCTTCTGTCACCAAATATCACAGCTGCGGTGGATAGGGCAGTAGCTGCAGGCATCTGCCCATTTCGCATGGGAGACCATGCTAAATCTCTGTCTGAACTTAAACATCTCTCTGATCTGGAGGACGAAGTGCAAATGGCCAGCAATTCATTCAAACACAGCATCACTTACTGGAGAAATTGGATGACCTCAAGAACTGTTCCTGCCAGAACAATCTGAGGGTCATAGGAACCTTCAATGCAGGTTCTCTTCAGAAGCTCTGTGACATGCTCATACCACAAGTATTGGGGATTGTGGAGAGAGCGCACCGCCTGGGAACCCCTTCAAATGACCATCGTTCTCCTCGCTCTGTCATTGTCTCCTATCTCAATTACTTAGATAAAGTGGCTATATTACGATCATTTCGGAACACCAAATCTCTCCAATTAGATGTCTGTAAACTGCTACATTTTGCGGATTACTCTCAGGAGGGGTCCCATAGATGCAAGGCCTTTCAACCCATCTGTCCAGTGCTCTTCCAAAACGGTGTGCAGTTCATGCTGGCCTACCCTGCCATTCTGTTTCTTACTGATCCAGCTGGTGAACCAAAGGCATTCTAGCACCCCAAACAGGCCATTAACTGTCTGCCAGCATACTTCCATATATTCATGGAATCCTATCCTGTGCCGGTGTCTCCTCGCCCTCCTGACCTCAGAGATAAATGCAGCCTGAGAAAGGATCCGCCAAAGAGGCCTCACTTCTCCAACGGCTCTACGCACAATAAGCCTTACTGAGGTGCTGACTGGCACTGTCAACTTCTTAACTAGCAAAACACAAAGAACAGCAGGGTCCCATCTAACTGACTTTTTATCCTTGCTTACTACTTAGGTTGTATTAATGTTCGTTATAACTGTGTTTTGATACAATTCTTTGTTCCCAAAGCCTTATCAGAGATCTTCTACATCATCTTTGCCGGCAGTGCGCTGGGAACATACCTCTCTCCCCCTGGGGGAGTTCTCCTTTCATAGTTCACAGGCACATCTTCACTAGAAACGCTGTCCTCTGATGAGAGACCCATATGTGGAAGAAAGAGAAGTCCACGCTACATTTGGTATGTTTTTGTTTGCTTCTCCTTGTTGGCCCCATTTGGGTCTTTTGTCCCTCTAACCCTCCACTTTGGAAATCAAAACCTCTCTCATTTATCCTCTCCCACCGGGTGGAATCTCCTTGGTGTCGAATGGATCACCATGGCTGTGCCTTAGCCCTGAATCAACCTCTTTTAATAAACCCCCCTCACCACTATTTACTTATGAAAGTCTCATGTAATGTTAAGGGGCTACAGTCTCCCTATAAGTGGATGGCAATCCTACTGTATGTTACCTCCAACTGCCTTGAACCTGACAGTGCTATTGCAAGAGACTCAACAATAATTACTGTATGTTCTTCCAGCAGGGGCAGCTCCCCCCCCCCCTTCACTGGAAGAACACAAAAGCTCCATGGGAGGTTGATGGGGGAATCTAGAAATTTTCATACCTGTAGCCTATAAATAATCAGTGATGTCACATGGGGGCGGGGTCTAAATAGCCGCCTGCCTGCAGACCCTCACAACCACCGACCACGGGGACAAGGTGCTTTAGGGTGGGGGGTGCAGAGCCCCCCTGCCCCAAAGCACTCACCATGTTGAGGGCATGTTGCCTGGTATGGTCGCTTGCTTGTTCCGTCCTTTCCTGATCTGCTTTTTTTTATTTATAATATATATATTAGAGCAGTTCCATTTTGGATGTAGGAATTTTATACTTTTGCATATCCATGAATACACACTAAAATATACAGTATATTAGTATACACCCACAGATAATTTGCATGTAGACTATCTTAATAATTTTCAAATTGTTTTTAGATAACATAGTAATACACAAGGATGTATCTAACTGGCTGGCTATGCTTTATTAACCACTTAAGACCTGCACCAATATTCAGGTAAAGGACCAGGCCCCTTTTTGCGATTCGGCACTGTGTCGCTTTAACTGACAATTGGGCGGTCGTGCGACGTGGCTCCCAAACAAAATTTCCATCCTTTTTTTTCCCACAAATAGAGCTTTCTTTTGGTGGTATTTGATCACCTCTGCGGTTTTTATTTTTTTTGCGCTATAAACAAAAATAGAGGGACAATTTTGAAAAAAATTCAATATTTTTTACTTTTTGCTATAATAAATATCCCCCAAAAAATATATAAAAAAGCGTATTTTTTCCTCAGTTTAGGCCGATACGTATTCTTCTACATATTTTTGTTAAAAAAAATCTCAATAAGCGTTTATCGATTGGCTTGCGCAAAATGTATAGCGTTTACAAAATAGGGCATAGTTTTATTGCATTTTTATTAATATTTTTTTTTTTACTACTAATGGTGGCGATCAGCAATTTTTTTCGTGACTGCAACATTATGGCGGACACATCGGACAATTTTGACACATTTTTGGGACCATTGTCATTTTCACAGCAAAAAGTGCTATAAAAATGCATTGTTTACTGTGAAAATGACAATTGCAGTTTGGGAGTTAACCACTAGGGGGCGCTGAAGGGGTTAAGTGTGACCTCATATGTGTTTCTAACTGAAGGGGCTGGACGTGTGACGTCATTGATCGTCTTTCCCTATATCAGGGAACAGACGATCTTCAGCTTCAGGGACCGATCGCGGGACTCCGGCGGCGATCAGGTCCCGCGGCCGCGGTCACGGAGCTTCGGACCAGGTCGCAGGTGTGCGGGCCCGTGACCCACGGCTGGGCCTTTAACAATCACGTACAGGTACGTGATTGTGCCCAGCCGTGCCATTCTGCCAACGTATATCGGTGTTAGGCGGTCCTTAAGTGGTTAAAGAAACAGTTATTGAAGGACCTTCTAGAAAGAGAAGATGCACCAGGAGTACCTTTTTGCAAGATTTGAGATGCTCAATGTTATGACTAGGTATCATAGATATGCAGTAATGTTTGTCTGTCAGCTTACCTCTCCTCCATGTGTTCAGCTTTAGAGGCCAGCCACTCTCACCTGGCTGCTTAATTAATCTCTCCTCAAAGCATGGCTCCACCCCAGCCCCTATCAGAGAACTCTATAGTAACCTGTGCACTGCAAGCCAGCCCTGCTGATCAATATTGTGTGTTTAGCGACTTGCTGTGTCTTCTACGTCTGATTGCAGTTACCACACTTGGCTTGTTCTTGACTATCCTTACCTGCTTGTTACCCCGACTTTTGGCTATCTCCTGACTATCCTTTGTTGTCGCAGTCTGCTGCTTCCACTCTACCTCCCTGTAGTCTACCGTGAGCTGGGATACCCTGGGGTCTGCAACCTGGAGCCAGTTGCAGCGCATCCTCAGCACTAGAGGCTCTGGTGAACACCTGCTGGCTCTTAGACTCTGCGTCTTGGGGAATCTATGCTCTAGCTCCCAGTGGGATCCGTGTTTGTGCTCCAGTGAACCTGCCTTCCCGAACCTCCCAGCGTTCCATCCTTAGCAGTCAATCCTAGGGTCCACTACCTTAGCGGTGCACTCCTGACTCCAACGGAGTGCATCTTTTACCTGGCCTCAGGTGACCTGACACTAGTGCCTCGTTTCCACTGAGCGGATCGGTTCGGTACGGTTCGCTATTTTGGGTGTTTCCATTATGAAAGCGTGCCAAAAAAGCAAACCGTACCGCACCAGTAAGGGTCCTGCTTCAGATGAGGGTCCAGAGAGAGTGGGACGGTTCCATTAGGGCGGACCTACAAATACATCTCACTGATTGGTGGATGCGCTAGGAATTTTTTCTAAAACCTGAATGGTCCCTGACGGTCTGATTTGCAGTGGAAACACTCACGGGAATAGACCGGTCCCATCCTAACCGCTCCGGGTTTACTGACCCGAACCGTTCCGTGCAGTGGAAACAAGGCATGGGTCTCAACCATGCTGTCGCTATAGGGGAGCAGGGGGGCACACCCGGTTAACACACGCAAAAGAGAGGTGACACCAGCATGTAGGAAGCGATATCTGACTATGATGGTGTTACCCCAGGCACTGTGGCAGGCTACACAGGAGTAAGCCCAGAAGGTAGGGGGTTGGGGTTGACACCAACCCGCATTAGGGTAACACCAACCCTAGTGACAACACTGGTTTTAACTCCGCCCTCTCCAAGGTGCCAGGGTGTGAGGTAAGTATATTTTTTTCTTTTTCTAATTAGGTGTTTTGTTTTTTGTTTTTTAGATTGAATGAGTGTTTTTTTTTTAAGGGGGCCAGGTTCTAAAAAGGAAGCAGACCTTTAAATGTAAGGTCCTTTTATTGAGTTAACCCCTCACTTCACAAAATAAAGAGATCATCAATTTACTGCTGATATAATAGCTTTTAGAGACCCTACATTGAGATAAAGTAACAGTTCTGATGTGTTTAACAGACGAAGGTGAGGAAATCACACCAGCAATATCATGTGGTTAGAACAAATAGGTCTTACCAGAAATTCCCACCATTTTTCAGTTAATGTGCAAAGCTATTCCCAGAATGTATTACATTTACACTTTATAGTTAGAGTAGTTTCCATTGTGTCAATGCTAAATGCTTCAACATATTCTGTTCAATAGAAAAAGATTTGTTGTCACATATAAATTATACTACACACTAATAATAACTGCATAATACCTGAATAATGTAATAGCAATTTTAGTACATTTCCGGCCAATAATTGCTGAGCTTTTAACAAAAAAAAAATCTTTAATCATACAAATAGTACATAAATGTTCAAAATGGGAGAACCTGCATCTTATTAACTGAAAATTAATACAATACTCTTAACAAATGATCACATCTTTTCATTAACCACTTAAGGACCGAGCCTGTTTTTCAGATTTGGCATTTACAAGATTAAAACATTTTTTTTTGCTTGAAAATTACTTAAAACCCCCAAACATTATATATATATATATATATTTTCTAACACCCTAGATAATAAAATAGCAGTCATTGCAATACTTTTTGTCACATCATATTTGCGCAGCGGCCTTACAAGCGCACCTTTTTTGGAAAAAAACACTTTTTTGTATTAAAAAATAAGACAGCAGTAAAGTTAGCCCAATTTTTTTATATATTGTAAAAGATAATGTCACGGAGCTGGTGGATGTTAGAGACCTTGCGCTCCTTTACCTTCTGTTTGAGGATGCCCCACAGATGCTCAATAGGGTTTAGATCTGAAGACATGCTTGGCCAGTCCATCACCTTTACCCTCAGCTTCATTAGCAAGGCATTGGTTGACTTGGAAGCGGGTTTGGGGTCGTTATCATGTTGGAATACTGCCCTGAGGTCCAGTCTCCAAAAGGAGGGGATCATGCTCTGCTTCGGTATGTCACAGTACATGTTGGCATTCATGGTTCCCTCAATGAACTGTAGCGCCCCAGTGCCGGCAGCACTCATGCAGCCCCAGACCATGACACTACCACCAACATGTTTGACTGTAGACAAGACACACTTGTCTTTGTACTCCACACCGGCTTGCCGCCACACACTTGACACCATCTCAGCCAAATGAATGTATCTTGGTCTCATCAGACCACAGGACATGGTTGCAGTAATCCATGCCCCTGGTCTGCGTGTCTTCAGCAAACTGTTTGTGGGCTTTCTTGTGCATCAATTTTAGAAGAGGCTTCCTTCTGTGATGAAAGCCATTCAGACTAATTTGATGCAGTGTGCGCTGTATGGTCTGAGCACTGACAGGCTGACCCCCCCATCCCTTCAACCTCTGCAGCAATGCTGGAAGCACTCATATGTCTATTTCCCAAAGACAACCTCTGGATATGATGCTGAGCACCTGCACTCAACTTCCTTGGTAAACCATGGCGAGGCCTGTTCTGAGTGGAACCTGTCCTGTTAAACTGCTGTTTGGTCTTGGCTGCAGCTCAGTTTCAGGGTCTTGGCAAACTTCTTATAGCATAGGAAATCTTAATGTAGAGCAACAATTATTTTTTTCAGATCCTCAGAAAGTTCTTTGCCATGCTTGGAGGATCTTTTATGATTGCCATACCCACGGTTTACTAGGATCTTCAGTATTGGAGTAGTCGGTGGCCGATGAACATCTGGTCTTCCTGCCCTTTCCTGGGTTGATGACATCTGACTGCCTAGGAGGTAAACTCCATTTCCTTCTGGAATTCCGGCGACATCTCTGTGGGACATTCCAAGCTCGATCGATCCACTGTCGTAAGACATTTGGGTCCAACAGTTGCGGTAAGCGCATATGTATTCCACCTCATATTTGAAGATTTCTGTTGGGAAGTTCCTCACCATCTCATGACATCTTCATCGTTTTATTATTTATGGACACTATATTACATTTTTGTTTATATTGTTCACTTTATTAATTTGAATTTCACATTTTGTGGTGGGGCAATTTTTGCCATTACACCCTTTGTGTCACAATATATTTTCACACCCCATTAGGTGTACACAGCCATTGCGTTTTGGCTCACATGTAGCGCTACATTACCATCCACATTTGTCTGAGTTTTGTCACATTCCTGTGTAGCTGCTTCACTCCCGTTCAGGCTTCATTCTTTGTTACACTTATTTTTGTTTTTGGGTAGCGCATATATTTTTTCCCTTTGCCATGAGGTGCCATGTTGAACTTCCAGTGACCAGTATAAGAGAGTGAAAGCGATAACACCAAGTTTAACACATCTGCTCCCCATTCACACTTGAGTCCTTGTAACACTAACGGGTCACAAGACACCGGGAGGGAAAATGGCTAATTTGGACATTTATACTTAAGGGTGTACTCACTTTTGTTGCCAGCGGTTTAGACATTAATGGCTGTGTGTTGAGTTATTTTGAGGGGACAGCAATTTTACACTGTTATACAAGATGTACATTCACTACTTTACATTGTAGCAAAGTGTAATTTATTCAATGTTGTCACATAAAAAGGTATGATAAAATATATGTCATACATCATCTTCTGGTATTGATATGTTTAAGGGGGTTGAAGGCGGATTTGTGTATGGCAGTTGCTATAAGTTGTATTGGTTTTAATTCATGTGGTGTTATTGAAAGACCTCTTTTATCCTTTGTACTCTAATAAAAGATCTTTTATAATGTAAAAAAGTTTTTTTTTTAATTCCTGAGATATTGAGCACAGTGGCGTTACTAGGGGGGGCAGAGGGGACCATGGCCCCACCAACATTAAACTATGCCCCCCATGTGCCCCCTCAAATTAATATGCCTTTTTTGTGTATCGGGTGCCTGCGGCCCCGCATCTTCCCCCGATCAAACTGATTGCTAGCTGCCTGCCGCCTGGTGTTTAGTAACCAGTGACGTCAGACACACAGACACAGGAGGCTGAGGCAGCCCCAGCATTCACAGTTGAGGAGGATTTAACTTCCTTCTCCTCTGCGCCAAGTTTAGCTCCACCCAGTTTGGTAACATGCTCTTAGGGAGGGTGTGCTGTAGCCTGCAGGTACTTGTGAATGATCCTCTTCTGCTGACAGTGCAGACATGGCTGCCCTGGAGACTTTTCCACACTGCCTGAGTCTTGACTGAGGGACCTGAGAGTGAGAGCAGAGTTCCCGTCACTGCCCACTTTGTCACCACTGCTCTTTACCTGCTACCTGTTGCTGTTCTGCTGTGTCATCAGTCACGCCCATATTAGTTCCCAGCACAGTATTGACCAGTGGCCATGTGGGAAAGCAAGCAGCGGAAATATGACAAGTGAGCCTGATGGGACATCAGCTTTACCAGATGACATCAATCTACAAGTGTGTGTGGATCAGTGAAGAGTGTGAGGATCGCCTTTTCATTGGGTCGTAAGCTCTGCATGTGTAACATCAAGCAGAACTAGTCCTGAATAAAAGTTGTGAAACCCTAGAGGTTAACTTTGTAACAGTGCAGTCACCCTCTATAGTGACTGAAGGGATTAAGTTGTACCTCTCAGGTCAGGTACACACGACTAAATAAATCCGTTCAAATCGGTCTGACAGACCGATTTGATCGGATTTGTCTGCTGGGCTATTTTGGTTTGATCGCGTACACACAATCAAACCAAAATCCCTGCCCGCAGACAGCGTAGTGATGTGGCGGTGACGTTGACGCTGCCACGTCACCGCACCAGGAAGTAAAAAACGTCCACGCATGCGTCGAATCCATTCGACGCATGTGCGGGCAGATATGTTGGATGGACGGGTTCCCAGCAGACAGATTTTAAAGCATGCTTTAAAATTTGTCTGCTGGAAAAACCTGTCTGTCCGCCCATACACACGATCGAATTTGTCTGCTGAAATGGTCCGTCGCACCGTTTCCAGCAGATAAATTCGATCGTGTGTACGCGGCCTTAGAGTCCATAGATTCTCTCTCCCCTTATCTTTGTCTGCAAGTTTTGCTGTATTTCCCAACTTTGTGCTCTGGTGTGGCTGATCTGAGTGTCCAGAATCATTACCTGAGGGTCAGTATTCAGAATGTGTTTGGAATGTGGAGAGATAACATTATTTTATCACTAAAGTATCTTATAGCATTAAAAAGGAACACATCGGGACTCTAGTCAGGTCACAAACAGCACTGCCTGGCTGTCCATACATGTGCTATATGTTTAAGCTATTTTTTTCTCCAATGATCTATTACTCCATGCTGTGTCATCATGGCCATCCGCTGAAATTTTTTCAGAGGGGGGCGCTTAGGCAGTCGAATTTTACCCTTTCTTCGACCGCTAGCGGGAGTTAAAAGCGCACCCCACGTTAACATGTAAAATCACCCCACTGTGCCCCCTGCATCTTTCAATATTTATTTTTCACTACTGTATACCCCTCTCCACAACTGCACCTCTGGACCCCTTTACATTACACAGCACCTCACAGCTCTGGACCCCTTTACATTACACAGCACCCCACAGGTCTGGACCCCTTTACTTTACATTACACAGCACCCTGCATCACTGGACCCCTTTACATTACACAGCACCCTGCATCACTGAACCCCCTTTACATTACACAGCACCCTGCATCACTGGACTCTTTTACATTACACAGCACCCTGCATCACTGGACCCCTTTACATTACACAGCACCCTGCATCACTGGCCCCCTTTACATTACACAGCACCCTGCATCACTGGACCCCTTTACATTCATTAAACAGCACCCTGCACCACTGGACCGCTTTACATTACACAGCACCCCTTTCCCTTGACTGAAACACTACACTATATTGACAGTATATTTATTTCAGTTCTAAAGAGGAACCTTTTGGAATTAGGGACAAATGGATTTGATTCCAGAAGAGGGACAGGCACTCTAAATAAGGGACAACTAGAGGGGAGGGGAGCGCTGCAGTCACCGCTTAAATCGGCCCTGCTCCTGGCTCTCCCTGGCGATTTTCCCCCTTTCCCTATGGAGCGGACGCCCATGCGTGTCATATTAGCTTGCAGTAAATTGTTATAAGAACAGGAATAAACTATCTGCTTTCTACTGAAAAGTCTAATAAGAGCGGTATTAGAATGCACTCATTTTCTTTGTCTCAGACTATACTGACATGAGAGCACCTCTGTATATGCCCAGTGCTGGGTAATATGTACATTATATTGATGGATTACTGATTCTTGGTGGATGTGGAAGGATATTTCTGTGGAGCTTTTCAGGGAGACTTCTATTCATGCTATTTGATGTCTCATTATTGAAGGTATATACTCTGAGTTTTATAGCAGCTGAATGAGGTCCACACATTATAGGGAGTGCAGTTTGACAATGCTGCCAATCTGTAATGGTGAAGGCCTTATTAATTTAGATCTAGAATGGCTTGCTATAGTTACACTTTAGCCCCCTTTTGTCCTTGTGTGGGGTCACATTTTTAAATCCAAGTTTTTTTCTTTTCCACATTCCTGTACTATAGTACAGGAATGTGGAAAAGAAAAAAACTTGCACATTGCTGCACTTTATAAACTATGGGATTGATTTCCTAAAGGCAAATCCACTCTGCACTACAAATGCACTGCACTTAAAAGTGCACTTGGAAGTTCAGTCGCTATAAATCTGAGGGGAAGATCTGAAATGAAGGGAAGCTCTGCTGATTTTATCACCAAATTATGTGCAAGCTAAAATGCTGTGTTTTGTTTTCCTTGCGTGTCCCCCTCAGATCTACAGCGACTGCACTTCCAAGTGCGCTTTCAGTGCAAAGTGAATTTGTCTTTAGTAAATCAACCCCTATATTACTCACTCCTGCACCAAATACACTATTTTTTCCATTACACACTCGTGCACTACTATATTGTACATTACTCACTCCTGCGCTATTTACACTATATTGCCCATTGCATATTCCTGTACTATATAAACTATATTGTAGCTTACATACTCCTGCACTATATACACTATATTGTACCTTACATATTCCTGCACTATATACACTATATTGTACCTTACATACTCCTGCACTATATACACTCTACTGTACCTTACATACTCCTG
The DNA here is from genome assembly GCA_029574335.1 of Rana kukunoris. Lineage (NCBI taxonomy): Eukaryota > Metazoa > Chordata > Amphibia > Anura > Ranidae > Rana > Rana kukunoris. Next base: position 331,122,788 of record CM056050.1, on the reverse strand, counting down.
CACTATATACACTCTATTGTACCTTACATACTCCTGCACTATATACACTCTATTGTACCTTACATACTCCTGCACCATATACACTATATTGTACGTTACATACTCCTGCACCATATACACTATATTTTCCTGTAATTCGCTAGATTTCAAGTAGTTATACCGTGAAAAATTGGTATTGCCCCCCCAGTTTTGACTGTGATAGCTTATGTGCCCCCCCCCCTATATTTTGTAATATTAGTAGCATCATCTAGTGGCTTCTGTGGTGGCCCCAATCATAAATGAGTGAGCAGAAAATGTTAAGTGTGACAAACCCAAATGAGAGAGGCAGCATTTAAATATAGCTGAAAATTTTAATTTTGTGAGGGGAAAAGTATCCAAATGGACCAAGAAATTTCCAAGACAGGAAGGTCTAGAAATACTTACTAAGAACTACATGTCGACAGATGATGGAGTCGCCACAAGCATTTAAAGTAAGCCAATGACCCTTACCAGTTAGGTAGTTTTTTGACCTTCGAATAAATATGTGCACTTTATCAGAAGACATAAATATTTCATCATATTTTAAACCTAAATTGAAATTTTTATTGTTCAGAACCAATTCAGAAATGCGAAGTGCAGCAAAGAAAATAATAACAAAAGCTGACTAAAACAATACTGCTTCATATTCTGAACGGCAAAGAACAGAAGTTTATAAACATATTTTTGACAGAAATTGGTCTACGCATATCTGGTAAAAAAAAAAATATTTCCTATAACACTTAAGAGCTTTGCGAACAAAGAAAAAACTATTGCAAGCAGGTACATGATATAATTTGAGGAAAAAAATCAATTCCTGCTAAAATCCTATTATTATGATTAAATGATAATTGAACGAGAGAATAAAGAAATGATAAAATAAATGTTCTGTAGGAGAATAACCAGAAAAACCTATGTCTTCATTAAATATAAGCCACCTCTGCCATGCAACTGAATAAAAGGTCCATATTCTAGGAGCCAAATGGCGGATATATCCAGAGTTAAATTAAGTCCCGCAGATGACTCGGGCAAGCATAGCCACTTCTGACAAATGTTGTCTGAAACAAGCCATCTGGAATCAAGGTAATGCGTCAGCGACCACTTTATGCTTACCCGGTACGAATTTAGCCTCGACTCAAATATTACATTTTAAACAAATCAAGACAAAATAATGTAGAAGTTTTATGACAAAAATGGATTTAGAAGAGAGACAGTTTATGGCAAAAAGAACTCCCTTAGGCCGCGTACACACGGAGGGACATGTCCGCTGAAACTTTCCGACGGACCGTTTCCAGCGGACATGTCTCCTCCGGATTTTCATCCGACGGCGTGTACACACCATCGGATCAAAATCCCCGCTGGCAGACAGCGTGGTGACGTGGCGGTGACGTTGACGCCGCCACGTCACCGCACCAGGAAGTAAAAAACGTCCACGCATGCGTTGCATCCATTTGCATGCTTTAAAATTTGTCCGCCGGTCAGACATGTCCGCTAGCCCATACACACGATCGGATTTGTCTGCTGAAACGGTCCGTCGGACCAGTTTCAGCAGACAAATTTGATCGTGTGTACGCGGCCTTATTGTCTAAAAATGAATGATTATCCTTTTATTATCAAAAAATTCTCCCCAGATTTCAAAGGCCACTACTATGGGGAAAAGCTCTAATAATACTATGTTCTTAGTTACTTTGTTTAACACCCAAAAAAGAGGCCAAGAACCACAGCAACAATGAGTGTGCAAGATTACAGCAAAACAAAATGATCCTGCCGAAACAGTGTATAACTCCATGTCAGTGGAAAAAACAAAATTTTCTTGAAAAAATTATCAACCGTTTTACAAGAAAATTTGTGTAAAAAAAAATAGCAGGTCGTCTTTGATGTCGGAAGTAAGGTGTGACAGGAAGTCAGGCAAATCTGTGGATGTTGTCACAGACGGGAGATACATTTCTGCCTTGTTTAGACAATTCACCAATTACTATCAGGTGTCGGCTGCAGAGAAAGCCAGAAAGGTTTAAGGACCTTGGATAGCTTCAGCTGTTCAGAATGAGGCAATTAAGGCCTCTATAAGTTATCCAGAGGATGACTATTAATTGCTGCATCCTGAGGCTTTTTGAGTTAAGGAGAGCAGAGCTGAGAAAGACTTCTGAAGGTGAGGTGGTGTTAATTTTTCTGTGTGATAAAAATCCAAAAGACTTTTGTTTTTTTCTGCTGAGTGACCAGCAGTGTCTGCCCAGCAGTAGGCTGTGCCGGACTCCATAGGTAGGTTCCTGGGTTGTGAAGGTAGACGCCCCAAGTGGCCAGGGTTTATGTTATGTTTTGTTTTGTTTATGCTGTTTTTGATGCTTGCACTTGTATCCAGCAATATGGGAGAATAAACCATAACCTTTGTTTTCAACCATCCTCGGCTGCCTCTCTGTATAGTTCAGTGGGTAGTGAACCCATCCAGGGGGTCACACACACCCGCTACCGAGCTAACCCCTCACAAAGGTGAATATGTGAAAAGGGGAATTTAAAGCCAGACATGGCCAATGACATTCTTCTGGAGAATTTTCTGCCTACCAGTATGATCCTACATGCAAAAGCCAGTAATCCTAAAAAAGACTGAAGTTTGTTTAATAGCACTTTTTTCCTTCATAGAAAAAAAGCTATTAAAGATTGATGTTTTGAGATTATTATTTTTTTATCCAACAAAAGTTTTTTTATTGTAGAAGATCAATAGACAGCTATGTTCAACTTTACAGTAACGTAAATCGCATTACATTCATATAGTACAAATTTACAGCAGTGAGAAACACCAGACAGCATCCAATGTTCCAACAATAACCCTTATAATATGTGTTTTAGACCACATTAAGTCCTAGGAGTCTATGCATGATTAGATTCACTGGGGCAATGTGTGCATGACGCCTCTGGTTGTAATTTCTTTAGCCGGCGTCTATGAGATGTGTAGTATACACAGGGCTCAAAATTTCAAGCCCTGAGCTACTAGCCAGGCCTCAAGTGTTACTCACCACCAGTTGCCCCACCTAATTCATACACTGCCCTGCGCCTAATTGCACCCGTAAACGTGCCCTCGTAGATTATCTCATGGAATGACACTGTTAAATGTCTTATGCAGAATCAAGTTACACAATTAAATATTACCAACAACTTTAACAAAATGGGACAGGGCACTGGGGACAGACCAGAGGGACGGGACACTGGGGGCAGACCAGAGGGACAGGGCACTAGAACTGGGTCTCTTCCCCATTCTCTTGCTGTCTCCTCTGCAACTCTCATCCATCCTCTCTCTCTCTCCCTCTCCTATTCATCTCATCATCAGAAGACTGTGTGTGCGGCTCCACATTTGCATGTCCCCACTTTCCCCTTTTATTCAGGCTGGCAGTGAGGAATGGATCTGCAGCACAGCGGGAGGGAGTACAATCCAGCGCTGAGAACCACACAACTGCACAGCCATTGACAGCATAGCACAGCGCACACTGACACCACACAGCACACATTGAGACCAGTCTGTTCACAGTTCTCAGGCTGAACTGTTGGACACTTACATAGAGCACAAGGAGAAGAAAACTGCACAAACTGGAAGGCTGCCACTCTCATGTCAGGGCAACTTTCAGTGAGCGCTGCACCGGAGTGGTAATTTTCGCAATCCTCCACCTCACTCATTACTTCCTGCTCTCTGCTCTCCAGCTACATTGGTCGGGGAGAGGGGGCAGGCTCAGAGAGATCATACTGTTAGGTCCCATGGCTTAATGAAAATTGTAAGGAGAGCACCTGTGTACTGCTCTGCCTGTGCGTGGCTCACAAAGACTACTTTTCCCGAGCATGCACCTTTCCTCTTTGGCCACCAATCGCAGGCACAGATTGGACTGTTGGTCATGCAGCCCTGTCATCACTCGCCCCCAGCTTAAATCCACTCGCCAAATGCTAGTAGGCGAGTGGAAATTTTGAGGGCTGGTATACACGTAATATTATGTACAACTGCATAAGTCTTTGTGTTACAAGCCTGTCAGGCCCTACTTTTAATTCTCTACCAATATATACCAAATGATTTATTTCATAGGGTAAATAGTTAGGATCCCTCAGCTATTCAAAAAAAATAAAAAGTTAACTATTTGGAGTGAACTGGTGCATTCCCACCCTGAGGTTATTAAGAATTGATGTAATTTTCCCAATAAAGCAGTAAATAACTTTATAACACACACACACTTCCAATAACTATGGAATTCCTTTTGGTTTCCATATACTCTTACCGCCAGACAAAAAGTAAAGGAATTTGGGAGTCCAGAGTGCAGGTAAAAAAACTCATAATGGGCCCAAAGGACCTCTATAACAGTTAATTTCCTGTGGCAAGGAATATTAACCAAATGATATTGCTTCAACAGTGTTATGGATATTTAGGTACCTTTAAACCTGTGCCATTGAGGGGTTAATGTGTCTGCTTGTGCATGCACTTGTTTTTCCTGGTTGTGCTCATTTGCTTATGTTAGCTGAGCCAGCCAGGTACCAAATATTATAATAGTTTGCGGTTTCCCGTGTCCTCAGTCTGACCTGAGAGCTAGCGGTAACAAGGCTGTAAGACTTTTTTTAGCTGGATTATCGCCCCCCCCCCCCCCCCCCCCCCTACAAGTCAAGCAACAAAAAGGGCTACCTCCGCCCCCTGTAGCTCTTGCTAGAGAATTTCTGCCAAAATGTAGCTGGATATCCTGCTGGAGTGGTCATCTCCTTTGTGGGGGTGATAGGAGTCTATTTGGTTCCTAGTGAGAGTCTTGAACATGGAGACTCTTATGGACTTATAACTGTTAATCATGGACTTATTACCTTCATGGATTGCTTCCAATCATGGACACCACTCCTGTGGATTATTACCTTAATGGACTCGTGCCTTAACAAGGATTTCTTTCTGGACTTGCCTTCTGTATAAGGTATGCACACTCTTTGGATTTTTAGAAGAGCTCTGTACAGGATTTGTGTTGAAACTGCTTTTTGAGAACGGTACAGTATTCAGCAACTACCTCAGTAAAGATTTGTGTTTTTTTACTTCTTTACCAGGTATGAAGTCTCTTATAGGGGTGCATGCACAGTGTATCAAAAGAACAAGGCTTGCAAAATAACAAGGGGACTGAGCTAGCAGAAGATACAATACATGGCTCTGGCACACAGCGTACTGTTCAGTGGAAGTTAATGTGTTGTTGCAAAGGACTACAGTGTTGTGGCAGCCAGGAGATAGGTGAGTGAAGGGGCTTAAGCTCTTGGCATCTCCAGTAGCGGGTGGTTCCCAATTCTTTGGAACTGGACCCATGTCACAGAGTGCTATGTGACCCAGCACAGGAAGAGGAGAGATGCAGAGGGGCCCCGGGAGAGATAGCATTTCCTGTATCCCATAGAAACTATGGGATAAGTCACTGGAAGAGAGGTGATATGAACTGCTAGATTAGTGGAGCCTGTTACAGAATCAGCAGTACCCGTCTCAAAATTCTGCACACAGAGGAGAGGTGTATTCTATGAAAAAGGCATGCTTAAGTATCATCAGTGTAATGTAGTCAGTTTAGAGAACAAGGAGTTAACAGCATCATTGCAGCTCAGTTCTAAGTCCAGGAGACCTGCCTTAATTTTGCTTCACTGACATGCCTGAAGTTCAGACATTAGCAACTGCAGTTCCACTTGTCCCCACTCGGTGCTTAAGCCCCAAACACAAGTACAATAGGGAATGCCTAGAACCCATGTGAGCTTTTTATTGCTATTTTTGCACTGTTAGGCCACGTGCACACGATCGAATTTATCTGCTGAAACCGGTCTGACGGACCGTTTCAGCAGACAAATCCGATCGTGTGTACGGGCAAGCAGACAGGTTTTTCCAGCAGACAAGTTTTAAAGCATGCTTTAAAACTTGTCTGCTGGAAACCCGTCCGTCCGACATGTCCGCTAGTTAGTACGCCTAACCAGCAGGCAAAAATCTCCCGCATGCGCCGAACGGATTCGACGCATGCGTGGAAGTATTTTACTTCCTGGATTGGTGACGTGGCGACGTCAACGTCACCCCCATGTCACCGCGCTGTCTGTCCGCGGGGATTTTGGTTTGATCGTGTGTACACTGATCAAACCAAAATAGCCCAGCAGACATATACGATGAAAACGGTCTGTCCGAGCGTTTTCATCGGATTTGTTTAGTCGTGTGTACGCGGCCTTAGAGATTTTTGTCAGCAGAACAGGAAGTGAGGGAAAATCTCTCTATTGGAGCCCCAGATAGCAGTAAACCCCCACTTTATCAATAACAAAATTAAAAATGTTTTGGCTGGACATATATTTTAAAGAAAAGGCTGAATTTCAGTTATGCATGCATGCTATTTTTACTGGGTCTTCCCTATGACCACACATTTTGTGCCTATGCAGTTCTAAACCCAAAAAGTTAAATATTCCAATAGTACATTCAATTGGAAGAAAAAAATATTGGCTTCATGTTTGTATAGTTACACAACACTAAAATGTGTTTGCACTTCACTAGAGTATATCCCTTAATCACTAATCAAAAATGTGAGAAACTGTTTTGCCTGCATAAAAATCTGTATTTTCTGTAGTTATTCGCACGTAAAAGATGTACCATTAAACAGACAATTAACTGTATGTTCCATTATGTAATTTAAAGCATGACAGATGAAGAATGAAAAAATAACCACACTTCCATTATTTGAGCCTCACATTGGTTTCTTGTTTGCCCACTAACTTGCAATAAGTAATTTTTCTTAATACCTCAAATCATTGCTGGTATGAGCATTGTGGTGTGTGGCTGAGGTAGAGTATTATAAGGTCACTGCTGATGTTATACTGAGCTAATATGGAGTCTCATTATATGGAAGAGACCACAAGGTTTAATGCTTGCGACCTGCAGGGATTGCTGCTAATTGCTGCAGTTTGTAAAGATTATCAGAATGGTATCCAACCCCTATACCACATAGTTGTCTCTTTTTAAAATCTTACAGTTCATTAGGATTACCTTAATATTTCTGTGGCACAATACAGACAGCATCAGAAGATTTTGAAGCATTTCACATAATCCTGGATTGTCCCAAAGGCAATGTCTATATCTGGTTTGGTGGTAGAGTTTATAATATTACTTTACATGCATTGCAGGGGCTAAATACAATATTGGCAGAATGTCTACAGCAGCTTTTGCATATTTAGATCATGAGTGGACAAATATCATACTAACCATACTAGAAAATATAAATATTTAAATTAGAATTGTGGGTAGAGTTCTCAGGGATTGTAATCTTACTGTACTGTGGATCTGTATGACCAAAACATAAGAAAAATCAAAACTGTAAAAAGCCCTATATAAAATAAATCACTGCATTTAAAATGTATTCAGACACAGCTGTCTGAATATACCTGGAGTTGGAGCATTGGTTGAGCTAGAAAATACTGTCCTTTTTAACTTTTTTCTCTTCATTAAAGTGGCCTTGTGAAAATAAAAATACATTAAAATTTACACTCTTCTTTTGTAACAAAGTCTGTTAAGTCAGTTTAAGTTTTATGACATGGTTGCTTTACATCAAACATACACCTAGCAAATGTGTAGTGGCAAGGAAACTTTTGGGGATTTAAGCATACTTGATTGAGAAGTCAGAAACCCTTTTCCTGACTCTGGGCCAGTCCACATAAAACTCATATTTTAGGTTTCAGTAGATGATGAAGAGTTAAAGTGATTGTAAAGGATCACCTTGTAAAACAATAAAATCAGTTTAAAATAGAAATGAAAGGCAAAACATTTTTGTATAGATAAAAAAAAAAAACATTATAAATACCTGTTTTCCTTTTTTATTTGAATAAATGATCATGTTCCCTCTGTTCTTAGCTGCATAAGAGCTGGGAGAGGAGAAGCAGCAGCACACTGAGCTTCCCAGTGTATAGTTGTGCAGTGGGAGCGTGTCAGGATCTGTCTGATTATTGGAGGAGAGTACACTGAGTTCCCAACTCAGCTAGAGAACTGACCAAGGTGTGATCTCCTGCGTAGTGTAGTCAGTTTCATCAGAAAAAAGGGGTCATGTCTGTAAAGATGTCAACTGAAAGGCTTTGGCAGCCCATTCATAATGAATAGGCTCCCTTAGCACAAAGCAGTTAAAGCGCAGCCCAACATGAGTTAATCCACTACTACTGACTTTACAGGTGTAAATGGGACCTTAGGGGTTAAATGGAAGCTCTGTGGACATCTATAAGCTCAAGGTTGGCAATATTACCCTAACAATTTTCATTTGAAACAGAGTTCCCTATATTAAGTGTTGTTTTTAACAAAAACACTTTCACTTTTACTAGGTATTCCAATCACAAAACAAATAACGAATGATGTGACACAAGATGTCACCAATTTGTAAAAATACTTGATGTAAAATAAACATTTTTGAGTACCCTTCTAAAACTAGCTAAAATAGGTGATGTCTGTAATTAAAAAGTTTAGAGATTATATTAATAATGTATGTGATTTAAATATTTTTGTTCCTGATATAATCTTTTCATAATTTGAATGCACACACAACAAGAGTGTAGCTGCAGAGCTGAAATGGTGTTTTGCCTTTACTACTCCAAAAAAATTCCCTACTCTGTGCTTTATGTAATTGTCATGATTGTTTCTATGCTAGAATTAGAAATAAAAAATTGATGTTACTGCATAAGCTTTGATTCTGTAGAACAAATATTTTAAATAGACTGCAGAGGAGAATCCATGTGGTTTAGAGGGCATCTTCTGTTTAACCAGCACTAAAGTGTTTGAAGAAGTTACAAGTGCATTAGTGGCCTGGGTCACCATTTGCTTTGGTAACCTTTGGCTTGAGTCAATCAATCTTTCTGACACCCATTAAAAAAGTCTCAGGCTGCTGCTATTATAGTCGGATTAAGTGGTAATTCTGCAGCTTTGGCTGTTCGGTGAGGGCGTCACTCTGCTAACGATCCCATTATTGATCTTTAATGATTTCCTAGAACGAGCAGCATTATCCCCAACAAACAACGTAGAGATGAGAATCTGCCTAAATAATTTACAGCTATTGTGGAAGTCCAGTGTGTGCCATGTACTTAAAAATTATATGGCACTAGGCCCAGCTAAACCTCACTCTTCTTACCTGCTCAAGATCCTTAAATCCCATTTAATCCAAAACCATTAACCACATAGGGTCACTCCATGTTTAATGAGTAAAGAGATATATGCCAGTACATTAGTTTCATAATTGTGGCTAATACACGGATGAGTGCGCAATTGTGGTAAGAAATGGATTGGATTTTCAATTTAAACAAAAACTGCAACTTTATCATTACACACACAACATTATTTCGGTAATTTTTTTAGTAAAATGGCAAAGACATAAGGGAATGGGAGCAACATTTTCCAGCATAGTTAGGAGAAGCATTGCATCAGGCCATGGATGGTAATACAATGATAGTGAAAGTGATAAATATCTCAATGCCAGTCCTACATGACTGAATATATGGCTGTCAATGACCAGTTGTAAATAGAGATTATACAGATTATCATGCATAAATAGATTCATCATACCATATCTATGCAGATGAGCCTGCCTATATAACAACTTTTGATCAGTTAAAGAGAATCCCTGAAGTACCTTTAAAATAAATGTTACCCAATTACTACAATGTAATTAATATAAGCTTTAACATATAAGCATAATTTCAAAAGTCATGTTTAAGATTTGTAAGCCTACAGCTCTTAGTTAAACAATACCTAGTTATACTGTCATGAAGGTCCTTGTGTAGATGCTTCCAGTTATAGGATGGGAATACTCTGTTCCTGTACCCCATTTGTAATCCTGTGTTGTTGACCTGTCACATAGGCTCCTCACGAAGACTACAAGTGTCAGTCTCAACACACATTACACAAATATGATCCACTACTGTCACCATCTGGAAACCTACCCTGAGAAATGCCATTTAGTCATTTGTGTAGTGTCCGAAAGTGGCTGCAGAGAGGCTATAGGAGATCAGCAGAAATGAGATGTGAAAAAGGATAACAACAGATACAGTATATTAGTTTGAAAAAATGGCGGCTGAGTATGTTTCACAGGGCTTGATTTACTAAAGGCAGAGAGGCTGTCCACTTTACAAAGGGAAGTTGCAATGTGCAAGGGAATTAGCTTGGGAAATTAGTGACTGTGGTGAGGTTTGTTTGCAAAGAATACCCAATTAGGTGCAGGGCTGGACTGGGACAAAAATTTGGCCCTGGACTTCATCCAGACTGGCCCACTTTGACAGGTCTCTCCCACAGCGGCCAGACAACTCCCGCACCCCCCCCCCCCCCCTGGCCACCCACACACTCTCTTCCCCTTCACTAGCCACTAGCCGTTCTACTTTATTAGAGTAGAACGGCTGGTACTGGTACTCTTCTAGGCAGTACCAGTGGGGAAGCTAGACATTATTTCACCCGGGGCAAAGAATCAGTTTGGTGCCCCCCCTTATGGGACAAGATTAGGCAGAAGTGAGAAACTCCCAGGCCATAGCTTTTGAGTCAGCTGTCTGGTCCTCCCCCTGCTTCTTTGTTCCCCCCAGATGAGCGCTGCGGCAAGAGAGAGACACAGAGGAGCGGAGGGGGGCAGCGGTCCGCTGTCACTGAAGCCGGCCCACTGGGAAACTCCCTGTAGTCCCAATGGCCAGTCCATCCCTGATTAGGTGCGAGTGTATTTTTGTTTGCACATGCTTCACCTAATTCACTAAGATGTGGGGCAAATTCCCTTAGAATGTACAACTTCCCTTGCAAAGTGAACAGCATATTTGCCTTTAGTAAAGCAACCCCACAGCACTTTAGCAAACAAACAATAATTCAGTAAGGGTTTATTTTTTCTACTTTCAGCTAGTTTAATAACCAATATCTAAAATGAATTAAATACTCCCCTTATTGTAAATTTTTTGTGTCCTCCATGTTCCATGATATTTTAGCTGCCTGTCCTTCTCTCACATTTAAGATCCTCCTTTTAAAGATCCTCTTCAGTAACCTGTGCAATGCAAAATACAATCCAACATTAATTATCAACATTTAGACATATTATGCAATAAAAAATGAATGTATTACTGATGCATTACATTACATTACATGTTGAGACTTTTCAGACTTCACAATATTTTTCTAAAGAAATTAAGACTGTTTAGTGAGCAAAGTTGTTGGAATACAGATATGTATTTTGTGCAATAACTATTGTACATCAGTATTTAGTAGAGATATATTCTTCAACCAGCAGATGCCAGTGTTTATAGGTTTGTAGCTGCATCTATGGAACACTCTTAATAAGGTTACTTGTTTCTTGTCTGCAACTAAGCAGCAAAGCCAATGTGGACAATACACTGTCTGTTCTGTAGGGCTATATACAAAATTTCTAAGAATGGTCTCAGAAACCCACCCAGAGAAAAGCTAAGAACCTAGTCATAGCCAGCTATAGCGAATAAGTACAGGATACAGCAACAGAAAGAAAACTACAACAGAATAAAAGAAAATGGTCAGTAACACAGTTGCAACAAAGCTTTAATTTGGAAATCTGACAAACCAGAACTGCCAGTCTTGGAAATTCAAGATGAAATGCTGCTAGGTAACCCTTTTGGGAGAGAGCTTCCCAGAGGGGGTTATCTATTGTGGCTAGGAGCCGCGGGAGCAGCCGTGGGACCCCAGAAGAGGACGATTGGGGTCACTCTGTGCAAAACAAACTGCACAGGTAAGTTCGACATGTTTTTTTTTAATTTATTTTTATGTGAACCTATTGTATCACTTTAAGTCAGGCCAGAAAACCCTTTAGGTGAGTGGATAGAGAAAGACCAAAAGGCTCAGAGCACAATCTCTCTTGACATAGAAGATGATTAAATCATACCTATATGTAAGTGTGAAACTGCTAAAGAAATGTGGGAAGGATTACAAAAGGTGCATGAAAAAAATTAACCTCAGCAATAAAATGTATTTGATTAGAAGGCTATACCAAACCAAACTGATTTTTTGCAGGAGGCATACCTTGGAAATGGTTGAACACTTGAGAGGTATAGTTGAAGAAATAAAAGATTTTCATGTTGCAGCAGTATTGCACTATTACTCAATGGTTTACCAGAATGGTATAAAACACTAGTAACAGTACTTGATGCACATCCAGATGATGAACTAACATTGGAATATGTTAAGGGCAAGCTTGTGGATGAATATAAGTATAAAACAGAAAGCATTAATAGTGATGTTGCTTCTGTCGCAGAGTTTGCTTTATTGATGAAAAATTGGAATAAAAACAGTAAGGCCGCGTACACATGAGGAGTCATATCCGATGAAAACGGTCCGACAGACCGTTTTCATCGGACATGTCTCCTGGGATGTTTTGGTTTGATGTGTGTACACACGATCAAACCAAAATCCCACGGACAGACAGCGTGGTGACGTGGCGGTGAGATTGATGCCGCCACGTCACCAAACCAGGAAGTAAAATACTTTCACGCATGCGTCGAATCCAATCGACGCATGCAGGGGATTTTTGTCCGCTGGTTAGGTGTACTAACCAGTGGACATGTCGGACAGACGGCTTTCCAGCAGACAAGTTTTAAAGCATGCTTTAAAACTTTTGTCTGCTGGAAACTCTGCTAGCCCGTACAGACGATCGAATATGTCCGCTGAAACTGGTCTGCCGACCAGTTTCAGTAGATATATTCGATCGTGTGTACACGGCCTAACATGCAACAAGAAACATGTGAATGTTTTGTGTGCAAGAAACAAAGCCATTTAAGGTTTCTGGAAAGCTACAATGCAAAAACAAACTAAACTATAAAAGGCAAAAAATTGTGAAGCAGGAAACTGATTTTGCTTCAGATAATGAATATGTTTTTCAATCAAAAATTTGCACCTCATTTACGCAGGCATGATATGTTGACTCAGGAGCTATAAATCACATAACAAATGACAGAAAAGTCTTTATTCACCTTGACCACAATAAAATAAAATAAATCATTACAGCTAAAAGGAAAAAAATGGAATCAGAAGACATAGGAGACGATTGTCTTTACTGTCATATTTCCCAGAGCAACACCAGAAAGATACCTGTGAAAAATGTCCTCTATGTCCCTTCTCTTGAAACTAATTTTTTGTCAGTGAAAAAGCTTGCAAAACAAGGAAGTACTGACCTTCCAAGATGACAGTTGTGTCATCACATAAGGGGATATCTTACTTGCAAAGGCTGAAATTACAGATGAACTGTATCAGCTGAACTGCAATGAGGTGGTTGATACTGCCCAATAGGAAAAACATTCAAATTGCATTCACATCTGGCACAGATAACTTGAGTACAGAAGTCCTGACATAACAATATATTGGCTAAGAATGACTGCGGAATAAAAATAAGTCCAAGTGATCAAACAATTAAATGCACCAGCTGTATAAAAGTAATTACAATAAAATACTTTCCAAAGCAGAGTAATGGCATAGCTAAGAAACCTCTGCACCTAATTAATTCAGATCTTTGCAGTCCAATCAAAAAATTTACTCCAGGAAAGAAGAGGAAATTTCTCACTTTCAGGCCGCGTACACACGATCAAATCTATCTGCTGAAAACGGTCTGACAGACAGACAGATTCGATCGTGTGTACGGGCGGGCAGACGGATTTTTCCAGCAGACAGATTTTAAAGCCTGCTTTAAAATCTGTCTGCTGGGAACCCGTCGGACCGATATGTCTGCTGGTTAATACGCTAACCAGCAGACATATCTGCCCGCACATGCGTCGAATGGATTCGACGCATGCGCGGAAGTGTTTTACTTCCTGGTGCGGTGACGTGGCGGCGTCAACGTCATCGCTACGTCACCGCGCTGTCTGCCGGCGGGGATTTTGGTTTGATCGTGTGTACAGCGATCAAACCAAAACAGCCCAGCAGACAAATCTGTTCAAATCGGTCTGTCAGACCGATTTGAACAGATTCATTTGCTCGTGTGTACAGGGCCTTATAGATGATTACTCCAGGTATACTATACCCTAATTTTTACACAACAAAAGTGAAGTACCAGAGAAACTTAAACAGTATTTGGCTTAAGTAAGCAACAAATTAGGCAAAATTATGAATTTATTGTGCACAGTCAATGAAACTAAATATGCAGGTAATAACACACCGGTGACTCAAAAAGCATTGTATAATATTTCAAACTACCATACTATACAATTTAAACCAACATAAAAGTGTGCATACCCCCTTAAATTACTAAATTCATGAACAATAAACTAAATAAATTATAACAAATAAATGTATTATATAGATAATGGACCTTTAGGAATTGTGCATCTATCGCTTCTAGTGTATGAATTATAATAACACCTAGTGAAGAGAAAATTAATAGATTAAATAAATGAAATACAATAAATGATATCCAATTCATGTGATATGCATATCATAAAAGTAATAAACCTGAAAATTTGGGTCCCATGTCTCATAAAACAACATTAAGATATATGATAATCAATGATTAGTGAGCAACACAAAAGTCCAAGTACACAAATGTGAAACAGTCCAAATCCACAGATGGTTACTGTTGCTCAAATTTTGCTCAGTGATGAACATAGATAAGTCAGTCTCAATGTGCTCAGGAGGTGCTATCCCCACATATATTCACGCCTCAAAACCCGCTCATGTGTTAAGAGCCGATGCTCTCATCACTGCAGATTTTCAGATAAAGCTATGATCCCATCAGTAAATAGCAGCACTGGTGTCCCCACCAAATGTGTCACATAAGCCAACCAACACAGGCAGACTAATACCTTCCAACTCCAGTCTCATAAGAAGGCAGAGAATAGAAGAAGCTTGCACAGTCCCCTGGAGTCACCCTCACCTGCCAGATGTCAAAAGTTGCTATCTTGTGTGTACTAGGGCCAATTTAGGCAGGAGCCAATTAACTTACCAGTGCCGACATGCCTTTGGGGAAACTCACACAAGCACCCGCACATGCAGACTCCATGCATATAGTGTCCTGGCCTTAATTTGAACTGAGGATCTTAGTGCTGCAAGACAGAAGGGCTAACCACTGAGTCCACTATACCACTCTACCGGGTCTTGAAACTATAACCTATGAGGGACAACTTTTTACTGTACTCTACATTGCCCAAGTATATTTATTCCTTTATCAAAATAGTTTGACCTCAAAAGCAATGGAAGGTTGTTCCCTAGAAGTGATTTTCTTTTTTAAACTAAAAATTCCCTTAAAGCGGAGTTCCACCCAGGAAAACAACAAGTGCTCATCTTGCTTAAAAAAATTAAATAAAAAAAACTTAAAAAAAAAAAAAAAAATACTCACCCGAAATACCTGTTGCTATGCGGAAGTCCGTAATCTGCCTCTTCCACACCGCGGTGTCTTTTGTTCTTCTTCTGCTTGTGAATGGGGCGCGCTGCTTTCTGGGAACTGTGTGTGTTCTCAGAGAGCAGCCGCCCATTCACAAGCCAGCGTGAGGCTCACGCAGGCGCTGTAGGAAATGGCCAGTGAAGCCGTACGGCTTCACTGCCTGTTTCCCATAGTGTGGATGGCGGCGCGGGACCTGGATCGATCGTGGGACCGGCATCGGGGGGCCATCAGCGCGGGCAAGTAGGACAAGGTAAGTGTCCCTACTTAAAGTCAGCAGCTACACTGTTAGTAGCTGCTGACTTTAAAAAAAAAAATTGCGCCAGGAACACCCCTTTAAGGTTGTCTGCACTGTTGACCTACGAAATATCCAATGGTGATCTTTTTATTGCTGATAATTTTCGTGTAATTTTGGTGTAAAGTGGAAATGCTAAGTGGAAGGCTAAGTGGACATACATCACATTTAGGAAGTAGAAGACTTAACTCTCACGCCTAATAGTCCCATTAACTGGTTATTTCTGATGTAGGACAATTATGGTTAATGATTGCACACGTTCTTGGGTGTGAATGCATACTCATTAACTTTATGTGTTATCCATAAAGCCAAATTATATACTTACAACAATTTCCTTTAGGCCCCTTTTACATGGGCGATGCGATCAGGTCTGCCTGTCAGTTTCTCAGATCAACCTGATCGAAAGGTTTTTGCATCCCTATAGACAAGAGGGTGTAAACGGACTTGTGTGAGATATATTATGTCTCATGCAGTATATATGTATATATACTGTACATATATATATGTACTGTACATATATATATATATATATATTTATATATATATGCTAATGAGCTTAGCATATATGCTAATGAGCTTTTGCCGGCGATCCCAGAAATTACGATCTTCAATCGCAATCTCTTACGGCATCTTTAGTCATCTTTCGCGCAATGCACGGCGGGAAATTTCTGAACGGAGCATGCGCTGTTCGATCGCCGCGGGGACGCGCCTAATTTATGCTTCATGCCCCCTAATCGCGTATTTCAATTACGCGGCGAGAAATAGACTACGCCGCCGTAGCGTACGTGCAAAAATCTACCAGAATTCGATGTAGAGCCTGGTAAAATACGGCAGCGTAGAGTATTTTGATTACGCAGCGCAAAATTAAGTGTATCTGAATCTGGCCCTATAACTTTTGTCCAAACCAATCTATATACACTTATTGCGATTTTTTTACCAAAAATATGTGGAAGAATACATATCGGCCTAAACTGAGGAAGACATTTTTTTTATATGATTTTTGGGGATATTTATTATAGCAACAAGTAAAAAATATTGCTTTTTTTTTTTCAAAATTGTCGCTCTTTTTTTGTTTATATCACAGAAAATATAAATACACAGGGCCAGATTCAGGTAGAGTTAGGCTGGAGTATCTGTGATACTCCAGCCTAACTGTCACTTTAAGCCGGCGTTTTTGTTTTCTGTAACCAGAAAACAAGAAACGCCGGGTTGGTGTTCCGATACGAGCGGCGCAATTGAATTCCGCCATCGTATCACAAATTAAATTTAAAAATGGCGCCGGGGGCGTTCCCGCTGATTAACGCTGAAAAAATATGTTAATCAGCGGGAATCGGAAATTCACGATCGTTTTCGGGCGCGACGCAGTGACTTTCCGACGTTTCCGTAAGCGATACGCGACGTAAAGATAAAGCAGCCCCCTAGTGGAGTATCCTATGTTAGGTATAGCCGTCGTCATCGCGTCGGGAAACAAAAAATTTGCGTCGTTTGCGTAAAACGTTCATGAATGGGGATGTGACGTCATTGACGTTCACTGACAGAATTTGGAGCATGCGCACTGGGATGTATTGACACTCGACGCATGCGCAGTACGTTCGCCGCGGGATCGCGCATAGTTAAAATAATGCACGCCCCGTACTCGCCCAATTTGAATTCCGCCGGCTCATTTGCGATGCGCTGCCGCAACTTTAGGAGCAAGTGCTTCATGAATAACAGCACTTGCTCCTACATTTTCGGCAGAGTAACTGAGAAGCGTTACTCCAGAGCAAAGATGCTCCCATCTACCTGAATCTGGCCCACAGAGGTGATCAAATACCACCAAAAGAAAGCTGTATTTGTGGGGTAAAAAAAAAGGTTGTCAATTTTGTTTGGGTGCAACGTCGCATGACTGAGCAATTGTCAGTTAAAGCGAAGCAGTGCCGTATTGCAAAAAATGCTCTGGTCAGGAAGGGGGTAAATCTTTCCGGGGATAAAATGGTTAAAATTCTTTCAGAAATAGAAGTGTTAATAGCATCATTTTAATAATCATCAAAATGGAAACTAAATGAACAGAAGAGAGATTCAAGTCAATATTTGGTGTGACTACCCTTTGCCTTCGAAACAGCATAAATTATTCTTCTAGGTACTGTCTCTTCATGTAATCCCAGACAGACTCAATGGTGTTGAAATCAGGGGTCTGTTGAGCTTATTTACACTGAAGATACATTATATTACCAAAAGAATTGGGATACCTGCCTTTACACGCACGGTTCTGGGAAAGCTGTCCACAAGGTTAAGGAGTGTGTTTATGGGAATGTTTGACTATTCTTCCAGAAGAGCATTTGTGAGGTCAGGCACTGATGTTGGATGAGAAGGCCTGGCTCACAGTCTCCATCCCAAAGGTGTTCTATTGGGTTGAGGCCAGGACTCTATACAGACCAGTGAAGTTCCTCCTTCCCAAACTCGCTCATCCATGTTTTTATGGAGCTTGCTTTGTGCACTGGTGTGCAGTCATGTTGGAACAGGAAGGGGCCACTCCTAAAACTGTTCCCACAAAGTTGGGAGCATGAAATTATCTTGGTATGTTGACTCCTCATAGTTCCCTTCACTGGAACAAAGGTGCCAAGCCCAACCCCTGAAAAACATCACCACACCATAACCCCCCCTCCACCAAATGGTTTGGACACATTCACGGTCCATAAAGACATGGATGAGCGAGTTTGGGGTGGAAGAACTTGACTGGCCTGCACAGAGTCCTGACCTCAACCCGATAGAAGACCTTTGGAATTAATTAGAGTGGAGACAGCGAGCCAGTCCTTCTCGCCCAAATCAGTGGCTGACCTCACAAATGCGCTTCTGGAAGAATGGTCAAACATTCCAATTAACACACTCCTAAACCTTGTGGACAGCCTTCCCATAAGAGTTGAAACATTTATAGCTGCAAATGGTGGGCCAACTCAATATTGAACCCTACAGACTAAGACCAGAATGCCATTAAATTTCATGTGTGTGTAAAGGCAGGCATCCCAATACTTTTGCCAATATAGTTTAGTTCCTAATGATATTAGTTGTATGTTTGGGGTTGTTGTCCTGATGCAGAAACAATATGGGGCCAATCACATGCTTCCCTGATGGTATCTATATGTATCTATATGTATCTACATGTATTTTATGTATCTACAAGTATCTATGGGCCAGATTCAGGTAGTCCAGAGCATCTTTGCTCTGGAGTAACGCTTCTCATTTGCGTTGCGCTGCCGAAATTTTAGGAGCAAGTGCTGTCATTCACGAAGCACTTGCTCCTAAAGTTGCGGCAGCGCATCACAAATGAGCCGGCGGAATTCAAATTTAGCGGGTACGGGGCGTGTAGTATGCTAACTACGCACGATCCCGCCGCCAACGTACTGCGCATGCGTCGAGTGTCAAAACATCCCCGTGCGCATGCTCCAAAATCTGTGAATGAACGTCAATGACGTCACATTCCCATTCATGACCGTTTTACGCAAGCGACGGTTTTTTTTTTTTTCCCGACGCGATGACGACGCCTATACCTAACATAGGATACTCCAACCCCATGTAGGTATATCTATGCGCCGCGTATCCCGTCCGGAAACGTCGTATCGTCGTGAATTGCCGATTTCCGCTCATTAACATATTTTTTGAGCGTAAATCGGCGGGAACGCCCCCGGCGCCATTTTTAAGTTGAAGTAACGATGCGATGGCGAAACTCAGTTACGCTGCTCGCATCGGAACTTCAACCCGGCGTTTCTTGTTTTCTGGTTACAGAAAACAGAAACGCCGGCTCAAAGTCACAGTTAGGCTGGCGGATCACTCGATCCGCCAGCGTAACTGTTCCTGAATCTGGCCCTATGTGTATTTCTCAGCATTGAGGGCACCATTGATCCTGATCAAATCTCTAACTCAGTTTGAGAAATGCAGCCCCAAACTTTGCATGCTTCACTGTTGCCTACAGACACTCATTATTGTACAGCTCTCCAGCCCTTCGGTGAACAAACTCCTGCTGCTGCCAAATATTTCAAATAGTCCAGAGCACCTCCTGCAATTTCTGTACCCCAATTGCTATGTTTTGTGCATAGTTGTGCATAGCTGAGTCACTTGGCCTTGTTTCCACATTGGAGGTATGCCTTTTTGGCTGCAATTCTTCCATGAAGACCACTTCTGGCCAGGCTTCTCCGGACAGTAGATGGGCACACCTGGGTCCCACTGGTTTCCTTCAGTTCTGTGCTAATGGCACTGCTGGACCTCTTCTGATGCATGATGCTTCTTTCATCTGCTGTCTGTGCCCCTGGGTGGTTCACCTTCTCTATTTGTCCTGTTTACAATTATCATTGAAAGTGAAAGTAAAAGAAAATCCCACATTGTGTGGTGTCCCCAGAAAAGTAAAAGTGGGGAAATATTCCAATGGAGACACTAGTTCTAGTGACCTGGGGGTCCCCAAGGAATTACCCTAATTGTCAGGGATTTCCTCTCACTTCCTATTTGACTATACAGTATACAGTATTTCAATGTAAAGTAGTGAGTGTACAGGTTGTATAACAGTGAACTGAACCCAATGAACTGTAGCTCCCCAGTGACGACACCACTCATGCAGCCCCTGACCATGACACTCCCCCCCACCATGCTTGACTGTAGGCTAGACACACTTGTCTTTGTAGTTCTCACCTGATTGCCGTCACACATGCTTGACACCATCTGAAGCAAATAAGTTTATCTTGGTCTCATCAGACCACAGAACATGGTTCCAGTAATCCATATACTTAGGCCGCGTACACACGCTCAAACTTATCTGATGGAAACGGTCCGACGGACCGTTTTCATCGGATATGTCTGCTGGGCTGTTGTGGTCTGATGGTTGTACACACCATCAAACCAAAATCCCCGCGGACAGACAGCGCGATGACGTGGCGGTGACGTTGACGCCGCCACATCACCAAACCGGGAAGTAAAATACTTCCACGCATGCGTCGAATCCATTCGACGCATGCGGGGGATTTTTGTCCGCTGGTTAGGCGTTCTAACCAGCGGACATATCGGACGAACGGGTTTCCAGCAGACAAGTTTTAAAGCATGCTTTAAAACTTGTCTGCTGGAAAAACCTGTCGGCTAGCTCGTACACACGGTCGGATATGTCCGCTGAAACTGGTCTGCGGACCAGTTTCAGCAGACAAGTTTGATCGTGTGTACGCGGCCTCAGTCTGCTTGCCTTTAGCAAACTGTTTGCAGGCTTTCTTGTGCATCATCTTTAGAAAAGGCTTCCTTCTGGGACTACACCCATGCAGACCAGTTTAATGCCATGTGCGGCATATGGTCTAAGCACTGACAAGCTGACCCCTCACTCCTTCAACCTCTGCAGCAATGCTGGAAGCACTCAAATCTCAATTTCCCAAAGACAATCTCTGGTTATGGCGCTGAGCATGGGCACTCAACGTTTTTGGTCGACCATGGCGAGGCCTGTTCTGAGTGGAACCTGTCCTGTTAAACTGCTGTATGGTCTTGGCCACCTTGCTGCAGCTCAGTTTCAGAGCCTTGGCAAGAGAGTTCTTTGCCATGAGGTGCCATGTTGAACTTCCGGTGACCAGTATGAGAGAGTGAGAGCAATAACACCAAATTTAACACACCTGCTCCTCATTCACACCTGAGACCTTGTAACACTAACAAGTCACATGACACCGGGGAGAGAAAATGGCTAATTGGGCCCAATTTGGACATTTGCACTCGGTGGTGTACTCACTTTTGTTGCCAGCAGTTTAGACATTAATGTCTGTGTGGAGTTATTTTGAGGGGACAGCAAATTTACACTGTTATACAAGCTGTACACTCACTACTTTACATTGTAGCAAAGTGTAATCTCTTCAGTGTTGTCATATAAAAATATATAATAAAATCTTTACAGAAATGTGAGGGGTCTACTCTCTTTTGTGAGATATTGTATATTAATACCATTTTATATTGTCCTTTAGAACATAAAACATTGTCAAAATGCTTCCATGAATATATAGTACATTACTGCTCACCTCTCTTGTTTCTCTGTTTCAGTCGTTGGGTCAGATACTAATTTATTTCAATTTTTTTCTTTTTTTATAAGATCAGTATGTCCTGGTCACTCCCTGTCCCAAAGTTCTGGTTTTAGGACGAAAAGGGAGAGTGCGTGATCTTCTGCACCTAAAAGCAAAGCAAATATTCACATGTAAACGCATGTATTTGGCTGCAGTTAGAAGAAGATAGGTAGCATTTTGCCTACATTTTCTAAATGCAGATACACTTTCTGCAACTAAATGTTGTTCATCATTGTGTATGAATGCAGCCATTGCTTTGTATTGTTCACATCCAGCTGCTTTTAGAAATGGTTTAGTGTGGGTTTTAAATTGAAACTGGATTGTGATATTGATATGCCCAATAGAGCGTAAAATACTGTATTTATCAAAACCAAACACCCATCCCCTCTGCTATTATCTTTGGCTAAATGGGCATTGGATACTTGTCTATTTCACATTGCATATTGCACTTATGCCCAACCCTCTTGATTTAATAGTGAGTTTTCACTGTTATCATTTGCAAATGTTGTCTTCCCGTGAGACTCCTATATAAACATGACCTAGAAGAGCATTCCTCATGAAATATTAGTGATTTCAGCTGTCTTAATGACCATGGCTTCTGCCAAACAGCCTTCTCCTCAACAATCATGCACTTTTAAAGGGACAAGGTCTTCTCTTGACTATAAGGTACAATTAATCACAGGCTGTTAGTCTAAAACTGCTTTTATAAACATGGTGCTGATGGTGAGATTTTATGTAACATGCCTCCACTGGGGACACATAATTATGACTGTTTTATATAAACATATTACTTTGTACAAGCCTTGGGTTTTTATTTTTCTCACTATGTGTAGTCAATGGGCATCTTACTAAAGACATGGTAATTCTCTGTTGAGTAGTGAGAAGTGAAAAAGGTAGTAGCAATGCATAGTAGAGATCGGCAGATACACCTGGTTCTGATACACCTGGTTCTGATACACCAAGCTTTCCCAAACTTTTCAATTGGGGATTAATCCTGCTGTTAATTTTTGGTATTTTTTTGAGCCAACAGGCAAACAAAAAAAAACAAAAAAAGGACAAACTGAGAACGGCCATAGGAAACATTTAACAAAGCAAAAATGAAAAATAAAAACATATCTAGGGGAGAGGGACCTTTTAATGCAGCTTTGAAATCAAGATGGAAAAAATACCAAATCTTTAAATGGCATGCTTTGGAGATGCCTTTAAAATGATATCAAAGGTTATTTGTTTCTAAATATCAAACATAAATATTGTACAGTGCCTTAAAATATGTAAGAAGCATAGTTAAGACTAGGAGGGGGAGACGCGGCAGAGTTTAGTTTGAAATAAACATTAGAGTGTATTATCTGAGAGACAATAGCCACAAATACTGTACAGTCTCTAAACAGTATGTAAGCAGCTTGGTTAGGCCATATATATATATATATATATATATATATATAAAAATAAACCTATACTGACAGGCCTGGGCAAGGAGAGCATTAATCAGAGAAGCAGCCAAAAGGCCCATGGTAACTCAGGAGGAGCTGCAGAGATCCACAGCTCAGGTTGGAGAATCTGTCCCTAGGACAACTATTAGTCATGCACACGAAAGTGCTCTTGTCAGATGAGTACACATTTTAACTTTTTGGCCTAAATGCAAAATGCTGTGTGGGGGAAAACTAACACTGCACCTCACCCCGAACATAATAATCCCCACCATGAAACATGGTGGTGGCAGCATCATGTTGTGGGGATGCTATTCTTCAGCAGGGACAGGAAAGCTAGTTAGAGTTGATGAGAAGATGGATTAAGCCAAATACAGGTCAATATTAGAGGAAAATCTGTTAGGCCCTGTACACACGAGGAGACATGTCCGATGAAAACGGTCCGCTGGAAACCTGTCCGCTAGGCCGTACACACGATCAGACATGTCCACGGAAACTGGTCTGCGGACCAGTTTTAGGGGACATGTCTCCTTGTGTGTACGCGGCCTTTGAGTCTGCAAAGGGCAGAGTTTCAGCTTCCAGCAGAACAACGACCCTAAGCATACAGCCAGAGTTACATGGAACGGTTTCGATCAAAGCATATTCATGTGTTAGAATGGCCCAGTCAAAGTCCAGACCTAAATCCAATTGAGAATCTGTGGCAAGACTTAAAGATTGCTGTTCACAGACACTCTTCATCCAGTCTGACAGAGCTTGAGCTATTTTGCAAAGAAGAATAGGCAAAAAATGCCACTCTCTAGATGTGGAAAGCTGGTAATGAGTAGAGACATCCTCAAAATGACTTGCAGCTGTAACTGGAGTGAAAGGTGGTTCTACAAAGTATTGACTTAGGGGGGCTGAATACAAATGCACGCCACACTTTTCACATATTTATTTGTAAAACATGTTGAAAAACATTTATCATTTTCCTTCCACTTCACAATTATGTGCCACTTTGTGTTGGTCTATCATATAAAATCCCAATAAAATACATTTACGTTTTTGGTTGTAACATGACAAAATGTGGAAAAATTCAATGGACAAGACACTATACACATTAGAGTGTATTTTGATACAAACAATAGCCAAATAATGTATAGTATTTAATGGCTTCCAGGCCCCCCACGTACATTTACTGCGGCAGGGTAAGATTAAATCATGTACCTGTACATCATGGGTTCTTCCGGATCGGGGGGAGCGCACGCACGCCACTGGAGACCTGCTTTTGCTGGGATTTAACACAGCGGGAGCCAATGAGCAGGTCCGATGGACCCGATGTTCGCCAGGACCCGGTTATCTCTCCCGAGAGAGGCAGAATGTCTTCTTATGTAAACAGATCGCCTTTCTGTCAGAGGTAGAGATGGAGATCTTGGCCCAGATTCACAGAGAGTGGGCGCACATTTACGCCAGCGTATCGCACACACAGTACGCTACGCCGGCGCAGCGCGGAGAGGAAAGCACTGCATTCAGCAAGCCATTGCTCACCAAGCTGTGCCAGCGTAGCGTATTTTCGAAGGCGCAGGCCAACGTAAGTGGACGTGGGCGTGATCCATGCAAATGAGGCATGACCCCATGCAAATGATGGGCCGAGCGCCAGACAAGTACGTATAATGAACTGCGCATGCGCCGCGCATGCTCACAACCATGTCGGAACAACTGCCTAAGATACGCCGGATCACTGTGTACGCCGATAACGTAACCTACGCCCAGCCAGGCACACGTCCAACGTAAAAATACACCGGCTTGTGTTCCCTAGTGCAGACCTGAGCATGTCTGTTGCTGAGTTACAAAACAGATTATAGCGCACACATGCAAAAATGACATTTATCCTGCAAGGCTAGTTAAAACACCTGAACATATTCAAAAATACGGGGGTTTGGTCACACAATATGGTCATATAGTGCTAAGCCCACTTACTGTGACAAAGTACCCCGAATTAGTGGGTCCTACCCTAGTAATAGAATGAATGTATTTACCTCATTTGCATGTTTAAATGGCTAATCAATGTGAGCGGCACCATGCACCCAGCCTAAATGTACGCCCACCCTACGCCGGCGTAAGTATGTGACGTCGGTGGGGTGTAGCCTGGTTTTAGGCACATCTCTGTTTGTGGGCGCACAGATACGGCAGCGCATTTGCATTACGTCGGCGTAACTTGTTATACGTCGGCGTAAGTGCTCTGTGAATCCGGGCCCTTGTGTTTCTGCTAAGCAGGTCTCTCTCTTCCTTCAGTTAAGCCATCCCCCACACAGTTAGCAAACACTCCCTAGGAGCAAATGTAACACTTTGATCGCCCCTGATGTTAACCCCTTCCCTGCCAGTGTCACGCTTATTGGGATTTTTATTACCAAAAACATGTAGCAGAATACATACTGGCCTAAATTGATGAAGAAATTAGATTTTTACATTTTTTTATTGGATATGTTTTATAGCAGAAAGTAAAACATATTGGGCCAGATTCAGGTAGATGGGCGCATCTTTGTGCCGGCATAACGCAGAGCATATACGTTCCGCCGACGCAAACTAGTGAGGCAAATACAGTATTCACCAAGCACTTGCTCCTAAGTTTGCACCGGCATAACTTAAATGTGAAGGCGCAAGTAGGTGTAAGTGGAAGTGGGTGTGACCTTATGCAAATGATGGTCTGAGCCTGGATCTGACCTCGACCTCTGAGCGCTTTCCTGTGCGCATGTTCACAAATATCCAGGCCCAACTTCCTGAGATATGCCGGCCTAACCGGCTTATGCCAAGCCTAAAAATAAGTCCAGACATGCGCCTGTCTGGTGCAAATTTACCCCCCCTTAGGGAAGGTACTTTTGTCTAATGATGCCAGCTACTGTAAATACAGGCAAGGAGAGGAGGAAAAAATACTTTAGCCCCAAGGAGAAGGCTATCATTGTGGCAGGGATGCTTTCTCCTCCTCCGTACCGGCGGACCCATTAGTATTGCTATGACCAGGGCCGCCATCAGGAATTTTGTGGCCCCTTAGGCCGCATACACACGATCGAATTTATCTGCTGAAACTGGTCCGCCGATCCGATCGTGTGTACGACCTAGCGGACAGGTTTTTCCAGCGGACAAATTTCAAAGCATGCTTTAAAATTTGTCCGCTGCAAACCTGTCCGTCGGACATGTCCGCTGGTTAGTACGCCTAGCGGACAGAAATCCCCCGAATGGATTCGACGCATGCGTGGGAGTATTTTAGTTCCTGGAGTGGTGACGTGGCGGCGTCAACGTCACCGCGTCCTCTGTCCGAGGGGATTTTCATCCGATGGTGTGTACACGCCATCGGACCAAAATCCGAGGAGACATGTCTGCTAGAAACGGTCCGGCGGGGGGTCCCTTTACAAAAAGAATAAATAAAGAAAAATATATATAAAAAAGGGGGGTAGCCACCTGGGGCCCTGGGGACCTCTGAGCCCTTTAATAAAAATATATCTATATATAAAAAAAAGAAAAGAAAAGAAATAAAATAATATAAAAAAATGTAAAACATTTGTATAAAAAATGGTTGGCACCGGGGGGCCCTTGGGACCTCTGGGCCCTTTAATAATAATAATAATAATATTATATATATATAAAAATAAAAATAAAAGAAATAAAAAAAATATATAAAAAAAAATGTTTATATAAAAAAGGGGGGGGTTCTCATCTGGGGCCCTGGGGATCTCCAAAAATAATAAAAAAATAATAAAAAAACGTAATAAAAATATTTAACCACTTTAGCCCCGGACCATATTGCTGTCCAATGACCAGAGCACTTTTTGTGATTCGGCACTGCGTCGCTTTAACTGACAATTGCGCGGTCGTGCGACGTGGCTCCCAAACAAAATTGGCGTCCTTTTTTTTCCACAAATAGAGCTTTCTTTTGGTGGTATTTGATCATCTCTGCGGTTTTTATTTGTTGCACTATAAACAAAAATAGTTTTTGCTATAATAAATATCCCCCAAAAATATATTAAAAAAAACTTTTTTTTTCCTCAGTTTAGGCCGATACGTATTCTTCTACCTATTTTTCGTAAAAAAAAATCACAATAAGCGTTTATTGATTGGTTTGCGCAAAAGTTATAGCGTTTACAAAATAGGGGGTCGTTTTATGGCATTTTTATTAATATTTCTTTTTACTAGTAATGGCGGCGATCAGCGTTTTTTTCAGTCCTGCGACATTATGGTGGGCACTTCGGACACTTTTGACACATTTTTGGGGCCATTGGCATTTTTATAGCGATCAATGCTATAAAAATGCATTGTATTACTATAAAAATACCATTGGCAGTGAAGGGGTTAACACTAGGGGGCAGGGAAGGGGTTAAGTGTGTTCCTGGGTGTGTTCTAACTGTATGGGGGGGTGGCCTCACTAGGGAAAATCACTGATCTTCTGTTCATACATTGTTTACACACATAGCTCCCGGTCCCCGCTCTGTAACGAGCGATCGCGTGTGCCCGGCGGTGATCGTACCCGCCGGGCACGCGCGCCCCCTAGTGGCCAATTAAGAGCGGACATATAGCTACGGGCTCTAGCTACGGACATATAGCTACGGACTAAGGACTTACACGCGGCGCACTTAGCCAGCGTCTGGCACAAATACGTACGCGAATCGGCATATCTCCCTCATTTGCATATTTGAATAGCAAATCAATGGGCGCACCAGATCCATCCGGGGAAAATATGCACCTAAGATAGGCCGGCGTAGGAAAGTTAGGTCGGTTGGAGGAAGCCTATTTTCAGGCGTATCTAGTTTGGTGGGTACGGCGCATAGATAAGACGGCGCATATTTACACTTAGGCCGCACATCTCGAGATAAGCCACCTAACTTCTTATTGAATCTGACCCATTGTTTTTTTTTTTTTTAATTTAAGTTTTTTTATTGTTTATAGTGCTACAAATTTAATTTGATCAAATACCACCAAAAGGCTCTATTTGTGGGGGGAAAAAGGACATCAATTTTGTTTGGGTACAGTGTTGCATGAATGCACAATTACCAGTTAAAATAGCACAGTGCCAAATTGCAAAAATGCTCTGGTCAGAAAGGGAGTGAAACCTTCCGGGGCTGAAGTGGTTAAGCAGCTTGGTTATGCTGTAATACACCTTAAAAGGGAGAGCTAAGGCAGGTTTTAAAGCGGAGTTTCACCCTAAATATAAGATCTCCCATGTGATCCAGCATATGGACTCGGGTAATCTCGGCGAAAATGCGGCGCCTGCGCACAGACCTAGGAGCTGACTGCGCAGGCGCCGTATTTCTCCGAGTCCTACGGCTATGGCCTCCGAAATAGGACTCGGAGAAATACGGCGCCTGCGCAGTCAGCTCCTAGGTCTGTGCGCAGGCGCCGCATTTTCGCCGAGATTACCCGAGTCCATATTGGGTATTTTCGGAAGATGTGACGCGCTATACTGGCGCCGTCCACCGCGGGGGAAAAAAATGAAATTCCAGGATAATACAGTAAGTGTGGGATTAAAAAAAAAAAAACAGCATACTGGCGCTGGCGCCAGTATGCTGGATCACATGGGAGATCTTATATTTAGGGTGAAACTCCGCTTTAAGTTGAAACCAACATTATTATTTGAGAGACAATAGGCACAAATATTGTTACTGGACAGCAGTATGCAGCTTGGATGCCAACATTTTGCTTATGTCCTGAATTTTGAGCCGTTGACACAATGAAAAGTGCCCCAGCTCTTCATACCAAAATCAATTAATTGATGGCAAGCTCCTCCTGGTGCATCCTCATCATCCACCCCTTTCTCATCACTGGAACCCACTTCACCATAAGCTCATATCTTAAATAGGATCTTCAGTAGCCCCCAAAAAATGAAACGTTGGCAGCTACATACACTGTAGCTGCTGGCTTTTTATACAAGGACACTTGCCTGTCCAGGGATCCAGCGCTGTCCTCACCCGAACTGGTTCTTCACTGGTCTTTGGATCCTTGGCACCAGCATCTTTACTATATGAAGTCAGCTTTGAGTCCTAGTGGCTTCACAGCCAGCTTCTTACAGTGCATGCCAAGTCGTGCTGCTCTTTGGGTGGTATTTGGTATTTAAGGACCTCAAGAAATGAGTCTGTACATCAGGATTGATAATTTTTTCACACAGACTGATTAATATAAACTGATTTGGGTTATTTATACCAAAGAAATATAAATTGTGGCCTATATTTATGAAGAAAAAATACTTATTTGAAAAATGTTATAACAGAAATTAAGAAAATTTTAGTTTTTTTCACAATTTTGGGTATTTTTTAATTTACTGTATATTGCAAAAAAATCTAGTGGTGATTAAATACCACCAAAAGAAAACTATATCTGTCTCGAAAATGATAAACAATTAGTTTGGGTACAGTGTTGCACGACTAGACGACTAATTGTCATTCAAAGTGTGAGAATGCTGAAAGGATTGCGCTTATTGAAGGTCCATTCTTGCTCCCGTACTGCAAGAAATAAGTATGTGAGTGCAACAAGAGTTCCCCATTGCCATAGGTATGAACAGCCTATTGCTTTAGGGTGTGCACCCCAAATCTCAAATACGCAAGTCTTTCCAGAAAAACCCACCCAGCCTTATTTAGCATCTTTCAGCATTCTTTGATAGCATCTCTTTCTGTACCTGGTACTAGGTACAGAGATACTTAATCTGAGATTTTTTTATACTAAATTTAGTAGTCCCATTTGGATACAGGTTAGAGGTTAGTGCAAATGGTCAGCCTTTTAGGTACATTTTGGACAATGTTTTACATTTGTAATGGGAGGAGGTATGTTGTTTCTTTTTGTATTGATCATGTAGGATGATTGGCAATAACAATAGGTTTATAACATTGAAATGCTTTCTAGTGGCACTTGCAACATATTTTCATATTATTATTGATACTTCTGGAAAAGCCTTTCCATTACATAAAATCAACAAGTGAACATACAATTTTCAAGGGGGATTCTTAGACATGCAGTTGCCATGGGCAATGCCTTTTGAAGCCCACATTTGGCATCAAAATGTTGTGTTATTAGTAACCTGTGTAGCGTTATTTAACGGAATATGGCTCTTTAATTATGCAATAGCTACATTAAAAAAAAAGTCCCAGACCCACTTACTTGGCAAATATTTGTCCCAGGCACATTCTTCTCAAAGAGTATTTTTTTATCTTGATGTTCAGAATAATGGGTGCCAGTCATATTGGTTGAGGTTTTTATAGTTTAGATCAGGGGTCTCCAAACTTTTCAAACAAAGGGCCAGTTTTCTGACCTTCAGACTTTAAGGAAAATTAGGGTAGCAGTGACAACAGCAGTCCTTCTCAGGACTGCTGTTGTCATTGGTACCCTAATTTTATGAGCTAGTTTTACCACTGCAAAATGTGAGTTTTCTTTATTTTAAATACATTTTGTGTGATTATACGGAATTATGCTATGTGCACTCCAATTTCTTCTTTTTCATAACTACCGTTTGGACAATTGATATACCCTCCTTGGGAATTGCCGTATACCATTGGTTGGTGTGAACCACTCCTGAATTGTTTATCTGAGGTCTTCATCAAAAATACCAGATTGTGAGACATCTATGGTGTACCCCTCCAAGTGTATCTACATAAGCTTGATTGGCCTAGCGGGTATATGCCCTTCTTGGTCCAATCCATCCGGTAAGCCCCTTGTCATAAGTGGTGGTGGATCTTCTATTTTTCAC
Organism: Rana kukunoris; assembly: GCA_029574335.1. Lineage (NCBI taxonomy): Eukaryota > Metazoa > Chordata > Amphibia > Anura > Ranidae > Rana > Rana kukunoris. Next base: position 331,091,955 of record CM056050.1, on the reverse strand, counting down.
CGTTGGAATCTGTTCACCCATTCAATCACTGGACTTTTTCTTTTGTCAACATAATACTTCTGACGTCAGTCAGGTCTTACTTTCATTTTTTTCTTTCATTTAAGGATTTATGGACTTTATTCAATATAATTTATCACTACCAGGTCACATGTGGTGTTATTTATTAAGTAATTAGATTGGTTTATTTCAATTTATTCATTGTCAGCGCTACACTTTTTTTACACGTGTCTTTTTAGCAAATTTAGCATCTTTCTTGCTGTGTTAGCTGCTCCCTTCATTTATCACTAGATAGCGCGGTATTTTTTTTGCAATTTTTGACATATTACCTCATGGCTCCTCCGAAATTTCTAGGGGTGAATGTTGCATATTGCATATAGTAGAAGTAAAGGAATGTCCACGACACATGCTCTTTGCAGTGCTCTTTATTACCCAGCCGGGTAAAAACAGTAACTTATGGTGCGGAAAGTAAAGTTGAAGAAGTCATCTCGGTCTCATCAACCTTGACCCTACCTCACCACCCTGCTCTCCGGAGGTAAGCCCGATGACCGAAGATGACCCAACCAGCGTGACCAGCCAACTGGATGTGACCATTACCCAGGCCGAGACCACGTCGGAGACCACCACATCCACAGTGATCTTCGTGTGGTGTGCCTCAATTGAAGCAGAATATACCACAAAAATCCTCCTGCGCTCTGGTGTATCGCCAAACTGGGTGTATCAGTATGGTATAAAGGCAAAGTCTTAAGTCTTGCAGCCCTCCACAGAACAAAGGGTGTTCATATGGCTAAAATGAAAAAGAAAAGAAAGGAGGGCGCACCGACCTTGTGCATTACCACTTATACGTTTTAATAAACACAAAAAAAAAAGCAATGGTCCTACTTACAAACATTCAGTAGTAAGCGCATTTTAAAACAGCTAAAACTGGACCTCACGGCACCTGCCAGTCTGACCCTAGACACCAATGTAGCTGACGCGTTTCTGGGGCGTACCCCCTTCCTCAAAGCCTAGGTGGTCTGTGATAACCTTTCTTTTCTTTTTCAATTGAAGCAGAGCCTGCTCCAGCCTCCTGCAGCTGCAGGCGAGACCTACCGCCTCAGCGCTCCCTACCGAACTGGCCCAGAGACCCATCCAAGTTCTACAACTATTTGCTGGCCGAGGAGCTGAACTCTTCAGATGTTGAGTCCCATTTGAGAGAAGATGAGCCGCAGTTTACAGAGTCGCAAGGTTTTGGAGGACCCCATGCCTTGTACGGTACTTGGAGGAGGAAGAAACGCTCTGGCCGGAGCGCATCTCGTGGGTCCCGACAGCCGTCCATGGATGTCCCGCAGCTAACCTGGGGAGTCATTGAGTCAAGTTCTGTGTCCAATGTTTCTCTCACCACCCCTGTGCCCCTTGTTACTCCCGTTTTGAAAAGGGCACCGGACGCTTTAATGCTGCCAGGACGTAGGGACCCACGAACATTGCCAAATTTGACCAGACTACAGCGTGTGGTGGTGCAGAAGGTTGCCACTGAATACGGGTACGAATACCCATATGTGCCACCCCCTCTCCTTTACCAGATGGACCAGGAGAGAGAGGGATGGTGCCGAAACGATGTATGGAGCCGCTTGAATGTCCCGCTGAAAGAACGTGAGACTCCTTATGCTTTCATTTGTGTGGGGAAATATTTTGAGGACTGTCTCAGAGACTGGAGCTGGGGCAGGCATATTTATCGGGACCGGGTTGTGTTGAAGTTCCCCGGGAAGGAAGATCAGACCTTTTCGGTGCCATCCACGACCGCAAGAGGGGATGCTGTTTTGTTGCCTGACCCTTGATTTTACAAGTAGGCCAAATGACTGCTTTGCTTGACCTACGTACCTTTTGAGAAGTTGTGTTCATGCTCCGTTTCCCCTATCCCCCCTTGCCTCTCCAGATCCACATCTGGTGCACATGTGAAGTACTCAGGAAGGGGTTTTGGGTTCAGTCATTTAGAGTGGAACTTTGCCAGCTTCTCTACAGCATCGGAAGACTCAGCAGAAGAACTGTTGCATTTTTTTTTACTTCCTTTTTGCTGCTACTTTTTTGCACTAAACTTGGACTGCTGTAGTACCAGCGCACTGACCGCTAGGGGCAGTGTTCTGCAACCTTCCATTGCAGGATTTAATTGTTCATATAGTTTTGTTGTTTCTTGCAATAGCACTAAGTACTGCTCAGCACTTACATTTAAACTCCCTGGGAGGAAGGGAAACTTCACACTCTGACGAGAGGGTGCAGATTCAATTCCGACCTTGGAGATTTGTATATAGAAAGGTTATTAATATATAAGAATGTGTATTATTGTATATGTTCTCTCTTATATTTCCTATGCAGGTTACTGGACCCACCTACTATCAACACTGCGGATTCTTAATTTTGTAAAATTTGGGCTGCTGTCATTTTTAGAACTGTCCTGTGGGTCAGTCTGCGCTCCGGGGGTGTCAATCTCACCCCCGGACGACAGATGGCACCAGAGGAGTTCTAACAGAGCCACTTTTTCCCAGCAGCCAATTGGAGGAGTTTTTCCCTCGCGGGGCATGCTGGGGAGGGGTATATCTGTGGCAGGCGCCTGTTTTCAGGGTTCTTCGCAGGTTCCTGGTTCCGGGTGCGGCACCCACCTTCAGGGTGTGCGCTTCCAACAGACCCCGGCGATATGGCCTACCAGGCCGGGGTCGAAAGTTACGCGGAGTTCCTGGCGGATGCTGCCGAGGGGCCCCAGTGACTTGCTGGGTCCCCTCACCACTAAGAGAAAGATCCTAGGCTGCTGGCTGTGCGGTGGGGATTCGGCTCAAGGAGAACCCGAAGGCAGGTTATCTGAGAGACTTGAACGAACCATCGGGTATCTGGTGACCGATACACTGACAGGTGCACTTTACTTGTCAATCGGTCACCCAATTGTAATTGACTGGAAGGATTCGCTCTGCTGTTCACATTGTCAGCATAGAGCCTGTGGCAGAGGCCTCATCTGGCATCTTAAATCCAATCAGAGCCAGGTGCATTGCAGGGATCTGCTCTTTCCAGCAATCTTAAAGTAGAACTCCGGATGCCAGGTTTGTGGCAGAAGTCTGTCCGGGGATCACTTCACCCACTCTGGCTAGAGTGGCGACGCATTATATTGTTACTGAGAACAGGCTTGCTCTCCTGTTTATCCAAGTCTGATACTGCAAGGTTTTCTTCACTTCATCAACCTGTCCTATCTACCTCCAGTTGATGTTGGTCGTGTTGGACCCAAGAAATAAAGCATTTGGAAAACCTCATCTACTGGCTGGACATTCGCTTACTGCTCTGCTCACTGATTTCACCCCTAGACAACGCTGAAAGGTAACTTAATTTGCGGTGGTGCAAAGATGTCTGAACCCAGAGTGTCAGGTGGGTTGGAATGTTCCCAGGGTCATGGTGATGCAGATGAGCAGGTAAATCCAACCAGTCCTCAAGGGGTTTGTGCTACATAAGTATAACATGTTTGTTATTTTTATAGAAAAAAAGACGAGAATTTACACTCACTTCAAAGTGTGGCCTTATAAAAGTTCTATTACACTCTGGAGTAAATCTTTACAATGTTTCTGGCTTTTGTCTCTGAAATTAAATGTCTCTGAAATGTCTCTGTCATGTTTATGTACAGTTTGTGATTCATTATATTTTATGTAATAAAAAAAAAGTTTAGTCGAATTATAGTTTTTACAATAAGTTAGATCTCATCAGACAGTTGTTGCTGACTGTCTGGCCAAAATCTGTCATTGTTTGAGCCTTTGAGCACCCCCTTTCCCCTGCCCAAAAATGGAAACACTCTGTACCCCAAAAAAAAACACTTACCTTCACCCCGGGTTAATAAAATGCAGCTTCTTCTCAGTCAAAAAATCACCAGCAGATCATGTTTGTACTTCTGACTGCAATTTATCATCAATGATTTGGTCATATAAACACAAATTGAAACACCTAGACAATTTTGATACTGACTTACTGAACTATAGACTGTTATAAATAGGATACAGATATTTTCTTGAAAGAAATAATAAAACGCCCTATGAAAGGCTAGTAATCTGCATAGTTAACAAAATATTGTAAAGGCACAGAGACATTATTTTACCACAATGTTATCTAATCTACTAATATATATTATTAATTTATTGCCTGGCAATTTGAAGGCCATCAAAAAGCTCTCCTGAACATTTGGCCATAAAAGCTAGCTTTGCTTCTCCCCCACTGGCATAAAAAAATAAATAAAAAAATCGCTCTGAAGTACATTAATGACCTAATTATAGTGTTTTGGTTTGAAGATGTATTTATATATTCATTAGAGATTTTCAAATTGATATAAATAAAAATGTTAAATGCACTCTTCACAAAAAAGGATGCCACTGAGACAAACTACTGTATATACACTGTTAATTCTCCTGAGTATATATTACTATAGATGTCATATCCTTATGGCCATAAATAATTTCAACTTTCATGTGATAGCAAAAAAGAGGCAAGACTAAAACCGCAAAATCTCCCATTAGTGAAGCTGGGTTCTTTGCCATCTGCAGTGTTTCAATATTTAGATGCATTAAGTGAATAAATTTAAGCCATTGTTATGTTTGCTGCAAGCTCAGTATAGTATACACATTAAAGGGAGTCATTTCATAGTACATGTTTTTTTTATATTTTTGCAGAAACTGTTTATTATATGTATGTATATATATATATATATATATATATATATATATATATATATGTGTGTGTGTGTGTGTGTGCGTGTGTGTGTATGTACTGTATATATTACACCTTCTGAGATACCTTACTTTTGCATTGATGGTTACTGAAATGTAGATTATTAATCATCTACAGTGAGTCTAACATCCAACACATACAGCAGATTGCAGTGTCTTTCTTTTACTGAACAATCAAAGTTCTTAATAGTATGAATTACATGAGCAGCCTTAAAGGATTTGTAAACGATGTACCTAAGCCAACATTTATTGTAGTTGGTAAAGGTATCAGATGGATAGATATCAATCTGATACCTTTACCAACTACAATAAATGTTGGCTTAGGTACTTCGATTACATTTTCCTTATCTAGACAGACGAGGATGCTCAGTTCTTCGACTTCGTTGATTTCTAGAACGGTATCTTTACAGGAGTTGTGTTCACCCCTGAAATTTCACCATGTAGCATTTTTTTTCTTAGACATAACGATCATTAACTCTCAAGGCTCCCTGATTACATCTCTTTTTACAAAACCCACTGACAGGAACACACTCTTGCACTATCAAAGTGCACATCCCAAACATCTTGTCAATAGTCTGCCAATATCTCAGTTTATGAGAGTAACACGTATTTGTTCTGATGAAGATGAAAAACTACAGCAACTTAATAAGATATATGAGAAGTTTCGTGAAAGAGGGTACCCTGCAGAAGTTCTTGACCATGCATTTACCAAGATTGGGACCACTCGCACTGGGTCCTCTGGGCCTTTGGATCGACTGTTGTTCATCCACACATTTAACCGTGAGTCTGACCATATCAGAAAAGCCATTAAGAAAAATCTGCATATTCTACAACCCGACAACACATTGGCATATGAACTTAAAACGGGGCCCCTAATTGCACATAGACGGAACAAAACACTTTATGATGTTCTCCTACAAGCTGATCCTAGACATAAATATGCCAGGACTGACCCGATAATTTCCCAGAAGACCGGCTGCTACAAATGCCACAACTGCAATGTGTGTAATTCCCTCATATGTGGTGAACAATTTATGCATCCACATAGGGGCAACTGCTATCGCATAAAAGAGTACCTGAATTGTAACACTGACTACTGTATTTACATTCTCAAATGTCCATGTACACTTACCTATTTCTGCAAAACAACTGACCCTTTCAAAAGGAGGTTTCAAAAACACAGAAGTAACATTAGAGTTGCCCTATCTAAAACAGAGAAGGACAGGCAGGCCGATCTTAATAAACCAGTGGCAGTGCATTTTGTCAAACACAGACATCAAATACATGAACTATGGGGTAGAGGCCCATGACCATCAACTGCTACAACGTGAAGCCTATTGGATCCATACCCTGGGCATGGTCCATCCTGGATGACTTAATGCCAACCTATCATTAACATGCTTCTTGAAAGAGAGATAGCTGACTTGTGTTCTTGACTTGAATGATGATCAAACTAATTTCCTTTGACCTTGGAGTTTCTTTCCTTTGTTCCTCCCCCTCTTCTTCTCTCCTCTCCTCTTTTCTTGCAATTTTATCCACCTGTCTGTGCGACAGCCTAATGACAAACCTATGACAATGTATTATGGGACTACTTTTAAACTGTTGTGATCATTTCACTTGTATATTTCGCTGCATACAATAAACCCTGTGATTCATTTTTTGAACGTAGTTAAGTAGGCCTCCCACAGCCAGGTTCTGAATGCCCCCCCATTTGTTTTCCCTTGTTATTCTTCCCTCTCCTTTCTTTAACCCCTTTCTCCCCACTCTATAATATTCCAAAAAAGAAGAAAGGATCATAATAATCTCATAGGTTTGTGAATAATGTTCAAATAAAATGACTGAGGGGTTATACCAGATTGAAGCGGTGTGTGGATACAATTCTGTTTCTGATCCCAGGAAACCAGTTGATATGTGATAGTTTATCATAATAGGGCCTCTGTAAGAACATTTGCATAGAACTTGCAACGGTACAAACCTGTATTTCAACAAACAGCTACATACATCCATGAAATACATATATAAGAGCTGTAGTACCTGACAAAATATTTGTATTTCTGTCCATCCCATTCTGTGATTTGCACAGCTCTACGCAACAGTGCAGCCCTGTCTAGCAGGGAAGGAGGCCTGATCTTTCATTGTTGGAGTTTTATTTTCATTTACAGGTCTCCTCTTCCCATTCTGTGACTGGACAGTGAAAAGAAAGGTAGCAGAATGATGAGCTTTGTCACTCTCATCTCCTATCAGCATGCTCCTTGCACTGCCGCACACCTAATTGGCTCTCTGTTCTGCTTCTCCTTCTCTGAGCTCTAATGAAAGATAATGCAAGAAGCGATCAAATGTAGGTACTTACACCACTTACATTAGAAACATAAATGTATTTAATATATTAATGATAACAGAGCTGCATTTTTTTCTGCTATTGATATCTGGCTGAAGCTCAGCTTTAACTACTTGCTGACGGCCGTACGACTTTGTACGGCCGCAGCGCAGCCCTGAATTCCTGACTGGCCGCGTTTTTACAGCCGCCCCTTTTGGCGTTCCCAGGGCGCGCTCCCGAGCGCGCAGCGGGGAACTCCTGTGCTGGCCGTGTCCCTCGGACACAGCCAAACACAGATCGCGGTAAATAAATGCCCACCTGTGCCCACCGTGCCCACCTGTGCCCACCTGTGCCCACCATTACCACCGTGCCCACCGTGCGCCCACCAGTACCACCGTGCCCATCAGTACCACCGTGCCCATCAGTACCCACCTGTGCCACCAGTACCACCGTGCCCATCAGTGCCCACCTGTGCCACCAGTACCACCTGTGTCCAGTGCCCATCTGCCACCTCAGAGCACATCTGCAATCAGTGCCCACCTGTGCCACCTCATCAGTGCCCACCTGTGCCACTTCATCAGTGCCCACCTCATTAGTGCCCACCTGTGCCACAGTCAATCACTTTTCTGGCTTGTTAGGGTCTCAAGAAATGAGATAGGCCTTCAGTACATCAGGTGTGATCAGATGTGATCATTAATAGCGCAAAAAATAAAAACCGCAGAGGTGATCAAATACCACCAAAAGAAAGCTCTATTTGTGGGAAAAAAGGGACAAAAAATCATTTGGGTACAGTGTTGCATGACTGAGTAATTGTCATTCAAAGTGTGAGAGCGCTGAAAGCTGAAAATTGGTCTGGTCAGGAGGGTGTTTAAGTGCCCAGTATGGAAGTGGTTAACCACTTAAGGACCGCCTACTGCACATTTACGTCGGCAGAATGGCACAGCTGGGCACATCAACGTATATATACGTTGATTTTAGTACCCAGCCGTGGGTCACGGGCGCGCGCCCGCGGCGCGCTCCCGTGACCCGGTCCAAAGCTCCAGGACCGGGACCTGGAGCGGAAGAACGGGGAGAGCCGTGTGTAAACACGGCTTCCCCGTGCTTCTCTGTGGCCGCAGCATCGATCGCGTCATCCCTGTAATAGGGGGACGCGATCGATGACGTCACACCTACAGCCACACCCCCCTACAGTTGTAAACACACACACAGTCACAGCGAAAGTTACAGCGCCACCTGTGGTTAACTCCCAAACTGCAACTGTCATTTCCACAGTAAACAATGCAATTTAAATGCATTTTTTGCTGTGAAAATGACAATTGTCCCAAAAATGTGTCAAAATTGTCCGAAGTGTCCGCCATATTGTCGCAGTCACGAAAAAAATCACTGATCGCCGCTATTAGTAGTAAAAAAAAATAATAATAATAAAAATGCAATAAAACTATCCCTTATTTTGTAAACGCTATAAATTTTGCGAAAACCAACCGATAAACGCTTATTGCGTTTTTTTTTACCAAAAATACGTAGAAGAATACGTATCGGCCTAAACTGAGGAAAAAAAATGTTTTTTTATATATTTTTGGGGGATATTTATTATAGCAAAAAGTAAAAAATATTGCATTTTTTTTTAAATTGTCACTCTATTTTTGTTTATAGCGCAAAAAATAAAAACCGCAGGGGTGATCAAATACCACCAAAAGAAAAGCTCTATTTGTGGGGAAAAAAGGACGCCAATTTTGTTTGGGAGCCACGTCGCACGACTGCGCAATTGTCAGTTAAAACGACGCAGTGCCGAATCGCAAAAAGGGGCAAGGTCCTTTACCTGCATTTTGGTCCGGGTCTTGAGTGGTTAAGGAAGGCAATATTTGTTCTAGAAAATCACTAGCACAGTTTGTCTACAGGGACTGTATCTTTAAAAATTCCATTTGCTGCATAAAAACAAAATGTTAACAACAAAAGCACTTACTATCGGATTTCACTGGCCGGTATTGAACTGCATAAATGCAATTTTCCTCTCTCCAAACTCCTGTGTATGTCATGCCACGTATGTACAATGACTTACTATCAACATTTTTCCATGCTGTTAAACAATCTACCAGTTTCGCTCCCTGTTCCATTTAGCCCTGAAAGGTTCCAAATTCAATCATCGATAATAATAAACTGACATCCCAGAGTTCATTTCACTCTTGTATGTCAAGAAGTCTGTTTAGCTTCTGAACAAGCTAAGCTACTTTACACAAATAAATATGACAATTAGATCAAGAGTTTTCAGCACTCAAGATACGCATGGAAAAACAGTGAAACATATTTTGCTGATCTGGAGTCTGTAAGTGCTGCTTTTGGGTATATCCCATATCCCTCTTTACCTGTGTGTGGAGCAATAAAATCTCTAAAACGACAATTAAGTTAATGGTGCCCAGTATATTCTCAATTCCCAATTTTTAGCTATGGATGCAGTGCTAGGGTAAATATCAACCCACCCTGCAACTGGGGTTCGCTTACATGCCCCTGGGGATCGGGGGGTGCTAACACTTTCAAGGAAAAAATGTAAAACCATTGATAGCCCTTATACTGCCCACCGCTGCACAGACCAGGCTATCCCCAGATAGCAAATATAATTTTGTTTGTGGCCGTGTTTAAATGGAAATCTGTTAAAGAGGAAGTAAACCCTCTGCAAAAAAAAATACCCTGCAAGACAAAGGCATAATGAGCTAGTATGCATAGCATACTAGCTCATTATGAATTACTTACCTGAGATCGAAGCCCCCGCATCGGTCCTCGTTCTCCTCCTCCGTCGCTTCCATCTCTCCCGGAGTGACTTCTGGGTATTGCGGCTCCGGCGCTGTGACTAGCCACAGCCGTGATGACGTTACTCCAGCGCATTTCGCACAGGAGCCGCCAGTCACGGCACGATCGCCTTTAGAAATAGCACGCTCACCGTTTCTAAAGGTTTCCACAGTGCGCCTGCGCCATAGTCTACGGCGCATGTGCTGAAGACATCGGTGCCTGTCTTTTTTGCAAATATCTCTTAAACCGTGTAGGTTCAGAACATATTTCTTGCACCTACAGGTAAGCCTTAATCTAGGCTTACCTGTAGGTAAAAGTGGTCTGTAAGGGTTTACTACCACTTTAACTTGCTGCACATTTTCACTATAGAGTTGTACACTTGCAGAGCACTTGAAGCATAATTTCTAGTCAACGCTTTTCCAATTTGCAGCAAATTTGCGTGGCAAAGCACCAGCAAGGGCAAAGTTGCAGCAGTGAGTTTACAGCATGAGAATTCAGCCACAGCGACCCCTGTGGTGGGATGACTATTGCACAACATTACTGAACCAGGAATTGCAGTAGACTTGCAGAATGTTTGATAAGAAAGTTGATCTGGAGTCATGCAATGTGGACTTGCTGCTATTATGCAACAAACCTGTCAAGCCTGGCAAGTCTAACAATAGCTTAGCAAGTAATTTTCAAACTTGTAGCTCAATTGCTTGCTATCTGGGTGACTAGGAATTCCACAGCTGCCCACACAATTTTACTCTCTCTCTCCCCCACTTCCAGTGAATGGTGGAGTGGCTGCAGGGCTGTCTTAATGCATGGGCACTCCTGGGAACTGCCCAAGGGCCCAAGGTGTATGGAGCCCCATGAAAATATTGCATTACATCATACTTGCAAACTGTCCCAGATTTGATGGGACAGTCACGCTTTTTTTTAAGCTGTCCCGGGATGGCCGTGTTCTATGTAGCTTCCTGGAACCTGTACTGTGCCCTTCTGATCCCAGTATTGTGCCCTTCTGCCTTCCCCCTGTAATGTGCCTTTTCTGTTGATTAATCTTTCACTAATGGCATGTTTAATTGTCAAAAATCGATTTTATTGAACATACTAATAAATATGGCCCGGATTCACGTAGATTGGCGCATCTTTATGCCGCAGTAGCGTATCTTCTTTACGCTACGCCAGCGCAACGTTGAGAGGCAAGTATAAAATTCACAAAGAAAATGCGCCCAACGTTGCGCCGGCATAGCGTATATTCGTCGGCGTAAGCCAACGTAATTCAAGGTAGGTGGAAGTGGGCTGGAAGTGGGCGTGATGCATGGTAATGAAGCGTGACCCCATGCAAATGATGGGTCGAGCGTCATCCAAGTACTTAAAACGAATGTCGCATGCGTCGTAGCTTGGACGTATCCCCCGTGCGCATGCGTACAACCACGTCTAAATAACTGCCTAAGATACGTCGAATCACTACCTACGACGTGAACGTAACCTACGCCCAGCCCTATTCACGTAGTACTACGTAAACAACGTAAAATACGACGGCTGTTCCCTGGTCCATACCTTTGCATGGGTTGCGCCTCCTATATGAAGTAGGGTTGTCCCGATACCACTTTTTTAAGACCGAGTACAAGTACCGATACTTTTTTTCAAGTACTCGCCGATACTGAATACCGATACTTTTTTTTTATCTCATGTGAAAGCGGCACATGTGTCAGTATGTTTTTTTATTTTATTTTTTTATCTTTAACAATTTGTTTTTATTTTATTTTTTTAATTATTATTTTTTATATATATAATGCTTTCTTTCTTTTTTTTAAGAGGGGGGGGGTGGACGTGTCAGTGTGTTTTTTCTTACATTTTTTTATTTTCTACATTAATTTTTTTTTATTCTTTTGTTTTTTTATTCTTTATTTTTTTATTTATTTTTTCAGCCCTTTTGGGGGGCTTTTGTGAGATATCAGGGGTCTTAACAGACCTCTGACATCTTCCCCTTGAGACAGAGAAAGGGACTAGGGACACATTTTCCCTTGTCCCTTTCTCAGCAGTATCAGCTGCGCTGAAAATGAATGGAGAGAAGACAGCGTCTTCTCTTCATTCATAAACTGAAACATTTGTAATCTGTGATTACAATGTTTTAGTTATGGTAATGGACAGTCAGTGATCACTGACTCTGTCCATTCGGAGCAGTAAGGAGCCGGATTTACCGGCTCCTACCCCGCTCTCCATCCTGACAATTCCAGGGGCTGGAGGAGAGGCACGGAAGTGGAGAGAAACACGGCGGGATACGTGGGATACACGGCGGCATGCACGGGATACACGGCGGCATACATGGCGGCATACACGGCGGGATGCACGGGATACACGGCGGCTTTCAGCTGCTTTAAAATCAGCAGTGATCGGTGCTTGGAACTTCCCCATGCACTGATCACCGCCGACAGTACAAGTATCGGGTGAAGCATCGGGAGCATTTGCCCAAGTACAAGTACTCTGGCAAATGCTTGGTATCGGTCCCGATATCGATACTAGTATTGGTCAACCCTAATATGAAGAATAACTTTACGCCGGACGTAACCCTTACGCAATTCGCTTAAAACATGCGCCGGGCACATCTACGTTCGTGGATCGGCGTATCTTACTCATTTGCATATATGCATCTCAAATCAATGGGAGTACCAAATGCGTCCAGCATAATCATGCGCCCACTATACGCCGGCGTAGGCAAGTTACGTCGGTCGTATGAAGTCAGTTTTTTGGTGTATCTTGGTTCTATGGGTACGGCGCATATATACGACGGCGCACATTTGTACTTACGCAGCGTATCTGTTTAATTCTATCAGCTATTTTATTGAAAGTAGGTGTGTAAATTGGGGCAGGCTGGTAAGTGCCCCACTGCATTACTTTGCCTAGGGACCCATTATGCTATTAAGACGTCCCTGAGTGGCTGTGTGGAGAGAAAGAGAGATTGAGAGAGAGATCAAGAGAGAGGCGGCCACAGGACATCATGGCAGGGCTGAGGTTGTAGCCACAGTGAGCTGGAGAAAAGCCCTGCCCACTGACCTGAGTGTAATGAGGACACTGTGACTGGCTGTGACCTGGGAGAGGGAAAAAAGACTGCTGGGAGCCTCCTAGATCTATGGGGATGTAGTCAAGCCAAGTGATGGATGGGATTACATGCTATGCATGAATGTATTCATTGGTCCTAGAAGGGGTGGCTGGAGAGAGGGGGCAGCACCCATGCTCCCTTATGGACGCACCGCTACTGATTATAGCATTTAGCACTTAGCATAATGACACAATTAATTACTGGTGTTTTACATGTGCCTAAAAACACATTCATGGCATACAGTATCAAGTTTTACATAATTTTAGAGACATGCTAAATTTTTTCTCACAAATTTGATGTGAAAAAAACTCTGATGGGTATACACTTGAATAGATGGTAGACATGCGCACACTGAAATATTTTGTTTTCAAATTTTGTTTTCGTCCGAAAAATAAATGTATTTAGTTACTCGAGAAATTTGTTTTAATTTTTTTGTTAAAAAATGCATTTGTCTGAAAATTTGAATTAAGGTTAAATCTGTCATTGAAGGCTTATGGTGTCTGTCGAATGTTCCAAGAAGATTTGACGGAGCAGCTAAACTGTACGACGCCGAAATTGTACATTTCCGGTCGAATGTTCCGCCTACAAGCTATAGAAGAATTCTAATGTTGTATGACATTAGTAATAATTATATTTATAAATTATTATTACTAGTCGACCAAAATTTGAATTCTTCTATAGCCTATGGGCGGAGCATTTGACTAGAAATGTACGATTGCGGTGTCGTACAGTTTAGCTGCTTGTCGAATCTCCTTAGAACTTTCGACAGAAGCCTTCAATGAAAGATTGTTTGTATGTTTTTCGCTGCGTGTTGAATCTTCATCGTTCATGTCGAATGGTCTACCCCAACACTGTCTCTATAATGTCAAATCTTTTCTCTATATGTCGAAACTTTTCTCTCTATGTTGAATAATGTTGGACTAATAGAGTTAAGGTTAGGCACATTCGACCGCAGGTTCCATAGACACAGATCGCTATTGTCACCATCATGTCGAATCTCCAACTATATTGAACTGTTGTCGCAACAAAAATGAAAATAAATGTCTAATAGATGGTATTGCTATATTATATTGTATAATATGTAATTATGACTCCACTATAAATCAGCTGAAGTGTCTGCAAAACCTACAACTTGCCCTTTATCTCACATAAGAACTACAGTATGTCAAGGGCCGATTCATTTTGTTCTACCTGCGGCTAGCCAAAGTGATAGAGGATCTTAATTCATTTTTCCATTTTACTACAAATGTGGTTTCAGATTTTATTTCTAACGCATTGGTGGTTTTAGGGGCAACATGGTTCACATTTGTGGGTAAAGTTGTGCTATTAGCTGTTGAGCTAATTAACATTTCTCATTGTTATCTGTATGTAAGACTGGAGAGTTATTTGTCTACACAGTAGGGAATATTTAATGACCACTGGGCTGTGAGAATTCAAAGTGAGTTTTTGGCCCTTGCGAAAGCTATGATCAGCTGAACTATTAAGATCACACAGAAATTATCTACTATTGACTGTGTGCTGTATAGAGCACTGTATGTTTATTGCTGTTGTCACTCTTTTTTCAATTGTCTCAAAAAGTGTTTATTTCAGATAAATTCTCATTCTACAGCCTTAGTGTGTCAGTGGTGATGCTTGGAGCTAGTGGCATGTTAAATCTCTGGTGAAACCAGGTCTAGTGGCATAATATAGCTCTGATGATGTCTGAATTGCAATGAAGATGTTCTAATCTGTTGGTATGCTATGTCTCAAGTGACATCATATCTGGTGGGATAATATACTGTAGGTCTGAAAATGTCTGAAATTGGTAGCATTCTGTGTCTCAGGTGACGTCATATCTGGTGGGATAATATACTGTAGGTCTGAAAATGTCTGAAATTGGTAGCATTCTGTGTCTCAGGTGACATCATATCTGGTGGGATAATATACTGTAGGTCTGAAAATGTCTGAAATTGGTAGCATTCTGTGTCTCAGGTGACATCATATCTGGTGGGATAATATACTGTAGGTCTGAAAATGTCTGAAATTGGTAGCATTCTGTGTCTCAGGTGACGTCAGATTTGATGGCTCTAGTGACGTCTGTAGTTAGTGGCTTGTTACGTTTTAGGTGATATCTAAATCTGATATAATTTGTCCCATGTGACACCTAGCTATAGTAGCATATAATGTCTTTGGTAATGCCTGAACATGGTGGCACATTATATCTCAGTTCATATCAAAATCTACAGTTAAAATATATTTTAGTTCTCGTTAAGTTACATCTCACGTATAGTGCAACTCTTGTGGCTTTTCTTTTCTTTTGGCAATAAAGGAAAATTATGGTGAAATCACTATTGTGGCCCTAGCTTCACAGTCTGCCATTTCTAGAATGTTTTAGTAATATTTATAAAGTGGTTGGATACTCTGACTCTAGTTCTTGTTTTATTGTGTGCATTCCCTGACGTCTAATCATTTTTGTATTTCTTTTAAATGTATATGTCACCTAGAAAACCACTCCATACTTTTTTTTTTTTTACATGAAAGGAGTTAGTTATTATAAAATCACTTATGAACTACAGCCTTGTTGTGAAGCGTCAACATTAAAAAAGAGTGATAACTCTTTCCTTTTTTTGTTTTCCTCTTCTGCCCACGTATGAACATTTGTGGCTGAATTCACAAATGCCGCTTACACACGATCACTTTTTGTGATGAAAAAAAAATGAGGTTTTCAAAAACGTAATTTAAAATGATCGTGTGTGCGCAAAACGTCGTTTTATGTCTTCAAAAAAACGACCAAAAAAAAATTCAAACATGCTTGAATTTTTTGTGACATTTTTCAAAATGTCATTTTTTGTGTCATAAAAAGTGATCGTGTGTGGGCAAAACAACGTTCAAAACTATGTTTTTAAACCCGCGCATGCTCAGAAGCAAGTTATGAGACGGAGCTTCAATGGAACAGAGTGCCGTCAAACGTGGTGTACATCACCACGCTTTGCTAGAGCATTTTGGAAAATTGATGGTGTGTATGCAACGTCGTTTTGGAAAATGAAGTTTGAAAAACGTTGTTTTGTTTCGTCACATAAAACGTCGTTTTTTTCATCACAAAAAGTGATCGTGTGTACGCGGCATAAGAGTACTGTAGCGGGTACAGTGGAGTCGGAATTCCCTTTACAGTTTAGGAAACATGCAACAATATTTAAATTTTCTAATTTGCTGATCTGTACAGCTGGAACGTAGTCCTGCATGAAGGATGTCAACATGTTGCCTCCAGTAGTGCATTTTAACATTATTATATTTAAAAAAATAACTTCACACGTGGGGGGGGGAGCTTGTACAAAAAGAACATGGTTAGAGCAGCAGGATGTTTAAATATATCCATGGCTATATAATGCAAAATTTATTTTCACATCAGTTTAATTATAGCCAGTGGTGGCTGGTGCTCAAAATATTTGGGGAGGCGCAAACAAACTGATAAATATTGAAAAAAAAACATCAATTGCAGCGTCACTGTGCCCATCAAACGCAACCACTGTGCAATCAAACGCAGCCACTGTGCCATCAAATGCTCCCACTGTGCCCATCAAATGCAGCCACTGTGCCATCAAATGCTGCCACCGTCCCATCAAATGCTCCCACTGTTCCCATCAAATGAAGCCACTGTGCCCATTAAATGCAGCCACTGTGCCATCAAATGCTGCCACTGTGCCATCAAAAGCTCCCACTGTGACCATCGAATGCTGCCACTGTGCCCATCAAATGCTGCCACTGTGTCTATCAAATGCCGCCACTGTGACCCCCCCCCCCCAGCCCACTCACCGTCTGCCCGGCACTTACCCTCTTTTAGGGGGGCAGTGGGTGATAGCGAGCGGTGTCCTCCGTGGCATGGGTCTTCTCTCCTCTGTCCTCTCCTATAGGCGATTGGACGCCTGATAGGCATCCAATCACAGCGTCTGTCATTTCAGCCAAGCAGGTGACGGGTAACAGACCCGAGCACATAATTGGCAGGGAGACGGTTTAGTGTTAGGAAAGCGAATATTAATTTGCTGTTTTAACACACCTAGGTCACAGTTTTTGATGCCTATTAGAGCCTATGGCTCTAATCAGGTGCTTCAAAAACACCCACCCCCACTGTAATTCAGGCGCCCAAAAAGGGGCCGGGTGCCTGCATAGTGGGTGCCAGTGGCGGCCATGGATAGATTAATGCTATGCTATGCATGAATCTATCCATTGGTCATAAAGGGGGTGGCTGGAGAGAGGGGGCGGCGCCCGTGCGCCCTTATGGACGCACTGCTACTGATTATAGCATTTAGCACTTAGCATAATGACAAAATAAATTACTTATGGTGTTTTACATGTGACTAAAAACACATTCATGGCATACAGTATCAAGTTTTACATAATTCTAGAGACATGCTAAATTTTTTCTCACAAATTTGATGTGAAAAAACCTCTGATGGGTATACATTTGAATAGACGGTATTGTATTGTATAACATGTAATTATGACTCCACTATAAATCAGCTGAAGTGTCTGCAAAACCTACAAACTTGCCCTTTATCCCACACAAGAACTACCGTATGTCAAGGGCCAATTCATTTTCTTCTACCTGCGGCTAGCCAAAGTGATAGAGGATCTTAATTCATTTTTCCATTTTACTACAAATGTGGTTTCAGATTTTATTTCTAACCCGTCGGTGGTTTTAGGGGCAACATGGTTCACATTTGTGGGTAAAGTTGTGCTATTAGCTGTTGAGCTAATTAACATTTCTCATTGTTATCTGTATGTAAGAGTGAAGAGTTATTGGTCTACACAGTAGGGAATATTTAATGACCACTGGGCTGTGAGAATTCAAAGTGAGTTTTTGGCCCTTGCGAAAGCTATGATCAGCTTATCTATTAAGATCACACAGAAATGATCTACTATTGACTGTGTGCTGTATAGAGCACTGTATGTAATACAGGAGATATTTTATGAAAAAAAAATCTGTATACAGTGCCATCAAATAATCATCTGATTATTTAGATGTATTTGATATAGAACTATGTTCTCTTCTCTGTGTTCATGTACAAATGTGATTATCTATAGAGGTATGAGGAGCAGATTTGGGCATCCATGCTGAGGACCACTAGAGACATTATTTGAGGCCGCGTACACACGATCAAATCTATCTGCTGAAAATGGTCTGACAGACCGTCTCAGCAGACAGATTTGATCGTGTGTACGGGCGAGCCGACGGATTTGGCCAGCAGACAGATTTTAAAGCATGCTTTAAAATCTGTCTGCTGGGAACCCGTAGGACCGATATGTCTGCTGGTTAGTACGTTAACCAGCAGACATATCTGCCCGCACATGCATTTTCTTTTAAGTAAAGAATTCTGCTTAACCGCTTGCCAACCGTATACTGTATATATAGCCATGGTGGCTCTCCTGTGCAAAATCACGTACCTGTATTTGATTTTGCACTTCCGGGTCTGGGTCACGCACGCACTGCTGGCGACCCGCTCCTGTTGTGATTGGACACAGCGGGAGCCCATAAGCGGGTCTGGCCGATGCCATCATTCGAGACACAGGCAGAATGCTGGTCTGTCTGAGTAGACAAGGCAGATTGTTGTTCTATGAGAAGGTAAGGTTGTGATCCTATGTTCCTACAAAGCAGGAACGGATCTCTGTCTTCCCATAGTACCAGCACCTCCCCCAAACAGTTAGCAAGCACTCCCTAGACACACATTTAACCATTTGATCATCCCGATGTTAACCCCTACCCAGCCAGTGTCATTGGTACAGTGACAGTGCATATTTTGAGCATAGATAACTATGTTAGTGTCACTGGTCCCCAAAAAGTTTCATTCAGAGTCCAATTTGTCCGCTGCAATGTTGCAGTCCTGCTATAAGTCGCTGAATACTAGTTAAAAAATAAATTAAAATTTCGTAAATCTATCCCATAGTTTGTAGACGCTATAACTTTTGCGCAAACCAATCGATATACACTTATTGCGATTTGTTTTACCAAAAAGATGTAGCAGAATACATATTGGTCTAAATTGAGGAAGAAATTTGAGTTTTTTAAAAAAAAATTATTGGATTTGTTTTAAAGCAGAAAGTTTTTCAAAATTGTCAATCTTTCTTTGTTTAAAAAAAATAAAAACTGCAGACGTGATCAAAGACCACCAAAAGAAAGTTCTATTTGTGGGAAAAGGACAACATTTTTATTTGGGTACAGTGTCACACAACCGCAATTGTCAGCTAAAATAATGCAGTGCCACTGTGTGGGGTCTGGTAGGTGGGGACGGGAGTCAATGCTGAAGTATTGTATATAGTTTTGTGTGGGTTCGGCCTATGCAGGCCTTGTATTTGTCTTGATAAAATCAATAAATACAATTTTAAAAAAATAAATAAAAAATAATGCAGTGCTGTATCGCTTTGTCCGCTCGGTGGACATCGATCCAAAACCTAATGAGTAATACGGCAGCTTCCAACTGTCGTTTTGGATGGTTATGCAGTTACATCGCTTCATTCACTCTTTACCAGATCCTTCACAATTTACCCGAGACCTGACGACATTCGAATCCTACTGTTCAGACGATGGGGTGTTACCCCAGGTACTCTCGAATACATACACCTTACTCAATACCCCGTCCACACAGCCCAACCCAGGGTTCTTAAGAACATGGGGACAGAACTTGAATCCGACTTTCAATGACGTACAAATACAAAATATCCTTAGATTTTCCCTAAAACCATC
The DNA here is from genome assembly GCA_029574335.1 of Rana kukunoris. Classification (NCBI taxonomy): domain Eukaryota; kingdom Metazoa; phylum Chordata; class Amphibia; order Anura; family Ranidae; genus Rana; species Rana kukunoris. Next base: position 331,072,324 of record CM056050.1, on the reverse strand, counting down.
CATCTGCACAAGAACCCAGGAAACGAACTATAAGATCCTAACTAGGTGGTATTACACGCCCCAGCTACTACACAATTTTTTCCCTGCGTTGACAGATAAATGCTGGAGGTGTCAAGGGGACGCGGGAACTGCATTACTGCATTTTTGGACGACAGTTGAGACGATCACAAAAAAATTCACAGACCACACAATTCAATCAGACCCAGCTTTTTTTCTTCTGCACGCCTTCAGCATCCCGGCAGGTTCATACAAAGAAGTCCATTGTGAGACACTTACTCAACGCTGCAAAGGCGTGCATCCCGGCTACCTGGAAACAGGCTACGCCCTCATCCATTGGATTGTGGTTGCGGAAAGTAGAAGAAATTAAAAACCTCGAAGACCTGGTGCTTATGGCACAGGATAAACAGGAAGCACACTCCAAGGTCTGGAGGTTGTGGAATTTGTACATTTACTCGGCCGAAGGGCATTCTCTGCTGAGCTCCTAAAATAGATGTCCCGGTACAGGCCCTGGACATAGTAATAGTGGCAATGTATCCATCACCCCCGTGCTGAATACGACCCCCCTCCCTCATCCCTCCTTTCTTTCCCCACCCTCTTTTCTTTCTCTGGTTCTCTTAACTGCTAGTTGTATATTAAGTAATATAAAGGCCTTGCATTTGATTGAGGCACGGTTGCTTCGAATAGACGGGCCCATGCCCGTTTAGGTAGTGTTGGGTTGCAGATGATATTCCAGATGCTAGTGCACTGGACCAGAAACGTTTATGGTCAATTCGCAGAGGCACTATGTTAATGTAAACATCTGTTGTTCCAATCTAGCTGTTTTATGTTCGGTGGTCTAGATGGACATGTGACTTTTTATAGCAAGGCTTATATGTTAGAGATATGGTCTGTTGTGACCACAGTTGTTCTGTATCCTTTCTGTACTTTCTTTTGAAAATGGAAAAAATAATAAAGCTTTATATTTGAAAAAAAAAATGGCCTTGTCATGAAGGGGAGTAAAGTGGGTAATAGTATGTGAAAAAGTGATATACATGTACCCAATAAGAATAAACAGTGAGAAAATACACTGTATTATGTAAACTAAACATGAACATATACAAATAATCAACAAATCCCAATTTCACCACCAATGATGCCTCTTGTGTTATTACTACAGTGTCTACTGCATCCACTAATAAAAAATGCCACACATGAAGGACACGCGCGCGCGGGCTCACGCAGGCAAGACATGTCTGACTAGAGCTCCGCTCCTGGAAGGAAGAAAGCCGCAGATATTTCCAGTTTAATCGATCTCCCGTCGAAACCAACAACGGGTACTTTTCACTGAGAGGTGAGAGAGGAAAGGTGTGTGAAAAATGGTGCTGGGAGGCACACGGAACAAAACTAAAACGAATCTTAGCAGCGGCTCCCAGCGGACCAAAGGCGCTGCAAAAGAGGCGCCAGTCACCTCAGAGAAGCTCCCCTCAGGGAAAACACAGAAGCGCTCAGTGAAACCTGCCTCACTAATGGCTGCAGCGTCTAACTTTGCCTCAGACAGTGAAGAAGAGGGCGCAAATGACTTCTCACAAACCCTTACCAGCAAGAAAGAGGTCCCCTCAGACTTACTGAGGCAATTTGAAAAAATGCTCCAAAAAGCATTGAAACACACATCTGACCAGATAACTGCAAACCTCACCAAAGAAATCAGAGAATTGGGGAACCGGACTGAGATCCTTGAGGAGAAGATAGATGAAATAGAAACACATACCCATGAATGTCTGACTGAATTGGAAGCACTTAAAGAAGAGAACCAAACCCTACAAAGCAGGCTGGAAGATTTTGAGAACCGGGCCAGGAGGTCCAATTTGAGATTTAGGGGCATACCGGAATCTATCCTGGACCTACAAGCAACCATTTTGGCACTGTGTCAAGAACTTCTGCCGGGTACACCTGTGGAGAGATTAGAAATGGACAGAGTGCACAGGGCACTTTCCCCAAAAAAAGCTGAAGGCCCCCCCAGAGACATTATAGCCAAGTTTCATTTTTTCAGAACCAAAGAACAAATTCTGGAGGCAGCAAGGGAAAAAGGCACCCTTTCCTTCCAAAGCCACAGCTATCAAATATTCGCTGATATTTCACAGCTAACCATCGCCAAAAGGAGAGCCATGAAACCCCTTTTAACAGAGCTGCAACAACGCAATATCAGGTACCAATGGGGGTTCCCCTTCTCTCTGCGCTTCACGATCCATGGCACCAAAATAACCTGCAGAACACCTGACCAATTGCACCAGGCTCTTCTGGACTTCAAGCTAATTGACAACCCTCCATCAACATCTTCTACCCGCAGAAGAACAGCATCAGCATCTTCACGCAACAACTCCCCGCATCAGGGACAGAATAATGGCTCGCACCAGTCAAACAAACGGGGCAGATTTGCCCCACAGTCTCAAGAACAAGAAGACTCTATGGACTGAGTTCCCCAAGCAACAACTATTCTGCCCTCACCCTCCTAGGCCACAAGCGTGCTAGCTGGACTTTGTTCTCTTTACCACACCTCACTGGAAATCTCCCTTTCCCCCTTCCCTCCTGGTCATAGTACCAGGTGGAAACGGTCATACTTGCACCTCACACACCACACACCACTTTATGCCCTCCACAATGTAACAGGGCTTCCCTCACCCAACCCCACAATTGAACTGTTTACCCACTAGGCCCTGACACAGGAAAATACAGGTGCCCTCACCCCTGTCATAGGTCTCATACCTTAACACCTGTATCCCATCCTCAACAAACGCTCTACACACGAACCAGGCTATTTACATCCCAACCAGCATAGGTCCTGACCCCAAGTATCTTTTCTTGACACATAGTCTGCTCCGCCAATCACCAATGGGGCTACTCAGGGAAACCCCAACACCCTAACCCCAAACATGATCGCTAGCCTTCCCTCTCTGGCCCCTATCACCCCTAAATGCCCTAAAAAGGTTAACATACCTAACCTAATTCTTACTATGCGATCGAATGGGAGCTCGTGCACCCCCAGAGGTGCGCTTTTTACACTCTAGTAAGCGGCTTTCTGACTCTGGGCGAACACGCGTCCCACTAGGCCCACCTCCGGCCCCCAGGCTATTATCTGGGGACCTGACGAAGGCCCCTTTTCCCTGGGCGGGGGACCTTCTCCCCCACCTCGGGCAAACACCGTACACTCTATCTGTATTCTGATGTTTATGCGTGCAATAATATGTATTGTCTTTTACTTTTTTTTCAAGGTTGAAGTTTTGAGCCTCCCCCCCTCCTATCCTCCCCTCCTGTCTGCATGGAATGGTCTGGGAAAACCCCTTTCACTGAACCACGGTAAGAAGAGTTTATTGGTTTGGCTACCATGGCACCCTTGAACATATTGACACTCAACGTACAAGGCTTGAATATCCCGCAAAAGCGTACAAAAGCTTTCAGGCTTTTCCAGGCTAAAAAAGCCCACGTAGTGTGCTTACAAGAAACCCATTTCACCCCGAACTCTACCCCCAAGCACTTCAGCGCGACATACCCGCAAGTGTATACAGCCTCAGCATCCTCCAAGAAACGAGGCACCTTAATTGCTTTCCACCGAACCACTCCATTCACCCTTCTATCCGAAATAAAAGACCCCGAAGGCCGCTATCTCATCTTGACAGGATCCATCTTAGACACCGCTGTTACCGTGGTATCCTACTACGCCCCAAACACCAACCCTATGCCATTTATGTCCCACCTCTTTCAAACAATCAAAATCCACAGACTGGGCTCCCTGCTGATATGCGGAGACTCAAACCAAGTACTGCTTCCATTTTTAGACAGATCACCATATATCCAACCAAAGCATCACGCCAAATGGACACTTGCCAACCTTCTTACCAAATATAGTCTAGCAGATACATGGAGAGAAATGAACCCAGCGAAACGTATCTATACTTACTACTCCAATCCCCACCATTCTTTAAGCCGCATTGACCATATATTCCTCACTATAGGTATGCTGCCTGAAGTCGTCAACTCGACCATCATCCCTATCCCTTGGTCGGATCACAATGCGGTCTGCACAACAATTGCATCTACTATCCCCAAAAAACAGGACCCCACCTGGTACCTACCAGAAATTTTACTCAAACACCCAACTCACAGCCAAGAAATTAAACAAACTCTCCAGGAATACCTAAAATTTAACATGAACCCCGAAATCTCGGCTCTCACTCTTTGGGAAGCCCATAAGCCAGTTCTGAGGGGCGCACTCCAAAGGCAAATGGGGATTCTTAAAAAAAAACGAATTCAGATGGCAAAGACCCTTGAAACCGAATTCAACACAGCCTTCCTGGCCTTCCAAAATGACCATTCCCCTTCCTCTAAAAACCGCATAGATAAAGCTCGTTTGGAGTACGATCTATTCCTCACAGAATCAGCGAATAAAACCCTGAATAGATCCAAACATACCTTTTACAAAAGGGCCAACAAATCAGGGACCTACTTAGCCAGAGCACTCAACTCTATCAACAAAACGTATACCCCCATCAAACTGAAATTAGCGAATAATGTCACTTCCAGCAACCCCCATAAAATAGTTCAGAAATTTAGTACCCACCTGAAAAAGCTATACTCAGAAACAAACACATTTAATAGAACAGAGGCTGACTCCTTCTTTTCACAATTCCAGCTCCCCCGCCTGACAGAATCCCAGAAAAATCACCTAGACAAACCAATCTCCACGAATGACGTAGTGGAAGCTATTAAAGAACTAAAACTCAACAAAAGACCGGGCCCCGACGGGTTCTCAGCCCAATATTACAAATCCTTTGTCGAGCTCATCTCCCCAAGACTGGCTGAAGCCTTCAATGACCTCCTAAAACATAAATCCTTCAGACAGGAATCCCTTCTAGCTACCATTTGTATGATCCCCAAACAACACACTGACTCTACCCTCAGCGAGAGCTACCGTCCAATATCCATGTTAAACATAGACATCAAACTACTAGGCAAAATACTAGCAACCCGCCTAAACAAAATAATTGGAGCCCTAATACACCGTGACCAAGTAGGCTTCATGCCTAACCGTCAAGCAGGAGACAATATAAGGAGGGCAAATCTTTTAGCTCACTTTGCAAAGAAAAGGGGAATACCTGCTTGCTTCCTTTCTTTAGATATCAAGCAGGCATTCGATTCCGTATCATGGTCATATCTGGGATACGCACTACAGAACTGGGGCTTTGGCCCCAACTTTATGACATGGGTCACGGAGCTATACAACAAACCAAAGGCCTACGTTAAGTACGCGGGGTACAAGTCAGAAACCTTCACCATTAGCAAAGGAACTAGACAGGGTTGCCCACTTTCCCCGCTACTATTTGCTCTCCTTGTTGAGCCTCTGGCGCAAAAAATTAGGTCAGACCCAACAATCCTAGGTATAGAGGTAGGTGGTTACAAACATAAATTGTGCCTATTCGCAGATGACATTCTTCTATTCCTCTCATCTCCCCAAGTAACGGGCCCCAACCTAATCCCAATCTTAAACAAGTTTGCAACTTTCTCAGGCCTGGTCATCAACCCCAAAAAATGCCTCGCTCTTAACATCTCACTCACAAACACTGAATTAAAAGCTGCCAAACATGGCTTACCCTTTGTTTGGACAGAAAAGAGCATCCCTTACCTAGGAGTACGCCTCACAGCAACACTGTCTGACTTATTTTCGTCCAACTACCCCGCACTACTAAAACACCTATCAGCCCTCTTAAACTCATGGTCTCACCTCCCTCTGTCTTGGCTAGGAAGGCTCAATGCCGTCAAAATGACGATACTCCCTAAACTCCTATACCTTTTTAGAGTGCTCCCCATCCCCATCCCTTCGCACTACCTAAGAATGACACAAAAGAAAATGTCTAACTTTATCTGGAAAAACAGCAGACCTAGAATAAAACCTCAAACTATGCACCTTCCCAAAGCCAATGGTGGGCTGGGCTACCCCAACATCACTAATTACTACAGGGCAGCGCAATTAGCGACTATGACAAATTACCACGCTACCCAGGAACCACCCCTATGGGTTTCAATCGAAGCCGTTGATTGCGATCCTACCCCAATATCCAACATACTTTGGGTCCCCCCCAAGTCACGTAAACATATAAGTAACCCCATCACAAAACACTCGCTCTCCCTTTGGGATAGAATAAAGACCAAAAGCTCCCTACTATCCCCACACACCCCACTGCTGTCGTTTCATAAAAACCCGGCATTCTACCCAGCTTGGGTCTACCCCAACTCCTTCAAGGAATGGTCGTTAAGAAACTGCACCTGTTTACACAATTTTATTGATTCCGCCTCCTTCTTGTCCTTCCCAACTATCCAAGAAAAGTATGGTATACCACTATCTGAACTGTTCAGGTACTTACAAATCAAAAACTTCTTCAAACCGTTTATTGATGCTTCACCATCACCACTCCGTATAACTTGTTTTGAAAACTACTGCAAAAATGAGCCACACGCCAGGGGTAAAATCTCAGTAATATACTCCCGCCTGCTCTCCTCCACTATCTCCGGGAAACTACTATATGTTCGTAAATGGGAAGAGGACCTGGGAACAGAGTTGGAACCTTCCGATTGGAAACAAATATGGAACAACACCAGGTCCGCTTCTCGGAACGAACTAGCAATCGAGACCAACTATAAGGTACTCACCAGGTGGTACTTAGTGCCAGCCAGGATAGCTAAATTTACCAAAGACTATCCTGGAGACTGTTTCAGGGGTTGCTCGGCCCCAGGGACATACCTTCACATATGGTGGACATGTCCAAAAGCACAGTTATTTTGGAAGGAAATCTTCCGCATGATGAACACGCTCACAAAAAAGAGCATCCCCCCAGACCCCAAAATAGCATTATTGAATCTCAAGCCGACTAATCTGTCGTACACACAATTTAAGTTAATACTTCAACTGCTCACAGCCGCAAAACAGACCTTAGCAAAGGCCTGGAAATCTCCCAATCTCCCACTCAGTGAAGTGGAAAGGAGAATGAACTGTGCGATGACCCATGCCAAAATGATGGCAATGAATACGGACACCACCGCCAAGTTTGAGAGGATATGGCATCCCTGGTCTGCTCATGCAATCCCTGGTGATTTTAATAATGATGTACTACTACCATGGTAGCCCAGCCAATGTAATGCTCCATTCTATGAAATACCTCTTTGACAAGGAATCTCCGACCATTCCTGCAGACTCCCTGCCCCCTACCCCCCCCCCCCCTTCCTCCACACCTCCTTCTCTTCCCTAACCCAAATTTTGTTTTCATAAATTTGCTAATAAACATATGCATTTATATTGATACAACATGGTACACATTGGAGATTCCAAACTTGCATGTAACCTCGTCCCACTTCAAGTCTACACCCAGAGTCCTATTCGATCTCTTTAACTAGCTAAAAAGCATGCTAAGCCCCCTGGCTTCGTAACCAACTACTGCAGCCTCGAACGCAACATTGATCCAAGCGTAATATGACTCTTTCGGGAGAAACAGCTCTCGCGCTAAACACTAAGGAATCTCCAATGTTGCTCCTTTTTGTATAACCTTTCATTTATTGCATCTGTACAATTTTCTTGTTTACCCAAATAAAGATATTTTGACAAGGAAAAAATGCCACACATATAATCCCACTTTTTGTCAACCAGAATTTTACTGTGCATGTGCTTGTTCATACATTCGTTCACTGTGATCCAAACATGTCAGTGATGCATGCCCCCTTTAGATGGCAACTTACCATAAATGCAGTGTCAGGTCAAAGCTCACTTTAAGCTATGAACCATGGGACTCCTTTCACAATCCACCAGTCCAGTGAACCATGTCTCCACTCCAATCTCTTCCTCCAGGCCACCCAGATCAATGTATAGGGAGATTACAAAGGTATTTTATTGTGCACCATCGTTATTAATAAAAACACATCCCCATACAAAAACTCTTAAGATATTGCTCTCACATTGCCTTTGTACCATCACCCAGTATATCCAGCATTTAGTAGTGGGAGAAGCACAAATTTCCCGGGCTTCAGAACCAGAGTGTGTCCCAATTGCAGGAAGTGACATCACAGTGTATGATGTTACCACCTGATATCTCCCCTTAAATTGTTTTACCCATGTGGGCAGCCTTAGGAAGCCTCAAAGCGTTGCACCCTTGTGGGCCTCTTCAGGAAGCTTCTAGAGCCCTGTTGATGTGCATAAAAACACAGGCATCCTGCATATCTGCACCACTCCACTCAACACCTCCCTGCTCCATCGTGGTGTTAAAATGATTGTTTTCTTTGTGCAGTTGTGGAGACCTGTGTTTTTCCAGTGCAGAACAATGCAAATCTTTGCACATGATATGGAACAAGGCATTAGTTTGGCGGTATTGTTAAAAATAAGAAAAAAGTCTATCCCTGGCCTTGCGCCAACCTTTCTCTTAGGCTCTATGCAAATGTAGAGAGAAATGGACAAAGGGCATTCCAAACCTATACGGTTGATTGGGATGATGTCTGGGAGTAAGTTAATCCAGTTTTAAATTGTTCATTGCTTTTACCCCATGCCTGATAGAGTGGGGAAATTTGGGGTTGATGCCTCCAGGGAGTGTTGGCAATGTTCCCACCCACAAGCAGACTTTCTCCATATCTTTTAAACCTGTCCTTACTGGTCACAGGTTTTGCAATTTATTACAGATGTAACAGCTATCCAGATACCCCAGGATTCGAGATTCTGCCTGTTGGGTCTTGTGCAACCTCTGTCCCATGGAAAGATCACTAAAATACTTTTGAGAATTCTGCTATATTATGTTACCCCTCATCCTTGAACAAATGGAAATATTTTTAATTCAGTTCTTTCTCTATATAAAGCTTCTTCAACAGCCTAAGATTAACGACTTAATTTGACAGGGTTTGGTATCAGTGGCTGGAGAATTTAACCATGGCAACCATATCTTAAGATAGTTGCTTCATAAATGAGGCTCGTAATGTAACAATGGTCCCCACCCTGCTGAAGGGGTATGGGCCCCGTTCTTTGACTTAAATTTTGCTAATCCACTGGGCATTTAGTCCTATTTTATTCTACTTCTTTGTACACCTTATGCTCATATTCGGGAGTCACTGGATGTTTGGATTTGTTGCTAGTAATCCTACCTAATGACAATGTAAATGTATGTTTTAATGTTATTGTACCTATTTCAGTAGCTGTGCACTGCCATACTGCATTAAAAAATTGAGTTTATCTCAGGTTTTTCTTTTTTACTTAGTTGTCGGTATCTGTTAACACACTGCCTATCTGTGTTGTGTGCTTTTTAATACAAAAACTAAATTTAAAAAAAGCAACACAAATACACTAGAGATATACAGTAACCTACAAATTTTATTCTGTGATTGTTCTGTTTATCTTAAAACCAAAAGAATATTTCTGGCACAAAGTATGATTTTATTTTTTTTAATTAAGTCCTGTACAGTACATATGCATTGTGCTACAAAAAACTAACAGAAGAAAACATTTAAAAACACCAAACTAAATAATTGAAATTACTCCACCTCCCCAAATCGGAAGGAGTAATAGGTATTCCTGACTTCAAAAAATATTACTATGCTACACACCTGACCAGGATAATAGATTGGCATTGTCACAGCAAGAACAAAGATTGGTTAGAACTGGAAAGATCCTGGCCTAACATGCACATACAATTCCTACCATGGTCTGACCCCGTAAATTACCGTTACAGTTAAAAATCATGCACCAATAAGCACGACCCTAACATTTTTCCACAAAATAGTAGCTCGACATAGCTTTCTACCTTCCCAGGCCTGCTTACCTCCATAATGTATCATCCCAATTTCCCCCCGGACAAGATAACAAAAGCTTATGCCTAAGAAAAAAGAATACTCCGCTATTAGCTTTACACTGCTTACTAAAAAGAAAAAAAACATAAAACCCTTCACAAGCCTTGCGAAAGAACTCAATGAAAAATCTTTAACCAAAACAACAAATGTAAGGAACTATTGTCAAGACCCCTTACAAATTTTGAACAAATATGCTACGACCAAAAACTAATCTGAAAGGCTACCTCAATATCTTATGCCGCGTACACACGGTCGTTTTTTGCGATGAAAAAAAACGAAGTTTTCTGTGAAGTAAAAAACGACGTTTTTGAAACGTCACTTTCAAAGACAATTTTGCATACACACCATCGTTTTTTTCACAAAAAGCGAGGTTACGTTCACCACACTTTTCCATTGAAGCTCACTTCATAACTAGCTTCTGGGCATGCGCGGGTTGAAAAACGTCGTTTTAAACGACGTTTTTGCTACACACGGTGACTTTTTGTGAAACAAAAAACGACGTTTTGAAAAACGACACAAAAAATTCAAGCATGTTGGAATTTTTTTTTGGTCGTTTTTTTTAAGACAAAAAACGACGTTTTGCCCACACACGATCAATTTAAATGACGTTTTAAAAAACGTCGTTTTTTTTTCATCGCAAAAAACGACCGTGTGTACGCGGCATTAAAATTGGATCTCTCAGTCAACATATGACTCACTAGATTAATTCAAAGAAATCTAGGAAGAGGAGCTCCAAATTTAAATCTCAGATGAACAGTGGGAAAAAGCCTCTGTCTTCACCCACAAATGCTCTCTGAGTATTCGAATACAAGAGATATCATATAAAATCCATACTCAATGGTACACCACCCCAGCCAAAATAAAAATTTGGTCTCCTGTAGAGTCGGGTGTGTGCTGGAGATGCAACAAAAGTAGAGGGACTTTTCTTCATCTCTGGTGGTCCTGCACGAAGATCCAAACATTTTGAAATCCGATCAATACACATTAACATCTCTCAGTAATTATTTTGGAGGGATCTCTAGATTGAGAACCTGAGTCTGAAGACATGCAGGATGGTGTTTAAATCTTCCTAATGTTTTATTTTGTTTTAAAATCTTAGTGGATAAAATAGGCGGTGGATTCTCAACCAAAGGTAGGCAGGAGCACCCAAAACTTCCTTGTATGGAGAAATACTTGGAGCACAGCACTAATCCTGCAAAATGTTCATTTTACTGTTAGACCTTGTGACCCTACAATTACAGTCTAAGATGTGACCATACAGATAGTAAAACATTAGGTAATGTGTCTTTTTAACTAGCCATCATAATAATCTATAAAAATGTGAATTGATTTGATATTTATTCAACTGTCAACAAAGAGCGAGAGAGAAAAGTCATCATTTGTACACATGGGAGATTAAATTCCTGTATCGCTGTCAGCTACATTAACTGACTTCCTGGATATCTATTCAATTAGAGCAACATACCCTAGCATTAATAAATCAATGTGGATACCATTTTGATATATTTTGAATGCCTTTCATTATAAACTTCAATAAACATTTCTCCCTGATGTATCAAAGTCAAAGTTACTGATGATAATGACATCCACTTTATTTACTACATACCTAATTCATGTTTATACTGTATATGCTCTTATATTAAAGCCCCTTTCACATTGGAGGCAGTGGATGCGTCGGCAGTAAAGCACCGCTATTTTCAGTGGCGATTTACCGTCAAGTTCGTGGCGCTATTAGGCTGGACGCTTTTAACCCCCCGCTAGCAGGCGAAAAAGGGTTAAAACCACCCTCAAAGGACCGCTACTACAGCAGCGCTTTGCCGGCGGTATAGCTGCGGTGCCCATTAATTTTAATAGGCAGGAGCGGTGGAGAAGCAGTATATGCACCACTCCAAAGATACTGCTAGTATGACTTTTTTTACCGTCCTGCTAGCACACCGCTCCAGTGTTGAAAGACCTCTGGGCTTTCACATTGGAGATACAGCAGCGGCTCTTTTAGGGCGCTTTGCTGGTGCTATTTTTAGCATTATAGGGCCTGCAAAGCGCCTCAGTGGGAAGGAGGTCTAAAGGAAATCTTCAGTGGCATACATACAAGGGATGGTATTGTTGACCTTCCTTTTAAAATAACATGCAACAATGGTAACCTGCTGGGTACCCATCGGAAAGTAGCTCTGTCTGTTGTGAGCAGAATAACCTAGGCCAGTGAGCGATCCAAATGTTTTTTTTTCCTCTCACTACTTTGTATGAACTAACATTAAAGTCCCAGCTCCTCTTGGAGAGGGATGAGCTTCGCGTTCGACTCAAACCCATGTTCGACTCGAACATTGCCTGTTCGATCGTTCGTCGAATTTCGAACAAAATGGGTAGTTTGCGCCAAATTCGAGTGAAACGCCACGGCCCATAATTCACTGCGGCATTGCGCGCTGATGATTGGCCAAGCATGCACTAGATCCGCATGCTTGGCCAATCACAGCGCGCAAAAAACGGAGAGCCATAATTGGCTAAAGTTAGGGTGGCTTTGGCCAAGTATGGCTCAGGGCTTTAGCACACGCCCCCACACTATAAAAGGCCACCTGCTGGGCGGCCTCGTGTAGTGTGTTTCAGCGCTGGTTACAGATCAGACAGAGAGAGAGAGAGATTGTCTTTTTTCTAGCTAGATAGAGCAGGCAGGCTAGTCAGTTACATTTACAGTGTGTAGAGGATATATATACACCCCAGGAGTTGTACATATATTTATACACTGTATAGTTTAGTTAGATTGGTTCTTCCTAATCTGTCAAGCAGTTGATTGTTCTAGCTGCAGTGTTCTCACTCACGTGTTGTATTGCCCGTGTGCTCAGTGCACCTAAACCCACTTGTTTTATAGTGCAGGTGTGCTAATTACTGTGCACTTCTCTCACTTACTCACAAAGGCCGAAACTCAGGTGCTTGGTCGTGGACTAACCTTTTGCCCACAAGAGAACTTTGTCTTGTTTGGAGTCATTATTGATGTACACCTATTTGCTAGAAAACTACTTTTGAAATCCATACACTCTAAAACTAATACTGAAATTGAGACAACCGATTGGTCGGGTTATACTATGCGGGAATTTAAAGCACTTCGAGACTTGACTCTCCTCTATTGGGAAAGTCACTATATTGATCTCATTGACTCAATTGATTTAGAGGCCCTACTTACTGATGTAGATAAGCCCTCATTTGATCTCATTCCTATGTTTAAGAAACCTTCGCAGACCTTTCCACCGCTAAATTCCAATCCAAATGTTTCCTTTTTCGTTAAACAAACTATCAGAGACTTATGTAAACTCCAATGTGACAAACGCACTCCGCAGAACCTAGCACCTGACGAAAATAAAGCATTGATTGCTTTATCTGCCAACACCACAATCACGGTCAAGCCATCGGATAAAGGAGGCAATGTTGTCCTTATGGACAACACTGACTACGTCAACATGTGTATGAATATCCTTGCAAACAAGGACTGGTACAAAGCTATCCCTGTGAATCTTATCCGACAATACCATATAGATTTCTATACCCTTGTCGATAAAGCTTTTACCTCTCAAATCATTCCCCGTAACACATACGATTTCATTCGTACCCAATACCCCAAAACGGCAACCTTTTACAGCCTTCCTAAAATACATAAAGAACTCAACCCTCCACCAGGACGGCCTATTGTTTCCGGAAATGGTTCCATTTCCGAAAACCTAAGCCGCCTAGTCGATACATACCTTCAACCGTATGTCAACGCCCTACCTTCCTTTCTAAAGGATACCATTCATCTATTAAAAATTATCGACCATACTACTATCTCGGACAACGCTTTATTAGTTGCCATTGATGTGGAGGCTTTATACAGTAGTATACCCCATACAAAGGGCTTAGAAACCATACGAAGATGTCTAACCAAAGGTCAGCTACATGACCATACCCTTGATGAGTTCCTGATGGACTCTCTTCGGTATATACTTTTTCATAATTACTTTTGTTTCAATGGCTCCCACTTCCTCCAGGTACAAGGCGTAGCGATGGGGACATGTTGTGCCCCATCCTACGCCAACATGTACCTGGGGGAATGGGAGCTATCCCTCCCAGATGACGGAGGTCTTGTCGGCTACCTGCGCCACATTAAACTGTGGCGCAGGTATATCGACGACATCCTGATCATCTGGGAGGGGCCTGAAAGTTCCCTGCTGGAATTCTTTAACTGTCTAAACTGTAACCAATATAATTTAAAATTTACTATGAACTATGATAAATCTACTATCACCTTTTTGGACGTAAAAATATTTGTGGGTCTCCAAGGTCAATTATGTAGCACCCTGTTCCGCAAAAGTACAGCAGGAAACACGGTGTCACGTACCTGGTGGACGAGCCCGACGTGCAAGGAGTGGCTGCCCTTACTCCTCTGATCCCGGGACCCCTGGTAGAGTGGACAGGGGGTGCGGGAGTGCAGAGTCGCACGAGCGCCGGTTGCAGCGCAGGTGCTGGGCCGGCAGGCCTCAGAAGGCTTCAGTGCTGAGTAGAGTAGCAAGTGTGGACTGTAGCTGCTGGCGGTAGGTGAAGACGACTGGAGACACAGGAATCACCAGAGTGGGGAGGTGTACCGTAGTCCAGTGGAGGTAAGTCCCAGCAGGAGAGTCCGAGGCCGGCTAGCGGGTCAGGTGCAGGTGTAGTAGGCAAGGCAGAGTAGGAGTCAGACCGGGTCGACAACAGACTGGCAGCAGCGGCTAAGGGGGTCAGGCAGGCGGATCGTCAGGCAGGCAATAGGTCAGGGCAGGCGGAAGGCAAGCGGAGTCAGGAACAGGCCGGGTTGTCAGGAACAGATTCAAGTAGGTTAGATACAGGTAGTCTCAGGAACTGCTGTAGACCGGACAGCAAGAGGCAAACGCTGACAGCGAGTTTAAATGTCCTTTTTTGGCGCCAGAATGACGTTCGCGCGATGCGCGCGCACCGTTGCCGCGAATGCGCGCGCCCGCTCCCGTCGCAATGCCGTGATCGCGCGCGCGCCCCTGCCGCGAATGCGCGCGTCCCAATCGCGCTGACGCGCCGCTATCGCCATCTGGTGGCCGAAGCTGTTCATGACATTGCCCCCCTCCAATGGGCAGCCTCCGGATGCCCAACCGGGATATCTCCAGCGGGTGGGAGTCTTTAAATGACTGGATTAGTCTTTCAGCGTGTATATTGTCCTCCGGTTCCCATGAATTCTCCTCGGGTCCATACCCTTTCCATTTGACGAGGAATTGAACTTGGTTGCGTCTTTTCCTGCAATCCAGGATGGATTCAACCTCAAATTCCTCCTCGCCGTCTACTAGGACCGGCTCCGGCGGACCTGTGTTCCTCTCAGGAAAGGGATCAGAAACAACTGGTTTAAGCAGGGCCACATGGAAGACCGGGTGAATGCGGAAGGTTCCTGGCAACTCAAGTTCGTAGGCAACCTCATTTATCTTCCTCTTGACAGGAAAAGGGCCCACAAACCTAGGGCCTAGTTTCTTCGAGGGGCATGCAAGTTTCAAATTCAGGGTAGACAGATAAACCATAGTTCCAGGTTCCAGGTTGAGTTCCCCTCTTCTTTTCTTGTCAAAGATTTCTTTATTACGCTCTTGTGTCTTAGTCATTGTCTCCTGCAGAATCTTATTATTTGTGTCAAAGAAGATCAGAGTTTCCTGGACAGCGGGTACCGAACACTCCGGGACGGAATTGGACAAGAACAAGGGATGGAAGCCGTAGTTCGCATAGAAGGGCGATTGTTTGGTGGCAGAGTGGACGGAATTATTGTATGCGAATTCCGCCAGGGGTAGCAAGGACACCCAATCTTCCTGCGAGAAGGAGGAGAAGCAGCGAAGATACTGTTCGAGTGTCTGATTCGTTCTCTCTGTCTGCCCGTTTGATTGCGGATGGTACGCTGATGAGAACGATAGACCAATCTTGAGACTGCTGCAAAGTGCCTTCCAAAACCTGGAGGTGAATTGCACCCCTGGATCAGACACGATGTCCACAGGAACCCCGTGAAGCCTAACCACTTCCTTGATAAAGGCTTTGGCCGTCTCCGGGGCGGAGGGTGTACCCTTCAAAGGTATAAAGTGTGCCATCTTTGAGAGTCTGTCTACTACCACAAAGACAGTGGTGAAACCCTCTGACGGGGGAAGCTCCACAATGAAATCCATGGAGATCATTCTCCATGGTCTTTCTGGTACTGGTAGCGGTTTCAGGAGTCCCCAGGCTCTGAGCTTGCTCCCCTTGTTTCGAGTGCACGTGGTGCAAGATTCCACATAGTCCCTGCAATCCTTCAGGAGCTGGGGCCACCAAAAGGAGCGTTGCAAGAGTTCCGAAGTTTTGTGTACCCCGAAATGGCCCGCCAGCTTGTGGTCATGACAAGAACTCAGGACACTGACCCGTAGGTCTTCAGGTACGAAGATCTTGTCCTGATGCCAAAGTAAACCGTCCCTAGATTGTAGTTCCAGACTTGAAGAAGGGGAAATCCCAGCAGAGGCTTGCCTGATTTGGGGCAATAGGTCCCTTTGTAGCAACAGGAAATTTCCTGATGGCAGGATGGTATCCGGAGGGTTGGGAGACTCTGAGCTGCCATACATGCGGGATAGAGCGTCAGGCTTAGTATTCTTGGACCCTGGTCTGTAAGTGATGTGAAAAGAAAACCTTGTAAAAAAAAGTGCCCACCTGGCCTGGCGCGGTTTAAGTCTCTTGGCCGCCTTCAAGTATTCCAGGTTCTTGTGGTCTGTGTAAATCAAGATTGGGTGCGCTGCGCCTTCCAGGAGGTACCGCCATTCCTCCAGAGCGGCCTTTATTGCCAACAGTTCTCGGTCCCCTGCATCATAATTTCTCTCAGCTGTTGACAGTTTACGGGAAAAGAAGGCGACAGGGTGTAAGAGAGCCTTGGGGCCCTGTCTTTGAGATAGCACTGCCCCAACCGCCGTTTCAGAAGCATCTACTTCTAAGATGTAGGGCAGGTTTGCATCGGGATGCCTGAGGACGGATGCAGAGGTGAACAAGTCTTTCAGGGCTTCAAAGGCCGCCTGGGCTTCTGGTGTCCAGCGGAACCGGGTAGTCTGTTTAGTTAGATCGGTTATTGGAGAAATTATGCTGGAGAAGGCCCTGATGAACTTCCTGTAGAAATTCGCAAAGCCGACGAAACGCTGAACGCCCTTCTTGTCTACAGGCGCTGGCCAATCACGGATTGCGGAGACCTTCTTGGGATCCATTTCCACCCCCTTTACTGAGATTATGAGCCCCAGGAATTGTATGCTCGAGCGTTCGAACTCGCATTTCTCAGGCTTGGCATAAAGTCCGTGAGTTCGGAGTCGCTCGAGCACGTTTTTGACATGTTCCCGATGTTTCTCCAGGGAAGGGGAAAAAACTAAGATATCGTCCAAGTAAACGATCACAAAGAGGTCGAGGAAGTCTCTGAAGATGTCGTTCACAAAGTGTTGGAACGTTGCTGGGGCGTTACAAAGTCCGAAGGGCATAACTAAATATTCGAAGTGTCCGAAACGGGTACGGAAGGCGGTCTTCCACTCGTCCCCTTCACGTATGCGGACCAAGTTGTAGGCCCCGCGGAGATCTAATTTAGTAAAGATGACCGCGGTCCCCAGACGTTGGAAGAGTTCAGGTACCAAGGGCAGCGGGTACCGGTTTTTGATGGTGATTTTGTTGAGTTCCCGGTAATCCACACAGGGACGAAGAGAGTGGTCTTTCTTTTCAACAAAGAAGATCCCTGCTCCCGCTGGTGATGTGGATGGGCGGATGAATTTCTTTCTTAGACTGTCCTCAATGTAGGTCTTCAAAGTCTCAAGTTCAAGACCCGTTAAGGGAAAGATCCTACCGAAAGGGACTTCGGCCCCCGGGAGGAGTTCAATGGGGCAGTCGTAGGACCTATGAGGCGGAAGGGTCTCTGCTCCCTTCTTACTGAAGACATCCAGGTAGTCGTGATAAATTTCAGGGACAGATTGGCGGGTTTCAACATCAGAGTCCATGCAGAGTAAGGACGGAGGCGGAGATACTACTTGCAGGCAGTGCTGTTGGCAATAAGGAGATTGGAAGCTGATCTCTCCCGTGGTCCAGTTGACCCGTGGGTTGTGGACCTGTAGCCACGGCAAGCCCAGTATGACAGGGAACAGGGGGGAGTCAATCACATCCAGGCACAGTAGTTCATGGTGGTTGCCGGCGATGGTGGTGGCTAAAGGCTGGGTTTCTCGGGTAACCGGTCCGGATCTTAACGTGGAGCCATCAGCTAAGTATACAGAGAGTCCAGTAGCCCTAGGGCGAAGAGGGATCTGATGTCTGGAGGCGAAGGCTTGATCCAAAAAGCAGCTGCAGGCTCCTGAATCAATAATGGCGCTGACTTGGATAGTCTTTTCTGGAAGCTGGAAGAAAACGGGAACAGCTAGGTGAGTAGAATTGCCTGGGAGAATAGGTAAGTGAACAGACGACGTGGACAGACACTTACGGAGCTTTGCGGGACAGGTCCTCACGTAGTGGCCAGCTTCCCCGCAATACAGACACAAGTTGTTGGCCCTGCGGCGTTGGCGTTCCTCAGGGGTGAGAGAAGGACGGAGGAGGCCTAATTGCATCGGCTCAGAGGTATCAGAGGCAGATGAGGCAAATGGAGTTGGTAGAGCTGGATTGGAAACGGTCGGTACCCGTGGCATCATCCAGACAGGGCGAGATGGGGCCGTGGCCCTTTCAGTTCTGCGCTCCCTCAGACGCCGGTCGATCTGAATGGTCAGGTTAATTAATGCTTCCAGTGTTCCTGGGACTCCTACCCGGGCCAGTTCGTCCTTGAGTGATTCGGAAAGACCTAGGCGGAACTGGTAACAGAGAGCGGCATCATTCCACCTTGTATCCGGACACGTAGTCCTCAGCTGGCCGGCGACCCTGCTGTAGAGCGTGCAGGGCAGCTTCCGCGGAGGCGGTCTGATGAGGATCTTCATATAACAAGGACATAGCCTGAAAGAAGGTGGTCAGATCATCAAGTGCAATGTCCTTTTGTTCCATCAGGCGATGGGCCCAGGCTTGCGGTTCGCCCGAAAGTAGTGCGATGACAAAACCGACTTTGGTAGCTTCTAGGGAGAAAGTCCGTGGCTGTAGGGCGAAGTAAAGTTCGCAAGCATTGCGGAAGGCCCGATATTTGCTACGTTCTCCGGAGAACCTTTCTGGCGTAGGAACCTTTGGTTCAGGTGGCAGCATGATGACAGAGGGAGATGTGGATGTGCCGGAAGCAGCCGAGGTGGAGGCGGGAGCAGATAACGCCTGGACGCGATTTTCCAAACGCGTGTAGCCCTCTTGCAGGGTACGGACTGCTTGGGTCAGTCCATCCAGGTGGCGACAAAGTTCTTGCATGGGATCCACTCCCTGCGCGGGCTCGGTCATGGCTGTCCGGTACTGTCACGTACCTGGTGGACGAGCCCGACGTGCAAGGAGTGGCTGCCCTTACTCCTCTGATCCCGGGACCCCTGGTAGAGTGGACAGGGGGTGCGGGAGTGCAGAGTCGCACGAGCGCCGGTTGCAGCGCAGGTGCTGGGCCGGCAGGCCTCAGAAGGCTTCAGTGCTGAGTAGAGTAGCAAGTGTGGACTGTAGCTGCTGGCGGTAGGTGAAGACGACTGGAGACACAGGAATCACCAGAGTGGGGAGGTGTACCGTAGTCCAGTGGAGGTAAGTCCCAGCAGGAGAGTCCGAGGCCGGCTAGCGGGTCAGGTGCAGGTGTAGTAGGCAAGGCAGAGTAGGAGTCAGACCGGGTCGACAACAGACTGGCAGCAGCGGCTAAGGGGGTCAGGCAGGCGGATCGTCAGGCAGGCAATAGGTCAGGGCAGGCGGAAGGCAAGCGGAGTCAGGAACAGGCCGGGTTGTCAGGAACAGATTCAAGTAGGTTAGATACAGGTAGTCTCAGGAACTGCTGTAGACCGGACAGCAAGAGGCAAACGCTGACAGCGAGTTTAAATGTCCTTTTTTGGCGCCAGAATGACGTTCGCGCGATGCGCGCGCACCGTTGCCGCGAATGCGCGCGCCCGCTCCCGTCGCAATGCCGTGATCGCGCGCGCGCCCCTGCCGCGAATGCGCGCGTCCCAATCGCGCTGACGCGCCGCTATCGCCATCTGGTGGCCGAAGCTGTTCATGACACACGGTCCTACATGCGAACAGCTTTCACCCAGTCTCCCTCAAAAAATCCATTCCCTATGGACAGTATCTGCGGCTTCGCCGCAACTGTTCCAACAACACTCTCTATCTTGAAGAAGCTGAAAGACTCCGAGACAGACTTTCTGCACGAGGCTACAGCTATTCCTGTCTACGCAAAGCTTTCAATAAAGCTAATACAAATTCTAGACAAGCATTACTATATTCTAGTAAATCATCTCTAAATTCTAACCCCCAGACAACTAGGATAATTCTCAGCTTTTCGCGACAACACAAAGAGATTAGACAGATCCTTCAAAAGAATTGGAGCATCTTAACAGATGACCCACGGCTGAATAATTTCATAGCCGAGTATCCATCTATTACGTATAAAAGGGCCACATCGATTAAAGATCGACTGGTCAAGAGCGAGTATACCACTACTCCCTTAAAAGGAGCGCACTGCACAATGTTCGGCACTTTCCCCTGTGGACACTGCTCCTATTGCCCACTTATGAGGAGAGAGAAGACCTTCCCACTACCAAACGGCAACACATTTAAACCATTACATTTTACTAACTGCCAAACCAAAGGTGTGGTTTATTATATGGAATGTGAATGTGGGGCTTACTATGTGGGAAAGACTAAGCAGGAATTCTGGCGGAGAATTTCTAAACATGTTTATAGTATGGAAATCGGAAACCTCCATCTTCCAATTGGAAGACACGTAGCCCTACAACATCACTACACTGTACCCAAAATATCCTTCGCCGCCCTCTATCGAATTCATATTCCCAATAGAGGCGGCGATTGGAACAAAATTCTCCTCCAGCATGAGCAAAGATGGATCTTCAAGACACGGGCCACTATGTATCCCGGCTTGAATGAATCTTGCTCTTTTGCCCCATTCCTTAAAGGCTTCGTCTCAGGAAAAACCCAATAGTATATACCACTGTAAAACCCCTTCCTTGCCCATATCCCCCCTTTGTTTTGTTTAATTTAATGTAATTCTTGAATAAACACTTTGACATAGTTGCCTTTATACTGTATAGAAGTCATAGAAATAATTTACTAACGTTTCTCCCCCTTCCCCTCTCCTCCAAACAAAATGTAAACATGTCTTTTTCAATTTAATCCATGCCCATTGGAATCATGTATATTCACTATTGTTCAAGCATCCATACATGCCTTTTCAGATCATTACTATGCTGTTGTTTTGCGATGCCTTAAGTATTATTTTTCTTGACATAAACCAATATATTATGATTGGTGAATATGACTACATGTGTCATACTCGCACATAAGGGGTTAACCTGTTGCTATATGATTGATTTGTTAACCTATGTTACACATTTAATTTTGTTATGTGATTTTTCTTTTTTCCAGTGGAGTCACGATGCGCTGTGGTTTGTGGGTCCTTGGGCTGCCGTCTCCCGTTCGGCCCCTCAGCCGCCTCCTTCCTGTCCCTGTCCTTGAGTATTTCCCTCTTGTCACTTCCCAGCAGGGCGGGAGATACACGCGTCATCGGCGCAATGTGTCTTGTATCCACAGGGCGGCGTCCAACCGCCCGAGTGGATGCGAATCCCTCCCTGCTGGCGGCGTGAGCGATCGCTTCCGAGACGCTGTGACGTCGCTGCGTGAGCGCCGTAGGCGCACACGGCGGCGTCACACGTTGCGATGCGTCATGCGGAAGCGACGGCAGTGTCGGCTTCGTGCGATCTTCGCCAACGCCGGAAGAACCACCGTGACAACTATTAGGCACCGGCAGACCACCAGGTCTGACAAGGAAGACATACCCTGTCTCCTCCCACTACACGTGGGACTAGCTGGACCAATCCCGGGACCGTGAGCGGTATTTACTTCCGCATCCGATCGCAGGCACTCAGAGAAGCATGCGGCATCTCCATGAGTGACACCGTCCAGCCAGTTGGTAAGTTACTTTACCTACATAACCTACTCCCCTTTCAGCCAATTGACAATACTACCTGGTCTCTATAATCAAATGGTTTTATTTATATCCTTTTAATACTCTTTCCACCTAACAGACAATATCTCACTTTCAACACCTTGATTATAAGTGGAAATATTGGAGGTAACCCTGGTTTGTTTTATCCAGCCTCCTTCTCACACCACTACCTTTTGCACTCCCAATTGTCAGTCACCCTGGATTTCAGTCACTTCTCATCCCTCTCCCACGTTTCTCTTTTCGCCCTTCTCTTTTTGGCATTTTGCCACCTAACTCCCTCACTTTCACTGCCACATTCGTTGTTCACTCCCTCCATGTTTTTCACCTCTTTCCACACTCCCCACACACCCCTCATCCCCATTCCCCTTTATTCCCTCACTTTTCTTTTCCTTTCTTCCCTTTCACCTCCTCCCCCACCCCGTTTTTCACACTTCGACCCCCTTTTTTTCTGTCTCTTCCCATTTCTCACTCTTTACTCTCTTATCCACACTCTATTTCAGCCCCACCGTTCCTCACTCCTCACTTCCCAGCCTTCATTCCACTCCACTACTTCTCGCTTCTCCTCCCCAACTTCCTTTTTTTTCCCCTCCCCTTGTCCCATCTGCTCCGCACTTTCTTAGTCTTTGCACTTCCCTATTCTTTTTCTTGTTCCAAGCATTCTCCACTTGCACCTTTATTTACTCCACGTCTCACTTATTCTTTCAATTACCATTATCATCATCACTATATATTGTTTTCTCCTTTTTACATTCTTCTTATTCTGCGTCCCTTATTCCCTTTCCCCATGTGCACTCACCTTCCCCCTCCCCTTTTTCACCCCCATCATCACTTTTTCACTTTTTTCCTATCCCATTCCATCACTATCTCCCCGCTTGCTTCACCATCACGATTTTTTCCTCATACCCCCTTTTCCCCATTCCTCTCACTTCCCAGCCTAATCACCTTCCGGTTTCCATCCCCCCATTTTTCTCCTTCCCCAACCCCATTCACTCCTGTTTGCTTTCCACCATGTACCTCCATTATCTCATCCTTGTAAGACTCCTACACAACTCATACCCAACCATTGGCCACTTTTGATACTAATTACTTCACTTAATTCTAGGACTCCCTTTCTCTACTCTTTGAATCCCATTTTTCTCCACCCTTCTGGTCTACCCGGATGCCACCATTCTTGTCTGGTGCTTCCTCGTAAGTGGCTGAGGGCCACTCTTGGGCGGTCACGCTTGGGATTGGGCTAGACTGAGGGACGGATCGGGAGTACCGTCGGCTTAGGGCCCCTGCATATCACGTCTGCATCGGACCACATCTGGATGCCCCATAACTCAAATTTCTGGGTAAATATATACTGCTGTTGATGATGAATTTTTGATTACTGTGAAAGGGAGAAGGAAAGCTCCTCTCCCTTAAATTTATTATACCGATGTTGTTCTCTGTGCATATATCTTCCCTGTGGTCCTGGGAGTCGGTGTACCCCCCCTCTTTCTTTCCCTTTTCATAAGGGGATAGACCCCACAGGGAGGACACAGAGACAAATCAAGATCTTCTGTACATACTTATTTATAATATTAAATCTTTTTCAGCCACAATCCTCTGAAGAAGACCGAATGGTCGAAACGCGTTAGGAATATACACCCGCCTGCCACTATTCAGGCCATGTATTTCATTATTGATCTGGAAATGTTATGGTTATTTTAATCAATTTTTGTTACTCTGCCGCAACTCATTCCTTGTATACCCCTAAATTTTATGTCAATAATCACTTTTGTAATAAAACGTTTTTACCATAGACGTTGCATTGCCATTTTACTTCACATCTGCTGCTTCAAAGCCCCATCGGGACCTCTTTTCTATTCAATATATCGGGGTGTGCAGCTAAATCTCTCCACCCATTAGGTTTGTCCCTTTTCTTCATTACTGTGCACCTAAGCCCAATTGGTTTATAGTGCAGGTGTGCTAATTACTGTGCACCTAAACACATTTGGTTTATAGTGCAAGTGTGCTAAGTACTTTGCACCTAAACCCATTTGGTTTCTAATGCAGGTGTGCTAATTACTGTGCACCTAAGCCCATTTGGTTTATAGTGCAAGTGTGCTAAGTACTTTGCACCTAAACCCATTTGGTTTATAGTGCAGATGTGCTAATTATTGTGCACCGAAGCCCACTTGGTTTATAGTGCAAGTGTGCTAAGTACTTTGCACCTAAACACACTTGTTTTTTAGTCCAGGTGTGCTAATTACTGTGCCCCTAAACCAATTTGGTATATAGTGCAAGTATGCTAAGTACTTTGCACCTAAGCCCACTTGGTTTATAGTGCAGGTGTGCTAATTACTTTGCTCCTGAAGATACGAGGTGTGTGTACTGACTTTGTCCTCTGCAGGCCATTATAATGTCTGAAAGGACAACAAAGAGAGGCAGAGAGTCACGAGGGCAAGCAGGCTCTGCATCTAGAGGCAACAGTGCTTGTGGTGGACACGGTGCATCCTCTTCAGCACATGGCCGTTGCACACGTTCGTCCTTTTTCGGGAGCTGGCCGTGTTGAGCCTCAACATGCAGACAAATTGGTAGAGTGGATGACCAAGCCACCCTCATCCTCCTAATCCTCTCTCACCAAAGCTCAGGGTACTTTGTCTGGCAAATTAGCTGCCAAGACGTCCTCTTCCCTCTGCTCAATGGCATTACTTACTCCTTCGCTAGTCCCACCATGTCCTCCTGAGGAGTCCCCCGAACTGTTTCAACACAGTGTTGGGTACATGCTGCATGAAGATGCGTAGCGTTTTGAAGGCTCCGATGATGGAACACAGATAGAGGAAGGCAGTAAAGTGAGCCCAGAGAGAGGGGGTGCCCGAAAGGGACAGCAATCTGGCAGTCATGTTCCCCCAGCTGCAGCATACTGCCAGGTTTTCGACAGTGATGAGGAGGGAGGGGATGATGAGGTCACTGATTCTATGTGGGTGCCTGATAGGAGAGAGGAGGAGGAGGAGGCACAGGCACATCTCCAAAGAAGCAGGATGCCCTCCAGGGGCCCGCTTAAGGGCAGCACACCAACTGCATTAGATCGCAGGGCGCTGCTGTGTCTCAGCGTTACTGCAAACGTTCTTTGGTGTGGGCCTTTTTTGAGACATGTGCATCAGATCGCACCATTGCTATTTGCAACATATGTCTTAATTGTATCTTGTGTGGCCAAAACATCACCCGCTTGGGCACCACATGCTTGACCAGACATATGTCGACCTGCCATGCAGTTCGTTGGCAAGCATACCTGAAAGACCCACACCAAAGAACAAAGCGGACCTCCCCTTGCCCCTCATCAGCTGGGATCTCCAACCCCACTATACCCTCAGTCCTCTCTGAAGCCTGCACTGATAGGACTGAAGGTGTAGAATTAGGTGTGTCACAACCTAGTAGTACATGCGGGCAATCTACAATGTCAGATTGTACCAGACAAATTTCCTTGCCCCAGCTGCTGCATCGCTGAAAGAAGTACTCTTCCAGCAGTTGAATGCTAGCTTAGCAAAATTGCTAGCACTTCAACTGCTGCCTTTTTAGTTGGTAGATTCTGCCCCCTTCTGTGAGTTTGTGGAATGTTCGGTACCTCAGTGACATGCCCACCAGATGGAACTCTACATTGGCAATGCTGCAGCGGCTGCACACGGAGCAGAGAGCCATCAATGAGTACCTGTGCCAATATGGCAGCAGAACTAGGTCAGGGGAGCTTGGTTTTTTTCCCCACGCCAGTGGGCCTTGATCAGGGATGCATGCACTGTCCTGTCACCATTTGAGGAGGCCACGCGGATGGTGAGCAGTGACAGTGCATGCATCAGTGAGACTGTCCCTCTTATTCACATGTTGGAGCACACGCTACGTGGAATAATGGACAGGGCCCTTGAGGCAGAACAGAGGGAGGAAGAGGAGGACTTCCTTACCTCTTAAGGCCCCCTTTATCCAGACAGTGGTCCTGCTTGCCCGCCTAGCACACAGGAAGAGGACGAGGAGGAGGAGGGGAAGGAGGATGATTGTATCAGCAGCATGGAGGTGGAGCATAGCACTCAGCATCAGCAGCAGCAGTCTTCAAAGGATCATTTACAGTCCCAAGGAACCCATGGACTTTTACGTGGCTGGGATGAGGTGGCTGCGGATCCTGTCATCCTCAGTGACCCAGAGGGCTGTGCCCCGAATGCCTCATCAAACCTACGCTGCATGGCCTCCCTGATCCTGCAAAACCTGCGTAAGGATCCTCGTATTTGTGGTATCAAGGAGAAGGATCATTACTGGCTGGCAACTCTCCTTGATCCACATTACAAGAGTAAGGTTGCAGACCTTGGGGCAGATTCACGTAAAATTGGCCGACGGCATAGCATAAGCCATTTACACTACGCCGCCGCAACTTAACAGAGCAAGTGCCGTATTCTCCAAGCACTTGCTCCGTAAGTTGCGGCTGCGTAGTGTAAATGGCCCGGCGTAAGGCCGCGTAATTCAAAGGGGGCGGCTTGAATTTAAATTAAGCGCGCCCCCGCGTCGATCGAACTGCGCATGCGCCAGCCGCAAAAATAGCCCAGTGCGCATGCTCCAGCTCACGTCGGAAAACATGAATGAAACCGACGTGAGCGTCGTTTACGTAAATCCCTATTTGCGAACGTCTTAGTAAAACAACATAACCGACGAAAAAAGACGACGCTGACCCGACGCCATACTTAACATGGCAACGATGGAACTTCGTAAACCTACCCCTCATATAGCAGGGGTAGGTTTACGCTTACGGAAACGATGTAAATGACGACGGGGCGGTGTAAAAACGTTCGGGAATCGGCGTATTAGGCTCATTTGCATAGGTAAATGAGAAAACATAAAGGCCACCTAGCGACCAGCGAAGTTATTACATCTACGATCCGACGGTGTAAGTGTTTTACACCTGTCGGATCTTCACTGTATCTATGCGTAAGTGATTCTATGAATCACACGCATAGATACCCAGTAAAAAAAAAACAGAGATACGACGGTGTTTCCTGCGATACACCGTCGTATCTCTTTTGAGAATCTGGCCCCTTATCTTGCGTCTCAGAGGGAGCAGAAGATGAAACTTCTGCGGGAGGCCTTGCAGAAAGGTCTGTGCAATGCGTTCCCAGAACCTGGGGGATTACCAAATCCTGGTCTTAGACAACGTGTTGCTGAGGCTTTGGTGAGTCAAAGAAGGAGCGGTGGAGAAAGGAGGTAGTCTGATCGATGCGTTCAGACAATTTTTTGGTCCGCAGCCCCAAGGTATGACCAGTTCCAGCAACCATCGCCAGCGTCTGGTTTACATGGTGCGGGAGTACCTAGGGGCAAGATCAGACTTGGGCATCTTCCCCACCGAAAATCCTCTGGCTTACTGGGTCTTGAGGATGGATTACTGGCCAGAGCTTGCACATTACGCAATTGAGCTACTGGCTTGTCCTGCATCTAGCGTTCTTTCAGAACGCACATTCAGTGCTGCTGGAGGCTTTGTGACCGATCACAGTGTGCACCTCTCCACCGACTCCGTCGATCGACTGACCTTCATAAAAATGAATCAGGCTTGGATCAACACAAGCTACCAAGCACCTGATGCTGATGTAACTGAATAATTGTTTTGAAATGGCAGATCCCTTGGAGACTGCCTATGCTGATGCTGAGTGACTGTCCTGTTATGCTGACTCAATGATCTTGCTGTTTGCTAGTAAGAACATTGTTGGTTCTGGGCACCGCCACCAGTGCCTAAGGCCCAATTTTTCTGCCCCTGTTGAACAGGGGCGTATATTACAAATTTTGGATTCAATATTACGCATGTGGCTCTTTGCTGCGCTCCAATTACCGTATCTGTGAGGGGTTGCAGTGTTGTGCCTAAGGCCCAATTTTTCTGCCCCTGTTTAACAAGAGCGTGTAATTTACAATTTTTGATGCAATACTTTGCAGCAGGCTCTTTGCTGCGCTCCAACTAGAGTATCTATGAGGGGTTGCAGTGTTGTGGCACCAGCACCAGTGCCTAAGGCCCAATTTTTCTGCCCCTGTTCAACAGGGGCGTGTAATTACAATTCTTGATCTAATAGTTCACAGCAGGGCATTCCAGCGCCCACCAAGACTAACTGTGAGGGCTTACAGTGTTGTGGCAACACCAACACCTAGGGCCCAAATTTCTGCAGCGTATATACGGCAGGCCCCTACTTTCAAACATTCAACTTACAAACGACTCCTACTTGCAAACGGAAGGAGACAACAGGAAGTGAGAGGAAATCTACCCCTAGGAAGGGAAATTCTCTTCTGTAAAAGGTGTCTCCTGTCCACTGATGCTTTATCACAATCCTTGTTTCACAAAAAAAAAAATCATTTGTCTTTGGAACAGAAATTGAGGTGCAATCTTCTGAACAGATGCACACAGACAGCAAAACAAATGTTACAGGGGTGATAACCCTTCTCTATGTTTTCAGAAAAGCTTAAAAAAAGATTTTATGTCTCAAGCTACACTTTAAAGAAGTACCAGTTGAAAATTACAAAGATTCTACTTAATAACAAACCTACAGTCTCTGTCTTGTTTGCACCACCTGCATACTGCTGTTCAAAGTATATAGGGCCAAAGGGGCTTGTAATGACCTGGGGGGAGGGGGGCGGGGAAACCCATGCTATTTTTCTAAGTGATTTTCATCCATATTGCGGGGACCAGACATGACATTAAAGCCGCAAGCAGTCTTAAATTACTTTTTTCTTATAGTAATCTCATTTTGTGCAGGGACAGTTCTAAACACGTGCCATTACTATAGACAACCAGCAGGTGCGATATTTAAAGGAATTTTTCATATATTTTTTTTCACTTTAAGCATCATTAAAATCGCTGCTGCAGAAAAAAATACCGTTTTTAAAACTTTTTTTTCCATTGATACATGTTCCCTGGGGCAAGACCCGGGTTCTCAAAGACGTTTTCCGACAATAACTTGAATATTATGTTTTAAAATTAGCACTTTTGAATTCAAACGTTCGAGTCCCATAGACGTCAATGGGGTTCTAAATGTTTTCGCGAACGTTAGGTCCGTTCAAAGGTTCTGGTGCGAACCAAATGCGGGGTTGTTCGGCTCATCCCTACTCTTGGATACATTTTTCTTCATTTGATTTCTTAAAATGGTATCTTCTTAGCAATGGTACAAGACAGGGCTGTCCTTTATTGCAGCTGCTCTTTATTCTTAGTCTGGAACCCCTGGCTGCGGTTATACGGAAATGTCTGGATATTAGAGGTGTACATCTTCGACACACGGAATACAAATTATCCTTGTTTGCAGATGACATTCTCCTCACTTTCACTCACCCCCATCTCCTCCTTGCCACATCTGCATAATGTGCTATCAGCCTCTCAGGTTTTAAAATGAATGCTGCTAAAACGGAAGCATTACCCGTAAACGTTCCTCCTTCTCTCCTGTCTTCCCTCCAAAGCAAATATAATTATCATTGGTGCTCTCAGTCACTTAAATATTTAGGGGTTCAGCTCACTGCCTCTTATGAAACCCTATATCGGGCCAACTTCCCTCCCCTGTTTGCGGAAATCAATCGTTTGCTGACTCATTGGACCACTCTCCCCCTATCACTGTTGGGGAGAATTAATGTTCTTAAAATGTCCATCCTTCCTAAATTGCTATACCTCTTTGAAACGCTGCCAGTAGCGGTCCCATTGACGCAGCTGAAATCCCTTCAAAGGAGGAGTCTCCACTTTGTCTGAAAAAACACCTCTCACAGGCTGGCAGGGACAGTGGTCCTGGCCCGAAAATATAGGGGGGGTTTAGGAGGCCCAGATTTCATAAAATATTATTATGCCTCACATCTGAGAGCTCTTGCCTCATGGACCTCCTGGAAAGCCCCGAATAGGTGACCATTGAGGAACTCGGGCACTGCCCGAGGGCCCCATGCCACTAGGGGGCCCCATCAGGGTTGCCAGGCTCATTAAAACCAGGGACAGTATGTAAAAACCTGTGTTTTTTTTACATCTGTCCCTGATATGTCCAAAACCTAAATGCTTTTGATGTGAAAATCTCGAGATTTTAGCTGCCCCGCCTCTGTACTGCCACCTGGCTTGGTGGCCATCTGTAAGCCTGAGGGCCCCATAATCTTCTATTGCCCGGGGTCCCCATGAGTTGTCAGTCCGCCCCTGGTGGGCGGAAATAGAAATGAATGTAACGGCCCCAGTCCACCCTTGCTATTTGCTCTGGCCCTCTACTGCCCTTCATATGCCCCAACTGTGGAAAATTTGCTTAGCTCCCATGCTGTTCACGTTGTCTATTTGGAAACGTTGCTCTGAGCGCTATTCCTTGTCCTCCCCGTGCCCACCACTCTTGAATATCCTATTTAACCCAGACATCCCAGACATCCCAGATAGCTTCTCCTATGATCGTATGTTGCCATGGACCCATGCTGGACTCTTCCAACTATGGCATTTTGTTAATCCTTTTTTTTTTAATACGTTTATAGTTTATTCTTTTACATGTCTACATTCGTCAATATTATTATGTTTCTTCATTAAATCTTTTCCCATTTCATAAATACAACCACATCAACAGAAAAAGTATCATTATACATTGCATTCCACATTGAAGAAGAAAAGAAAAACAGACAAACTACCTCATTACCCTGGTTGCAGCGCCCTTCCCCCTCTTTACTGACTTCCAGTAATCAGAATATCCTTCTATTAGTGCCCCTCTTATACTTATTCACCAGTAAGAGTTGACCCCATGTTCAACCACTCATCCCAAATTCTATAATATTTCTGGGGTGGTCCTCTATGCTCGTACAATAGTTTCTTATATGGAAGGATTTAATTTACCGCCCCAAGCATTTTGTTAATCCTGTGACACAACGTTTACTGACTTGCAAACACAGCATCAAATTCCCCAAAAGCTCTTACACTCATACCTACAGATTATGCATTTTTTCTCCTCCAGATCCCCTTCTTTGACTTTGGAGAAGCCAGCAGACTTCGAAGCCCTGTGCGCTGGACGCCCTCATGAGCCCCAAATGATCTCCACTATCTATAAAATATTGCATGAGGCAGTTCCTATGATAGTGACTACCCACCTCTACATGAAAAAATGGTCTCAGATCCTGCAGCATAACATCTCCTTGTTGAATTGGGAGAGCATCTGGAAGCACACTTCCAAGATATCTCGATGTGTGTCCCATAAGGAAACCGCATACAAAGTCCTGATGCATTGGTATAGGACCCCATATATTTTACATGCCCGCAACAGAACAATCTTAAAACAATTCCGGAGATGTAATGCTGCTGTGGGCACTCACTTCCACATTTTTGGGGAGTGTCCCCCTGTTGACCAATGTTGGCTTCAAACCCAGAAGCTGTTAGAAAATATGATTGGTATTCCCATCCAATTGAAGCCATACACTGTTTGTACGGTCTCCCTTTTCCTGGTATTTCTAAGGCCCTGTGCCAACTGATGTCTTTCATTTTATTGGCTGCTAAAAGGGTCATTCCTAGATTGTGGTTGTCCACCTCACCACCAACCATCCCACAACTACTTACTACTGTGGCTGACATGCGCAGAATGGAGCAACTGACGACTACAGTGGAGGGTACAGAGCAGAAATTTTATGAGATGTGGTCAGTGTGGGATGAATCAGAGTATGGGTCTGTAGGTAATGAACCGAGTTAGATATTATCAAGTGCTTATGTATTCTTATGAACGTATACGTTTGTGGGTTTTACAGTATGTTTACAGTATGTTTATGTTGCCTCTATGCCCCCTATGAGGCCAGGTTGGGTAATTTCAGTCTCTATGTTTTACTTATATTACTTTGTGGTTATCTTTTCTACTTTTCTTTAACGGGATTGGTTTTCTATATCCCACTCAAGGTAACTGTTTATTCACATGGCCATTCATTTACTTTTACAAATTGTATGTGCTTGGTAGTTCGCTTAGACAATGTATACCTGCCATTCTTTCAAACTGTTAGGCCGCGTATACTAAATAAATCTGATCAAATCGGTCTGACAGACCATTTTGATCGGATTTGTCTGCTGGGATATATTGGTTTGATCGTGTACACATGAACAAACCAAAATCCCCGCCCGCAGACAGCGGGGTGACGTGGCGGTGACGTTGACGCCGCCACGTCACCGAACCGGGAAGTAAAATATTTCCATGCATGCGTCAAATCCATTCGACGCATGTGCGGACAGATATGTCCGCTGGTTAGTGTACTAACCAGCAGACATGACGGACGGACGGGTTCCCAGCAGACAGATTTTAAAGCATGCTTTAAAATTTGTCTGCTGGAAAAACCTGTCTGCTCGCCCGTACACACGATCAAATTTGTCTGCTGAAACGGTCCGTCGGACCGTTTTAAGCAGATAAATTTGATCGTGTGTACGCGGCCCTTATGATTCCTGTGTATTTTCTTTTGTATGACTTGAAAAACTTATAAATAAACAATTTAAAAAAATGGTAGCTTCATGTTTATTTCTAGCTTCCACACTTTAAGTCACTAACTCAGAACATATTCTACAGCTGCTGATTTGGCAGTGCTCTGTGGCCAGTGATCCCCTGTCGCTCGATCACCACATCGCTCGCCAGGCCCCACCACCAGCCCCGCACTTACCACATCTAGGTCGCAAGTTTGGTGGCTTGCGTCTCCTTCCAAATCCAGGCGGTCGCTTCTCCTCCCGTCCAATCAGGACTAAGGACTTGCGGGCAAATCGGTTCCTTAGGACTCCTGGCCAATCTCAGGACCCGCTTCCTGATTGTCCGGGAGGTAAAACAGGAAGACATTAGCGAATATTAATTTGCTAATGTCACACAACTGGGTGGGCTCCAGGCTACCCTTATTGAAGCCAATTAGAGTCTCACGCTCTAATCATGTGCTTCGGAAAAAAAATTGAAAATCCAATGGCTCCGGTGCATGTAGATTAGGGGCCAGGCACATGGACTAGGGGGTGGCGCCCCTGCGCCTTGCATGAGCGGCCACCACTGCTAATAAATCTCTATTAGACAGCCAAACTTTAGATTGCAAGTATATTACTAAACAGGAAATTCTGGGACTTTGATTGAGACATGCACGAACACATGTCTCCGTCCCTTTATCTGCGTGCAAATAAAAGGAGGTTTGGGACTTTGAATGAGGTGAGTGTTCATGGCTAAGAGATGTTATAAAAAAAACACTTTTATTTGTTGCAGAACATGACATAATGGTATATGCACAGATGAATGAACTTGTCGGTCACATATTACAGATCATATATGCATGAGAACAGTAATGGCAGTATAGCAAACCAATAATATGGTGTAGAACAATTATCCTTCATGTAATAAAAACACTTAAAATTCATGATGATATGGTGAACTCAGAATAATTGAAAACCAAAAGACCCTCTAAAAGAAAAATGGTGAATCCAAGTGGCCCGACATGTTTTGTGTTCTCATGCATATATGGTCTGTAATATGTAAAAGATTCTGGAAAGAAAGAAGGAGAGAGGAGGTGGAGCTGCCTGGGGTATTCTAAGAAGCCTTGACCAATCCCCAACTTGGATTGTCAGGGGACAGGCCTCCTTAAACACACAGGGTCAGCCCAGCTGGGGAGGAGTTGTCAGGTGGAAGAGCTGGAGTGAGAGAGTGTGGAGGCTTCAGGGCCTTTGGAAGAGCTTCCCAGTCTGGGTTGGTGACCTTGGGCCTGGGCTCGAGAGCAGTCGGGAGCACTTTCAAAAATGCATGACGATTTCCTGGACCAAAGGCACAAGAGAGAGCAAGAAAAGAAAAACGGGAGAGAGGACTGCTAAGAGACTCCAGGGAGAACAATTGGTCACAGCCAGTAGGGCCGGTGAGTGGGGCACAGTCTTGAAGACCGGAGAGACATGCCTGAGTGGACTGGGAGCTTGCGATCTGAGATGGGTGCAGCTGCGCCTGGAGATTAGAGAGGAAGCGATGTGCTGCAGGAGACAGACCTGAAGATTAGAGAGGAAGCGATGTGCTGGAGGAGAAAGACCTGGAGGTTTAGAAAGGAAGTCATGTGCAAGAAGAGACATGGAGTGTATATACTGAATTGGGTATCTCATATTTCCCTTACCCCATCCAAGTTCAATCTCCTCAATAAAATAAAAA
This sequence comes from Rana kukunoris, assembly GCA_029574335.1. NCBI lineage: Eukaryota > Metazoa > Chordata > Amphibia > Anura > Ranidae > Rana > Rana kukunoris. The sequence goes on along the minus strand of CM056050.1, from coordinate 331,038,280 downwards.
AACAAAGCATATGGACTGTTCAATGTCTCTGAGTGTCTGAAAGGTTAATACCGGGCTGGGCAGGGTGACAGACAATCCAAAATTTCAGCAGGCATGAGAAAAAGGGGGAGGGTGGGAATGGGGGAATAGTTGCTGAAGCTAAACCCAACACATACCCGCCCAGTTGAGATGTGGACTATCTCGGTAAATGAACAGGGTAAATGTATATAAAGAGGATGACAGAGGGCGAGCAATGTAACATCGCAAGTCTCCCTAGACTCAAATAATAATGTAGCGGAATGAAAAGCTGCAAACACTGGCAAGTGCTTGACCTATGTGTGAAAATGGGAAAGGGGTTATATAAGGGAAGAAGAAATGAGAGAAGGTGATGAGGTGTGGGTAATCTGATCAGTGGCTACTCCACGGGCCTGATGAAGTGGAGCGGGGGTAGTGCCAAGGAGTGTAATAATACTAATTGCCGAGTACCCCTATGTCATATAAACTGAAATCGGTGTCTAATTGTATATACGGTTGGGAAAAAGAGATGTTGTTAGAGATGATAATATTATTATGGGCACAGCCATGGATCGGGGTGCCATAGAGCAAAGAGGAGGACACCAAGATGAGTGCAGCTGCAGTGGGTAATAGGAAGTGTGGGTAACACAGAATTCCTAGACGGTCGGGAGCATATCCACACCGTTGCCTCACCAGTGGCCTTAAGTAGGGGCCTTTTCCGTAGCCTTCCCTGAGACCTTGCAGCTGCCAATGGAAGTTTCCATGCCACAAGTTACCAGTACATAGTAATCTAACTGTGAGAATTATCTTCCCACTTACTGCATTATTGTAACGTACATTCTAATTATGTTAATTTTTATGCTTCCTTCTTTGTAATTTTATTACCCTCCAGTTGTACGTCGCATGCCTGCCCTTGGTGCCTCCCTCCCCCCTTAGCAGCGGACGTGTGCTTCCCCTGGCGGGGATGTTGCTCCAGCCCATCCCCGCTTGCTCATCCAGGCTCTGGGCTCTCCGCCCCTTGGCCTGGCTCGGCCGCAGTGTGGGGAAGCTGACCTGGTGACGTCAGACGCCGCCGTCCCGACGGCGTCGAGGCGTGTCCCGGTTGGGGATGCTCATTTAATGGGCTCCGGCCCGTTGGATGAGCCAGCGTGGATCTCACACAGGCTGGCTTCTGTGAGAGACTTAGCTAGGCCGCTGCCAATGGCACAGCAGGGATCTGTACGGGAGCCATATTTGTCCATGCACTACCGTGCATTGCCACGTTCATGGATACCTCCATGAGTGACAGTATACTGGTTACTCACCAGTTACACTGGACCCTGTCCCCTCGCTGGCCCCGCTCATATGCCTGCATCAGCCCCTTGCCCTGTCCTCAGCCAGCCCAATTGTTTCCCCTTTACCATCGGGACCTATCCTTTGCCACCATCTTGGCCTTGGCCCCCCATGCATCCGTGGATACTATTGTTGTGGTGAGTCCTCATCCCCGACCACTCCTTAGGGTCTAACCTGTCCACATTCCCTCTCCCTTCCCTTCCCTCCTGCTTTTCCTCACCCTTTTCCCCCCTACCCCTCCCCCCCTTCTTTCTACCCCTTTTCTCTCTCTCTCTCCCCCCCCTCTTCCCTCCCCCCCCTCCCCTACCTGGCTGTACTCCCACCTCATTCTCTCCCTCCTTCTGCCATCCCCTCCCTCTGCCTTTCTCTCCCTTCCCTTCCCTCCTACTTTCCCTTTCCCCCCCCCCCCGCCCAATCCCCTCCCCTCTTTCCATCCTCTCTCTCTCTCTCTCCCCCCCCCCCCTTTTTTTGCTCCCCTACCTGGCTGCCCCCCTTTTTTTCCCCCATTCCACCCCCCCTGCCTCTACCTTCCCTCCTTCCCCAATTTCCTACTCCTCCCCCCAGACCCGCCCCCACCATATCCATGTCCTGGGCCTCCTCCCCCAACTTAATATATGCCAATTTTTCAGAGATCCACATACCATCCCCCACGTTCGCTGCGGGGGGGACCACCTATTGGGCAGACCTGGCTCCGCGCCTGCTTCGTTACACTTTGGGTAAAACCTTTATGTCTATTCAATTTGTAATTTTACTTTTCATTGCATTATTGTCCTTCAGATTGGTTCTCCTGAAGAAGCGGACACCCCGCGAAACAAGTAGAGAATCGACCAATCTTTTGATGTACACTATTGTTTTTGATGCAACATTTTTATTTAATAAATTATTTCTTATTTATCATATTGTTTACCCTGACCTATTTTGTACCGAGATAGTCCACATCTCAACTGGGTGGGTATGTGTTGGGTCTAGCTTCAGCAACTATTCCCCCATTCCCACCCTCCCCCCTTTTTCTCATCAATACTTGGAAAATAGTACCCTATTACCCTATTAATTATTCCTAAGTGAGGCCATACTTGCATTTTTTCAACTCTACAGGCATACCACTACATGTTTAATAGGAATGACCTTCAGATTTTGGATCGCATTTACATTTTTTACTACTTACTGGTGCCCAGGGTCAGCTTTAGTGCCACGTACATACAGTCGGAATTTCCGACAACAAAATCCAAAGAAAATCCACGGTTTTGTTGTCGGAATGTCAGATCATCTGTACATGGCATTAGAGTTTAACACAGCAGACATGTCACTTCCATTTTCCAGTACAGCCAACAACTGCCAAATTGATGACCAGATAGGCCTGAACAAAATAGCAGCTGTAGAATATGTTCTGAGTCAGTGACTCAAAGTATGGAATAACTCTGATCAGATCGAAGAAGAATTAAACATGCCTGTTTGGTTTTCTTAATGGCTTCTCTCCATTAGAGTATTAGAAAACCTATTTCCTCTGATAAGCTAGCACCAGCTCCTATTCGTTATTCTACAACTTCCCTCCTAGACCTTAAGGCTGCATTCACACCTGAGCGTTTTGTCACCTGAAGCGCTCAAAGAGGCTAGAGGGGAAAAATAACATTATTGTCTATGGAGATGGTTCACATCGAACACCGAACGCCTGAACGCCTGAACGCCTGAACGCCTGAAGCTTAAACAAGTTCCGGACCCTTTTTTGTCACGCGTATCGGGCATTTTACATTACTGACAATGACCTGTACAAAACCGCGGTGAAAAACCCCACGTTTTGTCGTGGCAAATCGCTGTAAAAAACGCTGCAATTTGTCGTGGCAAATCGCGGTAACAAAATGACGCAAATCGCCTACGCTTAGGTGTGAATGCAGCCTAACTGCAATCGTGGACATGCCAAAGCCTGAGTAGAATTGTCTGTCCCCTGCCAGCAGCTGCAGAGTGGAACCCTGGAACCCTGGTTCTTTGTGGAGAAATAATGATCTCTTTGCAGAGGTCCAATATGCTCCTGCTGAGTCAGAAAGCAGAACCAATTTGGTGGGCTAATTTTTCTCTACTGCCATTAGGTTACATTCACATAGCTGCACACGGGCAGTAAAAGAGCGTACACTGGTGAGAATCAGTAGGTTCTAAACGCTGCATGGTCACACTGTGTGTGAACAGCAGAAGCTCACATATTTGCACTTTGTACAATCCAATGGCTGGCAAAGCCTCTGTTTGCATGCAACAGCTCATCTGAGCTGTTACATGTGAATGGAGCCTCTAGCTGACCCTGGACCATGCAAAGTTTCTTCATACACACTGGTTGCAGCTAAATGGCCAGTTTGTATGTGGCCATAGCACAAATTATTGCTGCATCCAGGGGCGACATTTAGCTGCCTCTGAACGCAGCAAATTTTCCACAGCTGGCCACCTGTGTGAATGTAGTCTTAATCACTATAACCTGGTCAGCGCTCTGCCCCCAGCCTGTGACTGGACAACAAAGAAGCAGATGCACACTGTTTAGATTAATATTCTGCTACCTCCTAATGACATCCAGCAAATATAATTCCTCCCTATTGCTGCCTCTTTCTCTTCCATTCTGAGTTCTACTGTACAGTAGGGATGAGCTTCGTATTCGAGTCGAACATCGTATGTTCGATCGTTCTTCCAATTACGAACATTACGGGTCGTTCGTGCAAAATTCGAGTTATGTTTCACAGCCCATAATTCACTGCGGCATCGCAGTGCATTGCTGGCTGATGATTGGCCAAGCATGCACTATGACCCGCATGCTTGGCCAATCACAGCTTGCAAAAAACGGAGAGCCATAATTGGCCAAAGCCAGGGTGGCTTTGGCCAATTATACACGCCCCACACTATAAAAGGCCGCCTGCAGGTTGGCCTTGTGTAGTGTGTTGCGGTGGTTAAGAGAGAACAGAGAGAGACAGAGAGAGTAATTTTTTGCAGGTAGACAGGCAGGCAGGCAGGCTAGTCAGTTAAATTTACAGTGTGTAGAGTATATATATGCATCCCAGGTGTTGTACATATATTTATACACTGTATAGTATAGCTAGATCAGCTCTTCCTAATTTACTGGCACACAGGTGATTGTGCTAGCTGCAGTATTCTCACGTGGTGTATTGCCTGTGTCCTCTGCAGTGTGCACCATAAAGCTACACAGGCATAATATAGACACCCAGCAGGTACAATATTTAAAGGAATTTTAAATGTTTTTATTTTTTTATTTAAGCATCAATTACTTTAAATGATGTACCTGCTGGGTGTCTATAGTATGCCTGTGAACACGTCTTTGAGAACCCGGGTCTTGCCCCAGGGAACATGTATCAATGGAATATTTTTTTTTTAAATGGTGGTTTTTACTGGAGCAGTGATTTTAATGATGCTGCATCATTAAAATGACTGCTCCAGAAAAAAATACCGTTTTTAAAACTTTTTTTCGATTGATACATGTTCCCTGGGGCAAGACCCAGATTCTCAAAGACGTTTTCCGACAATAAATTGCATATTAGGCTTTAACCACTTGTCCACCGCCCACCGTCAAATGACGGCGGGTGGAGGACTCCATTGTCCTGACAGCACGTCATATGACGTGCTGTCTCTTTAAAGCCGCGGGCGCTCTGCTGGGATCCCGGTGCGAGTGCCTGGCGGCAACGATCGCCGCCGGGCACACGCGATTGCCCAGTAACTGAGCGGGGACGTGGAGCTCTGTGTGTAAACACAGAGCTCCACGTCCTGTCAGGGAGAGAGGAGACCGATGCTGTGTCCCTTGTACATAGGGACACAATCGGTCACCTCCCCCAGTCACCCCCCTCCCCCTACATTTAGAACACTCATAGGACACATATTTAACCCCTTCCCCGCCCCCTAGTGGTTAACCCCTTCACTGCCAGTCACATTTATACAGTAATCAATGCATATTTATAGCATTGTTCACTGTATAAATGTAAATGGTCACAAAAATGTCACAAAAGTGTCCGAAGTGTCCGCCATAACGTCGCAGTCCCAATTAAAATATCGCAGATCGCCGCCATTAATAGTAAAAAAATAAAATAATAAAAATGCCATAAACTATCCCCTATTTTGTAAACACTATAAATTTTGCGCAAACCAATCGATAAACGCTTATTGCATTTTTTTTTTACCAAAAATATGTAGAAGAATACGTATCGGCCTAAACTGAGGAAAAAAATATTTTTTTAATATATTTTTGGGGATATTTATTATAGCAAAAAGTAAAAAATATTGCATTTTTTTTCAAAGTTGACGCTCTATTTTTGTTTAAAGCGCAAAAAATAAAAACCGCAGAGGTGATCAAATACCACCAAAAGAAAGCTCTATTTGTGGGAAAAAAAGGACGCCAATTTTGTTTGGGAGCCACGTCGTACGACCGCGTAATTGTCAGTTAAAGCGACGCAGTGCCGGAAGCTTAAATTTCGTCTGGGCAGTAGGCAAGTGGTTAAAATGTGCACTTTTGCATTTGAATGTTTGAGTCCCATAGACGTCAATAGGGTTCTAAATGTTCGCGCGAGCGGTCGGTTCGTTCAACAGTTCTGGTGTGAACCGAAAGGGGGGGTGTTCGGCTCATCCCTACTGTACAGAGGATTACAAGAGGCTGATACAAAGTCACTAGTACTTACACTAGTTTTATATAAACACAAATGTCATCATCAGGGGCGGACTGACCATTGGGACTCTCGGGCACTGCCCCATGCCACTAGGGGGCCCCATCAGGGTTGTTAGGCTCAACAAAACCAGGGACAGTATGTAAAAATCTGTGTTTTTTTTACATCAGTCCCTGATATGTCTAAAACTGACATGCTTTTGATGTTAAAATCCTGAGATTTTAGCTGCCCTGTCTATGCAATGTCTTCTGGCGTGGTGGCCATCTGTAAGCCCAGGGGCCCCATAATCTTCTATTGCTCGGGGGCCCCATGAGTTGTCAGTCCGCCCCTGGTCATCATTTTTACATTACATTACATAGCCGATTTAGTTGGTGATATTTCAGTGCTATTTTGGTATCTGTCTAGAGTTCAGCTTGAATGCTTGATACTGCAGAGCAGGATTATTATTTTTTCCAGGAACTTTTATTTTTACCACACTGTAACATAGAGCAGCGATCTAAGCTAGGCTAGGCTTTACAGACATTAACTTACTTCTGCTGGTGTATAAATGTACCATTTCTAAAAAAAAAAAAAAAATGCATTATACCACAGCCAAAAGCAAAAATGTTAAGAGGCCCTCCTTATTTCCTCATTCCTGCAGTCAGGGCTCTAAGCTGTCCATGTAAATTCTGTTTACTGAGTGATGTTCAAGACAGTAAAGATCATTGATTCTTGCTTTGTCCATCAATCTGTCTTATTTCTGAGACCCTTAAAACATTAGCAAAATAATTGATCAAAATGACATTGCATACAATAAAACAGGCACCTTCCAAAATGTACCATTCAACTCTTAAAAGCATTGTTCAATTATGAATAGTCTATAGGGAACCATTTATGCCTCATCAGGGGATGAATAAAGATGGAAAATAGCTTATCAATTTTATTGCAAATTAGTCATATTAATCATTAAAGACTCAAAGCTTTGTGTTTAATGTTTGTTTTTATCAGGCTGAGCATCTTAAATATATAATAGAGTGTAATTTCAGCTTAAAAAGACTTTATGTATGTATCCTTTGCAAAATAGTTTCATTATGTTATAGGTTGGAAAAGAATCTGCACATAGACATATAACATACTGTATATAATGCACAGAGATGAATGAATAGATAAATATATTTTAAAATGCTTTAGATAAGAGTTAACACAAACAGAATGAACCCCTGGGGTGGGATTTTTAAAGGTACTCAAACCATATACAGTAGATTCTATAAAAATCGATAAAAATAGAACAATTTATTGGAAAAATATGAGAAAAACATATACAAATTAGTAGTTTCTACTTGTGATATGTTTTAATCATGTTTTTCAATAAATTGTTCTATTTTTATAGAATCTTTATGGTTTGAGTGTCTTTAACGTCCCACCCCATTCTGTTTCTATTAGATTTAGGGATGTGGCATATTTAGGAGTGACAATCACCAATCCATGTTCTATAGTTAACAGTAAACTGTATTTTATGTGTGGGTTAAACTGAAATTATGCACTTTACATAAAATGTATGTAATATCATATATTCCATCAGAATATTTAGGAAAAATAATTTATTTTCAGGTCACAACGAAAGGGCACCTTTTGAGATTTGATGAACAGGGACGTAAAGTGGGACTATGAGTATAAATGTGGGGGTATTGGCGCTGCCGGTGTTGCCACCCCTAAATATGAGTGTGATTAAAGTGGTTATATAATGCAATTAACATGTGCAATATCAATAATACAAAATATATACTTTTGCATGAAGGTGACCAACCTAATTAAATATATAAATATATATAAAAATATTTGTGAATAGTACTCCCAGGTAAACCTGTATATGGAGTGGATAGGGGCCCATACAGACCTACCCTACCACCACCTACGGTCACCCAGAGAGTATTTGTGAAAAATAACTAGAATAAACCCGAAAGAAAAAAGTGATAAATGAACAAAGTGAAAAATGAAAGGCAAGCCACAGCTGCCACTTCAGTAGGTAGTCCAACCAGTTTCAAATAGTTCAAAAAAATTCCAAACAGTATATCAATCAATAGCAGATGAGGTCATCAGTCAGTGACAGAAAGGCAGGGATACATTAGTCTCTATGACATATGTTGCATGCCGGTTTGGAATGGATGCAGACCATAGGAGTTAGGAAGGATTTCTTGCCGTGAAGGAAGTGTTCCTATATACAGTGATTCACGGTGATCCCGTTGCTCCCCTCAGGGGTCCCCACTCACCAGATGTCGCTCCCCACCAGGGGTAACAGGCATGTAACAAAGACTTCCCAGGCACTGCTCCAGCTCTCTCTTTACCAGGTCTGCAACTTTTCGATCCATAGTCCGTACAGCACCACAACCTTCACTGGTCCCTCAGAGAGAAAAAAAATGCTCCAATAGTGTAGACTTTAAAAAAATATATATATATAAATTTATTACAGCAAAGTGGGACTTCACTTCACCTAAACACCACAAAGCAAAAATGCTATTTAATTTATTTTTAATTATTCAAAGCAAACTCACCCACAAATCACTTTGAAGCATTGCTGGCCGTGACAATCTAAAGTAAGGGCAGATGATTTATGTAGTATTTACTTCCTGGAATCCATCTGTCCTTAACTCAGGCTTGCAGACATGAGGGTATGCTTATTTCGAAAATGCCCCTTTCCCCCTCCTGAAGACTCCTGGAATTTATGGCATAATTTGCCTAGGCAAGAAACCAGGACATAAGTGAGGAAAAAATTGTTTAAAACAAGTAAATATTATACACTTTCCTTTCTATTTACTAAGGCTAGCATAAGGATTAAAAATAGTTCATGTTAATTGAGAGAGTGAAGTTCCACTTTAGTTGAACTCTTGTCATCATTAGAAATGTTACTATTTCTATTGTTAAAAAAAAAAGAAATGTTACTATGTAGTTTCCCCCTACTTCACAGCTCGTTTAGTCTTGCAGGGGAAGGCAATCTCTGGTCCCATTATGGCTGTGGCTGTCACAGTTCTGCTTGTAGCTGTCACAGTCTTCTAATGCCTCATTTGCCTTTTAGTTCTGCAACAGCTGGCGACCATGAACTAGAGGGTAAGAAATACGGTGCAATACACACCTTGTACCTCATTCCCTAAGTATCCAAGGCTCTCCTTCACTCCTGAGATGTGGGTGAACCCTCTGTGTTCTCACATACTATGCAGCACCACTGGTCCTGCAATGTCCACAATAGTGTTGGAGAGGCCAGAATGGACAACCTGTATAGGTAGTGGCTTTGTGGGAGCAGATGTACAGAAATCCTTTGGGAGTGAGGAAAGGAGAAAGTATTGTTTCTTATTACTTAGGTTTTCCCTAGACTAAACAAGCAGTGAAGGGAGAAAGTTGGAGGGGAGAGGTGTTGGGTACCTATATGTTAACTTTTTACTGTTGACTAGTTATTTTCTGTAGAAAATGTATACATTGCTTTTGAAAAAGCACAAGAGGATAATTTCTAAGATATTGATCCAGTGATTTTTACCATTTTCATTTCTGTCATCAAGGAATTTTTCCTCATGATCAGTTAGCATTGTTTTTTTGTTTTTGTTTTTTCTTTAAAAGAAATAGTCTCGTGAGGAATAAAAGCTTACCTGCTGGTCTACTGAGTGGTGTATCTCTGCTTGCCAAAAGAAAACCTGACCAATTCTCGATAAAATCAGATCTTTATTATTCTTATTATTACTTGTTTGCTCTACACCTCCAGGAAGACAGTTTGTTGGAATTAGTAATGTGCAGCTCAATTACACCTCTCTGTCGAGAGCTGTGAGTCCTCTGTATGTGTTGCACTGTGGAGAGGAGACCTGCTGATAAGCTCCCCGCTGGTGCTGACAGCAAGATAGCTCTGTCAATGGGTGCTTATTGATTATTCATATCCTACAGAGCAGCGGGATGGACAGTTGAGGGGGAAGGGGCAAGTTGTTGACTATGCTAGCACTGATTCCACACCACCTTTCATATTTGGATGAAGTAAAAGGGAAAAGATGAAAAAGTTATATGTGTGGCGAGACTTCTATAGAGGTGAACTGGATTATTATTATTATTGTACAGGATTTATATAGCGCAAGCAGTTTGTGCAGAGCTTTACAACGTTAGGGCAAACAGTACACTTTCAATTCAATTCAATACAAAAGAAATCAGAGGGCTCTGGATAGATATCATACAACTATTTGAGGGAGACAGAAAGACTGAAACTGTTCTATTGTTTCCTTTATTTTGGCTAATGGATATAATTTTTAAGAATGTCCACCTCCCATTTTTGCACATGGCCCTTAATAGATTTAATTTACTTATCAGCCTCAGAGCTTTTTTCTAAAGTGTGATACCTTGTATGGATTCTTCTTCTAGCCCATCCATATTCAAACCCCTGGCAGGTCTGTTTTTTTTTTTTTTCTGCCCCTATCCCCAGGCCCGTAGTCGTGTGCTTTCCACTTCTACACCAACAATAATAGCTCCCATATATGTATTTAACTGCATATTCAGCTGTTTGCTTTCAGTTCCGATTAACCCCTTCCTACCTGGCCTATTGTAAAATGATGGCAGGGTAGGAGCCCTATTATCCTGGGTGCAACCTCCCAGAATCAGACCTTGCATACGCCCCATGGGCCCTGCTTCGGTGCTATCTGTCACCCAATGTGGTCACTCGTAGCGTTCGGCATATATTCTTTAGGAACTTGTAACTTGTATTTCAACTCAAGTTAAAATAACAAATACAGCTGTTGTGGTCAATTAAATAAGGCAATTTTGATTTCTATAATGTAAAGTTAAGATTTTTAAGCAGTAATCTGCAAGACTTCCTATGGTTCCAGTAGGGGCCACTGGAAGTTTCTTCTTACTCAATAAAATGTGTTAGGGCTCACAATACCATTACTAAGTACAGAAATATGAAATAACTATGATACTAATGCAATGGCATTATTTTTCACAGAGGCATACTAAATTTAGTTGCCACGTTTCGTTCAGTTGTTTCAGCCAAACATTTCATTTACTGCAAGATTGATTTATTAAATTAACAGTTTTGTGTGTTAATTCCAGATGATCATTAATTATTTGTGATTTGGCAGTAGAAAAAGAGAGAAATTAAATATATGTCAACACACAAATCTGTTTTAATAGTGGTGGGAACTCTAAACCTTTGACCAAATACAAAGTAAGTGCTTGGGGTTCGAGCTTTAACCACACCACAGTAACCACACCTTCCCTATGATAGCTGATCTCTCACTCATCCAACAACAAATAAAAGTGTGCCTACTAGGAACAGAACAAATATGAAGAAAATGAAAACTGAATAATGACTATTATATTTATAGAATACCACATTTTTGGTTAAAAAAAAAAAATGCTAACTATGAATTGTTTTCCTCATTTTTTACCTCAGACGTGACCTCTGGTTTTCTTTGGTAGAGTGTAAATTACATGTCGCCAGCATAAAATATTAAACCCAATTCATGCTTAATTATTGATGCTATTATCTATTTTCTAATAATGGCATTAGAAAATCAACATCCCCCATTAAGTAGCTTTCTTACATTAGACTCTTCTTGAGGTTAGAATTCTTCCTCTGATTCTTTTGTGCTGTATGATTAATGATTATGGGAAGTCCATAAATAGTCTTCCAGAAATGTTTTATTTGTTTGCTGCACCAATAAAATGGATAGGGTTGGCTTTTTAAGAGACAGTGAAGTAGTTCTTCAAATAGAGGGCAAATGGCTACTTTGAATATACAGTAGGTCTTCATATAAGAAACCAAAGTAAACATGTAATGTCCTTTGTTATATTAAAGACAATCATCAAACTTGTACAGTACACGTGACTCTAATAGTAACAGAATACGATGTAGTATGTAATCATTGATTTGAAACAATGCTTTTGGTGACATTGGTGACATCATCTTTAAAATATAAAGTCACAAATTTTACCAACATGAACAAAAATCAATTTATTGAAATGTTGTCAAGATTAAAATTAATATAAAGGGGCCCTGTGAGGTCCCAACACATTTTGTAGTGTTTAGATAAATTGCACCTTATTCACCGTTAAGTGCTGGTGACTAAGGATTAGTGAATCTGCCCTGGTTTGATTCACTAGGGGCTAATGGGAGAACCCAAACGTATTAATCCTGACTGAGGTCTAAAGGAGGACGATTCCTCAGTAAATTCTGGCCTTTTTAGGACTATTCCTAAAACTATTTGTCAAAAAGCCATGGGAAGCTGGGGAATATGCACCAGTGACAACTTTTTTTTTTTTCAAATTGTAGAGAGGGTCCTTTTCATGTCGCTTCCAAACTATTTGTCAAAAAGGCATGGGAAGCTGGGAAACATATACCAGTGACAATTTTTTTTTTAAATTGTAGAGAGTGTCCTTTTCATGTGGCTTCCAGGGTGACATGGAAAAAGCACAAATCATTTAAATAACAGGTTTGATGGGATGTCTTGAAGTGGAACTAGCCCCTCTTATCATTTATAGTTGAAGATGGCACTGTGACAGATTCCGACACTCTTGTGTCTAGGGTCACCTTATGTCCAATAGGGGCATAGGGTGACTAATAAATCATAATTAATGTATTGCAGAAGATGGGACATTACTGGTAGTTCATATTCCAGGATGTCTTGAGATATTACAGGTGATTTTATTCTGACCCCCAACCAGGTCAATAGACTCAGAAGATATACTAATTGTCCATTGTGTAAGGCTGTAGAGGTGTTAATTCAGGCCTGCTCCTAGACCATTCTATCGTGTGATAACACTGTTTAAAGCCTTTTGATTATCAGGTGTATTGAATTAGCATGTCAATTATGTTCAAGGGAACTTGACAAGCTATGCAGGGCCAGGCTGTGTGGGTAACACATTTTGTTACAATTATGCCTTGTTTCCACTGCACGGATCGGTACGAGTCAGTAATTTTGGAGCGGTTCGGATGGGACCGGTCTATTCGCGTGAGCGTTTCCACTGCAAATCGGACCTGAGGGACCATTCAGGGTTTCGAAAAAATTCCTAGCGCATCCACCAATCAGTGAGATGTATTTGTAGGTCCGCCCTAACCGAACCGTTCCACTCTCTCTGGTCCCTCATCTGAAGCAGGACCCTTGCTGGTGCGGTACGGCTCGGTTTTACGGCACGCTTTCATAATGGAAACACCCAAAATAGCGTAGCGTACCGAACCGTACCGAACTGATCCGCTCAGTGGAAACGAGGCACTATTAATTAACTCAACTAAATGTCATTATCTAAAGGAATGTGACTTCTTTAGACCGGTGCCAAAGTGTCTACCTAAAATCTGTATTGAAGTGAGGAGGGGGCGGAGAGTTTCATTGTTCCTTTGATTACTCACAAGCTTGTAACTAGATATAAACCAGGAGAATGTACCATTAAAGCATCCATTCTTAGCACACATACAAGTCTCGCCTCGTTGTGTGTTTCAAGGCAGCTAAAAATATCCAGTATCTATGTCCAGACTGATGGGAAGCGGTGTATGACGGAAGCATTTCGTCTAAATGCGGGGACCTTCCGTGACAGGCACAATCTTAGCCTTTCCTTAAATCTGCTATTGCCATAGTGATTCTTATACAATCAGCTATGACACCAGCCATTGGAGGTTTTAAAAGCTCAGTTAAGAGCTAACATAAGCCATTGGAAATTGTGACAGCTATCACCAGAGGCATGCCATGAATGTGGGTATAGTTCCTTTCTAAAATGGAAAGTTTCCCCTCGGGGCTTTAGACAGAAATATAACAAGATCAGAAATTCAAATAAAACGGTAATTTATTGGAAGAATAATCCAGTAGCATGTATAAAATACAGTAAACATGATCTGGTCCAATGATACAATATATGTACAGTACAAATACAATTTGATGCAATAAAAGAACACAATTGTGCACATCGTTACATAGCGTGGGCTATGGGGTGTGCGAGCTCCGACGCGTTTCGACCTCTGTTTGGTCTCCTCAGGGGGACAATTAGCTCTAAAAATATATATATATGCGTACATTAAATTACATTGTTTAAAGTTTGGAAAAACGTCATACATGTTGTTCAATAAATCGTATATATTTACCACTCAACGGTGAAGTAGCAATTCATATGACCAGAAATAATGTCGATGAGTCCAGGGGGCCAGGCTGCCACCCACATTCCCCCTGAAACACCACCAAAGGCAAAAGAGAAACCGCCCCAAGGGGCTTGCAAGGAGCCACACATAAAACGTCCACTGAAAAGAGGAGGAGTCGGCACCTGTGAAGACCACCCAGATATTAGACATGTGTTAGTAAGAAAATTAAAAGGGTAGACTCGTGGCATATTGTGCCAGAGTATACGTTTATAAACGTTTCTAAATGTTTGTATGCCCATATAAGTGTATATAAGGACTACCGGCAAATGTATATTACCGATATGCTAAATCCTCTAGGTATGGCTGATCGGTATTACAAGTAATGGGTTAGAGTATTAAATAGTATGATGGTACAGAAAGTGATATGAGTGGGTGATCATGTGAATGAATATGGTGGTAGACAAAATGTGCAATGGTGTGTCAGGGAGACTGACAATATACAGTCAGTCAAAGCAATATGTGCTAGGTGATATTGAGGATTAAAAACGATATACCTGGGGGGTGAGTGAAACATTTATTCTAACATCAGGGTGTACACCAGCTGTACACTGGTGAATGACCAAACATAGTTTTGTCAAAGACTAAAGCAAAAGTAAAAGTGTAGTGAAAGATGATAGAATTTACCTGTGCAATGGTATGGTAATAATAAGGTTGTTTTGATCTTGTAGAGTTTCTTTGTGTTTGGAAACCTCCTTGCAGTTGTGCAGGGAAAGATTCAGATGCCACAAGGGACTAAAAGCAGTAACGTCCATGCTGGTCTGCTTGGAATCATCTGAGAGTCTCAAGCATCCAGTCTTATATGGGCTAATAGGTCTAATGATGGTGATGATCACATACCGGTGCCAGTGATTACCCCCTCCCCCACAGCAACGACATGCAGGCTGCTGAAGAAAAAAAAAACAGCCCAAGTGTGGCTCTCTCGGCGTCCCGGAAGGCTGATAAAGCCCCGAGCTCCGCCGCAAAGGGGCTTGACAGCATGGCGACATGCGCACCTAGCATATAGCGCATGCGCACCTCACCATGGGTAGTCCGGAGGTGAACACGGGACACCACCGGCAAGGCAAAGCTGTGGTCAGCGGCCGAAAGTTGCCGCTCAGTCACCGACTAGAGCAAAAAAGGGGGGGACACAGACAGTGTCTGACCCCCGCCTCCCCACCCTGCCGGAAAGCCGCTAAGCGGGTCAGGTAAATTCCCAAGGGGGGGAAGCAAAACCAAACCCCACCAGGATATCAACAGCCATGGGTCAAAATCGCATAATGTTAGGGTCATGTCTATGTAGTAGGTAATTGATCATTGGATCACAAGGTATGAAAAAAAAACTGGATTGAATTCTTAGGTAAATTTATACAGGAGCTGTGTGTTATTTCCTGACTCCAATCCCTTGCATATATATTGTCAGGCATATGTCCTGTTGGATATGTGTGCATTATCCACGTAACGCCCGCCGCACGCCTATGTACGTCCACAGAATGGCACGTACAAGCAGATGGGCGAATATTTCCGTCCCTGCCTTCTAGCAGATCGGGACCCCCTCCGCTGCGTGCGGCGGGCGGCTTACCTCCCGGAGCGATCCGACTCGAGGGGGCGGCGGTTCGAACCTGTACGCCCCCTCGTGATCGCTCCCAGCCAATCCTGTGCGTCGCCGCCGTGTCACTTCCTCTGCCTGTAAAATGTAAACATAGGCAGAGGAAGTGATGCAGCTCTCATCTCGGCGGTATTTTCAAACCACCGAGATGAGAGAAGAGTCACAGTAAGTCTGCACCAACACTACACTGACACCAGTACACATAGGCACATTAACCCCAGGCGATCAGCCCGACCCCACCCCCCTGTCACACTGTCACTGAATGCAGTGATCATATATGTACTGATCACTGCATTTAGTGTCAGTTACTGTGACAGGCAGTTAGTGCTAGGTTCAAGGTAGCCCCGTACAATCCCCTAATAAAGTTTTAACCCCTTGATCACCGCCCTAGTTAACCCTTTCACCCCCTATTGCCAGCGTCACTAAGCGATCATTTTTCTGATCGCTGTATTAGTGTCACTGTTGCCGCTAGGTAGCTAATTTTTTTATTGCAATTTTTTTTTACTAAAGACATGTGGCTGAATACATTTTGGCCTAAATGTTTGACTAAAGTTTAGTTTATTCAATTTTTCTTATAACAAAAAGTAAAAAATATTTTTTTTTTTCAAAAATGTCGCTCTATTTGTGTTTATAGCGCAAAAAATAAAAAGCGCAGAGGCAATCAAATACCATCAAAAGAAAGCTCTATTTGTGGGAAGAAAAGGATGCAAATTTTGTTTGGGAGCCATGTCGCACGACCGCGCAATTGTCTGTTAAAGCGACGCAGTGTCGAATTGTAAAAACGCCTCTGGGCATTTAGCAGCATATTGGTCCAGGACTTAAGTGGTTATGCAGAATAGGAGTCTATATTAGATTCCTCCTAATACATGCAAAGGGAAAAGATGGAATTCTAATCTGATCCCTAACAGGTGAATAGCTCACCCCAAAAAAAAAATTATATATGAAAAGCAAGAGTTGAGAGAATTGCTGGAAAACACACAGGTCATGTCATATCTCTGATGTGTTTAACCACCTGGAAAAATACAAATATGGAAACGACACAGAGCAAAGACGAAAAAGCTGCCCCCCCCCCCGAAAATAATACAAAATGGAAAGTTTACCCAATGGGGCTTTAGACAGCAATATAACAAGATCAGAAATTCAAATAAAAAGGTAATTTATTGAAAGAATAACCAGTAGCATGTATAAAATACAGTAAAAATGATCTGGTCCAATGATACAATATATGTACAGTACAAATACAATTTGATGCAATAAAAGAACACAATTGTGCACATCGTTACATAGCGTGGGCTATGGGGTGTGCGAGCCCCGACGCGGTTCGACCCCTATTCGGTCTCCTCAGTGGGACAATTAGCTCTAAAAAAATATATATATGCATACATTAAATTACATTGTTTAAAGTTTAAACTTTAAACAATGTAATTTAATGTATGCATATATATATTTTTTAGAGCCAATTGTCCCCCTGAGGACATGTGCCTCCATCCCTATTAAATGCAGAAAAGAAGAGTTTTGGGACTTTGAATGAGGTGTGTACCCAACAGTCGATGTTAGTGAACATAATATGGTAGAAATACATATGCAAATATATATACATATTTAAGACAATCTTTATTATATTATCCAACAACAATTAATGACCATGTGGAACATGTTTAAAACAATGAATTGGGTCAGTTAATACAACATGATAGTGTATACAAATAAAATCAATGCAAAACATTAATGTACATTAAAAATCATCAGAAGGATTCCAGTACAATAGGCTCTACACGTTTTGTGAAAACATCCCTTCAGGCGCAATCTATCTGTAGACAGGTTCCTGTTCCAGAGCTCTCTGGATTTCAGACTGAGGCGAAGGTTCATCTTCCAACAGGACAACGACCCTAAGCACTACGGGATAGTTCTGTGAATGCTCTTAAATGGCCCAGCAAGAGCCCAGGCTTTGCCCCCGATCCAAACTAATGAGGTTCTGCAAAGAAGCATGGGAGAACTCTTCTGGTACTTAAACCATGCCAACAAGCCAGCAGACCAGGATTCCCAACTTTTATTACAGCAAAACTACATTTATTTGAGCAAAACTACACTTTCTTACTTTTTGTGATATCCTGTTCTCTGCCCTCAACACCATGGTTGGTAATTTGGAACTTAATAGTCACATCATAATGTTCCTGTTCAAAATGGGTTTATTACAAACATAAATATATGTATATAAATGCCTATGCATTTCAGGGGCTGTACACTGCCCACGTTATCAGGGCTAGAAGAAATCGGGAAACAAAATATGTAGACCCAAGCAATTCTAGGGATTTAAACGATGAGTAAATTAGCACAGCAACATTCAGCAGCTAGTTTATTGAAGTGAATAAAGCTTGGCGTTATTAACTAATCTCAGTGAACATACACTTTACAAAGAGAACAATTAATTTTATTAAGTGAACAGTTTCTGTTCCTTTTGGAAATCAACCCTGATTGTTTATCTATGCTAGTATCTGAAAATACAAACAATAATTTACAATGATGATAAAAACATATATATTTTTTTCTTGCTTTAATTACTTGCTTTGAGTACTTTTGCATAACAGTATGGACAGTCATAAATGAAAAGCAGACAGAGGGGTACAACAGAGAGATTGTCCGTCCAGAAGAAGGGTTGAAGCTATGCATGCAACAGAACGTTTAGACAAGTAACATTTTGAAAAACAACTAACACATAAAGCTTCTACAAAGGGACATTATTATCACAGTCAGTAATGTACATCACTCTAAGCTAAATGTATTAAGGCATTCAATATTGCTATTATGACTTCTTAAATCTTTACATAATGTGTCAAAACAGACATGAGCCTCCTATGGGACTAGTTTGGCAATACTGGAAGCAAAGTAAATTAGAGCGAAATAAAATTGTTAACTGTTGCAGACATTTTACACAACTGAGCAGACTTCTAATCTCCAGTACATCATGATCAATAATGCAAAAGGTACTTCTAGGGCCCATTTAGAAATGAAATAATAGTTTGTGTCTTGTAATCCATAACAAAGAGGCAGGTCTGAGTCTTCGGGCTGTTGAAAGCTCAGAAAATGTCCTCTAGTTACACTTCAAAATAATACAGCAAAGAAATCAATGGCATGGGTCCTAAGAAAAGTCAAAGCAAGAGCACAGTGGGATCTAGTCTGGATATAAAATGCACACCTGGTCTGCAGTAAGTGAATGGCTGTTGAAAATCAATGGAAAAAAAACAATATGTAAATATGTTTTATCTTTTTATAGCTTCCCGCACACACATGTGATTTATCCCTGTCTGTCTGTTATGTGCTGCTTATATTTTACAGACATTTACAGCACATGCTTTGTACCCTGTTCAAGTATTCAGCTTGAGTTTATACATTCAATACTTCTTTTTCATCTACATCTTTTTCATTAAATCACATAAATTGTCTCAGATAAAAAAGGAAGGGGATAATTTTGGAATATATACATATGTAATGTAATGGACATATACTCTATGAATGTATGAGTTATTTATATATTTACTTTATAAAAAGTTTGATGAAAGATTCTGCCACCCATCTGCACTTTTCCTTTGATTCCAGGTGCCCAGGCCTGGATTTGGTTTGTCAGTAATTTGCCCTGTGGCATCCTGTTGCTTGCAAATGCAGTGATTCTTTCAGAACACAATGCCTGGGTTACAGGAAGAATGTAATGGTGAGAAGCTGCTATGTTTTCTGCATGTCAACAAATCCACTTCTTCATGATCTGACCATATTTTTCAGCTTTGGGAGCTTTCTGCCAGTGCAAAATCCTCTGCAATGCATTTAGGCAGGTGAGTGTAAGGCCTCGTACACACGACCAAGAATCTCGTCAGGAAAAACCCATCGTTTTCCCTGATGAGATTCTTGGCAAGAAACTCTTGCCGTCCGAGTGTACTAACTAACCTTTCAAAAGAACCGCGGTTCTCTTAAAAGGAAAGAACGCGGTGACGTCATGGCGTATGACGAGCATGCGCTCGTCACATTCAATGCCGTCGCCGCCATCTTGCTTCAACCTACCTATGCCGTGGAAGCTACCGCGCATGCGTCAAGGTCATTTTGAGCATGCGCGGGTTTCCACAGCGACATCTAAGTATACATACTCTCGGGTTTCTCGCCCGGAAACAGGCAAACAATCTCAACGAGAAAAAAGAGAGCAGGCTCTCTTTTTTTTTCGCATTAAGATTCTGGCCAAATTTCCAGACAAGAATCCTGAATGCCTCATATACACAAACGGGAATCTCGGCAAGAAGCAGTTTTCTTGCTGGTTTATGCCAAGAAACCTGGTCGTGTGTACGAGGCCTAACAGTGTGTAGCGTAGTCTTTTTTTTTTAACAATTACACCAATTATTCTTCTTTTATACAGGAGCAATATAGTTGTACAAACTATATAAGCAACATAGACCTAATCCTTCTTTCCTTGGTTTATTCTTTTCCCTACCTTTGTCCTTCCTTCCTTCTATCCATTCTTTTCTGCCCTATTTGTTTTCTATTTTCCCTCCCTTGCTTTCATCCCTTCCTTTCGTCTCCTTTTCTCTGCCCCCAATTCCCTTATTGTTATTATTCCTCTAGATTTTCCTTTTTCATTC
Source organism: Rana kukunoris (assembly GCA_029574335.1). Lineage (NCBI taxonomy): Eukaryota > Metazoa > Chordata > Amphibia > Anura > Ranidae > Rana > Rana kukunoris. Next base: position 331,017,970 of record CM056050.1, on the reverse strand, counting down.
CTCCATCTTTTTTTCTTGACCACTTTTAAAGGTTCTAAAGCCTAAATATTTTTAACTTAATGCATTACCTACATTTAGGTAAAAAAATAATCCATGCCTTCCGTATTCCTTCTTAACATCCAATTATTCATTCCTACCTACTTTTCCACCTTTTTACTGCCCGCCTCTTTTTCATTTTCTCCTTCCTTCCTTCTCTTTACTCCACCTTTAGGTTTTGTTTCCTACATTTTAGCTTTTTTCATTCCCTGTTTTCTTTATTCCCTTTAGTCCTTCACTGCCTTTCTTCACTTCAGCCTTCCTTTTGTACTTTCTTCAGCTTTCTTCTCTTCCCTCTCTATTCCTATCATTTCTATTTCTTAACCGTCCCTCTTGGCTGTCTCGCCTGTTCTCTTTTCTTCTGCTTCTTCCATCCCTATCTCATGTTCTCTGTAGATACATGAACTGTAGATGGGAGTATACAGATAGATAAAGTCTAAAACAAAAGGCTGAAGAAATACATATACAAGCAGTAGTGGCTCTTTGTTGTTTGTGTACTACAGAAAAAAATTGCATCTACTGAGATCACAAAGTTTCCATGGGTTCCAACATACTAAATTCCTGTATTTCCTGGGGTTTTCTGTAGCAAGATATACTCTGCAGAATTTTCACACAGCCATTACAAACACATTTAAAATAGTGAATTCAACCTGGGGCAACCATACTATTAAACTACTTTAATTGTGACGACAACTTAAAAGAAAGTTTTGTATCAAAATCACCAGATGCTAGAATAATTTTTAGAGATTTGGAATTACATGGATTGCTGTATGAATGTGATTTTATCCTTATCTAAGTCATAATAATTTATAAAGACAGTCATGTTTAACAAACACAGACAAAATATTACATTGGTCATATGTTTATTGATCAAATGGTTCATGGTTGTTGAAGGAAATTCACATTTTAAAAAGGACTCAGATATTCCAATTACTGAAATGAGATTAGGTGTGATTTTTTCAACTTGACTAACTATGATATTATGTTAGTGCAGTGGTGCCAACCTACCAGATTGAAATTTACTGACACAACACCCAAAATTTACTGGCACAGCCAAGTATTTCCTGGCATTTCCAAAAGTTACAAAATTACAGTTTTAATTGCAAATTATAGTATTTAGGCTACAAACAAATACAATATGCAATTAGCAATATGTTGTTAGGTAGATAATAAGGCAAAAAACATATTTGCTATTTTATTTTCTATATAGTAAGTAAGTAGTTCAGGCTCAAGCTTTAGGATGACAAGAAATTAGAATAAGCGGCACTCACACATTGACTCTAATAGTCACACTGACAGCAGTGTGCAGTAGCAAAGATGATGATGAGACCTCATTGACACAACACATCCCCTCCTGTGTCACAGTGACATTCTCTCTCCAAGCCCAGTGATCCCTCCAGTCCACTCCAGTCTAAACAGCACTGACAGTGCCAGCCTGTCTTGCTCCCATACTGCAGACTCGAACACAAGGCTCTGGTTGCTCTGCTTGGATCCATTGCACCATGACATCAAGCGACATGCTCAGGAACCGCCTCCACCAGAGCCACCCAATCACACTGTAGTAGGTACTCAGATGGTCTCAGCTCTGGAACCAAGCTGAGCGTCACAGACATATTTTTAACTGGCCACCTTTTACTTTTACTGGCATTTTCTGGCAGGAGAAATTTTACTGTTTTTTACTGGCTGCCAGTAAAATTACTGATGGTTGGCAACACTGTGTTAGTGTGAAACCAGACATGGTTTGGCCTTCTAAAGAAAGACTGTTCACACAATTCTTTAAAGAAACACTAAAGAAATGCATAATGTTGATAAAGAGTACAGAATCATTTCCAAAAGCCAAAAGAACTGTAAGACAATTTATGAGGGCCTATTTACCTCTTTTCTGTGCCTTAAGGTGCATTGCATTAAAGGGGTTGTAAAGGTAAAAATGTTTTCCCTAAATAGCTTCCTTTACCTTAGTGCAGTCCTCCTTCACTTACCTCATCCTTCCATTTTGCTTTTAAATGTCCTTATTTCTTCTGAGAAATCCTCACTTCCTGTTCTTCTGTCTATAACTACATAACCTAAATGCAAGGCTTTCTCCCTGGTGTGGAGAAAGCCTCTTGAGTGGGGAGGGGGCGAGCAGGAGTGTCAGGACACTCTCTACTTTGCAGATACAGAAAGGAGTTGTGTGTTAGTGAGCGTCCTGGCACTCCTGCTCGCCCCCTCCCCCCTCAAGAAACTTTCTCCACACCAGGAAGAAAGCCTCCCATTATAGTGTGTAGTTACAGACAGAAAAACAGGAAGTGAGAATTTCTCAGAAGAAATAAGGACATTTAACCACTTCAGACCCGCGCTATTGACAAAATACATCAACAGCGCGGACCTGAGGCGCCAACTAGACGTCTTTGGACGTGATTTTTAGTGCATTACACTGTCCCGCCACATCGCTGGGGATCCGATGCATGTACCTGGCGGCCGCGATGTCTGCCGGGTACATGCGATCGGTGAGAAAACGAGGAGATGACAGCAGGGACGTGGAGCTCTGTGTGTAAACACAGAGCTCCACATGCTGTCAGAGGAGAGGAGACCGATCTGTGTCCCTTGTACATAGGGACACAGCATCGGTCACCTCCCCCAGTCACCCCCCTCCCCCCACACAGTTAGAACACACCAAGGATACACATTTAACCCCTTCCTCACCCCCTAGTGTTAACCCCTTCCCTGACAGTCACATTTATACAGAAATTAGTGCATTTTTATAGCACTGATCGCTGTATAAATGTGAATGGTCCCAAATTTGTGTCAAAAGTGTCCGATATGTCCGCCGCAATATCGCAGTTGCAATACAAAATAGCAGATCGCCGCCATTACTAGTAAAAAAAAATAATAATAAAAAAAATCATAATTCTGTTTCCCATTTTGTAGGCGCTATAACTTTTGCGCAAACCAGTCGCTTATTGCGATTTTAATTTTTTTTACAAAAATACGTCGAAAAAATACGTATCGGCCTTAACTGTGAAAAAAAAATAGTTAAAAAAAAAATGGGATATTTATTATAGCAACAAGTAAAAAATATATATATATATTTTAAATTGTCGCTCTTTTTTTGTTTATAGCGCATAAAATAAAAACCGCAGAGGTGATCAAATACCACCAAAAAAAAGCTCTATTTGTGGGGAAAAAAGGACGTCAATTTTGTTTGGGAGCCACGTCGCACGACTGCGCAAATGTCAGTTAAAGCGACGCAGTGCCGGAAGCCGAAATTTCGTCTGGGAACGAAGGGGGTTTATGTGCCCAGTAAGCAAGTGGTTAAAGCAAAATCGAAGGATGATGTAAGTGAAGGAGGACTGCACTAAGTTAAAGGAAGATATTTAGGGAATTTTTTTTTTTTTACCTTAACAACCCCTTTAAGTCAGCTCATTGAAATGAATGGGCTACCAACGTACCCTAACATGACCCTTCCATGCATTGCAGTAACGGTGTGCTACAATAACAGGGGTATTGCCTTAGTGTGTGGGGTGCCATTCAAAATGAAAAATGTACCGCAACAGGATGCAATGGTAAAGTATTTGGCCCTAGGATTTCAGCAAATGCCCTAAAGAAGTGCATGCCAGTTCATTGCATTCATGTTAGTGCATTGTAGTGCTATCTATCAAGTTTTTCTAATGACAATAAGGCAATGCACTAGTATGTAATAAACTGGTGATAAAGAAGTGTAATGATGACCCATGACGCCAACAGACCAACTTAAAGAACGCAGGAAAGTTATGCATAAGGTTTTTGATAAAGGGGACTTCAGAAAGGTGGGTAGATTGGGGGTGGGGGGGAAACCTGGAGCTGAAGTTCTGCCTTAAGCAGATTATGTTTGTGTATTATTGCAACATAGGTGAAGGACACTGAACCACTTTTTAGGTTCCATTCTTACAGCTATCCAGGTAAATCCATAGGGTTTACAAACTTTTAGTCAGAACTGTATGTGTTTCCTTTAAAAATGCATCTTCTGTTACATATTATACATTAAGAATCTTGGTAATCTGATCAATTATGTATTAAATTGCATTATTCTACCTAGAGACCAATATAGATTTAGTGATTTGATTAGACTCCATAAATAAGAATGTGAATGTCTAATTCACACCCTAGTCTCTCACATCTGGTCTTCTACCAATTAGATTACAGCCACATTTTGGATTAGGTTAATAGCAATATTTTCCATCTATCAAACTTTAACAGTGTAATGTATTTTAGTGTTGGTATCAACTGAATGCTAAATGTGATCGTAAAAATTTAAATAAAAATAAAACTGTTTAGGCCAGCCAAAGCGATGCATATTTTAAGCAGTGAATATGACATTCACCAAACATTCAAAGGTGGTTAATAACTTCCATTAATTTAAAAATCATACACCAGGAAAACTTACCTGCGTTCACTGCTTTATAAATATGCCACTTAGAGTTTATGTCCTCCAACAATGGCAGAATACTGGGACTGTTGTGAAGACTTGTCTATTAAGGAACGTCTGATCTGCAAAAGTGAAAGGTTGCATGGTATTTATTATATTGAGTATGTTAGAACCAATGCTCATACTACATAATAGTACATAGTGCTCAAATTAAAATTTTGTTGCTGTATAGCACATCTAGACCTGGAATTCCAGACTCATTTTATACCAGACAAATCACTGTTATAAAGTTTCAGTTTCATTTAATGAAATTTGAAAGGTCTACTAGATCCTATAATTTAAGTGTATAAATATTTTAGTCCTTTCTATCCACAGTCAGACATAGCTTAAGAAAAGTGTTCAAAATTGAAAACATGCTTTAAAGAAAATAGCAAAGTGGAGGAGTTCCAGGCACTGCATAGTTGAGTATAGGGGCACTTGGCACATCCTATTCTATTATCTATTTGTATTAGCACAAAAAAAAACATCTCATTAGAGATGGTGCTAGTATAATAGGACTGGAGGTAGTGGGCCTATAAATTGATGCTTCTTTGTGGATGATCTATTGTTGCTAGTCATCAGTCTCGTAACATTACCCAGCCTGTAGTCCATGCTGAGCACCTCAGAACTAAAATCAAAGCCCAAAGAACTCAATGTTACACTGATGACTGATACAGCCACCCTCCTCTGGCCTACCGGTGTTGTGTAACTTTTACGAAGATGTTTTTTAATATATATTGTCATAGTGTCTACCAGTGTTAGTACTCCTGCAGGCTGCTCTAAAGAGCTGACTTGTTCTCTGAACAACGTAGAATAAGGATTCATGCCAACAGTAAAAATTAGAGCCTTTGAATTGTTATGGTCAGGGAGAGCATCCATAATTTCAAGACCAGCCATGCAGCTTTCTTTATCTAGTTGAAGATGATGGCTTCAGGTACAGGTAGCGGGAAATTATACACGCTGTCCCTGCCCAGACACGCTCATAAGACTCCCCTAGTCATTGTTCATTGGTTATTGTATAAACTCCTCCTGTTGGAAGGATTTCCTGTGTTGACATTCATATCCTGTGAGGTCAATTCCTGTGTTGAGGTAATTTCCCGTGTGGTCATATCCTGCAATGCAATTTGCCATGAAGGAAGCGATTGGCTGTTGGGGCCATGACTTCCTGTTTGTCATTTCATGTCAACGTCACTGGTTTGCACAAGTGCAGGACAGGGACTAATTTCAAAGCAATCTAGCTTCTTCCTCAGCTGAGGTAGAAGCTAGATTGCGTCAAAACACGTTCCTGTTCTATGCCTGTCCTGTTCAGGGTTCCATCATCTGCTCCTCCGTAGACAAGAGACAGCTGCTTCCAGTCTATTTATTACACTCCACCCCCATGCCGATGGCCATTTGGGGTTGCGCTGTACTATTTAACCACTTTAGCCCCGGACCATATTGCTGTCCAATGACCAGAGCACTTTTTGTGATTCGGCACTGCGTCGCTTTAACTGACAATTGCGCGGTCGTGCAACGTGGCTCCCAAACAAAATTGGCGTCCTTTTTTTTCCACAAATAGAGCTTTCTTTTGGTGGTATTTGATCATCTCTGCGGTTTTAATTTTTTGCGCTATAAACAAAAATAAAGCGACTATTTTGAAAAAAATGCAATAACGTATTCTTCTACATATTTTTCATTAAAAAAATCGCAATAATTATTAAATAATTAATTATTAATAATTATTGATTGGTTTGCGCAAAAGTTATAGCGTTTACAAAATAGGGGGTCATTTTATGGCAATTTTATTAATATTTTTTTTTTACTAGTAATGGCAGCGATCAGCATTTTTTTTCAGTACTGCGACATTATGGCGGACACTTCGGACACTTTTGACACATTTTTGGGACCATTGGCATTTTTAATAGCGATCGATGCTATTACTATAAAAATGCCACTGGCAGTGAAGGGGTTAACACTAGGGGGCGGGGAAGGGGTTAAATGTGTTCCTGGGTGTGTTTTAACTGTATAGGGGGGGGGTGGACTCACTGGGGGAAATCACTGATCTTCTCTTCATACATTTTATGAACAGAAAATCAGCGTTTCCCCCGCTGACAGAAACGAGAGCTATGTGTTTACACACAAAGCTCCGGTTCACCGCTCTGTAACGAGCGATCGCGTGTGGGTGCAAGATTGATTTTTGCACTTGGTTTTCACCAAAAAACAACATACACTGATTAAACATAATCTATTTAGCAGGGCAAATATATAGCATGATATATTGAATCATTCAGAACAAAACTTAAAGCGGTTGTATACCCGCATTTTTTTTTTTACACCTGAAAAGCAAAAGTCATAATGAGCTAGTATGCACCACATATTAGCTCATTATGAAATACTTACCTTAAAACGAGGTGTTGGGAAATTACCTGGTCAACGTCGAGCGAGCTATCATCTTGACTGGCGTGTCTTCCGGGTATCGCCGCTCCATCGCTGTGATTGGCTTGAGTGGCGATGTCGTCACTCCCGTGCATACGCGCGGGAGATTTCATTCCGGCAAGGTCCGGCAGCTGCCCTTCATCACATTGGTACCATTTTCTGGTTTGTGGATGGCAGCACTCCACCATTCTGAAAATATGTGATATTCTTTTGTTAAAGTGGGTGTACACCTCAGTCATGAAAGCTGAACAGAACACATATATCTCTAGTGCTTACTTATCTCTCTCCAAAGCTTCATTGTCGTTTCTCTCTGGTGCTTTGTTCCTCCCTTATCAACATGAGTCCTTTCTGAGAAGTTTTTCCAACAAATGAGATACCTTTGTGATGGGGGGGGGAGCTCAGCACACAGCTTGTCTATTCAAATCACAGCTTTGTATCCTTCCTTCACTCCTATTTGCTGTGTGAAGGGTGTGTGCCTTGCCTCCAGTTAGCTGTTACAGAGTGTAACTGCAGATCTCCCCCACCTTCTCTGTGTTGCTAACAGATGGAGACAATTTTTAACATGATTCTGCCCTTTTGAAGGGGTGTAGGGAGGAGAACATTGCAGATAAACAAGTAAAACCTATGTATGAGGATTCGTTTTATCTCTGTCTATTACCTGAGGTCAGTCACTTCACTGGGTATATGAGAGGGTTTACAACAACTTTAAATATGTGCTTGCTATGGTTTAGCCCATGGGTGCTCAACCTGTAAACCTCCAGCTGTTGGAGAACTACATGTCCCATCATGCCTCTGCTTTTGGGAGTCATGCTTGGAACAGTCAGCTTTGCAATGCCTTATGGGACTTGCAGTTACGCAACAGCTGGAGGGCCACAGATTGAGCACCCATTGTTTAGCCTATGTTGAGAATAATGGAGCATTAAATGTCTGTCTCCAACAAAGACGATTGGGTATCCCGGTTTTGTTGCTTCTGGCTATAGTCTGTTCTCAGGAATGTTCAGTTTGATATTCCCCAACAGCTGTCCCAATTTTGAATTATTAAAGATGGATTAATTGTTAATGCTTTCATTAGACCCCACATCAATATAGGTCATTCACCACTGCCAGCAATACTACAGGAAAATGAATTTCCTTCCACTAAGTGGTGGCATCAATATTCTGATGTGTTTTCCATCTATTGCAAAACAGTTTGGGAAAATACACCTACGCCAAAATAAATTAGCCATTTCTTTGCACCTTCAATCTGTAGGAACTGCCATCATCAATATTTGCTCAAACTGAACTCAAAATGCATGGACACATATGAATGATCTGTAGCCATAAATTGTTTAAGAAAAGAAAATGTTAGCCTAATGAACAAATTGTATTTTTACTGCAGGAAATGTTGGTTCTAAAACTATGGACAGTCATGCATTAACCTGTGCCATGCCATGCCACATGCCTCATGTTTGAACACAAGCAGAAACTGCTGACAAAGGAATGTGAAAATGTACTCTGCTATAGACTGTGCGTACAGGGCAGCCAATGACACCATGCCAATGCCTTTAAAGCAGCTGTAAACCCTGTAAGACAAAGGCATAATGAGCTAGTATACATCGCATACTAGCTCATTATGCAAAACTTACCTTAGAAGGAAGCCCTCCAGTGGCGCCTGCACACCGTTGAGACGGCTGATATCTTCCTCTGTGTTTCTTCTGGGTTCACGGGCTCCGGACAAAGCCGCAATGATGTCACTCCTGCACATGCGGACAGTGGAAGCCATTTATGGCACGGGCTCTGTGCAAGTTAAGGCGATATTCACACCACCTACAGGTAAGCTTTATTATAGGCTTACCTGTAAGTACACGTGAAAAAATAAGACTTTACTATCTCTTGGCTTTTGGACAATGAAAGACATTTTTTTTGCAGTACTTCAGTGTGTTGTTTCTTAACTTTTTCATATTCTTTAGTGGAACTTGTCACAGCCTATGTACAAGAATCACACATTTTTCCAATCAGTTTTCATTTTTGTGTAAGGTTTGATCATGAACAGGACAGGAAGGATATGGCAAACGTTGCATAAACCTGACACACATAACATGAAGAGTAGCTACTTTCTATAATGTAACTATGAACTGTTCCGTGGGCAAGCAGTGTCCTGAAATTTAAGCTGCAACCATAGGCATGCCCAAGGGGTGTGCCAGGTGTGCCTGGGCACACTCTAATCCTGGAGTTGGCAACCTGTCAATGGTGGGCATGTAAAAGGTAAACTGCAATCCTTCCTTGCCGACCCTTAGAACCTGGACAGAAGAAGTGGTGGAGGTTGAATTTTGTGGAACTGATTTAAATTTTCCTCCTGCAGCAGCTGAAAAGTAGGCTTCTTCTCCTCTCCCTTTTGTCAACATTCAGCTGCCACGGAAGGAAAATATAGGGGATGGGTACTAATATATACCACCACTCCTTTCCCTGTCCCTCTTCCTTCTGTTGCCTGGGTCCACCATGTTTTTTCCTTGCTCTCCCTTCCTCCCATTGTTTCAGGATGGAGAGTGGGGAAGAGGCCGGTAAATATGTCAAACGCTATGTGTTATGTTTGGGGTGTATTGTAAAGAAAGGGAGGCTGTATTGGACTATAATGGCATCGTATGAGCAACTGATAGACAGTCAAAATTATCATGTAAAATATTTTTATTACAAAGTAAAAGATTCTAAACATTTACAATAAAATATTGATTGTGACAACCATAAATCAGCTTATCATTAACATTGTATTAACAATGATGTATACAAACAAAACATCAAATATTGTTCAGTGTATATAAACTCAGAGCTTTGGGGTGCACACCCGATTGCAACAGGCTGTGCACACCTATGGCTGTAACATAATTATTTTCCAGAGAATGGTAGGAGCTATAACAGAAAAACAATACAAACGTGATCAAGAAAAATCCACACATACAGGAAAAAATAGTGTCGGCACAGCGAGGGTTGTAATTATTTGTCATCAAAAGGTGTTTTTCATCTGGTAGGTAAGTGGTTAACACAACAAAAATTCTAATTGACAGAATCAACCTTGCTATGGTTAGTAATACCACTGTAGTGGAAAATTAGTTAATGGATTAATGGTTAAGGATACTTCACGGTATTTGGTAGCTTGTTTATCCACATGACATTAAATACAATAATTTATAGTGTATGTAGTGTAACACATACCTCCCAACTTTTCAACTTCAGAATGAGGGACAATTGTTGTTGAGCGGGGGGGTGCCCATCGCATCAAAGTCCGTGGATCGGAGTTGTTGAGCGGGGGGGGGTTCGCGGATTGGAGTTGTTGAGCGGAGGGGGGGTCTGTGGATCAGCAGTAATCGCGGGACTGTGGTTTTTACCGCGAATCGGATTTTCACGGGAATGTAGCCATGTTCGCGGGACCGCGGGATCTACCGCGAATCGCGGGACGGTTAGGAGGTATGAAACATGATCATTCCCTTTCAGTTGACAAACGTTTGTAATTAAAAAAATTCTCTGGATGTGAATAAGGGTCATTGTAGAGGGTCCAAAATTGCTTGCTCTCTCTTTCTTCTCAAAAGTGGATGCAAACAATAACGATACCTCTGCTGAGTACATAGTCTCAATAAAGCAATCGCCTGCACCAGGACTATGCCTGTGAAGAGCAGACATCCTTCACAGAGGGTTTCCACACTGCAAATCATGGAAACGCTCTAATAAAAAGGACGTAACTTTAAAGAAAATGTTAGCAGACAAAAAAATGGTGTGAATAGGCCCCTCAATGTTTGATAAAGTTCTTATTACACTTTATGAGATTTAAAATTTTACCCCACATCATATTTTTATCATTGTGTTTGTTAAGCGTCTGTTAAAGAAAAGTCTATTCAGAAGATATTTGATATGAGGTAAGAAACTGTTGTTGTCCTTTACACTGTTTGGCACATCTTGACCAGATAGAATTTTTAATTTAGCCTGTGATTTATCATCTCAGGCTGCATCTACCACATGCTCCATTGACCCTTATCCCACAGATCTTAACCATAGAAGCATTCATCTAGTTTTTCCATTCATCACCCACAAATCAGAATTGCAGCTCACCACTTCCACGTTCCTCTGTTTCCTCTAACAGCAATTGCTGTCTTGCAGTCAATTCCCAGTATATCATGCCATTCTTGTTATAATCTATTAACCTTCTTAAACCAAAGAGTTCCAGTGGATTGTGGCTCACCAGACTTTATACAATAGTCTTTTAAAAGTCTATATTTAACTATCTGGTTTCAAACCACAGTAAAACATAACATAATCCAGCTTATGCTTACAGTTATACCTATTTAATTGCATTCTTCTGGGTGATCTCTGTTTTTGCAGAATTTGATATTTTTTGTTTTCCTGTAATTATTGTGAATTAGCAATAGATACATGTAACGTACTGGTCTGTGGATTAATGCATACTTAGATCAAATATATTAGTGCTGTATATAAAATTAAGAAATCATCGCTCACTTATATAGTGACAGGTAATCTCCTATTTGTTCTTCAGTTATTTTCTGCACATTTACATTTCCTTTTTTAAAGTGTGGTATATTATGATAGTATAGTCTCGTTATAGTCATAGCTACAGTATTTAAGAGTACCAAATAGGCAATTCAGGCTGTAGAGTAGTGCATCTTGCACATCATGAGATAGAACCAGAGCTGTCTTAATGAGAGGACACACCCGGGCACTGCCCAGGGGCCCCAGCTGCATGAGGGGCCCCTGCACTTTCCCCAAAGTAGCTTGACCTTGAGCCCATGCTGCCCTGAATTTGGGGGCCCCATGGTGGCACTGAGAGTGAAAGATACACAGGGGAGGCAGTCTGCCTCCTACCTTCTTGATGTCTGTTTAACTGCACTGTCAACATTGTAGGGGCCCCAGAGCATTACTTTGCCCAGGGGCCCATGATGCTATTAAGACGGCCCTGGATAGAACTCTAAGAGGGTCTTAAAAATTTGCTGTTGACAGAGAAGCACCATAGAGGCCATTAAACACCAAAACATCTAGATTTTCAGTACAGCTCACCAATGAGTAGGATCAGGAGATCATAAAATTGTCTGTTCCAAATATTTGATGCAATGAGGAAATAATTTGCATTTCTTATAGATGCTGATTTATTTTGAAATACAAAAGAGTTGGTATTGTATTGAAATGGACATAATGTAACAACATTAAGGCTGACAAAGATATGCACCTATTTAGTACATATTCAACTAAAGGAATCATCCAATAGTGTGTAAGCAGAACCCCCTCCCCTGCACATGGTTGTGTATTCTCTTCAAAGAATGATTTACCTAATTTCAACTCATTCACTAAGATAAGTGAAAATTCACTTTAAAAGTGAACATGCTTTTCTCCTTTAGGGTTACTGAATCTAAAACAACCTTATTGACCAGATAATCATTTTATGTAGGGTACCCTTACTGCAAATTTGATTAGATATTGATATTTCTTCAGTCGTATTTAAAAAAAGTAAAATTGGTTATTATGTTACATTTCTTACAAAAAAAATAGAAGTAAAAAGCGTTCCTTAACCTCCCTGGCGGTATGATTCTTTCAGATTTTAGGTGCTGAAAGCGGTACCATTATTTGCAAGGAAATTTGGCGTTTTATACTGTAGGCCTGTAATTCTTAGGAATAACTCACTTAAATCTGACCAAACAAGAGTCTAATAGGCATTTTTTTTTAAAACAAAATTATAAATTATAATATAATAAATAATTATAAATAATTATAACAAATAATAATATAATTATAATAAAACTTATTCAATAATGTAATCAACTCAAAATCACTGAAATTTGCTCAGTTGCAGAATTGTCACTGTCATTACTTTTATTTTTTTATGACGAATTTCCCCACAAATCGCTATTGCTCAATTCTGCAAGTGATTATAATTTATTATCGCTGTTTTCTAGCTGATTTAAAACCATTTTTGACATAAAGGGACACTTTTGGTTGCTATGGGCAATCTACAGTTTGCAGGCAGAAAGAACAGTTTTTATTATATTAAAGTACATGTAGGGCACTGGGCAGACCACTAGGGACAAAGGGGGTGTGTATTTTTTACATACAATACTGTAATCTATAAGATTACAGTATACTGTGTGTAATGTGTTTGTTTACGTTTTTGAAATTGGCGCCGTTCTCCGCTCCTGTGCGTCGTAACGTCACAGGGAATGGAGATCGACGGCACACAGAGGCACTGTGTGAATCGAGTGAGGACGCGCTTGCTCACACAGTGTGGTGGCATCGTTGGATCCAGGGACAAGGTAAGTAAACCCCTGCTGTGGATGCTGCGAGGCGAGCCCGAGTCTGACTCGGGGTTACCGAACCCAGCACAAAAATGTAACCTTGAGTCAGATTCGGGAATACCGCAAGGGGAATTAACAAAAATGTTACTGAATTTTCAGATGCAATGGGGTTGATTTACTAAAGGCAAACAGGCTGGTCACTTTGCTAGGAAATTCTCCCACAGAGCTTAATAAATGAGGTAAGGAGCTGCTGACCTCCATCATCTAATCATGTGGAAGCAAAAAGTTTGCTTTTGTATTATTTTCCTTCCATGATATTGGGTAATCTTGCAAAGTAAATTTTATCACATTCACTAAGCTCTGGAGATAATTATTTTCCAATGGTCAACGTCCCTTGCAAAGTGAGCAACCTATTTGCCTTAAGTAAAAAAAACATAATATGTATCAGACTGAGCAGAATTACAAAATATGGATCCAATTTTTTTATCCAGATTCACGTACTTGTATTATGGAAACTCACGGCGAAGCACACTAGGAGCATTAGTGCACTATTCATTCTGAATGACGCCTCAATACACGTTCCCCAATGCACCTGCATTGCAGCACACTACAATCCTTAGTTACTCACTTTTGTGTGTTGTGATGTGCTGTATTGCAAAAATAATGTACTTTATTTATTGGCATATAACACTCACTTTTTTACCCTGAAAATAGAGGGTAAACTGTGGCTGTGTGTTATACACAGGGGGCTGTGGAAAGTTTTTTTCCTGAAACTTCCCTCTTAAAGTTGGGGTGCGTCTTATACGCCGATAAATACGGCAAGTACCTTTTTATAGTGTGTTTTATAATAGAACGCTCAAACTTCACAAAGGACTTTAGAAAATGTATCACAGCATTTCAGAAAAACACATTATAAACATCAGCATGTTTGGCAAAGATCAGTAAGTTACCCTTTTTATTGTAAAAAAAAAATCAGGTGGTAACTGCACAATACATACAGTATAATTTCATTTTTTGCAAGAAGACTGTAGTGAGTGGATCTGCTGGTTACCCCCTAGAACTCTGCACAAGCTATCTATGGCATAGCTACTTTTAAAAGTAATAACTGTGTTTGCAAAGGCATCTGGAATACACAAATTGATTCCTATCATTTGTGTTTACTGAGGATTATATTTACATATTGTGCTTGGAGTTCAGCTTTTACATGTTAAGGTCATTTCAAAAATAATTTTCACTATCTTTAATACTGCAGGTTTCATTAAATTATCACTTGGTGATCCTCATATCAAGGGGGACAGTGCTTTGTTCCAGTTTCCCAATTGTTCCCAGAAAAAGCCACCCTGAGAAATGATGTGCAGCACGTAGACAGGAAGGGGCTGCAAAGAGGCTGCAACAAAGGATAAAAAAAGTGAAACAGTGGGGTTGATTTACTAAAGCGCAAAGTGCTAAATCTGGTGCAGCTCTGCCTAGAAACCAATCAGCTTCCAGGGTCTTCTGTCAAACCTTAATTGAACAAGCTGGAGTTAGAAGCTGATTGGCTACCATGCACAACTGCACCAGATTTTGCACTCTCCAGCTTTAGGAAATCAACCCCAGTATTTAAGGTTTTAAAAAAGTTGTTGAAGATACAAGAGTTGATTTACTAAAGGCATATAGAATGTGCGCTTTGCAAAGGGCAGGTGCGCTCTACAAGAACAATGTAGGGTAGCTTCCGCGCTACTATGTGTCAATGATGTGTCAATAAACAAATGAATGAGTGCAGCAAAACCTAATAGTGTTTACAATACACAGGTGAGATAAATTATAGAAAAGAGGCTATGCGCAAACACTGACGCTACCAGGCAAAATTAGTGAATAAATAAATGATAAATAAGTGGCAAAAAATCAAGTGTGAATAAACAAATAAATCAGTAGAGTTGGTGATCAAAATAAGTCCCATAAGCAAGAAGTTGCAGTGATGAGCTGCCAAGCTGAAAAAAATAAATAAACTGAATGTCCACTCAAAGGATGGGAATATTAGATGTAAACAATCAGTTGGGGTATCCGTCAAAGGGCTCCCAAAACTCTCACCTCAATACAGAGTGAAAAGCGCCTTCAAAGGAATCCTGTCCTGTCATCCACCTCATCGACCACCACAGAGCCTTCACGCCTGCCCCACTTCAATGGAGTATCTCCTGCCTCTCCAACCTAATGGTGTAGCACCCACCCAAGGCACGGTATCTATACAGCAAACCGTCTCGGAGGGGAGGGAGAGATAAACACAGAAACCTCCAATGGTGTAGTACTCAAAGCACAAGGAAAGGTTTATTAAAAGAATAACCTGCGCTCACATTAAAAACAAAAAGTATGCAACAGAGGATAAACAAACAGCGGCATCTCAGCGCCTGCCTACGTCACTCCAGGTGTACGCCGTCCACTCCCTACGCGTTACAACACCGTCACGTGTCTTTAGTTTTCATTTTCCTTGCACATGATTGGGTACTCTAAGTACGCAAAGTGAAGCTTTACTTTATTTACTAAGCTTTGGAGCAATTGCAGTGTACAACTGTGCTTTTACAAAGTGCACAGTTTATTTGCCTTTAGTAAACTAATCCCACTGTGCTTTATGAAAAGTAATATTGTTCTGTAATATTGATCAGTAATGCCGTGTACACACGATCGGACATTGCAACTACAAAACCATGGATTTTTTTTCCGACAGAATGTTGGCTCAAACTTGTCTTGCATACACATGGTCACACTAATGTTTTTTGAAGTTCCGAACGTCAAGAACACGGTCACGTACAACACTACGACGAGCCGAGAAAAATGTGTGTACGCGGCATTAGAGTTTTCATCTACTATAAATGGCATTCTAACAATGAACATCTCTTAATTCAGGGGTCTTCAAACTATGGCCCTACAGGTGTTCAGGAACTACAATTCCCATCATGCCTAGTCATGTCTGTGAATGTCAGAGTGTTGCAATGCCTCATGGGATTTGTAGTTCTGTAACAGCTGGAGGGCCGTAGTTTGAGGATCCCTGTCTTAATTGGTTCATTTTTGGTATGTTAAATTTACCTTTAAAACTGTTTGTTATATTTGTTTGATAAACGCAAAATCATGCTACAGTAGCTTATAACTTCTTGTGCACTCTGCCTATGCTGTACTTTAATCAGTTACATTCGTTCCCAACTCTCTCTGAGGTGTACAGTTTTCAATATGTAATATTTCAATTATAGTCACGTATGTGGGTCTAATCACTTAATATGTACTAAGATAGAAAACGAAATGCTTTGTGTCTGAGCTAAAATTAATCAGTATATTCATTATTAAGGATCTTCAGTATTGGAGTAGTCGGTGGCCTAAGAACATCTGGTCTTCCTGCCCTTTCCTGGGTTGATGACATCTGACTGCCTAGGAGGTAGACTCCATTTCCTTCTGGACTTCCGGTGACATGTCTGTGGGACATTCTTAGCTCGCTCGATCGATCCACTGTCGTAAGACATTTGGGTCTAACAGTTGCGGTAAGCGCATATGTATTCCACCTCATATTTGAAGATTTCTGTTGGGAAGTTCCTCACCATCTCATGACATCATCATCGTTTTATTGTTTATGGACACTATATTACATTTTTGTTTATATTGATTTGAATTTCACATTTTGTTGTGTGGCAATTTTTGCCATTACATCCTTTGTGTCACAATATATTTTCACACCCCATTAGGTGTACACAGCCATTGCTTTTTGGCTTACATGTAGCGCTACATTACCATCCACATTTGTCTGCTTTTTGTCACATTCCTGTGTAGCTGCTTCACTCCCGTGAAGGGTTCATTCTTTGTTACACTTATTTTTGTTTTTGGGTAGCGCATATATTTTTTTTCCCCTTACATTATTCATTACTAAAATTGCCAAGGATAATTTTTAAAAATGCTTTATTAAAAGCCTTTGTTTATATAGTGTGTGTTAAGATTGCTTTGTTTCCTCTTTTATTTGACACATTTTCGAATAGAAAAAAATCCACATCCCTGATGTCTATACTGCAAAGCCTTCAACTATACCATCAGGTTATTCCCAATGGGATTCTACAGTAATGTTACACCATGATGAATATGTTCCATTAATAAGTACTCTATGCTTCCTTAGTGTCAACCAATTTACTATCCATTTGCAAATGTTTATACTGATGCTAGCTGTGTTTTCCTAACAATTGAGAATGATGAGCAAGGGTCAAAGCCCTTTCTAAGCTTCATAAATCAACAATGCCTGTGATGCCACAGCCTAAAAGCCACCAGCTAGCTCTACATGATGTCAAATACTTACTGTATGCTAAATTATTTTCCTTACAGATTAAATGCGAATTAACTGAACATTTACAGTACATATACAATTTGATCTTTTTTTCTGTAGCTTATGTACTACTACAGAAGATAACACACATTTCTGTATCAGTTAAACCTTTTTAAAAGCAATTTGTTTTCTAAAGCATTATGAAAGGTTAGAACTGTCAGATTTTTCATTTTCAGTAAGTGTTATTGAGCAGGGGGCTGAGAGGTGTATAAATAGGTGGGAGCCTAGAATAGCTTCCTCTTGTTCCTAGGGAACCCAGGTAAGACCCAGCCGGAGGGCTAAGGCATCCATGAAGGATCAGCTGCAATATGAAAGCATCCATTTTTGGGTCCCAGGTCCTGCTTGGACTGGTGAACCTCTGGCCTAGCCTCATGAGCACATGCAAAAAGCTCATCTGAGGATCCAGGACACAGGCAACAAGTAAAAAAGCTAACTACTACTACAGGTGGTAGACTCTAGAGACTTTCTTTGCTTTATTCCGGGAGAGTTTAGAACAATATATATATATATATATATATATATATATATATATATATATATTAGGGGTGCAACGAATCACAGTTGATCCGTGATCCAAACGGGTCACCCCCTTCGGATCGGCACACACTGTGATCAGCGGATTGCCGCGGCTCCGGAGCTAGGCTGAAGCCGCGGCCTTTCCTAACATTATGCCCGTGGCTTCAGCCTACATTTGGAGCCGCGGCCTTAACGTTAGGAAAGGCCGCGGCTTCGGCCTAGCTCCGGAGCCGCGGCCATCTTGGTACACCCGACGGCGGCCCTCCTAAACTGTTTACATCCACAGAGGAGGAGGAGCCCCACTCGTGGGACGCACGCTGGAAGCGTCTGTACTTCCTGGGGGGGTGTCTTGCCTGGGAGGGGGGGTTTCTTGCCCGAGGAGGGGGGGTCTCTTGCCCGAGGAGGGGGGATCTCTTGCCCGAGGAGGGGGGATCTCTTGCCCGAGAAGGGGGATCTCTTGACTGAGGAGGGGGGATCTCTTGCCTGAGGCGTGTCTCTTGCCTGAGGGGGGTGTCTGGCCTAAGGGGGGTGTCTGGCCTGAGGTGGGGGTGCCTGGCCTGAGGGGGGGTGTCTGGCGGTACTACCTGGGGAGGTGTCTGTACTGAGAGGGGAGAGTCTGCACTGATGCGGGTGTCTGCACCGAGGGGGTTCTATAGTTGGTGTCGAGGGGTGACACCATTTTCTTCCGCCCTGGGTGACACCAACCCTAGTGAAGCCACTGCAGTGGGGGAGAAATGTGGATATTACAGTGGGGGAGAATTTTTTTTTTTCTTTGCCGATCCGAAAATGATCCGATCCGTGACTGCTGATCCGAGGATCCGTGGCACCCCTAATATATATATATATATATATATATATATATATATATATATATATACATATATATATTTATATATTTGTGTGTGTGTGTGTGTGCATGTGTACCAAAAGACACACACATACACACAGTGCAGTGCTACTACAGTGATAATTCAATACTTAGTGCTATTTATACATGCAATAAAATTCTAATTTATAAAAAAAATCATAATAAATGTCCCATAAATCAATATAAATATTGATAGAAGGGCTCCTGTATTATTATCATATCACTGTGCTTCTCAATAATTATTATTACTTGTGCACACCACCACCAGCTATTTTATCTGCTCACCTCAAGGATGAGTCAGGAAGACTCAAATGAACTCTTTATTTTCCCTCTCCAAAAGTCTTTTCTTTCTATCAAGGGCTCAGCTGTTCAATTTCTCCCGTTTGCGATTTCCACTCCACCCAATGTGTCCCTCACAGATAGGGTGTTGATCTCCAGGATTACTCAGCTTTTCCTCCTCTTCAACGAACTCATGTATCATGTAATCAAAAACACAGCCGACATAGTGCTCTCTGCTATAAAAATCTAAAACCCTGCTAAAAGAGTACACTAGATATGAAACTAAATTTGCTTGTTACATGTATTGAGAGCGTCCGCTTGCTCACCGCCGTGGCTGTGTGACGTCACAGGCTCAGATCCTCTCCTCTGCACATGTATCGACCTCTTTATGGTCATCTTCAGCAGGACAACAATACATCCAGGACTATGCTCCTGTTGAGCAGTCCCTGTTAGTAATCAGTTAATTCTTCACATTCAAGAGAATGGTCCTCAGCCTGAAAGAGCAGATCAGATTAAGAGTCCTCCATTACAGTTTTGTTAGAAGCTTTTGGAGTATCCTAAGGCTCACTGTCATCCTATCCCAGTTCTTTCAGCAAAATAACCTGAAAAAACACATGTAAAGCCACGTACACACGGCAGAGAACCTCGACGGGCAGAACACATCGTTCCGCCCGTCGAGGTTCTCTGCCGGCCATCAGATTCGGCGACCCGCCCGTCAGGAATGGCAACCAGCCATTCATCCCGACGGGCCGTCGAGCAAATAGAGAACATGCTCTCTATTTCTGCTCGACGGCATTCCCGACGGGATGCTCGCCGAGAGCGTACACACGGCCGAGGTTCTCGGCAGAATGCGGCTCCCAGCGAGGTTCTCGCTGGTTTCTGCCGAGGACCTCGGCCGTGTGTACGCCGCCTAAAGCCGCGTACACACGGCAGAGAACCTCGACGGGCAGAACACATCGTTCCGCCCATCGAGGTTCTCTGCCGGCCGTCAGATTCGGCGACCCGCCCGTCGGGAATGGCAACCAGTCATTCATCCGATGGGCCATCGAGCAAATAGAGAACGTGCTCTCTATTTCTGCTCGACGGCATTCCCGACGGGATGCTCGCCGAGAGCGTACACACGGCCGAGGTTCTCGGCAGAATGCGGCTCGCAGCGAGGTTCTCGCTGGTTTCTGCCGAGAACCTTGGCCGTGTGTACGCCGCCTAAGACTTGTTTTATAACTCAAGTGACTGTGAACTATCGTGCGCCTGGCTGTTGTGTGCCTATCAAGGAACAGAACCTTGGACCAAACAGCCAGACCAGTCCTGGGTCTGCGCTATGTTATGTAACATTTATAAAGAGTTGAATGATACATTGTCATGAAATGAAAATATACAGCCAAGTATCTCTTTACAAAAGTACAAGCAGTATAAAACCATAAGCACAAAGCTTTTCCTGTCAATAACTAAAATTAAAAATTAAAAACTGTGCTAGTTCCCAATATGTAGTGTTGCGGCCAGCCTTGCTCTTGGATGGACCCACTTTGGACTGTGGTTAAGCTGCAGATTCAGGTGGAAAATCTGTGTTTTGCTTGCTGTAGTATGCTGGTACCTCTGGATAAAGCAGGAGCCAAAGGGGATTTTTATACAAAGCTGTATTTGACTGCTCTTTAAATTGAGGGTCAAATTATTCTGGTAAGCCCCCTTTTCACACGGAGTGGTGTGCACCTGTGGAGTTTGGTGTAATATCATCTGACATGCTACTAGTTGTTTTAGTCACTTGAATATGGGACTTTCTTTTCACACAAAAATATTTTTTTACAGGTATCTTTATCTATTTAATGCATGCATTGTATGTATATAATTTTTATTGAGCATATTTCACAGTGTTACAGCATGTTGGCTATATCTTGATGTACCTTAATATGGTAATATCAGGCTTTACACTTACACATTGAATGATGGTTTAAACAGATTTTTTTGTATGCACTGCACTTTGGAGAATACCATTTTCCTGTCAATAGTTGACTTCAGCAAACAACCAGACCTTTGTGTGTTCCCAAAATAAGCAGTTTTGTAGAGAGATAGGATGGTGGTAAAATATACAGTATTTACTGTCCTACTGGTAAGTTACTGAAGGAGTAGCTTTTAGGCGAGGGCTATATTTGAGATTATGCTTGACAAGACATTCAACATCAGGATGAAAGAATAGTTAGGGTTTAATAAGGAAGAAAATAACAAGATGTAAGTTGGGAAAACAATGTAGGGAAATTGGGTTAAGGGGTGGGGAAGGGGCTAGGGAATGAATCCTTGTTAGCAAATACAGTATCACTATAGCAGAAAGTCATAGAAACGGTCTACTTCATACATTCACATATGTGCGGGGCCGGTTTCAGTACAATTTTTCCAAGGAGTCCGGTGTGCTTTAATTTGCTAGTTCAGGTGTGATTCAGATGCAATTTTTTAAAGTGTATGACACTTAAAAACGCACCAGAACCAAACTGAAAATCATACAGGACTCTTTTTAAAACAGGGAATGTGGTCGGGCTGCCCATATGTGAACCAGCTCCATAGAAAGCTGGGTGATTCACGTGTAATGCGAATCAGATGTGGTTCAAAACGCATTCAATTGGCATATACAGTATCTCACAAAATTGAGTACAGCCCTCACATTTTTGTAAATATTTTATTATATCTTTACATGTGACAACACTGAAGAAATTACACTTTGCTACAATGTAAAGTAGTGAGTGTACAGCTTTTATAACAGTGTAAATTTGCTGTCCCTTCAAAATAAGTTAACACACAGCCATTAATGTCTAAACCACTGGCAACAGAAGTGAGTACACCCCTAAGTGGAAATATCCAAATTGGGCCCAAAATGGCAATATTTTGTGTGGCCACTATTATTTTCCAGCACTGCCTTTACCCTCTTGGGCATGGAGTTCGCCAGAGCTTCGCAGGTTGCCACTGGAGTCCTCTTCCATTCCTCCATGACGACATCAAGGAGCTGGTGGATGTTAAAGACCTTCAGCTCCTCCACCTTCCATTTGAGGATGCTCCACAGATGCTCAATAGGGTTTAGGTCTGGAGACATGCTTGGCCAGACCATTACCTTTACCCTCAGTTTCTTTAGCAAGGCAGTGGTCGTCTTGGAGGTGTGTTTGGGTTCGTTATCATGTTGGAATACTGTCCTGTGGCCCAGTCTCCTAAGGGAGGGGATCATGCTTTGCTTTGCGGGCTTTCTTGTGCATAATCTTTAGAAGAGGCTTCCTTATGGAACAACAGCCATGCGGACCAATTTGATGCAGTGTGCAGCATATGGTCTGAGCACTGACGGGCTGACCCTCACACCCCTTCAACCTCTGCAGCAATGCTGGCAGCACTCATATGTCTATTGCCCAAAGACAAACTCTGGATATGACGCTGAGCACAAGCACTCAACTTCTTTTGTTGACCATGGCGAGGTCTGTTCTGAATGGAACCTGTCCTGTTAAACCGCTGTATTGTCTTGGCCACCATGCTGCGACTCAGTTTCAGGGTCTTGGCAATCTTCTTATAGCCTAGGACATCTTTATGTAGAGCAACAATTATTTTTTTCAGATCCTCAGAGAGCTCTTTGCCATGAGGTGCCATGTTAAACTTCCAGTGATCAGTATGAAAGAGTGAGAGCCATAACACCAAATTTAACACACCTGCTCCCCATTCACACCTGAGGACTTGTAACACTATAGAGTCACATGACTTCAGGGAGGGAAAATGGCTAATTAGGCCCAATTTGGACATTTTCACTTAGAGGTGTACTTACTTTTGTTGCCTACAGAAAAGGGAATTATCGGTCTTTGTCTCTCAAAGTGCCACATCCAAAGAAAATATCAGAAGAAAATTGGATCCCCTGACTGGACTTTTAAGTCCTTTTGTTGCCAGCAGTTTAAACATTAATGGCTGAGTGTGCAGAGTTATTTTGAGGGGACAGCAAATTTACACAAATTTATACAAGCTGTACACTCACTACCTTACATTGTAAAAAAGTGTAATTTCTTCAGTTTTGTCACATGAAAAGATATAATAAAATATTTACAAAAATGTGAGTGAATGTGAGCGGTGTACTCACTTTTGTGAGATACTGTAAGTTAACCGGGGCTTAGGAGAGACCGATTGAAATCTTTATAATGATAGTGTCCAATCCATAATTATTGTAGCTCTAAGAATTATAGTGAATTTCTCATGAATTAGGTACCATGTCATTTTATAGTTCACTTCTGCAGTGAACAGAAATGATAAAAAAACAAACTTGGAAGTTTTTGCATTTGGATGTTTCCATTTTGGCAATACTTTGGCAAACCTTGAATTAACATTGATTGTTTAACCACTTGTCATCTGCCCGCCGTCAATTGACGGCGGGCAGACGACTCCATTGTTCTGACATCACGTCATATGACGTGATGTCCCTTTAAAGCCGCGGGCGGGCGCGCGCACGTCGCATGCGGCGCGCGCGCGCACCCGCCGCTCCGCGGGGATCCCGTGCGAGTGCCCGGCGGCAACGATCGCCCCCGGGCACACGCGATTGCTCTGTAAGTGAGCTGGGACGTGCAGCTCTGTATGTAAACACGGAGCTGCACGTCCCTGTCAGGGAGAGAGGTGACAGATTGTGTTCCTTGTACATAGGGACACAATCGGTCACCTCCCCCAGTCACCCCCCCCTCCCCCTACAGTTAGAACACTCATAGGACACACATTTAACCCCTTCCCCGCCCCCTAGTGGTTAACCCCTTCACTGCCAGTCACATTTATACAGTAATCAATGCATATTTATAGCATTTTTCACTGTATAAATGTAAATGGTCCCAAAACTGTCAGAAAAGTGTCCGAAATGGTCCGCCATAACGTCGCAGTCCCAATAAAAAAAATCGCAGATCGCCGCCATTAATAGTAAAAAAAAAAAAAAAAAAATGCCATAAACTATCCCCTATTTTGTAAACGCTATAAATTTTGCGCAAACCAATCGATAAACGCTTATTGCATTTTTTTTTTACCAAAAATATGTAGAAGAATACGTATCGGCCTAAACTGAGGGAAAAAAAAAAATTTTATATATTTTTTGGGGTTATTTATTATAGCAAAAAGGAAAAAATATTGCATTTTTTTAAAAATTGACGCTCTATTTTTGTTTATAGCGCAAAAAATAAAAACCGCATAGGTGATCAAATACCACCAAAAGAAAGCTCTATTTGTGGGAAAAAAAGGACGCCAATTTTGTTTGGGAGCCACATCGCACGACCGCGCAATTGTCAGTTAAAGCGACGCAGTGCGGGAAGCTTATATTTTGTCTGGGCAGGAAGGGGGTCTAGGTGCACAGTAGGTAAGTGGTTAAAGGATTTGCATCATTTAATTTACAGAACATGCACCCAACTTTGAAGATTTTTTTATTATTATTGTAAAGTAAACAACAAATAGGACAAAATAATAGAAAACATAACTATTCACTCCCTAAAGTCAATACTTTGTAGAGCCACCTTTTGCAGCTATTGCAGCTCCAAGTCGCTTTAGATAAGTCTCTATGAGCTTGCCACATCTTACCACTTAAGTGTTGCTTTAGCAGTGTGTTTTGGCGTAATTTTCCTGCTGAAAGGTAAGCCTCTATCCTAGCCTCAAATCACACACAGAGTGGTACGGTTTTGCTCAAGAATATCCCTGTATTTAGCACCATCCATTTTTCCCTCCCTTCTGACCAGTTTCCCAGTCCTGACTGCTAAAAAATATCCTTACAGCATGATGCTGCCACCACCATGTTTCACTGGGGATGGTGTTCTTTGGGTAATGTGATGTGTTGGGTTTGTGCCAGACATAGTGTTTTCTTTGATGGCCAAAAAGTTAAAGTTTGGTCTCAGCAGACCAGAGCACCTTCCTCCATACATTTTGGGAGTCAACGACATGCCTTTTTGAAAACTCAAATGTACGTACCATTTTGTTTTATTTGCTGAAAGCAATGGCTTTCTTCTGGCCACTCTGCCATAAAGCCCAACTCTATGGAGCGTACGGCTTTATGTCGTCCGAAGTACAGATACTCCAGTCTCTGCTGTGGAACTCTGCAGCTCATGCAGGGTTACCAACCTTAGGTCTCTGTGCTGCCTCTCTGATTAATGCCCTCCTTGCCTGGTCCAAGAGTTTTGGTGTGCGGCCATGTCTTGGCAGATTTGCTTGTGCCATGTTCTTTCCATTTGGTTATGATAGATTTGATGGGGCTCCTAGGGATCATCAAACATTTTGATATTTTTTTATAACCTAACCCTGACTTGTACTTCTCAACAACATTGTCCCTTACTTGTTTAGAGAGTTCATTGGTCTTCATGGCAGTGTTTGGTTAGTGGTGCCTCTTGCTTAGATGTTGCAGCCTCTGGGGCCTTTAGAAAAGGTGTGTATATGTAATGACAGATCATGTGACACTTAGATTGCACACAGGTGTACATCATTTCACTAATTATGTGACTTATGAAGGTAATTGGTTATGGGCTTCATAACAAAGGGGGTGAATACATATACACAAACCAATTATCCTTTTTTTTATTTCTGAAAAATAGTTTTATGCATATATTCCCCCCCCCCCCCCCCCCGTTGTTATCCTGCATTTTTTCCATTTGTACTCTTTATTTTTGCTCTCCCCTCAACCTTCCGGTTGGGCTCCGGTAGACGCGCACCCCCTTGTACCTGTGCGCCTTGGCCGGCCTTTTTCATTGCTTCTCTCATCGCGCCCCCTCAATACCTCACGTCCGTAATATCGCGAGACGACGACGCCATCTTGCTGTCCACGTCATTCGTCTCCCTCTCGTTCGCGCCCTTTCCACAGCGCGCCGCGACCCCCCCCCCTCCGGGCCGCGCGCTCTATCCTCCGGACCGCGCGCCTCTAGGGGCGGGCGGGATTCTCCTCCAATCGGCTAGAGACAGTAGTCTCGCGAGACTACGTCCTGAAGCCCGGAACTCGCTCCTCCCGCACCGCTACGCCAGTGTGCGGCGAGCGGTGTAAGGTACAGGACGCGGTCCCTTACTTTAGGTCAATCCTTGTTTGTTGGGGAATTTATTCCCTAGGTAACATCCCTATTGCCTATACCTTTGCTGTGCAGTACAACTGTGCTGTCTACCGACAGCTGACACCTTTCCCATGGCTGACGACAGGACATACACTCCTGCTAGTGCCCCTGAGATGGTAGACACATCCCAAGAGAATCCGGTTTACCTCAGTGCAGCACAGATCCAGGATCTGATCAGTAGATCCGTCCAGGCTGCCATGGCGTCGGTTGCCTCAACCCCGCCTATATCCCAACCTGCACCCCCTATGTCCGGACCATCCGGCGATGGTAAACCGCCCTTAAAGAAGGGCAAGGTGTCCCAAAAACGCCGCCACATTAATGTGGCCCCCGACTCCCCGGCAGGGGAAGGAAATAACATGCCCCAGGCAGTACTCTCTCAAGACTGCCGACCCACTACCCTCCAAGACTCCGATCGACCCCTGAGCCTCGGGGAGATGCACGTGCAGAGGCACCGGTCCGCTAGGCGGACCAAGCCGGACTCATTCGCGGACTCCTCTCCAGAGTCGTCCGTGGAGTCCGAGGCGGATAACGCCTTTGAGTCTGAAGATGAGGATGATGATGATTATGAGGGTAGTGGGCATATGGCGCTTCATGACAACGCCAACCCTGTATCCCAGGGCGAAACATTATTGGACTCTCATGGAGAGCCTTTATTTGATCCGGAGGCGATTAGCCTCCCACGCTCCGGTGACTGGGCACCTCTACCCGAGGTGGCCCAATATATTGAATACTGGGCCCGGAGATCGGTTGATAAAGCTAACCGAAACAAGTTGAGGGCGGAATGCCCCCGTCCTTGCATTCCTAAAAAAGTTGTGCACACTCCCGAGGTGGACCCCATACTTTTGAGGTATCTCACCAAGCACGGGAAATATTCCAAGAAGGGAATAGAGAGGTCCTTTAGGGCCATACAAGACAGGGTCTTAGACCTTTTTGGTCCTATTACCAAAATCCTAAACCTTAGCGAGCAGGCTACCGCCTCTGAACAGCCAGTTGATCTATCCCAACTTAGGGGCTGGGCCCAACGAGCAGTTTGCCTCCTGGGCTGCGCGAACACTACGTGTTCAACGGAACGCCGCCGCTCAATCTTAATGAGGCTCGACCCCCAGCTGTCCCACCTTGCCGACTCGGAACCAGGCCCGGCCGCAGAAGGCATGTTATTCGGGGACACACTAATTAAAGATATAAACAAGATGGTAGGTCTCTACTCCAGCTTGGATAAAGCCCAAACATCCTTAAAAAGGTCCAACACCGCTAAGGTTTTTCCCAAGGCCGGCAGATACAAGGGCCGCTCTGCCGGCCGATACTTCCCTAACAGGCCATATCATAGGGCTCCCGCTCAGTACCAAGCTCCACAGCCCTATCCAGTACCAGTGGCGCAACCGGCGCCTTTCTTTCCTCCCCGCGGACGCCCCTGGAGAGGCCGAGGAGGAAGAGGCTACCCCCGTTCCCGCCCTCCCACTGGTGAGTACAACACACTTCAATTTTTCTCACATACCTGTAGGGGGAAGACTGAGACATTTTATTCACGCCTGGTCTGCGATTACGGCAGACGCATGGATACTCAGTACAGTAGCGGGCTATCGGGTAGAGTTATATTCACTACCAGACATGGATTGGGTTCCCCATCCCATTCGGTTTTCAAACCTGAACGCCGTCCTAATAGACAACGAGTTGCAGGACCTTCGGGCCAAACAAGCGGTGGTAGAGGTGGACCCACACTCTCCGGGCTTCCTCAGCAATATCTTCCTAGTCAGAAAAAAGGGTGGCGGTTATCGCCCAGTGATAAACTTGAGAAATCTCAACCAACATGTCGTATTCCGACATTTCAAAATGGAGGGA
The DNA here is from genome assembly GCA_029574335.1 of Rana kukunoris. Taxonomy (NCBI): domain Eukaryota; kingdom Metazoa; phylum Chordata; class Amphibia; order Anura; family Ranidae; genus Rana; species Rana kukunoris. The sequence continues at coordinate 330,989,925 of CM056050.1, read as the reverse complement.
ATCCACTGCCTGCGGGACCTCTTACGTCCCGGGGACTGGTTAGTGAAGGTGGACTTAAAGGACGCCTACCTTACGGTTCCCATCCACCCAACCTCCCGACACTTACTTTGCTTCCTGTGGAGAGACAGAACGTGGCAATTTACCTGCCTTCCTTTCGGTCTCTCCTCCGCCCCGTGGTGCTTCACCAAATTACTGAAGCCGGTGGTAGCAGCCCTGCGGAGCAGGGGGGTGAGGTTGATCATCTACTTAGACGACCTACTCATAATGGCTCGCTCCTCTCACCAGGCAAGCGAACATGCCTCCTGGACTGTCAGATTGCTTCAAGATCTGGGATTTCTCATAAATCACGAGAAGTCTATCCTATCCCCATCTCAAGAGATGGAGTTTTTGGGGTTCTTGGTGGACACCAACCGTGCGGTCCTCCGGCTACCCAAGACCAAGTTAGCTTCCATCCGCAAGGAGATCAGTATCGTGCTGGACAAGCAACGGGTGTCCTTACGCGGACTGGCTCGCCTAGTCGGCCTGTTATCAGCGTCGATCCAGGCCATCTTTCCAGCCCTTCTTCATTATCGAGCCCTCCAGAGACTCAAGGCTCTACATCTTCGCCAGGGACTTCGCTATGCAGACGAAGTCGCTTAGGACGCAGAAGCCATGGTGGAACTACGGTGGTGGCTACGTCATGCCGTCGAATGGAACGGCAAGACCATCTTCAATTCCACTCCGGACTTCGTCATAGAGTCGGATGCCAGTCGCCACGGCTGGGGGCGCTCGGTGCGGTCCCTCGTCCACAGGAGGGACATGGTCCGCAGAGGAGTCTCTGCTGCACATCAACACATTGGAGCTCCTGGCGGCGTTTTTTGCCATCAGGAGTCTTCTGCCACATACATCCAACTGCTGCGTATTGTTGCGTATAGACAATGTAACCGCAGTCCAGTACGTCAATCGCTTGGGGGTCCCAGATCCAGGATCCTAGCGGATCTAGCGAAAGAATTCTGGCATTTCTGCCTGGAACGCAACATCGTCCCCGTAGCGGAATATATCCCAGGCACTTCCAATATGGTGGCAGATTGGAATTCTCGTTACCTGACCGATTCCAGCGATTGGCGACTGGACCGGTCAGTGATCCTGGCCCTCGCTCGTTTATGGGGTCCTTTCTCTATGGACCTGTTCGCCTCTCGTCTCAACCATCAGCTCCCGCACTTTTACAGCTGGAGGCCGGATCCGGAGGCGCACGCTGTGGACGCCCTCCGCCAAACCTGGCCACAGGGGACACATTACGCGTTTTCCCCGTTCTCAATGATGCTCAGGGTCCTCCTCCACATAAGGAACCTGAGAGCGTCAGTCGTGCTGATCACTCCGTGGTGGCCGACACAACCATGGTTTCCCCTCCTTCTGGGGATGACTGTGGATCTCCCCAGGTTACTTCCTCACTCCCCTCATCTCCTTGCCAGTCCGAACGGAGACCTGCACCCTCTACTCATGAATCACAACCTACCTCTCCTCGCATGGTTGGTCTCGGGGTGCCGGTCGCAGACAGTGACCTTTTAAGAACAGCTAGGGACCTCCTTGCCTTGGCCTGGGCCCCCGGGACTAGATCGGCATATAGATCAGCCTGGCGGCTCTGGGTTCGTTGGTGTGATCAACGACAGGTTGATCCCGTTCAGGCGCCTGTCTCTGTAGTGGCCAACTATCTGGCGGACTCTTTTGAATCCGGGAGGTCCTATAGCTCCCTTAACATCTATCGCTCTGCGATCTCAGCCTATCACTCCCTTGTAGACTCATTACCGGTAGGTAAACACCCGTTGGTGTGCCGGCTTTTGAAGGGCGTTAAGTTTAAGCGCCCGCTGCGGCCAAAGTACCAACACACTTGGGATGTGACTAAGGTCCTGACCATGTTCTTGGACTGGGGGGACAATGACGCTCTGTCGTTGAGGTTATTGTCTTTCAAGCTTACTGTCCTCTTATGTCTGATCTCCATCAAACGAGTCTCAGACGTCAAGGCTTTGGACATATCCAGGCGTCAGTTCTCGCCTCAGGGAGTCAGGTTTTCGGTCGTGCGTAGGACAAAGACGGGACTTCATTCGGTTTTCTACCCGTTCTTTCCCGCACACCCACACCTCTGTGTGGTCCGCTGTCTGCAGACTTATGAGTCTTTACCGACCCCGCTGCAATCATCGCAATTCTCCCAACTCCTCATTTCCTACGTTAAACCTCATTTGCCGGTTTCCTCGGCTACGTTAGCCAGGTGGGTACGGTCAGTCATGGAAATGGCAGGGATTGACATAACCCTGTTTGGTGCCCACTCCTCCAGAGGGGCGATGGCTACTAAGGTCGTCACCTCGGGAGGCTCCCTCGCAGATTTACTCTTAGCGGCAGACTGGTCGTCTGCGACCACCTTCCGCCAATTTTACTTTAGACCGGAGGAACACATATCTATGTCGGTTCTGTAGATTATTATTTTCAATTGTTATGATTCATGTATACTTTGTTATAGCTTTGAACTTGCATAAGATATGAGCCTCCTGTCTGATATATAATTCTAGATTTTCCTAGCTTGTGACGGAAAATATTAGTTATATGAAGACAGGAGGCGAATATCTTCCCTCCCGACCCAACCCTGTCACGATGTTGTTTCTCTTGTTCTAGGCTATTGAATCACGCATCCTGCAAGTCGGAGGCTGATACGTTCCGGAAGCTTCGTTTCCACTATCCCCGTTGGGATTGCTGTTCCTGTTCGATCTATGGATCTTAGTTTATCGCAGACCGGAAGTGAAGTTCCAACTGCGTCCAGATCCGGAGTCCGATTGCCGTCGGCTGAGTCCGGAGTTCCAGTTTTTCCGAGGTTCCGGTGTGGTTCCAGTTTACCAGGGTTCCGGTGTTTTGAACTGTTTCTGGTTTCAGGGTTCCTGCCGATTCGCCTCAAGAAAGAGGAGGGTTCTAAGGAGGCAGCCCCTTATATACCTGCTGTCCTGCCTTATGATTGGCAGATCCAGTCTGAGGGCTGCTGGGTGTTGTAGTTTTTTCTTGCCTTTCAGTTTTAAAAAGTTTTTCTACTTGAATTCACTGAAAGTTAGATTCTGCTATTGGCATTAATAAAGAAAGATAATGCATAAGATATTCGCCTCCTGTCTTCATATAACTAATATTTTCCGTCACAAGCTAGGAAAATCTAGAATTATAAGTGAATAATCATGAATGTGAAAAAGAGTCCTATACACAGTCTGTTTTTTATTGAGTGTAAATAACCACCAGAAAAATTGTGCCACACCATCTGAAATCTTCCACCATAAGATGCCACCAAACAAAGTGTGACCTGCGTGCCTAATAGGGTGTCTCCTCACCTAGTATAGTGGACCCCTTAATTTTTTTAGGTTGTCAACAGTGCTTTACTAACACAATTTACAGGTCAGCAGCACCCCAGTCTCATACCAGTAGTCCTCAGTTCTTGCACAGGTGGCTCAGAAAACATATACAGTATTTAGAAGAAATCCAAACAGTGTAATATTGCCAAATATTCATTTAAAAGCAAACACAAGAATATCACTCACACTTTGTAGAGACACATAATACTGTTAAATAACCACATGCATAATCAGAGGGGCATTAGATGGAGTTATAAAGATGGCTCCTCCTAGCATAATGATGTCATAAAGGTCTAGCTCACCTCATTCACTGCATCCATCCAGTCTTTCTCGAAGGCTTGATTGATTGGGACAGCAGCATCATGCATATAGAGTTGGCTGAGGGGGTCACCATAGAAACAAGCAAACAAAAACCACCATCTTGTTGGAGCCTGACTAAAGATACCACATGTAAAAGTCCAGCATAAAATCATTAACATTTTTATTAAAAAACACATATTAAAAATGGGCAAATACATCTAATTAATTGCTCATTTATGGAAAAAAAAGAAAAAGATGTATAAAAAATATATAATTAAAATAACAATAAAAATAGTATATATGCTGTGTGTATATTATATATATATATATATATATATATATATATATATATATATATATATATATATATATATATTATATATATATATATATATATATATATATATATATATATATATTGTTTTAAAATTGGAGTTTAATCACAAATTCGAATACCTAATGTCCTAAACTTGGAACCTGGTCACACAAGAGTGAATGGATAAATGCACGAACAAAAATATAAATATATCCAGTAAAACTATTTTTAATAATAACAGGGGAATCTATGCATTACTTATAAAACAGTTCAAGTCAAACTCAATATTGAGACCACCTAGGGATAATACTGTGTCCTATAAATTCACAAGGAACCTCTGTGGCTTAGTTTTCTACTGAAATTTTCCAGTGCCTAGACACTTTCTCAATACCCCAAAACTAAAATTTACTACAATCCTTGTGCCTGTCTTTAAAATGTTTAGATACACTGTTCTTGGTGTAGCCTATTTTAATGTTATATATATGCTCTAATTCTTGTAGCTATACTCCTGGATGTTCATCTCACTTATTGGAGGCCACAGGGACACTCTATCACATATATAAATCCTTCTGTGGTACAGCATATAAGAGCAATGATTGCAATCTTCTCATATTCACCTTTGATACTTTTTTGAGTATTGAGAAAGTATAAAGTATTACATACTGTAGGGGGGGCATGTCCCTCAGAAACAGAATAGACTCAAAGAGGTTTTCCACAAACAAGTTTCAGGCCCTCAGCCTTTTCAATGAGGCCAAGTATACACAGGTTGTTTCTGAATAGTCTGCTTTTAATGTCAGTAGCCTTGTCCTGGAGCTGTTTTACCTGCTCTTCGAGGGTTAGCATAGCCAGAGAATCTCCTTAGGCCGTATTCTCCACTTCAGATATTCTGTCTCTCGCAATTGTCACATAGTCATGGAAATTTGTCAAAGTCATGTCTAATCAGGCCGATATTGGTAGCTGCCATGTCCCAAATGGGTGTTGTAAATGTTGAAATAGGCATCTGTAAAAGTGACTCATCCCTCATGACCCCCCAAGGAACACTTCTTCTTTGACATTCCAATATGTAGAAAAAATGACATGGATATCAGCAGAATGTACTGAAGGACAGCCTAAACACTGATGACAATGCTGACGCTTCTGGTAAATACTGGACCTTTTTCTCCAATAGTTTGTCTGCCTTTTACAATTAAGTGTTCCTGTAGAAGTATCATGATTAAAAGTTGGTCTCCCTTGGTGAGGACAGAGACAGGGATGTCAGTTTGAATTTCATACAAAACCCCCTTTATGAATTCATCCTTGGTAGATCTCTGTGGAATTGTTCTTTTATATATGTTTCTTTTGTGTATTTTGTGTATACAATTGCATCTGACAGGTGAAGAAAAACACAAGACATGAAAACAATGGACAGTCCATTATCCTAAAAAGTATTCGTTTTTTTTAACCATTTACTACCCACCTGCAACGTACTGTGGATGAGCAGCGGATAAGGGCAAAGCAACATACCCGTACTTCGCAATCTCTTTTCAGTTGAGTGCATGCCCCCTCACTGACCCCCCCTCTCTGCAGGAACAGTTCATCAGCGGGTCCCAGACAAAGCTTTTGCTTGGGACCCTGCTGATCTCCTGCAGTGAATGAAGAAGCAGTCCTGTGCCTGTGTTTGTAAATACAGGCAAAGGTTCTAGCTGGTTCTTCTCTTCCTGGACCCTTTACCACTTGCTTACTGGGCACTTAAACCCCCCTCTTGCCGAGACCAATTTTCAGCTTTCAGCGCTGATGCACTTTGAATGACAATTGCGTGGTAATACAACATTGTACCCAAATTAAATGTTTATACATTTTTTCCACAAATAGAGCTTGGTGGTATTTGATCACCTCTGCGGTTTTTATTTTTTGTTTAAAAAAAATAAAAAGACTGAATTAAAAAATATATATATATATATTTTATATTTTGTTATACAATTTTGCAAACAGGTAACTTTCTTCCTTCATTGATGTATGCTGATGAGGCTGCACTGATGGGCACCGATGGGCTACACTTATGGGCACCGATAAGGCAGGACTGGTGGGCACTGATAGGTGGCACTGGTGGTCAAAGATAGGCGGCACAGGTGGGTGGCACTGAAAGGCATTGATAGGTGGCACTGGTGGGCACTGAAAAGTAGCACTAATAGGTGGCATTGATAGCTGGCAGTGATGGGCACTGATGAGTGCCAGTGATGGGCACTGATGGGTGACAATAATGGGCATTGATGGGTGGCAATAATAGGCACTGATGAGGCACTGATTGGCACCAACGGCGGTGGGCATTGATAGGTGCCACTTGTGGGCTTTGATAGGTGGCACTCGTGGGCATTGATATATGGCACTTGTGGGCACTGTGGGCACTGGCGGATGGCACTAGCGGGGGTTTAGATTGGCACACATGAGGCAAATGTGCCTCTTTCCTCTTCGGGATCAATGTCCCTTGCACCTGAGTCTGTGATCATTACTGAGCTTTGTTTACATCACGTGATCAGCTGTCATTGGCTGACAGCTGATCACATGGTAAGGGGCTGGGACCTGCCCCGGGCTGGGACCCGCCACTTACTTGGATCTGTGATCACCCAAGTCTTAGTGACTCGGGTGATCACAGCGCGCGAGGAGCGCACAAAAGGGAGGATGTCTATGTCCCCAAAAATGCAGTGTTAGCAAGATTAACCCCCTTTGCTGCCAGCACACATTTAGCCCCTCCACCTACCCTGTCAGTAGATCACTGTCACCTGTGATACATTGCACACAAAACCACAGCGTTAGCAGAATAAGGCCTGATCTTGCAAGCAGGTGAATTTTATTTGTAGCAGTTCAAGCCCTCACTGACCGTCCCATGAGTCGCATTAGGTACCTGTAAATTTAGTGGCCAAAATGTCTAAAGAAAGGTACACTAGTAAAGAGGCCTACAGTATTCTGAGTACGTCAGATAAGAGGAAAGGGGAAGCCATTCTGACAGAATCCAAGAATTCTCAGCGAGTTGAGAAGCGGGGTGAGGGGCCGAAAATTACTTCTCACCAGGCGGGGCCTCTAGAAATTTTGGGGGCCTTCCGCAGCTTTGCGGGGCCCTAAGCGGCTTGCATAGTAAGCCTATAGGGCGGATGGGCCCTGCTGTTAGGATCAGGCATACCAACCCCAGGTAGCTCAAGTGCAAGGAACGCATGACTTGTCTCATATGCAGCAGGGTCCAAGTACTAGTGCTGCACTACCTTTTAGTAAATTGTGAATGCCTTCACAGGCCCATAGACCCCATAGCATTATTCCAAATATGCTTTCAAATCCTGCCTGGCAGTCCACAGATTCAGTAGCTCTAGTTCTTCCCCCCTTCACTGCCCAACTCGGAATTCAGGTGCAAATTTAAAAACCCCCCTTGATTTATTTGAGCTAATAATTAATGTTTAATCAATTGTGGGCCAAAGCTATTCATGCGCTGACTAGTACATCGCCACCAACCCAAATTCAACTCTTGCCAGACCATTTGCATGGAAACCTATTATGGCTTCCAAATGTAAAACGTTTTTGGGTCTAACTCTCAACATGGGCATTACAGAAAATAATGAATTGTGGCCATAATTGGTCCAGAGGCTCGATTCATCATATGCCCATGCTCTCTTTTCCAATGGGCAGACATAGATATGAGACAATAATGTGCTTCATGCATTTTAGTGATAACACACTCTGTTGTCCTCAGGTGACCCTGAATATGTTCAGTCCCTCATAAACTACCTCACTAAGAAATTTGCAGATGTATTTTTTTTCCCCTGGAAGACGTGATTTCTCACGAAACTAGTAGGGCGGAATGAGCGGCATGCTGACGTCACCTTCCCTGGACTGCTCGTGTTCTTCTAAACGGGGAGGGTCTGTCTGCTTGTGTCCGGCCGACACAGCAGACTTAAGGAGAATCTGTACTGCTAATTTGTAAGTGCAATTTATGTACTTTTTTTCCATTAAACCTTAAAGCGGAGCTCCACACTAAAGTGGAACTCACGCTGATCGGAACCCTCCCCCCTCCGCTGTCACATTTGACACCTTTCAGGGGGAGGGGGTGCAGATGACTGTCTAAAGAAAGGTATTTGCACCCACTTCCGGCCCAGCATTCTCAGGCAGAATGCGGGCATGTCGTTACCTCCCGTCGCCCCCCGTTGTGTGCTGGGAACACTCGGCTCCCAGCACATAGCAGGAGCCAATCAGCGGGTGCAACGCCACTCGCACATGCGCCGTAGGGAACCGGGCAGTGAAATCCAGGACAGGTAAGTGTCCTAATATTAAAAGTCAGCAGCTGCAGTATTTGTAGCTGCTGGCTTTTAATATTTTTTTTTTGAGCGGACATCCACTTTAAGGTATTTTTATACTATTCAAGGCATGTTTGTATTTTTCTATATCCTCATGCTGTCATGCTGATATATACCATTATGGAGTGTGGAAAGGATTATTAGCACGGTCCCTGGAGTATCAAAGCCCAGCAGCTTTTTTATCTACATGCTACCTGGGGTCCCCCGTAATCAAGGGAATCGTGGGAAGGGAATCTATCAATGTGTATGTTGAGAAGAGCTAGCGCTGGATCTGGTTGAGTCAATATCCCTGTGATGGAAGAAATGAGTTTAAAAACTTGATTCCACAGGCTTCTTTTATGTGGACAATACCAGAATACATGCATGAGATTGCCTACTTGATCACATTCTCTCCAACAGTTGGCTGGGGTGCCAGGATAGAATGTGGCCAATCTCAGTGGAGTGTAGTACCACCTGTTGGTTAATTTAATGGACAATTCCCAGTGTTTTACACAATGAGAAGCTTTATGAATCGTCTGAAAGGCACACGACCAATCCTCTTTCGTGAATTTAGTACGCAGGTCTACCTCCCAGTTTTTCATTGCAGTCGTCTTAGAAAATTCCATCTTATCTTGAAATATATTGTAGAATAGTGATATGCCTTTTGAGGCAGAGTGAGCGGCAGAATAACATTTCCACACCCTCTTAGGAAGGGATATGGTCGGGGAAGGTAATGAATGGAGGAAGCGCACAATTCTGTCACAGGTGTGGAAAGATCTGTCAGGTAAATGGAATTGGGATACAACTGTGGCAGGATGTAGGGGTGTATCATTCGCGTAGAGTTCCGAAATATCAGTCACCCCATGTGAATTAAGTTCAGAGACTGTCAATCTGGGTATTTTGGCTTCAAGTAGTTGCAATGGTAGTTGGAGGTCAATACCTTGAAATTCTTGATGGTCTTGGTTCAGTATATGTCTCCACGCTTTTAACGAAGTCTGTATGGTAGGGGGTAAAGAGGTCAGTTTCCAAGGGGACCATTTGTCGCTGAGCAACATTAGTTTCACGTTAGCTGTCGGTGACAGTGTATTTTCTATGTTCACCCAGGGTGGAACGTCTAGGTCATGGAACCAGTGTTTAAGTTGGTCAAGTCGAGCTGCCCACATATAGTCATGTATGTCGGGTAGACCTGCTCCTCCTACTTTTTTGTGAGACACAAGATTGTTACGTGAACACCGTGCCCTTTTACCCTGCCAAATATACTTCCATCCTAACGTTGTGAGGCGATTAAGGTAATGGCATGGTATACACAATGGAATTACACAAAAGAAGTATAGGATTTGAGGCATAATCAGCATTTTAAAAGCAGATATTCTACCCATCCAGGACACTTCCTTCTCAGAGATCCTTTTGAGTTGGGCTTCAATTTTTTCAATCAGTGAGGGGAAATTAGCTTTGATAAGCGTAGAGACACTACTTGTAAGGGTGATACCAAGGTATTTGATAGAGTCCGAGCTCCATGTGTAGGGTAATCGGGATAGTAGGCAACTTTTGACATGAGGTGGTACCCCTAAGTCAAGGATAAGGGATTTTGTAAAATTGACTTTGTAATATGAAACCTTTCCAAATGACATCAAAACATTGTGAACTTCAAACAAATATTCAACAGGGTTGGTCAATAGTAGTATCACATCATCAGCAAAAAGACTGATGGTGTGATGTTCATGGCCAAATTGAAAGCCTGAAATCTTTAGGTTAGACCTGATGGCTTCGGCTAGGGGTTCTATTATTAGATTGAAAATTGACGGGGATAGAGGGCAACCCTGCCGTGTACCATTCGTTATAGGGAAAGACTCTGAAAGAAACCCAGAAGAGTACACTCGAGCAGAGGGACATGAGTATAAGGCCAATATCGCAGATAAGATAGAGCCCTGGAAACCAAATTTCTGCAAAACCATTTTCATGTACGTCCAGTGTACTCGATCGAACGCCTTCTCTGCATCAATGGACAATAACAGAGAAGGCGTTTGAGTCTTTCCAGCATGGTGCACAATATCAATAATACGCCTAGTGGCGTCAGAGGCCTGTCTCCCCCTCAAAAGCCCATCTGGTCGCTTCGAACAAGTGCAGGGATGATATGTTTTAATCTTGTGGCTAAGAGCTTTGCATACATCTTAGTGTCAGTGTTAAGGAGGGAAATAGGCCTAAAATTTTCAGGAATGTCTGGGGTTTTACCAGGTTTTGGAATTGTCACTATGTGGGCTCTCAACATTTCTTGGGGAAGGGAAGTGGTGGATATAAAATTGTTGAAGACAGTTGACATATATGGTGTCAAAACTGCATGGAATGTTTTGAAATATTCATTAGAAAAACCATCGGGACCTGGTGATTTCCCTATGGGAAGGGAGTGTATGACTTTCAGTATCTCCTGTGGTGTGATAGGCAAGTTAAGATCCTCCAATTGTTGGGATGTTAGAGAGGGAAGTTTCAGCGTATGAAGGAAGGATTTAATCTCATGTATGTTAGGTTGGGGAACATTAGCATCTTTTTTGAGGTTATACAGAGAGCCGTAGTATTTTGCAAATAAGTCAGCAATTTTTTGGGGGTTTGTGACTTTGTGTAGGGAGAGTGGGTCAGTGAGAAAAGCTATTCTAGATTTATTGCGCATAACTTTCAATCTATTTGCTAAGTATTTACCTGCCTTATTAGCATTGTTATAATGATTGAGTTTAAGCCTTCTCAAGTGTTTATCATATTGTTGCGATAATAGTTCCCAAAGTTTTTCTCTAAGGTCTTTCAATTTGGCGGTCAAGGGGGGGGGGTGGTGATTGTTTATTACTGTTCTAAGTATCTTTTAGGTCACTAAGGACATCTTGGATTTCTTTGGTTCTTTTTCTTTTTTCTATTGCCCCTATTTGTATGATAATACCTCGTATAACTGCCTTGTGAGCATTCCACAAGGTATTAGGATCATTTACAGAGTTTGAATTGAGGTGGAAATAGTTATTGAGGTGTTCGGTAATGGATTTTTGGTGGTGTGGATTTGGTATAGTTCTATTGTTACAGCGCCAGATGGATGAGGGGGGAGAGACCCCTCTTTCTACAATTGACAAGGAGATGGCAGCGTGGTCAGACCACGTAATGTCATGAATTGATGTTTTATCTATGTCCTGTAGTAGCCATTTGTCTGTCAAGAACATGTCTATTCTTGAGTAGGAACCATGTCTCCCTGAAAAAAAAGTATAGTCGCGTTCATTCGAATGAAGGCATCTCCATGCATCAAATAGTTCCTCTGAGTGTAAAAGCGGTAGAAGTGTTGGGACTCCTCTTGTCCTTCTAGGTGAGGAGTCAATCATTGGATCTGAAATAATGTTAAAATCACCGCACACCAACAGTCTGCAATATTGTAAAGAAGTAGCTCTCTTAAGCACTCTTCGTATGAATCTCAATTGGTGGGTGTTTGGAGCGTAAAGTGAGACTATGGTATATGGTTTAGCATTTATGTCACCAGCAATTATCACGTATCTGCCTTTAACATCAGTGACAACATCTTTAGGTTTGAAAGCTATAGAATTTTTGAACGCTATCAGGACACCTCCTCTTTTGGCCGTCGGGTTGGAAGCAGTATAGATAGTAGGAAAGTCCCTATGAGTAAATTGTGGAGTTTTATTCGCTTGGAAGTGTGTTTCTTGCACACATAGGATATCTGCGTTGGATTTGTGAACCTCTGTCCATAGTGAAAATCTTTTTGCTGGGTGATTTAGTCCCCTAGCATTAATAGACAAAATTTTGATCACCATAGTGAGGTTGGTATAGCAGTGTGGTTAACAATTGTGGTTTGGTACTCACATATCAGGTAGGGATCATTGCCATTGGCACTCACAAAGACAGCCGTGACAAGAAGAGGTTTGGTACCGGACCTTGTAAAGGAGGAGATGTCCTGGGGAAACCTGTGCATATCATGAAAACAAACAAACAGGGTAGGAACAAAAAAAAACATAAACAGTTAACCAAACAATCTTAAGAAATGGATCCATTAACTGATCCTATCGCAGACGTAGCTGCTATTAAGCTAACAGGGGAAAAAGGAGCTGCCGTGTAGCAACTCTATACCGGAGATATTCTAGGTAGGGCTTGAGTCAACCATGGGCTTTGCTGCCGTTTGTAGATTTCTTATTTTTCTTGCGGGAGACTACTTGCCAATCGTGTTGAATTCCTTGGGGGACATTCATGGTGCGTGGATCCGTGGTTTGGTCTGGGATTATTCCCCAACGGCGAAGTAGTGTCAAACCATCTTCCAGGTTGGATACTGAAATATCAGAACCGTCATGGGTAATCACCAAGGTAGCAGGATATTTCCATTTGTGTGGCACTGCGTGGTTTCTCAACGCTTTGGTGATTGATAATAGATTTCTACGGCGCTGCAAAAATGTGCCTGGAAAGGTCAGGCAGGACCCTGAGATTTCCATATTGTTGGGGGAGGCTCCCTGGTCTGCGTGATGTTTGCAAAATTATGTCTTTCACATGGAAAAAATGGATCCTGAGTAAAACATCTCTAGGGATTTCGTCAGGGAGAAATGACGGTTTAGGGATCCTATGTATGCGGTCGATTAGGAGATCTTGGGCTGTTGCTTCTGGTAGTATTGAGGAGAATAAAGTTTGTGCATATTGGAGGAGCTGATTAGGAGGCACTGTCTCAGGCACACCCCTTAGTTTGAGGTTATTCCTCCTAGATCTGTCCTCGAGGTCCGCCATTTTGTCTTTGATCCATGTAATTTCATCTTTGTGACTGGAATGTGCATCCACCATAACATTGTGCGATGAGGCAAAATTCTCCATTCTGTGTTCAATTGTGTCCACCCTGGTACCCAGAATGTGTACCTCTCTCTGACATTCATTTAAACCTCTGTAAAGATCTGCTTGTAGGGAAGAGCGAAGAGAGAGCAGCATTTCCTTGAGCATTGTGTCAGAAATTGGTTTATCAGCTGTAGGAAAATTTGCTATGGGATCCCCTTCTTTTTCCCTAGGGTTAAGAGAGGCCTGAGAGTGGGTGGTCATTTCCATGGCTCATTCTGGCCTATGTGGGGAGTCTCTCCTCAGCTTAGACTTAGCCGGGCTTCTGGTAGTGGGACTTGGGGTTCCTGAGGGAGTATCACTCAGTGTGCCACTCTGGAGTGAGTCATCATGTCGCATACCTTCAATGGAGCAGTGCGGTGTGGCCTGCATATTTCCTCTCACAGAAGCTGCGCCATTTTGAGGAGTGCCGCGCGCCGTGAGGGGAACGACATTTTCCATCTTTTGAGGCTGTAGCGGCTTTTTGCGGTTTCTCCCCATCATCTCGTCGTTCAGTGGAGACTCACGACCAAACGGGACGTCTTAACGATCGAAATGCCCTCGGTGTGCGCTGTTGTGGGCTGAAAATCTCCGGTGTGTCACGGAGCTCCCAGGTTAAGCGGCCATCTTAGAGGCCGGTAGCCAGAGCTCTAGGATAAGATTAATTGTTCATTCACTTGTCATATGGACATTCACATCTATTGGACTTTCACATCTACTGTATGTTTATCTAATCCTCATATTCTTTGTATGGGGATCAATGTTTTCACTATATCATTTATTCACAATTATTATTCAATGATTAATTTTTTTGGAATTGTATTTGGAATACGTACATGTTTGTTTAAACGTATTTATTTAAGCATTTAGCTCAACTTTATCCAATTATAAATGATGCTCGATAAATATTCCAAATGAATAGATACATAATTTTTTTTTATAAAAGTCCATATTCTCTTATTGTATCCACAAATTTTCTAAAGTTTTTGCAGCATATTACAATTTTCGTGCTGTACCCTTTACCTTCCACCAGCAGGTAGAACCAAAAATGTGCTTGAAACACCATGTGCTTTATATAGGCTACCAGAACTCTCACATCAAATCTATATCAATAGCACATGTATTGCCCAATAAACCTTGTATTACTCTTCCTTTGAATAGGTACCACCTCCTCAGGAGTCCCTCTCCATTTGTCTACTCTCTCTTATGCAGGCTGTGTGTATGGCTCCTTTAATTCCACCTATATAATTCATGTGGCCATTCATGCCTCTTACTAAATACCTTGGACTGTCTACTTTCATAAAAGGGGTAATTTGAGTGCATTTGTACTGTCCTGGCAGTTTAGGGCCTTAAAGGGGTAATTCCCCCAAAAAACTTTTTTTAACATTGATTGAGGCTCGTTATGTCAAGGGGAATCGGGTGTTTTTTTATTAGAAACGAAGCAGTACTTACCGTTTTACAGATGCATCGTCTCCGTCGCTTCCGGGTATGATCGTCTGGTCTGGGCGTGCCTATTTGATTGACAGGCTTCCGACGGTCGCATACATCGCGTCACGAGTAGCAGAAAGAAGCCTAGCGACGGTGCGGCTCTATACTGCGCCTGCGCACCGTCGTTCAGCTACTTTCGGAAAATCGTGACGCGATGTATCCGACCTCGGAAGCCTGTCAATCAAATAGGAACGCCTAGACCCGGAGACCATACCCGGAAGCGTCGGAGACGATGCATCTCTAAAACGGTAAGTACGGCTTCATTTCTAAAAAAAAAACACCCGATTCCCCTTGACATAACGAGCCTCAATCAATGTTAAAAAAAAGGTTTTTGGGGGAACTACCCCTTTAAGAATTGACATAGGCAGTCTGCATCAAGATAGATCAAATCACTCTCTCTGTGTTTTTTCCTCCATACTCCTCAGCTCCCGCCTCACTCCCCAACCAAGGCAGGCACACTGCCTTGATGTGTGAGACATTTTGGGAGCTTAGCGATGTACGGGGGCCCAGAAACCCCAGGCTTTCAAGAGCATAATTCTCAATTACCTATCACAATTTCGGAGGCCCTGAAATGTCAGAATAGTGCAACCACCGAAACCCCTTTTTGGAAAGTAGACACCTAAGGGATTGTTTTCTTTTTTAATTTTCCAAAAACTTGTGGCAACAAATTAGCTCTGCAAAATACTTGCCATACCTTTTAGCAAATATCTTGGAGTGTCTACTTTTCAAAAAGAGATCACTTTTGGGGGGATATTTGTACTATCCTGGCATTTCAGGGCCTCCAAAACTGTAATAGTTTGTCAGGTAGTGAAATGAGGACCCCTGATGACATCAGATGTTGCTGATGAAACGCATCCGGTGGGACTTCCAGGACACATAATTTCCAGTTATTGAAGCGCAAGTGGAGTGCAAACCAGCCATTTCAGTTTCTATTTTTTGTTGCTACATGGAGTATTTTACATTGATGTAAGTGCGTGTTTAGAATTTATTGGATATTACTACACTATGAGAGGTTCCTCTATCTTAATCTGTACAAAGTCTCTTAAAAGTGCAGAAGTACTATCAAATATATGGTAAGATCCATTCGTCCATGTGTACCCGATACCATCAGTCGACTAAGAACCTGCATACAGTTGCATATGGGAGCACCCGTTGGGGATACTTTAAGCAAGTTTTGAACTTCTCTAAAAAAAGAAGTTATATATTTCTGGTGAGTGTGGTGTGCTTCTACTGGGTATCACACTTTTGTTCACGTTTTGGATGCATTCATTTGCACTGAGCACTTGAATTGGACTGCATATTATGGACTTTTTGGGTGTGCTTTCCTGGGTATCACTTTTTCTTCACATTTGGATGCATTCATTTGCACTGAGCACTTTCGTTGGACTGCGTATTATGGACATTTTGCACAATTGTTTATTGTATATTACTTATATTTATAAGCACGCGGCCTAGGTTTATTTCTTTTACATCTTTGACTTAATTAAGCTGGAAGACGTGCAGCTCTTAAACGTTTACATTTTGGTTTTGATTATTTATCGATCACGTAACAGGTACACATTTTACTTTTTATATACATTAGTCACATTTACTATTGTTTTTGTGTGTGTAGATTAATCATTTAAGGGTAAATACTATTTGGCATTTTTTTTTATGAAAGGGGGGGCTGGGTTGCTCGTTACTACATCAAGATGATATCTAAATGAAAAGCACTTTAAACTGCTGCAGCAAGGTTGAGATGAATTTTGCTAAATATAAAAACAGTGACTAGACTTTTTAGAACTAATAATGAAAATAGCTGAAATATTTGTATATAGGGTTTATGTCTTAATTCACTTACCACGCTATTCTACTAGTCTTATGCAGTTTGTTTGAAAAATAAAATAAAACACTAATTGCTTCTCTTCTGAGAAATAAGACCAGTATATTCTCTCAAACACAAACCTAATTTAAGTTGTGTTAACTTAAGTGAAATATTAGTGCAATAATGAAGTGCTAATACAGATCCATCGGTGCCATTTTTTTTCACTTATCATTTTAGGAGGGAATGATTTTTTCTCCCTGAGGAGTGTGCTAAAAGGCTATTCTGTCTGCCAGGGCAGTTCAATTTGCTCTTATGAATGAACTGTTAGATAATAATCAATATATATGTCAGTCAGGTCAAGTAGGAAAATGCATATGGTTCTTTCAGCTTTACTTACATGACATAGACCCTCAATAAAAAGCAAAAAAAATATGAAATTTCCGAGAAAATGTCCCAGAAATTTAATCTGCTGAATTTAAGGGAAATTTCTGATATGCTTTCAAGTTAAAGATTTGTATATACTATAATATTGTGCAACATGATCCTTGTTTGGCTTCAACCTGTAACTCCATGCTGGTAAACTTTCTTCAGCAGTATAAGATCTGGTTACAGTAATATCCGCGCTGAACAAAATCAAAATGTTATACAAATGTGTAATGAGGAATATTAATTTCTAAAAAAAGATCTTTAAAGAGGATGTAAACCCAAAAAAATATATATATTTTTTTATGTCACAATGTAGAGTATAATATTTCCTATCATTTGTGCCCAGTCTTGCCACACAGAGTTAATCCAGCGCTGAGTAATCCTCTTTTATGTTCAGTGAAAACGAACAGCCTTCCAGATAAAACCCTGCCTAAAGCAAAAAGTCCGGAATCTCTCTTCTTGCTTTGAGTGAGAGGTTATTTACAAATATAGCTAGGACATGTTTATCATATGTTATGTTTTGTTTATCATAACATGAGGTGATATAACATCATAACACATCTTAGTAATATACAATGAACTTTGGATCACCTCTTGTTATGATAAACATGTCCACGCTATATTTGTAAATAACCTGTTACTGAAAGCAATAACAGAGAAACGGACTTAACCTAATTTGGCAGGTTTTTATCTGAAGTCCGGTTAATTTGCACTGGACTTTAAAAGAGGATTACTCCGCGCTGGATTAACTCTGTGTGGCAAGACTGGGCACAGATGATAGGAAATCTTATACTCTACATTGTGACATCAAAAAAAATTTTTTTTTTTTTTGGGTTTACATCCACTTTAAAGAAACTGTATTGTTTTCACAAACAAAAAAACATTTAGGGGGTTGTTTTGCTTTAAGTTTGTTGGATGAACAAATTTAAAGTGTATCTAAATCCAAAAATAAAAAATTAATATGTGGCAGCTTACATTTCCTTAGATTAGATACATTTTTTTTCAGGCTTTTTGCCTTTATTTTCACCTGCTAATCCTTCAAATAACAAACTACCTGTCTTAGGGTGGCTACGTCTACTCACTCCACTGTATCTGGGGAGGGAGCCATAGTTGTCACCCAGAAAGAGTTTCAAATGTCTTCCTCCCTTTTTCTTTACTCCTTGGAGGAAAGTGAATTAGTAGCTGTTAGCTTTAAAGCCTTGTATACACCACTCGTTTTTATTCATTCAACCCAGCGGGAGCCACTGTACTAACAATCCCATATTAGTAGTACAGTGATCTCTCCTGTTTTATTGTGTTCTGACAGGGAAACACTAGAACACTCCAGTCAGCACTCTCAGCCGGTCGACAGATCATTTTCCGGCCATGGGCCAGTTGACAGACCATTTTCAGGCCATGAGCCAGTCAACAGACCATTTTCCGCCCATGAGCCTTCAACAGTCATACCGGCTGCCATACATACTAGGCTTGAGACCTGATTCCACCTGACATTTTTAAAGAAAAGGAAATCAAACATCTAGTTGCATGACAGCACATCTACTTTTCATTTATTTCAATGTTTGGTTTATAAATTGCCACCAATGTAACAGACAATGCAGGCAAGGGCCTTTAGAGGAATGACCTGAGAATAACATACATAAAAATAAGCTAGCTGAACCAATGTTAGTGTTGTTTTTCTTGATAGTTATTTGTATTCACAGTCCCAGCTCTATAGCTATGAATGCTCACTTTGACCTAATATTTCCAATAGCACTATAATTTAGGACAGACTTGGGAAAATTGTGGCTCCAGGGCCACATACGTCCCTATCTGGCTCTCGATGCCTCCACTGTCACTAAGGAAGCTGACAGGCTCAGAGAGGCATGCTGACAGATACCTGGGTGGATAGCTGCAAGAACTGGAAGGAAAAGTCAGAGTAACTGATCAGTACAGCAAGAGGCTCAGTTCTGAGGGGAGAGTATTGCCTAGGAGAAATCCCAGGGCTCTCCCGCCACTCTGCTACCTGACCAAGTTCTTCCGGTGTATATAGCCTTTTTCACCACCTGATTTAACCCTATAATGCCACACTTGCCCTATAATGCCGCACTTGCATGGTTGCAGAGCGGCCCTATTGAACTCAATGGGCAAAGTGGTGTCGCTTGTCAAACTCTTCAGACTTATTTTACAGTTATTTTACAGTTCGCTTGTTTTTACTACCTATATGAAAGAGACGTATTTCACAAGCATTATTAGTCCTAGATTATTAGTCCTAGAGCTAGGAGTTTGTTTTCTATATGTTTACATACCCACTGACCTTCCCAGGTCCAATATTGAGCAGAATTAAGTTTGGCTCTCCACAACAGTTTCTATTTCTCATGTGGCCCCTCGGGAAAATGAATTGCCCACTCCTGATTTAGCCACTGTGCAAGGAAAATACTTATATGTAACTTTGTGAAGGGGTATTTCATAAAGGGTGATTATTATTTAGAGAGCCATGAACTTAAAAAACCCACATCATAAAAAACTACCAATAAATGGTGTATTACATGTTTTTCATACTCACTCAGTCACTATGATACTCACTCAGTCATTTTACACTGTATGTACACCCACATGTGTGACTCTTTACTCGTGTGGGCTGCACAGATAAGGAAAATTAGGAAATTAAGAACTTAGAAGGGAACTGAAACATGAGCATGCTCAGTAGGGGACACCAGCTGGTCTACACATTTTCAGCGTCCCCTAGTCTGAGTTTAATTACACTTTAAGGCCCGGTTCACATTGGGGTGACATTTGCTCCGACTTTGAGAGCACATGTCGCATGATTTCCTATGAGAGCCATCTTAACTGGTCCGACTTGTGTCAGTCCCACTTTGGAAAAGGTTCCTGTACTATTTTGATCCAACTTGGGTGTGATTTCAGCCCATAGAATTTAATGACAGTTGTATCCAAGTCGGATCATCATCTTAAATGATCCGACTTGTGACATGCAAAATGTGCTCCGAGGTCAAGTGTGTGCAATGTTAGCAATGCAAAATCACATTTTAAAAAACAGCATAGGGTCACCCCAAAATCTATACCAGACCCTCATCTGAGCATGCAGCCCGGCAGTTCAGGGCCATATAAGAACTGTCAGACACCGGAGCTAACAGAATGGTGGAGGAGCGTTTTATTTCTACGCCGGGTCAGCGGCAGCGGACATCATGACTGACGTTGGAGCTACCATGGGTTATATTATTATTTTTAATAAAGGACTTGTCAAAAATGTGTCATGTTTTTTTTACACTACACTGCTTTTTTAGGGGTGAATGGTTAGGGGTACAATGCCCCATACTCATTCAAATGGGGGGGGCGGGATCCGTGGGCCCCCTTTCAAAGCCCCCTGCCCACAGACCCCCCCCCCCAACCACTGGCCAGGGTTGTGGGAAAGAGGCCCTTGTCCCCATCAACATGGTGAGGGCATGTGGCCTGGTATGGTTCAGGTGGGGGAGGGCTCGGATAAGGGTCTGGTATGGACTTTGGAGGGGATCCCACTCCACTTTTTTATTTTATAAATTTGGCGTGAGTCCAGTCCATATCAGAACCAAAGGAATTGTTTTGACTGGTCAAAGGACAAGTCACACTAATCTCGAAGTCAGATCAAAATCAGATCCTGTTCAATACAGTCGCATAGAAGTTGAACCGAAGTCACAGGGCAAAGTCAAATCAAAAGTCACATGACTTTACTGTCACACCAGTGTAGTAGTAAGTAGTACCATTTGTATTCAATGTCTAGTATACTGCTCTTAATACTGTTAATTCAATTTGGTCCATATTTATTTATTTTTTTATCTTATGATTATGTTATGTTATACTGTATATTAACAGGAAAATGTAACCCAGAAAACATGCGTGAACAAATTTTGTCTAATAATTACATTTTATAGCATATGCATTTTTTTATGATTTTGAAAGTCTGTAAATCATGCAAGTTACTTTTTTGAATGGCAGATTTCTGATGTTTACAGACATCTATTCTAAAATATATTTCAAATCATCTCCTGTGTTTTAACAATTCAAGTGCTGTAAAAGTGGTCCCACAGCACAGTGTATTTGTTATCAAATATCCATTAATGTCATCACGCTTCAGTAGATTTCTATCAAGCTTAGAATCTGTCCTTGGTGACCTACCTACTGCTTCACACTTAAAATGGCTTTATGCTCATAAAATGTTATGTAGTTAGCTGTAGAACTAGATTGTACAAGCAGTTCAATGAACAAATTTACTTGATAAACAGAGGTATGAATTGATCTTAGCTGGAGAGTCTGGGCCTTGAAAAAAATTTACAAACAGAACATCATGAATAAAATCTATCATTATGTAATAGAAATAATTTGTTGCAAAATGTACCTGAAAAATGTATTTTTTATTATTTAATTCAAATTTTTTATACTTATATTTCTGGTAGTATAAGGAATTATTGTATTTCACGTAAAAACTGCTGTTATATCAACAATTACAGAAAAAAAAAAAAAACAATGCAACAGCAAACTGTGTTAAAGCTATGTTAAAGCTGAATTAGGAATTAGGAATTAGAATAGCCACAAACAAGTGGCTTGGATAGGCTACAAAATGTTTTCAAAACTACAGAATAATCGGGGGCGTGTCCAAGATGGCGACGGGAGCGGACGTGTAGAGAATGAGCTCCCGCTCTGAGATCCTTTCTGCCTTGTTCCTCGTGTGGATTCTGGGCCACCTTTTCACATATCCTTCCCCTGTCTCCCGGGGAATGCGCCGGAATAGCAGGGGCTGTCGAACGCGCCGCAACACCGCCGCAGTGCCCACCCTGCCGAAGCCCGGGCCTAAGCAAACGCCTGGCCCTCTGCGGCCTTCCCCCACTACTCGCATGGCGTCCCATCCGGACATCCCACGGGACGACGCGATCCAGGCCGGCTCGGCGGCGTTTGAGGCACTCATGGCGGCGATATCCAGCTGCCAATCAGCTCTAACGATCAAGATTGATCATGTCCAGGCGGACACAGCGCTCATACGCCGCGATCTGGATGCGTTCAGGGACCGCGTGGCGGAGGCTGAGAGACGGGTCTCGGATCTGGAGGACACCCAGAGGGATCACCACACAGACATCCAGTCCCTGAAGGCCAGGGTGAAGGTCCTGGAGCACAGGGCGGAAGATGCTGAGAACAGGAACCGCCGCAATAATCTGCGTGTCCTCGGCCTTCCGGAAGGGGCAGAAGGCACTGACCCTGTGGCCTTCATGGAGAAGATCCTCCCCACCATCCTCCCGGCCGCCCGGTTCTCCCACTACTTCTCTATTGAAAGAGCCCACCGCATACCGGCGACCAGAGGCCCTGTAGGAGCGCCGCCGCGCACCTTTATTTTTAAGTTCCTCCATTACCGTGACAGGGACACAGTTCTCAGGGCTGCACGTCTGCAAGGAGACCTCAAGTACCAGAACGCCAGGCTCCTGATTTTCCCGGACTACTCAGTGGAGACACAGCGCCAGCGCAAGTCCTTTGACCATGTCCGTGCCATGCTGAGAGAACGGGGGATCAAGTACAGCATGCTCTTCCCTGCCAGACTCAGAGTCCAAGATGGTGAGAGAGTCCATTTTTTCACTTCCCCGAGAGATGCCGCGGCCTGGGCCGAATCCCTCCCTGGCTGAGAGACCTGTGGCCCGGTTGGTGCCCTGTTATGTTTAATTGTTTTATGTTCTATGACAGTACTGTTGATTTCTTGCATATGGATTGCTCTGGAGTTGGGCCGACGCCCTTCCCCCGCCCCGGTGAATGGTCGGAGGCTTCTACGTAGTTCTACCCCTTTGGTGATCTGCCTGGTGGTTTGCAATGGCTACTCTTGATGTCCTCTCCTGGAACACACGGGGCCTGAACTCCCCAGTCAAGAGGTCCCTAGTGTTCCAATTTATTAAAAAGCATAACCCGCATGTTTGTGTGTTGCAGGAGACACATCTGGTGGGTAGCAAAACCCTCAGCCTCAAAAAACCCTGGGTTGGCCACCATTATCATTCCACTTATTCTAATTATGCCAGGGGGGTTAGTGTTTTAGTACTCAAATCCCTCCCCTTTAAGCTCCTCGATTTAGTTCTTGACCCGGATGGCAGATTTGTGTTGGTCCATGCTTTGATCTATAACCTCCCCTGGGTGCTGGTGGGCTTGTACCTGCCCCCTCCTGCCTCCTTGGCGGTCCTGGGAATACTTGCGGCCAAGTTGGCGCAGTTTCCCTGTGAAAATGTGGTCCTAATGGGTGACTTCAACCTAGTCCCAGACACTGGTATGGACAGGTTCACCTCATCAGGCACCACTCGCCAGGGTCTGGCGGAATGGGCTGACACGTACGGGCTCACGGACGTTTGGCGCTGGAGGAACCCGGGGACTCGGGCCTTCACCTGCCACTCAGCCACCCATAAATCCTTCTCCCGAATTGACTTAGCGTATGTGGGGACGCCAGTCCTACCCCGGGTGCGTGACATTACTATCCTCCCTCGCAGGATCTCGGACCATGCCCCTCTCCTCCTCTCACTGACTCTGACGACGGATCCGGCCAGCAACCTCTGGCGGCTCTCCAGGTTCTGGATCTCAGATCCGGAGGTGGAGCCCAAGTTTCACGATACACTCCGATCCTATTGGGCGGAAAACCCGGGTACGGCTGCGGAGAACACGGTATGGGATGCCTTTAAGGCCTCCTCCCGGGGACACTATCAGTCCCTGATTGCGGGGGTCCGGAGGGAGCGCAGAGCGGAACTCACCAGGGTGGAGGGGGAGGCAGTTCGACGGGAGGCCCTGTATGTCAACACTCGAGACCCGCAACACTACTCCTCCCTGCAATCCCTGACGCAGCAGGCGGCCCTCCTCCGGACAGCCTTGACCCAGAAGAAGCTTCTTCACCAGACTCAGCGGATTTTCGAACAAGGAGAGCGGACGGGGAGGCTTTTGGCCTGGCTGTCCAGGGAGCACTCGGGTGCGTCTGCCGTTGCCCAGGTGAGGGATGGGGAGGGGACCCTACACTCCACTCCGCAGGAAATCAACCGATGTTTTGCGGAGTATTACCAACAACTGTACACCTCTAGAGTAAAGTATGACCTCCCGAACCTAGTGGCCTATCTGGAGGAGGTGGACATCCCAGTCCTCACGTCCTCTGCGGCGCGTAAATTGGACGCACCATTTCAGCTTGAGGAGATACAGGCCGCTTTAAAAATGATGCAGGGGGGTAAGACGCCGGGTCCGGATGGGTTCCCGGTCGAATTTTACAAGACTTATGGGGAAGACCTGGCCCCTAGGTTAATATCTTTGTTTTCGTCGGCCTCGGATTCGGGTGCACTCCCGGACTCGATGTGTGACGCGGTCATTGTGGTAATCCCCAAGGCTGGTAAAGACCCCACTCTGTGCTCCTCTTACCGTCCTATCTCCCTCCTCAATGTCGATGCGAAGCTCTTCGCGAAGATCCTTGCCAATAGGCTTAACACTGTTATTACGGCCCTGGTCCACCCGGACCAGACGGGCTTCATGCCGGGTCGGGGGACTGACATTAACCTTCGTCGCTTACACACTCACCTCGCGGTGGCGGTCCCGGATGGCGCCGGCGTGGTGGCCTCGCTCGACGCCGAGAAGGCCTTTGACTCTGTCGAGTGGGGCTACCTTTGGGCAGTTTTGTCGCGCTTCGGTTTTGGACCCCGGTTTTTGTCCTGGATACAAATGCTGTATGCTTGCCCAAGGGCGCGTATTCGCACCAATGGGACCCTGTCGCCCCCCTTCTCCTTGGAACGGGGGACCAGGCAGGGCTGCCCACTTTCCCCGGCACTATTTGCCTTGGCCCTGGAGCCCCTGGTCGCGCATATTCGACGCGACCCGGGGGTCCGGGGGGTTAAGGTGGGATCCCTAGAGGAGAAATTATCACTTTACGCCGACGACGCCCTGCTGTATCTGGCGGATGCGTCTGCCTCGCTTGGCGAGGCACTGTCCCACTTTGAGAAATTTGCATCATTTTCGGGGGTGAGAATTAACTGGGACAAGTCAGTGCTCCTTCCTCTCCACCCATCGCTGGCTCGCACCGACTCGCACACCTCCTTGCGATGGGTGGACGAGTTCACATATCTAGGGGTTAGAGTGGGCCTCGAGCCGAAGTCATACATGGAGAAAAATGTTCTCCCGACGTTAGAACATCTGTCCGGGCGTTGCGCGGTCTGGCGTACCCTTCCCCTCTCGCCGGTCGGACGGGGAAACCTCATAAAAATGGTGATACTTCCCAAGTTGCTCTACTTCTTTCGCCAGACCCCTGTTATCATCCCGAAGTCCTTCTTCCGACGGCTTGACAGCATAGTGACGGCGTTCATATGGGCGAACAGCCCTCCCCGGGTTGCCAAACGCTTCCTCTATCTCCCCCTGTCCCAGGGGGGTCTGGCCCTCCCAAACTTCCTTGCCTACTACTGGGCGGCGGTCCTGGTGACAGTCCGTTGGTGGTTTTCCCAGACGCGTCAGAACCCAGCGGTGACCCTTGAGGCGGCTATCCTGGGCTCTTACGCTGCTTTATCTAACCTTGTGTTTCGGGGGAGTAGGGCCCACCCATCAGTCACGGGTCCTATGGCTACCGTGGTTCGGGTGTGGCGGGCCTCTAGGGTGCGTATGCAGAAGCCCAATACAATGTCCCCACACACCCCGCTTTGGGGGAACCCTCTCCTTCCACACCTGGACATGGTCCCTGACCCGGTGGTCTGGGCGCGGCGGGGCATCCTAACCCTCCGGCATATTATGCCGGACGGTGTGGTGTTGTCCTTCCGAGACCTGGCCCGTCGCTACAAGGTCCCCCCTCCCTGGCCTTCAGGTATGCACAACTGAGGCATGCACTTGCGGCTCAATTCCCGGATCCGGTTGTGCTCGAGTCGGACTCGGTCGAGCGCCTCCTGATTTCGGGCGTTATGGGGAAACCCCTCTCGTCCCTTTACCTGCGCTTTACGGTGGCGTACGACGCGGACACAGTGGGAGTCCTGGCCAAATGGAACACTGACATTCCTGATCTGGACGAGGAGATCTGGGAGGAATGCGTCTCTTCTTTCCTCCCATCCATGATCGCCTCTAGAGACCGATTCATCCAACTAAAATTCCTACACAGGGCCTATTACACCCCGCAAAGACTGGCTAAAATCTACCCCTCCAGGAGCTCCTTGTGCACTAGATGTTCGGGGGATACTGGGTCGTTCATTCATATGGTTTGGTCCTGTCCCAAATTGGGGCCGTACTGGAGAGAGGTGGCGGGTACTCTGTCAGATCGCTACGGGTTGGATCTCACGATGGACCCGAAGTTGTTCCTCCTTAGCTACCTGGGTGAGATTGAATGCGACAGATATACCAAACTGGGCATTACCTTTGCCCTGTTTTACGCCAGGAGGGAAATCCTACTCCGTTGGCGGGGCACTGACCCCCCAACTGTCTCTTCCTGGTTGGGAACAATCAATAGAGTCCTCCCATTATACAGATTGACGTATGAAAGCAGAAACTGCCCTGCAAAATTTGACAAGATCTGGTCAAACTGGATCGACACATCTAGTTGAGTGACTGACGGGTCCCCTGTGGCGCATCCTGCCTGTACAGTGTGGTGAGCGGCTGTTTTCCCCCTCCCCCTCCCTCCTTCCCCCTCGCCTTCCCCCCCTCCCCCTCCCCCCACCTCCTCCTTGGAGTCGCCCCCCCTCCGATCCTCCCCCCCTCGTCCTCCCCTTTTTTGGGGGGTGGGGGTGGGAGATGCTGGAGGGAGTACCCTGATGGTTCTCCACCCCACCCTCGCGGGGGGTGGCCTCACGAGTGGCAACTAATATTTATAACTGTGGGGGGGGGGATTGTCTGTGTCTCCTTAGCTTTCCGTATCACCGGAAATGTGTATAATCTATGTCTTCCTTTGGTATGCTCTGGTACAATCATTCCGTTACCTCTGTAATCTCTGTACTGTCATTGGTTTGTGTGTATGTTTGTTGTTTGTTTTAGAAAAGCCAATAAAAACTTTTTCTGTTAAAAAACTACAGAATAATCATATCTGAATTTGACTAACTAAAACTAACTATACTATGATGTTGATAAATGAGAACTTTCACAGACACAATAACAAAAATATGCTCTTATTATTTTAGGCCTCATGCACACTGGACGTTATAATAACGTTATAAAAATGCCAGTGAGTTTTTAAAGTTTTTCAGTGTTTTTTTTTTGCGGTTTTCAGCGTTTTTTAGCGTTAGCCTTTTTAAGCGTTTTTTTTAAGTCAATGGGATTAATGGGAAACGTTAAAAACGCAGGTGAGCTATATTTTGAACGCTTATCGGTGTTCATCTGCATTTTTATGCATTTGTTTTACTTTAGAACGTTTAGACAGCTGAAAAACTCCACTCAGAACCCAATAGATTTGGAATTTTTTTACAGCCAAAAAACGACCCAGCAAAAAACAGATATGTGGAAACATAGGATAACATGCTGGAGAGTTTATTAGAGAGTTTATTGACTGTAGAAAAATACATCTGAAGCCAAAAACAGCAGCTGTAAAACATCCAAAAACGTCCAGTGTGCATGAGGCCTACTGTTAACCTCCCTGGTGGTATGATATGTCAGATTTTTGATGCTCAAAGCGGTACAATGTTTTGTCGTTTTATATTGTAGGCCTATAATTATTAGAAATAACTCACTTAAACAAGAGTCTAGTAGACATCCCGGGTATGATAAAGTTTGAAACACAAAATCATAAATTATAATATAATAAATAACTATAAATAATTAATATTCAATAATGTAATCAAATCAAAAACACAGAAATTTGCTCAGTTGCAGAATTGTCACTGTTATTACATTCAGTTTGATGACGAATTTCCCCACAAATCACTATCGCTCTATTCTGCAAGTGATTCTAATTTATTATCACTGTTTTCTAGCTAGTCTAAAAGCACTTTTGACACTTTTTGGTTGCTATGGACAATCTCCAGTTTCCAGGCAGAAAAAAAATTTTTTTTAGTATAAAACTGCATGCAGGACACTGGACACACCACTAGGGACAAAGGGGATGTGAACTAATTTGATACAGTACTGTAATCTGTAAGATTGCAGTGTGCTGTATGTATACTGTGTTTTCATTCTTTTGAATTTGGTGTCGAACTCCGTCCCCGTGCGTCGCAACGTTGCAGGGAACGGAGCACGGCACTTGGGCACTGTGTGAATCAAGCGGAGGACACAGCTCGCACACTCAGCGGGGAGACATCGCAGGATCCAGGGGACAAGGTAAGTAACTTTGCCTGGATCCTGCAATGCGATCCCAAGTGTGGCTCGGGGTTACAGCTTTTGGTACTGAAATTACACCCCGAACCCCGGGATTACTGCTGGTTAGGTCCTGAATGGTCTGGGCTAAGAGAAATTGGGTAAAATGATGCAGACCTTTAGACTCAGGACATCTAGTGGCAGACAAAATAGCAGAAAAAAGCACTGCAGGGGAAATCTAGGGATTGAAGGTATACAGAAAAATCTGCTTTTGTTATATTATCTTTTGATCGGCTGTTCAATTTTATCTTGGTAATTTTGTTTCATCCATGGCTCAGTTTAAAGTGTAATTATGGTGTTTTTTGATGGTGGTCTCCTAAACTCCTGTATGCAGCAGATTGCATGCCTAGAGTACCTAGAGTGCAGTTATAGTTCTCCCTGAACAACATTTTCATTCCCCTCAAAACAGGACTTTCTATCCCAAGCTTTTTAGTGAGTGGTAAGACATATGATAAGCTCTTATAAAACAAGTCACCAAAGAATGTCATTCATAAAGCCTCCAGTGCAAGCTGAAGCAGTTTTACAGATATGCAGCATAGTGTTTATACTGGACATCCTACAGACTGTATTGTAGAGATCAATGTGTATATCCATTTCACTGTCTGTTCTTATATCAGAAACAACATGCATATGTAACGGGTAAAGCATGGGCAAATGTGCATATTATACTAGCTGCCACTTTAAAAAAAAAAAAAATTAGCACCCTAATATGCATATAAAAGTGATCATAGTCATATGGATCTAATTTAAATAAAATAATCTACATTGTCTTCTAAAAAAAAACTCCTTATTTGTATTATTAAAAAATAAATATAGTACAATGAAATCTGCATATGCATTCTCACATTAACTGTTTAACAAATACTGTTAAATCATTGACTTGGATCTATATGTTAAAAATAACTAGAATATCTAAGAAAATTCATTTTCCAAAAATGTTTTTTCTATACCTTTGTTTCTGCATGCATTCTTGAGTAAGAGAACCGGATCTCTTGAAATGCTAATGTACTACCAGTCTCCCTCTTCCTCCACTCAAACATCCAGCATATTAATTCTTAAAATGCATTAAGATGCTTAACATCCCATCCTGAGCAATTTGTGGGTTTTTTTATGACGTTGAAGGAAAAAAAAAAAACATCATAAATAAGATTGCAGAACAATAAAAGGTTTGTGTCAGCTATTAAGCTTAGATGCATCTGGCAGAACAGAGGTTAAAATGCAATAACAATGGAGATGACTCACTAAGAAAGTTTGATCATTAGACAGTGAGGTACTGCATATAAAAATAAGCATGCTATATGTGTTATATGCTAATGGGATGAAACAGAAAGCACCATAAAGATTAAATGCATGCAATCAAACCTCAACATTTTGCATTTAAGAGCGTTTGTAAAGCCAAAACTTTTCGAAATACTGTTTGGAGTATAAAATAGCTATAAATCCTGCCATTTTTTGTCTGTGTGCCTTGTTATGGAGATTTATCTTCACCTCCTGTCCTTGAGATGTATTTTTACCTCCTGTTGAAGAGGCACAATGGGCAGTGAGAGGAAATCTCTCCAAAGCAAGGGGAGATCCTCTCTTTATGCCACGTACACACGATCAGAGTTTCCGTCTGAGTAAACTCCGACAAGTTTTTCTGATGGAATTCCGTTCAAGCTTACTTGCATACACACGGACACACCAAATTGAGACCGTCAAAAACCTAGAAAAATGAAGTTCAATGCTTCCGAGCATGCATCGAATTGTTTCCAAGCATACATGTTTTTTTAAAACAGAGTTCTATACAGACAAATGGAATTTCCGATAATTTTTTTCAGTCGGAAAAAAAGAGAACATGTTCTCTTTCTAACTCAGACCGAAAAAGTCAGATGGGGCACACATACTGTTGGAATATCCGATGAACAAAATTCCATCTGACTTTTTCCATCTGAAATTCCGATCGTGTGTAAGATTTGTCACCAGAGGAAAATTTTCCTCTTACCACCTATTCCTGTGACAACACTAATCATTTTTGGTATGAAAAAAAAACGTTTTTAAAAACATAATTTAAAATGAACGTGTGTGGGCTTCACATCGTTTATAATCTTCTGAAAAACGACCAAAAAAAAATTCGAGCATGCTGCATTTTTTAACGTCGTTTTAAAAAATGTATTTTTTTGGGTTGTAAAAAATGATCGTGTGTGGGCTAAAACAACGTTAAAAACTACGTTTTAAACCCTCGCATGTTCAGAAGCAAGTTATGAGACGGGAGCTTGAATAGAACTTCCCCTTTAGAGTGCCGTCGTACGTGTTGTACGTCACCGCTAGGGATGAGCCTAACACCCCCGCGTTCGGTTCCCACCAGAACCGTCGAACGGACCGAACATTCGCGCGAACATTTAGAACCCCATTGAAGTCTATGGGACGCGAACATTCGAATTAAAAAGTGCTCATTTTAAAGCCTAATATGCAAGTTATTGTCGTAAAACGTCTTTGAGAACCCGGGTCTTAACCCAGGGAACGTGTATCAATGGAAAAAAGTTAAAAAAACTGTAGTTTTTTCAGGAGCAGGACTTTTTTTCCATTGATACATGTCCCCTGGGCAAGACCCGGGTTCTCAAAGACGTTTTCACAGGCAAACTATAGACACCCAGCAGGTACAATATTTAAAGAAATTTTTTATTTTTTATTTTTATTTAAGCATCATTAAAATCACTGCTCCTGGAGCAGTGATTTTAATGATGCTTAAATAAAAATAAAAAAATAAAAAATTCCTCGTATCTCTGTTTCTGTGCCCGGGTATCTATGCGTCTGATTCCTAGAATCATTTACGCATAGATACGGCGTAGATCCGACTGGCGTAAGTCACTTACACCGTCGGATCTTAAATGCAATACTACGCTGGCCGCTAGGTGGCGTATATGCAAATGAGCATGATACGCCGATTCCCGAACGTATTTGCGCTGCGTCGTCGTAGTTTACGTTGTTTGCGTAAGCGTAAAGTTACCCCTGCTATATGAGGGGTAGCTTTACGTCGGTCCGCCGTATGCCATTTTAAGTTTTGCTTCATTGACGTTTTCCAACGTGAGTTGGAGCATGCGCACTGGGCTACTTTTACAGCCGGTGCATGCACAGTTCGTTCGGCGCGGAGGCGCGCTTAATTTAAATACAAGCCGCCCCCTTTGAATAACGCGGCCTTACGCCAGGCCATTTACACTACGCCGCCGCAAATTACGGAGCAAGTGCTTGGAGAATACGGCACTTGCTCCTGTAAGTTGCAGCGGCTTAGTGTAAATAGCTTACGCTACGCTACGCCAGAATCTACGAGAATCTGGCCCACTGTCACTGTGTCTCTCTCTCTCTCTCTCTCTACAGAACTGATCTCTTTAACAACACCGCAACACACTACGCGAGGCCGTCTTTCAGGCAGCCTTTTATAGTGTGGGGCGTGTACTAAACCCCCTGAGCTATAATTGACCAAAGCCACCCTGGCTTTGGCCAATTATGGCTCTCCATTTTTTGCGCCCTGTGATTGGCCAAGCATGCGGGTCATAGTGCATGCTTGGCCAATCATCAGTGCGCAATGCCGCAGTGAATTATGGACTGTGGCGCGTCGCTCGAATTTGGCGCAAACGACCCGTTTTGTTCGAATTTCGACGAACGTACGAACAGGCGATGTTCGAGTCGAACATACTATCAAAGCGAATGCGGAGCTCATCTCTAGTCACCGCGCTTTGCTCATCATTTTTTAAAAGCGATCGTGTGTGGGCAACATCGTTTTTAATGATGAAGTTGGAAAAACGTCGTTTTTTCTACATGCTGAAAAACTTCGTTTTTTTTAATGCCCAAAAGTGATCGTGTGTACGCGGCATAAGATTCTGGATTTCCCATCACTTTCTATATCTGAGACAATAGTTCCTTGAAAAAAGTGTATTTTCCCTGACAGGAACACAGAAACCATTAAATCCTGACACGGATATTTACATATCCTTACTTCAGCTAAACCTAAAAGAAAAGTTTTGGTTTTACACTGCGCTACCTAAACACATGAATGGAAATACAATAAAAAATGTAAAAAAGTGCAGCAGCTCCAAATGTGAAACCACACATATATTCAGAACGATAATAATAAAAAGGGAGCTGCACTAGTCGTCTGGGATGAATGACAGCAAGCATCATCAAACTCATATTTTGTGAGCCCAGGCTGTCATGGCTGCACCCTCAGCCCAGGAGAAAGGACTACCCATTGATGATGCAGAGGAAGAAGAGAAAAGTGTACTGGCACGAAGAGTAAAGAAAAAAGTATATACTTTACATACACTTTAACCACCTCAATACTGGGAACTTTCACCCCCTCACCCAATTTTCTGCTTTCAGCGATGTCACAATTTGAATGACAATTGAACGGTCATGCAACGCTGTACCCAAATAATTTTTCTTATAATATTCTTCCTACAAATAGAGCTTATTTTTGGAGGTATTTAATCCCCGCTGGGTCTTCTGTCGTTTTCATAAAAATGAAAACTACAGAAACAAAGAAAAAAAAACGTTTTCTTTGTTTCTGTCAGAAAATGTTGTAAGTAAGTCATTTTTCTTTTTCATTGATGTGCACTGATGGACACCGATAGGCTGCACTGGTGGGCACTGATGAGACAGCACTAAAGGGCACTGACTGGGTGGCACTGAAAGGCAGAACTGATTACCATTACTGATGGGCACAGATTGGCCTCACTGATGGGCACAAATTGGCGTCAGTGATGGGCACTGACTGGTGTCACTGATGGGTACAGGTTGGCATTACAGATGGGCACCTTGTGAGGCACTAATATGCAGCACTGATATGTGACACTGATGAGCACTGATAGGCAGCGCTGGCACTGATGAACACTAATAGGTGGCAATGATGGGCAATGATAGGTGGCATGGATAGGCGGCACTGATGGGTAATGATGGTCGGCACTGGTTGGTAGGTACTGATTGGCATAGATTGGCCTCACTGATGGGCACAAATTGGCATCAGTGATGGGCACTGACTGGTGTCACTGATGGATACAGGTTGGCATTACAGATGGGCACCTTGTGGCATCAC
This sequence comes from Rana kukunoris, assembly GCA_029574335.1. Taxonomy (NCBI): domain Eukaryota; kingdom Metazoa; phylum Chordata; class Amphibia; order Anura; family Ranidae; genus Rana; species Rana kukunoris. Next base: position 330,956,753 of record CM056050.1, on the reverse strand, counting down.
TGATGGGTACTGTTGGGGCTGCACTGTAATCTGGGCACTGATTACCTATATATGTCTTCCCTGTAAGGAGATGCCGCTGATCTTCTCTTCCCGCCTCACACTCTGTCAATGTGGGTCGAGGAGAGCCGATAAATGGTACTTCCTTGTTTATATGTGATCAGCTGTGATTGGACATGATCACATGGGTAATGAGCCATGGCTCTTTATCGAGATCGGGGTTGCACATACACGCTCCTAAACACAGGACTTTGTACACTGGGCTGTACATATGTGGATGCCTTCCAGGCAATTGCTGAGAAGGAGTTACTTGAGTTAAAACAGTGCTCCTTAACTTCATGAGCCGCTAACATCTCCAGGCAGGAAACTGTGGCATTCAAAAAGTACGGGGGAGTCTAAACAGCTAATTATCAAGGAGAGGGACAAGGGGGAGCTGTGGTAGTGCTAAGAATGGAGCAATATCGCTCTAAAGCCATGTTGGCATTATTGCACAGAGGGAAAGATATGGGTATTTTATCTCCCAAAACTGTAGAATACCTCTATGTGGAAAATCTAGTGATACTGGTGTATCACCACCTCCCTAACATTCACAGATCTGGTAATTCTATTCAGGGCCGACCTATAGTAGCAAGGAATGGCTCTTTATTTGAACATTTGGGAGAGAGGGTAGATTGTCATCTCCAACCACTGGTTTTGAGATTCCCAGGTTACATCAGTACACCAGTCGTGGCACATACACAGTCAGTGACATGGACATCTAATTACGGTTAGGTCCATATATATTTGGACACATGCATAATTTTCATACTTTTGGTATTGTATGCCACCAAAATAAAATTAAAATGAAACAATCCAAATGATTTTAAAGTGCAGACATTCAGCTTTAATTCAAGGGCTTGAACATAAATATCAAGTACAAATTTTAGGAACTGATACCATTTTTATACACGGTCTCCCCATTTTCAGGGGCTGAAATGTAATTGGACAAATGAATATAATCATAAATAATATTTAAATTTTTTAACATTTTGTTGAGAATCCTTTACTGGGAATGACTGTCTGAAGTCTGGAACCTATAGACATTATCAAAGACTACTGGGTTTCCCCCTTTCTGATGCTTTGCCAGGCTCTAACTGCAGTTGTCCTCAGTTGTTCTTTTTTTTTTTGTAGCTCTTTCTGCCTTAAGTTTTGCTTTCAGCAAGTGAAATGCATGCTCAATTGGGTTTAGATCAGGTGATTGACCCGGCCATTGCAGAACTTTCCACTTATTTTCCTTCAAAGGCTCCAGGGTTGCTTTTGCATTGTGTTTTGGATCATTGTCTATCTGTACTGTGAAGCACCATCCAATCCACTTTAATGCATTTGGGTGAATCTTGGATGACAGTATATCTCTAAGCACTGCAGAATTTATCCGACTGCTTCTGTCTTCTGTCACATCATCAATAAACACCAATGACCCAGTGCCACTGTAAGCCATGCATGCCCATGCCATCACACTGCCCCCACCATGTTTTACAGATGACATTGTGTGCTTTGGATCATGAACTGTTGCAAGCCTTCTTCACACTTTTTTCCTCCTGTCATTCTTGTACAGATTAATCTTAGTTTCATCCATCCAAAGAATGCTTTTCCAGAACTGGTCTGACTTTTTAGATGTTTTTTGGCAAAGTCTAATCTGGCTTTTCTATTCTTCAGGTGTATGAATGGTTTAGACCGGGTTCACACTTGTCCGACAAATGCTCCAACATTGGGAGCTCATGTCGCATGACGTGTGACAATCAATGTCTCCCTATGAGAGCCGTCTTAACTGGTCCTACACAAGTCGGTCCCACTTTGAAAATGCTCCCTGTACTACTTTGGTCCTACATTGATCCTACTTCAGCCCATTGAATATCATTGAAGTCGGACAAAAGTAGGAGCCTTGTCCTTACCATCCGACTTTTGACATCCGACATGTGATTACAGCAGCAGCAAAATGAATTTATCTCACTCTGGGTTAGTTTTGATTGGTCAAAGAACAAGTCAGACTATCACAAAGTCAGATCAAAATAGTGTGCTGTTCATGAAAGTCAGATGGATGTAGGACCAATGTAGGACCAATGTCGCAGAGCAAAGTAGGATGAAAGTTGTACTGCTGTCCTGTAGTATAGTGTGAACCCAGTCTTACACCTAGTGGTGAACCCTCTGTATTTGGAAATCATCCAGCTCCTTTCGTAACTACTTTTTCTAAGGAATACAAATATGTGGGGAATATAATAAAAATAATTTACCTATCCTCTACTCAGCTTGAGGACTTAAGGTGTTACAAGCAGGTTGCTGTTTCTCTAGTCAGAGGGCTCCGACATTGGGTTTCATCCTGTCCCATAGTCTGTTCACATCACTGAAAAAATCCCAACCCACCTGGCTGTCTTATCATCAGGAATTTCCAATGTAACATCAAAACATGTCAAAATTGTCACTTGAATCCACCCAACAACTTATTCACTTCAACCAATTTAGGTGAAGGCTTTGATATTAAGCAATAAATCAATTGTAGAACCTGACATGTTGTGTATCTTATACATCGCACTATCTGCAACCTACAGTATGTGGAATGCACCACATGTGCTCTGTGTAACAGAATAGGGGAACACTACTGACGCCACTAACCCCAATGCTAAAAATATCTCATTTTAGGGAATGCCATGCTGGCTATTTGTCGTCCTTTAGGCTTCCTGGCATTGAGAGATTGACTTCTATGCCCAGGCAAATTTTGAACTAGAGTCCCTCAGGGGTTAAACCTCAGATGGGACCTGGTTTACATTTAAAATAATTGTTTTTTTTTCCACCCACGTCTCATATTTTTTATATTTCTGGTCATTCCCCCCTGGGCGTTTTGTTTCTGTTTTGGTTCATTTTATTTTGTTTCACTAATATATTCTTATAATATTTGTATATGCATTCTATTTATTATTCAATCACCTGTTTTTTGGCTTGCTTTTTTTATTATTATTATTCTAACCCCCTCTGTTTTGTTGTCTCACCTAGATAGAAGCTAATGAATTAATTGGAATTTTCTGTGACCAATACAAGGAGGGGCGATGTTTTTATACTACATATTCTGTGCTTTGTTTGTACATAAATGTTGTGAAGAAGGCAGTCGTGGCTGAAACACATTAATATCTGCTCGATGCCTCTTTCACACAGCGATTATAAGAGGAAGGACCTGTCAGCATGTCACTATGGATCTGGGTTCAAATACAGGAATAGACAGCTGACTTCCGATTATGTAAGAAAGGAAGATGATGGCACGGGACCCCATGTGTGGCAGTGGAGCAGTGCATTACAATATATCAGCACTGGATGTTAAAGTATTTGTTACCCCAACATTTCATATTCTGATATGTGCCTACTGTACCAATATTCTGTTCACTTTGTATTGCTTTCTTGGTGTGAAATACCTGGTGATTCTGCCAGTCCCTCTGCTTCCCTATTGCAAACTGACCATCCTAAATACAGGAGTGCCTCGCAACATTCACATATAACGAAGTGCACTGCTATTTTTAAAAAGGAATTAAAGACAAAAAGGGACAATTAGCATTTCCCTAATACATTTTTCACTCTTTCGAGTTCAGTTCCCCTTTAAATACTGCTAATGGCTGCTCTGGTATCCTGCTGGTACAGACCATGACTTGTGTAACCTGTTTTTAGTTTTAGTTTAGCTAGGTTATTAATGGTATTACTCCTCAAATATAATTATCATGCTAAAAATAAACTACTTTTAACCCTTTGGTTGCCAGGAGTAAAAAAAAAAATTGCAACTGAGGGGGCAAAAGCTTAGAAAAATTGTTTTCCTGTTAATCCATATAGTAATTAGCTGCTCCTGAATTTGGTTACAAATCTCCTACGTATACTTAATTGTTCATAAATTGTCATTTAGAGCAAGCGCTTATACAGCACAGGCTGATTACCTTGTACACGTACATGTGGTGTATCTTAAAACATAAGTGGTAATCCAGTCCTCAGTATGGGTTGCATTTGGGTAGGACTCTGACCCACAGATCTATATCATTCCACCATGCTCTATAAAAGACCTGACCAAGGTTGTACCGCGTAGTATCTGTCTAGACCATAGAGCACAATTATTGTGCAATAAATCCACATAATGAATGACCAATCTTTTAGCTATTCATTTGTAAAATATATCATTTGTATGGTTGAAGGCTCTCTTGCAGAAGTAACATTCCATGATGATGTTCCTAGGCTAAAGCCAAGTAATAATTATTCTGCATTAAAGCAACAAGAAATTGATATATCAATATTCTACTTAACACACATAAGAAGAAAGCATAAAGCCCATAGCTTTGGAAAGTTCAGCATATCATAGGATATGCGTATTAGTAACAATGCGCCCAGAGGCGATTCAGTTCGCAGGTGCCGCGCTATATAAGTTTCTCATTCATTCATTCAATGCAGGTGTTTAAAAGACCAGTTTTAACCGCTTGCCGACCGCCGCCTGTAGATATACGTTGGCAGAATGGCACTGCTGCGCAAAGCAACGTACCTGTATGTTACTTTAAATTTGCCACCGTGCGGGCGCACCCCTGCCGTGATCTCCATGACCATGCCCGCAGGACCCGCGGACTCAATATCTGCCGGTGTCCTGTGGTTCTGTCACAGAGCCTAGTCTAGTGACAGGACAGTGATCTACTACTCCCTGTCATTCGGGAGCAGTGATCAGTTTAATTTCACTCGTAGCCCAGCCACCCCACAGTTAGAATCACTCCCTAGGACACCCTTAACTCCTTTCTCGCCCCCCTAGTGGTTAACCCCTTCCCTGCCAGTCATTTAAACAGTAATCAGTGCATTTTTATAGCACTGATCGCTGTATAAATGAGAATAGTCCCAAATTAGTGTCAAAAGTGTCCGATGTGTCCGCCATATTGTCGCATTCACGATAAAATCGCAGATCGCCGCCATTACTAATATAAAAAATATATCAATAAAAATACCATAAATCTATCCTCTATTTTATGGACGCTATAACTTTTGCCAAAGCAATTAATATACGCTTATTGCGATTTTTTTTACCAAAAATAAGACATTTTTTTTTTTAATTGTCGCTTTTTTTGTTGAAAAAAAGCAAAAAATTAAAACCGCATAGGTGATCGAATACCACCAAAAAAAAGCTCTATTTGTGGGAAAAGAAGGATGTCAATTTTGTTTGGGTGCAACTTCGCACAACCGCGCAATTGTCAGTTAAAGCGACACAGTACCGAATCGCAAAAAATTGCCCGGTCATTGGGCAGCCACATTTTTCCGGGGCTGAAGTGGTTAATGTGTGTGTTAATTTTTGTATGAATTTTAAACAGGGTTTTAAAGAACATAGCTTTCCAAATTATTGTGGCGCTTATGACCATGTACAAATTTAACAGCTCAAAAACATGGGAGAGGGACCTAAAATTAGCTACAGAAAGCTCAAGAGTTAAGCCTGGTATAGAGGAAGGACCTGTCGGCATGTGATTTTATAATTACTCAAAAAAAAGCAATGTAACTAATCCTGCATTTCTGTAGTCATTTCACTTAGGACATGATTGATGTCCTGATGTCCTTGACACGAAATATTGCACAATTTATTGGACTTTGTACTCTAGATTGACATTGCTGTCTGCGTCATTTTACATAGAGTGGGCTCGGCCCTGCCCTGCCCTCAACACCCCACAATGCATTAAGGTGAAAAACCATAAGGCTTTAGAACCACGTAATGCTTAAAATTATACTCATCTAGGTGGATGCAGCATCAGTCCGATGTTCACCGCCGGCTATAAGACTATGAACTTAGCGGTCAAACACTGCTGATCGCTCAGCTCTTGGTGTTCACGTTGTAGAGAGCTAGTGAATGGCAGTCACCGACTTTCTGCTCTGCCCCTTCAGCACTCACTGGAGCGCCTGGCTGTGGAAGGGGTGGGACCTGTTGGCTCAGACTCTCAACGGCTATCCAAGAGGCTGAGGCAGCTGCCAGTCCCAGCATTTGGGTGCATCCCAACCATATGATGGGGATCTTTTCAGAGCCTGGGCTGGCTCTCTGACTTCAGTCAGTAGTGGGCTTTAGCCTGCTGTGAGCTGAAAACAGGTCACACAAGTGCAAAACAAACTGAACTCCTTTGATCCATAGGTGAAGTACAGCCAAAAAAGCTTTGGCTATCCAGGTGAAACTCTAAAAATCGAATGTTGTGCAAAAGTTCATTTATTTCACTAATGCAACTTAAAAGGTGAAACTAATATATGAGATAGACTCATTACATGCAAAGCAAGATAGTTCAAGCCGTGATTTGTCATATATGTAATGATTATGACTTACAGCTCATGAAAACTCCAAATCCACAGTCTCAGAAAATTAGAATATTGTGAAAAGGTTCAATATTCTAGGCTCAAAGTATCCCAGTCTAATCAGCTAATTAAGCCATAACACTTGCAAATGGTTCCTGAGCCTTTAAATTGTCTCTCAGTCTGGTTCAGTAGGAATCACAATCATGGGAAAGACTGCTGACTTGACAGTTGTGCAGAAAACCATCATTGACACCCTCCATAAGGAGGGAAAGCCTCAAGAGGCAAAAGAAGTTGGATGTTCCCAAAGTGCGGTATCAAAGCACATTAATAGAAAGTTATGTGGAAGGGAAAAGTGTGGAAGAAAAAGGTGCAAAGCAGCAGGGATGACCGCAGCCTGGAGAGGATTGTCAGGAAAAGGTCATTCAAAAGTGTTGGCGACTTTCACAAGGAGTGGACTAAGGCTGGAGTCAGTGCATCAAGAGTGGGGATGAGCTCCGCGTTCAATTCGTATGTATGTTCGACTCGAACATCGTCTGTTCGACCGTTCGTCGAAATTCGAACGTTATGGGACGTTCGTGCCAAATTCGAGTGGCGCGTCACGGCCCATAATTCACTGCAGCATTGCTCGCTGATGATTGGCCAAGCATGCACTATGACCCGCATGCTTGGCCAATCACAGCGCGCAAAAAACAGAGAGCCATAATTGGCCAAAGCCAGGGTGGCTTTGGCCAATTATGGCTCAGGGGGTTTAGTACACGCCCCACACTACACAAGGCCGCCTGCAGGGCGGCCTTGTGTAGTGTGTTGCGGCAGTTAACAGAGAGAGACAGAGAGAGTGTCATTTTTTGCAGGTAGATGGAGCAGGCAGGCAGGCAAGCTAGTCAGTTAATGTTACAGTGTGTAGAGGATATACATCCCAGGTGTTGTACATATATTTATACACTGTATAGCTTAGCTAGATCAGTTCTTCCTAATTTACTGGCAGGCAGGTGATTGTGCTATTTAAAGATGTTATCACAGGCATAGACACCCAGCAGGTACAATATTTAAAGGAATTTTTCATTTTTTTTTTATTTAAGCATCATTAAAATCACTGCTCGCAGGAGCAGTGATTTTAATGATGCTTAAATGAAAAAAAAAAAAAAATTCCTTTAAATATTATACCTGCTGGGTGTCTATGCCTGTGAAAATGTCTTTGAGAACCTGGGTCTTGCCCGAGGGAACATGTATCAATGGAAAAAAGTTTTAAAAATGGTCAATATTTTCAGGAGTCTTGCTCCTGAAAAAAAGACAGTTTTTTTAAACTTTTTACCATTGATACATGTTCCCTGGGGTAAGACCCGAGTTCTCAATGACGTTTTACGACAATAACTTGCATATTAGGCTTTAAAATAAGGGCTTTTTGAATTCGAACGTTCGAGTCCCATAGACGTCAATGGGGTTCTAAATGTTTGGGGCGAACGTTCGGTCCGTTCAAAAGTTCTGGTGTGAACCGAACGGGGGGGGGGGGGGGTTTCGGCTTATTCTTAATCAAGAGCCACGACACACAGATGGATCCTGAACATGGGCTTCTAATGTCGTATTCCTCTTGTCAAGCCACTTCTGAACAACAAACAACGTAAGAAGTGTCTTACCTAAATAAAAACAAACCTGTCTGGTGCTCAGTGGTCCAAAGTCCTCTTTTCTGATGAGAGCAAATTTTGCATCTTAATTGGAAACCAAGGAGCCAGAGTATGGAGGAAGAATGGAGTGGCACACACTGCAAGATGCTTGAAGTCCAGTGTGAAGTTTCCACAGTCTGTGTTGATTTGGGGAGCCGTGTCATCTGCTGGTGTTGGTCCACTGTGCTTCATTAAGTCCAGGGTCAATGCAGCCGTCTATCAGGAGATTTTGGAGCACTTCATTAAATGACATGCTTCCTTCCGCAAACAAGCTCTATGGGGATGATGACTTAGTTTTCCAGCGGGACTTGGCACCTGGTCACACTGTCAAAATCACCAAAACCTGGTTCAATGACCGTGGGATTACTGTGCTTGATTGGGCAGCAAACTCGCCTGACCTGATCCCCATAGAGAATCTATGGGGCATTGCCAAGAGAAAGATGAGAGACATGAGACCAAACAATGCAGTAGAGCAGAAGGCCGCTTTTGAAGCATCCTGGTCTTCCATAACACCTCAGCAGTGCCACAGGCTGATAGCGTCCATTCCACGCCGCATTGAGGCAGTAATTGCTGCAAAAGAGGCCCAAACCAAGTACTGAGTACATATGCATGCTTATACTTTTCACAGGTCCGATATTGTTCTATGTACAATCATTGTTTTATTAATTGCATGTAATATTCAAATTTTCAGAGATTGTGGATTTGGGATTTTCATGAGCTGTAAGGCATAATCAACACAATTATGACAAATCACGGCTTGAACTATCTTTCTTTGCATGTAATGAGTCTATCTCATATATTAGTTTCCCCTTTTAAGTTGCATTAGTGAAATAAAATAACTTTTGCACGTTATTCACATTTTTCGAGTTTCACCTGTACTTCTCATTTAGGCCTCATGCCCGCGGACGTTTTAAAAAACAGGCTGTAAAGCTAGTACAGACGCCAGGAAAAAAGCAGCGTTTTTAACACAATTTTTTTATGTGTTTTGCATTGAATTCAATGCACGTTTCGCCGCGCTAGCTTCCAGCCGTGCTTTTCTTTCTCTATTCCAAATCAATGGTTCCCTATGGGAGCCAATTGATTTGAATAGAGGTCGCACCAGAAGTCGGATCAAGATGATCTGACTTGTGGGCAACTCATTTGCTGAGAATATTGAAGGGGAACTCTGGAATTGTGTGAGGTTCCCCCAAGGACGATACCAGAACCTTTGGTCTGTTATGGATCTTAAGGGGAACCCCCACACTAAAAAAAATGGCATGGGGGTTTCCCCATGATCCATACCAGACCATTATCCGAGCACGCAGTCCGGCAGGTCAGGAAAGGGGGGCTAGCGAGCGCTCCCTCTCCTAGACCATACCAAGCCACATGTCCTCAACATGGGGGGTGGGTGCTTTGTCTCCATGTTTATGAGGAAAAGGGCCTCTTCCCGACAACCCTGGCTGTTGGTTGTCAGGGTCTGTGGGCGGGGGGCATATTGGAATCTGGGAGCCCCCTTATGCCGGCCCCCCACCCTATGTGAATGAGTATGGGGGTCTTCTTCAGACTTCGGGGGTCTCTTCCGACTTCTTCACTCTCTCCGGCCTCTTCTGCCACACTCCAGTGTCTCCTCCGTGCTCTCCGATTCTTCTACAGCTCTCAGGTGCCTTCTGCCAGGCTCCTCCGCTATCTTCTTCCAGCTCTTTTACTAGCGGTGGCCCGGTCTTTTCCGTTGTATTCTTCCCGCTTCTCTTCTTCCGATGTTGACTCAACGCTCTTTCCCTCTGTAATACCACATGCGTGGTGCGCACTCGGAAACCCATTATGCCCCAGGACTGGGACGTCATTAGGGGGTCGGGTCACTGGATGACATCACCCAGTGACCACGCCCTATTCCTATATAAGTTGTTGCGCACCGCGTGCACGGCATTACAGCAGGAGAGAGCATTGAGTCAACATCGGAAGAAGAGAAGAGGGAAGAAGATGACGGAGAAGGCAGGCCACCGCTAGTAAAAGATCTGGCAGAAGATAGCAGAGGAGCTAGGTAGGAGGCACCTGAGAGCGGGAGAAGAACCGGAGAGTGCAGAGAAGACACTGAAGAGCGGGAGAAGAGGCCGGAGAGAGCAGAGAAGTTGGAAGAGACCCCTGAAGTTGGAAGACGACCCCCTGTCTAGTGTGTTTTTTTATTGACACTATTTGGGTAGGGAATGGGTAGGGGTATGATGAACATAGGCGGTTGCCAGCTTGGCGCTGGTCCCATTCAGAGAACGCTCAGCATTTTCTCATTTAATGCGAAGTGTTCTCTAATTGGATGAGGTGGACAAGTGCCTTCTGCCGGGATCCTCCACTATATTCTGCCAGCTCGTTTACTAGCGGTGGCCCGTTCTTCTCCTTTGCCTTCTTCCCTCTTTTCTTCTTCCGATGTTGACTCAAAGCTCTCTATCGCTGTAATGCTGTGTGCGCGGTGCACACCCAGCAACCCATCATGCCCCGGGACTGTGACGTCATAAGTGGCGGATTCACCGAATGGCATCAACCGGTGACCACGCCCCATGCCTATATAAGTTGTTGCGCACCCCACACATGGCATTACATTACCCCATACTCATTCACATAGGGTGGGGGGCCGGAATCTGTGGTCTCCCAGATTCCGATAAGTCCCCCGCCCTCGGACCCCGACAACCAACGGCCAGGGTTGTCGGGAAGAGGCCCTTACCCTCATTAACATGCCCTCATGTTGAGGGCATGTGGCTTGGTATGGTCAAGGGGTGGGTGCTTGCTCACCCCCCTTTGCTGACCTGCCAGGCTGCATGCTCGGATAAGGGTCTGGTATAGATCTGGGGGAACCCAGGATGGTTTGGGGGTTCCCCTTAAGACCCATACCATTTACAGCTCAAAAACATCATGGTGGGCATGAGGCCATAAGCTAACATGGAGAGGTGTTTTTAAGCTGTAAAAAACGCTCATAAAAGTGGCTGTAAAAACGTCCGTGGGTATGAGGCTTAAAAGTATATGTCAAGGCGAAATTAAATAAATAAATAAAAATCCTTTGCAGTACATCTCTGCAATATATTTTCCCATGTTTTATCTATTTAAAGACTCTGCATAAACAGAAAATTATCAGTTGATCAGCTAGAAATGCACCTGGAAGATGACTTTCAGGTATGGGTTGTTTTACATAGATATATTGTTTCAGCCTGTGGGATCTCTGTGGAAGCTGGAAATCACTATAGTAGACACCGCTACTACAGTGATCTCCACTAGCCAGGTCCCGTGCTGAGCTGCTGCCCTGCTGATTATTGAATGCAGGAGCCAACCCATTCGGCACAGGCACCATTTAGAGAACACTTTGCATTTTCTTAATGGATGCCAAGTGTTCTATGATTGGAGGAGGTGGGGGCCATAATATCACTACGCCACTTGTCTACCTCATCCAATTAGAGAACACTTTGCATGCAATGTGAAAATGCTGAGCGTTTTTTGAATGGGACCAGTGCCAAGCTGGCAACTGCCTATGTTCACAAAGCAGCAGGGAAGCTGCTCGGCGTGGGACCCAGAAACTAGTGGAGATCACTATAGTAGCACAGTATCTGTTCCAGTGATTTCCAGCTTCTAGGGGGGTCGTTCAGTTATGGTATATGCAATACACAAGATTCTGTAGTCAAAGATAACAACTTGGAGGTCTTAAACGTAAGTGTGCCAACAATACAGCTCTGACAGGATTAACAGATTTTTTGCACTTATTAAACAGATATAACCAGATGTTTTCATTGGACTATTTAACAGACCAAAACTGAACAAACAAGAATAATGATAAACCACAGAGATTGGATTCGGGGTAAGTTTGCAAACCTAAAGTGGTTGTAAACCCTAATGCCACGGACACACGACCGGTTTTCCAGTCAAATAAAAAAACGATGGTTTTCCCCGACAGGAATTCCGGCCAAGCTTGTCTTGCATACACACAGTCAGACCAAATTCGGCCTGTCCAAAGCGCGGTGACGTACAACACCTACAACGGCACTATAAAGGGGAAGTAAAATTCCAACAGCGCCATCCTTTGGGCTGCTTTTGCTGATCCTCGTGTTAGTAAAAGTTTGATAAGAGACTCTTTTCAGCCTCATGCTTTTCAGCCCGTTACAGCGTGACAAATATGCTATCTCCATTCCGAACGCTAGTTTTGCCAGAACGAGCACTCCCATCTCATACTTGATTCCGAGCATGCACGTTTTTTATTCCGTAGGAAAAGCATACAGACGAACGGTGTTCCTGCTAGGATTTTTTCCTGACAGAAAAAAAGAGATCCTGCTCTCTTTTTTTTTTGTCACTTCTGACAAGGAATACTTGTCAGAAGTGACCCATGCAGATAGCAGAGGAACAAAGCAGCAGACAAAAAAAACACTTAGTGCTCTGGATAGAGACAACTACACACTATAGCATACCGCCCAACATTTTGAGATGGGAATGAGGGACACCTACTTTTATACATATGTAGACATAGGACATGCCACCTGCCACGTCCCCTTAAGGAAGAAGTAACAAAAAAAGGTTAATTAAATCCACAAGGGCTTTTTTTTTACCACTACTATTCCATTATACTGGCTTTTTAAATGTACAAATGGTTCAATTTAGAATTTGGATGAAAGGTTTAGCCCTGGGGAACACTTTTTGAAAGATAAAAAGTGCATTTAATATACAACTATATAGATCAGACCAAAATTAGGGGGAAAAGGGGGACATTGCTCCAAATCAGGGACAGTCCCTCGAAATCAGGGACAGTTGGGAGCTAAGCTATAGAAGTATATACTTTGTTCAAATTTCACGTTTACAATCACTTTAAGTGTAGCACTGGGCTAGGCTCTTCAAATCTTTTCTCATTTCTCCTGTGATAGACAGCTGCAGGGAGAAAGGAGGCTGAACTTTGCCCTGATTGGCTGTTGCTACAACTTAAGAAGGCGAGTTCAGAGGGTGGCGATAAATGTGGAGTACTTGGAATGGTCAGATGTGGGTTGTGGGGTCATAAACAAACTGGAGGATGGGGTAAACAGTTCAATCTCTGTATTTGCGGATGATACCAAGCGAAACCGAGCAATAATATCACCGCAGGATGTGGAAACCTTGCAAAATGATACATGGCAAATGGGGATCAATGTAGAAAAAATTTAAATAATGCATTTGGGTGGAAAAAATACGAATGCAATATATACACTGGGGGAAGAACCTCTGGGGGATCTAGGATGGAAAAGGACCTGAGGGTCTGGAGGATATTAGTTATGAGAAAAGGTTGCGAGCACTGAACTTGTTCTCTCTGGAGAAGAGACACTTGAGAGGAGATATGATTTCAATTTACAAATACCGTACTGGTGACCCCGCAATAGGGATAAAACTTTTTTGCAGAAGAGAGTTTAACAAGACATGTGTCGACTCATTAAAATTAGAAGAAAAGAGGTTTAACTTTAAACTTCCTAGAGGGTTCTTTACTGTAAGAGCGACAAAGATGTGGAATTCCCTTCACAGGCGGTGGTCTCAGTGAGGGGCATCGATAGTTTAAAAAAAACGATTAGATAAGAACCTGAATGACCACAACATACAGGGATATACAAGGTAATACTGACATATAATCACAAACATAGGTTGGACTTTTTTTCAACCTCACCTACTATATAACTATATAACTATGATATGTAAACAGGAAAAATGGGAATATAACTCCCCACTAATTCCATTAGCTAACACAGATTTCTTTGCACCAGGAAATCGGACTAGATTGGGGAATAAATTATTTAGTAAAAGGTTAGGGGAAATAGTCACACAAGGGAAAAAAAAAAAAAAAGAGGATATACCCATAGTCGAAGGAGCTCAACAGATAACCGATTGGGAATACCTCCAATTGAAGCACTTTTTAGTACACTCCCAGCACCAATAAGAGATGACACAGCACAGAACCCAATAGAAAAACTCTGTTCCACTGGAAAATCAATACAGCATGGAATTGCGGCGATTTATAAGATACTGACAGTATTAGGGACAAAGGGAACAATACGAAGTGTAGAGAAATGGGGGAAAGATATCGGGGAAAAGATTGAAGATTCACACATGTTTAAGGCTTCGTTTAACTACGCAAAAGATATCACAACAGTAGAAGCCAACTATAAATGTATGATGAGATGGCACCTTACCCCGGTTAAATTAAATAAAATACACCCGACCAATTCCCCCCTACGTTGGAGGAAGTGTAACCAGCTAGGTACTACATATCATATTTGGTGGGATTGCCCGAGAGTCCAGGAATATTGGAGGGAGGTACAAGAGAAAAAATCCCTCTAGACCCTCTGACCTGTCTGTTTCACGGACAAGGATTAGCAAAAGGTGAAAAAAAATATGGTTCGACATTGATCCCGGTGTTGTTAAATGCAGCAAAGGGTTTAATCCCGAAATTTTGGTTACACCCACTAAAGCCACCGTTAAAAGAACTGATACACCGGGTTGACCATATCTCGGAGATGGAGCATCTGAGAAGGGTCGACTTGGGTGAAGAAGAGGGAGGAAGAGACGGAACGACCTGGGACCAATGGAGATCTTTTAAAACAACTGAAGCTTTTTTTCAATTAGCATCATAAACAGATAGATAATGCCTCTAAAATTAGAAGGAAGGGGGGGGAAGGAAAAGTGGAGAAAAAGAAAAAAAAAAAAAAAGGAGACCCGACCAGAAAAGGTAAACGATCCAGAAGCAGGGAGGGGGGAGGGTGTAACGCCATCCACGTCAAGGGTAATCTTTCCTTGTTCCCACTGTAAGGTAAGAGCAATAAAGATATATTGGTTAGTGGTGGTTCCAGTAGCATTGAGCTTAGTAATGTGGGAGTTAGGCATGTGCATTTCGTTTCGTTCCGAATCGAAATTCGGACGAATTTTCCATTATTCGGACATTCGGATGCATACGAATTCCCGAATTGCTATATTAGCGAAAAATTTCGACCGTTTTCGGAATTCGTTCATTTTCGACCGAATTTCGAAAAAAAAAAATGGTCCAAATCGAATTTTTTTTTTCGAATTCCGAATCGAATACCCGCGGACTAAATTCGATCGGAATTCGAAAAAAAAAAAAAAAAAAAAATATTTTCGAATTTTATTCGAAAAAAAAAAAATTCGAAAAGAGACTATTTGTTTTCTAATCTGGTTGAAATATTTTCAATTTCGACCGTTTTTTTTTCGAAATTCGGTCGAAAACGAACGAATTCGAAAAACGGTCGAAATATTTTCGATTTCGACCGTATTTTTCGAAATTCGGTCGAAAACGAATGAATTCCGAAAACGAATTCAACACATGTAACGAACCTAACTTAACGAAATTTATTAAATGACGAATTGAAACAAAACGAAACGAATTTTTCACTTTTGCACATGCCTAGTGGGAGTTTTTACCTTCAGAATTCCTCTTGAGAAGGGGACAGTTGGAGACAACATGGTCTGGAGCTGAACAGTACAGGCAAAGGTTTTGGGCTCTGCGACGCTGTTTCTCAGCAGAAGATAATGGTCCCTTGATCGCTCCAAGCTCCATAGGAACATCTTTGGGTGGTGATCTGGCTCTCTTGAAAGGAGTAGGAGGGTATGTAAGAGCACGTTCCGCTTTCCTTTCGCGAAGGCGTCGGTCAATAGCAACAGAGAGTTGCATAAGGTCGTCTAAAGATGGGGGGAGCTCAACACGAGCGATCTCATCTTTCATTGATTCCGTTAAGCCTAACCGGAATTGGTTGCGAAGTGCAACATCTGACCACTGGGTCTCTCTGCACCAACATTTAAATTCCGATATATAGTCTTCCACGGGTCTTTTCCCCTGCTTGAGAGTCCTGATTGAGTTCTCTGCAGTCAGCTGTTTGTTTGAATCTTCATAGAGCTGGGACATCTCTTCCAGGAAGGTGTCAAATGCGCCCAGGAGATCTCCTTGTTCTTCTAGGTAAGCATCAGCCCAGACTCTAGGTTCACCCCTAAGGTAAGAGACTAGGGTGAGGATTCTGACCCTATCGGAGTAGTAGGTGCGGGGGCGTAACTCGAACATCAGACGACACAAGCTAATGAACTGACGGAAACGTTTTCTGTCCCCGGAGAAGGTTTCTGGTGGACAAACCTTAGGTTCAGGTCTCTCTCTGGCCTGTGCTAAATTTTGGTTGCGAAGAGCATCATTCTCTAGGCGTAGCTCAGTTAGGGAATTGGTAAGGGTGTCTACCCTCTGTGAAAGTCCAACCAAATGATTTGCAAGCTCCGCTGGATCCATATTTATTTACGGGTTTGATTATTATGTTACGACTCTGCGGGTATTAGGACTCTGGACTACAAGTATGGATCTCAGCTGCGGAGGTTACTCAGATTACAACCACCAGATCACTCTATAATACACAGAGAATTTGGGGTTCAGGTCATCACAGCCTCCACTGAGCAAAACTTGGTATTGGCGTAGCTTACTGTAGTAACAAGGAGTTAAACTGAGAGCGAAGCAGTACTCTAAAGGGTCAGTAGAGGGCTGAGATGCATAGTGGTTTGTAGCAAGGGTAGCTGAGAATGTATGACTAAGGGCAACTCTGCAGTCCCTATGGTGAGAGAATAGCAGTCTAGCAGATAGTAGCAGACAGATGGATTAAAGTCCTCTAGAGACACAGCAATGTATATATAAGCTTAACAAGGCAGTATTGGCCACATGAGCTACTTGCGGTTAGGGTTGCCACCTCATCCCTTTAAAACCGAACACATATGAATTCCACAGGTTCTATGGCTAATTGAATGCAGATAAGGCAGCCATGTGAGTTTAATTATTACCTTAATCAGCCACAGAACCTGTGTAATTAATATGTGTTCGGTTTTAAAGGGATGAGGTGGCAACCCTACTTGCGGTTCTGATGAGATTCAGAGAGGAGGTCCTTGCTGCAGGTTCCTGAGGTCCCTGTAAGGATGAGAAGGTCTGGATAGGCTGTTGTCAGCGGAATGGCATAAGCCGGGTGGTGCTGGAGGCTCTCTGGAGTGGCCAAAGGCTGGGGTGTTGGAGTGCAGAGCTCAGAGACTTCTGGAGGGGGAGTCCGGGTCCCTGGTGGCGGCAGGCGTCCAACAGGAAAAATCGAACACCCTGCCGCCAGAGCAGGGGGTTTAAATAGTGCGCCTGGAGCGCGAAAATCTCCAGGTCGCACTTCCGCGTTCCAGCGTGGAGCGCAGACGTCCGCGCACCGGAAGTGACGCGGACGCCTTGTAGAATGGAGCGCAGCTGTCAGAACAAGGTGCAGCTGCGCTCGTTCTATCGAAGGTAACGCGGATGGCGTTACAGAGGGATACAAGTGGGGGGGAGGTTAAATACAGGGGAAAAGAGGGAGGGGGAAAAAAAACAGTGGGAAATAGGAGACCTAGAGACAGAGGGGAGCAATTGGAATTGTTTTAGTTCAAGTTAGGAGTTATAACTGTAATGTTTTCCCTCTCATTCTGTATCCTCTCCCTAAGACTAATAATTAAAAAAAAAAAAGGGAGAAAGAGAGAATAAAGAAACGGTAAAATATGACAAACTAAATAAACTGAAAAAAAAAAACACAAGTGATGCGAAACCGAAGAGGAAATATGAAGGGCGGAATAAAAATGAACTCTTCTTAAACCACTAATTCCCCGGTCTAGTCTGATGTGTAAAAAAAAAAAAAAACTATATAACTATGAAGAAGCTACCTAGTACTCTGACAGAGTGAGGAACTGGCCACTTTAAATTATGTTGTATTGTGCACACAGGCCTCTGCTGTTTTCACTGTTCGAGAAATGAGCCTGAGTGACATACACTATATTGTTAAAAGTATTGGGACATCTGCCTTTACAATCACATGAACTTTAACCACTTGAGATCCGCGCTATAGACAAAAGACGTCCACAGCGCGGCTCTCAAGTGCCGGGTAGACGTCTTTGGACGTCATTTTAAGTGCATTACCCGCCTGTGTCACTGGGGGGCGCGCAGCGGTTAAACACAGTGTCGGCGCATCGCTGAAGAGCGATGCGTGTACCTGGCGGCCGCGATGTCCGCCGGGTACATGCGATCGGCGGTGACACAGCAGGTGACAAGGAGCTCTGTGTGTAAACACAGAGCTCCACGTGCTGTCAGAGGAGAGGAGACCGATCTGTGTCCCTTGTACATAGGGACACAGCATCGGTCACCTCCCCCAGTCAGCCCCCTCCCCCCACACAGTTAGAACACACCCAGGGAATACATTTAACCCCTTCCTCACCCCCTAGTGTTAACCCCTTCCCTGCCAGTCACATTTATACAGTAATTAGAGCATTTTTATAGCACTGATCGCTGTATAAATGTGAATGGTCTCAAATTTGTGTCAAAAGTGTCTGATATGTCCGCCGCAATATCACAGTCCCAATAAAATCGCAGATCGCCGCCATTGCTAGTAAAAAAAAAAATAATAAAAAAAAATCATAATTCTGTCCCCTATTTTGTAGGCGCTATGGCCCAGATTCAGGTACATCTGCGCATTATTGGACCGGCGTAGCGCACCGCCTTTACGTTAGACTTGCGCAATTTTGTCGCGTAATCACCCTATTCTCGTAGCTTTTGCGCAGAAAATTGCGCATGCGTAACGTTTTTTCAGAGGCGTAAGGAGGAGTAATAGAAATTGGGAAGGATGTGGGCGTGTTACATTGAAATGAGCCGTGACCCCATGCAAATGAAGGGCCGGCCGGCTCGCGCATGCGCGCTTGAAGGAGACCATGTCAGCTCCACTGTGTGCATGCTCACAACTCGGGAGCGGCGCAATCAGTGAAATTGGAAATGGACTAGGGCAACGTTGTGAACTACGCAAACAGTATAAATAGACACACACAAACGCACTTCCTTTGCAAAAGTACATCCCTTTGTCCCTTCCCATTTAACCAAGTGCTTTTGTCCTGTTGTTCGTTGCGGTGTGTTTTGTAGTTGTCAGATTAGTGTTCTGTGTGATCAGGTGTTTGTTAGTAGATTTTTGAAAGTGGTTTTTGATAAGTGTTTGAGAGACTGTTTGTTTGATTGATATATTTTTGTTTGTTTCTTTTCCTGCTGTATTTTTGTTTTGTTTTTTGGTGACTGTTTCTTGGTGAGTAGTTTTCTCTCTGTGTGTGTGTTTTTTTGTGATTGGTTGTGCTTGTTTGTGTGCGTGAATTTTGTTGACTGGGACTGTTTTTTTTTGGAAGGATGACTGAGAGAAAACGAAAGCTTAATTTTACAGTTGTGGAAAAACAGATTCTTTTCCCGGGCCATTAGCGAGTATGGGCGTTACCTCCACGGCCCACAGAGTGCCAACACCACCCCGGCCAGGAGGAGGGAGATTTTGGATAGGATCACTAACCAGGTGAATTCAGCGGGGCAGAGGGAGACACGGACCCGGTCTGGGATTGACAAAAAAATCAATGACCTCCGGCGTCTGGTCAAAAAGAAGCTGGCCAGAATGCATGCCCATGCCAGGGGCACAGGAGGGGGCCCACCATGCCGTATTAGCCTGACAGCGGAGGAGCGTGCGGTGGCCCTGACCTTTCATCAGCATGAAGTTGCGGGCCTGCCCGGCTTTGACTCAAGTCCGGAGCCCGTGGTGCCAGGTAAGTTGTTTTTTTTTTTTATATCAGGTGTGTAGCATGTGTGGGGGAGGGGGTGAAAGGGAATATGTGGCAAGTGTGTGGATCCTCCAACCTGTGAATGTTTTGTGTCATCCACAGATGTGCAGGAGGGTGCAGGGCCATCTGGTCTGACCGCACCAACCCCAGGACAGCAGCCTAATGAGGCCCCCCCAACAAGGCCGGAGTCCGCAGAGGAGGTTCAAGAGGAGCAGGAGAATCATGAGGAGGAGGAGAATCATGAGGAGGAGGAGTCCATGTCAGGCACTGGACATTTGGGTTTTGAGGACTCTTCCCCTCTGGCTGGCAGCAGGCAGGCCTCCCTAAGGGGGAGCCCACCCCCCCTCCTCCCCCAACATGGCTCCCCTCACAAGGGCCTCCCCTTCTCCCCGGCCACAAGCATCAGCTGGAGGCAGGATGTCATCCCAGACCACCAGGGGGGTGGCCGATCTCCTGCCCGCCACTCTGAGAAGGGACCAGTTCCTCCAGACCCGCCATCTGGGACAGGTCAGCCAGACATTGGTGCGGATGGAGGAGAGCCTGTCCTCCATCAAGGATACGCTGGGGAACCTGGACTCCCACTCCCGGGCTTTCACAACCTGCCTAAATGAACTGCAGACGACATCAGCAGGCGTTGGGCAGGATGTGAGGGCCCTTACCCTGGCTATCCAGGCCAACACGGCAACACTTGGTGCTGCCCTGGACAGAATAGCCGTGGCCTTGGAGGGCAGGCCGCCAGGTGGGCAGAGATCAGGGGCTGCTCCTCCTTCCCCGGTTTTCCCCTTCCCCATGAGTCTCCCCTGAGAAGCCGGGGCCGTGGCCGGGGGCGCCCCAGGCGTGGCTCACGCAGAGGGCACTAATTTGTTTTTCCCCATTTTTTATTTTATTTTTTTTGCTGGAAATTTTTTGCTTTTGCAGGTCATATTTTTTTTTGGGGTTGTGAATGCTGTGTGAATGTGGGGGTGACATTCCTGCCGGAAAAGGGGTGTCACCCTCTATTTTGGTGGAGAAGGGTTCCCCAGGACCAGGGAGAAGTGATCCCCAGGTCCGCGTGAATGGTGTATGAATGTTCAGTGACATAATTGGAGCTTTGGCGTGGCGTTGCTGCTCACAAGTCCTGCATGGTGGACTGGTGCCAATCCAATTTGATGTGGATGTGGGGTGTGTGTGCTAGGGACCACAGTGTTGTGCATGCATGCATTCTCATTGTGCCATGATTAATGTGTATGTTTAACGTGCAAAGATGCCCAATGTGAGCTGTCTCCTGGCTGCTCTTCCCTCAGAAGACGGGGTAGCCTCGGTTAGGGGGGGATTGTCTGGTTCAGGGGTCAGGTCATCACGTAGGTCAATCTGCAGGCCCTTTCTTTCTGCGAAGTTGTGCAGCATGCAACATGCACCGATGATCTGGCACACAAAGTTTGGGGAATACAAGAGGGTACCCCCAGACTTATCCAGGCATCGGAAACGTGACTTTAGGAGGCCAAAGGTGCGCTCCACCACTGCTCATGTTTGGGCATGTGCTTGATTGTATCTTTCCTCTCCTGGGGTTTGGGGGTTCCGGATAGGAGTCATGAGATGGGGTCCCAGTGGATATGCAGAGTCACTTGTAAGGGAAAAGACAGGAGGATGTTAGTCATGCATGTGCCCCTTGTGATGTGCATCATGGGAGGGGATAGTCATGCCTGCCACCCATGTCACTCACCAACCAGCCAGGTGTCCCCATACACGTTCTGATCGAATTCCATTCGGATGTGGCATTGATTGTATATGTAGCTGTCATGGCTGGACCCTGGGTGTTTGGCACGGACGTGCCATATGAGGCCTTGGGCATCGACTATCACCTGTACGTTGATGGAATGCCAATGCTTCCGATTGCGGTACATGTGCTCTGTCTCCTGGGGGGGCTGGAGTGCCACATGTGTGCAATCAATGGCCCCCACAGTGCGTGGGAATCTGGCAATTCTGTAGAAATCTGTCATTGTCTTCAGCCGCAGCTCCTCAGTGGTGGGTTTGATGATTTGGTTGGCCATGCGTCTGAGGATTGCAGGGACAACTTGGTGCACACATCTGCTCATGGAGGATTGTGACATCCCAGCCACCACTCCACTTGTACGCTGAAAAGAGCCACTGGCAAGTACATGGAGTGTTGCCATGACCTTGACCAGTGGCTGCACTGCATGTGAGCGGTGTGTTGGGCTGGTGATGTCCTCCTGCAGGGTTGTGGTTAATTCCAGGATGACATGAGGGGTGAATCTGAAGATGCGAAACACCTCAGAATCACTCATGCCAAACAGGTCTATGCGGGTGCGGTATATCCTCTCCCGTGCCATCCTCCGTGCCCTCATCCTTCTTTGTTCATCTAAAGTCAGTAGTATAGCTATGTGCGACGATGCCCCTGGCATGTTGGCATACAGATTGTTGTGCAACACGTGTGACTGCTGAGCTGCTCACTAACAGTGTTGCTTTATCTAACAAGTAGACTTTTTTTCTCTTTTTAGACCAGCTTTTATAAGCTCTAATTTTAGACAGGACATTTTGCTGTTGCGCACACTGCGTCGCCTGCGCTGCCCCAACGTTGTTTTGTGGATGCCCGTAAGTCCCTCATTAGCATATTTGACTAGCAAATCATTGGTGTGTCTACCGCACTTTTGCGCGGACGGATGCGCCAGTCTAACGAAATTACGCGGGACAAAAAAAAGTCGATTTTTGGCGTATCTCGTTCTGGGGATGCCGCGCAATGAAACGCAAGCGCACATTTCGACTTACGCATGCGCATCTCCTGTTGAGCAGGCGTAATCGCTCCGTGAATCTGGGCCTATAACTTTTGCGCAAACCAGTCGCTTATTGCGATTTTTTTTTTTTTACAAAAATTCGTAGAAGAATACATTGGGATATTTATTATAGAAACAAGTAAAAAATATATATATTTTCTTTAAATCGCTTTTTTTGTTTATAGCGCAAAAAATAAAAACCGCAGAGGTGATCAAGTACCGCCAAAATAAAGCTCTATTTGTGGGGAAAAAAAGGACATCAATTTTGTTTGGGAGCCACGTCGCACGACCGCGCAAATGTCAGTTAAAGCGTCGCAGTGCCGGAAGCTGAAATTTCGCCTGGGCACGAAGGGAGTTTATGTGCCTAGTAAGCAAGTGGTTAATGACATCCCAGTCTTAAAAAAAATATTGAGTTGGCTCACCCTTTTTGGTCTGTGCAGCTATGCTCAAACAATTTAAAGGCAAAGACTAATAATTTTTTAATTGTTTATTTGTTGTGTGTTTTTGATTTGTAAACATTTGTGTTGTTATTTTTACTTTATAGAACTTGTTTAAAGCTCCCGAAGAAGCGTTCCAGAACGTCGGGCTGAGCTTCACATCACACACCACCTTCTGCAAACTATAAAGTCTGTTTTACAATTATTAGTAGGAAGTGGTTGCTAGTTCTCCACTTTTATATATTTACTGTACCCTCAGGTGTTGTGTTCTTGGGCATTCTTAGGAACTACCCCAATTGTGATTTATATGTTATTTAATTTCTATGTTCTTTTTTAATAAATATTTATTTTTTAATATAATACACCTCCAAAGTCCATTATCTGCCATATATATTTTTTCTAAATTTACTGACATCCCAGTCTTAGTCCTTATGCCGCGTACACACAATCAGTCAATCCGATGAGAATGGTCTGATGGACCGTTTTCATCGGTTAACCGATGAAGCTGACTAATGGACCATTTTGCCCACACACCATCGGTTAAATAACCAATTGTGTCAGAACGTGGTGACGTTAAACACAACGACGTGCTGAGAAAAAGGAAGTTCAATGCTTCCAAGCATGCATCGACTTGATTCTGAGCATGCGTGGATTTTTAACCGATGGTCGTGCCTACTAACGATTGGTTTTGACCTATCGGTTAGGAATCCATCAGTTAAATTTAAAACAAGTTCATTTTTTTTAACAGATGGATAACTAACCGATGGCGCCCACACACGATCGGTTTGGTCCAATGAAAACGGTCCATCAGACCGTTCTCATCAGTTTAACCTATCATGTGTACGCGGCCTTAGAGTTCAATATTGTGTTGGCCCACCCTTTGCAGCTATAACAGCTTTAACCACTTAACCCCCGGACCATATTGCTGCCCAATGACCAGAGCACTTTTTGTGAATTGGCGTCGCTTTAACTGACAATTGCGCGGCCGTGCGACGTGGCTCCCAAACAAAATTGGTGTCCTTTTTTTCCCACAAATAGAGCTTTCTTTTGGTGGTATTTGATCATCTCTGCGGTTTTTATTTTTTGTGCTATAAACAAAAATAGAGCGACAATTCTGAAAAAAATTCAATATTTTTTACTTTTTGCTATAATAAATATCCCCCCAAAAAAAAAAAATAATAATAAGCGTTTATTGATTGGTTTGCGCAAAAGTTATAGCGTTTACAAAATAGGGGGTAGTTTTATGGCATTTTTATTAATATTTTTTTTTACTAGTAATGGCGGCGATCAGCATTTTTTTCAGTACTGCGGCATTATTGCGGGCACTTCGGACACTTTTGACAAATTTTTTGGACCATGGGCATTTTTTTAGCGATCAATGCTATAAAAATGCATTGGATTACTATAAAAATGCCATTGGCAGTGAAGGGGTTAATACTAGGGGGCGGGGAAGGGGTTAAGTGTGTTCCTGGGTGTGTTCTAACTGTATGGGGGGGTGGCCTCACTAGGGGAAGTCACTGATCTTCTGTTCATACATTGTATGAACAGAAGATCAGCGTTTCCCGCGCTGACAGGACCGGGAGCTATGTGTTTACACACATAGCTCCCGGTCCCCGCTCTGTAACAAGCGATCGCGCGCGGGACTCGGGGGCGAGCGAAGACACGCACGCGCCGCTGCTGGCGCGCATGCGCCCCCTTTAATGCGGACGTATAGCTACGGGCTTTCGCCCAGGAGAGCCGCAGTAATATGACGGCGGGCGGGGCTGAAGCGGTTAAAGGGGTTGTAAAGGTTCATCTTTTATTTTCTAAAATGGTTCCTTTAAGCTAGTGCATTGTTGATTCACTTACCTTTTACTTCAATTTCCCTTTTAAATGTTTTTTTTCTTTGTTTGAATTTCTCACTTCCTGTTTCTCCTCAGTAAACTTTCCACCATCATCTGAGCGGTGGAAAGTAATTTAAACAGCTTACTGAACACCTTACTGAGGAGGAACAGGAAGTGAGAAATTCAGACAAAGAAAAAAAAACATTTAGAAGGGAAATTGAAGGAAAAGGTAAGTGAACCAACAATGCACTAGCTTATAGGAACCTATTTAGAAAATAAAAAACAAACCTTTACAACCCCTTTAACTCTTACGGGAAGGCTGTCCACAAGGTTTAGAAGTGTGTCCATGGGAATGTTTGACCATTCTTCCAGAAGCACATTTGTGAGGTTAGGCACTAATGTTGGTTGAGAAGCCCTGGCTCGCAGACTCCACTCTAATTTATCCCAAAGGTCTTCTATCAGGTTGAGGTCTGGCTCTTGCTTTGTACACTGGTCAAAATCATTTGGTGGAGAGGGGATTATGATGTTGGGTTGTTTTTCAGAGGTTGGGCTTGGCCTCTCAGTTCCAGTGAAGGGAACTCTTAAGGCATCCGCATACAAGACATTTTGGACAATATCATGTGCCCAACTTTGTAGGAACAGTTTGGGGATGGCCCCTTCCTGTCCTAACATGACTGCACATCAGTGCACACAGGAAGATCCATAAATACATGGATGAGTGAGTTTCGGGTGAAGGAACTTGACTGCCCTGCACAGAGTCCTGACCCCAACCCTGCGAGCTAGATCTTCACATCCACATCAGTGCCTGACCTCAATGCACTTCTGGAAGAATGGTCAAACATTCCCATAGACACCCTCCTAAACATTGTAGACAGCCTTACCAGAAGAGTTGAAGCTGCTATAGCTGCAAAGGGTGTGTAAAGGCAGGTGTCCCAATACTTTTGACAATATAGTGTATTTTGCTGTAGGGGTTACTGTCTGCAGAGTGAGGACTACATGTTAAATGTGCTACACTGCTGTTCCAGGTGTGTTCTGTGTTTTAGTGTTCCACTTATCCAAAGTGACATATATCTGGTACAGCTGCAGCGAGCTGGCTCAAGGAAGGAGCAAGCCAGAAGTCTAAGGCCTCGTACACACGATCGGACATATCCGATGAAAACGGTCCGCGGACCATTTCCATCGGATATGTCCGATCGGGAGTTTGATCCGATGGCGTGTACACACCATCGGATCAAATTCCCCGCCGCCGGACGGCGCGGTGACGCGGCGGTGACGTTGACGCCGCCGCGTCATCGCCACGTCACCGCACCAGGAAGTAAAACACTTCCGCGCATGCGCCGAATCCATTCGGCGGCGGCGCGGCGGCGGTGGGGCACGACATGTCTGCTGGTAAGTGTACTAACCAGCAGACATGTCGGGCGGACAGATTCCACCGGATGGATTTCAAAGCATGCTTTGAAATCTGTCGGGTGGAGAAATCTGTCCGCTAGCCCATACACACGAGCGGAGATGTCTGCTGAAACGGTCCATCGGACCGTTTTCAGCGGACATATCCCCTCGTGTGTACGAGGCCTAAGATGTATACCCAGCAACTCGTCATCTAGAAAGCAAATTAACTTATTGATGCAGGTGTAGTACAGATATATAGTGGCATATGCGTTTCAGCTACAAAGCCTTAGTCATAATTATCACCAGCCACCGAGGGACTGTTCAGGACCAGAACTGGGGTCATCTTTATTGAGAGGCCTCTAGCCACCACCTTATTTTTCTAGAGGAGCACTCCAACGTAGGGGTCCCATCATTGGCAGACCCTTTTT
Organism: Rana kukunoris; assembly: GCA_029574335.1. NCBI lineage: Eukaryota > Metazoa > Chordata > Amphibia > Anura > Ranidae > Rana > Rana kukunoris. The sequence continues at coordinate 330,930,352 of CM056050.1, read as the reverse complement.
TTTTAATCCACAAAGGTACATTTCCTATATGAAAAAAAAAAGCTTGAACATATATTTTACAGCAATCTCTGTGTCCTATAATACAAATTAACTATCAATGTGTTGAATCAGTGTACTGTGTATGAGGACCGACTTAAAATTGAAATATTAGATAGGTAGATTCACAGTGTGGTCGCACTTAGTTCCCTCTTTGAACAACTCACAGGATGATTTATAATGCCATATTCTTCATAAATTTGACTGTAGTCCAGACACTTATATGGCCATTGTGTTCTGCAAAATCATTATATATAAAGTTGACTATTATTATACATGAAAAATGTGTTGTGCTACCAATGTAAAGTGCATAAATGCACAAAATGTATTCAATTAAGTAAAACATCCATATATATCAAAAAAGAATTTGTTAAAAAACATAATTAATACAGTAAAGTCCATCAGAAAAAAGAAGATAATGGGTACACACGACCGGTTTTTCCCATCAGAATAAACTCCGACGGGTTTTTCCGACGGAATTTCGCTCAAGCTGTCTTGCATACACACGGACACAGCAAATTCCGAAGGTCAAAAACGCGATGACGTACAACACTACGACGAGCCTAGAAAAATTAAGTTGAATGCTTCCGAGCATGCGTCAAATTGTTTCCGAGCACGCCTGTTTTTTTTCTCTGTCCGAATTCCATACTGACGAATGGAATTTACGATAGAATTTTTTTCCATCGGAAAAAAAGAGAACATGTTCTCTTTCTATGTCCGTCAGAATTTTTCCATCGGAAATTCCGACCGTGTGTACGCAGCATAAGTGCTCTTGCACAAATAGTCCATTTATACTTGTGCATCAACAAAAATCCATATTAAGTCCGTTGGAATTTCCGACAGAAAAAGTCCAATGGGGCATTACACACTTTGGACTTTTTCCATCAGAAATTCCGACTGTGTGTACGTGCCATAAGTTCTCTTGTGCAAAAAGTCCATTTATACTTGTGCATCAACAAAAATCCATATTTTAGTGTGGACAGCAAAATCTTTACACCCAAAAGTGCACACCCACTTCTCAAACTGCTTACCAGCTACTCTGGCCCCAAGATGGGGGTCTGGCTGCACTTTATCCCAGTATCACCATGGGATGGATTGATATCAGGAGCCAAGATTCCAGGATTGGTTACCATACAACCAGGGTGTTCAACAGTGGGCTCAGCAAAAGGGAGAGACAAAGGAGCACCTCATAGTGTAGTAATTAATAATCCAGTCTTTTTAATGAAAGTTAAAACTACTTAAAAGAAGGCAGAAGTAAAATCACTGAGAGCCCCAGGTCCTGTACTAACGATTGGCCATCACAGTGATCAGTCACTGTGAAGCCCGCCCCCTGTTTCTCTCTCTGCTAATATGGACTCTGTATTTTTTATTTATTTTTGAAAAATCAATTAAGGTTTTCATTGTTATACAAGAATAGCCCAGGCAGGGGCCGAACAGTTGCCCACGCAGGGGCCAGTCACCCGTTGTGTGATCAGACCGCAATAGCGCACAACAGATAACACAAACAACTTACTAAGACTACAACCCCAATATGGGGAGAGGTTCAAAACAGGATGATGTAAGCTAGGCAAAAATTGGGTCAGTGCCTACCTAAACAGATCAAAATTACATTGTTAATCTAGGAAGTGCTTACAACATCAGTTGCCGTTGGCAGCATCGTCTAGCCAACAGGACCATACCTTCTCAATTTTTTGTGGTCAGCGGACTCTGTATTATAACAGGCACTTCCAGATTCCAATAAGCCTCCTACCCACACTCCTACACAACCACCAGGAAAGGTACCTTTCAAATATTTAGTGCTTGTGACCTGGTATGGTTCAGAGGGATATGCGTGTAACCCTACCCTCCTGGCCTGATTAGATAAGGGTCTGGTATGGACTTTGTTTTTAAAAAAAACTTAAAGTCCATACAAGACCTCAAGGGTCTGGTATTATTTTTGGATGAAACCTCATGACAATTTTTTTTTATTTACTATCCCCATGCTTTTGTTTACAATAGTCTTTCTGCTTGGAATTCCTGTCTGACAGCTGAATAGGTGGGCAGGTATACATTAAGTAATGTTAGGACAATGGCAGTTGGTGGCACCCTCACAACCATGACGCTTGAACAGGAAGTTGTCACACTTCTCTTATTTATCCATCCACCACCACCAGAGTACAGAGACGCCAAATCAATAAATTATATTCTTCATAATATTCTTTGTGTCTAGGAAAAAGCAGCAAAAGACTTCATCATTTCACAGATCACCAGCATCTAGCAGGAAACCTTAAATGCAGTAATTCCATGCTATGTCTTTGAGGGGAGAGTTTTCCCCTCACTGCAGTGGCAGGCAGGAAATATATAAAATATATAATAGATTATTACCTGACATGCCCAGAGCCTGGGGAGTCTGTCTCTAAATAAATGTTGTGTGATGTAATGCTACAGCACTATTTACAATGATGTGTCAATAGTAAATGTACATGTATTCATGTAAATGAAATTCTTTGTGGGCAACGCTGCACTTATCTATAAAAATGTCTCTTTTCATTTTTATGAATTTTTCTTTCTTTTTTTTTGTGTAACTTACTATGAAGACAATAAGCTTCCATCAATAGACTACTTAAAACCAAGCCGATAATGGCATGTGGCTGAGGTGTGTATGCTAAATGATCTGATCATCTTACTCATTCCATCAGTGAGCACAGAATGCCAAATTACCCCAGCTGTCCGATCAAGGGCCTGCATTTAAAGAAATTATCTGAGGGCCTAACCATTTATATGAAATTCAAATCCACCCCAGCAGTAATTTGGATGTAAGGAGATTGATTTTACTGAGTTTTACTTTCTCATTTTCAACAGAGTGAGGCTGTAACCAGGTTAATTTCTGTTAAACACATTACGCAGGTACAGACTTAGTGAAGCTCCAATGATTTTATGTCTTAGCTGAATGATTATAATTGGGAGAAAATGGGACCATAACTGTTCTGAGTTATTAACTATGGAGAAAGACATTTATTGCATATCATTTTATTGTCTTTTCTTTTATCAAGAACATGGGTACTTCTAAGGTCTGGTTTTATATAAGGTAATACAAGCTGCCAGATTAATGTATTTTTTCCATACAATAAGTATCACAATTGTTGGGGACCATGTGTGCTTATTTTTTTACCAGTATTCATACCTAATGCCGCGTACACACAATCACTTTTTGTGATGAAAAAAAACAACGTTTCATGTGATTCAAACTTCATTTTCCAAAACGACGTTGCATACACACCATCGTTTTTCCAAAATGCTCTAGCAAAGCGCGGTGACGTACACCACGTTCGACGGCACTCTTTTATATTGAAGCTCCGTCTCATAACTTGCTTCTGATAATGCGCGGGTTTAAAAACGTTGTTTTCAACATCGTTTTGCCCACACACCATCACTTTTTATGACACAAAAAACGACGTTTTGAAAAACGACACAAAAAATTCAAGCATGTTCGAATTTTTTTTGGTCGTTTTTTTGAAGACATAAAACAACGTTTTGCCCACACACAGTGATTTTAAATGACGTTTTTGAAAACTTTGTTTTTTTTCATCACAAAAAGTGATCGTGTGTATGTGGCATAAGAACTTGCCGAAATTGAAATTGCCTGGAAATGACCAGAATCATTTTAAACTCAGGAGTTTCTATAATGTACATGTGCGTGATGTCATTTCTCTAGGTCACACATGCTGTGTGCATTAACACGCCACCAGTGCGAAGGTGGTTCAGAGAGGAGGAGAAGTTCAGAATGCGCAGGGGCCAGCTAAATGAGTAGTTAAAGCAGTATTAAACCCAAAAGCAAATATTTATTATATTGCAGCTTACCAATTAGTTGATGTGATGGCAGCATTAGTCGTCTTTTTTAGGCTTTCATTTCATACATATTTACCTGGTATTCTTGCCAGTAAGTCAGTTGTTTTTTAACAGAACAAGCTGTCCTGGAGATGTAGCAGTTTGAGTGTTAAAGTGTTTGTTAGCCCAACACTTTATATTCCCGATTAGGGATGAGCTCCAGCGTGTTCGCACAGTCCACATGCAGAGCTCGCTAGGATATCTGCACGGCGCTGCGCTAACCACAGGCAGGGAGACATTTCCCGATCTCTGCAGCCAAGCATCGGGAACGATGTCTCCCTGCCTGTGATTAGCGCAGCACGTGGACTGTGCGAACACGCTGGAGCTCATCTCTATTCCCGATATGTGCCTGCTGGACCATGTATTTGTATAAGAAAGTATCCTGTTCTCTTTGGATTGCTTCCTTTATGTGAAATCCCGGTGTTTCTGCCAGTCCCTCTGCTTTCCTATTAAAAACTGACCACACTAAGCAGGAGAGCACACGTTTGTCAGTTCCTCCAAAGCATGGTAAGAAAATAAGCCAGATTCTCTGTGCCTGTTTTAAGCTTTATCTATTTTAAAGCGGACACTGCTACTACCTTGCCTAGGGCCTTAATTGGTCCTATATCCATCTCTGGCTTGAGTTACAAAAAATATGCATTCGATTACAATAGAGAATGATATGCATGCTACGTCTAGTACCAACTGTGATTAGGACCATTAGGACACAAAGAAGGAGACTGGCATTTCTGCGATATCCTTCTTACAATGTAAGCTACCTGACTGTCAAGGTGACGCTCTTTCTTCAATATATTGAGTTCCTGGCTTAAAACAAGTGTAGCATTCCTTCTCTTTTGGTGGTGTGAAATGAACCACTAAGTAATGTGGCGGGCCAACATTACCATCTCAGGATCTGGTCATTGGCCAATAGTGGGGTTGGGGGGGGGTGTGGTTAGTCTGTTCAATTAAATTTAAGGAAAGAAGATTTAGGGGTACGGGTATTCTAAAGTAGTAGTAGTAATAGGCTCTTTGAGAGTAATGAACAACAAAAACAAGTTTAGCGCCAATAACAGGGGTAAGAAGAGGTCTTGTATTATATATAAGAGTTAATTTCAGATGAAACTATAGAGGGCTTTTTGTAAAAATTCTGCCCAATCTTGAAAAGCAGCTTATGTGGGAAAACAAAATATCTTTGAGTACTGTCTCTTATGCCCCCCACACACGATCGTAATTTCCAATGGAAAAAGTCCGACAGACTTTTTCCATCGGAAATTCCGACCGGGTGTATGCCTCATCTGAGTTTTTCCATCGGATATTCCCAGGAATTCCATCAGAGTTTACAAAGAGAACATGTTCTCTTTTACTCCGATGGAATTCTGTCGGAATTCCGATGTGAGTTTAGCCGGGCAAAAGCCAGATCGTGTGTACGGGGCGTTAGTAATTGCTGGCTCTGTTAGAGCAGCCAGACAGATCTTTTGGATCAATGGATCTCTTTCTATTAAATCTGTCTCCTGGCCCTTACAGTATGAAGCAGTAAATGTAGTACTGATTTGTCATGGACTTACCTCCTTCCTAGTTCTCATCACTGACATGTGCTGACGGCCACCTTGCTTCTGAGGTTCTTGTAACTTCCCATTCCCTGCGGCTCCTCCTTCCCACTGGGAGGAGCTGGATGCTCAGCATATACCACGCTTGCTGCAGCACTCCCTTGCTTGGGCCTTCTGTGTTAAGACCTGTCTCTCATCCTACCTTCATCGTGCTGCTGTTCTGGTTACTGACCCGGCTTCAACGGACGTTCCTTCTGGCTCCTGATCCCTGGCTTTGTTTCACCACCTTCCTGGTTACAGACTCCGGCTGGACTGACTCCCATCTCTGGCTATCGATCCTGGCTCCGGTGGAAGACTCTCCTGCCTGTTTACATCTGTCTGGACTTTAACCTTGTTGTTTGGTTTTTAATAAATAACCTTTTCTTTCATTCAGCTGTTTGTGTACGTCTGATTCATGACATGAGTATAAGGAAATTAGTGGGTTTGTATAACAGCCAGTTAGAGAGCATTCTCAGAAGGAGGTTAGAAGGTAGGTTTACTTTAAGAATTTCCATGCTCTATAAAGTGCATTCAAGAATATTAATGCAATGTTTTAATGAAAAAAACGAAAAACATAGGTGAATGAAAAATGAAAACAAAAATCTGAATAAAAAAATTAATAATGGCAAATAATCATATACTGTATGTGAAAAATACAAAAATAAATCCACCTCAATGCATTAGGTGCAAAGAATGTGCAGATTAATTAGTGATCGATGGTACCTTTTGAAGCTTGTTCCTTCCTTTTCAGTTTAGGAGATTAACTATTTAGACTGTATTACATAGAAAACTGATATTTGAAATTCAGTTAGCTTTGATCTGTCTGATCTGAGCAGACAACAGCAGAGATACGTAATAAAGTGCAGTTTCACTCCATTTAGGGCTACAAGGAATATGATGCTTAAAAGATGATGATTTTGTTGGTCCCTGAATGAATTAACTAATTAGGAGGCATGCTTCTAAAGCTCTAAGTTATGTGTAATTTTATTTATGTAGTGGGAACAATGTACAGCATGGTAACACATTATGCTTTAGAGTTTTTGTTTAAAAAATACAAAATTAGTTGAATATTTTTTCCCTTACAGAACAAACTTGTTTTTTTGTTCTGGAAATGTTCCACTTTAGGTCAAACAAAGGCCTTTAACGAAAATGTGAAATACGCAGTGCGAAAAATCTTTCAAAATACAAGAATTTCTCAAAAGTAATATTTGTAGATAACATGGTATAGTTGTAAAATTCTAATGTAAATTTTGTGTTAAAATGTGTATCTCACAGAAGAAAAAAAACAAATTGCATTAATACTATAACATTAGGATAAAATCCAGTCTGGTTTGCATGGGCAAGCACAAAAAGACTGAATTAAATTGCATATGCTTGTGTGTTAATGCAAAATCAGTGAGTAATTCAGAGCTGAATCGGCCCTTCTCCAAGGTAGGCATCCAGAGCTTACAGGAAATCCTACTGCTTGCAAAGAGACATTCTTGAGATTTCCCATCTAACCACATTCTGTAGTCTAATAAATAAATAGATTCAGTGTGGGATCCTTGCTATCACTGCCATCCAACTGTTCCAGTGCCAAATCTTGCCAAACCTGTGTGTAGTCACTGAATTCTGCTGCTATTTAAAAAAAAATTATTGTGCCTTAGGAGAGTGGATACACTGTTATTTTAAAATGTCTCTGGGACTAACATGCTCTTCAACTTTCTGAGATGCTAAAAAAGGGTTCATGCTTCCAGTCATGTGGACCACAAAGAACTAATATGCAGAAAGTGACAGGTTAAACCCAGAAGTGCCTTTTTCACATATGCTTTACTTCTATACTGTTTTCTTAAAGTAAAATCTGCACTAATTTAGAGGTTGAATTAAAGATTTAGTGTAGAATAACACTTTTGTTAGTTACATTTAGTTCATGTTTTATCATTATTATTATTAATTATTAAGTATTAAGGTGGTTGTTAACCCACATTTATAAATTTACATTCTCCTGAAAAAGCTTTGGACGGCGGTTAAATCATCCCTGCGTATTTCGGGATTTCTTTCGGATACCCCTTTGTGGGGTAATCCCAATCTTAGGGAACTTCATAAACTTGACGGTTTCCAGGCTTGGAAATCAGCGGGTATTCATAAACTTGATTACAGACTGAATGTAAAATTACAGACTGAATTTGGTCTTCCTAGACAGCAGTTCTATCGGTTCCTTCAGATCCGACATGCTCTTCAAATTCAGAGCAGAACCATTACTCTTGCGCTTACTAATCATTCTTTGATAGACGCTGTATTTTTCGGTCGGGAGAAAAAGGGCTTAATATCTTATGTTTACACCAGTCTATTAGCATCAATACACGACTCTACGACGTTTCCTAGTAGAAGGGGTTGGACGGAGGATTTGGGGGACATTAGTGATGAGACTTGGGAATTGTGTTTGCAGGCAGGTCCATTTACTTCGGTGTCACAGTCACATAGATTATCTCACTTATTTTTGTTGCACAGAGTCTATCGTACGCCTATTCAGTTGCATCGCTGGGGGAGGAGGGACTCCTCCGAGTGTCCTAAGCATTGTGGGGAGGACTGGTCTCTCATTCACCTCATGTGGCGCTGTCCCAGGCTCCACCGGTAATGGGGGGATGTCACTGAGACTATTTCCTCGGTTTTTCAGGTCAGGGTCCCTTTGGACCCCGTTATATGTATTTTGGGAGCCATAGATGAGGAAGTTTACCCTTATCCTAGTAACGTTGCTGTAATTGGACTATTGTATCTGGCTCGGAAGCTGGTGGCCAGGTTTTGGTTATCCCCTCATGTCCCTACTAAGAAAATGTGGATAGACCAAGTTAATTATATACTTATACGAGAACATTTAACATATCAACATAGAAATGCAACCAAAAAATGTCATAGTATATGGGGGGCCTGGCTGGGGATTCCAGAGCTTGCTCCTCCGAGACTGGTTTTGACTCGTTTTCTGCAAGTTTGAAAAACATATGCTGGAGTAGTGGTGGGCCCACATTCCAGTTACTTGGCGTGCAGGCCTGGGGTTTGGTGTAAGGGCCATTAACATATGGAGGGGGCAGGTTCGACTGAATACGTACTTACTGGTTGTTGTTGTTTACTAAGTGGCCCGTTGGCCTATTGGCTCTCCCTGTTGTGCTAGGTTGGCAGGGTTTTTCTGGCCGATCCGGCTCAGGGGGGGGGGGGAGAGACTTCTGTTAAGATTGTTCCATTCGTTATCATGATCTGTCAGTATATGGTAGTTGGTGCCAATGCGATGTTATTTCTACACTACGTATCTCTGTCTTTTACGTGTACTTTATAATGTTTGTTCTTCTTTTGTACGTTTGGTGTAGCATATTCTGTATCTCCTTGTTTTTTTTGTTTTTTCTCTTTGTGATTGGCCTAATAAAGATTTTTTTGATTTAAAAAAAAAAATTACATAAGCCCCTCTGTGTCCTAATAACAAGTGCTCCTGTCTCTGTGTCTTATTTAAAAAATGCCTCTTTTACCGTATTTCACAGCAGTTCCTTGAAATCACTTCAACAGCCGCCTCTCTCCTCTGACCGGCTGACAGATGCAGTGGGCTTTGCCGAGATTCCCGCGCTGACATCAGCCAGGACCCAAAGAGGAGAGAGAGAGCTGGCTGTTCACGTGATCAAGGGGAACCTCTGTGAAATCCGGTAAAGAAGGCATTTTTTAATAAAGCACACAGACAGGAGCACTTTTTAGTAGGACGCGGGGGGGCTGATATAAAGTTTTAACAGTTATGAGAGCAGCAGGAGGGGAGGGGGTGGACACTGACACAGGGGCAGACAGGCAGGGAGGGGAGGGGGGAAGAGGGGCACAGAGGAGAACAGGAGGGGCATAAACTGACCAAGGTGTTAGGGCTCAGAACCATAGTTTATTTTCAGGTAGAAACTGTCAGGATCAGCCAGGTATTACAGGTGTTACAGAGGGGCCAATTGACACAGCACAAGTACTGTGTTGTATAAAATGCTTTAAAGGAATAGGATCCATTTTTTTTGGTGGGGGGGGGGGGGGGTTAACAAACGCTTTAAGTTAAGGTTTTACAAAATTATGTACATTAAACTAGAAAGAGGGCTAACTGAAACGGGAAGTGGGACAAAGATTGTGCTTTACAGTGCCTTGAAAAAGTATTTATACTCCTTAAAATTTTCCACTTTTTGTCATGGTACAACCAAAAATGTAAATGTACCGTACTTTATTGAGATTTTATGTGATAGACCAACACAAAGGGGCACATAATTGTGAAGTGGAAGGAAAATTATTAATGGTTTTAATTTATTTTTTACAAATAAATATCTGAAAAGTGTGGAGTGCATTTGGATTTAGTCCCCCGCGTCAATACTTTGTAGAACCCCCTTTCACTAGAATTACAGCTTCAAGTCTTTTTGGGGATATCTCCACCAGCTTTGCACATCTAGAGAGTGACATTTTTGCCCATCCTTCTTTGTAAAATAGCTCAAGCTATGTGAGATCGGATGGAGAACATCTGTGAACAACAATTATCAAGTCTTGCCAGAGATTCTCAATTGGATTCTAACACATGAATATGTTTTGATCTAAACCATTCCATTGTGTAACTGGCTGTATATTTAGGGTTGTTGTCCGGCTCCGTGAACCTCCGCCCCAGTCTCAAGTTTTTTGGCTCCATCCATCTTCCCATCAGCTCTGACCAGCTTCCCTGTCCCTGCTAAAGAACAACATGATGCTGCCACCACCATGTTTCACAGTGGGGATGGTGTGTTCAGGGTGATGTGCGGTGTTAGCTTTCTGCCACCCATAGCGTTTTGCTTTTAGGCCAAAAAGTTCAATTTTGGTCTCATCTGACCAGAGCACCTCTTCCACATGTTTGCTGTGTTCCCCACATGGCTTCTCACAAACTGCAAATGGAACATCTTATGGCTTTCTTTCAACAATGGCTTTCTTCTTGCCACTCTTCTATAAAGGACAGATTTGTGGAGTGCACAACTAATAGTTGTCCTGTGGACAGATTCTCCCACCTGAACTGTGGATCTCTGCAGCTCCTCCTGAGTTACCATGGACCTTTTGGCTGCTTCTCTGGCTAATGCCCTCTGTGCCTGGCCTATCAGTTTAGGTGGAGGGCCATGTCTTGGTAGGTTTGCAGTTGTGCCACGCTCTTTCCATTTTCAGATGATGGATTGAACAGTGCTCCATGAGATGTTTAAAGCTTGGGATATTTTTCATAACTTTACCCTGCTTTAAACTTCTCCACAACTTTATCCCTGACCTGTCTGGTGTTTTCTTTGGCCTTCATGATGCTGTTTGTTCACTAAGGTTCTCTAACAAACCTCGGAGGGCTTCACAGAACATCTGAATTTATACTGAGATTAAATTACACACAAAGGTGGACTCTATTGACTAATTAGGTGACTTTTGAAGGCTCTTGGTTCCACGAGATTTTAGTTAGGGGTATCAGAGTAAAGAGGGCCGAATAAAAATAAAAAAAAATCCTCACTTTTTATTTGTAAAAAAAAAATGAAAGCCATTTATCATTTTCCTTACACTTCACAATTATGTGCTACTTTGTGTTGGTCTGTCACATCCCAATAAAATTATTTTCATTCATTTTCGTTTTTGTTTGTAACATGACAAAATTTAGAAAATGTCAAGGGGTGTGAATACTTTTTCGAGGCACTGTATTTTCTCACAGAGAGTACTGTTGCCTAAAGAGACAAATCTCTCACTGACAATGTATATTGAGATGTCTCCATTGCAGTTGGACCTTTCCTTTTCAGCACTGTTCGTATCCTTTGTGCTACCTGATGAAGTACAGAACAGTCAGCATCCAGCAGCAAAACCCAACCTTAAGGCTTAATACAAATAACTTAATAATAACAAGAAATATGCCCACTTTTAAATACTGCCTAAGTATTAAGACCATCTTTGATCTCCTAGACCAGTGTTTCTCAACCTGGGGGTCGGGACCCCCTCGGAGGTGAAGTGACAATTTGCCAGGGGTCACCAAATCCTGGGCTGTTCCTGAACCACACAGCACTCACAGCCTTTTCGCAGCTGCCCAGCAGGGCAGTGCCTGGAGCCTGTGGCATGGCTGTGGGGCAGGCAGAGACTAGAGGTCAGCTGACTGGTGAGAAATGTGAAGTGTGAGGGGTTGGAGGAGACCCTATTTCCTGATTTCGGCATCGGTGTCACTGCTGCTAGACACTACAGAGCTGGAGACACAGTGAGTAACACTACCTGTGATTAGAGTTGCCATTTAAAGTCCCCACTACAGTTCTGAGATCAGCAGATGACAAGTTGGCTGATCAGAACTTCTCGCCAGCACTGCCACTAATCCCCCCCAAGGAGTAAGAGAAGAAAAAAATATAAAAATAGAGAATACATGGAAGGGAGAGGAAGAATAAGAGAAAGAACAGGAAAGATGGCTAGAGAGAGGGATGGGGGGGGGAACAAGAAATTAAGATAGAGAGATAAAAGGGAAAGAAAGGAGAACATAGAGAGAGGGGTAAATCCTAAAAGGTACAAGAAGGGGTTTTAATATTGTACTAGTGGAAGGGGCTCAGGGAGCCCAAAATGTCCGTGGGTTAGGGGCACAAATTACTTTTCTTGCCTTGGGTGCTGACAACCCACGCTACGAAAATTCTACTGTTAGGGGCCCCCACAACTTGGGAAATGTTATCAAGGGGTCACGGTACTAGAACGGTTGAGAACCACTGTCCTAGACCTAGGGGTAATTACATGCACCACTATCCACTCACATATCCAGCACTAGGTTATGCTGTAATGATAATGGCTTTTTCAAAAATATACACTGTATACTATATGTTGAGTGAGTTTAGATGACATATAAGAATAGGTATCGTAATTACTTTTTATATGTTAATGCATTATCCCTAGGTGACTTTCTTATAGCTACTTTTAAATCTTGACGCTCAGAATTTTATTTTGTATAATATCATAGTGACATCTTGTGGTCAGACTAGAAAATGCAGTTCAGCTACAAAAGCAATTGCCTTGCAAACTGTTACACATAACCATCTGGCCAGAAATTACCTTTAACATTGCTGTTAAGCAACAAGGTTATTTTGCTTGCAAGAAAATGAAAACAAAGTAACAACCTACATAACATCCAATCACAGTCATATTAATCCTCATGCATCAAAGACATATGATTAGATACTGTATACAAAAATAAAGGATATTGTTATAATTAAACCAAAATGGGTGTAATGTTGCCATGGAATGTAGTCAAAACTCAATTGTATTTTTCAAGGTAACTTCCCATCCCCCCCTGTTAATAAGGTACATATGCATAAATTAAATGTAAATGGGTGTGATTCACTTTTAAATAATTATAAACATTACTTCCTGTTTAATTACGATCACGTTCTCATGCTGTGCAATTCTGTCTATTACATGTTAAATAACATCACCAACTTAATAAGGCCTCAGGAGCAACTAAGAAACAGGCACTTATTAAAAATGTTTTCACAAATGATAAAATGATTAATTTTTACTGTATCTGCCGAAAGGTATCCTTTTTCAGCTTACTGTAAAATTTGGTAAAGGAAAGACATGAATAACATTTATTGCACCTAGGGCCCAAAAGCAAAGTTACTTCCTTCAGATGACCTTTAAAATCTGCCCTACAATTATATTTCTTAGTGTATAGTTATTGTTTTGCTCTTCTACCACACAATGTTGCTTCTCCTGCTGACTGTAGCAAATGGGCTTTGTTTTAACAAAAGGCTGTTGGAAAAGTAAGTACAGTAAAACCTTGGATTGCGAGCATAATTCGTTCTAGAAGCATGCTTGTAATCCAAAGCACTTGTATATCAAAGTGAATTTCCCCATAAGAAATAATGGAAACTCAAATGATTCATAAGCCCTTCAGTTTATTGTCCTTATAAAAAGATTATAGAAATGTTATAGATTGTGTAACCATAAAATGACCATCCACAAATGGTAGCCTCCAAGTGTAGCAATATGGTTACATTTAATGAAGGTACAACATTTAGAAATGCACATGGTTGCTGATTAAAAGAGGCACATCTACAGTAAATATGCAGGCATCCGGGGTAAAGCTGTCCACATAGACCATCCCCCACACTGCCAGCTCTCACCGATGTCAATCTGCAATCATGACCAGGAGGACTACCCTGCAGTAGAGTGATTGAACTGGAAGGGATGACGTTGATGGTGGGAAGGAGGATGGTCTGTGTGGACAGCTTTACCCTGAATTCCTTCATACCTAGATGTGCCTGTTTTAATCATCAACCATATGAGTTGACAAATGTTGTACCTTAATTAAATGTAACCATATTAGAGGCGCCTCTGTTCTCTTTTATACTCAGTTGTGACATGACTCTACATGTATATCAAGACATCGCTTATATATCAAGTCAAAATGTATTAAAAAAATTAGCTTTTCTTGCAAAACACCCTCAAACCAAGGTTTTACTGTATATTGCTTCTTATACAGTATATACAAAGTGACTCTGTGTTGATCAATGTGCCTGCATACAACATGGCAACATTTGAACCCATGGTTGTTTTTCCAGCACTGAAGATAAAAATGTATCCCTTGACAATTGAGTTCTAGCAGCAATGCTTCAAAATAGCCCCAATCACAATTGTTGCACAGGCTGTTTTTTTCAGTTAAATAAAGTGAAGATTAAATCACTATTACTAATTGACATATACAAGATTGTAGAAAATTATTACTATGAGATTAACTATAAAATGTCAATGATAACAGAAAATTACTTACCGTAATTTTCCTTTCCCGATGGACTCCATGGCAGCATACGTGTGGGTTTAGCCCCACCTCTACTACCCAATAGGACTCATATATCATTGCTCTGAGCCAGCAGCCGTGTTCGATAACTAGCCTACTCCAGCCATTGGGAGGGAACTCCTGCTGCAATGGAGTTTATTACAAAAGGAAAATTACGGTAAGTATTTGATAGGCAATTTTCATTTTTCTTGACAGACTTCATGGCAGCATACGTATGGGAAATATCTCGCTGTACATACCCGGGTGGGCAAAATGCCGAACAAAGATTTAATTAACACCGTCAGCCGACAGTACTTGTATACCAAAATGAACAAAAGACAGAGCAGCTGGTTTAACACAGTAATGAGACATAAATGTGTGCATTGATGACCAGGAAGCCTCCCTGTAGATCACCTTGGGAGCAACGTGACATGAGGCTGCCCATGAAGTTGAGACACTTCTGGTTGAATGCACGGTCACTGTCTCTGGAGGCACCAAGCCCTTTGCTTTATAGGGCCATTGTATAGCTTGAATGATCCATGCAGCAATGGATCTGACAGGGGCCCTGCAGCCCCTTGTTCTTTCTGTGAAACAGGACTAAGAGATACTCAGTTTGTCTGAAAGGAGTCGTGGCCTCTAGGGGCCAGATTCAGGTAGTCCAGAGCATCTTTGCTCTGGAGTAACGCTTCTCATTTGCGTTGCGCTGCAGAAATTTAGGAGCAAGTGCTGTCATTCACGAAGCACTTGCTCCTAAAGTTGCGGCAGCGCATCGCAAATGAGCCGGCGGAATTCAAATTGGGCGGGTACGGGGCGTGTAGTATGCTAACTAAGCGCGATCCCGCCGCCAACGTACTGCGCATGCGTCGAGTGTCAAAACATCCCCGTGCGCATGCTCCAAAATCTGTGAATGAACGTCAATGACGTCACATTCCCATTCATGACCGTTTTACGCAAGCGACGTTTTCCCGACGCGATGACGACGCCTATACCTAACATAGGATACTCCAACCCCATGTAGGTATATCTATGCGCCGCGTATCCCGTCCGGAAACGTCGTATCGTCATTGCGTCGCGCCGGAATTCGATCGTGAATTGCCGATTTCCGCTCATTAACATATTTTTTGAGCGTAAATCGGCGGGAACGCCCCCGGCGCCATTTTTAAGTTGAAGTAACGATGCGATGGCGAAACTCAGTTACGCTGCTCGCATCGGAACTTCAACCCGGCGTTTCTTGTTTTCTGGTTACAGAAAACAGAAACGCCGGCTCAAAGTCACAGTTAGGCTGGCGGATCACTCGATCCGCCAGCCTAACTGTTCGTGAATCTGGCCCTAGGTATTGTTTCAAGGTGACTCCCACATCAAGGAGATGCAACTCCAGACTTCCGGCTGATCTAAAGGTGGGAAGCATGATTTCCTGATTCTCATGGAAAATTGAGGTGACCTTGGGGTTTGCCCCCAGCATCGGAATTAGAACCACCCTGTCCAGTAAAAATGTTAGAAAGGGCTCCTTTGACCCCAAGGTTTGGATTTCAAATATCCTCTATGCTGAAGTGATGGCTTTTAAAATGGCAGGAAGTACTTTAATCGAGAGTGGTTTGTCAAGCTGTGAGAAAAATTCAAGGATCAGCGGGGCCATTGTGGCCTGAGACTAACTGCCCCCTCGAAGAATTGATGAATAAGGGTGTGCCTGGCACATGACACTCCGGTGAAAGCTGAGATTGCTGACACCTATACCCAGAGGGAACTGACAGATAAGGCCATATCCAGTCTTGACTGCAGAAAGCATAAGACATCGTGGACTGTCAGTGCACTACATAGGTTGGTTCTGGAAGACATAAGGCTAGTTAATTTTGCCCATATCTATTTGTACACCCAGTTGGTGCTTCTTCTCCTTGCACTCAAGAGTGTGGGAATGACCCCTTCTGGGTACCCTAGTGCCTCCAGCCTTCCACTTTCAAGAACCAAGCCTTTAGGCTCAGATGAGCCGGGCAGGGATGTAGTGCCGTGCCCTGAGACAGCAGGTCCGATCTAAGCAGCAGGGGAACTGGTTCCCAAAAAAGTGTTAGGAGGGGAAAGCAAGGCCTGTTGGGCCAGTAAGGGATTATGGCTATCACAATAATAGGATAATAGGGCTCAGAGGAAGGCATAGGCTCTGTAAAAAAAACACCAATGCTCCATCAGGGCATCTATCCCATAGGCTTGAGGGTCGCAGAACCTTGATTAGTACCTCACCAGCTTTTTTTTGCATGGGGAGGCAAAGAGGTCAACTACTGGGGAGATCCCCAAGGTTAGAATCTGAACATTTCCTCGTGGAGAGACCACTCGTTGTCTAAACGAATACGAGAGATAGGAATCCGCCTGGACATTCTGGATCCCGAGTAAATTTGCTGCCAATATGTTGACCAGGTCTGCTGTGCCCAGGTCATACTTGGTATCACCTCTTGTAGCAGGGACAGGCATCGAGTACCCCCTTGTTTCCTTATGTAGGCAACTGCTGTCATGTTGTCTAATCTAAGTAATACGGAGGCTCCCGTTGTCATATGGCAAAATGCCAGACATGCCTGGAATGCTGCTCACAGCTTTAGAATGTTAAGCACTGTTCCTCGAGAAGGAAAATCCAAGGAGCCCTGCACCACCTCGTCTAAACAATGAGCGCCCCAGCCTCTGTTGCTGGCATCTTTCATCATTGTGACCCATGTGATAGGAAGGATTGAGTGACAGTTGCATAGGTTTTTCCATTGGAGCCAACTCCTCATGGCCAGAGTAATGTGAATTAACCGACCACTGATGAAGAAACCCTTTCTGGAAGTGCCGCATCCTCCACTGTGACCATTTCACCATTGGAATCATAGCCACCATGGTGCCGATGATCTTTAGACACTGGAGGGCATGGAGATGAGAAGAAGAGAGCGCCAAATTAATCCTGTCTCTCACTGTGTCGAAGCAAGCTCTGAGAAACACAAGGGACTGAGAAGGTTCAAACTGACTTATCTCTAGGTTCAGGAGCCATCCGTAATTCCTGGGGAGTAGAGATAACCTGACCCCTATGCTTTAGGAGTCGATTTTTGTCTTGAGCCAGTAGAAGGAGATCTTCCAAGTAGTGATGGAGCCGGATCCCTCTGGTTCTTAACAGAGCCACAACACCCAATAAGACCCTTGAGAAGACACATGGAGATGTTGACAGCCTGAAGATGAGGCAGGTGAATTGTAAGTGAAGCTGGCCTATGGCAAACCAGAGAAACTGCTGGAAATCCGCTGCCACTGGAACGTGGAAATAAGTGTCCTTTAGATGTATAGGAACTAGCCAGTTTCCTGGTTGGACCGACTGCTGGATTGTGGACAGCATTTCCATTTTGAACCGGTTCAGATGGGTCAGCTCTATGACGGGCCTCGATGCATCGCTCTTTTTTGTACAATAAAGAGAGGGGAGTAGACTCCCATGCCTCACTGGTTGTCTGGAACAGGAATAGCAATGCCTTGCTCCAATAAAGATTTAACGTAAGCTAATAGGATCTGCCAAAATAGATGTGGGAACACACCTGAGCCTGGGAGCACTGCTGAAAGTCCAGGCATGGCCTGAAGAGACCGTTTTGACGGTCTAGAAGTCTTGGATTGAGACATACAGAAAGCAGAGTCTCAAAAACACTTCTCTCTCTCTCCCATCGAACTGCTCTTGGTGGATTTCTTATAGGAAGACTCGACTTCCAAGATCTGGAGAACTCAGGTCCTGGCCTGTGACTACGTGCCTCCCTGGCCCATTCCTAGTTCTGTTTTCTTGGAAATGTTCTTCTCTGGCCTTGTATATGCCGGTCCTGAGGGAGGAACCCCAACTAACCTCCAGTGACTCGTGATATGGTGTTATCCAACTTGTTGCCAAAAATGAAAGACATCTCCTTGCGCCTTCACATAAGACTTGAGAATGATCTCCTGAAATTTAGGAGATTTTAAAAAACATGGTTATATACCCAGGCTTTCGGGGTGACTTAAACATTTTAATAGTTTTAAATATTTTATATTCTAGTTTCGTATGTTTTACATATTTTTATTGTTTGCTGATTGTTATTGTTTTATGGTTACTTGTTTGATCGATGCAGTTTTTCTGTACTGTTTTTATCCCGCCAGCGCATCGAGGCATGTGTGTAAGACTGCGCTGTTGTTTTACAAGCATTTTAATAAATAAATTAATAAATAAAGGGAATTCAAGACCACACTTGTTTAGATATCGGGTCGGCAACCCAAGGGCAGAGCCACAGGACGCGCTCGGTGGTGATGGCTGAAAGCATAATCCGGGCCACCAGGCGGATGATATCAATAGGAGCCTCCCCCAGAAAGGCAGATTCCAATCTCAGCTTCTAAATGGGTACATTTCTTGCCAATTCTATCGAGACATTTCTAAGTGTCTTGTCCATGTTATCTGTCCAAACTTCCATGGCTTTTGACATTGCAGTCGGGGCTAAGGCTGGCTTGTAGGCCAAACTTGCTGTAAGATAGACCCGTTTGAGGCCCGAGTCAATCCACCTATCCAAGGCATCCCTGAAAGAGACCGTATTTTCCAGGGGAAGGTTCACATGTCTGACCAGCCTTATCACGGCAGCATCCACCAGAGGAGTCAATTCCAGATGCTTGACTTCTTCCTCTTTGAAGGGATAAAGCTTTAACACTTTTGAAAGCATGGAGTTCTTTTTCTCCACCTTGCCCCACTCGTCCGTCATGACTTTACCCAGCTCAGTGAGAAATAGGAAGTTGACACGTTCCTTCTTCAATTGCTTAAAATACTCGACGGGGGAAGCCACTGGCTCTTCCCAATATAAAGCTTCTCTGATGGCTTTAACCAAAGGGGGCAAAAAAAAACTCACATGGGGATCTTCCCCTTCCGAGTCACTATCCAGTCGTTATCCAAGATAGCAGCAGACGGATGGTTGGCTGAGAGGACTCCCATGCATCCTGAACTTGTGACTCCCTCACTGGTTAGTGTATGGGCTCTGTAGAAGGTTCATGGGTCTGACTGGTCTTAATTTCTCTCAGAGACTCCTTAACAACCCTTTCAACCATGGTTTTTAACTACTGGTCCGTATCACCTCTCTCACCTGCTGCTTTGGCATAATAGGGGTCACAGAGCGATTTCCCGCCGGTACTTGGGACTTGCACCCCCAGCAGACACTTTCAGCTGAGCGGCTGGAGTGAGCCGTGGAAGGACGAGACAGGTCCTAGCTTCAGTGCCTCGATCCTGAAGGTGAACCATGGTGCCTAGATCTGGAAATGGAGTGCCGGAGAGTGACTTCCTTTGCATGAGCTGCGCTGCTGACTGGACCGAGAAGCGCTGAAAGAAAGAGAAAAATAGGAAAAGCACATGTGTTAGGAGAGACAAGGTAACATTTTCCTTCACCTACCCCCCCCCCCAGCAGGTGACACCCAGGGGTGAGCCCCCCTATGTAACTGCAGCGAGAGGGCTGGCCACAGGCAGGCAGTTACGCATCCATAGACCTGGAGGTTTTCGTCAGGACTAAAAGAGAGGCACATTCAGACACACAGGCTGCATGTATCTGTCCGTGTGAAGCTCCCTTACCTGCCACAGAAGACCAAGGGTGTCACGTACCTGATGGTACGAGCCCGGCGTGCAGGGAGCGGCAGCCCTTGCTTCTCTGGTCCCGGGACCCCTGATAGTTCAGACAGGAGGATCGGGACTACAGAGTCGCACAAGCGCCTGGTACTGGCGAGTGCTGGGCCCGTGAGCTGAGTCAGTAGTTCCTGGAAACACGTTGCAGGACTGGTGCAGGCTGATGATCCAAGGCTCACTGTCGGGCAGCTGGAAGCAGGAGTTACAGCAGAAGCGGGGGAGGTGTCCCGTAGTACCGACTGGAACAAGTCTCTGCAGGTAAGTCCTCCGGCAGGCTAGGGGTTCAGGAGTAGGTAGAGTTGGTACAGGCGGGGTCAGATTCAGTCGGGGTCAATCAGCAGGCGGGCAGCAGAAGTACAGAGGATAAAGCCAAAGGGGTAGTCAAACAAGCTGAGGTCAGGGCAGGCAGCAGACAGGTTAACAGGTACAAGCCGGGTAGTCAGGATCAGGTTCAATCAGGGTAACAGATGCGGGTAGCTCACAGAGACGCTGTAGACAGGACAGCAAGAAGCACAGGGATCAGATCCCTTTTAAAGCTGGATTTGGCGCCAGAACGGCGTCCCCACATGCACGCGCGCCGCCACCGCTGGTGCGCGCTCCCGTGCGCGCTATGGTGCCGCGAATGTGCGCGCCCACGCGCGCCGATGTGCCGCTCCCGCGCATGCGCGCGCCCGTGCGCGCCGATGTGCCCACCGATGGGCCAGACTGTCCATGACATTGCCCCCCCCCAAGGGGCAGCCTCCGGATGCCCAACTGGGCCAACTTGAGTGGATGGGCGTCTTTAAAAGACTGGATCAACTTCTCCGCGTGTATATTACACTCTGGCTCCCACGAGTTGTCTTCAGGCCCATAACCCCTCCATTTCACTAAGTACTGAACTTGGTTGCGCCTCTTTCTGCAGTGCAGGATGGACTCGACTTCGAACTCCTCTTCTCCGTCAATTAGTACTGGTTCAGGGGGGCCAGTGTTCCGGCCAGGAAAAGGGTCAGAAACGTCAGGCTTGAGGAGGGCGACATGGAAGACCGGGTGAATGCGGAATGTCTCAGGTAATTCCAGTTCGTAGGCTACGTTATTAATTTTTCTCTTAACTGGGAAGGGGCCTACAAATCTGGGACCCAATTTCTTGGACGGGCAGGCAAGTTTCAGGTTCGTGGTAGACAGCCATACTTGGTTTCCAGGTTCCAAATTAAGTTCTCCTCTCCTCTTCCTGTCAAATACTTCTTTGTTGTACTCCTGAGTTTTGGTCATTGTCTCCTGTAAGATCTTATTGTTTGTGTTGAAAAAATGCAGTGTTTCCTGGACGGCAGGTACCGAACACTCTGGGACGGAATTGGACATGAACAGTGGGTGGAAGCCATAATTCGCGTAAAACGGAGACTGTTTTGTGGCTGAGTGAACAGAGTTATTGTACGCAAATTCAGCCAACGGCAACAGGGATACCCAGTCTTCTTGAGAAAAGGAGGAGAAACAACGCAGGTATTGCTCCAGAGTCTGGTTTGTTCTCTCCGTCTGGCCGTTAGACTGCGGGTGATAAGCCGACGAGAAGGACAGGCCGATCTTGAGGGATCCACAGAGAGCCCTCCAGAATCTGGAAGTAAACTGTACTCCTCGATCAGACACAATATTTGCCGGGATGCCGTGGAGCCTTACAATTTCTTTAATAAACACCTTGGCCGTCTCCGGGGCCGAGGGTGTGCCTTTCATGGGCAGAAAGTGTGCCATCTTTGTCAGTCTGTCCACTACCACAAAGATAGTAGTAAAGCACTCTGAAGGAGGAAGCTCCACGATGAAGTCCATGGAGATCATCCTCCATGGCTTCTCTGGTACTGGCAGTGGTTTAAGTAACCCCCAGGCTCTTGAATTGCCTCCTTTGTTCCGAATACAGGTGATGCAAGACTCCACATATTTCCTCCAGTCCTTTGAAAGTTGGGGCCACCAAAACGTGCGTTGTAGGAGTTCAGATGTCTTATGCACTCCAAAATGACCTGCCAGCTCATGATCGTGGCAAAAGTTCAAGACCTTGACCCGTAGGTCCTCCAGCACAAAGATTTTGTCTTGGTGCCACAGTAGGCCATCTTTGAGTTGTAAATCCGAGCTGAGTAAGGAAGTATTTCCGGACGAGGCTTGCCTGATTTGGGCTAGCAGATCTTCTTGCAGTAACAGAAAGTTTCCTGATGACAGAATGGTATCCGGGGAGGCATGGATCTCCGAATCCACGTACATGCGTGAAAGGGCTTGGTGTTCTTCGACCCCGGCCTGTACGTGATATGGAACGAGAATCTAGTGAAGAATAGTGCCCACCTGGCCTGGCGCGGCTTCAATCTCTTGGCGGCCTTCAAATACTCGAGATTTTTATGATCGGTAAAGATCAAGATCGGGTGCGCTGCGCCTTCCAAGAGGTACCGCCATTCTTCCAGAGCGGCCTTGATAGCTAATAGTTCTCGGTCCCCTACCGCTGTTTCGGATGCGTCAACTTCCAAAATATAAGGCAGACTCGCGTCAGGATGTCTGAGGACAGATGCGGAGGTGAACAGTCCTTTAAGAGTTTCAAAGGCCGATTGGGCTTCTGGTGACCAACGAAACCGGACAGTCTGTTTAGTAAGGTTGGTAATCGGGGAAATTATGGTAGAGAAGCCCCTGATAAATTTCCTATAAAAGTTGGCAAAGCCAACGAGGCGCTGAATGCCCTTTTTGTCAGTGGGTGCTGGCCAGTCAAGAATTGCGGAAACCTTCTGGGGATCCATCTGAATACCTTCTACTGAAATTATGAGTCCCAGAAACTGTATGCTTGACTGTTCGAATTCACACTTCTCCGGTTTAGCATAGAGTCCGTGAATCCGAAGCCGTCTGAGCACCTTCTTAACGTGCTCCCGGTGATTTTCCAAAGAAGGAGAAAAGATGAGGATGTCATCTAAGTAAACGATAACGAAGAGGTCCAGATAATCCCTGAAGATATCGTTTACAAAGTGCTGGAAGGTGGCCGGGGCGTTACAGAGGCCAAAGGGCATGACCAAATATTCAAAGTGCCCGAAGCGTGTGCGAAAAGCGGTCTTCCACTCGTCTCCGTCCCTGATACGCACAAGGTTATAGGCCCCACGAAGATCCAGTTTAGTGAAAATTACTGCAGACCCTAGTCGTTGGAACAATTCGGGTACCAAGGGAAGCGGGTACCGGTTTTTGATAGTTACTTTATAAAGTTCCCGATAGTCCACACAGGGGCGGAGAGAGAGGTCCTTCTTTTGAACAAAGAAGATACCCGCTCCTGCAGGTGAAGTGGACGGGCGGATAAACCCCTTCCGGAGACTGTCATCTAAATAAGTCTTTAGGGCTTCCAGTTCGAGCTCCGTTAGAGGGAAGATCCTGCCGAAAGGGATCTCTGCTCCCGGGAGAAGTTCGATGGGACAGTCGTAGGCCCTGTGTGGCGGAAGGGTCTCAGCTCCCTTTTTGCTGAAAACGTCTAGAAAGCCGTGGTAAGTCTCTGGGACGGCTTGACGGGTCTCCGCATCAGAATCCATACAGAGCAGAGAGGGGGCTGATGGTGGCACTTGCAGACAATGTTCCAGGCAATAAGGAGAGTTGAAGTTAATCTCCCCCGAGACCCAGTTGATTTGAGGGTTGTGGGCGTGAAGCCACGGCATGCCCAGAATGATGGGGAACAGCGGGGACTCAATCACATCTAAGCATAGTAATTTGTGGTGGGTTCCGGCAATAGTTTAGGCCAGTGGCTGGGTTTCTTGGGTGACCGGTCCAGATCTCAAGATTGATCCATCCGCTAAGTACACGGAAAGTCCTGAAGCTCTAGAGCGAAGAGGGATCTGGTGTCTGGTGGCAAAAGTCCGGTCCAAGAAGCAGCTACATGCTCCCGAATCAAGGATAGCGCTGGCCTGGATGTTCCCTTCTGGGAGCTGAAAGAGAACGGAAATAGCCAGGTGAGTAGGGTTGGGTGATCCAATAGGTGTATGAACAGTAGACATGGACAGGCACTTACGGATCTTTACTGGGCAAGACCTCACATAGTGTCCGGATCCTCCACAATACAGGCACAGATTGTTGAGCCGGCGTCGCTGGCATTCTTCAGGTGTCAGAGTAGGATGAAGGAGTCCTAGTTGCATTGGTTCAGAGAGGTCATGAGACAGCGGAGGCGTGGGGGCCGGCGGAGCTGGGTTAGAGAAAGTAGGTACTCGCGGCATCATCCAGGTGGGGCGAGACGGACCAGTGGCCCTTTCAGTCCTGCGCTCTCTTAAGCACCTATCGATCTGGATCGTTAGGTTGATCAAGGCATCCAGGGTTCCAGGGACACCCACCCTAGCAAGTTCGTCCTTCAGTGGTTCAGAAAGTCCCAGGCGGAACTGGTAGCAAAGGGCCGCGCCGTTCCAGTTCGTATCCGAACTCCATCTACGGAATTCGGATACGTAATCCTCCGCTGGTCTGCGTCCCTGTTGGAGGGCATGTAGGGCGGCTTCTGCAGTGGCCGTTTGGTGAGGGTCTTCGTACAGTAGGGACATGGATTGGAAGAAAGTAGTCAAGTTGTCAAGGGACGCATCTTTCTGCTCCAACAGGCGGTGAGCCCAAGCTTGTGGCTCTCCGGACAGAAGTGAAATAACAAATCCCACTTTGGTGGCTTCCAGGGAGAAAGTCTGTGGTTGGAGTGCGAAATAGAGTTCGCAGGCGTTCTGGAACGCTCGATACTTGCTTTGCTCCCCAGTGAATCTTTCCGGCATGGGAACCTTAGGCTCAGACGGCAGCATAATTACGGAGGGTGAAGCGGATGTGCCTGACGTGGCGGAGGTAGCAGCTGGAGCGGACAAGGCCTGGACTCGGTTCTCCAGTTGGGTGTAACCCTCTTGTAAGGTTCGGACGGCTTGGGTCAGACCGTCAAGGTGCCGGCATAGTTCTTGCATTGGATCCACTCCCTGCGTGGGCTCGGTCATGGCTGTCCTGTACTGTCACGTACCTGATGGTACGAGCCCGGCGTGCAGGGAGCGGCAGCCCTTGCTTCTCTGGTCCCGGGACCCCTGATAGTGCAGACAGGAGGATCGGGACTACAGAGTCGCACAAGCGCCTGGTACTGGCGAGTGCTGGGCCCGTGAGCTGAGTCAGTAGTTCCTGGAAACACGTTGCAGGACTGGTGCAGGCTGATGATCCAAGGCTCACTGTCGGGCAGCTGGAAGCAGGAGTTACAGCAGAAGCGGGGGAGGTGTCCCGTAGTACCGACTGGAACAAGTCTCTGCAGGTAAGTCCTCCGGCAGGCTAGGGGTTCAGGAGTAGGTAGAGTTGGTACAGGCGGGGTCAGATTCAGTCCGGGTCAATCAGCAGGCGGGCAGCAGAAGTACAGAGGATAAAGCCAAAGGGGTAGTCAAACAAGCCGAGGTCAGGGCAGGCAGCAGACAGGTTAACAGGTACAAGCCGGGTAGTCAGGATCAGGTTCAATCAGGGTAACAGATGCGGGTAGCTCACAGAGACGCTGTAGACAGGACAGCAAGAAGCACAGGGATCAGATCCCTTTTAAAGCTGGATTTGGCGCCAGAACGGCGTCCCCACGTGCACGCGCGCCGCCGCCGCTGGTGCGCGCTCCCGTGCGCGCTATGGTGCCGCGAATGCGCGCGCCCGCGCGCGCCGATGTGCCGCTCCCGCGCATGCGCGCTCCCGCGCATGCGCGCACCCGTGCGCGCCGATGTGCCCACCGATGGGCCAGACTGTCCATGACAAAGGGGCTTGGGGAAGTCACCACTCACGCCCGCAAGCATTGCCAAGGCTAGCAGGCTTTTCCCTGGTTAAAAAAGGTCACTCCTGTGATGTCACTGATGCGCTGACCACAGTGCTAGTGCGCATGTGTTGTCATTTTGATGACAATGCGCGTGCGCAAACCAAGCCTCCTTTCTGTGCTGCCTCATGCATGCGCAGAACGGCCACAGAAATTTAACCAGGAAATTAATGCGGGCTGGAACGCAGAAGGAATCAGCCGCCATGCCTGCCATCCACGCTGCACTAGCAGACGTGTGGGGGGAACACAGGACACATGAGAGGAAACAAAAACAAGCCACAAAAATGCTGCCATGAATAAAAGGACCACCTGCTAATAGCTAGGTTATCTGGCCAATGCGCCACTTGCCTGCCAGTGGCTAGGTCTCTAGCTTCTTTTAGTGCCTCTTTCATATGCCCACTCCATACCCCGCTAGTAGCTAGGGCTTATTGAAGTGTTCTCAAATGGGTCGCAGCTTGTCCGGTCCTGATCGTAGGAGGAGAATCTTCAGGTAAGAAGACCGTCAACTGGGTCCTTTGGAGGAGGACAAAAAAACAACATGGCTGCTGGCTCAGAGCAAAGATTTATGGGAGTGGAGTCCTATAGGGTAGTACTAGAGGCGGGGCTAGACCCACACGTATGATACCATGGAGTTTATAAGGAAATACAATTCTGTACAAAGAAAGCCAACACTGTCAATTTTACAGGTGGATGAACAACAGAACAAACCCCCCTCTACGATGGGGTCACCAAGGGAGTTTTGGTTAGACATGTGCATTCGTTTTCGTTAGAATGCATTTTCGTCCGAAAATCTGTTTTTTTCGTTATCATTTTAACAAACGATAACGAAAGCGCAAGAAGTGAAAACCGAAAGATCCGACATAAAAAATGCTTTATTTTCGTTTTCGTTGCGGTAACAATTCGATATAGAAAGATTCGACATTATAGGGAAAAGATTCGACATTATAGGGAAAAGATTCAACATTATAGGGAAAAGATTCGATATTTAAGGGAAAAGATTCGATATTTAAGGGAAAAGATTCGACATTATAGAGAAAAGATTTTACACTATAGAAATAATAGATTCGACGTTACAGAGAATAGATTTCAATTTATGAGAAAATAGATTCGACATTATTACTAGTCATACAACATTAGAATTCTTGTAGGCGGAATATTCCAACGGAAATGTATGATTCGACGTAGAGATTCGATGTTCCGTCGAATATTCTTTTGACCATTCTCGACAGAAACCAAGTATTATTGGATTTTCGGACGAAAGCTATTCCCCAACGGGAGTGACTAAATAAATTTATTTTCCAAAGAAAACGAAAAAACAAAACTAAATATTCCAGTCTGCACATGTCTAGTTTTGGTTGTCTTTATGCAGTGTAAATGAAACCGTTTTAATGGAATAGTGAACCACAAAATTCTCCAACAGGGTCTTTTATAACACAGAGGGGATTATTTATTATAGCACCAATATATGATCCTGCAGTCCCAGGTAAAAGCGTTTATTCAGGAGCAGTGATTTTAATGATGCCTAAAGTGAAACAATAAAAATGAAAAAATCTTTTAACCACTTATCTACCAGACTCCGTCAACTGACGGCGGCAAGGTAGCTCAGTTGTTCTGACAGGATGTCATATGACGTCCTCGTCTTTTAAAGCCGCTAGGTGGCGCGCACCCGCCGCTTTGCTGGGAACTCGATGCCCGTGCCCGGCGGCAACGATCGCCGCCGGGCACCCACGATTGCCCAGTAACCAAGCAGGGACGTGGAGCTCTGTGTGTAAACACAGAGCTCCACATCCTGTCAGGGAGAGGAGACCGATGCTGTGTCCCTTGTACATAGGGACACAGATCAGTCACCTCCCCCAGTCACCCCCTCCCCCTACAGTTAGAACACTCACTAGGCCACACATTTAAACCCTTCCCTGCCCCCTAGTGGTTAACCCCTTCCCTGCCAGTCACATTTATACAGTAATCAGTGCATATTTATAGTACTAATCACTGTATAAATGTGAATGGTCCAAAAAATGGATCAAAAGTGTCCAATGTGTCCGCCATAATGTCGCAGTCCCAATAAAAAAATCGCAGATCGCCGCCAGTACTAGTAAAAAAAATAATCATAAAAAAATTCATAATTATGTCCCCTATTTTGGAGGCGCTATAACTTTTGTGCAAACCAGTCACTATATGCTTATTGCGATTTTTTTTTTTTTACCAAAAATATGTAGAAGAATACGTATCGGCCTAAACTGAGAAAAAACTTTTTTTTTTTTTAAATGGGATATTTATTATAGCAAAAAATGTACTCTCTTTTTTTGTTTATAGCACAAAAATAAGAACCGCACAGGCGATCAAATACCACCAAAAGAAAGCTCTATTTGTGGGAAAAAAAGGACGTCAATTTTGTTTGGGAGCCACGTTGCACGACCGCACAAATGTCAGTTAAAGTGACACAGTGCCGGAAGCTGAAATTTCGCCTGGGCAGGACGGGGGTAATACCTTCTGGGGCTGAAATGGTTAAATATCGTGCCTGGGGGGGGGGGGGTCTCCTTAGTCTGCCTGGAAAGTAGCGCATCTGGTCGAAGTGTGGAACACTGCCGCAGCAAAATGGCATTTCTAAAGGAAAAAAAAAACATTTTAAATTGCTCGCAATTGTAATGTATTGTGGTGTATATGAGGCGAGTCTTCTCACAAACCAGGAGCAAATAGTGGCTTTTGAGCTGGGCTATTATCGGTAGGATCAAGATATCCGTGTTTTACATCAGGGCTCCATAACCTATATAGTACAAAGGAAATAAAGCAGGACCTCAGCAGGCTAATACTATAAAAGCGGAGGTCCACCTAAAATAAATGAACACTTACCTGTCCATGGTGCCCGCAATGTCGGCAGCCGAAGCCAAGCAATCGCTCGTCACTCGGTTGCCCCCGCCGCCATCCTCGGTGAGGGAATCAGGAAGTGAAGTGTTGCAGCTTCACTGTCCAGTTCCCTACTGCGCATGCGCTAGTCTTTCACTGGTCCCCGCTGTGTTCTGGGAACTGTGTTTACCAGAATACAGCAGGGGGGGGGGCGCGGCTGTTGTAGATAGGCGCAGATTCTGCGGGTATCTATACCTGGAAGTGGGTGAAAATACCGTGGGTTAATATTATACAGCAGGGGTGTCAAACTCAATTTCATTGTGGGCCACATCAGCATTATGATTGCCCTCAAAAGGGCCGGTTGTATGTGTAAGATTAGATGTCTAGCGCATCCCCTCCCCTTACATTAGATGTCAAGAGCCACCCCACCACTCTTTCTTACATCCCAGTGCACTCCCCTTTCCTTATGCTGCTGCTGGGAAGAAGCTGGATGCATTGCTTAAAAGCAGAAAGTAAGTGTCTGGAGGAGTACCAGAGGAGGGCTGAAGCTGTCCAGCAGCTGCAGGAGAGGTGCGAGGGCCACATAAAATGACCTGGAGGGCCGGATTCGGCCCGCGGGCCTTGTGTTTGACACCTGTCTTATACAGGTATCTGCACCCCCCTGAAAGGTGTCAAATGTGACACCGGAGGGGGGAGGGTTCCGAAAAGCGGATGTTCACTTTTTGCGTGGACCTCCGCTTTAATTACAGGCTTATTGTTTAAGCCTAAAAGGTGAAGATACACCTGGTGGGTGATGTGTGTACACTGCATGAAGACACAATTATCACATGATTGATGTTATTATGGGCTTTCGTTGTTCAGTTTAATACTTTATTAAGGACTGAGTGTGAATCATGGAGCACAAACACTTTATTTATTTTCATATATATATATTGTAAGGGGTTAGCTCGGTAGCGGGGGGGTGTGACCCCCTGGATGGGTTCACTACACACTGAACTATACAGAGAGGCAGCCGAAGACGGTTGAAAACAAAGAGTTTGGTTTATTCTTCCATATCGCTGGAAACAAGTGCAAGCATCCAAACAGCATAAACAAAACATAAAATAAACCCTGGCCACTTGGGGCATTTACCTTCACCACACAGGAACCTATCTATGGAGTCTGGCACAGCCTACTGCTGGACAGACACTGCTGGTCATACAGCAGAGAAACGATAGTCTTTTTGATTTTTATCACACAGAAAAATCAACAACCACCTTACCTCTTCAGAAGTCTTTATCACTGCTCTCCTTAACTCAAAAAGCCTCAGGATGCAGCAATCAGTAGTAATCCAATGGATTACTTATAGAGGCCTTAATTGCCTCATTCTGAACAGCTGAAGTTTTTCAACGCCCTTAACCTTTCTGGCTGCTTCTGCAGCCGACACCTGGTAGTAATTGGTGTATTGTCTAAACAAGGCAGAAATGTATCTCCCGTCTGTGACAACATCCACAGATTTGCCTGACTTCCTGTCACAATATATATATATATATATATATATATATATATTTTTTTTTTTAAATTAAGTTAAGTTTTAAAATCTTACTGGAAATCTTCTAAGGGTTGAATATTAGCGCTGCACAGTGTGTTATATATACTGTATTATCTTGGGGAAGTGTGGGAAGTGCTGGCAGCTGATTACAAATTAATGTAATAAAATGTTATCCTAATTTAGGTTGTTTAGTGTGACAGCTTACAAGGTTTATCTATTTATTTTCTGTGGGCCACGGAGCCACCACATATGGAAACCCCCTACACATAAATACACATATATTGCATTTATTTGGACATATAAGTGGTGGAATTACATTACTCAAGAGTTTTTCTTCTTGATTTATTCTGGGATATTTGGTGGTTGTTGGTGTGTGAGTGTAGAATAGTAATGTTACCCTCTGATTTTTGGGAATTACATTTTGATTTCTAGTGTTTTGGGCTCAAATTGTGATTATTTGGAAATAATAAAAAACACACAAAATTGAGACTCATTTTAAATTTGCATCAACAATTGTATTGTTTGCTCTTTGTAAAGACACCTGTGTGAGTTTGGGAAAATATTTTTGCTGGAATGCCCGGGCGATCCATCCCTTGCTCTGCTAGCCAGGAACTGAATTTCTTCCAAACCTTGGTATAGATCGCCCTAGTTATGGGTTTACGGCAATCTAAAAGAGTGCCGATCACCTTATGTAACACCATTGGCGTTCCTCTCTCTATAGCCACAGAGCTTGTCTTTCCCCCAGACGTCCGCACTGACTCATGCGCGTCACTTCCGGTGCGCTCTGTTATGCGTTCCACGCTGGAACGCGGAAGTGCGCCTCGGCGTGCTGCGCCTTCTCCCGCGCCGCACGCGCTATTTAAAGCCCCAGGAATGACGGCAGGTTGTTCCACTATTTTGTTGGGCACCTGCCGTCACCTGGGACCCCTCACAGCACCCCAAGAACCACGGTATCAGTCCACTGCGTCCAACACAGGGAGGACCCCTGCTTCACTGCAATCTGGATCTACCCAGCTCCACTACCCAGCTTCTAAGGATCCCTCCAACTACAGTTGGCTTCTGAGGACCAGGAGCTGACACTCTGAAGACCAACATCAGAACCGCAAGTAAACTGTAATATAGGCTGTTAAGAACTGGAACCAGGCTTGGGCTGTAGGATTTCCCCTTTCTTTGTATGCTATCGCTCATGGTTAATTGATTCCTGATTGATTATTAGATCGTTTAACACACAAGATCCCTGTATATGAACTGTCGCTGAAGACTCTCCTTGATACCCAACTACAGATGCCCCGGAGCTGCAGGGTCACTTTAATTTATTGCTAGCTTTGACTCACCAATTTATCTATCCTTATTAAACCTATGTTTGCTTATGTTTTGACTGAGTACACACACTCAGGGTTGGTTCCCAGATAGAGGTTGTGATGATTTAAACCCTTAACTTTCTGTTCATACAAGAGAGTGCAGTTGTGGTTTATACTGAGAAACCTCTCTAGCTGGAATTCCATTGAGTTTTATCCAGAGTTTACGTGGCTGTAACACTGAGAACCTGTGAGCCTTTAGTAATTGTTCCTCAGATACCATGCCGTCAACTTTAGATTTTCTACCTGTGGGTGGAAGATCGGGCCTAGGGAGATTAGGTCTTCCCTGACCGGAAGTGTCCAGGGCGGACAGATGGCCAGCTTCTTCAGGTTGGCGAACCACAGCCTTTTGGGCCAGAATGGTGTAAACATGATCAGGTCCATGGACTCCCTGAGGAATCTCTGAAGGACCTTAGCAATCAGCCCCACCGGAGGAAAGGCATAGACCAGACTGCAACACCACTGGTTGGCGAAGGAATCTATACCCGTGGCTTGGTCCTGTGGGTGGATAGAAAATAATTTTGGTGCCTTCTTGTTCCCTTCTGCAGGAAAGAGGTCCAGTTCTGGCTGCCCCCAGTGAGACACTATGGGGCTGATTTACCAAGCCAGTGCGCCATGATTCATGGCGCACAAGCAGGAGTAACAGCCGTTTTTTGATTTACTAAAGAAATACGCCGGCAGTGCAGTGTATTTCTTTATTTACTAAAATGCCTAGTGCGCCCAGGAGAGGGAGCATTGAGCGCCTGTATAGACCTGGCGTACGGCATTTAGAAATGTAAATAGAGGGGATTTAGGCGGGAGTTTTTAGGGGGGAGGTGGGGTGATGTGGGGAAGTGTTGTGACATGTGTTTGAGTAAGTGTTGCGGGCCGAATTGAAAGGGAAAGTGTTTTTTGGGAACCGTTCCGCGTACGCTTGCACAGTACGCCTGAACATCGAGAGGTTCATTTGCATACTGGGCATGCGTACACGGCAATTTTGGGGATTCATGTGTGCCTTGTCAGTACGCCGGAAAAATCTTGGTAAATACCAAGCGGCGTACCCGTAATTGCGCTGCGTGATGCGGCGCACGTGAATCCCGAACTGTTTACAGCTTGCGCTGACCACGAAGGTGAACTCCGCGCAAAATTTGAAACAAAACCAGCGCAGGTTCCCCTCCAGGGGTACATTAGGCTCTTCGGCTTGGTCTGGAACATGAAGGGTTAAACCCACGCTGAAAAAACAGCGTGGGGTTCCCCCCAGATCCAGACCAAACCCTTATCCCAGACACGCAGTCTGGCTGAACAGGAATGGGGGTGGGGACGAGCGAGCGCCCCCTCCTGAGCCGTACCAGACCGCATACCCTCGACATGGGGGAGTGTGTGCTTGGGGGGGGCACTGCCCCCCCACCCCAAAGCACTCTTGTCCCCATGTCGATAGGGACCAGAGCCTCTTCCAGAACAACCATGGCCGTTGGTTGTCGGGGTATGCCGGCAGGGGCTAATCGGAATCTGGGAGCCCCCTTTAATAAGGGGGCCCCCAGATTCCGGCCCCCACCCTATGTGAGTTAGTATGGGGTACATTGTACCCCTACTCATTCACCTGGGGGAAAAGTGTAGTAAAAAAGTAAAAAAACATACCACACAGGTTTTTAAAATAATTAGTCAGCTCCGGGGGTCTTCTGCCGGGGCCCCCCCTTTCTTCTTTAAGCTCTTTTACAAGGGGGGTGTAGGACCGGTTTTCTCTCTTCCGCCGGGGCCCTGGGATTCGCCGTTTTCTGCCGGGGGGGGGCGCTACCCACCCCGGTCTTCTCCGGTGCCTTCCGCCGGGGCCCCCCACCCCATTAAGCTCTTTTACTTTCGGGGGGACCGTGGGCTTTAATGTTTTCTGCCGGGGGGTGCGCCAGCCCTGCGGTCTTCTCCCGTATCTTCCGCCAGGGCCCCGGGCTTCTCTCGATGGCTTTCTTTGTTGCCTCTTCTGCCTGGCACCTCCGCGGGGGCCAGGGCTTCTCTCTGCTATCTTCTTCCTTCTCTTCCATTCGATGTTGACATGACGAGGTCTCTCGCTGTAATGCCGTCTGAGCAGTGGGCATCGACTTATATAGGCATAGGGCGTGGTCACTGGGTGATGCCACCATGTGACCTCAACCCTTGTGACATCACATTCCCGGGGGCATGATGGGAATGTCGATGCGCATAGCCCAGACGGCACTACAGCGGGAGAGCTCGTCGTGTCAACATCGAATGGAAGAGAAGAAGGAAGAAGATAGCAGAGATAAGCCCTGGCCCCCGCAGAGGTGCCAGGCAGAAGAGCCAACGACAAGACAGCGGAGAGAAGCCGGGGGGTCGTTGAAGCCCATGCCCCCCCCGAATGTAAAAGAGCTTAAAGGGGTTGGGGGCCCCGGTGGAAGACACCGGAGAAGATCGGGTGGGTGGTGCCCCCGGAGGAAGTCGTCGAAGCCCGCGCCCCCCGCCCGAATGTAAAAGAGCTTAAAGGGTTTGGAGGGGGCCTGGCCGAATACACCAGAGAAGACCAAGGGGGGTGCTCCCCCCCGGCGGAAGACACCGGAGAAGACCGCAGCCCCCCCCGATTGTAAAAGAGCTTAAAGGTGTTGGGAGCCCCGGCGGAAGACATCGGAGAAGACCGGGTGGGTGGCGCCCCCCGGCAGAAGAGAGAAGCCGGGTGGCGCACCCTCCGCAGAAGTCATCGAAGCCCGCGGTCCCCCCGAATGTAAAAGAGCTTAAAGGGGTTGGGGGGTCGACAGAAGACCCCCGGAGCTGACTTTTTTTTACATTTTTCCCCAGGTATGTACCCCATATTCATTCACATAGGGTGGGGGGGCCGGAATCTGAGAGCCACCTTATTAAAGGGGGCTCACAGATTCTGATAAGCCCCCCACCTGCAGACCCCGACAACCAACAGCCAGGGTTGTCGGGAAGAGGCCCTTGTCCCTATCGACATGGGGACAAGAGTGCTTTGAGGTGGGGGGCGCAGTGCCCCCCCTGCCCCAAAGCACACACTTCCCCATGTTGAGGGCATGTGGTCTGGTACGGCTCAGGAGGGGGGGGGGCGCTCGCTCGTTCCCACCCCCATTCCTGTCCGGCCAGACTGCGTAACATATTTAACCCCTCCCTCGCCCCTAGTGTTAACCCCTTTCATGCTAGTGCCATTTTTATAGTGAGCAATGCATTTTTATAGCACTGATCGCTATAAAAATGCCAATGGTCCCAAAAATGTATCAAAAGTATCCAATGTGTCCGCCATAATGTCGCAGTACCGATAAAAATCGATGATCGCCGCCATTACTAGAAAAAAAATAGTAATAAAAATGCCATAAAACTAACCCCTATTTTGTAGACTCTATAAATTTTGCGCAAACCAATCAATAAACGCTTATTGGGACTTTTTGGAACCGAAAATATGTAGAATAATACGTATCTGCCTAAACTGAGGAAAAAAATTTTTTTATATATTTTTGGGGATATTTATTATAGCAAAAAGTAAAAAATATTCTTTTTTTTTTTTTTTAAATTGTCGCTCTATTTTTGTTTATAGCACAAAAAAAAACGCAGAGGTGATCAAATACCACCAAAAGAAAGCTCCCTTTGTGGGAAAAAAAGGTCGCCAATTTTGTTTGGGCACCACCGCGCAATTTTCAGTTAAAACGACGCAGTGCCAAATCGCAAAAACTGGCCCGGTCATTGACCAGCAATATGGTCCGGGCCTCAAGTGGTTACAAAATAACAAAACAGAAAAGTTAGCCCAATTTTTGGTGATAATGTGAAAGATGATGTTACAGCGAGTAAATAGAAACCTAACTTGTCACCCTTTAATATTGCACACACTCATGGAATGGCGCCAAACTTCAGGACTTTAAAATCTCTATAGGCGACACTTGTTTTTTTCTTTTTTTTTACAGGTTATCAGTTTAGAGTTACAGAGGAGGTCTAGTTCTAAAAGTGTTGCTCTCGCTCTAACGCACGCGTCAATACCTCACATGTGTGGTTTGAACGGTGTTTACATATGTGGACGGGACTTACATGCGTGTTCGCTTCTGAGTGCGAGCTACTAGGGACAGGGGCTGTAACGGTCACCACCTTTTACGACCTTCCATCCAACCACGACAAGCTTATCCGACACAGTGCGACAATCTTGCATACACGATCCATTCCATTTCCCATAATTAAGACGAGACGCTGCTCTGTACTTGTTTCAAAATGTATGAACACTTTAATGGTATCTTAGCTTGCTTATATCTGGTACAGCATGTTACAGTTAATCACAGGACAATGCAATCTCCACCCCCCTATTCACACACTATGGCTAATTCTCTAGCAGACATTTCAGCACGGACCCTGACGAGATCTATCACATTCCTTAATACAATTACACAATGTCTTGACCTCAATCCACAAAGGGACCCACACCTGAGCAGCAATAATAGGATTTTTTATGACAGCTTACCTGTAAAATCCTTTTCTTGGAGTACATCACGGGACACCGAGCGGCAATCCATTACTATGTGGGTTATAGAGTACCTTTAGGTGTGGACACTGGTGTAATTAACTACACAGGAAGTTCCCTCCCTATATAACCCCTCCCATACTGGGAGCTCCTCAGTTTTTGTAGCAAAGCAATAAGTGTCCCAATATCCCCAAACAAGAGGGGCGGGAGCTCTGTGTCCCGTGATGTACTCCAAGAAAAGGATTTTACAGGTAAGCTGTCATAAAAAATCCTATTTTCTTATCGTACATCACGGGACACAGAGCAGCAATCCATTACTATGTGGGATGTCCAAAAGCAATGCTTACTGAGGGGAGGGAGACACAAATAACGCAGGCCGCCATCAAACAACGCAGGCCGCCATCAGACGTGAGGATCTATAATTCTGCTTGCCGCATACTGTGCCAAAAAGCTGCATCCTTTTGCCCTCCTATGTACATCCGACAAGAACCAAGTTGCGGCCCTGAAAACCTGCATCATAAAGGCTTGGTAAAGCATCGCGCATAAAGCGCTTACTACCCTGGTACGGAGCACCCCCACCAAGACACAGGGGGAGTCCCACTCTCTGAACCACAAGCCTGAATAATACCCTGATGAATCAACCTTGAAAATAGTTGATTTTGGGCGCTGCCTGCCCCTTCCTGGGGCCTCCTGGTAGCGCAACAACAATATCAGCTTTCCGTATCTGAGCAGCCGCTTCAGATAGGCCTAGACCCTTCTACTCCATGGAGAGAGAGTGTAACCATTTTAATAGCTGAACTGAACACTGCCTGCCCACATCTATGGTCTTCTGGCAGCACAATAAAAAACTTCAGCTTTCTGAACCTTCAGATAGATATCTTAACTTCTCTCATCTCTACTGAGAGAAAGCAATAACCTTTCCTTCGAAAACAAGGCTTTGAAAAAAGGGGAAGGCAAGAATATCTAGATTTAAATGAACACTAGATCCCTCTAGTAAATAAGGCTGGGTGAGGATTAGGGTTGTCCAGATACCGATACTAGTATCGGTATCGGGACCGATACAGAGTATTTGCAGGAGTACTTGTACTCGCGCAAATGCTCCCGATACCTAAATAGAATACTTTTTTTGTATTTATCAACATGTTCTGTGAACATTTTTTTGAGTTTTTTACTACTGCGTGACAAGAAAATAAAAATGTTTTATTCATTTTTACTCATTTTTATTCTTTTATAATGTCTTGAGTTAGAGTTCTTCATAATTCTAAAGAAAATATCCTTAGTCTGTATTGTGGTTTGAAAACTGTCACATGACATTTAAAAAAAGTATCGGTATTCGGTATCGGCAAGTACATGAAAAAAAGTATCGGTACTTGTACTCGGTCCTAAAAAAGTGGTATCGGGACAACCCTAGTGAGGATTAACATCACCCTACTTGTAAGAGTAAGTCTGGATTTATACCAAGAAGTTGCCAACACTGAAACTCTCTTGGGGGCTATCACAACCAAGAACACCCATTCCCTTGTTAAAGGCTGAAGGGAAATATGGTGCATCGGCCCATGGAGCTGACCCTGTAAGCCGACAAAACCAGAGCCAATCCTCCGAGCACAAGGGCAACTAAACTGGTGGACTTATGTACGTCACCCCTTGTATAATGGCTCGGAACACAGAGTGTGAAGCAAGCAACCTTTGGAAGCAAGGCCGAGATCGGATTCTTGATGTGATTTAAGGTTAGCTCCGTCTCCTTTCTAAATGCAGGAAGGCGGGAATTTTATCTTTGACAAATTTCCAAGGATGCCACCATCTGTTTCATACCAGGAACATGGGCTTTCCAGATCCTAGGATACCTGGTCCTGGAGGCCAGCTTTCCTGTATGAATCAAGGAAGCACCGCCGATTCTAGAAGCCCCGATCCTAAAGAATGTGGACTAAAATAGCCAGACCATTAATTAACCTGTTGCAAGACAGAATGTAATACCCCCTTCAAAGTAGGCTTGGACAAGATGTAAGGAACCGTGGGTCCTCTACTACCACCCCTACTGTCCCTGCACAGAAAATGTCGTCAGGGCTATGCCGGAGTAATCAGGCCAGCTTCCGTCCTCCTCTAATGTTGCATAGAAGCCACAAACGCCGCGGCACTGGGGGGAGAGACACAACCAGTGACCACTGGTCCCACCAGATTACTAATACATCTGCCCCGCATGCGGGTGGATCCCTTGTCCTTGACCCCAAGCTGTTCGATTTCTTGTTGAGCCTGGACGCCAATACCTCTTATGTACAGGGTACTACTTCTGTGGCCCTAGGTCAGGAAAAGAGTCAGGGTGTAGAGGTCATACTCCCGGAGGCACTTGTTGACGGCTCCAGCGAATCGCCTGCCAATTCTGCATCTCATGAAATGACGAATGTCAATAGGCAAGACACAAGCTCCTCCTTGGGGAATTAAGTAAATCACTTAATATGGTATAGTCTGATTGAACTCTGACCGAATCAACCAGCCACCTGAACGTTCAGGCCTCTAAGCCAGATGCTCCCTCGGTAGCTCTAGCTGACAGATACGGCTCCATTGGAGCTTGACTACTTCCCCTGGGCCATGGTCTCTTCCTGACCTGGCAAACCTTTTAGTTAAGAACCACCAAGAGACAGCTGGGGGATGACCGGATGTAGGAGTGTCTGTGCTGTGTGAGTGAGAGCGTGTGTCCTCCCGCTCAGCTCTCCCCCCCTTGGAACGCTTTTGGGATGCTGGATTGCCTAGAGACCTGAGCGAACTTCCCCGGTGCCTTATTTTTTTTTTGCTACCACCACTACTGGAGGGCGGCACAAAACTAGTTGAAACCACCGCCGCAAGCCACGAAGAGCCGCCCAGCATCCAAGTGTACTTAGAAAATCCTTCTCTCCCTGTTGATACTCCGCTTTGCTTACCTGTGCCACTTGGGGAGGGACGGAGTGGAGCCCGTGGAGCCCGTGGAGCTGCGAGTCAAGCCCAGGAGCGGGACGCATCTTGGGGTTCCCCCTCGGCTCCCCCTCACTGCTGCGGATCTCGCGGGAGCCGCGGGAGTCTCGCGAGACTTCGGACATTCTGTTCTGCTGCGGCCCCAGCCTGTGATACGTCGGGAGACGCCGAGAGATGTTGCTGCAGAGGATGCCCGCGTAAGCCTCACTCCTGCACTATTGTAACTGCCTTTCACAGCGGGTTCTAATCCCAGCCCTTTAGTACTCACGGTTTTGACGTTAGTTGAATTGTGCGTGCCAGATGACTTAGCGGTTGCTTGTCCGTAACTCCTTCTTTCCTGGGATAGACCCGTCTGCGCCTTAGCTTGTGATACTGCTGCAGGTAGATGGCCTTTAGCGGGTGAAGTGGCAGGGGTATGTGCGAAGCGTTCCAACTTGGCTGCAGTTGCCTGATTGGTCTTAGTAGATCTGGTGGAGGACATTCCTTACTGGGTGATTGGGCACCTAGCGTGGGTGAGAAGCTTGTTGGCGTTAGCCGTCCTCGGGGCCCCTGTAAGGGTGGTCCTGGCCCTGGCTAGCGGTGCCGTAGCTTTATCTAGCTTTGTCTAGACCTCTGGGGACCCGTCTCCAGGTAGCTAAAAGGACTACCTCCTGGCAAGCAGCGCTACAAAACTACACCTCAGGGCGCCCTATTTATAGCTGTATATAATGTATATAATGTGGAACCAAGGGACTGTCTTGGGTGGGGAAGCTCTCTAGGTGATTTGTGCTCGCCCCCGCTCCCTGTAATGCTCCCTATAATGCTTTTGAGTTGAAAGGGGGGTTTATGGCCAGCCCCAGGCGTGTCAACCCTAAGGAGCTCTGGGGATCCTAAAAATAGCTGAGAATAAGAGAATACTACAGAGGCAGAGTCAATTTGGGGAGGGAGAGAAGGTAGGGCGTATGCTTGCTCTTCTGAGTAGAACGAACTCCCCCCCCCTCAAATGTTCCAGCAATAAGAACAACGACGGGTGAAATCTCAACCGAAGGCCACGTAATTTTAAAAACATTCTGCGAATACTATAAAGAACTCTACAAGTCTAGAAGGAGGGCGGAGAGTGGTGCTTTGGAAACTTTCTTTCAGAAAATAGTAGTTCCTACGTTGCCTGATAGAGATAAACAGGAGTTAGATGCACCAATTACCCTAAAAGAAATCCAACAAGCAGTAAGTGATATGCCTAATCAGAAATCCCCGGGCCCAGATGGGCTCCCTATTGAAATATACAAGAAGCTGGGGGAGATATTGCTTCCAGAACTATTGAGGACTTTTGAGGAGGCGGTGGGCGGGGGGACACTTCCCCCCTCAATGTCGGAAGCAACCATTATTGTAATCCTCAAGGAAGGGAAAGACCCTCTGGAACCCTCATCTTATCGCCCAATCTCCTTACTATCCTCTGATATAAAGATCCTTGCCAAAATTCTTGCAACTCGCCTAAATAGATTCATCTCTAACCTCATTCATCCAGACCAGTCTGGTTTTATTCAAGAGAGAGCAACGAGTATTAATATTAGGCGAACCTTCTTAAATATACATACACCATCAGATAGCGTAGGATCCAGGGCAGTGCTGTCACTCGATGCTGCCAAAGCTTTTGATAGCCTCGAGTGGGCATACCTCTGGAAAGTACTGGATAGTTTCGGCTTTGGCCCTTGTTACATTAACTGGGTCAAACTGTTGTATGGCGAACCAAGGGCCAAGATTAGAGTTAATAACGAGACGTCTGAGACCTTTCGACTGGAGCGGGGGACGAGACAGGGGTGTCCGCTGTCCCCCCTTCTGTTCGCCCTTGCAATGGAACCATTAGCACTCATGGCCAGGGCGAGGTCGGACATAACGGGGTTCAGAAGACATCATGGAGAAGACAAGATTGCACTCTTTGCAGATGACGTCTTGTTTTTCCTGGGGGATACTGGGGATGCACTGGATAAAGTGATGCAATTGATGGAGGAATTTGGCCAATTTTCAGGCCTCACTATCAATTGGACAAAGTCAGCTTTGCTGTTGCTGGACCCGGTGGATCCCCTGATGTTGCCAGGCCTCTCCCAAATAACAGTAAGCACCAAAATTAAGTATCTAGGGATTTGGATCACTAAGGATCCTACCCAGTACATTGATTTAAATCTTGCTCCACTCTTATTGAAGTGGAAAAATAAGTGCGATATCTGGAAAAGATTGCCCTTATCTGTTGCAGGGCGGTGCAACTTAATAAAAATGATCTGGCAGCCGCAGTTATTATATGTCCTACATAATTCTCCATTATGGATTGGACATAAATGGTTTAAAAAAATAGATTCACTGTTTAGGGAACTTATATGGAAGGGAGGCCAACCCAGGATAAGTTTACAAACCCTACAACTTCCAGTTAAAGAGGGGGGAATGGCGGTTCCACACCCAATGCTATACTTTTTAGCAGCACAACTGCAACATTTGGCGGGATGTGGAACCGCCGAAGGAGGTAGTGTTAACAATCAACTCCTGCTAACAGATAACCCACACAAATTACTAGTCGAAGCTCTAGAAGCAGATTTTTTTTGCCATAAACATGCGACTACTAAACTAGTCATTAAAACATGGCATAAAATAAAAACAATCCTGGGGTACGATGGGCCAACAGAATTTTCCCCCCTCTGGAACAATATGAACTTACAAGAGGTAGTCGGCATTGAGGTATCAAGAGACTGGGTGAGTAAAGATATATTTCGCCTAAAGCACCTGTTCAAGGGTAATATCATGAAGTCGTTTCAAGAACTAGCTAGTGAGTTTAAAATCCCAAATAAAACCTTCTTTAAATATTTACAAGTCAGACATGCTATACAGGCGCAATTTGGCTCACAGACGGTTACGTGGACACAAATGCCCGCCCTGTCTACGGTAATCGAGGCAACTATGCCTAAGGGCTTAATATCCGGCATGTATAATAACCTGGCCGCTAGGGCACTAAGCAAAGTAGGCCCGCGGAAGAGCAAAATGGCCTGGGAGAGTGACTTGGGCACAATATCCCTAGAGCAGTGGGATAGGATTCTTCGCCAGGGTGCTTGGGTGTCCATCGCTCCGGCCCAAAGGCTGTCTCACCTATTCCTACTACATCGGGTCTATCACACCCCCCATAAAATGTTCAAACTAGGGTGGAGGCAAAACAACGAATGCCCAAGATGTAATGATAAAGGAGATCTTATCCATATGGTTTGGAAGTGCCCAAAACTCTACTCTTTCTGGGAGGGAATTGTAGTACGGATTAACGGGATATTTGGGTCTGCACTTGACCCAATAGCTAGGACTTGCCTTTTGGGTTGCATGGAAGAGACTAGGCTACCACATGGCACTCTCGAAGCTATTGTGAGATGCCTATACCAGGCGCGTAATATAATTGCCCAAAAATGGCAAGCGCAGGCCCCCCCGACTATAGATAATTGGTTGACAGCAATGAAACAAACAATTTCAAATGAAAAAGTGTACTACACCACCCAGGGGAACTATGGCAAATTTGCTAAAATATGGGGCCCATGGCAGCAGGCAGCTGCAATCCTTAACTAGCTGACGCTAATAATTGGAAACTATCGAGTCCTTATACAACAAATTTTAAACTAGCGAACTGCCTCGTCTTCCTTTGTGTTTTCTTTCACCTTTCTTTCTTTTCTCTCTTTTCCCCTCTTTGTCTCTCCGAGGGTTAAACAAAACAACGGGACCCTGAGGCAAGATGGCACAATCTATTTTATTCCTTACCCCGATTGTATGCTCCCAAGGGTAGGGTAAGGGTGGGGGGAGGAGGGGGGCGGGGGGGCATCATACAGTCTATAACACAATCAACAGCATCTAGGGATCTAGAGCCCTTCATTATAGGTGTCAACTACCCTGTATGGGAGTAGGGACTTGAACTAGTATGCTTGTACTTATGTATTCTATATGTAAACTGACTCTGTTTATGACTGTTGGGGTCTGTATAAACATGTTAAAATCAATAAAAATAATTTAATAAAAAAAAAAAAAGAACCACCAAGAGGAATTCCAGCATATCTCTGGGACCGGGTTCTTTGGATAATGCTAGGTCAAGATCCACTCTTTCTAGGCCGACACAATACTGTTTATAACAGCCCTGAATAAAAGTTAGTATAGGGAACTGTCTTGAATGAAGCCAGCATCTTCCCTAGTGCCTTAAGCAGAAGGCCAAAAGTAAGGAACTGTTCCTTGCCGTAACCACATAGACCAGCTTTCTCAAAGCGATGGTCTTGTCTGAGGCCAAAAGGACTCTCCTTGTGCAAAACATACCCAGCTTCTTGTCAAATGAAGAATGTATCTTTAGACTGGAATCCTAACCTAGGAGATCCAGATACTTGACCATGCTGGACACCCTTAGGTCCAGCCATGCTGCTGACTGGTCTATCAGCAGGAGTCTGCTTCAGTATGCCATTACTGCTATACCCTGGGCCTACAGACCTGCTAGAGGCGGGCCCTAGCACCCTGACAACCCAGGCACGGAGGCTAACCCAAAGGGGCAAGACCACCAACTGAAGATAGTGCTGTTCCCCTGTGAAACGCAGGCAACCTCTGCAGCCCCAAGTAAATAAACACATATGCAACTGGCTCCCCATATGTGTATGTGGCAAGTGTTAAAGCCATATGCCTCAATGGAGGCGTGTGAACATGGCAGCGTGTGTTCATGGAAACATGAAATCATATAAATATGTCTCACACCCAACATGCATATAGCATGTGTGTTCTGGAACAAGCATCTTTGCAAGCAAGCATGCACTATAAACGTGTCATGCAACAATGTGCAACATTAAACCCATGCAGACACGTATCTCTATGCAAACACAAGGCATCCTGTATTGCATAACTAATCTGCCATGTGCAACTTTAAAGTAACCATGCATGCGATTCAGCATCTTCCATGCGATCAACATCATATGCATTTTAAGCACTACTGTGCGGACCAGAACCCTTGTGAGACCAAGGACTCTTGTGTAACCAGGCACCCCTGTGCGTTACAGCCTTCTTATGCACCCAAGCATCTTAATGCGACTTTAGGCATTTCTGTGAAACAAGCCTCTCTATGTGATCAAGTATCCCTGGGTAATCCAGGACTCTGTTGATCCAACATCCATGTGTGATCCAGCTTCTTTTTGCATTCAAGCATCTTTAAGCGATCCTTTTAGGCCTTGAGTAATCCAGGACTTGGGTGATCGGGTAATCATGTGTGATTCAGCATTTTTATGCCCTCAGACCTCTTTATGCGATTCTAGGCATTTCTGTGGGAACAAGCCTCCTCGCCTGACCAAATATCCTTGGGGAATCAAGAACTTGGGAGATCAGGTAATCCTGTGTGATTCAACATTTTTATGCATACAAGCGTCCTTTATGTGATTCAGCATTTTTATGCCTACAAGCAACTTTATGCGACTATAGGTACTTTTGTGGAAACAAGCCTATTTCTGTGACAAAACATCCTTGGGTAATCCAGGACGCTGATGATCAGGTAATCATGTGTGATCCAGCATCTTTTTTGCATACAAGCAACTTTT
Source organism: Rana kukunoris (assembly GCA_029574335.1). Taxonomy (NCBI): domain Eukaryota; kingdom Metazoa; phylum Chordata; class Amphibia; order Anura; family Ranidae; genus Rana; species Rana kukunoris. The sequence goes on along the minus strand of CM056050.1, from coordinate 330,886,055 downwards.
ATGCGATTTTAGGCATTTTTGTGGAAGCAAACCTCTTTTGTGTAACCAAACATCCTTGGGGAAACAAGGACTTGGGTGATCAGGTAATCATGTGTGATTCAGCATTTTTATGCCTACAAACGTCTTTATGCGATTCAGCATTTTTATGCATACAAGCATCTTTTATGCGACCTTAGGCATTTTTGTGGAGACAAGCCCTTCTGTGTGACCAAATATCCTTGGGTAATCCAGGATTTGGGTGATCAGGTAACCACGTGTGATACAGTATTTTTATACATACAAACATGCAGCACCATACAGACAGAAACATGTATGCTTATGCGATCCACAATAGAAACTACTCTGTTATTTGTTTTTATCCCACATGCATTCCATTATGCAACCTGCGGACTGGTATAGAGGAAATCATCCTCTGCCGATGTGCGTTTCCTCAATTAAGAGACGTTAGCAATGTGAGCCCGCAATTGTGCATCCCTCCGATGCATTTGGTTAGCCTAAAGCCGACACCAGGCTAAGGACCATATGGAGGTCTTACTAGCCACCTAGGAAAACCTCTCTTTACACTCCAAGGAGAAGATAGAGGCTTAGGCCGACTAGACCGAGGGAAGATATATGCAGCATGAATCTCTGAAAATACTGCAAGTGCAATCAGAACCTGTAGGGCTTTTGATAGCTTCTCCTTGCTAGGCTGCAGTTCCTGGCTCCTGTCCTCTGACAATGAAGCTTTATCCCCAGGCTTATAATCCCTTTATTTTAGGATTAATGCCGGAAAAAAGGGGCACACCCCCTCTTTTTTTTTCTTTCTTGCGAGGATGCTGCGAACCTAGCAGTTAACCTCTTGCAGAACAACAAATGTGATGCAAAAAACAAACACATGCAGAGTGGCTGCAACGTTGGGGGGATGCTGCATTGCCTGACAGGTCTGCTGGCTCAATCTATGAGCTGTTTAAGTCTCTACAGAGGAGAATAAGGGTCCACCTTATATTCCTTATATTCCTACCCCTGACCTTATTCAATGGGGAGACCAAGTCCTAAGCTAAAAGCAGAGGCACTTAACCCAGGTGCATCAAATAGCTGAACTTAGTCTGACAACAATGCCTGCTAATCTGCACAGCTAGATGCGAGTAGGCGTCTTAGAATAATCTGTATCCAACTCACACAAGGTGCTTACGCTTGTGTCCCCCTAGCTTTACAGAGCTCTGACGTCCAGGCCCTTTGAAGAGCCTTCTCTGCGACTGCACTGAGCCGGTGAGCACGTGCAAAATGGTAGAGCCTGAAGCGGTGGAAGTGGGACACACAATAGATCAGCTAACACTTAAGCTTCCGTTTTTGGAAAGCGTGGTAAGCAAAAACATCAGGCATGTCTTCTACTGCCCATAGTAGTGGAAACACAGATAAGACTTGCAGCTACTCACGGAAGACAATCCTTTGTATAGGATTAGGGCATTTTCTTTTTTTTTTTTTTTACCGGCCCCTTCAAGGGGAGATATATATGGGTACTGCAGCCATCCTGTCTAACAGACATGTTGGGCCAAGCTGCATGCCGGCTAGGGGAGGTATATGGGCGCCCTGAGCCATCCTGCCTCAGAAGACATAGTGGTTTACATTCCCCATGCATAGAAACATAATATAGGCGAGACCCATAGTCCCCCACGGAGGGCCTACTGTCGAATCAAGTCCCGTAGGCCCTCCTCTTACCTTCTCCACGCTGCAGGGTATTGCAAAGCAAGAGGCCCAATCTTCCCCCTTCACCGTGGGTATTGTCTTAGACCTTCAGGGACCGGGGTCCATGGCAGGAACACCAACTCCCCTGGACCTATATCGCATCCTGGCAGCAGAAAAACATTTGGTCCTTGGAAGGCACACAGTTCTGGAACCCAGGATCCAGCCCTCCGCAGAGAGGCATTATAGGCTAAACCTCATTCTTCGTACCGAGGCCCGGGTACCGTCCACTTGGCTATGAAGCACCTTGGACGGATCCGGATTTATGGAGGTTTTTTACATCCAGCATGGATCCCTCCAGTGGAGCTCCTAAGAGCACATGTTCATTCGTGACCAACACCTTAGACACTGATGAAAAAACTGAGGAGCTCCCAGTATGGGAGGGGTTATATAGGGAGGGAAATTCCTGTGTAGTTAATTACACCAGTGTCCACACCTAAAGGTACTCTATAACCCACATAGTAATGGATTGCCGCTCTGTGTCCCGTGATGTACGATAAGAAACATTCCTTTGCTAAACATAATTGGCATGCTAATTCAATACATCTGAAGAGAGACGTTAACACAGGGCTTTGAACAGTTTTATCACACAATGAAAAGGTCTTCCAGGAGCCGATGCAATTAACACCTTTTCAACAGAATGTGTCCACACATTGAAGAGCCAACCTCACTTAACATTTCAATAGCCGGAGCTAAGCATTTTAAAAGCAGATGTCTAGTAGGAACACCTTAATATCTCCGTATCCTGCCATATGAATTATTATTAATGTCCCATCTCATGTAATACATGAATAATGATCCTATTAGCCACCCTACAACCAAAAGGGCACAGGGTGGACTTAGACCCAGGAGTTATTAGTGCCTCCGACACAGGAGTATTTCTCATCCTTCCAAAGTCTTTGGTTGTCACAAGTCATTCCGTTACATCTCTCCCCTTTCGGTGGGAGACGGACACAGGAGGGAACCCCAAACGGGTTGAATCCGAAGTCAGTCAGTAGTTCCAGTCTTCCAATGCTGGTATCCATACTGTACCCCAAATAAATGGCTCCAAACTGAGCATTACTCACCCCGCCATCCTCTGCCTCTCTCAGAGAACACACCTGCCGCTGTGGGGAGGCCTGGACTGGCCCTTCTCCCTGGAGTCCTTTCAGCTGCTGGAGAGAAGGCAGGGTGGCTGGGCTCAGTCCATCATGCTGTTGGGGGTCTGGGCCAACTGCCCCCCTTCCTGGGGTATACCAGTGGAGACTAAAGTCCCATCCACTGGTGCTAGGTGAAAACCCCCCGGTGCTTGCCACGCAAAGCCGACATCCTCCTGTTTCAGTGCCGCACCATTTTCTGGGGTTGTGTCAGTGGAGACTGAAGTCCCATCCACTACCCCAGGAACCTCCTCTTCCGTTAGTGGAGAGCAGAGGCCCAGGGGACTCTGCTCTGTTGCCAGCTCTTCTGCTGGGTTGCTGTGAATGGAGACCACAGTCCCATCCACTACCACAGGGACCCCCTCTTCTGTTAGTGAGGAGCAGAGGCCCATGACACTCTGCTCTGTGGCCAGCTCTTCCGCTGGGTTGCTGTGAGTGGAGACCACAGTCCCATCCACTACCACAGGGACCCCCTCTCCTGCTAGTTGGGAGCAGAGGCCTGGGGCACTCTGCTCTGTTGCCAGTGATTCAGCTGGGGGTAAAAGCTCCACACCATCCGCTTCGGCTTTAGGGATGGCAATCTCCATATTTTCCTGGATTTCATAGTTGTCATCTGAAATTTCCTCATAGTCCCAGGCAACGGGGGCCTCACCCTGCTGCTGAGCCAAGTCTAGCAGCTGTCTGTAGGCGATTTCCAAATCCCATTCCTGAATGGCCAAAAATTCCAAATCTTCCTGTAACCAGTGGCCTCCCGAGATATTCAATTTTTCCTCTCTGTGCTCCATTATGTCCTCCAAGCGCCACTCCCGATCATCCCCAAAGTCGGGATCACTGGACATCCTCCAATACAACAATTCCAGGCCATCATAGTCATATCCTTCTGTGGGGCTGTCATCCACTGACCCAGGTACTCTTGGGCTACATACCACCGGAGGGCTCTGTAGCTCTCGTCCAGCTGCATCTCTGCCCGGATCAGCCTGCTTAACTCTGCTATCCACTCCTGCTTCGGTTGTTCCCCCAACAACGACATTCGTATGTCATATTGCGGCCAGTACCTTGCATAGATGGAGGGCAGGACCTTTGCTTGGTGTTGCTGCTCCAGAGCTAGCGCTTCCTTCCAGAGTTGGCAACGAATCACATCCGACCATCCCAGCAGGACCTCCTCTGATACTGGTCCTCTGTGCTGTATCCGCATTTCTTGTAACCTCCTTTGGAATTCCTCTTCCATGGAGACTGGTATCTGCACCTCTCCTATCTCTTCAGTTGGTGCTGCTGTGACTTCAGCTGCTGCAGCACTTCTTCGCTGTCGCAAGGTGGCATCTACAGCCGCTATAACTCGGTCCCTGATCTCCGGTGGAGGGTTAGGACCATAATGTGCCAGTCTTATGTTAACAGCCCGATCATAACTTGCTTCTTCGGGTGTCCTGTCTGTTACGCCGGGCCTTTTAGCTCTATCCATTTCGACAAGTTCTGCGATAATGTCCCTTTTCTTACGGTTGCTGGCCGGTCTGTCCCGGCTCTCCAGTAAGTCCTTGAGGGAAGAGAGCTTCATCTATTCATACACCGCCTCCATTGTCCTGTACCCTTGTAGCCGTCCTTCTGAAGATGGAATCATCCCACTGCTGGGCCACCTTTGTGACGGTCACCACCGTTTACGACCTTCCATCCAACCACGACAAGCTTATCCGACACACTGCAACAATCTTGCATACACAATCAATTCCATTTCCCATAATCAAGATTACTGCATATTAGGGCTTATTTAGACAGGATCCGATTTACAGCATGTTTTTATATTGTGGGAGGAAACCCACGCAGGTACAGGGAAAACATGCAAACTCCAGGCAGATGGTGTCACAAGCGGGATTCAAACCAGCGACCCTTTTTGCTGCTAGGTGAAAGTGCTATACACTACACCACTGTGCTGAACAAACATGTTCGCGGCTGAAAGCATGAGATCAGGTGTGGGGTCTTATTGAATCTGCCTCTCTCCATAAAGAGGACCTGTCACACAATAGTCCTATTACAAGGGATGTTTACATTCCTTGTAATAGGAATAAAAGTGATTAAAAAAGGGACAAAAAAGTGCAAAAATAATAATATTACATTAAAAAAGAAAAAATGAAAACGCCCCTGTCCCTAGTAGCTCGCACTCAGAAGGGAACACGCATGTAAGTCCCGCCCACATATGTAAACGCCGTTCAAACCACACATGTGAGGTATTTGACGCGTGCGTTAGAGCGAGAGCAATAATGTAAGCACTAGACCTCCTCTGTAACTCTAAACTGGTAATCTAAAAAAAATTCTAGCGTCGTCTATGGAGATTTTTAAGTCCCGAAGTTTGGCGCCATTCCATGAGTGTGCGCAATATTAAAGCGTGACAAGTTAGGTATCAATTTACTTGGCGTAACATCATCTTTAACATTATCCCTAAAAATTGGGCTAAATTTATTGCTTTGTTATTTTTTAATTCATGAAACCGTTTTTTTTTTTTTTTGTGGCAAAAATAAAAAAGGCGTTTGAAAAATTATTGTGCAAATACCGGAAATGAAAAAAAAAAATAATGACCCCCCCACTTTATCCCCTAGGGTGTCTGCTTTCCCTAGGGTGTCTGCTAATAGAATATATATATAATGTTTGGGGGTCCTGAGTAATTTTCAAGGAAGAAAATATAATTTTTACATGAAGGAGAGAAGTGCCAGAATAGGCGCGGTATGGAAGTAGTAAAGTGCAACAATAAAAGTGAAATATTCCTTTAAATTTCGTACCTGGGTTGGGTGTAAAGTCAGCATGTGAAAAAGCGCATGTTTCCCATGGTTAGAACTTTCCCTGCACAAAATGACATTCTGAAGGAAAAAAAGGCATTTAAAATTCACTTGCGGCAATTGTGAGAGAATTCATTCATCAAAAAAAAGAAAAAAGCGTGGGGGTTCCCCCCAAATATCCATACCAGGCCCTTCAAGGTCTGGTATGGATTTTAAGGGGAACTCCACCCCGATTTTTTTTTTTTAAAATGGCGTGGAGTCCCCCCAAAAATCCACACCAGACCCTTATCCAAGCACGTTAACCTGGCCGGCCGCAGAAAAGAGGGGGGACAGAGTGCAGCCCCCCTCTCCTGAACCCCACCAGGCCACATGTTCTAAACATGGGGAGGGAGGGTGCTTTGGGGTCCCCCCCAAAGCACCTTGTCCCCATGTTGATAGGGACAAGGGCCTGCGGGGGGGCTTATCGAAATCTGGAAGACCCCTTTAACAAAGGGGACCCCCAGATCCTGGCCCCCCCTATGTGAAATGGTAATGGGGTACATTGTACCTCCACCATTTCACCCAAAAAAATTGAAAAGTGTAAAAAAAGACAAGAGCCGGTTTTTGACAAGTCCTTTATTAATATCTTCTTTCCTCGCTTCTTCTTCCATCTTCTTTTCTTCTTTCATTTGGGTTTCTTCCTCCATCTTCTTCTTCCTCTGCTTCTTTCTTGGGTCTTCTCATCCCCCATCTAGACCGGCGTATTCTTCCATCTTCTGTACATCAGAGACAGTTCTATGTATGGGAAACATGGGCTTTTTCACATGCTGACTTTACACTATTAAATTCACTGCTCCCGAAAAAACGTCCGTTTTTTAAAATAAAAAAAGCATTGATACATGTCCCCTGGGGCAGGACCCAGGTTCCCAAACACTTTTTAGGACAAAACTTGCATATTAACCTTTAAAATGAACACTTTTGATTTCCCCCATAGACTTCTACAGGGAGTTCGGCGGTGGCTTTACATATTAATTGCATTGCGCCGCTGCTGCGCCCCGTTCATGCGCCTAATTAAGGATTCATCCAGCGTACTAATTAAGCAATGAACCGGAGCGGCGCATTGATATTAGTAAATCAGCCCCCATGTCTCTGAACACTTCCTCGTTGAGGGACCATTCGTCCTGGCTTACGGGCTGCCGACTGAAAAAGTCGGCTAGGGTGTTCTGTGAACCCTTTAGGTGGACCACTGATAAAGAGGCCAGGTTGATCTCAGCCCAGCTCAAGATCTGGCCTGCTGTGGCCTGTAGGGCAGGGCTCCTTGTGACCCCTTGTTTGTTTATGTACGTGACCGTTGTCGTATTGTGCGTCCTCACCTGAAGGTGTCGCCCAACTACCTGGGACTGGAAGGCCTCTAAGGCTCTTAGGACTGCCAGAAGCTCCCTCTGATTCGAGGACCGCTGAGCACTGGTAACCAGGGCCCCTGGGCCCAATTCCCATCCAGGTGGGCTCCCCAACCTTGCAAGCTTGCATCAGTTGTAACAACTAGGGCCGAAGGAGAATCCCATGACAGACCCTTTTCCAGGTTTTGGAGGGTCCGCCACCACCATAAAGTTCTTTTGACGCTGGTCGGAATATGCATGGGAAGGTCCAAACTTTCTCTTTGGCCATCCCAATGCCTCAGCATCAGATTTTGCAGAGGGCGTTGATGTAGCCTGGCCCATTGAACTGCTGGAAAACAGGCCGACATTGTGACGGTAGTCAAACATATCTCCGTCATCCATTCCCTTCTTCTCCCATAAAAGAAATCACCCAATATTCCACGAGTAGGAATATCCCTGGAATCACCGAATAATCCACACATGAGCCAAGGCTTAATGTTGGATGTAACAGGACACACTTTATTGAAAACCACAGCACACTTTTATACAGGATTTGGAACATCCCGCCCCCAACAACCGCTTTCCTATTGGTCCATTGTAAAGTATGCAGTCTACACTCAGGTCCTCCTAAACCAGGGGTCTCAAACTGGCGGCCCTCCAGCTGTTGTGAAACTACAAGTCCCATCATGCCTATGCCTGTGGGAGTCATGCTTGTAACTGTCAGCCTTGCAATGCCTCATGGGACTTGTAGTTTCAAAACAGCTTGAGGGCCGCTAGTTTGAGACACCTGTCCTAAACCATGCAAATGAGGACTTGAAAATGACCCAGCAGAGATTGGTCAGAAATCTTTGAATAGAAAGACTGCTATGTGTATTCAGACAAAAGCCCCAGGGGGGCAATCAATGTACACAATAGCCACCCACAGAACAATGGGATCGTCTGGACAGTTGAGTCAGCTTCAAGACAGAGAGCTGGCCGGTGGTGGACATTAGCATTCACATTAGACAATGACATTCTAATTGAATTCACACAATAAGGTCTTTCAAAAGCCTGTCCCACTTAGCATATCAACAGCCCTTTACACAGAGGAATGAGCCCTCTTATTGACCGGTTGTGGTTTAGAATAAACCAACAACTTTTAATATTTCAAGATATCCTGCCATACATGATTTATCAGTAATGTCCCATCTCATAGAATTTATGATATAATTTCTTTGTCACCCTATGGCCCTATTGGACATAAGGTGACCCTAGACATAGGAGGATCTAAGTCTGTCACATTTCTCCCCCATCAGAAGATGACTAACAGGATCCCAGACCTCCACCTGGTCTGGATATGCATTAGTCGGACAAAGTGAATTCACATAGTCTGTCCGCATGACCTCCAATCTTGGCTGCAAGGTGTAGTTGATACCAGTAGAGGGAACCCCAAACGGGTTGACTCCGAAGTCAGTCAGTAGTTCCAGTCCTCCGATGCTGGTATCCATACAGTACCCCAAATCACTTGCTCCAAACCGAGCATTACTCACCCCACCATCCTCTGCCTCTCTCAGGGAACACGTCTGCCGCTGGGGAGAGGCCTGGACTAGCCCTTCTCCCTGGAGTCCTTTCAGCCGCTGGAGAGATGACAGGGTGGCTGGGCTCAGTCCATCATGCTGTTGGGGATCTGGGCCAACTTGCCACCATTTATGGGGTATACCAGTGGAGACTGAAGTCCCACCCACTGGTGTGAGGTGAAAATCCCCCAGTGCTTGCAAAGCAAAGCCGACATCCTCCTGTTTCAGTCCTGTACCATTTTCTGGGGTTGTGCCAGTGGAGACTGAAGTCCCATCCACTACCCCAGGAACCCCTTCTTCTGTTAGGTGAAAGCAGAGGCCCGGGGCACTCTGCTCTGTTGCCAGCTCTTCCGCTGGGTTGCTGTGAGTGGAGACCACAGTCCCATCCACCGATATCCGCTCAAACTGTAGTGGGGTGCAGCCGCCAGTAGCATCCTGTCCTGCTGCCAGTGATTCCGCTGGGAGAAAGAGCTTTACCACCTCAGCTGGTTGCTGGGGAGGGGGGCCAACCGCCCCGGCTCCCTGGAACTCCACAGTTGGTCCCGGTGCTGGGCAGAGATGGCTGGCACTCTGCCCTGTTGCCAGCACTTCTGCTGGGGGTGCATAATCCATAACATCCTCTGAACGGTCCATACATTCTGTAATCTGTGGCTGGGGAGTGATCGCAATCTTCTCACCCTGAGCCTCCGAAACTGCCACAGGGGTGGGGCAGAGGTCTTGAACCCTCTGTCCGGTGACCAGCGCTTCAGCTGGGGAAGTTCCTTGTAACTTCACAAATACTGCTCTTGGTGCTGGGCAGAGCACAGTGAAGTTTGGCCCTGATACCAGCTCTTCTGCTGGAGGCCCATCAGGTTGTTTTTCCTCAGCAGAAAAATCTATTAAATCCCCTGTCTCTGGTGTCTGAGGATATGGGTTCACCATCTCCTGTCCATGGAACCCAGAAGATGCTATAGGTACTGAGCAGAGGTTAGCAGAGCTCGGCCCTGCGGTCAGAACTTCAGCTTTGGGAATGGCAATCTCCAGGTTTTCCACTGCCGATTCACTGGCATACTGCTGGACAGGCACATTCCTCCATTCAAGATCGTCTCATGCAGAAACGGGATCATCAAGGTCAGTCGGCACTTGCTGCATCCGCCATATAACCTCCTGGTCCATAGCTGCAGGGGCAGGTTACCCTGCCACATGGACGATTCTTCAGCCAGGATTTCCGCATTGTCCACTAGTAGTTCCCGATAGTCCCAGGCAAAGGGAGCCCGGCCCTGGCGCTGAGCAGAGTCTAGCAGCTGTTTGTAGGCGATTTCCAGGTCCCATTCCCGAGCGGCCAGAAATTCCAAATCTTCCTGTAGCCAGTGCGCTTCCGAGATATTCAATTTTTTCTCTCTGTGCTCCATTATGTCCTCCAAGCGCCACTCCCGATCATCCCCAAAGTCGGGATCACTGGACATCCTCCAATACAACAATCCCAGGCCATCATAGTCATAGCCTTCTGTGGGGCTGTCATCCGCTGACCACGGGCAATCTTGGGCTACATACCACCGGAGGGCTCTGTAGCTCTCATCCAGCTGCATCTCTGCCCGGATCAGCCTGTTTAATTCCGCTATCCACTCCTGCTTCGGTTGTTCCCCCAACAACGGCATTCGTACGTCATACTGCGGCCAGTACCTTGCATAGATGTAGGGCAGGACCTCTCCTTGGTGTTGCTGCTCCAGAGCTAGCGCTTCCTTCCAGAGTTGGCACCGAATCACATCCGCCCATCCCAGCAGGACTTCCTCTGATTCTGGTCCTGTGTGCTGTATCCGCATCTCTTGTAACCTTCTTCTGAATTCCTCTTCCATGGTTACTGGTATCTGTACCTCTCCTCGTCTTTCATTTGGTGCTGCTTCTTTAGGCGTTGTCACCGATCGTCGTATTTCTGCAATTCTCAGCTCATGTTGCCGCTCTCGTTCTTTCTCATCAAAAGCTTTAAAAGCGCTAAACGGAATCTTCCTTGTGTCTGATGTGCTGTACTCACTGTTTGGAGAATGTGCGGCTGCTTGTTGGACTGCTGCCAGTTTTAACTGTAGCTCTGCGTCTCTTATTTGTTTAGCCTCCTCCGCTAACAGGGTCATCACTTTCAGCACCACATCCGCAGTTGGGTTCGGACCGAACCATGCTAATTTCTCTCTTATTAGCTTGTTGGCTGGTGATTCCTCATCCTGAATCACTGGTGTCTCCATCTCTTGTACTGCTGGCCTTGCTGCAACCGAGTTCTCCTGGTCTAGCTCCATTAATTCTGCTATGATGACACGCTCGGTTTTGTTGCAGGCAATCCTTCCACGAACTTCCAGTAGTTCTTTCAGTGTATTTCTTTTAAGCCGGGTGTACCAGTCTTCCATTCACTGTTCCCAGTGTCTGCTTGGAATCCTGGTGTAAAGGAAAGTAGAAGGGAAAAATCCCGCTGCTGCCAACCAGTTGTGACGGTAGTCGAACATATCTCCGTCATACATTCCCTTCTTCTTCCATAAAAGAAATCACCCAATATTCCACGAGTAGGAATATCCCTGGAATCACCGAATAATCCACACATGAGCCGAGGCTTAATGTTGGATATGTAACAGGACACACTTTATTGAAAACCACAGCACACTTTTATACAGGATTTGGAACATCCCGCCCCCAACAACCGCTTTCCTATTGGTCCATTGTAAAGTATGCAGTCTACACTCAGGTCCTCCTAAACCATGCAAATGAGGACTTGAAAATGATCCAGCAGAGATTGGTCAGAAATCTTTGAATATAAAGACTGCTATGTGTATTCAGACAAAAGCCCCAGGGGGGCAATCAATGTACACAATAGCCACCCACACAACAATGGGACCGTCTGGACAGTTGAGTCAGCTTCAAGACAGAGAGCTGGCCGGTGGTGGACATTAGCATTCACATTAGACAATGACATTCTAATTGAATTCACACAATAAGGTCTTTCAAAAGCCTGTCCCACTTAGCATATCAACAGCCCTTTACACAGAGGAATGAGCCCCCTTATTGACCGGTTGTGGTTTAGAATAAACCAACAACTTTTAATATTTCAAGATATCCTGCCATACATGATTTATCAGTAATGTCCCATCTCATAGAATTTATGATATAATTTCTTTGTCACCCTATGGCCCTATTGGACATAAGGTGACCCTAGACATAGGAGGATCTAAGTCTGTCACAGACATCAACCTCAAAACTCTCATCAGATCTCTGACCAGGGCCACCTGGTTGGTCTGAAGCTGGGCTACTGCTCGTTCCACTTTCTGAATCTTCTCCTTTGGAAGAAAGACTTTCATCTCCACTGAGGTGATCTGTATCCTAGATATAGGACGTCTTGAGATGGAGACAACTGGGACTTGTCCTCTTTGATTAACTATCCCAGAGACCAAAGGAAACTCTGGGATTCATGTAGGTCTTTCTGTAGAAGAGGGAGCAATGAACAGGAGATTGTCCAAATAGGGGATCACTGTAATGCCCTGGACCCTCAGGGGTGCTAGAGCCTCTGCCAGGACTTCCTTCTGGCAGGAAACACAAACACTGAGGAGGGAGGCCTGAAGGACCACCCCTAAAGAGATGGATGTGTGCGTTTTCTGGCCCAGAGGGAGGAGCCCAAGGTCTCAAGAGGCTGTCCTGGAAGATGACTTGAGAAAAAGGACATTTGTGTTTGGGTGCAACGTCGCACGACCGTGCAATTGTCAGTTAAAGCGACGCAGTGCCGTATCACAAAAAGTGCCCTGGTCAGGAAGGGGGTAAATCCTTTTGGGGCTGAAGTGGTTAAAAGAAGATTATCGTTAAACAATATACTGCATATTTCAGTACCATTTCTGTTATTTATCTGTAATTTCTTATAAATTTCAAATTCAGTCAGTTCACAATTGCTTTTTAACCACTTCAGCCCCGGAAGGATTTACCCCCCTTCCTGACCAGAGCACTTTTTGTGATTCGGCACTGCGTCGCTTCAACTGACAATTGCGCGGTCGTGCGATGTGGCTCCCAAGCAAAATTGGCGTCCTTTTTTTCCCACAAATAGAGCTTTCTTTTGGTGGTATTTGATCATCTCTGCGGTTTTTATTTTTTGCGCTATAAACAAAAATAGAGCGACTATTTTAAAAAAAATGCAATATTTTTTACATTTTGCTATAATAAATATCCCCAAAAAATATCTAAAAAAACATTTTTTTTTCCCCAGTTTAGGCCGATACATATTCTTCTACATATTTTTCGTAAAAAAAAATCGCAATTAGCGTTTATTGATTGGTTTGCGCAAAATTTATAGCGTTTACAAAAAAGGGGGTAGTTTTATGGCATTTTTATTAATATTTTTTTTTTACTAGTAATGGCGGCGATCAGCGTTTTTTTTCGGTACTGCGATATTATGGCGGACACATCGGACACTTTTGACACATTTTTGGGACCATTGGCATTTTTATAGCGATCAATGCTATAAAAATGCATTGGATTACTATAAAAATGCTATTGGTAGTGAAGGGGTTAACACTAGGGGGCAGGGAAGGGGTTAAGTGTGTTCCTATTTGTGTTCTAACTGTATGGGGGGGTTGACTCACTAGTGGGAATCACTGATCTTCCGTTCATACATTGTATGAACGGAAGATCAGCGTTTCCCTCGCTGACAGGAACGAGAGCTGTGTGTTTACACTCACAGCTCTCGTTCCCCGCTCTGTAACGAACAAGCGCGTGCCCGGCGGCGATCACGCCCGCCGGGCGCGCGCGCGGGACTCGGGTGGCGCGCGCGGACCGCCGGCGGCGCACGCGCGCCCTCTAGCGGCCAAAAAAGATAGGACGTAGAGCTACGTGCTCTCGCCCAGCACTGCCACCGCCCTGCAGTAATATGACGGCGGGCGGTCGGCATCTAGTTAAAAATGCAATCTATTATAACAAATGACGCTCTTATAAGGCTAGGTTCACACTGATAGCACAAATGCTCCGACATTGGGAGCTCATGTCGCATGACGTGTGAAAATCAATGTTTTCCTATGGGAGCCATCTTAACTGGTCCAACACATGTCAGTCTGAAAATGCTCCCTGTACGACTTTGGTCCAAAATCAGATCGCCGTCTTACCTAATCCTACTTTGGCATGCGACTTGTGCTCTGAGGATCTTGAGGGGGAACTTCACGCCAAATAAAAAAAAAACTGGCATGGGTTCCCCCTCTAAGAGCATACCAGGCCCTTTGGCACTTTTTCCCAAAGTCCAGGGTATGTCCGTCTGAGGAAAATAGGACAGATTTGTCCCAATTGATAAAAAAGCCTGAATATTAACCAATGGTTTGTATCAGTGTCATGAGGGAAATTAAGAATTTGTCCGTGTCCCCAAAGAACAGCAAGGCACTGTCCACATATAAGGAGGTTTTTTCAACCCAGTTGCCTCGATTAAGCCTGCAGATGTTATCCAACTGCCATATAGCTGCGGCTAAGGGTTCTATGGCCAGTGCAAATAATTCACACATTACTTCCAGTGCAAATAATAATTCCATAGTAAAGTAAGAAAAGTATTTGCTGCTGCCTGCATCGCTAGCAGCAGCCCCCAAGAAGTAAAGGGTCCCTGACCTGAAAAAAAAACCCACTGCCCAGTCTCTTTCACCTTGTGGGGTGTCACTTGCCAGGGCAACGGAACCAGCGAAAGGCTACCTTGGGGAACTCACCATTGCTCCAATCTTCACCCATCACCTGGGCTTCACAACAAGGGCCTTCAGGGACTCGACACCCCCTGCAGAGGATCACTGCCCTGGACCTGAATAGCACCCTACTGGTCCGCAAGGCAATATGATTGCACAGAGTCCCGTTATGCAGGGTCCAGAGTCAGTAGCACTCCTACATCTATATCTTATCTGCCCTATTGGTGCTATAGCCACTAAAGTATACTGTGAGCAGGTAAGTATTTTGCAGAGTAGATTAGGGAATGGCTAGAGAGGGATTACTTTGACACCGTTAAAAATAAAAGAAAGGGGGCGTGGCTACCGGCCTCTAAGATGGCCGCTTAACCTGGGAGCTCCGTGACACACCGGAGATTTTCAGCCCACAACAGCGCACACCGAGGGCGTTTCGATCGTTGAAACCGCAAAAAAACGCTACAGCCTCAAAAGATGGAAAATGTCATTCCCCTCACGGCGAGCGGGACTCCTCAACATGGCGCAGCTTCTGTGAGAGGAAATATACAGACCATACCGCACTGCTCCATTGAAGGTATGCGACATGATGGCTCGCTCCAGAGTGGCACACTGAGTGGTACTCCCTCAGGAACCCCGAGTCCCACTACCAGAAGCCCGGTTATGTCTAAACTGAGGAGAGACTCCCCACATAGGCCAGAATGCGCCATGGAAATGACCACCCACTCTCAGGCCTCTCTTAACCCTAGGGAAAGAGAGGAGGATCCCATAGCAAATTTTCCTACAGCTGATAAACCAATTTCTGACACAATGCTCAAGGAAATGCTGCTCTCTCTTCGCTCTTTCCTACAAGCAGATCTGTACAGAGGTTTAAATGAATGTCAGAGAGAGGTACATACTCTGGGTACCAGGGTGGACACAATAGAACACAGAATGGAGAATTTTGCCTCATCACACAATGTTATGGTGGATGCACATTCCAGTCAGAAAGATGAAATTGCATGGATCAAAGACAAAATGGCGGACCTCAAGGACAGATCTAGGAGGAATAACCTCAAACTAAGGGGTGTGCCTGAGACAGTGCCTCCTAATCAGCTCCTCCAATATGCACAAACTTTATTTTCCTCAATGCTACCAGAAGCAACAGCCCAAGATCTCCTAATCGACCGCATACATAGGATCCCTAAACCGTCATTTCTCCCTGACGAAATCCCTAGAGATGTTTTACTTAGGATCCATTTTTTTCATGTGAAAGACGTTATTTTACAAACATCACGTAGACCAGGGAGCCTCCCCCAACAATACGGAAATCTCAGAGTCCTGCCTGACCTTTCCAGGCATACTTTGCAGCTCCGTAGAAATCTATCATCAATCACCAAAGCGTTAAGAAACCACGCAGTGCCACACAAATGGAAATATCCTGCTACCTTGGTGATTACCCATGATGGTTCTGATGTTTCAGTATCCAACCTGGAAGATGGTTTGACACTACTACGCCGTTGGGGAATAGTCCCAGACCAAACCACGGATCCACGCTCCATGAATGTCCCCCAAGGAATTCAACACGATTGGCAAGTAGTCTCCCGCAAGAAAAATAAGAAATCTACAAACGGCAGCAAAGCCCAAGTTTAACTCAAGCCCTACCTAGAACATCTCCGGTATAGAGTTGCTACATGGCAGCTCCTTTTTCCCCTGTTAGCTTAATAGCAGCTACGTCTGCGATAGGATCAGTTGATGGATCCATTTCTTAAAATGATTTGGTTAACTGTTTATGCTTTTTTTGTTTCTACCTTGTTTGTTTGTTTTCATGATATGCACAGGTTTCCTCAGGACATCTCCTCCTTTACCAGGTCCGGTACCAAACCTCTTCTTGTCACAACTGTCTTTCTGGGTGCCAACAGCAACGATCCCTACCTGATATGTGAGTACCAAACCACGATTGTTAACCACACTACTGTACCACCCTCACTATGGTGATCAAGATTTTGTCTATGAATGCTAGGGGACTAAACCACCCGGCAAAAAGATTTTCGCTATGGAAAGAGGTTCACAAATCCAACGCGGATATCCTATGTGTGCAAGAAACACACTTCCAAGCGAATCCCCACTTATTTACTCATAGAGACTTTCCTACTATCTATACTGCTTCCAACCCGACGGCCAAAAAAGGAGGTGTCCTGATAGCGTTCAAAAATTCTATAGCTTTCAAACCTAAGGATGTTATCACTGATGTTAAAGGCAGATACGTGATAATTGCTGGTGACATAAATGCTAAACCATATACCATAGTCTCACTTTACGCTCCAAACACCCACCAGTTGAGATTCATAAGAAGAGTGCTTAAGAGAGCTAATTCTTTACAATATGGCAGACTATTGGTGTGCGGTGATTTTAACATTATTTCAGATCCAATGATTGACTCCTCACCTAGAAGGACAAGAGGAGTTCCAACACTTCTACCGCTTCTACACTCAGAAAAACTATTTGATGCATGGAGATGCCTTCATTCGAATGAACGCGACTATACTTTTTTTTCAGGGAGACATGGTTCCTACTCGAGAATAGACATGTTCTTGACGGACAAGTGGCTACTGCAGGACATAGATAAAACATCAATTCATGACATTACGTGGTCTGACCACGCTGCCATCTCCTTGTCAATTGTAGAAAGAGGGGTCTCTCCCTCCTCATCCATCTGGCGCTGTAACAATAGGACTATACTAAATCCAAACCACCAAAAATCCATTACCGAACACCTTAATAACTATTTCCGCCTTAATTCAGACTCTGTAAATGATCCCAATACCTTGTGGAATGCTCACAAGGCAGTTATACGAGGTATTATCATACAAATAGGGGCAATAGAAAAAAGAAAAAGATCTAAAGAAATCCAAGATGTCCTCAGTGACCTAAAAGATACTGAGAACATTAATAAACAATCACCATCCCCTCCCTTGACCGCCAAATTGAAAGACCTTAGAGAAAAACTTTGAGAACTATTATCGCAACAATATGATAAACACTTGAGAAGGCTTAAACTCAATCATTATAACAATGCTAATAAAGCAGGTAAATACTTAGCAAATAGATTGAAAGTTATGCGCAATAAATCTAGAATAGCTTTCCTCACTGACCCACTCTCCCTACACAAAGTCACAAACCCCCAAAAAATTGCTGATTTATTTGCAAAATACTACGGCTCTCTGTATAACCTCAAAAAAGATGCTAATACTCCCCAACCTAGTATACATGAGATTCAATCCTTTCTTCATACGCTGAAACTTCCCTCTCTAACATCCCAACAATTGGAAGACCTTAACTTGCCTATCACACCACAGGAGATACTGAAAGTCATACACTCCCTTCCCATAGGGAAATCACCAGGTCCCGATGGTTTTTCCAACGAATATTTCAAAACATTCCAAGCAGTTTTGACACCATATATGTCAACAGTCTTCAACAATTTTATATCCACCACTTCCCTTCCCCAAGAAATGTTAGGAGCCCACATAGTAACAATTCCAAAACCTGGTAAAACCCCAGACACACCCGAGAACTTTAGGCCTATTTCCCTCCTTAACACTGACACCAAGATTTATGCAAAACTCTTAGCCACAAGATTAAAACATATCATCCCAACACTTGTTCGAAGCGACCAGATGGGCTTTGTGAGGGGGAGACAGGCCTCTGACGCCACCAGGCGTGTCATTGATATTATACACCATGCTGGAAAGACTCGAACGCCTTCTCTGTTGTTGTCCATTGATGCAGAGAAGGCGTTCGATCGAGTACACTGGACGTACATGGAAATGGTTCTACAGAAATTTGGTTTCCAGGGCTCTATCTTATCTGCGATATTGGCCTTATACTCTTGTCCCTCTGCTCGAGTGTACTCTTCTGGATTTCTTTCAGAGTCTTTCCCTATGACAAATGGTACACGGCAGGGTTGCCCTCTATCCCCATCAATCTTCAATCTAATAATAGAACCCCTAGCCGAAGCCATCAGGTCTAATCTAAGGATTTCGGGTTTTCAATTTGACCATGAAAATCACACCATCAGTCTTTTTGCTGATGATGTGATACTACTATTGACCAACCCTGCTGAATCTTTGCCTGAAGTTCACAATGTTTTAATGTCATTTGGAAAGGTTTCATATTACAAAGTCAATTTTACAAAATCTCTTATCCTTGACTTGGGAGTACCACCTCATATCAAGAGTTGCCTACTATCCCAATTACCCTACACCTGGAGTTCGGGCTCTATCAAATACCTTGGTATCACCCTTACGAGTAGTGTCTCTACGCTTATCAAAGCTAATTTCCCCTCACTAATTGAAAAAATTGAAGCCCAACTCAAAAGGATCTCTGAGAAGGAAGTGTCCTGGATGGGCAGAATATCTGCTTTTAAAATGTTGATTATGCCTCAAATCCTATACTTCTTTCGTGTAATTCCATTGTGTATACCGTGCCATTACCTTAATCGCCTCACAACGTTGGGATGGAAATATATTTGGCAAGGTAAAAGGGCACGGTGTTCACGTAACAATCTTGTGTCTCACAAAAAAGTAGGAGGAGCAGGTCTACCCGACATACATGACTATATGTGGGCAGCTCGACTTGACCAACTTAAACACTGGTTCCATGACCTAGACATTCCACCCTGGGTGAACATAGAAAATACACTGTCACCGACGGCTAACGTGAAACTTATGTTGCTCAGCGACAAATGGTCTCCTTGGAAGCTGACCTCTTTACCCCCTACCATACAGACTCCATTAAAAGCGTGGAGACATATACTGAACCAAGACCATCAAGAATTTCAAGGTATTGACTTCCAACTACCATTACAAATACTTGAAGCCAAAATATCCAGATTGACAGTCTCTGAACTCAATTCACACAGGGTGACTGATATTTCGGAACTTTACGCGAATGATACACCCCTAAATCCTTCCACAGTTGTATCCCAATTCCATCTACCTGACAGATCTTTTCACACTTGTGACAGAATTGTGCGCTTCCTCCACTCATTACCTTCCCCGACCATATCCCTTCCTAAAAGAATGTGGAAATTTTATTCTGTCGCTCACCCTGCCTCAAAGGGCATATCACTATTCTACAATATATTTCAAGATAAGATGAAATTTTCTAAGACGACAGCAATGAAAAAATGGGAGGTAGACCTACGTACTAGATTCACAAAAGAGGATTGGTCGTGTGCCTTTCAGACGATTCATAAAGTATCTCACTGTGTAAAACACTGGGAATTGTCCATTAAATTAACCAACAGATGGTACTACACTCCACTGAGATTGGCCACATTCTATCCTGGCACTCCAGCCAACTGTTGGAGAGAATGTGGTCAAGTAGGCATCTCATGCATATATTCTGGTATTGTCCACATGTAAGAAGCCTGTGGAATCAGGTTTTTAAACTCATTTCTTCCATCACAGGGATATTGACTCAACCAGATCCAGCGTTAAGCTCTTCTCAAACATACACATTGATAGATTCCCTTTCCACATGAGGACAGTAGTTACACACATTTTATTGGAAACACGTACGTCCATTCTACGGAATTGGAAATCTAAAAACACTGTGAATATTTCAGATGTAATAACAGAGGTCCACAGGAATTTCACTTTTGAAAAACTTATAGCACTTAACTCCTTGACGACCAGACATTTTGATCGGTGTTGGTCCATATGGCCCCAAAACTGATAAGGTTCTAGAATATCTGTTCCATTGAATACATGTTTTTTCTTTGTCTTAACTGCATCTATTTCTGTTTTGTTCTGTAATATACTACGTTTCACGTACAATTTGAATACTGTGCATTCCCCCATTACCCTGTGCTTTTACATTTCCCCTTTTTCTTTTCTGTTCCCCTTGAAAACTTCTACAATAAAAACTATTGATTGAAAAAAAAAAAAATTTAAAATAAAAGAAAGGTTTGGTGTCACCAGTTACACACATCCATCCCTAATAATACAATAGAAACATGGCTGTCGCCCTTGGGACTTTAAATGAGGTGTGCACAATTTGTCGATAAAGTTGACAAATGAAAATTCAAGTTAGACTTACCGGTAACTTGTTTTCCAGAAGTCTTTCAGGACAGCACCTTGAGATAATGTGACTCCACCCTCACCCACAGAAAACACCTTCTACTTCCTCCAGATCTTTAAAGGGAGGCGCCTCCCTGTTGTAGGTAGGTACTTAGGTAGGTACCCGGACCGCCCTCCGTTCTGATAGTCCCCGACTATCAGTAGACTCGTGTTGTGCCTGCAGGTACCTGGGAGACCAATTTCACCATAGAAAAGGACATAGAGACATGTAGTAGGTGAAATCAAGCTCTCGTTTATTAAGACCCGCCTAGGTCTTTTATATGGATTAAAGAGGGGTGTAAAATACATTTACATAAGATAACTTGTTAGCATTCTATAGGCAGATGTAAATGAGAAAGTTATAACCTTGATCTCAGGGAAAGAAAGAAGAAGACAAAAGCATGTTGTTCTGAGAACTGCTGAGGGGACACTTTCTAGATAACACATTCCACAAGCAAGTACGTGCAGAAGCAAATATCTAAAATGGAGCTGAGGAGTGAATAAGATGGCGTTACAGTTGCAAAAGCATAAATCTCCCTCAATCCCCTCTTAAAATCATATATGTATAAAAATGATTTTCTCCTATCTTCGTGTAAAGGATGTCATCGGGGACCTAGTCTCCCTGGGTATAAGAAGTGAGAATAGGCGACTGAGCCTTGGGTTCCTTGCTAATAGAAAAAGGGACCTATTCCACCCATCCTAAACAACGAGGTTACGCTTCTTTCTTAGCTTATGTTTCTTTATGTAATCAGCATAGCCTTGGGGGGAGGGGTTAAAAGGGACCTCCAAGTCGGAGGTTACAGTGGAAAGCATTGAAAGATTGTCTATACCTTTGCTGAATATTTTTCGAAAGCAGGGGATCACACAGCAGACTATTACTCCTATTACAAGGAGTACTACAACTATAAAAATTCCTAGTTGGACTAGGATTTGTTTCCAGTTAGCAAACCACCCAAACCACTGATCCCAGGGGTTGGTTAACCCTGAATTCTTCTTCAATTCTACAGATAGGTTTTCTAGTTTCTGGATTGCTAGAGTAACCTTACCATTGGGACCAGTGTTTTTGGGAATGTAGGTGCAACATCCCTCAGTTTTTACCAATATATACACACGTGCCCCCCTTTTCGGCTAGAATCATGTCCAGAGACATCCGATTCTTGAAAGTCATTTGGGAGGTGTATTCGAGCTGTTCTGCTATTCCCTTTAGGGCATCCCTTGTATCATTAACAAACCTTTGTTGATTGTAATAGATGTAATTTATCCAATCAACATTCTTATTCACAGTTATGATGGGGCTTAGTAAGGACTCAAAACCTGCAGCAACTTGATCTCTTGACCCCTCTTGGCACCCCTATCGAGTCTATATATACATGTGGATCAAAACTTCCTCTTGGGGACTCCCTCTTTCTTCTGTTTAGGGAGTTGGAGGGAGTCTGGTCATCATCAAGATTGGTTTCTGACACTATGTGTAGAGGCATTATAACTTTAGCCAGGGCACATTCCCCTTTCCATGGGGAATCTAATTTGGTTCTTAATTTCATATCACCACATATCCAATAAATGTCCCCGAGGGACCTTGTTTGGTTCACAATTGTTGTATTCCTTCTCTCATGGCAGTAACCCTCAGGAAATACCTGGAGGTCCCTGCCTTTACCCTTAGGTGTACCTTTGGACGTGTAACAGGTATAATTCCCTGGGTATATGGTGATATGACTACCTGGATTCGTTTTTTTTTTTTTTAAAGATAGGATACTCTCTCTTCCATTTCTCGCAAAGTGTGTCATTAGTGGGTGTGGAGGTGAAGAGGCTTAGGAAACATCCCTCTTGGTTGGAAGGGATATTGAGGGGCACAGTACCCAAATGGGGTCTGGCCTTACCACACACATAACAATTACTTTTATTATGGGTGTGGGCGTTGTACTTCATCCATTCCAACCATAGGTTGACATCTGAGAACCCAGTTTCTATGGTTAGGGTGTCTTCATATGTGGGGTCCGCTATGGCCATCATATCTTGAATTGTTTGAGTACAGGGTTTTAGAGGATTTATGGGGGGGCCTTGTTGCCATTCTTTAGAGTTATACATATCTTTTATTTCAAACTTGCCTAAAGGTCTATCTGTCCCTCCCCGCACCCATTTTCCCATCCAGTAAGTTCCCTCATCTCCCTTTTGTGGGTTCTCAATATTGAGGACCAGTTGGAACGCTGTGCCCCCGGATCTAAACTTCACATCCCCATCACTCCCAGTGAGTAAATACCTACTGGTGACACATCGTTTGGGGGCTGGGCCCCTCCATGACAATGTCATCCTAGAGATAAGGGATTTCCCATTTCTATCTTTCCTACCTAGTGCTGACTGAGGTTTGTATGCCCAATCTTGTCCTGTGCTCCATCCTACACTTCCCCAATGTTTACAGCTTTGTCCCCAATAATTGTCTGTGACACATATATATATTTCCGGGTCTTGATCTCTTCTTTCATGACACTGCCATGCAGCGCCGGGACATGGCGCAACATCACAGTAGTCAAACAAGAAGGTAGCTACTTGTGTATTGGAGGAGTTAAACCAGAGTTGTGTCAGACCTGTTTTCTGTGTGATGGCTACCTGCTGGGGATTTGGGGAAGAAAGAGGGACACTTCTCCTTGTTCTGGATGGCTGTTTGTTTGTATGAGTTTTACCACAAATAACCCGCAGTCCGCCCAAGTCCTCTGGATGATAAATGCAGTTAGTTGTGATCCACACAAGGGTGAATACTGAAAATGAAACCAGTCCTATCAGCAGCCACAATTTGCCTGAGTCCGGTGAAATCAGGATTGTCATTTTCTACAGGGTCAAGGCTGTCTGCCTCCGTTAATACCCCCTTTTCTTGACTGTCCTGTTCGAGGTCAGAGCTGTCTGCTCCCGTTAGTACCTCTCTTTCTTGGCTGTCCTGTTCGAGGTCAGAGCTGTCTGCTCCCGTTAGTACCTCCTTTCTTGACTCTGGTTCCTCTGACTCAGGTTCCCTGCGTACCAGCAGCATGGATCCAGGTAGGACTGTGTTCAGTTAGTTAGTTTCCCTTCTTCAGCTGTTCTATCACCACTACATCTCCTTCCTTGAGAGGGTGAGTGTTGCCCTGTGGAAGAAACGGAAACTTGCGAGTAACATTGTCTTTGACTTCTATTAAAGTTTCAATCAACTTTCTCATATATTCATTCCTAATGTTGTCAAGATTTTCCTGTGTCATGAATGTGTGTCTGGCCCAAGGTGTTGGGAAAGGCCCACCCATCAGGATTTCAAAAGGAGAATATCCTAGGGTTGCATTTGGTGCCATTCTTATCTCAGCAAGGATAGCTGGGAGGTATCTTTTTCACTTTTTAAACGTACCTCTCGTAGCTTTCCTCGGATTGTCTTTGATTTGGAAAGTAAATGCTGGGCCTTGGTCTGAATTTATTTGTAGTGGTATTCCCCACCTGGGTATGATTTCCCTTGTGAGGATTCCCACTACCGTTTTAGCATCTTTCCTCTTAGTGGGAAACATTTCAGGCCAGCGGGAGAACACGTCTGTAATCATACAGACTGGTTGTTGTCCTTCTTTCGCTGTGAAATGTGGGTGAAATCAATTTGAAGGTGTGTGAACGGGGTTGTGGGGTGGAGCAATCCGATGTGGGTTATTGGGATTACTCCTGGTGCATGTAATGCACCTTTTGACATAACTTTCTTCCAATTGCCTGGCATCTGTAACATAAAAATCTTTTAGTAGTTGTTTTAGAGTGTGTTTCCAACCTAGGTGTCCTATCCCATGATAGTGTGCAATGTATATTGGGGCACTATACTGTGAGATGCCTGTGCAATGTATTGGGGCACTACACTGTGGGATGCATGTCTCCCCTCTTTGCAGATCAATCCAGTTCTAGGATTTTTCTGCAAAAACAGGATAACACCAGTTATCAGTTATCAGCTGGAGATCAGCGACCAGTGGGGCTTCTTCTGGGAAAATAGGGACCAGGGCGGGCATTTGCAACAAGGTCTCCCCTCTTTGGGCCACTCGCTTTGCTTCCTGGTCAGCCAAGGCATTCCCTTTGCTGATCTCATCAGTACCCCTAGTGTGTGCTCTGCAGTGTATAACGGCAAGTTTACTGGGAAGGGTGATGGCTCTGAGAAGTTTGTCAATAAGCTGTGAGTGGGAAATTCTTTTCCCATCAGCTCCTACGTATCCCCTTAGGGACCACAGTACCCCATGATCAAAGACAACCCCATGTGCATATTTCGAGTCAGTGTAAACAGTCACTGGTTGGTCTGTGTAAATTTCACATGCTCTAATGAGAGCAATGAGCTCAGCTGCTTGAGCCAACTGGTAAGGGATGGACTTGGCCTCTAAAACCACATCAGGAAATTTAACTACTGCATACCCTGCCAGGTAGGTGTTGTCATTGGGCCTAGTAGATGAACCATCCACAAAAACAACATCTGCACCCGGGATGGGTGTGTTCATCATGTCCAGTCTGGGGGAAGTAACCATTTCGATTGCCTCCAGACAGTCATGACAATCGGGTCCTTTATCCTCAGATCACTTCATGCCTAGAAGTGCATCTAGGATCATGGCCGGGCCCGAGTTACTGGCACTATACTCAATGTACAGCTGTGGATTACTGAGCAGAATAACCTCATACTCACTTAATCCCTGAGCTGACATGTGTTGGATGTGTATGCCTTTAAGCAGGCTTACTACATCATGTGAGGTATGTAAGGTTGTAGGATGTCCTAATGTGAACACAGATGCCATTTCTACCACCATAGCGCATGTTGCCAGAGCCCTAAAACAGGACGATAAACCCTGGACCTGTAGAGGCATGACCTTTGAAAAATAAGCTACAGGTCGTAGCTTGCCCCCGTGTTCCTGGGCCAGCACACCCCCCCCATGGTTTTACAATTGTCTCTAGCATACAAATTAAACATCAATGAAAAGTCAGGGAGGCTCAGTCCAGGACTCAATACTATAGCTTCCTTTAATGCCTCAAAGGCATGCAACATTTCATTAGACCATTTAACATTTTCAGGAGAATCTTTCAGAGTGGCTTGTCTCAGAACATTATCATAAAAGGAACAATCAGGGATCCATTGCCTGCAATAATTAATCATACCAAGGAAGGATAGCATCTCCCTCTTGGTTTGTGGGGTGACCAGGCCCACTATTGCATGGATACTTGAAATACTGATGTTCCCTTTGCCTTTTGTGAAGACAAAGCCCAAGTATTCAACCTTTTCACTGCACCATTGCAACTTTTGCTTAGACACTTTATGACCACATTTGCATATCAAAATCATTGATATACTGTAGCACTACCGAACCTTGGGGGGGAGTGCCATGGCCTGAGTGTGGACTGAAAAACAGTACTGTATACCACGGGGAAGTCCACAAATCCTTGAGGCACTTTCAACCAGTTTAACTGGCGTTCGCCAACAAGGGAAAAATAAAAAAAAAAGAAAACAAAAGGTCTGGTCCTCTTGTCAACAGGGACACTAAGAAAAACATTCTTTAAGTCTATAACAGTAAAATGTGTGGCATCATGTGGTATGTTGGCAAGCACGGCATGGAGGTCAGGTTTCAGAGTGACCCTGTAAGGGGCACAGGAGATTAGGCCAGTGTCATACTCTCCTGTGGCCAAAACATCTCCAGACAGGTCCGGAGGATCCAGATATGCCTGCATGTTATACATGGTCACAATGTATGATTCAGTGAAAGCATCAATGGGTAACACCGAGGATTCAACAATTAATCCTCCTCCTTCCTCTATGGGGAACGGGTTACAACTGTTCATATTCTTGGTCCATGCACTTAAATTATCTATGAATGGGTTAATTAAATAACCGGTCCCACAAATGCGGGCCACATAATCCTCACAATCCTCACCCGGTTAGGGTGGAATATGTTCAGACTCTGCAGCGCCCATTACCGGGACATAAAACCGCTGAAACAATCAATGAACTGCTGTAATCAACCCAGAGTCTGCCCAATGTAATCTTTAATTGGTACAGAGAAATAACAATTAAGTTTATATAATACTTGGTTCTTGCAACAGCGCCTTGGGCGGTCTACTGCAGCAAAAACATGGTGTAGGTTATATGGTCTCTCACTAATATGTGGCTGTTAATGTGCAAGACAAAAAATATATATATATATATTTTTAAACAAAATAAACCTCTTGTTAAGAGAAATACACATTTGGCATAATGCCAACTATTTTATTGGACCCACATTGGATGAGTCCTATATACAGTCAGGTCGCAGCTCATATAAACAATACAAATAATAAATGCACAAGTTCCTTTTAATATTCCGGCATGCTCAATCAACCCGGCCGCACAGAATACTTTTAATTCGTTTACAGAGAACCCTGAGGGTCTTCTGCGAAACTTCACTCACACTTAACATTTTTCAAATGTTTTGTTTTTGTATTAGCCAATGGACTCCAGACACCGATTAGTTATTGACCACTGATAACAAAATTTAATGACAATAACGGTTTGTCATTGCGGCCGCTCTTTTGCCAGCCAGATGGTTCAGCGGGGTCACATTTTTGGTCAAGCCATTGGTCTGTCCATTGACCTCACTATAATTTATAATTATTTTTATTACATTAACTCATAGAACACCATGGAGGTATAAGACTTTCATGTACCTTCACATAATCACAAACAATCACTTCATTCACTTCAATTGTCTAACAAGGTGTAAGTTATTGTCAGCTTCAGTATGCTTAAGTTCAATTACACAAACACAATCTTTGCATGTCATTAGTCTTAAACAGCAACTATTTGTCACAAAATACAGGTGTCTGTGTTTGGTAGATGTTCTTAATCTGTCTGTAAGTGAGTCCGATGTAATTATAGTCTACCTGTACGTGGCAGTTAACAGTATAGTAAATTGTTCTACACTCGGCACGGCTGGAAATAACCTGTCTCCCTAGGAATCTCTTTTGTCCTGCGGGTGGGGTTATTGAGACTAATTTAGCAGCATTTAACTCATGATTTGTTATGTCAAAATTTAGACACTGAGTACAGGACGGGCAGGTCATCAGTTAACACAGTCTCTACTTGTCATAAATACAGCTTCGGTATATGTTAGATCAAATTTGTGATGTTCAATGTAGCATGAACCTCTTCATTCGCTCCGACTCCACCCTCAACTGGTTTTAACCCTGGTAATAAAATCAGGGCTAACCTGGTCTTTGGACGGAATCAGCCTAGACCAGACTCATGCTCGGGCCAGCCCGTATCTTGTTGACCATCACTATAGATTGACCATTAGACATACACTGAAGTAAACATTCAATAATTCTTATTACTTTAAATTCAGTCAATGGTCGCAATCCGTACACTTACCAACCGGACTATTGGACCATACAAACAAATTATCTTAAACTTCTACGCGACAGATAAGAGAAGCAAAGCAGTTTTAGGCACAACACGGGTCAATAATTTGTCTCCCTGAGACAAGCTAATATTTCCCTGAAATATTAGTTTTGTTTACACTCCCAGAGTGTTCACACTCCCAGAGTGTGCTTTTTATAATTCTTTTCACGCTCCCGGAGCGTGTTTGTTATAACTTCGTTCACACTCCCTGAGTGTGTTTGTTATAACTTTGTTCACACTCCCTGAGTGTGTTTGTTACAACTTCGTTCACACTCCCTGAGTGTGTTTGTTATAACTTTGTTCACACTCCCTGAGTGTGTTTGTTATAACTTCGTTCACACTCCCTGAGTGTGTTTGTTACAACTTTGTTCACACTCCCTGAGTGTGTTTGTTATAACTTTGTTCACACTCCCTGAGTGTGTTTGTTATAACTTTGTTCACACTCCCTGAGTGTGTTTGTTGGTTCAAGGATCGGAAACTTAGTCAGAGCCCTCCCCTCCCGGACAGTTGGAAAATAAAATATTTCAACTTACCGGGTGGGTGAGTAGGGTTGACGTGCCGATCCCGGGACGAGCCCCCAGCTGTTGTAGGTAGGTACTTAGGTAGGTACCCGGACCGCCCTCCGTTCTGATAGTCCCCGACTATCAGTAGACTCGTGTTGTGCCTGCAGGTACCTGGGAGACTAATTTCACCATAGAAAAGGACATAGAGACATGTAGTAGGTGAAATCAAGCTCTTGTTTATTAAGACCTGCCTAGGTCTTTTATATGGATTAAAGAGGGGTGTAAAATACATTTACATAAGATAACTTGTTAGCATTCTATAGGCAGATGTAAATGAGAAAGTTATAACCTTGATCTCAGGGAAAGAAAGAAGAAGACAAAAGCATGTTGTTCTGAGAACTGCTGAGGGGACAATTTCTAGATAACACATTCCACAAGCAAGTACGTGCAGAAGCAAATATCTAAAATGGAGCTGAGGAGTGAATAAGATGGCGTTACAGTTGCAAAAGCATAAATCTCCCTCACTCCCTAACACACCTCAGTTGTCTTAGAGAACCTCCGGCCCCAGCTGGAACATATAAACACATACGTTAGTCACAGCATGATACATTAAACCAATAGGGCAGGTCGTTGCTGTCCTGAAAGACTTCTGGAAAACAAGTTACCGGTAAGTCTAACTTGAATTTTCCCAAGGCGTCTTTCAGGACAGCACCTCGAGAGGATAACAGAGAATTAACTTTAGGGTGGGGCAACAGCCTCTAGGACTCTTCTGCCGAATGCTGGTCATTGGCGCATGTGAGCTCCAAATTGTATTGCCGCACCAAGGTGCAGAAGCTTAACCATCTCGCTGCTTTGCCGATTTGCTTAAGGATAGCATCAGCTCTCTCTGCCCATGTGTCTGCAAGTGCTCTTGTTGACTGAGCACCGATTCCCACTGGTGGCACCACGTCCGCATAAGAGAAGATGCCAGGCTGCAAGGGAGAGACTGGACCCATCTGGATGGCATACGGGGCCCTGCACTGACAGATCCTGTCTAAACGGTAGATGCCAACATGGCCTGGCCACCATTCTTAGGACCGTAGAGAACCAAGCTCTCTTGGGCCAGTACGGGGCGATCAAGATGACCAGTACCTTTTCCCTCTGAATCCTCCTTAGCACTAGGGGGGATTAACTGGAACGGGGGGGGGGACGCAAGGCACAGGTGAAACCACCAAGGATGCGTCAGAGCGTCAATTCCTACGGACCCGACCAGTCTGTTTTTGGAAAAGAATTGCAAAAAAACTAAAAGTTTTCCCCTTGAGGCAAACAGGTCCACCTCTGGATGACCCCACTTGTTGGAACTTTCCACGACAGATCTCTGGGTTCAGAGACCACTCTGCTTCCGAAACCTGATGTCAGCTCAGGTAATGCGCCACCCTGTTCAGGTACTTTAAGAGTATCGCTTATAGCAGGGGTGCCCAACCTTTTGAAGAGCAAGGGCCACTTAAGCGTCTTGGTACCCGGTCGCGGGCCACAATCAGCCAGGCGGGTGGATGACAGCTGACTCGGCTCTATGGAGCCTTCTCTACTCTCAGCACACCAAACTCGCAGGTAATAGAAGTCAATGGCTCAGTGCAGGTAACCCACAGGTGCACTTCTCTGCACCTGTGGATCCGTTTGAAAGCAGCCCAGTAACCACTGCAGAACAGATATGCCCATATATACACTGTGATTTTAATAATAAACTTACCTTTAATAACAGTAGTCTATTTTATTCCATCCCAGGTCGTGGGCCACATCAGAGGGCTCCGCGGGCCACATGTGGCCCCCGGGCCACTGGTTGGGCACCCCTGGCTTATAGGGACCGCAAATTCTTTCCCTCCCAGAGAAGAGTTTTTAGCCATAAGAATCTGCAGAAGTCTGCTTCTTGCGCCCCCCCTTGTCTGTTTAGGTATATCACTGCTGTGGCATAGTCTGTTGACACCTGAACATGGTGATTTAGCAGACCCGGAGAAACTCTGTTAGAGCTAATGCAATCGCCTTTAGCTCTCTCAGTTCTGAGGATCGCTTTGTCTCTTCTTTAATTCAAGATGAAAAATTCTTGAGCTCCCTATCACCCTTCTGGCGTCCGTAGTCAATCCTTTCCCCCCTGGAAAGGACCACTCCAGACCCTTTGAAGGCTCTCCTGATCTTTCCACCAATAGAGAGATCTCTTCCCTCGCAATTGCATTGTTATCTGAGAGTCCAGGGAACCGAGACCGCGATCGCATGATCTCAGGGGAAAGGTCTGTAGGCACCAAATGTAGTCTTGCCCATAGAATGAACGGCATTGTTGACGTCAGAACTCCCAATGTCAACATCACCTGCCTTATAGCCATAGGCTGGTTGGACTGTAGTCCGTCGTCCAACGCCTGTCTCGTCCCCAATGGGGGGAGAGGACCGCGTGCCATGGTCGGGGTCGGTTTCCGATTTACCGAATCTACCTGGTAACCCAAGTAAACGGGCCTCCTGAGATGGAACTAGGGTTGATACCTGAAGGTTCACAATCCAGCCCAGTGATTCCGAGTAACTTCTCACCCTGAATAGATCGTTCATTAACATATCTTTCCATGGGGCAAAGAAAAAACGCTTGTCTAGGTAAGCCAAACTGCAATACCCTGTAGACCAGGGATCCTCAAACTACGGCCCTCCAGCTGTTGCGGAACTACACATCCCATGAGGCATTGTAAAGCTCCGACATTCACAGACATGACTAGGCATGATGGGAATTGTAGTTCTTGAACAACTGGAGGGCCGCAGTTTGAAGACCCCTGCTGTAGACGAAGCGGAGCTAGGGCTTCCGCCACCACCTTGGTGAAAAAATATGAGGCGATAATGACAGTCCGAATGAGAGGGCCCTAAATTAAAAGTGACGAACCACTCCCACTACACTTTACTGCCAACCCTCTGGACTGAGGGGAGGTAGGGATGCACGGATACGTGTCCCTCAAGACGCCATAAAACAGTTTGGAGTCAATAGATTCTTGACTGAAAGAAGTTGAATCCATCTTGAACCTTCTGTATCTGACAGATACGTTTAGAGGCTTCAAGTTTAAGCTCATTCTGAACTTTTCTGTAGGCTTCTCTACCAGGAAGAAGTTAGAATAGCATCCCAGTCTGTTAAATCAGCTCTCTTAATGAGACTGCATGGCCAGGGTTTTTAACTGGGTCTTTTTTTTTGCATTTGTAATCAACAAAATCTCTCTTGGAGGGGTCTCCTAGAACTCTAACATAACCCTGGGCCAGAGTGGTCAGGATGTAACCTCTGATCACTGCGGAAGGAACCTTTGAAGGCCTCCGTCTACCCTTGGGAGTCCTTGGGATTATTTGGCTTGCGTAGGAAGATGGGAGAGGATTCCCCCTTTCCCTTTGGCTTGCTGCGCAGTCCAACTCTTCCTGCCTCCTTGGGCTTTATATCTTGAGTCCTTTGAGGCGGAAAAAAGATCCCCCGAAAAAAGAATCCTGCAAGCTTTAATTTTCAGAAGCTGTATCACCTGGCCTCAGGTCTTTAACCACCCCGCCCTTCTCGCCAAATTAAATCAAGGCTGCGGCCTCTTAACCTCTTAATTGCTTCAGCTGAAGCATCAGCTAAATAAACCACTGAGGATAGGGCGGAAAATGAGTCCTTGTTTAGGTGAATCCACCACCATTAACTGGAAAGTTCAACCCTCTAAGTTTCTAGCTACACATGTCAACTGCCATGGGCTTTTTTGGAAAAAAATATGATCCATGCGTTTTTCCATAGGGTCTTTTAGAACCCCCAATCGTCAAAAAAGTAAATCAGAGGACGCGGACACCCGAGCCACACTGTAGACTGATCTCCTCAAAAGTAAATCGCCCTTTATGGGTTTTTTGAAGACAGATTCTGCCAGCTCTGTCTGCCCATTGGCGTCAGAAAAAACTGAGTGGATCGGATATGTCCTGCACTTTGCTCACTTAGATCTGCATACATGCGGACATATAAACTTAGAACCTTACTGAAAAAAAAAATGGATCTAAACAACCATACACCTCCCCCAGGGATAAACCCTGACCCCTCTGAATCCTCACTAGAAGGAACATGGGAGTGACCTTTCCTGAGAGGTGAAGGCCTGAGTCGTGGAAGGGAAAACTTAGAGTCACGAAAAGTTTGAATCGTGGCAAAGAGTTTTCTTTACGGAGGTATTCAGCTGTCCTGCATAGGGGTTGATTCCTCCTGAACAAAATAAGCCATGCATGTGCTGCATAGAGCCTTCTTACAGTCCTCGCCCATCTACCTGGGGAGAAAAAAGAAAGCAGGGGAATCCTTAATGAGACCCGGTCCCAATAAATGGACCCCCCCCCCCCCACATGGGTGCACTAGGAAAGAAATGTGCCCAATCCAGTCCCCCGACAGGCCCCTTGCCACTAGGGGGATTAGAAAAAAGGAGACCGGAAAGCAAAAAAGATACAGGTAAGGGAAAAAAACAGGCAGACTTAAACTGCTGCCTCCTACCTGGCCCTGCTGGTGCCTGTGCCTGTCCCACCGCTGTAAATTCTGCGACCTCCATTGCAGATGAACAGCGCTTCACAGTGGCTCACACACAGTTTCCGGACTCCAATAGTGCTGCTGCACCGGACCAGAAACGGAAAAAGGCCCCAGCCTCTGTCCTCCCTCTCCCCCCTGCGGTCACGCCGAAAATTACGTTTGCGCTAACCCGGCGACCTGCTGTTCCATCCTGGCCACACCAAAATGGCGGCGACACGCGCGAGCCCGCCATTCCTTCCAGGTCACCAAGTGTTTCTGGGTCTCGCCGAGCACAAAGGGGGAAGAGGAGCCCGAAAACTACCACTGCCGTTCGGGTAGTACGAGAGGACAGACGGTCTCAACTGAAGAAAGGTAGGAGGGAAGCAGTCTCCCAGGAAAACCTGAGATATTTACTCCCCTCACAGAAGATGTTACCTCCAGGCCAGAGGAAAACACAACAACTGAGGTGTGTTAGGGAGGCGCCTCCCTTTAACGATCTGGAGGAAGTAGAAGGTGTTTCCTGTGGGTGAGGGTGGAGTCACATTATCTCAAGGTGCTGTCCCAAGACGCCTTGGGAAAATGCTGTAAAATATTTATTACAGAAACAGTCACCCATGAAAAAGTAACAAAAACAATGGCTAAAAAGTACATGAGTATATATGACATCTATAGTACCCGACGCGTTTCGTGAGATGTGGCTCGCTCTTCAGGGGTAGATGCGTGTGGGATACATCTGGAAACGACTGATCAAAAAGTAATGCAACACATGAATAAATGATGGAAAAATGGTAAGAGGGGCCTCATACAAAAAAGACAGACCCTAAACTCACCATTAGGCAAAGCCTAGGGGCCTATAGCTATGTTCACAGAGGTTGGCAGCAGTATGCGCTTGGCAAGGGAGCTGAGGAAGCTGCGCCAACCAAGAAATTCCCGGCCAAGGAACAATGGGAAGGCAGACATGGCATAGATAGAAATGAGTGACCTTGGAGATCCTAAATCTGTTCAGGTGTCAGCTGAAATATAATGTGATAATCAAACATTGCTAAATTACCAAAAAATAGTAACAGAGTATATGATAGAATGCATGCATAAATCAACCTGTTGCAATGGTAAAACAGATAGGGCCAAGGAGAAATGTTTGACAGAGTTGGCCAGCTTGAACATGTATTGCTATGTATGTGAACCAAAAATCCCCATTTTTAAGGTTTGGTAAAAATGTTTAAAGTGGAACTTTAGCCAGAAAATTAAAGGGGTTGTAATGGTACAATCTGTTTTTTTCTCTAAACAGCTTCCTTTACCTTAGTGCAGTCCTTCACTTACCTCATCCTTCCATTTTATTTTAACCACTTAAGGACCGCCGCATGTACATTTACGTCGGCAGAATGGCACCGACAGGCACATCAACGTATATATACGTTGGTGCCTTGGGGGGGATCGGGGGTCCGATCGGACCCCCCCCCCCCCGTACATGCGGCGGTCCGCGCGGCTGCAGGAGCGATCCGACAAGTGGGGGCGGCTATCCGTTTTCATCCGCCCCCTCCGGATCGCTCCCAGCCAATGCGCGCGCCCCCGCCTGACCTGTCACTTCCTCCTCCTGTGTAAACACAGGAAGGAGGAAGCGACGTGATCTCTCCCTCGGCGTTTGTTTCAAGCGCCGCTGAGGAGAGATCACTACAGAACAAGTAAGTCCTGCACCAACACTACACTACACACACACATTTAACCCCCGCGATCGCCCCCCCCCCCCCCTCCCCCCTGTCACAGTGTCACTGAATGCAGTAATCATGTATGATTACTGTATTTAGTGTCAGTGTGACAGACAGTGTGACAGTCAGACAGTCAGTAGTGTCAGGGTAGCCCCCACCACCCCCCCCAATAAAGTTTTAACCCCCTGATCACTGCCCTAGTTAACCCTTTCACTCCCTATTGCCAGCGTCACTAAGCGATCATTTTTCTGATCGCTGTATTAGTGTCGCTGTTCCCGCTAGGTAGCTAATTTTTTTTTAATGCGATTTTTTTTTTACTAAAGACATGCGGCTAAATAAATTTTGGCCTAAATGTTTGACTAAAATTTAGTTTATTGGTTTTTTATTATAACAAAAAGTAAAAAATATTGATTTTTTTTCAAAAATGTCGCTCTATTTTTGTATATAGCGCAAAAAATAAAAATCGCAGAGGCGATCAAATACCACCAAAAGAAAGCTCTATTTGTGGGAAAAAAAGGACGCGAATTTTGTTTGGGAGCCATGTCGCACGACCGCGCAATTGTCTGTTAAAGCGACGCAGTGCCGAATCGCAAAAACCCCTTGGGTCATTTGCCAGCGTATTGGTCCGGGTCTTAAGTGGTTAAAATGTTCTCATTTCTTCTGAGAAATCCTCACTTCCTGTTCTTCAGTCTGTAACTCCACATAGTAATGTGAGGCTTTCTCCCTGGTGTGGAGTGTCGTGCTCGCCCCCTCCCTTGGACTACAGGAAAGTCAGGACGCCCACAAACACGCAGCTCCTCTCTATCGGCAACGTAGAGCGTGTCCCGACTCTCATTTGGTAATATAGTGTATATTCCTACAGTACCATTCCAATAGTATGTATAGCCAAGCAGTTACTAGCAGGAAGGAACAATGTACTACCACAGAGCTCAACAGCGCTGTGGTAGTGCATTGAGAACTACAGGCTGACAGCCGCAAAAGCTGTCGCTTTCTGATTCACAGAACACCATGAATGGATGACGTGGCCATGCAGGGCTCCGCCTGCCGGCCACTTCATCCGTTCACAGTGCGTTTTTTTTTTTTTTTACAGATTGTGCCAGCTAGCAGAAGATCCCCGCTAGCTGTGAGACTTGGGATTCTCGCATCCACTGTGCCTTTCCTCTCTTCCTCCTAGGCATCCAATAGGATCGCCTGTCCTTTCAGCCAATCAGGTACCAGACCCGCTTCCCGATTGGCTGGGAGGAGGATCAGTGTTGCAACGGCGATTATTCAATCGCCGTTGCAACACAACTGGGTGGGCTCCAGACGCAATGCTCTGCTTCCTAAAACCCACCCTATTTTGAATCCTATTAGAGGCTCTGGCTAAAAAAAAAAAGAAAGTGAGGCAGCGCCCATGTGCCCACAATGGACAGACCGCCCCTGGTGATATGTAATGTCACATATAATAGACATCAGACTGCCATTTAAGAAAAATGACTGCAAACTGCAGGGATGATGGAAATCCATCCTACAGATATTTGGTAGTGGACAGTGTCCAGTGCTCATCAGTGCAGCCTTGGTGCAATTTATCAGTGTGATCTCATCAGTGCCCACCAGTGCAGACTATTAGTGCCCATCAATGTGGTCTCACGTGTAGCTTACCAGTGCGGTCTTAGCGGTAGCTCATCAGTGCCCACCAGCGCAGGGGAGATGGCCACCCTCTTAATATCACTGCTAAGGAGGAGGGAAAAAATTAGCAAAGTTCACATGACTTTATTATGAACTCTGTAGGTAAACTGCTCCACGGTGCCTGCAAGTCAGTTAAATCGGTTGTAAACCCCCAATTTTTACCTATAGGTAACCCTAGCAAAAAGGTTTACCTATTAGGTAGTGGAAAGATCTCCTAAACGTGTGCCGTTTAGGATATATTTACCTTTTAGTGTGCCAATGATGCCATTTCTTCACTCACACAGCTCTGG
Source organism: Rana kukunoris (assembly GCA_029574335.1). Lineage (NCBI taxonomy): Eukaryota > Metazoa > Chordata > Amphibia > Anura > Ranidae > Rana > Rana kukunoris. The sequence continues at coordinate 330,849,702 of CM056050.1, read as the reverse complement.
CCAGTCGCAGAGCCATAGTCCACGGCCCCGGAAGGAAAACTGAAGATGGATGCGGCCATCAGCGGGGACAGCACAGGCTTTATTAGCAGGTAGGTGCCACATATAAAGGCTAGTATGCGATGCATAGCCCATTATGCTTTTACTTTGCAGGGGTACAAAGAGGAAGTAAAACCCATCGGGGTTTACTTCCTCTTTAAGCTAGGCCATACATTAAACAAGAGGATTTGCCGTCAACAAAAATGTAATACAAGGTACTGGCTAGTTGTATACAAATTGAAAGCGTTTAGGGTTGACCTCATATTATATGGTTTTAGTAAGACTAAAAGGAAAGTTGAGGGGGGGGGGGGCGTGTCCTCGCTATGGGGGGGTGAGGACGTGCTCTGCCTCGGCTCCGTTCCATCGCCGCTTATACAGAAGCTACAGAGGGGGTTACCTTGCTCTTTGGGCCCCCTCCATGTCCCAGCGACTGCGCCAGTCATCCCAGCCACCGCGGACGACCACTACCCGGCAGGTGCATCTGGATTCCTATTTCCCCGGGACCCGAGGACAAGGCCGCGAGGCCTCTAAGATGGCGCCGACAGGGAAGGCTCAGAAGGTGACGAAGCCGCATCATCCAGCGGCGGCTGCGACGCGGCAAACGAAAGCGCCTCTCTCCACGATTTCCCCGGCATCATCCCCTGGGTCGGTGAGTGACTCGGCCCCCTCAGTCTCCCCTGCCTCCCCCGAGGAACGCGCGGCAGCCTCAGTCTTCATGGGGGATGATGCAATTCAGCGCCATATAATGTCCCTCCCCACTAAGGAAGACTTAGAACGCTTCATCAGCAGGGTGGAGAAGGCATTTACTGAGGACATTGCTCAGCTGAAAGCTGACACCTCGCACTTGGGCAGCAGGGTAGAAGCTCTGGAGGAAAGGCTAGAGGGGGCTCTCCCCACTATTGCTCTGCTGCAATCTAAGTGCAAGGTGCAGGATCAGCGGATTGAAACCCTGTTATGTCAGCTGGATGACACCGAAAATCGCAGCAGAAGGGCCAACATTAGGATTAGAGGTCTCCCAGAAGCCACGGCCTCACGGGACATTATCCCCACGCTGCAGGATATCTTCAGAAATATACTGGACCTGCCTGCGTCTGCTCCCATTGAAATTGATCGCGCTCACAGGGCCCTGAAGCCGCCGTCTCAGGATGTGGATAACCCCAGAGACATAATCTGTAAGCTGCATAAATACACGCTTAAGGATCGCTTAATGCAAAGAATGCGTGGCAAACCTTTTTATGATTTTGACAGGGCGCACCTGTTTTTTTATCAAGATATTTCAAGGCCCACTTTAATGCAACGCAGGGCACTTCGCCCCCTTTTGGCAGCACTCCGGGATGCAGGACTGACATATCGCTGGGGCTTCCCTTTCTATTTACAGGCGACTAAAGAAGGGAAGCAGGTCACACTGCGTACGAAGGACGATCTCCCACACTTTCTCTCATCCCTGGGGTTGGACCCTGTGGACTTCCCGGATTGGAGGGAACCATCTGAGGCCTCGATGATGCACCTCCCTGAACCATGGGTGATGGCTAAACGCAAGAGTCGCAGGAGAGATAGGCAACGCCCGACCCAGAATTCTTCAGCGGGCCCCTCCACAACCCGGGACTGAAGGAACTGGCCCCTGTAGCTGTTTGATCGGCTTCCGTGACTCCCCTTTGGATGATGGGTGACGACCCTGCCCCACATTTCAACCTATGGATAATTTCACTCGGGTTTGGGTAATGTCACCCCCTTATTGCGGCCTTTTTCCCTTGGGATTGGGCAGCCTGTGCCTTTATTTTGACCATTCTACCCCCACTGTTACATTAACGCCCTATGAGATGCAATGGACGGGGACGGGACTTCCACCTCCCCCCCCATGCTGGTACACGATCCCCACGTAGACCATCCCTATTTGGGTGTAGTTCCCTATTGGGACTTAGAGCCAAGGCATGGGGCTCCCACCATAGAGGTGGCGGGCCTTATGCCAGGCTTACAGTTGTTTTTTTATGTTTTTTGTTTTTATGTTGGGTTACAGTTTACGCCATCCTATTGTGCCCATTGCACATTACTTACCCATGTACTGTTCTTGGTCTTTGTCCTTTCCCTCTTCCCCTCGCCTTTACCCTCTCTTCTTTCTCTACTATTATCCCTCTCTTTAGGAGCATCACCGTACCATCTTGTCTGCCTCGGGCGAGCCGGCGACTACGGCGGGCCCAGCTCCATTCTGAACCACCATGTCCTCGCTGAAGGTTGTCTCCTACAATGTTAGAGGCCTCTGCTCCCCAGGTAAGCGGAACAAACTGTGGTGGGAATTTAAGAAACTGGGGGCCCAGATAGTTTTCCTGCAGGAGACCCATTTTACTCCCCAATCCATGCCCAGGTTGCCCACACACCTATATACGCAGTGGTTTCATAGTACTTCCCCAGCCTCTAAATCTAGGGGTACTGCGATCGCGATTCATAAGACTTGCCCCTTCCAACTGTTGGATAGTAAGCTTGACCCGCAAGGCCGCTATGTTTTCGTGAAGGGGACTATAGCAGGGAAGAAGTATACGTTTGCCTCTTTATATGCTCCCAACACCGACCAATTGACTTTTATTGACGCTACTCTTGATCTCCTAGCTGACTTTAAAGAGAGTTCTGCTATCCTCGGTGGGGATTTTAACGTTAGTCCCGACCCACGATTAGATACGTCCAGCTCCCGACCATCTCACTCTTACGCCTATCTTAAACACTTCCGTAAGACGCTCAGGTCCCACCTTTTACTAGACAGCTGGAGGGTGCTTCACCCTACAGATAAAGACTTCAGTTACTACTCTGCTGTGCACTCTGTGTATACCCGCATTGACCACATTTATGTTGACCGCCCCACGCTGGAGCTCCTGCAGTCCGCGTCCATCGGAAACATAACGATCTCTGATCATGCTCCGATTGTAATGACTTTTTCTCTACCGTCGGGTTCCCATAGGACCTGGACGTGGAGATTGAACGAGAATCTGTTGGACGATGATGCAGCGGTGGCCAGGGTGGGGGAAGTTATTACTAATTTCTTCAAAGAAAACACCGCGGACAACATCAGTAAGGGAGTGTTATGGGAAAGCCATAAGGCGGTGGTCAGAGGGGAGCTGATCTCCCTGGGCTCAAAAGTTAAAAAAGAACGGCAGGCAGATTTTCAAAGGGTGCTAGATGTTCTTCAAGAAGCTGAAATACAACACAAACGTACTGGGGGCCCTGGGGAGTTGAAGAGGCTATCAGAAATGAGGACACTGTTACTGGGATTGTTAGACCGACAAGTGCGTAAACAAACTAGACACTTATCTTACAAGTACTACGAGCATGGCAACAAATGTGGCCGCATGCTCGCACGGGCCCTTCGTAAGAAGCATGCTCAGGCTTACGTTCAGCAGCTCCGTTCCCCATCGGGAGCGGTGGCGACTCAGTCGTCCAAGATTGCCTCAGGGTTTCAGGAATATTACTCACAACTGGACAATTTGTCCCCAGACTACCCCCTCAACGTGCAGACTCCTAGATCGGTGGCGGTTCGGGACTACCTGTCTTCGCCAGGGGTCACACCCCTGACCGAGGACCAATGCTCTGACCTGGAGCTCCCTGTCACCCCCGGCGAGATTGAACTAATAGTGAAATCCCTACCTAATGGGAAGAGTCCGGGCCCTGATGGCTACACCAAGGCCTATTATGCAGCTTTCTTACCCATCCTGGTATCCCCTATGTGTAGCTATTTCAACTCTATTGCGGAGGGCTGCCCTGTCCCTTCTGAGGCACTGTTGGCCCATATCACAGTGCTGCCGAAAGAGGGCAAAGATCCAATGGTGCCTCAAAGCTATAGACCTATATCCCTCTTAAACGTAGACGTAAAAATCCTAGCGAAAGTCCTTGCGAACAGACTGAAGCACATTGTACCCCAACTAATACACCCCGACCAGACAAAAGCCATATATAATTCTGTCGACTGATGCCGAGAAGGCCTTCGACCGGGTAGACTGGTCGTACCTGCGCGCGGTGCTGGAGGCCCAGGGGTTGGGGATGCGCATGTTGACATCAATAATGGCCTTATACTCCACTCCGTGCGCGCAAGTCAGGGTCAATGGGGTGCTCTCCTCCCGGTTTCCGATCAGGAATGGCACGAGGCAGGGGTGTCCCCTTTCCCCCCTCCTCTTCGCCCTGGTATTGGAACCCCTGCTGAGTACCATCACAGCGAATACGGACATAAACAGCCTGAAGGTGGGAAACACTGAACACAAGCTTTCAGCCTACGCTGACGATGTGCTCTTTCATATCTCAGAGCCGTTAGTCTCGCTGCCAGTCCTGATGGGAGAACTTCAGCGGTTTGGAGCACTCTCCAATTTTAAAATAAATTTCTCAAAGTCAGTGATTCTCCCTGTAAAATTGTCTCAATCCCAAACCGTCTCCTTGCAGGATGCTTTTCCTTTCACATGGGCTAAGTCTTCCTTTAAATATCTAGGCATACAACTTACTGACCGCTTTAACACCCTGTATGCAGCTAACTATCCCCCCCTTCTTGCTGCGATTAAGAGTGACCTGACCCAGTGGACTAAGACTGCCTTCACCTGGCTAGGCCGCATAAATATTATCAAAATGACTATTCTACCACGGGTACTATTTTTTCTCCAAATGTTGCCGATCCCTCTGCCGAGAGCTTTCTTCACCTGAATTTCTAGTTTGCTATCTGGGTTTGTGTGGAATGTGCGTAGCAATGCGGATATTGAAGCGCTCTAAGTGGACTGGAGGTTTGGGAGTCCCTGACATAGTAAGGTATTATAGAGCTCTGCAGAGGGTCCTCAACTGGCGGTTCCACACACAATCCAAGCTTTGGGTCTCCCTTGAAAAGTGTTTAGCTGGAAGAAACCTAGCCTACGCACCATGGCTCTCTAGGGAGTTTAGGGGGCTGTCAGACACCACCTCTCCATTGACGAGGCACGCCCTATCGGTTTGGGATAGGGTAAACGCTGCCCTGAACCTCGCTCCCCCAGTGTCTCCACTGGCCCCACTGGGCGGATTTCTATGGTTCCCTCCGGGCGAACAAATGGCATTCTTTGGCCCTTGGATGGAAGATGGAAACGCTAGTTGTGGGAAGCTCATGTGCAACGGCAGACTCCTCAGCTATGAATCTTTACAGGCCAGACATGCTGGCTCGGGGATGCTTTTCTGGAGGTATAGGCAACTTCACAACTTTTTTGAAACTCATGGCCACTCTATTAGAGATATCACTTCCCTCACGCCATTTGAACGCCTTTTTGTAGACGACGACCCGCTCCCCCACCTGATCTCCGAAATGTACCGCCTATTAGGCTCGGCCACTGTAGACCTCAAGCCCGCACATATACGGGTTTGGGAGAAAGATCTACACCTTCAATTTTCTGATACTCAGCTGACACACATGTACCGGCTCGCTCACTCCAGCTCGATGGAGTCTAAAACTCAAGAAACAAATTACAAACTTCTGGCGCGCTGGTATAGGGTGCCGGCTGACTTGGCCCGCATTTACCCCTCCGTGCCGGATCGGTGCTGGCGGGCATACGGACATAGAGGCACGCTATTACACATTTGGTGGGACTGCCCCCGAATCAAGCCCTTTTGGGAAGACGTCAAACTCCAAATAAAAGAGATTCTAGACCTGGATATCCCCCTTTCGCCAGAACACTTCCTTTTCCACCTACCTCAAATCCCACTTAGTAGATACAAGAAAAGTGCACTACCGCACCTTCTTAACGCAGCTAAACGCATAGTCCCTATCTATTGGAAACGTTCGCAGGTTCCGACAAGGGAGGAGTGGGGGGTGGCCAAAGTAAATGAAATCAGAGAGGCTGAGCACTGGATAGCGACCTTTAGGGGCACCTTGGATAGCTTTAATACGGTGTGGGCACCCTGGGTAGCATATATCACTGACCCTGGGGAGATATCCTCAAGCCTAGATCTGGCACTACTGGAACTAGCTGAACCGACCCTTAGAACCCGGGTGGGGGTGGTGCCCTGAGCGAGGGCGGCTTGATCCTGGACGTGGCCCGCCCGACGCAGACTTCTACTTGAATAGCAGGTATGCTCTGAAATATCTCCCCTCTTCCCCTCGTCTTATTACTGTTTTTCTCTCTACTTTCTCCCCTGTCTTCTTCAAGTTTCTACACTTTTTCTGTCTCAGGCGGCGTACACACGACTGAGGTTCTCGCTGGAAACCAGCGAGAACCTCGGTGGAAGCTGCATTCCAGCGAGAACCTCGGCCGTGTGTACGCTCCTGGCTCGCCCCGCCCGTCGGGAATCCCGTCGAGCGAAAAGAGAGCACGCTCCTTTTGCTCGACGACCCGCCTGGATGAATGGCTGGTTGCCATTCCCGACGGGCGGGTCGCCGAATCTGACGGCCGGCAGAGAACCTCGACGGGCGGAACGATGTGTTCTGCCCGTCGAGGTTCTCTGCCGTGTGTACGCGGCTTCAGTGTAGCCTTGTGGTGAACTGACCTAGGAAAATGTTTTCCCTTTGTTTTTCTGTTTGATCTCCAAGGACCTATGGTTCCGCCATTTAGCAAGTGTGATGTGGGCCCACGGTGTAACGCGGCTGCTCTCATCCCCCTATCGGCAGGGGCATACATCTTGAGGTGGTAGGTGCTGGGAGGCACACCGGTGGAGGTCTGACGGAGGTGTACTTGGCCCCCCTCCACTGGTGTCAATGCTGGCGAACTATACCTTAGAGCAGTGGTGTCAAACTCAAATTCATCGGGGGCCGCATTCGCAAAATGGTTGCCCTCAAAGGGCCGGTTGTATCTGTAGGACTAGGTGTTCAATATTCATTATCATAAATAATTGTCACTGCATTTTTTTATTACTGGTTTTATGGGGTGCAGGGTTCAGGACTTTGATGCGAATGGAGTGCAGGATTAATGAGTTTGCTGCATATGGGGTTGGATGGGATGGGGTCGGGATAGGGGTGGATGGGATTGGATGGGATGGGGTTTGGTGTGTGTGGAAGTTTTGCAGATGTCATTGGGTGAGGGATAGAGAGACAGGGAGTGGGAGAGTGAGAGAGAGGGATGAATGAGAAAGAGAGAGGGGGGTGGATGAGAAAGAGAGAGGGGGGTGGATGAGAAAGAGAGAGGGGGGTGGATGAGAAAGAGAGAGGGGGGTGGATGAGAAAGAGAGAGGGGGGTGGATGAGAGAGAGGGGGGGTGGATGAGAGGGGGGAGAGAGAGGGGGATGGGAGAGAGAGAGGGATGAATGAGAGAGAGAGGGGGATGGATGAGAGAGAGAGAGCGTGAGAGATAATGAGAGGGGGAGAGAAGAGAGAGGGATGAATGGATGAGAGGGGGAGAGAAGGGGGAGGGATGGATGGATGAGAGGGGGAGAGAGAGGGGGATGGGAGAGAGAGAGTGAGGGATGAATGAGAGAGAGAGGGGGTGGATGAGAGAGAGATAATGAGAGGGGGAGAGAAGAGAGAGGGATGAATGGTTGAGAGGGGGAGAGAAGAGAGAGGGATGGATGGATGAGAGGGGGAGGGATGGATGAGAGAGAGGGAGGGTTGGGTGAGAGAGGGAGGGATGGATGAGAGAGAGAGAGAGAGAGATAATGAGAGGGGGGAGAGAAGAGAGAGGGATGGATGGATGAGAGGGGGAGAGAGAGGGGGATGGGAGAGAGAGAGGGAGGGATGAATGAGAGAGAGAGGGGGTGGATGAGAGAGAGAGATAATGAGAGGGGGAGAGAAGAGAGAGGGATGGATGGATGAGAGGGGGAGAAAGATAGGGGCTTGGGAGAGAGAGAGGGAGGGATGGGAGAGAGAGAGGGATGGGAGAGAGAGAGGGAGGAATGGATGAAAGGGAGGGAGGGATGGATGAGAGAGAGAGAGAGGGGGATAATGAGAGGGGGGAGAGAAGAGAGAGGGATGGATGGATGAGAGGGGGAGAGAGGGAGATATGGATGGGAGAGAGGGAGGGATGGATGGGAGAGAGGGAGGGATGGATGGGAGAGGGAGGGGTGGATGGGAGAGGGAGGGATGGATGGGAGAGGGAGGGAGGGATGGATGGGAGGGAGAGAGGGAGAAATGGATGGATGGGAGAGAGAGAGGGAGGGATGGATGAGAGAGAGGGGGTGAGTGAAATTGACCCCCCTAGCCTGGCATGCAGTCCTTCCTGTCCCAGCCCCTGTCTGTGGTGGGTGGGTGTGTGCGATGCACCTACCTCCAGCCCATCCTGGGCACTCGGCCAGACGCCGGCCGGTCTTCTCTTTTGGTTCCGATGCAGTGAGTCGCTCGGGTGGGAGGAGGAGGAGGAGCCTGCCTGGGCCCTGAAGGTGGTTGGACCGTCGGAGATGTCGCGACCCGGGCCTGAAACTTACTGCAGGGCAGGCAGCGGGAGGTCGGGACAGACCGGGTCCAGCTGAGCAGCGGAGGACACTCATTGGGCTGCTGCTTGGCAGTGGGGTGGAGCCATGGAGGAGGTCGGAGGTGACCTGTCTGACGATGCTGAGCTTCTCTCTGCTGCAAGAACCGCGGCTGGAGGAGGAGATGGGGGTGGAGTCGGGAGTCTCAGAGAGCGGGGCACGGTGACGTCACTGGTTGCTACACGCCAAGCGGGGTGGCCTTAGCAACCAGTGATTTCAAATTATTTAATTACAGCGCAGTGTGTGTGGCAGGCATTATTGTCCCGTATTGACACTATACAAAAATTTTAATTACGGGACAATCCCGGGCAAACCGAAACACGTGGTGGCAACCTGCCTGGCGTTGTGCGGGCCACATGGCAAGGTCTGGCGGGCCGGATTCGGCCCGCGGGCCTTGTGTTTGCCACCCCTGCCTTAGAGCATGGGTCTTCAAACTATGGCCCTCCAGTTGTTCAGGAACTACAATTCCCATCATGCCTAGTCATGTCTGTGAATGTCAGAGTTTTACAATGCCTCATGGGATGTGTAGTTCCGCAACAACTGGAGGGCCATAGTTTGAGGATCCCTGCCTTAGAGGGACAATTGCACTATTGGACTGTTTTAGGTCTGAGGTCATGATACTATGCTCACCATGAAACGCTGCGAGGCTCCAGAATATACTGTAATAATATCACCGTTTTCTTTGTTTTGTATTTGTCTTTAAACAAATAAATACAGATTTTGCAAAAAAGGAAAGTTGAAGAAAATTGTATGGTGTGCCTTAGGGCTTTTTAAGCCTTAGCTATATGCATATTTAAAGTAGTTGATAAGCCACTTTGTAATTACATGCAAACCCCTCTGTTAGAAAGTCCTATACTGCAGTGTTTGTCTTTTGTCCAAAAATATGTCCATTGCTACCTGAATTCACAGCGCTAATCACACGACTCTTCAGCGAACAGAGTGGAAGGGGCCGAGAATCCCCCACTGGTGTGAGTCAGAAGGGGAGGAGAGAATCAAACCATCAGCTGGGGAGGACAGGAGCAGTCATGTGAGCACCACTGTAAATTCAGGTAGAAGTGGCCATATTTTTTTTTTTTTTTTACAAAGCATAGACACCGCAGCATTAGGACTCTAACAGAGGGGACTGCATGTATTTACACTTTAATTTCAACAGCAGGACGGGTGGGCACTGTCACCAGCTGACAGGCAAGGAGGAGAGCTGCAGATGATGGAGGCACAGACTGATCAGTTTAAAGGCAGGAGGGCAGAACCAGGCTGTATTAGCCAGGTATTTTAGGCGATACAGGGGGCCAAATCACAGAGCACAAGCACTGTGCCGTTTAAGATGCTTTAACCAGTTACTGACCGCACCATAGCCGAATGACAGCTACAGAACGACTCGATAACTCTGGGAATGCATACATTGACATGCTCCCAGAATCCCACACACAGGAGTACGAGGACCCGGCCCATCACGGTATATGGCCATTGACAGCGGCAGTTCACCACATGATCGCTTTGTCAAATGATGGAGCAATCACATGTAAACAAACCAGCGTCATGTCCAGTTCCTCTCTCTGTACCAATCGGTAAAGGAAGAGAGATTCGTTAAAGCCACGCTGGATCTGTAGTGCCCACAGCGCTGCTCTGTGCCAATTGCAGGAATAATCCATCTATCCATGCTCACAGCCAGCAATCCATCCCCCCGTCATACTCATCCACCCACATCAGTTCTACAGTGCCTCACAAAAGTGTAATTTGTAGTCAAATTAGATTTGAGAAATGTATGCCCCTAGATACATTTGATGGCGATCCCTGCATGTTGTGCCTCTGTATGTTGCTAGGCTGTGGAAAAGTCCTACACATGTGGTATCACAATACTCAGGAGGAGTAGGAGAATCCGTTTTGGGGTGTAATTTGAGATATATATTTTACACAGTGTTAGAAATATTGTATATTTTGAGAAATTTGTGTAAACAACGTTTTTTGTTCCACATTTTTCCAAAAACTTGTAGAAAAAAATAAAAATTATATATATTTTTTTTTTTCATTCAAAAGACTCATTATGCCTCACAGATTATACATTGGGGTGATTTCTTTACAAAATTGGGTAATTTTGGGGGCGTTTCTATTGTCCCAGTGCTCCAGGGCCATCAAAAGTGCAAGAGGTAGTCAGAAATGATATGTGCAATTTATGCTCCTAGAATGCCTGGAGGTGCTCCCTGCAAGTTGGACCTCTAATATGTGGTATCCCCACACTCAAAGGAGTAGCATAATGTTATTTTGGGGTGCAATTTGTGGCATGCATATGCTGCATGTAAGAAATAACCTGCCAATATGACAATTTTGTGGGGAATAATATATATATTTTTTTTTTTTTTTTTTTTGATTGGTTTGCGCTAAAGTTAAAGTTAAAGCATCTACAAAATAGGGGATAGCATTTGATAATTTTTATTATTAGTAATGGCGCCAAACTGCGATTTATCGTGACTGCGACATTATGGCGGACGCTTGACGCCATTTTGGGACCATTGTCATTTATACAGCGATCAGTGTTATAAAAATGCACCGATTACTGTGTAAATAACACAGGCAGGGAAGGGGTTAACCACTAAGGGGCAAGAAAGGGGTTAAGCGTGTCCTAGGGAGCGATGGGCTACATGTGACATGACACCCCCCCCAATGACACAACACTCCCAATGACACTCCAAATGCCTTGTGATCAGTGTCCTGTCACAAGGCAGAACAGGAAATGCCGTTTACACAGGCATCCCCCTGTTCTGCAGCTTCGTGACACGATTGCAGGCACCTGGCGGACACTCACAGAGCGCAAGGCAGGCACATGCCCGCAACCACGAGATTAAAAAAAAAAAAAAAAGATACATCAATATGCACAACCATGCCATTCCGTCGACGTAAATAGTCGGGCAGCGGTCGGCAAGCCGCCAACCACCTCATACGTCTGCATCTGACCTAGCACCTGCAATATGCCTGCAGTCTGAAAGGCTTCTGTAGCGTTAAAGTTGTAAAGGCAGTTTTTTTTTTTTTTTTTTATTTGTTTTTTATCTTCATGCATTCTATGCATGCAATTGCATTGGATGTGTTTAGACACCTTAGGGGCAACAGGGCTCCAGTCGAGAGCCACCATATACTTGATATATTAACTGGTGATCCATGAGAACCCAGTAACATTACTTGTGTTATGTCAGCAAGCAGCATAGGAGGAAATGCAATGCAACATGCGAATATATTCCGTTTGGTTTATTAGCGAACACTTTGAATGAGTACATAGACAAGGCTTATTTAACCACTCTTTATTAAATGTAAATACAAAATACAAGATTATGGAATAGTCTGAACATGTTAGACTACTATTCACTACTTGGAAATGCTTTATCATAATTAAATGGCAAAGAAAAAAAAAAAAAAAAACTGCTGTATGTCAGAAACACATTTTCTCTAACAAACTGCACAGGGAAAAAAAAAAAAAAAAGTGACATGGCCACGCATTTCTTCATGCACAAAAATATAAATTTCATATTCAGTTATTTACAAGTAAAGATCCCACCTGAAAATCTCGTGTCCTTCACGAACTAGGCCAAATCTGAAAAATAAGACCCATATTAAAAGAACCGTTTCTAAACACTGATCAATGATCAGATTAAACAAATCATCCCCCATTTCCCTACCCACTTGGTCATAAATACCCTCTATGAAAATATAATCTTTGAAAAAAACTGTACAAAAAGTCCAGAAATACAGGCTATCGAGCCCTGCTTCGATGTGCCTCTTTAGGAGATAAGCTTTTTGAGAATGATTTGGCTTCATTGGTCACTGGACGCCACAGCATGTATGGACTCCTATGGTTGGTCTCCATCTGTTCTTTGACCGCTTCCACCCTCTCTTGCGACGCAGCTCTAGATCCCTGTGAAATATTAAAAAAAAAAAAAAGTGGTAAGCTTTATAGTAAGTGGGGCATACACTGACAGAACAAACATGACAAAAAAAAAACCCAAACACAGTTAGCCTTAGTGTGGTGCTTCATGTGCATGGAGAATTTATTTTTATTTTTTTTCCTCTGAAGCATGATGCGTGATAAGGCGCGAGACATCTCTCCTCCCCACTTGTTTTAACCCCATTTTAGCCAACAAATGTGCCACATCCATGTGCATTGCACACAGTTGCGAGGCATTTTGCAGTGCTTCCCTATTTAGCAGGATTGCCGCCAAGTAAAATCAATTATTGCAATTACTAAACATGTTAAATATCCAGGCACAGAAAGGGGTCAGTTTTGATTAAGGTCTCAAGCACACAGGACTTTTAAGGGCTTATGCAAACTGCAGCTGCAAGAAGCTGCTCCTACAAGCATTTCAACTTATTTCTCTCTGCCTGGAAACTCTCCATGTTACCCAATGTGTTTGTGCACACTACGGACAGTTTCAGGAGCTTACATGCATACAAGCTTAGAGGCAGAAAAAAAAAAAAAAGCCAAAAGCTATTTTCTGCCTCTAAGCTCATATGCATGTAAACTCCTGAAACCGCCCATAGTGTGCACAAACACATTGGCTAACATGGAGAGTTTCCAGGCAGAGAAAAATAAAAGCTCAACTGCCTGTAAAAGCAGTTCCCCCCCCCCCCCCCCCTTTTTTTTTTTAGCTAAAGTGGGCATAAGCCCTAAAGCTTTCACAGGCATCAAGCTCTTGGGCGTAATTCATCCGATTATTAATTGAATTCATTGCTCTAGCACTAGGCCTTTAGGTACATTTGGCAGCAGCAAGCATTTTTTCTGCCCAAGCTCAGATGCTCCAGACATACTGTCTCCAAGACCCCTTTCACACGGAGGGCGTTTTGCAGGCGCTATAGCGGCTCCATTCACTTTAGTGTGAAAGACCAAGGGCTTTCGCAATGGAGCGGTGCGCTGGCAGGGCGTCAGAAAAAGTCCTGCTAGCAGCTTATTTGGAGCCCATTAGGAGCGGTGACCTCACTGCTGCTAAAGTGCCCCTGCCCATTGGCAGCACTTTGCAGGCAGTTTTAACCCTTTTTCAAGCGCTAGCAGGGGTTAAAAGCACCCCAATAGCAGCCGAAAATTGCAGCAAAAACCAAAAGCAGCGTTTTACCGCCGACACCCAGGGCTCAGTGTGAAAGGGCTCCAACAGCTCCTGCAACTAAACACTTCTAAAACCCTATGTGCACATGGACACAGGCCAACATGTAGGGGTGTTTGAAGGACACACACTTCCCTAGAAGCAGCTGTAAAAACCTCCAGTGTGTACAAGTATAAGCAAGAAATACAATTCAATAAGAGTTTGAGGCTCCATTCACTCGTACGACTCCAAAGTTGCAACAACATTAGAATGAAACTTTGGATGGGTGAAACTTGGATACGACTGGCTTTGACTGGTGATAAGGGACAACAGCTGCATTGTAAAACATTAAGATATGACTGTCATGCAACTTTTGAGTGTTAACATTCAAGTTTATGGCCCTTAAGTTGCATGAAAGACCAAAGTAGTGCATGAAGTACTTTGAAGTCGCTGCAACTTTAAGTTACACATATAAATAGTTATCATTGGGAAATGACTTGTCATGAGACGTATATGTCAACAGTTGCATGACAATTTGCACAAGTGTGAATGGAGCCTGAATAGCGTAGACTGGCAGTCTCCCAAAAGGGCTACAAATAAAATAAAAATCTGTCCATCTTACACCAGGTTATTTTTTTACATAGCAAATTCAAAATAAAAACAAACTATCCCAGAAATGTATATTCAAATACAGACCCACTTGGGGAGTTGAAAATATTCTCCCCTAAATACAGTGCAAACCAATAAAGCTTTGCTCGCTATGTTACAGCAAATACTGGGAGTCAAAAGAACAGAAAAATACAACCATCTGAGAACAGTAAACTTATCTGCAAGGGATGCAGGCCTCTTCTTCCATTTATTCTTAATCTGGAACATAGTTAATACATTATGAAGGTTACCTGTACCTGGGCTTGTGAAATACCACTCATAAGGGATTTTTAATGACCCCATAGTGTAGAAATGGAGACGTGTGTATGCATGTGGGAACTAGAGTGAAAATTAAACTATTTTATTTAATATAACCCCCCCCCCCCCCCAAAAAGGCCACATACTAAAGTGGCATTTGTTCACATATTTACAATGTAGTCTTAAAATGGAGAGAACAAAAACCCGTACTTGTCTACTGGATGAAACCAATTTCTGGAACCGTTAAAACAGGCATACGTGATGACAGACCAGGCTATAAAAACTGGCTCTGTAAAATAAACATGGCGACCTAGAATTGTGGGTGAAGATAACGTGCCAACAGTGTACTTTTCCCAAGTATAACCCCAATACCAATGTCCAACCACAACATTACCACCCGGTTCTCATCCTCAAAGGCTGGTTTTCATTATTCTTTTCTATGAAAACAGAAAAGGCATTTAAACTGAATTCTGATCTGAAAGGGGGGAAAAACAGCATTACCACAGATTTAATTCAAAGCAAAAATTCTAGTCCAGCACTTCCAACATCTGTAACATTTCAATGCATTTGTAGTGCCAGGTCAACTACCACTGAGGTCTAGATATCAACTCCTGCAATAGTTGACCTGGCACTGTTGGGCTCAAACCAGGAAACAGATGCATGCTCTACATCAGAACTGGCAAAGCAGGATGTGTTCCACTGCACTGTTGAATTTCAGCTTTAACCCTGTTACAGCTGGACGTTTGAAGTATAAAAAACACATGACACCAATATGGCAGCCATTAAAGAAAATTCCATGCACGCCCCCCCCCCCCCCCCCCCCAATAACAAAACTACAAGAAGTCATCCTTAATTGGCCATCCATATTAAATGTCAAAGTCTAATACAAGGTGTATAAACATACCTCAGCTATTTTCTTTAGGCTATCGGGTAGTTCAACCTCCCTTCCAAGGGCTTTTGAGGCATTCTTTTTTGCGATTTCCAACAGCTTCAACTTTTCTGCAAAATAAGAAAACCTTTTTAAAGCTTGTCTCAAAATCAAAAGTACCATGGAGAGTTAACGCATTCCTTCTCTAATTTGACACCCTAATCCACAAGTATCTGTCCATTTAAAGCTACTCTAGAGGGTTACACATGGACACAGTTGGAAGAGCTTGTTATTATGGGTTTTAATTAATTCAAGCTATCAATAAAAGGTGGTATGTTACCAAGCTGATATTTGCTGGCCTGCACAAGGCTTGGGGGGGGGGGGGGGGGGGGGACACCCCCCCCCCAAGAATGAAAACCCATTAACCAATTAGTTCATTAAAGCATTTGTTACCCCAACACTTCACATTCCTGAAATGTGCCTCTTGCAACATGTACTTGTATGAAAAATTATATAGTTCTCTTTGCTGTCAAAGTCAGTGAGCCAATGAGGAGAGAAAAGGGGTAGGACCAGGCCCAGCATCCGAGTGGACACGGGGAGCTGTGGCTCAGCTCGGTTGCCCCCATAGCAAGCTGCTTGCTTTGGGGGCACTCAACAGGAGGGAGGGGCCAGGAACACAGAAGAGGGACCCGAGAACTGGAAGATCCGGGCTGCTCTGTGCAAAACCATTACATGTTTGTGTTGTTTTTAATTTAAAAACACTGAGGCTTCAGTATCACTTTAAGAGCATTATCTATGGTTATGGTTTAGAATTTTGCAGGGCTTCCACTTGTCAGGCTGCCTCCAGCTTTATTGATTAGAAACATTTATGCAGTAAGTGAACACAAACAGCTTTATTGATTAGAAACATTTATGCAGTAAGTGAACACAAAACTCCTGTTATTTCCTACTGGCTCTAAATCAGGGACTCAAGCACTGATTGACCGGAAACCTTTTCATAAGGTCAGCAATGACAGCATGTGTGTTTTTTTGTGTACATACTTCTTTGAAGTTTTCCAACCTGCAGATGCACTCAGCAAACATTTTAGCTTTCAGAAATGGTCCCAAGTTCACAACTGTCTGAAACAGATGCGTCTACTAGATCACCTTTTCCAACCAGGGTGCCTTAAGGTTTCTTCAGTGGTGCCTTAGCAAAATGCATACAAGCCGACGAGTGGCTGAAGCCTGCCTTTTAGTTACAAAGTCACAGGTTTTCATTGTGCAGGTTTGTAAAAATGTGTATATTTGCTTTAAAAGAATAAATCACCTCTACTGTTGGGTGTCTTACATGCGTGGATGTTGCTACACAATGTAAAACTAGTAGAATAATTTTTACATTTTAGAATGGGGTGCCTCGAGATTGTCCATATTTTTTAAAGGTTGCCTTGACTGTAAAAAGTTTGAGAAACCCTTTTTAGATAAGAGATACAAAATTGGAAGGAAAAGAAAGTACATTCTGCAGTCTTTTCTTAGGCAATTGCTTCCTTAGATATATGCAAACTTAGGATCCTTTTGTGTTACTTGGTGCCCCCTTTTATTGTGGGACCAGTGTTAAAGAACAAAACGTCTCCCAAAATATTATATCTTACCTTTCTCACTTAGGCGCAGTGGTGTCCTGCTACGAGAATGGCTTCTAGAACGGCTTCTCCAACTTCTGAATGTAGGAGAGTAGGGACGCCTTGCAAAGCCATAGAATCTTCTGCTATGTGATGGAGAACGGCTTCTTGAATAGCGTCTTCCACGAAATGAACGGGATCGGCTACGTGACCTGTATCGAGGAGGAGACCTATAATATCTTCTGTAAGCAGGTGAATATCTTCTTCTCAGGCGTGGGCTGTATGATCTGGAACGGCTTCTGGTGTAGCTTCTTGAGTAGGACCTGGAACGGCTACGAGAATACGAGCTGGAGCTTTTTCTGCTTCTTTTCTGCCTATATTTTCTATCACGGGAAGGAGAGCGAGTCCTACCCCTGCTACTTGACCGCGAAGAACTAGACGTGATGGATCTGCCACTAGAGCTACTAGAGCTGCTGGAGGAACAGGAAGACCTGCTGGAACATGAAGACCTGCGACTGATAGAACGAGTCTTGGATCTTGATCGAGATGGCCTCTCTTTTGGTGAGCTCAAGCTCAAATCATCCATAAAGTTGGTCATTGTATTTGTTTGCAGTTTACTGGAATCACTTTCAAAACTTTGATTAAGTTTCCTGTTTTCATTGCAAACAGCATCTGTAGGTGGGGAAAACAAAAATAGTATATATATATTTATTAAAGAGGAAGTAAACCCCTTTTTTTCCCTCTGAAGAAAAAAATACATACTAGCTCATTATGAATGACTTACCCGAGATCGAAGCCCCCGAAGCACTCCTCGTTCCCCTCTGCTGCCATGTTGCCTATGAGTCCCTTCCGTGTATCGTCGATTCGACGATGACATTACTCCTGTGTGCATGCGTGCGCGAGTTTCGGCATTGTCCCATTGATAAAAATGGCACTCTCCGTGCGCCTGCGCTGTTGTCTACAGCGTGCATGCGCCGTAGACATCGGTACAGTCCTTTCTGCAAATATCTCCTTAACCGTGTAGGTTAGGATGATATTTCTTGCACCTACAGGTAAGCCTTAATCTAAGCTTACCCAGTGTTGTAAGTAACGGAGTTACAATAAACGCAGTTACCTAACGCAGCCCCTTTTGAGGGTAACGAGTAATCTACCTGATTACTCTTCCCCTCACGGTAACGCAGTTCCCATTACTTGGGCGGCGTTACTGCAATTACATCTACCGCCACTAGATGGCAGCAGAGTAATTGCTTCATATGAACATGGGTGGAACTCCGCTTTAGAATCATGTGACCGCTGTGATGGCCTGTCACAGCGGTCTGAAAACTCCCAATCGCAAGGAGCCCTGGATACAATGAGCCTCACCCGCCTCACACTGACCTATCACCGGGGAACAACTCACATCGATCACACACACTGTGTGCGCAACCTGATCAATGATCCGGGGGAATACATGACCGGGACAAAATGTTCCACAGAACAAACGTTCCCTATACAACACAGTGTACACAGCGACATCTAGTGGTCAACATGGTAAGTGCAGGACACCTATACAGACTAATGATCAGCAGGTTATTTTTGGTCAGTGATTTCATCTCTTCATCAGACAACAAAGAAAAATCTGACATCCCCATTCCAGATCCCTTGCATCTAATAAAGCTTATATAAGATAAATAAAATAATAAACAATAAACTATAAAAAATTCTTATAAAGCCTAATATAAGATTTAAATTACATACTATGTAAAAATCAAGGGAATGTATATTATAAACATACATTTTAATCCAGCTTATAATTTGGATGTAATATGTAGCAGATGGATAAGGGTTTTAAGCCCTATTAGCTGCACATACATGGTGGGACGGATGCACCTAGGCTGGGATATACACGAGATCACCATTTGTTTCCGGTTTTCTTCTCTCAAGGATCTGCCATTCTTTTGTCTTGGAGTATTAACTCACTGCTCCCTGGGAAGCGCCCGTCACCTGCTTCACAACAAAGCATTATAGAATATTAAAGAAAAATAAGTCAGTTACTTTGCTAAGTAACTAATTACTTTTTCAATGTAGTAACTGAGTCACTAACGCAATTACTTTTTCGGAGAAGTAATTTGTAACTGTAACTAATTACTTTTTTAAAGTAAGATGAGCAACACTGAGCTTACCTGTAGGTGCAAGTGGTCAGAGAGGGTTTACAACCACTTTAAGACAGACAGTGTAAAAATAAATGCACAACATCCCTTGTAATAGCATGGGCAGAAATAGGTGCTCTTTGCTAGACCCCAAACCTCTTTACCGCCCTAAAAGCATCAGGTCAAAACCAAGATCAGTTTTTCTGATACCTTCCCAAGACAAAATAATAGCTTGCTTACATCCAGCAAACCTGAAAGTTACGAAATATGTAATTTCAGGTTTCTAGACCACAGAGATTGGGGATGTTGCGGTCCTCAATCGTCTCTAGGGTAAGCTGGCAGAACAGGACGACGACGACGACACACATAAAATTATTGCAGATGGGCCCCAACAGTTCTTACAATGGCCAGCTTTCATTTATGTTAAACCTTTATCCCAAGTGGGGATAAAAACCACTTGATGCCCAGAGGACATCATATGACGTCCTGGGCTTTGTGGGACTAGATCTGAATGATGCCTGAAGCTACAGGCATCATGCAGATATCAGCATTTTCAGCCGGCGATTCCCTTCACCATAGGAATGATCATAGCGTCTGTTCCATCGCTTGATCGTTCCTACGGGCGGCGAAAGGGGACATACCCCCCTCCCGCCGCCCTCCGGTGCTTCTACCGACTCAACTGTGCGATCGGCGAGTCAGTGACAGGAACCACCGGCCCCCCGGATGCCGATCAGAGATTTCCGGCGGACCAGATGTTTGAAGTCTCTATGATCGGAGGCTGGGCGCGATGTTATGACATCACGCCCAGCCTCAGCATTAAAAAAAAAAAAAAAAAAAAAAACTGCGCCGCTTTGCCTGTGATCGTTTATTTTTTTAGCCTTCCCAGCCTAGAAGTGAGATGTGGGGTCTTATTGACCTCATATCTCACTGTAAAGAGGTCCTGTCATGCCATATTCCCATTACAAGGGATGTTTACATTCCTTCTAATAATAAAAAAAAATAAAAAAAGTGATCAAAACATTTAAAAAAAAAAAAAAAAAAAAATTGTAAAATTAACAATAATAATAAAAATGTTTTGTTTAAAGTGTCCCTGTGTGCTCGCAAGCAGAAGCGAACGCATACGCAAGACCCGCCCACATATGAAAATGGTGTTCAAACCACACGTGAGGTGTCGCCGCGAACGTTAGAGTGAGAGCAATCATTTTGGCCCTAGACCTCCTGTAACTCAAAACATGTAACCAGTAAAACAAATTTAAAGCGTCGCCTATGGAGATTTTTAAGTACCGAAGTTTGGCGTCATTGCACGAGTGTTTTTGATTATACAAAAACAGCTGGGATAACTTTACCGGTTTTTATTTATTTATTTTTTAAAGCATGAAAGAGTTTTTTTTGTTGTTTTTTTAAACGCGTTTGGAAAATTGCTGCGCAAATACTGCACGAGATAAAAAGTTGCAATGGCAGCCATTGTATTCTCAAGGGTCTCCGCTAAAAAAAAACAAAAAAAAAAAAAAAAGTGTTTTGGGGGGGTTCCATGACATTTTCTAGCAAAAAAGAAAAAAGGGGGATGATTTAGAAAAAAATGTCAGAATTGGCCTGGGCCTCAAGTGGTTAAAGTGTTAGTTGGACCTCATTAGTCAAGCCATCTAGAACCACGTATAAGCAGGCTTAACATACCCAAGTTGTTCGATCAATCAACTTTGGCACTTCCATCCAGAGAGGAAACACTCTTTAGTCCTGGTTTATACTATGAATTGCACAGCATTCCTATGCAATTCAAGACCATTCGATTTGAAAGGGCACAAATCGCATGGCATCATAGCCAATTTCCCTAAGATGCCGACGTAAGGTAACCAAAGTTCACGGGAAAAAAAATAGAAATCGGCTCAGGGTGGGACAGCACTGGACCCCTGAACAGTATATGTCCCTATATTAAGTCAGCAGCTACAGTATTTGTAGCTACTGTCTTAACTTTGGGAGGGGGGGGGGGGGGTTGAGACTGAGGCTCCATTTTAGCTTTCAATAGGGGGCACTTTCAGCCCCTTCTTGCCCAGGACAATTTTCATCTTTACTATCGTTGGCTTGTTCCCCTGATCCGCGATGAGCGGTGGCCTACAGACACCGCTAACCACCAATCACCTTGCACCCCTGAGATTGCGTGCATCATTTCATCCACTCAGAACTAGAGTAGTCCTGCCCAGCTATACAGATTGCATAGTGTACAGTTAGCATTCGAATTTCTGGTCACTCCCCCTCCACACATAGCAAGATAATGGTGAGAAAAGAAGGCAATTAACACTCGTCTGCAGGCCCGACAGAATCAATGTCTGCTGGCCATCCAGTGATTGCGGTACAGAAAGGCAGAACAGGGATCTGCCTATGTAAACAGGATCCCCGTTCTAACAGAGGACAATATGGAGATCTGCTGTTGCTAGTGGTCAGGAACAGCGGTGTGTGTGTGTGTACACACACACACTCTTTGTAGATGCAATCAATATATGCTTATTGTGATATTTTTCTTTTAGCAAAGATATGTAGCAGAATACATATTGGCCTAAATTTATGAAGAAATTTGATTTTTTTTTTTGGCAAGATATAGCAGAAAGAAGAATTTTTTTTTTTTTTTTTTTTTACAATTGTCTTTTGCTTATAGCACAAAAGATAAAACCCACAGTAGGTGATCAAATACTATTTGTAGGATAAAAAAAAAAAAAAAAAAAAAAAAAAAAAATTGGTTTAGGTACAATGTCGCAGGACTGCGCAATTGTCAGTGATAAAGTGCTGGTGTCATGCCGAGAATTGTCCCACGGCAGATTTTGCACGCTCTGTCCTGCGCAGGCAGAGCAGACCTACAGAAATTGCCAAACCTCAACACACCTCTCAATCACCTGGACACGGAGCATGAGCACAATATTGTGCCGCACGCTGCCAATGCTCGCTCCATTCTGCAAGGGGGCGTGCATATTACAATTATATCGTGTAAGGGGCGGATACCACCAAGTCACCCATCAACGGTGCAAAACTCGCCCTTTTCATACACCTGCCCCCCCTTGCAGACGATATAATAGTAATACACCCGCCCTCTGTATTACCATTATATTGTCTGCAGGGGGGGGGGCGGGTGTATGAAAAGAAGGGCGAGTTTTGCACCGTTGATGGGCGACTTTGTGGCATCCGTCCCTTACACCAGCGTTTTTCAACCAGTGTGCCGCGGCACACTGGTGTGCCGCGAAGAGTCCCCAGCTGTGCCGCGGCAAAATTAGCCCCAATATAGGCAGCTGTCTGATGTTTTAAATGCTGGCCACTTGGTAATATTTGTTATTACGCTGGTATCGGTCCGCTATGTGAAGCTTACTTCCCGCTGCCACAGGCACTCGGAAAGCTGTGCTGGCCTTCCGACCGCGTCTTGCCAACCAATTACATCATCGGTTGCTATGGGAGGGTCGGGCGCACTCACTGATATGTATGATGTGTGAGCCGCGGGTGAGTAGATGCTGGCTGGTGCACGTTTTACTGAGGGGAGGAGAAGAACACCATGAGTAGAGGTGAAAAGACAGTGAGGAAACAAAACAGTGAGGAGACACAGTACAGTACTTGTACCTGTCATTTTCAATGTATGATAGTTTTTTTGCAGGCATGGTGTTCCAAAAAAATAAAAAAATAAAAAAAAAAACTATATAACACTTGTTGGCACTTTCATTGCCTCACTTTTCATTACAGGCATGGTGATTTTTTTTTTTTAAATGTAATATATAAATGGGCTATGTGGGTTATTGATAATGATAAGGGTTTACTTCAATACTGCACAGTTTGGCCGCATCTCCGATGTAGCACAGGGTACCTGCGGTTTTCATGTGTTTTTTTTTATTGACTTCTATTATGTCCCCTCATTTTTGGTGTGCTTTCAGAAAATGTACCAAAAATGTACTACATAACAGAAGTTTATGAGAAACCACATGAAAAACGCAGGTACCCTGCGCTACACCTGTGCTGCGGCCAAACTGCAGCATTGAAGTATACAGTTATCATTATCAATAATATCCCACATAGCCCATGTATATTATATAAAAAATTAATAAAATCACCATGCGTGCAATGAGTCAATGTGAAAGTGCCCTAAATGAAGATATCAGCCATAACCTTGGTATTGGTTTTTTTACAGCCAGTGGCTGGCTTTCTCATGAAAGCGTTCCAAGTGGCTCTTGAGCCACTTTCAGAAGTGGCAGGAGGGGATGTTTCACCCCTTCCACCATCTTGCCTGAGAAACAATCCAATGGAGCGGCCAGCTAGTCCCAGAGGCAATGAAAGAGTAGATCCCCTTTGATTGCCTTGAAGGACCGGAGCGACGCAATGACTTCCAGTCCAGGCTGGAAGTAAACTATTTTTATCTTTTGCTTTTAAAAGGTAAAGGAGAGATATGAGGTCTTTTTGACCCCAGATCTCTGAAGAGGACCTGTCATCCTTATCTATTACAAGGGATGTTTACATGTCTTGTAACAGAAATAAAAGTGATATAAAAACAAACAAAAAAAAATGTAAAAGGGACAGTGAAAAAAAAAAAAAGTTTAATAAATAAGACAAGGTGTTTAAAGTGTTGCTTATGGAGATTATTACCAAAGTTTGTCATCATTCCACGAGTGTGCACAATTTTAAAGCATGACATGTTGGGTATCTATTTACCCATCATAACATCTTTCACACTATACCCCAAAATTGGGGTATATATTGTGTTTTGTTTTAATTCATTGAAGTGAATTTTTTACAAAAATAAATGTGTTTGCAAAACGACGGTGCAAATAGCATGTGACATAATTATTTTTTTCACATTTTTGGTTTAGTGTGCCTTGGGATTCTGACAGATTTTAAAGGGTGCCTTGGTTGAAAAACACTGCCTTAGGCCTCGTTCACACATGGATCCGTTCAGGTCCGTCTGTCAGTTTTTCAGGCGGACCTGAACGGGCGCTCCATGCACCCCTATGGAGCGTCGGATGTCAGCGGAGACATGTCCGCTGACATCCGACCTGATCCGATCCGCTAAAAACAAACGTATGGGGCTCACGTCCCCATCCGTCCATGCGGATCGGATCGGGAAAGATCTGATGAAAACGGACATGCTGTCCGTTTTCATCAGATCGCTCCATAGAGGACAGCGGGACTCGACAAGCTCCTCCCCGCTCAGTGAGCAGAGAGGAGCTTGTCATCCGTCGGCTCAGCGGAGATCTGCGGACTGATCTCCCGCTGAGCTGGCAGACACAGGCGGACTCCGTCGGAACGGACTGCGACGGAGTCGGCTATGTGTGAACGAGGCCTTACACAATATAATAATAATTGTAATATGCACACCCCCCTTGGAGAGTGGAGCGAGCATCGGCAGCATGCGGCAATGACTGTCTCTATGCCCTGTTTGTTGCGCAGGCGCAATCTACAGCGCATGCCCAGCTCTTAATATTCGGTAATTTTCAGAGCTAGAGCGCTGCGCCGTCCAGGGCGGGCATAATTCACCAGGGGGACACATCTCGGCAGAAAACTGGATCGCAAAAAATGCGCTGTCATTAAAAGGGGGGGGGGGTAACTCCTTCTGGGGCTGAAGTGGTTAATGTCCCTGATTACAGTCATGAAGAAGCACTCACCTTGTATTTTGGAGCTGTAGTTCCCATTGCGATCGGTACCATCAGACGAAATCCTGCAAATAAAGACATCTGGATTAATTAACAATTTAAAACATGACAGTAAAATAAAAGAAGTAAACGTTTCATAGAGTACACTACACGCCCTGTGGGAGATCGCAAAATGGCGGCGGAAGAGCGCGAGATGGCCGCTCCAATAGACAGAAGTGACCATAATAATGAACAAACGCACGTTCCTGTAAACGGCGAGAACAGCGCCCAGACAGATACAGAGAAGCCCTTACACATTGCTCGGTGTGTTTCCGTGCTCCGGCACTTCCATTTCCACTGTACGAGTCATGGCAGAGACCTGGTACGGTACAACGAGCGCTCGGCGACGACACCAACGTGCAACCACTTCTCCGGCTATCTTCTCTGAACTAATCTGAAGGGAAGATTCTAGAACCGAGACAGGAAGGCGGAGAATACAACTGGAGCTTCGTGATTGGTGGGCTGCTAATAAGCTCCGTTACAGATTGGATGGCAGGAGCTGTCAATAACCAGTGAGTAACTCACTGTCAGTAACTGTGGAAAGGGAAGGATTGTTCTAGAAATCAGCAAACTAGTACAAACCAGTTCTCTGACGTTGCTTGTTGATTCAGCGACGTGTTATTATTATAAAACCGTGTGCGGCCATTTCCACATTTGTGCGATTTGAAGCAATGCCTGTGTAATCTTGAGGTCTATGGTGCGACACCAATTCTGCGGTACCGCACTGATTTGCAAAAGTAGTTCCTGCGCTACTTTTGCTGATTTCAGGTGCGACTTCAATAGACACCTGTGTATAAAGCCACACAGATGTCTATCAAGTAGCAGGTGAAATCGCGCTGACCTTCTTACTTCAAGTGTCTACTTCAATAAATAAAATGTTTTACTTTTTGTATTGTTTTACTTTTGTTACAATAAAAAACGTTTCTGTTAAAAAAAATAATAATACAATACAGTTTTTTTACGGCATCTGAACTGAGTGTTTACTGCCATCGCACATCCCCAAACGCTGAGGTGCATTTGGCATAAGCGTATGCTGCCAAAATCACCACAAGCCCAAAATCATGCAGTAATACCCAGCGATTGAGTCTTATTTTTACAGCTAAAAATTTTTGCACTCCCATTTAGCTAGAAAGGCAGGGTTGTACACATGATGTGGTTGCTGCAGAAATGATACCCAATATCACGTTCGTCTGATATATGGAAAAGCTCCTGCGCTACCAAGGGGGATGGGTTGGGGTGAAGTGGAGCTGGGAGGTGGACTGGGGATACTGCAGCAGACCCCTCGATCGAGGAGCCACAGAGTCCAGACGCCTGACGCAGAGTGTTCCACCTGACGTCTGTTTGTTTTATGCCCATTGGATCGTTTTAAATGTGAGTGTTATTTTTTATTAAATGTGTTTTTTACCTTGCGGGATTGCGCCATGGTCTGTTTCTTTTTCATCATGTATGCTACCTGAGAGGTCCATTGCTTTGAGTGACTATTTGGCCATCTTAGAAGAGGGTACTTGATCAAGAACGAACTCGCTGTTCGTGGGAGATAGGCCCATCATCCATCACCCTGTGGAGTGCTTCTGCTGCTTGCCCTGCTGAGGGATCACTGTCCTCCACCGGGAGGTGCTGTTGTAGGCTATCCGTGCAATAGCCTTGAGGCAAGGAGCTGGGGACCACCCGAGGTGTTTTCTGTTGTCACCCTTTCCTGGCACCACTATTTCACTCTGGACTTTCCTGGACATTTTGTTTTTTTCACCAGAGACTTTATTTATTCATTTATTTATTCATTTATTATTTTGTGTATCCAGAGGCATTCCCCCATGGATTTTTCTCTGGTCTTATAGTCTGTTTGGATCTAGTATTGTGTTTTATTCAAAGTTCTTTTGGTTTCACATTGCACCGGCTAGTTTTTTTCCCTTTGTTGTCACAATACTTATTGGTAATCACCCTTAATGTGTACAACCATTCACATTGTTCATTGTATAATGTTGGTTATTATGTTGTCCTAAATTCACCTTCATTCACCATCCACCCCACCAGTCACCTGCCCCATTCCCACACATATTCACCCATTCCCCCCTCCCCCTTTCACTATTTCAGCGCAGACACCACCCCCTCCCTTTTTATATGTTCGTCTGACAATACCGCCTGTCAAATACGACCCATTCAAGTGTATGGGGCCACGCTGCAGAAGTTCTTAACATACGTGGATGTGGCATGGTAGTCCAGCATTCAATTGTTAAAAAAAAAAAGGTGAAAATAGGTCATACAACATAAGGCTGAGACGTTCTCTCTCTCCACTTCCTCTTTCCAGGGGTTCAAAGCCCTGTCTGCACTACCTGGCTAAACAAAAGAAAATTGTCAGCCAAACAGCACCTGCAACAAGTCAGATGGATGCAGGCACTGTTAGGGTAGGGTGACCAGTCCCTGGATTGAGGACACTGTCCCCGGAGCCTGTCTGTTCCCGGATTTGTCCCCAGATTGCAAGGTGGGTGCTGAGGCAGACAGGGGGCGGTCTGCCACCAGGTGCCACATATTGGGGGGAGCGGTAGGAGGGTGAATAGCATTTCGAGGGAGACAGGCAAAAACTGCAGTGCAGAGTACTGGAGGGGGCGCAGATTAGGAGGAGCTGGAGTGCAGTAGGCTGGAGGGGCTGCGTTCCGAAGCCAGCCAAGAGCCGAATCACTGGGTGCTGCTGTCACATAAAGTCCCGCCTCCTGGTATGGCTCCTTTCACAGATAGCACACTTGTCCAATGCTGGGACATGTGCCATCATAGGTGGGAGCCAATCCTTGTGTGATGGCGAGCACTCGGCAGTTCAAATTACAGCTGACACAGCATGAGACGACGGCCTGTGTGTTGATCTGGCCGGCTCTCCTCTGTGATTCCCTGCACAGGTGAGGCTGCATTGCTGGGCACAGGTGAGGCTGCATAGATAACACTGGTGAGGCTGCATAGATGGGCACTGGTGAGGCTGCATAAATGGGCACAGCTGAGCCCTGCATTCTTTATGTGGCGCACTGCTAAGCCCTGCATTCTTTATGTATTGCACCTCTTTTTTTTTTATTGGTCGGATGAAATATGCTAATTTTTTGAGATAGGAATTTGGGGTTTTCATGAGCTGTATGCCAAAATCATCAATATTAAAACAATAAAAGGCTTGAACTACTTCAGTTGTGTGTAATGAATCTAAAATATATGAAAGTCTAATGTTTATCAGTACATTACAGAAAATAATGAACTTTATCACAATATGCTAATTTTTTGAGAACGACCTGTATATATGTTATATGTTAATGGTGGTTGTTGCAACTTTTAATGTCACACAGTATTTGCGCAGCAATCTTTTTAAATGCATTTTTTTTTTTGTAAAACGTGAAAGTTGATGTTACGCCGAGTAAATAGATACCTAACATGTCAAACTTCAGTAAATCTCCATAGGTGACGCTTTAAAATGTTTTACAGATTACATGTTTAGAGTTAGACCCCTTTCACATTGAGGAGTTTTTAAGGCGTTACAGCGCTGCTATATGAAAAACGCCTGCTCAGCCTTCTCAATGTAAAAGCCCGAGAGCTTTCAGACTGAGGCGATGCGCTAGCAGGAGAGACAAAAACTCCTGCAAGCAGCATCTTTGGAGCGGTGAGAGGAGCGGTATGTATACCGCTCCTTCCCATTTAAAACAATGGGAAACCGCAGCAATACCGCCCACAATGCACCTCTGCAGAGGCGCATTGCGGGTGGTATTAACCCTTTTTCCACCGATAGCGGGGGTTAATACCGCACCGCTAGCGCCCGAATCCCGCGGCAAATCTAACTATACCGCTACTGCACCTCCCGCCCCAGTGTGAAAGGAGCCTTACAGAGGAGGTCTAGTGCTAGAATTATTGCTCTCGCTTTAACGATCATGGTGTATGTAACCTGTGTGTATCTGACTCTGGTATTAGCCAGTGCCTCACCAGCCACTCACCGCACGTCCCTGTTGGTGATGTATAGCAAGGTTAATTTTTTTTAAATTTGACACCAGTGTGACAGCAGTGTGAACCTAGCCTAAAGTTTTGGATAGAGTAAGAGGGTTATAACCCCTGTCAGGTTTTTTTTTCCGCCATCTGTGTCCCTTTGCGGAGATTTTCCTCTCACTTCCTGCCCCATAGCCAAACAGGAAGTGAGAGGTAATCCCTGCAAATTAAAAGAGTTGTAAAGGATTTTTTCCCCCTAAATAGCTTCCTTTACCTTAGTGCAGTCCTCCTTCACTTACCTCATCCTTCGATTTTGCTTTTAAATGTCCTTATTTCTTCTGAGAAATCCTCACTTCCTGTTCTTCTGTCTGTAACTCCACACAGTAATGCAAGGGTTTCTCCCTGGTGTGGAGAAAACCTCTTGAGGGGGGAGGGGGTGAGCAGGAGTGTCAGGACGCTCTCTACTTTGCAGATATAGAAAGAAGCTGTGTGTTAGTGGGCGTCCTGACACTCCTGCTCGCCCCCTCCCCCCTCAAGAGGCTTTCTCCACACCAGGGAGAAAGTGTCGCATTACTGTGTGTAGTTACAGACAGAAGAACAGAAAGTGAGTATTTCTCAGACAAAATAAGGACATTTAACCACTTAAGACCCGGACCTCTAGGCAGGAAAAGGACCTGCCCAGTTTTTGTGATTCGGCACTGCGTCGCTTTAACTGACAATTGCGCAGTCATGCGATATGGCTCCCAAATAAAATTGGTGTCCTTTTTTTCCCCCACAAATAGAGCTTTCTTTTGGTGGCATTTGATCACCTCTGCGGTTTTTATTTTTTGCGCTTTAAACAAAAATAGAGCGACAATTTTGAAAAAAAAGCAATATTTTTTACTTTTTGCTATAATAAATATCCCCAAAAAAAGATAATAAAAAAAACATTTTTTTCCTCAGTTTAAGCCAATACGTATTCTTGTACACATCTTGTACATACAAAAAAAAAATCGCAATAAGCGTTTAACGATTGGTTTGTGCAAAATTTATATATTATTATTTTTTTTACTACTAATGGCGGCGATCAGCAATTTTTTTTTCGTGACTGTGGCATTATCATGGCCAGGCATTGCTGCACTTGTTGCTGCGCTTACTGTATATGCACATACTATGTGTTTTCAGTATATAGTAATGCCCTCTATTTGAAATACATATGTTTTCATTTACATGTTTATTGGTATGTTGATGTATGCCTGCATTCCCATGAATAAATTTGTACTTTTATACTACTCTCACCTTGTCTGCAACCTCGCTCAAAGTCCCAATTTTCCCTTACCAGTTGTTTTTCTGTGTCTTTATCTCTTGAACCAGGGATGGAGGTGCTATACTTATACACCTCATTTAAAGTCCCCAATCTTTTTCCCCCTCATATATATTATGGTGGACAATTTTGACACATTTTTGGGACCATTGTCATTTTCACAGCAAAAAGTGCTATAAAAATGCACGGTTTACTGTGAAAATTACAATTGCAGTTTGGGAGTTAACCACTAGGGGGCGCTGTAGGGGTTATGTGTGACCTCATATGTGTTTCTAACTGTAGGGGGGCGGGGCTGGATGTGTGGCGTCACTGATCGCCTTTCCCTATATCAGGGAACAGACGATCAGTAACATCGCCACTGTGAAGAACGGGGAAGGTGTGTTTACACACACCTCTCCCCGTTGTTCAGCTCCTGTGACCAGGGCCGTCTCTACCATAGGGCAAACAGGGGCAGCTGCCCAGGGCCCTGTCACTGTTGGGGGCCCAAAGCAACCCCCTTTGAAAAAAAAAAAAATCTTTTTTTTTTTTT
Source organism: Rana kukunoris (assembly GCA_029574335.1). Taxonomy (NCBI): domain Eukaryota; kingdom Metazoa; phylum Chordata; class Amphibia; order Anura; family Ranidae; genus Rana; species Rana kukunoris. The sequence goes on along the minus strand of CM056050.1, from coordinate 330,819,286 downwards.
AGGGGTCCGGAGGTCCCCAGGGGCCCGGAGGCCCCCAGGGCCCAAGATGGCAACCCCCCCTTTTTTTATTTATTTATATTTTTTATTAAAGGGCCATTTTTTTTAGGGGTTCCCAGGGACCCGGAGGCCCCCAGGGCCCCAGATGACAACCCCCTTTTTTATTTATTTGTAAATAAAAATATATGAAAAATATTTTTTCTATATATTTCTTTTAATATATATATATATATATAATATTATATATATAATATAATATCATATAATATAAATGTTATTATTATTAAAGGACCCAGAGGTCCCCAGGGCCCTGGATGGCAACCCCCCTTTTTTTTATATTTTTTTTTATATTTTATTTCTTTTTTTTCTTTTTCTTTTTATATATATATATATATATATATATATATATATATATATATAATTAAAACGCTAAGGCCTCGTACACACGAGGCAATGGATTTGTTCAAATCGGTCGGACCGACCGATTTAAACAAATCTGTCTGATAGGATTTTGGTTTGCTCGCGTGTACACACGAGCAAACCAAAATCCCCGCCAGCAGACGGCGGGCTGACGTGTCGGTGACGTGTCGGTGACGTTGACGCCGCCACGTCACCGCACCAGGAAGTAAAACACTTCCGCGCATGCGCCGAATCCATTCGGCGGCGGTGCGGGACGACATGTCTGCTGGTAAGTGTACTAACCAGCAGAAATGTCGGACGGTCGGATTGCCACCCGATAGATTTCAAAGCATGCTTTGAAATCTGTCGGGTGGCCAAATCCGTCGGCTCGGCCGTACACACGATCGAATTGTCTGCTGGGACGGTCTAGCAGACCGTTTCCAGCAGACAGATTTGATCGTGTGTACGAGGCCTAAGAGGTCCCCAGGGCCCTGGATGGCAACCCCACTTTTTTTTATAAGATGGCAACCCCCCTTTTTTTGTAATTTATTTTTATATAAAAAAAAAATTATTAAAGGGCCCAGAGGTCCCCAGATGGCAACCCCCTTTTTAAAAAAAAATATATATTTTTTATATATATTTAATTTTTTATTTCTTTTTTTCTTTTTATTAAAGGGCCCAGAGGTCCCCAGGGCCCAGGATGGCTACACCCCTTTTTTATATATATTTTTCTTTATTAAATCTTTTTTTTGTAAAGGGCCTCCCGCTTCTAAATTCGCAGCAGCCCCGCCCCCCGCGTCTCAATTTAAGAGGGCAGCACCCCCCCGTTCTCTGCTCCAGGGGGCCCATGCCTGAAGCTGTGTAAGGGGCCCCATAATTCCTGATGGCGGCCCTGCCGCCCATTAAGCCCCTGTGCTGCCCACAAATCAGGCTGAAAATCATCAGCGGCACGCAGCCAGGTGACAGTACTGCTTCCCTTTCCTGTGTTTTAAAATGTACAGAACCCCTGGCTTCCCTTTAGACGTGCACTTCTCCCTTCCTGCCACTGGGTGCTGCTTGTATATAAAAGTGAATTAGAATGTGATTTTATAACATCCCCAGTTTGCTCTTCCCGAGGCTGACTTCTTCATGTCCTGCTCCTCAATGTATGTCACTGTTTGCTATATTGTAAATAGAAGTTTTCTGTAGAGTGTGCCGAAAGTCTTTATAATATTTGATGATTCATTGCAGGTCTGGTCAGTGTTTTAAAAAGTTCCTGTATTTTACACATGGCATGGCATGGGGTCACAACACCGTCTGTCCATTCTGCTTTAGCACCATGGGACCCCATGCCTTGCCATGTGTAAAATAGAGGAACTCTTTAAGTCACAGACCAGACCTGCAGTCCAGGCTGAGTAAGGCCTCAGAGCACATGGCATAACTGTCTGTATTTAATTGCTTGATGGGCTTATTTTGGGCCTGACTGGTTCACATGTATGTGTTTTAGTGGCCCACATTTGTGCAGGCACAGCAGCCCATTCATTTGATGCCTCATGTAATAGGCTGAGCACACGGCACACCTGTGCCCATCAAGCAATGAAATACAGCACTGTCTGTCCATTCTGCTGTCTGCTGTGACTTATCTGCAGTTCCCGCACTGTCAAACTTGCTGCATTTTTAGACGTTTAGGTCACGCTTTTAAAAACACAGTGCGTTTGTGTGTGCAAGAACTGCAGGTAAGTAGCATGGTGCAAAAGCAGAATGGATTTCAAGGCAACTGATTTTTAAAATGCTGAATGCACCTTTTTTCTGCAGGAAACAAAGGCATGGCAGCCCATTAAAATCAATGGGCTGCTGTGCCTGCACAAATGAGGGCCGCCAAAACACATACATGTAAACCAGCCAGGCCCAAAATAAGCTGAAGGGGGGCCCAAAAAAAATGTTTGCCCAGGGCCCAAACCATATTAATGACGGCCCTGCCTGTGACCGATCGCGGGACACCGCGGCCGCGTTCACGGAGCTTCGGACCGGGTCGAGGGCGTGACCCACGGCTGGGCACTTAAAGGGGAATTACAGGTACGTGCCTGTGCCCAGCTGTGCCATTCTGCCGACGTAAATGTGCAGGAGGTGGTCCTTAAGTAGTTAAGTAAACTTGCTCTACCGCATTTGTACATTTAGCCCTGGCTCACATTTCAGTGATTTGGCATGCAATTTGACATGTCAAATCGCATTACAAATCAGCGGCTGTTGCCGGAAATGGCACTGTTCAAATCGGTGCAATGCCGCATTTGCTTTGCCGCACCGATTCCCAAAAGTAGCTTCTGTACTAATTTTGGCAACTTAGGGGTGCGATCATAATAGACATTAGTGCAGAAACCCACACAGATGTCTCTGAAATCGCCCCTGAAGTCAGAACTGATATGCGGCAATTAAATTGTGCGAGTTCAGCTGAACCCGCACAACTTCATTCCCGCTGTCAGTGTGAACCTAGGCTAAAAACGCTTTTTAGATCCTGAGAAGAAGCCCAAGCAAACACAGCAAGAAAAGAAAGTCAATCTGTTTGCCAAATGTTTTGTGGGAACTGTTCTCATGTATACCCAGAGGGGTGGAAAGCGGCTGTACTAACCACTCCTATATACAGATATTGGCTGACACACCACAAGCAGGGTTGTCTTAATGTATGGGCACCCCTGAGCACTGCCCAGGGCCCCAGATGCATGGGGGCCCTATTATAATTATTATACAGCTTTATGATAAGCTTGCATTACATCCTACTTTCCAACTGTCTCAGATGTGCCAGGACAGTCATGCTTTTTACTAAACTTTCCTGGGAAGCATCCAGGAACCTATACTGTGCCCTCCTGATCCACGTATTCTGTCCTTCTGCCGTCCCTTGTACTGAGCCCTTTGTGTTGATTAGTCTTTGATTTATGGCATGTTTTCTTATCGTTTAAAATCAATTTTATTGAATGTACTGCGGGGTGGGGGTGTTCACTCGGCAATGGGTGTGTGTGACCCTCTGGATGACTTCACTACACAAAATCAGGCACAGCAGACAGCATGACAGATGAAAAAACAAAACAAAGGTGCAATTTATTTATACTATATACAGTGAAAAATATAACAGCAAAACAAAAAGAAATCCTGGTCAGCTTGACCACTTACAGTACTACACATGTAGATTCCCTATCTATAAAATAGGTGCTGGGGCAGCACAAAGCTGTACCTATCTCCCGGTTTTAGAAGTTTGTCACACAGGCCAGATCCCACTAGGGTGACCACATGTCCCGGATTGCCCAAGACAGTCCCGCATTTTGCAGGTCTGTCCCGGGCACCTTCATTCCAGGACAATACAGTGTCCCGAAATGAAACTGACACAGCCACCCCCCAGCCCAATCTGATGCCCCCAAAAAAGGCTGCCACATCACCACTTTACTCACTGACAGTACTTGTCCTGGCCAGGAATGCCTGGAGAAGCACAATCATGCCCCCTGCTTGTGATTGGAGAAATCATAAATCCCACCTCTTGTGTCCAATCACTGTGCTGTGATTCATTACAGCACAAGCTGATTTTTTTGGGAGGGTGCCCCTGAATGGTAATTTGGCACTGTGGTTACCCTAGATCCCACACAGGACAAATCCCAGGATGGAGCATCTTCCTAAGCATGCTGGGAGTTTTTGTACAGGTCTTAATGAGCCCACTTACTTCAGCTGGGCTCATTAACCCTTTCCCTGCAGGACTCCCATCACTTCCCCCTAGTGCAGTTTTTCTCAACTCCAGTCCTCAAGGCCCCCCAACAGGTCAGGTTTTCAGGATTTCCATTATTTTGCACAGGTGATTTGATCAGTTTCACTGCCTTAGTAATTCCCACAGCCTTTTCATCTGAGGGAAATCCTGAAAACATGACCTGTTGGGGGGGGCTTGAGGACTGGAGTTGAGAAACACTGCCCTAGTGTAAGGTGACCAGATTATTTTAATGAAATCTGGGGACATATTTTTTTTTTACTACTAATGGCGGCAATCAGCGACTCTCTGCCCGTCGCCACCCGCCTCACAGTCTGTCAAGTCTCACTCTCCGGGCCCCGGCTACTACTGGGTGGGGAGCGGAGGAAGATCACTCTGCCAGTATTACAACTGGCCGGGACTTGAGCCAAGGCAGAAAGAAGAACATGTGAGCGGAGATGGGCGTGCACACGAAACTGAAGAAATATTCCCTCTATTCTGACCAGCACATGATCATCAGAAAGGGGCGCAGATAATGGGAAAAAATACACCCCCTAAGCTAGTAGGAGCGGCTATCATTCAGAATTTTTTTTTTCTTATTCTGCACTGACTGTCTTTGAAATTGCCCCAGTCCCTGTTCAAATCCAATCTGGGGACAAAACCGGGGACAGACTTAGCCTGGGGACAGTGTCCTCAATCAGGGGACTGTCCCCTGAAAATGGGGACGTCTGGTCACCCTACCCTAGTGGTATAAGTTGGCATAAAGCCTGAATCTGGGACATACATATTTTCCATCCTGGATGCAACCAGGCGATTTTACCTACCTGCTGTCACAGTACTAATAATAAATATATTTATTTTCTATTAACTATTTATACTTTAATTCTTGAGAATAGGTGCATAAATTGGGACAGCCTGGGAGGGCATTACATTGCCCAGAGGCCCATGATGTTTTTAAAGCGGAGCTCCAGCCGCAAATTTTTTTTTTTTTAAAGTCAGCAGCTACTAACAGTGTAGCTGCTGACTTTAAATAAGGACACTTACCTGTCCTAGGCGCCCGCGCTGATGGCCCCCCCGATGCCGGTCCCGCGATCGCTCCGAGTCCCGCGCCGCCATTCACACTATGGGAAACAGGCAGTGAAGCCGTACGGCTTCACTGCCCGTTTCCTACTGTGCCTGCGCGAGTCTCACTCTGGCTTGTGAATGGGCGCGCTGCTCTCTGAGAACACACACAGTTCCCAGAAAGCAACGCGCCCCATTCACAAGGAGAAGGACAAGAAGAAATCGGACCGCGGTGCAGGTGAGGCAGATTACGGACTTCCGCATAGCAACAGCTATTTCGGGTGAGTATTTTTTTATTTTTTTTTAGGTTTTTATTTTTTATTTTTTTTAAACATCATGGCAAAATGTTGTTTTCCTGGGTGGAGCTCCGCTTTAAGACAACCATGATCACAAACCTATTGACACTGCAAGGAATGCCAATAGATTTGACAACCACCATGACCCCTAGAGGTAGGGCAGTTGCCACTAACCCTTTCTGTTTGATCCAGATGCACATATATAGTATATTCAAAGTTTGGCGGTATAAAGTCTTCATCTTTGATCCCAGATTTTATAAGTCCAGGTTCCTTCTAGGCATTAGCGAATAACAAAGATATACTAATATTACAACATACACAATCATAGCTTGTTGTAATCTTTATGGAATCTGCTGCTGACCTATAGCACAGTTCTTTCGGCAAGCACTCATATATAAGAAATACATAGCTGCATTCCTGGATTGCTCCTCCCACTCTAACAATAGGCTTCCCCCAGGAAACCAGAGCACATTGTACAAAGGTTGGTAGAGCAGAGCAGAAAGGGGATTGCATAAGTAAGCAGTGCTGTGTTCTTCTGCAGAAACATCAATACAGCGACAGCTATGACTGCAGACAGCATTGACGATATACTACCCCCAAATTTCGCCTATGTCATCTTCAGCTTCATCTACAGCTATGTCATCATTATGTATCTCGGTATAAACGTGGGAAAAGCCAGGAAGAAGTATGGAATCAAGGTAAAATCATTCAGACATTTTCTGCATTTAGAGGGTTCCTTGTTATTGTAGCTGTCTCTTTAACTATAATGGTCTCTATTGCTCAGCAGCATTGGCTACGTCATCAGCTATTTTGCAATACAATTGTTTATTTTCATTTGTTATGTTTTTTTACAAGCTTCATGGTTAATTACACTTTTGTAAATTTGAAAGTAACCGCGTTCTTTATTTTGTGCAACTGTTATCTGGGGCTTTGCATTGAGGAATTATGATTTTGGGGAAAGGGGGAATCCGGTTTCTTGTTTCAACCAGTTCAAAATTGCAAATCTGCACACCTTCATAAGTAACTTTTTTTTTTTTTTTGTAGATGTGTATTTAATTCAACTTTGATTATTGATACATCTCTTCTTTGCAATGTTATTATATGATACAGTTACCATTTATTATGTTTTTCATCATAGCATCCCACTAAAACGGGAGAGCCTCACTGCACCTTCAGATTAATTAGGCTGTATTCACACCTATCCAGGTGCAGTGAAATCTTTGTTTGTTTCTATCTGCAGTAACACAATGCACCACAATGTATGACCCCTTTCCTACTGGGGCGCTTTTCAGGCATTTTAGCGCTAAAAATAGCACCTCTTAAGCCCCCCCAGTGTGAAAGCCCGAGTGCTTTCACACTGGGGCAGTGCGCTTGCAGGACAGAAAAAAAAAGTCCTGCTAGCAGCATCTTTGGGGCGGTGCCTGAGCGGTGTATACAGTGCTCCTAAACCGCCCTGCCATTGAAATCAATAGACAGCGCTGCCGAAGTGCCTGCAAAGCAGTTTGGCAGCGACACATTTAACACCTTGTTAACCCCTTCCTTTGGGTTAAAAGCAACCTCGTTCCCACCCGCACAGCACCGGTAAAGCGCCACTAAAACTAGCGGTGCTTTACCGCTAACGTTTGGGCGGTCCGAGTGTGAAAGTAGCCTTAGCCCAGGTTCACACTGGGCTGCGGGAATGAAAGGAACACTAAAGTCAGAAAAGTTTTTGTTTAAAAATAACAAACATGTTATACTTACCTCCACTGTGCAGCTCGTTTTGCACAGTGTCCCCGAATCCTGTTTTCTGGGGTCCCTCGGCGGCTGTCTCGGCTCTTCCTGGCAAAAGCTTTCTACTATCATGTGACGAGCTCGCATGGTGGAAAGCTTTTGCAAAGCGCTCCCGTGATACAGCGGCGGCCATAGCTGCCTACTGTATCACTCGGCCCCGCCCCCCGGCGTGCCGCGTCATCTGCCGTGATTGACAGCAGCGCCAGCCAATGGCTGCGCTGCCATCAATCCGCCCAGCCTAGCCAATCAACGGCCAGGCTGGGAAACAAACAGAATGCGCACCGGACTTTCGAGGGGTGAGGTAAGTAAAACGGGGGTTCGGGGGGGGGGGTGTTAGATTTTTTTTACCTTAATGCATAGGATGCATTAAGGTAAAAAAACTTTTACCTTTACAACCCCTTGAAGCCTTGCGAATTTCACTCCCGCTTGTCAGTCCCAATTTCGGCTGCGATTACAGAGACATCTGAAATCCCGAAATCGCAAAAAGTAGTACAGAAACGACTTTTTGAAATCAGTGGAGCATCGCACCGATTAGGACGGTGCCATTGCCAGCAAATGCCGCTGATTTGACATGTCAAAAACGCACCAGTGTGAACCAGGGCTGAATGTAATGCCTCATTTCCACTGAGCGGATCGGTTCGGTACGGTACGCTATTTTGGGTGTTTCCATTATGAAAACGTGCCGTAAAAGGAACCGTACCGCACCAGCAAGGGTCCTGCTTCTCATATGGGTCCAGAGAGAATGGAACGGTTCCATTAGGGCGGACCTACAAATACATCTCACTGATTGGTGGACGCGCTAGGAATTTTTTCTAAACCCTGAATGGTCCCTGACGGTCCGATTTGCAGTGGAAACTATCACGCGAATAGACCGGTCCCATTCTAACCGCTCCAAATTTACTGACCCGAACCCATCCACTCAGTGGAAACAAGGCATAGGTTGACATTTATTCTGAATGCCCACACCAAACATACTGTTTATGGTGTAAATAAATAAATCTGCACTAAAGTGTACTACACGGCACCACACTATGATTTGTGATATATTGCCCAAAAGTAGCGCAAGTCTGTTTGCTTCTAGGGCCGGTTCACACTGCTGCAAATTCTATTGTGAATTTGATCTGTTGCGATTGCTCAAATTCACAAGTCATTTTAACTAACATAGTTTTCCATGAGTGCCGTTCACATCAATGCATTGCAAATCTAAGCTGCGTTAAAAAAGGGTCCTGTGCAAGTTTGATCCATGTGCGATGCAAATTCAGCTCTATTCCCTGAAATTGCAGCCGTGAATCGCGGCAAAATCGCGGCCAATCGCTGTAAAATCTCCCGATTTTGAAGTTGCAGTAGTGTGAACCGGCCCTTAGGCCTGATTCACACCTATGCAGTTTGCCTATTCCAGCTGCATTTTGCATTTTTTTTTCAATACACATTGTTGGTTCATTGATGTAATATTTTCATAACAATGTCTATGGAACCAAAAGCCAGAAAAATGAACAGATGTGAATGTGACCCATAAAAAAACATGTTAAATGGGCAGTAGTGTGTTTCTGCAAAAATTAGAGACTCAGAAATACTCAAAGACCCTTTGGCTGCATTTGGAAAGGCTCAGGAACTGAGTGTTTCCGAGTATTTCCAATCGGCTTAGATCAGCTCCAGTGCCCCTGCACCTCAGGCCAAATGTGGTACTGCACACAGCAGAGGCTTAAATCCTGCTCATTTGGCAGGACAACACTCGCAAACTGAGTCAGGATTTAAAAAAATAAAAATTGCTTGTATTGCAAAACGCTTGTTAACCGCGTTGCTTGCAATCCGAGGTTCCACTGTATATTGTAATGCAGCGTTGAAGGAAGAGAACATACTAAAGAACATATTGTCCCCCAATTTCTTAATAGTTAGAGGTGAAGGAAAAGCTACCTTTTAGATGGCAAAAAAAACAGACCAGAGTTAGAACTTTTCCTTACTTTATCCAAAATGTTGGCCTTAGTTTTACTTTAGGTGTTTGTACAGTTATGATGATTTAATCCTTTACGCAAATTGATTCCTCTTTTACAGATTTGGTGTTGGATATTGTTAAGAGGCTGTCAGACTTCTTGAAGCTAAATGCGATGTGATCTTAAGATTTAAAGGAGAAATACTGACAAAGCTTGTTTGGCTGAACTTCTCCTGTGGAGTGCAGTTAATACTGCACTCCTGTGACCCATTTTCAGTAGACAGAGGGCTGAAGCCTGCTAACGGCTGACACCACAGAGCCAGGCTGGGGCAAGATCTACCCACAACCATGGACCAGCACCTGGCTCAGCCTCTCAGTAATGCCGCGTACACACGGTCGTTTTTTGCGATTAAAAAAAAACGACGTTTTTTAAAACGTCATTTAAATTGATAGTGTGTGGGCAAAACGTTGTTTTTTTGTCTTAAAAAAAAACGGCCAAAAAAAAATTCCAACATGCTTGAATTTTTTGTGCCTTTTTTTTCAAAACGTCGTTTTTTGTTTCACAAAAAGTCACCGTGTGTAGCAAAAACGGCGTTTAAAACGACGTTTTTCAACCCGCGCATGCCCAGAAGCTAGTTATGAAGCGAGCTTCAATGGAAAAGTGTGGTGAACGTAACCTCGTTTTTTGTGAAAAAAACGATGGTGTGTATGCAACATCGTCTTTGAAAGTGACGTTTCAAAAACGTCGTTTTTTTACTTCACAAAAAACGTCGTTTTTTTACTTCACAAAAAACGTCGTTTTTTTTCATCGCAAAAAACGACCGTGTGTACGCGGCATTAGCCGCTGAGGGCCTGAGCCGGCCACTCCCGCCCCTCCACAGCTCAGCACTCCTGTGAGCATGGGGCAGCAGAGAGCCGATGACCCTAGCCCTCATGGAGCTCTGAGAACCAAGCGATCAGTGGTCTTTGATCTCTCAGTTGTCAGTCTTAGCCGGCAGGGGACAGATGCATCCGCCTAGGTTAGTATGATTTTTGAAGAAGGGGGGGGGGGGGGAGAAATGTCTTTTAATGTTGCTGCTTGCCAAAACATGTATTAGTAAGCCACGCATAAATAAAAACTATGCATTTTACACTTCTTTTGAAATTCGACTGTACCACATGCAGTAGCTTTGCCTTATGGGAGTTTTCTGCTTTCAAGAAATATGCCACCTCTTGTGTTCTCTAGAGAAATCTGATTGGAACCTTTATGGACCATTCTTCCATTAGCTAACAGTCCCGCCTTGTGTGGGCAGAATACGGTCATTTCCATAGGGATCATTGATTTTCATTTGGTTCAGAAGATCTTGGCTCACCTACAACTAATGCTCCTGTATCTTTTACCCCAAACATTAATATTTGCCTAAATTGAGTTGGATAGTATATTCTTTAATGCCTGTATTTTGCATAAAGCCACACTAATCATACACTGCATTTCCAGATAAGGGATTTCATAAATTCTACATTCAAAGTGCAAGGTTGATGTTTTAGTCTGTGAACTATTAAAACTGCAAGTCATGGTTACTACGTTAAAAACACCCATCACTTCACATGGGTGTGGTGTAACCAGTTTATCTAGATATTCATGAGGATGTTCTAGAAACCAAGGAAGAAATAATCTGATAACACAGGTTTACAAATGGAATCCTAATCCTATATGCATAATTAGACTGTATATAGGTGAATGATATCTTCAAAGTAGAGAAATACTTTATAAATTAAATATATATATTTTTTTATATTAAATGATATTGTAAATAAGCGATTCTTTACTTAAAAGCAGAAATGTCACATAAGACAAACAACAAAATTTTAAAGATAAATAGTTTAAAACCCTAGGTTCATATCTATTTGTTTTTCAGGTGCCTTTTGCGCTTTTAAACATGCATTTTTGCATTTGTGTGTTTGTTTTTTGTTTTAACAAACTGTGTATAGCTGGTTGTTGAGGAGCAGGCTGGCTGCTGTGTCCTTTAAAAACTGATCAGTCATCAGCTGTCAGGGGGGACAGCTGAATGTAAAAACAATTGCCAGCAAAAAGAAAAAAATTGTGGGGGGGGGGGGGGGAACGATGTGCCCCCCCCCCCCCCCCATACCATGTCCTCCAGGTTTAATGTGGATTTTTAAGGGGAACCCCATGCCAAAATAAAAATGGCATGGAGTCCACCCCAAAACCTATACCAGACCCTTACCCGAGCATGCAGATCAGGAAACAGAGGGGTATAGCATGCGCCCCCCCCCCCCCTCCCTGAAACATACCAGGCCACATGCCCATACCAAATAAAGGACTTGTTAAAGGGGACTTCTATATTACAAATAAGCCTCCTGAATCCCCATCCCCAAAGAAACTTGTGGGGCCTCTTCCCAACAACCCTGGCTGGTGGTTGTGGGGTCTGCAAACGATGGGCTTATTTGAAATCTGGAAGCGCCCTTTAATAAGTGGGGCCCCAGATACCCCTACTCATTCACCCCCAAAAAAAGTGTAGTGTAAAAAGATGACAATAGTCAATTTTTGACAAGTCCTTTATTTAAGAAATAAAAAAAATGTCCCCCCATATGTAAATCCATCATCCAACACAACGCTGACCCAAAAAAAAAAAACAGAGCCCACAAGGTATGTGGCCTCTGGTATGGTATTCAGGAGGGGGATGCTTGCTTGTCCGCTCCCTTTCCTGCTTTGCCAGGCTGCATGCATGCTCGGAAAAGGGTCTGGTATGGATTTTAGGTGAAAGCCCATCCCATTTTTTTTTTTTTTTTCCAGCAATTTGCTTTTACATTCAGCTATACACAGTTTGTTACAAAAGGGGGAAAAAATGCAAAGTGCATCAAAACTGCAACACTTGCTTTTTTTGGTGTGGTTCCATTGAAGTCTATTACACAATGTTAATTAAACTGTAGTGCGTTTCTGCTAACTGGAAAATGCACTAAAATGCATAGGTGTGAACCTAGGGTAATGGTAATTAGTCCAGATTCAGTTAAATGCCATGTTACAGTTTTAGTTATTGATGTCTCGTTTTTTTTCTCTAATTGGTATAAATCTGCTGTCATCTGTTATTTTATTACAGTATCCTCAGATGTATTCAGACAAAGAGAATGTCTTTAACTGTATACAGAGAGCTCATCAGAATACATTAGAAGTATATCCCGCCTGGCTGATCTTTCAGCTTATTGCAGGACTTGCATTTCCGGTAAGTGATCATATATATTGCATGTACATTTCACATTTTCTAAAAGGTACACAGCCAAATCCATCTGCTCATCCTGCTGTCGCACAAAAAACGCATTAAAGTATCAAACACATCAGAAATGCATCTGGAACTCATCCAGACTGTTTTTATGGCGTGAACCGGCCCTTACAGAAAATGTTGATGGTGTCTGTTTTAGAATGGAGTAAGTTCTGGGAGAGTACATTCGCAAAAATGGTGGTTAATTATTACATAAGTGTTTATTTACAAAGCTATTTGAGTCACTGACTATGAACAATGCAGGTAAACAATGCATGAATCGATAGACAAGCAGTGGAACAGGTGTAAAGTTACTCTACTAGATAATGTAAACACTGACCCATTAGAAGGCAATCAACTGAACTGTAGTGAAGCTAAATTGAATTAGAACTGGTGCTAACAATGTTAAGAGTATCGGTATTGGCTAACCCAGAAAAAAAAGGTCTCTATGTGCACACGACATATACAGCCCCAATAGTAGGTGGGGCACGGGGCGCCGCCCTCCTATGCATGTGTCTGGCCCCCTAATCTACCTGCGGGTCACCGGATGCATGGATTCCAATGGGTGTGTGTTTTTTTTTTGTTTGTTTTTTAACACACAATTGGAGCCTGCGGCTCTAACAGGCTTAAAAAAAAGGGTGGGCTTGGGGGGGGGGGGCCCTCAAAAAATATACCACCGGCCGCCATTGAGTTGGGTGTATATGCTACTGACAAAGTGGTACTCCTGTGGGTGACTACAATGTTAGCTGACGGTTATTGGGGCCTTTCTGTAAGGTGGTGCACGTTTAACTGTCCCTTTTTAAAAGTGTACAATGGTTGACTGATGGGCTGCTAAACAAGAAGCAGTCTCTAATGGCATTATCTGTGGGCAGTGGAGGGTTAAGCATGGTTGTTCGGCTCATCACTCCTGGTGTGTAGTAGATCCAGTCTCGCAGGCTTGGCAGTCAGTTGTCCTAGAGGTCAAGTCAAGACACAGCCACCTTACAGTGGCTCAGTCCTCTGGATGTTCAAAAGGGCTCCGTCTCACTGGTGTAGGTCCACTGAATCCAATGTCTGCACAGCTGCGGTACCAGCACACAATCACTAACTATGACTCAGTCCCAGCCTAAGCTCTCTGCAGCAGGTCTGTCCCCTCTGGCTCCTCCTGCTAGACTCCCCAGATCTCTGCACATTTGTCCAGGAAAAGCTGTCCTCTCCTCTTGTGTCATTAGCCTCCATTGACTCATATTGTACTACCTTTTTAAGGACTACAGTTCCAGAATCCTTGGTAGTTGCATAATGAAGCCTCCTTCCCCCTGACTGGCTCAGGCTCTCTGCTAACAGGAGGAGGGAGGGGGGGAAATCTCTTACAGCGCCCGCCATTCTGATCACCACGCAGAAAAGTGACAGCAGGAAAGTAAGGGGTGAGAGGCAATTGTTGCACACACATCCTTGTTGGCAGGTTACCCAGCTGCATAACTGTAATAAGTAGTTGTGTAATAACTGTAGTAACTAAAATTGTGTAAGTAGAGCATCTTTAAAATGCTAGATGTGTAAAGGACATATCTCTAACACATTTATTCATTCTTTTAGCTTTCTTCTGCTGTTCTGGGAGCAATCTGGGTAACCAGTCGCATTTCTTACGCTCATGGATATTATACAGGCGGTATGTAACACAGAGACGGATTAAAGTGTATCTATGGACTATGGTCATAATCTATAATCATTTCCAAATATTATTTCTAGACTACTCCCATTATTCTGACCATTCTTGAAGTTTTTAAACAAACATTTTGTACAACTTTGTTTTAGCTTTACCAGGATCCACCACGGTATATTTGTCAGTACTTGACTCTCCCTATGTTAGTTTATTGTATATCATTGATAATGCATCTGGAGTGAAAGCACCTCAGTTTTAGCATGAGTGGTCTGAGATCTAAATAATAATTATACAATTTTTAAAGTGTTACTAAACCCACAACAGTAAAATCTGTGGAACATAAAGGGTTAATCTTCTGTACTGTGTAAAAAGGCTGCTTGATCCTGTCTTCTCTGATCCTCCCGTTCTTCCACAGTCTCCAACCTATCTCCTGATTGAACAGGGGCTAGGGGACAAGCCGCACATGATTAGTTTGGTGTGTATTGCAAGAGGGTTTTTTTTTTCTTGGGAGAGTGCGTGTGATCAGCACTGTCCAGACCAGCCATTCTCAACCAGGGTTCCGTGGAACCCTAGGGTTCCTCCAGAGGTGGCTAGGGATTCCTTGAGCTGTGGATGATTTACCTCCTATTTGATGGTGCCTACATACTTCTGAGGGAATCCCACTTGGATCCCACTTGGAGGGGCCAGTGGTATGACACCAATGATCTTTATAGCTCTCTGTAAGGGGGTCATGCTTACCACCACTGTAAAAAAAATGGCATTGTTCCCACTGACCCCCAATGGAAGGTTTTATCAGGGGTTCCCAGAGATGTGAAAATTATTTTAAGGGTTCCCCTGGGGTAAAAAGGTTGAGAAAGGCTGGTCCAGACAGAGGGCCAGGGGTCCTGCAGCCTCATATCACAATTGAGGATTTATGAATGAAAACTCCTACAAGCATTAAAGGGTGTTTTTTCACCTTAATGCATCCAATGGATGCCAGGTGTATGACACGGGAGCGCGCCCGCAAGGTAACCTCCTCAGGAGAGAGTTTCCCAGAGGGGGTTATCTATTGTGGGGAGGAGCAGCGAAAGCCGACGTGGGACCCCAGAAGAGGACGATCCGGGGCCTCTCTGTGTAAAACGAGCTGCCCAGGAAGTAAGTACGATATGTTTGTTATATTTTCTTTTTAAATAAAAAGGGAACCTTTACAACCACTTTATTTAGACACTGATGGAAGTCACAAGACTGCTTTGAAGTGATTGTAGAGATATTTAAAAAAAAAAAATGTCATACTTGCCTTCCCTGTGCAGTTTGTTTTGCACAGAGTGGCCCCGATCCTCCAGTTCTGGCAGTCCCTCGGTGGCTGTCTCAGCTCCTCCCTGCAATAGCTAACCCCCTCTGGGAATCTCTCTCCTGAAGGCGTTAGCTTGCGAGCGTACTCCCTGCCATACACTCTGCATCCATTGGATTTGATTGATGGCAGCGGGAGCCAATGGCTCCACTGCCATCAATCTATCCAATCAATGCCGAGACTCCATGGAGAAGAGAACGCCGGGGGATGCGTACAGCAGGTGAACGGGCTCGGGTAAGTAAAATGGGGGACTGGGGGGCCCGTGACAGCGAGGTGTTTTTTCACCTTAATGCATAGGATACGCTGGTATCGCGTTTTTGCTGCGATTAGCGGCGTTTTGCCGCGATTTGCGTCTGAAACACGAAAACGTTTGCGTCTGAACCCATTTTTTTGCTTCTGAAAAACGAGCCTAAACCCAACTGCTTTAAAACGCAAACAAACGTGAATGTGTGCATGGACACATAGGATAACATTAAATGTGTTCAGGGGCAATTGAAAAAAATGCCCAAATGCCTCTGAACTCGAGTTTACCAGCGTCTCGTGTGCATGGGGCCTAATGCCGCGTACACACGATCACTTTTTGCGATGAAAAAAAACGACGTTTTCAATCATGAAAAACAACGACGTTTTTGAAACTTCATTTTCCAAAACGACGTTGCGTACACACCATCGTTTTTCTACAAAGCTCTAGCAAAGCGTGGTGACGTACACCACGTTCGACGGCACTCTTTTCCATTGAAGCTCCGTCTCATAACTTGCTTCTGAGCATGCGCGGGTTTAAAAACATTGTTTTCAACATTGTTTTGCCCACACACCATCACTTTTTATGACACAAAAAACGTTTTGAAAAACGACACAAAAAATTCAAGCATGTCGGAATTTTTTTTTTTGGTTTTGCCCACACACGATCAATTTTAATGATGTTTTAAAAAAACAACGTTTTTTTTTCATCGCAAAAAACGACCGTATGTACGCGGCATAAGAGTCTGAGACTGACAGCTGCTCCTTGCCCCTTCACAGCTTAGCACTCCATTGAGTGTAGAGGAGCAGAGTTGAGAGCTGCCGATTCACAGTCGGCAAGCAGCTCTCTGCACAGGGAGCTGTGAGAACCGAGCCATTGTCTATGTTCGCTCAGTTTTCGTACCGATGCTGCATCCACCCAGGTAAGTATAAATTGGGTGGAAAAAATTAAACCCATACTTCATTTAATTGAAATGTGTACATGCAGACACATTTTGCTCAAAGTCTCTAACTGAAGGCAAAACTTTTGTTTTTGTTTATCTTTGGATAAAGTGGAGAGCACTTAGAACACCTATCGGGTTTTTATTGCTGCCTATGTTGTTCTTGGGGAGATTCACCCTTTCAGTTTGTCCTGGTGATCATTACCACCAAAATGTAAAAAATGCCAAGTTTTAAGTTGTTCTCACCAGAAGAGAAATCTTTCAATGTGAACACTATTTCTTGTGAACCTGATTACTTTTGAGGGATTTCCTCTTCCTGTTGTGTAAATGGAACCAATGGGGCAAAATAACTGACAGGGATTTATAACCCCCCCCCCTTTTTTTTTTTTTTCAAAATAGGGGGGGGGGGGGGGATTGCCTACAGTTCTAATTTACATTGTATATTTTTTACATTGTATATTTTTTTCTTTCTTTACAGATCCAGAAAAAAGATATAAAGGTGCTTATGGATACATCGGTCTGTTTGGTGTAGTCATTTTGTCTTTTGTAGCAGGCCTTCAACTTCTTGATGTTGTTTGATCACCAACATATCATCTTTACTTCTGAAATGTAATTATTTCAAATGTATCAACCCATCTGCCTTACCATTTCTTTAGTAAAAAAATAAATATATATTTTTTTTTTGGTAAAGTAGATCTGTCTGTGTTTATTTGCAGTACAATGTAACATTCTTTAATTAAACATATTCTGTTCTTTTGGAAACTGATATGGAAATGCCAAATATGCCACTGGTAGTTAGATCCAGAGATAACAGCATAAAAAAGTGAAATGGCAATTGCAGAATAATTGATAAATACAGTCAGGGCTAGACTGGGACAAAAATTTGGCCCTGGACTTCATCCAGACTGGCCCACTTTTGAGAGGTCTCTCCCATGGCGGCCAGACAATCTGTAGCCTGTGCTCCTCTGATCCCCCCCCCCCCCGTGCTCCTCTGATGCCTCAATCCCCCCCCCCCCCATGATGCTCTGGTCCCCCATGCACCTCTATTCCCCCCTATGATGCTCTGGTCCCCCACAGCGCTCACCTCCTCTCCCTGGCTAGTTAACTTCAGCGTGACTGAATACAGACATGCTCCTTGGGAGTCGCAGTGAGAAGCTCATCATACGATCCGAAAGGACTGCGGCCACACACAGCTGTGACATAAGTTTCCTCGGCACTCGTTCTCCTGGTCTTTCCTTCCCCCGCTCTCCATATAGATTCTCCGCGGCAGCAGACAGGTTGAAGAGCGGGGGGAAGGAAAGACCAGGGGAACGAGTGCCAAGGAAGCTTATGTGACAACTGTGTGTGGCCGCCGTCCTTCCGGATCGTATGATGAACGATGTCTGTCGGACCAAAGTTTTAAAACTTGCTTTAAAATCTGTACGACAGACACCTGTCCGCCGGAACAGATTAGATGGTTAGTACGCAAACGCATCGGACCAAAAAAGTGCATGCTCAGAATCAAGTCGATGCATGCTTGGAAGCATTAAACTTTGTTTTTTCAGCACGTTGTTGTGTTCTACGTCACCGCGTTCTGGTCTGATCGGATTTGTGGTCCGATCAGATTTGTGTGTACGCACATCAGACCATCAGACCACTTCAGCGTGGTCCGATGAAAACGATCCATCGGACCAGTTTCATCGGACCGGTCTGATCGTGTGTACGTGGCCTTAGAGGCCCCTCTTTTCTCTTTTATACACTGTAGCGCCTGCTGGATTTTTCTTCTAATCCCCTTGTGGAGTCTTCCATTCGAAAATGGACATTTTATGGTTACACAACCTGTCACATTGGTATAATCTTTTTATATGGGGTATAATCTTTCTATATGGACTATAAACTGAAGGACCTATGAATAAATGGTTGTGATACAAATCATTTGCGTTTCCATTATTTCTTATGGGAAAATGCGCTTTGATAGACAAGTGCTTTAGATTACAAGCATGTTTCTGGAATGAATTATGCTCGCAATCCTAGGTTTTACTGTAGTTGTATTTAGTTGACTAAATCTCCAGTACATTTTAGTTAACTAAAATGTCCAGTACATTTTAGTCGACTAAAACAAATTAAAATTTTCTAAAATCGAATGGGTGTAATTAAATTGTAATGCATTAGTTAACACGTCTCTACAATTTCCAAACTCATTATATACTGCTGGAGTAAAAAATCGAATATGTTTCTATTTATGGCATTGAGGCACTACAGACCAGTGTTAATTTTGAAGTAAAATTTCAATTTATTTTTAGTTTTTTGACTAACATGCTATTTTAGTTTTAGTCATATTTTAGTCCTCTCAATTGTTTTAGTATTCATTTAGTCAACTAAAATGTTTTAGTTGACAAAATTAAACACTGTCCCATAGGGTAGGGGAGGGGGCGGAACCTGGGGGCCCCCTTGTTAAAGGGCGCTTCCAGATTCTGACAAGCCCCCAGGCACCCAACAACCAGGGTTGACGGGAAGAGGCCCTTGTCCTAATCAACGTGGGGATAAGGTGCTTTGGAGAGGGGGGGGGCAGCACCCCCCCCCCCATATTGAGGGCATGTAGCCTAGTACGGTTCAGGAGGGGGGGGGTATTTTAACTGATCATGCCAATTACTCTAATCCCCTGCCATATCAATGGAAAGCTCTTAAAGTGGATGTAAACCCTCACATATACCCAGTGAAGTGAACCGCCTCAGATGATACACAGAGATGAAATCAATCTCCCAACATAGGTTTTACATGTATATCTGCTGTCTTCACCATTATATATTCTTTAGAAAGTTCAGTGTGTTAAAGATTTTCTCTTATCCTGTTCACCACTGGGAGTAAATAAACTTTTGGCTATAGATATACTTTAACTACCAAATCAATTCTATTTTCTTATCTCCAGTGGGAAGCCAAGAGAACTTTGAAACCAAACATACAGTATTTATCTTGAAAGACACACCTAATATCAGGCAGTAAAATAAGCAGGGTGGACTTTGACTATATAAAACTAAGATGAAGACAATGTAAGCAAATAAAAGCCATTACGGTATTGTATTCTCTGAAATACAGAACAATACATCTACACCAGCCTTAAAAGAGAAGTATTGGTTATTTTATTACATTTTTATGAATTTATACTTATTCATACTTACCTAGGTGGATGCAGCATCAGTGCGATGCTGCATCTGTCCCCCATGTCTCTAACACTGAGAACCGAGCAATCAAACACCGCTGATTGATCGGTTCTCACAGCTCCGTGAGAAGAGAGCTGCTGACTGTCAGTCACAGCTCTCTGCTCTACCCCCACCTCGCTCACTGGAGAGCTGGGCTGTGGAAGGGGCGGGAGCGGCTGGCTCAGGCTACCAGTGGCTCGCTGAGCCGGGCACTGGTCCAGGCATGTGGGCGGATCCCGGGGCCATGGTCGCGATGACACGGAGCCTGGACCAACTCGCAACGTCAGCAGAGAGTGGACTTCAGCCCACTCTCTATTGAAAATGGGTCACAGGATTACAAAAGAACTGCACTTCTGTGACCCATAGGAGCAGTACAGCCAAACAAGCTTTGGCTGTACTTCTCATTTAAAGTGTATCTTTACTTTATTTAATGGTGGTAGTAAATGTTTTATTACAATTTAATCTCAGGCTCACAGGCATGTTCTAGGTGCCTGAAAGCAAACTTAGTTCATGTAAAAAATACCTAGATTGGTGTCACCTTGGGGGTCTCTCCGGTCAGTCGGTGGCAAGATGGCGGAAAGGAAGAGCTCCCCCAAATCCATCAAGTTCCTCTTCGGGGGGCTGGCCGGGATGGGGGCCACAGTTTTCGTACAGCCACTGGATTTGGTGAAAAATCGGATGCAGTTGAGCGGAGAAGGAGCCAAAACCAAGGAATACAAAACCAGTTTCCATGCTGTTGGCAGTATCCTGAAAAACGAAGGCGTGAGAGGCATCTATACAGGGTTATCAGCTGGTCTTCTGCGCCAGGCCACCTATACCACTACACGTCTTGGTATTTACACTATCTTGTTCGAGAAGCTGACGAAGGCTGATGGCACACCACCTAACTTCTTAATGAAAGCTGCTATTGGGATGACGGCAGGGGCTACCGGAGCCTTTGTAGGGACACCAGCAGAAGTGGCTCTTATTAGAATGACCGCAGATGGAAGGTTACCTGCTGACCAGAGGAGAGGATACAGCAATGTGTTTAATGCTCTAGTAAGGATGAGTAGAGAAGAGGGGATCACCACGCTGTGAAGGGGCTGTGTACCCACCATGGCTCGCGCTATTGTTGTAAATGCTGCACAGTTGGCATCCTACTCCCAATCCAAGCAGTTCCTACTTGATTCTGGATATTTCCGGGATGATATCCTCCTCCACTTCTGTTCCAGTATGATCAGCGGCTTGGTAACCACGGCTGCCTCTATGCCAGTCGACATCGCAAAAACCAGGATACAGAATATGCGGATGATAGATGGAAAGCCTGAGTACAGGAATGGACTGGATGTCCTTATGAAGGTGGTGCGGTATGAAGGATTCTTCAGCCTCTGGAAAGGCTTCACCCCTTATTACGCCCGGCTGGGACCCCACACTGTTCTGACCTTCATCTTCCTCGAACAGATGAACAAATACTATAAGCAGTTTTTCCTGAGCGGATGATAAGACTTTGTACCCCCCGTCTATTTATCTGGCTTACAGACCCAAATCCTGGAGCCAAGCCCCCCTCTTCCTCCTCCTAGCCAGGAAATTACAAAACTGAGCCCCAAAACATCCCATGGGCCCCTTCTGGTTTACATTGTGTAACAAGTGTGCAATAGCAGGGGAGGGGGCTCTGTCTTAATAACGCTTTAAAGGAGAACTTCACAAAGCACTTAATGTGTGACCCCCCATTGTATTCTTTTTTTTTAGTAAGTCCCAAAATGTTATGGTGCCCGTTATGGCTTTAAGTGCCGGGTACATATGCATACATCAGCACTGTTACCTTTTCATAGAAAACGCACAACCCCCTTTCTGTGGGGGAAGAATGACAAATCTTTTTGTGACGACTTTAGCATCCAGGTACACGTTCCTAAATTTTAAACTTTTTTTCCCATCATATTATACATGTACGGATGTGAACCAGGAGAACAAAAAAACTCACTTCAGGAGCAAAAATTACTTAAGGGGGCATGGGCTCATACAAATAGCTTGTGAAGGTGCCGGATACAGGAATTTGATTTAGATACTCTCCCATCTTGTAAGGAGATGAGGTTATAGTATTAGAGACATCCAAAGCTTTTTGTTTTTAAAAACAAATTTTGCTTTTTTCTTCTTTATGTTTGTGTTAAACTGGTGTTCTGCTTTCTATGTCTGCACAATCACACAGGGGTCTCTCTCAGTAGCAAAGAGTTAACAAAACTTAAAGGGAAACTCCATTCTTACATGACACATGGGCAGGAGAAGCAGGAAAAGCATAGTGTGTAAATTATTGACACCTCTAGTGATTCTCCAATCTTCAAAACTGACTTCTGAGATCTGCAGTCCAAGCTATTAGCTTCTCCCACGGTGTGGGAGGAGCCTTGTAAGCAAGGGAGGGACCTCTTGAGCAAGGGAGGGGCCTTACAAAGCAAGATTTACCATAGATCAAGGAAACAGAAGGGAGTGTAATCTACCAAGCTACTGTCTTCTCCCACGTGTTGGGAGGAGCCTCTTACAATATGGGAGGGATCTCTTGAGCGAGTGAGGGGCCTTCCACAGCGAGGGAGGGTCACTGTTAAAGCAAGTTTTACCATAGATCAAGGACACAGAAGTGTAGTCTACCAAGCTACTGTCTTCTCCCACAGGGTGGGAGGAGCATCCTACATTGCAGGAGGGACCTCTTGAGCGAGGTAGGGGCCTTCCACAGCGAGAGAGGCGCACTATTAAAGCAAGATTACCATAGATGGAGGACAAAGGTGAGCGTAATTTCTACCTACAGTACTACTTCTGCTTCTCCTACTTCGGCTCTACCAAATCCTCTCAGCTAGAATAATCTAAATGGAGTTTTCCTTTAAACTGTGTTATTTTTGGAGTGACCCCAGCCAAAGCGATTTTGTTTTTTATCATCTGTTTTCTCTGGAGACGGTTTCTTTGTTGGGGTATTATATTATTGTTTGCTGATAAATTATATTTATGGAAAGCGAAATGCAGACCTGTAACTTCTTATGAGATTCCGGTGTATAAACTGCAATTTGTCCTTAAAAAAAAATACCTAGATTACCTGAAAAAGAAACCAGTGCTGTATTACATAGATTAGGCTACTAGGTAGGTATAGGCTTAATTTACTGCAACTGGGTAATAAGGCCATAAATACGCACAGCCGAGCTGTATTTTTACTGTCCCTAACCATGCCCCTTAAGCCAGTCATACATGGATTGAAGTTCGGAGGGACCAGGAAGGACTGGTCAAATTTCGATCCATGTATAGGCAGGCTGGTTGTACATACACTGTTTTGTCAAAAGTATTGTGACGTCTGCCCTTACACGCTCATGAACTTTAATGGCATTCCAGTCTTAGTATGTAGGGTTCAATATTGAGTTGGCCCACTTTTTTCAGATATAACAACTCTTTTGGGAAAGCTGTCCACAAGGTTTAGGAGTGTATCTATGGGAATGTTTGACTATTCTTCCAGAAGTGCATTTGTGAGGTCAGGCACTGATTTTGGACAAGAAGGCCTGGCTCACAGTCTCCGCTCTAATTCATCCCAAAGGTGTTCTATCGGGTTGAGGTCAGGACAGTCAAGTTCCTTCACCCCAAACTCGCTCATCCATGTATTTATGGACCTTGCTTTGTGTACTGGTGTGCAGTCATGTTGGAACAGGAAGGGGCCATCCCCCAAACTGTTCCCACAGAGTTGTCCAAAATGTCTTGGTATGCTGACGCCTTAATGCCGCATACACACAAACGGACATTCCGACAACAAAACCGTGGATTTTTTTCTGACGGATGTTGGCTCAAACTTGTCTTGCATACACATGGTCGCACAAATGTTGTCGGAAATTCTGATCGCCAAGAACGCAGTCACATAGAACACGTACGATGGCACTATAAAAGGGAAGTTCAATACCAATTGCGCCACCCTTTGGGCTCCTGCTAATCTCGTGCTAGTAGAAGTTTGGTGAGAGAGGATTCGCGCTTTTCAGCCTCGTGCTTTTCAGTCCGTTACAGTGTGACGAATGTATTATCTACATTACGAACGCTAGTTTTACCAGACCAAGCGCTTCTGTCTCGTACTTGATTTAGAGCATGCGTGGAATTTTGTACGTCGGAATTGTCTACACACGATCAGAAATTACGAGAACGGATTTTGTTGTCGGGAAATTTGAGAACCAGCTCTCAAATTATTGTTGTTAGAAACTCTGTCAGCAAATGTCCGATGGAGCCTACACACGGTCAGAATTTCCAACAACAAGCTCCCATCAAACGTTTGTTGACCGGCAAGGAAGGATTGTGGTTTACCTGTCACCTGCCCACCTTTGACAAGTTGCCAACCCCAGGATTAGGGTGTGCCCAGGCATACCTGGCACACCCCTTGTGCATGCCTATGAGGGAGCAGTGTTACAGGTTAGGGGGCTGTGTGACAGGAGGAGGTCAGTGTCACTGGAGGGGGCAGCATCAGGTCATCAGGCATCAGTGGGTGGTGGGACTCGTGAAGAAGAGGTGCTCATAAGCCAGGGGTGCGAGGTCACCACTGGGATAACGGTGTTTAGGAGGCAAATGGTTTGAGGCAGGTGTCCAGCTCTGACAGTTGCTGTGCGCCTTCTGCTGATCTTCTGCAAGCCTGACTGAGAGGCGACATGCCATCTGCTTTCCTCTAAAAGGCCGGCTTCCCCCTCCTCCTCCTCCCCACTTATTACAGGCAGCAGGGCGGAAACTCTGCAATAATTACCAGCCATCCACCTGTGGGCAGGGGTCCCTGCTGCTCAAATGAGGAGCGCTTTTCATTAGTGATGGAGTGATCTGCTACTACCTTCTCTCTTCTGTCGGTGTCCTGTCGGTACTGCGCATGCGCAGCGCTTGCGCAGTAGGAAGCCGCCGAAAAGCCTCAGAACATCGGAATTGACAATCGGCTGTAGACGGCACCTGCGCACAATACCCAAAATTGTGCCAGACGCTCCCGATGCTCGTGCAAGTCTGCAAGGGGCGGATTTCTTGATGATGGCAGCTTGTGAGGGGCGGATGCATACAGTAGGGGGCATATTTTTTAATGATGGCCAGTGCTATTTAGCTATCTAACACAAGCAATAGCACTGCCCATCATACCAAAATACGCCCCCTTCTGTAGGCATTTGCTCCTCACACGTGCTCATCATCAACAAATCCACCCCTTGCACAATGTCAGCTATTGTGTGCAGGGGATCCCTCTACACAGGTCAAGGTGCATGTTACCACTCCACCAATTTTTCATGCCCTAAGGCCCCTTTCACATTGGGCCACGGCGGTGTCGGCGGCCGCTATTTTTAGCGATGCTTTACCGTCAATTTAGCGGCGCTATTCGGCCGTTAGCGGGCTGCTTCCCCCCCCCCCCCACGCTATCGCCCGAGAAAGGGTTAAAACCGTCACAAAGCACCTCTGCAGAGGAGCTTTTCCGGTGGTATAGCCGCGGTGCCCATTGATTTTAATGAACAGGAGCGGTGGAGGAGCGGTATACCCACCGCTCCTTCACCGCTCCAAATATGCTGCTAGCAGGACTTTTTTTTACCATCCTGCTGGCGCACACTGGAGAGACAGCAGCGGCTGTTTCAGGTCGCTTTGCAGGTGCTATTTTTAGCGTTATATCGCCTGCAAAGTGACCCAGCGTGAAAGGGTTCTTAGGCATCCATGGATACAGTGTGTGTCAGAGCACAGTACACACCCCCTCCTCTCTGGGCCTATGAGCAGTGAACACATTGCACCTATAGATGATATCCCACTGGTCCCTATTGGAAGATTCCCCCTCTATTCCTGGTCCTCAGCAACCCAAGCAGTAAAAACCTGACAAGAGTTCTTATCTCTCTCCACTATACAAATCTAAAAAAAATGATGCCTTAGGTTATAAGTTAATGATAGAGCTGCATGACCAATTGTTGATCAAACGGATGTGCAACTAAAATCACATGCAAACAGTCATGCCCCGTACACACGACCGGAAAACTGCCAAACCCACCGGGAAAAAAAAGTGAACCAGCTCTCTTTTTTTTCCCGTCAGGATTCCCGACTGACTTTTTCCCGTCGGAAATCCTGAGCATGTGTACGGGGAATCACACATCCTTTGGAACATGTTTCCTCTTACAGTATTTGATTACATTCACTGGTGATTTGTAGTTAGATGATCATATGATCAAGCACAAACAGTAGCACAATGTATTACATTTTTAGTGTGATCTTTGATTACGGAAAATTATTCGCTGACAATTTCCACCTTTTTCAAGTCAACTGAGTAAATCAAGAACAACCACACACAAACAAATGCACAATCCTGTTTTTTGGGGGGTAAGGTGGTAATTAAAAGCTGCCCATGTAACATTACCCTAGCCATGGGGACGTTTAACACTGATGCATTTTGTTTGAATAAACACAATGATTGATCAGTACCGATTGCTCCTGCGTGTATTCATAACTGAAGCATAGTAAATTATGTTTACCATGATTCAGTTTGTGAAAGAACGGGAAGCCACTCACCACAGAGCACTTTCCATTGTCCATGTAGCTGTGGCTGCAGAGAAAGGGACTGGGGAATCTCTGTCCTCATTCCCATTTTCTGTCCTAAAAGTAAGACATCAAAGGTCTGTTTAGACTTCTATCCCTTCTATTTCACCAAAGCCCTCCATAAACAAATAAAAAAAAACAGCTGACATCCTCCACTTCCCTATGGACTGACACCATCACTGTCCTACTGACTCCAACCTCAGCCCTACAGACACCATCCACTGCCCTATGGACTAACTCCATCAATGTCCTACTGACTCCAACCTCAGCCATACAGACACTGTACACTGCCCTACTGACTAACACCATCACTGCCCTACAGACTAACACCATCACTGTCCTACTGACTCCAACCTCAGCCATACAGACACCGTACACTGCCCTACGGACTAACACCATCAGTGCCCTACTGACTCTAACCTCAGTCATACAGACACCGTACACTGCCTTACGGACTAACACCATCACTGTCCTACTGACTCCAACCTCAGCCTACAGATACTGTCCACTGCCCTACGGACTAACACCATCACTGCCCTACTGACTCCAACCTCAGCCATATCGACACTGTCCACTGCCCTACGCTACAGACTAACACCATCACTGTCCTACTAACTCCGACCTCAGCCTACAGACACCATCACTGCCCTACTGACTCCAACCTCAGTCATACAGACACCGTACACTGCCCTACAGACTAACACCATCAGTGCCCTACTGACTCCAACCTCAGTCATACAGACACCGTACACTGCCCTACAGACTAACACCATCACTGCCCTACTGACTCTAACCTCAGCCATACAGACACCGTACACTGCCCTACAGACTAACACCATCACTGCCCTACTGACTCCAACCTCAATCATACAGACACCGTACACTGCCCTACGGACTAACACCATCACTGTCCTACTGACTCCAACCTCAGTCATACAGACACCGTACACTGCCCTACGGACTAACACCATCACTGTCCTACTGACTCCAACCTCAATCATACAGACACCGTACACTGCCCTACGGACTAACACCATCAGTGCCCTACTGACTCTAACCTCAGTCATACAGACACCGTACACTGCCTTACGGACTAACACCATCACTGTCCTACTGACTCCAACCTCAGCCTACAGATACTGTCCACTGCCCTACGGACTAACACCATCACTGCCCTACTGACTCCAACCTCAGCCATATCGACACTGTCCACTGCCCTACGCTACAGACTAACACCATCACTGTCCTACTAACTCCGACCTCAGCCTACAGACACCGTACACTGCTCTACAGACTAACACCATCACTGCCCTACTGACTCCAACCTCAGTCATACAGACACCGTACACTGCCCTACAGACTAACACCATCAGTGCCCTACTGACTCCAACCTCAGTCATACAGACACCGTACACTGCCCTACAGACTAACACCATCACTGCCCTACTGACTCTAACCTCAGCCATACAGACACCGTACACTGCCCTACAGACTAACACCATCACTGCCCTACTGACTCCAACCTCAATCATACAGACACCGTACACTGCCCTACGGACTAACACCATCACTGTCCTACTGACTCCAACCTCAGTCATACAGACACCGTACACTGCCCTACGGACTAACACCATCACTGTCCTACTGACTCCAACCTCAATCATACAGACACCGTACACTGCCCTACGGACTAACACCATCACTGTCCTACTGACTCCAACCTCAGTCATACAGACACCGTACACTGCCCTACAGACTAACACCATCACTGCCCTACTGACTCTAACCTCAGCCATACAGACACCGTACACTGCCCTACAGACTAACACCATCACTGCCCTACTGACTCCAACCTCAATCATACAGACACCGTACACTGCCCTACGGACTAACACCATCACTGTCCTACTGACTCCAACCTCAGTCATACAGACACCGTACACTGCCCTACGGACTAACACCATCACTGTCCTACTGACTCCAACCTCAATCATACAGACACCGTACACTGCCCTACGGACTAACACCATCACTGTCCTACTGACTCCAACCTCAATCATACAGACACCGTACACTGCCCTACGGACTAACACCATCACTGTCCTACTGACTCTAACCTCAGCCATACAGACACCGTACACTGCCCTACGGACTAACACCATCACTGCCCTACTGACTCCAACCTCAGCCATACAGACACCGTTCACCTCTCTACTGACACTGCTTTCATAGCTGTCACACTTTAAATGATAATTGCATGGATATGCAACATTGTACCCATATGAAATTTTTATTATTTTTTTCACACAAATAGAGCTTTCTTTTGGTAGTATTTAATCACCACTGTTTTTTATTTTTTTGCTAAATAAACAAAAAAGATTGAATATTTTGAAAAAACTTGTTTATAGTTTGTTATAAAAATTTGCAAACAGGTAATTTTTTGCCTTCCTTGATGTGAGGTGATGAGGCTGCGCTGATGGACAGCACTGAAGGGCGCTGATAGGCGGCTCTGATGAGGAGGCAGTGATGGGCACTGATAAATTGGCACTGGTGGGCACTGATGAGGTTGCACTGATAGGCACTGGTAAGCAATACTGATAGGTGACACTGATGAGGAGGCATTGGTGGGCAATGATTGGCAGCACTGGTAGGCACTGTTGGGATTGCACTAATATTCAGGAGGCATTGGTGGGCACTGATTGGCAGCACTGGTGGGCACTGCTGGGAAGTGCCCTTATTATCAGTGTACATGTTCCTTTCACACAAGCTGGTTATTGGCTCTCCTCACACTGTCAGCATGAGGAAAGGAATGGCAATAAGGGTCTTGTGTTTACATTGTGATCAGCTGATTACATGGTAAAATGCCGCTGATTGGCTCTTTACCCCGATCCGTGATCAGTCCTGTCCCAAGGATGCAGACATTACAGAGCATGCTGCTAGTGCGCCACAGCGGGCACGATCACAGGAGGACATCACATGACGCCCTCCCAGAACTGTCCGGCCGCGCTGTAGCTGTCATTTGGCTATAGCACGGTTGGCAAGTGGTTAAGGTGGGCTACGTTCATATTTTTACTGTGACATTTCTTTTATTATTCTAAGCATATTTTATGGGTTCAAAAATGCTTTTATATTAAGCCCCTCCCACTATTAAAATACAATTTGGCAATACCCGCTATATGTCACGGCACACATAGCAGGCTGCATTACTATTCTCTTGAAGTACCTAAACAACAAATTGCCGTGCGCCACTGAAGTCCTCGGGTTTGGCTTGAAGAAAAGGTGGCAACCCTACACCTGTAGTGTGAACAGTTACATAGCATTTATCAGGGAGAAGTTTTCATGCTCTTTGGTCACTTAGAAAAAGTGCAATAGAAGCACACAAGTGTGAAAGGGGCCTAATAGTTTCCCTTTGGTGAGTTCAGAAATAAATTCCAAACATGCGACCATCACATGCTTTTATTTAGGGTTAGGTTCCATTGTGAGGTCCCTTTAACAGTCTGACATCCTATTCTGACGAGCGCCGATCACTTCCTGCTTCTTTCCGTTACCAACATGGACGCCAGACATCATTTTTTCATCTGTATTCTATCAAAACAAACCATAATTTAGCATAATGTTCAGTCAGAATATACTAATCGGTATCGGTCACAAGTCATACAGCCTGTCTGTTAGCGAAGTTATGTAACATTAGGAGGCTGCGGGCTGAGTTCCCTGTAGTAAGATGGCCGCCATTGGCTTCATTCTGTCGGCTTCCTCTGCAGGGAATAGGCTCTGGCTGCTTCTGCGTCACTGCATCTCTCACAGTTGTTTATTACAGGATCGCTGAGGTCTGTCGTCTTGTCTATCGTACTGGTGACTATAATCCATTGTCTCTGATCATTGTAGAGCCGGGCTGGCTGGGTATGTAGATGGCAGTAGGACATTAGAGTAGATCTACAAACACAGGACACTTTCTTTGTCCTCCTTCACAGAGGTGTGCAGGGCTTGTAGCTGGTCAGTGCTAATATTTGTATAAACATTACTACCAGGCTTTGTCATGTGTAGACATTTCCCTCAGGAGGGGCTTGTATGTTCTCATATCTCTCCTAAGGCTCCACTTTTATTTGTCTGCTAACATTTCTTTTCAGGAAAACATCCCCTCTGGCAGATTTTTGCATGCAAACCTGTTATGCCAATTTGTTGACTAACTTGTTTACAGGCAAAGGATGTTTCATGTCAAATATGTTTTAACTTGGGTGAGGGGGCTTAAAGCGTTAACCCCCCCCCCCCCCCAAAAAAAAAACAAGCTCAGATCCTGTTCCCTTAAAGCAGGGGTCTCCAAACTGTGGCCCTTTGCTTGCCTTCATCCGGCCCTTGGGGCACTATTCCATCCAATGACACTAACAATGGGGAATCATTTTTGTTGCTGAAACCAACAGTGGGACACTATTTCTCCAACTGACACCATCAAAAGGGTGCAATTATGGGGTGCTAGTCCTCCCACTGACACCAAAGACATGGTATTGTTTACTCCCTCTGGACATGTTTGACTCCCAAAAGGCCACAGTCCGGCCCTCCTAAAGTCTGAAGGATAGTAAACTGGCCCTTTCTTTAGAAAGTTTGGAGACCCATGCCTTAAAGCGTGTTATATAAGCCCACCCCCCGTGTACCATAAAATACCTGAATCATCCTGCCTGGCTATACCGTGTCCCCTCTGCAAACTGACCATGATAATCATGGTTGCTGAGCAATGATACTGTGGTCAGATTACATGCCTCTGTCATCCGCAGCCTGCTCTCCTGTGTCACCTATGTCCTGTTCCTCCCCTGTAGGGATGAGCTCCGGCGTGTTTGCACACTCCATGTGCCGAGCCTGCCAGGAAGTTAGCACAGCGCTAATCACAGGCAGGGAAACATTTGTCCCGATGCTCGGCTGCAGAGATCGGGAAATGTCTCCCTGCCTGTGGTTAGCGCAGCGCCGTGCCAACTTCCTGGCCGGCTCTGCACGTGGATTTTGTGAACACGCCGGAGCTCATCCCTACCCCCCTGTCTGCTTGTACCAGTGCCCCCCCTCCCCAATAGCCAGGCTGATCCTGTCTGTTTATACCCTCCCCTCTGCAAATTGACCACGATAATCATGGCTGCTGAACAATGATACCGTGGTCAGATTACATGCCTCTGTCATCCGCAGCCTGCTCTCCTGTCCTCCACCCTCCCCTGTCTGCTCGTACCAGTGTCTGCCTGCTGATATCCTAACTTCTATTAAATCCTGTAATCCTCCTCTGTACCATAAGAATAAGTGTGTCTGTGTAATGTGAAAAATCTGCCAATCTGTACCTATATGACTGCGGCTACCGACACTCAGCTGACTTGTCGGCTATCTTCTCTCTCTGGCTCACAGACCCAGTCGGTGAGGCTGAGCACTTCCACTGGCATTTGGAAGGGGGGAGAGAGTGCTGGGAGTCAAGCTCAATTGGGTACAGATCGGCAGATTTTTTTACGTTACACAGACACAGGGATATTTATTATTATAGTACAGAGGGGATTACAGGATTGAGTAGAAGTGGGTTAACAACCACTTTAAAGTCCTTGGAAAGGCAACATTTTGTATTCGTTAAAATAAAAAATATAGAAAATTGTGTTCAATACTTGCTGCAATTTTATTTTCCTGGTGCAGCATACCTGTGGTAGTAACTGGAAAAGCGGAAGTTTCATTTTTTACCTAAATGTAGAAAAGGCATTAGAGTGATTATAAACCCTTACATGTGCCCAATAAAAATGACTGGTCCCATGTGATACAGACGTAAAACTAAGTCCTCCTACATAAGTCGTACCTGTTTTTCTTTCTCGTACATCACGGGACACAGAGCGGCATATTCATTACTATATGGGTTATATGGAGTACCTTCAGGTGTGGACACTGGCAATCTCAAACAGGAAGTCCCCTCCCTATATAACCCCCTCCCCTAGAGGGAGTCCCTCAGTTTTTTCGCCAGTGTCTTAGGTGTTGGTCACGGAATAGCTTTGCTCCACATCCTTGGGATTAAGGGCGGGCTAACCGGATCCAAGGAGCCTCAGTGCCAAAGTGGACAGTACCCGGGCCCCAAACCGTGGGGTTTTGCCTATAATGCTCCTCTTTGGAGGGCTGGACCCTGGGCCCAGGACTTGGAGTTTGTAAAAACCATAAGTTCCTGTTTGCCAGGGTGCTATATAGGTCCAGGACAGTGGGTACCTTCATAGGACCCCAGGGCCTGAAGGTCTACTACGCTACCCACGGAGATGGGAGAAGATTGGATCGTTTTGCTGGACAAACATCCTGCAGCATGGAGCAGGTAAGAGGGGAGCCTGCGGGACTTGGTTCGACAGCAGGCTCTCCGGGGTAACCTAAAAGGGGGGTAGCCTAAGTATGCTCTGCATTGGAAACCTTGCTCACTATGTCTGAGAAAGACAGACAGGATGATCCCTTTTCCCCCATCACTAGGTTCCCCTGTCTAAGAATGGTGTTGCTAGCTACCTGCTGCTTTCTTCCTAGGACTGGTAAGGATCCCTATGGGGCCTTTTGAAGAGTCCTACCTGGCCGGGGGTTTGAATCTGCCGCCTGATTCTGCAGTCCTGGGTCTCCAGCAGCGCGGCTCCTCCATGTTCCTCCTGCTCCGGCATGCGCGCGCACGTCTTATAGACGTTTTTCGCGCCGTTCGGAGAGGAGGGCGGGGGGGGGGCGTGCCTGCAGCGTCATACAGGGGCGCGCCTTGTGCTGTTATAGATCAGCAGGAATTGTCAGTGCTCAGTCTGAGGCTGATCTCAGAGGGAGAGGACGCAGAGCGGCAGAACAGTGACTCCCGGTGGCGGAAGAGGGGTAGTACATGCTGGACTTTGTTCCAATGCCTTTTTTGTTAAGCCAAGAAATCCCCCTTTTTGCAGCAGGTTGGAGGCTGGCAAACTAAGTTTGGGGTCACTGTATGTTTGAAAAAAAAAAACATACGGGGCCCCATCAGTTTTTGGGCATTAGTGATCTATTGTCCCCTAAGCTCTAGTTTTGTACTCCTGGCCACTACAGTCTGTTGTTGTTGGCGGAGTCCCTCGATTTTGTATTATGGCTTCCAAAAGTTCGGGGTCAAAGGGTACAAAAAAGACCAAAAAACAAAGGGGTTCCCCCTCTGATTCTGATGATATGCCGATACTCTCCCCGCAACTTATTCCCATAAAGGGCGCCTTGGATGAGCCATTAGGGGGATCTGGTGCGGAGGCTGGCCCAGATCAGCCCAGCCCTGTGTTTATCACAGAGGTGATGCTAGCCGTATCCCTAGGGGGGCTAGAAGAGAGAATAGCAGCATTGATCGCTAGAGCTATTCCTGGCAAGAAACGGGTTAGATCCCCATCACCAAGAGGTGTATTCTCAGATGCTGAGATTCTCTCTCCGGAGGAATTGGAATCGCAGGAGGATCAACTAGACCTGAACCAAGAGGGTTCAGGGATTGAGGGATCTACCTCTGAGGAACCATTTTCAGACTCCCAGACAGAGAGACTGTGGGTACAGTCTTTGACGGACATGGTCCGCTCGGCATTTAGTTTACCATTGCCAGAGCCTCAGGTTCCTCCGGTATCCTCTCTGGGCTCTTTGAAAGCTCCGTTAAGCAACGCAGTTTTTCCGGTCCATCCTCTCTTGGAGGAATTGATCTTTCGGGATTGGGTACGGCCGGACAGGATTTTTCTGCCACCGAAGAGATTTGCGGTCATTTACCCCATGGAGGAAAAATTCTCCAAGAGGTGGAGGCTCCCAGTAGTGGATGCAGCCATCTCATGTGTGAATAAATCACTAACTTGCCCGGTGGAAAACATACATATGTTTAAAGATCCGGTTGATAAACGGTTAGAGACACTTTTAAAAGCATCCTTTGCTACGGCAGGAGCAGTGGTACAGCCAGCTGTGGCTGCAATTGGAGTTTGTCAGGCGTTAAAGGACCAGACAAAAGAAATGTTAAAGGACATGCCTACCCAACAAGCAGAAGAGTTTTCTGACATTCCCAGAGCTCTGTGTTTTGCTGTAGATGCTATAAAGGATTCCATCCAGCAGGCCTCTCGTTTATCACTATTTTTGGTGCACATGAGAAGGCTCTTATGGTTGAAGAACTGGGCGGCACAGCCCCCATGCAAAAAGCTTCTGGCAGGGTTTCCCTTCCATGGAGGACGACTCTTCGGGGAGGATCTGGATAAATACATTCAGACTATTTCAAGTGGCAAAAGTACCCTTTTACCGGTCAAAAAGACATTCCGGGGTCCTACATTTAAAAGGCAGCTCTTTCCTGTCTCAGGGCCCTCAAATTCCAGGCAGTATCGACGGCCGCCTGCACGATCCAACGTTAACAGTAGATCGCAGGGACAGGCCCCTGGGGGTAAGAGGCCATGGTATCGCAAGCCGACAAAGACAGCCCCTAAGTCTGCCTTATGAAGGGGCGCCCCCACTCTCGCGGGTGGGGGGAAGGCTTAGTTTCTTCTCAGAAGTTTGGGAAGCCAAGATCCCCGACAAATGGGTCCGGGCGTCTGTAACCGCAGGCTACAGACTGGAGTTTCTAAACTTTCCTCCGCCTCATTTTCAAGAGTCAAGGCTACCAAAGGATCCAGCAAGGAAGGCCTCAATGCTGGCAGCTTTGGATCACCTGCTTTGCCAGGACGTAATAATAGAGGTGCCAGCCCAAGAGCAAGGGCGAGGTTTCTATTCCAATCTCTTTGTCATACCAAAGCCCAACGGCGATGTCAGGCCAATCTTGGACCTAAAGAGGTTAAACGGTTACCTAAGGGTTCGTTCCTTCCGGATGGAATCCATCCGGTCAGCAGCCGCCGCGCTTCAGAGGGACGATTTTCTGGCCTGCATAGACATAAAGGATGCTTACCTTCATGTACCAATCTTTCAGTCGCATCAAAGATTTTTACGCTTCGCGGTGGGGCAGCGACACTTCCAATTCAGGGCGCTCCCCTTCGGGCTGGCCACGGCCCCCCGGGTATTCACGAAGATCCTAGCCCCAGTTCTGGCCAATTTAAGGATCCAAGGGGTCACAGTCCTAGCGTACTTGGACGACCTTTTAATCATAGATCACTCACGGCCGTGTCTGCAACAGGCAGTAAACCTCACGGTTCGGTACCTCGAAGGATTCGGCTGGGTCCTAAACCGGGAAAAGTCAGCGTTCCAACCTACAAAGCAGTTGGAATACCTCGGCATGAGGTTAGACACAGAACAGCAAAGGGTGTTCCTGCCCCTTGTAAAGATCGAGGCTATCAAGGGGTTGGTTCAGTTGGTTCTAAGCAAGAAAAAACCAACTATTCGCCTGTGTATGCGATTACTAGGCAAGCTAGTGGCCACGTTCGAGGCAGTACCATACGCTCAGATCCACACTCGAGTCCTACAGGCAGCCATTCTAGCAGCCTGGGGCAAGAAAGCACATGCCTTAGAGTCCCCTTTGACGCTATCATCAAGGGTCCGACAAAGCCTGGCCTGGTGGTTGAACCCTCAGAATCTTCTAAAGGGAAGATCCTTCAGCCCTGTTGTCTGGAAGGTAGTTACCACAGACGCCAGCCTGGCAGGCTGGGGGGCGGTCTTCGAGGGGTTCTCTCGCCAGGGAACTTGGGTGAAAACAGAGAGGCAGCTCCCCATCAATATCTTGGAGATCAGAGCTGCTCGCCTAGCCCTTCTGGCATGGACCTCCAGATTACAGGGGTTCCCGGTGAGAATCCAGTCAGACAATGCCACAGCGGTGGCATACATAAACCACCAAGGGGGAACCAGGAGTCAGGCCGCTCAGAGGGAGGTGAGCTTGATTTTTCAGTGGGCAGAGGTTCATGTACCCTGCATTTCGGCGATATTCATTCCCGGAGTGGACAACCTGCAGGCAGACTTCTTAAGTCGCCAGAGTCTGTTGCCAGGGGAGTGGTCTCTGCATCCCCAGGTCTTTCAGACAATCTGCCAGAGGTGGGGAATGCCAGACGTAGATATAATGGCATCCAGGTTCAACAAGAAACTAGACAGGTTCGTGTCTCGAGCGAGGGACCCTATGGCCTGCGGAACCGATGCGTTGGTTTGCCCTTGGCATCAATTCAAACTTCTATATGCATTCCCTCCGCTACAGTTACTTCCTCGCCTGTTGCGCAGGATCAGAGTGGAGCACAAGCCGGTCATTCTAGTAGCTCCAGCTTGGCCCCGGAGGACATGGTACTCACTAGTCCTGAAGATGGCAGTAGGAGACCCTTGGACTCTTCCTCTACGACCAGACCTACTCTCACAAGGCCCAATCCTCCACCCTACATTACAACGTCTAAATTTGATGGCCTGGAGGCTGAATCCCTGATTCTCAGGGGTAGAGGTCTGTCTAGGCAGGTAATTCCTACCCTGATTAGGGCTAGAAAGCCGGCCTCCAGGGTGATTTATTACAGGGTGTGGAGGAACTACGTAGGCTGGTGTGAATCCAAAAGATGGAATTCCCGCAAATATACCATTGATAGGGTGTTAAGTTTTCTCCAGCTAGGAGTGGATAAAGGCCTGGCATTAAGCACAATCAAGGGACAGATTTCAGCTCTGTCAGTGTGGTTTCAGAGGCCGCTGGCCACCCACTCGCTGGTAAAGACCTTCATACAGGGGGTCTTGCGTATTAATCCTCCTGTCAAGTCACCAATTCGTCCATGGGACTTAAATCTTGTCCTGTCCACTCTACAGAAACAACCCTTTGAGCCGTTGGCTGAGATTCCTTTAGTTTTACTGACAAGAAAGTTGGTTTTCTTGGTCGCCATAGTTTCGGCCAGGAGAGTGTCAGAATTAGCAGCCTTATCGTGTAAGGAACCATATCTCGTTCTACATAAGGACAGGGCAGTTCTCCGGCCCCATCCTTCCTTTCTACCAAAGGTTATATCCAATTTTCACTTGAACCAGGATTTGGTACTTCCATCCTTCTTTCCGAAACCCACATCTAGAAAGGAGGGGTTGCTGCATACCTTGGATATTGTCCGGGCCATGAAGGCCTATCTTAAAGCTACAGAAAAGATCCGGAAAACAGATGTGTTGTTCGTTCTACCAGATGGCCCCAAGAAGGGGCAGGCAGCTGCAAAATCCACCATCTCGAGATGGATTAGACAATTAATCATTCAAGCCTACGGGTTGAAGAGGTTGCCTCCTCCTTTGTCGTTAAAGGCCCATTCTACCAGGGCCATGGGCGCCTCCTGGGCAGCACACCATCAGATCTCTATGGCTCATATATACAAGGCTGCGACGTGGTCATCAGTCCACACGTTTACAAAGTTTTATCAACTAGACGTGAGAAGGAATGCGGATTCTGCCTTTGGACAGGCAGTACTACAGGCTGCAGTTTAAGATCCTCGGGATCAGAGGCACCCTTGGTTGTAAAAAAAAAAAAAAAAAAGTTTTTTCTTGACTAAGTTGGAATTATTATTATTATTTGAGTTTACCTCTAAATTGAATCCTTCTTTGGAAGATGTCTCCCTCCCCTCATTAAAGCATTGCTTTCGGACATCCCATATAGTAATGAATATGCCGCTCTGTGTCCCGTGATGTACGAGAAAGAAAAAGGGATTTTTAAATACAGCTTACCTGTAAAATCCTTTTCTTGGAGTACATCACGGGACACAGAGCTCCCACCCCTCTTTTGGGGAACAT
The DNA here is from genome assembly GCA_029574335.1 of Rana kukunoris. NCBI lineage: Eukaryota > Metazoa > Chordata > Amphibia > Anura > Ranidae > Rana > Rana kukunoris. The sequence continues at coordinate 330,781,381 of CM056050.1, read as the reverse complement.
TTTGGGAGGCATACTGCTTGCTACAAAACTGAGGGACTCCCTCTAGGGAAGGGGGTTATATAGGGAGGGGACTTCCTGTTTGAGATTGCCAGTGTCCACACCTGAAGGTACTCCATATAACCCATATAGTAATGAATATGCCGCTCTGTGTCCCGTGATGTACTCCAAGAAAAGGATTTTACAGGTAAGCTGTATTTAAAAATCCCTTTATTTGCAGCCATTTGTCCTATACATCCTTGTAAAACTCGGATGAAAATAATTTTTTACAGATTCACCAAGCAGGGGAATGGGACCTGCAGTTAGACACTGTACAAGAGCTCTGAGAGATGATTGGAGGGAAGGGGCCACCACCTCCCTCCCTACACTCAGCAACAGAACTGAGGCTGTCATTCACAGGCTGTGTGCTACAATGTCTCTTCCCTGTCGCCTTGTTAGCTCTCTGTGTCAGGAAAACTTGTCAGAAGTGACTCATGCTGATGGCAGAGAAACTAGATAGCAGAGAGAAATTACTCTTGATCCTTTAAAGAGAAAGATTTATAGAAATATGTGCTTTGTTCAGATTTCATATCTGTGGTTTACAACCACTTGGAGCCGTCATCTCCCAGTCCTTTAAGTGGTTTATGATGCCGGAAGGTGGGGTTTTGGATCATGTGACCGCCATGATTGGCTGTCCCAAGATTAGAAAGCTCCGAATCGCAAGCAGCGTTCGGGAGCTTTCCGTTACTTCAGTGTTTACTTGTACATACAGCACCTCTCCACAGATGGAAAAGTTGAAATTGACTGATTTAAAGCATTTGTGCAAGATAAAGGAAAACCTGCAAACATGGCCCGTTGGGGGTACTTGAGAACCACTGCACTACAACACATGACACCACTTCCGATTTGTATTTATTTTTTTATTCTGTCGTATGAGAATTTTCGTAACTTTAGTAACCTCAATTTTCAATATGCGACCAGCATGCAAAAAAAAAAAAACGGATGATCGGTCGTCTAATTTTCAAATCATGTGTACAGGGCATTAGATGTGCTGGCTGCATTGGTAATGTTTTTTAGCCTTTATTTTCCTTGGGTGATCCAGCCAGTAACACACCTTTTGTCTTAGGGTGGCTACACTAATCTACATGTAGGGATTGGCGTATATGTGGAATACAGAAAGCTCCTACAGAGGCACCATCCCCTAAGAATATGCCACTATGTTTCAAGAAGAGGGGTGGGACTTTGAATGTGCCTCGGAGGAGTAAATAAATATATTTGTACTCAGAGTCTCAGGTAATCGTGCTAGGGAAAGGACTGAGTGGAAACAGGGAAAACGACCTGCGGAGGGAAATGACCTGAGGTATGCCGGGGTCACGTGGTCAGTATGCCTAAAAGGGGCCAAAAAATAACACAGTAGGATGAGCTAGGGAAGGGATTGAAATGAAAGTAACTGAATGTACCACAAGCCCCTAATGCAAGAATGCCTGTGACTGACATGTGAACTGGGATATGTCTGGAAAAGAAAGCTACCTACTGCCCACCTAACTCTTCCACAACAAGAATACAAACCCCCTACGAATAGCAGCAAAACTGCACCTGTACTGAAACCATGGCCCGGAGTGAATGATGAAGTGCCACCCTAGATAGGAAGCAGGTAATGACTAAATGTCATGCCCTGTGCTAGCAGGGAAGGGGGTACTAGGGAAAAGGAAAAGTGGCCTATCCCTGAGTATGTCCGCAACGGTCTAGCGCCCAGAATGTCCTGGACCCCGCTAAAACCCGTTTGAAGCTGCAAGTGGCAAAAGAAAGCAAACGCAAGTAGGTACTGGCATGTTTGTGAGAAAAGAACCCAGGATACCGAGATAGGAACGCCTGGAAGATATCCCAGGCCGAGTCACGAGTTTCCGGGCTGTATTGAAAAGGACTTGAAGATCAAGCTTCGTCTATGACAAAATCGGAATATACAAGGAGGGTGCACAACCATGTGAAAAACCTGTAACTGGAGAAGGATGGATGACGGCACAATCTGCGATATCTGCTGCCCGTGACATGAACTCTGCAAAGAAGCAAGACATTGTTAAACAAAACCAACAAGCCCCAACTTACCTTAGGAAAAGGAAAACCCCTACCTCCCCTTACCCCTACCTACGTAAGTGTCCGTGATTGACACATGCAGTGATGTAGAGCAGGACAGAGAGCGTGTCAGTCTGCGGAACTGACGAGGCTGAGCAACCTGAGGCAAAGCAGGCCAACGGAAAACGCAACACTCAAGCCTAACAACCTGAAGACATGTCGGGTAGGTGATGTAAGTGACGAGATTACGTGACGTATGAAAAATGTAATGAAAGCCGTGAGAAGCGGATGAGGGGACTTGCCACTGCACAAGCCAATTAGAAACGAACATCTCAATCCGACAGTACCTGTAAATGTGACAGGTAACCAGCAGTGGAGAGTGGACATGAACTAACGTGAGGACATGAATGTGACCTGTATGTATGGACTGTGCAAATGAAACGTGGGTAAGTGTAGGACTAGTGCAGCTGGACTGAGAACGTGACAACCCCATGAATAGCAAAGGCCGAGCGACCTGCCGCGTAGCAGGCAAATTAAAAACGTACACTCAGGCCTGATGAACCTGAAGACGTGTCAGGTTATTGTATGCGAAAAGCCAAGATGCATGAACGTGTGAGAAACGGATGAGGGGACTTGCCACTGCACAAGCCAATTAGAAACGAAACATCTCAATCCAACAGTACCCGTAGACGTGACAGGTAACCAGCAGTGGAGAGGGGCCATGAACTAACATGTATGCCCAGACTATGAAAATTAATTGTGGGTAAATGTAGGACAAGTGCAGCTGGACTGAGAATGTGACAAACCCGTGAATTACCAAGGCCGAGCAACCTGAGGCGTAGCAGGCAAATTAAAAACGTACACTCAGGCCTGATGAACCTGAAGACGTGTCAGGTCATTGTATGAGAGATGAAATGTCAAGATGCATGAAACGTGTGAGAAACGGATGAGGAGACTTGCCACCGTACAAGCCAATTAAAAACGCTCATCTCAATCCGTAAGCACCCATAGACGTGATGGGTGACACACACCCCCCCCCCCCCCCATCGGTGAACGCCATGAATCAAAATGAACATACCAATGCTACCAACTAGAAAACATCCCAACTGAAACCTGCATGAGAAACGTAAGTTGCATGAAACGCACACACTAGAGAACATGAAAAGCATGGGAAACAAAAACATGAGAAATGTAAATACCTGAGAACATAAAAATACCCTGAGAAACGGAATCGTATGCATCACGACTGAAACCTGTATGAGTAACGTAAACACTTGAGAACATGAATAGCATGAGAAACGTAACGTAAAACGGAAAGTACAAACGTAAAATTGCATGAGAAACGGAAAACATGAGAACAGAAATAGCATGAGCAACGTGAACACCCGAGAACATGAGAAGCAAGAGAAACGTGTACACTTGACAAACATGAATCGCAACCACAAGGCAAGCATGAGCCACGCGATTGCACAGGAACATGACAACCATAAGAAACGTAATCGCATGGGAGAAACCATACGCAACGCAACGCATGAGCCAGGTAATCGCATGAGAGCCAACCAAGAGAAGCGTGAACGCATGAGCAACTACCATGCGAAACGCAATCCCATGAGAACCAGCCATGATAAACGTGATCGCATGAGAACCTACCATGATAAACATGGCCACCACGCGAACGCAACTGCATGAGAACCACCACGCGAACGCAACTGCATGAGAACCACCACGCGACCGCATGAGCACCACCACGCGACCGCATGAGCACCACCACGCGACCGCATGAGCACCACCACGCGACCGCATGAGCACCACCACGCGACCGCATGAGCACCACCACGCGACCGCATGAGCACCACCACGCGACCGCATGAGAACCACCACGCGACCGCATGAGAACCACCACGCGACCGCATGAGAACCACCACGCGACCGCATGAGAAACCACCACGCGAAACAAAATCGCCTGCAAAACGTAACCGCATGAAAACTGCAATCGCACCAGAAACGTAATCGCATGAGAACATAATACCATGGAAAACGTAATTGCATGGAAACATAGTCGCATGAAAAACAGTCACCTGAAAAAATTTAATCGCATCAGAAACATGATACCATGGGAAACGTAGTCGCATGGGAAACGGAGTCGCATGAAAAAACATAGTCGCATGAAAAAACGTAGTCGAATTAGAAACATACCATGGGAAACGTAGTCACATGAAAAACGTAAACGAGTCAGAAACATACCACGGGAAACGTAGTCGCATGGGAAACATAACCGCATGAGAAGACACCATGAGAAACGTAATCGCATGGAAACGTAGTCGCATGAGAAAAAAAAAAAGTAATCGCATCAGAATACCATGGGAAACGTAATCGTATCAGAAACATAATACCATGGGAAACGTAATCGAGTCAGAAACATACCATGGGAAACATAGTCGCATGGGAAGCGTAGTCGAATTGAAACATGATACCATGGAAAACGTAGTCGCATGGAAAACATAGTCGCATGGAAAACGTAGTCGCATGGGAAACGTAATTGAGTCAGAAACACACCATGGGAAACAGTCACATGGGAAGCGTAGTCGAATTAGAAACATATACCATGGAAAACGTAATTGAGTCAGAAACACACCATGGGAAACATAGTCGCATGGAAAACGTAATTGAGTCAGAAACACACCATGGGAAACATAGTCGCATGGAAAACGTAATTGAGTCAGAAACACACCATGGGAAACATAGTCGCATGGGAAACATAGTCGCATTGGAAACATAGTCGCATGGGAAACATAGTCGCATGGGAAACATAGTCGCATGGGAACCGTAACACACGAGGACCGTGATCGCACATGAACATGATCGCATGAGAAACATAATCGCATGAGAACTACTATGCGAAACGTAATCGCATGAGAACCACCATGAAAACCGTGATTGCATGAGAAACGTAACACGATGACCACGATCGCACGCGAACGTGATCGCATGAGAACGTGACCGTACGTGAAACATAATCGCATGAGGACATCACTAGCATAAGAAACACATTGCAGGAGGACATTACTGGCATAAGAACACATAGCATGAGGACATAACTAGCATGAAAAACGTAATCGCCTAACATGAATCGCATAACATGAATCGCATAACATAAGAGAAACAAAACCATCAGAAGAACCTTAACTAGCAGGAGAAACTCAGAAACTTTGACGGGGAGCCCTCAGCACCCACTGGGCTGTCACTGGGAGACATGTGTCACAGGGGAGGAAACAGGCCGCGCTGGGGAAGATGCTCCTTCAGCCAAACAGCACTCAGCTACATGACACAGCTAGGAGGAAGCAGAGTGCGGACAGGGAAAGCACATGCCCACACACTCGACCCCCCCCCCCCCCCGCACCGGGATGTGACCTCTGATGCTGACTGAGCCCACAAAACTACTGCACCTGACCCAACCAACATCCCCCATGTGAGGTACTAGACTAGCTTGAGGAGCCATGGAGCGGGTGACGTCATAGGAGCAAACGGGGGGCGGGAGGAACAGGCGGGCGGTCTCCATGGAGCCCTGTACCACGTGGACGTGGGTGCCCGGAGGAGTGAGAGGGAGGACGGCTGGCTCCCCTCTCACCGAGTATGCCCGGAGGAGCAGGAGGGAGAATGGAGGGACCCCCCACAGCGTGAGCCCGAGTGGAGAAGCAGGCGGCCCCTATGATGCTGACAAGGGCCTGGCTGACATGGTGGACAGCCCCCCCAATGGTGCCTGCCACAACTACAAACCTGCACCCCCCCTGCAAGCATCGGGAGAAGCGGGGGGGCGGTTGGGGTGAGCGGTGCTCAGCTGACAGAGGAGGATGGGGTGCAGACAGTCCGGTCCACTGGGAATCCTGAGGAGAGCACAATGGACACCTGCAGCAGCTGCCTCCATTGCTCTGGACAGAAACAGGAAGTGACGTGCAATACCCAGAAACCCCACACACCAGAAAACCGACGCCCAGAAGGAGGAAGGAGGGTGGGTTTAAATACCTCCCGACTCCTCCTACAAATACAGGCTTGACCTGCAGTCAGCCTTTAAACAAATACTCAAAACGTTAGGCCAAACATTTTTTAATGCTTGGGAATTGCACACGCTGAATCTTAAAGGGGAGTTCCACCCACAATTTCACTTTTTAAATATAAATACCCCTGTAATACACAAGCTTAATGTATTCTAGTAAAGTTAGTCTGTAAACTAAGGTCCATTTTGTTAGGTTGTTACAGCATTTAGATTTAGTTTATAATCTAGAAGTAGACTGTGGCCATCTTAAGTGTGGGCATCATGAAGCCAGACTGTATGCCTTCCTGGATTTCAGCTTTGCATATCTCGCACATGCTCAGTGCTGCACAAGCAATGTAATAGGTTTCAGTCAGGTTTGCAAGGACTACTGGGAAACATGATGCCTATCCCAGAAACCCTTGCAAATAGCCTTGTGACTTAATAGCCTAGGCCAGTGATGGCGAACCTTGGCACCCCAGATGTTTTGGAACTACATTTCCCATGATGCTCCACTACACTGCAGATTGCATGAGCATCATGGAAAATGTAGTTCCAAAACATCTGGGGTGCCAAGGTTCGCCATCACTGGCCTAGGCTAATAAAGAGGAGGAAGTAATGAAGTACTACAAAATAAAGGTATTTACAAGAAACAAAATAAATAAACATTGTCCATTCTAAACACTGAGATTAGGGCATGCAGCACAGACAAATGTAAAAAAATGGGTGGAACTCCACTTTAAACTTCAAAAACTGTAACTTGTTTTGTATCTCTTGTTTGATCTGTTAGTATTACTGCCCTTTGGCGGAAAAATAAAAGTTGTTTATTTTTCTATAATTTGAGTATTTATTTACTCCTCCGAGGCACATTCAAAGTCCCACCCCTGTCAACCACTTGAAACGTAGTTGCATACATTAATCTACAGTATCTGTTGGGGAGGAATGTAGCCATCCTTGGATAGTAACATTGTCAACCTGTGACGAGGGTTAGACTGTTAGGTTTAAATGGACTTTACATAGGTGGGCAATTAAAGTCTAATGCCGTGTACACACAATCACTTTTTGTGATGTAAAAAAACGTTGTTTTATCTCACGAAACAAAACGATGTTTTTCAAACTTCATTTTAAAAAACAATGTTGCCTACACACCATCGTTTTCTGAAAATGCTCTTACAAAGCGCGGTTATGTACACTACGTTCGACGGCACTCTGTTCCATTGAAGCTCCTGTCTCATAACTTGCTTCTGAGCATGCGCGGGTTTAAAAACGTCGGTTTAAATGTCGTTTTGCCCACACACGATAATTTTTTGTAAAACAAAAGACGACATTCTGAAAAACGACATAAAAAATTCAAGCATGTTCAAATATTTTTTTGGTCGTTTTTTTGAACACATAAAACAACGTTTTGCCCACACACGATAATTTTAAATGACGTTTTTTAAAACGTCGTTTTATGTCATCACAAAAAGTGACCGTGGCATTAGGCCTCATGCTCAAGGATGCTGTGGCCCAAATCCAAGCGTTGATACCCAGGAAGCACAAAATCTGACAGGCTGAAATAAGTGGCGGCTGGACACTGTACCAAGCTCTACTTGCTTTCAAGAGCCGTATGCATTCAGGGATTATGAGATCAGCTCAGTACAGTGTTGGAGTGCTGCATAATTCAGCCTGTCATAGATTTTGAAAATATCAGGATTTGACGCACATGTAAGCAGAGAGAACATGCAAACTTCATGCTAATAGTGTTTTGACCTGGATTTGAATCGGGAACCCCAGTGCTGCAAGGCAGTAATGGAAACCACTGTGCTTCTTTTGATTCTAAAGCTGCTGCTGTGAATACATCTAATACAGATTGCCATCATGCGTTTTAGTTAAGAGAGTATGAAGGGGGGACAGGGTACCTTTATGAGAACAAACCACAAAAACAGGAAACTGATTCTTAAAGCCTTTGTTAGTGTAACTCTGCAGTTTTAATTAAAGAAGATTTAAATGTACTTTTCTCAAGCTAGAATTGGCCCAAATTCAGTCCGTGTATTGGCAGCTTCAATGTCATGTCACCAGAGCCACCATCAGGGGGGTACAGGCATTACACCTGTAAGGGTCCCAATAGTCTCCAGGCTCCCCCCCTTATTATCTTGTGTGTCAGGAGAGGGAGGGAAGAGATAACACCTGTTATTTTTTTCCCTCAGCACCCCCCCCCCCGGTTCTTTGCTCCAGGGGGGCCCTGCCTAAAGTTGTGTAAGGGGCCCCAAAATTTGTGTCTGATGACAGCCCTGCATGTCACATTGACAGTCCTAGGTAAAGGAAAGGCCCAGCTGCACACCAAACATTATTAGTGACCCAGTTTTAGCAGAGCAAGTGCTGTAGATCAAACGGATGGTACAGACACCAAAACATTCTTTTATTGACTTTATTGTAAAGTCACTAGAAGGAACAATTCGCATGCAGTCTGCTTTAAATGCAGGAGTATTTTTCAGGCAATCGAACAAGAAAAATACGTAATATTGTTCACATTTACTGAACTATGGAGTCTTCTGACACCAATTCATTGCATGAATTGTTTATTGGCTACATGGCAGGGTAAAGCACTAACGCGTTTCAGCCAAAGTCCTCTTCTTAGCTAGGTCATGAGTAAGGCTTTGTCTGAAATGCATTAGCGTATTACTGCTGTATCCTGCTATGTTGGCAATAAATACTTGGTTCAATAGATGTCACCGAGTAGCCGGTTTTGTTTTATTAGAGCATTAGTGCTACATTTCAAAGCTATATAGGCACGGCACCTGTTCCCAGTCTTCCAGGTAATCTTTTTTTCTGGTTTTTGGTTCCATAGTGTTCAATGGATTAAAAACATGTATTGAAAATGCAAAATGCTCCTGGAATATACAATCTGCATAAGGCCTTCAAAACTGATTACTTGCAGTTCCATGCTTTTGACATGTAATGCAAACAGTACTCTCTGCCTTTTCCCCCCCTTTAATTTGAATGTGAAATAGTTTTGTACGTTGTCTCAAAGTTGCATGCTTGGGTAAGCGAAACAATGAAAAACCTCAAGATTAGTGCAGCAACCCCATTGTTTTTATAATCTCTGCATATATTGTAAGCATATACAGCTGTATTCATCATACAGAACAGTGCAAATGACAGCAGTAGGCAGTCCATATTTATAAATGAGACCCATTCAAGCTGTAAGTCATATGATTCATTTGTGGGAAATCATGCGTATACATCCCACCCTTATTTACCCTGCCAGGGATTCTCATATACAGGTTTCCACATCTCTTATTCTTGAAGACTGTTGATTCCAACAGGTATTTCCTTCTTAAAAAAAATAAAAACATTAACAAATTTCAGTCCCATTGGTGGTAAATTGCACCTCCGCTCAAGCTAAAAGTGGACAAATCTTCAGCATCTGACACTTGAGTATGTCCGATTCCCTGATTTTTCCACTGCAAGCTGTGGCTTGCCAATGGCCACTGTCACCAGTGTTTTTTGGGAGTCGGGGGGCAGAACTCTGCTTTAATTATAGGTGAACAGCCAAGTCGCTAATTCTGTCACATGGTTCTGGCTGTTTCCTTGCCCTGTTTGGTTCTTAATTGTGCCAAAGCAGTACCATAAAAAATGTACTTTGTCTGGAAATACTCTTAAAAAGTAACCATGCACGTGCTGGTGTGTGAGGTTTCCTGAACACTTCTGTTCCTACAGGCACATAGCTGTATATCTGCAGTGTAACGTCTAAAGCCCCATACACACAGACAGAATGTCGGGAGACATTTGCCAGTTAAAAAAAAAAATGACCATCATTCTGCCCAAGTGTATATCAGTCTGTTCGACAGCAGCTGGCCGACTCCCAATCACCACTCTTAGCCAATGGCAGAGTGCGCTGATCGGAGTGTTCTGGCATGGGGTTGTCCACCTGTCAGAACACAACAGCTCCGTGGGGTTTGATCTCTGAACCAGCCTCATATATATATAGGGGCTCCGACCGGAGCTGTCAGTTTTTTTTCTCCATGCAATCCAGCTTAAAGCGGAGTTCCAACCACAATGAGCATTTTTTAAATGTATGTCCTTTCATCCTGTGTTTTTATAATATAAATCCGGTCACTTACTATTTTACAATCTGCCGCCGCTCCGCATAGTTATTAAAAAAAGATAGTTTTATAAACGATGTCCACACCGTTGACATTTTGCTTGTGGGCATTGTGAAGCCCACGAGCACTTATTTCCTGGAAGTCTTGGATGGGGAGTGATAATTGGACAGCGCACTGCATTCTGGGAAATGATGACACACATTTCCCAGGAGCATTAGAGGGAGATGATGTCAGAAGCCTAGGTGATTTCAAAGGCAGATTTCGTGGGACCGCATAGCAACAGGCATTTCCAGATGAGTAAAAAAAAAGGCTTTACTTCCTTATTCCCTTACTGAAGATGCCGGCGCCTCCACCTCTACCTAGGTCTGCTTCAGGTGAGGACATTGCGGGCGCCCTGGACAGGTAAGTGTCCATATTTTAAAAGTCTTTTTCGGGAGCGGAACTCAGTTTCGAGGGTCTATTCACACATCGCCAACCCATTGCAGTGTGTTTAACACATGCTGCATTACGGCAGCTTATTCATTTAAACGGGCTGCTAACATACCATAGCAGACCAAAAATTGGACATGTGCATTTTTTTTTGTAATGCAGAACCTATAAAGTCCATGTGTTGTAGTGTAGTTGAAAATTTAGCATGTGTATGGTGTGTTTCCATATGTTGCATTATCTTGGTTGTGTGAATGAAACGTTATGGCAGGTACTGATGTGCGATACTGTATACATGTACTGTGCAAAGTGCTGCCATATATAAGTGGGAGATTTGATTTGTATTATTCTGACCATTCTATTTTTTTTTTCTTATGATGTAAATTGTTATATTGTTTAATATTTGATTGTTTAATATATTGTTTAATCATTAACTGTTTAATGATCTTTTACATTTACTTGTAGGTCTTTTGAAGATGTCAGGCTTTCTTGACACTATACGGTGCTCAGAGTGCATTGACTGGGGTGAAAAGCGGAACACAATAGCATCTGTTGCAGCTGGTGTTTTAGTAAGTATACCAGTTTGTGTGACGACATGGGATGATTAGACTATATGGTAGATGTGTTTTTTTTTTTTTTTTTAAGGGTCCGCGAACCCACTTTAAAAAAAAAAGTCCACAAACTGTGTTTTTGGTGTTTTGCAGCATAAACACTTAACAGAATACCAAGCCACCTGGTCTTTCAGCAACACCTCTGTTCTTATTAAAGGGGTTTCAAATCATAGGTGCTTCAAGCCCATTGATGCACACAGTGAGCACATCTCCCTCCTGGCTGGAGCTCTGAACTAATCTCAGTCCTTCATTATAAAGTCTGTATACACATACCCTGCTGATCTTCGACAAAACCTAGGCCGGCCATAGATGGTTCGAATATCGATTGGTTCAGCAGGAATCGGTTCAGGCAATTAACTTGGGTACAAATAGCCTACCGGATTATCTTGTGAATATTGCTAGTGGTTGATATAGCCGCTAGCGATAATTCCTGTCTTCTCCCGGCAGGGGTGTGTGGGAGAAGACAGGGATTATCGCTAACTGCTTTAGGAGACAAGATAATTGGCAGCAGACACTGGCTCGGCAGGAGGTATTCTCTTGTCAGTGCTGTTTGTGTTGATAGGGGAAACTTGCGTATTAGTATCCTGCAACCTGTGGTTGTAGGAAAGAAATCTGCACCGTATATGGCCTACTCTAGACTCTGGGTTGGAGATTACTTCCCTCCCAAGGCATTTTAAAATATGCAAACTACGGAGCCTGATCCGTGAATATCAAAATCTGGAGAAAGCTGTAAAAAACGTTTTCTCTACTCAAAACCAATCCAGAGTTCGGCACACATGAGAAACTTGTGTCCTTTTTCCAGACATTTTCTCAGTGGCAGGACCTCGTACTGTCAGTGTGTACTTTTTTCCTTTTTTCTGCTGGTATTGTTCTCGTTGAAAGTACCAAGACCAAAGACCACCCATTTGTGTTTCAACAGCAAATATTTATTCCCTTTTGTAACACTGATCCTCCATCTGGCCAATCATAAGTAAGTATGAGACCCGTTTTCCCATTGTCCAAAAAGAGAAGACTCCCAATTGTCCACAGAGGAGAGAGGAAACGGAAACCAGACCGCCGTTGAGAGCTGGAGAACAAGAAGCCGCGGGTGATGGCAAACGGGAGTCTGCTGCCGAGCAGGGGAAAGTCGCCACTGATAGGGTAAGTGCTCTCGACCGACCTTCTGACCACAGGGGGGGGGGGGGGGGGGGCTGGTGTTATACTGTTTCAAAATGTTGCGTGCTCCCAGCCCCAGCCGATGGGGTGATACGCAAATATGTGGCCCCACAGAAAAAAAAAAGCCTGGTCCAGTGGGGCCGCATATTTGCGTACGGTCGACATGAAGGGGTTAATAATGTTGTTTTACATAATGGCTAGTGGTTTTATATGTAATTTTACAGTAAAAGTGGACCTTTCTTTTATGTACTGTATGTGCCAAATTGATTATTTGTTTCGAAATAACTTTTTTTTTTTTTTCAGTTCTTCACAGGCTGGTGGATCATCATTGATGCTGCTGTTATCTATCCTTCTCAAGCACAGCTGAATCACTCTTATCATGCTTGTGGTGTTATAGCAACTGTAGCTTTTCTAATGTAAGTACATTATTAATGCAGTTGCCATTTCTGTAGTTCTAAAAGCTGAGAAAAAAAATTGTCAGCTTTTCAGTTGTCCACTTTTGCTTTATCTGAATTTTCATGAACCGTATTTTATTCACAATAGAAACGTATAACATATTTATAAAATATAACTTTTTACTAAGTCCCCTTTCACACTTATATGACTTGTGGGATGGGTCCGGCTTCCGCCTGTGCAGGCATGTGGGATGGGTCCGGCTTCCGCCTGTGCAGGCATGCATGTGGGATGGTTCCGGCCTCCTGCCTGTGCAGGCATGTGGGATGGTTCCGGCTTCCGCCTGTGCAGGCATGTGGGATGGGTCCGGCTTCCGCCTGTGCATGCATGCATGTGGGATGGGTCCGGCTTCCGCCTGTGCATGCATGCATGTGGGATGGGTCCGGCTTCCGCCTGTGCAGGCATGTGGGATGGGTCCGGCTTCCGCCTGTGCAGGCATGTGGGATGGGTCCGGCTTCCGCCTGTGCGGCATGTGGGATTCCGCCTGTGCAGGCATGTGGGATGGGTCCGGCTTCCGCCTGTGCAGGCATGTGGGATGGGTCCGGCTTCCGCCTGTGCAGGCATGTGGGATGGGTCCGGCTTCCGCCTGTGCAGGCATGTGGGATGGGTCCGGCTTCCGCCTGTGCAGGCATGTGGGATGGGTCCGGCTTCCGCCTGTGCAGGCATGTGGGATGGGTCCGGCTTCCGCCTGTGCAGGCATGTGGGATGGGTCCGGCTTCCGCCTGTGCAGGCATGTGGGATGGGTCCGGCTTCCGCCTGTGCAGGCATGTGGGATGGGTCCGGCTTCCGCCTGTGCAGGCATGTGGGATGGGTCCGGCTTCCGCCTGTGCAGGCATGTGGGATGGGTCCGGCTTCCGCCTGTGCAGGCATGTGGGATGGGTCCGGCTTCCGCCTGTGCAGGCATGTGGGATGGGTCCGGCTTCCGCCTGTGCAGGCATGTGGGATGGGTCCGGCTTCCGCCTGTGCAGGCATGTGGGATGGGTCCGGCTTCCGCCTGTGCAGGCATGTGGGATGGGTCCGGCTTCCGCCTGTGCAGGCATGTGGGATGGGTCCGGCTTCCGCCTGTGCAGGCATGTGGGATGGTTCCGGCTTCCGCCTGTTCAGGCATGTGGGATGGGTCCGGCTTCCGCCTGTGCAGGCATGTGGGATGGGTCCGGCTTCCGCCTGTGCAGGCATGTGGGATGGTTCCGGCTTCCGCCTGTGCAGGCATGTGGGATGGTTCCGGCTTCCGCCTGTGCAGGCATGTGGGATGGTTCCGGCTTCCGCCTGTGCAGGCATGTGGGATGGTTCCGGCTTCCGCCTGTGCAGGCATGTGGGATGGTTCCGGCTTCCGCCTGTGCAGGCATGTGGGATGGTTCCGGCTTCCGCCTGTGCAGGCATGTGGGATGGTTCCGGCTTCCGCCTGTGCAGGCATGTGGGATGGTTCCGGCTTCCGCCTGTGCAGGCATGTGGGATGGTTCCGGCTTCCGCCTGTGCAGGCATGTGGGATGGTTCCGGCTTCCGCCTGTGCAGGCATGTGGGATGGTTCCGGCTTCCGCCTGTGCAGGCATGTGGGATGGTTCCGGCTTCCGCCTGTGCAGGCATGTGGGATGGTTCCGGCTTCCGCCTGTGCAGGCATGTGGGATGGTTCCGGCTTCCGCCTGTGCAGGCATGTGGGATGGTTCCGGCTTCCGCCTGTGCAGGCATGTGGGATGGTTCCGGCTTCCGCCTGTGCAGGCATGTGGGATGTTCTCTGTGCTTCTGGCCATGCAGTACACAAAGTACTGCAGTGTGGAATGTGGCAAGATAGCTGCTTAAAGTTATCCAGGACCAGTGTGGAGCACAAGCAGCTGGCATTGAGGCCGTTCATAAGTAGGAGTTGTTCGTAACTCAGGGACTGCCTGTATGATTTTTGTTTGATTTGTTAGATCACAGTTCAAGACACTCTTCTGATGTGAATTTAAAATAATGAGTTGATTATCTCTAATATAATGCCAGTTGTGTAGAACTATTCCATGATATTTCATCCAACCTATACATTGGACGGAAATAGTTTGGGGCCATTCAGTGTCTTCACTTTCTTTTGTTGTTACTTAAGAAATGGACATGTGTAAGTAGTAGGAAAATTATATTTATTTTTTTACAAATATCTGAAAAGTGTGGCATGCATTTGTATTTAGCTCCCTTTTAGGCACGGTTCACACCAGGTATCCGGTGCATGCTGGTTCACTGTTTCAGGTCTGATATCAGCCTGAATTTTGGGCCTAAATCGAACCTGAAACGTACCAAAAAAGGCACACGTTTTTCCTTCACACCGCACCTGACCCGCTGCAGAGATATGTGAACTGGCTCCATAGAGAGCCAGTCACATTCTCCTGCTATGCGAATTGGATGCGGGGGAAACACGCATTCAATTCACATAGGTGTGAACCGAGCCTTACTCTGATACCCCTAACATCTAGTGGAACCATTTGCCTTCAAAAGTCACCTAATTAGTAAATAGTCCACCTGTGTGAAATTTAATCTCAGTATAAATACAGCTGTTCTTTAAAGCCCTCAGAGGTTTGTTAGAGAACCTTAGTGAACAAACTGCATCATGGAACACACCAGAGAAGTCGAGGATAAATTTGTGGAGAAGTTTAAAGCAGGGATAGGTTCTAAAAAAATAAATAAAATACCAAGCATTGAATGTCCCACGGAGCACTGTTCAATCCATCATCCGAAAATGAAAAGAGTATAGCACAACTGCAAACCTACCAAGACATGGCTGTCCATATAAACTGACAGGCCGGGCAAGAAGAGCATTAATCAAAGAAGCAACCAAGAGGCCCATGGTAACTCTGGAGGAACTGTACAGATCAAAGCCTCAGGTAAGAGAATCTGTCTACAGGACAACTATCTTGCTTTTTATAGAGTGGCAGTTTGTGAGAAGACGTGTGGGACACAACAAACATGTAAAAGAAGGTGCTCTGGTCAGATGAGACAACACTTGAACTTTTTGGCCTAAAAGAGAAACTCTATGTGTGGCGGAAAACTAACACTGCACTTCACCCTGTGCACACCATCCCCACCGTGAAACATGGAGGTGCCAACATCGTGTTGTGGGGATGCTTTTCTTTAGCAGGGTTGGCAAAGTTAGAGTTGGCAAAAGACTTGGGACTGGGATGGAGGTTCAACTTCCAGCAGGACAACGACCCTAAACATACAGCCAGAGGCTACAATGGAATGGTTTAGATCAAAGTATATTCATGTGTTAATGAATGAATGAGAAACTTATATAGCGCGGCACATGCGAACCAAATCGCCTCTGGGCGCTTGTTGTTTCAGTCTTTCTTGACATCAAAAGAGCAGAATGGCCCAGTCAAAATCCAGACCTAAATCCAATTGAAAATCTGTGGCAAGACTTAAAAATTGCCATTCATGACACTCTCTGTCCAATTTGAAAGAGCTTGAGCTCAGGGCCGGCCTTAGGTGTTCAGGCGCCCTGTGCGAGCTAATCCTGTGGCGCCCCCCCCCCCCCCCCAGACCGATACACACTGACCGCTACACAATATACTACCCACAGACCACTACACACTGACCGCTACACAATACACTACACACTGACCGCTACACAATATACTACCCACAGACCACTACACACTGACCGCTACACAATACACTACACACTGACCGCTACACAATACACTACCCACAGACCGCTACACAATACACTACACACTGACCGCTACACAATACACTACACACTGACCGCTACACACTGACACTACAGCATTGGTGCATTTTACTATAGAGGCATTGATGGACTAAAAGGTCCAGCATTTTACTATAGGGGCATTGGTGGACTACAAGGCCCAGCATTTTCCTATAGGGGCATTGGTGGACTACAAGGCCCAGCATTTTACTATAGGAGGCATTGGTGGACTATAAGGCCCAGCATTTTAGTCCCACCAATGCCTCCTATAGTAAAATTCTGGGCCTTGTAGTCCACCAGGACTCCCTTTCCCTTATATCGGTCCCCCCTTGATTAGATCAGGGAACCCACCCATCAGTGTCCCCTTCCCCACAAAAGACCCCCATTAGACTGCCTTACCGAGAGCCGCTTTGAGCCAGGAAGTGTGGGAGCTGGAGTTTGGAGCTCCTCTACTGTAGTGTTGTCTTCTTTCCTTTCATTGTGTAGAGAGCCTTGGGGAGAAGTGTGTCGGCAAGACACAGGATTCAGGACACATCCAAACTGGTACACTCACAGGGCTGCTGTTAGCAATTATTGGGGCCCCATACAGCCATCCTTTAAGGGGCCCCCACCCCCTGAGGATGGAAAGAGGTGGGGGGAGGAAGGTGAGAAGGGTGAGAGAGAGAGGAGGAGGTGAGAGAGGGGTAAGAGAGCGAGGATTAGAAAAAGAGTGGTGCGTGGGAGAAAGGAGGAGGTGAGGGGGGAGAGAGAGGGGTTGGAGGAGGGGGGTGACACAGAGCAGAGGAGGGGGGTGACACAGAGCAGAGGAGGGGGGTGACACAGAGCAGAGGAGGGGGGTGACGCAGAGGAGGGGGGTGACACAGAGCAGAGGAGGGGGGTGACACAGAGCAGAGGAGGGGGGGTGACACAGAGCAGAGGAGGGGGGGTGACACAGAGCAGAGGAGGGGGGGTGACACAGAGCAGAGGAGGGGGGTGACACAGAGCAGAGGAGGGGGGGTGACACAGAGCAGAGGAGGGGGGGTGACACAGAGCAGAGGAGGGGGGGTGACACAGAGCAGAGGAGGGGGGGTGACACAGAGCAGAGGAGGGGGGGTGACACAGGGCAGAGAAGGGGGGGATGACACAGGGCAGAGAAGGGGGGGATGACACAGGGCAGAGAAGGGGGGGATGACACAGGGCAGAGAAGGGGGGGATGACACAGGGCAGAGAAGGGGGGGATGACACAGGGCAGAGAAGGGGGGGATGACACAGGGCAGAGAAGGGGGGGGATGACACAGGGCAGAGAAGGGGGGGGATGACACAGGGCAGAGAAGGGGGGGGATGACACAGGGCAGAGAAGGGGAGGATGACACAGGGCAGAGAAGGGGGGGGTATGACACAGGGCAGAGGAGGGGGGGGTATGACACAGGGCAGAGGAGGGGGGGTATGACACAGGGCAGAGGAGGGGGGGGTATGACACAGGGCAGAGGAGGGGGGGTATGACACAGGGCAGAGGAGGGGGGGGGCGACACAGGGCAGAGGAGGGGGGGCGACACAGGGCAGAGGAGGGGGGGCGACACAGGGCAGAGGAGGGGGGGCGACACAGGGCAGAGGAGGGGGGGCGACACAGGGCAGAGGAGGGGGGGTGACACAGAGCAGAGGGGGGTGACACAGGGCAGAGAAGGGGGTGACACAGGGGGGTAAGAGAGCGAGGATTAGAAAAAGAGTGGTGCGTGGGAAAAAGGAGGAGGTGAGGGGGAGAGAGAGAGGGGTTGGAGGAGGGGGGTGACACAAGGAGGGGGGTGCAGAGGAGGGGGGTGACACAGAGCAGAGGAGGGGGGTGACACAGAGCAGAGGAGGGGGGTGACACAGAGCAGAGGAGGGGGGTGACACAGAGCAGAGGAGGGGGGTGACACAGAGCAGAGGAGGGGGGTGACACAGAGCAGAGGAGGGGGGGTGACACAGAGCAGAGGAGGGGGGGTGACACAGAGCAGAGGAGGGGGGGTGACACAGAGCAGAGGAGGGGGGGGTGACACAGAGCAGAGGAGGGGGGGGGTGACACAGAGCAGAGGAGGGGGGGGTGACACAGAGCAGAGGAGGGGGGGGTGACACAGAGCAGAGGAGGGGGGGGGTGACACAGAGCAGAGGAGGGGGGGGTGACACAGAGCAGAGGAGGGGGGGTGACACAGAGCAGAGGAGGGGGGTGACACAGAGCAGAGGAGGGGGGGTGACACAGAGCAGAGGAGGGGGGGTGACACAGAGCAGAGGAGGGGGGGTGACACAGAGCAGAGAAGGGGGGGATGACACAGGGCAGAGAAGGGGGGGATGACACAGGGCAGAGAAGGGGGGGATGACACAGGGCAGAGAAGGGGGGGATGACACAGGGCAGAGAAGGGGGGGATGACACAGGGCAGAGAAGGGGGGGATGACACAGGGCAGAGAAGGGGGGGATGACACAGGGCAGAGAAGGGGGGGATGACACAGGGCAGAGAAGGGGGGGATGACACAGGGCAGAGGAGGGGGGGATGACACAGGGCAGAGGAGGGGGGGATGACACAGGGCAGAGGAGGGGGGGATGACACAGGGCAGAGAAGGGGGGGATGACACAGGGCAGAGGAGGGGGGGATGACACAGGGCAGAGGAGGGGGGGATGACACAGGGCAGAGGAGGGGGGGTGACACAGCAGGCAGAGGAGGGGGGGTGACACAGCAGGCAGAGGAGGGGGGGTGACACAGCAGGCAGAGGAGGGGGGGTGACACAGCAGGCAGAGGAGGGGGGGTGACACAGCAGGCAGAGGAGGGGGGGTGACACAGCAGGCAGAGGAGGGGGGGTGACACAGCAGGCAGAGGAGGGGGGGGGTTGACACAGAGCAGAGGAGGGGGGGGGTTGACACAGAGCAGAGGAGGGGGGGGGTTGACACAGAGCAGAGGAGGGGGGGGGTGACACAGAGGAGGGGGGGTGACACAGAGCAGAGGAGGATGGTGTGACACAGAGCAGAGGGGGGGGGGTGACACAGAGCAGAGGAGGGGGGGGTGACACAGGGCAGAGGAGGGGGGGGTGACACAGGGCAGAGGAGGGGGGGGTGACACAGGGCAGAGGAGGGGGGGGTGACACAGGGCAGAGGAGGGGGGGGGTGACACGGGGCAGAGGGGGGGGTGACACGGGGCAGAGGAGGGGGCGACACGGGGCAGAGGAGGGGGCGACACGGGGCAGAGGAGGGGGCGACACGGGGCAGAGGAGGGGGCGACACGGGGCAGAGGAGGGGGCGACACGGGGCAGAGGAGGGGGGGGGGTGACACGGGGCAGAGGAGGAGGGGGGGCGTGACACGGGGCAGAGGAGGGGGGGGGGGTGACACGGGGCAGAGGAGGGGTAGAGTGACACGGGGCAGAGGAGGGGTAGAGTGACACGGGGCAGAGGAGGGGTAGAGTGACACGGGGCAGAGGAGGGGTAGAGTGACACGGGGCAGAGGAGGGGTAGAGTGACACGGGGCAGAGGAGGGGTAGAGTGACACAGGAGACACACACGTGAGGCAGGACTCCGGGAGCAAGCAGGCACGATTATCGATTCAAGTTCACAGTGCAGCCCCGCCCACGCCTCCACACATGACCAGCACCATCTCCACAGAGCCAGTCACAGACCCCCATGTCTACTTCATCCCGCCCCGCACATCGCCCGTTCGGCCAAAAACAGGACACAGAGGCTCAGAGCGCTTCTCAATGATAGACAGTGATCCGGCAACCCTACGCACGGCTCCCCTGTTGGTCATGGCGCCCTGTGCAGGCGCACAACCCGCACAACGCAAAGGCCGGCCCTGCTTGAGCTATTTTGCAAAGAATAATGGGCAAAAAATTTCCCTCCTGGATGTGCAAAGCTGGTAGAGACATCCCCAAAAAGACTTGCAGCTGTAATTACAGTGAAAGGCGGTTCTACAAAGTATATGGGGGCTGAATACAAATGCACGCCACACTTTTCACATATTACTTTGATAAATGGTTTTAATTTTTTTTTTTTTTTTTTACATTTCCTTCCACTTCACAATTATGTGCCACTTTGTTTTGGCCTATCACATAAAATCCCAATAAAATACATTTATGTATTTGGTTGTAACGTGACAAAATGTGGAAAATTTCAAGGGGTATGAATACTTTTTCAGGGCACTGTATATCATTCACTGTGTTTGCAAGCCTGTGCCAAGGTTCTGGCTGTTATAACTATTATTGTGCTTTCTTTCTGTCTGACACTTTATTTATTTTTTTCAATAAAAATTATTGAAAGTAAAATGTAACTTTTTAAGAAAGAAATAAGCTAATTTTGAAATGGCAGCAACATGCCCGGATGTGGCCATGTTTAACCCTTCTCTTAAAACACTCTGTAAACATCTGGGAACTGAGGCGAGCTGTTGCTGGAGTGTTAGGAGAGGGTTGTTGTCCCATTCTTGCATGATATAGGATTCTAACCACTCAGCAATCCTTATGACGCGTACACACGGTCGTTTTTTGCGATGGAAAAAAACGTCGTTTTTTAAAACGTCATTTAAATTGATTGTGTGTGGGCAAAACGTTGTTTTTTGTCTTCCAAAAAACGACCAAAAAAAAATTCCAACATGTTTGAATTTTTTGTGTCGTTTTTCAAAACGTCGTTTTTTGTTTCACAAAAAGTCACCGTGTGTAGCAAAAACGTCGTTTAAAACGACGTTTTTCAACCCGCGCATGCCCAGAAGCTAGTTATGAAGTGAGCTTCAATGGAAAAGAGTGGTGAACGTAACCTCGCTTTTTGTGAAAAAAACGATGGTGTGTATGCAACATCGTCTTTGAAAGTGACGTTTCAAAAACGTCGTTTTTTACTTCACAGAAAACGTCGTTTTTTTTCATCACAAAAAATGATCGTGTGTACGCGGCATAAGTCTTCTTTTTTGTATTGTTTTGTTTCAATGCACCAACGTTTTTTGATGCGTCAAATATTTTCAATTAGTGAAAGGTGTGGACTACAGGCAGGCTAGTTAAGCACCCGGACTATTCTACTACAAAGCCATGCTCTTGCTATAGATGAGTATGCACTTTAGCATTGTTCTACTAAAACATGCAAGGCCTTCCCTGAAAGACATTGTCTGGATAGGAGGATATGCTGCTCTAAACCATAACCTGGATAATTTAATCATTAATAGTGCCTTTCTAGGTGTGCAAGCTGCCCATTCCATACTCACTAATGCACCCCATACCATTAGATATGCAGGCTTTTGAACTGAGCACATGCCAGAAGGTTTCTCTCCTCTTTAGTCCTGAGGATGTGATGCCCATGGTTGCCAAAAAGAATGTCAAATTTTGATTAGTCTCACCACAGAATGGTTTTCCAATTTGCAACAGACAATTTGAAATGAGCTTTGGCACAGAGAGGACAGTGGCGTTTATAGATCTTGTTCAGAAACGGTCTCTTCTTTGCATGATAGAGCTCTATCTTTTTTCAATGGGACGGATAACAGTTGTTCAGATTCTTCCTAAGTCCATGCACAGAAGTCCATCCCAAAATCATGCCTGTTTTTAATAAAGTTACTCAAGGGCTTGAAGACCAGGGCCAACCAATGTTGCAGTTCAGCCTTGTGCATTGAGAAGTTTAGATATCCTTCTGTAATCAATGGAATCCGTATGTTTTGCAACAACAAAGTTGCAAAGGTCTTGAGAGCTCTTTGCTTTTATACATAATGAGCTGTTTCTTGTGTGACACCTTGGTAATTAGACATCTTATTATAAGCCATCAGTTGAGATTGAACTAGTTGATGATAATTTGAACTGACAAGGGGCAGGATTGCTTTCTAATTCCTGATAGATTTTAGCTGGTGTCTTGGCATTTGATGCCTTTTTGCACCTTCCTTTCTTTATTTTTTCCCCTGTGCCATTCCATTTTATTACACATAACCTAATTTCTGTATGTGTTGGTGTTTTCTTTTTTGTTTCTTTGTATGTATGGATTGCATGGTTTGTTACTGACATGTGGTGAACATTTTATGTCAATAGCGCCTTTAGAAATATATTTACCTAGAAACAATGGTAATGTGTTCAATACTTTTTTACCTGCTTTATCTGTTGAAAATCTAGTGGGGAACACCATTGTAATGTGTTTCTTGGTAAATGTTATGTTAATCTAACTTGTGTTAAAGCTGGACTCCAGGAAAACCACTAAATGTACTAATAAAAATTGTTGGACTATTTTATTTCTCTTCTCACTATTACCAGGTAAACCCCAAAGTCACTACTGCCTTCTGGGTTTGATCGAGCCACTTGCTTCAACCAGAGCTGTTAGAGCTTTTCTGGACTTCCTGAAAACCTTTAGAGTCTGAGCATCCCTTACTTTCCTCATAAAAAGGGTTTTTCAACATTGCTTTGCCACAAAGATGTATTTGATTAGAGGCTGTCCATTAAAGTTCTATAAGAATTGGATGATGTGGTTGGATTTCTCATAAATTGTTGCACTGGATGCCTAACTTGCGATCCTAGTCTTGCCTGATTCTTGGCATGGTGGTGTAATGGGATGGGTGGGGTAAGATACTTTTCTTGTCAACTGCTAAAATGTTAAACATTTTTTTTTCTTCAAAAAAATATAAAAAAAACAGATGAAATGCATATACAGTGGATATACAAACTATACACACCCCTGTTAAAATGTCAGATTTCTGTGAAAAAATTAGACAAAGATACATTTCAGAACTTTTTCCACCTTTTTAATGTGACCTATAAACTGTACAACTCAATTGAAAAACTGAAATCTTTTGGTGGGGGGGAAGTACAACAAAAAAACTAAAATAATGTGGTTGCATAATTGTGCACATCCTCTTTTTATTACGGAGATGTAGCCGTGTTCAGAATTAAGCTTTTACATTCAAATTCATGTTAACCACTTAAGACCCGGACCAAAATGCAGGTAAAGGACCTTGCCCCTTTTTGCGATTCGGCACTGCGTCGTTTTAACTGACAATTGCGCGGTCGTGCGACGTGGCTCCCAAACAAAATTGGCGTTCTTTTTTTCCCCACAAATAGAGCTTTCTTTTGGTGGTATTTGATCACCTCTGTGGTTTTTATTTTTTGCGCTATAAACAAAAATAGAGCGACAATTTAAAAAAAAATTCAATATTTTTTACTTTTTGCTATAATAAATATCCCCTAAAAATATATAAAAAAACTTTTTTTTTCCTCAGTTTAGGCCGATACGTATTCTTCTACATATTTTTGGTAAAAAAAATCGCAATAAGCATTTATCGGTTGGTTTTCGCAAAATTTATAGCGTTTACAAAATAAGGGATAGTTTTATTGCATTTTTATAAAAAAAAATTTCTTTTACTACTAATAGCGGCGATCAGCGATTTTTTTCGTGACTGCGACATTATGGCGGACACTTCGGACAATTTTGACACATTTTTGGGACAATTGTCATTTTCACAGCAAAAAATGCATTTAAATTGCATTTACTGTGGAAATGACAGTTGCAGTTTGGGAGTTAACCACAGGGGGCGCTGTGACTTTGAGTGTTCCCTGTGTGTGTGTTAACTACTGTAGGGGGGTGTGGCTGTAGGTGTGACATCATCGATCGCGTCCCCCTATAACAGGGATGACGCGGTCGATGCTGCGGCCACAAAGAAGCACGGGGAAGCCGTGTTTACACACGGCTCTCCCCGTTCTTCAGCTCCAGGGACGGATCGCCGCACTGCAGCGGCGATCGGGTCCGCGAGTCCCGCGGTCCCGGTCCTGGAGCTTCGGACCAGGTAACGGGAGCGCGCCCCCGTGACCCACGGCTGGGTACTAAAATCAACGTATATATACGTTGATGTGCCCAGCCGTGCCATTTTGCCGACGTATATGTGCAGTAGGCGGTCCTTAAGTGGTTAAATGGGCGTCAGTACACACCTGCCATCATTTAAAGTGGCTCTGATCAACCCCAAATAAAGTTCAGCTGTTCTAGTAGGTCTTTCTTGACATTTTTCATTGTCGCATCCTACAGCAAAAGCCATGGTCCGCAGAAAGCTTCCAAAGCATCAAATGGATCTCATTGTTAAAAGGTATTAGTCAGGATACAAAAGAATTTCCAAGGCATTAGATATACCACGGAACACAGTGAAGACAGTCGTCATCAAGTGGAGAAAATATGGCACAACAGTGACATTGGCAAGAATTGGTAGTTCCTTCAAAATTGATGAAAAGACCAGAAGAAATCTGGTCAGGGAGGCTCCCAAGAGGTCTACAGCAACAATAAAGAAGCTGCAGGAATATCTGGCAAGTACTGGCTGTGTGTTACATGTGACAACAATCTCCCGTAATCTTCATATGTCTGGGCTATGGGGTAGAGTGGCAAGACAGAAGCATTTTCTTACCAATAAATTTTGCAAAAACACATCTGATGTCTCCCAAAAGCATGTGGGAAGATGTTCTGGTCTGATAAAACCAAGGTTGAAATTTTTGGCCATAATTCCAAAAGATATGTTTGGCGCAAAAACACTGCACATTACCAAAAGAACACCATACCCACAGTGAAGCATGATGGTGGGAAGCATCATGCTTTGGGGCGGTTTTTCTTCATCTGGAACAGGGGCCTTAGTCAATGTAGAGGGACTTATGAACAGATCCAAATACCAGTGTATATTGGCATAAAACCTTCAGGCTTCTGCTAGAAAGCTGAACATGAAGAGGACCTTCATCTTTCAGCAATGAAAATTACCCAAAGCATACATCCAAATCAACAAAGGAATGGCTTCACCAGAAGAAGAATAACGTTTTGGAATGGCCCAGACCTGAATCTGAAAATCTGTAGTGTGGTCTGAAGAGGGCTGTGCACAGAAGATGCCTTCACAATCTGACAGATTTGGAGTGTTTTTGAAAAGAGTGGAAAAATATTGCCAAGTCAAGATGTACCACGCTGATAGACTCATACCCAAAAGACTGAGTGCTGTAATAAAATCAAAAGGGGCTTCAATAAAGTATTAGTTTAAGGGTGTGCACACCTATGCAACCATATTATAATTAATATTATTTATTTAATTCCTTCAACCTAGAAGATTTCAGTTTGTTGTTCAGCCTAGGGGTCATTTTTGACTCCTTTATGACAATGGACGCACAAATAGGGTCAGTAGTCAGCGGATCTCACCATCTACTGCGCCTACTACGCAGACTCACTCCGTTCATCCCTAAAGAAGATTTAGCGGTCGTGGTGGGAGCTATTGTAAACTCCAGGCTGGATTATGCAAATGCCCTTTACCTCGGCCTCCCCAAGTACCAAATCGCTCGTCTGCAAGTCGTTCAGAATACGGCCGCCAGACTTGTGACTGGGAAAAAACCCTGGGAATCCATTTCACCTTCACTGAGAGCCCTTCATTGGCTGCCAGTCAAAGACAGAATTACTTTTAAAGCTCTCTGTCTTACGCATAGATGTGTCCATGGGAATGCCCCCCTTTACTTATGCGAATTAATAAAAGCGCATAATCCCAATCGCGTTTTGCGATCCACAAATCAGAACCTACTCCAGGTTCCGAAAGCCAACTTCAAGTCCAAAGGAGAAAGAAGATTCGCGGTCCAAGGTCCCAGACTATGGAACGCTTTACCAACCAGCATTCGGTTGGAGGAGAACCACCTAGCATTTAGGAAAAAGGTCAAGACTTTTCTCTTTTGATATCAAAGGAGACAGGAACAACAAGCGCCCAGAGGCGATTCAGTTCGCATGTGCTGCGCTATATAAGTTTTCATTCATTCATTCATTCAACTGAGCTGTACAATTTTTAGGACCTTTTTCACACTGGGGCGTTGCGGGCATTAGCGGTAAAGTGCTACTAGTTTTAGCGTCACTTTACTGCTGCTGTAATAGCCATGCTTTTTGACTGCTAGCGTTGCGCTTTTAACCCCTGCTAGTGGCCGAAGAAATGGGCAGGTGCTGCTTGCAGGACTTTATTTCTTGTCCTGCATGTGCACCGCTTAAGTGTGAAAGCACTCAGGCTTTTACACTGGAGTGTCTTTAGAGGCATTTTACAGGCGCTATTTTCGCCTGAGATTTATAAAGTTTTGCCTCACAGTGCATCCTTCTCTCGCATGGTAGGGGACCTAATCTTTCTTTACTGCAGTTTTACTTTGCTTACAGATCTCCACCCCACATCCACACTGGGACTGGACTGTGGACATGGAAGCAGTGCACTGATTAACTCTTCTCTCTGTCACTCTGCTCTATCCTCCTATTAACATGCTTCATGCACTGCAGCACACCTGAATGGCTTCTTGTACTGTTAATTCTTCTTCCCATTCTTTGAGCTCTGCTGAGGCTGATACCATGTCAAATTCTTATGCTACATTACATTTTGCCATTTATAACTTCATGGAGTTCAGCTTTACATAAAATGGGGCACAAAAACTATTGCTGTTGTTACATAGCTATCATGGAAATCAAGCAAGAGACTTTGTAGTTTACCTACTGAACATTTGATGGGCACTACGAATACTTGTTTAAATGTACACTGTTAAATGGCTTTTTTTTTTTGTTGTTTTGCAGGATTAATGCGGTGTCTAATGGCCAGGTTCGCGGTGATAGCTACAGTGAGGGATGTTTGGGACAAACAGGTAAATATTACTTTGGCATAAGTATAAATACAAAACAAAGTGTTTAAAGGGGTTGTAAAGCTTTGTTTATTTTCTAAATAGGTTCCTTTAACCACCTCACTACCAGCCGCCATCAATTGATGGCGGCACGATAGCTGAGAGGACGTCATATAACTTCCGCGTCTTTCAGAGCCACTAGGGGGCACGTGCACGGAGGCGCGCACCCGCCGTGTTACTGGGAACCCGATGCGCGTGCGGCCGCCGGGCACCTGCGATTGCCCAGTAACTGAGCAGGACCGTGGATCTCTGTGTGTGAACACAGATATCCACGTCCTGTCAGGGAGAGAGGAGACCGATGCTGTGTCCCTTTGTACATAGGGACACAGATCGGTCACTTCCCCCACAGTTAGAAACACTATGCAGGGCACACATTTAACCCCTTCCTCACCCCCTAGTGTTAACCACTTTCCTGCCAGTCACATTTATGCAGTAATCAGTGCATAATTATATGAGCATGATCGCTGTATAAATGTGAATGGTCCCAAAAATGTGTCCGATGTGTCCGCCATAATGTCCCAGTCCCAATAAAAAATCGCAGATCGCCGCCATTACTAATAAAAAAATCATAATTATGTCCCCTATTTTGTTTTGCGCTAAAACAGTCGCTATACGCTTATTGCATAAAAACATTTAGAAGGGAAATCGACAATGTACTAGCTATTTAGAAAATAAAAAAACTAACCCTTACAACCCCTTTAATAAAACTCTGTTGCCTGAAACATTTAGCCTGGGTTCACACATGTGATTCGCAGGGGAATTGTACCACATTAATTTAGTATGGCTCAAATTGCATCCATACTAAAATGGCGAAGGACCCTTTTTTTTTTTTTTTCCTTTCTTTCTGCCTCATCTGAATCGCATAACATGGGGAAACACACAAAATTTGCTACATTTCTTCATTGCATCAGTGTGAACCAAGGCTTAAAGCTAAAGTTTAGATATCAATTTTATTGAATAGTTGCATTGATCCAGCTTGGGATAACATAAGTATGCATATGTCATACTTAACAATACCTGTGTGAGCTGAAAATCACTCTAGCAGTCAGTGCTACAAGGACAGTAGCAGTCTTCCAGGTCCAGAGCCAACGGTTCCCCTTCTGCATAGTAATCACAGGGGATTATGCTCGTTCAGCACTATGTTTTAGGCCACGTACACACGACCAAATAAATCTGACAGACCGTTTTGATCGGATTTGTCTGCTGGGGTATATTGCTTTGATCGTGTACACACGATCAAACCAAAATCCCCACCGGCAGACAGCGCGGTGACGTTGACGCTGCCACGTCACCGTCACCAGGAAGTAAAACACTTCCGCGCATGCGTCGAAATCCATTAGACGCATGCGTGGGCAGATATGTCTGCTGGTTAGCGTACTAACCAGCAGACATGTCGGACGGACGGGTTCCCAGCAGACAGATTTTAAAGCATACTTTAAAATCTGTCTGCTGGAAAAATCCGTCTGTCCGCCCGTACACACGATCAAATTTGTCTGCTGAAACGGTCCGTCGGACCGTTTCCAGCAGATAGATTCGATCGTGTGTACGCGGCCTTACAGGGCACCTTGTATTGCAATGGAAAAATAGGCGTTCTCTGATTGGACAAGGTGGCGAGGCAAGGAGGTGACATCACGATTTTCACTTCATCCAATCAGAGTATGTCTTGCATTCACAAAAAAAATGACCAGGTGTTCTGTAAATGGCAGCAGTTCTTAACATATAACCTCTTGTGTGGGTCCCAGTACAGCTGCTCAGCACTGGTCCCAGAAGACTGCCGCTATCGCTTTATATAATCTGGAAATACAGTGAAGTCGTTTGCCTGCTTGAAATTAACCAATTAATGAGCTACCGTACTGCGTAATTTACTCCTTCTTTGAGAACATAAACTTCATTTTAAATCATTTGGTTGTCCGTATTTTCTGTTACTACCTGAAGTCTTAGGGTATTGTAACACTTGATTTTGCTCCAACTGGTATTTCACGGTAAACATATTTTAAATGTTTTTACAGGTGCCCGTATTTGGCTATTCATTGGTTTCATGTTGTCCTTTGGATCTCTGATAGCATCCATGTGGATATTATTTGGCGGTTATGTGGCAAAAGGTAGGATATATTTTAAATCTAAATGCGTTGTGTTTAAACTCTTAAACTTTTCTTTTCATTAAGACCTTCAGGAAGAAACAAAAAAAGCTGTTGGTCAACCATGGATAACCTTTGACCCTCCCATCATGATTCAGGGTGTCTTTTTATATATTGAGAAGTTTTACAATACACTAGTCTGTCTGTCTACTCCTACATCATGTGATCACTCTGGAAGGCATCCTGGCTCTAAACCTGCCTAGATGGAAATGTTATTTGACCTGATTAAACTTCTGGCAGACGCCCTGTAGGCCTTTCAAGATGAACTTGATCTCTTATGTCGAGGACTGATTTACCACACTGCTTGATGGCCGCTGGCTTTAACGGCATAGCTGTTCGAGCCCAGGTTTTGAGAAACAGGGTTTAGTAATTTTGATAATTTTCACATTGTTAAAAGCTAGGAAGTCTACTTCCCACATGGTGTATGATCGCACACTGAAGGTTCACTTTGCTTGGTGTGAAGAACAAAAATTTCACCCCAGGAAATTCACCGTGGGAAGAATTCAAACCTTTCTGCAATCAGGTCTGGATCAGTATTTGACTTGAAATACAAATGAGGCAAATGTCCACCTATGTGATCTTATTTCCAACCCGCTTGCCTCCTGTTCAACTCTCAACGTTGGTTTCCTTTTTACCATCACCTCTGCAAGGCCTAGAGCCTCCTTCCTTCCTAAGGTAGTTTTCAGCCTTTCAGGTCAACCAGGACATTCTTCTCTGTTCGGTTCCAGTTCATTAAAATGGAATTTTCCTTTACTGTCTGGGTGTAGTTTATGCTTTGTAGGTTTACCTCTTACCCACCGCTTTACTTAGAAAGACTGACCCTTTTTGTTATTCCTGATGGTCCCTGTAGTGCAAAACCAACTTTTCGCTTCACCATTGCTCACAGAGGGAGATTTACTAAAACTGAAGCATGCAAAATCTGGTACAGAGCTGCATGGTAACCATTCAGCTTCCAGGTTTTATTGTCAAAGCCTAATTGAACAAGCTGAAGTTAAAAGCTGAGTAAATCAATCCACATTGTCTCACACAAAGGTTCAAAGGTTTGAACACAGCTTTCGTATGCGGGCGCTGCTCATGTATGAATTTGCTTCTGCGCGAGAGCTCGCCAGGATGGGGCGCTTTAAAAAAATGTTGTTGTTGATTTTTTATTTTTTATTTATTGTAGTGTTTTACCCAGTTGACCTATAGCTTTTTTTGCCTGCCAGCGTCCAATGCCTTCGGAAAGTGGCAGTATACCACAAGTATGTTTGAAATACGAATCCCTTTTCGTTTAGTGAATGTTTTTTTTTTAGTATTTACAAAACTCATATTGTTCTAAATAAGTATCATTTTTCTCCCAGTTATCAGCTACTGTTGTACAATTTTTGTAACCTGCAATTTAATTTGAAACTAAAGAATTGCGAGCAGGCAGGCTCTTTACTGCATAAGTGACATGCAATGTCTCTTCTGCAATAGAATAAACCTACCTGCCTGTTCACAGTTCTTTTAGAATGTACACTGAGCTGTGCATGCCAGGAGAGGGACCTTGGATCGGTGAAGCAGAGGTAAGTATTGCAGATGTTGATTCTGCTTTAACCTGTTATAAAACAATGTCAATGTACAAAAGTGTGACTAGTGTCTGAGTGTCACTTTACATGGGCCACTAATTTGCTTTGATGTGTCCACAGCCCAAAAACAAAATGATTTACCTTTTTCCAACGTGTGTATTTACATCTTCATGTAGTGGTGCACTGTACTGATTTTACTTTCTTTGGGGACCAATAAAAATAAACAGGATCCCCAAAATGCATGTACAACACGTCCTGTAAATGCACACAGCAACAGTGTATTCAGTGTTAAAGTGCACAAAAATGCACACACATATACTCAGGCATATCCCTGGGAGAAAATGTCATTGTAAACCCTGCATCAGCTATAAGGGAAATAATTAATAATTTGTTGTTTGTGCAGCGCTTCTTTTATAGTTGCTAAATTTTACGTCATCGCAGGCTGAATTGCACTGCAGTTCTGGGTGCTGTTAACATGAGCGTAGCAGCAAAGTGCTCTCATCACACCATGCCCCCCCCCCCCAATTCCATATCCATTCTCAGAAGGCATTGTGGTGTTTTTTTTTTTTTTTTTTTTCACTGAATACAAAATGTTCTGTGATTGAAGAATGTGAGAGGCGGAGCAGTGATGCACATGATTTCTTGTCTTCCAATCACAGAAAGCCTTGTATTCTGTGTGGGGAATAAGCATGAAGTGAGGAGGGGTGTGGTGTCACAGGTTCCACGCTTTACTGCTAGCTGCTGCTGTAATGCCTGCGGCTTTTGGAAATCCAGTGGAGCTGGCTTGTAACAAGGTGTGATTTTTCTACTATACAGCAGCACTTTCCTATGTAGCTGGTGCAGAATTTATGATTTTAGGGCTTTAAAATCAAATGTTAAATGCAAAACTGTAAAGCCTATCTGGGACTGAAAATAATTTTTAAGCCATTTCAATGTAATGATTGTGTTTTTCTTAGGTGTCACTGAAGTATATCCCGGTATTGCTGTGTTTTTTCAGAATACTTTTATTTTCTTTGGGTAAGTAAATATTGATATATCATTCAAATGTATTTGTATTCAAGTTCTTTGGTCACAGTATAAGCTTTCATTCATCATAACATCAGCATTGTAATAGCAATACAAACAAGTTATTTTTGCCAATCCGATATAAGCTTGCCTGAGAAATCTCTGCTGCCTGTCTGCTGTCCATCTTTTTCACAACTTTCTGCATTCCATGCACGATTCCTATTTACTTTTACTGACTCCGTCTCCTGAAACTTCCTCCTCTCAGTACCTCTGCAGTTCAGATGGCAGGCTTTGTGAAATGTGTTTAACAGCGGTCCTTACTTACTGGGCATAGTGAATATGTGGTACAGAATTTAAGAAATCATTTGAGGATCTTTAGAAAATGTAATTTATAAATGTCAAGATCATTCATATTAAAGAGGAGCTCCAGACATTTCTCTGAAAATTAAAAGTCTGCACCTACAAAAACAGACACTCGCCTGTCCCAGAATACAGCGATGTGCTCTCCCAAGGGGGTGCCAGGGTTTAACTGTTGCTTAGCTTGTGGCTTCACAGTCAGTTGCCCACTGCGCATGGGCCAGCTGCGCTGCACATTGCGAACTATCCTGCAGTCTTTTGGGACCTGTGATGTGTATTAAGCATAAGTGAGAGTGGGTAAAATCCAAATGATTGAAATACAATGTGGAAATATACAACTTTACATTTTGATCATAGATCTACTTCATAGATTTAGACATTGCATGTGATTTGCACCGCACCGCATTGCTTTGCAGATCACATGCTATATCTGTGCGTTGCAAAATTCAGCCATACATATTGTATGGCTGAATTTACATTGCATTCACACCAAAATGGTGCAGGACCCTTTTTTTGTTCTGCAGTGGAATAGGATTTCATGGATGTTTACACCCATGCGATCCGATTTCTGCACCATTTTATAGTTTGCACTGCGATACGCAAACCGATCTGGGGGTGCCATTAACTTTCTATTGACACCCACAGCGATTTGCATAGGGAAGTGTGAACTGCCTGCCAGTTCTATGCGATAGGGGAACCTGTACTGGAATTGCACTGGTTGCCGCAACGCGCTGGTGTGAACCGGCACTCCAGAGCCATAATAATTAAAGACAATACAAAAAGATTCATCAATGAAGATATTAAAGATAACGTAGATGTGGAAAGGGGGTATTTTACTCCATACAGCGGACATTCTTGTCTTTTGTTGTTCCATAGAAGTAAGCTAACAGTTGTCACTATTTTGGCCATAAAATTTAAAGCGGAGGTTCACCTTAAATATAGTCTTTCCCATGTGATCCAGCATACTGGCGTCAGCACCAGTATGTTTGTTTTTTTTTGTTTTTTTTTAAATCCCCCACTTACTTTATTTTTGATTTCTTTCCCCCGCGGTGGAAGGTGCCTGTATAGCCCATCAAATAGCCGATTTTGGACTTGGGTTTTTCCGGTGCAATGCGGCGCCTGCGCACAGACCTAGGAGCTGACTAGCGGCTTTTTTCGGAGGGCGTGACGCGCCATAGCCATAGGACTTGGAAAAATACGGCGCCTGCGCAGTCAGCTCCTAGGTCTGTGCGCAGGCGCCGCATTGCGCCGGAAATACCCGAGTCCTAATTCGGGTATTTTCGGAAGCCATGACGCACTATACAGGCGCCATCCACCACGGGGGGAAAGAAATCAAAAATAAAGATTACACAGTAAGTGGGGGATCACATGAGAAAAACTATATTTAGGGTGAACCTCCTCTTTAAATCCGAATATACCTGAATTTTTTTTTTTTTGCTGTACAAGCCCTTGCTTTTCCCTGTTCATGCATTTGGGTCGACATTTTTGCATGCAATATCCATTGCAACGTCTGCTGAGGGTTTTCCTTTTGCCAAAATGTTTGCACATTTAAGGATATTTTAGTGGTGCAGTGTTATAATTGGAACTCTAAGGACTCGTACACACGATCAGTCCATCCAAAGAGAATTGTCCGATGAAGCTGACTGATGGTCTGATGTGCCTACACACTATCGGTTAAAAAACCGATCGTGTTAGAACGCGGTGACGATTACGTGTTTTAACACAACGACGTGCTGAAAAAAATGAAGTTCAATGCTTCCAAGCATGCATCGACTTGATTCTGAGCATGCATAGATTTTTAACCGATGGTCGTGTCTACTAACGATCGGTTTTGACCTATCGTTGGGCATCCATCGGTTAAATTTTAAAGCAAGTTCTTTTTTTTTTTTGACCGTAGGATAACTGACCAATGGGGCCCACACACAATCGGTTTGGACCGATAAAACGGACCTTCAGTCCGTTTTCATCGATATTGACCGATTGTGTGTACGCGGCCTTAGACTGACCATGTGATTATATATGAAGGCTCTTTTTCACTTGGCATTGATGTGAAAACATTTGAGCAAAAGTTGGTCACCATCCTTGCAATGTATTAAGTTGACCTGGAGGCAGATGATATTTTTGTCCTAAAGTATTTTTATATATTGAATTTACATGTATGAAGTTTGGAATTCTTATGCGCTCTTTTTCAATTTACAGGGGGCTTGTGTTCAAATTTGGTCGGACTGAAGATTTATGGCAATAGACTTTACCAGCATATCTGGTTTCCATGCATCTTTTCTAATACACATTCCTTGTAATAACATGTAAGACTTTTTTAACTCCGATCTTTGATATTCATGGACCTTAAAACATGTTACCAAAAAAAAAAATAGAGGAAGTGACAGACTATTGCACTTTGTGTTAAAAAAAAAAAAATGTTTTCTTGTTTCTATGTGTGAATTTTGTAAGGAAAATAATGAAATGTTTATTAAAATCATATACCTGAAGTAACATGTTTATTTGTGCTTTAATCATTTTACAAGTTATATAAGTTAGTATGACTACTTGCTCTTTTACTTTAAGCTTATCTTTTAGAACAAGGGTGTCCAATCTGCGGCCCATGACAGTTATAAATGCAGCCCAACACAAAATCATAAACTTAAAAATGTTTATTTTATTTTTATAATTTTTTTTTTTTATTTATTTAAAAAAAATATATATATTCTTTTATAAAAGTGCATGCACACCTAGTGAACACATGCAGCTGAAGAAACATTTGTCAGTGTCTTTTTACCGGAATTTTATAGGTTTTATCTTCCCAAAGAAAAACATCCTTCTCTTCACAATCACACTGAGCAACTATTTTCAAGGATAAAGCAAACAAAGTTAGAACCAAAATATCTGATGAACACCTTGAGAATTGATTGGGAATTGTTACTACATCTAACCAGATCTAACTGTGTCAAATATGGCACTCGTTTTTATGTTGCCCTCATTTTTACTATTATAATAAAAAAAGATTACAACAAAATTACGTTTTATTACTTGGGTACATTATCTATATCACGATCATTAACTTGTGGTCTATTTGACTTTTTCTGCTCATCAGCTATTATTGGTGTATTTTATGTGTAGCCGAAAACCATTCCTCTTCCAATGTGGCCCAGGAAGGTCAAAATGTTGGACACCCCTGTTTTAGAGTATGCGTAAACAGATGTTTGTATTCTGTACATAAAGACTGCAGATTTTAATGCCCAATTGAAGCATCATGTATTTGTTATATTTGCTGCACAGCAGGTAAAGAATTTTTATTTATTTTTTACTACTATATGTGTGCGCTTAGTAAAAGCTCCCCTATGTCAGCAGCCTACTTGACAGCTATTGGACAGCTCAGAGGTCCGACAAACCCCTTCACATGCACAGTGCTCCAATCAACATCAGTCATGAGCCAATGGCTCCCACTGCTGTGTGAGCCAATGAGAAGACCAGGGAGAGCTGCTGCTCTCATGCACATCTTTGGATTGAGATGTGAGGGGGAGGGGGCTACACACAAATCTTTTTTTTTTTTTTTACCTTTACTGCATAGAATGCATTTTTTTTTAGAAGCACAACTTCTACAGACAAGCCGTGCAGCTTTTGCCAGTTCCTTAATAAGTCTGTTGAAAGCTGCAGGGCTTGTCAATGAACTATGCTCATCAGCGCACTTGCAGTTCATTTAGAACTACAAGCCATCAGTTGATGGCAGTGCTGGGACAAGGTCGTCCAGCGCCTAGGGCAAAGATGCCATACGGCGCCCACCGTTCATGATGTGCAAGCTTAGCGGATCCTGCACCCAGTAAACAATTGCACCGGTCACTCTCGCCCACCCCTTGTCCCGGCCCTGGTTGACTGTACTTGTAATCACAGGAAACTGAATGAATTGTGCAGCTGCATGGGTGGAGCCCAGCGCAGCCACAGTCTTTTATAAAAGTGAGCGCGGGTACAGGGAGAAGATTCCTCACTGAGGGGGGGATCAGGGGAACTTGCCGCAGAAGCTGGAACATGTACATGTTTCATTCTAAACCTCAATTATAGCCAGAGTTATGAAAATTAGGTACACTTGGAGAACCTGCTATTTTAAAGAGACAGCCAGACCTAACTGTAATGGTCCAAATGCTTTGCGACAGTCCATTATGACTTGCATTCAGGCTGCCTGAATAGATGTAGTTATCTGGTTTGGAATGTGTCAAAGAAAATCTTTTAACGCACATCTTTTAGAATATCAATTAGCAATTTGACAGGCTATAGCTCATCTAAATGTAATGCTGACTTCTGCAGACTTAAAACTAACTTGTGTCTCAGGCTGGTAGATTTAAACAGAATAAATGGTACCCTGGTGTTCCTGACTCAGTTTTGAGGGTGCCCAGACCACAGTACTGTCACAAGTTGTACTTTAAAATGTAATGTCCTGCCAGACATTCCAAGATGCCTGCTATTAATTATATTAATCGGAAAATAATCCTCTGTGCCTCTGATTTAGTTTCTGATTTAGTTTCAATTTTTTTTACTGTTACTTGACTTTCCCTTGCTTCATTCCTTGTCCCTGCCAACTGCAATTTCACTGTGTATTGAGACCACCTCAAAGGCCAGTGAGGTATACTGTGGTGGAAATTCATCGATCTTTAGCCTCTCACACACGAACGGACTTCCATCAGACTTTTCTGTGGATTTATCTCCGAATGGGCATTGGCCGTGAACTTGGTATGCATACACATGGCAGGACTTTTTCAGCCAACTTTCACCAAATCACGTTGTTTTTCAGCTCTTTACCGCCACCCTTTGGGCAACTTCTGCTATTGTTGTTTGATCTTTAGCATTGGTTCTGAGCATGTGTGTTTGTACTTTGGACTTAAGTCCGATGGATACACATGATCGGGTTATGCTCCATTGGACATTTGTTGTCAAAGTTTGAGAGCATTCACAGCGAGCATTTGTTCGATGAAAAGGCAAAAACGATTGTCCTATGAAGCATACACACGGTCGGATTGTCTAATCAAACAAGTCCGTCCGGAAAGTTGTTGTCAAAAAGTCTGATTGTGTGTATGGGCCTTTTAGTGTTACTAAACCCACAACAGTAAAATCGGTCTGTACATACAGTAAAGCATGCTCGTTAATCCTCTACATTGTGTAAAAAGGCTGTTTTGATCCTGTATGCATAGATCCTCTTCCACTCACTCCAAAACATGTCCGGATAAGACAGTT
Organism: Rana kukunoris; assembly: GCA_029574335.1. NCBI lineage: Eukaryota > Metazoa > Chordata > Amphibia > Anura > Ranidae > Rana > Rana kukunoris. The sequence continues at coordinate 330,744,024 of CM056050.1, read as the reverse complement.
ACTGGAGTCAGGCTGCACATGCCCAGTTTGGAGTTTATTGCTATTTTTTTTTCTTGGGAGAGTGCATGTGATCAGCACAGGGCCAATCGGCACTGTCCAGACAGAGGGTCAGGGGTCCTGCATCCTAAAGGGATGGATAATTGTGGTAAAATAAAATACTCCTACCAGCTTGAACCGGGCACTGATAGAAGTCACAATACTGCTATATACTGCTGACGAGAGAAGGTATTTAGCAGTTTATTTTTAGTAAAATTATTGCATGTTCCATTTTCTGTGTACGGTGGGAGACCAGGTATTATGAATGCACAGTCCTGGGCTTAGTAGCACTTTAACCATGAAGTTAACGAATATTCAGACCCAGTAATAAAGTAAAACTAAACCAGAGAGGGGCACAGAGGAAGCTTTTTTTTTTTTTCCTTGTTTTCTTTTTAACTGACATCTGTAGTAACAGGTTCCTTTTGTGGTCTGCCTTTACTTAGGACTTTTACTTTTTAAAACTGTAAAAATAAAGAACAGGTGGTATAAGCCCTGCAACCAACCCCCCCCCCCCCCCCCCCCCCCGTACTCCTTAATCATCTTAAGGATGTTTACACGGCCCATAAGATTCAAAGGTAGAGAGGACCATGCAGTGCACTGTTCAACTTTCAGTTGCTGAAGTATGGGGTAAAGATTAGGACTTTAGAAACTTCTCAGGTCCATTGTGACCCTGATTCCCAAATAACTTACTCCAATTAATCCTGATAAATTTGTCAAAGATGGCAAGGGCAGTCCGTAAAGGAGGAGTGAGCATCATGCAAATGTGGCAAAGTACTGTCTGCGTAAAGCAAAACTTTCTCCAGCAGACCAACCCACCACTCCTCAATGAACCTGGAGTCCTGGATCATAATTGGCTACTGGTTCAAGAGCTAGAGCAAAAAGACTTGGGGATAATGGGCATCCCTGGCGAGTCCCCCGCTCTAAGGGAAACGTCCGATATCCAGTCATTCATCTGTAACTTAGCTTGAGGTGCCTGATACAGCATCCTAACCATTGAAGGTATCGAGACCCAAAGCCAAATCTATGCAGGACCTCCCAGAGGAAGACCCATTCACCTGAGTCGAAGACCTTTTTAGCATCTAATGAGGCCACAACTCTTGTTCCGGATTTATCATGTCTGGTAGCCAGATTTAGAAATAGGCGATGAGTCAGTGCCTTTCCCTCGCATAAATCCGGTCTAATCAACATGTATAAGATCTTCGATCACTTTAGATGGGCACAAGGCCAGTATTTTGGCCAAAAATTTGGCATCTGCAATAACTAAGGATCTAGGCTTGTAAGAGGCACATTCCTCAGGATCCTTGCCGGATTTGGGAACCAGCACAATAAGAGCCTCTGGCATTGATTCCGGTAAAGTGTCTAAGGAGGTAAACTGTACAAAAAATGGGTGTGAGCCCAGGTACTAGTAGCTCCTGGTAGCGTGAATAAAATTCAACAGGGACAACATCAGAGCTCGGAGCCTTGCCCGACTGCATATGGCATACGGCTATTTGAACCTCCTCTAGGATGTTTAGGTTCTGTCCCGTTGCTCCCGCTTATGTAGGGTAAGCAAGGGAAATTAAATTCGGTCCAAGTAATTACTAAGCTCAGAAGCAGTATGGTCAACCCTGGAGGAATACAGGGTAGCATAAAATTGTAGAAATTGGCGACTGATGTCGTCCAGAGACGACAGCAATCCCACAGCAGGATCCCTATGTGAGCGGTAGGTAATTGGCCCCTAGCTAACCAGGCTAGTAGCTGACCATTCCTGTCCCCATACCCAAACACACTCTGGGCTGTGGAAGGCACTCTTTGGTCAACTCTAGCTGGAACAACAAAATCTCTTGCAGGGCACACTGCCATGCATCATAGCCAGCTCGATCAGGACTCTCATCAAAAGCTGCCTTCTTCCCCTGGCAGATGGATGATTTTAGCATGCAATAAAGGATTCTATCCTTTTGTCAAAGAGAGAATGTTTGGCTTAAGTCATCCTCTCGTTTGGTCAAGAAAGGTGTCCTCCGGAGGCAAGGAGATGAGAGAATAAATTGTTGAGAGAGAGTGTCTGAGTGGGCTCTGTTCAATGCTTAAGGTCCCAGAGTGGGTGAGAGGTCTTGCATGGTCTGCAGGCAGAGAGAAAGTGTGGATGAAACCATGTTTCGCCAGAGTAGTTGTGCTGTATTTGAGAGTAGGTCCAATGGTCGGATGTGTTATGAGATGCTCGGGAAGGAGGGGAATGCACAAGGAGGGGTGATGTAAGAGGAAGTGAGTGGATGCCCTCTCTATGGCAACCCAGGTCTTCAAGTCAACATGCCTATGCCAGTCCAGCATGAAAGTTTAAGTGTGCTGCATTGTGGTATTTTGTGGCTATCAACAAATACCAAGCCTCCATCATCACCATCCAGAAAAGGTGGAGTTGACTGTTTTCAAGAATGGTGCATGAATGGGGATTGGTAACGTCATGAGCAGGTATGGAAATTTTGGGAGTATCGACATTTTAAGTATATTTCAAAGGCCAAACCACAAGAAGACACCAGGGTTCCGTTTTTGTGAATGTTGCTGGATCTTGTGAAGAAGTTTAGGAAAATCTAGGTTAAAGGTGTCTCTTAACCACTTAACCCCCGGACCATATTGCTGCCCAATGACCAGAGCACTTTTTGCGATTTGGCACTGCGTCGCTTTAACTGACAATTGCGCGGTCGTGTGACGTGCAAAAATATAGCGACTATTTTGAAAAAAATGCAATATTTTTTACTTTTTTCTGTAATAAATATCCCCCAAAAATATATAAAAAAACTATTTTTTTCCTCAGTTTAGGCCGATACGTATTCTTCTACATATTTTTCGTAAAAAAAAAATCGCAATTAGCGTTTATTGATTGGTTTGCGCAAAAGTTATAGCATTTATAAAATAGGGGGTAGTTTTATGGCATTTTTATTATTATTTTTTTTTACTAGTAATAGCGGCGATCAGCGTTTTTTTTTCCAGTATTGCGACCTTATAGTGGACACTTCGGACACTTTTGACACATTTTTGTGACCATTGGCATTTTTCTAGCGATCAATGCTAAAAAAATGCATTGGATTACTATAAAAATGCCATTGGCAGTGAAGGGGTTAACACTAGGGGCGGGGAAGGGGTTGGGTGTGTTCTAACTGTATGGGGGGGTGGACTTACTAGGGGAAATCACTGATCTTCTGTTCATACATTGTATGTACAGAAGATCAGCGTTTCCCCCGCTGACAGAACCGGGAACTCTGTGTGTACACACATAGCTTCCCATCCCCGCTCTGTAACGAGCGATCGCGTGTGCCCGGCGGCGATCGTGCCCGCTGGGCACGTGCACAGGACTGGGGGGCGCGCACCGGCCGCCTGCGGCGCGCACGCACCCCCTAGCGGCCGCAGAAGTGCCGATGTAGAGCTACGGGCTCTCGCCCAGGAGAGCCGACCTGCCGCCGTATAACTGCGGCGGCTGGTCGGCAAGCAGTTAAATCGGGAGGACTAATGCTGGCCATACACTATATGAAAATTTGGCCGAAATTTGGTCGTTATTAGACAGTTCGTTCGTTTTTCGAACAGTTAATGGGCACAAAATCGATAACCGTTGGGAAGTTTTTGAGCCGAATAAACGAAGGACAAGTTTGGATTTTTCTGCCGAACGAACGATAAATCGGAAGGTTAATGTGTTTCCCGTCCGAATTTTCTGCACCAGGTATGTAAAAAAAAAAGAACCATTTTTTTTCATTTATGTCCACTGAACGATTTATTGGTCATTACATGATGGCACTATCATTTGCGCTCACGACCGAACGTTCGTTTTTCGAAAGTTCGTTCGGACGATTTTTCGTAGAGTGTATGGCCAGCACAAGAGTCCCTGGGTATTTCATTGCCTTCGGCTCTCAGTGAAAGCAGAAATAAGGCTCCATGCAGACTGGGCTTAAAAAAGTGTAGGTTCTCTTGGGAGTAAAGAATGCTCATATAGAGCATTTTTTGTACAAAGTCTAGACGAGTTTAGAAGAGTTTCATGTTTTTTCTGCCAGTAAGCTCAAGTCGGAAACGTGAACCAAAAGTTTCTTCCTGCCTCTAAACTTTGAGCTCAAAATATGCCTGTAATCGTCCTAATGTGCATGGACACATAGAATACCGTTGAGTAGCTTCTACAGGCAGAACACAAAACTCCTGTTGAAGCAAGGTTTGTTAAGCCAGTGTGCATGGAGCCCCTTTCACATTGGGACGGGAGCCGCGGTGGCGGTATAGCGCCGCTAAAAATAGCGGCGCTATACTGTCGGATTTACCGCGAGATTCGGCCGCTAGTGGTGCAGTATTAACCCCTGCTTGTGGCCGATAAAGAGTTAATCCTGCCCGCAATGTGCCTCTGCAGAGGCACATTGCGGGCGGTATTGCCGCGGTTTCCCATTGTTTTAAATGGGAAGGAGCGGTATTCACGCTGCTCCTCTCGCCGCTCCAAAGATGCTGCTGGCAGGAGATTTTTTTCTCTCCCGCCAATGCATCGCCTCAGTGTGAAAGCCCTCGGGCTTTCACATTGAGGTTGCTGGGCAGGAGCTTTTCAGGTGGTGTAGCAGCGCTATATTTAGCGCTGTACCACCTGAAAAACTCCTTACTGTGAAAGGGGTCTTAGGGTTTGTGAGGGAGTTACACAACAGCGGTAGCTGATTTCTGGAAATTTCTTATATGGCAGCTGATTTCTGGAAATCAATAACAAAATATAAAAAATTAAAGGTTGACGTGGGTTTTAATTTCCGGCATTAGGTTGAGGGGGGAGTATGCGTGAGGGGAAGGAGAAAATGATGTGCAAAAGCAGAGATCTTGTGGTGTTTATCTCCAATATGCAGGCCTTGGATGTTTGGGTTATCTCTCACTCTGGAAAGGAAGGGCTTCATTTTCAGGAATAAAATGAATAAGAGAGAGCACATCCCTGCCGGGGTTCCATTTGCGAAATTATTAGCCTCTTTTTTTTTTTCCTTTTCTTTTTTAACAGCCTGCCTTTTGTAAAAAAGTAACCCTCTGATGACAGGGTCATTTTAAGTTAGTTGAAACTATTTCAGGTATTCCATCCACATCCACTCCTGATTACCACCCTATATAAATGTTGTGTTTGCATCAAGCATGCCTCTATCTCACAACTGGATCTGACCACCAAGACCTCTTTCCGCAGACATGCATGTCACAAATTCATGTTTGTTCCTACAGGGGAGAAAGAGGTAACACTCAGGGAAAACAATAGGTGGCAGTAATGGTATGCATAGCAGAGTCACACATTTCTACATTCTATTTTCAGCTTTCCATTTGGTTGAATAATGATAATGAATAGGTTGTTATATGATACTGCAGCCTATTTACTTATTTTCCTCATTCTTACTGTATTTGAATGTAATTTGTATTACAGATGGTATGATACATTTTGCCAGTTTGCCTAGCAAAGGTATTTTCCTCTATGAAATACTGTATCACTAGTGTTCTAGGGCTACATCCAATGACATTTCAGTGTCACCACATATAAAGTCAGAAGCTTGTTTGCCTATTTTGTAATTCTACCCTTCATGCATAATATAGACAGGTGCAACTATCAGCTGGCTGTCATTACTACAGGAAGCTTCTGGTCTCCAAAGTATGACTCTAGATTTGCTAAGATAAAAAATAAAAATTCCATTACATATCTTTACTTGGTTCAGCTGTGTACAGGTTGTATCAGTGCGCTTTCTGAAAATAACAAGTGTGATGGTCTGACTATTATAATAATGATTTACTTCCATAAGATCCGTATCAACAATTTAAAAATGTATGTAGAGGATTGCATGGCATCAAGTGTAACATAAAATACCTCTCTGCGTGAAAACGTAATGTTTAACAAATGTCATCGTATATATGCTCTGCAACAAGTTAAAATAATGATTGATTCTCCATAGGGGACTGCATCTTCTGGGAATTCCATTCTGGTCTTTTTCTGCTCTTTCTTTGTTTCTTACTTCTATTCCTTCTTGTTGTTCTCACGCCTCACTGATGGCCTTCTCTTCCTCCCTTTTCTATGTTACTTTTTTATGATAGTAGTCCATATTTGGTAGTACTTTATAAATAACCTAGCTCTCCAACATAATATGAGTTTAGACACAGTAGGTTTTTGGCAAACACTACCGATGAGGTGGTTGGTGATTAGTTAGTACTTTTCCACCGGATATACAGTATGTCACAAAAGTGAGTACACCCCTTACGTTTTTGTAAATATTTTATTCTATCTTTTCATGTGACAACACTGAAGAAATTACACTTTACTACAATGTAAAGTATTTAGTGTACAGCTTGTATAACAGTGTAAATTTGCTGTCCCCTCAATATAACTCAACACAGCCATTAATGTCTAAACCACTGGCAACAAAAGTGAGTACACCCCTAAGTTAAAATGTCCATCCAAATTGGACCCAAAGTGTCAATTTTTTGTGTGGCCACCATTATTTTTCAGCACTGCCTTAATCTTCTTGGTCATGGAATTCACCAGGTTGCCACTGGAGTCCTCTTCCATGCCTCCATGACCACATCACAGAGCTGTTGGATGTTAGAGACCTTGCACTCCTTCCATTTAAGGATGCCCCACAGAAGCTCAATAGGGTTTAGGTCTGGAGACATGCTTGACCAGTCCATCACCTTTACACTCAGCTTCTTCAGTAAGGCAGTGGTCATCTTGGAGGTGTGTTTGGGGTTGTTATTATGTTGGAATTCTGAGTCACGGCCCAGTCTCCGAAGGGAGGGGATTATGCTCTGCTTCAGTATGTCACAGTACATGTTGGCATTCATGGTTCCCTCAATGAACTGTAGATCCTCAGTGTCGGCAGTATTCATGCAGCCCAAGGCCATGTAATTCTCACCTGGTTGGCGCCACACACGCTTGACACCATCTAAATACGTTTATCTTGGTCTCAGACCACAGGACATGGTTCTAGTAATCCATGTCCTGAAGCCTTGTACACACGATCGGATATCTGATGGAATCTAATGCGATGGATTTTTTTGTCGGATATCTGATGAAGCTGACTTTCATCAGTCTTGCCTGCACACCATCAGTCAAAAAACCGACCGTGCCAAAACCTTCAGTCAAAAATCCGACCGTGCCAAAACGCGGTGACGTAAAAGCCTTGTACAAACGATCAGATATCTGATGGAATCTAATGCAATGGATTTTTTCTTTGGATATCCGATGAAGCTGACTTTCATCAGTCTTGCCTACACACCATCAGTCAAAAATCCGACCGTGCCAAAACGCGGTGACGTAAAACACTAAGATTGATTTCTTTGTGGAATTATATGATACCAACTATGCACATCATTTAATCTTTCTGTAACTTGTTCAATGTGACACCTTATGGATGTGTTCTCTATGTACAGTAACTTATACACGCATGTACCATTATTTTGGTCTACTTCCTGATTGTCTAGCTATCTGTTCTTTGTAAATTTATTAAACAAATTTAACAAGAAAATGTTTTATTGAACTCTAATGGAATGGCTCTAATGTTTAAAATTCAGTGAAGAAATAAAAAAGCTGAGGGGAGTAAAAAGAAGGGGTTCCTTTATCTGGATTCTGACAGTATAGGTGACTTAAATATGTAAATTCAGTCTTCTGGTTATGTTGGAATGTTTAAGTAGAGGGGTGGGAAGTATCCATTTTTAAAATCAATGGGTACTCTGAAGACTGTTTAAATTCTAACCAGTGAAACCACTTAATCCTAAATTTCTCCAATTTGCCTTGGGTGAGCATCAAATCATTCATTTTAGCAAACCATTGGCCCATAGGGAGTTTTGTTTCAATTAATTTTGAATGCAGGCCTTATCTGTAGTTTATGTATGACCTCTTTTATCCCTGAGCAAAAGAAAAAACTGATTAGAGCATTGAGATCCCACTATCTTGGCCAACATCTGTTTTAACCTACACCACACTTTGCAGTTATTATACCAATAATAAAGCTCCATGTGCAATACAGTGTTGTTGATTCCTGTTAAAGTAAAAAAAAGAAGATAAAAATTAGCATTACAAGCAGAGGGGTCCACTTAATAATTTAAAGGGATTGTAAAGGTTCATTTTTTATTTTCTAAATAGGTTCCTTTAAGCTAGTGCATTGTTGGTCCACTTACATTTTCCTTGCATTTGCCTTCTAAGACCCCTTTCACACTTATACGACTTCAAAGTCGCTCGATTTTGCGGCCACGATTTGGGATCAGTACAACTTCGACTTTGCCACAACTTTGGCATTAACCAATGAAAACATACATGGTGTAAAGCAATTCCTTTTCCTGCCACCGCAGTTGTCATTGCTGCTGCAGCAGTAGCAGTGCATGAGGAAGAAGCGGAGGCGGGGAATGCGCCAATATTGGGTACATTCCATCATTGCCAATCGTGAAGATAGGGGTCAATTTTGGGTCCTCAATAATGAAGAATGAGAATGAGAACAATGAAGTAGTCATTGCACTACTTTAGTCCGATTTTGATGCCACTTACACAGGCATTCATTGAAATCGCGACTGCGAATCGCGGTAAAATCGCGGCCGTAAAATCGCGTGACTTTGAAGTCGTACAAGTGTGAAAGGGGGCTTATACGACTTGTCCCACGATTTTGGACTGCAAAATCGTATGACAAATCATTCTCCATTATTTTCAATGACTACCATTCATACTGGCACAACTTTAAGGTCCCTTTCACACTTGTACAACTTCAAAGTCACCGCGATTTTGACGCGATTCGCGATTCGCGGCCGCGATTTTACCGCGATTTTGACGCGATTCCAATGAATGCCTGTGTAAGTGGCGTCAAAATTGGACCAAAGTAGTGCAGGGTCTACTTTGAAGTCGGCACTACTAATGGCCCATACACACGATCCGAATATCGGCCGATGGATCGTATGACTTTTTTCGCTTAATAATCGCAAGTAAAATAAAATAGGTTATTAAATTCTCGTACGACAGAAAAAAAAAATCGGAAGTGATGTCATGTGTTGTAATGTATTTGTATTGTATTGTCGGATGACGGCTGTACTGACTAAATGAAAATCGTACGATCTGACATCGTACGAGCAAAATTTTCGAGCTTGCCCGATCGAAAAATATCGGATGAACGGTCGTGATCGTCTCTCGAAAGTAGTGTACACACGATCCGAAAATCGTACGATCCATCATCGGACGATCGTTTTCGTCCGATATTCGGATCGTGTGTATGGGCCATTAAAGTTGTGCCAGTATGAATGGTGTTCATTGAAAATCATGGAGAATAACTTGTCATACGATTTTGCAGTACAAAATCGTGAGACAAGTCGTATAAGTGTGAAAGGGGACTGCAAAATCGTATGACAAGTCATTCTCCATTATTTTCAATGACTACCATTCATACTGGCACGATTTTAAGTTGTGCCTACTTCAAAGTAGTCCTTGCACTACTTTGGTCCGATTTTGATGCCACTTACACAGGCATTCATTGAAATCGCGGCCGCGAATCGCGGTAAAATCGCGCGACTTTGAAGTCGTACACGTGTATGTTTTTTTTTCCTTTGTTTTTATTGTCTGAATTTCTCACTTCCTGTTGCTCACTAGTAAGCTGTTCTGGCTGACTAACCCCCAGCCAGAACGGTTTGGATGATGGGGGCAAGCTTACTGAGGAAAAAACAGGAAGTGAGAAATTCAGACAAAGAAAAAAAACATTTAGAATGGAAATCAAAGGAAAAGGTAAGTGAACCAACAATGCACCAGCTTAAAGGAACCTATTTAGAAAATAAAAAATGAACCTCTACAACCCCTTTAAGGAGACATCATTCTGATGAGTGTATTTGTGACTGGGGGAAAATGGCATGAATGTGGTCACTACATTATAAGAAATTAAGAATTTTACTTGGCACCATTTGGACTTTGTGTTTATTTGTTAGAACACTGATAGGCACTTATATATTAAAAGTTTTCCACACGATTCTGTGGCGCTGAGAGGGAAGGTGTACTACAACACCAAGCAGGTTTATACATTTTTTTATTGGATTATATTTTTCATATTATTATTTTCTATATTGTTGATATTAAACAATGTGTGTATATTTTTGATATTATCACATCCATATCACAAGCGTTCCCACACACCTGATTTATAAAATGGGAGGTGCATTGTAGTATAGCACTAATTTATGGTGTATAATTGCTGTTTAGTGTTTTTTTTATGATTTTTTTTATCAATTAGATATCCAGGGGGTTAATGTGGTGTTCATCAGCTTAAGAATCCGGAGGGGAAGTAGCACAGGATATATTGCTATAATCTTGTTGATGCCTGTAGCAGCATAATAAGGTTTCTCTCAGAAATACAGATGATGAAGTGAATATGGTTTTCTTGGTTGCAAGAAAGACTTTTGTATTTTTGCCACTTTTAAAGAATCATGGTTGGATGCAGATTTCATGGTAATATTATTTTAATAATGTTAAGTAATGTAATATCATTTTTTTTTTTATAACACTTTACCAAGTGAGAAGATATAGTGCTCTGGCGCCCCTGCTGCTGCTTTTTAGTATTGCATCTTTAAAAGCAGTGAACATAGTAAATGCATTTGAATTTGAACTACAGGCATCTATTTAAAATACAAATTAAATGTATCATTCACTGCAACTAACTGAATTATGCTCCTGCAATCCCCCACAAAGGAGCCCTCAGATTGGGAGAGGGAATGTCATTACCATGAGCCAATAAGGCTCTCCTGCAGTGCACATCTGCTGATAGCAGAAAAGAGTTGAGTGAGAAGAGACATGAGCGCCTCAAGTCTGTTGCTGCTTCTTTATTTTACACTGAGCAGATTAGTGGTGTGATCTTAACCAACGTGCCAACACTGCAGTAAAACCAGGCTAGGCTATACGGTCTGCTATGGAATCAAACAATTTTTAAGAATTTTAGACAATTAAGACTTTGATAACTTTATGCACCTAAAAAACAAAACATCGAAAATAAGCTTTGTTGATTCTTGAAGATAAATAAAACATAAATGTACATCTTACAATATGGAAATAGTATGAATAAAAATAAACCCAAGAACAATGTAATATATCACAGCTTACCAGTTCTTAGATTTGGTGGCTGTTTTTGTTTCTTTTTATTATTTTTTGGGGCTTTTCCCCCCTTTATATTCTGGTTATCCTGCAGGTAACACACCTCCTAGGGCAGGGGTGTCAAACTCAATTTCATTGTGGGCTGCATCAGCATTATGATTGCCCTCCAAAGGGCCGGTTGTATCTGTAAGGTTAGATGTTCAGCGCATCCCCTCCCCTTATATTAGATGTCAAGAGCCTCCCCACCATCAGAAGTTGAGTCCCCCACTCTCCCTTACATTACAGTGCAACCCGCTTTCTTTATGCTGCTGCTGGGAAGAAGCTGGATGCATTGCTTTAAAGCAGAAAGTAAGGGTCTGGAGGAGGGCCAGAGGAGGGCTTGAGCTCTCCCCCAGCTGCAGGAGAGGTACGAGGGCCACATTAAATGGCCTAAAGGGCCAGATTTGGCCCGCAAGCCTTGTGTTTCGACACCTGTGTCCTTGTGTGACAATGCTCACTCACCATACTGTATATTTGGAGGAGTAGTATTGCCACCCTAGGACAGAAGTGTTTGGAACTACAGAACACCCCATCACCAGGGGTGGACTGGGACACAAATTTGGCCCTGGACTTCATCCAGACCGGCCCACCTAATTTTTGCAAACACACACACAAAAACAGTATATAGTCTATACGCAATTGCGCAAAAAAAAAAAAAGTAAAAACATTCTGCTGTAAGTATAAACTGCTTTTTTATTCTGTGACCAGTAAATTCATTCATCTGTAACCGTGACCAGTGGCAGTACATTAAGACCCCTTTCACACTGGAGCGTATTGCAGGCACTATAGCGTTAAAAATAGCGCCTGCATTCCACCCTCAAACAGCTGCGCCATTGTCTCCAGTGTGAAAGCCCAAGGCTTTTACTTCTTTTACTTCTCCACCGCTCCTGTCTATTGAAATCAATGGGACAGCGCGGCTATACCGCCCACCATGTGCTGCTTCAGCAGCGCATGGTGGGCGGTTTTAACACTTTCTTGTCCGCTAGCGGTGGGAAAACCGGCCCGCTAGCGACCGAAATGCACCGCAAATCCACCCATAGCGTTGGCGGTAAAAATAGCGGCGTTTTACCACCAGCGCTATGGGCGGCTCAGTGTGAAAGGGGTCTAATACATCAGTTACTATGACCAGTGGCAGTGCATTTACCCCCCCCCCCATGCTGTATACTAAAAACAAAATCACAGACACATACACTGACCCCCCCTCCTGACACACACACTGACCCCCCCTCCTGACACACACACTGACCCCCCCTCCTGACACACACACACACTGACCCCTCCTCCAGACACACACACTGACCCCTCCTCCTCCTCCTGAAACACACACTGACCCCCCCTCCTGACACACACACTGACCCCCCCTCCAGACACACACACTGACCCCTCCTCCTCCTCCTGAAACACACACTGACCCCCCCTCCTGACACACACACACTGACCCCTCCTCCAGACACACACACTGACCCCTCCTCCTCCTCCTGAAACACACACTGACCCCCCCTCCTGACACACACACACTGACCCCTCCTCCAGACACACACACTGACCCCTCCTCCTCCTCCTGAAACACACACTGACCCCCCCTCCTGACACACACACTGACCCCTCCTCCTGACACACACACACTGACCCCTCCTCCAGACACACACACTGACCCCTCCTCCTCCTCCTGAAACACACACTGACCCCCCCTCCTGACACACACACTGACCCCCCCCCTCCTGACACACACACTGACCCCTCCTCCTCCTGAAACACACACTGACCCCCCCTCCTCCTGACACACACACTGACCCCCCCTCCTCCTGACACACACACTGACTCCCCCTCCTGACACACACACTGACCCCCCCTCCTCCTGACACACACACTGACCCCCCCTCCTCCTGACACACACACTGACCCCCCCTCCTGACACACACACTGACCCCCCCCTCCTGACACACACACTGACCCCCCCCCTCCTGACACACACACTGACCCCCCCCTCCTGACACACACACACTGACCCCTCCTCCTCCTGACACACACACTGACCCCCCCTCCTGAAACACACACTGACCCCCCCTCCCCACTTCCTTTCATAGTCCCCTCCTTTCTGGTATCCTTTACAGCCATCGTCTTTCTTTGCAACAAACACAGTTCCCTTTATGTCAGTGCCCCCTCCCTTACCTTACACAGAAGGGAGAAGACAGAGGATGCGACGTGTCCAAGCAGAAGGCGGGAGATGTTCAACTTTCAATGTAACAGAAAGACGATTGGTTGCTAGGACTGCCCCTAGCAACCAATCACAGGCTTTTTAACTTGAAAAGTTGGACAGCTCTGCCTTCTGCTTGGACATTCTCTATTGTAATGTATAGATGAAAGCAGCTGGGGGGGGGAGTTACACGGCAGAGAAGAGGACACCCAGGCAGGATGGTCAACAGGTTCACTGATGTCATCCTGCACATGCACTCCACCCGCCATGCAACCCCTTCAGCAGCAATACTCTGCAGCCTGCACTGGAACCGTGCATGTGCAGTAGTTACGGCTCCGGCTGCCACCGTCCTCCCCAGCCAGCAGTCAGACTCTGCAGCCGCACGACCCGATACTGATGTGCGGGGCCCCTTCGTCCAGTACATAGCAAACACTGCCTGTATACACTCTGAATGTCACACTGTATACAGGCAGTGTTTGCAAATGTACTGGACGAAGGGGGCCCGCACATCAGTATCGGGTCGTGCGGCTGCATTGAGAGTGAAGCTGTCTAAGCACTGTCGGGGATGAGGGGGGGTCCCCGCATATCGGCCCCGCCCATTCCCGACATCGTTTTGACAGCTCTACTCTCACTGCAGCTGCACGGCCCCGCTTGCCCACAAATCACTGTATTTTTACACTGGGGACGAGACTCCTGGCTTTTTGGGGACCCATTTGGGGCTCTAGTCACCCCCTCCCAACGCCCCTGAGTGACAACTGGCCCACTGAGCCATCGGCCCACCGGGAAACTCCCGGTAGTCCCGATGGCCAGTCCATCCCTGCCCATCACAATAACATAGGGGAGGTGTTGTGTAGTTCATAAAGATCTAGAAACAAGGGTAACTGTTAATAGTCAGCAATGGTAGAGAGCACAGAGAGTGAGAAGTTCACTGTCACGATGAATACTTAGTTTTTGCATGTATAGAACAGATATAACAAACATTTCAATGGTATATTAAATATTAAACAGACAGAAATAAAGCAAATAGAAGTTCACTGTTATAGTTTACATAGACTAAAACAGAACATCTTCGTCCCTTTGCTACACAGGTATATGTTTAACCACTTACGGACCGCCTGCCGTCATTATACGTCGGCACTTTGAAGAGGGATATCGTTGTTATGGTAGCAGCTAGCTGCCATAACACCAGTATCCTCTTCTTCAGCGGGCGGTCCGCTTTCAGACAAAAGTGGCTTCTGTGGCAGATTCGCCACAAGATGACTTTTATCGGCGGCGGGAGAGGAGCCCCCCTCCCGCCGCGCTCCGGTGCCCTCAGCCTCTTATCGGAGCCGCCGGCGACAGCAGAAGTGATCGCGTCCTGGGCGGAAGCAATGTCAAAACGTCACTTGCGCCCATAGCTCTTAAAGCAATATTTTTATTTTTTATTGATTTTTTTTTGCATTTTTGTGTAAATATGAGATCTGAGGTCTTTTTGACCCCGGATCTTATATTTAAGAGGACCTGTCGTGCTTTTTTTCCTATTACAAGGGATGTTCACATTCCTTATAATCGAATAAAAGTGACACAGTTTTTTTTTTTTAAAAGAACAGTGTAAAAATAAAAGGTAAAATAAATAGGAATTTTAATTATTTTTTAAACACAAAACGGTCCCACCGAGCTCACGAGCAGAAGCGAACGCATACATGGGTAGCGCCCGCATATGAAAGCAGTGTTCAAACCACACATCACATGTGAGGTATCACTGCAATCGTTGGAGCGAGAGCAATAATGCTAGCCCATGAACTTCTCTGTAACTCAAAACATGCAACCTGTAGAATTTTATAAATGTTGCATATGGAGAATTTTAAGGGTAAAAGTTTGACGCCATTCCACGAGCGGGCACAACTTTGAAGCGTGACATGTTGGGTATTAATTTACTCAATGTAACTTCATCTTTCACAATATAAAAAAAAGTTGGACTGCTGTGTTATTTTATTATTCAAAAAAGTGTATTTAAAAAAAAAAAAGTGTGCTTGTAAGACCACTGCACAAATACGTTGTGAGGCAAAGTTTTGCAACAACCGCCATTTTATTCTCTAGGGTGTTAGAAAATATATATATATATATATAATGGTTGGGGGTTCTAAGTAATTTTCTAGCAAAAAAAAATATTTTAACAAGTTTGAAAAATAGGCTCTGTCTTTAAGTGGTAGATAAAGGAGCTATTAAAAAAAAGCTATTCTTTCCACCTTCTGAAAATGTCATCTCTGATTTTCAAGCTGGCCCTCAGGCTTCAGTGCTATGTTAGTGATTATGAGCTAATACAGTGAGGGGAAAAAGTATTTGATCTCCTGCTAATTTTGTATGTGTGCGCACTAAAATAATCAGTCTATTATTTTAATGATAGGTTTATTTTAACAGTGAGAGACAGAATAACAACAACAAAATCCAAATGCATTTCAAAAAAGTTATACATTGATTTGCATTTTATTGAGTGAAATAAGTATTTGACCCTTTCGCAAAACATGACTTAGTACTCGGTGGCAAAACACTTGTGGGCAATCACAGAGGTCAGACGTTTCTTGTAGTTGGCCACCAGGTCTCAGGAGGGATTTTGTCCCACTCTTCTTTGCAGATCCTCTTCAAGTCAATAGGGTTTCAAGGCTGACGTTTGGTAACTCGAACCTTAAGCTCCCTCCACATATTTTCTTTGGGATTAAGGTCTGGAGACTGGCTAGACTGCAGGACCTTAATGTGTTTCTTCTTGAGCCACTCTTTTGTTGCCTTGGCCATGTGTTTTGGGCCATTGTCATGCTGGAATACCCATCCATGACCCATTTTTAATGCCCTGGCTGAGGGAAGGAGGTTCTCACCCAAGATTTGACGGTACGTGGCCCGTTCACAGTCCCTTTGATGCAGTGAAATTGTCCTGTCCCCTTAGCAGAACCCCTCCCCCCCCCCCCCGAGCATAATGTTTCCACTTCCATGTTTGACAGTGGGGATGGTGATCTTAAAGGTCATAGGCAGCATTCCTCTTCCTCCAAATACGGCGAGTTGAGTTGATGCCAAAGAGCTCGACTGTGGTTTCATCTGACCATAACACTGTCACCCAGTTCCCTGAATCATTCAGATGTTCATTAGCAATCTTCAGACGGACCTGTACATGTGCTTTCTTGAGCAGGGGGACCTTGCAGGCGCTGCAGGATTTCAGTCCTTCACTGCGTAGTGATACCAGTTTTCTTGGTGACTACGGTCCCCGCTGTCGTGAGATCATTGACAAGATTCTCCTGTGTAGTTCTGGGCTGATTCCTCACCATTCTCATGATCATTGAAACTCCATGAGGTGAGATCTTACATGGAGCCCCAGACAGAGGGAGATTGACAGTTATTTTGTTTCTTCAATTTGCGAAAAATCGCACCAACTGTTGTCACCCTCTCACCAAGCTGCCTGACAATGGTCTTGTAGACCATTCCAGCCTCGGATCTTGTCCCTGACATCTTTGGACAGTTCTTGGCCATGGTGGAGAGATTGGAATCTGATCTCTCACTGATAATATAAACCTACCAGTAAAATTATAGACTGATCATTTGTCAGTAGGCAAATGTACAAAATAAGTAAGGGAATAAATACTTTTTTTCCTCACTCTATGTGCATTAGTCGTTTTGGTATTTTGGTACCTGGTCCAAAACTATTGATGCCAGAGACATCCTTCATATTTGTCTTAGCATAAGCTAACTTTAAACTTTTTACAAGATTCTATTTATGTTAAGTAAAATTGACACTACCCTTGTACATGGCACATTAATGCAAAACAGAATTAAAATAACAAAAGTAGAAATAGGAGACTTGTATTGTACTGTCCATTTTTTACACCGAGTGGGATATAGCTAAAGGCCTCAGACACTTAAAAAAAAACAGCTCTGTATTCATCTGCTGTCCATATGTGTTAAAGATGGCAGTCCACATTAGGAAACTGTAAGCAAAAGCAAAGATACATGTATTATCATTGGAGTTGTACCTATATAGGTTATGCTTATATACAGATAAACATTTTCACATTATTCATAGTGCTGAGATGAATATCACCACTTCAGTCCCACGGCTTTGCTACTATAGGATCAGAACTATTTTTGTTATACCAAATATATTCTTTCCTTAGTAGTCTATTCTAACATGTGTGAAAACACTTAGTTGGCAGTGCACCTTTTTAAAGGTCATGTGACTCAAAAGAACCATTTCGAGGCGCTTTTGAGGCACTTTCTATTCATTTTTAAGGGAGAGGGACACCTTTGAGGCACTTATTTTAGCGCTTCAAAACTAGCTCCAAAGATGCTTGCAGGAGTTTTTTTTACCGCCTTGCCAGCGCACCGCCCCAGTGTGAAAGCATTATTGATTATAATGGAAATTGGTTTTGGTAAGCTTTTCTGGCGCTTTTTTTTTCCGTGACAGCGGATGAAAAGTGCCTCGGTGGGAGGGCATATAGGGCTTTGATTTGAATCAGTTGCAGGTCTGCATACAAATGGAGACAATAATACAGGGGTAATTTCACTCAACAAATTCTTTGGTGAACATTTGCCCTATGTATCAGGTCAGGCTAATAAAAATTTGCCCAAAACACAAATTCCTAAGCATTTGATATCTGTTCTTCAATAAGAAAATGTTTTACTGCAACATTCACCCTATGTAAGAAAAAGATAAAGGTTGCCTTCTCTGCTCCTTCACTTGACATCCCCTCAAATTGTTGCTGCCTATGCATGTATGTGTTTGTGTATGTGTCAGAGACATTAGTAATCTGCAAGGCAGTGGGAAGGGTAGTGTGTGAAGATCCAGAATGCCAATGGACAGTGGAGCAATGTGCAGGTGACCAGATGCTGGTACACAGTGGAGCAACATGTGGGGGAGTGTGCAGAATCTACTGTAGATGCACCCATTGCAGATGTGTGGTTGCCATAGTTTTAGCGGTGGAATTTTTCCCATAGATCATCATTGTGATGAAAAACATCAAATTGTGAATCCTCAACAGCAGCAACATCTTAGTGAAGTTAAATAACTTGTTACCCCAGGATTTCATATTCCTGATATGCATCTGTTGTACCATGTGCTTGTATTAAAAAGTATCCCATTCTCTTTGTATTGCTTCCTTTGTGTAAAATGTATGGTGTTCCTGCCAGCCTCCCTGCTTTCCTATTTCAAACTGACCACACTGGGCACGAGAGCACATTCATCCCAGTGCCAGTTTTCTGGCTGTGCTGGGAGAACAACCTGCCTGTCCTCCAATGGCCAAAAACTTTTGCTGACATGACACCCACTCCCACCCCTACACAGCTATTCACTGGGAAGATTAAATGTACAGCGTTTCTCCAGCCCTAGCTACCCATAAGTCCCTTATGCATCTGAGAACAGATATTTTCTGATCAATATATATATATATATATATATATTCATATAAACACATACACACACACACACATATAGGAATGTGTTGCTTTTTATCTCTATTTTAAACTGAATGGGTTGTTCGATCCACATAAGTTGTAATGGTTCACAAATACTTTTTTCCACAATTAATTGTATTTTATTTAAACTTTGGAGGTTCCTTCAAAGCATTTCCCTATTAATTTTACAGTATTCACTCTTGTGCAGCATTATTAAGCTGGACAAATGATCTTTAAAGCGGAGGTCCACTCAAATGTTATTTTTTTAACCACTTCCTTACTGGGCACATATACCCCCTTCCTGACCAGGTGAAATTTCAGCTTCCGGCACTGCGTCGATTTAACTGACAATTGCGCGGTCGTGCGACGCGGCTCTCAAACAAAATTTATGTCCTTTTTTTCCCAAAAATAGAGCTTTCTTTTGGTGGTATTTGATCACCTCCGTGGTTTAAATTTTTTGCGCTATAAACAAAAAAAGAGCAATTAAAAAAATAAATAAAATAATAATATTTTTTACTTGTTGCTATTAAGAAATAGCCAAATTTAAAGCAGTTTAGGCTGATACGTATTCTCCTACATATTTTTGGTAAAAAATAAAAAATAAAAAATCGCAATAAGCGACTGGTTTGCACAAAAGTTATAGCGCCTACAAAATATGGGACATAATTATTATTTTTTATTATTTTTTTTTTTTACTAGTAATGGCGGCGATCTGCGGTTTTTATTGGGACTGCGACATTATGGCGGACACATTGGACACTTTTGACACATTTTTGGCACCATTCACATTTATACTGTGATCAGTGTTATAAATATGCACTAATTACTCTAAATAAATGTCACTGGCATTAAAGGGGTTAACACTAGGGGGTGAGGAAGGGGTTAAATGTGTACCCTGTATTGTGTTCTAACTGTGGGGGGAGCAGGGTGACTGGGGGAGGTGACCGATCTATGTCCCTATGTACAAGGAACACAGATCGGTCTCCTCTCTCCCTGACAGGACATGGATCTGTGTGTTTACACACACAGATCCATGTCCTTGTCACTGTAACCGCCGATCGCGGCCGCCAGGCACACGCATCTCAGGGATGCGGCGGGCACGCGCGTCCCGCTGGCGGCGCGCGCGTGCCCCCCAGTGGCCTGGAGGAGCAGAGGCCGTACATAGTTGTACGGCCGTCGGGAAGTGGTTAAGGACCGCCTAACGCCAATATATGTCGGCAGAATGGCACGGCTGGGCACAGGCACATACAGGTAGGTTGCCCTTTAAGTGCCCAGCCGTGGGTCGCGCGCGCCACCAGGAAATGCTCTCTTGACCCGGTCCGAAGCTCCTGTGTCACGCTATTGGTCACAGGAGCTGAAGAACGGGGAGAGGTGAGTGTAAACACACCTTCCCCATTCTTCTCTGTGGCAGTGTCACTGATCATCTGTTCCCTGTTAAAGGGAACGACGATTAGTGACGTCACATGTCCAGCCACGCCCCCCCTACAGTAAGAGTCACTCCCTTAGGGCACACTTAACCCCTTAGCGCCCCCTAGTAGTTAACCCCTTCACTACCATTGTAATTTTCACAGTAATCAGTGCATTTTTATAGCACTTTTCAATGTGAAAATCACAATGGTCCCAAAAATGTGTCAAAAGTGTCTGATGTGTCCGCCATAATGTCGCAGTCACAAAAAAAATCGCTGAAAAAAAATTAATAAAAATGCCATAAAACTATCCCCTATTTTGTAAACGCTATAACTTTTGCGCAAACCAATCAACAAACGCTTATTGCGATTTGTTTTACCAAAAATAAGTAGAAGAATACGTATCGCCTAAACTGAGGAAAAAACGTTTTTTAATATATTTTTTGGGGATATTTATTATAGAAAAAGTAAAAAATATTGATTTATTTTCAAAATTGTTGCTCTAATAAAAAAAAACGCAGAGGTGATCAAATACCATCAAAAGAAAGCTCTATTTGTGGGAAAAAAAGAATGCCAATTTTGTTTGGGAGCTACGTCGCACGACCGCGCAATTGTCAGTTAAAGCGACGCAGTGCCGAATCGCAAAAAGGGGCCAGGTCTTAAGTGGTTAAAGCCAGCAGCTACAAATACTGCAGTTGCTGACTTTTAATAAATGGACACTTACCTGTCCAGCGCAATCGCTCATCTCTCGGCTGCCCCTGCCGCCTTCCTCGGTGAGGGAATCAGGAAGTGAAGCGTTGCGGCTTCACTGGCCGGTTCCCTGCTGCGCATGCGGCATGCCCTCACTGGTTCCCGCTGTCTCCTGGGACCAGTGTGTTTACCAGAAGACAGCGGGGGGGGGGGGGGGGTGACGCAAAGGGGCGGAGTTTTTCCCTGGAAGTGGGTGAAAATACCTCTATTATACAGGTATACATCTGCACCCCCTCCCCCCTGAAAGGTGCCAAATGTGACACCGGAGGGGGGGGGGGGGTTTCGAAAGGGGAGGTTCACTTTTTGTGTGCACCTCCGCTTTAACATCCTTTGAGTTAGATATGCCTGTTTTACAGGAAGTACCTGGAACAGATAATGCAAGCTGCCTACTTTCTCCCTTTCAAACACTTTACATAACAAGCTGCAACA
The DNA here is from genome assembly GCA_029574335.1 of Rana kukunoris. NCBI lineage: Eukaryota > Metazoa > Chordata > Amphibia > Anura > Ranidae > Rana > Rana kukunoris. The sequence goes on along the minus strand of CM056050.1, from coordinate 330,722,696 downwards.
TCAGGCAATCATGATTTAATGGCATTACCATTACTGTAACATTATTGTAAATGTCTTACCTCCCAATATGGCTGATCATGAAAAAAATGCCATTCTTTAGGGGGCTTGAGAAGCTTACATTTTAACAAGAAACCTAATAAAGATGTGAGGGAAAAAATGAATTTATATTATTAGTATGGGCAGTTATATCAGTTACACAATTCACTACAGGTAATTGTTAACACTGAAAGACATTAAGGGCCCTTTCATACTGGTGCGTTTTTGCCACGTTTTTAATTAATTTCAATGGAGAGGGGCATGGGGGGCGTTTTAATAGCGATATTTTTACCGCGAAAACGCGGGAAAAACGCACCAGTGTGAAAGGGCCCTAACACTGAAATTATACCAAGGTGCATTTTTATATATTACATGTGAAGACCACACCAGGAACTTAAAGGAATGTGTCCATGGTTATTAGACACAATTAATTGAACCACCAATATGGTCAGAATTTGCCCTTCTGCAGTGGCCTATTCTGACTGTATTGGTGGTGGATCAGTTACAGTATGGTAATTGTGCCCAAAGGAGATCTCCCTGCAAAAAATACAGGCCTATACAGCCACCAGCCAGCACATAACATGTACATAGTTCTCAAAAAAGCAACATAAAAACAGGTTTCTGAAACAACCATTACAGATTAAACACAGTGAATGAGAAATTTAAATAGTAATCTTCTAACATTTAAAAAATTATTTTTGGCGCCATTCACATTTATACTGCGATCAGTGCTATAAATATGCACTAATTACTGTATAAATGTGACTGGCATTGAAGGGGTTAACACTAGGGGGTGAGGAAGGGGTTAAATGTGTACCCTGTATTGTGTTCTAACTGTGGGGGGAGGGAGGTGACTGGGGGAGGTGACCGATCTATGTCCCTATGTACAAGGGACACAGATCGGTCTCCTCTCTCCCCGACAGGACATGGATCTGTGCGTTTACACACACAGATCCACGTCCTTGTCACTGTAACCGCCGATCGCGAGTGCCTGTCGGACATCGCGGCCGCCAGGCACACGCATCGGCATCTCAGGGATGCGGCGGGCACGCGCGCGCCGCCGGTGGCGCTCGCGCACCCCCCAGTGGCCTAAAGGAGCGGAGGCCGTACAAAGTCGCCAGGAAACGCGCACTTGACCCGATTTCCACCGGTGTCCCGCTATTGGTCACAGAAGCTGAAGAACGGGAAGAGGTGAGTGTAAACACACCTTCCCCATTCTTCTCTGTGGCAGTGTCACTGATCATCTGTTTCCTGTTAAAGGGAACGACTATCAGTGACATCACATGTCCAGCCACGCCCCCCACCCTACAGTAATGTGTCAAAAGTGTCCGATCTGTCCACCATAATGTCGCAGTCACAAAAAAAAAAATCGCTGAAAAAAAATTATTAATAAAAATGCCATACAACTATCCCCTATTTTGTAAACGCTATAACTTTTGCGCAAACCAATCAACAAACGCTTATTGCGTTTTTTTTTTAACAAAAATAAGTAGAAGAATACGTATCGCCTAAACTGAAGAAATAAACGTGTTTTTTTTTATATATTTTTAGGGGATATTTATTATAGCAAAAAGTAAAAAATATTGAATTTTTTTCAAAATTGTTGCTCTAATTTTTATCAGTTCTCAGCAGATGTGAAAATGCTTGTGATTAAATCTAAATAACATGTTTCCCCCAAAAATAAGCCCCACCCCAAAAATAAGACCTAGCATGATTTTCAGGGAGGGCTGCAATATAAGCCCTACCCTGAAAATAAGCCCTTGTAAAAGTAAAGTCCTTGTAAAAATATGTAATCTGTTTTGTAAAAAGATTATATAATGTGCAGTGCATCTCCTTTTGTAACGTTATTGTCAAAAATACCTTATTTGGAGCGCCGCTGGGCACTCACGTGACCCGCTGGAGCTCTTCTCCTTTCCTCCTCGCTGACGTCAGCGGCCCCTCCCTCTGCAGTGCTCGGAGCGGGACTGACGTCAGCGGTGATCTTGGCCCCTCACTCGACAGTGCTTGGAGCGGGGAAGAAGAGCTTGACGGGTCAAGTTAATATGGTATTTTTGACAATAAAGTTACAAAAGGAGACACACTGCACAATAATATAATCTTTTTACAAAATTAATTACATATTTTTACAATGACTTTAACTAAGGTTTTCTTTTGGGATAAAAGATGTCAGAATGATGACTCCAGAGCTGACAGGGGGAGAGGGGAGAGAAGACAGGACGCTTTTAAAAAACCTTTTTATGTTTTATTCAATTTTTTTTAGAACATAGAGAGGGGTAAATGACACAGCACAAGCACTGTTGCTGTCTATGATGCTTCAAAGTATCAGGATATATATATATTTTTTTATTATTTTTTTTAGGGTTACAACCACTTTACGCTTGTGATTGTACATACCATTACAAAATAAGACATCCTCTGAAAATAAGCCCTAGTGTGTTTTTTTTAGCCAAAATTAATATAAGACCTGGTCTTATTTTCGGGGAAACACAGTATGGTATACCTGTAGCAGTGCATCTGATATTTTCTTCACAAGGCTACATGTACTTGTCAGAGATGACATACGGGCCTATCTTGTATGTCATCAATGAAAACAAAGATGAATACTGTACTAGATCAAACTGTTTTACTCTTCATACACATACAGTATTATGTATGTAACTTTAACAGTATATATTGTATGTTTTAGAATATAAAGCCTTTTAGGTCCAAACTACTTTGGACACCAGGCCACACAGATAGGGCCATTCTAAGAATTTGAACCAGTGTGGTAGAGGATCCATTGTTGACTACTGTTTATACCATGGGCTTCAACATATTGTAGGATAGTATTTGTTTCTAAATAGCGCACCTAAAAGCAATATTGTTTTTTTCCCAATAAAGATTTTCTTTACATTGTGAAGACAAAAACATTTCAGCATTTAGCTGTCTGTACCAATACTTGTACCTGTTAGAAGTCCACCAACCAGACTCAACGTCAGCGTTAGGAGTATACAACCTACACCAACCAATGCTTGGTAAATGGGACTATGAGGAATAAAAAACAGACACACGTTAACTATGATGCAAGAAATATCAGTTTGTGTGAGAAAAGGCTGAACATAGCTACAAAGTTCCATTGACCTAAACTATTAAAGGCACCACCAACATCCAAAGACCAAATTTTCCTTAACTCTGTGTCAGGGGTAGGGATGGGCTATCTGTTTGAGTCGAAAATGAGTTTGACTCAAACATTGCCCGTTCGCCAAACAACGAACAATTTGGGGTGTTTGCGACAAATTCAAAAAGCCGCAGAACACCCTTTAAAAGTCTATGGGAGAAATCAAAAGTGCTAAATTTAAAGGTTAATATGCAAGTTATTGTCATAAAAAGTGTTTGGGGACCTGATAGCCAGGGTGGCTTTGGCCAATTATGGCTCAGGGGGTTTAGTACACGCCCCACAATATAAAAGGCAGCCTGCAAGGCGGCCTCGTGTAGTGTGTTGCGGCATTGTTAAAGAGATCAGTCCTGTAGAGAGAGAGAGAAAGGCAGTGTCTTTATTACTAGATAGATAGATAGATAGAGCAGGCAGGCTAGTCAGTTTAGTTACATTTACAGTGTGTAGAGGATGTATATACATCCCAGGAGTTGTACATATATTTATACACTGTATAGCTTAGCTAGATCAGTTCTTCCTAATTTACTGGCAGGCAGGTGATTGTGCAATTTAAAGACTTTATCACAGGTATAGACACCCAGCAGGTACAATATTTAAAGGAATTTTTCATTTTTTTTATTTTATTTAAGCATTATTAAAATCACTGCTCCTGGAGCAGTGATTTTAATGATGCTTAAATAAAAAAAATAAAGAAAAATTCTTTTAAACATTGTACCTGCTGGGTGTCTATAGTTTGTCTGTGAAAACGTCTTTGAGAACCCGGGTCTTGCCTGAGGGAACATGTATTAATGGAAAAAAGTTTTAAAAACGGTCTTTTTTTCAGGAGTCCTGCTCCTGAAAAAACTACAGTTTTTTAAACTTTTTTCCATTGATACATGTTCCCTGGGGCAAGACCCGGGTTCTCAAAGACGTTTTACGACAATGACTTGCATATTAGGCCTTAAAATGAGCACTTTTGAATTCGAACGTTCGAGTCCCATAGACTTCAATGGGGTTCTAAATGTTCGCGCAAACGTTCAGTCCGTTCAACGGTTCTGGTGCGAACCGAACGCGAGGGTGTTCAGCTCATCCCTATACGTTATTTAAAATAAAAAAAATGCCAAGAATATTTGTCTAGAATTATATAAACACAACACAAAAATTTTAATATGAAAACATCTGTACTATAGATCTTTTACTCACAGTTCAAATCTCCCATAGTCTGCCACCAGAATATAAAGTGCATAGGCCAATGCTCCCAGAAGACCAGGCAACCCAAATGTGTAATTAACACCACATGTGTCATGTACCAACGTAACTACTTTCAGAGTGTCCTGCAAAATAATACATACAGTAGCTTTGGTAAGGTAACAATATATAGAGGGGTATTCAAGTAGATTATCCCTTTCATGACTTATGCCACGTATATGGTCGGAATTTCCGGCAGAAAAAGTCAGAGGGGAGCTTTTTTGAGAATAAAATGGCAATTGTTGCAATATTTTATGTCACATGGTATTTGTGCAGCAGTGTTTTAACCACTTAAGGATCCCTTCACGCCGATATACGCCGGCAGAATGACACGGCTGGGCACAATCACGTACCTGTACATGTCTCTTTAACCACTTAACCCCCGGACCATATTGCTGCCCAATGACCAGAGCACTTTTTGTGATTCGGCACTGCGTTGCTTTAACTGACAGTTGCGCGGTCGTGCAACGTGGCTCCCAAACAAAATTGGAGTCCTTTTTTTTTCCACAAATAGAGCTTTCTTTTGGTGGTATTTGATCATCTCTGTGGTTTTTATTTCTTTAGCTATAAACAAAAATAGAGCGACTATTTTGAAAAAAATTCAATATTTTTTACATTTTGCTATAATAAATATCCCCCAAAAAATATATAAAAAAAACATTTTTTTTCCTCAGTTTAGGCCGATACGTATTCTTCTACATATTTTTCGTAAAATCGCAATTAGCGTTTATTGATTGGTTTGCACAAAAGTTATAGCGTTTACAAAATAGGGGGTAGTTTTATGGCATTTTTATTAATATGTTTTTTTTACTAGTAATGGCGGCGATCAGCGTTTTTTTTTTTCAGTACTGCGACATTATGACGGACACTTCGGACACTTTTGACACATTTTTGGGACCATTGGCATTTTTATAGCGATCAGTGCTATAAAAATGCATTGGATTACTAAAAAAATGCCATTGGCAGTGAAGGGGTTAACACTAGGGGGCGGGAAAGGGGTTAAGTATGTTCCTGGGTGTGTTCTAACTGTATGGGGGGTGGACTCACTAGGGGAAATCACTGATCTTCCATTCATACATTGTATGAACAGAAGATCAGCAATTCCCCCACTGACAGGGTTGGAAGCTTTGTGTTTACACACAAAGCTCCCGGTCCCCGCTCTGTAACGAGCAATCGCGCGTGCCCGGCGGCGATCGTGCCCCCTAGTGGCGGCAAAAGGAGCCGGCGTATAGCTACGGGCTCTCGCCCAGGAGAGCCGACCTGCCGCAGTAAAATGACGGCGGCTGGTCGGCAAGCAGTTAAAAAATTGGGTCATTTTGTGGGTGTTTTTACTTTTCTGGTGCTCCAGGGCCGTTAAAAATGTGATATGTAGTCTGAAAAATAGATGGGTAATTTATGCATAATTTATGCTCCTTGGATTTTTGGCGCCTCTATGCATTTAAATGGTCTCACACATTATGGCTTCCCCATACTCGGGAGACTTAGCAGAATGTGTTTTGGGTGTGTGATTCTAAGTATTCCTATGCTGTGTGTGAGGGGAAAAAAAATGTTAAAATGACAACTTTGCGAAAATTATTATTTAACGTCTTAATTTTCAAAACAATTGTGACAGAAAATTACAACTTAAAAAAAAAATCATCATGCCTCTTACCAAAGAGACATTTGGAGGGTATTTGTACTGTCCCTGCATTTTAGGGACTTAAGAAGTGAGATAGGCCGTTATTACATCAGGACTGATCAATTTTCAAACTGATATATACCATAGCTTGTAGACTCTATGGGCCAGATTCACAGAGCGATTACGCCGGCGTAACAGGAGATGTGCGGCATAAGTCTAAATTTGCGCATGCGTTTCGATACTCCGCATCCCCAAAACGAGATACGCAAGAAATCTACTTTTTTTTTGTCTAGCGTAATTTCGTTAGACAGGCGCAAAACTGCACTAGACACACCATTGATTTGCTATTCAAATATGCTAATGAGGGAGTTACGGGGATCCACAAAAGAATGTTGGTGCAGCGCAGGCTACGCGCTGTGCGCAACAGCTGCGTGGCCTGTCTAAAATTAGACCATATAAAAGGTGGTCTAAAATTAGACAATTCGTCTACATGTCAGATAAAGCAACACTGTTAGTGAGGAGCAGAGCAGTCACACGTGTTGCCCAACAATCTGTATGCCAACATGCCAGGGACATCCTCGCTCATAGCTATACTACTGACTTTAGACGAGCAAAGAAGGAGGAGGGCACAGAGGAGGGCACGGGAGAGGATATACCGCACCCGCATAGACCTCTTTGGCATGAGTGATTCTGAGGTGTTTCGCATCTTCAGATTCACCCCTGCTGCCATCCTGGAATTAACCATAACCTTGCAGGAGGACATCACCAGCCCAACACACCGCTCACATGCAGTGCAGCCACTGGTCAAGGTCATGGCAACACTCCATTTCCTTGCCAGTGGCTCTTTTCAAAGAACAAGTGGAGTGGTGGCTGGGATGTCACAATCCTCCATGAGCAGATGTGTGCACCAGGTTATCCCTGCAATCCTCAGACGCATGGCCAATCAAATCATCAAACCCACCACTGAGGAGCTGCGGCTGAAGGCAATGACAGATTTCTACAGAATTGCCAGATTCCCACGCACCGTGGGGGCCATTGATTGCACACATGTGGCACTCCAGCCCCCCCCATGAGACAGAGCACATATACCGCAATCGGAAGCATTGGCACTCCATCAACGTACAGGTGATAGTCGATGCCCAAGGCCTCATATGGCACGTCCGTGCCAAACACCCCGGATCCAGCCATGACAGCTACATATACAATCAGAGCCCCATCCCAATGGAATTCGAACAGAACGTGTATGGGGACACCTGGCTGGTTGGTGAGTGACACGGGTGGCAGGCATGACTGTCCCCCCCATGATGCACACATCACAAGGGGCACATGCATGACTAACATCCTCCTGTGTTTTTCCTTAAAGGTGACTCTGCATATATGCACTGGGACCCCATCTCATGACTCCTATCCGGAACCCCCAAACCCCAGGAGAGGAAAGATACAATGAAGCCCACGCCTAAACACGTGCACTGGTGGAGCGCACCTTTGGCCTCCTGAAGTCACGTTTCCGATGCCTGGATAAGTCTGGGGGGACCCTGTTGTATTCCCCCAACTTCGTGTGCCAGATCATTGGTGCATGTTGCATTCTGCACAACTTCGCAGTGAGAAAGGGCCTGCAGATTGACCTACGTGATGACCTGACCCCTGAACCAGACAATCCCCCCCTAACCGAGGTTACCCCGTCTTCTGAGGGAAGAGCAGCCAGGAGACAGCTCACATTAGGCATCTTTGCACGTTAAACACACACATTAATCATGGCACAATGAGAATGCATGCATGCACACCACTGTGGTCCCTAGCACAGACACATCACATCCTCACCTAATTGGATTAGCACAAGCCCACCATGCTGGGCTTGTGAGCAGCAACGCCACGCCACGGCTCCAATTATGTCACTGTACATTCATACACCATTCACACGGACCTGGGAATCACTTCTCCCTGGTCCTGGGGAACCCTTCTCCACCAAAACTGAGGGCGACACCCCTTTGCCGGCAGGAATATCACCCCCACATTCCAAAAACATTCACATCACAAAAAAAAAATGTCCAGCAAAAAAAAAAAAATTCCACCAAAAAAAAAAAAAGGGGGGGGCCTGCCCTCCAAGGCCACGGTAATTCTGTTCAGGCCAGCACCTAGTGTTGCCGTGTTGTCCTGGATAGCCTGGGTGAGGGCCATCACATCCTGCCCAACATCTGCTGTTGTAGTCTGCAGTGCGTTTAGGCAGTTTGTAAGAGCCCGGGAGTGGCAGTCCAGGTCCCCAAGCGTATCCTTTATGGAGGACAGGCTCTCCTCCATCCGCCCCAAGGTCTGGCTGACCTGTCCCAGATGGCGGGACTGAAGGGCCCGGTCCCTTCTCAGATTGGCGGGCAGAAGCTCGGCCACCCCCCTGGTCTTCTGGGACGACTTCCTGCCTCCAGCTGAGGCTTGTGGCCGGGGAGAAGTGGAGGCCCTTGGGAGAGGAGCCCTGTTGGGGGAGGAGTGGGAGGGGCTAGCCCTTATGGAGGGCTGGCTGCTGCCAGCCAGAAAGGAAGACTCCTCCAAAAATAACAATCCACTGGCTGACATGACATCCTCCTCCTCCTCAAACTCCTCCTCCTCAACCTCCTCCTCCTCAACCTCCTCCTCTTCAACCTCCTCCGAGGACTCCGGCCTTGTCGGGGGGTCCTCATCAGGCTGGGATGGTGCGGTCAGCCCAGATGGCCCAGCACCCTCCTGCTCATCTGTGGATGACACAAAACATTCACAGGTTGGAGGATCCACACACTTGCCACATATTCCCTTTCACCCCCTCCCTCACACATGCTACACACCTGATAGGGAAAAAAAACCTTACCTGGCATCACGCCTTCATGACTTGAGTCATAGCCGGGCAAGCCCTCCACCTGTTGTCTATGAAAGGTCTGGGCCACCGCACGCTCCTCCGCTGTCAGCCTAACAGGGCATGGTGGGCCCCCTCCTGTGCCCCTGGCATGGGCTAACATTTTGGCCAGCTTCTTTCTGACCAGACGCCGGAGGTCATTGATCTTCTTTTCAATCCCCGACCGTGTCCGGGTCTCCCCCCCCCCCCCCCGATGCATTCACCTGGTCAGAAATGTTCTGCAAGATATCACGCCTCCTGGTCGGGGTGGTGTTGGCACTCTCCGGGCCTAGGAGGAAACGCCCATATTGGGAAATGGCCCAGGCAAGAATTTGTTTCTCCCCCAAAGTAAAATTTATGAATGAATGAAAATGAATGAATGAAAACTGGTATTGCGCAACACATGCGAATTTAATCACCTCTGGGCGCTTGTTGTTCCTTTCTCTTTTGATATCAAAAGAGATGAGTCTTGATCTTTCTCCTGAATGCTAGGTGGTTCTCCTCCAACCGAATACTGGTTGGTAAAGCGTTCCATAGTCTGGGACCTTGGACCGCAAATCTTCTTTCTCCTTTGGACTTAAAGTTGGCTTTCGGAATCTGGAGCAGATTTTGATTGGTGGATCGCAGAACGCGATTGGGATTGTGGGCTTTTATTTTTTCGCATAGATAATGGGGGGCATTCCCATGAATACATCTGTGCGTTAGGCAGAGTGCTTTAAAAACAATTCTGTCTTTTACTGGTAACCAATGAAGGGTTCTCAGTGAAGGTGAGATTGATTCCCATGTTTTTTTCCCAGTCACAAGTCTAGCAGCCGTATTTTGCACGACTTGAAGACGAGCGATTTGGTACTTTGGGAGTCCGAGGTAAAGGGCATTTGCATAGTCTAATCTTGAATTCACAATTGCTCCCACCATGACTGCTACGTCTTCTTTGGGGATGAAAGGAGTAAGTCTGCGTAGTAGGCGTAGCAGATGGTGAGATCCGCTGACTACTGACCCCATTTGTGCATCCATTGTCATGTAGGAGTCAAAGATGACCCCAAGACTTTTGACTTTGGTGCTAGGGGTGATGATTTTGCCCAAAATGGGCGGGGGTATCCAAGTTGTCACCGGGTGATTCGTGCGCTTGGCGTGAAACAGTAGAAGTTCTGTTTTTGCTCCATTGAGTTTTAGGTAACTCTTTGTCATCCAGTTCTCTATCAAAGAGAGGCATGTCTCTAGATTGAGATGATGATTCTTTTTATTGCATATGCGGAAATACAGTTGCGTGTCGTCTGCATATGAGTGATAAAGCAGTTTTTGGCTGCTAATTATTTCAAAAAGGGGACGAAGATAGATGTTGAATAACACCGGCGACAGCCTCTCTCATTTCTTGAGACGCTAACAAGCCAGAAAAGTACAAATACCCCCCAAATGACCCCTTTCTTGACAGAGTCCATGGCAGTCTACGTGTAGGTTAATCCCGCCTCCTCTCCAATGCTATAGGACCCCATACCTATAAAAGTCAGCTCCCCTTCCAGTACTGTGTTCCTTTTTGTCCTCCTCCATGGATCTAGGATGTACGTTATTCAGACTTCCAACAGAACAAGGATGTATAGCCAGGGCCGTCTTTAATATGGTTTGGACCCTGGGCAAACATTTTTTTTTGGGCCCCCCTCCAGCCTATTTTGGGCCTGGCTGGTTCACATGTATGTGCTTTGGCGGCCCTCATTTGTGCAGGCACAGCAGCCCATTGATTTGAATGGGCTGCCATGCCTTTGTGTCCTGCAGAAAAAAGGTGCATTCAGCATTTTAAAAATACAGTTGCCTTGAAATCCATTCTGCTTTTGCACCATGCTACTTACCTGCAGTTCTTGCACACACAAACGCACTGTGTTTTTAAAAGCGTGACCTAAACGTCTAAAAATGCAGCAAGTTTGACAGTGCAGGAACTGCAGATAAGTCACAGCAGACAGCAGAATGGACAGACAGTGCTGTATTTCATTGCTTGATGGGCATAGGTGTGCCGTCTGCGCAGCCTATTACATGAGGCATGTCCTTTTCTTTGCAGGAAACGCAGGCATGGTGGCCTATTCAAATGAATGGGCTGCTGTGCCTGCACAAATGTGGGGCGCCAAGACACATACATGTGAACCAGCCAGGCCCAAAATAAGCCCATCAAGCAGTTAAATACAGACAGTAATGCCATGTGCTCTGAAGGCCTTACTCAGCCTGGACTGCAGGTCTGGTCTGTGATTTAAAGAGTTCCTGTATTTTACACATGGCATGGCATGGGGTCCCATGGTGCTAAAGCAGAATGGACAGACGGTGCTCTGACCCCATGCCATGTGTAAAATACAGGAACTTTTTAAAACACTGACCAGTCCTGCAGTGAATCATCAAATATTATAAAGACTTTGGGCACACTCTACAGAAAACTTCTATTTACAATATAGCAAACAGTGACATACCTTGAGGAGCAGGACATGAAGAAGAAGAAGTCAGCCTCGGGAAGAGCAAACAAGGGATGCTATAAAATCAAATTCTAATTCACTTTTATATACAAGCAGCACCCAGTGGCAGAAAGGGAGAAGTGCACGTCTAAAGGGAAGCCATGGGTGCTGTACATTTTAAAACACTGGGAAGGGAAGCAGTACTGCGTGCTGCTGATGATTTTCAGCGCTGATTTGTGGGCAGCACAGGGGCTTAACGGGCGGCTCTGCTTTGGGCCCCCAACAGTGACAGGGCCCTGGGCAGCTTCCCCTGTTTGCCCTATGGTAAAAACGGCCCTGTGTATAGCACACCTTAGCGGTGCAGCTCGGATCTAAGCCATGGGCTGGTGGAGAGCTTTTGCAGCAACTTCTTCACCACTCTGTGATTGTTGCTGTGTGTGCTGAAGATTCTGGACTTCTCGGCTGGCAAGGTCTTGTGTTATCTCCATGGAAGTCCCCTCTGTGTCTTCTATTTGTTTGTCTGTTACTTGCACTGCATTATGTTTTGCCTGTATGGCATCTGGAGCGCTTCTGCGTTCCAGCTCGCCGTAGTACTTCCTGGTCGCGAGCGCCAGAGCCCCTCACGCATGCGCAATGCCCACTCTCAGAGTGAGGCTTGGTTCGCACATGCGCAGTCGGGCGCAACTCGCAGGCGCCGTCGAGTCGTTTTCCATTGGGCAGGCGTGTGCGTGGATGATGTGTGACGTCACCGGCGGGTGATTTAAAGCAGCTGCTCGCCTGTTTGTATTAGGATTCCCCTGACAGGCGAGCAGCTGCTATTGTGATACTCGGCTATCCAGGTCAGTGAGTGGGGATTTGCCTATGGGATCCTCTTGTGCTTTTGGTGCTTGGTAAAATATGTGTATAATTAAATAAATAATTAAATAAATAAATAAATAAATAAATTAAAAAGATAGTTAAATGAATAATTAAATATTTGAAATTTTACAAGTAAATGCCATACTTTAATTGCTTTACTGTAAAGAAGTTTTCTTAAAGGGGCAGCGTATTTATTTTTTGTTTTGTCCGGCACCATAGGATCCTCACCTTTTCAGACCTAGTGTCACCGTGTTACGCTGGTCCAGAAGTTATGGACCAGTCACCGTCTATACGTGGCCAGCCCTCACGCACAAGGTATGTGCAGGAGAGGGGAGGGGCGTGGGATTGAAAGTCGCAATCGGTGATTTCTTGTTTGACGGTTTCCCCCTAAATTTCTTCTCTTAGCCCTTTGGGTCCAGATCCTTGTGCCGCAATCCAGACCAATTCGGACCTTGCCAGGCCGCAACACCATTATTCTTCTTCCAAATCGAAGAGCAAGCGTAAATCTCCATCTACATCTCACCACCAGAGGTGAAGTTCACATTCCTCCTCCAGACACCACTCCCACCGCCATGATAGCTGCTCTGGCTGAAGAGCCTACTGGGGATGTGACACTTATGTCCCTGAGGGCAAGTCATTGTGTGACCAATGTTACGCCCATGTGGTTAGGGAAAAGGAGACAGAAAATCGATGCATCGAGTCTCTAGTTGAACGCGTGGTGTAACGATCTTTAACTACTTCAGCCCCAGAAGGTTTTACTCCTTCCTGCCCAGACGAAATTTCAGCTTCCGGCACTGCATCGTTTTAACTGACAATTGCGCGGTAATGCGACGTGGCTTACAAACAAAATTGACGTCCTTTTTTCCCCACAAATACAGTAGAGCTTTCTTTTGGTGGTATTTGATCGCCTGTGCAGTTTTTATTTTTTGTTCTATAAACAAAAAAAGAGCGTCAATTTTGAAAAAAAACACAATATTTTTTACTTTGCTATAATAAATATCCTATTTAAAAAATAAAGACATTTCTCAGTTTAGGCCGATACGTATTCTTCTACATATTTTTGGTAAAAAAAAAGAAAAAAAAAAATCGCAATAAGCGTATAGGGACTGGTTTGCACAAAAGTTATAGCGCTTACAAAATAGGGGACATAATTATGATTTTTTTTTATATTTTTTTTGTTTTACTAGTAATGGCGGCGATCTGCGATTTTTTTTAATGGGACTGCGACATTATGGCGTACACATCGGACACTTTTGACATATTTTTGGGACCATTCACATTTATACAGTGAACAGTGCTATAAATATGCACTGATAACTGTATAAATGTGACTGGCAGTGAAGGGGTTAACCACTAGGGGGCGGGGAAGGGGCTAAATGTGTAGCCTAGTGAGTGTTCTAACTGTAGGGGGAGGGGGTGACGGGGGGAGGTGTCCGAACTGTGTCCCTATGTACAAGGGACACAGCATCGGTCTCCTCTCCCTGACAGGATGTGGAGCTCTTTTTTTTCACACAGAGCTCCACGTGTCTGCTCAGTTACTGGGCAATTGTGGGTGTCCGGCAGCTTTAAAGACAAGGACGTCATGTGACGTCCTGTCAGAATAACTGAGCTACCTTGCCGCCGATAAGTGGTTAAAGGAGAAGGCTTCCCACACACAAAGCCAGACCAGTACCATCAGGTCTGGTTCTCTGGCCAATGCGCTCCATGAGGATCCAGGTCCTTCCCAGCCTTGCGCTTCTTCGCCGGCTTCCTCGGAGGGTGAACTGGAAAGCGATGAGGAGAGTTTGGAGTTTGATTTCTCCCAAGTGACTCCGCTTATTAAGGCGGTTAAAGAGGCTCTCTTGTGGGAAGCAAATCTACTTCCCCAGCTAAACAGAAAAAGTATTTCAAGCGTCTAGGGAAAGAGCGCCCTAGTTTTCCGTTACTAACAGAACTAAAGGGCATCTTTGACGAAGAGTGGAGCAAGGTGGATAGGAAGTCCTCTATGACCAACAAGGCTTCCAGATTGTATCCCTTCAAAATGGATGATGTTAAACACCTAGAGAACGCTCCTCTGGTAGACGCGACAGTCATGCGTCTGGCCAAACATGTTACGCTCCCTCTGGCCGATTCAGTGTTCTTCAAGGACAGTCTTGACAGAAGGATTGATCAGGATCTTAAAAGGATTTATGGTCTTGCCGGTACGGCCTGCAAACCTGCTCTTGCCTTGGCAGCCTTATCGAAGGCAATGGAGGCCTGAACGGAGAATGTGGACTCTTTCCTTAAGGGGGTTTCTGAAGATCTGGCCAGGAATTCTGCAACAGCGGAGCTGAAGCTAGCGGTGGCCTTTTTGGGGGAGGCATCCATCGATTTAATCCGCCTATTGGCAAGGATTATGCTGTCTTCAGTTACAGCCAAGTGGGCCCTGTGGTTATACCCTTGGATGGCTGACCTGTCATCAAAGCAAAATTGGTGCAAAATCCCCTTTGAGGAATCGTCTGTTTGGCAACAAGCTAGACGACACCATAGCTAAGGCTACGGGTGGTAAATCGGGCTTCCTCCCCCAAGATAGGCGTCAGACCGGAAGGAAGAAACCTCAGTTCCGAAGACGTAGCCCGGACCGTTCAAGGGAGGCTCGCTCCTACAGACCTGGTGGGAACTTCAGGAGGAACTGGAGTAGAGGTCGAACATCTTTCCGCAAGCCAGCAACAATAAGCCAGGCTTTAAGTGGACACGATCAGGCAAAGTCTTTTTGAGATAACGCCCGTCCAGGCGGGTCGGGTGGGAGCAAGCCTGCTCCTCTTTCAGCACGTCTGGGTGGCCTCGATCGCGGATTTTTGTGTCATCAAGACGGTGTCATCAGGCCACGCATGGTTCTTCCCAACATTCCTCCCCCCAGGTTCATTTCCACCCTACTCCCAAGAACAGCAGAACAGAGGCAGGCTCTACTATCCTACGTGGATCTGCTAAAATCACAGGGAGCAGTAATATGCGTCCCAAAGGACGAACACTTTCTTGGAGTATACTCCCCTCTCTTCTTGATACAGAAGAAAAGTGGTGCCTGGCGTCCAGTCATAGATTTAACCTCATAAGGCACGGAAGGTTCAAAATGGAAACTCTGTCAAAAATCCAACAAGCCATACAGCCGGGCGACTGGATGATCTCTATAGATCTAAAAGACGCTTATTTCCATGTGCCAGTGGCAGAGGAGTTTCAGAAATATCTCAGGTTCCACGTCAGGCAGGAACACCTTCAATTCATCTGCCTACCCCTCGGCTTGACGACCTCCCCGCGAGTCTTCACCAAGACCCTACTGGCAATAGTAGCCCTCATTAGGCTAAAAGGGGTACGCCTGTATCACTATCTAGACGACCTCCTGGTCTTGTCCCAAGACAGAACTCTACTCCTAATGCAGAGAGATCAAGTAATCTCGACCCTGTCCGAGTTCGGATGGCTCCTGAACTTAGAGAAAAGCCACCTGGAACCAACTCAACTTAATATACCTAGGGGCTCAATTCGATACGGTGAGAAAAAAACATCTCTCTTCCGCTAGAAAATATTCCTGTGATTCAGGAGAGAATCTCTCGTGCCCTGAATACTCATCACCTGAAAGCATCTCAGTGCCTAAGAATCATCGGCACGATGATCTCCACAACCCCTATGGTGAAATGGGCATTGTGGAGGTTACGTCCCTTCCAGTCCGGCTTCCTCAAGCAGTGGAAGTCAGGGAACAAGAATTAGCGGATTTGCATTTCAACATCTATGAGGAGCAGCCTCTTTTGGTGTTTTCAGCAGAAGAACCTGCAAAATTGCCATTCCATCGCTCCCGTCTCCTGGGTCACAGTGAAGACCGATACCAGTGGGTCCGGCTGGGGGGCCCTTTGCGGCGCAAACATGGCGCAAGGCAAGTGGGATGCTCGCCTCCGCAATCCCGGCTCGAACGTCCTGGAGCTTCGGGCGGCCTTGTGTGCCCTCCAGTCCTTCTCCCAACTCCTGAAAGGAGAATTGGTGCTGTTGAGGATGGACAACACCATGGCAGTGTCCTACGTCAAGAGACAAGGGGGGACACGGAGTTCGACTCTTCTGCAGGAGGTTGAACACATCATGAAGTGGGCCCAGAAGAACCTGGCCAATCTGTCGGCAGTCTTCATCCCTGGAGTACAGAACTCCCAGGCGGACTTTCTCTCACGCACTCAGGTAGACAACAACGAGTGATCCCTCCACGAACAGTCATTTCCATGGATTCTGTCCCTGGGGATCAATCCCCAAGTAGATCTTTTTGCTTCCCCCCACAACTTCAAGATGGAGAAGTTCTATACGAGGGGTCATTGCATTCAGGCGATGGGGACAGATGCCTTGACGGATAGGTGGAGGTTCAAGAGGGCATATGCCTTTCCCCCGATCCCAATAATCCTCAAATTCTTGCGGAGACTTCAAGCAGAAGGAGTCGAAGTGACGCTGGTGGCTCCCTACCGGCCAAACAGGCCGTGGTTCCCTCTCCTGGTCTAACTGAGCTATCGGGACCTTCTCTCTCACTACTACACCCTTGCCCGGCTCTGATGAAACTAACGGTTTGGTTCTTGAGAGGGAGAGGCTGGAATCCCTTGGTTGCGCCTCTAGAGTGATCTCCACACTGATGAGCTCAAGAAGAGCAAGCACAAACAAAGTTTATGGAAGAATCTGGGCTAAGTTCGTGGAGTTCTCCTCGGCCTCAGGCAGGTCCTTCAGGAATCCAGAAATTCAAGACATCCTGAGATTCCTTCAAACAGAGTTAGATCTTCCCCTGTCTGTCAGCTCTTTGAGAGTTAAAATCTCGGCCCTGTCAGCCTTCTCTGGGATCTCGTGGGCAGTACACCCACTAGTCAGGCAGTTTTTCCGAGGAGCATCAAGGTTGAGGCCTCAAAGGAAGCCAAAAATCCCCAAGTGGGATCTTCCTCTGGTTCTTGATTTTCTGAATGGGCTCAGTACAACAGGGCCTTCCCCGTCCTCCATAAAGGACTAAGGTTGCATTCTTGGTCGCTATCACCTCAGCCAAAAGAGTTTCAGAGATCGGGTCTCTTGGTTACAAAGAACCGTTTCTGACGTTCTTCCCGGATCGAGTGGTTCTGATACCCATGCTAAGCTCGAATCCAAAAGTTTCGTCAGTATTTCATGAGAATCAAGAAATTGTTCTTCCTACCTTTAAGTTTCCGGAATCCAACGAAACTCACCCTCTGGACAAAGGCAAGATTCTGACCGAGTATCTCCAAGTTACGTCTCCCTTTAGACGCTCAGATCATCTGTTTATCCTGCACTCAGGCAGTAATAAAGGGAAAAAGGCCTCTACCAGGACAATTGCATCTTGGATCGTCCAGACAATCCAGCAGGCGGTGACAGCAGACTCCACCAGAGGGATGGCAGCTTCCTGGGCGGCGGCTCGTCATGTGGCCCCGGATGTCATATGTAAAGCGGCCACTTGGTCATCCATAAATACGTTTATGTCTCATTACTGTATTGAGCCTGCATCTCTTTCCTCTGTGAATTTTGGTTTAAGAATCCTATCGGTTGACAGGACAAATGAAAACGATTTTTTGTTCAGCATACCCACCCGTGTGGTCTGGCTAGTTATTTCCCACACGTAGGCTACCATGGAGTCTGTCAGGAAAAATGAAAATTTATTATCATATACTTACCGTAATTTTCCTTTCCTGATGGACTCCATGGCAGACAGAGTTCCCACCCTAGAAAGTAAGTAGTCCCCTAGAAAGTAAGTAGTCGGCTAGTTACGGAACACAGTACTGGAAGGTGAGACTACTTTTATAGGTATGGGGTCCTATAGCATTGGAGAGGAGGCGGGATTAACCCACACGTAGGCTGCCATGGAGTCCAGCAGGAAAGGAAAATTACGGTAAGTATATGATAATACATTTACCTTTTTTTGGAAAGAAGACATTCCAAGGTTTTTAGAAATAGGCATTGTAAATGTTTTGAAGTTGTCATTTTTCCCCACAATTCTTTGCAAAATCAAGATTTTTTTCACAAAATTTTCATATTAGCAGGTTATTTCTCACACACAGCATATGCATACCACAAATTAAGCCCCAAAACACATTCTGCTATTCCTTCCGAGTATGGCGATACCACATGTGTGAGACTTTTACACAGCGTGGCCACATACAGAGGCCCAACATGCAGGGAGCATCATCAGGCTTTCTGGAACACCCAGGCCAATTCTGACATTCCTCTCCTACATGTAAAAATCATAATTTATTTGCTAGAAAATTACATAGAACCCCAAAACATTATATATGTTTTTTTAGCAATGACCCTAGAGAATACAATGCAACTTTTTATCGTGCATGGTATTTGCACAGTAATTTTTCGTGTTTTTTCTTGGAAATAAAACAGTTTTGTGCTTTATGTGTTTGCATAATATGAAAGATTAAGTTACGCCAAGTCAATAGATACCCAACATGTCACCCTTCAAAATTGCACACGCTTGTGGAATGGCACCAAACTACGCTACTTAAAAATCCCAATAGGTGACGCTTTAAATATTTTTACTGGTTACATCTTTTTAGTTGGAGAAAAGGTCTAGGACCAAAATTATTGCTCCCGCTCTAACATTCGCAGCGATACCTCACGTGTGTGGTTTGAACACCATTTTCATATGTGGGCGGGACTTTCGTGTGCGGTCGCTTCTGTATACGAGCACACGGGAACAGGGGCGCTTTTAAATTATTTATTTTTTTATTGTTCATTTTACTTTATTTATTTTAGTTTGACACGTTTTCCCCCAAAAATAAATGTTTTGATCACTTGTATTCCTATTTCAAAGAATGTGAACATCCCTTGTAATAGGAATATAGAATGACAGGTCCCCTTTACAGTGAGATATGGGGTTAAAAAGATCACACATTTCACCTTTAGGCTGGGAAGCCTGAAAGAAAAAAAAAACGTTCCTGGCTTTGATCGTAGCGGTGAGTCGGAAGAAGCAACGGAGGGCGAAGGGAGGAGGGACGTCCCCTTTCGCCTCCCGTAAGAACGATCAAGAGGTGGAACAGCCGCCATGATCATTCCTATGGTGTAGAGAATCGCCGGCTGAAAAAGATGATATCTGAATGATGCCTGTACCTGCAGGCATCATTCAGATATCCCTGCACAAAGTCAAGGATGTCATATGACGGCCGGTGGGCGGGAAGTGGTTATAACAATTTTTTTTCCCCAGAGTATTTTCCGGGTATTGTTTGTCTACATGTGATCACTCCGTCATTGGATGGAGCGATCACGTGGTAAACGGCCGCTATCAGTGGCAATTTACCGCGATCCGTGATGTGCTGGGTCCTCTGGAGCTGGCGGTCACGGACATTCCCGTGTGCGTGCCCCAGGGGGCGTGCGGGGGTACGCGGGGGTGCGCGGGGGCGTGATTCTGGGAGGACGTTGTATAACGTCCTCCCAGAGTTAAGGAACCACCCTGCCGCCGTTATTTTACGGCGTGCGGTGGTTAAGTGGTTAACAGAAAAATAACGGTTTTATTCAAAATTTTCAGTATTTTCTTGCTTTTATAACAAAAAAAATTAAACTCCTGTGGTGATTGAATACCACCAACAGAAGATTCTGTCTCAAAAAATTCTAACAATTTCATTTGGCTACAGTCTTGAATAACTAAGTAATTGTCATTTATAACATATGAGCACCAAAATCTGAAAAACTGCCTCAGCAAAAAGGGGGTTAAAATATACAGTCTTGAGTTGGTTGAACTTGCCATAATTGACCTATGCTATGCTATACTAGAGCATTACAGCATTTACTGTCAAACAGAACTGTCTATGCTCTTACAATTCAACAACCCTTGTGATGTGACTGCATTCATTCAGCTTTTGTATGACATCCTTTGTATGATAAGCCATTAAGATGGTTTATAGCTTTGTTTCTAGATTTAGAAGACTGACTGCCTAATTTAGACAGGGTCTTGGTGTGTGAAATGATTGATGTCATCTCTATATTTGCTTACCTGCAGGTATGTTAGTCCAATTGTAGAAATAAGTCCAGCTAGTAGACCTAGGGTCATTGTAATCCATGGATACTGAACCATGTAAGCAGAAAATCCAACTGCCACACCACCAGCCAACATAGCGCTGTGGACCTGGATCTGATAAAGCAGTGTATTAATAAGGATCAAGAAGACAATTTCCTTTGGGAGTTTACAGAGATTTTATCTATGTATGATGCAGTGTAATACAATTTTGACATTTTACTACTTGGATTGATGTTTATCATAGCTACATTCCAAATTTGCCATATGAAAAAAATGTTTATACTGCCTTTAAAATTGAAACCTTCTCTCTGAAATATTTTCTTTATAACAGGGGTTCCTTCACTAATATGTTCATTACCTAAGGCCTTGTTCACATGCAGCAACGACAGTGTGTGTTTTTTGTTGCATTTTGCATCAGCAACATTCATTTGGATGGGCTGCTTTCAGCTCCAAAAATGCTCCAAAGTAGCTCAGTTACCTTTTTTTGGAGCTGACTTTGGCGCGTTTTTTGAAAAGCGTGGATTTGAGTGTTTTGTGTGCCTTTTTGTCGTGTGACAAAATGCCTGTTTCTTTTGACAATAATGGCACTCAAACGTGTGTTATGCATTTGTGCAATTTTACCTCATTCCAGAATTGTGGAAAGGGAACTGCTGGTGATTCTAGAATGCCCAGATTTGAATGGGCAGTAAAATAACAACACTGCTTGTACCCCTGTGATCAGAAACTGAATTGCAACTGCTGGTCACTGAAGTAAGCATTTGCTAAGGTATTGTTGCAGTTTAAATTAACCTAGTGTGAAAAATCTGTTAATTATTAAAGCTAGGAAGAATAACCTGTTAGGATATGAATAAGTAGGGTTCAAAGCTGCAGACATTTTCTCCCTAAATTATCAAATATCATGAACAAACACAAAGCCTTGCTACTTTTCCCAAGTAGAAGCAATGTTGAGTATTTGACTATATAGGGGTGCAGGCTGTTCAACATCCACAGAGGGCTACAGAATGTTTAGGGAGATGACACCTTTGACAAAAGTCACTAAAGGGTCACTAAAGGAAAAACATTTTTTTGCTGAAATGACTGTTTACAGGGTATAGAGACATAAAAGTTAACTGATTCCTTTTAAAAATGATTAAAAATAGATAAAAATCAATCATATAATGTGCCTCTAGTTTCACTTTCGTTTTTTAACTGGTTTCATGTTTCTGTGAAGTACAGAAGACACACAGAACAAAAACAAACAAATCCAGGGCAGTGTTTTGTTTTTGGTTCTGAGGAGTTTTAGACACACAGCTTGGACCACAGTGAAAAACTGCCATGAGATTTTTTATAAGGAGCCAGACAAGCAGGAAGTGTGGAGATCAGAGCAGAATTACAGCAACTTCAAAGCAAAAAACGAACAATGAGAACATGAAAACAGCACTGCATTAAGGTAAAGGAAGCTATTTAGCTAAAAAAAAATGTAATCCTTTAGTGACCCTTTAAGGCTTACCTGTAGGTGCTGGAAATAACAATTCCCTGTACGAAGATTTCTTCTGTGCATGCGCTGATGTATTCGCACATGCACACTTTAGAAAATGCAAGCTGTGCCATTTCTAGATGGGGTCATGTGGTGACTGACGGCTCCCGCGTGCATGCGCGGGAGTGACGTCATGCGACTCTACCAGTCACAGAACCGGAGTCCGCAAACCCGGAAGGAAGAGGGCTGAAGGTGGACGCTTCCAGACAGCAGGGACATCGCAGACTTCGATTTCAGGTAAGTGACACATAATGGTAGTAGCCCATTATGCTTTACCTTTTACCCATTATTCTTTATGCTTTACCTTACCAGGGTTTACTTCCTCTTTAAGAACCCAATAACAGCACAATGCTTCTGCTGGGGAAGAAGAAAAGAAAAAGCAGCAGAAAGAATAAAAGGGAAGAAGAAAGTAAAAAGAAAGAGAAAGAAGAAAGGAAGAAGAAGAAAGTAAGAAGAATAGGGAAGAAGAAAGAAGAAAAAGGAAGAAGAAAGGACAAAAAAGAAAGAGGAAGAAGAAAGTAAGAAGAAGAAAGAGGAAGAAGGAAGTAAGAAGAAGAAAGAGGAAGAAGGAAGTAAGAAGAAGAAAAAGGAAGAAGAAAGGAAGAAGAAGAAGAAAAAGGAAGAAGAAGAAGAAGAAGAAGAAAGGAAGAAAAAGAAAGAG
Organism: Rana kukunoris; assembly: GCA_029574335.1. Taxonomy (NCBI): domain Eukaryota; kingdom Metazoa; phylum Chordata; class Amphibia; order Anura; family Ranidae; genus Rana; species Rana kukunoris. The sequence goes on along the minus strand of CM056050.1, from coordinate 330,700,338 downwards.
GAAGAAGAATAAAGAGGAAGAAGAGAGTAAGGAGAAGAAAGAGGGAGAAGAAAGAGGAAGAAGGAAAAAAAAAAAAAAGGAAGAAGAAAGGCGTACTATGAAGGAACTATGTGAACCTATGATCTAGGTACAATGTCAATTTTAAACCACCTACTGTATGTAAATTCATGAAACAGTTATGCCCTCATTTGCATTACAAGTACAGTCCTTGTATGCATTTTTTTTAGAAGTGCTGTGAAGGTTAACTACAGTAGATTTTAATGTTACAGTAATAAAGCAGGCACCTTATGGATCTCCTAAATATAAAAGCTCAAAAGTTCAAAATGTTGTAAATACAATGGAAATTTGTGAATTTAAAGCCCTGTAAGAGAATGACGGTTTGATTCAACAGAAACAGAGGAGAGACATACATTTCAATTCCATTGCTGTATTTGTTTCAATGTTTTTATTGTTACTGAGTGTATGTTACATTCTGCAAGCATACAGTAGTTAGAATAAAAATAGGAAATTTAAATAACAGAAATTTAAAAAAAAAAATCAACTCAAATTAACTCCATACTGTTATGTATTTGGGTTGATAAATATTTTCTATGTTTTTAGGTTCTCTTGCCAGGGATAAAAAATCTGCACTTACCATTTTAAATTTCCCCTTTTTGTTGAAGAGTGCCGATGCAGCGAATACCACAACAGTGCTTGCAGCCAGTGTAAAATAAGTGTTAAAAACAGCATTTTGAATCTGCTTTAAATCTTTCAGCAACAGAGAATTATATGAAGGCCAAAAAATCCACATAAATAGAGCTCCTAGAGGTAAAATATAAAATATATTACTCCATTCTATGCATTAAGATAAAAAAGCCTTCTGTGTGTTGTAGCCTCCTCAGCACCCCCTAATGCTTACATGAGCCCCATCTCTGTCCATTGATATCCATGAGTCCCTCGGCCGTCTGGGACTCTCTCTCCTGATTGGCTGAGACACAGCAGTGGTGCTGTTGGCTCCTGCGGTTGTCAATCAGTCAGTTAGCCAATTAGGAGAGAGAGGGGGCGAAGGCGAACGGAAGCTCTGTGTCTGAATGGACACAGGTAGCTGCAGCTCTGCAGGGGTGCCCCTGTTGCTGTAGGGGGAACTTGACAGGAGGGAGGGGCCAGAAGCAGCGAAGAGGGACACAAGAAGAGGAGGTTCGAGCCGGCCCTGTGCAAATCCACTGCACAAAGCAGGTAAGTATAACATGTTTGTTATTTATTTATTTTAAACAAGACTTTACAATCAATTTAAAGTGGATGTAAACCCAAAAAAATATTATTATTATTATTTTTTTTTTGATGTCACAATGTAGAGTATAATATTTCCTATCATCTGTGCCCAGTCTTGCCACACAGAGTTAATCCAGATCTGAAAAATCCTCTTTTATGTTCAGTGAAAATTAACAGCCTTCCAGATAATACCCTGCCTAGATAAAAAGTCTGTTTTCTCTCTTCTTGCTTTGAGTGAGAGGTTATTTACATATCTAGCTAGGACATGTTTATCATATGTTATGTTTTGTTTATCATAACATGAGGTGATATAACATCATAACACATCCTAGTAATATACAATGAACTTTGGATCACCTCTTGTTATGATAAACATGTCCAATCTAGTATGTAAATAACCTGTTACTGAAAGCAATAACAGAGAAACTGACTTTATAATTTGGCAAGTTTTTATCTGGAATTCTGTTAATTTGCACTGAACTTTAAAAGAGGATTACTCAGCGCTGGATTAACTCTGTGTGGCAAGACTGGGCACAGATGATAGGAAATCTTATACTCTACATTGTGACATTAAAAAAACAAAAACTTTTTTTGGGCTTACATCCACTTTAAGCTGCCTGTGGATGGTGTCACGTCAACATGTGCCCATACTGTCAAGAAAGACTTGTTCTAATGAGGTATGTCAATGCATAAAGCTGCATTTGGACCAACAGAACACAACATACATACACATACTGTACATGCAACATACATGCACACTGCATAGACATACATGCATACAACAAACATACACACTGACTACACATACAACATGTACTTACCGAGCATGGAAAACAGTTCTGAGGTAGTTTCAGTTTTTTCATATTGCTCACTAGCCTCATTGCCAAGTAATGGTGGAACCAGTGACCATGACACTGCCAATCCAAAGTATGCTCCAAAAATATGAGCATACATCATGCTGATATGATTGTTCATCTGCAATTTAACAGAATATGACTTTAGATACGTTAGTATTCACAAACACAAGTTGCAGTCACAGTGAGATGTTATTATTTGCTTAGGAAAGAACAGACTCTTCTCTGATTATTATTCTACCTATGCACACAGAGTTGGGTCTTTAATTAGGCAAATTAGACGACCGCCTAAGGCCTCACACTCACAGGGGCCTCGCAGCCACCTAATTTACCTCTGCTCTATTATTGTGTGATAGATCCGTGCAACTTTCTGCAGCCATTTTTATTTGCTTGAATTTTTTTACCCATTATGGGCAAGTTTTTCTTAAGGCCTCACAAAGCCTAGAGTCGCCTCTGTATGCACATCAACTAAACAATGAGGGAAAAAAACGAAATGTAGGCCCCCCAACATTTCCTTAACATTCAGGGAAGCATTTTTTGTTAATCCAGTTTTGTAGTTTTCTTTTATCTATCATTCTCTCTAAATCTAGTAGATGCATATGGGTCTATTTATAAAGGATTAACTGTGTGATTCACTTAGTCAATGTTTGCTGGGCATTTGTCTATCTGTATTTTACAGCATTCGCTTATTATTTTTAGAGAAGACTCACTATATTCATCTATTATTTTTAAAGAGGATTTTCGAACAGGATAATACTTCTAGATACCAAACAAGACTTGTCTGTCACATGGGAATACCACTGCTAAATGTTTCACTTCACACTGCAGCCATGCGTTAAAATACTGAGGGCCAGATTCAGGTACAATAGCCCTGGCGCAGAGTATCAGAGATACACTACACCGCCGTATTTTACCTGGCTCTAAGACGAATTCTGGAAAATTTTGGCCCATAAGGTACGGCGGCGTAGTGTATTTCTCGCGGCGGAACGAAATACGCGATTAGGGGGCGTGAAGCATTTAAATTAGGCGCGTCCCCGTGGCGATCGAACTGCGCATGCTCCGTTCAGAAATTTCCCGCCGTGCATTGCGCGAAATTACGTCGTTATGTCAGATTTTTTTGGAGTAGCGTCGTTTACGTACATTCCTATTTCCGGACTTACGCAAAAACAAAAATTGAAATTCGACGCGGGAACGACGGTCATACTTAACATGGGCTGTCTAACTATAGACCAGATTTTTGCTTCCCTAACTTTATGCAGCAACAAGATGACTACAAATGCCGTAAGAGAATGCGACGGACGATCATAACTTCGTGGATCGCCGGAAAAAGCTAATTTGCATACCCTGACGCTGAAAACGACGCGAACTCCACCCAGCGGGCGGAAAAAGATTGCAGCGTAGATCCGACGGCGTACGAAGACGTAAGCCTGTCGGATCGAAGCCCGAAGCCGCCGTATCATGGTTTGAGGATTCAAACTAATGATACGACGTGGGTAGTTTGAAATTACTCCGGTCTAACAGGAGATAGACCGGAGTAATGGCTCTGTGAATCTGGCCCTGAATGTTTACATGAGATAAATACCGCACATTTTACATTTTTTTGATTAATTGCACATTTTTTTTGAAAAACCCCATATGGTACTTTAAAAACTTGCTGACCACCCTATAGCACTTTTACTGAAGGGCGGCAACTGTGCACAGGATCACATATATATGCGTGATTCTGCACTTCCGCCTGTAAGAGGCGCACGCACACTGCAGGCAGGCCGTGATGTGATAATTTACAGCAGAAGCTGAACTGCAGGGATCGATGTCCTCCGGCATCTGTAATCTGGTAAGACACAGAGAACCGTAAACAAGCTTATCTCAGTTCATTCTGACAGGGGGCAAGGGACGATCCTGTGTCGCTGCAAGGCAGAGACTAGAATCGATCTGTTCCCTTAGTGAAAGGGTACACAAAAACACTGCCCCTTCCCAGCCAGTGTCCTTAGTACAGTGACCGTGCATATTTTTAGCACTGATCACTGTATTAGTGTCACTGGTTCCCACAAAGTGAAAAACATGTCAGTCAAGTGCTCGACTGTCCGCTGCAATAATGCAGTCCCGCTATAAGTTGTCTAGTATAAAAAAAATATTAAAATTCCATAAATATATCCCATAGTTTGTAGACGCTATAATGTTCACGTAAACCAATCATTGGTATTTTCTACCAAAAATATGTAGCAGAATACATATTAGCCTAAATTTATGAAGACATTTAACAATTTTTTTTTTTATTGGGTATGTTTTATAGCTGAAAGTAAAAGATATACAGTATATATATTTTTTTAATTGTCTGTCTTTTTTTTGTTTATAGCGCAAAAATAAAAACCAAAGTGGTGATCAAATACCACAAAAAGAAAGCTGTATTTGTGGGAAAAAAATCCATAATTTTTTATTTGGGTACAGCATTGCATGACTGCGCGATTGTCAGTTAACCACTTAAGGACCGCCTCCTGCACATATATGTCGGCAGAATGGCACGGCTGAGCACAAGCACATACCTGTACGTCCTCTTTAAGTGCACAGCCTTGGGTTGCGGGCGCGGGCCCGCAACCCGCTCCGAAGCTCCATCCGTGGACCCGATCGCCGCCAGAGTCCCGCGATCGGTCCCTGGAGCTGAAAAACGGGGAGAGGTGTGTGTAAACACAGCTTCCCCGTTCTTCACTGTGGAAGCGTCATTGATCGTCTGTTCCCTGATATAGGGAAAAGCGATCAATGACGTCACACATCCAGCCCTGCCCCCTACAGTTAGAAACACAAATGAGGTCACACTTAACCCCTTCAGCGCCCCCTAGTGGTTAACTCCCAAACTGCAATGGTCATTTTCACAGTAAACAATGCATTTTTATAGAATTTGCTGTGAAAATGACAATGGCCCTTGTGCGGGTGCGCTCCCGTGCCATGCTGCTGCATCTATTGACAGCAGGAGTTGGCCCTGCCCCGACTCCCACGTCATAGGATTTGATTGACGGCAGCGGGAGCCAATGGCTGCGCTGCTATCAATTTATGCAATCAGGACCTGAGACATCGACTGGAGCTGGTGTGCTCGTCAAGACTGGAAAGATCGAGTTAATGTAAGTAAAAGGGGGTCTCTGGGGGGCAGCTGCAGCACAGGAGGTTTTTCACCTTAATTTATAGAATGCATTAAGGTGAAATACCATGAGGGTTTACAGCCCCTTTAAGGTGACATGATCCACTGTGTATATTACAGAGGCATTAGGCCACCACATCACACGGCACACCAGCCGCTGAGTTGCAATGCAGCGGCTAGTGTGAACAAGCTCATAGTGCTGGTATGTAAACATACTCCTGGCTGCTGTATCAGCTGGGAGTTTATTTACATTTTCTCTCCTCATTGGTGCATTTCCAGTGGAAGTGATTCCATCTGCTGCAAAGCTGAGCTCCTGAACTTGGACCCGCAACATGGAAGCTCTGAGGGAAGAAGCTGACTGAGCACAGTCTATGCTTAATTAGCCTCAGCAAACGGCAAGAGTGACATTAAAAAACTAATATCACGATTAGCTCTAAATTCCTGAGCTGTAAAGGGTTTTAAAGCATCGCCTATAGACAATGTTGGATACTGTAGATTATGCTGTTTCATAGGCACACAATTTTTAGGTTTGATGTATTTGGTATAAATTTACTTAATACAACCACATTATATGTTATCATATTGTATATTGTTGTATTGTGTTTGTGTGTAATAAAATGACTTTTTTTTTTAGTAGAAAAGTATAATAGATTTAATAAACAATTGTGCAAACGTCATGCAACATTACCCTCATTTTTTATATTCTGCATGCTTTTAGAAAATATGTTAAGTTCTGTTTTAGTATACTTCAGGGCAAAAATATACATTTAAATGTGCAGGAAAAAAAAACTCTGGCAGAGAAATGGTGATTAGAATTTATCTTTACAGCAAACATAATCAGATCAAGAGAATGCCAGTGATTACCACATGCTTGGTGTGGCTGTATTTTTCAAGACTCGGGATTATTTCATCTTAATTACTTTGATTACTTTAATGATTTTCAGCAATTTTCAGCTGATACAATAATTACTGTATGTGTGTATGTACGCGTAATTATCTATTACAAATACATTCTGATAAATGTGAAAAAGCTAAAAAAAATACCAGAAAATCACAGTATGTGGATAGACCATAAATTGAAATTTAACATGTAAAATAGCAAAGAGGGAGAATGGATGTTGGGACTTTAGAAATACCCCCGCGTGCACAATAACATAGAAACATATACTTATAACTAGGGGTGCAACGGATCTATAAACTCACGGTTCGGATCGTTCCTGAGATCAGAGCCACGGATCGGATCATTTTTCGGATCACCACCATATATAGTCCCCACTGTAATATCCACATCTCCCCCCACTGTAATGTCCACATTTCCCCCACTGTAATGTCCACATTTCCCCCACTATAATGTCCACATTTCCCCCACTGTAATGTCCACATTTCCCCCACTGTAATGTCCACATTTCCCCCACTGTAATGTCCACATTTCCCCCACTGTAATGTCCACATTTCCCCCACTGTAATGTCCACATTTCCCCCACTGTAATGTCCACATCTTCCCCACTGTAATGTCCACATCTCCCCCACTGTAATGTCCACATCTCCCCCACTGCAATGTCTACATCTCCCCCACTGCAATGTCCACATCTCCCCCACTGCAATGTCCACATCTCCCCCACTGCAATGTCCACATCTCCCCCACTGCAATGTCCACATCTCCCCTCATCTCCCCCACTGTAATGTCCACATCTCCCCCACTGTAATGTCCACATCTCCCCCACTGTAATGTCCACATCACCTCTCCCACTGTAATGTCCACATCTCCCCCACTGTAATGACCATATCTCCCCCACTGCAATGTCCACATCTCCCCCCATCTCCCCCACTGCAATGTCCACATTTCCCCATCTCCCCCACTGTAATGTCCACATCTCCCCCACTGTAATATCCACATCTCCCCCACTGTAATATCCACATCTCCCCTCATCCCCCCCCCACTGTAATGTCCACATCTCCCCCACTTTACTGTTCACATCTCCACCACTGTAAAGTCCACATCTCCCCACATCTCCCCCACTGCAATGTCCACATCTCCCCCATCTCCCCCAGTGCAATGTCCACATCTCCCCCATCTCCCCCACTGCAATGTCCACATCTCCCCCATCTCCCCCACTGCAATGTCCACATCTCCCCCATCTCCCCCACTGTAATGTCCACATCTCCCTCCATCTTTCCCATGGTAATGTCCACATCTCCCCAGTCAGCGCTGCTCTAGGAAACTCACCTAGGCAGCCGCCGGGTGTACCAAGATGGCCGCCACCCCAGAGCTAGGCCGAAGCCACGGCCTTTCCTATGGGTTTAATGCGCGGAACACGTGGTGTGCCGATCCGCAGACATTGACCCATTCGGATCACGGATCAATGACGATCCGTTGCACCCCTACTAATACTATACAATATGTCTAAAATAATTTTGTCTTTATTTTGCACAGTATAAAAAAGGCATATGTTGCTATCAATGGATGTAGTATAATATACTAGGTGTCCATGGAAGGAAAAGGGTCAATGAGATCATTGACCCTTTTCCTTCCATGGTAACCAAGTATATTATACTACATCCATTTTGAGTAAGAGTGCTTGTTTTTTGCCAAAGAGATGAATTCATATGTAATATTACAGACAAACGATTTTTTCATGTGGAATGGAAATAATTTTTGGATAACATGCTATAATGTGACCTGTACCAACACTCTAATAATATGTTTGTATTTGATGTATGATTTTTCTTGTTTTTGTTATAGATCTGTTTTTAAATTGTCTGATTTATCAATCTCAATGTGCCTAACTCTACTGGTCCTGATGAAGCAATTGATCCGCAAAATGCGTTGACACTTCTAGCAGACCTTATGCACAGATTTGTTTGTAATGTATTATATTGATAGCAACATATGCTTTTTATATTGTGTAAAATAAAGACAAAATTCTTTTAGACATATTGTATGTTATTAGTATCTGTTTCTATGCTATTGTGCACATGGAGATATATCTAAAGTCCCAACATCCTTGTTGCTACTATATACGGAATGATACCCCTCTGTTCACGTTTTCAATATAGTTACACTCATAGGTGTGCACAGCCTATTGCATTTGAATGTGCACCCCAAAGCTTAAACACACATAAACGCCGCCTGCTGCCATGTGGAGGAGGCTCTGATAGTGGGAGACAGATGATTGGGAGCATATTATGCTACACTCTAAATACGAGTGTAGTGTGTTCCTATAGTTGAACATAGCCTTTAATATAATAGGGACATTTACACTGGTCACTGCCACCCCAAACCACCCACCTGGTGCCACTCCTGGATAATGTTAATGTACATAAGGTGATTAGGGTGTGCCCAGGCACACCCAGTACACCCTGTGCACACACCTATGGTTACACTCCTTCCCATACAAATTCCTTGCATTAACATGTAAACTGTAATTACAAATTCCTTGCATTAACATGTAAACTGTAATTACAATTCACAATAAAACAACAATGGCCACATTTGCTTAAAGCAGAACTTCCATTACAAAAAAACACAAATTCAAGTGGTTGTAAATCCACTTTGTAATTTTCAGGCAATCTCCAGTGATCGATAATGTTATGTGCCCAGTGTGTGTTTTAATAAAAAAATGCTGTTCTATATCTTATTTCAGAGAGCTGCTTGGCACTGACATGACCACCTGCCGCTCTCCTCCTCTCTTCCCAACTGACATCAGTGGGGGATTATCAGCCCCTCCCGCTGTAGCTACCTATCAGGAGAGGGAACAGCAGACAAGAAGGCCTGGCTCAGGGTTGAGGTCAGGACTCTGTGCAGGCCAGTCAAGTTCCTCCACCCCAACCTCGCTCATCCATGTCTTTATGGACCTTGCTTTGTGCTCTGGTCCAAATCATTTGATGGAGGGGGGATTATGGTGTGGGGTTGTTTTTCAGTGAAGGGAGCTCTTAAGGTGTCAGCATACTAAGACATTTTGGACAATTTCATGCTCCCAACTTTGTGGGAGCAGTTTGGGGATGGCCCCTTCCTGTTCCAACTGAGCACCAGTGCATAAAGCAAGGTTCATAAAGACATGGATGAGCGAGTTTGGGGTGGAGGAACTTGACTGGCCTGCACAGAGTCCTGACCTCAACCCGGTAGAACACCTTTGGGATGAATTGGAGCAGAGACTGCGAGCCAGACCTTCTCGTCCAACATCAGTGCCTGACCTCACAAATACACTTGTGGAAGAATGGTCAAACATTCCCATAAACCTTGTGGACAGCCTTCCCAGAAGAGTTGAAGCTTTTATAGCTGCAAAGGGTGGGCCAACTCAATATTGAACCCTACGGACTAAAGGCCCGTACACACGGTAGGACATCCAACAAAATTTCCCTTGGATTTTTGTCCAAATTGATTTGTCCGGTCACACCCACAGCATACGCAGCAGGACTTTTCTGCAAACTTTTTTAAAACTTTCCCATCATCACGTGGTTTTTCTGCTCTTTTCTGCTCTTTACCGCCACCCTTTGGTTAACTTCTGCTATTGTTGGTTGATTTTAACATTGGTTCTGAGCATTCGTATTTGCACTTTGTACAAAAGTTGGTTGGTTTGCTGTACACACGGTCACACAAGGCACCATCGGAGTTTTGTTGCCGAAAAGTTGGTCCGTTCGCAGACCCAACTTTTTGTCGGATGAAACCAGAAAAAGTTGGTCTGATGGAGCGTACACACGATCGGACAAATTTGAAAAGTTGCAGATTTTGAAGTTGGTTGGCCAAAAGTCCGACCGTGTGTATGGGGCTTAAGACTGGGATGCCAAATAAGTTCATGTGCGTGTAAAGGCAGGAGTCCCAATACTTCTGATAATATAGGGTATATAATCTTTGTATTTTGGTGAAACCTGTAGTTCAGTTTTATTTTTCTTTGTCTGAAAATAGTGAATGTACTGTATGCATTTGACAAAATGTTGTGCAAGTATGTTGAAAAAGATTTGTGTTTGTATTTTGTCATCTTTTGTTACTTACCAAAAGATAGTTTATCATAATGTATCTGTTTGCAGCAAATATGGGTAATTCAATGACAGTCATAATAGTCAGCTGCATGGGATTTACTTTTCCTAGGATAACCCCAGATGAGATCAGGACTGGAAAGATGCTCATTAGTCCTGTTGATAAACTGCAAAAAGACACCACTGTCAGTAAAAACAAATTGCATACAGGGCAACAAAAAAAAAATATATAATAAAAATAACTATTGCAAACAAAGAGATGTCTGTAAGTTCTATTTACAGATCTCTATAAGTATAATAAAGTGGTTGTAAACCCTATTTAAAATAAATAAATAATAATAAAACCCTGCGAGACAAAGACATAATGAGCTAGTATGCATAGCATATGTACGTGCCTTTGCTTCAGTACGCATGTGCCAATGACATCTGCAAATACAGGGGATATCTCTTAAACTTACACGGTTTGGGAGATATCCCCTGTATTTGCCGGGATCCTGGGTAGCTACAGGTAAGCCTTATTATAGGCTTACCTGTAGCAAAAGGTGGTCTGTAAGGGTTTACAACCACTTATAGCAGGTGACAATGATAGAACGTGCCTGGTAAATGAACATCAGCACGACCATAGGCAGGGCTGGACTGGGACAAAAATTTGGCCCTGGACTTCATCCAGACTGGCCCACTTTGACAGGTCTCTCCCATGGTGGTCAGACAACCCGGAAGGACGGCGACCACACATGCAGGTGAGCGATGCGTGGAGGGAGAGCCAAAGGAGCGTGGTGGTCCGCTGTCACTGAATCCAGCCCACTGAGCCATTGGCCCACCGGGAAACTCCCGGTAGTCCCGATGGCCAGTCCATCCCTGCTTATAGGGGTTAATTTACTAAAAAGAAAATAGACTGTGCATATTGCACATACAGTTGCATTCTGCATTTGGTCTAGAGTTTAGTAAATGCTGTAAACCTTCACTTTGCAAAGAATACCCAATCACGTGCAAGGAAAAAAAAACAGCATTTTTGCTTGCATATGATTGGATGATGAAAGTCAGCAGAGCTTCTCTTCATTTACTAAGCTCTGGAGAAAATCCCCTCTGGAGCAGAGTGCAACTGCACAGTCTATTCGCCTTTAGTAAATCAACCCCATAGCCTCTGCCAAAAGCACATGTGGCAGACTGACAATGCCAGCTTGGCAGTTTTCACCCCAGAACAGGAAGAGCCTGAATAAGAAACTTCATGGCAGGATCACCAGGTATTAAAGTCATAAAAGCTACAGATTTAAAAAGACTGAATCAATTTTGAAATTACATTAATATGCTAAAGATTCTTTGAGACGGTTTACATCTACAATGCAATAAAAGCTAACAAAACCAAGAAAAAAAAAGTTGTAAAAATTAAAGAAGAAAGAAAATATCAGCAAAAAATAGAAGCTAATGGGAAAAGGAGAGTTTGAAGTTAATTAGGGCTGATTAGGTGTAAGAAACCGTGTTCATAGTGTAGCACTACCCCCGAAGTGATTTGGGTGACATGTTACCTCATGGCTCCCCTGCCGTCTAGGGGTGTATGGTGAAAAATAGCAGTAACGGAATGTCCACGACAGGTGTCTTTTTTCTGTGCTCTTTATTACCCAGCAGGGTAAAAAACTTAAAGCGGAGGTTCACCCTAAAACTACTCTGTCCCATAGCATCCAGCATACTGGCGTCAGCGCCAGTATGGTGTTTTTTTTTTTTTTTTTAATCGCTCTACTTACTGTTAAATTAAGAATTTTCTTTTTTCTCCACCGCGGGTAAATGGCGCGGCTATGTCGCGTCACGCCTTCCGAAAATAGCCGATTTAGGACTCGGCTCTTTCCGGCGCTATATGGCACCTGCGCACAGACTTAGGAGCTGACTGCGCAGGCGCCGTATATAGCCGAGTTCTATTTCAGCTTTTTTCGGAGGGCGTGACGCGCCATAGCCATAGGACTCGGCTATATACGGTGTCTGCACAGTCAGCTCCTAGGTCTGTGCGCAGGCGCCGTATAGCGCCGGAAAGAGCCGAGTCCTAAATCGGCTATTTTCGGAAGGCGTGACGTGACATAGCCGCGCCATTCACCCGCGGTGGAGAGAAAAGAAAATTCTTCATTTAACAGTAACTAGAGCGATTAAAAAAAAAAAAACAGCATACTGGCGCTGACGCAGTATGCTGGATGCTATGGGACAGAGTAGTTTTAGGGTGAACCTCCGCTTTAAAACTTGTGTTGGAGTAAAAGGAGAAATAGCAGATTCAGGCGTACAATAGGGAAACAGTCCTGCTTCCAACAACACTAATGGCGCGTACACACGATCATTTTTCGGCATGAAAAAAAACGACGTTTTAGAAAAACGTCATTTAAAATGATCGTGTGTGGGCTTCACATCATGTTCTGAAAAACGAAAAAAAAAAAAACGCATGCTGCATTTTTTCACGTCGTTTTAAAAAATGTTTTTCGGGTTGTAAAAAATGATGGTGTGTGGGCTAAAACAACGTTTTAAAGCCGCGCATGCTCAGAAGCAAGTTATGAGGCGGGAGCGCTCGTTCTGGTAAAACTACCATTCATAATGGAGTAAGCACATTCATCACGCTGTAACAGACAGAAAAGCACGAATCGTGTTTTACTAACAAGGAATCAGCTAAAAGCAGCCCAAAGGCAAATAGAACTTCGCTTTAGAGTGCCGTCGTACGTGTTGTACGTCACTGCGCTTTGTTCATTGTTTTTCAAAAACGATTGGGGGGGGGGCAACATTGTTTTTAATGATGAAGTTGGAAAAACTTTGTTTTTTGGACATGCTGAAAAACGTCGTTTTTTTTCACACTGAAAAATTATCGTGTGTACGCGGCATCTGTTTTCTTCGCCACTCCAGCTGGAGTGGGTATAGCGTACCTGGACAGACCTCTCTCACTGACCTGGCAGCCAGAGTATCACTCGGAACTTAGGGAGAAATCTCTGCCACAGACCCTCCTGGAATGAACTTAGGGAAAAGTCTCTGCCACAGACCCCCCCCCCCTAGAATTGTAAAGAGATGATCCTCCTTTATGGATTTTTCACCTGGATCTCCTTCAGGTAGTTTGCAGGTTACCGACTGATAGGTGACCATCCTCTCAGTGTCTGGTTACCTTGATCCCCAGTGGTTTGTCGAGACCATATTGGATCGTCAGCCTCTCTTGGCTCTCCTCAGAAGGACTCCCCCCTTGGGATCTTTTCTGTATTGGGGACCCAGTGGATTACTGGGGCCCAGCCACAGCTCAAATGTTTCGGACCAACGTGGTCTCGGAACCAGGAACACAGCGTGGCACGCGCACCCCGGCCTGGAAGGTCATTTTGCTGGGGCGCCGTGATGCAGTCACCCTAAAGGTGGGTGCCGCACTCCAAGGAGAAGAAGAAGAAGACCAAGACCAATAGCATCTGTCTCATAAATACCCTCCCCCAGCATGCACAGCAAGGAGAAACCCTCCCGATAGGCTGCTGGGGAAAAGCAGCCAAACCTCGACTCCACTGCTGCCACCCATCGTCCTGGGGTGGGAACAGCACCTCAGGAACAATGGAATGAGCCCACAGTCAGCCAAGCTGAGACAGAGACCCAATTTGAACAGGCTAACTGCATCAAAGTCAGTTAACTCTCTGATTTCCCTCTAAATTTACAAAGCACCGGTACTTGGAAGTACATTAGAAACACATTTCATAAACAATTGTTTGATTTCTTTTAATGCTATTATGTGCAGATTAAATAACATGCCTTTTTTTTTTAAATATTATTGCTACAATGTCTTAATCAATAAAGCCAGGAAACATTGTCGACTTAATTTATACTACTACTGCTGTCTGTGGTTCTGCAGCAAAGACTCTTAGGCCCCGTACACACGACCGAGCTTCTCGGCAGAATCCAGCGAGAAGCTTACAGTTAATTTCCCCTGACTGATGAGAGACTGGTGAGAGATATTATCACACTTCCTGTTGTCACTTTAGGAAAGGAAATGAAGGGAAATTTTCGCTAATGATACACAGGCAGCAAAAAAAAAAAAAAAGACAGAAGTTTTAACCATTTCCTACTTTGTCTATTGCTAGATAAAACTTTTGATTAAAAATAAAACTTTACAAATTTAGCAATAGTAATACATTGAGCTAGCACAAATACAGCTTTGAGAGTGAAGAAGTATGTAATAAGCAATACCATACCTGGAAAAACTGATGGCTGGAAGGGCATCTGTCCTGTTAAATAGGAAAGCATCCAAAATGATTGCCCACTGCAGTCCAACTGCTGTGATCAGAAAATTAAAAGCAACTCCACTGAATCCAAATTTCCTTAGGAAGGCAAACAGGAAGCCGACTCCAAGAATTATGATGACATTCACATCTTGAAAGGCTGGCAATTAAACATATACATTTTTCTTTTAATCAAGCGTATGTACTTATACTCTAAATAAAATGCACAACATCACTACCACTCGAAAGTGTAAATAAGATTTATTATTTTTAAACAGTTATAAACTAGCGAAAAATATCCTGGTCACTGATCTTTGAAAATAAACAATAGGCAAAATGCATTTTTACTACAACAAATCACAGGTCATTTCAACATCCTCCTGGTGCTATGGTCCTTTGATCATAGCACCAGGCAGGGGCAGACTGACAACTCATGGGGCCCCTGGGCAATAGAAAATGATGGGGCCCCCAGGCTTACAGATGGCCACCATGCCAGGAGGCAGTGCAGAGGCAGGGCAGGTAAAATCTCAGGATTTTCACATCAAAAGCATGTCGGTTTCGGACATATCAGGGACGGATGTAAAAAACAACACAGATTTTTACATACTGTCCCTGGTTGTACTGAGCCTGGCAACCCTGATGGGGGCCCCCTAGTTGCATGGGTCCCTCGGGCAGTGCCCGAGAGCCTTAATGGTCAGTCCGCCCCTGGCACCAGGCGAATAGGTGGCAGATGTTTATAATACTGTGGCAGGTCGAGCCTGTGCCACTGTTTGAAATGGCGATCAAGGCCAGGTTTTCTAGCAAGCAAACACACTGATGATGCAGGTGTGTGCTGGGTTTATGTTAGAGACAGAGAGAGAGGTCAGTGGCCCCCGAGTGGGTCAGTGTGTGAAGGGAGCTGTGAGGTGCACACCATACTGTCCAGGTCAGGACAGACAAAGGGCCGAGCCTGGGAGGATGTAGTTGTAGCAGCTGCAGGAGAAACAGTCAAACTGACAGCTTTTTGTGTACAAGCACTGGGACTGTGTGTTTGACAGCCTGGAGGACCAGGGTGGGAGGCCTGAGCAGTGAAGCTGCAAAGAGAGCCATGAGGCTGAATTCTATGTTTTGTTGCATTGATGGTGAGAACCCCCTGCATGGCAAACTATTCGTGTGAACTTTTTGCTTTGTTTTAACTAATAGTGGCCTAAAAACGTACTTTTGGCATGTAAACTCGCTGTTTGGCACTACCAATGAGTTATAAATTCCCCAAATTGTCACAGTACATACAGTACAGGAGAGACCTGCAAGATTTTATATATATATATATATATATATATATATATATATATACACACACACACATACACACATATACAGATACACACAATTATACACATATTACCTTCCCTTCTTGTTTTTCGCCTGGTAAATATGAGATTTGGCAAATTAATATTTTTTCATTTTAATTTCTTGCTGGGAAATGGAACTTTAGGTGCTTTCCAGGCTAACGTTACAGAAATAGCATGTTTATAGAGTTCAATGGCTTAGGCTGAAATTTACACACATACCACCCTATGATTTTGTCGTGTATGGTTGCCCTAATAGTGTACATTATAAATTTTTGTGAACTAACTCTAGAACATACTATAATATTTTATTTAGTAATAGTCTTGTAAGTTCCATGAATTTGTATCTATGGATATGGATCACAGGTTGCTAAAAAGCATGTGACAGCTAAAAATGAAGCTAAACGTGTTATCTTTTCTCTCCAGACCTAAGCTAAGATGAAGGTAAGCCAGACCATGCCTCTTTTTTTACTGAACATTCTTCCGTTGCTACCCAAGCATCTACTGACTAAGACTTGGAAGCTAACATGTTTCAGTGATAGATTAAACTAATAAAAACACAGCACACACAATTAAAGTGATACTATAGGTTCAGTTTTTGTTTTTTTAACCACTTCAGTACCGTGGGTGTTTTTCAGATTTGTTTTTTACAAGACTAAAACTGTTTTTTTTTTTTGCTAGAAAATTACTTAAAACCCCCAAACATTATATATATATATATATATATTTTAAAGCGGAGCTCCAGCCGCGATTTTTTTTTTTTTAAGTCAGCAGCTACTAACAGTGTAGCTGCTGACTTTAAATAAGGACACTTACCTTGTCCTACTTGCCCGCGCTGATGGGCCCCCCGATGCCGGTCCCACGGTCGCTCCGGGTCCCGCGCTGCCATTCACACTATGGGAAACAGGCAGTGAAGCCGTACGGCTTCACTGCCCATTTCCTACTGCGCATTTCCTACTGCGCCTGCGTGAGTCTCACGCTGGCTTGTGAATGGGCGCGCTGCTCTCTGAGAACACACACAGTTCCCAGAAAGCAGCGCGCCCCATTCACAAGGAGAAGGACAAGAAGAAAAGGCACCGCGGAGTGGAAGAGGCAGATTACGGACTTCCGCATAGCAACAGGTATTTCGGGTGAGTATTTCGGGTGTGGAGCTCCGCTTTAACACCCTAGAGAATAAAATGGCGATCATTGCAATACTTTTTGTCACACCATATTTGCGCAGCGGTCCTACAAGCGCACTTTTTTTGGAAAAAAATCACTTTTTTTAATTCAAAAATAAGACAGCAATAAATTTGGCCCAATTTTTTTATTTATTGTGAAAGATTATGTTACGCCGAGTAAAATGATACCCAACATGTCACGCTTACAAATTGTGCCCGCTCGTGGCAGGCGACGTTTAAAAAATTCTACAGGTTGCATTTTTTGAGATACAGAAGAGATCTAGGACTAAAATTATTGCTCTTGCTCTAACGATCGCGGCGATACCTCACCGTTTTCATATGCAGGCGCTGCTCACGTATGCGTAAACTTCTGCGCACAAGCTTGTCGGGACGGGGCACTTTAAAATAAAATATTTTTTTTTCTTATTTATTTTTAGAATATTTTATTATTTTTTACACTGGAAAAAAAAAATTGATCACTTTTATTCCTATTACAAGGAATGTAAACATCCTTTGTAATAGAAAAAAAGCATGACAGGTCCTCTTACATATGAGATCTGGGGTCAAAAAGACCTCAGATCTCATATTTAGACTTAAATGCAAAAAAAAAAAAAAGAATTGAAACTGTCATTTTTTTCAAATGCCAAAAAAAAAAAAAAGTTTCTTTAAGACGCTGGGCGGGACTGACGTTTTGACGTCACTTCCGCCCAGCAGAGCTATGGGGACGGTTGAGGGACATATTTCCCTCACTCGCATCCCCACACAGCAGACAAGCGGACCCGATCGCCTCCGCCACTACCGACGGCTCCGGTAAGCGTCGGAGGGCGCGGGAGAGCCGCGGGAGGGGGGGGGGGGCCCTGTCCCGCCGCCGTTAACGGCGATCTCTGGGTGAATCCACGGCGGAGACCGCCGTTATCTTTAACAGCAGTGGTCATCAACCATTCCTGCAGGGCCCA
The DNA here is from genome assembly GCA_029574335.1 of Rana kukunoris. Taxonomy (NCBI): domain Eukaryota; kingdom Metazoa; phylum Chordata; class Amphibia; order Anura; family Ranidae; genus Rana; species Rana kukunoris. The sequence continues at coordinate 330,682,465 of CM056050.1, read as the reverse complement.
CTAACAGGCCAGGTTTTAAGAATTACCTTGGGGAGATGCAGACTAGAATACTGCAATCACTGAGCAGCAAATGATATCACCTGTGATGTATTTCAGTTATCTTGCAAACCTGGCCTGTTAGTGGGCCCTGAGGACAGGGTTGATGACAACTGTTTTACAGAACCGCTCACACTAAAGATGGATATCTCGGTTGTGGCAGCAGCTGCTGCCGTTACCGAGATATCCATCTTTAAAGTGCCGCCGTATAAACTCGTAAGGCGGTCTGGAAGTGGTTAATAAACATGTCATACTTACCTCCACTGTGCAGTTCGTTTTGCACAGAGTGGCTACGATTGTCCTCTTCTGGGGTCCCACAGCGGCTCTTGTGACTCCTCCCTGCAATAGATAACCCCCTCTGGTAAGCTCTATCCGAGGGGGTTACCTTGCAGGTGCGCTCCCGAGTCATACACATGGCGTCTATAGCCGCAGAGTGTATGACATTGCCCTGCCCCTGGCGGCCACATCATTGGATTTGATTGACAGCAGCAGGAGACAATGGCTGTGCTTCTATCAATCTATCCAATGAAGAGCCGAGAAGCTGAGCGACGCAGAATCTCGCCGATGGAAATTCGGGGCTCAGGTAAGTAAAACAGGGATGCATTAAGGTGAAAAAACATGAGCGTTTACAACCCCTTTCATGTATGCTGGGTTTTGAACATGAGGGGTGCGTAACTTTTTTTTGTAAAGATGGTGATGCAAATGTACTTTTGCTTACTGGGTTGCTATGTTATAACTATTTGCAAGACACAAATTGTATTATTTTGCACGTATAATATATGCAGTTCAAAGATTGAACATTGGCTCTAAAGCCCTGTACACACGATAGGTTTGTCTGATGAAAACGGTGCGATGAACCGTTTTCATCGGACGAACCGATCGTGTGTGGGCCCCATCGTTTTTTTTCCCCATCGGTGAAAAAAAATAGAACCTGTTTTAAAATGTTCTGATGGTTAAAAAACCGATAGAAAAAAAAACATCGTCTGTGGGAAAATCCATCGGTCAAAAGTCCGCGCATGCTCAGAATCCAGTCGACGCATGCTCGGAAGCATTAAACTTAATTCTTCTCTGCACGTCGTTGTGTTTTACGTCACTGCGTTGGACACAATCAGATTTTTAACTGATGGATTTTTTCAGATATCCGATGAAGCTGACTTTCATCAGTCTTGCCTACACACCATGCAAGACTGATGAAAGTCAGCTTCATCGGATATCTGAAAAAATCCATCGGTTCGTTTTCATAGGATGAACCGATCGTGTGTACAGGGCATAAGTGTTTTCCCTATTCTGCTATTTAGAACATACTGGCTATCGCTGTTTTCATTGCCTACAATAGATCCTATATTGGAATGCTATAGTATCCCAGTGGGTCATCATAATACATTTTTAGCTGCTCATATGTAATATATATATATATATATATATATATATATATATATATATATATATATATATATATATATATATATATATATATATATATATAGTATCTCACAAAAGTGAATACACTCCTCACATTTTTGTAAATATTTTATTATATCTTATAACCAGGGCTTTTTTTCAGGGGGAACTTGGGGGAACTCAGTTCCACCACCTCTGGCTCAGACCCTTTGGTGCCCGCTCACCACAATCACTTGTAAACACAGAAGTCCGGATTCTGTGTTTACAAGTGACAGCTCTGCACTCTGTGTGTAACCCCCTTAACTCTGAACTCTGTATGTAATGCAATCCTGGTATTTAATGCCCCTTTAAGACCCTTCTACTGTTTTTGAAATCTGAATGGGGTCGTGGTTGAGTTCCTGCACCTATTTTCTGAGAAAAAAAGCTCTGCTTATAACCCATGTGATAACACTGAAGAAATTACACTTTGCTACAATATAAAGTAGTGCGTGTACAGTTTGTATAAGGGCCCTTTCACACGGGGCGGATCAGTATTGATCTGCTCCGTGTGTCCGCAAAGCTCAGCGGGGATCCTCCGTAAAATCCCCGCTGAGCTGGCAGCTGACAGGGTGGTCTCCATACACTGTGCAGGGACTGCCCTGTCTTTCCTCCGCTCTCCGATCCGATCCGCCAGACGGAAGAAAAATAGGATTTCTTCCGTCTGCAAATGTGGATCTTTGCGGAGGCGGACAAATTACGGGTGTCAGCGGATATTCATCCGCTGACACCCGTAATCACATAGGGACCCATGTATGTCCCGTTTTCATCCGCAAACGGACGGGTGAAAATGCGGACATACGGTCCATACGTGTGAAAGGGCCCTTACAGTGTAAATTTGCTGTCCCCTAAAAAACAACTCAACACACAGCCATTAATGGGAGTACACCCCTAAGTGAAAATGTCAATAGTTTCTGTGTCCACAATTATTTTCCAGCACTGCCTTAACCCTTATGGGAATGGAGTTCACCAGAGCTTCACATGAGCCCCCAAACATGAGCAGTTCCATATTTTTAGGTCACAAGATATTACTGCAAAAATTTCAGTAAAAAAAAAAATCATAGCACAAAAACGCAATAAATGACCCAATTTTTTGGGTAAAATCTAAAAGCCGAGGTTGCACCGAGTAAATGGATTACCAACATGTCAACCCTTTAAGGCAGGGGTGGCAAACTCAAATTCATCGAGGGCCGCATCAGCAGTGTGGTCGCCCTCAAAGGGCCAGTTGTATATGGGTCACACTACATACAGAATGCAGAGTTCAGGATTACGTCAGGATTATGCTACGTACACAGTGCAGGGATTCAGGGGTCCACACAGAGCCCCATTACATCAGAGTCCGCACAGACCCCCATTACATCAGAGACCGCACAGACCCCCATTACATCAGAGTCCGCACAGACCCCCATTACATCAGAGTCCGCACAGACCCCCATTACATCAGAGTCCGCACAGACCCCCATTACATCAGAGTCCACACAGACCCCCATTACATCAGAGTCCACACAGACCCCCATTACATCAGAGTCCACACAGACCCCCATTACATCAGAGTCCACACAAAGCACCATTACATCAGAGTCCGCACAGAGCACCATTACATCAGAGTCCGCACAGACCCCCATTACATCAGAGTCCGCACAGACCCCCATTACATCAGAGTCCGCACAGACCCCCATTACATCAGAGTCCGCACAGACCCCCATTACATCAGAGTTCGCACAGACCCCCATTACATCAGAGTTCGCACAGACCCCCATTACATCAGAGTCCGCACAGACCCCCATTACATCAGAGTCCGCACAGAGCCCCATTACATCAGAGTCCGCACAGAGCCCCATTACATCAGAGTCCGCACAGAGCCCCATTACATCAGAGTCCGCACAGACCCCCATTACATCAGAGTCCGCACAGACCCCTATTACATCAGAGTCCGCACAGACCCCTATTACATCAGAGTCCGCACAGAGCACCATTACATCAGAGTCCGCACAGACCCCCATTACATCAGAGTCCGCACAGAGCACCATTACATCAGAGTGCGCACAGACCCCCATTACATCAGAGTCCGCACAGACCCCCTTGTAATGCTGTGGACTTGGATGTAAAGGGGGAACTCTGATGTAAGGGGGGGCTCTGCCCACTAAAGCCCCCCTCTTGCACCAGAGTCCACAGAGCACCTCTTAAATTCATTTAATATATACACTGGAAGGTGGGAGAGGGTGAGCTTACTCACCCCAGGATGGAGGGTCAGGGGCGGGCTGCCTGCATCTTCCTTCACATTTTCCCGGGGATGTGTGAGCGGGGAAGACACAGGGGGTGTGGGCGTGCCACACAGTGTAGAGAGGCGGGAAAAGAAGGGGCAGTGTCCGAGCAGCCTCCGAACAGCCAAACTGTCAGCGTGGATTCTGAGCTCTGTGTGAGAGAGACACACAGCTCAACCAATCAGCTGCGCCGGAGCACGGAGATGACACAGGCACGGCCGCATAGCAGCCGCGACCTGTGTTAACCCTATCCAGGCCGCGGGTCGCCGCTTACCTCTGGCAGCACTGGAACAAGTGGTGGAGGCTGGCGGGCCACATGACAAAGCTTGGCGGGCCGGATTCAGCCCGCGGGCCTTGTGTTTGCCACCCCTGCTTTAAGGGGTTGCAAAGGTTTGTTTAAAAAAAAACAAAAAAAATAGACATGTAATAATTACCACCTCTGTGCAAGGATTTTGCACAGACCAGCCCCAATCCTCCTCTTCTGGGGTCCCTCAGTGGAGCTCCTGGCTCCTCCTCTTCTCAATTGCCCCCATGGAGAGCCTCTTTACATGGGGGAACTTGTGCGGGAGCACTCCCGAGTCCTGCAGCTACATCCATTAACACAGACAGCAGGACTCTGCCCTGCACCTGGCTCCTGTGTCACTGAATTTGATTGACAGCAGCGGAAGCCAATGGCTCCTGCTGCTATCAATTTATCCAATGAGGACCCGAGACAGCAGCTGGAGCTGGGGGGCTGCTGCACTACAGAAAGTTTTTCACCTTAAAGCGGATGTCCGCTGAAAAAAAAATATTAAAAGCCAGCAGCTACAAATACTGCAGCTGCTGACTTTTAATATTAGGACACTTACCTGTCCTGGAGTCCAGCGCCGTCCGCAGCAGAGGACGAGCGATCGCTCGTCACTCTGCTGTCCCCGCCATCCTCAGTGAGGGAACCAGGAAGTGAAGCGCTCCGGCTTCACTGCCCGGTTCCCTAGGGCGCATGCGCGAGTCCCAGAACACAACGGGGGGTGGGAGGTGACGTCATGCCCGCAGTCTGCCCGAGACTGTGTGGCCGGAAGTGGGTGCAAATACCTGTCTGCACCCCCCCCCCCCCCTGAAAGGTGTCAAATTTGACACCGGAGGGGGGGAGTGTTCCGATCAGCGGGAGTTCCACTTTAGGCTGGAGCTCCGCTTTAATGTATAGAATGCATTGAGGTGAAAAACCTTGAGGGTTTACAACCCCTTTAAACATGTCAATACCCTATATTTTCCATAGGCCCCCTATTTATCATCAGTTAGGCATTACGAAGGAGGTCTGGTGTTAGAACTATTGCTCTCAATCCTGGTCTGCATTGCCAAATGTAACATCGCAATTGATGTTTTATGGTGTAGGTGCCGTTTATGTTTGCACGTACGTATATGTGGGTGCAGGGGCCTCAATTTTTTGGGGGGTTTATGTGCAACATTCAGTTTTTTACATTAAAAAACTTTTTTCCCATCACATAGGGGACAAAAGGTCCCCAATGTGATGATTTTTTGATGACAGGTTCTCTAAAAGACTCTGAATGTCTCCCCTGTGCTCCACTAAATATAATGCAATGCACATTACACTGCACAAAATTCTTTTATAGTCTGGGAAACTTTAATTGGGGACCCGGAAATTACATCACACGTCACTTCCGGGTCAACAACTAGAAGGGGAGGAGAGTGGACAACTTCCTCTCTCCCCCTGCTTCTCTACCCAGCGGCACGCACTATGCCGGTCCGGCAAGCAAAGCCTGGGATACAAAGCGTGGGGGGGGGAGAGAGCGCAGGGTGTGTGCAGTATTCAGGCAGCAGTTGGCAGTTGCAATGGTTATCTGGTACCTGGGGTTTGTCGAGCCCTGCAGTACCGCATGCTGAAAAACTGCCCCACAGCATGATGTTCTCACCTCCAAACTTCACTGTTGGTATGCTGTTTTTGGGGTGATGTGCAGTGCCATTTGACCTCCAAATATGGTGTGTATTATGGCATCCAAAGACTTTAATTTTGATTTCATCTGATCATACTATATTCTTCCAGCATTTCACAGGCTTGTCTAAATGTTGCGCAGCAAACCTTAAACAAGCTTCAACATGCTTTTTCTTCAGCAATGAAGTCTCGCGTAGTGAGCGTGAATACAGCCCATGCAGGTTGGGTGCATTACTTATTGTTTTCTTTGAAACAATTGCACGTGCTTTTTCCAAATCTTTCTTAGGCTTGCTACAAGTGTTCTTTGGGTCTTTGACATCTCTTCTGATAAATCTTTTTACGCCTCTATCAGAAATCTTGCGAGGAGAGCTTGGTCGTGGCCGGTTTATGGTGAAATTATGTTCTTTCCACCTCTGGATTATGGCCCCCCAACAGTGCTCACTGGAACATTAAGAAGTTTAGAAATCCTTCTGTAACCAATGCCATCAGAATGTTTTGCAACAATACGGTTGCAAAGGTCTTGAGAGAGCTCTCTGCTTTTACCCATCATAAGATGTTTCTTATTTAACACCTTGGTAATGAGGCATCTTTTTATAGGTCATCATTTGAGACTGAACCAGCCAATAATAATTTGCACTGACAAGGGGCATGATTCCCTTCTAATTAATGATAGATTTCAGCTGGTGTCTTGGCTTTCCATGCCTTTTTTACACCTCCCTTTCTTCATGTGTTAAATACGTTTTCCGTGAGGTCCTACCATTTTACTACACATAACTTAACTTCTGAATGTATTTGTTTTGGTTTCTTTGTATGTATGGATTGCATGGGTTGTAACCGACATGTGGTGAACATTTCATGGAATAGCACTTTTAGAAATATATTTACCTAGAAAAATGGTGATGTGTTCAATACGTATTTTACCCACTGTGTGTGTGTGTATATATACAGTATATATATATATCTATCTATATAGATATATAGATATATATATATATATATATATATATATATATATATATAGCAGTGGACAGTGTCAGTAGAGCAGTGGAATTTGTCAGTAAGGCAGAGCATGGTGTCAGCAGAGCATTGGACGTTGTCAGTAGAGCAGAGAATATTTGCAGTTGTTCATTTAAAAAAAATGTTATTACGTTTTTCCAATTTTTTTATTTTTTATATTTTTTTAAGAGCCCCCTGGGGGCTTTGACCCCTGATGTCTCACTTTGAGACAGAGAAAGGGACTGAGGACAGGGAGCAGGGGGGACCCTGATCAGGCACACCCTGTGTACACACTTTGATTATTACACTAACAGTGGATCTAATTAGCAGTTTTATCTTCCTGCAGTTTTTCAAGAGATATTTTGTAGCCTAATTTTGACAGGTGGATGTCCCTGGAAGGAGACTGCTATATGATGAAAATTTATACTGGCCAATCAGAAGCTTGAAGATGAAGCTTAGGTTATAAAGAGTGGTGGTTCATTGTGTTGGAGAGATCTCAGAGAGTAGCTTTTCACTTCAATGCAAGCCAGGGCAAAGGTGGTTGGTGAATGGGGCAGTATGTGCCAAGTGCTCGCTGGACATTTTGTTGGATCCCAAAAGCAAGAAATAAATTACTCTATGAATAAATATTCCTATACTTCAAGAAGACAAAATTAATATTTAAACATAAACAGCAATATTCACACCAGATAGTTCCTTTGTTTTTTTCTTCCACTAGGTGTCCTTAGTCTGATGGCTAGCATCATTCAAACCCAGTTTCTCTGAGCCCAGGTATTCCTGGACCCGCCCGAGCTTCTGATTGGACAGTGACAGGGAAACCAGCACAGACTTTGTGAGTATGAACAGCATGTAATAAACCATTTATTGATAGTTTTTTATGATGTGGGTTTAGTGACAATTCAAAGTGGAGGTCAAGCCCCCCCCAAAAAAATGGCTAAAAAGGTGAAAAAAAATAAAAATGTTTATACTTTGCCAAAAATTGCTGTTACTAGGCAGATCGTCCTATTCTGCCTCTTTCTTTTCTGTAGTGAGGTTGCGTTCTCCTCCTCACGAAGCCTTCTGGGAAATGGAGGCGCGCTGCCTTCTGGGACACACAGGACGGTGTCCCCATTCACAAATAGCCGCGTGACTTGCAAATGCTTAGTAGGAAACGTTTCCCTTAGTGAGGATGGCGGCGCCGGCAGGGCCGGATTTGCTCTCCCTGCCGCCCCAAGGCCAGGTTCTATAATGCACCCCTCCCCGCCAACCGAACCACCCCCCCTAAAATCAACGGAGAATGGCAACCGGATGGCAGGGTTAGTTCAAATATTTTTTGTTTCTTTTTTTTTACTTTTTTAGCACTTTCTTTTTATTTATTTGTAGCTTTTTTATTTTTGGATAATTTTCATATTATTTTTTATATAATTTTTTGATTCTTTACTTATTAATTACTTTTTTATTTTATTCATTTAATTATTATTTCTTATTATTTTTATTATTTTTTTATCAATTTGTTTTCACTTAACTTTATTGCTATCACACAGTAGAAAACAATTGCCTGTGTAATAGCAATTGGAGGGGACAGGTTCTCTTTATTGACCCTGTCTTCTCCAAAAACAGGAGTCCTAGCACTGTGCTAGAACTCCTGTCACAGCTGAGATGGGAAGAGCACAGCTCTCCCCTCTCACTGTGTACATCGGTGGCAGGGACAGGAGACAGACTCGGCGGCCGGGGGGGAGGACAGATTCCCGAAGACAGAGCCAGCAGAGAGAGGTATGTAGGAGGGAGGGGAGGACGGATGGCAGCACACATTTTACTAGTTATTTCAGCGACATCGCCTGGGCACCGTGACCTGCCACGATCGACGGAATGGCCTCGGGCGGCCGACATTGCAGGCAACCTGGACAGGTAAGTGTGCTTATTAAAAGTCAGCAGCTACAGTGTTTGTAGCTGCTGACTTTTATTTTTTTATTTTTTTTAAAGCTGGACATCCGCTTTAAGGGTTGGACAATAAAACCTAAAAGCTGATTGCCTACTGTGCACAATATTGTGTGTGCTCCAAATTTAGTAAAATTCCCTAAAAAGAGTTCCCACTGGAAATTCACACCTCAACAACCAGCACCAACATCAACCACAACCTTGTATAATGGATATAAACTACTTATAGTTTTCCTAAATCAAGATTCTGTGCATTATGTCTCAGTGCTGAGCTGACTGATATGCAGTAGTGTATTTAGGTTTTGTGCTGCCCTAGGCCTGACTAAACTCGTGCACCCCCTAATTTAAATATGATCCACCCCTTCCTGTAAATGCCACACCCCTTTCTGTTTAAGACCTGCCCTGACATTTTCAAGTGGGGACACTAGTACCTGCGCTGCTGATATGGCTGAATAAGTAGCATGTTGTGCTGCTTATAAGGTATGTGAAACTGCTGCTACAAGTCTAGGCACCAAGAACAGTGATAATTATATCATGATAGTTGTAGGTTATGATTTGCCTGCATGCAAATCTGTCTATGGAACATCATGTAATTTAAGATTGAAGGCAAACCATGATTTATGAATCATCTGCAGATATGAAAAATAGCCATGAGTATATGTAGACACATTTGAAGCTTACATTGTTGGGGAAGACTGATGCAATACTTCTTTTATACATATACATTGCCTTACAAAAGTTTCCATACCCCTTGACATTTTCCAAATTTTGTCATGTTACAACCAAAAACGTAATTGTATATTATTGGGATTTTGATAGACCAACACAAAGTGGCACATAATTCTGAAGTGGAAGGAAAATGATTTTAATATTTTTTTTACAAATAAATATGTGAAAGTGCGGAATGCATTTGTATTCAGCCCCCCTGAGTCAATACTTTGTAGAACCACCTTTCGCTGCAATTACAGCTGCATGTCTTTTTATGGCTGTCTCGACCAGCTTTGCACATCTACAGAGTGACATTTTTTGCCCATTCTTCTTTGCAAAATATCTCAAGTTCTGTCAGATTGGATGAAGAGTGTCTGTGAACAGCAATTTTCAAGTCTTGCCACAGATTCTCAATTGGATTTAGGTCTGGACTTTGACTGGGCCATTCTAACACATGAATATGCTTTGACCTAAACCATTCCATTGTAGCTCTGGCTGTATGTTTAGGGTCGTTGTCCTGCTGGAAGGTGAATCTCTGCCCCAGTCTTAAGTATTTTACAGACTCTAACAGGTTTTCTTCTAAGATTGCCCTGTATTTGGCTCCATCCATCTTCCCATCAACTCTGACCAGCTTCCCTGTCCTTGCTGAAGAAAAGCATCCCCACACCATGATGCTGCCACCTCCATGTTTCAGGATGGGGATGGTGTATTTCAGGGTGATGTGCAGTGTTAGTTTTCCGCCACACAGTGTTTTGATTTTAGACTAAAAAGTAAAATGTTGGTCTCATCTGACCAGAGCCCCTTCTTCCACATGTTTCCTGTGTCCCCCACATGGATTCTCACAAACTGCAAACGGGACGTCCTATGGCTTTCTTTCAACAATGGCTTTCTTCTTATCATACTTCCATAAAGGCCAAATTTGTGGATGGACTAATAGTTGTCCTGTGGACAGATTCTCCACCTGAGCTGTGGATCTCTGCAGCTCCTCCAGAGTTCCTATGGGCCTCTTGTCTGCTTTTATGATTAATGGTCTCCTTGCCCAGCCTGTCAGTTGGGATTGACCAGTGCTTTGTGAGATGTTCAAAGCTTGGCATATTTTTTTATAACCTAACTCTGCTTTAAACTTCTCTACGGCTTTATCCCTGACCTATCTGGTGTGTTCCTTGGCCTTCATGATGCTGTTTGTTCTCTGAGGGCTTCACGGAACAGCTGTATTTATACTGATATTAACCACTTAAGACCCGGACACATACGCTGCTAAATGACCCAAGGTGTTTTTACAATTCGGCGCTGCGTCGCTTTAACAGACAATTGCGCGGTCGTGCGACGTGGCTCCCAAACAAAATTTGCGTCCTTTTCTTCCCACAAATAGAGCTTTCTTTCGGTGGTATTTGATCGCCTCTGCGATTTTTATTTTTTGCGCTATAAACTAAAATAGAGCCACAATTTTGAAAAAAATCACTATTTTTTTAATTTTTGTTATAAAAAAAATCAAATAAACTAAATTTTAGTAAAACATTTAGGCCAAAATTAATTCAGCCACATGTCTTTAGTATAAAAAAAAATCGCAATAAAAAAAATAGCTACCTAGCGGGAACAGCGACACTAATACAGCGATCAGAAAAATGATCGCTTAGTGACGCTGGCAATAGGGAGTGAAAGGGTTAACTAGGGCGGTGATCAGGGGGTTAAAACTTTATTAGGGGGGGTGGGGGGGCTATCCTGAACCTAACACTAACTGTTTTTTACACTGCCTGTCACACTGACACTAAATGCAGTGATTAGATCACTGCATTCAGTGACACTGTGACGGGGGTGGGGGGGGGCGATCACAAGGGGTTAATGTGCCTATGTGAGTGTGTGTCAGTGTTGTGTTGGTGCACACTTACTGTGGATGTCTTCTCTCATCAGCAGCGGTGGGAAACACCGCTGCGATGAGAGGTGACATAATTTCCTCCTTCCTGTGTAAACACAGGAGGAGGAACTGAAACGAAGGGGGAGCGCTCCCATTGGCTGGGAGCGATCGCGGGGGGGGGCGGAAAACACGGACATCCGCCCGCTCGTCGGCGATCGCTCCCAGAGCCAGGGGGACCCCCGCACGCCGCGGAGGGGGTCCCGACGGGACCCCCGAACCGCACAAAGGCGGGGACGTAAATTTACGCCCTTGTGCCTGTACGAGCCATGTTGTGGCCCTAAATGTGCGTGCGGGGGTCCTTAAGTGGTTAAAATACTTTCAGGTGGACTCTATTTACTAATTAGATGATTTCTGAAGGCAATACGAATGCACACCACATTTTCAGATATTTATTTGCAAAAAAAAATTGCCAATCATTTATCATTTTCCTTCTACTTCACAATTATGTGCTACTTTGTGTTGGTCTATAAAAAACCAATGAAAGGAATTCATGGACAGCCGCACACCAAAATAAAGCTAAAAAGGTAGCCTTTATTGGTGTAAAAAGGATAAAAAGCACTACAAAACACAGCACAGCAATCAGTGGGGTAAAAAAGCTGATGCGTTTCGCACAAACAATCAGTGCTTAGTTATAGCTCAGTTGTGTTGTGTTGGTCTATCACATAATTCCCAATAAAATACATTTACGTTTTTGGTTGTAACTTGACAAAATGTGGAACATTTCAAAGGGTATGAATACTTTTTCAAGGCACTGTACCATACCTTTCTTAAATATATGGTTTCATTTCCAAATAGTCAGCAAAGGCAAAAACCAAAGTTTTGATGCTTTTTATTTAAAGAGACTCTTTCACTTTGCTCATTGACTGTCTTTTTTTATTATTCCACTCCCACCCAGATCCACATATATGCATCTTTGCTCTCTTGCTTCTCCATTAAAGCCCACCACAAATCACCCATGGTTTCTAAGTGCAAGGAGCATGTGACCTCCTCTTATGATGCAGTGCTTGTGCCTCAGTTGTCAATTCATATAGTGAAAAAAAGTCCTTCAATGATATCCAATAAGGTAAAAAGAAAAAAAGTCCCAAAAGAAAGTCCAATTAATCATCCATGTGTGAAGGTTGGGGATAGAATGAACTTAATCCACCGCAGAAAACACCCAGGAGTGGTGATGTAGTATCCTTACCATGTGTCTTGACCACTGTGTGGGTCACTCTGGGCGCGGGGGTTTAAGGTCTCCCTCCTGACCCTCTGTACTGTCACTATGGCGTTCTCTAATGTAGCGGGACATGCAGCGCCCCCGGGCGGGGTGGTGGGTGCAGGGCGGGTCAGCCCGGCGGGGTGAGTCTCTCGGTACGGCAAAGAAGAGCTCCGATCCCCGAATGATCCGCTCACTCTCCGTCTACTCTGTCTGCTCAGGCCCCGCCCACTGCCATTTACCTTATTGGATATCATTGAAGGACTTTTTTTCACTATATGTATTCTCAGCACATTCACATTGCTCACGAGCTACATGGGTGTCTTTCTTTGTCATTCACATTTATTTAATTATAGATGTTCATGTTAACCCTCTTGAGCCTGATCTGTTTTTGATCTTGCTCTCTTAAATCATTAGCGCCGTATCCCTTTCTTTTTTTATCTGTTTAATTTTTTGTATCACAATTATTGATACTGGCTGCTTTTATGACAATCAGTGGCGTAACCAGAGTTATGGGCGCCCGGGGCAGAACTTTTTTTTGGCCCCCCCCCCCCGGCGCTAGCGCATAACCACATACGCCCAATCACAGGGCGCCATGCCATCAAATGCAGTCACTGTACCATGCCATCAATTGTCACCACTGTGCCACCAATTGTCACCACTGTGCCATCAATCGTCACCACTGTGCCACCAATTGTCACCACTGTGCCACCAATCGTCACCACTGTGCCACCAATCGTCACCACTGTGCCACCAATCGTCACCACTGTGCCATCAATCGTCACCACTGTGCCACCAATTGTCACCACTGTGCCACCAATTGTCACTGTCCAGACATCTATCCACCTCGGAGCTTTATATTATAACCTGCTGGGACTTGTAGTTCTCCATCGTCTCCTGGGGCTCGGGTGCATGCAATCCACCATCTTTGTTCAGTTTTTCTTACTGCTGGGACTTGTAGTCCCATAGATGGTGGATCGCATGCACCTGAGCCCCAGGAGACGATGGAGAACTACAAGTCCCAGCAGGTTATAATATAAGGCTCCGAGATGGATGGGTGTCCGGACATCCATCCACCTCGGAGCCTTATATTATAACCTGCTGGGACTTGTAGTTCTCCATCTTCTCCTGGGGTTTAGGTGCATGCAATCCACACCCATCCACCTCAGAGCCTTATTGTATGATAATGTATAACCTGCTGGGACTTGTAGTTCTCCAATCTCCATGAGCCCCAGGAGAAGATGGAGAACTACAAGTCCCAGCAGTTTAACTAAAATGACAGGCTCTGAGGTGGATAGGTGGAGATCAGGCAGAGCACCCCTTTAGATTTACACCGACCTCCCCCACTTACCTTGCTGGAGATGGAGATGCCGCCGCGCTGTAAACAAACACATGTTCCAGGCCAATCAGCGCGCCCTTCTGCCTGGTTGGCTGGTGTTTCCCGCCACTCCCACATCAAGGGAGACAGACAGTTCCACCAGCCAACCAGGCGCGCCGCCGCCGGGTGTACCAAGATGGCCGACAGCTCCAGAGCTAGGCCAAAGCCGCAGCCTTTCCTAAGGCGGCGGCGGCGGCGCATTCCGCGGACGCCAGGATTTCGCCCCCCGCAATTTTTCTTTAGTTCATTCTTTCCAGCTTTGTCTAGCGCAGTGTTTCCCTTTGGATTTTTTTTCAGTTGTCAATTGCCAGGTCTGAATATTACATGAGGTAGGGGCTGACTTTGTAAATTTTGTAAGCTCTGACAACATGCAACACAAAGTTTACGTAGACATAGGACTTAAAGGGGTTGAAAAAAAAAAACATTTTTTTCCCTAAATAGCTTCCTTTATCTTAGTGCAGTCCTCCTTCACTTACCTTATCCTTCGATTTTGCTTTTAAATGTCCTTATTTCTTCTGAGAAATCCTCACTTCCTGTTCTTCTGTCTGTAACTACACACAGTAATGCAAGGCTTTCTTCCTGGTGTGGAGAAAGCCTCTTGAGGGGGCGAGCAGGAGTGTAACGTAGAGAGCGTCCTGACTCTCCTGTAGTCTAAGGGGGGTGAGCACGACACTCCGCACCAGGGAGAAAGCCTGGCATTACTGTGTGAAGTTACAGACAGAAGAACAGGAAGTGAGGATTTCTCAAAAGGAATAAGGACATTTAAAAGCAAAATAGAAGGACGAGGTAAGTGAAGGAGGACTGCACTTAGGTAAAGGAAGCTATTTAGGGGGAATTTTTTTTTCCTTTACAACCCCTTTAAGAGGAACAGCAGCAGTGAAGCATGGCAAAGGAGAGCATTAGTGGGCTGGGGTAAGGTTACATTAAAAATGTTCCTTCACTTTGCACCTAATGAGTCTCTTTAAATGTCCAACAACTTAACAGACAAGAGCTTTTATGCCGCGTACACACGGTCGTTTTTTGCGATGAAAAAAAACGACGTTTTTTAAAACGTCATTTAAATTGATCGTGTGTGGGCAAAACGTCGTTTTTTGTCTTAAAAAAAAACGACCAAAAAAAAATTCCAACATGCTTGAATTTTTTGTGTCGTTTTTCAAAACGTCGTTTTTTGTTTCACAAAAAGTCACCGTGTGTAGCAAAAACGTCGTTCAAAACGACGTTTTTCAACCCGCGCATGCCCAGAAGCTAGTTATGAAGCGAGCTTCAATGCAAAAGAGTGGTGAACGTAACCTCGCTTTTTGTGAAAAAACGATGGTGTGTATGCAAAATTGTCTTTGAAAAGTGACGTTTCAAAAACGTCGTTTTTACTTCACAGAAAATGTCGTTTTTTTTCATCGCAAAAAACGACCGTGTGTACGCGGCATTAGACTTGGGAGCTTTCAACATTGCTCATGATGTAAACATCTTAGGTTGGCAATATGGTTTATCCCCCAAGAAAATTGAGTATTGCAGTGTATTATTAACACAGGCACTAAAAACATGGCAGATAGATATTAGTTTATTTAAAGTCCTGCGTATTAACGGTGCCAACAAACATGAAATCATTTGAATGATACAATACATTTTGGTTGGATTGTAGATCAGTTATAGGTCTGTAATCCCTTGCACACATGATCGGAATTTCTGATGGAAAGTCAGACGGACTTTTTCCATCGGATATTCCAATCGTGTGTAGCCCCATCTGAGTTTTTTCATCAGTTTAGAAGTTTAGATATAGAACATGTTCTATTTTACTCTGATGGAATTCTGTCGGAGTTTAAATATAGAACATGTTTTATTTTAATTTGATGGAATTCCGTCGGAGTTTAGATATAGAAAATGTTCTATTTTACTCTATTGGAATTCCGTCAGAGTTTAGATATAGAAAATGTTCTATTTTACTCTATTGGAATTCCGTCGGAGTTTAGATATAGAACATGTTCTATTTTAATCTGATTCCGTTGGAATTCCAATGTGATTTGGCCGGGCAAAAGCCTGATCGTGTGTACGCGGCATTAGTCTTTCCCAGGTTCTCCAGGTTGGGCAAGCTTGAGAAGAAAAATGATTCTGTTTGGTTGCTGTTTTCTCCTACCTCTTGTTAAAGCTAGAATAGTCATATAGCTACCCCAGCACAACCAATAATGTGGAATGAATGATAAAATTCCAAGACAAACCCATTATTATTATTATGGCTGCAGCAAGCGAGTGATTTTCAGGTGCCAAAGTATCATTGCCTGTGTGCCCTAAGTCAGCAGGAAGCTAGTGACAGCTTGCTGACTATTCAAAATATAAATATCAGCTTTAGGTAAACTGGCATTGTAGTAATGCAAACTTGACAATTTTAGGTGACAAAGTGAGGACAAGTAAATATATTAAGCCCAACAGATATTTTCAAGAATTAATCTTATCATTCTAAAAAAAAAAAAACAATTATGAAATACACATCTAAAACTCAAAATGAAGTTCAATACAAATACAGAAATATCTTAAGTCAATAAAAGGTAAATATAACTGATCCGAGAGGCTGCATTGAATTGTATTCAATATAATTGAAAATTCTTACCTGGATACCTGTGAAGGTTTCTTTCTATTGTGTACTCTTGGGAAAAAAAGAACAACAAGACTAAAGTAAATATTGACTGAAGCATAAGGAACATCCATGGCAGAAGGCCTCGAAGACTGGCAGAGTATCTCGGTGGCATTTTTATAAATTGTTGGAATAATAAAATAGCTTTAACTTGTTTAGTAGCACAAACAAGTTGATGGGGGAGGAAAGTGGCAGTGATGGGTGTTAACCAAATGACGCAAGGCCTTATCTTTCACAGGCCCCCGGGACTATCAGCTACCATATTTTGTCAGCATGGGCTTGGTTAAAAGTCTTAGAAAAGTTCCATTAAAGAACATGCAGAGACAATCCAGCATTTTCAGAAACTCAGTACACACACAAAATGTTCTTAACAAACTACAAAAATTATGCAGCACCCAATTGGAATTCAGAGTTTGAATACAATTCATTAAATAATTCAGAGTATGAAATTCATTAAACTTTAAAGTGGCTCCTCATCTTTCCATTTATTAATCTTCTGCCCTTGATGTTATTTTAACTTTAGATAATAAAAACATTTTTTTTCCTGCCAATAAATACCTTATACAGCCCACTTCCTGTTTCTTGTCTGGCAATAAGCCTAGACTTTTGACATCATGCATAGCTCCCTCTCTCACTCTTGTGAGAGTTTGCCAGGAAGGGAGGGGGTGAGTCATAAGAGGGACAATGAGAGCTGCAGAGCTGGAGGTGTGCCTCCGAGTGTCTGTGTAAATCCAGGAAGTGCCCCCAAAATGGTTGTAGCCAGACTCAGACTTTCGGCAGCATATTTGGCAAGTACAGAATCACAGTATACATAAAATAATATGCAAAGTGGTTGGAGCGAAGTTTTTAGAATGGCAAATATGATTTTATTACAAATTATGTGAGCAGACTGCAGTTCCTCTTTAAGTCATATCTAAGGCTAAAACTTTTGTGATAAACTCTTTTTAGATTTCTATTACTGTTTTTGTCCCAGCTGTAGCGATTCATCCTCTCTATTTAGTCTGGTAACCATTAGCAATGGGACAGAAAGTGATTGGAAAACCATAATTTTACAGTTGTCACCTGAACAGGAAGTGAGAGAAAATCTATCAGCGTGGATACTGGCTCTGGTGACAACTGCTTCTCACTTTGGAAACATTTACTTTCGCTTCCTTGATATGTCTCTGGGGCAGGAAATGCTATCAACAAGAATAGACAGCAAAAAAACACTGACAGGGTTTTACCGCTTCCCTACTGTAACCAAACTAAACAAAAGCTTTAGATATACTTTAAGGCCGCGTACACATGATCAAATCTATCTGCTGGAAACGGTCGGCCCGACCGTCCCAGCAGACAGATTCAATCGTGTGTACGGGCGAGCCGACGGATTTGGCCACCCGACAGATTTCAAAGCATGCTTTCAAATCTGTCGGCTGGGAACCCGTCCGCCCGACATGTCTGCTGGTTAGTACACTAACCAGCAGAAATGTCTTCTCGCACACGCGCCGAATGGTTTCGACGCATGCGCGGAAGTGTTTTACTTCCTGGTGCGGTGACGTGGCGCCGTCAACGTCACCGCCATGTCACCGCGCCGTCTGGCAGCGGGGATTTTGGTTTGATCGTGTGTACACCATCAAACCAATACGTCCCGAGCAGACAGATTTGTTCAAATCGGTCAGCCTAACCGGTTTGAACAAATCTGTCTGCTCGTGTGTACGCGGCCTTAGACAAAATGGTTACATGAGTTACTTTGCTTTTACAAATTACTTTTGGTCATTGAACTATGATAAAAAAATAAAGCTTATTGCATTCTATTTAATTTCTTTCATTCACATTTCACATTTTTATTAGATCCTGAAGTGAGGTCAACTTACTGTACTTAAACAACTGGTGTCATCATTAAGGCCCGTACAACACACGATCGGATATTCCGACAACAATTGTCAGACGGACGTGTTTTGTCGGACAATCCAACCGTCTGTATGCTTTATCGGACAATTGTTGTCGAAAGTACAAACACGCATGCTCTGAACCAATGGTAAACATCAGACAACAATAGCAGAAGTTGCCCAAAGGGTGGCCGTAAAGAGCTGATTTGGTGTATATTGGCTGAAAATGTTCTGCCGTCTGTATGCAGACCAAGTTCATGGCCAACGCCCCTTCGCACAAAAATCCATGGATTTGTCCGATAGAAGTACGATCGAGTGTACAAGGCTTAAGACACAGTACCACGTCAGTTTTCCTCGGTAGCACAGGTACCACAAATTCTGTTTTGTTCAAATATACAAATATTAACCTTACTGTATCATATAAGAAAAAAAGTACACTCAGGGATTCTTGTTCAATCGCATTTCACGGTGGGTACTCTCAATGCCAACATTTTTGGTGGATGCCTCGCTCTTAGGGCCGATTCACACTACTGCGGTGTGTTGACGTTCCTTGTGCTACATGTCAACGTGCATTCATCATTTGAATGGGCTATCTAACACACTAAAACACACAAAAGAAGGGGAATATACTATTTCCAGCAGTTCACTGCAATACACATGCATTGCCACATGTTTTGCTGCATTGCAAAGCAGGTCTGTGGGTAAGGTACACTGGGGAGGAGCACTGTGGAGCAATTCAAAATGACACTTCACTGAACCAACACAAGCAACATGATTTGCTACATGGTACTGCGATGCTTCTTTGCACACTTCACTGTGGAAAAACCCAAACTTACCAAATTTTTATAACAACCCTGATCCTGTCCTATGGATTAGATTTGGTGTTTAAAAGCTTAATGATGTCATCAGAAAGGGAGCTCTGATGTCCTTCGATGGGTTAAAATATTTATATCAGCTTCCTAACTAACATACTTTTCGTTATCTACAGTTAAGGCATGCCTTTCAACGCAATTTGGGACCAGCCGACTCTCCCTCCAGGTAAGTGGGCTAAAGCGATTGTTGAGGGATGATAGCCTTGCCAAGGCAGTGTCTATAATATGTAAACGTTTGCTTCCAGAGGTGGGTAAACTGCTACAGATATGCCGAATGCTATGGGTAATGATGCCATGGAGCTAGATAATGACGATTGGGACAACATGTGAGAGGCCGCCTTTACTAGATTAGTATATGCCAGAGATGATTTGACTCTGGCTAAACTTGCTAAAAGTTACAAGGATCAATCCTCTTCATGCTGGTATAGTTTATGAGTCAGTGCTAGTTTCCTTTGTATTTTTGGATCTGCCCAGCCATTAAACATACTGGATGGATATTTTTCCTTGCATTAGCTGGGTCACTCTTATTTCCCTAACTCCATCCATAGGGGTCTGTCTTTTAAATGTAGCACGGTCCTCGTGAGGACTGATTTGATATACCTACTCATCTGCATCGACATGACCCTGTGAACCTTCGAACCCACCTGACACTCTCGGTTCAGACATCTTTCACACGCACCTTTAAATGACACGTCACACAATTCAATGTATTTGTATTATCTCAGCTTTTACTGAAATAGACAAAGTAGTATTAATTACCAAAAGGGAAGGGCAATAGATCAGCCAAGTTCTGGATAACAGCCCAGACTCGGCAGAGGAATTCCCCCAAGGACAGCTTAAGAACAGTTTAACAGTTGAAGGATACAATACACACGTATGTACAATGAGATACCTCCTGAAGCATGACCTTTAGGACAATAAAGGGTTAAAAGTTAATTGCAGTTGGTTACACTCTAAAGGGGAACCCCGGGCCAGCCTATTTAACCTTTGAATCCTAATGAGAGATCAGACTGATAAGGATAGTATACCACTCTTTAAATAGTAGCAACAGCAATGTCCGAGGTGCAGGCCTGATAGTCTTCCCCAGCAGTTGGAGCTCATTAGAATATATACAATAAGGCACAGTGATGCATTAACAGACAATCTGGCTTAAACATGCTAATGGTATTTCTTGAAATTGTTGTAGGTGTCAATGTACAGTTCTCAAACAGAATTGCAGTAACGTGTTCCCAAGGTAAAGGTGTCTGTACAAAGTGTTTAAATACAGTGATCAGGGGAAAATTGCAGATGCTGGGCAATTGCCCTCTCACCAACAACTGAACCGAATTAGATGCCTTGCAGACAGCGACCCGGTAACAGACATACGTCAATGGAACTGCCAGCGATGACCCACGGGTGCAGAGTGTGGATGATTGTGATGTACAGCTAATGAGCTGGTGCCGCGTAGATGTCTGACGAACAGCAAGCAGAGTTGGGCCTTCCGAGGCCAGGCTGGAATCACATGAACACAGCTTGGTAGGCCACAACCTCTCACTCCCTGTCACAGAGAGGTGTGCATTCCGCAAGGCCCAGGAAAAAGAGAGTGTGGGGAGGATCTCCAATCTCCTTTATAGGCTTTTCCAGAAGTCTCCTTGACTAGTAGCAAGGATCCCTGCGATGTGTAGTCCCGGTGTATGATAAGGCAATGGAATCACTGGTCAGAAAGACAACTAATCCCACAATACATTGGGTTGGGCACACCAATGTGATGAGTCACTGGCGCCCAGCATTAAAGAGACACAACTACAGGTAAGGAATGACGAGAAAACATGATATATTACGATTATAGTCCATCATCGCTATATCTGTACCTTACTTACATTATTGCTCTTTTATGCTAGGAAACACATTTTACTGTCGTGCAAGAAGGCTTCAGCATCTACACTTACAGCTTCTAATGCCGCGTACACACGATCGTATTTCCCATCGGAAAAAGTCAGATGTGAGCTTTTGGACAGAAATTCTGACCATGTGTATGATCCATTGGACTTTTTCTGTCAGAATTTCTGCCAGCAAAAGTTTGAGAGCAGGTTCTCTATTTTTCCAACCAGAAAAAATTCCTATTGGAAAATCCGATCGTCTGTAGCAATTCCGACACGTGCTCGGAAACAAATTAAAGCATTGAACTTAATTTTCGCGGCTCGTCGTGGTGTTGTATGTCACCACGTTCTTGGCCATCGAAAGTTTAGAGAACTTTTGTGTGACCGTGTGTGTGCAAGCCAAGTTTGAGCGGAATTCCAAATAATTTGTTTGTGTGTATGCGGAATAAGGCCTTGATCAACAAGGCGCTCCTCTTTTTTAACTGCTTGCCGACCGTCCACCGCAGTTATACAGCAGGACGGTGGCACTGCTATGCGAGAGCACGTAGCTCTACGTCCTATCTTTTGCGGCCGCTAGGGGGCGTGCGCGTCCCGCACGCGCGCCCGGCGGGCGCGATCGCCGCCGGGCACGCGCGCTCGTTCGTTACAGAGATACAATGTATGGACAGAAGATCAGTGATTCCCCCTAGTGAGGCCACCCCCCCCATACAGTTAGAACACACCCAGGAACACACTTAACCCCTTCCCTGCCCCCTAGTGTTAACCCCTTCACTGCCAATGGGATTTTTATAGTAATCCAATGCATTTTTATAGCATTGATCGCTATAAAAATGCCAATGGTCCCAAAAATGTGTCAAAATTGTCCGATGTGTCCGCCATAATGTCTCGGTGCTGAAAAAAAACGCTGATCGCCGCCATTACTAGTAAAAAAAAAATATTAATAAAAATGCCATAAAACTACCCCCTTTTTTGTAAACGCTATAAATTTGGCGCAAACCAATCAACATACGCTAATTGCGATTTTTTTTTACAAAAAAATTGTAGAAGAATACGTATCGGCCTAAACTGAGGAAAAAAAATGTTTTTTTTAGATATTTTTTGGGGATATTTATTATAGCAAAATGTAAAAAATATTGAATTTTTTTCAAAATAGTGGCTCTATTTTTGTTTATAGCGCAAAAAATAAAAACCGCAGAGATGATCAAATACCACTAAAAGAAAGCTCTATTTGTGGGAAAAAAAGGACGCCAATTTTGTTTGGGAGCCACATCGCACGACCGCGCAATTGTCAGTTAAAGCGACGCAGTGCCGAATCACAAAAAGTGCTCTGGTCAGGAAGGGGGTAAATCCTTCCGGGGCTGAAGTGGTTAAAGCCACCTATTCCAAAGGGAGCATACCCTCTAATGCCACGTACACACGATCAGATTTTCCGTCGGAAAAACCTTGGATGGTTTTTCCGACAGAATTCCGCTCAAGCTTGGCTTGCATATACACGGTCACACAAACTTTCTCTTTACTTTTGACCGTCAATAACGCAGTGACATACAACACTACGACGAGCCGAGAAAATGAAGTTCATTGCTTCTGAGCATGATCGTTTTTTCCAATAGAATTTTTTTCCGTCGAAAAAATAAAGAACCTGCTCTCAAACTTTTGCTGGCGGTAATTCCGACAGAAAAAGTCCAAGGAAGCATACACACGGTCAAAATTTCCGTTCAAAAGCTCACATCTGACTTTTTCCGACGGGAAATCCGATCGTGTGTAACGATCAACAATATGAAGGAATAGGGTGGCTGCTCTCTACTCTTCCATGATGGCTGCCTCTGGAGGACATCCTACCTTTTTGGGGTTGTGCCTCCCCCTCACTTTCCTCTATCCGGCACCCATGTCACGTCAGTGACCTCATCTTCATCCTCATCATCACTGGAGCCAACTTGGCAATACGCTGCAGGCTGGGGGAACATGACTGCCAATTTGTTGTTTATTAGTGTTAGTGTTGTAGGCTCATGTTACTTCCTTCCTCTACCTCAGAACCAACATCAGAATCCAGTAATGTCTGTACCAGTGGCGGCCCGTCCATAGGGGGCGCTTGGGCGCCGCCCCCCCCCACCCCAAAGCCACTAACAAAAAAAAAATGATATTTTTTTTTTGGCCCTTTAAGAAAAAAAAAGGTCCTTTAAGTGTTCAGGGCGGGCTCTGGGCGCACAGTGCGCTATTAGGACATCATTGAAACGTCATGCCAATGCTGCAGGCAAGACGTTTCATGTGCAAGTTTTTTTTAAGCTGTGTGGCGCTTTGCAGGACGCCACTCTGGCCAATCACATCGCGTCCTGAGCCTCTCCAGCCACTCACATCGGGTCCTGAGCCTCTCCAGCCACTCACATTGGGTCCTTCTGCACTGCTAGGAAATGAGCAGTGCTTTTCCCGGGCGGGCGGCTGTGTCACTTTCAGTTTCAGTTCTCTGGCTCCAGGCCTCGGAGGTAAGTAAAATATAATTATTAAAACACTTTATTTATTCTTTTTTACCCAGTGTCTGTCCAGTGTCCACCCCACTCACATACAGCAGCACCTTGTGCTGGATGTATTGTCAGCTTGTGATCGAGAGTGGAGAGTGGAGGGGGGGCCATGCTTCACACGATCTGTGCTGCAGCCTTCATTACACACATCTCCTGTGTGTGAGGGCTCCCTGCTCTGCGAACTACAGCCATGATTTTCAAGTCTCTCATCTCTGTCTCTCTCTCTCTGTTCCTCTGTAACTCTCTCTCTCTCTGTCTCTCTCCCTCTGTTTCTCTTTCTGTGAGTGTCTATCTATCTATCTATCTATCTATCTATCTATCTATCTATCTTATCCTATCCAATCTATCCCTCTGTCTAAATGCAGGTCACATTGTCTGTCAGTGACATTGGGGGGGGGGGGGGGGGTTGGTTGGGGTTTTGTTTGCGCCCCCCCAAAAAAATGGAGCACCAGCCGCCACTGGTCTGTACATCCTCAAAAAGCAAGTGGCTAATGCTGTGTTCAAATAATTCAGCTGACTCCTCCATGCATGATGCTGGGGCTATGGCAGGTCTATTGCAAGAGTAGCTGTGGTCAAGGAGGCAGAATAAGCTGCTTTGGCAGCTGCGGTGGACTGCACACTAGTGTCAGCTTGGGTCATAGAGGATGAGGATGATTTAGTAAGCCAGTGCACCACCTCTGCATGCTGTAGTTGGATAGCACTGGCAACATCACTAAACAGAGACAAATGTGCCCTGCCTGAGGATGGACCATGTCCATCTTTGCCTGTGGACACATATACGCTGCTGGCCCCCTCATAGTTGCATGGGAACGTCTGCCTCCCAGACATGATGGGGGGGGGGGGGGGCTATTACCCAAATTTAATAGTAACTGGGAAATGTGTGATTGGATGCACTTAAATTAATGAAAAGTGGTGTTTGGTGCACTTTAAATTTAGGATTGATGCTGACAGAAATGTAAAAACTAACTAAAAAAATTTAAATAAAAAGGGGGAACAGCAGCATCACAGTCAGAAAAAATGTGGCTTAAATTTTTTTAAAAAAGGGGACAGGCAGGGGACAACCCCCCCCCCCAAAAAAAAAAGGGTATACAGGACTGCATGTTATATAAGGCTGTGTTAAGCACGACACCACACTAACACACTTCACTGACAGTACACTATACTGACACACTACACTCGCACAACACTATACTGACACACTGTACTAACACTACACTAACACTCTAAACTCAAAGTCACAATAAGATACTCACTAGTAGCAAACTGAGCCCTACTTTATCTCTACTCCAACAGACTTCAAAGTTTCCTGTGGGAGGGAACCTTGTGTAGTATGGGGTGGGACTATGAGCACTGAGCCGTGATTGGACAAAATCATCATCAGTTTGTCCAATTAGGGCTCTGTGCCCTAATTGGCAAAGCCTTGCACCTAAACATCCCGTTGAGCGCCCCGCTCCTGACCATCCCTGCCGAGAGAAGACAGTAATTATTGCTAGAAGCTATAGAAGCCGCTAGCTATAATCGCAAGTGTGTCTGTCAGGCTGGTTGTACCCAAGTTGATTGATCGATCAACTTGGTACATTCAGCCTGCCCACACATGGTTCGAATCATGACCAGTTCCTGCTGAACCGGCCGAGGTTTGAACCACTAGGGCCAGCCTAAGAGATGTCTGCCCTGGGCCCATCAGTTTCTTTAAACATCCTTGCATGTACCACTGGTTAAAATCCACAGCTATACATTATCAAATGCTATCACTGTTGGCCAGGCTAGAGATATGCCTGGAAAGACTTTATCTATGTTTTCCTTTTTCTGAGTTGAGCGTGAAATAAACCATGCACTGCACAATCATTATTGTTATAATCTGATTGGTAGCAATGGACAACAAAAAAAATTCTTGTTAGCATGCTGTTCATAGATAAGGTCTTAGAAGAGTAATAGATAATATATATAAAAAAACACAATACAGAGGAAACAGTTCACACTGTAGCTTGCATCCACCTTTGCTGTCACTAGAATTATGTTGTGAACCTTTAATGCTAGATTCTCTAGGTATATTTGCAGAATAATGTTCTACTGTCTGGCCAGAAGTAGTCTTCATTACCGAATTGCGGTCAAAAAGCCACACCTCCAACATGGAAACGTTCAACTCCAAAATTACCCATTTTTGTAAAGTAGACACCCCAAGGTATTTAATAAGAAGCATTGTGAGTTTTTTTCAAGTTGTAATAATTTTTCCAGAATTTTGGGGAAAATGTATGAATAAAATAAAATTTGGTATTATTTTTGCAAAGTTGTAATGTTAACAGTTTCTTTTTTCTCAGACAGATGAGTGCCTCACCATCCTAGGCTAGAAGGCCTGTCTGTTTATTTTGATGCCCACAGTATAAGGAGATACAACTCTAATCCCAGCATGCAAGGATGCTGCAAGAAAAAGGAGCCACCCTGAAATAGGGAACGTGGGGCAGTGACCATGGTACTAGGTTAAACCGGATGTTGGCAAAGAATAAAACATAAAAAAGGTGTATATTCAGTGATCAAATCAGCTGCTGAAAGTGCTTACAAACAGGGGGTTAATTATCACTTTAGACATACTACTGCAGGGTGGCCGCTCTGCGCAAAATTCCTCCTACTAAGACCAATGATGGGGCACTATTCTTCCCATTGACACCATCGATGGGGCCTGTTCCTCCTACTAAGACCAATGATAGGGCACTTTTCCTCCCACTGACACCATCAATGGGGCACTAGTCCCCTACTATGACCAATTATGGGGCACTATTCCTCCCACTGACAACATCTATGGGGCACTGGTCCCCCTACTAAGACCAATTATCGGGCACTATTCCTCCCACTGACACCATCAATGGGGCACTGCTCCCCTACTAAGACCAATTATGGGGCACTATTCCTCCCACTGACAACATCTATGGGGCACTATTCCTCCCACTGAAACGATCTATGGGGCACTGTTCCTCCTACTATAACCAATGATGGGGCATCATTCCTCCCACTGACACCATTGATAGGGCACTGTTTCTTCTACTTAGACCAATAATGGGGCATCATTCCTCCCAATGATACCATCGATGGAGCGCTATTCCTTCTGTTAAAACCAATAACGGGACAGTTTTTACTCCCACTGATGTCCGGACATTTTCTACTCACACTGGCCAAATTCCGGCCCCCCTGAAACCCGAAGGACAGGAAACTGGCCCTTTGTTTAAAAAGTTTGGAGACCCCTGCCCTAGATAATAACCCCTTCCCAGCCAGTGTGATTAGTAGTCTTATTCCATATTATTAGCACTAATCACTGTATTAATGTCACTGGTAATGTCAGTGCCAATCAGTTTCCACACAGTGTCAGAGCACTATCACAGTCCCATTATAAGTCGCCGCCATTACTAGTAAAAAATAAATAAATAAAAACTCCTTAATATATACAGTATTTCACAAAAGTGAGTACACCTCCCTCACATTTTAGTAAATATTTTATTATACCTTTTCATGTGACAACACTGAACAAAAGACACTTTGCTATAATGTAAGGTAGTGAGTAGGGTTTATCCCGATACCACTTTTTTAGGACCGAGTACAAGTACTGATACTTTTTTTCAAGTAGTCGCCGATACCGAATACCGATACTTTTTTTAAACGTGTCCCCAAATGCAGCCATGTCCCCCCACATATTGCAGCCATGTCCCCCCACATATTGCAGCCATGTATGTCCCCCACATATTGCAGCCATGTATGTCCCCCACATATTGCAGCCATGTCATGTCCCCCACATATTGCAGCCATGTCATGTCCCCCCACATATTGCAGCCATGTCATGTCCCCCCACATATTGCTGCCATCGGTATCGGGACAACCCTAGTAGTGAGTGTACAGCTTGTATAAGAGTGTAAATTTGCTGTCACCTCAAAATAACTCAACACACAGCTATTAATGTCTAAACCGCTGGCAACAAAAGTGAGTACACCCCTAAGTGAAAAGGTCCAAATTGGGCCCAAAGTGTCACTATTTTTTGTGGCCACTATTATTTTCCAGCACTGCCTTAGCCTTAGCCTAAGTCCGGCCCCCGGGCCAAATGCGGCCCCCCCTGTTGATTTAATATGGCCCCCTGGGGATTTGGATATATATATTGTTTGTGGCCCCCAGATATGCAACGTATTTATCGGCACTGCCTTGGAGGGGACAGGAAGGGTGCAGGACGAGCGCCTTCAGATTACATGAAGAGAATCTCCTGTTAACTCAGCAGCGTCTGTATTGGAAGTCCCGTCTCCTGGGATGCCATTGGACGACTGTTCTGTCTATCGTAGGAGGCGGGACTTTGTATTAAAGAGGCCACAAAGTAAAGCTCTCGTCCCGACCCCCTCCCTCTGCCCTCCGAGGCTGCAGATGGGCATCGATCAGGCTGCACTGATGGCAATGGTAAGGCTGCATTCATGTCACATGTGAGGCTGCATTGTTAGCAATGGTGAGGCTGCATTCATGTCACATGTGAGGCTGCATTGTTAGCAATGGTGAGGCTGCATTTGTGGCAATGGTGAGACTGCATTCGTGGCAATGGTAAGCCTGTGCATGTTATACGCCTATAACTACGGTATATCCAAATAACATGCCCAAGCTCATCCTTAGTCCTGAGCAGCGCTCTGGGATTCGTTGGGGACACAAAAGAAATATATACAGTATATCCAAATAACACGCCCAAGCTCATCTCTTCACCACACACAGCCACAAAGGCAACAGAATTCTTGTTGGGCAGTGCATTAGTGCTCGGAGGAACACCATTAGATCGACAAATTTTATGGGTTAAAACAATGTCAGGCAAAATAGTCGGCCCTCACGCATGTTCGCTTCATCAAATCTGGCCCTCTTTGAAAAAAGTTTGGACACCCCTGCTCTATAGGGTTTAGGTCTGGAGACATGCTTGGCCAGTCCATCACCTTTACCCTCAGCTTCTTTAGCAAGGCAATGGGCTTACATGGCTGATCTTGCTCGCTGAGGACCTGCTTCTTCTCCTCTGCGGAGCTGTGGAGAGCAGCACAACCGTGCGGTTAGGCCTGAAGCCTGGGCCTGGAGTCGACAGGAGGCCAACCCGCCAGAGGGAAGCAAGACCACTGTACCTAGCTCGCGTTCCAGGAGACCTGCGAAGCCACCCAGCTGACGACTGAAACATTGGAGGGCCTGATACCGGAAACCTTGTGCTACGGGACGGTGACTGACCAACGCGCTTTGGAGAAGAACTCAGGCGGATCGGCCTGTTCGGGTGAGAGAGCACCTGCTCAACTTTCAGCTCTCCCTGTTAGAAGAACAATCTAGTGCCACCCCACAAGCCAGGGACACGTATTGGCCTCTGACTAGGTTTCAAGGCCTTCTAAGTTGATAGTTGTTACACAGGAGTGACTGACGCTGACGAGCGATCAGTTCACCACCATTACTATTCATAACACCCTGTTTTTGACTAACTTTATCTCATCGTTTATCCCTTCTGGATTACAAATCTAAAGTGCACCAACGGCCGCAATGTGGACTTTTGTCTCGAGACTTTTTCTTTAGCTGTTCCGCAGAACTGCCAGCTAGGGGGAGCTTGTGAGCATAGACTGCCTATACTAGTTTAACTGAATGGTACCATTCCTTATCTTAGATCTTTTCTTGTTATCAATTGCTGATAGTCATTGTGTGCCATTGTATGATTGTTATTGATTTATAATTCAAACCCATATTTGCTTTCTACCTAAAGTAAAGTCATTCTTTTGGTTTGAATATATTAACTGTGTGAAGTGTATTATTTTTCGCTAGAGGAATCGCCCACAGGAGCAGGTAATATTGTTGTTGCATTGCCATTACATGCTATATATATATATATATATATATATATATATACAGGACCGGCCTTAGGTGTTCAGGCGCCCTGTACGAGATAATCATGTGGCGCCCCCCCAAATGGCCCATGTAAATTAAAATATAGGGTGGTACAGGGCAGGTTGGGGTGGCATAGGGCAGGGTGTGGTGTCATAGGGCAGGTTGCAGTAGCATAGGGCAGGTTGGGGTGGTATAGGGCAGGCTGGGGTGGTATAGGGCAGCTTGCGGTGGCATAGGGCAGGTTGCGGTGGCATAGGGCAGGTTGCGGTGGCCAAGGGCAGGTTGCGGTGGCATAGGGCAGGTCGCGGTGCTATAGGGCAGGTTGCGGTGGTATAGGACAGGCTGGGGTGGTATAGGGCATGTTGTGGTGGTATAGGGCAGGCTGGGGTGGTATAGGGCAGGTTGCGGTGGCATAGGGCAGATTGGGGTGATATAGGGCAGACTGATGTGGCATAGGGCAGGCTGGGGTGGTATAGAGCAGGTTGCGATGGCATAGGGCAGGTTGCGGTGGCATAGGGCAGGCTGGGGTGATATAGGGCAGGTTGTGGTGGCATAGAGCAGGTTGTGGTGGCATAGGGCAGGCTGGGGTGCTAAAGGGCAGGTTGCGGTGGCATAGGGCAGGCTGGGGTGCTATAGGGCAGGCTGGGGTGCTATAGGGCAGGCTGAGGTGATATAGGGCAGGCTGGAGTGGCATAGAGCAAGTTGCAGTAGCATAGGGCAGGCTGGGGTGGTATGGTGCCAGGTCAGGACTCTATGTAGGGACATGTGCAGCAGTGCAGTAACTAACTTACTGAGGGACAGCATTAGATGAGGGAGTATTACAGGCAGGCAGGCAGCCCCCCCCCCTCCCCCGCATGGCTTGCAGGGGGGGGGGGGACCAGGGTGACCTGGGAAACAGCGCGGCGGCTGTGAGCTGTGAGAGAGAAACTAACAAGGGGAGGAAGAGGAAGGGGAGCACTCTGGTGCTTGAGCGTCCCCACCTCTGTGGTGCCTGGGTGAACTGCACCCCATCTAGGATCGGCCCTGATGTGACTCACATTCTGTGAGGCTGTGTGTGCCGCACGGCGCCCCCTGTTGCCCATGGCGCCCTGTGGTGATAAAATACCACCAAAAGAAAACTCTATTTGGGTTTGTTTGTTTACAGCGTTGCTTGACCGTACAGTTGTCAGTTAAAATAACACGGCACTATATCACAAAACATGGCCTGGTCATGAAGAGGGGGTAAATCTTCCAGAGGTTAAGTGGTTAAGCCACATCAATGTCAATCAAAGTGCAGAAATTAGGTTGTTCTAAATGGTTTAGGGTATTTTATGCAGCACATGCTTACATTGGAGAGAATATCAGGAATTTGTGCCTAACAGAGAAGAAACATTCCACCTAGGAATAAATAGCAGGCACGTGGTAAACATTAGAGCCAGTTGCTGTGATTAGTGTCTGGCTCATTTGTGTAATGCATGGTTTCCGAGTACAGTACTGATCTCTTGTCGATCATACGCTGCCTCCAATCAGCGCTAAGCATTTATGTGACATGCCCCCCGTGCAGTGCGCTATCAACCCTTCCTATGACAATCACATCCCCAGCACAGCCCAGGTCTAGCAGTGGGCGGGATCTTCGGTCCAGCCCTTCATCTTGCGGACGTGGAACCCAAAACAAACCCGCCCAGTGCTCTGCCTCCAGGGTAAGCGACAGCCCCTCCCTATGGCTCTCTTCATTGGTCAATCGGCTGTCACCCTTTCCCCAGAACTGTCCGTGGTTGGTTCCAAGGTTTGACACATCCCACCCCCTCGCCTCTCACTACCTGGGTTCCCGCGCACCGCACTTGCGACCCAGCGTCTCCGCCCCCTGCACCGACGCTGTTTTTTTATTGGCCGTCAGCCGTGTCGCTCGCAGACTTTCTCCTCCCATTCTTTCGGCTTTTCTTTCTAAGGCCACCAAAGCTCAGGGAGAACTCCCTGCGTCATTATTGGCAGCTTGCCCTTGAAGTGGGTTGGCTGGCCTCTTTGTCACACACCGTGTGCTGACCCCGGATTGGCCCCCCAGACCGTCAGTCACAATGTGGGCGGAAGCGCGTTCGGTCCTCCCCTGGCTGCACCGTTGCTGAGGGGAGGAGGAGGAGGGGCCTCCATCTTTATTTCTTTGTTTCAAATCGTGTAAACTCGCCGTTTGGCCGTTCATTCCATGTGTGTGTCGGTGGCTTTCCGGGCGGGCCGCCCCTGGTGATCCCTGGAGCGGGTGTGAGAGCTGTCTCGGTGGACGGGGAAGGCCTCGGGTGGTGGTGGCGGCGGCAGGAGGAGGCGGACACCGGGAGAATGAAGCGGCGGAATGCGGACTGCAGTAAACTCCGGCGCCCGTTAAAACGGAACCGAATTACCGATGGCATCTACGGGAGGTGAGTGAGAGAGGCGGCTGCCCGCGGAGTACAGGGGGAGGAGCAGGCCTAAAGGGAAGCCTCGGCCTTTCCTGTGTGCTGGCTGCAAGGCCTGTGTGTCAGTGCTGGGGCCTCCTCTGTACACATGTCACACACAACCATTGTGTATACAGGACCTCTGTCACTGACAGCTCCATACCCCCACATGGTCACTGACAGCTCTATAGGGCTCACTCCATTACTCCTTCCATCAGGAGCTGCTGCTACTGCTCCTCATAGTAGCTCCAAAATAGGCTGCAAGTTGTCATGGAGACAAAAAACTGCTTCTTGTTGTTACTTTATTCTACAATTTTAATGCAGTAACAGATTATTTTCACATAACATAGTATACTTCCCTGCTCTGTCATGATTTTGTACATAGCAGCCCTGTGCTTTCTCCTTTTGGCCCCCCCCCCCCTACTGATCCTATTCTTTCTGTCCCCCCCCCTACTGATCCTATTCTTTCTGTCCCCCCCCCCCTACTGATCCTATTCATTTTGCTTTCTGTCCCCCCTACTGATCCTATTCTTTCTGTCCCCCCTACTGATCCTATTCTTTCTGTCCCCCCTACTGATCCTATTCTTTCTGTCCCCCCCCTACTGATCCTATTCTTTCTGTCCCCCCCCCCTACTGATCCTATTCATTTTGCTTTCTGTCCCCCCTACTGATCCTATTCTTTCTGTCCCCCCTACTGATCCTATTCTTTCTGTCCCCCCCCTACTGATCCTATTCTTTCTGCCCCCCCCCTACTGATCCTGTCATGATTTTGTACATAGCAGCCCCGTGCTTTCTCCTTTTGGGGCCCCCCCTACTGATCCTATTCTTTCTGTCCCCCCTACTGATCCTATTCTTTCTGCTTTCTGTCCCCCTTACTAATCCTATATTTTCTGTCGCCCCCCCCTACTGATCCTCTTCTTTCTGCCCCCCCCTACTGATCCTCTTCTTTCTGCCCCCCCCTACTGATCCTCTTCTTTCTGCCCCCCCCTACTGATCCTCTTCTTTCTGCCCCCCCCCTACCGATCCTCTTCTTTCTGCCCCCCCCCTACCGATCCTCTTCTTTCTGCCCCCCCCCTACCGATCCTCTTCTTTCTGCCCCCCCCCCTACCGATCCTCTTCTTTCTGCCCCCCCCCCTACCGATCCTCTTCTTTCTGCCCCCCCCTACTGATCCTATTCTTTCTGTTCCCCCCCCCTACTGATCCTATTCTTTCTGTTCCCCCCCCCTACTGATCCTATTCTTTCTGTCCCCCCCTACTGATCCTATTCTTTCTGTCCCCCCCCCCTACTGATCCTATTCTTTCTGTCCCCCCCCCTACTGATCCTATTCTTTCTGTCCCCCCCCCACTGATCCTATTCTTTCTGTCCCCCCCCCCACTGATCCTATTCTTTCTGTCCCCCCCCCTACTGATCCTATTCTTTCTGTCCCAGCCACCCTAGGAAGCTGCTTCCTTCAGGGGGCAGAAGTGTGGGCTTTTTCCTGAGCTGGGCTGTGTGCATCTATAGACACACATAGTGCAGCCCCCCCTCACATGATATGATTGACAGCAGCAGGAGCCTGTGCCTCTGTTTCCTGTAAATGCAGGAAGAGAGCTGCTACAGACATCGCTGGATAAAGTGGGACTTGGGTAAGTATTTAGGAATGAGGGGGCGATACAAGTGCTAAAATATTTTTTATCCTAACACTTTTGTTACCACAACACTTCATATTCCTGATGTGTGCCTGCTATACTTGTATGAGAGTCTCCTGTTGCTTCCTTTGTGTCATCCCTGGTGTTCCTGCCAGTCTGTTTTCCAATTAAAAACTGACCATGCTAAGCAGGAGAACACACTGTGGTCAGTTCTCTAGCTATGCTGGGAACTCAATGTATGCTCCTCCAATGGCCAGAAAATGTGCCTGAAAACGCAGAGCAATTGAGTACAGTAAAACCTTGGATTGCAAGCATTCATTCCACAAACATGTTTGTATTCCAAAGCAATGTGATGGGTTGTGTACCCATAAAATGCCCATGCACAAATTGCAGCCTTCACAAGGGGATTAGAAGAAAAATCCAGCAGGAACTACAGAGTATAAAATAGAAGAGAGGCGCCTCTGAGTGTAGCAATATGTTAAATGTTGTACCTTCAATAAATGTAACCATATTGCTACACTTGGAGGCTCCTCTTCTCTTTTATACCCAGTTGTGACGCTACTCTTATATCAAGCCATCGCTTGTAAATCAAGTCAAAATTTATTAAAACATTTTGCTTGTCTTGCAAAACGCTCTCAAACCAAGGTTTTGCTGTATGTGCAGAGCTGGGTGAGACAAGGTGTTACTGGATTTTAAACAGTAAAGACCTTTATTTTTAAAGTTTTACATCGCTATTCCTGCATAAGGGGCCTGCATGAAGTCTTCTAGCAGGACTTAATTTTCCGTCTAAAGTTTTACTTTTAGCCTAGGTTCACACTGACTGCTGGAATGCAATGGTGCGTGTTCAGCTGAACTCACAAGATTTCATTTCCGCATGTCGGTCCCAATTTCTGGGGTGATTTCAGAGACATCTGTGCGGGTTTCAATGGAAAAAGCACCCCCATAAATTGTAAAAGTAGTACAGAACCTACTTTTGGGAATCTGTGCAGCGCTGCAGTCAATGTCATTGCTGACAATTGCTGCAGATTTGATATGTCAAATCACATCAATGTGAACCAGGGCTAATGCAGGGAAAGCATTAAACTGGTTGTAAATGATCACCTTGTAAAACAACCCATTCAGTTTACAATAAAAATGAAAGGCAAAACGATTGTGTATCGATATAAAAAACATCCCAGTGAACGGTGGTATCAGGACAAGCCTAATCATTGAAGGCTGAGGCGGAGTTCTTGGCACAGCTAGAAAACTGACCACACTGTGCTCTCATGCCTTGTGTGGTCAGTTTTTGATGGGCAAGCAGAGGGACAGACTGGAAAACTAGGCATTTCCCACAAAGGAAGCAATACAAAGAGAACAGGATACTTTTTTATACAAGTATATGGTACATCAGGCACATATCAGAAGTATGAAATGTTGAGTTTCCATATCCTTAAAAAAGAAAAATAAGGCCTCTTTCACACAGGGCAGTGGAGGTGCTGTGGCAGTATAGCGACGCTATACCGTCTGAATTGCCACGGGATTTGGCCGATGGCGGTGCGGTATTAACCCCCGCTATCGGCCGAAAAAGGGTTAATACCGCCCGCAATGAGCCTCTGCAGAGGCGCATTCCGGGCGGTATTACCACAGTTTCCCATTCTTTTAAATGTGAAGGAGCAGTATACACATCGCTCCTCTCACTGCTCCAAAGATGCTGCTTGCAGATTTTTTTCTCTCCCGCCAGCGCATCGCCTCAGTGTGAAAGCCCTCCGGCTTTCACATTGAGAATGCTGGGGCAGGAGTTTTTCAGGCGGTATTTAGGCGATATTTTTAGCGCTATACCGCCTGAAAAACTCCTCAGTGATAAAGGGGTCTTAGTCTTGGCTTTAAAACCAATTTTAAAGTAGAGCTAATGCTGCATCCTTTGTGCTCATTCTGTATAGATTGAGGGTTATAACCCCTGACAGCCCCCCCCCCCCCCGATCTGACTCGTTGGGGAGATTTCAATTCACTTCCATCCAATAGCCAAAGCAGAACTAGTATCCCTATTGGAAGATTCCCTCTCTATTCATGTTCTGGTGAAAATCCAAAATGTTATTTTCTTAGTGATGGCAGTAAACAAAAACTTCCTAACAGGTCTGTTAATGCCTCTCCTCTTTCCAAGGCTAACAAAAAGTTTTACATTTAGTTATAAAGTACTTTAAAGTGGTGGTAATCTTTAAAAAAAAAATATATATATATATATATATATATATATATATATATATATATATATATATATATATATATATATATATATACACACACACACACCCCGTATATACTCGAGTATAAGCCGAGTTTTTCAGCACTTTTTTTTTGTGCTGAAAATGCCCCCCTCTGCTGATACTAGTCACCTTTTTGCGCCTGATCTCCTGGACTTTGGGGACCCGGTACCGGGTGTCCGTAGGTCCCCTGGACCCCATATAGCCCCACGCTTCCTCTACAAGTGTGTAGATTTTGTTTTCTGGGGGTCCTATGGCTGGGAAGCACCGTTTTTATTTTTTCAAAGACTCCCATGTTAAACGGAAATTTTTCTGGTAACTTGGGGAACCCGGTGTCGGCCGTAGGTCCCCTGGACCTGAAACATGGCACACATATAGCCGCAGTTCTTCTCTACAAGTGTGCAAAGTTTTCTGTCTGGGCGACCTATGGCCGGGGGGGGGGGGGGAACCGATTTTTCAAAGCCAGGCACCCCTTCTATATACTCCCATGTTAAACGTAAGTCTAGTCGTGATGCACGCACATGGACACCCTAGGCAATACGTTTTCCCAGTTTTTTGTGGTAAAATTGGGTGCCTCGGCTT
This sequence comes from Rana kukunoris, assembly GCA_029574335.1. Taxonomy (NCBI): domain Eukaryota; kingdom Metazoa; phylum Chordata; class Amphibia; order Anura; family Ranidae; genus Rana; species Rana kukunoris. The sequence goes on along the minus strand of CM056050.1, from coordinate 330,646,230 downwards.
ATGTTCGGGCCGGCTTATACTCGAATATATATGGGTATATTTGCCTCAATTATGTATTCTTAGTGATACTAAAAGGATTTTGTTTTTATTTACTAAAATAAAAAAAAATGCCGTACTTATCTGCTTTGTGTAGTGATCTTGCACAGAGAGTCCCCCTTCTTAGTGCCCCCTTAGAAAGTCGTGTGCTATATGGGCAAGGGTGCAGGCCCATTTCTAATTAGGGCTGTGTATCCATAGACAAACATGGTGCCTGTAAGCCCAGCCCCCCCTCTCATTCCAAACAGAAGTTTGACTGACAGCCCATGGCTCCCACTACTTTCAGTTTCTCCAGTGAGAGCAGTGCTGCAGTTGGGATTGGTGAGAGGAGTTGGGTAAGTATATAGGGATGGAACAGTTGGTGGGGTTTTCATACTGTAATTCAGAGAATGAAGGTACATATTGAGTTTAGAAGAACCACTAATGCAAAAAAAAAAATCTTATAGCTCTCTGCCTCCTCCTTTTTTTTTTGTTCTTTGCTGCTGTGATCTGATTTCCTGTTAGAGGTGGCTACATTTGTTCTCCATGATCCTCTCTATGTAGGAATGTAGCCACTCTCTTGCTCAGTCCTAAAATGGACTATAGGATTTGTAATGTGGTGTACTACTTGTTCCAAAAAAGTAATGGGGAAAGATGTTCAGAGCTCAATGAGGATGTTTCAAAGAGGCAGAAAAACACAAGAAATTATTTAATGAAAAGATTGGAGCCATTAAGAAATGTGTGGCTTTCTTTTGGTATATAACGAGATCACTAAGTGTCACCTTTTAACTGGTAATCCATAAGATACATCTTTGTATTGGTCTGCATCTGTTCTTTTAAAGCCAGTGTTACACCTTAGGCTACAGAAGTTTTTCCCTCTGTCCATAGGTAGTATGTCTGTCTTGGCAGAAAGTGTGTATTTCTAATCAATATAAATGTTTTGTCTGTCAGGACCTCAGAACCTTGTGTAGGAATTCACACCACAACCTAACTCTGGGATTTCAAAAATTACCCTGGCAGTGGCTTGCTTCCTGCTACACTGATATGGTTAAAGCTGAACTATAGGTATAAGGGTCCTTTCACACGGAGCGGACAGTTTTTCGGTCCGCTCCGTGTGTCCGTCAGCTCAGCGGGGGGTCTCCGCTCAGCTGTCGGCGGACAGGGCGGTCCCCGCACACTGTGCAGGGACTGCCCTGTCTCTCCTCCGCTCTCCCCTATGGGGAGTCAGATGGAAACGGACCGTCTGTCCGTTTGCATCGGATCCGTTTGGCCGGACGGAAGAAAAATAGGACATTCTTCCGTCCGAAAAAACGGATGCGGATCTGGCGGACGTTAGCGGATCCGCTCCTATAGGGGCCCATTACAAGTCCGTTAACCTCCCTGGCGGTATAATTCTTTAAGATTTTAGGTGCTAAAAGCGGTACCATTATTTGCAAGGGAATTTGGCGTTTTATACTGTAGGCTTGTAATTCTTAGGAATAACTCACTGAAATCTATCCAAACAAGAGTCTAATAGGCATCCTGGGTATGATTTTTATTTTTTTCTTATTAAAAATTATAATATAATAAATAATTATAAAAAATTATAACAAATAATAATATAATTATAGTAAAAATTATTCAATAATGTAATCAAATCAAAATCACTGAAATTTGCTCAGTTGCAGAATTTTTGCTGTCATTATTTTTTTTTTTTTATGACGAATTTCCCCACAAATCGCTATCGCTAAATTCTGCAAGTGATTCTGATTTATTATCGCTGTTTTTTAGCTGCTCTAAAACAATTTTTGCCATAAAGGGACACTTTTGGTTGCTATGGGCAATCTACAGTTTGCAGGGAGAAAGAACAGTTTTTATTATATAAAAGGACATGTAGTGTACTGGGCAGACCACTAGGGACATGGGGGGTGTGTATTTTTTACATACAGTACTGTAATCTATAAGATTACAGTGTACTGTATGTATAGTGTTTGTTTACTTTTTTAAATTTGGCGCCGTTCCCCCCCCTACGTCGCGACGCTCGCAGGGAAGGGAATCGGCGGAACACACAGCATCAGGCGGACATCCGCCCGCCGTGTACTGCGGGGATTCATCGCTGGATCGCAGAGAAAAGGTAAGTAAACTTTTTTCTGCATCCAGCGAGGCAAGTCCGTGTGTGGCACAGGGTTACCGATCGTAGCTTTAAAATCTCACCCCGTGCCACACACGGGAAGACCGCCAGGGAGGTTAACGGACTTGTAATTAGCGGACCGTTCGTCAGCTAGTGTGAAAGGACCCTTAGTGTTGCATAGTTACTTTAGTTCTGCTTAGACATTGTAAATGTGCATCACTATCTCATCATACCTCAGCTCACCTGTGCTGAGCAGCTGTCTTTTTGCATACTGACCCCAGGGGGTTACTGGATCGGCACTGCTGCCATTCAGAGAAAGCTTTGTAGTATTCAGTGATCACAAGGCATTTTCAGATTGAACAAGGTCAAGATTTTGCATTTTGACAGAAAAATGTGAAGCGTGGCAAAGTTTAGCACTTGGAGTTCATTAATTTCATTGGCCAGAGTACTTGCCATTGTAATAAATAAATGCATTTTTGGCCTAAACTTTCCTCTCCTGAACATGATTCTTCTGCTTTCAGGATGGGAACATTTAACTTCTCCTAAACTCTGGTAAGAGCCTATGCATATTTATTGAGTTAAGTGCTGGGGCTTTGGCAAAAAAGCCAAAAGCTCCTAAATACACATTTGGGAGCAGCAGTGTACATGAGGCCTAAGGCTCTACTCACACTTGGGCAGTTTGGGATGGCGGCAGAATCGCTGAGATTCTGTCCGAGCTCAAAACGCACTACAATGGCAAAACGCAGGTTCAGGTGCCATTTTTAATCGCGATTATGTGCGATCCCAAAATGCCCAGGTGTGAATGGAGACCAATGCTAGCTATTAGAACTATGCAAGTTCTAAAAGTTTAAATAAATTTTACCTAAAACTTTAGCTTGTGTCAGGTCAGCTGTTGAAGTCTGACAGTTGCTGCCCTGTTTCTTTTAAGTACAAGACACTTTGACAGTGCTATGTATTCGCAGGCTGAGAGGCCGTGTCTGAGACCAGGCCAGTTGATCAACTACCAACCTAAAGTTACCGGTATAAAAGGGGACCGGTATCTAGCAGTCACTAATAACATTAAAGTGGTTATAAACACGTTTTTTTTTTTTACTTTTTGTTAAGCCTATATTAAGGCTTACCTGTAGCTAGCCTGGATATCTCCTAAACATGCACAGTTTAGGAGATATCCTCCTGTGTCTGCATGTGCCGAAGTGATGGCTCATGCGCACTGAAGCAATGGCACGTCGTGCCGCTGCTTCAGTTAGCTGTGCCGTTAACAGCGCCGGAGCCGCGATACCTGGAAACAAGCTCCGGGAGAGATGTCCGTGGCCGGAGGGGGTCGAGGATGGCTGCGGGGGTTTCTATCTCGGGTAAGTAATACATAATGAGCTAGTATGCTATGCATTCTAGCTCATTATGCCTTTGTGTTTTTTAATTTACAGGTTTACAATCACTTTAATGATGGCCATAAAGACAGTTGTCAGACAGTTATAACATGTTAGAGCAACAACATTTACCATATGCTATGTACAGCAAGGGACTATCTAACAAGATGGAAACATGGCTTTTTGAACAATGCCCTTATACTACATAGTTTATAGGAACATTAAAGGGGGCCTTTCATTAACTTTGACTGACCTGTCACAACATTCAACAGCAGTATTGGGTAAAAAAGAAAAAAAAAAATTTTTTTTTATTAAAAAGCTGTCTTGGCGCTCTTGTCAATTGATTGTGCCTAGGTCTGAGAGAAGTATCCTAGACGAATGTCATTGTTCTGCTGCAAACAGCAGAAAGGATTGCTTTAGTCTTTCCTACCACAGTGATCCATCAATTAGGCTGTCCTTTCTAAATTTGCTGCCCTTTTTTTACCTTGTAAGCTGGCGTAGTAGGCTGATCAAAACAAACACTATGACGACGGTACCAGGAATTACCTAAGTGTCATCTGTTTCAGGATGCAGATGCTGACCCTGCATGATACCTGAACAATGGTGGTAATGGTTTTGTGAGGAACAAAGATGAAAGCATTGTCAAATGTTGACCTTTTTGAGAGTTAATAATTACCTGCAATTTTTGCTTAGACACTGATTAAAATAGGAGCTCCTGTGTAAGAATTAAGTCAACAGCTACAAAACTGTAGCTGACTTTTAATAGTTACTCATCTCTCCCATGATCCAGTGTTTTGCTGCTCGCTTCCCATCTTTTGGCCCCTGCATCTTGCCTGTGGGCACCTGACTGTGACAGCTTGTGACTTCACAGCAGGGTGCCCACTGGGCATGCATGAGCTGCTCTGCGCATTGCGAATAATCCCGCAGTGACTCACTGAGAGCCTGAGCCAGCTGTCGGTCCAGGGTTCTGGGTGGATCCTGACCATATGGTTGGGATCTTTTTAGAGCCTGCACCAGTTCTGTGAGTTGGGAAAACAAGTCACAGGTGTGCAGAATGTACTGCACTTCTGTCTCCCACAGGAGAAGTATAGCCAAAAGAGTTCTGGCTATACTTTTAAAGCGGATGGCCCATTAAATTTTTTTTTTAAAAGCCAGCAGCTACAAATACTGCAGCTGCTGACTTTTAATAATAGGACACTTACCTGTCCTGGAGTCCAGCGCTGTCCGCAGCAGAGGACGAGCGTTCGCTTGTCTCTCTGCTGCTCCCCCCTCCATCCACGGTGAGGGAACCAGGAAGTGAAGCGCTGCGCTCCCTACGGCGCATGCGCGAGTCGCGCTGCGCCCGCCGATTGGCTCCCGCTGTGTGTTGGGAGCTGAGAGTTCCCAGCACACAACGGGAAAAACCCGACTTTTGCCCGAGACTGCGGGCCGGAAGTGGGTGAAGATACCTGTCTTTAGACAGGTATCTGCACCCCCCTCCCCCTGAAAGGTGTCAAATGTGACGCCGGAGGGGGGGAGGGTTCCGATCAGCGGATCTTCACTTTAGGGTGGAGATCCGCTTTAAGTGTGACCAACGTAAAATCTTCTTTAGAGGATGACAATTTGGGAATAAATGTGATTGGGGGCCATGGGACAAAACAAAGTGGTTATTTAAATTGTTTGATAAAGGCAGTGTTTTATGACTCGGAGTGAAGAGGCCTAAACGTTTTCATTCTAAATGCAAATGATTGTAGTTTGTTTCTAAATCTCCTCTTGCCATTTCTCTAGACTTGTTAAATGACCTTTTCTGAGCTGTAATACTCAGTTGGCTTCTTACAGTTAAAGCGGAAGTAAAGTGAGCTGTCTGACAAAACGGCTCAGAACCCCATTTTCTATGCTCAGTGAATAATGAGCCAAAGAACTGAATTTGAGCCCTTTTTTTTTCTAGTATAGGCTTCTCTACTGCTATTGCTGAAGCTGGCACAATTGTGTGTTTTCCCTCTTACCCCCTCTGCTGCCTTCTATGGACTTCATTGGCAAATCCTTTGCATGTATGACAAAGATGAGTGAGTGCTTATGCCAGAGATTAATGATCTCATTCTAGTACAGGCACGCTACACATCTTGGCATGGATGCCGAGAATGTTTGAACTGCGCATGTGCTAGTGAGGAACACAACATCCCATGAGGCATTGTAAAACTGACATTCAGACATGACTAGGCATGATGGGAATTTTAGTCCCTAAACAACTGGAGGGCCATGCTTTGGAGACCCCTGCCCTAGATGAGAGCCACATGATCCATCTGTTTTTAGTTTGGATGTAAGCAGGCACAAATGGGCACACCCACTCTCCATAGAGAGGAATGGAGGGCTCACTAGTGTGAAAGGCGTCTAAATGAAGAGTGGTGTGTTTTTTTGTTCTCTCCAGAAGCTGTTGGCTTATTTAGTAAGGACTGCCTGCATACAACTACTTATCTATTGTTAAAGGAAGACTTGTCTGTCCGTCGTACCTTTTTAAAATAAAAACTATCTTTATTCCGCCGTTTTTTTGGGAAAGTCATGGCTGATTTGTGCAACAGAGTCTCAGAAGGGACTTTCATCAGACTTTAATAGATCCCAGACATTTATTCACAAAAATTTACATTTGGGTCTAAAGCCCCATACACAGGGTAAGACTTTTTGACAACAAGCTTCGAAATGAGCACGTTTTCAAACAAAATCCTACCGTGTGTACGCCCCATCGGACAAACTTTTTCAGCTTTCATCGGACAAAAGTTCGATCTGCAAACGGACAAACTTTTCGCCAACAAAAGTCCTATCGTGTGTACAGAAATCCATTGGACTTTTGTTCGAAGTACAAATACGCATGCCTAGAACTCAACCAACAATAGCAGAAGTTGACCAAAGGGTGGCGATAAAGAGCAGAAAAATCACGTGATGTTGGGAAAGTTTTAGGAAAGTTTGCAGAAAAGTCCTGCTGTGTATGCTATGGGTGTGTCCGTCCGGTCAACTCCCTTCAGACAAAAATCCATAGAAAAGTTTGAAGTCCTACCGTGTGTGAGGCTTTAGACACATCTACAACAGAGGAATCCTTAAAATGCCTTTCGGATCTTGGGCAATCCCTTCAAAACAATTCTATATATACAGCTTGCGTTACATTGGCATGGTGGTCAGGGGGAAAAATTCTTCTAGATGGCTAAAAAGATGATTGGTGTCAGTGGTTACTTCTCTGAAGGCAGAATTTGCTCATTGCTCAAGGAATCCCTAGCAACCTCTGGTGGAACCATAGGCAAGACTGATCTAAGACCGAAGTGCTATTTCATATAATAGTTGTTTTTTTTTTTTGCAACTAGATTCCAAGTAATACTTTTTACTGCAATAGAAATAAGAATTGGGTTAAAGTAGTACTATAGGCAAAACTTTCCTTTTGGATAGAGCAAGGGAGGGTTATAATCCTGGTAGATTTTTCTTTTGCCATCTGTATCCATTGCAGAGATTTTTCACTTCCTGTCCCCTAGCCAAGCAGGAAGTGAGAGGAATTAAGATGTAAGATAGGAACCTGCGCTAGGACTGAAAGTCTAGGCTGCTGCCCCCCTAAAGCCTAACCCCTCAGAGAGGAGGTAGGATAGATAAATAGTGGAAAAAATGGGGTAGTGGCGCTACCTAGAAAATCGCATTAGAAACCATATATACTCAAACAATAGAACAATCTAGGAGTGTAGGTCGAGTAAAGAATGGGGCGTGGGCCCAATGTGTGGCTGGGTGTACCTCGGGCAGACTAGGTATCAATATGCCGTAGTGTGCTGTGCACAGTAAGGCTGCATTCACACCTGAGCGGCAAGTAACGCCGCATACGCGGCTTTACTTGCCGCGCTTCGATTTATTTATTTATTTATTTTTTTTTTTTACAAATCTTCCCATTCATGTCTATGGGCGAACGCCAATGTCGCTTGAAAAAAAGGGTCCGGGACTTTTTTTCAGGCGACAGGCGTTCGGCGTCTCAGAGATGTGAACCATCTCTATAGACATGAATGGGAAATTTCCCCTCCAGCGGCACGAGCGTCGCGCGACAGGCGTTTTGCCGCTCAGGTGTGAATGGGCTCTAAAGCTAGTAGTGAAACAGGGGAGGGGCTAGAGGCTACCCTCTATCGCCTGTAGCCACACTGAGTGTGTGTAGTGAGTGTGTGGGGCTCTGACACACGCCCAAAAGTGAGTATCAAACCACAAAAATGTATGGCAATCACCATGCAATAATACGTAACACAATGTATCAGCATCAGTACAGTATCACAGCCAAGCAGAATAATATTAGTAATAATGATAATAATAGTCCGGTGATGGTAAAAGAATATAATGTGATGCTATAAAGTAAAACTGGCAAAGAGCTGCACAGAAGTCAATCATATGCAGGTATTGTTCAATGGTATTATAATCCAACTATGAATGGAGGGGGGGGGGGGGTGTTGGTCTTGCTGTGGAGGGGGTGCTTCTAACTGCCAACGAGGTGGTCCCGGTGCTCCCCTCAGGGTTCCCCACTCACCAGACGGCCAACCCCACCAGGGGTCACAGGCATATGTCACAGAATCCTCCGATCACAGCTGATGTTCACTCCTCCCCAGGACTACAGCTCTCCAATAGTTGATCCGGCCGATTTTCTCCTTGTGGGTAAATGATGAAAGTTCCTCCGTTCCTCAGAGGGAAAAATAATAAAGGCTCCGATGGTGCAGTATGTTTTTTAAAAAAGATCACTAGTTTATTAAGACCTGTGTGCCACAATGCCACTCACTGACAGGGGGCTGCTGCAGGCCAAGGTAAACAAGAGCTACAAAACTCTCCAATTAAAAACAATAGCAAAAGGCAAAAGATAAAAGAAAAATCAAAACAAAGTCAAAAGTCAAACATGGCCGATTTGAGTGTAGTACTCTATAGGCTCTACGGGTGTGCGCGTGTGTATGATGGTGTTCAGCGTGCGTTTCAGCTGCGCTCCACCAGACGCTGACCCGGAAGTGACGTATGTGCGTCTATGCCTAGGCCTAGACGCACATACGTCACTTCCGGGTCAGCGTCTGGTGGAGCGCAGCTGAAACGCACGCTGAACACCATCATACACACGCGCACACCCGTAGAGCCTATATAGTACTACACTCAAATCGGCCATGTTTGACTTTTGACATTGTTTTGATTTTTCTTTTATCTTTTGCCTTTTGCTATTGTTTTTAATTGGAGAGTTTTGTAGCTCTTGTTTACCTTGGCCTGCAGCAGCCCCCTGTCAGTGAGTGGCATTGTGACACACAGGTCTTAATAAACTTGTGATCTTTTTTAAAAAACATACTGCACCATCGGAGCCTTTATTATTTTTCCCTCTGAGGAACGGAGGAACTTTCATCATTTACCCACAAGGAGAAAATCGGCCGGATCAACTATTGGAGAGCTGTAGTCCTGGGGAGGAGTGAACATCAGCTGTGATCGGAGGATTCTGTGACATATGCCTGTGACCCCTGGTGGGGTTGGCCGTCTGGTGAGTGGGGAACCCTGAGGGGAGCACCGGGACCACCTCGTTGGCAGTTAGAAGCACCCCCTCCACAGCAAGACCAACACCCCCCCCCCCTCCATTCATAGTTGGATTATAATACCATTGAACAATACCTGCATATGATTGACTTTTGTGCAGCTCTTTGCCAGTTTTACTTTATAGCATCACATTATATTCTTTTACCATCACCGGACTATTATTATCATTATTACTAATATTATTCTGCTTGGCTGTGATACTGTACTGATGCTGATACATTGTGTTACGTATTATTGCATGGTGATTGCCATACATTTTTGTGGTTTGATACTTTTGGGCGTGTGTCAGAGCCCCACACACACACTACACACACTCAGTGTGGCTACAGGCGATAGAGGGTAGCCTCTAGCCCCTCCCCTGTTTCACTACTAGCTTTACTGTGCACAGCACACTACGGCATATTGATACCTAGTCTGCCCGAGGTACACCCAGGAAGTGAGAGGAAATTTCTGTAAATTAAGGGAATTCTTTAGGGACCCCAGGTCACCAGGACTAGTGTGCCCATTGGAAGATTTCACCTCTATTACTTTTCTGGGGACAACCCAAAATTTGGGACTTTCTCTTACTTTCAATAATAATGGATAATAGGACAAAGAGAATGAATCTCCTTAATGGGGCGGGGGGCACAGACAGCATTAAAAACTGACAAACATTTTATATCCTCCTCCGCTCTATCAAAAAAAGTTTTGCCTTTTAGTTATGCTTTAAGCCTGGGTTCACACTGATGCATTGTGGGAACCAGCTCGATTACAGAGCTGGTTCCTGAATTGCTCCTCCCCCTCAGGAAGTTCACACTGCCTTGTGTGACCTGCTGCCCCAGTTTTGTTTCAATTGCTGTGTGAACTCGCACAGGAATCACATGGGTGTTGGCACCCACGCGATCCGATTCTAGTGCGGGGAAAAACAAAGTTCCTGCACTATTTTCTGTGTGGATCCAATGCGAGTTCAGCCCATACAACTATCGCTAAACTCGCATTGCTCAGAAATTGCATGTGATCGGCACCTCCAGCGCGGGTCCGAATCACATGCGTTCTTTAAAATTGCAGCAGTGTGAACCTGGGCTAAATGACTTTGGCTGTTGAGGAAGAAAATGCTTTCTTCCAGTTTTAGTAGTGTAACTATGAATTGATGTTGAAACTGCTATCAGACCCTTGAGAAAATGCTTGTTTGTTAGGTTTGTGCATAAATACATTTGACTTGACCTATTAAAAGATGTTTATCACGCTTAAAATGTCATTGATCATTTTATAATGGGGTCAGTCTTCTTTAACAAATGTCTAGGTTTTATATTGTATCTTTGCTGCACAAGTTGGTCAAATAATTGATCCCTGGTGAAAAAAGCATATGAATAAAAGCTCTTGATAGAGGGCGATTTGCAGTTTGATGTTCCATTCAAATTGGCTTTGATCTGTCCTGCTTTATATTAAATTCAGTTTTGATTACTTTCACAACAGAATTGTATTTCTTTTTAAGTGCAGCTTGGCCTAATCTGATTGGATATCAGAAGACTCCTGTAGACTAGGAAGCTTATTGGAAGGGTTACAAAATCCCAACATGCCCTGGTTCATGTTTCTAAGAACTGATGCATCATGGAAATACATTTTTATAGCTCATTGGTTAGTGTTGATGATTTCATACCATCTCGTATGCCTCCCCATGCTCTGCTAAGATATTAACCACTTGCCCACTGGGCACTTATACCACCTTCCTGCCCAGGCAATTTTTTTAGCTTTTAGATTTGACACTGCATTTTCTTTTGACCCACAGGAGCAGCAAAGAAATATTTATTATTTTACCTTGTCTTTGCGCTATAATTTTTTTTTTTTTTAATTTTGTAAAACAAAACATTTTTCTTAGCTTCCATAATAAAATTTAGCAAATTGGTAATTTTTCTTATTTTGGCCAAACATATCATTGGTAAAAATAACCATAATCCATGTATATTTGGTCTTTGTGAAGGTTAGTCTACAAGCTATGGTGCCAATCATTGAAAATCGATTACACCTGATGTATTGACGGCCTATCATTTCTTGACACTTATGCCACGTACACACGGTCCGAATATTGTATGAAAAATGTCGTCCGAGGAAGAATCGTCCAATAATCGGATCGTTAGTACAGGGATTCCGTGAGCCGATCATGACAGTTCATCCGATATTATTTTATCGGACATGCACGAAAATTTTCCTCGTATAATGCCAGATCGTACGATTTTCGTTTGGTCAGTACGGTTGTCGTCCAAAAATACAACACAATTACATTACAACACATCACTTCAGATTTTTTATTTTTTTTCTGTCGTACGAGAATTTTCGTGACTTTAGTAACCTATTCAATTTCTACTTGCGACTAGTAAACGGGAAAAAGTCAGGACAATCTGTCGTCCGATTTTCGGATCGTGTGTACGTGGCATAAGCCCTGGCTCAGACTGGAGCATTTTGACATGCGATTTGACATGTCAAATCAGCGGCAATTGCACCGTCCTAATCGGTGCGACGCCGCACTGATTTCAAAAAGTAGTTTCTGTACTACTTTTTGCTATTTCGGGCTGCAATTTACATTGACATCTGTACAGAAACCCACACAAATGTGTCTGAAATTGCAGCAGAAATCGGGACCGACATGCGGGAAGGCAAAAAATGAACACCTCAGTAAGCTAAAAATATAATTTGGTTCTGTATAGCTGGGATGTAAGAATATAATTCTTATTGAGCACATACCTTTCAGACTATTTGTTTTTTTAAATGTAAAAAAATTTCAGATGGAATTGGTAAGTTCATGTTGACACTGATCTGTTTTCTATCACAGTTGACTTCCATTTGTTACTCATTTCTACCAAAGCGTGTTCCAAAAGTTTTAGCTGTGTGGGGTAATGTGATTGGTATAACAGCTTCTGGGGTTTGTCCGGACTTGTACTGAATTTACTGTATATTAGGGGTGTTGAAATTAATCGTAGCATCGATGCATCGGGATTCGGCTACCCACGATGCAATTACGATGCTACGACTTGCATTAATCGATTTTTTGATGACGTCATCTCACCTGCGCGCCGCTATGTCTTTTGAGTCAAAGCAGAAGCCGAAAGCCGAAGGAAGCCGTGGGCGTTAACCGCGCCTCTTTTCCCGCCCACCCTGCTGATGCAGCCGAAGACGCCGTGCCTCTTACTGCCCCCCTGCTGATGTAATGAAGACGCCGCGCCTCTTTTCCCACCCCCCACTGCTGATGCAGCCGAAGACTCCGCGCCTCCTTTCCCGCCCCCCCGCTGACGGCATTCCCAGTCGCCCATCGCCATGTGAGGGACACGTTCAGCGAGTGTCCCCGGTCCCGCTCCCGACTCCCCAGAGCCTTCCTCCTTGGCTTAACTCACGCTGCTGTGGGAGAACCGAGACAGCCGAGTACTGAAGGCAGCAGTGACATGAGTCCGATTTATCATCATCAGGTACTCGGGGCATGCACACTGGCAGAAATTGATGGGCACAGTTAGAATGGGCAGCAATTTGTGGCACACTGGCAGCAATTTGTGGCACACTGGCAGCAATTTGTGGCACACTGGCAGCAATTTGTGGCACACTGGCAGCAATTTGTGGCACACTGGCAGCAATTTGTGGCACACTGGCAGCAATTTGTGGCACACTGGCAGCAATTGATGGCATTGGCACACTGACAGCACACTGGCAGCAATTGATGGCATTGGCACACTGGCAGCAATTGATGGCATTGGCACACTGGCAGCAAATGATGGCACACTGGCAGCGATTGATGGCACACTGGCAGCGATTGACGGCACACTGGCAGCGATTGACGGCACACTGGCAGCGATTGACGGCACACTGGCAGCGATTGACGGCACACTGGCAGCGATTGACGGCACACTGGCAGCGATTGACGGCACACTGGCAGCGATTGACGGCACACTGGCAGCGATGGACGGCACACTGGCAGCAATGGACGGCACACTGGCAGCAATGGACGGCACACTGGCAGCAATGGACGGCACACTGGCAGCAATGGACGGCACACTGGCAGCAATGGACGGCACACTGGCAGCAATGGACGGCACACTGGCAGCAATGGACGGCACACTGGCAGCAATGGACGGCACACTGGCAGCAATGGACGGCACACTGGCAGCAATGGACGGCACACTGGCAGCAATGGACGGCACACTGGCAGCAATGGACGGCACACTGGCAGCAATGGACGGCACACTGGCAGCAATGGACGGCACACTGGCAGCAATGGACGGCACACTGGCAGCAATGGACGGCACACTGGCAGCAATGGACGGCATTGGCACACTGGCAGCAATGGACGGCATTGGCACACTGGCAGCAATTGATGGCATTGGCACACTGGCAGCAATTGATGGCACACTAGTTTATGTATGTCTTATTGTCTTAGTGATTGATAACATCACAACTTCATTGATTTGAAATTGATACCCTTTTTTTGTATGATTTTTGCTTTTGCTCATCACTGCCACACACGTGCAGCCATGCATTGCACGTGTGGTAGTAATGAGCAAAACTAAAAATCGTACAAAAAAAAGGTATCAATGAAGTTGTGATGTGAATCAATCACTAAGACAATAAGCATGGCATACATTGTCCCCATGCCAAACGACAATGTCCGCAGTCTCTGACCCTCCTAGTAAAGTCTCTGACCCTCTCAATGTCCGCAGTCTCTGACCCTCTCTAGTATCATGTCCGCAGTCTCTGACCCTCTCTAGTATCATGTCCGCAGTCTCTGACCCTCTCTAGTATCATGTCCGCAGTCTCTGACCCTCTCTAGTATCATGTCCGCAGTCTCTGACCCTCTCTAGTATCATGTCCGCAGTCTCTGACCCTCTCTAGTATCATGTCCGCAGTCTCTGACCCTCTCTAGTATCATGTCCGCAGTCTCTGACCCTCTCTAGTATCATGTCCGCAGTCTCTGACCCTCTCTAGTATCATGTCCGCAGTCTCTGACCCTCTCTAGTATCATGTCCGCAGTCTCTGACCCTCTCTAGTATCATGTCCGCAGTCTCTGACCCTCTCTAGTATCATGTCCGCAGTCTCTGACCCTCTCTAGTATCATGTCCGCAGTCTCTGACCCTCTCTAGTATCGTGTCCGCAGTCTCTGACCCTCTCTAGTATCGTGTCCGCAGTCTCTGACCCTCTCTAGTATCGTGTCCGCAGTCTCTGACCCTCTCTAGTATCGTGTCCGCAGTCTCTGACCCTCTCTAGTATCGTGTCCGCAGTCTCTGACCCTCTCTAGTATCGTGTCCGCAGTCTCTGACCCTCTCTAGTATCGTGTCCGCAGTCTCTGACCCTCTCTAGTATCGTGTCCGCAGTCTCTGACCCTCTCTAGTATCGTGTCCGCAGTCTCTGACCCTCTCTAGTATCGTGTCCGCAGTCTCTGACCCTCTCTAGTATCGTGTCCGCAGTCTCTGACCCTCTCTAGTATCGTGTCCGCAGTCTCTGACCCTCTCTAGTATCGTGTCCGCAGTCTCTGACCCTCTCTAGTATCGTGTCCGCAGTCTCTGACCCTCTCTAGTATCGTGTCCGCAGTCTCTGACCCTCTCTAGTATCGTGTCCGCAGTCTCTGACCCTCTCTAGTATCGTGTCCGCAGTCTCTGACCCTCTCTAGTATCGTGTCCGCAGTCTCTGACCCTCTCTAGTATCGTGTCCGCAGTCTCTGACCCTCTCTAGTATCGTGTCCGCAGTCTCTGACCCTCTCTAGTATCGTGTCCGCAGTCTCTGACCCTCTCTAGTATCGTGTCCGCAGTCTCTGACCCTCTCTAGTATCGTGTCCGCAGTCTCTGACCCTCTCTAGTATCGTGTCCGCAGTCTCGACCCTCTCTAGTATCGTGTCCGCAGTCCTGACCCTCTCTAGTATCGTGTCCGCAGTCCCTGACCCTCTCTAGTATCGTGTCCGCAGTCCCTGACCCTCTCTAGTATCGTGTCCGCAGTCCCTGACCCTCTCTAGTATCGTGTCCGCAGTCCCTGACCCTCTCTAGTATCGTGTCCGCAGTCTCTGACCCTCTCTAGTATCGTGTCCGCAGTCTCTGACCCTCTCTAGTATCGTGTCCGCAGTCTCTGACCCTCTCTAGTATCGTGTCCGCAGTCTCTGACCCTCTCTAGTATCGTGTCCGCAGTCTCTGACCCTCTCTAGTATCGTGTCCGCAGTCTCTGACCCTCTCTAGTATCGTGTCCGCGTCTCTGACCCTCTCTAGTATCGTGTCCGCAGTCTCTGACCCTCTCTAGTATCGTGTCCGCAGTCTCTGACCCTCTCTAGTATCGTGTCCGCAGTCTCTGACCCTCTCTAGTATCGTGTCCGCAGTCTCTGACCCTCTCTAGTATCGTGTCCGCAGTCTCTGACCCTCTCTAGTATCGTGTCCGCAGTCTCTGACCCTCTCTAGTATCGTGTCCGCAGTCTCTGACCCTCTCTAGTATCGTGTCCGCAGTCTCTGACCCTCTCTAGTATCGTGTCCGCAGTCTCTGACCCTCTCTAGTATCGTGTCCGCAGTCTCTGACCCTCTCTAGTATCGTGTCCGCAGTCTCTGACCCTCTCTAGTATCGTGTCCGCAGTCTCTGACCCTCTCTAGTATCGTGTCCGCAGTCTCTGACCCTCTCTAGTATCGTGTCCGCAGTCTCTGACCCTCTCTAGTATCGTGTCCGCAGTCTCTGACCCTCTCTAGTATCGTGTCCGCAGTCTCTGACCCTCTCTAGTATCGTGTCCGCAGTCTCTGACCCTCTCTAGTATCGTGTCCGCAGTCTCTGACCCTCTCTAGTATCGTGTCCGCAGTCTCTGACCCTCTCTAGTATCGTGTCCGCAGTCTCTGACCCTCTCTAGTATCGTGTCCGCAGTCTCTGACCCTCTCTAGTATCGTGTCCGCAGTCTCTGACCCTCTCTAGTATCGTGTCCGCAGTCTCTGACCCTCTCTAGTATCGTGTCCGCAGTCTCTGACCCTCTCTAGTATCGTGTCCGCAGTCTCTGACCCTCTCTAGTATCGTGTCCGCAGTCTCTGACCCTCTCTAGTATCGTGTCTGCAGTCTCTGACCCTCTCTAGTATCGTGTCTGCAGTCTCTGACCCTCTCTAGTATCGTGTCTGCAGTCTCTGACCCTCTCTAGTATCGTGTCCGCAGTCTCTGACCCTCTCTAGTATCGTGTCCGCAGTCTCTGACCCTCTCTAGTATCGTGTCCGCAGTCTCTGACCCTCTCTAGTATCGTGTCCGCAGTCTCTGACCCTCTCTAGTATCGTGTCCGCAGTCTCTGACCCTCTCTAGTATCGTGTCCGCAGTCTCTGACCCTCTCTAGTATCGTGTCCGCAGTCTCTGACCCTCTCTAGTATCGTGTCCGCAGTCTCTGACCCTCTCTAGTATCATTGTCTGCAGTCTCTGTCCATCTCGTAGTATGTTGGGGTCAGTCTGGAGCTCCTCTTTAAGTTGTCTGCTGTGTTTACAGTTTGCTACATGCAGAGAGTTTTTTTAAGAACAGATAAAAACCGTGCGCAGTAATCTTGATGCATCGCGGAATCGAATCGCATCGTGGACTTGATAATCGTAATCGCATCGAATCGTGTGACCGGTGAAGATGCGCAGCCCTACTGTATATGCACTGGATTTTCCACGCAATAACTCCCTTTACTGCTCACAAGTAAAAGAATAGCAATTAGTTTTTGTGCGTTTTTTTTTAAAGCCCATAAACTCCACTCTGTTATCCTATGTGTCCATGCACACATGGATGTTTTTGGACAACAGTGGCGTTTATGGGCTGTTTTCTGAACTCCCTAAAATCACGTTCAGGAGTAGTTTTCCCGGACCACAAAAAATGCCAAACGCTAATAAACATCGATAAACGCTTTAAAAATGTGGCTCACCAATGTTTAACTTTTTTGATCCATTGAAAATAAAAAAATAAAAAATGCGGAAAAAAACGATTTTGCAAAAAACGTTGAAGGACTCGCTGCAAAGCCACTGGTGTTTTTAGAACATTATTTTAGCGTCCAGTGTGCATGGAGCCTTACAGTGTGGCTCCACCAGCTTAACAAAGTTTGTGCCATTTTTTTTTTTTTGTCTAGGGAGTCAGGCTCAAATTGTCAGCTGAACAGCACCTGCAGCCGATTGGGAGATATTCTGACAGCTATGGAGTCAGAATGCACAGTGGGGAGTTGTGGGCTGTTGGCACTGCTGGACCTCTTCTGATGTGAAAGGGAAGCATGCATGTGTCTTTCATGTTTCCTTGGCTAACCACTGCATCTGTTGCCCTTTTCTTTGAGTTTCTTCAAAAGCACTTCAACAGAACATCTTGAAACACCCAATCTACTTTGTGCCTGGGAGAGACCTTGTCCATGTAGTAGAACTACCTTGTGTCTTTTTGCTGTGCTCAGTCCTGTAATGGTGTATGACCTGTGACATAAAACTCTCTTCCACAACTCTCACCTTAGTAGCAGAGTTTGGCGGTTCCTCGCCAAGTTTTAAAGAGGCAGTAAACCCTGATGTATTTTTGCTTTTTTGTTCCCTGCAAAGTAAAAGCATAATGTGCTAGTATGCATACTTGCACATTATGTGACACTTGCCTCCAAACAAAGCCTGCCCTGTCCCAGCTGGAGGCCGCATCCATGTTCACCCTTTGCCTACCGTGGCCATGGGCTGTGTGACTGGCTTGATTCGCCAGTCATGGCACATGCTAGTGAAAAACGTCACAAAGGCTTTTTTTTTTTTTACAGCGCATGTGCGGATGACGACATCGACACAGTACAAAGTATAAATATCTCTTAAACGGCGCATGTTTAGGAGATGTTTACTGTATCTATAGGTAAGCCTTGTACCTCTAGGTAGAGCTTGAAATTGAGGTTTACAGAGCTGTTTCTATTTCCGTTAACGACTGTTTCAACCTACTTATTAAATCGATGATCATTCGCACCTGCTTGGTATAATTGGTCATACACCTGACTCTAATTCTGGTATATCCCTGACTTTGTACAAAGCGTGTGTAAGAATTGATGCTGGTTTGACGCCAATGGGAAGTTTAGATTTTAGATTTTTTTTTAAAGCATTCTTATTTACAGCATAACTTTACACCTGAATAGTATTAGACATTAGAAGAGTCAGTAGCACTAAAAAGAAATCTGCTACATATTTGCTTTATGAGCAATTTTCTTTTTTCTTTGTACTTATTGAACCCCTCCCATGCCTTTAGGAAAAAAATTGTATAAGCTCAGGCTTTGCGTTTGCATTGACGGCAGGTCAATTCATTTGCATAATATGGAGAAATAACCTCGAGTCCTGTTTTAGGATGAAGACAAAGAATCATCTGGGATGAACAATCAATGTAGTAGACCATATTATAAACAGAGAAGCTTAATTTCTTCATATCCCTGCTATAGCTGAATGACGGCTACTACACGGACCTACTTTGCGGGAAGGCTTCAATAGACTTCCTTGAATTCTGTGACATGTAGGCACTGCTATATCGCATATTTAATAGAGCCTGCCTTCTGAATTTCAAAGGTGCTGAGATGTGGCGTTTCAGGAGGAGCAGTTAATCTAGAAATTGCTGCTTGCAGGCAGCAAGGTACCATGGGATGTGTAGTCCTTAGAAACTGAAAGTAAACAGCGGAAGAGAAGCTGAAAAGCATGCAGGGAATCCAGGAAGTTGTGGAAAGAGATGGGCAGAACTCACAGCATGAAAGAAGATCTTTCTAGTCGCCTTATATCGGACTGTCATTTATAATCATTTTGCTTTTAGTGATGATTTTATAAAAAATAAATTGTATACTTGGGTTGTCCCGTTATCACTTTTTTAGGACCGAGTACAAGTACCGATACTTTTTATCAAGTACTTGCCGATACTGATTACCCATATTTTTTTTTTAAATCTCGTGACAGTGGCACTTGTGTCAGTAGTTTTTATTTATTTTTTTACAATTTTTTTATTTTTACAATTGTTTATTTTTACAGTGCTTTATTTTTTTAAGGGGGGTGGGGGAAAATGTACAGTGTCAGTGTTTATTTAATTTTTCACAATTCATTTATTTATTGCAATTCCTTTTTTTTTTAATCAGCCTTGTTGGGGGGGGGGGGGTCTTTTGTGAGATATCAGGGGTCTTAACATCTCTGACATCTCCCCTCTGAGACAGGGAAAGGGACTAGGGACACAAATTCCCCAGTCCTTCTCTACAGCCTCAGCAGCTTCTCTTCATTCATAAACTGAAACATCATAATCACAGGAGGTTACAATGTTTCAGTTATGTGAATGTACAGAGTCGGTGATCACTGACTCTGTACATTCGGAAAAGGGTTTACCGGCTCCTACCACCATTCTCCTTCCTGACAGATCGAGGGGGGCCTGGCGGCGGCGGGCCGGAGGGGGGCCTGGCGGCGGCAGCATGGAAAAAGATGGCAGCACGGAGGGGGACAGCAGCAGAATGGAGGAGGATACAAGGACAGTCAGCGGTGATCAGTGCTTGTAACTCTCCCACCGCACTGATCACCCTGACTGTCCAGGTATCGGGTGAAGCATCGGAGCGTTTGCCCCGAGTAAAAGTACTCAGACAAATGCTCGGTATCGGGACAACCCTAGTGTATACCATGACTGTAAAGAATTCCTTTAAAGCGGAGTTCCACCCAAAAATGGAACTTCCACTTAATCCACTCCACACCCCCTTACATGCCACATTTGGCATGTAATTTTTTTTTGGGGGGGGTGGGGGCTTCAGGAGGAGTGGGACTTCCTTAATCGCCTTCAGCAGCCCCTCCCTGTAGGCGATCGCATGGGACACATGACAGGTCCCATGCGATCGCCTGTCCAATCAGCGGCGAGCCGCGCGCGCATGCACAGTGCAGCTCGCGCATTTGCAGTGGGTGCCCGGCCGTGAAGCCGAAGGCTGTCACGGCTAGGTGCCCACAGTAAGAATGAAGATGCCGGCCGGGGAGTGGGGGAGAGGAGTGGAGCCCCGGTCCGCACGTCGCTAGAGCGTGGAGAAGGTAAGTGAATGTTTATTAAAAGCCAGCAGCTACACTTTTTGTAGCTGCTGACTATTAATAAACATATTTGGCTGGAACACCCCTTTAATCACAGCATGCACATTGCTAGTTTGTTACCCTGTGAATTAGTGGTCCTAATCTTTTATCAGATAGACAAGTCATGTATGAAGAGATAAACGGCTTGTGTTATCTCTAGATGAAACTGTGCAGCCTTGTCATGTGCACCAACTGTTCCAGCGGAGTAGTCTCAGGCAGGCTACAGCAGTGTCTTATTGTGCAGAAGAACAATCTGTCTGCTTTTAATGTGCATTAAAGCACATTATTATTTCTTTCTCGTACATCACGGGACACAGAGCGGCATATTCATTACTATGTGGGTTATATGGAGTACCTTCAGGTGTGGACACTGGCAATCTTCAAACAGGAAGTCCCCTCCCTATATAACCCCCTCCCCTAGAGGGAGTCCCTCAGTTTTTTCGCCAGTGTCTTAGGTGTTGGTCACGGAATAGCTTTGCTCCACATCCTTTGGGATTAAGGGCGGGCTAACCGGATCTGTCCAAGGAGCCTCAGTGCCAAAGTGGACAGTACCCGGGCCCCAAACCGTGGGGTTTTGCCTATAATGCTCCTCTTTTGGAGGGCTGGACCCTGGGCCCAGGACTTGGAGTTTGCAAAAACCATAAGGTTCCTGTTTTGCCAGGGTGCTATATAGGTCCAGGACAGTGGGTACCTTCATAGGACCCCAGGGCCTGAAGGTCTACTACGCTACCCACGGAGATGGGAGAAGACTGGATCAGTTTGCTGGTCAAACATCCTGCAGCATGGAGCAGGTAAGGGGGAGCCTGCGGGACTTGGTTCGACAGCAGGCTCCCCGGGGTAACCTAAAAGGGGGGATAGCCTGAGTATGCTCTGCATGGGCAACTGTGATCACTATGTCTTAGAGACAGGATGACACCCTTTCTCCCCCCATCACTAGGCCCCCTGTCTAAAGTGTGTTGCTAGCTAACCTGCTGTTGCTTCCTAGAGGCTAGTAAAGGATCCTTAGGGGCCTTAAAAGAGTCCTACCTGGCCGGGAGTTTTGAATCTGCCGCCGTTTCTGCGCCATGGATCTCCAGCAGCGCGGCTCCTCCATGTTCTTCCTGTTTCCGGGTACGCGCGCAGCGCGCGTGCACACGCGCGCGTCTTATTGACGAATTTTCGCGCCATCCAGACAGGAGGGCGGGGGGGGGCGGGCCTGCGGCGTCATACAGGGGCGCGCCCTTCTGCTGTTATAGACAGCAGGCCTTGTCAGGGCTCAGTCTGTGGCTGATTGTTTCAAGAGAGGACGCAGGGCGGCAGAACAGTGACTCCCGGTGGCGGAAAAGGGGTAGTACATGTGGACTTTGTCCCAATGTCTATTGTTAAGCCAAAGAATCCCCCTTATTTGACAGCAGGTTGGAGGCTGGCAAACTTAAGTTAGGGGCATTGTGTATGGTCATAGAAAATATATAAGGTATAATATATAATTATTTAAAAAAAAAAAAAAAAAAAAGAGAAAAAGACCAACATACGGGCCCATCAGTTTTTGGGGACACTAGTGATCTACTCTCCCCTAAACTCTGGAATTGTACTCCTGGCCACTACAGTCGGTTGTGTGGGCGGAGTCCCTCGATTTTGTATTATGGCTTCCAAGGGTTCGGGGTCAAAGGGTACAAAAAAGACCAAAAAACAAAAGGGTTCCCTTTCTGATTCTGATATGCCGATTCTTTCCCCGCAGCTTATTAATTTAAGAAGCGCCTTGGATGAGCCATTAGGGGGATCTGGTGCGGAGGCTGGCCCAGATCAGCCCAGCCCTGTGTTTATCACAGAGGAGATGCTAGCCGTATCCCTAGGGGGGCTAGAAGAGAGAATAGCAGCATTGATCGCTAGAGCTATTCCTGGTAAGAAACGGGGTAGATCCCCATCACCAGGGAGTGTATCCTCAGATGCTGAGATTCTCTCTCCGGAGGAATTAGAATCACAGGAGGATCAACGGGACCTGAACCAAGAGGGTTCAGGGATGGAGGGGTCTACCTCTGAGGAACCATTTTCAGACTCCCAGACAGAGAGACTGTGGGTACAGTCTTTGACGGACATGGTCCGCTCGGCATTTAGTTGGCCATTGCCAGAACCTCAGGTTCCTCCGGTATCCTCTCTGGGCTCTTTGAGGGCCCCGTTAAGCAACGCAGTTTTTCCGGTCCATCCTCTCTTGGAGGAATTGATCTTTCGGGATTGGGTACGGCCGGACAGGGTTTTTCTGCCACCAAAAAGATTTGCGGTCATTTATCCCATGGAGGAAAAATTCTCCAAGAAGTGGAGGCTCCCAGTAGTGGATGCAGCCATTTCATGTGTGAATAAATCACTAGCTTGCCCGGTGGAAAACATACATATGTTTAAAGATCCGGTTGATAAAGGTTTAGAGACACTTTTAAAAGCATCCTTTGCTACGGCAGGAGCAGTGGTGCAGCCAGCGGTGGCTGCAATTGGAGTTTGTCAGGCATTATAAAACCAGACAAAAAGAAATGTTAAAGGACATGCCTACCCAACAAGCAGAAGAGTTTTTCTGACATTCCCAGAGCTCTGTGTTTTGCGGTAGATGCTATAAAAGATTCCATCCAGCAGGCTTCTCGTTTATCACTATGTTTGGTACATATGAGAAGGCTCTTATGGTTAAAGAACTGGGCGGCAGAACCCCCATGCAAAAAGCTTCTGGCAGGATTTCCCTTCCATGGAGGACGACTCTTCGGAGAGGATCTGGATAAATATATTCAGACTATTTCAAAGGGCAAGAGTACCCTTTTACCGGTCAAAAAGACATTCCGGGCTCCTACATTTAGAAGGCAGCTTTTTCCTGTCTCGGGGCCCTCTAATTCCAGGCAGTATCGACGGCGCCTGCACGATCCAACGGTAACAGTAGATCGCAGGGACAAACCCCTGGGGGTAAGAAGCCGTGGTATCGCAAGCCGTCAAAGACAGCCCCTAAGTCTGCCTTATGAAGGGGCGCCCCCACTCTCACGGGTGGGGGGAAGGCTTCGTCTCTTCTCAGAAGTTTGGGAAGCCAAGATCCCCGACAATTGGGTCCGGGTATCTGTAACCACAGGTTACAGACTGGAGTTTCTAAGGTATCCTCCGCCTCATTTTCAAATCTCTTTGTCATACCAAAGCCCAACGGCGATGTCAGGCCAATCCTAGACCTAAAGAGGTTGAACGGTTATCTAAGGGTGCGTTCCTTCCGGATGGAATCCATCCGGTCAGCAGCCGCCGCGCTTCAGAAAGACGATTTTCTGGCCTCCATAGACATAAAAGATGCTTACCTTCATGTACCAATCCTTCAGTCGCATCAAAGGTTTTTACGCTTCGCGGTCGGGCAGCGACACTTCCAATTCAGGGCGCTCCCTTTCGGGCTGGCCACGGCCCCCCGGATATTCACGAAGATCCTAGCCCCAGTTCTGGCCAATTTAAGAATCCAAGGAGTCACAGTCCTAGCATACTTGGACGACCTTTTAATCATAGATCACTCACGGACGGGTCTGCAAAAGGCAGTAAACCTCACGGTTCGGTACCTCGAAGAATTCGGCTGGGGTCTAAACCAGGGAAAGTCAGCATTCCAGCCTACAAAGCAGTTGGAATACCTCGGCATGAGGTTAGACACAGAACATCAAAAGGTGTTCCTGCCCCTTGTAAAGATCAGGGCGATCAAGGGGTTGGTTCAGTTGGTTATAAACAAGAAAAGACCAACTATTCGCCTGTGTATGCGATTACTAGGCAAGCTAGTGGCCACGTTCGAGGCAGTACCATACGCTCAGATCCACACTCGCGTCCTACAGGCAGCCATTCTAGCAGCCTGGGGCAAGAGGGCA
Source organism: Rana kukunoris (assembly GCA_029574335.1). Classification (NCBI taxonomy): domain Eukaryota; kingdom Metazoa; phylum Chordata; class Amphibia; order Anura; family Ranidae; genus Rana; species Rana kukunoris. The sequence continues at coordinate 330,622,342 of CM056050.1, read as the reverse complement.
CATGCCTTAGAGTCCCCTTTGACGCTATCATCAAGGGTCCGACAAAGCCTGGCCTGGTGGTTGAACCCTCAGAACCTTCTAAAGGGAAGATCCTTCAGCCCTGTTGTCTGGAAGGTAGTTACCACAGACGCCAGCCTGGCAGGCTGGGGGGCGGTCTTCGAGGGGTTCTCCCGCCAGGGAACTTGGGTGAAAGCAGAGAGGCAGCTCCCCATCAATATCTTGGAAATCAGAGCTGCTCGCCTAGCCCTTCTGGCATGGACCTCCAGATTAAAGGGGTTCCCGGGAGAATCCAGTCAGACAATGCCACGGCGGTGGCATACATAAACCACCAAGGGGGAACCAGGAGCCAGGCCGCTCAAAGGGAAGTGAACTTGATTTTTCAATGGGCAGAGGTTCATGTACCCTGCATTTCAGCGATATTCATTCCCGGAGTGGACAACCTGCAGGCAGACTTCTTAAGTCGCCAGAGTCTGTTGCCAGGGGAGTGGTCTCTGCATCCCCAGGTCTTTCAGACAATCTGACCAAAGGTGGGGAACGCCAGACGTAGATATAATGGCATCCAGGTTCAACAAGAAACTAGACAGGTTCGTGTCGCGAGCGAGGGATCCTATGGCCTGCGGAACCGATGCGTTGGTTTGCCCTTGGCATCAATTCAAACTTCTATATGCATTCCCTCCACTACAGTTACTCCCCCGCCTGTTGCGCAAGATCAGAGTGGAGCACAAGCCAGTCATCCTAAATAGCTCCAGCCTGGCCCCGGAGGGCTTGGTACTCACTAGTCCTAAATATGGCAGTGGGAGACCCTTGGACTCCTCCTCTACAACCAGACCTACTCTCACAAGGTCCGATCCTCCACCCTACATTACAGCGTCTAAATTTGACGGCCTGGAGGCTGAATCCCTGATTCTCAGGGGTAGGGGTCTGTCTAGGCAGGTAATCCCTACCCTGATTAAGGCTAGAAAGCCGGTCTCCAGGGTAATTTATTACAGGGTGTGGAGGAACTATATAGGCTGGTGTGAATCCAAAGGATGGTATTGCCGCAAATATACTACTGATAGGGTGTTAAGTTTTCTCCAGCTAGGAGTGGATAAAGGCCTGGCACTAAGCACAATCAAGGGACAGATCTCAGCTCTGTCAGTGTGGTTTCAGAGGCCGCTGGCCGCCCACTCGCTGGTAAAGACCTTCTTACAGGGGGTCTTGCGTATTAATCCTCCTGTCAAGTCACCAGTTTGTCCTTGGGACTTAAATCTTGTCCTGTCCACTCTACAGAAACAGCCTTTTGAGCCTTTGGCTGAGATTCCTTTACTCTTACTGACAAGAAAATTGGTTTTCTTGGTCGCCATAGTTTCGGCCAGGAGAGTGTCAGAATTAGCAGCCTTATCGTGTAAGGAACCATATCTCGTTCTGCATAAGGACAGGGCAGTTCTCCGGCCCCATCCTTCCTTTCTACCAAAGGTTATATCTAAATGTCACTTAAACCAGGATTTGGTACTTCCATCCTTCTTTCCAAAACCTACATCTAGAAAGGAAGGGTTGCTGCATACCTTGGATATTGTCCGGGCCATGAAGGCCTATCTTAAAGCTACGGAAAAGATCCGGAAAACAGATGTGTTATTCGTTCTACCAGATGGCCCCAAGAAGGGGCAGGCAGCTGCAAAATCCACCATCTCGAGAGGGATTAGACAATTAATCATTCAAGCCTACGGATTGAAGAGGTTGCCCCCTCCGTTGTCGGTAAAGGCCCATTCTACCAGGGCCATGGGCGCCTCTTGGGCAGCACACCATCAGATCTCTATGGCTCAGATATGCAAGGCGGCAACGTGGTCATCAGTCCACACGTTTACAAGGTTTTATCAACTAGACGTGAGAAGAAATGCGGATACTGCCTTTGGTCAGGCAGTACTACAGGCTGCAGTTTGAAATCCTCGGGATCAGAAACACCCTTGGTTATAAAAAAAAAAAAAAAAAAAAAAAAAAAAAAGAGAAAGTTTTTTCTTGACTAAGTTGGAATTATTATTATGATTTGAGTTTATCTCTAAATTGAATCCTTCTTTGGAAGATGTCTCCCTCCCCTCATTAAAGCATTGCTTTCGGACATCCCACATAGTAATGAATATGCCGCTCTGTGTCCCGTGATGTACGAGAAAGAAAAAGGGATTTTTAAATACAGCTTACCTGTAAAATCCTTTTCTTGGAGTACATCACGGGACACAGAGCTCCCACCCCTCTTTTGGGTGACCATTTTGGGAGGCATACTGCTTGCTACAAAACTGAGGGACTCCCTCTAGGGGAGGGGGTTATATAGGGAGGGGACTTCCTGTTTGAAGATTGCCAGTGTCCACACCTGAAGGTACTCCATATAACCCACATAGTAATGAATATGCCGCTCTGTGTCCCGTGATGTACTCCAAGAAAAGGATTTTACAGGTAAGCTGTATTTAAAAATCCCTTTTTTTTTAATTCTAGGCTTACCTATGGGTACAACTTACAAAGGAAGGTTTACAACCACTTTAGGGAAATAAAAATGTGACTCTTCTTGTGACAGCACTGGGCTTATCAGTGGTCACAAAAGAGTTCATAGCCCTGTGTAAGCTACAGCCTGAAGAACACTAGGTGCATTTTCTGGTTTAGCAGCCCATCAGAACTGCAGGGTAGTAAGGTAAGCAGAATGTGTGCTGCTCAGAAAGGAGATTCAATTGAACCTGTTGCTTTGCCTGAATGGGTAAATCCTAAGTTCATTTATCCAGGCACCCTACAGTTACAAAAACTTGCAATGCAATTTCTATCCGATGCCTTTTTAGAACACTACAGGTGCATTCCCGGAAAGATATTTTGTCAGTATTTTAACACCTGCAGATCTATGTAAAAGCATAGTTGGACTTTAAGGCTCCATGTACACAGAAGCTAAAAAAGCTATAAACGCCAGTAGCTTTGCAGGGAGCCTTTCAACATTTTTAGCGGTTTGCAATAGCGTTTATTAGCGTTTTTTAACTTTTTTCAATGGATAAAAACCGCTGGCGCCAGCGGTTTTAGTGGGTTTTAGCGTTTTTCGGCGTTTTGAGTTTTTTTTTCCCCGCCGCAAAACTGCACTTTAAACGCAGATTTCGGGCATTCAGAAAACAGCCAATAAACTCCAAACCTCCTAAAAAACGCCTATGTGTACATGGGCACATAGGCTAACATAGAGTTCAGTTTATGGGCTTTTTAAAAAAATGCCAAAACGCCAATAAACTGCAGTTCATCAGCTTCAGTGTGCATAAAGCCTAAGGCTCTGTTCACACCTAGGTGTTTTTGGAGTGTTTTTTTTTCCCCAGTAAGCCTCAGCTCTAAAAACACCCAACAAGTCGAACCCCATTCATTTCAATGGCCCCTGTTCACATCTGAGCATTGTCACCTAAAGCAAAAAAAGTACAGGAGCTTATTTTTTGGGAGATCACAGGCGTTTTTCATTCTTTTACATTGGTGACCTTTTGGCCTGTGCAAAAATTGCTGCGGAATCGTCCACCTTTTTGCCTAGATACATAAAGCTCAGGTGTGAACAGAGCCCAATTTGCCCAGGGCTACAACGTTTTGTAGCCTATACTACTGCTTTGTTGAATTTTTTATTTTTTTTCCCCAAGAGTGGTCTTATAAATGTATTTGATTAATAGTAGTAGTTGGGTTTTACCTTTATGGTTTAGTAATATACTTAATACACAGAAGATCCAAATGACTTGCTGCATTTTTGGTATGGCTCCCATCTTTTCTTTTGGATTGGCCTGCTGCCTGTAGCAGTTTCATGTTCTCATCTGCTTTCTTAACTTGTATGAACAATGCTAGTTCTAAATAAGAACAAATCTATTGAATCAAGGCCATTATTTCTGATGACAAGGAGTGGAAAATTTTGATTTTTACCTAGTCAAGTACGCAAATCTTTTCAGATGAGCTGTGAATAAATTGCTATAACAAATAGTGGATACCTTCACCTTGATAATGTAGTTTGGTATAAGGCAGGCTGATACTGAGATTATATATATATATATATATAATTTAACGCATAAATCTCCATGGCCCTGTCTTTTTTTATTTTTATTCACAAAACAGCATTAGAAGATATGCATTAGTCGACAATAAGGTTTGCAGAGAACCGGTAACAGTCAGAAACAAGCATTATCAGCGTTTGCAGATACTAAAACAAAGGAAAATCAAAAAAGGGGAAATAATAAAAAAATAAAATAAACAGAGTCCCCGTAGTGCACTAGGGTAAATGACCATCGCCCCTGCGCCTAATCCTCACAAATCCAACCAGAACCCGTGAGTAACCCAGCAGTTGATCGAATCAGGTGGCTCCCCGGGAGAGAGGGGGAGGGGCAACGGCCCCCATATGGCCCGTCTTTAACAGTAGCCATGAACTTGGTGGTTAAACCTGTCTAGTCGTGTGTGTTTTTCTTTCTCGTACATCACGGGACACAGAGCGGCATATTCATTACTATATGGGTTATATGGAGTACCTTCAGGTGTGGACACTGGCAATCTCAAACAGGAAGTCCCCTCCCTATATAACCCCCTCCCCTAGAGGGAGTCCCTCAGTTTTTTCGCCAGTGTCTTAGGTGTTGGTCACGGAATAGCTTTGCTCCACATCCTTGGGATTAAGGGCGGGCTAACCGGATCTGTCCAAGGAGCCTCAGTGCCAAAGTGGACAGTACCCGGGCCCCAAACCGTGGGGTTTTGCCTATAATGCTCCTCTTTGGAGGGCTGGACCCTGGGCCCAGGACTTGGAGTTCGTAAAGACCATAAGTTCCTGTTTGCCAGGGTGCTATATAGGTCCAGGACAGTGGGTACCTTCATAGGACCCCAGGGCCTGAAGGTCTATTACGCTACCCACGGAGATGGGAGAAGATTGGATCGTTTTGCTAGACAAACATCCTGCAGCAAGGAGCAGGTAAGAGGGGAGCCTGCGGGACTTGGTTCGACAGCAGGCTCTCCGGGGTAACCTAAAAGGGGGGTAGCCTAAGTATGCTCTGCATTGGCAACCTTGCTCACTATGTCTGTGAAAGACAGGATGATCCCATTTCCCCCATCACTAGGTTCCCCTGTCTAAGAATGGTGTTGCTAGCTACCTGCTGCTTTCTTCCTAGGACTGGTAAGGATCCCTATGGGGCCTTTTGGAGAGTCCTACCTGGCCGGGGGTTTGAATCTGCCGCCTGGTTCTGCAGTCCTGGGTCTCCAGCAGCGCGGCTCCTCCATGTTCTTCCTGCTCCGGCATACGCGCGCGTGCGCGCGCATGTCTTATAGACGTTTTTTGCGCCGTTCGGAGAGGAGGGCGGGGGGGGGCGTGCCTGCAGCGTCATACAGGGGCGCGCCTTGTGCTGTTATAGATCAGCAGGCATTGTCAGTGCTCAGTCTGAGGCTGATCTCAAAGGGAGAGGACGCAGAGCGGCAGAACGGTGACTCCCGGTGGCGGAAGAGGGGTAGTACAGGCTGGACTTGGTTCCAATGCCTTTCTGTTAAGCCAAGAAATCCCCCTTTTTGCAACAGGTTGGAGGCTGGCAAACTAAGTTTGGGGTCGCTGTATGTTTAAAAAAAAAAAACATACGGGGCCCCATCAGTTTTTGGGCATTACTGAGCTATTGTCCCCTAAGCTCTAGTTTTGTACTCCTGGCCACTACAGTCTGTTGTGGTTGGCGGAGTCCCTCGATTTTGTATTATGGCTTCCAAAGGTTCGGGGTCAAAGGGTACAAAAAAGACCAAAAAACAAAGGGGTTCCCCCTCTGATTCTGATGATATGCCGATACTTTCCCCGCAACTTATTCCCATAAAGGTCGCCTTGGATGAGCCATTAGGGGGGTCTGGTGCGGAGGCTGGCCCAGATAAGCCCAGCCCTGTGTTTATCACAGAGGAGATGCTAGCTGTATCCCTAGGGGGGCTAGAAGAGAGAATAGCAGCATTGATCGCTAGAGCTATTCCTGGTAAGAAACGGGTTAGATCCCCATCACCAAGAGGTGTATCCTCAGATGCTGAAATTCTCTCTCCGGAGGAATTGGAATCGCAGGAGGATCAACTAGACCTGAACCAAGAGGGTTCAGGGATTGAGGGATCTACCTCTGAGGAACCATTTCAGACTCCCAGACAGAGAGACTGTGGGTGCAGTCTTTGACGGACATGGTCCGCTCGGCATTTAGTTTACCATTGCCAGAGCCTCAGGTTCCTCCGGTATCCTCTCTGGGCTCTTTGAAAGCTCCTTCAAGCAACGCGGTTTTTCCGGTCCATCCTCTCTTGGAGGAATTGATCTTTCGGGATTGGGTACGGCCGGACAGGAATTTTCTGCCACCGAAAAGATTTGCGGTCATTTACCCCATGGAGGAAAAATTCTCCAAGAGGTGGAGGCTCCCAGTGGTGGATGCAGCCATCTCATGTGTGAATAAATCACTAACTTGCCCGGTGGAAAACATACATATGTTTAAAGATCCGGTTGATAAACGGTTAGAGACACTTTTAAAAGCATCCTTTGCTACGGCAGGAGCAGTGGTACAGCCAGCTGTGGCTGCAATTGGAGTTTGTCAGGCGTTGAAGGACCAGACAAAAGAAATGCTAAAGGACATGCCTACCCAACAAGCAGAAGAGTTTTCTGACATTCCCAGAGCTCTGTGTTTTGCTGTAGATGCTATAAAGGATTCCATCCAGCAGGCCTCTCGTTTATCACTATTTTTGGTGCACATGAGAAGGCTCTTATGGTTGAAGAACTGGGCGGCGGAGCCCCCATGCAAAAAGCTTCTGGCAGGTTTTCCCTTCCATGGAGGACGACTCTTCGGGGAGGATCTGGAATCGACGGCCGCCTGCACGATCCAACGTTAACAGTAGATCGCAGGGACAGGCCCCTGGGGGTAAGAGACCATGGTATCGCAAGCCGACAAAGACAGCCCCTAAGTCTGCCTTATGAAGGGGCGCCCCCACTCTCGCGGGTGGGGGGAAGGGTTTGTTTCTTTTCAGAAGTTTGGGAAGCCAAGATCCCCGACAAATGGGTCCGGGCGTCTGTAACCGCAGGCTACAGACTGGAGTTTCTAAACTTTCCTCCGCCTCATTTTCAAGAGTCAAGGCTACCAAAGGATCCAGCAAGGAAGGCCTCGATGCTGGCAGCTTTGGATCTCCTGCTTTGCCAGGACGTAATAATAGAGGTGCCAGCCCAAGAGCAAGGGCTAGGTTTCTATTCCAATCTCTTTGTCATACCAAAGCCCAACGGCGATGTCAGGCCAATCTTGGACCTAAAGAGGTTAAACGGTTACCTAAGGGTTCGCTCTTTCCGGATGGAATCCATCCGGTCAGCAGTCGCCACGCTTCAGAGATAAAGGATGCTTACCTTCATGTACCAATCTTTCAGTCGCATCAAAGATTTTTACGCTTCGCGGTGGGGCAGCGACACTTCCAATTCAGGGCGCTCCCCTTCGGGCTGGCCACGGCCCCCTGGGTATTCACGAAGATCCTAGCCCCAGTTCTGGCCAATCTAAGGATCCAGGGGGTCACAGTCCTAGCATACTTGGACGACCTTTTAATCATAGATCACTCACGGCCGTGTCTGCAACAGGCAGTAAACCTCACGGTTCAGTACCTCGAAGGGTTCGGCTGGGTCCTAAACCGGGAGAAGTCAGCGTTCCAGCCTACAAAGCAGTTGGAATACCTCGGCATGAGGTTAGACACAGAACAGCAAAGGGTGTTCCTGCCCCTTGTAAAGATCGAGGCTATCAAGGGGTTGGTTCAGTTGGTTCTAAGCAAGAAAAAACCAACTATTCGCCTGTGTATGCGATTACTAGGCAAGCTAGTGGCCACGTTCGAGGCGGTACCATACGCTCAGATCCACACTCGCGTCCTACAGGCGGCCATTCTAGCAGCCTGGGGCAAGAGAGCACATGCCTTAGAGTCCCCTTTGACGCTATCATCAAGGGTCCGACAAAGCCTGGCCTGGTGGTTGAACCCTCAGAATCTTCTAAAGGGAAGATCCTTCAGCCCTGTTGTCTGGAAGGTAGTTACCACAGACGCCAGCCTGGCAGGCTGGGGGGCGGTCTTCGAGGGGTTCTCTCGCCAGGGAACTTGGGTGAAAACAGAGAGGCAGCTCCCCATCAATATCTTGGAGATCAGAGCTGCTCGCCTAGCCCTTCTGGCATGGACCTCCAGATTACAGGGGTCCCCGGTGAGAATCCAGTCAGACAATTCCACAGCGGTGGCATACATAAACCACCAAGGGGGAACCAGGAGTCAGGCCGCTCAGAGGGAGGTGAGCTTGATTTTTCAGTGGGCAGAGGTTCATGTACCCTGCATTTCGGCGATATTCATTCCCGGAGTGGACAACCTGCAGGCAGACTTCTTAAGTCGCCAGATTCTGTCGCCAGGGGAGTGGTCTCTGCATCCCCAGGTCTTTCAGACAATCTGCCAGAGGTGGGGAATGCCAGACGTAGATATAATGGCATCCAGGTTCAACAAGAAACTAGACAGGTTCGTGTCTCGAGCGAGGGACCCTATGGCCTGCGGAACCGATGCGTTGGTTTGCCCTTGGCATCAATTCAAACTTCTATATGCTTTCACTCCGCTACAGTTACTTCCGCGCCTGTTGCGCAGGATCAGAGTGGAGCACAAGCCAGTCATTCTAGTAGCTCCAGCTTGGCCCCGGAGGACATGGTACTCACTGGTCCTGAAGATGGCAGTGGGAGACCCTTGGACTCTTCCTCTACGACCAGACCTACTCTCACAAGGCCCGATCCTCCACCCTACATTACAACGTCTAAATTTGACGGCCTGGAGGCTGAATCCCTGATTCTCAGGGGTAGAGGTCTGTCTAGGCAGGTAATTCCTACCCTGATTAGGGCTAGAAAGCCGGCCTCCAGGGTGATTTATTACAGGGTGTGGAGGAACTACGTAGGCTGGTGTGAATCCAAAAGATGGAATTCCCGCAAATATACTATTGATAGGGTGTTAAGTTTTCTCCAGCTAGGAGTGGATAAAGGCCTGGCACTAAGCACAATCAAGGGACAGATCTCAGCTCTGTCAGTGTGGTTTCAGAGGCCGCTGGCCACCCACTCGCTGGTAAAGACCTTCATACAGGGGGTCTTGCGTATTAATCCTCCTGTCAAGTCACCAATTTGTCCATGGGACTTAAATCTTGTCCTGTCCACTCTACAGAAACAACCCTTTGAGCCGTTGGCTGAGATTCCTTTAGTTTTACTGACAAGAAAGTTGGTTTTCTTGGTCGCCATAGTTTCGGCCAGGAGAGTGTCAGAGTTAGCAGCCTTATCGTGTAAGGAACCATATCTCGTTCTACATAAGGACAGGGCAGTTCTCCGGCCCCATCCTTCCTTTCTACCAAAGGTTATATCCAATTTTCACTTGAACCAGGATTTGGTACTTCCATCCTTCTTTCCGAAACCCACATCTAGAAAGGAGGGGTTGCTGCATACCTTGGATATTGTCCGGGCCATGAAGGCCTATCTTAAAGCTACAGAAAAGATCCGGAAAACAGATGTGTTGTTCGTTCTACCAGATGGCCCCAAGAAGGGGCAGGCAGCTGCAAAATCCACCATCTCGAGATGGATTAGACAATTAATCATTCAGGCCTACGGTTTGAAGAGGTTGCCTCCTCCGTCGGTAAAGGCCCATTCTACCAGGGCCATGGGCGCCTCCTGGGCAGCACACCATCAGATCTCTATGGCTCAGATATGCAAGGCGGCGACGTGGTCATCAGTCCACACGTTTACAAAGTTTTATCAACTAGACGTGAGAAGGAATGCGGATTCTGCCTTTGGACAGGCAGTACTACAGGCTGCAGTTTAAGATCCTCGGGATCAGGGGCACCCTTGGTTGTAAAAAAGAAAAAAAAAAAAAGTTTTTTTCTTGACTAAGTTGGAATTATTATTATTATTTGAGTATACCTCTAAATTAAATCTCGTTTGAGAAGATGTCTCCCTCCCCTCATTAAAGCATTGCTTTCGGACATCCCATATAGTAATGAATATGCCGCTCTGTGTCCCGTGATGTACGAGAAAGAAAAAGGGATTTTTAAATACAGCTTACCTGTAAAATCCTTTTCTTGGAGTACATCACGGGACACAGAGCTCCCACCCCTCTTTTGGGGAACATTTTTGGGAGGCATACTGCTTGCTACAAAACTGAGGGACTCCCTCTAGGGGAGGGGGTTATATAGGGAGGGGACTTCCTGTTTGAGATTGCCAGTGTCCACACCTGAAGGTACTCCATATAACCCATATAGTAATGAATATGCCGCTCTGTGTCCCGTGATGTACTCCAAGAAAAGGATTTTACAGGTAAGCTGTATTTAAAAATCCCTTTTTTTTTTTTGTCTCCTTGCAAAAACCTGGTTTAATGACTTGCTATATGTCGTTTTAAATCAGTTTATCTTTATGACTGAAATATTTGTTACTGAAGTATCTGCAGACATATATAAAGATTGTGGTCCTGTCCAATCCAGAAAAACTTGAGAATTCTTGAGGCATTCACTTTGATACCCATTTTCTCTTGGCATTGTCAATAGAGGTACTGTACCCAATGCACAACTGTATATTGCAAATGCGAAGTTCATCCACGGGCTCCTAACTTTTTAAGGTTTTTTATTGGCACCCTAAGACCAGCTGACATGGCACCTGCAGCTCCCTACACTAGAGTAGTTTAGCATGTAAATGTGTATGAGGTCTGGTCCAAGTGCAAATGCATGAATATCATAAGCCTTTGGCTTTTATTCAAAGAACTAACTGGTTTTCTTTTTACCATGCACATCCCCTTTGTTCTTATATGAAACATGGTCACATAATCTTATCCTTTTAAATAGTTTGTAGCAGAATCCAGACAGATTATTTCAGTACTGTCCATAATGAAAACTGAGCAGGGTTTGACAAATTTGCTTGGAATCTAGGAGCCAGCTAAAAAAGTTAGGAGCCAGAAACGCGCCCCTTCCCACCAAACTCGCGCGCAGAAGTGAACGCATACGTGAGTAGCGCCTGCATATGAAAGCGGTGTTCAAACCACACATGAGGTATCGCCGCGATTGGTAGAGCGAGAGAAATAATTCTAGACCTCCTCTGTAACTCAAAACATGCAACCTGTAGAATTTTGTAAACGTTGCCTATGGAGACTTTAAAGGGTAAAAGTTTGTCGCCATTCCACGAGCGGATGTAATTTTGAAGCGTGACATGTTGGGTATCAATTTACTCGGCGTAACATTATCCTTCACAATATAAAAAAAATTGGGCTAACTTTACTGTTGTCTTATATTTTCATTTTGAAAAGTGTATTTTTTCCCAAAAAAGTGCGCTTGTAAGACCGCTGTGTAAATACGGTGTGACAAAGTATTTTATCGACCGCCATTTTATTCTCTATGGTGTTGGAATAATGTAATGTAGGGGGCTGGTCGGTAAGCGGTTAAAACGTATTAGAATTATGCAAAATATGAATTTAGTGCTAGTGTAACAACCAGCATCTTCTAGGCCTTAGTTTTTTTTTTTTTGTTTTTTTTTTTAAAGTGAAGATCGGTGATGAGAAAAAATTCCTGCATTAAGAAACTTTTATTTAACTAAACAGCAAATTAGTATTACCAAGGATAATATATTGACAAAACATGGAGGAAGACAACTGTGGCAGTATATTGTACTTCTGATTAAGTTTTATACTAAATTCTTATACTTGGGATTAAGTTTTGATTACAGTATATCTTTTAATTTGGACTGAAAGAGTTTACAGGTGGATGTCTGGTTATTCTATCTGTGCAGAAGAAAATTAGATGGGCTGTACCTGCCGTGGGACCACAGGCATTATGCATAAAACCTAATCGTGCATAGAGAAATAAGAGCCAACCAACAATAATCCTTGAAATATTTATTTAACAATGGTACATATAATTGTTGGAAAATAACTTGGCCACGGCCTGATTCATTGGTTTAATAATTAATACAGGTAATAATCCATACCGTAAAACATAACTGTATACCACTTAGTCAATTAAACCACCATAACCAATCCGAGCTCAGCCACTTGAGACTCGAGCCGATTCCTCATCAAATCCTCATTTCTCCCCTCAAGCACACGCCTGAGTGAGTTACCACATGAATCTTTGGCCGCGACGGGAAAGAAAAAGGGGGGGGGGTAGGGTGGGGAGCTCCTCCAGCTGTTGCTTCCTGGTCACCGGCCCTGACCCATACCGCAATGGGCCTTTAAATAGACTCGGGCTGGCATCCAGAACTTTCCAGCTAGTCACCTGACTCTTACTAGCCAACCGCTGCGCAAGGCTACCATACCTCCAGAACCCTCTCAACCAGCTGTTCCTCATTAACTCACCCCTGAACTGCTGTTAACCCTGTATACTCCAACCATCTGCCTGACCTTAAACTAACCTCCTGCCCTTACTGTAACCTTAAACTAAACCTTACGTACATGCCCCTGCCGTGGACCCATGAGGAAAGGAGAGCCTAAACGGCTACTCGCTTTCCTTTCCCATTCTCTTGAAGAGAATCCACATTAAATATAATAGATGGAGCTTCCATCTGCCAAAATGATCTAGGCCACAAAATGATTGGTTTCTGTGTTAAAAAGACCTGCATGTGACAGTCCTGATGGCTAAGAATGTGCATACGACAAGTCGGGAAATGTTTTCGTGTGAAACATGCTTTCAGGTTTAATGTACTGCTGGAGTTCATCTCTTAATGAATGTTTACTCCTCTTGTCTGAGATTCATAAATCACTTCATACCTTTACAAAAACATGTTAGTGTTTTTTGACTTCTTAATGCATTCTGACATGACTTCATTAATGCATCCTTCCTTCATATTTTAGGGGAGAGTGAAATCGCCAGCATATTATTCATTACCTGACTTATGTTATGCTTTAATGTTTTTAAAGCACACTTTGCTATGTGGAATGACTAGACACTGCTTTACATGGCTCTTCATGCAATGCCCTATACTAGGGTTGTCCCGATACCACTTTTTTAGGACCGAGTACAAGTACCGATACTTTTTTTTAAATGTCATGTGACAGTTTTCAAACCACAATACAGCCTAAGGATATTTTCTTAAGAATTATGAAGAACTCTAACTCAAGACATTATAAAAGAATAAAAATTAATAAAAATGTTTTATTTGCTTGTCACGCAGTAGTTAAAAACTCAAAGAATTTTCACAGAACATGTTGATAAATACAAAAAAAAGTATCGGCAGAAGTACCGGGAGCATTTGCGCGAGTACAAGTACTCCCGCAAATACTCGGAATCGGTCCCGATACTAGTATCGGTATCGGGACAACCCTACCCTATACCAGTGATGGCGAATCTTGGCACCCCAGATGTTTTGGAACTACTTTTCCCATGATGCTCAGGCACACTGCAGTATAGTTGAACATCATGGGAAATGTGGTTCCTAAACATCTGGGGTGTCAAGGTTCGCCATCACTGCCCTATACCATATGCAGTGTTATCTGATTGGGTAATTCTTCCAGAATCTTTGCATGTTTTGGACATGGGCCTACTTTGTATCTGTTTACAATAACATCAGCAGCAGAAATAGAGGGTTAGTGTTAGGGCAGTTGCCCTTTAGGCTTCATGTACACTGCTGCTAGTTCAGGAGCAGTTAGGCATGTTTTTTTTAGCTGCCCCGTAGGCTCCTCTGTTAGCTTAAAGGTACATGGGTCGTTTATAGTAGTTTCTATTGTAGAAAGAAAATGTTTGGACAGCCGCACTCTGGAAAAACCTTCATAGCTCATAGTAGCTATTAGGGTTGTCCCAATACCGATACTGGTATCGAGACCGATGCCGAGTATTTGCGCGAGTACTTGTACTCGCGCAAATACTCCCGATGCTTAAATAGAATACTCCCCCCCCACCCCCGCCGCAAAGCCGCCGCCGCTATAATCGCCGTGCAATACAGCGGGCATTACAAGTTTTCATTTGTATACTTGTAATGCCCGCCACGCCATCTATAGACACTCCCCTTCCCCTTCTCGATCTGTCAAATCGCGAGCAAGGGGGAGTGTCTATGCACGGATCTGTGTGTATAGACACTCCCCCTTGCTTGCTATTGGACGGATCCATCCAATCCAGAGAAGGGGAGTGTCTATAGATGGCGTGGCTTGTAATGCCCGCTGTATTTTGTACGGGGATTAACCGGCAGAATATGACACTGCACCGGCAGCAGCAGCGGCGGTGCCAGGTATGAGGGGCATGGCTGCAATGTGTGGGGGCACAGGACATGGCTGCAATATGTGGGGGACGGGACATGGCTGCAATATGTGGGGGACGGGACATGGCTGCAATATGTGGGGGGGGGGGGCATGGCTGCAATATGTGGGGGGGGGGCATGGCTGCAATATGTGGGGGACATGGCTGCATTTGGGGACACATTAAAAAAAGTATCGATATTCGGTATCGGCGAGTACATGGAAAAAAGTATCGGTACTTGTACTCTGTCCTAAAAAAGAGGCATCGGGACAACCCTAGTAGCTATGAGTAAGCACTGATTGATAGTGCGAAACGTCAGCTGTAAGCCCCTATTTTTGCTGTGATGTGCGGTGTTTTGATTACTTTTACCAAATAAAGGCAACCGAGAAGGTTTTTCCAGAGTGCGGCTGTCCAAACATTTTCTTTCTACAATTGCTTCGTGCATTGCCGGCACCTGGGTTTCTCTGAGAGGACACGGATCCATCCCCATACCATACCTTATTGGAGCGGTGACTATCGTATCCCTATAGTAGTTTCTAGGCACTTGAGTTTAGAAGCACTTTTTGGAAAGCAAAAAATACATTTAGGACGGATGTTCAGAGGCATTCCAAATACCTGTAAGCTTGTAAACGCGGTAACTCGCATTTAGCCAGGTTTCGTTTACAGGCGTTTTTAACGGAGAAACATTTGACTTTTCAATGTAAAAAAAAGTTCCATGTATAAGCATCATGTAAACTGTAGTGGCAATCTGGGGGTGTGCAAAGCACACCGCCATCTTGCCATGTGCTCTAAAGCACATTCCCCATCTTAAATGAAATAATGCCATGTTTAAGCTAAAAGATTTACTCACCATTCATTCTATGCCCAGCCATACAAATCAAGAGACATTACAACAGCTTGCTCTCATCCATCGCTCCCCAGCATCCCTGCTGCCGACGCCCTCTACAGGCAGTTTTATTAAGACAATAGATTTCACAGACCACCTCTGATTGGACGAGATCACAGCATGTGACCACAGGAAGTCATGTCACAGCATGTGACCTCCTCTACAGGAAGTGATGTCATCACAGATAAACACTTCTAACAGGGATTCATTACAGTAATAACACAATAATAACACAATATGATAGTACAATAACACAGTATGATACAAACAATACAATAACTAAATGAACACAGTTCCTGATAAGGGGAGCCTATATGCAGCTGTATGCTCATACCATCATATTTATGTTGATCAGACACAGAGATGACAAAAGCACACATCCACTAAACCAATAGTGTACCTGCAAAGTGACGCATCGCGCAGGCGAATATCTGTGCATCACACAGGGGCCCTCGCGCCGGCGACACTCGCTCTTTAAGCACCCGTCTCCAAGTCAGGAAGTGCATCTCAACCAGCCTTAGACTGCCCCAATCCGTTCTAATTAGAGCGGGTTGGGGAAGTGTCAAGACTGGGTGCCAATATGGCAACACATATTAAATACATCTTCAAATTTTCACCACAAAACACAGAACAGACGTTTTCAAACGTTGGTTACTATCTGCCAAGTTAAATCATTCAGGAGAGGTTTTAAAACCTTCTTTGTACACTAAGCCTTATGGTCCGTACACACGATCCGAATATCGCACGACAGATCGTACAACTTTTTATGCTTCATGGTTGCAAATAGAAATTGAATAGGTTACTAAAGTCACAAATTCTTGTACGACAGAAAAAAATGTCATGTGTTGTAATGTATTTTTGGGCAACAACTATACTGACTAAATGTACGATCTGGTATCCTACGAGGAACATTTCTGTGCTTGTCCGATCTAATATTGAATGAACTGTCGTGATCGGCTCTCAAAAGTATTGTGCACACAATTCGAAAATCATACGACCGTTTTCATCCGCTATTTGGATCGTGTGTAAGGACCATTAAACGCCAAAGCTCATTTACACCTTGAAATTTCAGATTGTTCATTGACACCACAGAAAGAAAATAACCTGGACCTACAGTGGATGTAAAGTCTACACACCCCTGTTAAAATCAGTTTTTTTGTGATGTAAAAAAAGACAGATACAATTTTTTTTAGAACTTTTTTCCACCTTTTAATGTGACCTATAAACTGTACAACTCGGTTGAACAACAAACTGAAATCTGTTAGCTGGAGGGAAGTAAAAATAAAAAATTTAAATAAAATGTTTGTATAAGTGTGCACACCCTTAAACTAATACTCTGTTGAAGCACCTTTTGATTTTTTTTTTTTACAGCACTCAGTCTTTTGGGTAGGAGTATCAGCGTGGCACATATTGACTTGTAAATATTTGCCCACTCTTCTTTGCAAAAAACACTCCAAATCTGTCAGATTGCGAGGGCATCGCCTGTGCACAGCCCTTTTCAGATCACCTCACAGATTTTCAATCTAATTCAGGTCTGGCTGGGCCATTCCAAAACGTTAATCTTCTGGTGAAGCCATTCCTTTGTTGATTTGGCTGTGCTTTGGGTCATTGTCATGCTGAAAGATGAAGTTCCTCTTATGTTCAGGTTTCTAGCAGAAGCCTCTGAAGCTTACTGGCGGCTGACCATCCATCCCTGGGTAATACCTTCCTACTGCTAACTGCTTCACCTTCAGGGCAACGAGCTGACATGAAGCTCTACAGGGACCCTAGAAGATTAAAGGGGAACTCCAGGACAAGGCTGAAATACCCCTTGATTATATGAATAATTTATATTATAAGAACTGCCTAATTTCTGATAAGAAACCAGTCTTTTCTAGACATTTAGCAATCCTCTCATTCACCAACAACAATGTGCCTGTGCAGCTCAATGTAGCTGCTCATAGGCACTTCCCAGTACTGTCAAGGAGCACAGAATCGTGTTGTGATCTTTATTCTAAGCAAAAAAAAAGAGTTCTCATTTTATCAGGAATTGTGCAGCTCTAACGGAGCAAGCTGCTTGCTATGGGGGCACTCTACAGGAGGGAGGGCCCTAAAGTGTCGGGGAGCACCCGAGAAGAGGGTTTTTTGGATTCATATGTGAAGCTAATTTCTGGCAGAACTCAGATTTGGAATTTTGCTAATATTTTTATTTAATACTATTGTGTGATTTACAAGGCTGGAATGCCTTGAGTTTAGGTAAATTATTAATATCCTATTACTGTGTTTTTTTTTTTTTCTTAAGGCACAAATTTTATGTCCAAGTTAAATATTAACCCAGGCCTCGACAAAATCCGGGCGCCCGGTCGCAATTACGACAAGAAAGCAATTGCGCGGGCCAGCCGGTAATTGAGGCCGAGGCTTTGCGGCCTTTACAGAAGGAAGCTGAGGCCTGCAGAAGGAATCCTAGGAGTGGTCACCTTGTGGTGGCCGTTGGCATTACAGGTTACATTACCTTACATTACAAGTAGCAAAAAATAGCAGTTCTCTAATGTGTTTTTTCACTGCCATCTCCTTCCCTCTAATTAGAATAAAAAATATATATAATGTTTGGGGGTTCTAACACCCTAGAGAATAAAATGGCGGTTGTTGCAATACTTTCTGTCACACCATATTTGCTCAGCGGTCTTACAAGCGCACTTTTTTGGGGAAAAAATACACTTTTTTTATTAAAAAAATAAGACAACAGTAAAGTTAGCCAAATTTTTTTTTTTTATATTGTAAAAGATAATGTTACGGCAAGTAAGTTGATACCAAACATGTCACGCTTCAAAATTGTGTCCGCTCGTGGAATGGCGACAAACTTTTACCCTTTAAAATCTCGATAGGCGACGTTTAACAAAATTCTACAGGTTGCATATTTTGCGTTAGAGGAGGTCTAGGGCTAGAATTATTGCTCTCGCTCTACCAATCGCGGCGATACTTCACATGGTTTGAATACCGTTTACATATGCGGGCGCTACTCACGTATGCGTTCGCTTCTGCGAGCAAGCTTGGCGGAACGGGGTGTGTTTTTTGTCTCCTAACTTTTTTACCTGGCTCCTAGATTCCAAGCAAATTTGTCAAACCCCTATCATGTGTGTATATTGTATTTACTTTTGTAGCCAGAAAGTGGAGCTCAAGGCTCCTTTTGACATGTTTTCATGTCAGTTGTTCTCTGGTCTGTTAAGAAGTCATATGAAGAGCTTAATAGTTCCGATTTACAGGAGCACACATTCCTAAATAAGTTAGGCTGCATTCACACAGGGACCTTCCTGGAACATACAACAAAGCCACAGAGAAAGCGCCTTTTGCTGCACTGTTCAGAAACACCCTGCCATTAATGGCAACCCAAGCACTGGTAGCGAACGCGCATTTTGCCACTTGGCAAAAGCACAAAAATGCACGGTGATCAACTGCGCCACACTCTGCTCCACAAGAGTTTTGTAACGTTTGTCACTTGTAGGGCAGCCCAGTCAAGTGACATTAACACTCCAAATGTGCAGCAATACAAGTTCCCTCTGCGCTCAGATGTGAACGAGGCCTTAGGGATGTAGAGGGTATGAAGGTAAATGGTTTCTTCTTTTCTCCGTATTATAGGTACACCTGTTATAGTGCATGTTTAGCCAAAATTCTTTTTTACTTTGGCTACAATGGGAAGGATTAGAACCCTTGTTTTTACCGCTATCCAAGGCACCATTAGAAATATTTTTTTACCAGACAAAGTGAGGGGCACTCTCTACATCAGTCATTGGGAAAGCTAGGTCCGAACAGACTCTGATATCTCTTGGTCTTCATCTTTACTGACAGGGGAAATCTAGCATATAGCCTTGGATAGCATTTAAAACCAGACGGGTTTTTATTCTTCCCAACTATTCAAAATAGGTTTTTGGCTAAAATTGCATCTTGCGTGTTTTTTTTTTTTTTTATAAATCTTTGCCTGGTTTAGGAATGATGTCCCTGAAACCCTTTGCTGAATTTTGTTTTGCCAGTGGTATATGAGCAGGTGTACCAACACAGCAGAAAGATGATTAAGAAACATAAGACAGTAAAAGGAAAGATGTGTGGTTCTTTTATAGATCATTCTATACTCTGCCATGTGTTGTAGGAGATTAGCTGAGCCACAGCATGTAACCATCATTGCATCTGGACCTCAAGCTGTGTTCTAAAGCCATTCTTCTGACCCCTGTGTAGACTGTTCTTGGCAGTCGCTTCACCTCTAGCAGTTTCCATTTGGCAAGAAGAGATGTGACCTGGGCACAGGGATGTTGAAGTGTTTCATATACCACATACTGTCAAAGTTTCCTCTGCCATCGCTGTCAAGTAAATGGATTTTTCCCATAGTTTTTCTGCACTTGCAATTTTTTTTTCTTTTTGTATTGTAGGATGGCAAATCATTTTATCATCTAGGTTCTCAATACATTTTAGCTTGTGCTCTGCATAAGGCCTTGTTTACACTTGATGAAAATACTGATCCTCAACAAATGTGCTTCAGTGGTCGGTAAGAAGAGTATAATCTGTCCCAGTATTGGTCAATGGGATGAAAATGGTGCCCTATCATTGAGATCAGTGTTATTCGGAAAGCTGCCAATCCACGCACCCCCTAGCATTGCTGTTTGGTCATTTCCCTTTTGTGTATGCTCTGTCCAACTCCTGACCTTTGCTAGCAGGACGGCATCATGGTTGACACTGTCGGACAGGAGATTATTCCATCTGTCAGTGCCTGCTAAAGTTTTTTGCCAGGTTCTAGACACTCTGCATTCAGTTGCCAGTACCCCCTGCCACTCTACATACAGGAGATGTGTGGCTTTTAATACAGGTCCAGTGCTTAAAAAGGAACCTGTCATGGAGAAATATGCTGGCTGCAGTTGCTGTCATGTATTTTAAAATGCTAATTTAATTGTCATGCTAATCCCCTGCCTTTTTAGTGCTTTGCATCCCTGTGGTTAACTAAGTTGAGAATGTTCATGCAACAAACTGTGGCTGTTTATTCTAAATACCCAGTCATGTGCAAAGGAAACAAACAGGATTTCGATTTTTTTTCTTACTTTCCTCAACTCGCTAGGTTAAGATTTTCAAGTCCTATAACAGAGCTGGACAGTTCTTATTCACCTTGCCCATATGTTCCCTTTACCTCCAGGATGTGGCTGCAATGTGAGATGCACAGCCATCACAATGCAGACAGTCCATGGGAATACTACGTAAGCACATTTGCACTTTATCACCTATTTATGCACAGCGCAGCACTACTTCTACATTTATTAGAAGGTGATAGGGGGAATGGCGCTGCTTAATGGATCTGTGGTGCTTGACCTGTGGGTGGTGCTATATTAACTGTGATATAGTACTTAAAGTATACCAATGTTGGGCAACTTGTAGACAGGGGTTAATCCATAGGTGAGGATTCCCTGAACCCACGTGATGCGGGAGCAAGTAGGTTACCACTTTAATGTAAATTGTTACTGTTAACCATATGTGTATCAAAAATAGTGAGTGTCCCCCATCCAATGGTGTCCACAAAGGGTAGGTGATAGTGACCAAACACCAAGGTTAGTGGTTAGTCCTGTGTTCAATTCTGTAATTTCTACAAATGTAGAACAAGTGACTAGTGTGGTGATCCTATAAATCTCAAAGAAAAATGTGTCTCAAGGAAAAAGGGGGTGTGTAAAGAAAAATCAATCAATCTAAAAAGAGGGCCAGCCTGCCCATTAATTCTATGGTTATAATCCAAATCAAAACACAAGGGTGTATAAACACGACACAACACCACAATCTTAGTGTTAAATTAAACCATCAGTATGGTAAACACAGAATAATAAAAAATTAAATTAAAATGCGATGTGTAGGATTTCAATTGGCCAGACTCCGATGTGTCATCAGGATACTGTGCAGGCCAGGTGTAAGAAACCCAGTTAATAAGCTGCGTGGAAGCTCAAGGGATGAGCCTGGGTGTGCAAACTCAAAATAGGTGGTAAGTCACCACGTGAGGGTTAACACCCCCTAGTGAGCGCTAGGTAGGTCTAAGTTGCAGTGAATAAAATAACATAGGTATATAAATGAAAATCAAAAATACAAAAATACAAAAATACAGAGTTGATATAGATGAGAAATGCAAAGAGTTCTGATATGCACTAATTAAGTTGCGTTGCAGATGATTAATGGATAATACTGCAGAGAGCTTCTATTGGTGACTTAAGTGCTGTTTCCTTTTAAAGGGTGCTGTTCCGTGACTTTTGTGCTCCCCCTCCTAGGACCCCACTCACCAGATGTTGTCACCCTCCAGGGGCAATTAGGCAGATGGTGGTGGTACCTTTAGTATTCCTGGTATATAACGATCTGTGTATTCCCAGCGGTTGTTCCAAGATGTATAAAGAGGGTCTGGAAAGGTTCCAATGCGGTGCTCACGGTGTCACTCAAGAAAAAATAATAAAAAATATCCCCATAGCGTGATATGTATAAAACTCACAGGGCTTTTATTGTAAAAAAAGAAAAGTGGTCATTTCCACCATAAAAGCTCAGAGGCACCTGAGCTGGTGCATAAAATGACAGAAAAAAGTAAATTGAAACAAACAAAATTTAAAAACAAAATATAAAAACAAACAAAGTTCAAAGCAGGTGTAATCCGCTGTCCACCAGTCCTGTATGGTGGCGGGGCTGCCAGCTCCGTTGGAAATTTAAGAGCGTGTGTCTCTGCGTTGAGCAGCTCGCCGTTCCATAAGGTGGTGTCTGAGGCAGCTGTTAACCTGAACGTGCGTACAAGCTTGCGTGTTGGTCACCTGACGCGTTTCGTCATGTGACTTTCTCAAAGGTTCTACATTTATACCTACCTGTGTCTTGATACTACTTTCAGTGCTTGCTGCAGTACCCCACCTTTTAGACTTGGCCAGCGCGGGAATATTTTTTCATTATTTTTACTTTATACCAATACTGTTTTTTTTTTCTTATAATTTTTTCATCATTAACATATTCATGTTTTTTTTTTTAACTTTGGCTTAAGGCCCCTTTCACATGTCCGCCTCCGTTAGTCCGTTTTTACAAGTCCGTTTACGGACTTGTAATGGACGCCTATGGGGTCGCGTCCGTTAGCGGATGATGCATCCGCTACCCTCCGCAAAGGTCCGCATCCGTCTGGATCCGTTTTTTCGGACGGAAGAAAACCCTATGGGTCCTTTCACACGGAGCGGACCGTTTTTCGGTCCGCTCCGTGTGTGTCCCATAGGGGTAAACGGACTTGTAAAAACGGACGAACGGAGGCGGGCATGTGAAATGGGCCTATTTTTCTTCCGTCCGGCGGAACGGATCGGATGAAGACGATAGGGGAGAGCGGAGGAAAGACAGGGCGGTCCCTGCACAGTGTGCGGGGACTGCCCTGTCCGCCGACAGCTGAGCGGGACCCCCCGCTGAGCCGACGGACACACACGGAGTGGACCGAAAAACGGTCTGCTCCGTGTGAAAGGACCCTAAGGCCCCTTCCACATGGGTCATGGTCAGCAGATTTGGATAGGGACCTGTCAACCGGGTCACCTCTTCCCCCTGAAAGCTGCCAAATGCGCCACGGAGGGGGATAGAGACAAATAAGCGGATGATCCACTGTTGGGTGGAATTTGGCATTAAACTGCAAGCCACTCTAAGCATAACCATTTTCTGTGTGCCTTGAGAATTTTTTTGGATACATAATGAGTTTGTTCATGCTATAACTACTCTATAATCCTATATATGTATATAACATTTTTTTATTTTTTTTCCTTTGCAGCACCTTCCTGTATCTGAAGTTCTTGGTCGTCTGGGCTCTGGTATTACTAGCAGACTTTGTGCTAGAGTTCAGATTCGAGTACCTGTGGCCATTTTGGCTGTTCATCAGAAGTGTATACGATTCATTCAGATACCAAGGCTTGGTATGTATATTTTAGGCCTACAGTTGCTGCTTTTGCTTGATGCCATTTTTCTTAAATTATTAATGCAATGTGTTTAGTATAAAAAATACACCATAATTTGCTATCTCTTCCTCCTAGCCTGAATGCTGATGTTCAGAAAATTAGGCTTCTGCAAATAACTGATGTACTATAAAATCATTTTTTAAATACATTTTTTAAATAAATTACTGGAAAGGTTTTTATATCAGCTTACACTTAATGAAAATGACAACCTGTAGTAGAAAAGTCAATCCTGCTTAGGGCCGATATACACTAGTGGAGGGGCTCAGACTTCAATCACTGGGCAGGACAGTTGACCTCTGCAGTCAGATGTGGGGACAGATTGCATATGCAAGCGTGTACAATCTAACTGTCCTTGCATATCGCTCATATGTAGTTTATTTTTAACTATGCATTGTTATTGCAGAGCTGTAAATAGCTCAATATATTCTGTTGTTGCTGTCTGATATTAACCACTTGACCCCTGGAAGAGTTATTTCCCCCCCACACCCACTGGTGACCAGGCGGACACAAGTGCAAGCACAGGGATGTGTATGTGTACACACAAATTCCTGTTTTGTCAGGGGAGAAAAGACATATCGCAGTTCCCACTTAGTAGGAACAAACAATATGTCTCCTCCCCCAGTCAGTCCTATGCCCATACAGTTAGAAACACTAACTAGTGAACACAGTTAAGCCATTGATCACCCCCTAGTGTTAACCTCTTCTCTGCCAGTGAGATTTATAACAGTACTCGTGGCTATTTTTTTTTTTTTTTTTTTAGCTCTGATCACTATTAATGTCAATGGCCCCAAAAATGTGTCAAAAGTGTTTGATCTGTCTTCCGCAATGTCGCAGACCACTAAAAATTGCAGATCACCACCATTACTAGTGAGTCATAAATCTTTCCCATAGTTTGGTTCACAAAAGTTATAGCGTCTTCAATCAAGATGCGCTTATTGTAAAAAAAAAATTATTTTACCAAAAACATGTAGAATATATATTGGCTTCAACTGATGAAGAATGTTTAAACATTTTTGGGGATATTTATTACAGCAAACAGTGTGTTTTTTTTTTTTTCCCCCAATTTGTCGTGTTTTTTTTTTTGCACAAAAAATAAAAACCTAAGAGGTGATCAAATACCACGAAAATAAAGCTCTATTTGTGGGGAAAAAAATGTGAAAACTTGTTTGGGTACAGCGTTGCATGTTGCCTGGTATGGTTCAGGAACTGGGGGTCCGCTTGCCCTCTTTTCTTTCCTGACCTTTCCGTACAGGAGATATTTCCAGTACCTATAGGTTTACCTGTAAGGAAAAGTGGTCTGTAAGGGTTTACAACCACTTTAAGCATCAAAATCTCTGCTCCTGAAAAAACAATTAACAATTTTACATGTCCCCCCCCCCCCCAGGGCAGTACCCGGCCCCCCCATACACCTTTTATGTCCAATTACTTCAATGTCCATAGACTTCAATGGGGTTCGCCGTTCACATCAGAACTTGCCACTGTGGAGTTATACTCAACATTTCAACTATATATTAAACAGACCAAAAAGGTAAATGGGGGGGGGGGGGGGGGGGGAATTCATTGTTGGGGTTTATAAAGTATAGTATCATTTGTACTGGAATGAACAGGGTACAGAGCCTAATAAACGTTTATATGCTGGTATCTCCAATTTTTAGATTAGTCCACCAAAAAATATAAAAAAAAAAAAAAAAGATTTGGAAGGTGCATTGCCTCAGTGCCTTGAATTTAGTTTTCTGTGGAATTTTTCTTAATATGCATCTATGCATTATCCTTTTGTATTGGCTAACACTTTCTTTGTTTTTTCTGTTTCAGGCCTTCTCAGTATTTTTTGTGTGTGTAGCATTCACGTCGGATATAATATGTCTCTTATTTATACCAGTGCAATGGCTGTTTTTTGCAGCCAGTACCTATGTATGGGTGCAGTATGTATGGCATACAGGTAAGACTTATTTTTAATATTTTTTTTAACTTGTTTGCTTAAAATTAAAAGTTTGGCATCTTTATCAGCAGAGTTCCACATCAGATAAGCTAGCACAGTTTACTGTTTTTTTTTCCCTAGTTAAACTTGATGTTTTTTCATTTGAATTCTTCCTACAACCCTCACTGAAAGTTTCCATATTACTATTTTTAAAATGAGTTCAATTTTGTGCCAATGCAAATTATGTACTTGTGAAATTTTCATATGAAAATTAAAGTACATTTGATTTGCTATAGATGGTTATAGAGCATTGTTTCTAAATGCTAGCTTAAAGTGGTTCTAAAGGCTGAATGTTTTTACATTTATACATTCTATGCATGAAGGTAAAAACTACCTGTGCTGATTTGCTCAGCCCCTCCTATTCGCCTGAGCCCCAACTCGATCCAGCTATGTGCATAAGAGCCTCGGCTCTCCGGAGACTCACTCCTTGTTGGCTCGGGCAAGCAGTGGGAGTCAATTACAGCCAGTGAGCCAATCAGGAGGGGGGGGTGGGTCTGAGCGGCAGCTGTGTGCGGACATGCAGAGCCACGGCTCGAGATCTAGCCTGCTTGGGTGCCCTAGAGCAAACTTGATGCTCTGGGGGGAGGGAGGGGCAGGGAACCAGAAAGAGGCTCTGGGCTGCTCTGTGCAAAACTTCACCACAGCTGGTAATTATAACATGTTAAAAAATTACTTTAAAGTGTATCTAATACCCAAAAACATTGCAGCCCACAAGATATGGTGATTGCATTGGTTTGCAAATGTTAGGCTCTTTGTTACCCCCTTTTCACTGGCTAATCCAGTTAATAACCCACTGAAGCTATAAGCACACAATATTGCTGGCAGGGCAAACATGTATTTTATCATCGGAGATATGCAGGAATTTAAATACAGTTGGATTATACTGCGGACTAAAGGAGGTTTAACCACCAGCAAACAAAAATCATGATAGGCCAGTTTCTGCCTTTTCATCAGTTCTGAGTAAAGTCAAATGTTTTGCTAGCCCCCCCCTGTAGGATTAGAATTATGTGCATGATCAACCATTCTGGTGCTTGACCTCATCCATTTCAAAAGTATACTGAAAATGCTGTTATGAGGCTTATAACTGGGTGAGGAACAGTCAAACTCTTCTAAGATGAGGTTGTGGAAGTTGGTTTCATGTCACAGGTCAAGCGGCAACAATACGCAAGATAGTTATACTGAAACAGTAAGGTCTTTCTTTCCCAGGCAAATGTTTCAAGATATGGTGTTCAAGCTCTTTTGAAATGGCACAGGGAAATGGGCATTGTTGAGGACCATCAATCCAGTGGTCGGCTATGGAATCTTAATGCAGCAGATGAGATACATGCATCCCTTTGACTGAAGAAGCACAGAGGAATGGGCATTGTTGAGCACCATGGATATAGTGGTCAGTCATGGAAACAGATGAGACCCACCATGCATCTTTGACATCGGAAGATGTCCAGAGTAAACAAATAGATTCTACATTTATGGACTAATAAGCTGCAATTTAAACAAAATTGTGTTCTTGGGTTTAGACTTACTATTAAAGTCAAGTGCTCTTTCTGCCAAAACCGATGCTCTTGGATGCACTGGCTGGGTTTTTTTCCTACCTTTATCCCCCTCTGCCACTAGGACAGGGTAACAAAGTTGGCAAAGTAAAATATTTTGCAACTATTCAGGTTAATTGGCAACAGGTCCTTAAAGCGGAGTTCCACCCAAAAGTGGAACTTCCGCCCATCTGCCTCCCTCTCCTGCTTCCTTTGACAGTTATTCCTTTCCCACTTCCAGGAGTCTGAGCCATGGCCTGTGACGTCACTGCGGGGCTCCCTCTTCCTCCCCCGGCCGCAGATCCAATAGGAGAGAGGAGCGGGGCCTTGCACATGCGCAGTAAGGTTCCAGGCGTAAAGCCAATAGGCTACACTGCCGGGTTCCCTTACCCGCAATGGCAGCACCCGACAGCTGATGGAAATATCAGCTGCGGGTGCCGACATCGCTCGACAGATGATAAGTTTCCATTAAAAGCCAGCAGCTGCAGTATGTGTAGCTGCTGGCTTTGAACTAAAAAATAAATAAAAAGCGTGGAACACCACTTTAACATGATTGGGTATAAAAGGAAAATCTTGGTTCCAAAGTAAAGATGGGCAGAGGTTCACAAATAGGTGAAACTCCATCTAAGAATTGTCAATTTCAGAATGTTACTTTAAACTAAAATTGCAAAGACTAAATACTGTATATTTACAGTACACAACATCAAATGATTCCAAGAATATGGAGAAAATGCTCTGATGCCCACGATCTGTGATGGACATCACTGCCTGGGTTTAGTAAAATGACTGTGTGAACACCGTTCAGACCCCATGCCCACAACCTTCTTGGACACGTCACAGGTCCATTCACAAAGCGCATTGTGAAACATGCATGCACAGTGGGAACTGGCTTCCCACAAGCATGATGGTGGGTGAAGACTGCACTGGATAACTGGACTGGTAAGTGTGTGTCAGCAGCTACAGTATTTGTAGCTGCTGATTTTTTTTGGAATGACTGTAGCTAGTTTTTAAAAGGAAGAGAAAAATATATGGGTTATCTGCTCTTTGTCTAGAGGTGCATGTGAAAACTGTACTTGGCCTTCGATCCTCCAAAAAACTGCACATTCCCATGTCCAGTGGTGGACTGTTATACCGTCCTCGCGTTCAGAGCTGGTCTATGGGCGTGATGACATCAGGAACAGTCCATACACAAGACCGCTAGTGTGGGGGGCAAGAGCGGCGAGGACTGGTCTTGTGGTCGGAGTATTGGGTAAGTATATCTCCGCTCCGCAATCCCCTAGATGTTAACAAGCAGTTAACCCATGCAGTGCAGCATAGCCCTACTTCCTTAAACAAAAACATTTCCCCATGAACTCAAGTTGGCTTTTTTCCTCTTTGAACATTAGAGCTTATGACCAGGAAAGTGAAGCTTTTGGCTTCACGATAAAGCATTGGACCTTTTGGCAGAAGGAGTTTAACTCTGTAATAGCTACTATATCACAAAGCCAAGGGGTTAAAAACACCATTGGTGTTCACAAAAGGGTTATGGGGATAAAAATTGAACTGCTAAGTACATGTTGGCAGTCATCTTTTTACAGTGCACATAAACATGACTTGCCTTCTGCTAGTATCGAAGATTTAGTTTAATGCTTGATTCCACTTTATAGTTCTAATTTCAGTACAGGAAAGATACTGTGGGTATTGAAGCATTGACTTCAATGGTGAGGCTTGTGTACATAATTTAAATCAACAGGTTTTATCAAGCCTGTTGAAATTTCATTTTATGTTACTCTGTATGTATAGTACAATACATGAGCCCTGAGTTCTGTTTCCTTCAATCTGTTAAAGTATATCTGGGCAGTAAAGTGTTAGCCCGGGTGCATTGCATTATTAAGTCCCTGTTCAGATCCCAGTTAAGGGAACACTGCATGGAGTTTGTATCCTCTCCCTGTAATTCAGTAGGTTTCCTCCAGAAGCTGACACTCAAGACATGCTGGTAGGTTTAACTGGCTTTTCACTAAATGGTCCCTAGTATGTGTGCATGTGTTAGATGGGGACCTTGGAGGCAAGATCCTTAAAGCAGGAACTGATGTGAATGAACAGTATGTAAATTGTCAGAACTATAATATATAAAGTATAGCTTCTTTATAAGTTTGTAGGTAATTAGAATCGCTGTTTGGGACAACAGAGTATATGGGAAAACTACTAATTTTCTTTCTTTCTTTTTTTTTTTTTTTTTTAGAAAGAGGAGTTTGTTTACCTACAGTGTCGCTGTGGATACTGTTTGTATATATTGAAGCAGCAATTAGGTTTAAAGACCTGAAGAATTTTCATGTAGATCTGTGTCGTCCCTTTGCTGCACACTGGTAAATAGTTTTTTACTTGTAGGATTTTTACTTCTCTATTATATTATAAACATTAAGCTATTGATAACTGAATTATTTGTCTGCAATCTTATGTGTTAAATGTATGTTCCTGAAATAGTCGAGCAGTGGTAGACCCTATAAAGTAGGGTGACCAGACATCCCCAGTTTCAGGGGACAGTCCCCTGATTGAGGACAATGTCCCCGGACCAAGTCTGTCCCTGGTTTTGTCCCCAGATTGGATTTAATAGGGGGCAGGAGCAATTTCAAGGAAAGTCAGTGCAGAATTAAAATAAATAGAATTAGACCCCCGCTCCACCGTGCCTACTAACATACGGGGGTTGTATTTTTCCCATTATCTGTGCCCCTTCCTGATGATCATGTGCTGGTCGGAGTGAAGGGAATATTTCTTCCGTTTCAGGCGCATGCCCATTCAGCTTCACTCGCATGTTCTTCTGCCTTGGCTCAAATCCTGGCCAGCCACCTGCTTATCTCCTTGCCTTCCCTGGCAGAGTGATCTTCCTCCGCTCCCCATCCAGTAGTAGCCAGGGCCCGGAGAGTGAAACTTTACAGGCTGTGAGGCGGGCGGTGGTGGCGACGGGTAGAGAGTCGTTGATTGTTGCCATTACTAGTTAAGAAAAAATATGTCCCCGGATTTCATTTTAAAAATCTGGTCACCTTAAAAAGAGCTGCGGTTTTTGCTGCAGTGACAGCCTACCGGGCCACTGTGGTCAGCCTGCAGGAGACGCACCTAACAGACAATATCATAATTAAAAAGGAGAAATTTCCAGACTGTGTATACTTCATACTCTAGGGCAGGGATCCTCAAACTACGGCCCTCCAGATGTTGTAGAACTACACATCCCATGAGGCATTGTAACACACTGACATTCACAGACATCACTAGGCATTATGGGAATTGTAGTTCTTGAACAACTGGAGGGCCGTAGTTTGAAGACCCATGCTCTAGGGGATTGTGTGTTCTGTTTCGAACAGGGCAGAGTTCTCCTGCAGGCAGATTAGTATAGATGAAAGAGGCTGGTATATTTTTTATCGGCTGATTAAATTTATATCTGACAAACCCGATGTCCCAATAATGGTAGTAGGAGACGTCCACATGGTATTGGATGGGAGGGTAGATGTCCACCAGGAACCCGTATAGGAAAAGGGGCTATTATGCATTCACAAATAAAATAATTGGGACTGGGGGATATATGGAGGACGAGGAACCCAATTAAACAGCAATATTCCTGTTTTTCAAAAACTCATTCCAAGCTCTCTAGGATTGATCTGGCATTGGGCAGTGAGGACATGTTGCACCTTGTTAAGAATATAAATTATACGCCCAGGGGCCTCTCAGACTACTTTCCATTGTTTTTGTCATCAAGTCAGGAGGGGGTGCTGTAAGGGGAATGGTAAATAAGCCCATATTGGCTAGAGATAATAGGGGGGAAAAGAGGCAGTCAAATCATCCCTAGAGCAATTTGAGGGTTAATGTTGGAACGGCAATAATATAAATATAATATAAATTCTCTCTTTTTGAAAAAACTGTGATAATTCCACAAGAAGACATCTTAAATCCATGTCATTTAACATAAATTTTGCCCACTTCAGATTCAACAAGCGCTACTGTACTATGGAAAGAAAAGGGAGAGAGGAGAAAATGGGATTTTCTAAACGGTTCTGTTAGCAAAAGATTATTATTGTTAGCATGAGAAAGAAAATATTGTACAAACCAGGAGGTACAAAAGTAAAAAATTATTATTTATTAATAGGCTACTGTACTATGTTATCAGAAATTGTATCTTCAAACATGGTTCCCCTGAAGATCACTCAGTTTTTCCCTTTTATATTTACCTTAACCAGGTAGTATCCTGACCATGGCCAAAATTATAACAGAAGAAAAAGTGGAGAAAAAATGTAATTTCCCTCAAATCATATATAGCAGCGCAGCCATTGACTGGCGCTGCTGTCAAACACAGCGGATGATGCGGGGGGCGGGGCCGAGTGATGCAGTCTGCGGCTATGGCCGCCGCTGTATCATGGGAGCGCGCTCGCAAAAGCTTTCTACCATCATGCGAGCAAGCTCACATGCTAGAAAGCTTTTGCGAGGAGGAGCTGAGACAGCCGCCGAGGGACCCCAGAAGACAGGATTCGGGGACACTCTGTGCAAAACGAGCTGCACAGTGGAGGCAAGTATAACATGTTTAAAAAAAAAAAAAAAATCTTGCCTTTAGTGTTCCTTTAAAAAGCAGAGAATAACTTTGTTCCAGAGACAGCATTATTATGTAGAGGAATAGAGCGCAGGATATCTACTGGCTCGATTGGCAAGGGAAAATACAATTACTACTGTTATGTCCGCCATTAGAACAGATGGGGGCAGAATAACATATGGCCCCAAGATTGTAAATATTTAAAAATTATACTATGAGTAATTGTACAATGCCCAAGGTGGGGAGGTAGAGATGTGGGAGTTTTTTTTAGGGATCTGAAGATTTATATTTAGAGTTAATTTAATGGGAAAAACCTCAAGGATACGGTTACGTACACAAGCCAGTCCCACATCACAGTTGCAACATTTAAGAGGATGTAATGATCTGTCTGCAGAATCCAGGTAGGGGAATGTTACTTGGCACGAGTCATACATTGACTGAAGCCTTGGAGGAAAATGTATTTTCATTAAAACTTTCTACGCTTTTATTGATAAAGAAGCTATAGAAACTGGTTAATGAGATTCTAGCGTATTGGATTTACAGAATTCTCACCATTGTGGAATAAACAATTGCAGGAACTATCTAATGTAGAGAAGAGTAGGGACTGAGAGTGATGCGGTCTTGGTTCTCCTGCTCTTTTATTTAGAACGTGTGTATTTAAAACATTCCTGGAATTTTAAGGAGGAATATGACATACCAAATCAGTCCTTTAAATAGCTGCAAGTTAGACACACTCTGAGGACACAATTCAAAGTCAGGCCAGTGGAGTGAGGTGACCCTTCTCCGAAAAATAATTAACACCAATGCGTCTATGGGGCTGATCGCCTTCTTATACGACAGTGTATGTGATGGGGTTTTAAGGGGGAATGAGCTTCCCTGTTAAAGGTGATGGGTGGAAGATCTGGGGGACATAACAAATTAACAGTGGAAACATATCCTGGAAATGGGTCACTAAAGGATTTTTTTTTTTTTTTTTTTAGCTAAATAGCTTACTTTACCCTAATGCAATCCTGGTTTCATGTCCTCATTGTTAGTTTTTGCTGTAATTCTTCTCTGTTCTGCACACTTCCTGGTTGTCTGTTTCCTTATGAAAAAAGTACTGGGAGCTTTGCTCTGTGGTCTCTAATCAAGAAGGTGTGATTACTGTGTGTCTAAAACCCCTCAGAACCAATCAGTTTAATTTTAAAGCCCTGTATTGGCTCTGTGTCTCTGTCCTACACAGAAGCATGAAACTAGATGAAAAACGAAACTGAAACTGCAGGCACATTATCTATTTTTAATCATTTTTAAAAGGAATCGGTTAACTATTATGTCTCTATACCAGGGGTGCCCAACCTTTTGAAGAGCGAGGGCCACTTAAGTGACTTGGTAACCGTCCGCGGGCCACAATAAGCAAAGCGGGTGGATGGCAGCCCACTCTACTCCATAAAGCCCAATCTATTTTTTTTTTTTTTTTAGCGGATCGGAATGGAGGTAGGAGTTTGTAACCGGACTGTTGTTTACCCACACTGCGGGTGCAGCACAGTTCACATGTGGCTTTTTTTCAGGTTAGCTGCACTTTGCCATAGACTTCTATTATATCCTGTAGGTGTGGTGCATTTTCAGAAAGCTCACCAAACTCGTGGGTAATAGAAGTCTATGGCTCAGTGCAGGTAACCCACAGATGCACTTCTCTGCACCTGCGGATCAGTTTGAAAGCAGTCCAGTAACCACTGCAGAACACATACAGTATATACACTGTGATTGTATTAATAAACTTACCTTTAATAACAGTATGCTATTCCATCCCAGAGCAGGAGGTTGCGGGCCACATCAGATCGCTCCGCAGGCCACATGTGGCCCCCGGGCCATTGGTTGGGCACCCCTGCTCTATACCCTGTAAACAGTCATTTCAGCCAAACATTTATTTTTCCTTTACAACTCCTTAAGTACCCTATCAGTGTCATGTTTAATGCTGCTTCATAGAGAAAATAGGAAACCTCAAATTATTCCTCTATGGGTGGAGGTCGTACGCTAATGCTCCATGCAAACTGAAGCTGATAAAAGCTATAAAAAATGCCAGTAGCTTTGCAGGGAGCAAGGCTTTAAACAGCGTTTTTCAGTGTAGCTTTTATAAACTTTTTTTTTTTAATGGATTTAGTGTTTTAGCGTTTTTCACATCAAATAACGGCACTTTTGAATGCAAATTTCGGGCGTTCAGAAAAAAGCCAATTAACTCCAAAGCTCATTAACACTGAAACGCCCAGGTGTGCATGGGCACATAGGCTAACATAGAGTTCAGTTTATGGGCTTTAAAAAAAAAAGCCAAAACGCCAATAAAATGCAGTTTATCAGCTTCAGTGTGCATGGAGCCTAAATGCCCAAGGTGTAGGAACCCACAAGGAGAGACCTAGTTCATGTGATGTGGAGGTGCCCTAAGTTGAATAGATACTGGAGTTGTCGGAAAAATGAAATGGGGTATTTGGAATAATTGATTTAGATCCCAATATATGCCTGTTGGGCTGTATGGAAGAGGATATGTGGGGTAGACAAATAGCAATAATTAGATGCCTTTTCCTGGCATGGAAACGAATAGCAAGGAAGTGGCTGGTGTCAATCCCCCTCCCTCTCTCTCTCCCCTTCTTGGAATGATGTATAGTAAATAATTTTGATAGGAGAAAATGAACTGTAGTGCATTATATGAACAAATTTGTGTGTTTAAATGTTGGGGTGGTGGGTTAAAAGCCAATGTTAGATGTTTAAAAATGTTTCTCTCTCTATACGAATAAAAAAACTACTTTAACCACTTGAGGCCCGCGCTACCGTCGGATGACGGCAACAGCGCGGACCTCAATATCCAACATGCCGTCATTTGACGGCATGTCTTTCTGGCGTTCCCAGCGCGCGCTGTACAGCGCGCTGCGGGGAAGCCCTGTGTTGTCCGTGTCCCTTGGACACGGCCAATCACAGATCGCGGCAAACGGCCAATCAGAGCGGCCGTTTGCAATGCGATCTGTGGGCGAATGAGAGATGATCTCTCATAGATCATCTCTCATTGCCGGCTCACACAGAGACAATGTCCTGTCTCTGGAGGGGAGGAGCCCGATCTGTGTTCCTTCCTACATAGGGACACAGATCGGTCACCCCCCCAGTCACCCCCCCCTCCCTCTACAGTTAGAACACACCTAGCATACACATTTAACCCCTTCCTCACCCCCTAGTGTTAACCCCTTCAATGCCAGTCACATTTATACTGTAATTAGTGCATATTTATAGCACTGATCGCAGTATAAATGTGAATGGCGCCAAAAATGTGTCAAAAGTGTCCGATGTGTCCGCCATAACGTCGCAGTAAAAATAAAAATCGCAGATCGCCGCCATTTCTAGTAAAAAAAAAATAATAATTCTCTCCCCTATTTTGTAAGCGCTATAACTTTTGCGCAAACCAGTCGCTTATTGCGATTTTTTTTTTTTTTTTTACCAAAAATATGTAGAAGAATACGTATCGCCCTAAACTGAGAAAAAAAAATGTGTTTTTTTTTTTTAATTGGGATATTTATTATAGCAACAAGTAAAAAATATTGTATTTTTCTTCAAAATTGTCGCTCTTTTTTGTTTATAGCGCAAAAAATAAAAATCGCACAGGCGATCAAATACCACCAAAAGAAAGCTCTACTTGTGGGGAAAAAAGGACGTAAATTTTGTTTGGGAGCCACGTCGCACGACCGCGCAATTGTCAGTTAAAGCGACGCAGTGCCGGAAGCTGAAATTTCACCTGGGCAGGAGGGGGGTGTAAGTGCCCAGTAAGCAAGTGGTTAAACAAAAAAATGAATATTTTTCATGTAGGTCTAGATTGTCTATTTGCTGCACACTGGTATATTGTTTTTCCTTGTAGGATTTTAACTTCTCTGTAAAAGATTTTTGTCTCTAATTTGATATTTTTATAGCTGCTGTCCTATCTTTGTCCATTCTGTATGTTAAAATATTACTAATGTAACACTCGACTTTAGTCTGCAGTCATGAGCTTGGATAGTGAGGATAGCATTTGCCATAATGTGCAAGTAAGGTGCGTACAGCATAGTTGCACATCCTATCAGATCAAATGCAGTCAGTCTTTCACTCATCCAGGGATGGACTGGCCATTGGGACTACAGGGAGTTTCCCGGTGGGCCGATGGCTCAGTGGGCCGGCTTCAGTGACAGCGGACCGCCGCCCCCCCTTCACTCCTCTGTCTCTCCCTTTCCACAGCGCTCACCTCCTCTCCCTGCCCACAGCGCTCACCTGGGGGGAACAAAGAAGCAGGGGGGTGACCAGACGAGCAGGGGGGACGACAGAGGAGCATGGGGGAGGGGACAGACAGCTAACTTAACAGCTATGGCCTGGGAGTTTCTCACTTCTGTCTAATCTTGTCCCATAAGGGGGGGCACCAAACTGATTCTTTGCCCCGGGTGAAATAATGTCTAGCTTCCCCACTGGTACTGCCTATAAGAGTACCAGTACCAGCCGTTCTACTCTAATAAAGTAGAATGGCTAGTGAAGGGGAGAGGGGGTGTGGGTGGCCGGGGGGGGGGGGTGCAGGAGTTGTCCGGCAGCCATGGGAGAGACCTGTCAAAGTGGGCCAGTCTGGATGAAGTCCAGGGCCAAATTTTTGTCCCAGTCCAGCCCTGCACTCATCTATCCATCCATGCCTGGGAGCTGAGCAAAAGAAAATTGGCCACATACGGCTAGCATCGGTGCTAGTTTAGGGGGTGAAAATTATTTTTACTACTAGGGTTTTGTGCTGTGGTAGCACATGTTTTGTGTAGTATTGGATACTTACAAAAATCAAAACTTATCTTTGCCTTAAGGCCCACCCAAATTGAATTGAATGCATTTTTGTGCCCCAAATACTTATGATGCCTTTGTTCTCCTTCCTGTGTCCCTCCATCTTCCTTTCTGAACTGACAGGAGCTAGCCTTGTGGGGTCTCTGGCGCTTTCACTGTGGGTACAGGACTTGTGTACTTTCACACTGTGCTTGGCAGGTGTTCTCATTATGGGGGGTCACTTGTGCTGCATTGTCTGGCACATGTGCGAAGTGGCTGCTGGTCGTCTAGATCTGACATTATATTGTACCCATTTTGAGTTCTGTGCACTAACCCTCTTGGATATGCAAAACAATACTGCACACAAGCACAGCGCCAGGAGACAATGGTGTACAAAGGTATACAGCTACAGTTTTTTTCAAGGAGGGTTTAATGTCAATTTTACACCAGTCATATGCTTTTCTGTGGTGAAAAGTTAACAAGTCCAGATTTTAACACCCATCACCTAAGTCTGCAAAGTGGGTCCTGTTGTTGCTGTGATGCCTTCTCACACAGGCAGACATCTCCCATCCTTAGTGAGACACTTGCTTGTCTTTGACTTGCCTAAGAAATCAAATATGCTAACAATTTTATCTGCCAACTGTTTCTAATGTGTTTTTTCTTTTGCTCTTTCTTTGCATGCCAGTATTGGGTATCCTGTTGTCACTTTAGGCTTCGGCTTCAAAAGCTATGTCAGTTATAAGATGCGGTTAAGAAAACAGAAAGAGGTACAGAAAGAAAATGAGTTTTACATGCAGCTTCTACAGCAGGCACTACCCCCAGAACAGCAGATGTTACAGAGACAAGAAAGGGAAGCAGAAGAAGGTAGGTACTTGTAGAGGCTGAGAAAAGACTACCCCTAGTCATTTTGTGAAAATTTATTTTAACAATTTATACTTGGTGTATTCAGTCAGAGGTCTCGTTTGTAAGAGAACACATTTGCTAGATTTGATTACCTTTGTGTTAATTAAATGTTTTACGGAATACACAATCAGTTTTGCAGTTTAAATGCGGTTGTCTTTTGTGCACCGTATCTACTCTTACAACTGATTTTTAAACTGTAGCAAGAGGAACAAAAGCAAGAATAGGAATACTCATGTGACTTAAAGTGGTTGTAAACCCTCTCTTGTTTTACCTACAGGTAGGCCTAGATTAAGGCTTACCTGCAGGTGCACTGAGAATGCCAGTTTTGGCGGCTCCCATGCGCGGAGTGACATCCTCGCTGCTCCGGCCAATTACACCGCCGGATCGGCGATACCCGGAAGTAACCTCCGGGGGAGATGTCTGCGGCCGGAAGGGGAGACGAGGACTGCTTTGGGGGCTTCGATTTAAGGTAATTCTTAATGAGCTAGTATGCTAGTCATACTAGCTCATTATGCCTTTGTCTTTTCAGGGTTTTATCTTTAAAAAAAAAATGTGAGGTTTACAACCACTTTAAAACCCTACTCACATTTTTGGGAAAATGTTTGAATATGTAAAACTTTCTTTTTTTTTCTATGTAGTTATGTAATGCCTCACAGCAGTAAATATTCTTTTTCTTTCTCCAGCTGCCAAGGGTTTATCTGAAATGGATTCTTCAATACTGTTACAGCACAATGGACTCTCAACAAGTAAAAAAAATTCTAGCACCTTACCGGAGCTGGAGTATAAAGAAAAGGGCAAAGATAAAGACGTAAAAAGACATAATTTGGGGATTAACAATAATATCTTGCAGCCCACAGACTCCAAAGTTCAGGAGATTGAATATATGGAGAATCATATCAACAGTAAAAGATTGAACAATGATTTGGGGAGCACAGAAAACCTCTTGAAAGAGGACACGTGCACCACCTCATCTAAAAACTACAAGAACACCACAGGGACAGCAAACTCATCTCCTCGGAGCCACAGTGCAACCAATGGGAGTATCCCTACATCATCGTCCAATAAGAATGACAAAAAGAAATGCACTAGTAAAAGTCCAACTACGCACAAGGATCCTATGGAAAATTGTATCCCAAACAACCAGCTTAGCAAACCAGATACATTAGTAAGGTAAGTCATTTCAGCTAAGGAAGAATGTTTAGAGGATTACTGCACCTATTGTGTATGTTAAACTCCAACCCAGACACATTTTAACCAATACTAGGAGCCAGCATGACATATAGAAAGCTGAAAGATGCATTGACTCACTTTTTTTTTTTTTTAACACTTTGCCACATGTTTTATACACTTTAAATTGTTATGTATTGTGCTGGTTATCTCCTCTTGACATCACATCTCATTCCTGGTAATGGGATGAGAGGAGGAATAAAGGAGAAAAATAGAAACACATTTTGGTTTTGGAGATGCATTGGCAAACTGGAATTTTAGCACAACAGCTCTAATCATTGTGTTTGCAGTAGCTACCATATTTTTCGCTCTAAGACGCACCTGACCATAAGACGCACCTAGGTTTTAGAGGAGGAAAACAAGAAAAAATATATATTCTGAACCAAATGGCATACTAAAATATTTACCAGTGCCCATGAAATGCAGCCTGACCTGTGTGCCAAAGAAATGCAGCCTAACTATTGCCAATGATGCAACCCAACCTGTGCCATTATTGCGGCCTGACCTTGTGGCACTACAAGTCCCAACAGAGCAGGTTGGCATATTTCAGTCGCCAACAGAGGCACTACAAGTCCCAGAAGAGCAGGTTGCCACATTTCAGCCCCCCCACAGAGACACTACAAATCCCAGCAGAGCAGGTTGCCATATTTTAGCCCCCACAAAGGCACTACAAGTCCCAGAAGAGCAGGTTGCCACATTTCAGCCCCCCCACACAGAGGCACTCACAAGTACCAACACAGCAGGTTGGAATATTTCAGTCCCCCACAGAGGCACTAAAAGTCCCAGCAGAGCGGGCTTTAACCTGTTTTCCAAACGCAACACAAGTGCACAAGAGACTGCACGGCCTTCCATTCAATCACTTCTTGGCTGCCATAGACTCCTCCCCACTCTCCCCTTACCATAGTGTCCTACCTGAGTCTGGGCGGCATGTCGCGCTGCATAGTGGGGCAAAATGATTTCCCCTTCTCTCAATACTGGTCCTGGCTCCCAGTCCCCGGCCGACAGTGTGCACTGAATGTGATATATTATCTGCGCGGGAACCTGGACTCGGGAGTACGGGTCGGGAGGGGGTTTCGTGCGGGGGAGGCTTTTTTCTCGACAGCGGGGGCGGGGCCTGATGTGCATTCGGACTATAAGACGCAGGGACATTTTCCCCCACATTTTTGAGGGAAAAAAGTGTCTTATAGTTCGAAAAATACGGTATATTGAGTCCAATGAGGGGATTGGGGCAAGCCAAAGAGTCCATCCATTGCTCACAAAATGTTAAAATAAAGTGCAATTTTGGACCTTACAGCATGATTTATGACGCCACTCTTTTTTTCTATACCAACAATTTGGGCAGCACTTTACAACATTAGGGCAAACGGTACAGTTGCAATACAGGAGGAATCGGAGGGCCATGCTAGTTTTGAGCTTACAATCTATTTTTATAAAACCTGCCATTGAGACGCCTCACTAGCCAGCTTTCCACTGCACACACTCTACTTCCCCTCGAAGATGGCGGCAGGATGGGTCTTTGAAAGTATTCTCTGCTTTCCATTGTTGAAAGGTCAGCACTCCAGCTGGGATCCACAGCTTAGCTGTCAGCGTCTTGCCAGTAAACATTACCACAAACAAATATATGCTGATTAATGTTAAATTCTAAAGACCTGGGAAGACCAGCAGGTTTGGCCATGAGTGTAGTTGTACTAAGGAACCTCTGATGTCATACAAAAAGGTTATTTGCTCACAAAAAGCTTGTATCTGTGGGCAGGACTAAAACAGGTGGAAAAGGAGCCAGGGACTCTGACACTTCGCCCATAATGGTTTATAAGACTGTTTTATATATTGCTAACCTAATTGACATCAAGTATAAACAGGTGACCTTACAAGTTCAGGCCAACTGGTGGCTGAATCTTCCTCTTCCCAGGTCTCCTCATAAGTAACCAAATCAACATCCCATAAAATCCTGCTTTTTTTAGGCCTGGGCTTGTGCTGTAGGTTTCTGGAAGACCGTGTAGTTTCAGATTTAATCATTACATTTTTTGGGTAGAAGCTCTAACCATAGCAGAAACCAAAGGCTTATCTGCAAGTACAGGTAATATGGGCCCACACTGCCTGGTAAATACATTTTTAAGAGGAAGGTTTTGGAAAAGCCTAAAGTTCCTTTAAAACTTTTTTAGATCAGGGTTTGAGTAGCCCACAAGTTATGTGCTAAATGAGTGATGCCACATCTATTCCATAGCTCAGGCAAAGATTAATTCTGCCAAAGTGGAGTGTGCCTGATCAACTCTCGGAAATGCCTTGTTTGGTTATAGCTTGTCCCATAGCTTGAAACTGTGTCTGTATCAGTTTAGAAATCTGCAGTACTGTGTAACACATAAACTGCACGTAATGGCGAGAGGCTCTGGACAGACTTTAATTCATTTAACAAAGAAAATACAGAACAGACGTATTACTTTACCGGTAGAACAACTTTTAACCATAAACCATGGTTTGTCTGCATTGTGGTAGCTGTAGTCCAGGGACAGGCTCCAGAAGCACTCGCAGCATTTTCTTCCTTGTAAAACAAAAGCAAAGACTAAAAACATTAACAATAATTTAGCCTTTGCCTTTGGTTTTTTCCTATAATAGGTTAGTGCTCCTGGAGTCTGTTCTTGGACTCCAATATTGCATGTGCCATTGTCCAGTATGAACACAGGCACTTCAACCCCAGAGAATACTCCGTGGCTCACATTTCTAAAAAAAAAAAATTAGGACTTGACAAGAACTTGGCTTGAAGCACTCTGTAAGGACAGGTATTGGTCTTGCCCATTCTTTTTCAGAAACCTTTGGCCTTGCTCCTCATTGTCATAACCTTTTATCCGAGGTGTATCTTGTATCTGCCTCCCCCCCCCCCCCCTCTTGCAGCACCCTGTGCTTCCTTAATCTGGTTCTCCCTACCTGCTGAAACCACCCTTTTAAAATATAAGGAACATTTCCTTAGGTGATCTTTCCCAGAAAGTAGCCTCCTTGGTTGCCATTGTGTCTGAGCTATTACTTATCTGTCACATAGACAAGGCATTGCTGTCACATGAACAGCGCTGTCCAATCAGAATCCAACTGGTCTGTACTGGCATCGCTATACAGAGGAGAGAAAGCTGGAATTTCAAATACCTGGACCATTGGAGTAGGTTGCTAACAGGATGACAATAGCCCCCTTCACACGATCGGCCTGTCCGTTTTTCAAGCGCATCTGAGTGGGCCACCTATTGACTTGTATGGGCAGGCAGATGCCGGCGGAGATGTCCGCTGCCATCCGACAAGATCCACTGAAAACAGACAAATGGCGATACCTTCGCCATCCGTCTAGCGCATGGGTCTTCAAACTACGGTCCTCCAGTTGTTTAGGAACTACAATTCCCATGCCTAGTCATGTCTGTCAATGTCGGTGTTACAATGCCTCATGGGATGTGTAGTTCTACAATAGCTGAAGGGCCATAGTTTGAGGATCCCTGGTCTAGCGGATCGGATGAAAATGGACATGCTGTCAGTTTTTATCCGAACTTCGCATAGAGAACAGCAGGGCTCTGGGTTCATCCCTGCACAGTAAGCAGAGCCGGAGCTGTCATGGACCAGCTCAGCGGGATTAACGGAGCGGATCCGCCCCGTGTGAAAGGGGCCTAAACAATGAGTCATGAAAGCCATTCATGATATTTGACTGTAACAAGCAATCAATGTAAAAAAATAAAAAACCTGCCTACTTTCCTACTTTTCCACTCTTGTGTGTAGAGCACCCCTGAATTCTTTATGTAGCGCATTCCTGACTTCTGCACAATTTTTTTTTTTACACTTTTTTTTTTTCTTTAAAATCATTATTTTTTGCTAGCAAATCACTTGGAACCCCCAAACATATATATTTTAGCAGAGACCCTAGGGAATAAAATGGCAATTTCTGCAATATTTTATGTCACACTGTATGTACCCAGCGTTTTTTTTTTAAATGCAAAAAATACACTTGGGAAAAAATACACTTCAATGAATAAATACAAAAAATACGTAGTTGGCCCAATTTTTGTTTGTTTTAATGTGAAAGATGTTACGCTGCGAGAATCGTGATCTATCTTCTAAGCAAAAAAATTGATTGTCATTTTAGCCAGAATCGTGCAGCTCTACTGCAT
This sequence comes from Rana kukunoris, assembly GCA_029574335.1. Taxonomy (NCBI): domain Eukaryota; kingdom Metazoa; phylum Chordata; class Amphibia; order Anura; family Ranidae; genus Rana; species Rana kukunoris. Next base: position 330,580,206 of record CM056050.1, on the reverse strand, counting down.
ACCACGGAGGCTTACATCCTGCTCGTCCAGCGACTCAGGATTTAAAAAAAAAAAAAAAAGCTAAGCTTGGATTGCAAAACTCGTAAACTTCATTACTCGCAATCCAAGTTTTTACTGTTCACGCCCACCCCGAGACCCATTCATTTTAATGGGCAGGGCAATTTGAGAGCACTGTATACACCTCTCCCGCACTGCCCCAAAGATGCTGCTTGCAGGACTTTTCTTCTTTTTTTTTTTTTTTTGTCCTGCAAACGCACTGTCCGAGTGTGAAAGGGGTCCAAATCTAATTTTGTAATTTGTAAAGGCTTTTAAAGCGTCGCCTATGGATAGTAAAATTTACTTTGCTGCCGTTGCATGGGTGTGTGCAATTTTAAAGCATGACATGTTTGCTATATATTTACTCGGGGTAACATTTATATTTTACAAAAAATGGGTTGTGTATTGTTTGCATTTAAAGTATTTTTCCCCCAAATTTATTTTGAAATACCGTTGCGCAAAATCCATGCAACATAAATTGCAAAACCCACCAATTCTCTAGAGCAGTGGTCATCAACCCTGTCCTCAGGGCCCACTAACAGGCCAGGTTTGCAAGATAACTGAAAGACATGACAGGTGATATCATTTGCTGCTCAGTGATTGCAGTATTCTAGTCTATATCTCCCCAAGATAATACATCAAATTTTTCCTGTTAGTGGGCCCTGAGGACAGGATTGATCACTGCTCTAGGGCCTCTGCTTTAAAAAAATGTTTGGGGGTTCAAAGTAATTTACTAGCAAAAAATACTGATTGTTGCATGTAAAAGCACCAGGAAAGGTCTGGTGGTTATAGATGCCTAATTATGAAACAAGATGCTCTGCATAAATTGGATTGGTTAGTAGTGGAGTTGTGCATTTACAACGTTTTTTTTTGTGGCACTGTTCTAAATCTCCTATAAGGGCACAAGTCTAGAAAATTCACATTTGTCATGTGTTTATTTTGGAAAACGATGTATATTCTGTTATGCTGCAGCAGGCTATCAATATTGTGCCTTTGTGTTGTATCCCGTTGCCAGTCTGGGGAAATTGGCTTCTAGTTCAGGTGATATTTCTTTAGTCTGTATAAAAAAACAATGTTTGTGGCCCCTTATAGCAGTAAAGTGGTAACTTTGCTGGTCTCGTCATATGACAGACCTAATGAGGATTTACTGGTAAACTGCTTCTGTACTCATGTTAAACTTATGTACATGTTGTAAAAAACGGCAACATTAACGCACGTTAACCCAATGAAACTTGCATTAGTGCACAGTGGAAAGAATGTCTGCGTACTATTTTAATATAGTATACCATCACATGTAAACCCAGTGGCATTTCTGTGTTAACGGGCACTTAGAGAAGGGTACTGGGATCTTGTTCACAAAGTGAACCTAAACTCACATAAAGGTGAAATGAACATAATTATGGTATAAAACCTAGCCCTGCCACCTTCTATTCTGCAGTATTGGCCGGTTTAGCTGCCCAGTACTGTGATGCAGGAGGGAGCGAGGCCAGGTTCTCCTACAAGTAGCTAGGATAATTGTGTTCAAGTATTTTCCTGCTTTTCAGGGGCACCTGGACACAATACCTGTGTCAGTTTGTAAGTAAGCTTGGAAACTGGCACAGTGAGGTGTGTTCTGTGTTGTAATGTGGCATTGTTAGGTCTAGAAATGTGCACACTGCTTGGCAATGCATTAAAATCCACTGTGCTGCATTCTCGCTAGGCAAAACTTCTGCATTTTCTCTATGAATGCAAAACATTCTGAGTAGAAAAGAAATGTCACTCTCCACCTCATCCAATCAAAAAATGCTTTGCACTTATTGAGAAAATGCAGAAATGTTCCCTGAATGGTACTTGTGCTGAGAACAACCTCCTGTGTGCCTTAAAGCAGAGGTTCCCCCAAAAAAAAAATTAAAAGCCAGCAGCTACACATACCAATAATTGGACACTTGCCTGTCCTGTAGTCCATCGATGTTTCCATCAGTTGTCGGGTGCTGCCGTCGTCATTGCGAGTAAGGGAACCAGGAACTGTAGTCTTACGGCTTTACGGCGGTAACCCTATTGCGCATGCGCCAGGCCCTGCTCCTCTCCCCTACTGGCCCAGCGAGAAAGGGGGAGCCCAGACGGTGATGTTATGGGCTGCGGCACGGACTCCTGGAAGTTGGAACAGGTATCCTGTCCCTCCTCTCCCCCAAAAGGTGCCAATTGTGGCACCGGAGGGGTTGAGGAGACAAATGAGTGGAAGTTCCACCTTTGGGTGGAACTCCCCTTTAAGCAGCAGGGCAGCCTTTCTGTACAGGAGACTGACGCCAAGTTGTTTACTGTAGTAGTGATGCCTACTACAGTGACGGCTTTCAAAAGGATTGGCCAGGTATGACACATGCGTACCTCTGTGATTTGGCTTGATTTGAGAGACGAACTACGTTTTTTTTTTACACTGATTAAAATCTAATTCTCATCACAAGCTGACATTGAGTAAAATGTACTTTTGTTTATGCTATGGGGATACCTTAGTCTAATTATAAAGCACCCCATTGCTAAGATTGTCAGTAGTAACCCATTCTAAATACAGGCTGAGCTGTGATCTATCTTGTGGCGCAGCAGTGGCTTCCCATCTTCTACAGTATAGCAGGTCACCTGCTCTGCACTTTCACCATTCACAAAAGTGATCTTTTTAATGAAGACTAGACTTTCTATGATTAGACAAGGTGGCGAGTAGGGACGGATGCACGCATGTCATGCCCTTACCCCAGTTTGATTTCGATGTTTCAGAATGAAGTTCAGAGCCACTATACTCCCTGGAAAATAGGATCACTGCAACACAACAAGGAAGAGCACGGCTCAAACTCTGGGCTCTATTTAATAGAGTATATCAAGGGATAATTGAAACACATGACACATTTTCTCCAATTATCACCTTAAGCCCTGGTTCACACTGGGCTGCGGGAGTGAAATCGTGCGAGTTCAGCTGAACTCGCACGATTTCACTCCCGCTGGCAGTCCCAATTTCAGCCGCGATTTAAGAGACATCTGTGCAGGTTTCTTCACAGATGTCAATGTAAATCGCGTCCTGAAATCGCAAAAAGTAGTACAGGAACTACTTTTTGAAAGAGGTGCAGCGCCGCAGATGCGGCGTCGCACCAATTAGGATGGTGTCATTGCCGGCAAATGCCGCCGATTTGAGATGCGATTTCACATGTGAAATCGCATCTCAAATTGAACTAAATCGTACCCAGTGTGAACCTGGGCTAAGAGTCATTTACCTCACAAACCAAAATCATGAGGTAAATAACTCCTAAACAGTATTCGTCAATTCACTAGGGAAATAAATGCATGAGTGAATTATAGTAGGTATCCTGTCCCCACTACCGGAAGCCACGACTGTTGTCACCGCTAGGCTCCCCCTCCTTTCCCTGCCGCTAGGCCAGTAGGAGAGAAAAGCCTCGCGCATGTGCAGTCGGTTCCTGGCGTGAAGCGCAAGGCTATACTGCCGGGTTCCCTTACCCACAATAGGGGCAGCACCCGACAGCTGATGGAAACATCAGTTGTGGTGCAGACATTGCTGGACTCCAGGACAGATAAATGTCCTATTAAAAGCCAGAAGCAGTATGTGTAGCAGTATTTTTGCAGTGGCAGGCGGACCTCCGCTTTAAGGAATGTAAAAATATAATGGTGAGTTTGGAGTACTCTACCTTTTTTTGGTCACTTTCTATAATACATAAAAACCTAAATATGGAAATGTATTTGTTTTGGATAGAGTGGGACCCCTCTTCCAGGTTTTCATTGCTGTCTGTGCCCCCGTTGGGGAGATTCACACGCTGTTCTTTCACTTTCAATATTGGTAAACCGAAGTTCCAAATTTCAGGTTATCCCCAGAAAAGTAATCCAAGGGAAATCTTCCAATGGGGGCACTAGTTCTGGTGACCCGGAGGGGCCCCAAGGGGTTGTTTTTAATTTGTAGGGATTTCCTCTCAGATTCTGTTTTGGCTATTAAACAGAATTGAAGGCAAATCTCAATGACAAAGCTGTCCTTTTTTTGGTGGAAAAACGCTATGTGATTATTTTATTTTTTTAAACCTATTTTCAGTCAATATTTTACATTTTATAAATTATTTATTTTTCCTTTGACCTTGTTTTTGATGCACCATGTGTGTCATGTGAAAGCAGCTTACCTTTGGCTGCTATTCTAGTCATATTTTCTTTCTCGTACATCACGGGACACAGAGCGGCATATTCATTACTATATGGGTTATATGGAGTACCTTCAGGTGTGGACACTGGCAATCTCAAACAAACAGGAAGTCCCTCCCTATATAACCCCCTCCCCTAGAGGGAGTCCCTCAGTTTTTTCGCCAGTGTCTTAGGTGTTGGTCACGGAATAGCTTTGCTCCACATCCTTGGGATTAAGGGCGGGCTAACCGGATCTGTCCAAGGAGCCTCAGTGCCAAAGTGGACAGTACCCGGGCCCCAAACCGTGGGGTTTTGCCTATAATGCTCCTCTTTGGAGGGCTGGACCCTGGGCCCAGGACTTGGAGTTTGTAAAGACCATAAGTTCCTGTTTGCCAGGGTGCTATATAGGTCCAGGACAGTGGGTACCTTCATAGGACCCCAGGGCCTGAAGGTCTACTACGCTACCCACGGAGATGGGAGAAGATTGGACCGTTTTGCAAAACGTCCTGCGGCATGGAGCAGGTAAGAGGGGAGCCTGCGGGACTTGGTTCGACAGCAGGCTCTCCAGGGGAGATCTTAAGGGGGTAGCCTGAGTATGCTCTGCATTGGCACCATGGTCACTATGTCTGATAGACAGGATGCCCTGAAATGTTTCCCCCCATAACTTGATCCCCCTACCTATCTATGTATGTTTGCTAGCTACCTGCTGCTCGCTGGTTGAAGATCTTTAAAAAAAAAAAAAGATCTGTCTTTAGGCTAAAGGGACTCCTTAGGGGCCTGTGTTAGCCTTACCTTGCCGGGATTCAAATCTGCCGCCTGATGCGTCCTCCAACCTGCATTCCTGGGCTCCAGAGTGCGTCTCCTCCTGGGCTCTCCTCCCCCGACAGTCGCGTGCACGCGCGCATGCATATAGAAAATTTTCGCGCCGTTCGGGAGGGGGGGGGGGGGGGGGGGGGGGGGAGTGTGACTGCAGTGTAGAGTGGGCGTGCCTTTAATTGCTGTTATACACAGCAGGCGCGTTCTTAGCTCAGTTCAGAGCTGAGCTGGAGAGAGAGAGGACGTAGAGCTGGCAGCACAGTGACTCCCGGTGGCGAGAAGGGGTACTACATGCTGGAGTCGGCTCCAATACTTTTTTGTTAAGCCAAAATCCCCTTGGCAACAGGTTGAATGCTGGCAAACATGTTGGGGGTGGGGCTGTATGTGGTGAATAATATATAAAAGAAAACATACTGAGCCCCACCGGTTTTGGGGCATTAGTGATCCTATTGTCCCCTAAACCTTATTTTTTTGTACTCCTGGCTATAACAGTCTGTTGTTGTAAGCGGAGTCCTTCGGTTTTGTATTATGGCTTCCAAGGGTTCAGGATCAAAACACAAAAAAAATAAATAAAAAAAAATAAAGAGAAAAGGCAAAGACAAAGGGGTTCCTCCTCTGGTTCTGATAATATGCCAATACTTTCCCCACAGGTTATTCCTATAGGGGTCACCCTGGATAAGCCATTAAGGGGGTCTGGTGCTGAGGCTGGCCCAGGTCGGCCCAACCCTGTGTTATCACAGAGGAGATGCAAGCCGTCACCCTAGGGGGGCTAGAGAAAAGAGGTTAACAGCTATGATCGCTGGCTCTTTTTCTGGCAAGAAGCGGACTAGATCCCCATCGCCAAAAGGGACAGAACCTAGAGGATCTACCACTGTAGAATCGTTTTCAGCCTCCCAGGCGGAGAGTCTGTGGGTCCAGTCTTTGACAGACATGGTCCGCTTGGCATTCAATTTGCCATTTCCAGAGCCTCAGGTTCCTGCGGTATCCTCTTTGGGTTCTTTTAAAAGCGCCTTTAAGCAACGCAGCTTTTCTGGCCCATCCTCTGTTAGAGGAATTGGTTTTTCCAGGATTGGGACGACCGGACAGAATTTTTTCTGCCGCCTAAAGCTGACGAGAGGGTAGTCTTTATGCACGTCTGCCAGGAAATATTTGTGCTGGCAGGCACTCTTTCCCCTGACCAAGTGCTCTTTAAAAGGGGCCCGGATGGCTCAGTTGGTAGAGCATCGGACTTTTGATCTGAGGGTCCAGGGTTCAGGTCCCGGTTCGGGCACTGCTTTTCAACTACCCGTGAGGTCCTTGAGGCCGCATCTCCCGGAAAGCGCCCGATCTCGTCTGATCTTGGAGGCTAAGCAGGGTAGGGCCTGGTTAGTGCCTGGATGGGAGACCACCTGGAAGGTTTTCTGTTATTTGCCCTATGGAAAAGACATTTTTCTAAAGAAAGGGGGCGCTCCCAACGGTGGACGCAGCCATCTCATGGGTGAATAAATCATTAACTGGCCTAAGGGGAAACATACAAATGTTTAAGGTCCCGGTCGATAAACGTTTAGAGACACTTTTTCCAGCATCCCTGGCTACAGCCAGCAGTGGCTACAATTGGAATTTTTTTCAGGCATTAAGGAACCAGACAAAACAGATGCTTAGACATCCCTGCCCGATAGGCAGAGGAGTTATTGGATATTCCCAGAGCTCTGTGCTTTGCGGTAGAGGCTATAAAAAGACTCCATCCAGCAGGCGTCTCGTTGTCACTATTTTTAGTGCATATGAGAAGGCTCTTTTGGTTGAAGAACTGGGCGGCCGAGCCCCATGTAAAAGACTGCTGGCAGGTTTGCCCTTCCATGGAAAGATCTGGATAAATACATTCAGACTGTTTCAAGTGGCAAAAGTACCCTTTTACCAGTCAAAGGAAGTTCCGGGGTCCTGCGTTTAAAAGGGCAGCTCCCCCCCGGTTCCAGGCCCTCAAATTTCAGGCAGTACGGTCCTCCTGCGCGATCAAACTTTTAACAATGGATCGCAAGGACAGGCCTCTGGGGATCGGTCCCCGACAGAGGGGGTCCGATCATCTGTGGCCGCAGGCTACAGATTAGAATTTCTAAAATTTCCTCCACAAGGAAGGCCTCAATGCGGGCAGCATTGGATCACCTGCTTTACCAGGGCATAATGGTAGAGGTACCAGCCCAAGAACAAGGGCTAGGTTTCTATTCCAATCTGTTTGTCATACCAAGGCTCATCGGCAATGTCAGACCAATTTTGGACCTAAAAGGTTTAAATGCTTACCTAAGGGTTCGCTCTTTCCGGATAGAATCCGTTTGGCCAGCAGCCGCCACACTCCAGAAGGATCGGGCTTCTATAGACATAAAGGAGGGTTACCTTCATGTACCAGGTCTTTCAGCCACATCAAATATTTTTGTTTTTACGCTTCGCAGTGATACAGCGTCACTTCCATTTTGTGGCGCCCCCCTTCGGGCTGGCTACGGCCCCCGGGTATTCACGAAGGTCCTAGCTCCTATTCTAGTCAGTCCAAAGGATCCAAGGGATCTCGGTCCTAGCATACCTGGACGACCTCTTAATCATAAGATCACTCGTATCCTTGGTGGAATGCGTAGTAGCCCTCATGGTTCAGTACCTCGAGAGGTTCGGCTGAGTCCTAAACCGGGGAAAGATCAGCATTTCAACCTACAAAGCAGTTGGAATATCTCGGCACGAGATTAGACACAGAACAGAAGATGGATGTTCCTGCCCCTGGTAAAGGTCGAGGCTATCAAGAGATTGATTCAGTTGGTTCTAAGCAAAAAAGAGCCAACTATTCGCCTATGTATGCGATGGCCATGTTCGAGGCAATACCACACGCTTCCACGCTCATGTCCTACAGGCAGCAATTCTAGCAGCTTGGTTCTGCCCAGTGGTCTGGAAGGCTGGAGAGCGGTCTTGAACAAGTTCACTCGCCAAGGAACTTGGGCAGAGGCGGAGAGGCAGCTGCCCATCAAGGTCTGGGAGTTCTGAGCGGCTCAGCTAGCCCTCCTGGCATAGACATCCAGATTACAGGGGTCCTCGGTGAGAAGTCATTCAGACAAGGCCACAGCGGTGGCATATAGGTGAACCACCAAGGGGGAACCAAGAGTCAAGCCACTCAGAGTGAGAGGAGCTTGGTTTTTCGGTGGGCAGAGGTTTATGTACCCTGCATATCGGCGACATTCATTCCCGAGGTGGACAACCTGCAGGCGTACTTCCTAAGTCGCCAAACCCTGTCGCCGGGGGAGTGGTCTCTGCATCCACAAGTTTTTTTCAGACAATCTGCCAGAAGTGGGGAGTGCCAGACGTGGAGGTCATGGCATCAGGATTCAACAAGAAGCTAAACAGGTTCATGTCTCGAACGAGGGACCCTATGGCCTGCGGAACCGATGTGTTGGTTTGCCCTTGGCATCAATCATAACTTCTATATGCATTTCCCCCACTGCAGTTACTACCCCGCCTGCGGCGCAGGATCATACCACAGGCTGGTTATCCTGGTAGCCCCAGCTTGGTACCGGAGGGCATGGTACTCACTAGTCCTGAAATTGGCAGCGGGAGGCCCTTGGACTCTTCCTCTAGGGCCAGACCTACTCTCACAAGGCCCGATCCTCCACCCTGCATTACGGTGTCTAAATTTGACGGCCTGGCGGCTGAATCCCTGATTCTCAGGGGTAGAGGTCTGTCTAGGCAGGTAATCCCTACCCTCATTGAGGCTAGAAAGCCGGCCTCCAGGGTAATTTTGTTACAGGGTTTGGAGGGCCTACGTAGGCTGGTGTGAGGCTAAGAGATGGGTTTCCCGCAAGTATACCATTGATAGAGTATTACGTTTCCTCCAGCTAGGAGTGGATAAAGGCCTGGCATTAAGCACGATCTAGGGACAGATTTCAGCCTTATCAGTGTGATTTCAGAGGCCGCTGGCCGCCCACTCGCTGGTTAAGATCTTCGTACAGGGAGTCTTACGTGTTAATCCTCCGGTCAAATCACCACTTTGTCCATGGGACTTAAATCTTGTTCTGTCAACTCTACAGAAACAACCCCTTGAGCCGTTGGCTGAGGTACCTTGGTTTTACTGACTAGAAAGTCGGTATTTCTGATCACCATAGTTTCGGCCAGGAGAGTATCGGAATTGGCAGCCTTATCTTGTAAGGAACCATATCTCATTTTACATAAGGATAGGGCGGGGTTCCGTCCTCATTCTTCCTTTCTACCAAAGGTTATATCCAGTTTCCACCTGAACCAGGATGTGGTACTTCCATCCTTCTTCCAAAACCCACCTCTAGAAAGGAGGGGTTGCTGCATACGTTGGATATTGTCAGGGCCATAAAGGCCTATCTTAAAGCTACAGAGAAGGTTCGGAAAACAGATGTGGTGTTCGTTTTACCGGAAGGGCCCAAGATGGGTCAGGCAGCTGCTTGATCCACCATCGCAAGATGGATTAAACAATTAATCGTTCAGGCCTGCGGTTTGAAGAGGTTGCCTCCTCCTTTGTCGGCAAAGGCCCATTCTACCAGGGCCATGGGCACCTCCTGGGAAGCACATCATCATCAGATCTCTATGGCTCGAATATGCAAGGCAGCAACGTGGTCGTCAGTCCACATGTTTACAAAATTTTATCAAATGGACGTAAGAAGGAATGCGGATACAGCCTTTGGGCAGTCAGTACTACAGGCCGCGATTCAAGCTCCTCAGGATCTGAGGGGGCTCCCTTGATTTGATTTGAGATTTACATTTCTCGTTTAAGTTGGATTTACTAGTATTTGAGTATACCTCTAAATTGAATCCTTCTTTGGAAGATGTCTCCCTCCCCTCATTAAAGCATTGCTTTCGGACATCCCATATAGTAATGAATATGCCGCTCTGTGTCCCGTGATGTACGAGAAAGAAAAAGGGATTTTTAAATACAGCTTACCTGTAAAATCCTTTTCTTGGAGTACATCACGGGACACAGAGCTCCCACCCCTCTTTTTGGGAACATTTTGGGAGGCATACTGCTTGCTACAAAACTGAGGGACTCCCTCTAGGGGAGGGGGTTATATAGGGAGGGGACTTCCTGTTTGAGATTGCCAGTGTCCACACCTGAAGGTACTCCATATAACCCATATAGTAATGAATATGCTGCTCTGTGTCCCGTGATGTACTCCAAGAAAAGGATTTTACAGGTAAGCTGTATTTAAAAATCCCTTTTTTTCTTTTGTAGTAATACATCTGCTGCAGGGAGTGCAATGACATAGTGAGTTTGCAGATATCTACAGTTTAAACCATTTTACCTCTTTATTAGTAATAAAAACGGAAGGGGTTCTAAACCTTCACTGTACCCATCCCACTGGGTATCATCATGAGATTACCACATGGTTTCGTAAGTAAAATACCTCACATTTTCATAAAATAGTATTTTTATTGTGAAATGTGTGGGAAAAAAACATTTTTAAGAGTAAAATAACTTTGTGAAATGGGCCATCACTGACCGTTTGAGTATCCCCATCAGCCCTCTAGATGTTGCATAGCAATCTTTGTTGGAAAGTACGCTGGTCCTATCTAACGTTTTTAAGAAAACCATTTTCCTGGAGTTCAGCTGTAAGGCTTTTCTTTTTGAATAGCTGAGTATTATGAATAGAATCACTTTTTTTTTTTATCTCGAGGGAAGTCATTTATAATTCAACTATTGCTTTTTGCAATTACTGCATTTTTTTTTTTAGAGTACAAAGTATCCACTTTATCGCGGTCTGGTCCTGGCTCATGAGGAGCTTGAGAAATCCTTGCTGTGATGAAGTCACAGGCAGATGCCATAGCTTCCAGGATTAGAGAGACCATTTTGGCTCTTATTGATGTGAATTCCAGCTAAGACACAAGCAGCTTGTAGCTTCCGGTTTATGATCACCTAGAGGTTCTAAGACTACTAAAACTTTTTTATGCACCCAATACGCCACATTGGTCTGTACAGAGCCTGGGAGACTCCTGATAAATGGTTTTCACCTCGCAAATGTTTTGAAGCCCAAGACCTTTTTTGGGGAGTCTTTTTTTTTTTTATTAATGGCAATGTTTTTGGCCGTGCCACATTGTAATAAAGCACTGACAAATCTGGTAGAGCAGTGTTTCTCAACCGGGGTTCCGCGGGAGATCTATGGTGTTTTCCCGTCCCGATGACAGTTTCCGTCAGGCTGATGATTTAAAAGCCGCCCCGCGCAGCCGCTTCAAAAACCGCGCCTTCTCCTCAGAATGTTCCGTGATAGGCGGAACACAAATTTTCCCAGCAGGGCCTCTGTTCAGTGTTCCGCCTATCACGGATGCCTTCTCATCCTCGGACGAGAGGACGTTCGTGATAGGCGAAACACTGAACAGAGGCCCTGCTGGGAAAACTTGTGTTCCGCCTATCATGGAACATTCTGAGGGGGAAGGCACGGTTTTTGAAGCGGCGGCGCGGCTTTTAAATCATCAGCGCGGCTTTTAAATCTTGGATGCCCACAGCCTGGGTATCTAGGTAATTAGGGTTGTCCCGATACCGCTTTTTTAGGACCGAGTACAAGTACCGATACTTTTTTTCATGTACTCGCCGTTACCGAATACCGATACTTTAGTTCAAATGTGTCCCCAAATGCAGCCATGTCCCCCCCACATATTGCAGCCATGTCCCCCCCACATATTGCAGCCATGTCCCCCCCACATATTGCAGCCATGTCCCCCCCACATATTGCAGCAGTCCCCCCCCATATGCAGCATGTCCCCCCCACATATTGCAGCCATGTCCCCCCCACATATTGCAGCCATGTCCCCCCCACATATGCAGCCATGTCCCCCCCACATATTGCAGCCATGTCCCCCCCACATATTGCAGCCATGTGCAGCCATGTCCCCCCCACATATTGCAGCCATGTCCCCCCCACATATTGCAGCCATGTCCCCCCCACATATTGCAGCCATGTCCCCCCCACATATTGCAGCCATGTCCCCCCCACATATTGCAGCCATGTCCCCCCCACATATTGCAGCCATGTCCCCCCCACATATTGCAGCCATGTCCCCCCCACATATTGCAGCCATGTCCCCCCCCACATATTGCAGCCATGTCCCCCCCACATATTGCAGCCATGTCCCCCCCACATATTGCAGCCATGTCCCCCCCACATATTGCAGCCATGTCCCCCCCCACATATTGCAGCCATGTCCCCCCCACATATTGCAGCCATGTCCCCCCCACATATTGCAGCCATGTCCCCCCCCACATATTGCAGCCATGTCCCCCCCCACATATTGCAGCCATGTCCCCCCCCACATATTGCAGCCATGTCCCCCCCCACATATTGCAGCCATGTCCCCCCCCACATATTGCAGCCATGTCCCCCCCCACATATTGCAGCCATGTCCCCCCCCACATATTGCAGCCATGTCCCCCCCCACATATTGCAGCCATGTCCCCCCCCACATATTGCAGCCATGTCCCCCCCCACATATTGCAGCCATGTCCCCCCCCACATATTGCAGCCATGTCCCCCCCCCACATATTGCAGCCATGTCCCCCCCCACATATTGCAGCCATGTCCCCCCCCACATATTGCAGCCATGTCCCCCCCCACATATTGCAGCCATGTCCCCCCCCACATATTGCAGCCATGTCCCCCCCCACATATTGCAGCCATGTCCCCCCCCACATATTGCAGCCATGTCCCCCCCCACATATTGCAGCCATGTCCCCCCCCACATATTGCAGCCATGTCCCCCCCCACATATTGCAGCCATGTCCCCCCCCCACATATTGCAGCCATGTCCCCCCCCACATATTGCAGCCATGTCCCCCCCCACATATTGCAGCCATGTCCCCCCCCACATATTGCAGCCATGTCCCCCCCCACATATTGCAGCCATGTCCCCCCCCCCACATATTGCAGCCATGTCCCCCCCCCACATATTGCAGCCATGTCCCCCCCCCCCACATATTGCAGCCATGTCCCCCCCCCCCACATATTGCAGCCATGTCCCCCCCCCCCCACATATTGCAGCCATGTCCCCCCCCCCCACATATTGCAGCCATGCCCCCCCCCCCCACATATTGCAGCCATGCCCCCCCCCCCACATATTGCAGCCATGCCCCCCCCCCACATATTGCAGCCATGCCCCCCCCCCCACACATTGCAGCCATGCCCCCCCCCCCACACATTGCAGCCATGCCCCCCCCCCCCACACATTGCAGCCATGCCCCCCCCCCCCACACATTGCAGCCATGCCCCCCCCCCCACACATTGCAGCCATGCCCCCCCCCCCACACATTGCAGCCATGCCCCCCCCCCCACACATTGCAGCCATGTCCCCCCCCCCACATTGCAGCCATGTCCCCCCCCCCCCACATTGCAGCCATGTCCCCCCCCCCACATATTGCAGCCATGTCCCCCCCCCCACATATTGCAGCCATGCCCCCCCCACATATTGCAGCCATGTCCCCCCCCCACATATTGCAGCCATGTCCCCCCCCCCCACATATTGCAGCCATGTCCCCCCCCCCCCCACATATTGCAGCCATGTCCCCCCCCCCACATATTGCAGCCATGTCCCCCCCCCACATATTGCAGCCATGTCCCCCCCCCCCCCCACATATTGCAGCCATGTCCCCCCCCCCCCCCACATTTTGCAGCCATGTCCCCCCTCCCTTTTTGCAGCCATGTCCCGTCTCCCCCACATTTTGCAGCCATGTCCCGTCGCCCATACCTGTAGTGATGATGCTGTTGCTGTTAATCCCTGTGCATTACAGCGGGCATTACAAGCTTTCGTTTGTATACTGGTAATGCCCGCCTCGCCATGTATAGACACTCCCCTTCTCTGGATTGGACGGATCCGGCGGCAGGGGGGGGGGGTATTCTATTTGGGTATCTGCGGGAGTACAAGTACTGCTGCAATTCCTCGTTATCGGTCCCGATACTAGTATCGGTATCGGGACAACCCTAATAAAAATGACAGGTCCTCTTGATGCAGAGATCTACAATCAAAAGACCCCCAAATCTTTTACCATTTTTATTTTATGCTTTAAAAAAAAAAGTTTTTTTTGGCTTGAACCCAAAGTGACATAATGACATGGCTCTGGTCCTCCAAGGCCGTGGAGGCGAGAAAAAAAAAACCAGTAGGAAGTTCAGTGATTTAGTTTTAATAAGTGGTGTTAGGATTACATAGGTTGAATAAAGTCCAAGTTCAACCAACGACTGTTTTACTAGTACAAAAAACACACCTTGAATGGCCATAACAAGATTGGACTTTTCAGCCATTAAACATTTGCTATCCAATGCGAGACTACAACAAAATTTGCCCTGATCACCTCCACTAATTACAGGATTGTAAAGGACTGCAGCTGCTTTGACCAGCGGCATTGGTCATAGGGAGCCCCAGAAGCTGCTGACAATTATACAGCCATCTTGAAGGATTGTGTCTATAGCCAAAACCAGGGCTCGACAAAATCCAGGCGCCAGGTCGCAACTGCGACAAGAAATTGTGACCTGGAGCACACACCAATTGAGGCCGTGGCCCGGCGATCGCGTGCAGGGGAGCTGGGGGCGCACGGAGGCACAGTGCGGCGGTCCTGCCGTGGCCGGTAATTACGGCCGCGGCTTTGTGGCCTTGTGAAGTGCCAAGTTTCATTCTGTGACCTGCGCCATCTGGTGGTGGTCGTTGGCATTACAAGTAAAACAGCAGTACTAATGTGTCATTTTTCACTGCCATCTCCTTCCCTCTAATTAGAACCCCTAAACATTATATATATTTTTTATTCTAACACCCTAGAGAATAAAATGGCGATCGTTGCAATACTTTGTCACGCCGTATTTGTGCAGCGGCCTTACAAGCGCACTTTTTTGGGGAAAAATAAACAACAGTAAAGTATCTCAATTTTTTTTTTTATATTATGAAAGATAATGTTACGCCGAGTAAATTGATACCCAACATGTCACGCTTCAAAATTGGGTCCGCTCGTGGAATGCCGACAAACTTTTACCCTTTAAAATCTCCATAGGCGACGTTTAAAAAATTCTACAGGTTGCATATTTTGAGTTAGAGGGGTCTAGAGCTAGAATTATTGCTCTCGCTCTAACGATTGTGGCGATACCTCACGTGTGGTTTTAATACCGTTTACATATGCAGGCACTACTCATGTATGTGTTCGCTTCTGCGCGCGAGCTTGTCGGGACGGGGCGCGTTTTCTGGCTCCTAACATTTTAGCTGGATCATAGATTCCAAGCAAATTTGTCAAACCCTAGCCAAAACTGTTTTAGAGGGAGCGGTCTTGTCCATGAATAACATTTCCACCATTCTTGGGTTAAATCGCACATACTTCACTTCCATTCACAACTGCTGGGGAAGGGTTGGCCTGGCACACATCATAAGGAGCTAGTGCCTCTTGTCAGAATACCAGTACAGTCTCTGCAGCGGATTGGTTAGTCACTGTTTGGCTGATAATTTTTGGCTCAGTAATTGACTTTAGTTGTGGCGGCAGGGCCACCAACTGTTGAAGTTTTGGCCAATTTCTCTGATCCTGAGTTTATGGGCAGCTTAAAGCGGAACTTAACCCATTGATTTAACGGTTTCAAAAAATGTGGTGTACCTGGCATGCCAGAAATGCTAGCTTGTGCTTCAAACCATCGAATGGTTGGTGTCATAGCTTATCAAGTGTGCAGTCTCGTAACAGCTGTAGATCAAACCGGCTAAGATGGCAGCTTCATTGGCTGAAAAGTATAGGAGGGTTTAGTTCTGTTTTAACTTCTGCCTGTGTTGGTGGGTTTTCCTAACTTGTCTGGGAAAAGGTTGCCCTTGGGACAGGAAGTGAGGGAAAATCTTTCTAATGAAGTCTCAATTGGCAGTAAAAAACGAGAGTTCTAATCCTTACTCACACTAGCCAAAAAATGTTTTGATATTGTCCTAACGGTAGGTCTGTAATGATTGCTTCTGGTTCTGAATTATTTCGTTCAGGACCTCCGGAAGCGATCCGACTGGAGGAGGCGGCGGTTCGTTTCTGTCCGCCCCTCGTGATCGCTTTCAGCCAATCCCGTGCGCCGCCGCCGTTTCACTTCCTCTGCCTGTAAAATTTAAACATAGGCAGAGGAAGTGATACAGCTCTCATCTCGGCAGTATTTTCAATCCGCCGAGATGAGAGAAGAGTCACAGTAAGTCCGCACTACACTACACTGACACCAGTACACCTAGGCACATTAACCCTTGCGATCACCCCCCTGTCACACTGTCGCTGAATGCAGTGATCATATATGTACTGATCACTGCATTTAGTGTCAGTGTGACTGGCAGTGTTAGGTTCAGGGTAGCCCCGTACCCCCCCCCCCCCAATGAAGTTTTAACCCCTTGATCACTGCCCTAGTTAACCCTTTCACCCCCTATTGCCAGCGTCACTAAGCGATCATTTTTCTGGTCGCTGTATTAGTGTCGCTGTTGCTGCTAGGTAGCAATTTTTTTTTTTTATTGCGATTTTTTTTTGTTTTTGTTTGTTTACTAAAGACATGTGGCTGAATACATTTTGGCCTAAATGTTTGACTAAAATTTAGTTTATTCAATTTTTCTTATAACGAAAAGTAAAAAATATTGTGTTTTTTTTTTTGTTTTTTTTCAAAAATGTCGCTCTATTTTTGTTTATAGCGCATAAAAGAAAAATCTCAGAGGCAATCAAATACCATCAAAAGAAAGCTCTATTTGTGGGAAGAAAAGCACACACATTTTGTTTGGGAGCCACGTCGCACGACCGCGCAATTGTCTGTTAAAGCGACGCAGAGCCGAATTGTAAAAATGCCTCTGGGCATTTAGCAGCATATTGGTCCGGGGCTTAAGTGGTTAATAACCTTAAAAAAAGTAATTTTGCTGTGATTTGCATTTTAAAAAAAATTTTGGGCCAATTTGTTGTTGGGTAGATTAAAAAAACAAAGATTGCCGCAAAAACGTATAACATGCTTTTCTGCAGCTTCTCCATAAGTATATTGAACCAAAAAAACTAAATAGCACAGGTGTTCATTAACAAAAGTCCTTGCCCTTTACAAATATATGCAACAGATGAAAAAATCATGGATGTGAACGTGTCCCATAGGAAACAATGTAAATGAACTGTAGTGTGTTTCTGCAAAAAGCACCAAAAAACAGTGTGACCCAGGCCTGAGATGTTTAGTAACATAATGGGGTAAAAAAAACTAAAATTAGTAAAAAAAAAAAGGAAATAATTGCTATTGTAAGGGGTTAATTTTTTACTGTGGTACAGTGAAAGTAATATTTACAGTAGCGATTTGCTTTTTGTACTATAAAGGAATATTTTCTTAACCCATTATGTTAGTGGCTGATTAACCTATTATGAAAATAGTAATCGATTATGAAATTTCGATTAATTTAATAATCGATTATAGTTGTCGATTAATCTATTAGTTGTTTCGGCCCTACTATACAGGTTTAGGGCTGTGGGACGTTTTGACACTGACCCCGAAACCCCTTAAGGGTAAGCCCACTGTGATAGGCAAAGCCTAGACCTTGGATTGGACCAACTACAAGGGTAAGGCAAGACAATGTTTCCATAAACATTTAGATACTGGTTCCTGGCTAAACAAATGCTTCTTGGATTATTAACTGGATACTATACTCCTTTTTTCTTTTTTTTTTCTTCAAGACATACCTCAGTGCTAAACACACAAGCAGTTTTAAAGGCGAAGGTTATGGGGTAATCAATACTTTTCAGTGTCACCATGACTTATTTACCCGGTCTTGTAGGTTATAGCATCTACTCTACTTATAAACTGTATAGTTGGTCTCTTCTCACCTCGTTATAGGAAATCTCTCTGGCTAGTATTATAGTACTTATAAGACTCCTGACTTTGTCCAGTCCCCTTTTTTTTTTTGTCAACAAAAGCTGATCACAGTTGCCTTATACCTCCGAGCCACAACCACACAAACTGTTAGTGCCTGGGTTATTGCTTTTCCTTCCTACCAAACACTCAGCCTACATCTAGATCTGCGCTTAGCAATAGTGGATTATAGACACTGGGGGAGCACATGGGACAACCAATTAGGAAACTCCAAATTTTAAGTTGATGGCAGTTCTCTTGTTCTAGAGCAGGGGTGCCCAACCTTTTGAATAGCGAGGGCCACTTAAGCAACTTGGTAACCAGTCATGGGCCACAATGAGCGGAGCGCGCGGATGACAGGTCACGGCTACTCTATCGGCCCTCCGATCTGCCCAGATGGAAGGGGATGAATTCCCTTCTGTTTTTTGAATTGGAGGTAGGCGAGAGCATAATTGCACATCTGTCGCTCTGTATTGAGGTGAATTGAGGGTCCCATTTGGTTGGGTTGATCGTGTGAAAGGGGCCTAAGACTGCTTTCAACTTATGTGCTGCGGTTTACCCACACCTGTGGGTTATCTGAACTTTGCCATAGACTCCTTTTGTGGCAAAGCCGGCACTGTAAAGGAAACATCAGCTTATGGGGCTCTGCAGCCGCTTTCTTCCTCTATCGCCAGCTTCATTCACAACACTGATGCTGCGGTATGGCAGATCGGCAACCTGTGGTCTGGGCTTGCCAACCCGCTATTCCAGAGCAGGAGGTCGCGGACCACATCAGAGGACTCCGCGGGCCACATGTGGCCCCCGGGCCACTGGTTGGCCACCCCTGTTCTAGAGCAAGGTCTTAAACCACACCATTCCAGCCCCCAAAATCAGGTTTTCTCACATGTGCAACATACAGCTTGTCTAAGGCCTCTTGCACACTGCAGCTTGAAAAGGCTCAGTACAGTTTTTTTTTTTTTTTTAACTGAGCTAACTATACACACGCACATAAACAAGCATGTGCATTTTTCAGTAAAAATAAAAAACGTATTTTTGAAGTCCGTATGTTACGCCTCATGAGTGCAATTTTTCCATTTACATATTGTGCAATAGAGAATGAGAAGCTTTCGCACATTTGTGCGAAAATGCATGCGCGCGTATACGCATACTAAAGACTGAAAAAGTAGATGCTCAAACAGGAGTATCATGTGCAAGTGGCCTAAAACAGGATCTTGTCTACATTCCCATCACACACATTCCAGGATTACAAGGCTCAGTAGGACACTAGATAATATAGATCGATGCACATATTTGGCAGCACATCATGGATCTTCACCCCAATCTCACTTCCCTACCCACCATACAGATATCTGTTTGCCCCCTCAGAGCATCATCTACTGCAGATCCTTCACCTTGTGGCAGACCGTCCAGCTCTAAGCCTACCAAACCTGCTCAAAAACTTAATTTGAATTAAATGGTGGAGGGGTTGGACACCGCCATGGGGAACATGCACCAAGCAAACACCATTTTAAAAATGTGGCTGGGAGCAGTGATTTAGTAATATTAGGCAAGAAACTGCGCTAGTGTCCCAACACAAATGTAAACAAAGCAGCAGCTTGAAGTGAGATGCACACAACAATAGCTAGAAAAATAAGAGAAGCTGTGCTAAAAAAAAAATCCCAATTATTGCAGGAAAATTCTTACTTAAAACGGCATGTTTTTGGACAACATTAAGGATGAAACAAATCAGCTTTCCAATGGCACCACAGTGACTTCAATCAGAAAGTGCCCCGCCACCTTAAGAAAAACCTGCTTACTGGATGGCAAGCAAAAAGGGCACGTGGCTATAGCCCAGCCAAGGCCTTTACCTTGCACGGACAATCAATGGTCAAATAACCCTGTAGCACAGGATGAATGGCTGTAGATCTCCCAAGCCCTGGCACAGTCTATGAAGTCTGGCCGTTAAGCCCAGGAATTGACCCAGAAAAGGACTTGCACACAGCACGATCCATCATCACCAGTCCCTAGTGATTTAGTAATACTTATATTTAAACATTACACATTGATAACACCATTAAATAACACACTTCAGGAATGCCCTAATCCTGCTTGTGAAACGGCACAACAGCAAAACTGACATTTTACAAGAGGTGTGTTTAACCACTTGACCCCCTTCATGACCATTTGCTATTTAACACTGTGCTGTTTAACTGGCGGTTATGCAACACTGTAAAGAAATGAAATTTAGATTTTTTTTTTCCACAAAATATAGCCTTTTGTTTGTGGTATTTAAACGCCACTGGGTTTTTTTATTTAAAATGTGTGTGTACATTTTTTTATACTTTTGTTATAAACACGTCCAATACATTTCTGCTACATGTCGCAAGTGCTGGAAGTAATCGGGGTAATCCTGCTAACACTGTTTTTGGGGACAAGATTTCTGATCCTGATTAAGGTGCTTAGCTTTACAGATATACTAGTAATGGCGGTGATCAGCAACATATAATGTTGTGGGAAATCTAACACTGGCTAGAAGGCACACTGCTGGACACATGCCGCTAGCGACACTAAGGCCCCATGCACACGAGACGCTGGTAAACTCGAGTTCAGAGGCATTTGGGCATTTTTTTCAACTGCCCCTGAACACTTTTAATGTTATCCTATGTGTCCATGCACACATTCAAGTTTTTTGCGTTTTAAAGCAGTTGGGTTTAGGCTCGTTTTTTCAGAAGCAAAAAAAATGGGTTCAGACGCAAACGTTTTCGCGTTTCAGACGCAAATCGTGGCAAAACGCCGCTAATCGCGGCAAAACGCGGTGACGGCGTTTTGCCGCAATTTAGTTTATAGGCTGTTTAAAGGTGACCTATTTTTTTTACATTAGAAATCTCAAAAATGATGGCAAATAATGAAAAACCATAAAAAAAAACGTCAACTGTAATTTATTGCATTGTGGACAATCCACAACTTGTGGCAGGTGACGTGGCCAGTGGACAATCCACAACTTGTGGCAGGTGACGTGGCAGGTAACGTGGCCAATCCACAACTTGTGGCCAGTGGATAATCCACAACTTGTGGCAGGTGACGTGGCCAGGTGACGTGGCAAGTGGACAATCCACAACTTGTGGCAGGTGACGTGGCCAGTGGACAATCCACAACTTGTGGCAGGTGGTATGGCCAGGTGATGTGGCAGATGACGTGGCAAGTGGACAATCCACAGCTTGTGGCAAGTGACATGCTAAATACAATGTACACTGCTGCTCTTTCAGCTGCTACTCACTCTGGTCTCACAAAATGGCTGAAATGGTTAAATATTGTTTTTGAGCTTAGGGAGGGTCTTATGATGTCTCTTAACTAAACGCTTATAAACGCAAATGCGGTAAAACGCCACGAAATTTGCGGCAAAAAAATGCGTTTTAAACGCTGGTTTTTGCCTTTGAAAACGTGTGTTTAGATGTGTTTGCATTTGTGTCTTGTGTGCATGGGGCCTAATACAGTAATACTGTAAGTCATTTGCTGGATGACAGTGATCAGGAGAGCAGTCAAGGGGTTAACTGTGCCCATCAAGTGTATGCAAGTGATTTTTTTTTTTTTACTTGCAGACCATCTGGTTGGAGCTCTCCTTTAGGTCCCTTTCACACTTGTACGACTTCAAAGTCGCGCGATTTTGCCGCGATTCACGGCCGCAATTTCAATGAATGCCTGTGTAAGTGGCATCAAAATCGGACCAAAGTAATGCAAGGACTACTTTGAAGTCGGCACTACTTAAAGTCGTATGAATGGTAGTCATTGAAAATAATGGAGAATGACTTGTCATACGATTTTGCAGTCCAAAATCGTGGGACAAGTCGTATAAGTGTGAAAGGGGACTTGATTCTGAATGGTAACTGATGGCAGGGGGAAATCTAGCCAGATCTCTGTTGTGTTTACCAAGTACACTGCACAATATGGGTATTTTGCGATACCTGGGACTTCATGCACCCGCAGTAAATGTACTGCTGGTGGTCAGAAAGAGGTTTAAATGCTGGCAACGTGACAGCTCCCAGCCTCTTTCTAAACAAAGCAGCCAGGGGATTTCAATCTTCTATACCAGGGGTCTCCAAACTTTCTAAACAAAGGGCCAGATTACTGCTCTTTAGACTTAACGGGGACTGGACTGTGGCCATTGGGAGTAGAAAGTCCCGATTATCAGTGGGAATAAACAATGCCCCATCTTTGGTGTCAGTGGGAGGAATCGTGCCCAATCATTGGTGTCATTAAGCCCCATTGCTGGTGTCATTGTGAGAAATTGTGTCCCATTTTTTGTTATTGCGGGGAATTGTGTCCCATCGTTCGTCTCATTGGGAGGATTTGTGCACCATCATTGGCGTCAGTGGGTCGAACTACAGTGCCTTGCGAAAGTATTCGGCCCCCTTGAACTTTGCGACCTTTTGCCACATTTCAGGCTTCAAACATAAAGATATAAAACTAATTTTTTGTGAAGATTTGACAACAAGAGGGGCACAATCATGAAGTGGAACGAAATTTATTGGATATTTCAAACTTTTTTAACAAATAAAAAACTGAAAAATTGGGCGTGCAAAATTATTCAGCCCCCTTAAGTTAATACTTTGTAGCGCCACCTTTTGCTGTGATTACAGCTTTAAGTCGCTTGGGGTATGTCTCTATCAGTTTTGCACATTGAGAGACTGACATTTTTGCCCATTTTCTCCTTGCAAAACAGCTCCAGCTCAGTGAGGTTGGATGGAGAGCGTTTGTGAACAGCAGTTTTCAGTTCTTTCCACAGATTCTCGATTGGATTCAGGTCTGGACTTTGATGTGGCCATTCTAACACCTGGATATGTTTATTTGTGAACCATTCCATTGTAGATTTTGCTTTATGTTTTGGATTATTGTCTTGTTGGAAGACAAATCTCCGTCCCAGTCTCAGGTCTTTTGCAGACTCCATCAGGTTTTCTTCCAGAATGGTCCTGTATTTGGCTCCATCCATCTTCCCATCAATTTTAACCACCTTCCCTGTCCTTGCTGAAGAAAAGCAGGCCCAAACCATGATGCTGCCACCACCATGTTTGACAGTGGGGATGGTGTGTTCAGGGTGATGAGCTGTGTTGCTTTTACGCCAAACATAACATTTTATATTGTTGCCAAAAAGTTTGATTTTGGTTTCATCTGACCAGAGCACCTTCTTCCACATGTTTGGTGTGTCTCCCAGGTGGCTTGTGCCAAACTTTAAACGACACTTTTTATGGATATCTTTAAGAAATGGCTTTCTTCTTGTAACTCTTCCATAAAGGCCAGATTTGTGCAGTATACGACTGATTGTTGTCCTATGGACAGAGTCTCCCACCTCAGCTGTAGATCTCTGCAGTTCATCCAGAGTGATCATGGGCCCCCTTGGCTGCATCTCTGATCAGTCTTCTCCTTGTATGAGCTGAAAGTTTAGAGGGACGGCCAGGTCTTCGTAGATTTGCAGTGGTCTGATACTCCCATTTCAATATTATCGATTGCACAATGCTCCTTGGGATGTTTAAAGCTTGGGAAATCTGTTTGTATCCAACTCCGGCTTTAAACTTCTCCACAACAGTATCTTGGACCTGCCTGGTGTGTTCCTTGTTCTTCATGATGCTCTCTGCGCTTTAAACAGACCTCTGAGACTATCACAGTGCAGGTGCATTTATACGGAGACTTGATTACACACAGGTGGATTCTATTTATCATCATTAGTCATTTATGTCAACATTGGATCATTCAGAGATCCTCACTGAACTTCTGGAGAGAGTTTGCTGCACTGAAAGTAAAGGGGCTGAATAATTTTGCACGCTCAATTTTTTAGTTTTTTTATTAGTTTGAAATATCCAATAAATTTCATTTTACTTCATGATTGTGTTCCACTTGTTGTTGATTCTTCACAAAAATAGTTTTATATCTTTATTATTGAAGCCTGAAATGTGGCAAAAAGTCGCAAAGTTCAAGGGGGCCGAATACTTTCGCAAGGCACTGTATGTCCCATTGTTGGTATTAGTGTTTAAAAATAGTGCCCCAAGGGCCAGATCAAAGCAAGCAAAGGGCCGCATCTGGCCCTTGGGCCGCAGTTTGGAGACCACTGTTCTATACCATACCTCTATCCTAGATGAGGCTCTGGTATGAATGTTTCAGGAACCCCAAACAGGAAAAAATGGCAGTTCCCCTCTTTCATACCAGGCCCTTCAAGTCTAGTATGATTTTTATTTTTAAGCAGAATCACATCCCCCCCCCCCCCCCCCCCCCAAAGTGTTTGGTCGATACATGAAATTTAGGCATTTACATTTTGTTGTAAATCACAGGCCAAATTGCAAATAAATAAAAAAAAATTCTTGGCATTCTAAGCAAATGTGATCTAATTTTAGTTGGGATATGTAACATGTTGTTTACAAGACTCTGATCATTCACCTAAGAAACATTGCTATATTCCTCACACTATATATACATATACTTGCATCCTTTTCATCCACCAGTTCTCCTTTTTTAATTACTAGAAAACTTGAATGTTGTTTGTTTATTTTATTTTTTGTTTTTTTTCAGGCTGGAACAAGATGTAAAGAAGTTAAAAGCAGATTTGCAGGGCAGCAGGCAGATTGAACAGGATCTGCGCAGTCAGATCAGTGTACTCACAAGCACAGAGCGGGGAATTCGAAATGAAATAGGGCAGCTCAGACAGGAGAATGAGCTGCTACAAAATAAGTAAGTCTTCTTTCAGTAAGAAACATTGTAACTGTTTCCCATCACTGGATAATTGAATGTTTTGTTTGTTTCCTCTCACCAGATTGCATAGCGCAGTTCAGATAAAACAGAAAGACAAGCAGACGATCAGTCAGCTAGAGAAGAAGCTAAAGGCAGAGCAAGAAGCTCGAGCGTTTGTAGAGAAGCAGCTTATGGAGGAGAAGAAAAGAAAGAAATTAGAAGAAGCCACAGCAGCCAGAGCAGTTGCCTTTGCTGCAGCAAACAGGTAGTTTTGTATTGCCATGTGTAAAAAATCAAATAAACTTTACATGTGGTATGTTTTTTATTTTAGGGTGTTTTTTGGAAGCTAGGTTTTCTGATTCTGTATGAATGCTGCTTTTATTTTTTCACCAGAGGTGAATGCACAGAAACATTAAGGAGTCGGATCAGAGATCTGGAGAGTGAATGTAAAAAGCTGTCAATAGACATGAAAGTTAAAGAAGACCAAATAAGGGATTTGGAACTTAAAGTTCAGGTACTGCATCTTTCATTTATGCATATGTAGTTGGTATGTTCTCATCGGTGTAAGAATGGCAGATCACTGTATTTTTCCTGAAGATGGCTAAATGGTGGCACAAGTCCCCTAGCCCCCATCCACACTGAATCCGACTTTGAAATCGCACAATTTCAAAGCTGCAGGTCAGTGAGACTTTGCTGACATCTGTGTGACTTCATGCAAGTTGCATCTGAAATCGCAAAAAAAATTGTACAGGAACCTTTTTTCAAATTGGTGCGGTGCCACAAAGTCAGGCGCACCAATTTGAACCGTTCCATTGCCAACAGTAGGGTGTAAATAAGGGTTTAGCACTTATCAGATTTTTCAGGCAGTGTTACCCTGCTGTTTAGGGGTGGGAATTGCTACTCCCATACATTGTGTGTTAATTTCAGCTTGAGCTGCTCAACTCTGTAAACAGGCTTTTTGCATCACTGGAAAAAATTAACTGGAAAATACAATGCAAAATATTAATATGCAGCATTTCATTTACCAAACAAAAAAAGTTGTCCTGACAATACAAAATCACTGCGTATACACACTTTTTTATCCTAAAACTGGGATTCTAATGTTTTTAGGACAGACAAAATGATTGTCTATTTTTAGAGCACACTTCCGTTATGATTTGTGGCAAATTTACAAGCCATGCTCGGAAAGTACAAAAATGACCACACTTCGAGAATCAACAGGTTATAGAGCCTTAAATGTATCCTTTCAAGCTACTGCTATGTATTAGTAAATTAGTTCTGTCACAGAATTTTTATATGTGAGATTTTATTGTGGAAGCCTAGAAGTTTGGGGGCACAGCTAGCTCCAACTTGCAGATTGCTGACTGACACATTAAGGGATATTTGCTAAAACTGGTGCACACAGAATCTGGTGAAGCTGTGCATGGTAAGCAATCAGCCTCTAAGGCCCTTTTCACACTGGGGCAGTATGTGCGGTGGCGGTATAGCACCGATATTAGCGGCGCTTTACAGTTGGCATTGCGCCGGTATTAGGCCGCTAACGGTGCGGTATTAACCCCCACTAGTGGCCCAAAAGGGTTAATACCGCCTGCAATGCACCTCTGCAGAGGCGCATTGTGGGCGGTAATACCGCGGTGTTCCGTTTTCAATGGAAAGGAGTCGGTATACACAACGCTCCTCTCACCGCTCCAAAGATGCTGCTTGCAGAAGATTTTTATTTATTTTTTCTATCGCCAGCGCATCGCCTCAGTGTGAAAGCCCTCAGGCTTTCACACTGAATGCTGGGGCAGGAGTATTTCAGGTGTTTATAAACTATTTTTAGCCCTAAAACACCTGAAATACTCCTCAGTGTGAAAGGGGCCTAACTAAACCTAGAAGCTGATTAGTTGCTATACACAGCTGCACCAGTTTCAGTAAATCGCCGCCTCCATGTTTTCATTTTATTCTTTTGCATGTCCACTACTTTCAATTTATCAAATTTTATTCTGGGATCTGATGGAAGACATTTCTTTCCAGTATAACTGCAGCAGCTTTGGGGTTGTCAATGTCAAAATATATATAGATTTAAATAAAATGTATGCCCATAATTGTATTTGGTACATCTATTTGTTCCAGGAGCTACGAAAGTACAAGGAAAATGAAAAAGATACAGAGGTGTTAATGTCTGCACTTTCAGCCATGCAGGATAAAACACAGCACTTAGAAAACAGCCTTAGTGCAGAAACAAGAATCAAGCTGGATTTGTTCTCCGCACTAGGTGATGCGAAAAGACAGCTGGAGATTGCCCAAGGTAACTGGTGCCTTACTATTACATTACCTTATTACTATTGCCTTACTTTGACAATGAAAAACTCTATCGCTTTACGCTGATATAACACAATGCTTAATGCCTGTAGCATTCTTAGACCTCATGCACAATTCCCCAGCTCCTCTGAATGCCTTTCTCTTGGCAGGAGAAATGCAACTTAAAACGTGCCTAAAGCTGCATTTTTCAAGCACGTTTAGGCGTGTCAAGCGTTTGTACAATCAGTTATTCCATGGGCCATAATTTTGGCCATTGCAATGAATGCTTAAGCGCTAAACGTGTAGTGTTTGGGTGCCACATACTGTTTTCCTGCTTAAATGCTTTTTTTTTTTTACTGAACTCGCAAGTGATTTTTTTTTTTCTTTTTTTTGCCAGCCTCTGAACACTGATCTGCCAATAACCGTAAACATCTGTGTGAATGGCTATATAGAGGGACATTTAGAGGTTGAAAAAATGCCCTTAAAACCTAAATTTTTTTTATTTATTTTTACTCCATGTGTTCTGTTTTTGTAAGTTTAGGGTTTTTATGCTTCTTATGCAAGTGGATCTGAAAGAGGCAGAGTGTCTGCATTTGGTTTTTGCATATTTTTTTATATCCATCTCTGCATACTTGTATCTGGAACAAACATGCAGAAAGTGATGCCTGGCTCCTGGTGCCCATTCTTCCCTGTCAGTGAGGTGCCGTACACACGGCAGAGAACCTCGACGGGCAGAACACATCGTTGTCGAGGTTCTCTTCGAATTCGGCGACCCGCCCGTCGGGAATGGCAACCAGCCATTCTTCCAAGGAAATAGAGAGCGTGCTCTCTATTTCGGCTCGACGGGCTTGACGGGAAGCTCGCCGAGACCGTACACACGGCCGAGGTCCTCGCTGGAATGTGCATTCCAGCGAGGTTCTCGCTGATTTTCAGCGAGAACCTCGGCCGTGTGTACGGCGCCTGACACATTCTTGAAAGAACTTTGAATACCCCTTCTAAATAGGCTTGTGGTATGACTACCATACTGATCTATTTGACCCAATAATCTGAGTTGCTATCAGAATAGTATGCAGCTCAAGAGTTTAATTGCATTCCATCTTCCCCATCAGCATGGTTTCTCCAGGTCTAGGGCTCAAAGTAGTGAAGTTAAAGCCAGGGAACTATCATTTTCAGAGCTCTGTCGATGGCAGCTGACCTATTTCTCAACAGCTGCTTGAGATTGAACACAACACTTTGTTGGCTGTATAAAAAAGATTGTTTTTGACTAAAGGCCTATAATTGATTACGCTATTGGAATGAAGAGGCCAGAAGTGTTAGTGATGACCTCAGTGTGCAGTATAAAATTGGCACATGCTGTGAAAACAAGATGGTTTTCGGGACATTGTCACTTTAACTGCCAATCATGTCCTTCAAGTGTTTGCCTGAATGTGCACATTCTGTATGGTATAAACGGGAACATTGTTGAAATTTTTGCCCGAAATTCAATGGTGTAAATATTAAGCCTATAGATCAATTCAAATGAATAAAAAATGGTATAGATTCACCTACTAAAAATTCTATTCTGCAAGCAGCCCCCCACCCCCCCCATGCTGGTACCAGATCATATGCCCTTTATTATTTTAGGGTAGAGTGCTTTGGGTGTCTCCACCCCAAAGCTTTTGGTTTCTGGCGCTAAGGGGCACAATGCTCATAAGCACTCATAGTTGCCAGTGAGAAGGTGCTTATTCACCATCTTCCTGCTACTGACTGATTTAGATTTTAGAAGTCCCTTTTGATAGCAGCCTTCTAGACTCAAGGAGTCAAAGAGCCCACTGTCTGTCATCATTAAGCATCGGTGCTTTGGGAGGCCTGGAAAACATTTATGCTATTGTAAATAGAGTGAATGTGACTGCTGGGATGATCTGGATCCTGTTGAATTTCGCTCCTTTCAGTGTTGATTGTCTAGTAAAAAAAAAAAAATAACTGTACTGAAATGTAAAGACTGAATGGTGTTTTTTTTTTTTTTTTTCAATGGTGGCAATTCTTGCGGTAAACCCTCAGTTTGAGTGATTTGCGTTGTGAAAAATACTTGTTTTCGGATCTGTGAAAGTGTTTGATTTTTAGTTGTCCGTTTATTTTTTCCCTCCACAGGTCAAATACTTCAGAAAGATCAAGAAATTAAAGACCTTAAACAGAAGATTGCAGAAGTAATGGCTGTAATGCCCAGCATTGCTTACACTGCAGGGACAAGTACCCTAAGCCCTGTTTCACCACACTATTCTTCCAAATTTGTGGAAACTAGCTCATCTGGGCTGGACCCTAATGCATCAGTTTACCAGCCACTCAAGAAATGAATGCCAGCTGCCATCAATCCACTCAGTCCCCCATGAGTTTTGTCTGATTGGAGTCAACATGCAAAAGCATCTGTTGCAATTAAAGATGGAATTGTATTACAAGAACTGCATTTGTTGTACCTTAAACTGAAAAAACAAAGCTGATAACATCATGTTGTGATAGGATGAGCGCAGTGTTTTTTTTTTTCCATTTTTTTTTTTTAAATAAACCTCACAGAATTTTGCAGTTCATCATATAGTTGGCTACACATGATTCACATGAGTTTTAATTCATTACCATATTTTTATTATACATCTGTGTTTGCAGTCATTTTGGTTACCGAAGGAATTGATAAACCACATCAAACATACTTGAGGGAATATCTTCTCGTTTTTGGAGAATATAAAGTGCTTTAATGAAACCTAAACACATGATGATTAATCATTTTAATTTCTTATTTAAGGTTTTTTTTTTGGTTTTCCTCTCAACCCTCTAAAAATAACGGCTTCTATGAGTTCTGAAGTATGAGAAAGGGTGCTGCTGCACAAACATGGCTTAACTATTTATATTCTTGCTACTTTGGCTGACATTTGCAAACCCATCCCAATCACATTTTAGTTTTTTTTCTTGTGCATTTCAACATATGGGAGAACATGCAATCTAACACATTCTATGCATTTTGGCACCATGGACACACCCCTCAGTGTTGCAGTGAAGCCCATTTAGAAAATCTACAGCTGCAATATGGGAAAGTGATATTCTGTAGCCAAAGCTGTCAAGTGTGGAAGCACTGGGTAAAACAAGGTGTCGTATCTGACTCTCAGATTGCTGCTGGCCTAATATGTTCAATAGGCCAGAACTTGCCAAATAAGTAATTTGTGTAGTGGTGTTCATGGTTAACATGATACCATTGAAGATCCCCTGCTTCATCATAGGTTTGTGTACATTTGGATCCTTCAGAAGGTCTGGCATGTGTTTTTTTTTTTTTTTTTTTTTTTTACCAGCAGTGCAATAATATGAACAAACATCTTTGGTTCATGTTTCTGCTACTGCAATCCTAAAAATGTCTGTTACATTTCAAAAATACGCTGATAATTAAATCAACACATTCCTTTTCCAGAGCTGTCCCACCATAATGTAAAACGGAAGGAAGTACACGACTTGTAAACTTGCCACAGGATGGGAATGCATGCATGTGCCTGATTTCTGTCTAAGAAGTGTAATCCTTCCGCTTATGCCCCTGTCATCTTGCTATTTTTGTGGTTTTTATTCCTAAAATATGTAATCAAAACAGAGGGCAAACGGCATGCCTTTCTGTCATTGGTTGTCAATGAAAGCATCTTCATTTCACCTCCCATTTTAATTTTTTGTGTACTGCACTGTCCTCCCTCTTCATTCATTATTTAATTTTTATTTTTTTTAAGCAATGAAAGGTTCATTGGGGATATTCCTACATCGAATGTAAACTTTAAAACCATCCTCATAATGTGCCCACCTTATTTTATTCTTATGGGGAAAACATGACTTCTATTGGTGTCCTTTTTGTAGAGCTCTTCCTGTACAACCAAAAACAAATGATTGTTTACTAACTACACTCTCAGTTAATACTATGCAATGATCAGTAACATTCCCAGGTCAATGTATATGGGGAAAATAAAGGAAGCTTTTCGGTGTCAGGTAATGTTATAAAAAGTCTTTACTAAAGAGTACATTTTTTGCCAGTTCATTGCATCCCCATTTTTTTACTGGAAGTAAAATAAAAGATGACATGGCTTACAAGTTATATTAGAAAATACAAAACTTAAGGGCAAGTCCACCCACCCAATGTGGAAAATCAATTTTTTGGTAAAAACCTTTCTGGGACTCCACGCAATTCAAGCACTACTACTTTTCCGACTGCATCTGGTAGTCGAGCATCTAACTCTTCATTCCTGTGGCAAATTCATTGGACAGTGCTAGCATGGTAGAAATTAAATGAGTTAGTGGTGCTAGGGTGCTCTAAATGTTCTCATGTCCATGCATCATCAGAGGTAAGCTGTACGTTTGGAGGGCTTTTACTATAAGATAGAAATTGAGGTAAAAATCTACAAATCTTACTACTGATTAAATAGGACAAGAATGGTCCATTTCAGAAACCAACTACCTGGACTTAAAATAAATGTTGGAGTAGATGGATCTTCTATGTCTAGAAAAGTCCAGCATACAGAGAGACCACATAAGTAATATTTCAGTATGACAACGTTTAGGGTCAAAAAAATTCGAAAACCTTCTTTGTGCATTGTATTCTTTATAAGAACACTTGCTCTTTGGCCTCTGAAATATCTCTTACTTGGATCTGAATTTCCTCTTTGCCAAGTTCCTCTGACCCATTTTATGACAACCAATCAATATCCCTAAAGAATGTTTTTTTTGTTTTTTTTTGGACACTATTGCAGCTTTTTTATAAAAAAAAAAAATGCACACCCCTGCCAATCCCCCAAATATACCGGTAAGCGTGGTGAAGAATGGGTGCTAATTGATGCAGTTATTTTGGCTTTTGTTATAAATTTCAATAAAACCATATTTTGACTAGTCAATTTCCCAACGAGCGTGTTGTACCCCAGAAACACCAGTTGGTCACATGCCCTTATTATGAAAAGAAATGTCATATGCAGTAACATGTTGGGAATAAGTTCATGAAACATTAAGCTCACGTTTGCCTGTCATGCTGCTGCCCTGTTTTCGCTCCATGTAAGGCTTTAAAAAAAGCCTGAGATCCATTGGATGGCCAGGTACTAAAGTTAATGTTCATTAATGCTTTAAGTACCCTATTAAAAACGTTTTTTGTTGCAGTAGGAGAATGATGAACGTTATAGAATATTGAGAATTCCTGCAATGGACCAAATCTTATTACTGTGGGTATAGTCTTTGTGTTAATGGGAACGAGATTGTGGTGGTTTTGATTGTTAGTAGAACTGTGAAGTATTTCTTACTTATTGGTGTTTCTAGTGGAATGGGTCTCGTTCAGTGCCTTGAGAATAGACTGTTAATGGTTAGCTCCTGGGATTTACTTTTCTTATATTGAGGACCTTTGCAAAAATATTCTATTATGTACTCACTGAAAGCTACAGTGAAAATAGGTCCTACTAGAAAGTTAATGTCAGACAAACTCTTTTCAGAATTGTGCTAGCAGTAAAACAAAACTGGAAAAAAATGTCTTGTTTTTATACCTTCAGCTGATTTTTGATGGAGTGCCAATAAACATAGCACAGGTATTGCCCAATCCAGTAGAATTTTTTTTTTTTCTTTACTTTTTTTTTTTTGTAGGACTTGCAATATCTTCCCCACCATTAGATTAGTGCTGGAAATATTATACTATTGGTCCCTCCTTTTTTTTTTAACATACATGCTTGAGGTATCAGAACATGTACGTTTAATCTAATAAGTGTAGCAGCGGTAGCTTTCTAGTCAGAATGTCCAACCACCACATAACTTAAGTAGCTTGCTTCATAATGGTGAGGAATGTTTTCGCTTCCACCTTCCAAGATTGGAGCACTAGAACTAGTGGCGTATGCTCTAGTTTTAGGCTAAACAATGGTAAATGATGGGTTTGCATTTTTTTTGGATAAATATTTATCAAGGGTGCCTAAAGCACTATGCAAAAAAGTGCTTGTCTGAACTCGCCCTTTCACCACCACAGAAAGACTTTACAGTTGGTCTCCTTTTGAATCAATTCTATTTAATTCTGGAAAACTTAAATTTAGTTCTAGCTCTTCTAGCCTGGTCATGTTTTTTGGAAATCATTATTTGGATTGGCTAAATATATCACTACAACAGGCTAAAACAGTAACCAATACAAAGAAAAGATCTAGAGAATAAAGATTTTAGACTGCCCGTTGTGCCAAGGATTTATCAGACTTGAAAGAAGAAACTTCACTGGGACACATTACATTAATCCCCACTCTTACTCTAATCCTAGAAAGAGTACAATAATGGTCTTGAAATCTAATCTACAAATTACATTATTTTTAACTCAGTATTTTGAAATGAAGCAAAGACTTCTGTACTGTCATGGGGTCCTTAATTCAACATAAAGTAGACAAAGCAAATCTGTGCAATAGAAGTATTATTTCTTTCTGTTTTGGATTAAACCTAGTTTTTAGCAAGATGTGTATTTGCCATCATTTTGCATTCTATACCATCTTGTATTGCTGTCACCATTAAAGTGTTACACAGTTTTTCCCAGCTTTGTGCAAAACATGGAAAATCATTGACTTTTGTGTTTAAAAGTTCCCCAATTTATTTATTTTTTCTTGCTGCCTGAGAGGTTAATTTTGTTAATCACCCAGTGTTGGCTGCAATTTTTTTTTTTTTCTGTGGGGTTTACAATTAATAAACATTTTCTTGCAGATATGCATTTTGTTGTATATGTGCTGTAATACTCTATTACACTCACATTTTTCAAAACGTTTGAAAGGTACACCCGTCAAAACACAAAATTAAACATTTAGATGAATACAGAGGCCCAGATTCACATACAATTAGATTCGCGCAGAGTATCAGAAATACACTACGCCGCCGTATTTTACCTGGCTCTATGTGGAATCCCGGTAGATTTTGTCCTGTAAACTATGGCGGCGTAGCGTATTTCTCCCGGCGCAAGCCATCTACGCGAGTAGGGGGCGTGAAGCATTTAACCACTTTAGCCCCGTGCCTGTTTTTGAGATTCGGTGTTTACGAGACTAAAACATTTTTTTTGCTATAAAATTACTTAAAACCCCCAAACATTATATATTTTTTTTTCTAACACTCTAGAGAATAAAATGGCAGTCATTGCAATACTTTTTGTTACACCGTATTTGCGCAGCGGTCTTACAAGCGTGCTTTTTTTGGAAAAAATTCACTTTTTTAAATTAAAAAATAAGACAACAATAAATTTGGCCCAATTTTTTTACATATTGTGAAAGATAATGTTACGCCGAGTAAAATGATACCCAACATGTCACGCTTAAAAATTGCGCCCGCTCGTGGCATGGCGTCAAATTTTTACCCTTAAAAATCTCGATAGGCGATGTTTAAAAAATTCTACAGGTTGCATTTTTTGAGATACAGAGGAGGTCTAGGGCTAGAATTATTGCTCTCGCTCTAACGATTGCGGCGATACCTCACTTGTGTGGTTTGAACACTGTTTTCATATGCGGGCGCTACTCGCTTATGCGTTCGCTTCTGCGCGCGAGCTCGTCGTGAAGGGGCGATTTAAAAAATTTTTTTTTTGTTTTCGTATTTATTTGTATTTATTTTACCAATTTTTAACACTAAAATAAAAAAAATAAAAAAAATATCACTTTTATTCCTATTACAAGGAATGTAAACATATCTCTTGTAATAGAAAAAAAGCATGACAGGTCCTCTTAAATATGAGATCTGGGGTCAAAAAGACCTCAGATCTCATATTTAGGCTAAAATGCAAAAAAAATACCAAAAATTTAAAATGTCATTTTTCAAATGACATTTAAAAAAAAATGTCTCTTTAAGACGCTGTTTGGAACTGACGTTTGACGTCACTTCTGCCCAGCAGAGCTACGGGGATGGACGAGGGAAATTTTTTCCCTCACTCGCATCCCCGCTGAACAGACGAGCGCACCCGATCGCCTCCGCCGCTACCGACGGCTCCGGTAAGCGGCGGAGAGCGCGGGAGGGGAGGGACGCTCGCCCGCCACCGATAACGGCGATCTCGCGGCGATTCCGCTGCGGAGACCGCCATTATCGTTTACCCGACCGCCCACAGAAGAGATGGATATCTCGGTTGTGGCAGCAGCTGCTGCCGTTACCGAGATATCCATCTTCAAAGTGCCGACGTATACCTGCGGTGGGCGGTCGGGAAGTAGTTAAAATAGGCGCATTCCCGTGGCGATCGAACTGCGCATGCTCCGTTCAGAAATTTCCCACCGTGCATTGCGCGAAATCACGTCGTTACGTCATTCGTTGTTTGAGTAGCGTCGTTTACGGACATTCCTATTCCCGAACGAGTTACGTAAAAAAAAAAAAAAAAAAAATTTAATTTGACGCGGGAGCGACGGCCATACTTAACATGGGCTACGCACCGTTAGACCAGCAAATAGCTGGTCTAACAGTACGTAGCAAAAAAATGACGTAAGCGATTGCGAAGAACACTCGTATCTTCGTGGATCGCCGTAAAAAGTCATTTGCATATCCCGACGCTGAAAACGACGCGGACTCCACCCAGCGGCCGCAAAACAATCGCAGTGTAGATCCGAAGGCTTACGAAGACGTAAGCCTCTCGGATCGAAGCCCAAAGCCGCCGTATCATGGTTTGAGGATTCAAACTAGTGATACGGCGCGCGAAATTTGAGATTACTCCTGTCTAACACCAGTTAGACGGGCGTAATTGCTCTGTGAATCTGGGCCAAGGTTTCCATTCTACCTAATTAGCACTTCTGTTTTTCAGTGAAGTGTTGCAGTACTCCAGTACCCATTTGTTAATCCTAGAACTTAAAGTGGTTGAATGCGTTCAAAAACCACCTGTGCTACAGCTCCCCCCAGACCCCCCTTTTTCCTTACCTGAACCACATCCGACCCAGTGATGTGTACGAGAGCAGTGGCTCCAGCCGCTGTCGCTCTCCTCATTTGACAGATGGCAGCAGGAACCATTGGCTCCCACTGCTGTCAAACACATCCAGTGACACGAGAGTGGGGCCGAGTCCCCCCTCTGTCGATGGATTTAGCAGTGGGACTTGTGAGCGAGCCTGCATGGGTGTCCCCAGGAAAAGTGACTTTCTGTGGGGCACTCGATGAGGAGCAAGGCAAGGCACTCCAGAAGAGGATCTGGGGTTTACAATCGCTTTAATAAGAAAACACTAGCCACACCGGAAAATCGCCTAACCAGCAGCAATAATCCAGCATTAACTAATGTAGCAAAAGTATGTGTAAATTAATTATACCGTGATATGCTTAAAGTGGTTGTAAACCCACTCTGACATGTTTTACCTATAGGTAAGCCTAGATTAACGCTTACCTGTAGGTATTTGTCATATTTGCCACAAAGAATGCACTGTTGTCTACGGCTCAGGCGCACTGAAAATGCCGGTTTTATCGATGGATAATGCTGGCTTTGGCGGCTCATGAGTGGAGTGACTGCATCGCCGCTCCGGCCAATCGGAGCGCCGGAGCGGTTATAACCGTAAGTAACTTTCTGGAGAGATGTCTGTGGCCGCAGGTGGGCTTCGATCTAAGGTAAGTAATGCATAATGGGCTAATATGCTAGTCATACTAGCTCATTATGGCTTTGTCTTGCAGGTTTTTTTTTTTTATCTATTTTGGGGTTTACAGCCACTTTTAATGAATACAACTTTAGAACTTTCGCTTGTGAAGAAGCAAAGGAGTTGAAAACAAAATAAACACTACAGGCTCCATGTTAATTTTACTTATATAAAGCCCAATGTAAATAATAAAAAACAAAAAAACAATGACCTTTTTCTCACAGCCACCAATCATATTCAAAGTGGCCTTTTGAAAGTTAGAATGTGATTAGTGATGCAGTCAGGAGGTTATACACCACAGGTGTAAGGAAGTAGACTCTCAGTGACCATGTGAGGTACACACTAGATTTTGGTTGCATTGAAGTACAGAGACTGTAGTAAAAGGAAACAGACATGGGACTGCTCTCGCTGACCTTCATCTGAATAGCTAACTCTGATTTTAAAACGAAGTTAAAAATAAAAGTGACTCCTGAGAAGGTTCTGAAGTTGGATCACCTTGCTAGACAGTGATAGGTTTCCTGAAGAGAAGGATGGCAATGACAGTCTCCATACTTCCTCAAAACAGATTTTCTTTGAAGCCTAACACATGGGTGCAACACATTACATGAGTTTCCATTTTGTGGTACCATTCATTTTAAATAGCACACAAGACACTACCAGCTTCGATGCACATGCTTTGTAATACACCACAACATACAATAATGCACTGCTGTGTTGTACTGCTTCAGAAAAAAATGCTGCATGTCTGTTCTTTTACTGTGCACTTAATGCAAAGCTTGTTGACAACAAAACAGACATTAGCAATGTTTAAATGGGCCACAAGTTCTGGACAGTCCAGAAGCACTAAAAGATAAGTTCACCTTTAACAAAAAAAAATGCACTTCTTTTTGCAGGTATAATTTTGTATATCACCTGCAATCTAAAGCCTCCTACACATAGTACGATTGTTGGCCAACCGAGCTTCTGATGTTTTATTTTTTCAAAAGGGTGTGCCATGATCTTGTCTTGCATACTAACAATACACAAATTGTCATTTGACAAACATGGACGTAGTACCCATGCAGCCCCAGACCATGACACTCCCACAACTGTAGACAAGACACACTTGTCTTTGTACTCCTCACCTGGTTGCCGCCACACACTTGACACCATCTGAGCCAATTAAATGTATCTTGGTCTTATCTGACCACATAACATGGTTCCAGTAATTCATGCCCGTAGTCTGCTTGTCTTCAGCAAACTGTACTGGCTTTCTTGTGCATCATCTTTAGAAGAGGCTTCCTTCTGGGGTGACAGCCATGCAGACCAATTTGATGCAGTGTATGGTCTGAGCACTGACAGGCTGACCCCCACCCTTTTAACCTTTGCAGCATTGCTGGCAGCTCTCATATGTCTATTTCCCAAAGACAATCTCTGGATATGACGCTAAGCATGTGCACTCAACTTCTTTGGTCGACCATGGTGAGACCTGTTCTGAGTGGAGCCTGTCCTGTTAAACCACTGTGCGATCTTGGCCACTGTGCTGCAGCTCAGTTTTAGGATCTTGGTAATCTTCTTATAGCCTAGGCCAGTGATGGCTGGCACGTAGAGCCATCTCTGTGATGAGAGAGCCTGACAGCAAACAGCAGCGAGGTGCAGGAACACAATCCGAGTGAATGGGCGGCCCGCAGCCTCCGCACGGAAGGTTACAGCCCTGAGAGCATAGGAGGGAGAGAAGCAGGTGGCGTCGAGGTACAGGAAATGATCTGCCTGAGTGGGTGGCTTCCGTGCGGAAGATTACAGGCCTGAGAGCATGGGACAGAGAGAAACAAGCAGCGGCGAGGTGCAGGGAACGATCTGCCCAAATGAGTGAGTGGGCAGCCCCTCAGGCTCTGCATGGAAGGTTACAGGCCTGAGAGCATGGGACGGAGAGAAGAGCTTCACCGCTTACTTGATGGCTGAAGAGGGGCGCAGGCCCGGAGAACAGGCGGACTGTGGGCCCTGAAGACGAGGTGAGGCGCAGGCTGTGAGGGAACCGCTGGATGGAATAGAGCAGAGAGCTCTCCCAGATCAAGGACGGAGACAGGTACCAGCACAATTATACACTGACTACCTGCAGACAAAGACTGGGGCAGGGATGGCAGAAAAGGACAGAGATAGAGGTGTCTCTCTCTCCTCTTAGCCCCCTCTTTTTCAGTACCTCTCCCTGTCCGCTTTCCTCTAACACCCCTCTCACTCTGTTCCCCCTCTCTCTCAGCTCCCCCTCTCTTAGCATCTCTGTCCCCCTCTCTCTCACGCACTACCCCTCTCTCACACACAACACTCCTCTCACACACATCCCCCTCTCTCACACACACAACACCCCTCTCTCTCACACACACATACAACCTCTCTCTCTCACACACACACACAACCCTTCTCTCTCTCACACACAACCCCTCTCTCACACAACCCCTCTCTCACACACAACCCCCCTCTCTCTCTCTCACACACACACAACCTCTCTCACACACACAACCTCTCTCTCACACACACACACAACCTATCTCTCTCTCACACAACCCCCCTCTCTCTCTCACACACAACCTCCCCCCCCTCTCTCTCTCTCTCACACACAACCCCTCTTTCTTTATCGTACATCACGGGACACAGAGCGCATAGCCATTACATATGGGTTATATGGGTACCTTCAGGTGTGGACACTGGTGTAATCAACTTCACAGGAAGTTCCTCCCTATATAACCCCCTCCCACTGAGAGTGCTTCAGTTTTTTCGCCAGTGTCTTAGGTGTTGGTCACGTCTAGCTGTCCCTCGGAGGTCTCGGGACCCAGGATAGCTAGCCGGATCCGTCCGAAGTGCTTCAAAGCCAAGGTGTACGGTACCCGGGCCCTGCCTGCGTGGGGTGTTGCCTATAATGCCTCTCCTTGGAGGGCTGGATTCTGGGCTCCAGTGCCTTGGTCTCTCCCAGGACTAAACGCTACTGATGCCAGGATGCTATATAGGTCCAGGGGTGTGGGTTCCTTAAACACAGGACCCCGGTCCCTGAAGGTCCGAGACAATACCCACGGAGATGGGAGAAGATTGGGCCTCTTGCAGTTTGCAATACCCTGCGGCGTGGAGCAGGTAAGAGGGAACCTGCGGGACTTGGTTCGACAGTAGGTATCCCCCTGGGGGTTCTGGGTTGGCTAATGGTATGCTTGTGCATCAGCCACTATCTCCACTATGTCTTTTTAGGCAGGATGGGATGTACTAATGTTTACCCAGATAACATGTAGATATATGTATACTTGTTTAAGATATATATTTGCTACTCACCCCAGGTCTGCCTGTTAGCATTGATACTGCAGCCCCACGTACTATAAAGAGGGAATTGCTGGTGAAAACTCCTGTTTCTTAGGAAGCCTATGGGGACAGCTTCCTCTCTGTGTGCACTACAGTAAGGATTAGTGCTTACCTGGTGTCTGTTGGTGCTGCTGGCGCTGGTCCATGCTTTTCCTCTGCTCTCTGCTTCCTCCATGTTGTTTCAGCGTGGGGGGGGGTGCGCGCGCGCGTGGGCGCGTGCACGCCGCCTTTTATAGCGTCGGCGTGCGTTGGGGGGGCGGGCCAGCAGCGTCAGGGTCAGTTAAAAGTAAAACGTTTCTCTGGCTGGTCTTTTCCCTCCTGGAAGCAGAGGAAGAAGGACACAGAGCGCGCAGCTGGGCCTTTTGGCCACACAGTGACACCTAGTGGCGGTTTGTGGATCTTCAGGTCTAGGACTTAGTTCCACTATTGACCAGAAAAAAAAAAAAAAAAGTTTTTTTGCTTAAAGGGACTCAGCCTTAGATCCAGCAGTATCTGAGTCAACCTTGGACTCCGGCTAACGGGCATTGGTGTTGCAATACTCACAGGTTTTCCTCAGTATTGCCACCTCCCAGGCGGGTAAAAAAAAAATATATATATATACAAAATTTGTCATTTTCCTCAGCCTGTTCTCATATTAATTACTCC
Organism: Rana kukunoris; assembly: GCA_029574335.1. Classification (NCBI taxonomy): domain Eukaryota; kingdom Metazoa; phylum Chordata; class Amphibia; order Anura; family Ranidae; genus Rana; species Rana kukunoris. Next base: position 330,539,879 of record CM056050.1, on the reverse strand, counting down.
TAGCTACAACAGTCAGGTGTTGGCTATAGGGGTGACTCAAGGTTGTGCAATGGCTCCAAAGGGATCAGGACCAGCCAAGGCTGCAAAAGGTGCCAAGAAACAAAAGGGGTCTCCATCGGGGTCAGAGGATTTGGGCCAGGCTTCAACGGCCCCACCCTCACCAGTTAGACCACCGAGTAGCATAGTACAAGAGCCATTGGGGGTGCTGGGGGCAGAGGCGGCCCCCGATCCACCCATTCCCGTTTACGTAACGGAAGAAATGCTAGCGACCACCCTGGGTGGGCTAGAGAAAAGGTTAACTGCTTTGTTTGCCCGCCCTTTGCCAAGTAGCAAACGGGCTAGATCCCCCTCACCTAGTTTGGTGTTTTCAGATATGGAGGTCTCCTCTTCGGAGGAACGGGACCCACAAGGGGATCAAGCGGACCCAAGTCCCGACGGTTCAGACATGGAGGGTTCCACTGTAGATGAATATTTTTCGGCCTCTCAAGCGGAGAGCCTGTGGATCCAGTCTTTCACAGATATGGTTCGCACTGCTTTTAAACTTCCAGTGCCAGAACTAGTAGCCCCTGTGGTATCCTCATTGGGTTCTTTAAAGGCTCCATTAACTTGTGTGTCTTTTCCGATTCACCCCCTTCTGCGGAGCGTGATTTACCAGGATTGGGCTCGACCTGATAGGATCTTTATCCCTCCTAAGAGGTTCTCTATTCTCTATCCTATGGAAGAGGAATTTTTAAAGAAATGGGCACTCCCCACAGTGGACGCGGCCATTTCCTGCGTGAATAAATCCCTGACCTGTCCGGTTGAAAATGTCCAGATGTTCAAGGATCCGGTCGACAAAAAATTAGAGACCCTACTGAAGGCTTCTTTCACCACAGTAGGTGCGATGGTTCAGCCAGCGGTGGCAGCCATTGGCGTTTGTCAGGCCTTAAAGGATCAGGCAAAACAGATATTAAAGGACATGCCGGCTCAGCAAACTCGTGAATTAGCAGATTTCCCTAGGGCTCTCTGCTTTGCAGTAGATGCTATTAAGGACTCCATCCAACAGGCATCCCATTTATCTCTGCTGGTGGTTCACATGCGTCGTCTTTTGTGGCTAAAGAACTGGTCAGCAGAGGCACCCTGCAAAAAGCTTTTAGCAGGGTTTCCCTTTCATGGGGGAAGACTATTCGGTGAAGACCTAGATAAATATATCCAAACCATATCAAGTGGTAAAAGTTCTTCCTTACTGGTCAAGAAAAGACCGCGTGGGCCCGCGTTTAAACGACAGGCCTTTGCAGGCTCGGCCCCTTCGACTTCCCGTCAGTATCGACGGCCTCCCGGGCGTTCAGCAGTTAATAGCCACCCACAGGGACAAGCCGCGGCAAACAAGAGGCCCTGGTCTCGCAAGCCGGCTAAACCAGTCATCAAGTCAGATTCATGAAGGGGCGCCCCCACTCTCTTGGGTGGGGGGAAGACTTCAGTTTTTCTCCGAAGTCTGGAAGGCCAGAATTCCCGCGTCTTGGGTTCGGTCCGTGGTAGCCACAGGCTACAAACTAGAGTTTCGGGGAAATCCCCCCTCCTCATTTTCAGGGATCAAGTCTTCCAAGCGACCCATTAAAGAGGGCCTCTCTCGTAAAGGCGTTGGATCGCCTCTTGCTCCAAGGAGTAATTGTAGAAGTACCAACCCAAGAATGGGGTCTGGGATTCTACTCCAACCTTTTTATAATACCAAAACCCAATGGCGACGTCAGGCCTATCCTAGACCTCAAACGCCTAAATCGCTTTCTAAAGATTCAGACCTTTCGTATGGATTCCATACGTTCAGTGACAGCCAGCCTGCATCAAGGCGACTTTCTAGCATCTATAGACATAAAGGATGCATATCTGCATGTGCCGATCTACCCAGCACATCACAAGTTTCTTCGTTTTATGATAGATCAAAGTCATTTCCAGTTCGTAGCCCTCCCTTTCGGGTTGGCAACAGCTCCGCGGGTATTCACAAATGTGTTAGCCCCGGTGCTAGCCGTCCTAAGGACAGAAGGCATTTTGGTCCTGGCATACCTGGACGATCTCCTGGTTATCGACAGATCAGCTTCCAACCTCAATCATGCAGTAGTCCGCACAGTTCGGCATCTAGAAGAATTCGGGTGGGTTGTGAACCAAGGAAAATCGAGGTTGCAACCCACAAGACAGTTGGAATATCTAGGCCTTCGGTTAGATACAGAATGCCAGAGGATATTTTTACCTCAAGAAAAGATCAGGTCATTGACTCAAACAATTCAAATAGTCCTAGGCAAAAAGAGGCAGACTATTCGCCTATGCATGCGACTGCTGGGAAAGATGGTATCCGCCTTCGAAGCAGTGCCCTATGCCCAGATCCATACCAGAGTTCTCCAGGCAGCTATTCTCTCTGCTTGGAACAGGTCCATACAGGCATTAGACCGTCCATTAGTTCTTTCCCCAGGGGTCAGGCGCAGCCTGTACTGGTGGCTGGTCCCTCAAAAATTGTCAAAAGGGAAAACCTTTTGCCCCATCACGTGGAAAATAGTAACCACAGATGCCAGCCTAACAGGTTGGGGGGCAATCTTAGGAAAACGGACCCAGCAGGGACAGTGGTCAGAGGCAGAAAGTCTGCTTCCCATCAATGTCCTAGAGATCAGAGCTGCTCGGTTGGCCCTGGTCGCCTGGACTCTCCCCCTGCAGGGTCTGCCAGTAAGGATACAGTCCGACAATGCCATGGCGGTGGCATACATAAACCACCAGGGGGGCACGAGGAGCCTAGCGGCTCAAAGGGAAGTAAACCTGATTTCCTCATGGGCCGAAGCCCATGTACCCTGCATCTCAGCAGTGTTCATCCCAGGGATAGACAATTCTCAAGCAGATTTTTTGAGTCGTCAACAGTTACTCCCGGGAGAGTGGTCTCTTCACCCCCAGGTATTCCAAGAGATTTGCCAAAGATTCGGAGTTCCCGATGTGGACATCATGGCAACAAGATTCAACAAGAAATTGGACAAATTCTTATCCCGAGCCAGGGATCCCTCGGCCTACGGGACCGATGCGTTGGTTTGCCCCTGGCACCAGTTTTCTCTCCTGTATGCGTTCCCTCCACTACAGATGATTCCCCGCCTTCTACGAAAGATCAGGGTGGAGCGCAGGCCGGTGATCCTGGTGGCCCCAGCCTGGCCCAGAAGGGCTTGGTACGCACTCATCGTGAGGATGTCAGTAGGGGCACCGTGGCCACTCCCCCTGCGCCCAGATCTGCTGTCTCAGGGCCCGATCTACCACCCTGCTTCACAGCAGCTAAATTTGATGGCTTGGCGGCTGAATCCCTAATTCTTAAGGGCAGAGGCCTCTCAGCCCAGGTCATATCTACGTTAATTCAGGCTAGAAAACCAGTCTCTAGAAATATCTATTACAGAGTCTGGAGGACCTATGTGGAGTGGTGCGAGTCTCAAGGAGGGCATCCTCGCAAGTTTTTTATTGACAGGATCTTGCGATTCCTCCAGGTTGGCGTTGACAAGGGGTTGGCTCTTAGTACTCTAAAGGGGCAGGTGTCTGCCTTATCGATATGGTTTCAAAGGCCTTTGGCCACGCATTCGCTTGTGAAAACCTTCTTGCAGGGGGTCTTGCATGTAAATCCCCCTATTAGAGCTCCCCTCTGCCCCTGGAATTTAAATCTGGTCTTGTCAGCTTTACAAAGGCAGCCGTTTGAACCTCTGACAGAAATCCCTCTTGTGCTGCTAACCCGAAAGTTGGTTTTCTTGGTGGCTATGGCTTCGGCCAGAAGGGTCTCCGAGCTGGCAGCCTTGTCTTGCAGGGAACCGTACCTGATTCTGCATAAGGACAGAGTGGTTCTGCGGCCTCAACCTTCTTTCCTTCCTAAGGTCATATCCAGTTTTCACTTGAATCAGGACCTAGTCCTACCATCCTTCTTTCCTACTCCCCAGTCCAGAGAGGAAAGACTGCTTCATACTTTGGACGTGGTCCGAGCCATGAGGGTTTATCTCAAGGCTACAGAGAAGATTCGGAAAACAGATGTGCTTTTCGTTCTTCCGGATGGCCCCAAAAAGGGTCAGCCGGCTGCCAAGTCTTCCTTGGCTAGGTGGATTAAGCAGCTGATTTTTCAGGCCTATGGTCTGAAGCGCATTCCACCTCCCTTATCAGTTAAGGCCCATTCTACGAGGGCCATGAGTGCCTCTTGGGCGGCACACCATCAGATCTCTATGGCACAGGTTTGCAAAGCGGCAACCTGGTCTTCCGTACATACGTTTACTAAATTTTATAAGTTGGACGTCGCAAAGGCTACGGACGCAGCATTTGGGCAGGCGGTCCTACGGGCAGCAGTATAGAATCCTCTGGCCCGGTTCACGCCCCCTTTTTTTCTGTTGGTGGAGCTATTTTACCTCCTGATAATGTTTTTTGTTTGGCTATTTTTGGCCTTACGGTCTCCCTCCCTTCATGGAGCATTGCTTTGGGACATCCCATATGTAATGGCTATGCGCTCTGTGTCCCGTGATGTACGATAAAGAAAAAAGGATTTTTAATAACAGCTTACCTGTAAAATCCTTTTCTTGAAGTACATCACGGGACACAGAGCTCCCACCCCTCTTTTGGGGAACATTGTGTAACCTCGGAGAAATTGCTTGCTACAAAACTGAAGCACTCTCAGTGGGAGGGGGTTATATAGGGAGGAACTTCCTGTGAAGTTGATTACACCAGTGTCCACACCTGAAGGTACCCATATAACCCATATGTAATGGCTTTGCGCTCTGTGTCCCGTGATGTACTTCAAGAAAAGGATTTTACAGGTAAGCTGTTATTAAAAATCCTTTTTTCTCTCACACACCCACATCTCTCTTTCTCACACGCACTCAGGCTCAAAAAGTTTTGCCATCACTGGCCTAGGCCATCTTTATCTAGAGCAACAAAATGTATTTATTTTTTGATGATCCTCAGAGACTTCTTTACTATGAGGTGCCATGTTGAACTCCCAGTGACCAGTATGTGAGAGCGATAACACCAAATGTAACACACTTGTTCCCCATTCACACCTTAGACCTTGTAACACTAACGAGTCACATGACACCGGGGAGGGAAAATGGCTACATTAAAATAAATGGGTGACAGGGATTTTAAAGGGCACAAACGCACAAATATATAAAATACAATGTAAAAGAATAAAATACTAGTGACACAGGCTAGAAAATTGTAGCAATTGTAGGACAATAGGCCAAATTGGCTTACTGGCTATACATACAATATTCACCTAAAACCCCCTCATGTGACATAAATCTAAAAAAAATATTTTGGTTCAGATAATGTGGTTCCAATTTCCAATGCGTTTTGAGGCTGAAGCTCTTCTTCAGGGAGACCCCGGAACCCTGATTTTCGCAGTGAATGGCTGTGCAGAGGGGCGTCTCAGCCCAAGTCTGATCATTGGAGGACATGCAGGCCTCTGCAGAGCCAGAAAACTGACCACATTGGAATGAATGAGCTTCCATGCCTAACATGGGCAGTCTGAAATAGGAAAGCAGAGGGACTGGCAGAATAACAATATATTTCACACAAAGGAACAATACAAAGTGAGCAGGATACATGGTACAACAGACACATATCGGGAATATGAATTTTTGCGGTAACACATTCTTTCAGCACAAACAATATATATGAGGCCCTTGACATTTCATATTCTTCCCAGGTGAATTGAATAGCTAGGAATACTATCTAAAAAAAAAATCAAGTACAACTGTGGCCAAAAGTTTTCAGAATGACACAAATATTCATTTTCAAAAAGTCAGATCTCTTTAAGTCAGATCTTACTAAGGTATACTGAATAGAGTTGAGCGGACACCTGGATGTTCGGGTTCGACGGGTTCGGCCAAACTTCGAAAAAAAGTCCGGGTTCGGGACCCGAACTTGACCCCGAACCCGAACCCCATTGAAGTCAATGCGGACCAGAACTTTTGAGTACTAAAATGTCTCTAAAAAAGTAATGGAAAGGGCTGGAGGCCTGCAAATGGCAGCAAAATGTTGGTAAGAGCATGGCAAGTACAAATACAAATGTGGATAGGGAAATAACTTAACTTCTTAACCACTTGCCTACTATGCTCCTACACCCCCTTCCTGCCCAGACCAAATTTTAGCTTCCGGCACTGCGTCGCTTTAACTGACAATTGCGCGGTCGTGCAATGTGGTTCACAAACAAAATTGGCGTCCTTTTTTTCCCACAAATAGAGCTTTCTATTGGTGCTATTTGATCGCTATTTTTTGCGCTATAAACAAAAAAAGAGCGACAATTTTGAAAAAAGACACAAAATTGTTTGCTTTTTGCTATAATAAATATCCCATAAAAAAAAAAAAATTGATCTCAGTTTAGGCCGATACGTATTCTTCTACATATTTTTGGTAAAAAAAAAATTAAAAATAAAATCGCAATAACCGTATAGTGACTGGTTTGCGCAAAAGTTATATTGCCTACAAAATAGGGGACATAATTATGATTTATTTTTTATTTTTTACTAGGAATGGCGACGATCTGCTTTTTTTTCGGGATTGCGACATTATAGCCGACACATCGGACACTTTTGACACATTTTTGGGACCATTCACATTTATACAGTGAACAATGCTATAAACATGCATTGATAACTGTATAAATGTAACTGGCAGGAATGGGGTTAACCACTAGGGGGCGGGGAAGGGGTTAAATGTGTATCCTAGGTGTGTTCGTACTGTAGGGGGAGGGGGGTGACTGGGGGAGGTGACCGATTGTGTCCCTATGTACAAGGGACACAATCGATCTCCTCTCTCCCTGAAAGGGACGTGCAGCTCTGTGGTTACACACAGAGCTGCACATCCAAGCTCAGTAACACGGAAATCGTGGGTGCCCGGCGGCCATCGCGGCCGCCGGGCACGCGCACGGTGTTGTTAGTAACCCAATGGGTGCGCGCGCGCGCCACCTAGCGGCCTGAATTGACATCACGTCATATGACGTGATGTCAGGATAATTGAGTATCCCGCCCGCCGTCATTTCACGGTGGGCGGGTATTAAGTGGTTAAGGACCGCCGCATGTAGATTTACGTCGGCAGAATGGCACGGACAGGCACATTGGTGTACCTGTACATCCCTGCCTAGACGTGGGCCAGGGGCCCAATCGGACCCCCCCGGTACTTGCGGCAGTCCCCGTGGCTGCAGGAGCGAGCCCGGATGAGGGGGCGGCTATTTGTTTCTAGCCACCCCCTCGCGACCATTCCCAGCCAGTCCGCGCACTCCCCCGCCCTCTGCCTGTGTAAACACAGGAAGGGGGAAGTGATGTAATCTCTCTTCGTGGCGGTCTTTTCAACCGCTGCTGAGGAGAAGGAGAGAAGGAGAGAAGACAACACACAGTGAGTTTGCACCAACACTACACTAACACAGTACACAGTACACAGTATAACAAAAAGTAGAAAATATCTTTTTTTTCAAAGAGACAATCGAATACAATCAAAAGAAAGCTCTATTTGTGGGAAGAAAAGGACACAAATTTTGTTTGGGAGCCACGTCGCACGACCACGCAATTGTCTGTTAAAGCAACGCAGTGCTGAACTGTAAAAACGCCTCTGGGCATTTAGCAGCATATTGGTCCGGGGTTTAAGTGGTTAAAATAACATAAAATACATAAAAATAAAATGGTGTAGGTGGAAGCGGCGGTGCAGGAGGACGAGGTAGCCAACACAGGTTTTTGTTTTTAATTCACTTATTTTTTTAAATTAGGGTACACCCCAAAAGAGTGAGAAAGATCAAAAATGCAAAAATGGCTGCGTAAGGCCGGTATACGTGTCTATTCTGCACAAGGTACAGACAAGTCCTGTGGGATCCATGCCTGGTTCATTTTAATGAACGTGAGCTTGTCCACATTGGCTCTGGACAGGCGGCTTTGCTTGTCTGTGATAACGCCCCCTGCCATGCTAAATAAACGTTCAGATAATAGTATTTAAACTAGACTTGAGGGGGGAGGGTGAACGTGAATTACATCGGGCACACAGGTCAGTTAGGGGTCAGAAATTAAAGGAGAGTGGAATGGGGATAGATGGAGGTGGGGTTATGGCAGGTGACAAGAAAGTTCCCATGTTGCAAACAGCCATTGGAAATTATAGTGCCATTTGCACTACTAAAAATGATATGAATCATATGAAAAACGCCAGCGAAAAATGTAACAATACATTTAAGTGTTTGTTCACCAATGCCAGAAGCCTTCCAAGCAAAACAGGTGAGTTGGAAGCTCTGGTGCATGAGGAGAGCTATGATGTAATCGGTATTGCTGAAACTTGGCTTCAATCCTCACATGACTGGGCTATTAATATTCCTGGCTATGCTCTCTTTCGGAAAGACAAGGTAAAAAGGAAAGGTGGAGGGGTCTGTCTCTATGTGAGAAGTGACCTCAAAGCAAGCGTGAAAGAGGACCTGGTTGATGGAGAGTGTGATGAAGTTGAAGCATTATGGGTGGAACTGCATACAGATGTGCGTAGTCCAAAGCTAATCATTGGAGTTTGTTATAGACCACCCAATGTTAATGAGGAGGTGGAGACTCGGCTCCTTGCACAGATGGAAAGGGCTGCAAGGGCAGGGACGGTGATAATAATGGGGGATTTTAACTACCCAGAAATTGACTGGAATAATGGAATTTCTGGGACAGTTAAAGGACAAAACCTATTGCAGGACAATTTTATGGTCCAGTTTATTGAGGCCCCAACTAGGAATGATGCTCTGTTGGACCTGGTAATCTCAAACCATGCAGAGCTCATTACTAATGTTCAGATAAAGGAACACCTGGGTAGCAGTGATCATAACATGATTTCGTTTAATGTAAACTATAAGCAAGAAATACATACAGGAAAGATAAAAACACTTAATTTCAAGAGAGCAAATTTTCAAAGCATGAGGACTGCTCTCCAGGGCTTGGACTGGGAGGGAATATTGGCACCGATGAACACAGAACAGAAATGGGAATTCTTCAAAAAGACTCTTTGGAACCTCACTGCAAAGTATATTCCCATGGGCAATAAGTTTAAAAGGCTAAAGATAAAACCTATGTGGCTCACGGTCAAAGTTAAAAAAGCTATAAACAATAAGAAAATAGCTTTTAAAAAATATAAAAATGAAGGAACACTAGTGTCGTTTAAATGTTACAAAGAATATAATAGAATATGTAAAAAGGAAATCAAGGATGCAAAAATTCAAAATGAACGACAGATTGCAAAAGATAGTAGGACAAACCCCAAAAAATTATTTAAATATATTAATAGTAAAAAGGTCAAGTCTGAGCATGTAGGCCCTTTACAAAATAATCTAGAGTGGGTGACTGAGGACATAGAGAAGGCAAATTTATTAAATGCTTTCTTCAGCTCTGTGTATACAATGGAGAATGGGGGAGCTCATGTCGATATAGGGGGTGGGAGTGACACAGCCCCAAATCCACAATGGCTCAAAAGTGATATGGTCCAGAAATATTTAGACAGAATAAAGGTGGATAAAGCACCTGGACCAGATGGCATCCACCCACGGATCCTAAAAGAATTGAGCTCTGAAATTTCAAAGCCACTGTATCTAATATTTAGGGACTCATTAATGACAGGAATAGTACCACTGGATTGGCATAAAGCCAATGTGGTGCCCATATTTAAAAAGGGAACAAAGTCTTTACCTAGTAACTATAGACCTGTTAGTTTAACTTCTATAGTTGGGAAGATACTGGAACGTTTAATAAAAGACCACGTGGATGAGTTCTTGCTGGAAACAAACTATTTAAGCAGCAGACAGCATGGATTCATGAAAGACAGAAGTTGTCAGACAAACCTGATTTCCTTTTATGAAGAGGTAAGTAAAACCCTGGACAGAGGCGTAGCAGTGGATGTGGTATACTTGGATTTTGCAAAAGCATTCGATACAGTTCCCCACACACGGCTCATGTGTAAGGTAAGGTCTACAGGATTAGATATATCAGTTTGTAAATGGATAGAAAACTGGCTGAAAGATAGAATTCAGAGAGTTGTGGTTAATGATTCTTACTCTGAATGGTCCAAGGTTATCAGCGGTGTACCCCAAGGTTCAGTGTTGGGTCCCTTACTGTTCAATATATTTATAAATGATATTGGGTCTGAGATCAAAAGTAACATTTCTGTCTTTGCAGATGACACCAAGCTATGCAGTGGAATAATGTCCTTGCAGGATGTCTCCAATTTACAAGCCGACCTCAATGCTCTGTCTAATTGGGCGACTGAGTGGCAGATGAGGTTTAATGTTGATAAATGTAAAGTTATGCACTTGGGGGCTAAGAATATGCATGCATCATACATGCTAGGGGGAGTACAACTGGGGGGATCTGTAGTGGAGAAGGATCTGGGGGTTTTAGTTGATCATAAGCTCAATAATGGCATGCAATGCCAAGCTGCGGTTTCCAAAGCGAGCAAAGTCCTTTCTTGTATTAAGAGAGGTATGGACTCCAGAGATAGAGATATCATTTTGCCCCTGTACAAATCATTAGTAAGACCTCATCTGGAGTATGCAGTCCAGTTTTGGGCACCAGTTCTCAAAAAGGATATCGGAGAACTGGAGAAAGTGCAGAGAAGGGCAACCAAACTGATAAGAGGCATGGAGGAGCTCAGCTATGAGGAAAGATTAGAGGAACTGAATTTATTCACTCTTGAGAAGAGGAGAATAAGGGGGGATATGATCAACATGTACAAATATATAAGAGGTCCATATAGTGAACTTGGTGTTGAGTTATTCACTTTAAGGTCAACACTGAGGACAAGGGGGCACTCTTTACGTCTGGAGGAAAAGAGATTTCACCTCCAAATACGGAAAGGTTTCTTCACAGTAAGAGCTGTGAAAATGTGGAACAGACTCCCTCCAGAGGTGGTTCTGGCCAGCTCAGTAGATTGCTTTAAGAGAGGCCTGGATTCTTTCCTAAATGCACATAATATAACTGAGTACTAAGTTTTGTAGGTAAAGTTGATCCGGGGTAAATCCGATTGCCTTTCGGGGGATCAGGAAGGAATTTTTTCCCCTCCGGTAGCAAATTGAATCATCGCTCTGCTGGGGTTTTTTGCCTTCCTCTGGATCAACTGTGGGTATGGAGTTGGGTGTATGGGAGGATGTACTGTGTTTTACTTTGTTTTATTTTTATTTATTTTTATGGTTGAACTGGATGGACTTGTGTCTTTTTTCAACCTGACTAACTATGTAACTATGTAATACACTGGCTGCAGGGTAGGCCAGCACCTCCAAGGCGTAAAGGGCAAGCTCAGGCCATGTGCCCAATTTGGAGACCCAGAAGTTTAAGGGGGCAGACCCATCATTCAGTACGTGTAGGCGTGTGCACACATACTGCTCCACCATGTTGGTGAAATGCTGCCTCCTGCTAAGATGTTCCATATCAGCTGGTTTCGGCCACGCTAACCCTGCCTTCTGAGGTACTGGCGGTGCGCCGGCTGCATTAGCGACCTCTTCCTCCTCCTCTGCCTTCGCCTTGTGCTTCCACCGTGCCCCCGCTGTCAGGTGGGAATTCCACCAGCAGCGCATCTACCAGCGTGCGCTTGTACTCGCGCATCTTACGATCACGCCCCAGTGAGGGAATTAAGGACGGTACATTGTCCTTGTAACGGGGGATCCAGCAGCGTGGCCACCCAGTAATCAGCACCTGTTAAAATGTGGGCAACTCGGCGGTCGTTGTGGAGACACTGCAGCATGTAATCGCTCATGTGTGCCAGGCTGCCCAGAGGCAACGAAAAGCTGTCCCCTGTGGGAGGTGTATCAACTGTGTCCTCTGTATCCCCCCAGCCACGCACCAGTGATGGCCATGAGCTGGTTTGGGTGCCACCCTGCTGTGAACATGGTTCCTCCTCCTCCTCCTTCTCATCGTCCACCTCGTCATCTTCCAGAACTGTGCCCTTGCTGGACAATTCTGTACCTGGCGTTTGTTGGTGCAGGAACCCACCCTCGGAGCCACTTGTAAATGACTGCCCTGAAAGCCTTGGAATTGATCCCGATTCCTCCTCCTCCTGTGCCACATCCTCTTCCATCATCGCCCCCGAAGCGTTTTTTCAAGGAGGCATAGTTCTATGCCTCCTTGAAAAAACGCTTCGGGGGCGATGATGGAAGAGGATGTGGCACAGGAGGAGGAGGAATCGGGGTCAATTCCAAGGCTTTCAGGGCAGTCATTCACAAGTGGCTCCGAGGGTGGGTTCCTGCACCAACAAACGCCAGGTACAGAATTGTATATTATAGAATTGGGATAGTAATGCTGAGAACGGCATCATCGGCACTGGCCATGTTGGTAGAGTACTCGAAACAGCGCAACAAGGCACACAGGTCTCGCATGGAGGCCCAGTTATTGGTGGTGAAGTGATTCTGTTCCGCAGAGCGACTCACACGTGCGTGCTGCAGCTGACACTCCACTATCGCCTGCTGCTGCTCGCACAGTCTGGCCAGCATGTGCAAGCTGGAGTTCCACCTTGTGGGCATGTCACCTACGAGGCGGTGAGCGGGAAGGCCGAAGTTACGCTGCAGTGCTGACAGGCGAGCAGCAGCAGGGTGAGAACGCCAAAAGTGCTCACAGACGGCCCGCACTTTCTGCAGCAGCTGTGGCATATCGGGGTAATTTTTAAGGAACCTCTGCACCACCAAATTCAGCACATGCGCCAGGCAAGGGATGTGCGTCAAACCGACTAGGCCCAGAGCTGCTACGAGATTTCGCCCATTATCGCACACCACCAGGCCCGGCTTGAGGCTCACTGCCGCCAACCACTCATCGGTCTGTTGTTCCATGTCCCTCCACAACTCCTGCGCGGTGTGGGTTTTTTCCCCAAACAGGAAATTTTTAAAACTTCCTGCTGGCGTTTACCCATGGCTGTGCTGAAGTTGGTGGTGAATGTGTTACACTGACCGGATGAGGAGGCGGTAGAGGATAATGAAGCGGAGTAGGAGGAGTTAGCAACAGGAGGCAAACTGAAGCGCCCTGCAGTCCTCGGTGGTTCAAGGACATGCGCCAAACTGCTATCCGCCTCAGGCCCAGTCGCCACTGCATTTACCCAGTGTGATGTTAGGGAGATATAACGTCAATGACCATGCTTACTGGTCCACGTATTCGTAGTTAGGTGGACCTTGCCACAGATGGCGTTGCGCAGTGCACACCTGATTTTGTCCCCCACTTGGTTGTGCAGGGAAAGAATGGTTCGCCTGGAAAAGTAGCGGGGCAAGACGTACTGTGCGACAGCCAATGCCATCAGGCTTTTAAAACTCTGCGTCTCCACCAGACAGAATGACAGAATTTCAAAGGCCAGGAATTTTGAAATTCTGGCATTCAGGGCCAGGGATCGCGGGTGGGTAGAGGATACTTCCTCTTCCGCTCCAGTGTTTGTGAGATAAAGAGCTGAACGCTTCCATGGGACATTGTGGAGATGGTTGGTGACCCAGGTGGTAGTGTTGCTGGCAGAGCCTCTGTTTGAGGGGTGGCAGATGCCACTGTCCCTACAGAGGTGGATGAAAAGGCAGAGACTGAAGCAGAAGAGGAAGCAGGAGGAGTCAGGGACCTTTCTTGGTTTTTGAGGTGTCTACTCCACTGCAGCTTGTACTTTGCACTTAGATGCCTGGTCATGCAGGTTGTGCTCAGGTTGAGAACGTTTATGCCACGCTTAAGGCTCTGATTGTACAGCGTGCAAACCACTCGTGTCTTGTCATCAGCACATTGTGTGAAGAACTGCCATGCTAGGGAACTCCTTGGACCTGGCTTTGGTGTGCTCGGTCCCTTGCTGTGTTGGGCAGAAGCAGGCGTACTGTCTAGGGGATGGACACCCCGCTTTTGCACCCTGCTCCCTCTTCTGCTGTGCTGGTGGCTCTGTGCGACCACCGCCTCTTCCTCCGAACTACACAGGTCACCTGCATGACGTTGATTCCATGTGTGGTCGAGGACTTTATCGTCCTCCACATCATCTTCCACCCAGTCTTGACCCCTGCCCTCCTTGTCGATCTGCACAATTGCGAAAACAGCAGCAGTTGGCAACTGTGTTTCTTCATCATCCGAGACGTGCTGCGATGGTCCTCCCATGTACTCATCTTGAAACATAAGTGGTTGGGCATCGGTGCACTCAATCTCTTCATCAAAAAGCAGAATGGACTGCTGCATGATTTGGGGCTCAGACTGCTTGGCTGATTTGCAAGGGGGTGAGGTGAAAGACTAATGGACATCTGCTGCAGGTGCCAACTCTGATCTTTTAGCACAAGACTGGTTGGGAGACAATGTGAAGGAACTGGAGGCACTGTCAGCAACCCAATCTACTATCGCCTGTACTGCTCCCGGTCTCAACATTCGTAGAGCCGGATTACCGCAGCAGGCTCTGTCGCCTACTCGCACCTGAGGAAGGTGTTTTACTTGTGCGTGTAGCTGGCACAGATCGACCACGTCCTCTCCCTGCAACAGGAGCTCCACCAGCAGCACCACGACCGGGGCCATGTCCCTTTTTAGACGTTCTCCTCATATTTCTCAAATTTAGGATCTTGCCCTAAATGGGTGTTTATTGAATAGCACAATAGAAGAACAGTATCTAAAGTGTGTATCTCACATGCAGGAAATGAACCCAAAAAAATGATTTGCCTTAAATGGGTGTTTTTTGAATAGCACAATACAAGATCTAAAGTGTTTATCTCACACGTACAGATATGGAGGAAACACGGCAAAATATATATTTTTTTGCCCTAAATGGGTGTTTTTTGAATAGCACAATAGAAGAACAGTATCTAAAGTGTGTATCTCACACGTACAGATATGGTGGAAACACTGCAAATTTTTTTTTTTTTTGCCCTAAATGGATGTTTTTTTTGAATAGCACAATAAAAGAAAAGTATCTAAAGGGTGTATCTCACAGTAACATATGCAGTGCTGGTGTAATTTGATTTCTGAAGCAGGATTGACTCCTATCTATTTCTTTCCCTAAAACCAACACCAGGAACCTTTCCCTAAAGTATCTAAAGCAGAGTGACTTGCTGTGTTATGTAGATTGCTGAGTAATTTGATTTCTGAAGCAGGACTGACTGACTCTTATCTAATTCTCTCCCTCAGAGCAGCAGCAGCGACAGCCTTTCCCTACCCTATCTAAAGCAGAGTGACTTGCTGTACTATGTAGATTGCTGAGTAATTTGATTTCTGAAGCAGGACTGACTGGCTCCTATCTAATTCTCTCCCTAAAAACAACAGCAGCAACCTTTCCCTAAAGTATCTAAAGCAGAGTGACTTGCTGTGCTATGTAGATCGCTGAGTAATTTGACTTCTGAAGCAGGACTGACTGACTCCTATCTAATTCTCTCCCTAAAAACAACAGCGGCAACCTTTCCCTAAAGTATCTAAAGCAGAGTGACTTGCTGTGCTATGTAGATCGCTGAGTAATTTGATTTCTGAAGCAGGACTGAGTCTGACTCCTATCTAATTCTCTCCCTCAGAGCAGCAGCAGCGCCAGCCTTACCCTACCCTATCTAAAGCAGAGTGACGTGCTGTGCTATGTGCCTCTAGCTTATATAGAGGCTGGGTCACATGCTGCATTGGCCAATCACAGCCATGCCATTAGTAGTAACTGTCACACTGACACTAAATGCAGTGATCAGTAAATATATGATCACTGCAATCAGTGACAGTGTGACAGGGGGCTGGGGGGGTGATCGGAAGGGGTTAATGTGCCTATGTGTGTGGTGTCAGTGTAGTGTTGGTGCGACTTACTTGTGATGTCTTCTCTCCTCTCAGCGGATTGAAAATACCGCAGAGAGGAGAGCTGACATCACTTCCTCTGCCTGTGTTTACATTATACAGGCAGAGGAAGTGCAGAGCAGTGAGGGAGCGGATTGGCTGGGAGTGATCCGGAGGTTGCGGACAAAAACGAACAGCCGCCCCCTCATCCCGGATCGCTCCTGCAGCCACGGGGACTGCTGCAAGTACCGGGGGGGTCCGATCGACCGAGCCCCGACCCACGTCTAGGCAGGGACGTACAGGTATGCCAATGTGCCTGTCCGTGCCATTCTGCCAACGTAAATGTACATGCGGCGCTCCTTAAGGAGTTAAACATTAACACAACATTTGGACAATATAACATGAGCTTGAAAAGCAATAAAATTAAAAAACAAGAAATTACTCAGCCTTGGCGCACTGGTACTATGCCGCAAGAGGCTGTGCATCTGTGACTGCAATGCAGGGCAATGAAAGTAATAGTGGCAAATCAGCGATTACGTGTAATGCAGATGCCTGGACAATGTAGCGGCCAATGGCCGGTGATAATTGTATCTAGAGAGTGACTGATTCTGGCCCCTGGGCAAGTGGGGCCCCAGGGCAACTGCACAGCGTGCCCATGCGAAAAGACGCCCCTGACTCCATACCCCACTAATAGCTAGGGCTTATCTGAGTATTGTGACCCATACTCGCCTATTGTCACAACTTGCCCAGCCTTGAACGTTGGTATTGAATTCAGGTAGGAAAACAAACAATTTGGTCCTTAGGAGGAGGACAAAAAAGGAATACGGCCACTGGCTCAGAGCAAAGATTTATAGGAGTGGGGTGCTATAGGGTAGGAGAGGAAATGGGGCAAAACCCAATGGTATGCTACCATGGAGTCTGTCAGGAAATGTATTTTTGTTTTTAAAAATACATTGAAATTAAGATTGCCAACATTTCTTCAAGTTGTTAAACTTTAGTAGTATGTAACTATCTGGTAGCATAATTTGTTTTAAATTTGCTAAGCAAAACAATCTTTTAAACACAACTGACCCCCGATTCACAATATTGCAATGCAGAAACCAGCGAGATTCCAGTGGTGGTTCCGGGATCGCATCTCCCTCGTAGGCAGTTCACACTGCCCTACACAAACCACTGCGGGTGTCAATACAAAGTTAAAGGGTCACTAAAGGAATTTCCTGGTTTCATGTCCTCATTGTTCGTTTTTGCTCTGATGTTGCTGTAATTTTCCTCTGTTCTGGACACTTCCTGGTTGTCTGTTTCCTGAGACCACAGTACTGGGAGCTTCTAGTTTCGTTTTCCAAACCAATACTGCTCTATGGCTCTGTATAGCACAGATACAGGATAACATGTAAAAACGAAACTAGATGCAAAAACGAAACTAAAAAACTGCAGGCACATTATATGATTAATTTTTATCTATTTTTAATTGTTTTTAAAAGAAATCAGTTAACTATTAAGGGCCAGATTCAGGAACACTTGCGCTGGAGTATTTCGATATGCGCCGCGTAACTGTGATGATGCGCCGTCGTTTCTATGTGCCCGTACCCACCAAACTAGATGCGCCCAATAACGGGTCATTTGCGACCGGCGGAACGTTCCGACGCCAGAGTATCGTCAGCGCTTATTTTCGCTGGGCGCATCAGTCGCGCCCATTGATTTCCCCTGCAAATATGCAAATGAGGTATTTTTCCCAATTCACGATCGGATTAGCACCATACGCTGGCTACATGCGCCGCGCGTATCTGGTCCGTCCGGCGCAAAGTTATTTCTACAAAAGGCTGCTTTATCTTTACTCCAGACGGTCACAGGTCAGCAGGAGAGCAGCTACAGCAGCGTTACCGACGAAACTAGCAAGCTGAACAACAACACTTGCAAGGACAACACCTCTGTGTGCCAACATGCCAGGGGCAATTGTGGTCCTAAGACTAGTACTGGGTCCCTCGCTACGGAGGAGGCGGCCACGTGAGAGGATATACCGCACTCGTATGAGCCTCTTTGGCATGGGGGATGAGGAGGTGTATCGCCTCTTCAGATTCAGCCCTGATGTAATACTTGAACTAACCACAACCCTGCAGGATGACATCACCAGCCCAACACACCGCTCACAAGCAGTGCAGCCACTGGTGAAGGTCCTGGCAACACTTCATTTCCTTGCCAGTGGATCATTCCAGCGTACAAGTTGAGTGGTGGCTGGGATGTCACAGTCCTCCATAAGCAGATGTGTGCACCAGGTTGTCCCTGCAATCCTCAGACGCATGTCCAACCAGTTCATCAGACCCACCACTGAGGAGCTGCGGCTGAAGGCAATGACAGATTTCTACAACATTGCCAGATTCCCACGCACCATCGGGGCCATTGATTGCACACATGTGGCCCTACAGCCCCCCAGTGCCACAGAGCACATATACCGCAATCGGAAGCATTGGCATTCCATCAACGTACAGGTGATAGCTGATGCCCAACGCCTCATATGGCACGTCCGTGCCAAACACCCCGGGTCCAGCCATGACAGCTTCATATACCGTCAGAGCCCCATCCCAGCAGAATTCGAGCAGAACATGTATGGGGACAGCTGGCTGGTTGGTGAGTGACAAGGGAGTCAGGCATGACTATCCCCTCCCGTGATGCACAACAGAAGTCGCACATGCATGACTAACATTCTCCTGTCTTTTACCTTACAGGTGACTCTGCATATGCACTGGGACCCCATCTAATGACTCCTTTCCGGAACCCCCAAACCAGAGGAGAGAGAAAATACAATGAAGCACACATCAAAACCCGTGGAGTGGTGGAGCAAACATTTGGGCTCCTAAAGTCCCGTTTCCGCTGCCTGGATAAGTCCGGGGGGACCCTATTGTATTCCCCTACCTTTGTGTGTCAGATCATCGCTGCATGTTGTATTCTGCACAACTTTGCTATGAGAAAAGGCCTGCAGATTGACATACGTGATGACCTGACCCCCGACCCACACAGTCCCCACCTGCCAGAGGAGACCCAGTCTGCTGATGGAAGAGCAGTCAGGAGGGTCCTCGCCGTAGGCATCTTTGGACACTAAACCAATACATTAATCACACAGACAATGCACGCGTGTACACCACTGGATCACACACACCACATGCACATCGCATTGGATTAGCCCAAGTCCAGCATGTAGGAGTTGGGAGCAGCAACGCCAGCGTCAAGGCCCCAATGATGTCACTGCCCATTCACACACCTTTCACACGTCATTCATTCAGCCGTGGGGTTAACTTCACCACCACGGCCGAGGGTGACACCCCTTACTTTCAGGAGTGCCACCCTCTCACATTCACACACCATTCACACTGTCCCCTGCACTCCTGACCGTGTGCAGTACAAAATAAAAAAAAATATCTCATAACCTGAGAACCAAAAAATAAACAAAAACTCATGTCCTGAGTATAAACAATAATAATAAAAAATAAACAAAAACTCATATCCTGAGTATAAACAAAAATATATAACAACCAAAAAAACAAAAAACCCTCATCTGGGATGACGGGGGCTCCTCCTTGGGGGCACTCTCGGGCTCCTCATCTGCCTGGAGGGAGTGGGTGGTGGTGGGGGTGGGGGGGCATCAGGAGGAGGCTGATCCCCGGGTGGGCCACTCCTGGGAGCTGTTGGCTGCATGCCCTCCAATGCCACAGCGATACGGCTCAGATACAGGTTTGTTTGGGCCTGCATCCTCAACTGGCGGGTGATATTGTGCCGCTGGTCACGTTGCCGCTGCCTCCCCTCTTCCCGGATGGCAGCTGTGTTGTCTCGAACAGCTGCTGTCAAGTGCCGGATATCAGCCTGCACCTCCCCCAGGCTGGTCACAACGCCCTGCACGCGACTGGGCAGCTGTGACAGAGAGCCCAGGCTGTCTGCGACCCTGTCTAAGTGGCCAGCCATCTCCCCCATTTGCTGGGTCTGTTTGGCGTGGTCCAACAGCACCTGGTCCTCGACCAGATCACACACCCCCCTGGTCTTCCGGGTGGCCTTCCTGGGGGCAGAAGAAGGTTGTCCCCGTGGGGATGGAGTCGCCCTTGAGGGGCTACCTAGGATGGGGGAGGGGATCACAGAGGGCCCTGCAGAGGAGGAGGACTCCTCCAACATTAAAATAAACTCCTGTTCAGGGACAGGCTCCTCCACAACCACCTCTGCTGAAGTGGTGTGGGCACTCTCCTCCTCCACCTCGGTGTCTCCAGCACCCAGGGCCTCGTCTTCAGCATCCCGTTGGGGGGTTGGGGTGGACTGGCCGGCACGAGATGGCCCAGCACCGTCATCTGTGGATGACACAAAGCAGACACATGTTGGTGGTCCCACACACTTGCCACATGTAAACACCCCCCCCCCACATGCAACACACCAAAAAGGGGGTAAAAATCACTTACCTGTCCTGGAGCCTTCCTCTACGGAGTCATAGCCAGGGACCCCCTCCAACTGCTCCCTGTCCAGGCAGCGGGCAACCACCTCCTCCTCCGCGGTCAGGGTGACAGGACATGGGGGACCACCACCTGTGCCCCTCTCATGGCTCCTAATGGTGGACACCTTGCCCCTCACCTTGCGCCGCAGGTCATTTATTTTTTTTTGAATGTCCGAAGCACTCCGGGTGGAGTACCCCAGCACATTGACCCTGGCAGCTATGGTGTCCAGGATGCCCTGCTTCCTCTCCCGGCTGGTCTTCCTGCTTTTTTTCCCATGGAGGAAATCATTAAACGTCTCCATAGCCGAGATTATCACAGAGACCTCCTGGGCATTATAATTTAGATTCCTCCTCTCTTTGGGGGTAGCGGGAGCAGCCATTACAGGGCAAAAGTATCTTCCCTGGGGTGGGGGGAAATGGAACTACTTTTGCGCCGTAATGGCGTTTCCGCCAGCGCTTTTAAGCGCCCAGCGGAACGCATTGCGCTGACGTTTCCCAGGAAGTGGTGCCGACGGAAGTTGTGAGCATGCGCACAAGAGGGCGAGTGGAGCCGCACTCACTGCGCATGCTCCGTGGATGATGCGCTGAACGTAAGCCTCTGCGCTGGGCTCCGCCCATCATTTACATATGATCACACCCACTTCCACTTGCGTCGGGTTACGCCAGCGCATTATCGTTACTCTGGCGCAAGTTTACGCGCAACTGCTATGTGAATTACAGGACTTGCGCTGAAAGGGTCTTCAGAGTAACGTAAATGAGAAGCGTTACTCCAGAGGAAAGATACTCTCATCTACCTGAATCTGGCCCTATGTCTCTATCAGTGTTGCTCATCTTACTTTAAAAAAGTAATTAGTTACAGTTACAAATTACTTCTCCGAAAAAGTAATTGCGTTAGTGACTCAGTTACTACATTGAAAAAGTAATTAGTTACTTAGCAAAGTAACTGACTTATTTTTCTTTAATATTCTATAATGCTTTGTTGTGAAGCAGGTGACGGGCGCTTCCCAGGGAGCAGTGAGTTAATACTCCAAGACAAAAGAATGGCAGATCCTTGAGAGAAGAAAACCGGAAACAAATGGTGATCTCGTGTATATCCCAGCCTAGGTGCATCCGTCCCACCATGTATGTGCAGCTAATAGGGCTTAAAACCCTTATCCATCTGCTACATATTACATCCAAATTATAAGCTGGATTAAAATGTATGTTTATAATATACATTCCCTTGATTTTTACATAGTATGTAATTTAAATCTTATATTAGGCTTTATAAGAATTTTTTATAGTTTATTGTTTATTATTTTATTTATCTTATATAAGCTTTATTAGATGCAAGGGATCTGGAATGGGGATGTCAGATTTTTCTTTGTTGTCTGATGAAGAGATGAAATCACTGACCAAAAATAACCTGCTGATCATTAGTCTGTATAGGTGTCCTGCACTTACCATGTTGACCACTAGATGTCGCTGTGTACACTGTGTTGTATAGGGAACGTTTGTTCTGTGGAACATTTTGTCCCGGTCATGTATTCCCCCGGATCATTGATCAGGTTGCGCACACAGTGTGTGTGATCGATGTGAGTTGTTCCCCGGTGATAGGTCAGTGTGAGGCGGGTGAGGCTCATTGTATCCAGGGCTCCTTGCGATTGGGAGTTTTCAGACCGCTGTGACAGGCCATCACAGCGGTCACATGATTCTAAAGCGGAGTTCCACCCATGTTCATATGAAGCAATTACTCTGCTGCCATCTAGTGGCGGTAGATGTAATTGCAGTAACGCCGCCCAAGTAATGGGAACTGCGTTACCGTGAGGGGAAGAGTAATCAGGTAGATTACTCGTTACCCTCAAAAGGGGCTGCGTTAGGTAACTGCGTTTATTGTAACTCCGTTACTTACAACACTGTAAACAGTCATTTCAGCAAAAAAAAATAAAAAATCCTTTACAACTCCTGACACCCCAGGCCGATTCGCAGATCGCAGGGCGAACTGTGGATTCGGACAGGAATCAGATCTCATGCAATCCGATTCCAGTGCGTGAAAAAAAAACGGTTCCTGCAGAATTTTCGTTCGAATTCAATGCGAGTTCAGTCATACAAATTGGATGGCTGAATTCACATTGCACAGACATCGCATGTGATCTGCACATGCAATGCAGTGCAAATCACATGGAATATCTGTGTTCGCAATAGTGTGAACCCAGACTAAATGTCATTCCAGTAAAACAAACCTGATTGTCTATTAATTACTTAGAAAGCAATCTATATGGCTGCTGATTTGCTGTGCGTTATCTTATTTATCCACAAGAGGGAAAAAAAAACAGATGTCAACATTTTCATGCACTAGTCATAATATTCTGCAATGAGTCAACGTGACTGAACAACAATACTTCTGCAATGTACGTGTTATATAAAACAATATTAATAAAAAGTACATTTCAAAATTGCCGATCTGACTATTACTGTCTTTTCATTTCAAAGCTGTAGCAAAAATAAATCTTTTTCCATTTGCTAGAAAGCACCCTGTAGATAACCCGATTAAATAAAAAAAACATCTCTAGCAAAAGTGGGCAACATTTTAATGGGGAGGTAATAGAATTATTTGTCAGTGAATGGAAAAAGCCTAAGAGAACCTACTGAATTAAACATTTGGAGTCCCAATTCAAAAGCTGCATGAATAGAATTGATTGTATTCCCCTATGTCATGCCCAGGATTAGGTATCATCTTTATTATAAAGGTCACATTGTGGGTATTGTTTTAACTTGTGTGCAGTAATACACATATCCTTTAAAGCCCTACTAGGAGTAGAAGGGCCCTTCTACACTGCAAGGTAAATGCTTCTTAAGTTTGAGGGTAGAGGGAAAAAAATGTATTTCTTGTTGCAGCAGGCTTCCATTATGCTGTGCCAGCAGTCCCCCAAAGCCATTTCTTTCTGCTGCCCTAAATATGGAGAGCTTCCTGACATCATCATGTATCATGTAGGACCAGCAGTACTGCAATGTGTGTGTGGGGACAGTTATGGCCCACCCCCACACTGGAGTATGTGTTACTAAACCCACAACAGTAAAACCAGTCTGGTTATGCAGTAATGCATGCTTGTTAGGGGGGGGGGGTTAATCCTGCACATCCTCTGCTTCTTCCACGGTCCTCAATCCATCTGCTGATAGAACAGAGCCTTGGAGTCACTGTGCACATGCTCAGTTTGGCGTGTATTGCTAGAAAGTTATTTTTTCCTGGGAGAGTGTGTGTGATCAGCACAGGGCCAATCAGCACTGTCCAGACAGAGGGTCAGGGGTCCTACAAGCTTTAACCAGACACTGATAGATGTCATAAGACTGTTATATACTGCTGATGAGAAAAGGAATTAAGTTTATATTTACTAAAATATTTGCATTTCCATGTTCTTCTGTGTACTGTGGAAGACTATATAGTGAATGCAGGGTCTTGGGTTAACCACTTCCATACTGGGCACTTAAACACCCTCCTGACCAGAGCAATTTTCAGCTTTCAGCGCTTTCACACTTTGAATGACAATTACTCAGTCATGCAACACTGTACTCAAATGATTTTTTTTGTCCTTTTTTTCCCACAAATAGAGCTTTCTTTTGGTGGTATTTGATCACCTCTGCGGTTTTTATTTTTTGCGCTATTAATGAAAAAAGACCGAAAATTTGGGAAAAAAATGTTTTTTTTCTTAGTTTCTGTGATAACATTTTGCAAATTATTAATTTTGCAAATTATTAATTATTAATTTTTCTTCATAAATTTTGCCCATAATTTATACTGCTACATGCTTTGATAAAAATAACCCAAAGTTTTTGGAAATTTTTTGGTCTGTGTGAAAGTTTTAGAGTCTACAAGCTATAGTGCAAATCATAAAAAATGATCACATCTGATCACACCTGATGTACTGAAGGCCTCTCTCATTTCTTGAGACCCTAACAAGCCAGGAAAGTACAAATGCCCACAGATGGCACTGATGAGGCGGCACAGATGGCACTGAGGCGGCACAGATGGCACTGAGGTGGCACAGATGGCACTGAGGCGGCACTGAGATGGGTACTGATGTGCTCTGATGAGGCCTGTGTACTGGTGGACACAGATGGGCACTAGTGTTGAGCGGAATATGCCATATTCGATTTCGCGATATTTCACGAATATATAGAAGAATATTCGTGAAATATTCGTTAATATCGAATATTCGTGATATTTTATCAAAAGAAAAATTTTGCGAAATTTCGCTAATGCGAATGCGAAATTGATTGCGAAATTCTCGTCTGCGCATGCGCGCGAACAACACGCGAAAACGGAGATCATTTCCTATAGGAAGCACAATGCTAAGCTCTAAGATCGCAATACACAGGAAAAACGCACAGAAACACTCCACTCTCTCTAGCCACCTTGTGAATCTGCACTGAAATACTGCTGGGAGTGATCTTATATAATGGTCGTGCAGGCAGGTTCCTATTGGTTGCTATGGAGATTGCTAACCTCTGACAACTGTGGTAGGAGAACTCTGATTGGCTCTGATGCAAAAGAAGGGCAGAGAAAGTATTTGCGAATATTCGTAATACGAATATTCGCATTGCGAATATTCGGCAACATAAAAGGATCGCCTCAGCTACTCGGCCCAGGGTCTCTAATCATACCAGCAATGCTTTTAGACGTCGATGGAGATCACTAGGATGTGATCTGTTTTAAAAATAAATTTGAAAAATAGCGAATATTCGCCGCGATATTCGAGTTATTCGCGAATACTCGAAAATGCAATATTCGTAACGAATATTCGCAATGCGAATATTCGTGAGCAACACTAGTGGGCACTAATGAGGCGGCACAGATGGCACTAATGAGGCGGCACAGATGGGTACTGATGAGACTGATGAGGTGGCACAGGTGGGCACTGATGAGGTGGCACAGGTGGGTACTGATTGCAGATGGGCACTGGTGGTACTGGTGGCACAGGTGGGCACTGATGGGCACGGTGGTACTGGTGGTACTGATGAGCACAGGTGGGCACAGGTGGTACTGGTGGGCGCGGTGGTACTGGTGGGCACACGGTGGTACTGGTGGGTACTGGTGGGCACAGTGGTACTGGTGGGCACAGTGGTACTGGTGGGCACAGGTGGGCACGGTTGTACTGGGGGGCACAGTTGTACTGGTGGGCACGGTGGTACTGGTGGGCACACAGTGGTACTGGTGGGTACTGGTGGGCACAGTGGTACTGGTGGGCACTGTGGTACTGGTGGGCACTGGGGGGCACAGGTGGTCCTGGGGGGCACAGGTGGTCCTGGGGGGCACTGTTGTACTGGGGGGCACAGATGGTCCTGGGGGCACTGTGGTCCTGGGGGGCACAGATGGTCCTGGGGGCACAGATGGTCCTGGAGGGAATGTGGTACTGGGGGGCACAGATGGTCCTGGGGGCACTGTGGTACTGGGGGGCACAGATGGTCCTGGGGGCACTGATTGTTCACTTTTTTTTTTCCCCCAAAGCACTGCAGCTCCGTTTGCTCTCCCTCCTCACACGCGCTGTCTGTGTGAGGAGCGGAGAGTCGGCAATGAGAGATGATCTCATACGTTTACATATGAGATCATCTCTCATTGGCCACACAGATCGCGCTGTAAATAGCCGCTGTGATTGGCTATTTACCGCGATCTGTGTTTGACTGTGTCCGAGGGACACGGCCAGCACAGGAGTTCCCCGCTGCACGCTCGGGAGCGCGCGCGGGGAACGCCAAAAGGGGCGGCCGTAAAAACACGGCCTGTTAGAGATTCAGGGCTGCGCTGCAGCCGTACAAAGTCGTACGGCCGTCAGCAACTGGTTAAGTAACATTTTGCATTTACATCTTGCAGTGGCAGCGGGCCCCTACTGCAAGGGTATTCTTTTAAAGTCTTGGAGTGCAGTTTTAAGTAAACTTATGCCATGTACACACGCCCGTTTTTTTCATGACGAGAAAAATAAAGAAAATGTAATTGGCCATTAAAAACGATCATGTGATGGCTCCAGAGCATTTTTCTCAACGAGAAAAAAATGGGCATTAAAAATTTAAAACCTGCTCTATTTTTTCTCGACGTTTTTCTCATTGTGAGAAGTGGTTGCGTGTACGCTTTAACGACAGGCAAAAAAAAACGTGCATGCTCAGAAGCAAGTTATGAGAAGGGAAATTTGCATAATCAGCCCAAAGGGTGGCGCAATTCGAATGGAACTTCCCCTTTATAGTGCCGTCATATGTGTTGTACGCCACCGCGCTCGAGCGTTTTTTATCATGATCGTGTGTATGCAAGGCAGGCTTGACAAGAATTACGTCGAGAAAAACTTGTTTTTTTTCCGTGACATGAAAAACGGTCGTGTATACTCGGCATAAGAGTTTTTCAACATCATTTGTAATACATGGCAGATACACACCTTTCAGGCGGCGTACACACGACCGGTTTTCTCGGCAGAATCCAGCAAGAAACTCGATAGGAGACATATTCTGCCGAGAAAACCGTCGGGAAACACGTCGAGCCAAAAAGAGAGCATGTTCTCTATTTCCTCGTTGGGCAATGGGAAAATTTGCCTCGACAAGCTTTTTAACTGCCGAACTAGAAACTGGACGGGGAAAACAATGTTTTTCGCCCGACGAGTTTCTCGGTCGTGTGTACGCCGCCTAAGACTTGGGCAGATTTGCTTTCAATAAATGGAGCGAAGAAAAGATGACATGGCATAGCATATAGCAGCCAACCAGTAAGTAGCTTACATTTTCTAAATGTTATCTGGTCATTTCAACCAATCACCAATATGCCTAATTAACCATCTCTTGCAGTCTTGTCTCTTTTGTGCTGTTTTCTTTGTGTGGAATAATTGTAACTGTACTATTAGATGCTAATTGATGTTTGTACACTAGGGTGTGCTGTAATACTTTTGGATTCCACAGCCTGTCTGTGGTTTCCTTGAAGAAATCTTGATCTGTGGAGTTCAGATAGTCCTCTTGTTGCCCTTCTCTCTTCCCATATCAGGCTATTTATTACATTTTTGTAAAATCAGCAAGCAAGTGTTACAAAAGCATTACAACTCAATTACATTTTTTTTGAATAGAAAGGGATAGAATATTTTCCATATTTTAGGACCATTAAGGTCCTGAAACTGCATTTTGCATTGCTTTGCAAAAACACACTACAGTCCATTTACAAGTCCTGTGGGTCATGTTCAAATCAATGCAGTTTCCTGCAATGTGTATTTTGGAAAGGTGCATTTTTACATAAAGGACGGTGCATTTTCAGCTGCATAGAGTTCAATGGAATCACATCAAAAACACATGGAAAACGCACGTAAATGCATTTTTGGTGCGCTTTTCTGCATGACCTAGCAATATTAACACATCCCGAAAATGCATTAAAACATACAGAGGCAGCTCTAGGCTTTGTGAGGCCTTGGGCATGAGGCCCCACTCACACACATAATGGGGAAAATAGGTCAAGTGATACAAATTAACTGTATAAGGAGGGTAAGTGGACACAGTACAGTGGGGGACAGGAGGGCACAGCACAGGTAAAGGGGAAGTTTGCACAGTACAGGGGGCAGGAGGGTACAGTAAAAGAGGGAGCAGGAGGGCACAGCACAGGGGGAGGATAAGTGGGCATGGTACAGGGGGAGCAGAAGGAAGGCAGGATACCCCCTACAACAGAGTACCCCCCCTAGAGGCACCCATTAGCTCACAGTCCCCTTATATCAGTGCCCCCCTTCCTTAGAGACCTCCAGAGATCATAGAGGACTCCCCTTATAGCAGTGCCCCCTGTCCTCTTTAAGATATCTATTGATATAAGAATCAGGTACCACTGCAAGCAAGGTGTGAGAGACAAAGTTGGGGGCGGGGCTGGGGGGTGGAGAGGTTCTACAGATCCTTACTGTTTCCTTACTGTGTATACAGCAGCAGATGCAAAAAGGGTCATCAAGGCGGATGGGGAGAGAGGCCCTGGGTGGGGGAACCGGAGATCAATGACAACAGACTGGCACAGCTGAGAGGAATCCTCATTAAGTGGAACGCAGTGCTGGAAGTTCAGGACTTGGTCCGGTACTGGCTTTATCCTCAAGAGTTTCTCATGGGCCCCCCCCCCCCACTGGTCCCGCTGGGTCAGCAGAGCAGACAGGAGGAGGGGGCAGGAGGAGGAGGAGCAGCATTAGCAGCTCTCTCTCCTCTCCTGCTTGTGAGGGGAGGGCGGAAGTGTCAGCGCAGGCCCTCAGCGGCTCTGCCTGGCTGTAGTCCGGTCTGTCAGTGAGCTCCGATCACCCGGGAAACAGGCCACTATTTCTTCATGTAGCAGTGAGCAGACTCAGCACTCTGCTGATGGCAGGGGGGGGGGGGGTACCCGGCTTCCGGTAGAGGCAGCTCTTTAATTTAATTAATTAAAACTAGGCAGCCCCGAGGCCCCTGTGAGTGTGAGGCCTTAGGTGACTGCCTAATTTGCCTAATTAGAGAGCCGCCTCTGAAAACATCTAAAAAACGAGCATGAAAAAAACACAGAACACACTGGAAAATGGGTCTTAAAAATGCAACAACCGCATATGCATAGATGTGAACCTAGCCTTAGTGATTGTTAGGGTCCCAAACATATGTTACAATCATTACAGTATTACATTACGTATGTCAATTCATACAGTAGTGTTATGGCTCTACCGCAACTATACCACTACTTTAAACAAAGACTACTTCTAAATAACTGATTAATATCAATGTGCTTCATGGTAATATACAGTATGCTGATATCGGTGGCGGGAGAGGTGCCCAACCCCCTCCCGCCTCGCTCCTGTCGTCTTCGCCGCTTACCGGACCCGCCGGTATTGCATCCTCTCCCGTGGATGCCTGGCTACCGACTGTGGAGAAGATGGCCCCTGCTTGGCTCCATAGCATGGGAGGGCGGAAGCCATGTCAAACGTCATTTCTGCCCATAGCTCTTAAAAGGAGAATTTTTATATATATATATTGTATTTTAGTGTAAATATGAGATCTGAGGTCCAGGGGCGTACCTAGAGCATTTGGCACCCGAGGAGGATCCAATATCTGGCACCCCCCACAGTAAAATACCTCTGCATCCTTCAATATCTCTTTGTTACTACTGTGTACCCCCTCTCCACAACTGCGCCTCTGGATCCCTTTACATTACACAGCATCCTGCATCCTTTTACATTACACAGCACCCTGCATCTCTGGACCCCTTTACATGACATAGCCCCCTGCACCTCTGGACCCTTTTACACTACACAGCCTTCTGCACCCCTTTACATTACACAGCACCCTGCACCTCTGGACCCCTTTACATTACACAGCCCCCTGCACCACTGAACCCATTTACATCACACAGCCCCCTGCACCACTGGACCCCTTTACATCACATAACCCCCTGCACCACTGGACCCCTTTACATCACATAGCCTCCTGCACCTCTGGACTTTTTTACACTACACAGCCTCCTGCACCACTGGACCCCTTTACATCACATAGCCCCCTGCACCACTGGACCCCTTTACATCACATAGCCTCCTGCACCTCTGGACCTTTTTACACTACACAGCCCTCTGCACCCTTTACATTACACAGCACCCTGCACCTCTGGACCCCTTTACATCACACAGCCCCCTGCACCACTGAACCCCTTTACATCACACAGCCCCCTGCACCACTGGACTCCTTTACATCACATAGCCCCCTGCACCTCTGGACCCTTTTACACTACACAGCCCTCTGCACCCCTTTAAATTACACAGCACCCTGCACCTATGGATCCCTTTACATTACACAGCCCCCTGCACCACTGAACCCATTTACATCACACAGCCCCCTGCACCACTGGACCCCTTTACATCACATAGCCCCCTGTACCTCTGGACCCTTTTACATTACACAGCACCCTACACCTCTGGACCCCTTTACATTACACAGCACCCTGCACCTCTGGACCCCTTTACATGACACAGCACCCTGCACATCTGGACCCTTTTACATTACACAGCCCCCTGCACCACTGGACCCCTCTACATCACATAGCCCCCTGCACCTCTGTACCCCTTTACATTACACAGCACCTTGCACCTCTGTACCCTTTTACATTACACAGCCCCCTGCATCACTGGACCCCTTTAAAATTACACAGCACCCTGCATCACTGGACCCCTTTACATCTCAGAGCACCCTGCACCTCTGGACCCTTTTACATTACACAGCCCCCTGCACCTCTGGACCCCTTTACATCACATAGCCCCCTGCACCACCGGACCCCTTTACATTACACAGCACCCTGCACCTCTGGACCTCTTTACATTACACAGCCCCCTGCATCAATGGACCCCTTTAAAATTACACAGTACCCTGCATCACTGCATCCCTTTAACATTACACAGCAACCTGCACCTCTGGACCCCTTTTACATTACACAGCACCTTGCACCTCTGGACCCTTTTACACTACACAGCCCTCTGCACCTCTTTTACATTACACAGCACCCTGCATCACTGGACCCCTTTACATTACACAGCCCCCTGCACCACTGGACCCCTTTACATCACATAGCCCCCTGCACCTCTGGACCCTTTTACACTACACAGCCCTCTGAACCCCTTTACATTACACAGCACTCTGCACCTCTGGACCCCTTTACATTACACAGCACCCTGCATCACTGGACCCCTTTACATTACACAGCCCCCTGCACCACTGGACCCCTTTACATCACATAGCCCCCTGCACCTCTGGACCCTTTTACACTACACAGCCCTCTGAACCCCTTTACATTACACAGCACTCTGCACCTCTGGACCCCTTTACATTACACAGCACCCTGCATCACTGGATCCCTTTACATTACACAGCCCCCTGCACCTCTGGACCCCTTTACAATATACAGGCCCCACAGCTCTGGACCCCCTGCATGTTACACAGACCCCCTTCAGTGCAGACCCCCCATCTTCAGTTTACATTCAGTGCATTTTTATAGCACTTTTCGCTGTGAAAATAACAATGGTCCTAAAAATGTGTCAAAAGTGTCCGATGTCTCCGCCATAATGTCGCAGTCATGAAAAAATCACCGATCGCCACCATTAGTAGTAAAAAAAAAAAAAATTATTAATAAAAATGCCATAAAACTATCCCCTATTTTGTAAATGCTATAAACTTTGCGCAAACCAATCAATTATTGCTTATAGCGATTTTTTATAGCGCAAAAATAAAAACCGCAAAGGTGATTAACCACTTGTCCACCGCCCACCGTCATATGACGGCGGGCGGAGGACTCCATTGTTCTGACATCACGTCATATGACGTGATGTCCCTTTAAAGCCGCGGGCGGGCGCGCGCGCGCGTCGCCGGCGGCGCGCGCGCACCCGCCGCTCCGCGGGGATCCCGTGCGAGTGCCCGGCGGCAACGATCGCCGCCGGGCACACGCGATTGCTCTGTAAGTGAGCTGGGACGTGCAGCTCTGTATGTAAACACAGAGCTGCACGTCCCTGTCAGGGAGAGAGGTGACAGATTGTGTTCCTTGTACATAGGGACACAATCGGTCACCTCCCCCAGTCACCCCCCCCTCCCCCTACAGTTAGAACACTCATAGGACACACGTTTAACCCCTTCCCCGCCCCCTAGTGGTTAACCCCTTCACTGCCAGTCACATTTATACAGTAATCAATGCATATTTATAGCATTTTTCACTGTATAAACGTAAATGGTCCCAAAAATGTCAGAAAAGTGTCCGAAATGTCCGCCATAACGTCGCAGTCCCAATAAAAAAATCGCAGATCGCCGCCATTAATAGTAAAAAAAAAAAAAAAAAAAAATGCCATAAACTATCCCCTATTTTGTAAACGCTATAAATTTTGCGCAAACCAATCGATAAACGCTTATTGCATTTTTTTTTTACCAAAAATATGTAGAAGAATACGTATCGGCCTAAACTGAGGGAAAAAATTTTTTTTATATATTTTTTGGGGTTATTTATTATAGCAAAAAGGAAAAAATATTGAATTTTTTTAAAAATTGACGCTCTATTTTTGTTTATAGCGCAAAAAATAAAAACCGCAGAGGTGATCAAATACCACCAAAAGAAAGCTCTATTTGTGGGAAAAAAAGGACGCCAATTTTGTTTGGGAGCCACGTCGCACAACCGCGCAATTGTCAGTTAAAGCGACGCAGTGCGGGAAGCTTATATTTTGTCTGGGCAGGAAGGGGGTCTAGGTGCACAGTAGGTAAGTGGTTAAATACCAAAAGAAAGCTCTATTTGTGGGGAAAAAAAGGACGCCAATTTTGTTTGGGAGCCACGTCGCACGACCGCGCAATTGTCTGTTAAAGCGACGCAGTGCCGAATCGCAAAAAGGGGCAAGGTCCTTAATCTGCATAATGGTCCGGGTCTTAACCGATTAAGGGTAAAAGTTTGTCGCCATTCCACGAGCAAGCGCAACTTTAAAGCGTGATATGTTAGGTATCAATTTACTCCGTGTAACATTATCTTTCACAATATATTAAAAACAAATTGGGCTCTAATAGGCTTAAAAACAGGTGGACTGCAAGCTTGGAGTCCACCCATCTGCGTTAGAAAAGCAAATGAATATTCGCTTTTCTAACACTGAACCGCCCTGTTTAGCCAATCAGAAGGCCCGGGTCTAATTCCCGTCACCTTTTTGGCTGAAGGCACAAGCGATCCCATTGACCGCCGAGTAGAAGGCAAAAAGAGACCCACAGAGGGCACAGGAGCTGCTGCCTGACCCGCGATACCCAGGGCCGGATTAACAGAGGGGCTGATGGAGCTGCAGCTCCAGGCCCCTTTCTCAAGATAGGCCCATTTGCCCCCAAAAAATAAAAATAAAAAAATGTTTTTTTTTTTTTGTTTTTTTTTTAGATCGACTTCAGGGGTTGTAGCTCGATGACCAGAGGTCACAGTAACCCCACATTTGGGGGATAGTCAGTTGAAGACCTACCCCACAACCGGTCAAAATATGGGATGGCTATCATTTATGGTTCCGGAGATACGGGGGTGCTTGCACAGCCTGTCAGAAGCTACATACAGAGCAGCCATTATAAATACAAGCTGACACACTGCAGCAGACTGAGAAAAAAAATCATCATTTGTTTTTTGCTAGAAAATTACTCTATGGTGGTCTTTGCAACTTTTTATGTTGCACGGTATAGAGCTGCACGATTCTGGCTAAAACGACAACTGCAATTTTTTTGCTTAGAAGATAGATCACGATTCTCTCACGATTCGTGCGGCATAACATCGTCTTTCACATTAAAATGAAAAAAAAAATGGGCTAACTTTACTGTTTTGTTTTTATGGTTTTTATTATTCGTTGAAGTGGGCAAATGCAGTGTGACATAAAATATTGCAGCAATTGCCATTTTTGTCTCTGCTAAAATATATATAATGTTTGGCGGATCCAAGTAATTTTCTAGCAAAAAATATTGCTTTTTAACTTAAACAAGTGTTGGACTTTAAGTGGTTACATTTCTTGCATTTACACACAGAAGTTTGATCTAAAAAGGAAGTTGGTTACAATGTTTCATGTTGTTTACAAACTTGGCAGACTGCCCGGATATTTTCTTTACACACAGAAGTTTATCCCTTTGATATAAGAAGAATGCGTTAGTTACAATGTTTCCTGCTAAGAACTTGGCAGACTGTCCAGATATTTTCTTTTGACAGCTGAAAGTCTCTCCATTTGTTATATGAAAGAATCAGCAAACTCTGCATTGGAGATGTTGGGGGGTTGAATCAAGATCACAATTTTAACGATTAATTGTGCAGCTCTAGCACGGTACTGTATTTGCGCAGCAATTTTTCAAACATGTTTTTTTTGGAAATAAACTGTTTCATACATTAAAAAAACACTAAAGTTAGCACGATTTTTTTTTTGGTATCCTAAGCGATGCTTTAAACATTTTTTAGGTTACATGTTTAGAGTTACAGAGGAAGTCTAGTGCTAGAATTATCCTCCTGTACATACTTCCCACTGTCATACTCTTCACACTCCTCTCCTGTACAAACTTCCCACTGTCATACCCTTCACACTCCTCTCCTGTACATAGTACCTGCTGTCATACACTTCTCTCTTGTACATACTGCCCACTGTCATACCCTCCACATTCCTCTCCTGTACATACTGCCCACTGTTATACCCTCCACACTCCTCTCCTATACATAGTGCCCACTATCATACCGTCCACACTACTCTCCTGTACATACTGCCCACTGTCATACCCTCCACACTCCTCTCCTATACATAGTGCCCACTATCATACCATCCACACTCCTCTCCTATACATAGTGCCCACTGTCATACCCTCCACACTCCTCTCCTGAACATGGTGCCTGCTGTCATACACTTCTCTCCTGTACTTGATGCCCACTGTCATACCCTCCACACTTCTCTCCTGTACATTGTGCCTTTTGCCGTACCCTTTGCACTCTTCTCCTGTACATAGTGCCCAATGTTAGACCCTCCACATTCCTCTCACTCACCTGCACATACTTCCCACTTATATACCGTCCGTACTCCTCCCCTATGTCGCTTACCCACAAAAACAGTTCTTTAAAACAATACTGAATACCCTCAATGTTACCAGCTCTAGAATGGACACACTTGTTAGTTCAACTAAAGGAAATCTCAGTTCTCATATTTGTTCTGTCCCATTATTAGAACTTATTTAATGTTGTGATTACTACGGTGATGTACAGAGGAACATCGGGGATCTCAGCTACTTTCCTGACATTACTACTTTTTAGAAGCCCTGGGGTAGGTTATGCCACAATGTACAAATATGCACAGCATATTAGCACATTAGGGTACACTTACATTTTCAGACTGGGCCCTCAATTGCTGCGCTGTGATTCCCACACATTTATTTATTATTTATAATAGGCCCCACCAAAATCCTCAGCACCAGGGCCATGATGTGCTTAATCTGGCCCTGGCGATACCCATCCCACAGCTCGCCGCCGCCACACACTCCCTGCTCTACTTGTTGACTAGGCAATAAAAGAGCATTCTCAAATCCTCAAACTGATGACCTGATCCCTCTGCTCACTCCTCCTATCAGCATGTCTCTTGTCATCACATTTGCAGTAAACCCCCTTATTGGCTCCCTATTCTACCCCCCCAGTCTGAGAGCTGTTGTAAAGAAGATCGGTAGAGGCTGATACCAAGTGAAATTTTACATTAGCTGCATTTAAAAAAACACACATCATGTTTTATTAAGGGATATCTATCTGCATTCATTTTTGATGTGCCTACAGTTCAGCTTTAATCACTGTGCTGCTGTAAAATGATATGTTTCTGCGGTTTATAACAGTTACATGATATATTATTTACCATAAATAGAACAGTGTTTGTAAAAAGGTAGATATGAATCTTTGATAATAATTTAATTTTCTGGGGAAAGGAAGGAAGCATCTTTTTTATGGGATCAAGGAAGGAAGGGCGGTGAACTCTACAATATACACAAATTCTCACAAGAAACGTTTATTTTAAGAATGAGAACTCTAAAGAACATTATAATCAAAAACATATCTGCAAATCTGTAATAAAATCTAGATCTATAATTGATACTATACTTACTATACCACTATACTATAATTGATACTATTATCTAAAGTTGTAATTTCATCATATAATTAGACCTTGTATAATGATATGTTTAATATATTTTAATCTATTTTAAATCTTTGAAGCTAACCTAGACATACATTAATAATCAGTTTTTCTTCAGCTGTGGAGAATTAACGTCAATAAAGTGCATTTCTCCAGGAACTTGATCACAAGAGTGTCATTTAGTTCTACTGTACATGAAAGTTAAAATTCCAGCTCAGAATTACGACTATGGCCCCTTTCACACCAGCGGACCCAATAGGACCACCCAATGTTCTCTATGGTGCTGTGGATGTGTCCGCTGTCACCCCCCAACATCCGATCCACTCTGTTAAAAACAGAAGGATGGGGATACAGGCACCATTTATCCGGCAGATCGGATGATAATCGGATGGAAACGGACATGCAGTCTGCTTCCATCGGACCGTCCCATAGAGAGCAGCGGGCTGTGTCCATGTCTGTGCCCCCTCTGCATAGCGGAGCCAACCTGAAATCCACATGCTCAATGGGCATCAGCAGAGAGAAATCCCCTCGCTAAGAAGACAAATCCTGTTGGACAGATCCCGCCCCGTGTGAAAGGGGCCTATTGGAAATACCATGTGCTTTGTTTCCTAACTCTACTGTAGCACTATCAAACTTTTTTTGAGAAATATTTTTATAAAAAAATGTTTAATGAAGGTAGCAACAAAACAGAGCCTTTGGGCATATATATACCCTGGCTCGAAGTGACAAATAGACTGTAACATAGGTTGTATTTCCTAACTAAACATGAAAACAGAAATCAACCAAACACAGGTCCACAAGGCAGGAACAAATGTCAAAAGGAAACAAATCTCATTTAGCTTAATGTAAAAACAAGAATTGCCAATAATAAAAAATCTGCAAAAAACAGTATGGGGTACAATGTACTCCATACTCATTCACATGGGGGGGGGGGTGAGATCTTTAACAAGGGGACTTCCAGATTCTGGTAAGCCCCCGCCCGCAGACTCCCACAACCACCGCCCAGGGTTGTAGGGAAGAGACCCTTGTCCCCATCAACATTGGGGCATGGTGCTTTGGGGCAGGGGGGCAGAGCCTCCCCTGCTCCAAAGACCCCTCCCCCTCATGTTGAGGGCAGGTGGCCTGGTATTGTTCAGCAGAAGGGGGCGCTCGCTCATCGCCTCCCTTTCCCTTTTCTGACCTGCCAGGCTGCATGCTCGGATAATGGATTTTAAGTAAAGAAAAACATACATTTGGCGTGGGGTTCCCCTCAAAATCCAGACCTATAGGGCCTGGTATGGATGGGGGGCACGCCGCTTTTTGACATTTTTTTTAATGCTGGCAATTCTTGTTTTTATATTCAGCTTTCTGCGGGAAAGGCCTCTGACAGCTGATGACTCATCGGTTGTTAAGGACGTGGCGCTCCTCTTTAAGTGAATTTAGTGTAATTATAGATTTAGTAATTGCTGCCATTTCTAAGGCTGAAAGATTAATGAGACCTCAGCATATAGGAGGTACCCTTAATGCCCAAAGATATATGACAACAAGGCTTCCAATATTTTTAGTCTCCCTTCAGCATAATGTGTGTGATGTGATGGCATCATTGAAACATGCCCGCATTAGTATAATTGGCTCTCAGGCCTAGGCATGCACACGTGTCTTTTTTTAGGCTGGGTTTACACTGCTGTAATACCATTTTGATCTGACTTTCAGTGCAATTATGTAGTGCTATGTTTGGATTCAACTTTGATAAGGTCCCTATATTCCTATGGAGCCAAAATTGTACTGGAATGGCGTGCTACAGGAACCTTTTGGAAAAAAAAATCCGTGCTGAGTCACATTGATGTGAACGGACACCTTTGAAAACAGTGATTTCCACTGTCATGCAATTCTGTCGACTCAAGTCTCCTCTGAAATTGCACTAGTGTGAACCAGGCCTAAGGCACAGGTATATTATTAACCACAGGCCGATTCTGACACGTCTCTCATATATGTAAAAAATCTGTGTTTTTTTGCAAGAAAATTACTTAGAACACCAAACATTAGATATATATTTTTTAGCAGAGACCTTACACAATAAAATAGCAATAATTGCAATTTTTGGTGTTATGTGCGCACCGGTTTTTCAAATATTTTTTTTGGGTGAAAAAATACACTTTAAGGCCCCATGTACACGGGACGCTGCTAAACATACGTTCAGAGGCAGTTAGATGATTTTTTCAACTGCCCCTGCACTCATTCAATGTTATCCTATGTGACCATGTACACAGTTTAGTTTATTGACGTTTTTAGGCAGTTGTGTTTAACAGCGTTTCTTTGAAAGCAAAAAAATGGGTTCAGACGCAGAAGAGTTCCACGTTTCAGACACCAAACGCAACTAAACTTGGCTAAACACGGTAACCCACGTTTCGTTTATAGGTGTTTTTCATTTTTTGCCCTTTTAAAAAAATAAAACATTTTTTTTTAAATGCTTCTAAACGCAAGCGCGGCAAAACGTCGCTAAACGCGCATTTGTAAACGCGGCAAAACTGACGTTTTAAACATGTGTTACTATCTGTCAAGTTTAATCATTTAGGAGCAGTTGTAAAAACGTCCCGTGTACATAGAGCCTAATAAATTTACAAAAAACAAAGTGCAATATAGAACCACATTTTTTTTAAATATGAAAGATGATGCTTTAAAACTTGCTTCCACACTTGTGAAACGGCGGCAAATGACAGTACTCCATAGCTGACGCTTTAAAAGTTTCTATAGTTTACCAGTTTAGAGTTACAGAGGTTATATAGTGCTAGAATTATTGCTCTCGCTCTGATGTTCATGGTGATACCTCACATGTGTGGTTTGAACACCGTTTATGCATGAGTTCACCACTGCTCGCAAACACTGGGAAATGGGGGCTCTTTAACCACTTAAGGACCAAAAGGATGTGCCCCCTTAATAACCAGGTCATTTTTTGCGATTCGCACTGCATCGCTTTAACTGACAATTGCGCAGCAGTGCAATGATGTACCCAAACAAAATTGACATCCCTTTTTCTCCACAAATAGAGCTTTCTTTTGGTGGTATTTAATCACCTCTGCATTTTTTTTTTGCATTATAAACAAAAAAAGAGCGACAATTTTGAAAATAAAAATAATGGGCCAGATTCACAGAGCCGTAACTCCTGTCTAACTGGTGTTAGACCGGAGTACTTTCTAATTACGCACGTTTTTTCACTAGTTTGAAACCTCAAACCATGAAAAGACGGCTTTGCGCTTCAATCCGACTGGCTAACGTGTTCGTACGCCTTCGGATCTACGCTGCAATAAAATTGCGGCCGCTGGGTGGACTTCCCGTCGTTTTCCGCGTCGGGGTATGCAAATGAGCTTTTGCCGTCGATCCCCGAAATTACGATCTTCAATCGCAATCTCTTACGGCATCTTTAGTCATCTTTTTGCTGCGTAACACTATACCAGCTTTTTGCTGGTCTAATATTAGACAGCCCATGTTAAGTATGGCCGTCGTTCCCGTGTCGAATATCAACGTTTTCCGACGTCTTTTTTTATTTTTGACGTAAAACGTCTGGGAATAGGAATGTCCGTAAACGACGCTACTCAAACAACGAATGACGTATCGACGTTATTTTGCGCAATGCACGGCGGGAAATTTCTGAACGGAGCATGCGCAGTTCGATCGCCGCGGGGACGCGCTTAATTTAAATGCTTCACGCCCCCTAATCGCGTATTTCGATTACGCGGCGAGAAATAGACTACGCCGCCGTATCGTACGGGCAAAAATCTACCAGAATTCGTTGAAGAGCCTGGTAAAATACGGCTGCGTAGCGTATCTCGGATACGCTGCGCAAATGTACGTGTACCTGAATCTGGCCCAATATTTCTTCATCAGTTTAGACCGATATATGTTATTCTACATATTTTTGGAAATAAAAAAAATCACAATAAGCCTATATTGATTGGTTTAGGCAAAAGTTATAGCATTTACAAAATAGGGGATAGATTTTATGGAATTTTAATTATTTATTTTTTACTAGTAATAGCAGTGATCATTGATTTTTAGTGGGACTGCAACATTGCGGTGGACAGATCGGACACTTTTGACTTTGATAAATTTCACTTTTTGGGACCAGTGACATTTATATAGCGATCAGAGCTACAAATGGCCACTGATTACTGTATAAATGTCACTGGTAGAGAAGGGGTTAACACTAGGGGGCGATCAAGGGGTTAAATGTGTTACCTCATGTGTGTTCTAACTGTGGGGGGATGGGACTGCCTGGAGGAGGAGACCGATTGCTAGTGTCTACAAAATAGGTAATAGATGTATGGCATTATTATTATTATTATTATTTCTTTACTAGATCTGCGATTTTTATCAGTACTGCAACATTATGGTGGACACATCGGACACTTTTGACACATTTTTGGGACCATTGACATTTATACAGTAAACAATGCTATAAAAATGCACTGATTACTGTGTAAATGTCACTGGCAGGGAAGGGGTTAACACTGGGGGCCATCAAGGGGTTAATTGTATTCCCTGACTGTGTGTTCTAACTTTAGGGGGAGGGGACTCACTATAGGATATGACAGATTGTGGTTCCCAGCTTATAGGAACTCATGATCTGTCTCTCCTCACACGTCCCTGTTCTGCCTCTCGTGCCCGCGATCACTCTTGGCTGGCGGTCATTTTGACCGCCAGTCACGAGCATCGGCACCCCCTCATTGCGGAGTGCGCACGCCTGCTATCCCGCTTAAACAAACCAAAGTACAGCTACGACGGTTCGCGGGATTGTGACGACCTGCTGTATAATGACGGCGGCAGGTCGACAAGTAGTTAAAGTTCACGTGCGTGTAAAGGCAGGTGTCCCAGTACTTTTTGTACTATAGTGTATATCAAAAAGATTGCTATGATCAATTTCACTTCTGCTTACTGTATATAACTGTGTGTAGACATTAACCACTTCCCGACGGCCGTACGACTTTGTAGGGTGGCTCTAATTCTCGAATCCTCTGCTCCTCCAGGCCACGCATGCCCGCCACATCCCTGAGATGCTGATGCGCGTGCCTGCCGGCCGTGATGTCCGCCAGGCACTCACGATCGATGGTACACAGACATGGACGTGGATCTGTGTATGTAAACACACAGATATCCACGTCCTGTCAGGGAGAGAGGAGACTGATCTGTGTCCCTTGTACATAGGGACACAGATCGGTCACCTCCCCCAGTCAACCCCCTCCCCCCACAGTTAGAACACAATGCAGGGTACACATTTAACCCCTTCCTCACCCCCTAGTGTTAACCCTTTCATTGCCAGTCACATTTATACAGTAATTAGTGCATATTGATAGCACTGTTTGCAGTATAAATGTGAATGGCGCCAAAAATGTGTCAAAAGTGTCTGATGAGTCCGCCATAATGTCGCAATCCCAAAAAAAATCGCAGATCGCCACCATTACAAGCAAGGCCTCCATCAGGAATTTTGGGGCCCCTTAAACAGCTTCAGGCATGGGCCCCCTGGAGCAGAGAACTGGGGGGGGTGCTGCCGCCTGAAATTGAGAAGTGGGGGGGGGGGGTACCGCGAATTGAGAAGAAGAAATAAAGGAAAATATATAAAAAAAAGGGGGGTAGCCATCCGGGGCCCTTTAATAAAAAGAAAAAAAAGAGAGAAAAATATACATATATTTTTTTTTTAAAAGGGTGGTTGCCATCTGGGGCCCTAGGGACCTCTGGGCCCTTTAATATTTTTTTTTTATAAAAACAAATTTACAAAAAAAGGGAGCTTTCCATTCGGGACCTCTGGGCTCTTTAATAAAAATAAACCTCTGGGCCCTTTATTAAAAAAGAAATAGAACAAATATATATATATAAAAAATAAATAAACATTTATAAAAAAAAACAAGGTGGTTGCCTTCCAAAAAAAAAATATATAAACAAAAATAAAACAAACATTTATAAAAAAAAGGGGGTTTGACACATGGGGCCATGGTGACCTCTGAGCCCTTTAATAAAAATATATCTATATATATATATATATATATATATATATATATAAAAAATAATAATAATATAAAAAAAATGTAAAACATTTTTATAAATAAAAAAGAGGGTTGTCATCCGGGGGCCCTGGGGACCTCTGGGCCCTTTAATAATAATAATAATATATATATATATATATATATATATATATATATATATATATATATAATATATATAAAAAAAATTATAAAAAAAGGGGGGTTGTCATCTGGGGCCCTGGGGATCTCCGGGCCCCTGGGGACCTCCAGACCTCTAAAAAAATAAAAAATTGGTCCTTAAATAAAATATTTATATATATATATATATATATATATATATATATAAAATAAATATATATTTTTATAAAAAATAAATAGGGGGTTGTCACCTGGGGCCCTGGTGGCCTCCGGGCCCCTGGGGACCTCCGGACCCCTTACAGGTGTACTGCCTGTACCCCCCTGATGGCGGCCCTGATTGCAAGTAAAAAAATTAAAAAATTTAAATAATCCTTTCCCATATTTTGTAAGCGCTTTAACTTTTGCGCAAACCAGTCGCTTATTGCAATTTTATTTATTTTTTACCAAAAATACGTAGAAGAATACGTATCGGCCTAGACTGAGAAAAAATATGTTTTTAAAAAAAAAAATTGGGCTATTTATTATAGCAACAAGTAAAAAATATTGATTTTTTTTTTCAAAACTGTCGCACAAAAATAAAAAACCACAGAGGTGATCAAATACCACCAAGAGAAATCTCTATTTGTGGGGAAAAAAGGACGCCAATTTTGTTTGGGAGCCACGTCGCACGACCGCACAATTGTCAGTTAAAGCAACGCAGTGCCAGAAGCTGAAATTTCACCTGGTCAGGAAGGGCCCAGTAAGCAAGTGGTTAAAGTAATTTTCGACAAGCAAAGCAAATTCACATATATTTTTCTGCAATTCAAATAATTAATGAAAGCAGCAATATACTGAAAGCATTCCTTTTATATCAAGATGTACCAACCCCAACATGGGTAACAAAAGCCGTGTTTGCTTAACAGTGACTGGATAGCTAAGAGGCCTCTCATTCTTTTGGACCTTGCTATTTACAGTTCAGTAGGGTAAAATTACAATAACAAGAATAACTAGACATTCCTAGACTCAAAAGTTTACTTTGTGTCAATGGAGCAACTAGGAAAGCTAAAATAAAAATGTTCTGCTGATCTAAAAAAAAGCTAACAAATGTACTTGGCAATAGCTGCTGAACTCAGTTCTTAAAATGATACAAAAACACAACATAAATAGAATGAAACATATGTAGTTTTTGTTAACTGAAATGAATATATTCATGTGCTGAAAAAATGAATGCTATAATCATCCTCTGTAGGATCCAAACCACAAGAACAATACAGCTATTATAATAATAGACAAAGACAGGATTCCAGTGCAGGATGCTGAATGTACAGAGACATCATTGATAATGGGAAGACTATTTCTATTGTATGCATTGCAATAAAACAATCACAATGTAAAATCTGTTACAATTTCACAAGACCAGTATACGACGTACTCACCCCTTTAATAATAAAAAGGAAGGTAACACATAAACCTTTGCTGCATTAAAGTGGTTCGAAGGTCAAAACATTAAACTAAAAAATGTCCCACCACATGTTGTGCCCCACCCTCCCTTTCTGATCCACAGTATCACTCTTTCTCTTCTTCTCCAGAGGCTCCTACTGATGTCAGTCAAATTCTGTGGGGGTGGAGCCACGCTGTGTGTGTCTATGGACACACAAAGCCCAGCTTGGGAAAGAGCACACACGAATGTCCCATATATCAGCTGGCTTGCTGAGGGGTACTCCGAAGATGATTGGAGAGCGCTTGTGGGGGACATCCAAAACTTTGTTAAAGGATTGCTCTGTGTCAAACCACTTCCTCAAACTGATTTTATCTAAAACCAAGCTCTTAATATTTCCTCCCCCACATGCCCCTTTAACTGACTTCTCTATCAAGATCAATGGCACATCTATCAGTCCGTCCCC
The DNA here is from genome assembly GCA_029574335.1 of Rana kukunoris. Classification (NCBI taxonomy): domain Eukaryota; kingdom Metazoa; phylum Chordata; class Amphibia; order Anura; family Ranidae; genus Rana; species Rana kukunoris. The sequence goes on along the minus strand of CM056050.1, from coordinate 330,496,094 downwards.
ACATGCCAGGGGTAACCTTAGACTCTGAACTGTCTTTTCAGGCCCACATCCAATCCCTGTCCAAATAATGGCGCCTTAGCCTCCGCAATATTTCCAGAATATGCCCCTTTTTAACTAATGACACCACCAAGCTTCTAATTCACTCCCTGGTCATCTCTTTACTCGACTACTGCAACTTCCTCCTCATTGGATTACCTTTACATAGACTATCCCCCCTTCAGTCCATCATGCAAGACTCATCCACATTTCCAACCATTTAGTGTCCTCCACCCCTATCTGCCAATCCCTCCATTGGCTCCCACTCACCCAACAAATACAATTCAAAGTACTAACAATAATTTACAAAGCCATTGACAACTCTGCCCCCAGCTACATCACTAACCTAGTCCCAAAATACCAACCAAGCTGCTCTCTTTGGTCCTCCTAAGACCTCCTGCTCTCTAGCTCCCTTGTCACCTCCTCCCATGCTCGTCTCCAGGATTTCTCCAGAGCTTCTCCCATCTTTTGGAACTCCCTACCCCAGTCTGTCCGACTATACCCTAATCTATCCATCTTTAGACGATCCCTGAAAACTCTTCTCTTTAAAGAAACCTATCCTGCTTCTAACTAACATTGTTTTACTTCCTCCATCAGCTCATCCCCCACAGCTATTACCTTTTGTATCAATTGACCCTTCCCTCTAATGAGCAGGGCCCTCTGATTCATCTTGTACCAAATTGTAATGTAACTGTAATGTCTGCCTTTATTTTGTTAAGCGCTGCGCAAACTGTTGGCGCTATATAAAACCTGTATAATAATAATAAATAATAATAATATCTTTGCACAGAGCAGATAAGTATAACATGTTATAGGCTACTAGTACTGTTACCACAGCAGATAGACTTTTAGCTTCAATGGACTGAGGGGGTGCTGATGATCACTCTCATAGGTAACTGCTGTTATGAGCCGGTACAGAAGTATGAGCTGAAAGCTGGAGGACACGTCTGCAGGAGCCCACATTGCACCCATGATCTACTGATCGCATGTGCAATGCTTTCCGGGACTCCTGAAGGAAAATAATAAATGCACATTTTTTCTGCAAAGTTATGCCCATTTATTATTTTTCCTGTAAAGGTGAACTTATTCTGTAAAGATCAAGCTATTGCTATGCAAGCTAGTAGTGTAGCCATCTGGCAATAAAAAAAAAGGAATCTGATTTTCTTTTAGCATTAATCAGTGTAAATGACCTGGCTCATGCAGATACAAATTAGCTTTTTTTTTTTTTGCTTAATGTCAAAGTGTGTGAGAAAAATAATCTCAAACAAATCAGCAGCAGGGTAGAGAATTTTTTTCCCAAAAGTGCAAACTTCAGTGAAATTGCAAAAAAAAAAAAATCTGCCTTGGCCGCTGCAGTACAAAGGCAAGCAGATGGCGTGGCTGTTAATTAAAGGTTTTGAAGAAGGTTTTTTGCTTCCTAAGTTTAAAGGCTTTTTAATAAATAGGTTGCTTTTTAGTACATTTAAATCTAAAGTCTGTTGAATGTTCATCTCATGTACTTTGGGATTTCCTGGCCCTTTTAGTCCTTCCCTTTAAAAAATAAATTTGGATTTCTCTCCTGGGGGTAATTTCAAAAGAGAATACATTATATTTATTATATATATTATAGCCTTATTCGTCATGTACTGTATCTATTTCTCAAAGAGGAGCTCCAGTCTCCTGTGTAGATATTAAAAGTCAGCAGCTACGAAAAAAATCCAGCGACATGCTCACGTTTTCACCTCTCATCTTCTGTGGTCAGAACCGGCATCTTAACTGTGGGCGAGCCACGCTATGCATTGTGACTGCCTCCACAGGCTTTTGGTCACGTGTCCCAGAGGATAAAAAAGAATAAAAGTTTGTAAAACAGAGAGCACTATTCTCCTTTTTTTTATCTCATGTTATGTGCTAATGGATGAGGATCAAGTATAAAGGTACACTCTGAACACCTGAATTAGATCCAAAAGGAGGAAGAGTGGTGTTGAGACATCCACAGGAGCAGTATAAAAAAGGCAAATGAGACTGTAGTGGGGTCTGATTCTGGAGGTGAGAAGGCATTTTGAACACAGGTGATGGTTTACAGGACACACTTGACAAGAATTTGCTTTGTCGTGAGTTTTGTACACAGTGGTGTGATCTTTAACCACTTCAGCCCTGGAAAATTTGGCTGTTCAATGACCGGGCCATTTTTTGCGACACTGCCATGCGTCACTCTAACTGACAATTACGCGGTCATACGACTCTGTACCCAAACAACATTTTCGTCATTTTTTTCCCCACAAAGAGAGCTTTGTTTTGGTGGTATTTCTGCAGTTTCTTTTGCGCTATAAACAAAAAAAAAGTGTCAATTTTGAAAAAAAAGCAATACTTTGTACTTTTTGCTTTAATAAATATCACAAATTTTTATTTATTTTGTAAAAAACTGAGTAAATTTTTTCCTCAGTTTACGCCGATATGTATTCTTCTACATATTTTTAGTAAAAAAAAATCACAATAAGCGTATATATTGATTGGTTTGCGCAAAAGTTATAGCATCTACAAAATAGGGGATAGATTTATGGCATTTTTATTATTATTATTTTTTACTAGTAATGACGGTGATATGCGATTTTTATAGGGACTGCGGCATTATGGCGGACAGATCGGACACTTTTGACACATTTTTGGGACCATTGACAATTATACAACAATCAGTGCTATAAAAATGCACTGATTACTGTGTAAATGTCACTGGCAGGGAGGGAGCTAACACTATGGGACGATCAAGGGGTTAACTGTGTTCCCTAGTGTGTGTTATAACTGTAGGGGGAGAGGACTGACTATAGGAGATGACAGATCATGGTTCCCAGCTAGTAGGGACTCGTAATCTCTCTTTCCTCACAGACCTGGGATGTGTGTGTTTACACTGTTCTGCCTCTCACGATCGTGCATGGCCGGCAGTGACAATGGAATTGGCACCTCCGCTCGCGCCCCTGCTATCCCACTTAAAGGAGCCGGCATACAGCTACGATGGTTCGTGGCATTGTGCCGACCTGCCACAGTATAATGATGGCAGCTGGTCGGCAAGGGGTTAAAGATATGATATACATTTGAGAGACTATTAGAGACACACATTCATTTAATAAAATTTTAAGACTATGTTGATGAAAGGAATTGCACTGCACTGTATTAATATAAAACAGGCATCACTTGGGGTGCAATAGTGGAAACACTTGACAGTGTGAGCGGCATTTCCTTAGTCTTGGAGATTAGGCATAAAATCATTTTGGAGAAGTTGTATTCATATTTGGATTATGTTTTAGTTATTGATTGTGTTACACTATTTTCATTTTGCAAAGCTTAGTATGTACCTGGCAAGAGCAATGAGCTTGTTCTTCTTTGTTTGCATTTCAAAATGCTAATTCCAAATGAAGACGAGAAAGAAATATTCTGTCCTCAGCAGCACCTACCTATGGGAATAGATTTAGGCCTCATCTCTGAAAGTATTAAGAGATCAGTTGCACCTTCTATGTGGGATGGTATTTATCTGTGTGGTTATCATTGCTGTCTGTAGCTTTTTATGCAGTCTTATGGATTTCTGGGATTATCACTGGAAACAAGGATGATAAGTTGGGTCTTTTCATTAAAGAATTATAAGTGGAGGCAAAAAAGGTCTAATCATTTTTATCACAGGAAAAAAGTGACCACATTGGTAAAGGAACTTGGCTTTGTTTAAATGTGTTTTGTGTGTCTGACATTTCCCTCCCTTAGTATTAAAATCATTTTTAAAGGTTAGGCACAATGTCAGTAAGGTATTTTTTATTCACGAACATTGGCTTCCTTTAACTAAATATCAGTTTAACAGTGTTTTTCAAAAATGCTTAAAGGCATTAAAACTAGGTCACATTCATTTCTCATCATTCTTTGTATATAGGAACAGCTACTTGAAGCATCTATATTGGGTGTTGAGACAGAGAATATTAAAAGATTAGGCAGTACGGAGTTCAGATAGTTATAAGCTTTATATTTGAATCGTTTCTGTTCATTTTCTTTCTTTATGGATAATTGGATATTTTTACATATTATGAACCCAAAGTAGAGCTTCAGGAAGATCTTAAATCTAAAATGTATCTTTGGTAGCTTATATATATATATATATATATATATATATATATATTAGAGCTGCACGATTTTTGGCTTTTTTTGCTTAGAAAATAGATCATCTTTAACACTAAAACCGAAATAATTGGGCTAACTTTACTGTTTTATTTTTTATTTTTTTATTATTCATTGAAGTGTATTTTTTCCCCAAAAATTGCATTTGAAAGACCACTGGGCAAATACAGTGTGACATAAAATATTGCAGCAATTGTCATTTTATTTCCTAGGGTCTCTGCTAATAATATATATAATGTTTGGGGTTTCCAAGTAATTTTCTAGCAAAAAAATTACCTTTCCCTACACCTCCCTCCCTTGACCTCTGGCCAATCCAAAATAATTTTTATATAATAGTCTTTACATATATATATATTAGAGCTGCACAATTAATCATTAAAAAATCGTGATCTCGATTCAACCCCCCTGATGATCTCCAATGCAGAGTTTGCCAATTCGTTCATATAACAAGTGGAGAGACTTTATCTGTGCACTCAGCTGTCAAAATAAAATATCTGGGCAGTCTGCTAAGTTTAGATGAAAGGGATAAACTTCTGTGTGTTTAAAAAAAATATCCAAGCTGTCTGCCAAGTTTAGATGAAAGGGATAAACTTCTGTGTGTGTAAAGAAAATATCCAAGCAGTCTGCCAAGTTTTTAACAACACGAAACATTGTAACTAACTTCCTTCTTAGATCAAACTTCTATGTGTTAATGCAGGAAGTTTAACCTGAAGTCCAAATCTTTTTTTGGCACTTGTTTTTTAAGTTAAAAATCATTATTTTGTAACAAGCTTGGCTTGGCTTGAAGGGACAGTTATGTTAAAGTTAGTGCTGTTTGCAGCCCCAGTCGTAGTGACTGGGCTGAGTTTAGTATTCTGCCACAAGTTTAGTCACCTCGTTATTTTGTTATTTGTTTAAAGTTTTATATTTTTAACAAAAAAAAAAAGAAAAAAAAAGGAATGCAGCCTATTGATTGCAACTCATTGTTGTTTGTGTTTATTTCTTATGGTATGTTTGCCCGCTTTGCTGCTTATGAACCCCTAAATGAAAGGAAGGAACCTACTTTAAAACCCTCTGCCCTCTTGGGATTGCTGATATAGTTTGACCCTCCCTTGTGAACTGTTTTACATATGACTTGAGAGGAAATCATGGCTTTCAGCTGATCTCCTGGAAAGATCTAGAGGTGGTTTGGGACCCTTTATAAAACCCAGGAAGATCTGCTGAGGGCACCAGTCGGCAAAGATAGACAACTGTGAGCTCTCTACCACCTGCCCTATCACTGCCTTTATTATTTGATCTGCAACCTTTCTTGTAAAGGGGACAGTCATATTAATGTCATAGATGCTGTTTACAGCCTGAGTCATGGCAACTAGTCTGGGTTTGATATGCTGCCAAACTCACATGGTTATTTCATTATTTGTTATAGGTTTTAAACTTCTAAAAAAAATATGTAAATTCATTAAAATCTAATGTCTGCAGCCAATATATCGCCTAATGGCTGTTTGTGTTTATTTCTTATAGTATACCTGCTATGTTTTCTACGTTCCCATAATTGTGTTTCGATAAAATTCACATACAGGTAAACTCACAGGCTTGTCGAAAAGGGCAAACGACAATTAGCAAATAACAGTAGCCTAGTACAATAATAATAGCTCACCTGGCATTGATGTTCAATGTTTACTTATTGAATACCCTGCTCCCACAATGAGTGATTTTTTCCAGTCAAGCCAAGACTAATGTTCAGCTGTTGGGTGGAGATCACTTTGCTTGACAGTTTCAGTTTCTTTTAGTGCCATGTGCTCTAGAATGTAGAATGCTTTCTGGCATCTGGCACACCATTGCCGATGCAGCTGGCAGCCACATCGGAACACCTTTTAGTGGAGGCAAAAAAGGGTACACCCTTTAAATGGTTGTACCCAGTGAGGACCAACCATTTTCTCAGGTACACGATTGCTGCTGGGTACAAGCTCATCATTAGAAATCATTAGAAATCAAGGGGCCCTATAAAGCCTATCTAACAAGGCCCGTTCCCTTGGTCCACAGGAAGCTCCTGCTGGGCTCACATGCTGTATGGCTACTTCTTTTCCATTCAGTACACAGCAGTGTTCCTCCTGAATTAGTACAAACAGCACTACACCACAGCTCCTATTACCAGATAATTCTGTAGCTCACTTCCCAAAACACTGGATGGGTCTATCTCCTCCTGATGTCACCTCTACCCTGAACCCCCTCCATGGAGGAGTGTAGTGGGGAGATCAGGAAGGGTAATGTGCAGGTTTCTCCCACGCTCATGATGTGCAGAATAAATGATGAGTGCCAGGCCCAGGGACATTGCTGGCAATGTTTTTTTGGCTAGGAGCAGACCCCACAAAATAGTGGTAGACCTCACAAACAGGGACAAATGGTAACCTTACTTTAAAGGGACCAGGACTTGGTGACTGTAGAAGGGAAAAAATACTAGTAGGGGTTGGGTGTGGGGAAATTTGGTGTAGAAACAAGCTTCAAAAATGTAGAAATCAGGTCTAATGTATCGAATGTCTCATAAAAGAAAGTAGCTAATGTGGACAATTCATTTTATTTTTTCAGTCCTTTCTAGGGAAATTACTTTAGGAAATAGATTAATCATATGGCATAAAACAGAAATTTTCCTTTCAAAAGTCTTCTACAAAAAAAAAAACGATGAATGGAGAGCTCTGGACTGGTTACTATTTTTAGATCTGGATTAGTCAGAATTTGCAGTTCAGGAATAAATGCTATGTTTATAAATTGTCACTATTATTGCTTCATCTCATATAAAGCAACCTGTTCACCATATGTGACTCATAAGGTGCTTTAGTGTCTGCAAAATGCAAACTGAGGTTCAAATCTCCTCAGTTCCCCAACCCCCAAGTTATTTAACCCTCTACCCATCCCTCTTACCCGTTATGCGGAATTCTCTTGAAAATACAATCCAAGAGGATCCAGTGTCACCCTGCATTAATCCACTGTATAGCTGTCTGTGCCTGTGACCTTCACATCTTGGTCCTCCTCAGTCAGCTGCTCAGACAGCTTGGCATCCAATGACACGTGAGGCCCTGCTCCTTGTCTGCTCTGTTAATGGGCTCCCGAAATCACCTTTGATATGCGATGGGGTCTCCCAGGGGGCTGCTGGAGTACGACATGTCATTGTGGCCTAGGCAAGAATAGCGGTGGGAGCTTGGAGCTGGAATAGTTCCCCCAGAGAAAAACAAGCAGGTATTACTTTCAGTTAGCTTCACTCTGCATATATTACGTATAATAAATGCATAGGCGTATGCACAGGGTGTGCTGTGTGTTCCTGGATACACCTTAATCACTCTGTACAGTGCCAATTCCCCCTGCTCCCTGGTGTCCCTTGTCTCTCAATGCTGCCAGCTTCCCTCCTCTCCTCTCCCGCTGTCTACTGCAAGGGATGTTTCAGGATGGATGAATGAACACAGTGAACTTTACCGATCCCTTCTGTGTTCATTCTTAACTGTAGCATAGTATGTGTACTATGCTTCAGTTTGTGAATAAACAGGAAGCCACTCAGCAAATAGCAATTCACATTCGTTCACTGTTCAGTGCAGCTGAGGCTGCAGAGAAATGGACTGGAGAAGCTCTGTCCTGAGTCCCTTTCTCTTTCTTTAGATCCTTGATATTTCACCAAATCCCCCCAACGGGTCTCTTAAAAACAAATAATATTACTATTGTAAAAAATAAATAATAACATATGCTTCAGTTTGTGAATAAACAGGAAGCCACTCAGCAAATAGCAATTCACATTCGTTCACTGTTCAGTGCAGCTGAGGCTGCAGAGAAGGACTGGAGAAGCTCTGTCCTGAGTCCCTTTCTCTTTCTTTAGATCCTTGATATTTCACCAAATCCCCCCAACGGGTCTCTTAAAAACAAATAATATTACTATTGTAAAAAATAAATAATAACATTTTTAAAATTAATAAAAATAAAAACTACTGACACCGTCCACTTCCCTACTGACACCAGTCTCTGCTCTACTGACACTGTCCACTGCTCTGCTGGTGTAAACACATGTGTGTTTGTGCTCTTGGGTGCACACCCTAATGCATTAGGCTGCACACACCAATGAATGTCTTTTACTTTGTGATGGTGCTGTTCACTTTATGCCACAATTCTTTTATGATTGAAGAAGAAAATGCACCTCACTTGTGTTTGTGCAATGTCGTGCAATTTTTTTCTGACCTTGATGTGCAAGCGTGCCTGCACTTAGAGACATTCAACATGCATCTGTTTTTGAACATTTCTGGTGCATTTCGTAGCCCAATCAAATGAATGGCTATCCTAATGCAATGAACATTAAGGCACCTTTCACACTGGGGCAGAGGCGCATTGCGGGGGGTATTGCCGCGGTTTCCCATTGTTTTAAATGGGAAGGAGCAGTGAAGTAGCGGTATACACACCGCTCCTCTCACCGCTCCAAAGATGCTGCTGGCAGGAGATTTTTTTCTCTCCCGCCAGCGCATCACCTCAGTATGAAAGCCCTCTGGCTTTCACATTGAGTATGCAGTGCATGAGTTTTTCAGGCGGTATAGCAGCGCTATTTTTAGTGTGAAAGGGGTCTAACACAGGTGTGCTAAATACAATGCAATAGGCTGCCCGAAGGATTATGCATCACCCAGCTAATGCATTTAAGGACCTTTTATTTAAAAGCTTATTTTTTCATTTAACAATCACACCACACAGTGGTGGGTGCACAATGTTTGTGATAACCTGAAACAGTGCTTTTTTTGTGTGTCTTTTTTTTGTAATTTTTTTGTAATTTTAGGTGCTGCAATGTGTTGTAATATGTTATAGGACATTGGTACATGCTACGCAAAAATGCTTTTTTATCAGCTCAAAACAACACAGCTACTTGGTGTGAACTGAAGCCAAAGCATATAAAACAAATAAACAAATTGTCTTGTTCTTGCAATGGCATTGTGCTTAGCAGCACTGCCCAATGGAGCTAACTGCTACTGGGGGTGAAAGAGCAAAGATCTCAAGCAGTTTCGCATAACGTTATAAAATCTGAATTTTCCAGCCTCCCGCAACTCATGTATTATGATTGCATCCCCTATTTCTTCTAGTATGTCTACATTCTCTGACAATCTTCTGTAGCATTACATATATTATGTGTAGCTCTTTGGTGCTTTTAGTAGCCACATTTAGGGCCCCCTATACAGACATAACATTTCAAATTTATATTCTGTTTTTATATCCTTCATATGTTTATCAAGTAGTATTTAATTTGTGCAAGTGGTTGTAAATGTTCCCTGTGATGTTATACAGATTGATTAGTGTATTTTATAATAAGTTAAATAGATGGCTTGAAGTACCCCCGTGGTCACACATTTAACAGAATGGGAAATCGTTTACTGCATTATTAATAGCAACTTGATCTTTTTCTACTTTGAAGCATGGAGCGGAAAATCTTTTAAAACAGGAATGCGTGAGCCTTAGTTGGGGCAACTATAAGTTCTAGTGGACTCTGCCAAAGATAAGTGAAAGTGTCTAGGATCTGGGCAGAGGTATTCTGAAAGATCTTACAGGAATCCCCACTAAATTTGAAGCCTAGACCCTGTACAAATACATAGTTCTGCCTCCTTACTTTCCTTTTTATGGTGGTGAAAACAAATTTTAGCCAGAGCTTAGTGTTTCTCCACCCCCTGGTGAAACAGGTAAAGAACAATATGGCACAAAGTCACATGATACGGTGACGTAATGCGTGGGAAGTGTGACAACTGGAAGTGTGCGGAACTATGTTTTCTTTGCATAAAGTAGAGAAGGGGGCTTATTCAAATACAACCAAATGAAACATATTATAATATTACTCAAGTACAAGTAATATATTAACCAAAGTTATGTAGTATTATTATATTGAAATACTTATGTGCATAATTAAGCAAATAATGTCACATATATTGATGTATTTTGATATTTTTCTTTTATAATATTTTTTATGATGTTTGTTTGGATATTCATAAAACCCATTAATGCATATATATTTATTATTATGATGAAGGTTGCAAACATGGTATCCTATTAATGAGACTGTTCATGAATAACTGTTATGCCTATCGTTAGAATCATGACTTTATTTTCATGGCATTTACAGCCCCAGCTAATTGTGTGGGGTGAGATTTTCTCAACTCATATATTTCTAGCGGACTCCAGAATGTCTGGAGGGAATTGGCACATGATTGTCAACCTTAAGACAATGGTGTTTTACTAAGCCGAGGTCAGATGGTCACTAAAATAACATTAAAAATGATTTCTTATACAACACTGACACTAGTGGTGAAAATAGTAAGAATTCAAGATGGCCGCACAGATTTGGTTATCTTACATCATCAAACACGTAGTAGTGACACACACAGCCACTTTTTGGGTGGGATAAAAGGATTACGCATAGCAGAAAGGGTGCTGGAATGCGGAGGCGAGGATGTGAGGAGATGCTATGCTAAAGAAAGATCTCTGAGGTTTCTGGAGAGAGACTGGGAGATCCTAAAAGGCGGAAAAATGTAGGAGGTTGAAAGTAGACCTGTGGGACTCATAACCTGATACTTCTCAAAACCAAAGTTTCATAGACCATTGGTAAAGTTTTAATCTTCTATATTAATCTTTTCATGTGTACCATTGGTAATTGAATTGTTTTTGCATGTACATTACTAAAACCATTTAAATATATGGCAGAGCAAATTGGAGTTGTATTATTTTTAACTACAGAATGAAATAATTATATTCCAAATATTAAAAGACATACAGATTTGTCTGTCTCTAAAAAGCTAAGGCAAACGTCTGTAAAATGGTTTTGTCATGATATGTGTTCAGAAATATATTCATTCTAAATGTAAAAATAAGTCTTGATTAAATTATCAAGCTCATGCATAGTATAATATTCTGACTGTGCATTTTAAAGTGTAAGTTAGAAGGTCTGTTTGCTTTGAGAAGGAATCACAGCGCTAAAATAAACACCATTTGTTTACACAAGTCCATGTAGCCACAGAAAGCTATTCACTAAGCTACCAAGTCTAAAATGTACCCAGTTATCATTCAAGTATTAAATGTGGTATTTTGTAATAAAAGCTTGAGTAGAAATATGAATATCATCTTTATCATCATTTATCTTTGATATTTAAAAGTATATCCATTTTGTATTATAACGAAATATACCTGATTCATTTTACACTGTATTTTTAGTTAATAAATATATGTATTTTAAGCATATCATTTGTGTCATTTGCCTTCAAAATAGCATGGATAAACAAACTTGAATTACTTGTTTGTGGTTGTGGGAAAATGTAAATCTCCCAAAACAAAGATTTGCATGATTCCATAAATACAATACTGCTTTATTATTTCAGTATAAAAATTCTGACAATTCTTTTTTGGGTGAAATGTGCAACCATCTGGTATGATGGCCCAGGATGGCAATTGATTGACTTTCCAGACTTTAGGATGGTGATGAAGGAGGCACCCAGAGGAATTCAGAAACCCTATCATAAAAGGAAAAATGCGATATTGACCTAATTGAGTTTGGGTCATATTAATGTAGCACTACCTTCGGAGGGGTGAATGATGCGTATTGCATATAGTAGAAGTAAAGGAATCCCCACGGCAGGTACTCTTTGCTGTGCTCTTTATTACCCAACCGGGTACGAACAGTAAACTTATGGAGAGGAAAGTAAAGTTGAAGAATAAGGGAGAATAGCAGATTTGGGCGTGAGGGTAGGAAAACAGTCCCTAATTAACAGAGGGGCTTGTGCCCCTTTTGTAAAGTAGGAGTGGCACGTGCTGGGTTTTCTAAGCTTAGAAAAGTGGCACAGGCTTTACGTCTGTGCCACGCTTTGTTAATTTCTCCCATGTTGTTGGACGAAGACTATAGTTGTTGTTTTGCCCCTCTTTATGCATTTTTTGTGTTGTATTGAACTGTGTCAAGGTTGTTTAGTAGTATGCTGACATCTAATGGCAGTTTTGGGCCACTAATTTGTTTAATATGTGATTTTGATTTCTCCCTATGTCTGTTGCTCCTGTGCAGGGTTAGTTAGTTTAGTACTAGCTAGACCCTCCCTGTTTCTTCCATGTTCCCTCTGTCAGTGTTAGCACTTTGCTTAGAAAAGGTATTGTCTTGATACACTTCAAAAAACTGCAAAAAAAAATCCTCTGTACTGCAATTAGCAGAAGTACAGTTGTGTCAGATTAAATGTCTGTGTCTTATTGAAGAGTTAAAAGATTTGAAATTAAAGAGCCATGCCACTGCTAAGAGGTCCAGACACAATTTAATTCCATTAAAGGTGAGGAGTACAACTCAAAAAAGATCCAATGTATTTCGGGAGTCTAAATGCCCCCCTTCAACAGGGCTTGACTGGCAACAAAGTGAACAACCCAGAATTTAAAGTGATTGTACAGTCTTGTTTTTTTTAGTTAAAAATAACAAACATGTTATACTTACCTGCTCTGTGTAGTGGTTTTGCACAGAGTGTCAGGGATCAGGTGGGAGACTGATTTGATGAGGTCGGCCTCTCTTATATCTCCTGTCCTGGCTCCACTGAAGGTGAGACAGAGGAAGCCGAAGGACAAGAGGGACACGAGTGCCTGGAGCAGGAGGTCCCGAGAGAACAGCTTGGTAGGGTTCAGAGGCCTGAAGCAGACTATGATGAGCTGAGCAGGACCAGGTAACAGCCAGGCAAGTAACCGAGGGTTAACAGCAACCAGGAACATGGACAGGAGCAAGGTCTCAGGGATAGCCAGGTTTGTCAGCAAGCGGGCAGTGAGGTACCAAAGCATAGACAGAGCCAGAGTCAGGAACGGAGCCGGGTCAGGGATGGGCAACAGTACAGGATGAGTGCCATTCTATGGTAAAGGTTATGCGCTTGCGCACGTCTGTGTGCAAACCGTCTTACAGGAGTTCCCTGACATTGCCCCCCAGTTTTTCAGGATGAAGCTGGAGGTAGGCCTGTATTAACCGGGGAGCATGAACATTGGAGGCTGGTTCCCAGGAGTTATCCTCATGGTCATAACCTTTCCATTAAATGAGGAACTGAGTCTGACCTCCCCTCTTCCTACAGTCTAGAACAGACTCAACCTCATATTCTTCACTTCCTTCAACCAGGAGTGGGGCAGGGGCTTCGGTGCCACGATTTGGGAAGGGGTTAGAGACCGTAGGCTTGAGCAGCGAAATGTGGAACACAGGATGAATCTTTAAACTGTTTGGCAAGGATAATTCAAAACCACAGAATTGATCCGTTTTTTTATTGAAAAAGGACCCAAAAATTTTGGGCCAAGTTTCTTTGAAGGGCATTTCAGCTTTAGGTTAGCTGTGGACAGAAAAACCCTGTCTCCTAGCTTCAAGTTCAGGTTCCCCCTTCTCTTCCTATGAAAAAACTTCTTGTTAGCCGCCTGTGACTTTAAGATCGTCTCTCGCAAGAGTTGATTATTGGTGGTAAAAAAGTCCAGTCTCTCTTGCACAGCTGGTACAGAAGATTCCGTGGGTACATCAGGTAGAAAGGAAGGGTGATACCCATAATTAACATAGAAGGGTGACTGTTTGAGAGCAGAATGAACAGAATTATATATCAGACAGGAGGCTCATATCTTATGCATTATCTTTCTTTATTAATGCACACAGCAGAAAAACAACTTTTCAGTGAGTTCAAAATAGAAAAACTTTTTTAAAAACTGAAAACAAAAGAAACTACAATACCCAGCAGCCCTCTGGCTGGACCTGCCAATCATGGAGCAGGTCAGCAGGTATATAAGGGGCTGCCTCCTTAGAATCCTCCTCTTTCTTTCTGCTCACAGCAGGACTCAGATAAGTACAACATTTTTTGTTTCTTTGCATTTTACTATCTCTGTACTTACAGCCTTGTAATTTTCATTTCTTTTTCATTTTCGTCTGTACCTTCTATTTACCTATGGGTGTATACTCTCTCTGGTGCTGGGGATTTTTCCTCCCCGCTAGTACCCTCACAGATTCCGGTCCGTGACCCCCCCCTTTTTTCATTCCCCCCTTTTTCATTCCAACCTCCCGGTTGAATTCCGGTCAACGCGCGTCCCTCGGGCGCTCTGACCGGTTCCGATCGGATAGAAGGAGAGATTTCTCCTCACGTATTCTCGCGAGAGGCGGCGCCATTTTGAGATTTCTGCGCCTGCCTTTCTCGTCTCGCGCCATCCTCCTGTCTCGGCGCGTCGTTCAGGGGGCGTGGCGGACCATTCGATATTGCGTCCAATCACTCGGAGGCCCGTAGTCTCGCGAGACTACTCCCTCTGCCTCCTAACTTGCGCTCCTTCTGCACCGATACACCAGTGTACTACCTAATGGTGTGAGGTACGGAGCGTGGGTCCCTACAGGTTTTTTCTTCCTATACTGGGCAATTGTTTAGTCAGGGAATTTATTACCAGAACGTTACCCTCCCTGTCACATTCTAATTATCAGTGGTGCTGCATACATACAGCTCCCCCTTTACTATGGCTGAGGACAGGACCCTTTCCCCTAGTGCTCCTGAGGGACTACTAGAACCAGACACTCCAGTCTTCCTGAGTGCAGCCCAAATTCAAGAGCTGATTAGCAGGTCAGTCCAGGCTGCCATGGCGTCGGTTTTACCAACCCCGCCTGTACCCCGGCCTACACCCCCTGTACCCGGACCATCTGACAATGCTATGCCGCCCAGAAAAAAGGGCAAAGCGTCACAAAAACGCCGCCACATTGATGTGGCTTACGACTCCCCGGCAGGGGAAGTAAAAATCATGCCTCAGACAGTACCCTCCCAGGACTGTCGACCCACTACCTTCCCAGACTCCGATCGACCCCTGAGCCTCGGGGAGATGCATGTGCAGAGGCAATGATCCGCTAGGCGGACTAAACCGGACTCTTTTGTGGACTCCTCTCCAGAGTCGTCCGCGGAGTCCGAGGCGACTGGCGCCTTTGAGTCTGAGGGTGAGGATGATGAATATGAAGGCAGTGGGCACATGGCGATCCAAGACGACGCCAACCCTGTACCCCAGGGTGAGACATTATTTGACCCTTTTTCGATCCGGAAGCAATTAGCCACCCACGCTCCGGTGACTGGGCACCCCTGCCCGAGGTGGCCCAGTATATTGAATATTGGGCCCGAAGATCGGTTGATAAAGCAAACCGTAATAAGTTGAGGGCAGAATGCCCCCGTCCCTGCATCACCAAAAATGTGGTTAACACTCCCGAGGTGGACCCCATACTTCTGAGGTATCTCACCAAACACGGGAAATACTCAAAAAAGGGAATTAAGAGGTCCTTTAAAACCATTCAGGACAGGGTTTTGGACTTATTTGGCCCTATCACAAAAATGTTGAACCTTAGTGAGCAGGCTACCGCCTCTGAACAGCCAGTCGATCTATCCCAACTTAGAGGCTGGGCCCAACAAGCAGTGTGTCTCCTGGGCTGCGCGAACACTACGTGTTCAATAGAGCGCCGCCGTTCAATCCTAATGAGGCTCGACCCCCAGCTGTCCCACCTAGCCGAATCAGAACCCGGCCCGGCCGCAGACGGCTTGTTATTCGGGGACTCTCTCATTAAAGATATCAACAAAATGGTAGGGCTCTACTCCAGTTTGGATAAGGCCCAAACATCTTTGAAAAAGACTTAGGCCGCGTACACATGAGGGGATCTGTCCGCTGAAAACGGTCCGATGGACTGTTTCAGCAGACATCTCCGCTCGTGTGTATGGGCTAGCGGACAGATTTCTCCACCCGACAGATTTCAAAGCATGCTTTGAAATCTATCCGGTGGGAATCTGTCCGCCCGACATGTCTGCTGGTTAGTACACTTACCAGCAGACATGTCGGCCCCCACCGCCGCCGCGCCGCTGCCGAATGGATTCGGCGCATGCGCGGAAGTGTTTTACTTCCTGGTGCGGTGACGTGGCGGTGACGCGGCGGCGTCAACGTCACCGCCGCGTCACCACTACGTCACCGCGCCGTCCGGCGGCGGGGAATTTGATCCGATGGTGTGTACACGCCATCGGATCAAACTCCCGATCGGACATATCCGATGGAAATGGTCCGCGGACCGTTTTCATCGGATATATCCGATCGTGTGTACGCCGCCTAATACCACTAGGGTTTTTCCCAAGGCCGGCAGATACAAGGGCCGCTCTGCCGGCCGTTACTTCTCTAACAGGCCATTCCACAGGGCCCCCGCTCAGTACCAGGCTCCGCAGCCCTACCCAGTACCAATGGCGCAACCGGCACCCTTCTTCCCTCCCCGCGGACGCCCCTGGAGAGGCCGAGGAGGGAGAGGTTACCCCCGCTCCCGACCTACCACCGGTGAGTACAACGCATCTCCATTTTTCTTACATACCTATAGGGGGAAGACTGAGACATTTTATTCACGCCTGGTCTGCGATTACGGCAGACGCATGGATACTCAGTACAGTATCGGGCTATCAGATAGAGTTATTTTCACTGCCAGACATGGATCTGGCCCCTCATCCCATCCGGTTTTCAAACTTGAACACCGCTCTCATGGACAACGAGTTGCAGGACCTTCTGACCAAACAAGCGGTGGTAGAGGTGGACCCACTCTCTCCGGGTTTCCTCAGCAACCTATTCCTAGTAAAAAAAAAGGGTGGCGATTACCGCCCAGTGATAAACTTGAGAAACCTCAATCAACATGTCGTATACCGACATTTAAAAATGGAGGGAATCCACTGCCTGCACGATCTCTTACGTCCCGGGGACTGGTTAGTGAAGGTGGACTTAAAAGACGCCTATCTCACAGTTCCCATTCATCCAACCTCCCAACGCTTGCTCCGCTTCCTGTGGAGAAACAAAATGTGGCAGTTTACTTGCCTTCCTTTCGGTCTCTCCTCCGCCCCGTGGTGCTTCACCAAATTGCTGAAGCCGGTGACGGCGGCCCTGCGAAGCAGAGGAGTGAGGTTGATCATTTACTTGGACGACCTACTCATAATGGCTCGTTCCTCCCACCAAGCAAACGAACATGCCTCCTGGGCAGTCGGATTGCTTCAGGACCTGGGTTTCCTCATAAATCACGAGAAATCCATTCTTTCTCCATCTCAGGAGATGGAGTTTTTGGGGTTCCTGGTGGACACCAACCGAGTGGTCCTCCGACTACCCAAATCAAAATTAATTACCATCCGCAGAGAGATCACTATCGTGCTGGACAAACAACGGGTGTCATTACGCGCACTGGCTCGCCTAGTCGGCCTGTTATCGGCATCGATCCAGGCCATTTTTCCAGCCCCTCTTCATTATCGAGCCCTCCAGAGGCTCAAGACTCTACATCTGCGTCAGGGGCTTCGCTATGCAGACGAAGTCCTCCTGGACGCAGAAACCATAGTGGAACTAAGGTGGTGGTTACGGCATGCCGTCGAATGGAATGGCAAGACCATCTTCAGTTCCAACCCGGACTTCGTCATAGAGTCGGATGCCAGCCGCCACGGCTGGGGTGCTCGGTGCGGCTCCTCATCCACAGGAGGGATGTGGTCCGCAGAGGAATCTCTACTGCATATCAACGCACTAGAACTCCTGGCAGCCTTCTTTGCCATCAGGAGCCTTCTGCCACACACGTCCAACTGCTGTGTGTTGCTGCGTATGGACAACATAACCGCAGTCCAGTACGTCAATCGCTTGGGGGGCCCCAGGTCCAGGATCCTTGCGGATCTAGCGAAAGAATTCTGGCACTTCTGCCTGGAACGCAACATCGTTCCGATCGCGGAATATATCCCGGGTGCTTCGAACATGGTGGCAGATTGGAATTCTCGCTACCTATCCGATTCCAGTGATTGGCGACTGGACCGATCAGTATTCCTGGCCCTCGATCACTTATGGGGCCCTCGATCACTTATGGGGCCCCCTCTCTATGGACCTGTTCGCCTCCCGTCTCAACCATCAGCTCCCACGCTTTTACAGCTGGAGACCGGATCCGGAGGCACACGCTGTAGATGCCCTCCGCCAGACCTGGCCGCAGGGGACACATTATGCGTTCCCCCCGTTCTCTATGATTCTCAGGGTTCTCCTTCACATAGCGAGTTGTGCTGATCACTCCGTGGTGGCCGACACAACCATGGTTTCTCCTCCTCCTGGGGATGACGGTGGACCTCCCCAGACTACTTCCTCACTCCCCTCATCTCCTCACCAGTTCAAACGGAGATCTACATCCTCTAATCACGAACCACAACCTACCTCTCCTCGCATGGTTGGTCTCGGGGCGCCGATTGCAGACAGCGTTCTTTCAAGAACAGCTTGCCTTGGCCTGGGCCCCGGGACTAGATCGGCATATCGATCGGCCTGGCGGCTCTGGGTTCGTTGGTGTGATCAACGGCAGGTTGATCCCGTTCAAGCGCCTGTGTCTGTAGTGGTTAACTATCTTTTGAATCCGGGAGGTCCTATAACTCTCTTAATGTCTATCGCTCGGCGATCTCAGCCTACCACTCCCCTATAGACTCATTGCCGGTAGGTAGGCACCCATTGGTGTGCCGTCTTTTGAAGGGTGTTAGGTTTCCACGCCCCCCACGACCCAAGTATCAGCATACTTGGGACGTGACCAGGATCCTAACCATGTTCTCGGACTGGGGGGACAATGATACTCTGTCTTTGAAGTTATTGTCTTTCAAACTTACTGTCCTCTTGTGTCTGATTTCTATCAAACGAGTGTCGGATGTCAGGGCTCTAGACATATCCAGACGTCAATTCTCTCCTCAGGGAGTTAGGTTTTCGGTCGTGCGTAGAACGAAGACGGACCTTCAATCGGTTTTCTACCCGTTCTTCCCGGCGCATCCACGCCTATGTGTGGTCCGCTGCCTACAGGCTTATGAGTCTGAGACGGCTCCGTTGCGATCGTTACAATTCTCTCAACTTCTCATTTTTTACGTCAAACCTCATCTCCCGGTTTCCTCGACTACGCTAGCCAGATGGGTACGTTCAGTCAGTCTATGAATAGCACTAGATAAGTAGTTTGACATAGAAATGAATAGGTATTGTAGAACATTATAACTGAGTTAAATTAAATATTATCTGGACTGTATCAGGAATTGTCAATGAAACAATTGACATCCACCTCAATGTTGAGGCCATGGGGTTCAAAACATCGCAGGGTATGTATCCAGGTCATTTCAGAACGGGAAATACTTCTGACTAAGTCACTCCCCCTCCAGTGGGCCTGATACTTCTCAATCCCTAGGAAAACGGTGCCTCTTGGGTCTTTATTATGGACTTTCAAATAATGGTTAGAAACAGAATGATCTGGAAAGCCATTACAGATATTTGTCAAGTGCTCGTTTAAACGCACTTGTAAGGGGCGCTTGGTCCTGCCCACATATTGTAGGCCACAGGGACATTGTAACAGATAAATGGAACCCACACTCGAGCAAGTAATAAAAGACTAGATCGGGTAAACCTTGGGTGAGTATCTGGACCTAAAACTCGTGGTTCTTTTAGGGGTATGGTTATTCACCGTACAAACTCGGCATCTTCCGCATTTAAAAAAACCTGTCAACCCTGATGAAAACATGGAAGGCATTCTTGGTGGATCCAAAATGTTAGGTGCTAACTTATTTCTTAAAGAGCCAGCTCCCCTAAACACTACCTGAGGTTTATCAGGGAGAATGTTATTCAAAATCTTGTCACTTTTGAGGACGTGCCAATGCTTCCTGAGGATATGTTTAACGTTAGCGTGTTGGCAGGAGTAATCAGTCACAAAAGGACTTCTAAATTTGTTGTCTACAATAGGTTTCGGCCTATCCTTTAAGATATCTTCCCTGTTGAGATTAGCCACTGTTTCCAGGGAATCTGACAGGAAAGGGCGACTATAGCCTTTTTCTATAAACTGTCTATTGAGTCTTTCAGCCTGTTTTAGAAAGGTTACTTGATCAGTACAGTTTCTTTTTAAACGGAGGAACTGACCCTTAGGGACAGCCTTGAGCCAGCTAGAATGATGACAACTGTCATGTGGAATGAACGAGTTCATGTCTGTTGTTTTGAAATAAGTAGACGTGGATAGCTGATTACCCTCTATGCTGATGACCAAGTCTAAAAAGTTGATGGTATCAAGACTTGCTTCATATTTTAGAACAATCCCTCTATCATTATTATTGAGACATTCCATAAACAGAATGAGGTCATCCTCCCTGCCATCCCATAGGAGGAGGATATCGTCGATATATCTGGCCCACAACAAAAGTTGGGGCCTAGAAGGGACATCGACGACATCCTCCTCCCACTTGGCCATAAATAAATTGGCCAAGCTGGGGGCATATTTAGCCCCCATTGCGACTCCTCTATCCTGCCTGTAGAAGTGTCCACTGTGCCAGAAGAAATTGTGAGAAGCCGCATATTCTAGTAGCTCCATAATGTAGGAAATCTGTACTTCCATAAGGTTGGAATCTCTCTTTAAAAAATGAGAGACTGCTTCTAAACCCAGTTTATGGGGAATGATGGTATACAAAGAAGTGACATCGGCAGTCACCAACCAAACATTGGGGGGCAGTGTCAATCCTGCCAACAGGTTAATAACATGCTTAGTATCCCGAACATACGAGGGCATGTTTCTAACTAGAGGCTGGAGAAAAAAATCAATATATTTGCCCACCCGGGACGTGACCGAGTCTATCCCACTCACTATGGGACGTCCCGGGGGGCAAACAGGATTTTTGTGTACCTTAGGAAGATAATAGATAATGGGTACACGGGGGGCCTTAGGAATCAAAAAGGCTTTCTCCTTTGTGTTAAGAATATTTAAACGTGACCCCTTATTTATAACCTCTATGAGGGCTTTTTTGTATTTCTCTCCAGGGTTGAGGAGGAGAGGAGTGTAGGTGTCCCTGTCACTTAAGATTTTGGCCATCTCATCCAAATAATCTGACTTATTTAGGACCACTATACCACCCCCCTTATCCGCAGGGTGGATAACAAGGTCCTTATTATCACATAAAGATTTTATACCTGTTTCTATATCATGTTTAATACGAACTCGTTTGACCCGTAAATCATCTAGGTCCTTAAGAGTAAGGTCCCTAAACACCTTCAATGATGCCGGCAGATGACCTGGCGGATTGTAGGTGGAAGAATTGGCCAGACTAGAGTGAACGTAGTCAACGGTTAAAGCATTAGGGGGACCAAAGGGGTTTGAGGACAAATACCTTTGAATATTCAACTTGCGGACAAATTTGTGTATGTCCATATACGTTTTAAATTTATTAATATTTTTGGGAGGGGCATATTTCAACCCCTTATCCAAAACTATCAGCTCGGATTCTGTCAAAGTATGAGAGCTGAGGTTGAATATCCCAGTATTGGTTAGGTTTTTGGTCTTTTGGGGCTTAAGACGCCTCCCCCCTCTAGCCCCTCTTTTAGTTCTGCTAGTCTTTTTACCCCTTGTGTTGCCCGGGGAAAACCCCAATTAGGCTGGACAAAATTCATCGAATGGTTACCAATGTCTCCATACCCCAATTCATAAGGGGCTGAAGCAGTAGAATGGTCACCATTTGGGAAAAAATTTTCATTGCTGGAATTATCCAAATTCCCCAATGGTAAGAAACTGTTGTGAGTCAAGACATTATAGTCAGGTTCATAATTTCCTGCATAGTGCACAACCTCATTATTCCTAAAGACATGAGGTGGAATGGTATTGGGTGCCTGATTATATGGAATACCCCTGTTGGGGCCATGTGAGGTGGATGAGACATTACCATAGCCAAATGGGAAACCAGGCGGGGGGGGGGACCCGTATAATTACCACGACCCCGGGAGGGAAGATGTGCTATACCACCTCCAGCTCCCTGTCCCCAAGGTTGGGGCCGATGACTTATGGGGGGGCCAAATTGGCTACGTTGGCTTCCATAACCTCCTCCTCCTTGATGTGGGGGTTGTGTTCCAGAATTATTATAAATGGAACCCTTTTTGGATTTAGGGTATTTTTTAGGTGTACCCCCTAAATTTGTGCGATTTTGATTGCCCCTGTTTCCTGGTGCCGAAGGCAAACAAGAGGCAGCATTGGTCGCTCCTGGGTTAGCTGGTGTCACATCCATCTCGGTTGTGTTGGAGCTATTAGTTTCAGCCAAAAGTTTTTTTTGCCATTCAAAAACTAATTTAGAATGGTAATCACTGAAATCCCTATTGAACTTCTTTTTCTTCTTGATTTTTTGCTCTCTATCTTCCTTCTCCAGTGTTCTTAAAAGGTTCT
Source organism: Rana kukunoris (assembly GCA_029574335.1). NCBI lineage: Eukaryota > Metazoa > Chordata > Amphibia > Anura > Ranidae > Rana > Rana kukunoris. The sequence goes on along the minus strand of CM056050.1, from coordinate 330,473,755 downwards.
TGGATCTATCAGCATAGTCTTCACTGGTCATGAAGGGAGAGAGTTTTTCCTTGATAGTTTTAATCTCATCATCTAGTTTTTTAAGTTTAATAGTTTTGCGGTCGGTCAGAAATCTTAATAAATTTAAACCAGTATCGTTGAAGTACTTATACCAACCCTCCAGATCTATATCCCCTTTTTGGGGGGAGACTTCCCATCTCAGACTCCTAGGGACCATTTGGTGTTTAAGATAAGTGTCGAGAAACACTATGTCCCATTGTGTGTGTATCTCTGAGATGGTGAGGTTTTTTAGTCTCATAAAGAGGCCCCCTATATCATTTTCCCCCTCTTTGAATGTTTCAAAGACCCCTTCTGAGTTGACAACTCGTGTGGCTCTGAACTCAAAAACATCCATAACTATGTGGGGTGAATCAGTGAAGAAGGTGCTTATGAATAGAGCACAAATGGTAGCTGCAATATTATTGTATACGAACAAATAGAATATAAAAGAAAATAAATTTTGCGCATACCCAGTAAAACCCTAACAGGTGACAGCTGCGACTCAAAAATGTTATACAACATAAAACAATAGTATAGAAAGGGTTGGAATCGCGCTAATCGTGAATATATCCAATGAAGGGCACAGTGCGTGCTGTGATTATTAAACAAAATAAGTGAATAGCCTGTGAACGCATACAAACAATCAATTATAATGAGTACCACGCAGGTGTGGATACAAATATGGGCCCACCAAAAAATTAACTATTAGGTGACTATGTAAAAAAAGGCACAGTATAGGTGTGGTTTCGGTGAAAAAAACCATCAACTAATGAAGCCACAAAAGTAATAAAAAAGGTGAACTGAAAAAATAAACTCCACCTGATGGACAGGGAGAAGAAAATGCAAAGTCTATGATGTGTTAAAAAATAGTCAATGTGATAAAAAAAAAACAGATGAGTAAAAAATGAAATTCCAACGTCTCTGTCTTTTTAACCTGTATGCACACAGAAGAGGAAGGAAGTCTCAAGCTGATGTAGGTGTGTCAATCTCCTGGATGTCGATCACGAATGAACTTGCACAGATCTGAAACCGCAGGATCTCAGCGCCATAAAAACACACAAAGACAAAAACAAAAAGACTCGCATAGTGTAAAACCTTAGGGAAACTGGAAGAACTACACCCGTGTGGGACAGTCTTGCGACCGGGGGAGGGAATAGTGCGGACCCACCACCTCTGCACACACTGACCCTTACCAGATCTGGACCCCACAGGGTAGTATCAGGCACTCAGAGAAGGGATCGTGATTCAGCAACCATAGGACATCAACCGATGACAGTGTTGGTGATACCATGTAATATAAAACCGCACATAGTGTAAAATCAAATGGTATTTAATGTAAGAAAAGTAAAGATTGCACTTACAAAGATAAAAATCAGTAGGGCATTTAAAAAGCAAAGTGCCGGCCGGCTGGATGGTACGCGTGCGTCCTTCCGTCTGGATGTGGTGACGTGGGAACGTGGGAACGTCTCCTCCCACGTCACCACATCCAGACGGAAGGACGCACGCGTACCATCCAGCCGGCCGGCACTTTGTTTTTTAAATGCCCTACTGATTTTTATCTTTGTAAGTGCAATCTTTACTTTTCTTACATTAAATACCATTTGATTTTACACTATGTGCGGTTTTATATTACATGGTATCACCAACACTGTCATCGGTTGATGTCCTATGGTTGCTGAATCACGATCCCTTCTCTGAGTGCCTGATACTACCCTGTGGGGTCCAGATCTGGTAAGGGTCAGTGTGTGCAGAGGTGGTGGGTCCGCACTATTCCCTCCCCCGGTCGCAAGACTGTCCCACACGGGTGTAGTTCTTCCAGTTTCCCTAAGGTTTTACACTATGCGAGTCTTTTTGTTTTTGTCTTTGTGTGTTTTTATGGCGCTGAGATCCTGCGGTTTCAGATCTGTGCAAGTTCATTCGTGATCGACATCCAGGAGATTGACACACCTACATCAGCTTGAGACTTCCTTCCTCTTCTGTGTGCATACAGGTTAAAAAGACAGAGACGTTGGAATTTCATTTTTTACTCATCTGTTTTTTTTTATCACATTGACTATTTTTTAACACATCATAGACTTTGCATTTTCTTCTCCCTGTCCATCAGGTGGAGTTTATTTTTTCAGTTCACCTTTTTTATTACTTTTGTGGCTTCATTAGTTGATGGTTTTTTTCACCAAAACCACACCTATACTGTGCCTTTTTTTACATAGTCACCTAATAGTTAATTTTTTGGTGGGCCCATATTTGTATCCACACCTGCGTGGTACTCATTATAATTGATTGTTTGTATGCGTTCACAGGCTATTCACTTATTTTGTTTAATAATCACAGCACGCACTGTGCCCTTCATTGGATATATTCACGATTAGCGCGATTCCAACCCTTTCTATACTATTGTTTTATGTTGTATAACATTTTTGAGTCGCAGCTGTCACCTGTTAGGGTTTTACTGGGTATGCGCAAAATTTATTTTCTTTTATATTCTATTTGTTCGTATACAATAATATTGCAGCTACCATTTGTGCTCTATTCATAAGCACCTTCTTCACTGATTCACCCCACATAGTTATGGATGTTTTTGAGTTCAGAGCCACACGAGTTGTCAACTCAGAAGGGGTCTTTGAAACATTCAAAGAGGGGGAAAATGATATAGGGGGCCTCTTTATGAGACTAAAAAACCTCACCATCTCAGAGATACACACACAATGGGACATAGTGTTTCTCGACACTTATCTTAAACACCAAATGGTCCCTAGGAGTCTGAGATGGGAAGTCTCCCCCCAAAAAGGGGATATAGATCTGGAGGGTTGGTATAAGTACTTCAACGATACTGGTTTAAATGTATTAAGATTTCTGACCGACCGCAAAACTATTAAACTTAAAAAACTAGATGATGAGATTAAAACTATCAAGGAAAAACTCTCTCCCTTCATGACCAGTGAAGACTATGCTGATAGATCCAAGAACCTTTTAAGAACACTGGAGAAGGAAGATAGAGAGCAAAAAATCAAGAAGAAAAAGAAGTTCAATAGGGATTTCAGTGATTACCATTCTAAATTTGTTTTTGAATGGCAAAAAAAACTTTTGGCTGAAACTAATAGCTCCAACACAACCGAGATGGATGTGACACCAGCTAACCCAGGAGCGACCAATGCTGCCTCTTGTTTGCCTTCGGCACCAGGAAACAGGGGCAATCAAAATCGCACAAATTTAGGGGGTACACCTAAAAAATACCCTAAATCCAAAAAGGGTTCCATTTATAATAATTCTGGAACACAACCCCCACATCAAGGAGGAGGAGGTTATGGAAGCCAACGTAGCCAATTTGGCCCCCCCATAAGTCATCGGCCCCAACCTTGGGGACAGGGAGCTGGAGGTGGTATAGCACATCTTCCCTCCCGGGGTCGTGGTAATTATACGGGTCCCCCCCCCCGCCTGGTTTCCCATTTGGCTATGGTAATGTCTCATCCACCTCACATGGCCCCAACAGGGGTATTCCATATAATCAGGCACCCAATACCATTCCACCTCATGTCTTTAGGAATAATGAGGTTGTGCACTATGCAGGAAATTATGAACCTGACTATAATGTCTTGACTCACAACAGTTTCTTACCATTGGGGAATTTGGATAATTCCAGCAATGAAAATTTTTTCCCAAATGGTGACCATTCTACTGCTTCAGCCCCTTATGAATTGGGGTATGGAGACATTGGTAACCATTCGATGAATTTTGTCCAGCCTAATTGGGGTTTTCCCCGGGCAACACAAGGGGTAAAAAGACTAGCAGAACTAAAAGAGGGGCTAGAGGGGGGAGGCGTCTTAAGCCCCAAAAGACCAAAAACCTAACCAATACTGGGATATTCAACCTCAGCTCTCATACTTTGACAGAATCCGAGCTGATAGTTTTGGATAAGGGGTTGAAATATGCCCCTCCCAAAAATATTAATAAATTTAAAACGTATATGGACATACACAAATTTGTCCGCAAGTTGAATATTCAAAGGTATTTGTCCTCAAACCCCTTTGGTCCCCCTAATGCTTTAACCGTTGACTACGTTCACTCTAGTCTGGCCAATTCTTCCACCTACAATCCGCCAGGTCATCTGCCGGCATCATTGAAGGTGTTTAGGGACCTTACTCTTAAGGACCTAGATGATTTACGGGTCAAACGAGTTCGTATTAAACATGATATAGAAACAGGTATAAAATCTTTATGTGATAATAAGGACCTTGTTATCCGCCCTGCGGATAAGGGGGGTGGTATAGTGGTCCTAAATAAGTCAGATTATTTGGATGAGATGGCCAAAATCTTAAGTGACAGGGACACCTACACTCCTCTCCTCCTCAACCCTGGAGAGAAATACAAAAAAGCCCTCATAGAGGTTATAAATAAGGGGTCACGTTTAAATATTCTTAACACGAAGGAGAAAGCCTTTTTGATTCCTAAGGCCCCCCCGTGTACCCATTATCTATTATCTTCCTAAGGTACACAAAAATCCTGTTTGCCCCCCGGGACGTCCCATAGTGAGTGGGATAGACTCGGTCACGTCCCGGGTGGGCAAATATATTGATTTTTTTCTCCAGCCTCTAGTTAGAAACATGCCCTCGTATGTTCGGGATACTAAGCATGTTATTAACCTGTTGGCAGGATTGACACTGCCCCCCAATGTTTGGTTGGTGACTGCCGATGTCACTTCTTTGTATACCATCATTCCCCATAAACTGGGTTTAGAAGCAGTCTCTCATTTTTTAAAGAGAGATTCCAACCTTATGGAAGTACAGATTTCCTACATTATGGAGCTACTAGAATATGCGGCTTCTCACAATTTCTTCTGGCACAGTGGACACTTCTACAGGCAGGATAGAGGAGTCGCAATGGGGGCTAAATATGCCCCCAGCTTGGCCAATTTATTTATGGCCAAGTGGGAGGAGGATGTCGTCGATGTCCCTTCTAGGCCCCAACTTTTGTTGTGGGCCAGATATATCGACGATATCCTCCTCCTATGGGATGGCAGGGAGGATGACCTCATCCTGTTTATGGAATGTCTCAATAATAATGATAGAGGGATTGTTCTAAAATATGAAGCAAGTCTTGATACCATCAACTTTTTAGACTTGGTCATCAGCATAGAGGGTAATCAGCTATCCACGTCTACTTATTTCAAAACAACAGACAGGAACTCGTTCATTCCACATGACAGTTGTCATCATTCTAGCTGGCTCAAGGCTGTCCCTAAGGGTCAGTTCCTCCGTTTAAAAAGAAACTGTACTGATCAAGTAACCTTTCTAAAACAGGCTGAAAGACTCAATAGACAGTTTATAGAAAAAGGCTATAGTCGCCCTTTCCTGTCAGATTCCCTGGAAACAGTGGCTAATCTCAACAGGGAAGATATCTTAAAGGATAGGCCGAAACCTATTGTAGACAACAAATTTAGAAGTCCTTTTGTGACTGATTACTCCTGCCAACACGCTAACGTTAAACATATCCTCAGGAAGCATTGGCACGTCCTCAAAAGTGACAAGATTTTGAATAACATTCTCCCTGATAAACCTCAGGTAGTGTTTAGGGGAGCTGGCTCTTTAAGAAATAAGTTAGCACCTAACATTTTGGATCCACCAAGAATGCCTTCCATGTTTTCATCAGGGTTGACAGGTTTTTTTAAATGCGGAAGATGCCGAGTTTGTACGGTGAATAACCATACCCCTAAAAGAACCACGAGTTTTAGGTCCAGATACTCACCCAAGGTTTACCCGATCTAGTCTTTTATTACTTGCTCGAGTGTGGGTTCCATTTATCTGTTACAATGTCCCTGTGGCCTACAATATGTGGGCAGGACCAAGCGCCCCTTACAAGTGCGTTTAAACGAGCACTTGACAAATATCTGTAATGGCTTTCCAGATCATTCTGTTTCTAACCATTATTTGAAAGTCCATAATAAAGACCCAAGAGGCACCGTTTTCCTAGGGATTGAGAAGTATCAGGCCCACTGGAGGGGGAGTGACTTAGTCAGAAGTATTTCCCGTTCTGAAATGACCTGGATACATACCCTGCGATGTTTTGAACCCCATGGCCTCAACATTGAGGTGGATGTCAATTGTTTCATTGACAATTCCTGATACAGTCCAGATAATATTTAATTTAACTCAGTTATAATGTTCTACAATACCTATTCATTTCTATGTCAAACTACTTATCTAGTGCTATTCATAACCAAGGTATAGCACGTGCTGAAATGGTTGGGAAGGGTAGAGAAAGTGGAAGGGAGGGATACAAATCCTTTCCTTTCCCGATTTCCCCTTTTTTTCCCTTTATTTTGTTTTTTTTTCCCGGTTATATTGATGTATAATTTTATACTAGTGTCAGCTGTATGTTACTGCATACAACCTCTGCAATTATGTTGATATGGCTATCTGCAACCTTTTGTCAGTACATACAAATGTTGTTTACTAAAGTCCATTTGGTGGGGTTAAATTTTTTAAATTTTTTTTTATAGTTGGTTAAATTTGCGATCCCCTCCATATTCTAATGATGAAATTGATTGTGCATCTATTCAATAATGAGCGCACAACGATACGCATGTTTAACCTTTTTATTCACATTCAAATTTATTTTAATTTTATGTATATGTATTATGTGATGGTTTAACTTAGTGGTTGTGAGTCAGCTCTCTCAGGCGGCACAGCCTCTTCACTACTAAATTAATATTATCCATCTTGATTAGAGTTCCGCATAAGACCATCACATTAAAAGGCTTGGTTTAAGTTCGATAGACAGCCTTTATGACTACCAGCCTATTTTCTATCTCAAACACTGTGGGTACTGCTATGCACCTGGTGCGATTTTGTCCTCCATGGTACACTTAGTATCCCAGTTTACCTATATAATGAACTTTTTGGTCTGTTCTCACTCGATCCCTCGTACGGCTCCATTGATATATAAGAGATGAGTAGGTTTACACCACTTTCCCTCACTATAGCCCATATCCAAAATGGCGATGATGGGGCCGCCCTTTGACTGACTCCGCCCACTACGGGTACTATTGTGGTGACGTGGGGCGTCGTCCTTATCCCGTGACCAAGTCTTACGAAGACGAAACGTTGGGAGGAGACGTTCCCACGTCACCACATCCAGACGGAAGGACGCACGCGTACCATCCAGCCGGCCGGCACTTTGCTTTTTAAATGCCCTACTGATTTTTATCTTTGTAAGTGCAATCTTTACTTTTCTTACATTAAATACCATTTGATTTTACACTATGTGCGGTTTTATATTACATGGTATCACCAACACTGTCATCGGTTGATGTCCTATGGTTGCTGAATCACGATCCCTTCTCTGAGTGCCTGATACTACCCTGTGGGGTCCAGATCTGGTAAGGGTCAGTGTGTGCAGAGGTGGTGGGTCCGCACTATTCCCTCCCCCGGTCGCAAGACTGTCCCACACGGGTGTAGTTCTTCCAGTTTCCCTAAGGTTTTACACTATGCGAGTCTTTTTGTTTTTGTCTTTGTGTGTTTTTATGGCGCTGAGATCCTGCGGTTTCAGATCTGTGCAAGTTCATTCGTGATCGACATCCAGGAGATTGACACACCTACATCAGCTTGAGACTTCCTTCCTCTTCTGTGTGCATACAGGTTAAAAAGACAGAGACGTTGGAATTTCATTTTTTACTCATCTGTTTTTTTTTATCACATTGACTATTTTTTAACACATCATAGACTTTGCATTTTCTTCTCCCTGTCCATCAGGTGGAGTTTATTTTTTCAGTTCACCTTTTTTATTACTTTTGTGGCTTCATTAGTTGATGGTTTTTTTCACCGAAACCACACCTATACTGTGCCTTTTTTTACATAGTCACCTAATAGTTAATTTTTTGGTGGGCCCATATTTGTATCCACACCTGCGTGGTACTCATTATAATTGATTGTTTGTATGCGTTCACAGGCTATTCACTTATTTTGTTTAATAATCACAGCACGCACTGTGCCCTTCATTGGATATATATTAACGATTAGCGCGATTCCAACCCTTTCTATACTGTTATTTTTTCATGTATACATTGTTATAGCTTTAAACTTGCATAAGATATGAGCCTCCTGTCTGATATATAATTCAAGATTTTCCTAGCTTGTGACGGAAAATAATAATTATATGAAGACAGGAGGCGAATATCTTCCCTCCCAACCCATCCCTATCACGGTGTTGTCTCTTTTATTGTAGGCTATTGAAACACGCATCCTGCAAATCAGAGGCTTATACGTCCCAGAGGTTTCGTTTACACTATCCCCATTGGGATTGCTGTTCCTGTTCAATCCTTGGATCTTTGGTTCGTCGCAGACCTGAAGTGGAGGTTCCAACTGCAACTGCGTCCAGATCCAGAGTCCCGGTTACCGTCGGCTGACTACTGTGCCGGAGTTCCAGTTGTTCCAGGATTTCAATGTTTTGGACTGTTTTTCCAGTTTTCTGCTGATTCGCCTCAAGAAAGAGGAGGATTCTAAGGAGGCAGCCCCTTATATACCTGCTGACCTGCTCCATGATTGGCAGGTCCAGCCAGAGGGCTGCTGGGTATTGTAGTTTCTTTTGTTTTCAGTTTTTAAAAAACGTTTTTCTATTTTGAACTCACTGAAAAGTTAGTTTTCTGCTGTGTGCATTAATAAAGAAAGATAATGCATAAGATATTCGCCTCCTGTCTTCATATAATTATTATTTTCCGTCACAAGCTAAGAAAATCTTGAATTATTATACGCAAATTCTGCCAAGGGGAGTAGGGACACCCAATCATCCTGAGAGAAGGATGAGAAACATCTCAAGTATTGCTCCAGGGACTGATTAGTCCTTTCAGTCTGACCATTGGTCTGCGGGTGATAAGCAGATGAAAGACATAGTTCAATCCCTAAGGCGGCGTACACACGATCGGACATATCCGATGAAAACGGTCCGCGGACCATTTCCATCGGATATGTCCGATCGGGAGTTTGATCCGATGGCGTGTACACACCATCGGATCAAATTCCCCGCCGCCGGACGGCGCGGTGACGTGGCGGTGACGCGGCGGTGACGTTGACGCCGCCGCGTCACCGCCACGTCACCGCACCAGGAAGTAAAACACTTCCGCGCATGCGCCGAATCCATTCTGCAGCGGCGCGGCGGCGGTGGGGGCCGACATGTCTGCTGGTAAGTGTACTAACCAGCAGACATGTCGGGCGGACAGATTCCCACCGGATAGATTTCAAAGCTTGCTTTGAATCTGTCGGGTGGAGAAATCTATCCGCTAGCCCATACACACGAGCGGAGATGTCTGCTGAAACGGTCCATCGGACCGTTTTCAGCGGACATATCCCCTCGTGTGTACGCCGCCTAAGGCTTTACATAGGGCCCTCCAAAATTTGGAGGTGAACTGTACCCCGATCTGAGGTTATGCTTGCTGGAATGCCATGCAGTCTCACAATCTCCTTAATAAATACAAAAGCGGTTTCAGAGGCAGAGGGGGTTCCTTTCAGAGGTACAAAATGGGCCATCTTTGAAAAACGATCCACTATAACAAAGATGGTGGTAAATCCTTCGGACGGGGGGAGTTCTACAATAAAATCCAAGGAAATCATGTTCCAAGGTTTTTCAGGTACAGGAAGAGATTCTAACAACCCCCAGGTCTTGGCACGATCAGATTTGTTTCTGAGACATATGGAGCAGGACCTTACATAATCTCTACAATCTTTTAATAAATCAGGCCACCAAAAGGAACGGGACACTAGGTCAGAGACAGGGCCGGACTTACCATTGGGCTTGACTGGGCTCAAGCCCATGGGCCCCGCCCAATAGGGGGCCCCTCTAATAAAAAAATAAAAAAATTCCCCAGGGCCCGGACAGCAACCCCTACTTTTTTATTTACTTTTTATTAAAAAAAATATGTTTTTTTATATATTTATATATATATATAATTATTATTATTATTGCTATTATTATTAAAGGGCCCAAAGGTCTCCAGGGCCCTCGGATGGCAACCCCGCATTTTTTTTTATAAAACAAAAATACATTTATTTTATATATATATATATATATATATATATATATATATTTTTTTTTTTTTTATTAAAGGGCTCAGAGGTCCCCAGGCCCCATGTGGCAACCCCCCCCCCTTTTTTTTATAAATGTTTATTTTTGTTTATATATTTTTTTTAATTAAAAGGCCCAGAGGTCCACAGGGCCCCCCGGATGGCAACCTGCCTTTTTTATGTATTTTTTTATAAATGTTTATTTTTTTTTAAAAAATGTAGGGGTCTGGAGGCCCCCAGGGCCCCGGACAGCAACCCCCACTTTTTTTATTTATTTTTTTATAAAAAAATATGTTTTTATATATATATATATATATATATATATATATATATATATAAATATTATTATTATTATTATTATTATTAAAGGGCCCAGAGGTCTCCAGGGCCCCCGGATGGCAACCCCCCTATTTTTATATATTTGTTGTATTTTATATCTATATTTTCTTTATATATTTTTTTTATTATTATCTTTTTTTTATTAAAGGGCCCAGAGGTTTATTTTTTATTTTTATTAAAGGGCCCAGAGATCCCTAGGGCCCTGGATGGCTACCCCCCTTTATATATATATATATTTTTTTTTCTTTATTTTTTTTTTTTTTTGTAAAGGCTTCTCAATTTGCGGCAGGCCCCCCCTGCTTCTCAATTTCAGGTGGCAGCACCCCCCGGCTCTCTGCTCCAGGGGGCCCATGCCTTAAGCTGTGTAAGGGGCCCCAAAATTCCTGATGGCGGCCCTGCACGTACCTCCCAACATGCACGGATTCTGCGGGACTTTCCGCTTCTTCCCGCAGTCCCGCAAAAGGGTTAATTTTCCCACACTGCAATAGGAGGCAGCACGGAAGCAGGAGGAACCGGAGCGGTGTGTGGAGGACTGTGGCTGCTGAAGGGAAGAAAGCCGACAGTCGGGCTAATGACAGTCTGTGGTCCTGGCTGTTGGCACAGTTGAGAGGCACCCCCCCCCCGCTCAACAACTGCAAAACCTCCCCCCAGGAGGAACCGGAGCGGTGTGGGGATGTCTGCTGAAGGGAAGAGAGCCAACACATTCCACATTCCGTGCACAGATGAGAGTCACCCCCCGCTCAACAACTTTAATGCGCACCCCCCCCCTCAACAACTATGATCCCCCCCTCGCTCTCCAGGGGGCCCCTTCAACACTCAAGCCCAGGGGCCCCCACCACTCCTGCCCTGGTCAGAGGTCTTGTGAATTCCAAAGTGTCCGGCAAGTGGATGGTCATGGCATTTTCTTGAGGATGTGAACTCTAAACTTCTCAGGAATAAAAATTAGCTCCTTATGGAAGAAGAGCCCATCCTTTGGTTGAAGATGCAGTTCCAGAGGAGGGGGATGATTTGGGACATCACATCTGCCTGCAGGAGTAGAAAGTTTTTGGCAGGTAAAATAGTGTCAGGTTCAGGAAGTGGGGCCGACTCAAAGAACATGTGCGAGAGCGCATCGGGTTTACCGTTCTTGGATCCGGGGCGGAAAGTAAGATGAAAAGTGAATCGTGAAAAGAATAGTGCCCATCTGGCCTGTCGGGGTCTTAGGCGTTTGGCAGTTCTTAAATATTCCAAGTTTTTATGATCGGTAAAAATAAGGATAGGATGCGCAGCCCCTTCCAACAGATATTGCCATTCCTCTAGGGCGCCTTTGATGGCTAATAGTTCACGATCCCCCACGTCATAATTATTTTCAGAAGAGTTCAGTTTCCTAGAGAAGAAGGCAATCGGATGGAGTAAAGCTTTAGCCCCCTGTCTTTGGGATAGTATACCCCCAACTGCCGTTTCAGAGGCGTCTACCTCGAGCACGTAGGGCAGAGCAGGGTCAGGGTGTCTTAGAATGGGGGCGAAAGTGAACAAGGTCTTTAACTTTTCAAAGGCATCCTGTGCCTCGGAAGTCCATTTGAAAGAAGTATGTTGTTTACTCAACTGGGTGACAGGAGCAATGATACCGGAAAAGTTTTAATACATTTTCTATAAAAATTGGCAAAGCCTACAAAACGTTGAATGGCTTTCTTGTCTTCAGGAGCAGGCCAATCAAGCACAGCAGCAACTTTTTGCGGATCCATAGAGATGCCTTCTTCAGAAATAACAAGTCCCAAGAATTGGATAGAAGATTTTTCGCGTTTTTCAGCCTTAGCATAAAGATGGTGTTGTCGCAGTCTTTCAAGTACTTTCTTTACATGACACCTGTGAAGTTCAAGAGAACTAGAGAATATAAGAATATCGTCCAGGTAGACGATAATAAACAAATCTAAGTAGTCCCGGAAGATGTCATTCACCAGATGTTGGAATGTGGCAGGGGTATTGCAGAGGCCAAATGGCATGACAAGATATTCATAGTGTCCAAAGCGTGTTCGGAATGCAGTTTTCCATTCATCCCCATTACGAATTCTGACTAAGTTGTATGCACCCCTCAGATCTAGTTTGGAAAACACTTGTGCCCCTCGCAATCTTTGGAAAAGTTCTGGAATCAGGGGAAGTGGGTACTGATTCTTAACCGTTATCTTGTTAAGATCTCGATAATCCACACAGGGTCTGAGGGTATGATCCTTCTTTTCGACAAAGAAGATGCCTGCCCCTGCAGAAGATGTGGAATGTCGGATGAACCCCTTCTCCAAATTTTCGTCAATGTAGTGATGGAGGGCTTCTAATTCAGGCTCAGAAAGAGGATACATGTGGCCAAATGGAATCTCAGCTCCGGGCAACAGTTCTATGGGGCAATCATAGGCCCGGTGAGGAGGTAGAGAGTCTGCATTCTTCTTGTTGAAGACATCGAGAAATTTGCGATAGACTGCAGGAACAAGTTTTGAGGTTTCTGGATCAGACTGGATGGCCAGGAGAGGTGTAGTGGTGCATACTTCGTGTGAAATACAGTGTACCAGGCAGTAAGGTGAAGAGAACAGAACCTCCCCTGTGAGCCAATTGATGCTGGGATTATGTGCCTTCAGCCAGGGCATACCCAAGATGATGGGGAACAACGGTGACGAGATGACATCTAGACGTAGGAACTCTTGATGACTGGTAGAAAAGAGGCAGAGGATGGGGACTGTTTCCTGTGTTACTGGGCCGGACTTGATACCAGAGCCATCAGCTAGGTGTACCACGAACCCTTGCTTCTTGGTACAAAGAGGGAGATTGTGCCGAGTCCACAAAGCAGCTGCAGGCACCAGAGTCTATGATTGCAGAGACAGAAATGGTTTCCTCAGCAAGCTGTAGATGAAAAGGAAGGGTTAGGTGAACCCGGTCAGGTCCGGGTGGATGCATCGTGTGGATCCAGTTGATAGGGGACTTGTGTGGCCGTACAGGACAGCTGTGCAGATAGTAACCGGCATCACCACAGTACAAGCAAAGGTCAGAGTGCTGGCGACTAAGGTGTTCGGCTGCGGACAGAGGGGACCTCAAAAAACGTTTCTGAGAAGGAGCTCGGGGTGAGTTAGTTGTGTCACTGGAGAGACTGGTAATGGCATTCTTGGATCTGCGATGAGGAAAGTCTCTGTGGGTTTTCTTAGACTGGCGTTCCCGTAACCGTCGGTCAATCAAAATGACAAGGTTAATCAGGTCCTCCAGAACAGGGGGTACTTCCACTCTGGCAAGTTCATCCTTAATAGCATCAGATAAACCAAGACGAAACTGGTGATAAAGGGCTGATTGGTTCCACGCTGTATCAGTACTCCAGAGGCGAAAGTCTGTTACATAATCCTCCAGAATTCCCAGCCCCAGTTGAAGTCTTTGCAGACAAAACCAGTCGGGTTGAACCTTTTAACACTTCCACTGCACAACAAATTTTTTCCTCATTGTGGTTGTGTATTTGGCTGTGGGAATTTTTACATATTGAGACTTTTATCCATTCTTATCGTTGATTTTATCATACCCTTTATTTTTTGCAATTTTTAAGTATCATACACGTGTTGTTGTGACCTGTGTGTTCCAATAAATACTTTTTTACACTATGAGGAGGTGTATCTCCTTTATCCCTTTTTTCCTGTGATTGGGAATTTTCTGGAGGACCCCTTCCACTTCACCCCATTGGGAAATCCTGCGGCTATCCTTACCAGCTTTTCTTTGGATCCACTTGGAGTGCTAGGATTGAGAGTCATACCCACGTCCAATTCCAAGGAGGGCGGTCGGCCCATACAAGCCTTCAGGACCCACCCACTGTACGGTGTTAGTGGGTCAACAACAGCTGGTAAGCGTATTTATTTCACTTATATGCCAAGGAATGTCTATGTGAAGATGTGGAGGTCTTAACAAAAGGAAAAATTGGGAAGTCTGATGACACTCACAAGAATCGAAGGAATATTCACTTATTTCAATCCTTTATGGGACTTCAACTTATATCACGTTGTCTGCTAGACTCAATATCTAGCTGGATTACACATTATATTAATTTTTTTCCTTTTACTAGCAATTTCCCTGGTGAATAGACACAGATCTATTCCTTATGTGATTGCACCATCACTAGACTCACCTGTCCTAGGTGGATCTTCCTCTGTGTCCTTTTTGGCGCTGCACTATATATATATTTTTTTCTAGATAACAAATCCCACCCTGACATCTTGCGTGGAGAAAGTTCTTGGTAGGAGAGAAAAATAAAGTTCACATGCATTACGAAAATTCCGATATTTCCTTCGATCTCCAGAAAAGCGTTCAGGGATAGGCACTCGGGGTTCAGGGATAGGGTAGGTTCCACTGGTTCCACTGCTGCTGAGCCGAGTCTAGCAGCTGTCTGTAGGCGATTTCCAAATCCCATTCCTGAATGGCCAGAAATTCCAAATCTTCCTGTAACCAGTGGCCTTCCGAGATATTCAATTTTTCCTCTCTGTGCTCCATTATGTCCTCCAAGCGCCACTCCCGATCATCCCCAAAGTCGGGATCACTGGACATCCTCCAATACAACAATCCCAGGCCATCATAGTCATAGCCTTCTGTGGGGCTGTCATCCGCTGACCACAGGCACTCTTGGGCTACATACCACCGGAGGGCTCTGTAGCTCTCATCAGCCTGCTTAACTCCGCTATCCACTCCTGCTTCGGTTGTTCCCCCAACAACAGCATTCGTACGTCATACTGTGGCCAGTGCCTTGCATAGATGGAGGTCAGGACCTTTGCTTGGTTTTGCTTCTCCAGAGCTAGCGCTTCCTTCCAGAGTTGGCAACGAATCACATCCGAGCATCCCAGCAGGGCCTCCTCTGATACTGGTCCTCTGTGCTCTATCTGCATCTCTTGTAACCTCCTTTGGAATTCCTCTTCTATGGAGACTGGTATCTGTACCTCTCCTCTCTCTTCAGTTGGTGCTGCTGTGACTTCAGCTGCTGCAGCACTTCTTCGCTGTAGCAAGGTGGCATCCAGAGCCGCTATAACTCGGTCCCTGATCTCCGGTGGAGGGTTAGGACCATAATGTGCCAGTCTTATGTTAACAGCCCGATCAAAACATGCTTCTTCGGGTGTCCTGTCTGTTACGCCGGGTCTTTTAGCTCTATCCATTTCGACAAGTTCCTGGATAATGTCCTTTTTCTTACAGTTGCTGGCCGGTCTGCCCCGGCTCTCCAGTAAGTCCATGAGGGAAGAGAGCTTCATCCGTTCATACACCGTCTCCATTGTCATGTGCCCTTGTAGCCGTCCTTCTGAAGATGGAATCATCCCACCGCTGCCACCAATGTAACGGTCACCACCGTTTACGACCTTCCATCCACCCACGACAAGCTTATCCGACACACTGCGACAATCTTGCATACACGATCCATTCCATTTCCCATAATCAAGACGAGACTCTGCTCTGTACTTGTATCCAAATGACTGAACACTTTATTGGCTTCTTAGCTTGCTTATATCTAGTACAGCATGTTACAGTTAAAGCTGTAGTAAACCCATCGATTTAACAGTTTCAAAAAGCAGTTAAATTTCCGGCATGCCGGGATTGCCAACTGTCACATTGGTTGTACTCTCAACCAAACTGTCAAACCATCCAATGGCTGGTGTCATAACTGATCACATGTGCAGCACCACAGCAGTTGAAGATTAAACATAGGCCAAGATGGCAGCTTCCTTGGCTGAAAATGATAGGTGGGTTTACTTACAATTTAATCACAGGACAAGGCAATCTCCACCCCCCTATTCACACTGGGGCTAATTCTCTAGCAGACATTTCGGCACCGATACTGACGAGATCTATCACATTCCTTAATACTATTACACAATGCCTTGACCTCAATCCACAAAGGGACCCACACCTGAGCAGCAATACATTTCTTTGCTAAACATAATTGGCATGCTAATTCAATACATCTGAAGAGAGACGTTAACACAGGGCTTTGAACAGTTTTATCACACAATGAAAAGGTCTTCCAGGAGCCGATGCAATTAACACCTTTCAACAGAATGTGTCCACACATTGAAGAGCCAACCTCACTTAACATTTCAATAGCCGGAGCTTAGCATTGAAGAGTCATTCTTTTGACTGGTAGAGTCAACATGAACCACTTGTGATATTCCAGTCTATCCTGCAATATAAGGTATCATTAATGTCCCATCTCATGTAATACATGAATTATGATCCTATTAGCCACCCTACGCCCAAAGGGCACAGGGTGGACTTAGACCCAGGAGTTATTAGTGTCCCTGGCACAGGAGTATCTCTCATCCTTCCAAAGTCTCTGGTTGTCACGGTTCATTCCGTTACACCCACTGTCCACTACCCCACCGTCCACTACCCCACTGTCCACTACCCCACTGTCCACTACCCCACTGACACGTCTACTACCCCACTGTCCACTACCCCACTGACACCGTCCACTAACCCACTGTCCACTACCCCACTGACACCATCCACTACCACACTGTCCACTACCCCACTGACACCGTCCACTACCCCACTGACCACTACCCCACTGTCCACTACCTCACTGTCCACTACCCCACTGTCCACTACCCCACTGACACCGTCCACTACCCCACTGACCACTACCCCACTGTCCACTACCCCACTGACCACTACCCCACTGTCCACTACCCCACTGTCCACTACCCCACTGACACCGTCCACTACCCCACTGTCCACTACCCCACTGTCCAGTACCCCACTGTCCACTACCCCACCGTCCACTATCCCACTGACACCGTCCACTACCCCACCGTCCACTACCCCACTGTTCACTACCCCACTGTCCACTACCCCACCGTCCACTAATCCACTGACACCGTCCATTACCCCACTGTCCACTACTCCACTGTCCACTACCCCACCGTCCACTACCCCATCATCCACTACCCCACTGACACCGTCCACTACCCCACTGTCCACTACCCCACTGACACTGTCCACTACCCCACTGTCCACTACCCCACCGTCCACTACCCCACTGTCCACTACCTCACTGTCCACTACCCCACTGACACCGTCCACTACCCCACTGTCCACTAACCCACTGTCCACTACCCCACTGACACCCTCCACTACCCCACTGTCCACTACCCCACTGACACTGTCCACTACCCCACTGACACTACCCCACTGACACTACCCCACTGACACTACCCCACCCCACTGACACTACCCCACTGACACCGTCCACTGCCCCACTGACCACTACCCCACTGTCCACTACCCCACTGTCCACTACCCCACTGACCACTACCCCACTGACACCGTCCACTACCCCACTGACACCGTCCACTACCCCACCGTCCACTACCCCACCGTCCACTACCCCACTGTCCACTACCCCACTGATACCCTCCACTACCCCACTGTCCACTAACCCACTGTCCACTACCCCACGGACACCGTCCACTACCCCACTGTCCACTACCCCACTGACACCCTCCACTACCCCACTGTCCACTACCCCACTGTCCACTACCCCACTGACACCCTCCACTACCCCACTGTCCACTACCCCACTGTCCACTAACCCACTGTCACCATCCAATACCCCACTGTAACCGTCCACTACCCCACTGTCACCGTCCACTACCCCACTGTCTACTACCCCACTGTTCACTACTCCACTGTCACCGTCCACTACCCCACTGACACCGTCCACTACCCCACTGACACCGTCCACTACCCCACTGACACTACCCCACTGACACTACCCCACCCCACTGACACTACCCCACTGACACTACTCCACTGACACTACCCCACTGACACCGTCCACTGCCCCACTGACCACTACCCCACTGTCCACTGCCCCACTGACCACTACCCCACTGTCCACCACCCCACTGTCCACTACCCCACTGTCCACTACCCCACTGTTACCATCCACTACCCCACTGACACCGACCACTGCCCCACTGACACCGTCCACTGCCCCACTGACCACTACCCCACTGTCCACTACCCCACTGTCACCATCCACTACCCCACTGACACAGATCACTGCCCCACTGACACCGTCCACTGCTCCACTGACACGACTACTGACACCGCCCACTACCCCACTGACACCGCCCACTACCCCACTGACACCGCCCACTACCCCACTGACATCGCCCACTGACACCGCCCACTACCCCACTGACATCGCCCACTGACACCGCTCACTACCCCACTGACACCAACCACTGCCCCATCCCCCCAACCCCTTTTCAAAAAGCACTGTGAAAAAATATATTTAAAAAATAAAACCCCACCCTCCCATTATAAGTACAAAAATAAATTGTAAAAAGAAAAAAAATGTTATTGTAAAAATGTATAAAAAGAAAAAAATCCACTGGTCCCAAAAAAACTTTTGGGAACAAAAAATATTAAATTGTAAAATAAAAAAAAAATTATCTGACACTGTGCACTATCCTGACACCATCCTGCATGTACTACCCACCTCTGTACCCTACGCATTTCTGTGATTCGCATCGCACTGATATTTGGATCACATGCGATGTCTGTGCGATGCGATTTCAGCCATACAAACTGTATAGCTGAAATCGCATCACATTCGAACCAAACACGCATCACACCTATGCGATCTGATTCATGTCCTGTCAGTTCTCAGTGCGATATGCGAGCTGAAATGGGGGTGTCATTACCATTGTATTACACTCCCCAGCACAACGGCGGACTAAGCATGGGGCGGAGGGGGCGGGCCGCACCGGGTGCCACACACTGGGGGGGTGCCAGGCCGACGCCCCCCCCCCCCCCTCAGCGACTGAGGCATGGCGCGGCCGTAGTGACAGCATGAGTGATGGCACGGCATTGCAGACTAGGTTAAACATCAGTGGGGGAGGGGGGGGCTGCGAGCCGTACCCGAGTGTTACCCACCGCCCGGGACCCGCCGCAATGATCCCTGCTCCGTGGCAGCGCAGCGCCGCGCCCGCGGCTCTGATACTGTCGGCTGTGACTGTCTCTGTCTGACAGTCACACAGCCGAGTGTGAAGCTGCGGCCGCCTCCCCCTCCTCCTCCTCCGTACAAGTGCTCTGCTCTGTGAGGCGCGCTGAGTTTGAAGGCAAGGGGGTGTCACAGTCACTCTGCAGTCTGCACTATTGTAAGGGGGGAGGGTGTTCCGTATATGAGGGGTGTACTGTATATGAGGAGGGGGTTCTGTATTGTGGGGGGGTGTTCTGTATATGAGGGGTGTACTGTATATTAGGAGGGGGTTCTGTATTGTGGGGGGGTGTTCTGTATATGAGGGGTGTACTGTATATGAGGAGGGGGTTCTGTATTGTGGGGGGGGGGGGTTCTGTATATGAGGGGTGTACTCTATATGAGGAGGGGGTTCTGTATTTTGGGGGGTGTTCTGTATATGAGGGGTGTACTGTATATGAGGAGGGGGTTCTGTATTGTGGGGGGGGGGGGTGTTCTGTATATTAGGAGGGGTTCTGTATTTGGGGGGGTGTTCTGTATATGAGGGGTGTACTGTATATGAGGAGGGGGTTCTGTATTGTGGGGGGGGTGTTCTGTATATGAGGGGTGTACTGTATATGAGGATGGGGTTCTGTATTGTGGGGGGGTGTTCTGTATATGAGGGGTGTACTGTATATGAGGAGGGGGTTCTGTATTGTGGGGGGGGTGTTCTGTATATGAGGGGTGTACTGTATATGAGGAGGGGGTTCTGTATTGTGGGGGGGGGTGTTCTGTATATGAGGGGTGTATTCTATATGAGGAGGGGGTTCTGTATTTTGGGGGGTGTTCTGTATATGAGGGGTGTACTGTATATGAGGAGGGGGTTCTGTATTGTGGGGGGGGTGTTCTGTATATGAGGGGTGTACTGTATATGAGGAGGGGTTCTGTATTGTGGGGGGGGGTGTTCTGTATATGAGGGGTGTACTGTATATGAGAAGAGGGTTCTGTATTGTGTGTGGGGGGGGGGGGTGTTCTGTATATGAGGGGTGTACTGTTTATGAGGAGGGGTTCTGTATTGTGGGGGGGGGGTGTTCTGTATGGGGGGGGGTTCTGTATTGTGGGGGGTGTTCTGTATGGGGGGTTCTGTATTGTGGGGGTGTTCTGTATGGGGGGTTCTGTATTGTGGGGGGGTGTTCTGTATGGGGGGGTTCTGTATTGTGGGGGGGATGTTAGTATAGTGGGTTCTGTATATGAGGGGGGTTCTGTATTGTGGGGGATGTTCTGTATAGGGGGGTTACTGTATATGAGGGGGGTCTGTATTGTGGGGGGGGTCAGGTTCTGTATATGAGGGGGGGGTTCTGTATTGTGTGGGGGTGTTCTGTATATGGGGGTACTGTATATGGGGGGTTCTGTATTGTGAGAGGGGGGTACTGTATATGAGGGGGGTTCTGTATTGTGGGGGAAGTGTTCTGTATAGGGGGGTACTGTATATGAGGGGGGGTTCTGTATATGAAGGGGGGGTTCTGTATTGTAGGGTAGGGGGGTGGTATCTGTATAGGGTGGGGGTTCTGTATTGTGGGGGGTTCTGTATTGTAGAGGGGGGTGTTCTTTATTGTAGGGGGGTCTGAACTGTAGGGGGGGTTATGTATTGTAGGGGGTGGTATCTGTATAGGGGGGTTCTGTATTGTAGGGGGTGGTATATGTATGGGGAGTTCTGTATTGTAGGGGGGGTCTACATTGTCCAGAGGTGCAGTCTAATGTAAAGAGATATAGAGGTGCTGTGTAATGTAAGGGGTCCAGATGTGCGGTGCTGTGTAATGTAAAGGGGTCCAGAGGTCCAGGATGCTGTGTAATGTAAAGGGGTATAGTGATGCAGGGTGCTGTGTAATGTAGAGGGGTTCAGAGGTGCAGGGTGCTGTGTAATGTAAAAGGGTCCAGAGGTGCAGGGTGCTGTGTAATATAAAGGGGTCTAGTGATGCAGGGTGCTGTGTAATGTAAAGAGGTCCAGATGTGCAGGGTTCTGTGTAATGTAAAGGGGTGCAGGGTGCCATGTAATGTAAAAGGGGTCCATTGATGCAAGGTGCTGTGTAATGTAAAGGAGTCCAGAGGTGCTGTGTAATGTAAAGGGGTCCAGAGGTGCATGGTGCTGTGTAATGTAAAGGGGCCCAGAGGTGCGGTGCTGTGTAATGTAAAGGGGTCCAGAGGTGCATGGTGCTGTGTAATGTAAAGAAGGGCCAGAGGTGCAGGGTGCTGTGTAATGTAAAGGGGCCCAGAGGTGCGGTGCTGTGTAATGTAAAGGGGTCCAGAGGTGCAGGGTGCTGTGTAATGTAAAGGGGTCCAGAAGTGCAGGGTGCTGTGTAATGTAAAGGGGTCCAGAGGTGCAGGGTTCTGTGTAATGTAAAGGGGTACAGAGGTGCAGGGTGCCATGTAATGTAAAGGGGGTCCAGTGATGCAAGGTGCTGTGTAATGTAAAGGAGTGAAGGGTGCTGTGTAATGTAAAGGGGTCCAGAAGTGCAGTGTAATGTAAATGGGTCCAGAGGTGCAGGGTGCTGTGTAATATAAAGGGGTCCAGAGATGCAGGGTGCTGTGTAATATAAAGGGGTCCAGAGGTGCATGGTGCTGTGTAATGTAAAGGGGTCCAGAGGTGCAGGTAGCTGTGTAATGTAAAGGGGCCTAGAAGTGCAGGGGTCTTTGTAATGTAAAGGGGCCCAGAGGTGCAGGGTGCTGTGTAATGTAAAGGGGTCCAGAGGTGCAGGGTGCTGTGTAATGTAAAGGGGTCCAGAGGTGCAGGGTGCTGTGTAATGTAAAGGGGTCCAGAGGTGCAGGGTGCTGTGTAATGTAAAGGGGTCCAGAAGTGCAGTGTAATGTAAAGGGGTCCAGAGGTGCAGGGTGCTGTGTAATGTAAAGGGGTCCAGAATTGCAGGTAGCTGTGTAATGTAAAGGGGTCCAGAAGTGCAGTGTAATGTAAAGGGGTCCAGAGGTGCAGGGTGCTGTGTAATGTAAAGGGGTCCAGAGGTGCAGGTAGCAGTGTAATGTAAAGGGGTCCAGAGGTGCAGGGTGCTGTGTAATGTAAAGGGGTCCAGAGGTGCAGGGTGCTGTGTAATGTAAAGGGGTCCAGAGGTGCTGGTAGCTGTGTAATGTAAAGGGGCCTAGAAGTGCAGGGGGCTTTGTAATGTAAAGGGGCCCAGAGGTGCAGGGTGCTGTGTAATGTAAAAGGGGTGCAGAGTGCTGTGTAATGTAAAGGGGTCCAGAGGTGTAGGGCGCTGTGTAATGTAAAGGTGTCCAGAGGTTCAGGGGGCTGTGTAATGTAAAGGGGCCTAGAAGTGCAGGGGGCTGTGTAATGTAAAGGGGCCCAGAGGTGCAGGGTGCTGTGTAATATAAAGGGGTCCAGAGGTGCAGGGTGCTGTGTAATGTAAAGGGGTCCAGAGGTGCAGGTAGCTGTGTAATGTAAAGGGGCCTAGAAGTGCAGGGGGCTTTGTAATGTAAAGGGGCCCAGAGGTGCAGGGTGCTGTGTAATGTAAAAGGGGTCCAGAGGTGCAGAGTGCTGTGTAATGTAAAGGGGTCCAGAGGTGCAGGGTGCTGTGTAATGTAAAGGGTCCAGAGGTGCAGGTTGCTGTGTAATGTAAAGGGGCCTAGAAGTGCAGGGGGCTTTGTAATATAAAGGGGTCCAGAGGTGCAGGGTGCTGTATAATGTAAAGGGGTCCAGAGGTGCAGGGTGCTGTGTAATGTAAAGGGGCCCAGAGGTGCAGGGTGCTGTGTAATGTAAAGGGGTCCAGAGGTGCAGGGTGCTATGTAATGTAAAGGGGTCCAGAGGTGCAGGTTGCTGTGTAATGTAAAGGGGCCTAGAAGTGCAGGGGGCTTTGTAATATAAAGGGGTCCAGAGGTGCAGGGTGCTGTGTAATATAAAGGGGTCCAGAGGTGCAGGGTGCTGTGTAATGTAAAGGGGTCCAGAGGTGCAGGGTGCTGTGTAATGTAAAGGGGTCCAGAGGTGCAGGGTGCTGTGTAATGTAAAGGGGTCCAGAGGTGCAGGGTGCTGTGTAATGTAAAGGGGCCTAGAAGTGCAGGGGGCTTTGTAATATAAAGGGGTCCAGAGGTGCAGGGTGCTGTGTAATGTAAAGGGGTCCAGAGGTGCAGGGTGCTGTGTAATGTAAAGGGGTCCAGAGGGCAGGGTGCTGTGTAATGTAAAGGGGTCCAGAGGTGCAGGGTGCTGTGTAATGTAAAGGGGTCCAGAGGTGCAGGGTGATGTGTAATGTAATGGGGTCCAGAGGTGCAGTTGTGGAGAGGGGTACACAGTAGTGACATAGAGATATTGAAGGATGCAGGGGACGCAGTGGGGTGTTTTTACATTATACCGTGGGGGGTGCCAGATATAGGATCCGCCCCGGGTGCCAAATGCTCTAGGTACGCCTCTGCCCCAGCATATGGCAGTGTGAACTGTCGTGCGAGTTAGGTGCGGTTCCCGAATCGCACCAGTGTGAACCAAACCTCAAAGCATGCAGCCTACAAATGTCACCTGACATTGCGAGTTGCAGGGTTCCCGAATCGCACCAGTGTGAACCAAACCTCAAAGCATGCAGCCTACAAATGTCACCTGACTGCTCCCACCAAGGCTCGATTCACACTGGTGCGATTCGGGAATCCTGCGAATCCACTGCGGGTTCCCACATCGCACCCGACTCGCATGGCAGTTCACACTCCCATATGCAAACTGCTTGGGAGTGTCATACAATGGTAATGACACCCCCATTTCAGCTCGCATATCGCACTGCGAACTGACAGTTGGGACATGAATCGGATCGCATAGGTGTAAAAAAACCTATGCGATTCTGGTGTGGACCAAAAAAAGGGTCCTGTGCGAGTTTGTTCCAAATGAGATGCAATTTCAGCCATACAGTTTGTATGGCTAAAATCGCATCGCACAGACATCGCACTTGATCTGAACAGCAGTGCGGTGCGAATCACTTGCGATCTCGTACAGCGCATTAATGTGAACCAGCCCTAAGTTCATTTAGCCTGGGTGTAAGTATAAAAAGTGAGAAATCCACCCCTCCCCCACACAACACATCCTGGTAATATAGGAATTTTGCATATGTGATCAGGTGACCTCAGACACACACACACTGCAATATAACAATACAGTAATAAGAAGATCACTCAAGCTCGGACTATCTCCCCTAATCACTTGTCTATGTATATTCTGATGGCTGTTCACTGGAGCATTTCATCATGACATTGAACTCTGCCTCACCTCATGTTTTGTAAACATTTAATCAAAACACAGGACAAGCAGACAATTCTGGCATATTAGGAGAGGAGAGGGGAGGTGGGGTGATTTGTACACTGTTTACAGAAACTGTGAATGACTGCAGGCTAGTGCACGAGATATGTAAATATCCTGTCACTCAAAGCATGGAGGCGGAACGGACTTTGCTTTTTATAGGGAAGTCCGTTTTATTACACTGAACAATAAAAAGAGGATTGCTCAGCTCTGGATTAACTCTGTGTGGCAAAACTGGGCACATATGATAGGAAATCTTATTCTCTACATTGTGACATCAAAAATAAAAAATACAAATTTGGGGTTTACATCCACTTTAAGGGGAACCCTGCAGTTTTAAATGGCTTTGGGGTCCCCTGGGCCCCCAGACACTATATACTCTGAACAACAGTATATGCTGTATATCAGTGGTCATCAACCATTCCTGCAGGGTCCATTAACAGGCCAGGTTTTATGTATTACCTTGGGGGGATGCAGACTAGAATACTGCAATCACTGAGCAGCAAATGATATCACCTGTGATGTATTTCGGTTATCCTGCAAACCTGGCCTGTTAGTGGGCCCTGCAGGACAAGGTTGATGACCACGGCTGTATATTATACAGACTGCACTATATGCTCTGCAGAAAAATTGGGCCTTAGGTGTTGGTGGGGCCAGAACACTTAACCCCTCACAGTTACTCTTGTTGGGTACAGGAATGGGCCCTTCTGTGAAATATTATATCAAAGATTGTAATTACATGCCCCTGTTAAACAGGGCAGAAAAATTGGGCTTTGGCTGGTGGTGGTCGTGCCACAACACTGTAACCCCTCAGGCCGCGTACACACGATCGAATTTATCTGCTGAAACCGGTCCGACGGACCGTTTTAGCAGACAAATCCGATCGTGTGTACGGGCGAGCAGACAGGTTTTTCCAGCAGACAAGTTTTAAAGCATGCTTTAAAACTTGTCTGCTGGAAACCCGTCCGTCCAACCTGTCCGCTGGTTAGTACGCCTCTTAAGCACAGGAACAGGCCCCTGTTAAACAGGGAACAAAAAATTGGGCCTTGGGTGGTGGTGCCCTAAACCAAAAATATTGTTGGAAGCTAGCATTATCAAGATTGAGGAGGAATAGAATAGGCAGCATATGCAGTTTTTAAGGGATCCCAGATCCATAGTAAATGTAATCAGTTACGTCAGCATCAGGTGCTTGATAGCTGCTGATCCAGGACTGATTTGTTTTTATAAATGTGAGCCTATCAACGGAGTATGTAGACATTCACACTCTTTGATCCATTACAAACCCTCCAGCAGTACTGAATGTGTGTTCAGAAAGAATGCTGGATGCAGGACAGGCAAGTATCTCAATTGCATATTGAGCAAGTTCTGGCCAGTGGTTCATCCTCAGGACCTAGTAACCCAGTGGATGGTCTGTTGGAAAGGTCTCCAAGTCTGCTCTTGCCCCTAGATATTCCTGCACCATATAATGCAGATGCTGGCGATGGTTGCTTGAAACAGACCTTGGCGCTGAGGACTGAGAAATTGTTTAAAGGCAGCCGGCCACCTTCTCCACAGCTCTTCCTCTGAACGAAGCCTCAGCAACGCGTTGTCCAGAACCAGGATTTTTCTTTAGTAGATAATCCCCACTGTGTTGTCTCAAAAAGCCTATCCCCTACACCAGGGATCCTCAAACTACGGCCCTCCAGCTGTTGTAGAACTACACTTCCCATGAGGCATTGTACCACACTGACATTCACAGACATGACTAGGCATGATGGGAATTGTAGTTCCTGAACAACTGGAGGGCCGTAGTTTGAAGACCGATGCCCTACATACACAATTAGAACAGACCCAGGGAACACTGTTAACCCCTTGATCACACCCTAGTGTTAACCCCCCACTTACCAGTGCCATTTATACATTGATCAGTCCCAAAAAGTGTAACTTGGGGTCATACTTGTCCATCCAAATGTCGCAGTCCTGCTTAAAGACGCAGATCGCCACTATTACCAGTAAAAACAATTAAAAAAATAAGTCCCAAAATCGTTCCCCTATTTTGTAGACGCTGTAACTTTTGCGCAAACCAATCAATATTATTTTTTACCAAAACTATGTAGCAGAATACATATTGGCCTAAACTGCAGAATATACTTTTTTTTTTTTTTTTACTATATATATTTTTTGGGGGGGTATATGTATTATAGCAGAAAGTAAAAAATATTGTTTTATTTTTCAAAATTGTTGATCTTTTTTTAGGTTAAAGCGCAAAAAAAAAAAACGCAGAGGGAAAAGAACACTTTATTTTTGGTGGAAAAAGGGATGTCAATTGTGTTTTAGTAAAACGTTGCATGAGCGCGCAATATTGCAAAAAAAAAAAAATAGGGGGGGTAAATCCTTTTAGGGCTAAAGTAGTTAATAAAACTTTTTAAAATAAATCTGCAGCCCTAATTTGATGAGCAAGCAATAGTGGCAAGAATAACTAGTATTGGGCCAGCCATTTCCCTTATCAAACTGTTTATTAGCAGCAATGAATGGCATTATAAAGGGAATAGAAGCTGCAGCACGCGCCTGGAGGGTGACACGTGACCTACTGAACTTGAACGACAAACTTGTTGTCAGAGAAGTAACAAAAAGGCGTGGCCGAGCCGTGTCAGCTGACTCCATTTACATTAAATAACCCCGCCCCGTACAGACGTGATCATTCATCGACTCCTCTGCCAAAGAAGGTGGGAGGGGAGGAAAGTTTTGGTGAGCTGGGAAAAGTTGGAGCCGGGGGCTGTGGTCGCTGGCCGGGGAAGATGGACGCACTCAAGTCTGCGGGACGTGCTATCATTAGGAGCCCCAGTCTGGCTAAGCAGTCATGGGGAAGCAGCAAGCATAAAAGTAAGTAGAGGAGGCCAGCTATTCCTATGGGACGCCCCCCGACCAGCCGCATTCTACAGCTGATGGCTGAGCTCCGCATACTTCTCACTGACAGCCTGCTAATGGCTGGAGTGTGTGATCACATTCTACTGGTCGGACAGGGATAGGAAGGAACACTGACCACATCTCATCACCTAGTGCCCTAATACCCTTCTATTTCCAGCACACCTACCTCATCAGTGTAACCTACCCAGGCACAAGGGCCACTTGTACTCCTACATTGAAGTTTGTCATTGATACCTACCTGAAATTGCAGTTCTAGAATGCTGGCTCAGCAGTATGTTTTATATTGCTGTAGGCAGAGTTGAGAGTAAATCTAAAGCAGATCTTGGTACATTTATCTCTTAAAGTGATATTAAAGCCTTTGGCCCCTTTCACACATGCAGGCTGTCCATCTGCTTTTCATCCATTTGTTGACAAACCACCATCAATGCATCTCTATGGGGAAAAACCTGATGTAAATGGGTGATTGTGTGGGTTTGTTTTTTTCTTCAGAACAAGCTGTCCAGTAGATATGTCAGTATTAAGGCCAGGGGTGGTGCGTCCATAAAGGGTGCACGGGCACCTCCACCTGTCTATCACCATAAATGTATTCATGCAATCTATGGTTGCCGCTGCCACCCCCTGTTCAGGTGCCTGGCCCCTGTTTGGCTGTAGGCTCTGGAAGTTGCCCAAAAAATAGGTGAAGAGCGAGCGCCATGCTGGGCGTTCGCTGTTCATGCTGCTGTGTGTCAGTCAGGAAAGTGAAATTGCTTTTCTAACACTGAACTGCATTTCAGCCAATCAGGTGCTCTGGTCTGTGTTGCCTGACGCCTAATTGACTGAAACTACAGGCGCTGTGATTGGCTGCTGCCTATCAGGTGTCCAATTATAGAGGGCGGGAGTAGAGATCGAGGCGAATGGAGGACATCTCTGTGACGTGCTGTCCCCACAGAGACAAGGGAAGGGTGGGGGATGCACAGTAGTGGCTGCGTCTGGGCACAGTGGCTGCAATTTGGGGGGCGGGGTTTAGTCTGTTTGTGCCCCCCCAAATTGGATGAAGAATGCATATTGGCCTAAACCAGGGGTGCCCAACCTTTTGAAGAGCTAGGGCCATATAAGCGACTTTGTAACTTGTTGCAGGCCACAATAAGCCCACTCTACACTGTGGGCCCTCCCATGCGATCCAACCAGATGGAAGGGAATAGACCCCCCCCCCTTCTGTTTTTTTTTTTTTTTTTTTTTTTGTGGATTAGATGCAACTGGACACAAGTCCCTTTACATCTGCTGCTCTATAGCGATGAATGGAGGCTCTGTGTGGGTTGAACCGATCATGTGAAATGGGCCTAATGCACAAATGTTCGATGTGAGCTCGTTGGAAATTCCGATGCACAAAAAACATACGCATGCTCGGAATCGTTGAACTTCATTTTTGTCTCGGCTTGTCTTAGTGTTGTATGTGACCACGTTCTTGACGTTTGGAATTTTCCTCAACATTTGTGTATGCAAAGACGAGTCTGAGCGAACAATCTGTTGGGGGGGGGGGGGGGGGAGAAATCCATGGTTTTGATGTCAATGTCCGCTCGCGTGTACGTGGCATTCGGTAGCTTTCACACTGCTGTGCTTACCTGGGTTAGTTGCCCTTTGCCATCGATCTATTATATCCATCCTGCAGGTGTGGCGTACTTTTTTGAAAGCACAGCAAACCCCCAGGTAATATCAGAAGTCTATGGCTCAGTGCAGGTAACCTAAAGGTGCGGTGCGCTGCACCTGCGGATCAACTTGAAAGCAGCCTGGTAACCACTGCAAAACAAATATGCCAAAACATCCCCCCCCCCCCCCTTTTTTTTTTTTTTTTTTTTTTTTTGTAAGAAACTTTAATAAGTCTTTCTTTCAGGTATCCCCGGCTGTTTCTGTCCCAGGAAAATGGCATTGGGTATCACTCCGCTTGTGACGGCGCTATACAGAATCATCCACTTATGTGGCTCTGCAGTTGTTTGCTTCCTTTATCGCTGGATTCGTTCAGAACACTGATCCTCTGGGATAGTGGGATCGGCAACCTGCGATCTGGGCTTGTGAACCTGCTAGCCCAAAGCAGAAGGTTGCGGGCCACATTGGAGGGCTCCACGGGGCCACATGTGCACCGGGCAACTGGTTGGGCACACCTGGCCTAAATTGTGGAAGAAATTTGTTTATATATTTTTGGAGGATATTGTAGCAAGAAGTAAAAAAAAAAGCTCCCCTCTATAGCGCAAACAATAAAAATAGAAGTGTTTAACTACCACCAAAATAAAGCTCTATTTGTGGGGAAAAATACATACATTTTGTTTGGGTACAGCATCGCATGATCAGGCGATCCGCTAAAGCGACACAGTACAGAATGGCAAAAATGCCGATGAATGCAAATGTTCCTCCAGTGTTTTTTGATAACGTGCTGCATTAATTTTGACCAAATTTCCTGTGCCTTTTTGTAGCTCGCTCATCCCAAAGGCCTCATGCACACTGGACGTTTTTTACAGCAGCTGTTTTTGTCTGTAGACTTTAATGACTGGGGGGGGGGGGACTCTCCATTTTATCCCGTGTCCATGCACACATAGGCTGTTATCGGCCTTTTTAGGCAGTGGCGTGTTTGAGCAGTAAAACCCAAAACTAGTGGGTTCTGAGACTTTCAGCTGTAAAAACATTCGAACGCTGATAAACTTTGCTAGATGCTCAAACTTCGCTCACTAACGTTTCTGATCCATTGGGGGGGTCGGGGGAGTTAGGGGACGGGACGCTATTGTAAAACTCACTGCAAAGCTTCTGCCGTTCTTATAACATTATTTTAACATCCCGTATGCCTGAGGCCTAAATGTTGTAAGTTGGGGGATCCCTGCAATGGATACATGGCTAGTGGTGGATATAATCTTAAAGGGGTTGTAAAGGGAAAAAAAATTCACTTTAATGCATTAAGGTAAAAAAACTTTTGACTATACCGCCCCCCCCGTTATACTTGACCCCTCAAGTCTTGCGCTCGGCCCAGACATTCTCTTAGCCGCTCAGCCTGCCCGTTGATTAGCTAGAGCAAATGTATTGAAAGCAGCGCAGCCATTGGCTGGTGCTGCTGTCAATCAATCATGTCCAATGATGCACCGCGGGGCTGAGTGATACAGTGAGCGGCTATGGTCACAGGAGCGCGTCCACACAATGCGAGGGAGCTCACATGAATGTGTGCATTTCTTGCGGGGAGGACCAGAGACAGCTGCCGAGGGACCCCAGAAGACGTGATTCGGGGCCACACTGCAAAACTAGCTGCACAGTGGAGGTAAGTATAACATGTCTAATTTTTTTATTTAACAATGTTTTCCTTTACAAATCATTTAATGTTTGCAATGTCATTGCACACTGTCCATCTGTATCATGCATGTAACTAGCTATAGATGTCATTGTATTGCCATCATGACATGCTTTACAAATTGAACAAAACCAGTATTTGACTATACATGCTACACCAAAATATTACCCAACAGTAATTCTTTTACCCATACAGTGCCTGCCGCCGAGAATGTGTTTTTAGCACGGCAGCATCGCGCTGATTCTCGGCGACAGGCTGCCGACATCTCGCACTCGCTGGAATAGTAAAAGCACATTCCAGCGAGTGCGTCATAGAAGCGACTGGGATCCGACGCGGATTCCCGCCAATTCTACACGTGGGCGGAGTTTGTTATAAATCCTGAGAAGGAAGTCCCCGCCGGATTTTAAATAAAAATCCGGCATGGGTTCCCCCCTCAGGAGCATAATGGGCCCTTAGGTCTGGTATGGGTTGTAAGGAGACCCCCCTACGCTGAAAAAACGGCGTGGGGGTCCCCCCACAATCCATACCAGACCCGTATCCAAAGCACGCCGGCCGGTCAGGAGGGGAGTGGGGGCGAGCGAGCGCCCCCCCCCCCCCCCCCTCCTGAGCCATACTGGGCAGCATGCCCTCAACATGGGGGGGGGGGGGGGGGTCAGGTGCTCTGGGGCAGGGGGCGCACTGCGGCCCCCACCCCAGAGCACCCTGTCCCCATGTTGATGAGGACAGGGCCCCTTCCCGACAACCCTGGCCGTTGGTTGTCGGGGTATGCGGGCGGGAGGCTTATCGGAATCTGGAAGCCCCCTTTAATAAGGGGGCCCCCAGATACCGGCCCCCCACCCTAAGTGAATATGGGGTACATTGTACCCATTCACCTGCAAGAAAAGTGTAAACACAAATAAACCACAGGGTATTGAAATATTTTATTAGTTGGCCGCCGGGGGGGGGGGGGGGTGTATGATCGCTTTTATAAAAGCGCCCACCACCCGGCGGGCTTCTGCGGGGGGGTGGGTGCCGCTGTTCGCCGCCGTCTGGTTCTCTTCCGCCGCCGGGGGGGCTTTGATAAAAGCGGCGCCCACCACCCGGCGGGCTTCCTTCGACATCTTTGGGGGGGGGTCTTCTCCCACTCTCCGGGGGTCTTCTTCAGGACTCGCCGCCGCTATCTTCGTGTTAGCTCAATTACTGGCGGCGGCGAGTCCCCTCTTCTGTGACGTCTTCTTCTCTTCTCCAGACCCGTATCCAGGTGCTTTGGATACGGGTCTGGTATGGATTGTGGGGGGACCCCCACGCCGTTTTTTCAGCGTAGGGGGGGGTCTCCTTACAACCCATACCAGACCTAAGGGCCCGTTATGCTCCTGAGGGGGGAACCCATGCCGGATTTTTATTTAAAATCCGGCGGGGACTTCCTTCTCAGGATTCATAACAAACTCCGCCCACGTGTAGAATTGGCGGGAATCTGCGTCGGATCCCCGTCGCTTCTATGACGGCTTTGTCTCCATCGCGGCAAGCCAGCTCGGCGCTGGGTCCCGCGATGGGGGCTCGCAAGTGCTCAATCTCGCCGAGAAAGGGAGCGAGATTGACACAATATCGTGGTCAACCACTGTAGTTCTTGCAAGTGATTACACAGCCATTCCTGTTGGGGGGGGGGGGTTTTGTTTGTACAGCAATTCTGTTTTTTTTTTTTTTTGTGTTCATTTAATCGCACCCTATGTTTTACATGTTGAGTGATGCACTCTATCATTAATTATGCAAGCAGGCAGATTTAATCAATTAGATAAAGTGTAGTGTTGCTTTGTACGGATGATGAATAATAAAGAAGGCATTTTTGATGTGTTTGAAGTTGGGACAGTGCATCGCAAAGACAAGTGGATACTATAGAACAGGATCAAAGAATGCTGTAAATATAGTTAACAATTTTAAATAGGAAACTTTTTTTTTTTTTTTGTAGGGATTAGCTTTTCACTGGCATTCCAGAATAGATGGCCTGCACTCGTGTGTGTGTGTGTGTGTGTGTGTGTGTGTCGTATAGCCCGCCCCCCCCCCCCTACAAACGTGTACAGAGATTGGTCACATGCAGGTAATTGTCTTTTCAAATCATGCATGGCATTGTGAATGATAAAGATCAAGGATATGCAAGTAGCAGACCATCATGCTTCTGACAGCCAATAACATGACACCCAGTGGCAGTCTTGCTATGCCTCATGGGACTTGTAGTTTTGTGACAGCTGGCAGTCTGCTAATTCTATATCCCTGATATAGACGGATGGACCTTGGGTGGTTGAATTTGGCCTGCTGGTGTGTGTGCTCAAATCCACCCACCATATGTTGCAGCTTCAAGCCTGTGTGAAGCTGGAGGCCAGCTTTTAGTTCCAGTCTCAGTAAACGTTTTATATTGCTTGGAGTAAGGGAGCATTTTAGTGTTGCACTTTGTTTGTAGAACAAAAGATGTGATGAGCTGTCATGGAACCAGCCTTCCTAATGCTTGCTAAAACGAAGTTCAGCTTTACACAATGCTTCATATAAGATATTCATGTGACTTTTACCCTTGAAGGAGCTGCTTTTGGATAGCTTTCCATATGACATTGACTTCTTACAATGCCATGCCCACTGAAACACCATGGCCAATTTTTTTTTTTTTTTTTTTTTTTTTTTTAGGCAAATGCTCCACACAGAACAATATGGATAACCATTTGGCACAACCCCACAAACTTTGAGGACCTCTTAAGATAATTTATTTAATTTTTGTCCCTGAATCCAGTGAGCTGCTAAAGCATGTGGATACTAAGGGGTCCTTCAGGCTTTAAACCCCCAAGCCCCCCCCCCCCCCCTGTGTACTATTAACCACTTCAGTCCCCGCTCATCGTCAATTGACGGCAGCTTAGGGGATCTGAATATCCAAGCTGCCGTCAATTGACTGCATCGTTTCTCCGGCCACTGGGGGGCGCGCCGATGGCGGTGCGTCCCTGAGATGCCGATGCGCGTGCCTGGCGGTCGCGATGTCCGCCAGGTACCCGCTGATCGGCAGTTTTAGAGCAGGGACGTGGAGCTCTGTGTGTAAACACAGCTCCACGTCCTGTCAGTGAGAGGAGACAGATGCTGTTTCTCTTGTACATAGGGAGACAGCATCGGTCACCCCCCTCCCCCCACACAGTTAGAACACACCCAGGACTCACATTTAACCCCTTCCTCACCCTAGTGTTAACCCCTTCACTGCCAGTCACATTTATACAGTAATTAGTGCGTTTTTATAGCACTGATCGCTGTATAAATGTGAATGGTCCCAAAAATGTGTCAAAAGTATCCGATGTGTCCGTCGCAGTCCTGACAAAATTCGCAGATCGCCGTATTACTAGTAAAAAAAAAATTGTCAGAATTCTATCCCTTATTTCCTAGCCACTATAACCTTTGCGCAAACCAATTACTATACGCTTATTGCGATTGTTTTTTTTTTTTACCAAAAATATGTAGAATACATATCGGCCTAAACTGAAAAAAATATATATATATTTTTTTTAAAAATTTGATTTTTATTATAGCAAAAAGTAAAAAATATATATATATATTTTTTTTTTTTCCAAAATTGTCGCTTTTTTTTGTTAGTGCAAAAAAAAAAAACGCAGAGGCGATCAAATACCACCAAAAGAAAGCTCTATTTGTGGGGGGGAAAAAAGGACGTCAATTTTGTTTGTAAGGCACGACCACGCAATTTCAATTTAAAGCGACGCAGTGTTGAAAGCTGAAATTTCGCCTGGGCAGGAAGGGGGTATATGTGCCCAGTAAGCAAGTGGTTAAACATTTGGGTCGTCCAAGGTTCCTGTTGGAGGGTTTTTTGGGTTTAAATGGTGGGGGCTGTCCATGTTAAAGGATGTAAATGCCAAAATTGTGTCAAGCAAGGTGACTCTGTCCTGTTAAGAGTTGCTGCTTGCCTGTGTGTGTGTGTGTGTATCTATCATCCCCCTGACTCCAAAAGCCAGTCATCGGACTGTATGGGTGCTGTACCCTGGAGGGGTGAAACTCCTAAGGCCACTTTCACATGGGCAGCTATACTACTGTTAAAAGCATGTTTTGTTATTTTGAAATTCCAAGACTCCAGGCACAGCGTTCGCTTGCATTTGTACCTTGCGATTAGCTGTGTTTACTTGCAGTTGCGTGGAACATTCTTGCGGTTTTGTGCTTCCGATTTTTCTTTACTTGTAATAAATTGGCGCACTAAACCCCTTGTAACAAAATCATTGCTAAATGCAGTATGTGAATGGGGCCATAGGAAAGCATTGCACGTTTTTGGCTGTGGTAGATCACTTCATCTGAAAGCTGAATTCTATCTGCCTGTGTGAAAGTGGCCCTAAGGCCTTGTGTACACTGCTGCTGGTAAACTGACATTGAGGAGCAGTTGAGCTCCTGCCCCTGAATTTTTCTCGCTGTTATCTTGTCAGTACATGTACATGGGGGTCATTTCTTAAGCAGTTTAGTTTAGAGGCCCCTGTGTTTAGAAGCTGGCTTTAGCCCAGGTTCACACTGGGCTGCGGGAGTGAAGCAGTGCGAGTTCAGCTGAACTCGCACGATTTCACTCCCGCCCGGCAGTCCCGATTTCAGCCGCGATTTCAGAGACATCTGTGCAGGTTTCTGCACAGATGTCAATGTAAATCGCAGGCTGAAATCGCAAAAAGTAGTACAGAGACTACTTTTTGAAATCGGTGCAATGCCGCAGATGCAGCGTCGCACCGATTAGGACACTGCCATTGCCGGCAATTTGCGGCAAAATCCGCCGATTTGACATGCCAAATCGCATGTCAAAACGCACCAGTGTGAACCAGGGCTTACAGGAATTTCAAGTGGCAAATGTGGTTACTCGTGCTCAGCCACGTTTCAGTTACAGGCTTTTTTATTTTTTCCATTTTGGGCTATTTAAAAAAAATAAATGCAGTTTTACTATTTGTCAATTTAGTAAAAAACATCCCCTGTTCATTAAGCTGGAGAAGGCCTATGGGTATTAGAGAGGCTTTGCTATTTTTTTCCTGCCAGAATTTCTAGCAGAAAGATTTGTTAAGACTATTGTACTTCCTCTTATTTGCTATTTTTGCTTGCTCAATAGTGTTGGGTTTGAGAAGTATGTAGTTTAAAAAAAAAAAGTAGCTTTTTTTTATTTTTTTTTCATAGATCTTGTGACCTGATGTACCAGACGGGTAATGGAGATGAGGTCTGTTTTTTATTTTTTTGTAGTTTATCAGAAACAAAATAGGCAGGGCTGACACCACCTGCCTAGAAATTCAGAGCGGTGATGCGTTTCTACCTTTTTGTCTTTGACACACGCTTTCTGGTGCGTCAACTTTTTTTTTTTATAATGTGAAAGATGTTGGGCAAATTTAAATAGAGGGTCAACATGTCGTGGTTTGAAATTGCGCACACTCGTGGAATGGCAACAAACTAAGGTACCAAAAAAAAAAGAAACGGCTACCAGGTTGGAGGAGGTCTAATGCTAGAATTATTGCTCTTGCGATAACCCACATGTGTGATTTGAACACCGTTTACATATGTAGCACCCTGCTATTTTCCATAGCTGTGCTGCCTTAAATTTAAGAGGGTGGCCAGATTTAATTTCCTCAGACTGTTTTGTTTTATCAAATTTGGGCCTCTGTTCCAGCCATGGCTCTACTGTGAGTGACCACTATTGTTGGTCCCACCCAGGCCAAGGGTGGCAGCAGTCAAGTCAGGGTATATTGGGTGTTTTTCCTCAGCAGCCAATCAGTGAGGGTTGATTGCCTCACTGAGCATGATGGGGGAGAGTACTTAAGGGACAGATGTCATTAGTTTTCGCCTACTGCTGGTCTGTCGTCCCACCACCTCTGTGTGGCCCTCATGGCCGGAGGTGCGTGTTCCTGGCTCCAGGACCACGTTGGTACTCAGACTGGGTCTACAATTGCTGAGTGGTCCTGAGAGTAAGCCACCCGATGAAGCACCTAGCATGAGGCTGGTATCTTGGAGGTCTTGAACTTCATCAAAGGACGCACCATTACTGAGAGGCTGAGTGATGGTCACCTGTTAATTTGAGTTCTGGACCGAATACGTCTCTATCTTTGGGAAGGTCTGTGGCAGAGACTTTGCTGAAGTTTCCGTGTGACATTTGGCTGCTAGAGTGGCGAACGAAAGTTGCATTGCTGGAAGCAGGATTGTTTCTGAATCAAGTTTTTTCACCTGAACCTACTACCTATTACCCTTCTACCTTTCCAGCTACTACTTTTGATCTTCTACCCCGTTGGGGTAATAAAGCACAAAGTCACCTAAAGTGTGGACATTGCAGTTCTCAACTCTCATCATATACCCTAGATGGCGAAAATAGAGGTAACATGCCACCCGAAACTAACCAGCAGCTCCTTTTTGGGGGTAGTGCTACACATATGCGGGCGCAAGGTGTGTGTGTTTTTTTTTTTTGCTGTGCAGGCTCACGGGGCACTTTTTTCCCAAAATGTTTTTTATATACCGTATTCGCGCGTTATACGCTGATACTGTTTCCCCCCCCCCCCTTTAAATCAGGGGAAAATCGTGGGTGCGCGTTTTATACACCGATCCCCGCTGTCTGTGTGCACCCCCGGTGCCTAGAGCCGAGCGTACGGCGCACTCGGCTCCGCTCGCAGGAAATCTGGCTCTGCACAGCGAGGTGCCAAATCCAAACACCGCTGCAACCCCGGGCAAGGTGCGGATGGACACCCACAAGGCTGGACAGACCCCTTGCAAGACCGCAGCCGGACGAGCATCCAAATGGTAATTTTTAAAATTGCATTCCTTGGGATCAAAACATTCGTTCTGATGGTAATAGGTGGTGACAGGCACTCTTGTGGAGGGTCAGTGCCCACTGTGCTTTATTTATGAAAGAGCCATCTAAGGGGTATTTATTTGTCACTAACCTCCTTGCCATACGCAGTGTCCGCTGGGGAGGTTGGATAACTTCTGCCCTTGTTTCTCTGTGCCTGGGGAGGGCCAGGACCGGGGTGGCGTCGGGTCCCTAGCGTTGTCCGGCACAGGCTGTAGCTGTGCGGCAGGTGACATGCTTTTTCCTGCACACAGCGTGGCTGTCTCGTGCTGGGAATCCTGAAAGTGGCACTTGAAGGGGCGGAGCTTCTGCGCTCCAAGCTGGCCCACAGGAAGAGCCGGCGGGGGTCTCTTCCAGGTCGCATGATGTCGTCATCGGGTGCCAGAGACATGGTTCCTGTCTCCATGAACGGAGTAAAAAAGGGCTGAATGGCTTGCTGGTGATCTCTGGGAGAAGCAGCACAGGCTGTAAGACTACCAGATGGGCTGCATTGATTCTCCTTCAGTACCTTCTCAGACAGATGCAGTCTCCAACACCAGCACCTCTCAGGTAAGCCTAAAGTGTTGTCACTATCTTTTGATTTCCTGTTGAGTGTTTTACACCCCCCCCCCCTCCCAATCATAGGATTTGGTGTTGGGGCACATTTTTCTTTCCTCCTGCACGTGGTGATGGAGCGTTTTTGTGGCTTGTGTTGCTTATTGGGGTCATTTATTTGTCTTGCAGGCCAAGACCCAGGACAAATCCCAAGCAGAGCCACATAAAAGAAAATGTGCGGTTTGCGGAAACAAACTGAGCACCACTTGGTGCAAACAGTTTGTCGCACATGTATAGATGGTTTAGTGAGGGATGACCCTGTGACCTCCTGTCAAAAAAATGCTGACTTCGGTCTGTGATGAGCTTACTTCTACTTTTAGGGACCTAATTGACAAAATTCTGGGTACACCTTCAAAAAGAAAAGCTTCAGTTGTTAGCGCTCTGCAGCTGGATGTAGAGAGTGAAGACTCTGAGGCTGAAGCCAAATCTACCCATTGTTCTCTGGAAGAATCGGGGTCAGATACCAAACCCAGGGATAGAGAATCCTCTAGGGGGCTCAAGGTTTAAGTTGTCTTTGGAAAACGTGGATTACTAAAGGCCATCTATACAACTCTTGAAATGGCGGAGGAGGTACAATTGTCTAAACATGACCTTATGTAAAAAGGTTTTCACAAAAAGAAATCTAAAGTCTTTCCAGTGCACAGTTCCCTCATTGATGCTATCAAGCTGGAGTGGGAGAATCCAGAGAGAACCTTTCTTTTCTGGTAACCTAAAAAGGTTTCCATTTGAGGATACAGCGTTGCCGTGGAACAAAAATCCAAAGTTAGCCTTTCAAAGGTTTCAAAAAATTCGGACCTTGTGTTTGCGCTTAAGGATCCGATGGACAAGAAAGATGTCCTTCACAAAGCTTGGGTTTCAGCTATTTGGAATCTTAAACCGGCTCTGGCATCACTTGTGTAGCCAGAAATTTGGAAGAATGGCTAACACAAATCCAAACTCACCCTTTTGGCAGGTACCTCTAGGGAGGAGATTCTAAAATCTTTCCCTCTCCTTTTTAGTGCCGTAGGTTTTTAGCTTATTCTTCCGCAGAGTCGGCAAGAATGACAGCTAGGACCTCAGCTTTAGTGAACCCGGCTAGAAGAAGCCTTTGGCTTAAGACATGATCAGGGGGATGCAGCCTATAAATTGCACCTATGTGGTCTTCCCCTAAAAGGGGATCATCTTTTTGGCTCTGGGCTGCAGGAGGCACTGGAACGTATGGCCGATAGAAAAAAGGCCTTTCCGGAAAACAAGAAGCAGACAGGCAGAACTTTTTTTTTTTTTTTTTTGTGTGTGTGGCCAAAGCAGACAGGGTTGTGGAGCCCAGCAGAGTCCTAGAGAAAAGGACAATAGGCCCAAGAAGCATTGGACCGGGCACAAAGGCAGAGGTATAGGGGGTGTTTTGTTTAACGCACCTCAACAGCCCGCCAAGCCAGTGACCAGCATCTTCCAGTGGGAGGAAGCTTAAGGGCCTTTCTCCCACAGCAGTCCCTTCATACTGGATCTAGTGGCAAATGGGTACAGGCTGGAATTCTCCTGCCAGCCACCAGAGCGGCTATTAATCACCTCCTCCCAAAGATCGGGAGAAAGCGAGGGCTCTGGGTCTCCAAATAGGAGACTTGTTAGAAAGTCCTGATTCCTGTTTCCCTGTTCAGATCGGAACAAAGGGTTTTATTCCCATATTTTTGTTATCAGAAAGCCGTCGGGGGGGGGGGGGGGGGGGGGGGGGGAAGTATCGGCTCATTCTGAATCTTCGGTCTCTAAACCAACCGATCAGGTATAAGCACTTCGTATGGAGACAGTGTTCTCTATCAAAAACCTGCTTTACCCAAACTGCTTCATGGCCACTATGGACTTAAGGGATGCTTATCTGCATGTCCCGATCCACCCAGCATTCCAGAGATTCCTGAGAATAGCGGTCAAAATGGGGAACGGAAATCCAGCACTTTCAGTTTCAAGCCCTCCCCTTCGGTCTCTCCTCAGCCCCATGCATTTTCACAAAGTGTTGGGAGGTGCTAGCTCGCTAAGGTTGAGGGGATAACTATCATACCTTACCTGGACCACCTCCTAATAGTGGCAGTCTTACCAAAATGTACTAATGGATCTCCAGACTGTACAAGACTTCCTTCAATCCCTAGGCTGGTTGATAAACAGAAGTCTTCCCTAGATCCGGCCCAGAAGGTGAAGTATCTGGGCTAAGATTTTTGCTTGGACCAAATGTTTTTCTCCTGGAAGGGGAAGGTTTCCAAGATGGTGCAAGCGGTTTCAGCCTTGCAGACCAATCTGTTGGTCTTGCTGAGGGAAATTTCAAGGACAGTAGGTCTTATGACTTAGTGTTTCCCCTGCAGTACCATGGGCAAGATTCCATCAAAGGCCATTAGATGTTTCTTCTGAAAAATTGGGATGGAGATGCAAGGTCCCTGGAGTCAAGAGTTCTGTTGCCTATCAAGGTAAAAAGAAGCTTGTGGTGGTGGACAAATCTTCACCTAACAAGAGGCTTGCCGTGGTCCATTCCTGTATCCAAGAGGCCGGACGCATTTTCCTGAGGATGGGGAGCCCACCTCCAGAGACCAAGTCGCACAGGGAAAATGGTCCTGGAAGCAAAGGCTTCATCAAACCAGAGGGAGCTGCTAGCAGTCCAAAGAGCCCTGCAAACCTTTCAATCGGAGACCAAGGGTCACAATCTCCAGATCCTATTCAACAACATTGCGACAGTTGCGTACCTTAACAAACAGGGAGGCACAAGGAGTCGGATCCTTCAAAGGGCAGAAGTAAATCTGGTCTCAATTTCAGCAGTACACCTGAAGGGTGCGCAAAACGGTCTGGCAGACTATCTCGGTGGCCACAAGGTGAAGCGAGACAATTTGTCGCTTCATCCAGAGGTATTTACAGAGATCACCAACAAATGGGGTTGGCCCGAGGCACATCTGTTCGCAAATCGGGACAACCGCAAGACGGAGGACTTCTTTTCTCTAAACCCAGAAGATCAATCACTGGGGATCGATGCCTTGGCGAATCCGTGGCTATTCGACCTCTGCTACGCCTTGTCCCCCCGATCAGACTTATTCCAGAAGTGCTCTGGCCGGAAGTTTCTCTTAGAAGAAACAGACCTCATTCTGATCGCCCCCCTTCTGGCCCAAGAGGCCATGGTTTTCCCTGCTACAGACTCTGGTCTCGAGGTCTCCACTGAGACTTCAGATGAGAGGACTTATTGTCGCAGGGTCCAATGTCACCCACAGGTGGTTTCCTTAAGCTTGACGGCTTGGTATCTGAAGAACAGATACTGAAGGCTCAGGGGTTTTCTGACAGTGTTCAAAACTTTGAATTGCAGAAAACCAGTCACTAGAGCTATATATTCCAAAGTTTGGAAAGTTTTAATTCATGGTTGTCTGAAAACCAAAGATCAACGCATGATCCTTCTATTTTGGAATTTTTTGAAGCGGGTGTCGACAAGGGTCTTTCAGTTAGCTGCCGCCTGTACAGGCGGCAGCTATCGGTGGGTTTTCTCTTTTGGAAAATCCCACAATAGCAAGTTTATTTTTTTATATCCATTTCTAGGGCCAGGCCAGTAGTGGTAAGAAGTTGTCAAACTTGGGACCTGTCCCTGGTGCTTCAAACTCTGGTAGTCTCCTTTTACAGAGGATGTTTCTGTTACTCACCTTAACTTTTTTTTTTTGGTAGCAATTACCTCGGCTCGTAGGGTAAGAGTTACAGGCCTTGTCAGTAAGGGAGCCATTTCTCGCAATCTTTGAGGATCGTGTTGTGTTAAAAACAGATCCAGGGTTTTTGCCTAAAGTGGCCAGTACATTCCATAGATAACAGGACATTGTACTGCCATCCTTTTGTTGTTCACCACAGGGCGACCAGGAAAATAAATTTTAGACAGACACTTTATTTTTCCCAGGTACACACAAGGGTAAGAGTGCATCTAAAGCCACATTGGCTAGATGGATTAAGCAGGCCATCTCAGAAGCTTATAAAATTAGAAGTTCCTAAACCTTTTGTTACTGCACATTCAACGAGAGCTTTGTCTGCGTCTCTGGCTGAGAGGGCTGGCGCTTCACCGGAACAAATCTGCAAGGCTGCCACATGGTCCAGTTATTCGACCTTCATTAGACATTACCGCCCGGATCTGCTATCCGCTCAAGAACAGGCATTTTGTCGAAAGGTCTTTCAGGCAGTTGTCCCACCCTAGACTGGTAAGTTCTGGCTTATCTCATGGGCTGT
Source organism: Rana kukunoris (assembly GCA_029574335.1). NCBI lineage: Eukaryota > Metazoa > Chordata > Amphibia > Anura > Ranidae > Rana > Rana kukunoris. The sequence goes on along the minus strand of CM056050.1, from coordinate 330,431,287 downwards.
CCTGGAAGACGCTTGAGAGAAAAGATGAGTTGGGTTTACCGGTAACTCCTTTTCTGAGAGTCTTCTAGGACAGCTGGATTCCCACCCGCTATTGTATGGAAGTTATGTGTTTTTATGCATATGTTTTTCAGGGAAGTCCTACGGTTCTCGAAGACTGGCATGGGGCCTGGAGGACCACCCTTTTATTCGGTGGGGGTTAACGTGTTTCCTGTCCTGGTGGGAGGAGCCCTAGGTCTCATGGGCTGTCCTGGAAGACTCTCAGAAAAGGAGTTACCGGTAAGCCTAACTCATCTTTTTCTTTATCGGGGAGCTAGTCTCTCCCCACCCACTTTACTTGACCATACCCAGGGGTAAGAAAATATGCAAGGTGCATTTGGACGGAATAGCGCCGATGTCAGCCCACTGCTGTCAATCAAAAGTAAATCGGACCGGTAGTCTCCATTCCCCATCCGGCTTCAGTGGATGCACTGACTAAGCGTACAGTGGACATGCTTTCCCAGTGCAGACATGGACAGATTTGTGTACCTGTCAGAAGTTGCATTGGGCCCATATTAGGGGTGCAACGGAGCAAAAAATGTACAGTTCGGAACGTTTCTCGGAGCAGAGTCATGCATCGGATCATTTTTCGGATCGGCAAAAAAGTCTAGATGTGGCTTAAGCACTTTCAGCAGGTGTTTAAAGCCCTCGTTTTGCACAACCGAATAGGGCCTCTTGTCTGCACCTATAAACACACCAATAGCGTTTGATGGCTTTAGCCCGGTCTGATTGTGCAACAAGGGGCTGCTTAAATTCTGCGGTTGTTGAGCAGCTATTATTTTTTTGCGCTTTCATTTTCACTCCTGTCGGTGAAACACCAGGGTGATGTTGCTTCAAATGTTGCCAAAATCCTCCCATACAAGGGATTTAAATGACACGGGGCATTCAAGCTCCTCTGTTCCTCCGCTCGTCATGACCATGCTGTGTGGACTGAATATGCGCACGACTTTGATTTCTGAAAAATAAAATAAAAAATCTGCGCATCACGTGTGCGGTTCGGATCATGGATGATCCTTTGTACCACTAGCCCATATACAAACCGCTTTTGATGCAGATCAACTTCTTTTCAATAGAAAATTTTGCATCTCATTTGGAAACCAAGGAGCCGGAGTATGAGGAAGAATGGAGTGGCACACACTGCAAGATGCTTGAAGTCAAGTGTAACGTTACCACAGTCTGTGTTGCTTTGGGGGGGCATGTCATCTGCTGGTGTTGGACCACTGTGCTTCATTAAGTCCAGGGTCAACGCAGCTGTCTACCAGATTTTGGAGCACTTCAAGCTTCCTTCCACAGATGAGCTCTATGGGGAGGCTGACTTCATTTTTCATCAGGACTTGGCACCTGCCCACACAAAAGCACCAAAACCTGGTTCAATGACCATGGTATTACTGTTCTTAAGTGGGGTTCAGCTCAGGCGAATTTGCTGCCCATGGAGAATCTATGGGGCATTGCCAAGAGAAAGATGAGACCGAACAATGCAGTAGAGCAGAAGGCCCCTATTGAAGCATCCTGGTCTTCCATAACATCTCAACAGTGCCACAGGCTGATGGCTGCCATGCCGCATTGAGGCAGTAATTACTGCAAAAGAGGCCTTAACCAGGTACTGACTACATATGCATGCTTATACTTTTCACAGGTCCGATATTGTTCCATGTACAATCCTTGTTTTATTGATTGTGTATTTGGGGTTTTCATGAGCTGTAAACCCATAATCGTCACAATTATGACAAATCGCGGCTTGAATTATCTATCTTTGCATGTAATGAGTCTATCTCGTATGTTTCACGTTTAGTTGCATTAGTGAAATTAACCACTTGCCGACCACGCTATAGCAAAAATACTCATACAGCGCGGTCGAGCTACTGTGACACGACGTCCCTGGGACGTCGTCGTGCACTTTCGCGATTGCGCGTCCCCTGGGACGCGCTCGCGAAAGTGTCTGTGCTTGCCGGGTCTAGAAGACCCGGCGGATCACGGTAAATTGCCGCTGATAGCGGCCGTTTACCACATGATCGCGCCGTCGAATGACGGCGCGATCAGTTGTAAACCGGCGTCATTTGACGCCGGTTCCTCCCTCTCCTGCATCTCCTCTCTGTACCGTTCGATAGTGTGCGAGGAGAGGGGGGGGAGCGGGGTGTCAGCTGCTGACCTGTGGCTGGATCTGTGACAAATGCAGTCACAGATCCAGCAATCCCTCAATCCATCCCAGCTCTGCAGTACTCGGCAATCCCCCAATACCCTGCATGATACTTTGCAATACCCCAATACTCTGCGATACTCTGCAATACCGCCTATGGGGATTTTTAAGTGGCGAAGTTTGGCGCCATTCCACGAGTGCGCAATTTTGAAGTGTGACATGTTGGGTATCTATTTACTCGGCGTAACTTCATCTTTCACATTATGAAAAAAAATTGGGCTAACTTTACTGTTTTGTTTTAAGCACAAAACAGTTGTTTTTTTTTTTTTAAAACACGCGTTCAATAAATTTCTGCGAAAATACCGTGCGAGATAAAAAGTTGTAACGGCCGCCATTGTATTCTCTAGGTCTTTGCTAAAAAAGAATATATAATGTTTTGGGGTTCTATGTAATTTTCTAGCAAATAAATGATGATTTTTCCATGTAGGAGAGAAATGTCAGAATTGGTCTGGGTGCTCCAGAACGCCTGATGGCGCTCCCTGCATGTTGGGCCTCTGTATGTGGCCACGCTGTGTAAAAGTCCCACACATGGGGTATCGCCATACTCGGGGGGGGGAAAAGCAGAATGTGTTTTGGGGTGTAATTTGTAGTATGCATATGCTCTGTGTGTGTGTGAGAAATAACCTGCTAATATGACAAACAATTTTATTTTTTTTTACAGAATTTTCAGTCTTTTATAGCGCAAAAAATAAAAAACCCAGAGGTGATCAAATACCACCAAAAGAAAGCTCTATTTGTGTGGGGGAAAAGGACAAAAATTTCAAATGGGTACAATGTTGTATGAGTAATTGTCATTCAAATTGTGAGTGCTGAAAATTGGTCTGGTTAGGAAGGGGGTTTAAGTGCCCAGTGGTTAATGAACTTTTGCAAGATATTCCAATTTTGAGTTTCACCTGTTTGGCCAGTTTGGGAAGGCCTCTGGGCATTCAGATGGTTCGAGGTCAATGCTATATACTTTTTTTTTTTTTTTTTTTGCAGGGACGCTTGGGTGACATGACGTGTTTTTTAATCAAGGCTATCTTCACACTGCAGTGTGCCCTTTTACTGCATGTGACTGTTGGGGAGTAGACGCTCTTTTAAACAAAAAAAAAACAAAAAAAAGTGACCTGAATACAGTAATGTATAACAGTTAACTGAACGCGGCAAATGCACTCAGGCCTTTTTAAGAACACTTTTAACAGGGCTGCTTTTATGTAGCTGATGCATTGCAAATGTAGACTGGTAAAATATGATCCTGAGAAATTTGGGTAGAGGTGGGTTTGTATGTGTGTATTATCACTCTGCAGCTGAATTGCTTGTGGTTAATGGATTTGGTTGCCATGATGGATAGCCTTTTTAGGCAAGAACTTTCTTTACAATTCTAGTTACACTTGTGCATGGTTTTTGAACTCGGTAGGTTGTTTCCAAACAACATCTCAGAGGACCAACTACAGATCTTCTGTAACTATGTAGGCTGTCTCCATGTATTCGCAGACACTCCATGATGTGGTCCAGGCTCTCTGGGAGCCAAACCATCACTTCCAGAACTCCTTGTTCTTTATGCTGAAGTTGTTAAGGACATTGGCTGTAGGGTTTCAGGGGTCATTATCCAGCCACAGAATTCTGGGGTCAATTGCACGCCTCCCTGATATGACACGATGGATAAATATCTGCTTGTATTTCTCAGCATTGACACCATTGCTCCTGACCAAATACCCCCCCCCCCCCCAACTCCATTTGTAGGAATGCAGCCCCAAACTTGCAAGGAACCTCCACCACGTGTGACTGTTGCCTGCAAAACACTCACTGTACCTCTCTTCAGCCCTTAACCAACTGCCTCCTGCTACAGCCAAATATTTCACAATTTTTGGCTAAGTCCAGAGTACCTGCTCCCATTTTTCTGCATGCCCATTTCTGTGTTTTTTGCACCTAGATGAGTTGCTTGGCGTTGTTTCCATGAGTGTTTGGCTGAAATTTGTTCCATAAAGACCACTTCTGGCCAGACTTCTCTAGATAGAGAGATATATATATATATATATATATATATATATATATATATATATATATATATATATATATGGGTGTACCTGGGTCCCACTAGATTCTGCCAGTTCTGTGCTGATGGCACTTTTGGACATCTTCTGATGTGGCAGGGAAGTAAGCATGATGTCTTTCATCGGCTGCATTAAATTTCCTTGGCTGGCCGCTGCGTCTACGATACTCAACCATTGGTGTCCTCAATGCAGGCAGATCTTTATCCATCAGGCAGGGGTGTAATTGGGCCCCAAATTTATTCTGCAGGACAACGATTCCAAACATTTAGCCAATGTCGTCATTAAGACTTAATTAAAAAAAAAAAATCCCCATTTTTTAGGAATGTTGTTGGGTTGAAACATGGTGGCTGCTCTTGTCTTGGCAACAAATGAGCCCTGAGCAGGAGGCTGCCACATTAATCACAGCTTCCACCAGTGCAAGTATGCCAATTTCTAGTTGTTACATTCTCCTACGTGTTCAAGCAGAGGAGAAAAGCCTACAGAATGTTGCAGATGGGTAACGGAATTGATGAGAACACAAAATTGCTAGTTTTGTTTGACGTAGCATGTCTTTGTATTGATACATCAAGGTGAAATTCTATACAAGTACTTGCACTTTGGCCATCTTTCTCTGTTTGCATCTAGTTAAAGGTCATGGCTAGTCTGATACACATTCCTGTTGGTTGACCATTGTGCAAATGCTTCAAGACCCTGTCACCAACTTAATAGTAGTATGCGTTCAAAATGCAAAAAGCTGTATTTTTGTATTACTTTTGACTAACCAGAAGTGCAACTTTAAAATTAAACAATATTTGGTTGTAATGCCATTGCATATAATAAACTATTCTCTTCAACCTTGCCTTAGCATGCCATAAACCCAGTTTTGCGAATTGCTTTTAATTTGCTATGGGCCTGGTTATTCTGCAATAACTTAAAGTGGATTATTTAATTTTTTTTTTTTTTTCATTATTGTGGTCATTAGACTTAAGAGGAGAATTTTTTTTTTCTTTCTTCTTCTTCTTACCTGGAAATGCCTGTTATGTGGTCCTATGAAATCTGCCTTTGGAATCACCTAGGATTCTGACATCATCTCCCTTGGCTCCTCGACACGCTACTGGCAAATGTGTCATTTCCCCGGATGCAGTGCGCTATCCCATTATCGTTCCCCCATCCAAGACTTCCAGGAAGTAAGTGCTTGTGGGCTTCACATTGCCCACAAGCAAAATGACAACGGTGTGCAGTGGCGGATTGTAAAATAGTAAGTGACCAGATTTGTATTATAAAAATGCATGATGAAAGAACCCTTCAGTGCCTGGGGTAGGTGAGTACTTTGGGGGCGACTAGCCACCCTGGTGCCCGAGCAGATGGGATGTCGCTGTACTAAACACCGTATTGTATGCAGTTAATGCTACATACACTGCTGACTTATTGCTGACTTATTGGAGAAGGAAGTTGGCAGGTCTGGGTGCCACTCATAATTAATCGGTCTGATTTAATGACACAAGTAAATTTAGTTCATCCAAGAAGGTGGAGAATGCAAAACAAAATCCTATATAGACTGACCGCTCCGTCAATCCAATGTTGGTATCTCCACTGCTGAGCTATTGTGTGTGTGTGTGTGTGTGTGTGTGTGTGTGTGTGTGTGTGTGTCATGGAACACTCTGGTCAGTACTCTCAGCCATAGGCCGTTTGGCTGGCTTCTGTGAGAAGAGCATGGGAGCCAGTCGGCTGCTGGGTTTTCCCCCATCACACAGGCTAACATGCACACAGGCCAAATATTGGCTGATTTTATTGTGTTCACTTTGCCAAATCTGGAACTGCATTGAGATTATATATATATATCTCTATCTATCTCTAATAAATTTACCTGCAGCATTTACATTTTTCACCCCTCTGCATGCTTCGACCCTCTTCTGTGCTTGCCCTCACTTTCTTCTAGACCAACTGCCTTTAATAAACTCAAACCCAAAAGACTTGGCAAAGATTCCCCACGTCTATACTTTAATAGGACAGGATAAAGTATGAACAGCATGGAAGCAGTTTATATAGTTTTAATGCTTTCATCGTTAGAATTCTCGCATTCTTCATTTAGCCTTGAAGCCGCATAGAAATAAGAACAAGTGTGTTTGCTAATGTATTTGGCCTTTTTTATTTTTTGCAACTGTCGCATATTTACAACCAAGCGGTTCATTGTGGAATGGTCTGAAGCTAGGAATTCCAAATATGCATGTTTTTAACAGTAGTTACAATCTTGGCTTTAGAAAACCTCCTCCTCTCTCCCCCCCCTTTTTTTTTCAGGCAGAGTGAATTAAAAGATGTTGGGGTGTGTTTATTTATGCAAGGGCCAGCTGAAAGTGATGCTACTAATTGCCGTATAACACGCACCTTCACTTTTAGAGCCAATTCACACCTCCTATCTTCCATCATTGATCAGAAAATCATTGTTTTTCAAAAAATGTCCATGTTGGAGTTCTCAAATTTGTTTGCTTCAGCCCACTAACGGTGCGAAATACGAACAAATTCTTTCAAAATTCGAACCGTGTATGGCAGCCTTTAGAGGGAAGTAATTTTAAATCACTGACGCAAAATATGGAGCCTCGCCTTACTTCAACCTTGGAGGGGGCAGGGCAAGCGCTTTTGGATGTCGGCACCCGAAGTCCAAGACCCTCGCTGGGGGACGGCGTAGGCGCTAGACATTGTGTAGATCTCCGCTTTTAAGACCAAGCTTCTTTATTGCTGTGCATGCTGAGGGAGAGATGCCAGTATGCCCAAAGCTGTCATAGACGCAGAATATTCTTTGCACCAACATCTTAGACCTTATCTATAGACTCATGCAAAGTCTCCTCATAAATCCCATCTTTTATTGCTTCACCAGCATGTATGTGACGTTTAAATAACCTTGAACCACTTCCATACTGGGCACTTGAACACCCTCCTGACCAGACCAATTTTCAGCGCTCTTTCACTTTGAATGACAATTACTCTGTCATGCAACACTGTACCCAAATGATTTTTTTCAACAAATAGAGCTTTCTTTTGGTGGTATTTGATCACCTCTGCTTTTTTTTTTATTTTTTTTTTTTTTGCGCTATTAATGAAAAAAGACAGACAAATTAAAAAAAAAAAATGTTTTTCTTGCTTTCTGTGAAAAAAATTGGCTAATTGTTCTTACATTTTGGCCACAATTTATACTGCTACATGTCTTTGATAAAAATAACCCCAAATGTTGGGAAATTATTTGGTCTGTGTGAAGTTTTTAGAGTCTATAAGCTATGTATAGTGCAAATCATAAAAAATTATCACACCTGATGTACGGAAGGCCTCTCATTTCTTGAGACCCTAACAAGCCTGGAAAGTACAAATGCCCACAGATGGCACTGAGGTGGCACAGATGCACTGAGATGGGTACTGATGTGCACCGATGAGGCCTGTGTACTGGTGGACACAGATGGCACTAATGAGGCGGCACTGGGATGGGTACTGATGTGCACTGATTGACTGTGGTACTGGGGGGCACAGGTGGTATTGGGGTCACTTTTTGTTTGTTTACATGTGAGATCATCTCTCATTGGCCGCACAGATCGCGCTGTGATTGGCTATTTACCACGATCTGTGTTTGGCTGTGTCCAAGGGACACGGCCAGCGCAGCAGTTCCCCCACTGCGCGTGGGGAACGAGCAAAGAGGTGGCTGTAAAAACACGGGCTGTTGGGGATTTAGAGCCGCGCTGCGGCCGTACAAAGTCGTAGTCAGCTAGTGGTTAACGAAACGTCCCACACCGAGTGCTTTCGTCATATACCGCTGCCTTCCATTCTGGATATAGATATCAGATATTCCAACCGCTCACAAGCACAAAACAAGACAATACTTGTTGAGTTGCTGAACATGGACTCTTTATTAGAACCAGAATACAAGTCTTGTATACAGTTAAAGAGGAGGTTCCGCCCTCTTGCTCATATTGCTCTACAATACGCTTTTAACCAGAAACAAATTAACATGAGCTTATTAACTTATTCCTTTTAAGCAGCCAATGTGACTCCGTGCCCATCTGTATTTCAGTACAGGTCAGACTTGTCAACCGAGTGGGGATAAAAGGGTGCACCAGTCTAGTGCATAAGCCCATGGCTGGATTTTATCAAAATGGATATATAAAAATAAATAAATACTCGCAAACAAAGGTGACTGGCTCACAATGTAAATGGTTTCCGCAATGAGTCGGACCCAAATGGTCAGAGGGCCACTGCTGGCTGATGCGTTTCAAAGGTCAACCTTCTTCCTCAGAGCCTGACAGTCAGACTTGTTGCCAAGCTTCACACAGATGATACATTATAAGTGTAAACGCAGGACACCTTCACACAATAGCAGTCCACCCATCTTCTACACTGTACAGAGGCCAATGTGATCAGCTCTCAACATGTTCAGAATAGGACAAACCATGAATAGTCTTTACATATATCCCAGGAGATATTGTGGATAAATATTACTGTCCCATTTTAAGTAATCCGAGACATATATATTCTCAGTCAACCTGTGCCAGGATGGCACAGGGTGACTTATACATAAGATGTGTATGGGGAGCTAAAACAAGGGTTTCCCAACCTTTCCAAGGGATTCTGGGTTCCACAGGCCCTCCTGTCACAACCTTGTTTGAAATCGCACACATTAAATGGATATGTATGCCTCACCCCTATACTATTAGCCTTCATTCACCATGTGTACTGTCATCTCCTGGCATTATGGTGTGGGTTTTTATTTTTTTGAAGCTATCTGTAAGATATTTGGATAGTTGCTGTCTACCTAGCTACTGAGACTGTAAGTTCGGCTATCTCGCCACAACTGGAACACTTGGCTCACACTTTTAGTGCTTGGCTAGCAGAACAATTGTGTAAGCTGTTTTATGTAGCTTGAATGTGAGTTGGGGACAGGAACTCTTGTGCTTGCACAGCAGCAGGGTGAATTAAAAATGATTTTAATAAAACGCTTTTAGAGTAGAAAATCTATGTAGATGGTCTATTTAAGATGCATTCATAAATTTTTGTTCAGCATGAAATGGAGCTTGTGTTCATATAGCATGAGGCTGTATATTCTGCAATATATACATTTTTGGTAAACTCCTATGAATTCCAAGCTGAGAACATGCACTGCATTGATACAATTTCACAGTAACCATGAGCTAAAACCAAGTTCATATTCCTTTATCCTATTTTTGCAGTTATATGTACACTACAAACTGTATATAATTGAATTGGTTCTGCAAATCGTAAAGTTTCTAACTACCAGCAAGAATGAGTACTTTTTAAAGAGCACCTGTCATTTCAGATTCATCATGGCAGTGTCTGTTAGCGGGCATCCGCTCACCTACTGCCTCCACATCCCTCACCTTGTTGGGACTCGGTGAGTCAACAGCAGGTTAGGAGGAGCTGCTGCGGGGCAGATGACAGTTGCTCTTTAAAAAATTTGATTAACATCAACTTGCTTTTAAATCAAATCCACCCTGTTGCACAGTGAAACCGTTGATGAATTTTTTTTTTTCAGAGCTTCCAGAAAATTGGACTGATACCAGAGAAACGTTGTTGGAAGGAATGTTGTTTCACATAAAGTATTTGGGTATGACCTTGGTAGAACAACCGAAAGGGGAAGAATTATCTGCATCTGCAGTGAAGAGGATTGTAGCAACAGTAAGTGTAGTATTTCCTAATGTCAATTTTTCACCTCCAAACTTCCCTTGTACTCCAATTCTAACAGCCATTGCAAGATCTTATTCCAGCCACAGCTGTTTAGTAATCTTAAGTTTAATCTCTTGGTTTGCTGCCTTAGTTTTTTTTTTTTTCCTTCGTCCTTTTGTGTCAACAAACTTAAGGGGGGGGGGGATATTTTTATTCTGCTTGAAGGTGATACACATGTGTAACTAATAGGAAAAAAAAATTGGTACATTGAAAAACCGACGTACAGATGTTTTATACCTTGAGCCTTATCGAATTTGCTCCGATGGACAACTCCTCCTAAATTGCTACTAAACAGTTTATTTTCCTTATGGATATACAGCTGTCACATGACCCAGGTCTTTCCCAGCCTGTCTCCAGCGAAACACAAGCAGGAGGGGCTTCCGGTCCTCTGCTGCATGTTCAAAAAAACAGCCTTTGGAATAGAGTAAAAATAACAAATTGCTCAACGGATATTAAAAAATAAATAATCTCTTTTCCTATAGTTTTAAAAAGTAAACTGTAGGCAGGATGGGGCTTGTCTAGAAGATTGTCACACTGGGTTTGGAGCAGCTGTACTTTGGCCTACAGTTAAGAACACTATTTTTAATCTTTTGTAAAGTGTGTGTGTGTACCTTAGAACTAAAGCTTACCTGTAGGTTAAAATGAACGTTTCGAGTTTACTACTGCTCTAACCCCCTTGCTGCCGACTTAACACATATATGCATATCTCCCTTTGTGCTGGGAGCATGCTGCCAGCAAGGAGAACTGGGTCTCGCCAAGGGCCCCATACCAATGATTGGTGCCCAGAACCCCTGATCGTTGTGGTAGCCATTGATTTGGCGCACCAGTTGCTGTGAAGCCAGCTCCTGTGTCTCTAGGACAGGAAATTAGATGGTAGCTCTCCAGTGGCAACACGGGTAGCTCTCCAGTGGCAACACGGGTATAAATGTTTTTTTTGTTTTAATGATCGTACATTACAGGACACAAGATCTTGGTCTGAGCCCATGGCTTATGCAGCTAACTTCAGTTGATTTGTACACTGGCGAAAAAAGTTGTAAGGACAGCCCCTAGCTTAACCAGTTTCTGCCTGGCCTTTTGGGTGGAAGATGTCAGGGGCTGGCCTCTCGTCAATCTGCAGGTAGGAGCCCCTTCTCCACACCCCCGAGGCAGTGCAGCCTGTCACGGCTGCATCCCCCAGATGACTGATCACTGTACTGGCCCACTGCCTGCCAGTATGTGACTGCTGTAACCAATCGCAGCAGGTCACATGATCATTGTAAACAATGGGTGACTTCCTTTCAAGCCATTCATTGTGTTGCTAGCTGTGATTGATCACATGGTACAGACTGGGCTAATCGCAACAAAACAATTGACCCTTGCCGGAAGCTCTGCAGAGGAGATGGATGACAACCGCTTTGAGATGAATGGGAAGTGACGTCACTCAGTTACTATGGAGCACCCGTTGTCCTCAGTCTCTTGCACCCGCCTCCACAGAGAAGCCATGGCCTCAGTGTGGGATCGGCCTTAAAAAAATGTGTGTGTGTGTGTGTGTGTTTATATATATATATATATATATAATCTTCTCCCCAGGAATAGAGGTTGGTGTTGGATCCCTGGTGTCTAGAAATGCAGTAATTTTAGATTGTGCATGGCCTTCCACTTTAACAATCGGCTATCAAGGCCCTCAGTGGCCACCTGCTCCTAAAATATTAATGCATTTCTACTTTTTTTTTTCTATTTTAGGCCAAAGCAAGTGGTAAGAAGCTACAAAAGGTTCTTCTGAAAGTTACTCCTAGAGGAATAATTCTTTATGACAGTGTCACAAACCAACTAATTGAGAATGTGTCAATTTACAGGTTAGTAGAGTTGTGTAAAGCTAACCCAGTACATGTTGCGCATCATTCCCCCGTTCCCTTTTCTAAAAGCCCTTTCACACTGGGGCTGCCCGTGTATTGGCATAAAGCGGCAGTTGGGTTGAATTTTTATACTTCTGCGCCTACATTCTATTGATTATTCTCAGATATTGATTGTTGTACTTGTTGACATGTATGTACATTTGGCAAATAAAAACCTTTTTTAAAAAATGCCTGTTTTGTGGCTCTGGCCATTCACTGCAATGGGCAGTGGTGCTGTGTACACCGCTTCCAAACCACTATAAAGATGCTGCTTGCAGGACTTTTTTCTAGTGCACCGCCCCAGTGTGAAAGGGGTTTAAGAATGCACGTGTATTTTCTAATACTGGGGAAATTATACCAGGCCACATTCAGGTGTGTGTGTCCAAAACATCGCATGGCACTGCACAGGTTAATGCATGACCTCTAATGTAAGGCCTGTTTCACGTGGGTTTTAGCTTGTACAATGCGGAAAATAAGTATTTGAACACCCTGCTATTTTGCAAGTTCTCCCACTTGGAAATCATGGAGGGGTCTGAAATTGTCATCGTAGGTGCATGTCCACTGTGAGAGACATAATCAAAAAAAAAAATTCCAGAAATCACAATGTGTGATTTATTTTTTATTTTTTTAACTATATTTGTATGATACAGCTGCAAAGAAGTATTTGAACGCCTGAGAAAATCAATGTTAATATTTGGTACAGTAGCCTTTGTTTGCAATTACAGAGGTCAAACGTTTCTTGTAGTTTTTCACCAGGTTTGCACACACTGGAGGAGGGATTTTGGCCCACTCCTCCACACAGATCTTCTCTAGCTCAGTCAGGTTTCTGGGCTGTCGCTGAGAAACACTGAGTTTGAGCTCCCTCCAAAGATTCTCTATTGGGTTTAGGTCTGGAGACTGGCTAGGCCACGCCAGAACCTTGATATGCTTCTTACAGAGCCACTCCTTGGTTATCCTGGCTGTGTGCTTTGGGTCATTGTCATGTTGGAAGACCCAGCCTCGACCCATCTTCAAAGCTCTAACTGAGGGAAGGAGGTTGTTGCCCAAAATCTCGCAATACATGGCCCCGGTCATCCTCTCCTTAATACAGTGCAGTAGCCCTGTCCCATGTGCAGAAAAACACCCCCAAAGCATGATGCTACCACCCCCATGCTTCACAGTAGGGATGGTGTTCTTGGGATGGTACTGATCATTCTTCTTCAAACATGGTTAGTGGAATTATGACCAAAAAGTTCTATTTTGGTCTCATCTGACCACATGACTTTCTCCCATGACTCCTCTGGATCACCCAAATGGTCATTGGCAAACGTAAGACGGGCCTTGACATGTGCTGGTTTAAGCAGGGGAACCTTCCGTGCCATGCATGTTTTAAAACCATGACGTCTTAGTGTATTACCAACAGTAACCTTTGAAACGGTGGTCCCAGCTCTCTTCAGGTCATTGACCAGCTCCTCCCGTGTAGTCCTGGGCTGATTTCTCACCTTTCTTAGGATCATTGAGACCCCACGAGGTGAGATTTTGCATGGAGCCCCAGTCTGAGGGAGATTGACAGTCATGTTTAGCTTCTTCCACTTTCTAATGATTGCTCCAACAGTGGACCTTTTTTCACCAAGCTGCTTGGCAATTTCCCCGTAGCCCTTTCCAGCCTTGTGGAGGTGTACAATTTTGTCTCTAGTGTTTTTGGACAGCTCTTTGGTCTTGGCCATGTTAGTAGTTGGATTCTTACTGTGCACAAGGAGAGAAATGCGCAAAATCTAAATACAGTAGTACCTTGATATTATTCGCTAGGCAAACATGAATGTGATGGTGGTTATAGTTAAATAAATACGTACATATATCTTAATTGTTAAAATCAAATATATATTGTATATAGAGATTGAAAAAAATTGAAAAAAATATAATATATATATAAAAATCACATAGCGGGTTTAATGTCCAACAAAGAAAGGGAAGGGGGGGAGGGGGGCAGAAAAACCCAGGGTAAGGGATAAAAGTTTATGTGGGGGTCACATCTATATCTTCAGGGCTGCCATCGTAGTAGAAAAAATATCGCAAATTCACTGGTGCCATCCTGCTGCAGAAAAACACCTACTCCACCTGCCTGGTTTACAAGCCATCTTCATCACCGCCGCCGGCTTTATCATCTCATAGCGGTGAAAAGACAGCTCTACAGTGCAGTGTCCAGCAGCCGAAGGACCACAAGTGATGACCACTTCTAAAAGAATATGTACAAAGCCAGATTTTAACTCGTAAAATGTGAGTTGCCTGTACTCCTTTATTTATTAAAATTGTTTTTAAAAACATCTACACTTAGAGGCGCCTCTTCCCTTGTTTGATTCTTACTGATTGTATGGGGTGGACAGGTGTCTTTATGCAGCTAATGACCTCAAACAGGTGCATCTAACTTAGGATAATAAATGGAGTGGAGGTAAACATGTTAAAGGCAGACGAACAGGTCTTTGAGGGTCAGAATTCTAGCTGATAGACAGGTGTTCAAATACTACTTTGCAGCTGTATCATACAAATAGTTAAAAATTCATAAATTGTGATTTCTGAATTTTTTTTTTTTTTTTATGTCTCTCACAGTGGACATGCACCTACGATGACAATTTCAGACCCCTCCATGATTTCCTAGTGGGAGAACTTGCAAAATAGCAGGGTGTTCAAATACTTATTTCTTTCTCGTACATCACGGGACACAGAGCAGCATATTCATTACTATATGGGTTATATGGAGTACCTTCAGGTGTGGACACTGGCAATCTCAAAAAGGAAGTCCCCTCCCTATATAACCCCCTCCCATAGAGGAAGTACCTCAGTTTTTTCGCCAGTGTCTTAGGTGTTGGTCACGGAATAGCTTTGCTTCCACATCCTTGGGATTAAGGCGGGCTAACCGGATCTGTCCAAGGAGCCTCAGTGCCAAAGTGGACAGTACCCGGGCCCCAAACCGTGGGGTTTTGCCTATAATGCTCCTCTAGAGGGCTGGGCCCAGGACTTGGAGTTTTCTAAACCAAAAGATCCTGTTTGCCAGGGTGCTGTATAGGTCCAGGACAGCGGTTCCTTCCAGGACCCCAGTGCCTGAAGGTCGTCTACGCTACCCACGGAGATGGGAGAAGATTGGACCGTTTTGCAAACGTCCTGCGGCATGGAGCAGGTAAGAGGGGAGCCTGCGGGACTTGGTTCGACAGCAGGCTCTCCAGGGGAGATCTTAAGGGGGGTAGCCTGAGTATGCTCTGCATTGGCACCATGGTCACTATGTCTGATGGACAGGATGCCCTGAAATGTCTTCGCGCCGTTCGGGAGGGGGGGGGGAAGCGTGACTGCAGTGTAGACTGGGCGTGCATTCAATTGCTGTTATACACAGCAGGCGCGTTCTTAGCTCAGTTCAAAGCTGAGCTGGAATAGAGAGGACGTAGAGCTGGCAGCACAGTGACTCCCGGTGGCGAGAAGGGGTACTACATGCTGGAGTCAGCTCCAATACTTTTGGTTAAGCCAAAAATCCCCTTGGCAACAGGTTGAATGCTGGCAAACATGTTGGGGGTGGGGCTGTATGTTGTGAAAAACAATAATATTATAAAGGAAAACATACTGAGCCCCACCGTTTTTGGGCATTAGTGATCCTATTGTCCCCTAAACCTTATTTTTTGTACTCCTGGCTATAACAGTCTGTTGTTGTAAGCGGAGTCCCTCGGTTTTGTATTATGGCTTCCAAAGGTTCAGGATCAAAACACAAAAAAAAAAAAAAGGGCAAAGACAAAGGGGTTCCTCCTCTGGTTCTGATGATATGCCAATACTTTCCCCACAGGTTATTCCTATAGGGGTCACCTTGGATAAGCCATTAAAAGGGTCTGGTGCTGAGGCTGGCCCAGATCGGCCCAACCCTGTGTTATCACAGAGGAGATGCTAGCCGTCACCCTAGGGGGGCTAGAGAAAAAAGTTAACAGCTATGATCGCTGGCTCTATTTCTGGCAAGAAGCGGACTAGATCCCCATCGCCAAAAGGTGTATCCTCGGATGCTGAGATTCTCTCTCCGGAGGAATTAGAATTTCAGGAGGATCGGTTGGACCAGAACCTAGAGGAAGGATCTACCACTGAGGAATCGTTTTCAGCCTCCCAGACGGAGAGTCTGTGGGTCCAGTCTTTGACAGACATGGTCCGCTCGGCATTTAATTTGCCATTTCCAGAGCCTCAGGTTCCTGCGGTATCCTCTTTGGGTTCTTTTAAAAGCGCCTTTAAGCAACGCAGCTTTTCCTGTCCATCCTCTGTTAGAGGAATTGGTTTTTCCAGGATTGGGACGACCGGGCAGAACTTTTTCTGCCGCCTAAAGCCTACGGCCACATCACCCTGAAAGCGCCCGATCTCGTCTGATCTCGGAGGCTAAGCAGGGTCGGGCCTGGTTAGTGCCTGGATGGGAGACCGCCTGGAAGGTTTTCTGTTAGTTACCCTATGGAAGAGAAATTTTTCTAAAAAATGGGCGCTCCCAACTGTGGACGCAGCCATCTCATGTGTGAATAAATCATTAACTGGCCCGGGGGAAAACATACAAATGTTTAAGGTCCCGGTCGATAAACGTTTAGAGACACGTTTTCAAGCATCCTTTGCTACGGCAGGAGCAGTGGTACAGCCAGCAGTGGCTGCAATTGGAGTTTGTCAGGCGTTAAAGGACCAGACCAGACGGATGCTTAAAGACATCCCTGCCCAATAGGCAGAGGAGTTATTGGATATTCCCAGAGCTCTGTGCTTTGCGGTAGAGGCTATAAAAGACTCCATCCAGCAGGCGTCTCGTTTGTCACTATTTTTAGTGCATATGAGAAGGCTCTTATGGTGAAGAACTGGGCGAGCCCCTTTTACCAGTCAAAAGAAGTTCCGGGGTCCTGCGTTTAAAAGGGCAGCTCCCCCCTGTTCCGGGGCCCTCAAATTCCAGGCAGTATCGGGCCTCCTGCGCGATCAAACTTTTAACAATGGATCGCAAGGACAGGCCTCTGGGGGCAAGAGGCCATGGTATCGATCCCCGACAGAGGGGGTCCGATCATCTGTGGCCACAGGCTACAGGTTAGAATTTCTAAAGTTTCCTCCACAAGAAAGATCTCAATGCGGGTGGCACTGGATCATCTGCTGTACCAGGGCATAATGGTAGAGGTACCAGCCCAAGAACAGGGGCTAGGTTTCTATTCCAATCTGTTTGTCATACCAAAGCCCATCAGCGATGTCAGACCAATTTTGGACCTAAAAGGTTTAAATGCTTAGCCAAGGGTTCGCTCTTTCCGGATGGAATCCGTTCGGTCAGCAGCCGCCACACTCCAGAAGGACGACTTTCTGGCTTCTATAGACATAAAGGATGGTTACCTTCATGTACCAATCTTTCAGCCACATCAAAGATTTTTTACGCTTCGCAGTGATACAGCGTCGCTTCCAATTCGTGGCGCTCCCCTTCGGGCTGGCTACGGCCCCCGGGTATTCACGAAGGTCCTAGCTCCAATTCTAGTCAATCTAAGGATCCAAGGGGTCTTGGTCCTAGCATACCTGGACAACCTCTTAATCATGGATCACTCGGTTCCTTGGCTGGAATGCGCAGTAGCCCTCATGGTTCAGTACCTCGAGAGGTTCGGCTGGGTCCTAAACCGGGGAAAAATCAGCATTTCAACCTACAAAGCAGTTGGAATATCTCGGCATGAGATTAGACACAGAACAGCAAAAGGGGTGTTCCTGCCCCTGGTAAAGGTCGAGGCTATCAAAAAATTCAATTGGTTCTAAGCAAAAGAGAACCAACTATTCGCCTATGTATGCGATTACTAGGCAAACTAATGGCCGTGTTCGAGGCGATACCGCACGCTTCACACTCGCGTCCTACAGAAGCGAGGCGCTGTGGCTTAGTTGGTGAAAGTGCCTGTCTAGTAAACTGGAGATCCTGAGTTCAGATCTCAGCAGTGCCTGCAGTGGCGTCCTTCCAAACAATTCTAGCAGCTTGGAGCAAGGGAGCAAAGGCCTTGGAGTTTCCTGTGACGCCGTCAAAGGTCCGGCAGAGTCTATGCTGGTGGTTAAACCCTCAGAACCTTCTGAAGGGGAGTCTTTCTGCCCAGTGGTCTGGAAGGCTAGAGAGCGGTCTTGAACGAGTTCACTCGCCAAGGAACTTGGGCAGAGGCGGAGAGGCAGCTGCCCATCAATATCTGGGAAGGTCGGAGCGGCTCGGCTAGCCCTCCTGGCATAGACATCCAGATTACAGGGGTCCTCGGTGAGAATTCATTCAGACAATGCCACAGCGGTGGCATATATGTGAACCACCAAGTGGGAACCAAGAGTCAAGCCACTCAGAGTGAGAGGAGCTTGGTTTTTCGGTGGGCAGAGGTTTATGTACCCTGCATATCGGCGATATTCATTCCCGGGGTGGACAACCTGCAGGCGTACTTCCTAAGTCGCCAAACCCTGTCGCCGGGGGAATGGTCTCTGCATCCACAGGTCTTTCAGACAATCTGCCAGAAGGGGGGAGTGCCAGACGTGGACGTCATGGCATCAGGATTCAACAAGAAGCTAGACAGGTTCATGTCTCGAACGAGGGACCCTATGGCCTGCGGAACCGATGCGTTGGTTTGCCCTTGGCATCAATCATAACTTCTATATGCTTTTCCCCCGCTGCAGTTACTACCCCGCCTGTTGCGCAGGATCATAGCACAGGCCGGTTATCCTAGTAGCCCCAGCTTGGTACCGGAGGGCATGGTACTCACTAGTCCTGAAATTGGCAGCGGGAGGCCCTTGGACTCTTCCTCTATGGCCAGACCTACTCTCACAAGGCCCGATCCTCCACCCTGCATTACGGCGTCTAAATTTGACGGCCTGACGGCTGAATCCCTGATTCTCAGGGGTAGAGGTCTGTCTAGGCAGGTAATCCCTACCCTCATTAAGGCTAGAAAGCCGGCCTCCAGGGTAATTTGTTACAGGGTTTGGAGGGCCTACGTAGGCTGGTGTGAGGCTAAGATGTTTTTCCCGCAAGTATACCATTGATAGAGTATTACGTTTTCTCCAGCTAGGAGTGGATAAAGGCCTGGCATTAAGCACGATCTAGGGACATTTCAGCCTTATCAGTATGGTTTCAGAGGCCGCTGGCCGCCCACTCGCTGGTTAAGACCTTCATACAGGGAGTCTTACGTGTTAATCCTCCAGTCAAATCACCACTTTGTCCATGGGACTTAAATCTTGTTCTGTCAACTCTACAGAAACAACCCTTTGAGCCGTTGGCTGAGGTACCTTTGGTTTTACTGACTAGAAAGTCGGTATTTCTGATTGCCATAGTTTCGGCCAGGAGAGTATCGGAATTGGCAGCCTTATCTTGTAAGGAACCATATCTAATTTTTATAGGGCGGTTTTCCGTCCTCATCCTTCCTTTCTACCAAAGGTTATATCCAGTTCCACCTGAACCAGGATGTGGTACTTCCATCCTTCTTTCCAAAACACCTCTAGAAAGGAGGGGTTGCTGCATACGTTGGATATTGTCATGGCCATAAAGGCCTATCTTAAAGCTACAGAGAAGGTTCGGAAAACAGATGTGGTGTTCGTTTT
This sequence comes from Rana kukunoris, assembly GCA_029574335.1. Classification (NCBI taxonomy): domain Eukaryota; kingdom Metazoa; phylum Chordata; class Amphibia; order Anura; family Ranidae; genus Rana; species Rana kukunoris. Next base: position 330,411,890 of record CM056050.1, on the reverse strand, counting down.
ACCGGAAGGGCCCAAGATGGGTCAGGCAGCTGCTTGATCCACCATCGCAAGATGGATTAAACAATTAATCGTTCAGGCCTGCGGTTTGAAGAGGTTGCCTCCTCTGTCGGTAAAGGCCCATTCTACCAGGGCCATGGGCACCTCCTGGGCAGCACATCATCAGATCTCTATGGCTCGAATATGCAAGGCAGCAACGTGGTCGTCAGTCCACACGTTTACAACATTTTATCAATTGGACGTAAGAAGGAATGCGGATACAGCCTTTGGGCAGGCAGTACTACAGGCCGCGATTCAAGCTCCTCAGGATCTGAGGGGGCTCCCTTGATTTAGATTTGAGATTTACATTTCTTGTCTAAGTTGGATTTACTAGTATTTGAGTATACCTCTAAATTAAATCCTTTTTTGGAAGATGTCTCCCTCCCCTCATTAAAGCATTGCTTTCGGACATCCCATATAGTAATGAATATGCTGCTCTGTGTCCCGTGATGTGCTCCAAGAAAAAGATTTTACAGGTAAGCTGTATTAAAAAATCTTTTTTCTCACTGTATAAGAGCAATGTGAACAGTAAGCTTGGACAGCATTTGCAGTTTTCAGCAAGCTTTTTTTATTTTTTTAAAGCCTTTAGTCCCGGTTTACACTGCAGATTCCTCTGCACTTTCTATATCACAATTGCATTCCGTTCATGCAAACCGTTGCTGGTGTCAATGTTAAGCAAAGCCCCAAAAAAGTTTGCAAAACTGTGCACTTGGCCGAATTGGATAGAATGGGTATTAACTCCCATGTTAGCCAATTGCAGTGTGGCAAAAAGTGCATGCACCCTTTTTTCATGCAATTTGGGCCATACAAAATGACTAGGCTCAGATTGCACTGCAAAGAATCGCATGTGACTTAAACCAGAATGCAGTGCGATTCCTGTCCAAATCGTCACACGTGGTTCCCTGCACCACATTGGTGTGAACCGGCACTTGGTACCATTCAGCTCCAGTTTGTAATCGTTGACCACGCATTCTAACATGTGTGCCACTTTAAAGCTTCAAGAAGTGCTGAAGCCTGCTAGAAACTTGTTTAGTGGCATATGTGATGTGTGCAACATTTACAAATGGAGTTGACTGGTACCCCCCTTTTTTTTTTTTTATAAAAAAACTTGGTGAAAGGTCTGCAAATGCTTTGTCAAAGCTTGCTGTTCACAAGGCTCCTTTAACCACTTGCCAACCTCCTCATGGAGTACAGGTGACAGTGTCTCTCACCTTTGCTGCATCACGTATTTAATTTATTCAGCACCTTTTGGGTAGGGGGCGCATGTGCCTGCTGCATTGTGATTGGTCACAGCAAGTGCCGTCCAGTGATTGACTGCTGATTGGCGAGAAGGAAGACAAAGTGCTGTCAATGTAAACAATACAGAGCTCTGCACTTCCATTTGAGAATTATGGAGGCAACTGTGCTCCAGATTGCGTGTGTTTGTCCATCTCTATATTTACCTACTCCGAGCAATGGAAGAGCAGAGAGCCTCTGAACCTCCTTCTCGAGCCCCTATGGAGGCATGTTTGTTGGCTCTCCTGCTGCCGAGTCTATTGACAGACCACAGAACTCTAGGAGTCAATGGTTCCTGGTGCCCCAGCAAAGCCAGTGACACAGATGTGCTCATCGCTGGCCAAAAAAAATTAAGATGTTTGGGCTATAGAACCACTTTAAGGGGGGGGAGGGGGGATTAATTTTAAACTGTAGTATGGGACTGCAACATGACAAAATTGAAGGATCTGTATTATGGTTTTTGCATACAATTGCCTTTTTGTATGTGACTTTAAAAGTTGATGAACACATTCTCCACATTCATGAGCTTTGGAAACTTGACTATGAAAGCTGCAGTGGTATAACTCCCTCCTACTTATCTTGCATTTAATGTATTTTCTATACTCCGAATCAAACATTTATTTTACAAAAAATGGTCTTCTAGCAAGGAAGAAGCTGGACCTGCCTTTGATGTGCTTGGGCAACATTCCTTGGTACATTATGTATAGAGGTTTATTTTTGTATACAACTGGGTGGGAGCCACATGGTGCTTTTACAGATCCAGAGCTGTGGTTTACACTTTGGCAGAACCCTGTTCTGAGAATTTGCCTGCTAGGAGAGCCAAGACCTTGAGTGTCCTGGAACCCAGCCTTTGTTGCCGTCTGTGTAGTAGGGATTGCACCAACAGTGGCAAGTCTTTGTGTGTATTTGGGAGCCCCCCCCCCCAAGGGGTTAATGTGGTGCTCCAATGCTTTTTGGTTGCAGACGGAGTAGGTTTTTAAAAGTTTGGGCTAGGCACTTTTTAGCGTCTGCTGCTTATCAATGGTGGTTCGGCTCATGTGTACTGCATTTTCTAGTGCGATCAGTTGATGCCACACTTTTGCCAGCTTTGCAGGCTGCACCTATGATACAATCCTCTGGATGTCCTTGGGCTCTTTGCTGCCTGCAGTAAGTCACATACAGCATTTAACCCTTTCTGGGTCCATAGGTGCTGTGAGTATACCTTTTTTATGTTGGCTTTCTACTCTACTTGCCCAGTATGTTGGATCATAAGGGCAGGCATGCTGCATGTGATGCCCACTTCAGATCTATCAACAGTTTAGGTAAATTAATTGGTACCAGAAGAGTCTAGCATAACTACAACTTCATTTCAGCTGTTACTGATGCAGTCTAACAATACAAATGACCACTGCCTTCACTCATAACTGTCCTTTCCCACAAGGAGCACTGGAAGGGTAATGCATGTCCAATAAAACCAAAAATGTCCGAGCACAACTTTCCCAACTGTCCAAATTGACCTGTCCAACAGAATGCTTTAAAACCATGGCATACTCTGCACACATTTGCAAATTCATGTGTAAGCTACAGGCTCCACCACGGCACCTTGTTACCCGTAGTCCCTAACTCTCAATTTTAAATGGTCTCTAGGCAGCTTTATACAGTGCCTAGGCTTCCTAAAGGGGATACAGTTTTACTTAAATACTTGTGTATCTTTTACTCCCTACTAGCCTCCAATTCTGCTGCAATCCTTGAACTCCAAAAATAAAGTGGTATTGCAGAGCGATTCCACACCTCCCCTACTGGTGCTCTCTGCTCTTCTGTGGCTGCCCCATAGCAAGTCACTTGTTATGGGGGAAGATGTGTATAGACAATGTGAGCTGACCACTCTTGCCAATGCTACCTGTATCCTGTGAAAGCAAGGTAGAAAGGGGAAGAGCCACTACAGACAGGCATTGTGCTGGATCGAGTAAGGAGTTGGGGGGTGGGGGGGGGGGGGGGGTTCTAGTATGATGTTTCTGGGCCTCTTAATTTTTGTGCCCATTTCAATCCAGACTTTTTCAACTTAAAACCCTTACTCACAGCCATAATGTTGGCTTAATACAAACCTCAAGCTGCTAAAATCCTGAAATCCTGAACACTAGTTTTTGATCTCGGTGATTTCAATGCTTACTACTTTTTTTTTTTTTTTTTATCTCTATATTGTATCCATGTACAAAAATCTATTTGAATTGCATACATTTCTTTAAGTACATATTGCATAAAAATGTTAAAGTTCACAATTTACCCATAACCCCCCCCCCCCCATCTACTCTTAAACAACTAAATGGTAAAGTTGGCCCAAATTTTTGTGAGGTTTCTCTGTGGGAATCGTGATCTTTATTCTAAGCTAAAAAATAAGTGATTCTCATTTGGCCACAATCGTGCAGCTCTACTGGGTGGGCTTGATTGCTAATTGGCATGTATTCTATCCCACCCACCATCGACGCTATGAAGGAAGTTGCATCTTTTACAGGCTCTGAAGGACTACAGAGGGGTGTGTTCTAGACTAGAGATAAAGCAGGAAGTGACTGGAAGGCACTCTGTACCAAGTGACAGTGTCTACATCTGTATGTAGATTAAGCCTCTGCATTACATATCGCAGGTGCAATACAGGGTTCTTGCAGACAGTCTGTGTAAGCTGGCTGCGTGTGTACGAAGATTCAAAGAACTACCACTAGAGCACTCGACACACTGGCAGTTCAGTTAGGTGAGCCCCTAAGATTGTCGGTACTAGTAGTTTTCACATTCCCAGGATGCTGTGAATGAATGACGTGGCTGGGTGGGACTTGTCCATTAAAGCTTTGGTTACCAGTGCCCAAATCGCCTGAAGAAGGCAGCATAGCCCTACATCTCTAAATTAAATCCTGTGTCATGTAGTGTATTCAGTATTTTTTACAAGCAAGATAAAAATGTAATTCTTTTTTTTTTTTTTTTTTTTCTCCAGGATATCATATTGCACAGCTGATAAGCTACATGATAAAGTTTTTGCCTACATTGCTCAGAGCCAGCAGAATGAAACCTTGGAATGCCATGCATTTCTCTGCGCAAAACGGAAAATGGTAACCTTGCTATCTTGAATGTGAATTGGACAACTTGATATGATCGTGGATTTATGTAGCCTAGTTTGTGACCTTCCCTGATGCATCTTTTATGTAGTGCTTCATTTGCCTTTTTGGTTCTTATAGGTTTTTTCTTTTTACAAAAAAAAAAAGAGTGCAAATTATTGCATTTAGAGTAAAAATATACTGAGAAGGGTTTAGCTTTGTTTGTGGCTGTCTCACTGAGATAATTAAAGTGGGACTTGACTGTATCGGAGCACCAAAAAATGCAAATGTTTTTCTGCAAAATATCAAACGTGCCATAACATTTCTAGCCATGGCCATCTTGAGTAAGGGTGGATTCATGTAGCATTTGCTTCCTGGAATCCATCTGCCCTTGGTGCAGGAATACCTGGCTGAGAAACCGTTTTAACATGATAGAAGAAATGCTTATGTAGACTTCTATGATGCATTCAATTTTGACCTAGGCCAAAAACTAGTAAGCAACTGAAGGAAGGGGCGGGGGATGACAAATTAAAACAAGTAAATGTGATATACTTTCCTAGCCAGTTTATAAGGCTAGGAGTGTAAGGATTGCAAATACTTAGTCCTCATGCACACTGGACTTTATAAAAAAAAAAAAGCCTGTAACATTTGCTATAGAAAGCTGTTGGTTTTTTCAGCTGTAGTTTCTTGGTAAAACTATAATCTCATAAACTTATGGCTCAAATGCTGAATGGCTCTTTTTATGGTGTTTTTTTTTTTTTCTTCCTTTCCTGAGTTGGTGTTTTTACAACTGAAACTTCTCAACCCACTAGTGTGCATACAGCCTATGTGTGCATGGATACATGGTTGTTCTCATTTGTTTACATGCCCCAGCAGACTTTATGATTTCTTGGCCATTTTTCAGAGAATATGGATAACTCAAACTTTTCTTTCACTCACTCATGGTTGGTGTTTTATTGAAGCTATTTATCAATCAACAGTTTACTCTTTTTTTAAATTATTATTGCAGCAAACTACCCAAATGACCCTGATCAAAAGTTTACTTGCACCAGTTCTTAATACAGTTCTCAATACCTTGTATTGCCCTCTTTAACATCAATGACAGCTTTAAGTCTTTTGTGGTATTTGTGGACGAGGCTCTTTATCTACTCAGATGGTAAAGCTGCCCTTTTCTCTTGTCGAAGACTCCAGTTGCTGTGAATTCTTGCATGGACTGCACATTTTGAGATCTTCATGTTATGTCCAAGTCCGTCCCATGTGCAGCTTCTTGGCTGATGAGTGCAAATGTTCCTGCAGTATTTTTTGATAACATACTGCATTCATCTTGCCATCAATTTTGACCAAATTTCCTGTGCCTCACATCCCACCCCCCCCCCCCCCCCCCCAAAAAAAAAATCAGCGATATCCACCTCCGTGTTTCACAGTAAGAATGGTGTACCTTTCATCATAGGCCTCGTTTCCTCTCCAATTGTAGCTTTTATGGTTGTGGCTAAAAGGTCTCATCGCTCCAAATGACTTTGTGCCAGAAGGTTTGATGCTTGTCTCTGTGCCGTTTGGCATATTGTAAGCAGGATACTTTGTGGCATATACATAGTTCTGGCTACTCGACCATGCAACCCATCTTTCTTCAAGTGTCATTATTGTGCATCTTTAAACGACAACACCGCATGTTTTCAGCAAGTCCTGTATTTCACCTAGAGAAAAGAAAAAAGGGTGTTCCCCTGGGTGGACTTTTTAAGGCACTAATATTTCAAAATTTACAGGATATTAAATATAAAAATGTTATTCACAATTGTGAATAAAACCTTTTTTTTTTTTTTTTTTTTTTTTTTTTTTATATATATATTCAATATCCTGTATATTTTGAAATATTAGTGCCTTAAAGTCCACCCAGGGGAACCCTTTTTTTTCTTATATTTACTGGATGTGACACAAGCATACATTTGCCATTCACACTTTTGTTTTTTGTTTTAACCACTTAAGACCCGGACCAATACGCTGGTAAATGACCCAAGGTGTTTTTGCGATTCGGCACTGCGTCGCTTTAACAGACAATTGCGCGGTCATGCGACGTGGCTCCCAAACAAAATTTGCGTCCTTTTCTTCCCACAAATAGAGCTTTCTTTTGGTGGTATTTGATCACCTCTGCGATTTTTATTTTTTGCGCTATATACAAAAATAGAGCGACATTTTTGAAAAAAAACACTATTTTTTACTTTTTGTTAAAAAATAAAATAAACTAAATTTTAGTCAAACATTTAGGCCAAAATTTATTTAGCCACATGTCTTTAGTAAAAAAAAAAAAATCGCAATAAAAAAAAAAAAAATTAGCTACCTAGCGGGAACAGCGACACTAATACAGCGATCAGAAAAATGATCGCTTAGTGACGCTGGCAATAGGGAGTGAAAGGGTTAACTAGGGCGGTGATCAGGGGGTTAAAACTTTATTAGGGGGGGTTATCCTGAACCTAACACTAACTGTTTTTTACACTGCCTGTCACACTGACACTAAATGCAGTGATTAGATCACTGCATTCAGTGACACTGACAGGGGGGTGGGGGGGCAGATCGCAAGGGGTTAAGTATGCCTATGTGTGTGTGTGTGTGTGTCAGTATAATGTTGGTGCACACTTACTGTGAGGTGTTCCTCTCATCGCAGCGGTTGGAAATACCGATGCGATGAGAGATTACATCACTTCCCCCTTTCTGTGTTTACACAGGAGGAGGAAGTGACACAAAGGGGGAGCGCTGCCATTGGCTGGGAGCGATCGCGGGGGTGGCGGGTAAACACCGACATCCACCCGCTCGTCCCGGAGACACGGGGACCTCCGCACGCTGCGGAGGGGGTCCCGATCGGACCCCCGACCCGCTACTGGGCAAGGACGTAAATTTACGCCATTGTCCCCATCCGTGCCATTCTGTGGCCGTAAATGTGCGTGCGGAGGTCCTTAGGGGTTCTGTTTAACCACTTAATTTTCTACTTCTTGATTAGTTTGAACACTGCTGATTGGCAGTCTCAATTCCTTGGAATTTTTCTTTTCTCCTGTAGATCCATTGATTCTTTTGCTTTCCCCATGACTCATAATTAAGAAACATCAGTGCAGCACTGGATGAAAGATTCAAGGGTCTGTCAGGAGTCAAACTCATTCACTTCTCCCTCCTCCCTCCCCATGTTATCAGGCCAAAATCGTCAGGCTAATTTCTGGCTTTTTTTTTTTTTTATCGTAATGTCAACAGTTGATAAATGGCTTCAGCCAAGCACTAACCATGACTGAAAAATTTCATATTCTCTGTCCAAGAAATCATAAACTGGGTATGTAAACCTATGAGCTCAACTGTAGGATAACATGCTAGGGAGTTTGTTGGCTGCAGAAAGTCCTCAAGCCAAAAAACATCCAGTGTGCAATAAGGCCTTGAAGTTTGAAGTAGTTTAGCTCTGCCTTAAAAGGGTCAGTTGGCACATTAGTCTTGTATAATTAGTTGTATTTCTAAGTTTTAGGGGGGGAGGAGATTCTATTTTGTAGTATGTATATTTTTAGTAGTTGGTATTTATACTGGAATTTTGTTATAGCTTTATACTTGTATAGTGCAAGTTGTGCATACATAATTCTTCCTAAACAGAATTTCTTTTTGTTTAGGCCCAAGCTGTTACATTAACGGTAGCTCAAGCTTTTAAGGTGGCTTTTGAGTTTTGGCAAGTATCTCGGGATAGTGAGTATACCATGTTAATTTATTGTAATGTGTAATGACCTGCTCATGATCTAGGTTGTCTTTCAGGCATATGTAAAAACCTGTAAGTTGTATAATCTGTCTAAAAACTTCAAAACTTGTCTTAAGCTGTGCTTTTGCCCAATTACCAGTGAGACTTCTAAAATATCTATACACAGGCATTTTGCATTTAACCGTTTTTTACTGGTAAGATGTATAAACTCGGTGATAATGTGAGATGACAACACTGGACCCAATTTTCTGTTCTCCTAGCTATAACAAACCTTCTACACAATTGGCTAGAACCTACACAAAGGAAGAAAACCTGCTCGGCCCAAACAGATAAACATAAGCACAAGTAATACACAGAAATGACAGGTTATCCAGATATAAAGTCCAACGATCCTTTCCATATACAATCAAATTTAAACATGGCATTGAGTAAGAAGTATATTTGCTTCTCACATGCAATGTAGCTAGCTATTCATTTCCTGTAACATTCTATTATAGTTTGAAAAGTTGAAACCTGGTGAACATTCTAGAAGTGATAAAGAGTGACCTGGAAGCCACCAAAAGTTTTTATACTCCATCTCAAAATATCCCAAAAAACGTATCGGGATCTACACCGAAGTGAGGCCTATATGAATTACTTCCGTCCAGTATCTGTTTCTTCTGGGAATAGGGCCCATCTCGCTTTCAATGCTTCAAAGGCGTTTGACAGCATAAAATGGGAGCATATTTGGGCAGTTCTTGATTTGGGTTTGTCAACTTTTAATTTTGGGTTCATCTGTTGGATGCTAAACCTGAAGAGTCTGTGCAAATGGCCTTCTTTACCCTTCTCTTGTTATAGTGAGGGAGGAATCGGGGCTGTCCCCCTTTCCTTGTGCCTCTTTACAGTGGCTATTGAACCACTAGCATGCTTGCTGTAACAGACTACCGGAGTGGTTGAATTTCATAGTTCCTCCTTCTGTCTGTCTGATGTACAATCTTCTCCATTAGGGTATGTTCCTCATTGCTGAATTTGAAAGTTTCTCAGGGCTTAAACTCCTCTTTGGTTCCTCTAATTGGGTCCACTTTCCCATTTTATGAGGTTCTCTCAAATTTAAATGCTTAGGTATTATCTCCCAGTGTTGCTGATCATTCTTTGAGCATTGTCCTATTGATGTCACTATTGATTTGCTAGGACATATTTTGCCTCTGTTAAGCTTTACTTAACCACTTCAGCCCCGGACCATATTGCTGTCCAAAGACCAGAGCACTTTTTGAGATTCGGCGCTGCGTCGCTTTAACTGACAATTGCGCGGTCGTGCGACGTGGCTCCCAAACAAAATTGGCGTCCTTTTTTTTCCCACAAATAGAGCTTTCTTTTGGTGGTATTTGATCATGTCTGCGGTTTTTATTTTTTGCGCTATAAACAAAAACAGAGCGACTATTTTGAAAAAAATGCAATATTTTTTACTTTTTTCTATAATAAATATCCCCAAAAATATATAAAAAAAAATTTTTTTTCCTCAGTTTAGGCCGATACGTATTCTTCTACATATTTTTCGTAAAAAAAAATCGCAATTAGCGTTTATTGATTGGTTTGCGCAAAAGTTATAGCGTTTACAAAATAGGGGGTAGTTTTATGGCATTTTTATTATTTTTATTTTTTTTTACTAGTAATGGCGGCGATCAGCGTTTTTTTTCGGTACTGCGATATTATGGCGGACACTTCGGACACTTTTGACACATTTTTGGGACCATTGGCATTTTTTTAGCGATCAATGCTATAAAAATGCATTGGATTACTATAAAAATGCCATTGGCAGTGAAGGGGTTAACACTAGGGGGCGGGGAAGGGGTTAAGTGTGTTCCTAGTGTGTTCTAACTGTATGGGGGGGGGTGGACTTACTAGGGGGAATCACTGATTTTCTGTTCATACATTGTATGAACAGAAAATCAGCGTTTCCCCCGCTGACAGGAACGAGCGCTGTGTGTTTTCACACACAGCTCCCGTTCCCCGCTCTGTAACGAGCGATCGCGTGTGCCCGGCGGCGATCGCGCCCGCCGGGCACACGCACGGGACTCGGGGGCGAGCGGGGGGCGCGGGCCGCCGGCGGCGCGCACGCGCCCCCTAGTGGCCACGAAAAGCGCGACGTAGAGCTACGGGCTCTCGCGCACCCGTGCCGACCAGCCGCCGTATAACTGCGGCGGCTGGTCGGCAAGTGGTTAAAGTGGAGTTCCACCCATAGAATTAACTTTACAGTAGTCCGCAACAACATTTGGAGAAATTATTATTCTATGGGGGTCAATTGTAATCTCACATTTCCTAAAATTGTGGTATTTGATAAGTTTGTGGTTGCCATCACAACGGGATGGGCACTTCCAACGACGCCACCCGTTGTGATGGCAACATTAGAGGTTTCCTGTGTCGCTTAATGCGAAAACGGGCAGTACATGCTGATACAAATTTTTTTGATTTTGTGGTTGGAACTCCTCAACATCATGGGTTACACTTCATTTACTCCTATATGGTATAATTTCCTCACTGAAATGGAAGCTACAGGGTTTCATAGTTGGGCCACGATTTAGCATTCTGACTTCACTTCTGCAATAAGCAATCCTTAACCACTTAAGACCCGGACCAATACGCTGGTAAATGACCCAAGGTGTTTTTGCGATTCGGCACTGCGTCGCTTTAACAGACAATTGCGCGGTCGTGCGACGTGGCTCCCAAACAAAATTTGCGTCCTTTTCTTCCCACAAATAGAGCTTTCTTTTGGTGGTATTTGATCACCTCTGCGATTTTATTTTTTGCGCTATATACAAAAATAGAGCGACATTTTTGAAAAAAAAAACACTATTTTTTACTTTTTGTTAAAAATCAAATTTAATAAATTTTGGCCTAAATGTTTGACTAAAATTTAGTTTGCCACATGTCTTTAGTAAAAAAAAAAATCGCAATAAAAAAAAATAGCTACCTAGCGGGAACAGCGACACTAATACAGCGATCAGAAAAATGATCGCTTAGTGACGCTGGCAATAGGGAGTGAAAGGGTTAACTAGGGCGGTGATCAGGGGGTTAAAACTTTATTAGGGGGGGGTGGGGGGGGCTATCCTGAACCTAACACTAACTGTTTTTTACACTGCCTGTCACACTGACACTAAATGCAGTGATTAGATCACTGCATTCAGTGACACTGTGACAGGGGGGTGGGGGGGTAGATCACAAGGGGTTAATATGCCTATGTGAGTGTGTGTCAGTGTTGTGTTGGTGCACACTTACTTGTGATGTCTTCTCTCATCAGCAGCGCTGGGAAACAGCGCTGCGATAAGAGGTGACATCATTTCCTCCTTCCTGTGTAAACACAGGAGGAGGAACTGACAAAATAAGAGCGCGCTCCCATTGGCTGGGAGCGATCGCGGGGGGGCGGGTAAGCGCCGACATCCGCCCGCTGATCCCGGATCGCTCCCGGAGCCAGGGGGACCCCCGCACGCCGCGGAGGGGGTCCCGATGGGACCCCCGAACCGCACTTAGGTGGTAGGCGGGGACGTAAATTTACGCCCTTGTGCCTGTACGTGCCATTCTGTGGCCGTATATGTGCGTGCGGGGGTCCTTAAGTGGTTAAAGGATCACTAAAGTAAAACCCCTTTTTTTTTTTTTTTTAGCTAAATGGCTTCCTTTACCTTACTGCAGTCCTGGTTTCATGTCCTCATTCGTTTTTGCTTTGAAGTAGCTGTAATACTTCTCTGATCTCCACACTTCCTGCTTGTCTGGCTCCTTATGAAAAAACTTATGCTAGCTTTTCACTGTGGTCCATGATCAAAGAGGTGTGATTACTATGTGTCTAAAACTCCTCAGAACCAATCTGATTCATTTTAAACAAACCTTGCCCTGTATTTGTTTTTTGTTTACTTCACAGAAACATGAAACCAGTTTAAAAGTGAAACTAAAACTACAGCTAAATTATGATTGATTTTTTAATCATCATTTTTTTATGTCACAATGTAGAGTATAAGATTTCCTATCATCTGTGCCCAGTCTTGCCACACAGAGTTCATCCAGATCTGAGTAATCCTCTTTTAATATTCAGTGAAAATGAACAGCCTTCCAGATAAAAACCTGCCTAAATAAAAAGTCAGTTCCTCTCTTCTTGCTTTGAGTGACAGGTTATTTTCATATGTATGTTATGTTTATCAGGTATAAAGTGAGAAATCCACCTCTCCCCCACATAACACACATCCTGGTAATATACAATGAACTTTTGATCACCTCATGTAATGATAAACATAGCATATGATAAACATGTCCAAGTTAGATATGTAAATAACCTGTCACTGAAAGCAAAAACAGAGACGGACTTCATAATTTGGCAAGTTTTTATCTGAAATTCTGTTAATTTGCACGGAACATTAAAAGAAGATTGCTCAGCGCTGGATTAACACTGTGGCAAGACTGGGCACAGATGAGAAATCTTATACTCTACACTGTGACAAAAAAAAAAAACACTTTTTTTGGGGTTTACATCCATTTTAACTTACGTCTCTATACCCTGTAAACAGTCATTTCAGCAAAAAAAATGTTTTTCTTTAGTGACCCTTTAAAATCATTTCAGCAAGTATGATTAGAAATCACTCTTTAAAGAATTCTTCTAATGATTCCAAATCAGACATGTGTTTATTGGTCCAAAATGGCTCTCTTGGCTTATAAATTACCCCACTATTTGATGGAATCTTTAAGACGCAGGGTTGCACCAGCCTATGGCACTAAAATTTCAGCCCTGTCGTGACTTTAATTTTCACATTTCATTGAACTTCACTGGGCAAAAGTGCTTATCCTGGCGTTGGCCTTGTGAATTGAGACCATGGTCCTATTTGTGCTTTGGGAACACTTTGTATTCAGCTGGACAGCTAAAATTTAAGTAGATTTTGGGCCATGCATATATTGGTTTATGGCCCAGGCAATGCAGTTACTACCACTTTTACCATTTCAGATAAAGAAAAACGAGAAACGTCTGGCTCTGACGGTGAAGTGGCAAGTAGCTCTCAGTCAGAAAGTTCATCGAGTCTCACCAGTGTTAAAGGAGGTGAGTTCAAAATTCTTCATGACAGAGGGTAAAACAAGTCTGAACACTTGAACAGTTCTGAAACTTTGCCATGCATTTAGTAAAACTATACATCATCGAAACTACTTTGTTTATCCAGGTGAATGGTAATGGATCTTTTCCAATTGTGGGTGTGTTTTCTCCTACCTGAAACACTGGCACCCTAAAAAATATATTCTAGGTAATCCATTCTTGTTTCCACAAACCTGTAGTGTGTTCTTTCTGTGCTGTGTCGCAGGGGTCCTCACCTATGGAACGTCAGGTGCGCAATGACCACTTGGTCCTTTTGGTAGAGGCAGCAGACTCTCTGGCTCGTCTATACTTTTTGGACACGGTTGGTGGTCCTTAAGTTCTTTTTGTTTCCTTTTGAGTGGAGGTAAACCAGGATGCAATTTGCGTAAACGGCATCCCCCATCCAGTCCATCCTCTACGAGTGATTCTGAGATGGTACCGGTGGCTGCACACATTACCTCTGTGCAGGAATCTCTAAAAATTGAGGATTCCTCTGGGGCAAACTGAGGAGGTGGCTGTCAATTTTGAATTCGTGAGCAGTCACTTTTATTTTTATTTTTTTCTTACTCTGCCTACTTTTTAATACATTTTACTAGGAACGTCCAAAGTTACTTTTTTTTTTTGTTTAAGGACTGGAAGGAAGAATTGGTCACTCGCTCAGTTTACGATTTCTGGTGTTAGGGCATAGGATATCTTGGCTACCGCCCTTATACCTCACCAAGCAGGCAAAAACTTCCTGGCCATCTCGGACACTTATCTACACGTCCTACCTGTGCCGGGCACCAGGCCTTCTCTGCTTTTTGGTAGGGAAAATGCTTTAACAAATTGTGGCTCCTCACTTAAGACTAGCTACCGCCTTCCAGGTGTTTAAGATACTGGCTCCAGCCCTGGCATTACTGTAACAACGGGGATTGCCATGGTCGGCTATCCGGATGACTTCCTCCTTTGGGTGAAGTCTGTGTTCCCTGTTGGACAACTTGGCCATCAGTTTGCACTCTACAGGAGTTCGGCTGGATTCTGGACTTCAAGAAGTGTGCTCCTTGGCACAGGCCAAGGTGTTTCTGCCGCTGGCCAAAGCTCTAGACTGGTGTTCAGTCATTGCTGTTCCACAGGTGGTCTTTGCAGTTTTGCATGCAGGTCCATGATCTCATGATGTCCACCTTCAAGGTGGTCCCCCTATGTGCAGTTCCATACAAGGGGCCTGCTGAAAAAAAATCTATGCAAATGGAGTCTCATCCTGTGGCCTAAATCTGTCTCCTCTTGCCATGAAGTAGTTTCTCCCTCTCCATTGGACAGTGGTCATGACTGACACCAGCCTAGGGCCAGGGCTGTTGAATGACAGTTATGCCGACTCCCTTTCCATATCCTAAAGCAGGGGTAGTGAATTAAAATTCAAGGAGGTCCGGTCACTAAAATTTACTGGCTGAGGTTTGAATCGCAAGTCTGTGCCCTGAAAGATTGTACTTTGGTGTGTCCCATAAATCAGTTGCCACCGCTGGGGTACCCCCTTTTATCAGATACCCCCTTTTATCAGATACCCCCATTAAGTTTCTTAATCAGAAGGCTCCCCTACATCTGTCTCCCATCAATGTGTCCCCTAACATATGTGCACATCAGCATTCTTCTATGTTAAGGGGCATGCTGATTGTCACTTATTTTTTTTGTGCCCCTTAACGTAAAATGGATTAGTATGTTTTTGTTAAAGTGGAGAGCCACACAACAAGTGAACCACCACTTTTGTAATCTTCCCCCCTCCGGTGTCACATTTTGGCACCTTTCAGGGGGGGGAGGCTGTCTTCTGGGAAACGCACAGATCAAAGGCGCAAATGCGCAGTAGGGAATTGGGAAATGAAGCCGCAACGCTTCACTTCCTGATTCCCTCACGGAGGGTGGCGGTGGGGGGGGGGGGGGGGCCGAGAGCCCAGCGATTGCTGCTGACATTGTGGGCATCCTGGACAGTTAAGTGTCCCTCTATTAAGTCAGCAGTATTTGTAGCTGCTAGCTTTTTTTTTTCTTTTTTTTTTTCCCAGACCTCTGCTTTAAGGGGCACTCTGATGAGCACAACAATTTGCCCATTAATGTGAACCTTAACAAAAAAAGCATGCTTTTGGTGTGCCCCTGTAAATGTCACACCCCACATACCTTGAGGGCAGGCCAGGAGTAGAAGCCAGCAGAAATGGCGAGCTGCTCCAGGAGTCTTGGCTGGGCATGCATATCCCATTGCAATATACCTCCATGGCTGGCAAGGAGTGGGAGCTGTGAGAACCTGCAGCAGGGGATGTGCACCTGATATCACACCTCAAGGCCTGGCCAAGAGCTGCAAATTAGTTGGCGGCAGGTGGTGAGGCTCACATTGGTTGCAGGGGCACCCGCATTGCCAGCAACCAATGACTGCTGAGCGGTAGAATGGAGACACTTTACACTGGTGGCCTGATGGTCCGAACAGGAGTTTAAATGGTTGGGTCTAGCTCAATGGATGAGCATCTTCGATGATGTTTCTTCAAGATCTAGTCCAAGGCCACAGTGTCTGCCTGAGCAGCACAAGGATTTCGGCAGTGGTGCTGGAAGACTCGCTCCCCCCCCCCCCCCCTTTTTGGGGGTTGGACTTCATGCTCCAAACTTTTCTGTCCAAGTTCTGGGCACAAATTGGTGGACTACCTCGGCCATCAATTTGTGGTCCCTGCATCCAGACATCTTCCACCAGCTATGCCTATCAAGAGGCTCTTGACTAGAAAATGGTGGTTGGTGTGGCAAAGGCCCCTGAATGTTTGGGTGGGGGGGGGGGCTCACAACAAATGATGATGTTAATTGTTGCAAGTAATGACACATGGGAGCAGAGACGGGTCCTGTGATTTATTGTTTGTTTGGCTGTACTTCTCCTATGGATCTCAGCAGTGCAGATTATTTTGCACTCCTGTGATGGCGGACGGCAGAGCTGGTTTAAGGCATGTGAGCGATTCGTGATCCTATGGTTGTGGTCTTTCTCTGTACTGGCTCGAAGAGGTCAGCCGACAGCCTGACAAGCTGGCTGTTCCTGTCCCCTCCAGTGTGTGTGTGTGTGTGTGTGTGTGTGTCACACCTGACAGTCGCCAGCTCTCCGCTCAGGAAGAACTGAGGGATCAGTTTGATTACTTGGTTCTCAACCTTAGTAGCCAGCAAGGGGGCAGATGCAGCATCCACCTACGTAATGCCTCATACACACTATCCGGTTATCGGATGCTAAAAATCGCTTTCGGGTCGTTCGATAATCTGTTCATTAGTACACAGCTTTCGACAGCCAATCACGACAGTCTGTCCAACAAAATCCGAACGATCAAACATGAAAACTTTGCTCGAACGACAGCCCATTGTACGACAATTGTTAATCAGTACAGTATGCTTCCGCTAAAAATTGATAAGACTAACTCCACACATGATCAAAAACACAAATTGGGACACTGGGGTCACACATATTTGACCTTTCAGATACGCACACTGGAAGAAAAATTCCAGAATCGTATGACAAAAATGTTGGTTTTCGTAGAACACATTTTGCACTGTTGTATTTGATATTCGTTTTATGCAGCAAAATGTGAAAGATACACGTGTGTGTGTGTTAAGGATTCATTCCCAACGTCTCCGTCTCTGCAGGCAGTCTAGTCGGTCAACTGGGATGCAGTGGCTGCATGGCAATAGTCAAGTGTCAAAATTTGACATGCAGACAGGAAGGGTTGCATGTATCCGAACGCACTTTCTGCATTCGGATCTGTGCGCCATCTCCTATAGGTGAAACTCTCTAGTGCAGGGGTGTCAAACTGGTGGCCCTCCAGCTGTTGCAGAGCTAAAAGTCCCATCATGCCTCTGCGTGCAGGAGTCATGCTTGTAATTGTCTTGCAATGTCTCATGGGACTTGTAGTTCTGTAACAGCTGGAGGGCCGCCAGTTTGACACCTGTGCTCTAGTGGATGCAAATGCAGCAAAAAGTGCCTCAGCATATAGGACCTGTCTTGGCGCCTGTCTGAATGAGCCCTTAGAAGATTTTATCAAAACTAGAGAAGACGGAATCTGTACATGGCAAACCAATCGGCTCCTGGCTTTCATTTTCAAGACTGGTTGTCATGCACAGCTGTTCCAGATTCGGACTGCACCAGTTTGTAATAACTGACTACAGTAAAATCTTGGTTTGAGAGCATTTGGCAAGACAACTTTTTTTTAAATAAATTTTGATTTGATATACAAGCGATGTCTTGATATAAAAGTAGCGTAATGTCACAAATTGGTATAACATGGGTGCCTCTAGTGTAGCATAATGGTTACATTTAATGAAGGTACAACATTTAGCAACATATTGCTACACTTGGAGGCGCCTCTCTTCTCTTTTAGGCCCCATGCACACGAGATGCTGATAAACTGGAGTTCAGAGGCATTTGGACATTTTTTTCAACTGCCCCTGAACACATTCAATGTTATCCTATGTGTCCATGCACACAATCTCGTTTATTGCCGTTTTTAGGCAGTTGAGTTTACCCTCGTTTTTCCAGAAGCCAAAAAATGGGTTCAGACGCAAAACACGGTACCGGTGTTTTGCCGCGATTTTGTTATAGGCGTTTTTAAAGGTGACCTATTTTATATTAGAAATCTCAAAAATGATGGCAAATAATGAAAAACCATAAACAACTGTAATTGCCTGCGTTGCATTGTGGACAATCCACAAATTGTGGCCAGGGCTTGTGGCACGCTAAATACAAGTATACTGCGGCTCTTTCAGCTGCTACTCACTTGTTCTCACAAAACGGCTGAAATGGTTAAATAATATTGTTTTTTGAGCTTAGGGAAGGTCTTATGATGTCTCTTAACTAAACGCAAACGTGGTAAAACGCTGTGAAATTTGCGGCAAAAACTGGCATTTTAAACGCCGGTTTTTGCCTTTCTAAACGTGTGTTTAGATGTGTTTGCATTTGTGTCTCATGTGCATGGGGCCTAATACTCTGTAGTTCTTGCTGCATTTTGCTTCTAATCAGCTTGTGGAGGCTTCTATTTGTGCATGGACATTTTATGGGTACAGAAGTTATCACATTGCTATAACATATGGACTATAACCTGAAAAACGAATGAATAAATGGTTGTAAAACAAATCTGAGTTTCCATTATTTCTTATGGGAAAATTTGCATCGCTATAAAAGTGCTTGTGGATTACAAGCATGTTTCTAAAACTAATAATCCAAGGCTCACAATCCAAGGTTTTACTGTACTGCATTTTTAAGTTTAGTACATGCTTGTCAAAGTGGTTTCAAATGCACACGGTTTTTTTGTTTTTTACATTCTATGCATGCAGGTAAACATGTGTGCAGCAGTTCCCAGTTGCACCTAATACATGCCAGAGCCCCCTGCCAATCCAGCAATGTCCATGAGAGCCTTGGCTCTCCAAGGACTTGCACTCCTGATTGGCTTTTGGTAGCAGCAAGAGAAAAAAATGACCATCCCTGGGTGTCAAATGTGCTAGCTACGCCACTGCTGCATATTAAGAACTGGACACTTATTCGAAATGTGACATTTTGTGCATTTTCTCAGTGACACGTGCTTTTGCTTCTTCCATGAACCTTAAACCTCACACATGCTTAACTTGTGACTGACATTAAAATAGTAAAGGCTTTAAACCTTGTCAGTAAGACCGACATGCTCCCTCCCTTTCTTGCCTTGCTATCAAAGGAAGTGATTTGGAGGAACTGAATACAATCTCATCAAACTTGTAGTTGGGCTTTGTTTGTCATGGGATCTTTATTTTTAATATAAGAATACTGCACTGCCTTTTTTGTGTAACTTGGCTTGTTTCTGTAATGTTTAGCTGCAGGTAATCTTTTGGAACTAGATGAAGCTAACAAAGCTTTGGATATATTGAATGCCAGAGACAATCACTTTGAAGGTCTGTTTCAACAAGATGCTGCTAGTGAAAACAACAACATTGTATGGGTAAGTTAACCACTTTAATATCAAACTTTCACACCTTTCCTGTCCAGGCCAACTTTCAGATTTCAGCACTATCACACTTTGACAATTACTGTACTCAGTCATGCAATGACCGTTATTTTGGTGTTTTTTGTTTATTTATAATAGTGATGACAATAGAGCTTGATGGCTTCACAATCGGCCAATCAAGTACAGGCAACCAGGAGGGGTTATACAAATCTCAACCAATGAGCAATGACTAGGGGGTGTATAGGTGTGTCTGTGCAGGGGTAGTGTGTAGGATTTCCCTCCCCCTCTCCTTGTAAGACATGCTCTTCAGCTAGACAAAGAAAGCCACATGGCTGGTCTTGTGCCACTTACACACGTTTTTCATGTCATGGGGGGGAGAAAATGTTTTTCTCAACATAATTCTTGTCACGCTTGCCTTGCATACACATAATCGTGAGAAAATGCTCGAGCAAAGCACGTTGACGTACAACACATACAACGGCACTAAAAAAGAAGTTCCATTCGAATGGCGCCACCCTTTGGGCTGATTATGCAAATTGCTCTTCTCATAACTTGCTTCTGAGCGTGTGTGTGCGTGTGTGTGTGTTTTTTTTTTCTCCCGTCATTAAAGCCTACACACGACTGTGTTTTTTCGCGACAAGAAATAGCGAAGGTTCTACATTTTTTTTTAATGCCCATTTTTTTCTCATCTTGAATGCTCTGGAGCCTACACAAAACGCACTCAGACTCCCGTTTAACCATTGACGTGATTCTGCATTGTTCAGAGAACGCATACCTGGATTATTCTACCATTCCTGCTGATGGGAGATTATCTGCAGGGACATGCCATATTCCCCCTGACCCCCCCCCCCCCCCCCCCCCCCCCCCGTGTGTTGATCAGGCGGGACAGGAAGCTCTTCACTACAAATGGGTCTTATACCAGCATCAGTCTGCTCCAACTCACTCTTTAGAGCAGGTCGCAGCAGAAGTGGGAGACACTGACAATACATATTGAAGAACTTATTACAATTTCCACAACACGGGTATGTTTGAATATTTATCAGTCATAATGTACTGGCTGCTTATCTTATTTCCTGCAGCACTTATAAATGCCAGAACAGTACAAATACCCCCAAAATGTAATCATTTCCAAAAAAGTGTTAGTCTTTGTAACGGTCACCACTGTTTTACGACCTTCCATCCAACCACGACAAGCTTATCTGACACACTCCGACAATACTGCATACACGATCCATATCAATTCCCATAATCAAGACAAGACTCGGCTCTGTACTTGCTTCCAAAGATATGAACACTTTTTTTTAATGGTCTCAACTTTTTTATACAGTACAGGTACTCACAGGACAATGCAGTCCCCACCCCCCTATTCACACACTTGAGGCTAATTATCTAATCGTAGCTAGACATGTCGGCACCGCATCATCAGTAGACTTAACTCAGATAATGACATCAAAACAAAATACTGTCACACAATGATTTTCCCTTTTGAATAATACACAATCACAGATAATCTTCACACCCATATAAGGAACCGCAATCGCATTCTAGACAGACAGTACGTCTGACACCTTTGTGTACCATAGACAATGTATTGTCTAGGAGTAGATGCAATTAACACCTTTTCAACAGAATATATGTGCCGGGTCACTTAGCGTTTTAAAAGCAGATGTCTAGTAGGAACACCTTAATTTCTCCCTCGTCTTCCAGGACGGCACGCTGAGAGGAGACTGGTCCACCTGACAGGAAACACAATCAATAGAGGTTAAAAGGCCCCACTCTTCCTGTGTGCCTCAGTTCTGATTGTGTTTCCCCTACAGCGAAACGTTTTTTATTTTTCTAGACCTAAGGCCTGGGGCTGGTGGTCCCCCCCCCCCCCCCGGAGTCCGGACCGCTAGTACTGGGTGCCTTGGGTCCGGTGAGGCTGTTTTCCTTGGTCTCTTGCCTGGGGGGTGTCCCCTTCTCTACTAGTCCAGGGAGGCTGAAAAGGATTCCTAGAAGAGAGCCTCCCTCGGACGCCGGAGTCACCTAGGTTAGCTGGGCTTCCCTGGAGCTCCGAAGGGCCAAATTCCTCTCTCCCCCCACCTTTCCCTACCTTGGTGGCTGGGTAAAAGTGCCTTTTTTTTTTTTCCCTGGAGCCGAAGGTGCTGCAGTGTGTGGAGGCGCTGCTCCGAGCAGCGCTAGGAATGCCGGGCGCACTTTGATGACGCGGCCATGATGGCGCCGCGTCGCCACCCAGTCCCGCCTACAAGATGGCGGCCTCCACCGGAGCAGAACGCCACACGCGGAGCAGACACCAGCAGCAGGGGAGAGAGAAGGGCCGGGCATCCTCGGCATGGAGGAGGATCGCCTGCTCCAGAGCTTCGCTGCTGAAGAGACCGCCAGGGGTGAGTCCTCTTCGTTATTTAAGAGGGATGGATGGGCGCTCCCCCCCCCCCCCTCACACACTCCCGGGACTTAAAAGAAAAAGAGAGAGCCATTAGATTCTTCATGTAGAAGAGGAGCCTTCTGCCCGGGGGGAGTCCAGCAGAATTTCTAGGCCCCCCAAGAAAGTTAGGAAGTGTGGTAACTGTGGGGACAAACTTCCTTCAGAACATAGCAAGCCCTTCTGTTCAAAATGTATCCTTAAATTGACAGGCAAGGAAACTTCACAGGTCATGAAGGATTTCCTAGCTGTGCAGACAGAAATGCTTGCCACCCTTAGGGATTTCCAGACCTCCCTAAGAAGGAGGGATCTGGACCCCCTCTTGCCTGGTCCCTCTTCCCAGGAGGGTTCCTCTTCAGTTCGGCTGGATCCCCGCCTTAAATCGAAGAGAACCCTGTCCTCGGATTCGGAGGACTCTGAGGTAACCCTTCAGGGCACCGACCTGGTGGATAGCCAGGCAGAGGAGGAAGATGAGGATTCAGGTCGGGGAAATACATATTTTCCGCCGACGATATGGAAGGCCTCCTGGCGGCTGTCTATGCCTCCGAACAGATCCAGCAGCCATCAGAGCAGGTTTCAGCCCAAGACAGATTATATTTAGGATTAATAAAGCCCCATTCCAAGACTATCCCAGTCCACCAATCCCTCAAGGACATGATCCGTAAGGAATGGGCAGAGCCTGAGAAGAGACTTCCCAGATTTAAAACATGGAAGCGTCGCTGCCCCTTTAAAGAAGAGATTGAGGATACCTTTTTTAAGGTTCCTCGTCTTGACGCATCCCTGGCTCAGGTCTCTAGGCAATCGGATCTCTCGTTTGAGGATGCGGGGAGTCTTAGAGACCCCATGGATAGGCGTGCGGATACCTCCCTCCGGAAAGCCTAGGAGGCCAATGCCGCCGCCTTAAGTCCGGCGTTAGCCTCAGTCTGCATCGCCAGGAATGCGGCTGCTTGGACTACCAGGCTTATTGATCAGCTTCCCAGTTCTTCTAAGACCAGGGAGATTAGGGATTCCCTCCAAGTGATCGACGGTGCAGTCGCCTATTTGACGGATGCAGCCATTGAGACGGTCCGTGCTACGGCCAAAACAGGAGCCCTGGTTAATGCTTCTAGGAGGGCCCTATGGTTGAAGACCTGGAAGGGCGATCTCGCCTCTAAGGGTCGCTTATGCGCTCTTCCCTTCGAGGGTTCTCTCCTGTTCGGAACTGCGTTGGATCAAGCCCTCTCTAGGTCCTCTGAAAAGGGCAATCGGTTTCCCTCCAAACCTAAATTCTCTCGGTTTAGATCCTTTCGCCCCAACCGGAGAAGGAACCCTCCATCGGAAAAGAAACCGGCTCCCAATAGGCGCTGGAATTTTGGGAAGGATAAGCCTAAAGGAGGAATTCTTTTTTTCCCGCCCCAAATCTGGCAGAAAGGATTCCAAGTGACGACAGGGTGGGGGGCCGGCTCTCCAGGTTTCTTCCCGTTTGGGAAAGCATTACCGAGAGCCCCTATGTCCTCCAAATAATAAGGGAGGGCTACAGATTGGAGTTTCTCCAGGTTCCCCCATCTACCTTCCTTGTCACTTATTTTCCAAGGGATCCCCTCAAAGCCGCGGGTCTGGCACAAAACGTGGCCTCTCTAGCACAACAGGGGGTTATAGTCCCCGTCCCTCCAAGACAAGAGAGGCGAGGAGTATACTCCCATATCTTCGTAGTGCCCAAGCCTTCGGGAAGATTCAGGCTGATCATAAACCTGAGACCTCTGAATGTTCATCTTCAATACAAAGGTTTTCGTATGGAGAATGTCAACAGCCTCAGGGGACTCTTATTGGAGGCCGTGTTTATGATCACCATAGATCTAAAAGACGCCTACCTTCATATCCCGATTTGCCCAGCTCATCAAAGATTTCTCAGATTTGCCCTCGCCTCCGCCCAGGGCATCCAGCATTGGCAATTTTCGGCTCTCCCCTTCGGACTGGCTTCCAGTCCGAGGGTGTTTACCAAGGTCCTGGCCGAGGCGGTGGCCTTTCTGCATTTAAAGGGGATCTCCCTCGTCCCTTAGACGATCTGCTGCTCTTCAATCTCAGTCGAGAGCAGCTCCTCGTGGAACTGGCCGCCGTCATGACCTCCCTGGAATCCCTGGGGTGGGTAGTGAACAGAGAGAAGTCTTCCCTTGTTCCAGAACAAAGAAAGATGTTCTTAGGGTTTCTCATAGACTCCCTGGGGAGAAAACTTGTCTTGACTCAAGACAAGGTCCAGGGGCTTGTGTCGGCGGTCAGGTCCCTAGTGATTGCGGTAGACTCCTCCTTCAGGGAAATCATGAGGGTCCTGGGTCGGATGACTTCATGCATTCCGGCAGTTCCCTGGGCCCAACTTCATGCGAGGCCCCTACAGGCCTTCCTCCTATCCTCCTGGGATGGAACGGAGAACAGCCTAGACTCTTGAGTCAAGGTTCCGGTTTCGGTGAAAAACACTCTGGATTGGTGGCTGTGTCCCCAGAACCTTCTAAAGGGTCGTCTGTGGAGTCAGTCCAATCCAATAAAGATCTTTACAGACGCCAGCTCCTGGGGATGGGGAGCGCATACAGGCGAACTTGAAGCTCAGGGCCCATGGAACCAGCAACAAAGGCGGGCCTCCTCCAACTACCGGGAACTGTTGGCGGTGAGGGAGGCTCTGGTGGCTTTCGAAGAGACAATTCAGGGCCGAGAGGTCCTGGTTCTCTCAGACAACGTGACCACGGTCGCCTTTCTCAACCGACAGGGGGGGCACCAGGTCGCGCTCCTTGCTAGCGCTCTCCCTGGAGATTTTAGGCTGGACAGAACAGAGGGTTCCCTCTCTTCTGGCGGTCCATGTAAAAGGGACCCTCAACCTGGAAGCAGATTTTCTGAGCCGCCGACCCATCCTACAGGCAGAATGGGAGTTGTGCCCAGAGACCTTCAACTGGGTTTGCCGACAGTTCGGCCGTCCAGAGATAGATCTCTTTGCCCGGAAAGAGAACACAAAAGTCGACAGTTTTTTTTTCCCTCACCCGAGAGTCAGGTTCACAGGGGGTGGATGCACTGGCTCAAACCTGGGATTTCCGGTTGGCCTACGCCTTCCCTCCTCTGAATCTTTTGGCTCGGGTCCTGCAGAAACTGAGCGTTTCAGACACCAACCTGGTTCTGGTCGCTCCCTGGTGGCCCAAGAGGACCTGGTTTCCCATCCTGGGCGCCTGGTCTCTGGCTCCCCCTCTCCCCCTTCCTCCCCGGGCGGACCTTCTGCCACAGGGGCCGATCTCACATTCAAGGCCAGAGTTCTTCAAGCTGACGGCTTGGCTCTTGAAAGGTGGAACCTGCGGCAGAGGGGCTGTTCCGAGAGTGATAGCTACCCTGTTAGCCAGTCGCAAGAAGGTCACCAGACAGATCTATGCGAGAATTTGGGGGGGTCTTTTCGCGTTCCTCGAAGGGGATTTCCTCCCCCGGTACGGCCGCCATCCTTGAGTTCCTCCAGGACGGGGTGGACCTGGGTTTAGCTACTAGGACGTTAAGGGTTCAGGTCGCGGCCCTGTCTTATGGATAGGAACCTCTCTGGTGAGCCCCTTGTCAAGAGATTTTTGACAGCCCGGGATAGGCTTTCTCCTATTCGATCGCCCAGAGTTCCCCCCCCCCCTGGGATCTCTCCCTAGTCCTAGACCAGTTATCTAAGGCACCCTTTGAGCCTATTGATAACATCCATTAAATTACTGACATTTAAGTTTACCTTTTTGTTGGCCAACTCTTTTGGCAGACGTGATGTCTGCCAAAAGAGTTGGAGACATGCAGGCTTTTTCTATTAAGGAACCCTTCCTTAGAGTTTTTGAGGACAGAGTGATCCTGAGTCAGGATCCTTTGTATCTCCCCAAGGTGGCAACTAGGTTCCACAGATCTCAGGAGGTAGTCCTCCCTTCATTTTGCGCAGATCCCAAAAATGAAAAGGAAGCCACTTTTCATTGCTTGGACGTAAGGCGTTGCCTTTTAGTTTATTTAGATAGGGTAAGTGTATTTAGGAGTTCCCCTCACCTTTTGATTAATTTTTCGGGACAGAAAAGAGGCCAGCAGGCAACTAGAGCCTCAATATCCCGTTGGATTAGGCAGGCTATTGCTTTAGCTTACACACAGGCAGGTAGAGCAGTTCCTATTGTCAAGGCTCATTCCACCCGCTCTCTGGCAGTCTCCTGGGCAGAAAGGGCAGGAGCCTCCATTGAACAGATATGTAGAGCGGCGACCTGGTCAAACCAGAATACCTTCCTCAGACATTATAGAGTCGAACTGCTGTCTCCGCAAGACCTGTCGTTTGGTAGGAAAGTTCTACAGACGGTGGTCCCGCCCTAAGGTAGGCCTTGAATTGCTTGCTTCTCTCTCAGCGTGCCGTCCTGGAAGACGAGGGAGAAATTACCAGTTACTTACCGGTAGCTGGATTTCTACGATGTCTTACAGGACGGCAGGCCTACTTCCCTCCCCCTTTTTTTTCCTATTTTTTTTATGGATCTTGGATTATTTTTCGGATCCTGGAGGACCGTGTTCTTATAGTGGTTACTTATCTACAAACTGAGGCACACAGGAAGGGTGGGGCCTTTTAACCTCTATTGATTGTGTTTTCTGTCAGGTGGACCAGTCTCCTCTCAGCGTGCCGTCCTGTAAGACATCGTAGAAATCCAGCTACCGGTAAGTAACTGGTAATATCTCAGTATCCTGCCATGTGAATTATTAATGTCCCATCTTCTGAAATACATGATATGTCTGTCACCCTATGACCCTAGTGGACATAAGGTGACCCTAGACATAGGAGAATCTCAGTCTGTCACGGGTCATTCCGTTACAGTCTTGCATACTGTCCCCAAAGCAGTGTCAATTCTAAGGAAACAAAACAAATCTGGGTTTGGTGACTATTATATTTAGCATTAACAGTCCGTCTGCTATCCCCAGCATTGAGCTATGGAACTTGGCCCAACTTTGCTTGCAGTACCGACAGTTTGTTGCAATTGCCAAAAGGTCCTTTTCAGTAGGGGTTGTCTCGCTACCACTTTTTCCCTTCTCGTCTTCAGGACAGCCACAATAGAGATAGGCTCCTCCTCTTCCTTAGGAAACACTGCACAGCCTTTAAGAACTCTCCTCCCCCTGCCAGACCTCAGTTCTTAGTGTTTCCTCCGGTGGGGAGACACTGCAGAGGAACCCAGGCTGGTGCAGTCAGGACTGTGGCCCTTTTTATTTTCTAGGGGAGCAGGGGCCTCCTTAAGGAAAGTATTTTTTTAGGCAGGTACTCACCGCCAGACGCACCCCAATCCAGGTCGAGCGCGGCTGTTGGCTTGAGGGGGGTCCTCTATCGTGTCCACAGGACCATGGCGGGGGAGGTCTACAGGCCGCATGTTTTTCAATTTCGTGTGCCGAGTGACGTCATTCGACGGCGCGTTGGAAGCCTCCCCTTTGACCCGCGACTTCCGGTTCCGGGTCACGGTGCTGATAGAGGCCCAGCGTGTTTGCTGGAGGAGTCTGATGCTTGCTGGGGCAAGTTAGACACAGCGCAACCACCCCAGGATGTCGGTGACTTCTCCGGAACGGGGCACGACCAAGGACGCTTCCTCCAGCCAGCCTAAGGTAAGGGTTCCCTGGCGAGGGGTCCCTAAACCTTAGGCCTTGTCTTTTTCCCCCACTATTTCTCCTTGGTGGTTGGGGGGGGGGGGGGGGAGAGGGGATCCTAGCAGGAGGGTCTGTTTGTAGGTTTTCCCCAGGGTTGTAACCCATGGTTTTTTTTTTTTTTTTTTTTTGTTAAAAAAAATAAGTTTTTTTTCTTGCTTTGTTTTAATGTGTGGGGCTCCTTTTTGTTCCTATGTCTTTCAGAAAAGCCTGGAAAAAACAGGGAAGACGCACGGTTCAGAAAAGAAATGTGCCTCCTGTAGGGACACTCTGCCTGAGTCTTGATCCAAGGTGTTGTGTAGGGAATGCATTCACTCCTTGGTCAGGGAAAGGGATGAAGAGCAGGAAGGTAGCTTGGCTGCCTCTGTTAAGGAGCTTTCCTCCACATTTGCTTCCTTCAAATCTTTATTTGAAAGGCTGCAACCTCCCACTGTCCCCACACAGGTTACAACCCAATCAGTTGAACAGAGTCTTGCTCCTGTCGCACCTGAACCTACAGCAACGACAGTTGATCTTGCAGGCCCTTCCCAGGTGGACCACTCCCTCGGGGAGAGTGTTGCCTCAGGTTCTCAAGCTGATTCAGAGGATGAGGACCAGGACGGAGAGTCCAGGAAGCCCTCAAGATATAAATTGTCCCTGGACGAAGTCGAGGACTTGTTAGGGGCCATTTACACGACTCTGGGCATCCAGGCCGAAAATAAACCTCTTGGCCTCCATGACCAAATGTACAAGGGTTTGGGGGAACAGAAGAGAAGGGTATTCCCTGTGCATGAACGTCTAACTGATACTATCAAAAAGGAGTGGCAGGACCCTGAAAGCTCTTTTTTTCCCGTTCCCATTTTCTGAGGATCCTGCATCCATTTGGAACAAAGTGCCTAAATTGGATGCAGTATTCTCCCAAGTATCTAGAAATACTGACTTGGCATTCGAGGATATGGGAACTCTTCCGGATGCAATGGACAAGAGAATGGATTCCCTTTTGAAAAAAACATGGGACTCGGTTATGGGGAACCTCAAACCAGAATTGGCTGTTACGGTGGTGGCCCGTAATTTAGAACATTGGCTCTCTGAAATTCAGGAGCACATTGAGGCTGGGACAGATAAGACCATTTTGTCCTTCCCTACAATGTTGCGAGGCATCGCTTACATTGCGGACGCTTCGGCCGAATCGGTCCGCATGTCAGCCAGGTCGGCAGCTCTGGCCAACTCTGCCAGGAGAGCCCTCTGGCTCAAAACTTGGTCGGGGGACATAGCCTCCAAGTCCAAGCTGTGCGGTTTACCTTACAGGGGATCTCCTGTTTGGCCCAGGTCTTGAATCTGTCTTGGATCGTACGGCTGACGAAGAAATCTTTTCCCTTGAGACGTAAAGCTCCAGTAAGGGGGAAGGGGTTTTGTCCCCAAAGGCACTCAGGGGTCCCAAAGCCAGAAGTTCAGAAGAAAATCTGGACTACTAGGGGAAGGGGCAGAGGAGCGATTTTTCGCCCTCCTGACCAGCCCGCTAAAAAACAATGACTCCCAGGTCAGGGTGGGGGGAAGGTTGGGGTCCTTCCTCCCACAGTGGGGAGTCGATTTCCCCCAACAGGTATGTCCTGGCCATAGTAAGGAGGGGTTACTTCCTAGAGTTCTCATCCCTCCCCCCCCCCAAATTTACCTGCTCACTCAACTTCCCAGAGACAGGGAAAAATCCGAGGCTCTGATAGGAGCCTTAGAGGAACTAAAGAACCAGGATGTGGTCCTCAGGGTTCCAGTGACAGAGGAAGGGAAGGGGTTTTACTCACACATTTTTGTGGTGAAGAAACCCTCGAAGTACAGGTTAATCCTAAAGCCCCTGAACAGATCCATAGCACACAAAGTTCCGTATGGAATCAATCTTTACGGTCAGGGCCATCCTTCCACAGAATTGCTTTATGGTCTCCCTGGACCTCAGGGACGCGTACCTATCGCAGAGGGGTCTCAAAGGTATCTACGTTTAGCGATAGACCTAGGAGGGGAGGTGATGCACCTTCAGTTCCAGGCCTTGCCATTCGGTCTGTCCTCACCCCGTGTGTTCAAGGTCCTTGCAGAACCCATAGCATTTCTGCGGCTTCAGGGAGTGGGCATCATAGCCTACCTGGACGACCTGCTCCTGTTTGCAGCATCTCCAGAACTATCCAGAAATCTGGAATTAACCAAGAGAACCCAAAGAACCCTATCGGGTCTAGGGTGGCTGTTAAACTTAGAAAAGTCCAGCCTGTCACCGTCACAACGAATTTCTTACTTGGGATACCTTTTGGACTCCACCCTCCTAAGGGTCTTTCTCCCCAGGGAGAAGGCCCTGAAACTAGACGGGGCGGTGGCCACCCTACAGGGCAGTCGTCAGGTATCGATCATGTCCCTGATGTCGACCCTGGGCCTGCTTACGTCCACCCTTCCGGCTGTCCAGTGGGCAGGTCTTCACTTTCGGCCCCTGCAGGCTTTCCTCCTGAAAATCTGGGATCACGATCTAGAGCGTCTAGATACCCTAGTGCAGGTCCCAATCCAGGTAAAGAGGTCCCTCTGGTGGTGGAGGAAGATTTCCAATTTGTCGCAGGGTCGTCTATGGTATATTCCGGTTCCTCAGGTGGTAACCACGGACGCAAGCGGCAGGGGTTGGGGGGCTCACCTAGGTTCCCTTCCGGCGCAGGGCGTTTGGACAGGTGCCGAGTTGGGGGAAGTCCTCCAATTGGAGGGAGCTGAGGGCAGTCGGTCTAGCCCTCAGATTCTTCCAGGAAGAACTTCAGGAACACCACGTACAGGTACGGTCGGACAATGCTTCAGCTGTGGCCTATCTGAACAAGCAGGGCGGCACGAGAAGTGTAGTCCTGTCGGCCGTTACAAAGATTCTTCGCTGGGCCGAAGCCAACACCCTGTCATTGTCAGCGGTTTTCCTAAGGGGAGTAGAAAACAAGACGGCAGATTTTCTCAGCCGAAAGTCAGCCGAGAGAGATCGAGTGGGCTCTCAGTCAGGAGGTCTTCAATCTCCTAGTCAGGAGGTGGGGATCTCCGGAGATAGACCTGTTCGCGTCAAAAGAAAACGCGAAAACCCCTTGTTTTTTCTCCCGGAACAAGGGAGAGGGAACAAGGGGGGTAGATGCCCTCTCCCAGAGCTGGAGGTTCGGGATTTGTTATGCCTTCCCACCACCAGTGCTTTTACCAGCAGTTCTAAGAAAGTTCCAACTGGAGAACACCTCTCTGATTCTAGTGGCACCTCACTGGCCCAAAAGGGCTTGGTTCTTGGTCCTCAGACAACTGACCATGGAACCTCCCTTCTTCCTCCCGTCCACAAGGGATCTTCTCTCGCAGGGTCCAGTCCTTTGCCCACACAGGTGGAACCTAGCGGCGTGGTTACTGAAGAGACCTTGTTAAGGTCTAAAGGGTTTTCTGAAAGGTTAACTGCCACCCTTCTTAGTAGCAGGAAGAAGGAAACCCGCTCTATTTATAGGAAGGTCTGGCTTCGCTTTAATGAGTGGTGCCTAGAATTTTCCTGTTCAGTGCAGAACCCCTCTTCAGTGTTGGAGTTCCTACAGTGTGGGGCGGATAAGGGTCTTTCAGTCAGTACCCTTAAGAGTCAGGTTTCCGCCCTTAGTGTATATCTAGAAAGACCACTGTCCAACAACCCCTGGGTAATCAGGTTCATCAGAGCGTTATCTAGACAGAGGCCGTCCCAGGGGCCCCCCTTCCCCAGGTGGGATTTATCTTTAGTTCTACAGGCCCTAACAGGGTCTCCCTTTGAACCCTTAGATGGATGTCTGTTGAGAGAATTGACTTTAAAGACAGTCTTTTTGGTTGCAGTGACCACTGCTAGGAGGGTCAGCGAGATAGAGGCCTTGTCAGTTAGACCCCCCTTTTGTATTGTTTTTCCGGATCGAGTTGTTTTTAAAACCGATCCGGCCTTTTTACCTAAAGTAACTTCCAGATTCCATAGGAGTCAGGAGGTAGGCCTACCCTCTTTTTGCCCTAATCCCTCAGGTGAAAGGGAAGTTAGGTTTAGTAAGTTGGATGTCAGGAGATGCATCCTGCACTACTTGGAGCTGACCAAAGATTTTAGGAGGTCAGACTTTTTGTTTTATTTTCTGGTGTTAGGAAAGGACAGAAAGCGTCCCAGCGCACAATTGCTAGATGGCTTAGACTAGCTATTGAACAGGCATATACCTTGTCTGGTAAGGAGGTCCCTACAGGAATTAAGGCACACTCTACACGAGCAGTGGCTGCTTCCCAAGCTGAAACGGCTGGAGCCACGCCAGAACAAATATGCAAGGCAGCAACTTGGTCCAGCTACACCACCTTCGTCGAGCATTAGAGTAGACTTGGTGTCGGCAGGTGACCAGGCCTTTGGGCGAAAGGTCCTGCAAGCCATAGTCGCGCCCTAGTTGGTGAGTACTCGATTATCCTCTCTATTGTGGCTGTCCTGAAAGACGAGGAGGGAAAAATGGAGTTGCACTTACCGGTAACGTCCTTTCCAGTAGTCTTTCAGGACAGCCCTGGTTACCCACCCGAAGCTATGAAAGGTTTGTTTGATCCAGGAACATAGTAATTCATAGTTGGGCATCAATATCATACTAACATGTTCTTGTGTCTCCCCAGCTGACCGGAGATGCTCGTATAAAAACTGAGGTCTGGCAGGGGGAGGAGAGTTCTTAAAGGCTGTGCAGTGTTTCCTAAGGAAGAGGAGCCTATCTCTCTATTGTGGCTGTCCTGAAAGACTACTGGAAAGGATGTTACCGGTAAGTGTAACTCCTTCTTTTTTTTTTTTTTTTTTTTTTTTTTTTTTTAGGACCGAGTAAAAGTACCGATAATTTTTTTTCATGTACAATGTCCCCCCTAAGAGAAAGCCAAGCCCCCCCGCCATCTAGTTGATCAGTGCTGGGGGAACGTAACAGCTTTCATTTGAATAGCTGTGTGTTCCCCGCCGTGCCTCGTCGTGTATAGACACTCCCCCTCGCTCGGGCACTTTGCTAGACAGATTACCCGTCCAATCCTGGGACGGGTGATCTGTCAACGTTTTTAGGCAAGGGGGAGTGTCTATACATGAGGAGCGGCGGGGAACACAACGGCTTTCATTTGAATAGCTATGTTCCCCCAGCTCTGATCAACTAGATGTCGGCAGCGGTGGGGGGGCTTGGCTTTGTCTTAGGGGACTAGGCGGCAGCAGCTCTCTTCTCCTCCATACTCAGACTGCTCCGCTTTCTACCCGCGCGCCACCCACCTCTTCACCAGCTCTCTGGGGGGGGAGTATCGGGTCAGGCATCAGTAGCATTTGCACGAGTACAAGTACTCGCACAAATGCTCAGTATCGGTCCCCATACTAGTATGGGTATCGGGACAACCCTACTTTTCGGGTGGAGCAGATTCATCCAAGTGGGGATCTGTCTGCTGGGCAGGCAATGACCGATCCATGTCCACTCCACTCTGCTATGCAGACACGGACACAGCCTGCTCTCCTCTATGCGGAGGTTGAATGGAAACGGACTGCATGTCCATTTCCATTCGATTTGTCATCCATTTCGCCATACAGATGGCCAACTTATCCCCATCTGTCTGTTTTTAGTGGACCAGATCAAATACCAGCAGGTGTCATTGGACACATGTCTGCTGACATCTGCCTCTCCATAGAGATCCAATTTAGTCTGCCAGAAAAAATGGACAGGCGGACCTGATCAGTACACTGCTATGGAAGGGGCCTTGCGCAAAAGCACAATTTGTCTGTCTTCATGCAGGCATTATAAAGGTGACCTAATCAATGCCTTGACAGTGTCACATGTTCGTTGAATGCCACAGACATGACATAATTTTTACAAAGGTTTCATTTGTGTGTTCGGTCCCCCCTCCCTACTATAGATTTTTAATGCAGCATAATTTTCTTTCAAAGTTTATTTACGATTTTATTTAATTTTTTGTGCAGGAACTAGATGATGGGCTAGATGAGGCTTTCTCAAGGTACTGTGATCTATGGACATTGCTTCTAATTAAATTTTGAGATCCATTCTGTGTTGAAGCCTAATATTTTATTATATATATTTTAGTGAATGTACTGCTCAACCATTCACAGGAACCTTTGTATTTTTGAATGCTTACAATTCTTCCTCTAGCTGAGGCAGGCGCATTTATCTCCACCTTTTTTATTAAAAAAAAATTGTTTTCCTGTAAATCTCACCCCAACAAATTTTTCAAGGAGCAGAATGGGACTTCCTGATACAGCGCTGTTCCAACAGCAGGAAACTGCATGTAGTCTCAGCTACAAACTGTAATTACAGCACTAACAGCTGCTGCATGCGTTGGTAAAGGAAATGGTTAATTTAGACCAGTTTAAGCCAAGTGGACTATTTAAAGAAGTTAAACATGGCTGTAAGCCAGTGATGCATTCAGTGTGAGCTGCAGACAACTGGCACAGGTGATCAAATCATAGCAAACAGAGGGCAGCATACCAGGGTGTTAATGCAGAGCATAGAAGTGTGATTGCACACCGCATTTAGGGAAACTGGTGCAAGCTGCCCACAAATACTAATATCAGTACTGACCACTGATTAAATTTCTCCACTGAAATGATGCCGAGCCCCTGGGCAGGAGTAACCCAGGGACACCCAGCCAGAAAAGCAGCGACTTGGCATGCAAATGTGATCTAGCTGCTATAGACTGGAAGACATCAGAGCCAGAGAAGAAACTGAAACTATAATCTAAAAGTATACATCACCGCAAGTTTATTCCTGCTTTCCACAATCGCTCTGGGTTTCGGGCAGATTGCCTTATTTGGCAATTGTGCCGCTTGTCTTGTAATGGCCAGGCTTTGGCTCATCCGGTGCCTCTATTTGTAACTCCCTACCAATGCTTATCTAAGTATCTTCTGTTTAGCTCGCTCCACACCCTGCTAATAGCCTGGACTCATTGGAATATTGTGACCATTCTTCCCAGTGCTCGCTGCCGGTCTTTATCATGGAGCGACACTTCAGGTAGACTAATAACCAAACCGGTCCTTTGGAGGACAAACGTGGGCGCTGGCATGGCCCAAAGACTTATGGGAGAGGGGGCCCTATAGTGGAGTGGAGGCAGGGTTAACCCGCACATATGCTGCCTTGGAGTCTATCAGGAAAAGGTCATTTTGGAATTGATGGCGGCAACACTTCTCAAAAGTTTGGATGGCAAAGTACTAACCAGGAAGAGCTGAAATAAAATTTTGCAACTAATTGGGTTAATTGGCTACAGGTGAAGACCATGAAGTATAAAACCGGCAGCTGCAAAAATGGGCAGAGGTTCACCATCTGTGAAGAGCTGCATCTAAAAATTGTCGCACAATCTCAAAATAAGGTTCCTTAATGTAAAATTCAAATATAGCCATCTCCAGTACAGTATCGACAGCATGTAATTCCAGCGTCCGGAGAACCGAAAACCGGAAGTGCGCCTCAGTGTGGAACGCAAGCTCTGAGAACCGGAAGTGATGCAACGGCCAATGAAAAGACTCTTCAGCAGCTGGATTTGCACACTGTTGATACTACACGGCTTGCAGCCCGAATACCATCTGCAGAGGCTCCATTGCTGTCCTATCTTCCAGTGGCCTGTCATCTACTTTGGGACACAGTTCATCTTCCCACGGACTGTCCAGTGACCCTCAGACCCCATTTCTACATGCCTGATTGTTGCCCCTTTGAGTAGTCTTTTGGCTGCTTGTCCTATTATATTAAATGCCTTTTCAATACTGCACTTAGTCTGGCGCACCTTTTTTTTTTTTTCTTCTCTCTACACTGTGGTAAGTTTGGCCCTGTCAACTTTTTTCACATGTGCTGCTTCCATTAGTTTTAAAATTGATTTTTGATTGTGGTCTTTATATACTGAATAAAATGGGTTTGAGAATTGCAAATCGGTTTATATGCAGTTTTTAATTTCAATATTTATCTGTATACAGTATCCCAATTTTTTTTTAAGTGTACATATTCTGTTTTGTAAAATTTAAACTTTTTTTTTTTTTTTGTCTATTTGCTGTTCCCTATAGACTGGCGGAGTCTAGGACTAATCCTCAGGTTCTTGATATTGGGCTGACGGCAAATGATCTTCAAAGTGAAGACTGCTTGTCTCCTTGCAACTGGGACCGAACAGAGCTGAGTCCAGCAGATGGCGATGAACTGTTTATGTTCTGACATTTGTAAAGCACTCTTGACAGTTTTCAGTGCAATAGTCCAAAAAGAGCTTATCACACTTCACTGAAAATGAGTGGGACCCGTAAAACCAAAGTTTTAAAATGTACTTTAGATATTTTTGTCATACAAGAGAAAATGTCAGCAAATATTTTATTACCAGCGTGCTACAGCTTGCTTATTCTGGAGCAACTTCAGAACATTTCATTCAAAAAAATACCCAAAGTGTTTTTTCTCTTAGAAATGTTCAGTTTTTTGTTACAAAATTGTGTTATCAGTATTTTTCCAATATAGCTGTTGCAGCACATCATGGTGTATTTAGAACACTGCTTACTCCAGTTTTTCTGTACTGGGAAATGTATGCATCACGTTTTTGTTTTTTATTGTATTCAGTCCTGTGTGGTAACCATTATGGCAGCAAGTCTGAATATGGCTTTCTACAGACTGTTTTTTTTTTTTTTTTTTTTTTCACAGCATGCTAACTTATTTGTTCTCAATCTCACACCTTCCCTGAAAAAGTGTCAGAATCCTAATAGTGGAGTATAAATCCCCCCCCCCCCCCTTAATTTCCTTGACGGCTTTAGAATATTCCTGTTTACTGGATATCTGGCCAGTTATCATCCAGGTCCTAAACTGAGCTTTTGTATGTGTTGGCCTTCATGTTGGCTAAAGCCTCCATTCATTTATCCAGTTCATTTGAGAAGTGAGGCCTCGAGGTATCTCCCTTCCATTTCTTGTATATACAGTCAGTCTCAGTATATTTCAGTGTTTTGACACTTACAATTTCGCACTTAACTTGGCTCTGCACTTTCATTTTACTGAAAGGTTAAAATACCCTTTTTGTGTCCCCGTTGCCTATTGTGGGCTAGTGTGAGGTGGCTCTATTTAATTTTTCTCTAAAATATTCATGATTGCATGGAAGGCATGGAGAGACTGTCAACCATGAGTGGCGATTTTCTATATTGTATAATTTTATACAAGTAAATACTACACTGTTGGTTTATTTAATAACCGTACAACAAAATCCCATTCAGCAACTCGGAGCACCTAACTAGATATCCTTTATCTGTGTCGGTGTTAAATGGACAGCAGCTGATTTCTAATTGGTTGCTAGCAGTCACTGTACAAAGCTGCATGTTGTACAGAACTATAGTGCTTAACTGTGATGGCAGTAGTGATTGGCCCAAAAACTCAACTACTTTTTTTACGTAACTGGAACTACCCACAAAACACTTGGGCAATTTCTTAAATGGTGGAGGGGGCAATTTCTTAAATGGTGGAGGGTTTGACCATATTTTTTTAACACTACTTTCTTAAAGGCTCACACATTTTACACTTTATTTATTATTTTTTAAATGTCGGGTAACCTTGGTGGTTTCCAGTATGGCGACTGACTGGTATGCAATATGTTACGGTTTACAAGGTCGAATTGCTTCTCATTATGCTTAAAACATTTAATACAAATCCTTAAATGCAGATGACAGTTGATGTTGGAGTGTTTTTTTTTTTGTCTTTTATTTGTTGAAATGAGCGATTTATAATGTAAAAGTATATGCAGTATTTTGAAAATGCGCTTTTTGTATGCTTTGTAATATTTTATTAATACCGATACTATAAGACAATCATCTTGTTTGAATGGTCTGCTCTGGAGAAAAGTGGAAAATTAATGTAAAGAGTTATTGCATTTTTTTATAATCTCATAAAGCTCTTGATCTGGCCCTGCAAAAAACTGCGTGTGGGGGGGGGGTTGGGGCCTCTTTCATCTGAATCTCCACTTTATAGGCTGCATTGTTCGTAATATGCCAAATATGTGCTTTTTTTTCGGCCTCTGAATGCAGCCCATTCCCTAGAGATGCTAGTTTGCATCTACAGAAGCCTTACTGGCAGCTAGAAATGGCAAAATCAAATGATTTTATAAAATTATCATGTGATCAGTTATAAATTCTATTTCTTCAGATAATTTTAGTTGCACAATATATTGATGGTGAACTAGAAAAGGCCTAATTGTAGCATTTGCATATCCCCCCTCCACACCCTTGAGGTCAGTGGTCTGTCTGCATTTCACTATAGCAATTTTTGGAACCAGATAACCAATCCCGTGTAAAGGAACAATTTTTTTTTTTTATATAATATATAAAAAAATGATGTTGTGTACAGACCTATCTAGCAATGACATGTTCGACAAGTTGCATCCCAAATTATATTGCTAATATTGTAGCAATCGATATTGCTGCAATGAGTGAAAAAACAATTGTAGCCTGCTTCTGCCAGACAACTTTATTGAACTGGTGTGCCTTTTGTGGGTTTAGATGCATAAAGCTTTACTGGTTAATGCAGTGTACATGAAAAATATTTTAATAGCGTTATCTTCAGATGCACTGTAAATGCTTTCCAAACCAAAATTAAAACTTTGGTTTAATGCACATTGAGTTTCTGTGTGGGTTTTATTTTTTAAATATATTTCTTTACCTCAACTTCAAAAGGCTGTCTTATTGGGGGAGATGGGTGACGTATGTGTAAAATGTATGCATTAGTGGTCGTCAACCCTGTGCCCAGATTTGATGTATTGCATTGGGGATATGCAGACTAGAATACTGCTATTACTGAGCAGCAAACAAAATCACCTGTGATGTATTTCAGTTATTTTGCAAACCTGGCCTGTTAAGTGGGCCCTGAGGACAGGGTTGATGACCACTGCTATTCATTGCAGAATATTAAAGCAGAGACTGCAAAGATTTATAAAAAATTTTTTTTTTTTTTCAAATGATGAACCTGGGAAGTCTCGTACTGACACCCACAGTAGAATTTTTAACACAAAATGAAGAGCTCTGGCTTGGCCTCTGTGTGCTGCTGCTCTCCGCCCTGCCTGGTTCTCTGCTCCACTAGAGACTGACCTCATTCTGTGCTCAGAATGGCCTGAGAACTGTGCAATCAGCAGTCTTTATTACACATTTCTTGTAGTGCCATTGGGGGAAGAGCTGCATCAATTCATCTAGGCGAGTATTGGGTTTCAGTAGCAGAGATGGCAAGATCTGCGTGGCTACACTTAGCGCACACCTGGGCTCAGTTTCTATCATATACTGTATTTGTAAAGCAAAGTCATTCATGCACCAGTAAATGGCAAACAAATTTACTGTACAAGTGAACCAAAATGAGATAGTTGGGCTGGAGTACAGGAACGAGGGCAGCAGTGCTATAACATTCTTCAGGAGCAGGATCAAATGGCATGCAGTATCTGTCAGCAGGTAAGGTGCAAGTACCCTCTCAGCAGCCAGCACCAAGTAGTGCTGATTACTGGGATCTGATCACCCCAGAGAGATACCTGCTGTTGAAAACTAAACATGTACACATAAAAGTAAAAAAAAAAAAATGGCCTTCCAGCTAGCTATTGGTGCTGATTGGATGAGTCTAAAGGGTGTCTCTGCTCGGTGGCTAGAAAAAAAAAATCTAGACAAACCTAAGCACCAGCTGCCCTATTGTAACACGACTTTAGCTTTTACGGTGGCAAGGTTTGCGCCTCATGGATTGCCGTAAGTGTATGTTGGCTCTTAAGAGCGGTAGTAGCTGAGTGGCTGGCAGCCGCGATTGACAGAAAGGGGGTGTGTATAGGAGTCTGCTGTTTCTAGTAATTAGGGCCAGTGATTCTCCCCACAGTTAGAAATGCTCAGCGGCAACACATTTAACCCCTTGATTGCCCTCCTTAGTGTTAACCCCTTCCCTGCCAGTGACATTTGTACAGGTTTTTTTTAATTATAAACAGAAAGCCGATTGCTGTATAAATGTCAATGGTCCCAAAAGTGTCAGATCTGTCTGCTGCAGTCCTGCTAAAAACCTCTGATCACTGCCATTACTAGTAAAAAAAATAATGGTATAAATAAAGCCCTTATCTTGTAGACGCTTCAACCTTTGCGCAAACCAATCAATATATGCTTTATTGTACTTTTATGTACCAAAAAATATGTCGAAGAATACATATTGGCAGCAACTGATGACTTTTTTTATTTTTCAAAAGTTTTTTAGATTTTTATTTGGGTACAGCTATGCATGACCGCGTAATTATCAAAAAATGGCCTGGTCATGAAGTGGGGGGAGTGGAGCCTTCCAGGGCTGAAGAGGTTAATATAGTAAAGGTAAAAAAAACAATGATCAAACTCGCATTGTGAGAAGATACAACCTAAGGATTCCCCTGTGGCGCACTCCTAAAACCACCTCAAAATCCCAACATGCAGGGAAGCGTTGCGCTCTGTTTTGTTGGATACTGGAACTACACCATTCTGTCCAGGGAACCACCGTGCCACCTACAGGTCCTGACTGTATTATGTTTATTTTTCATTTCCATACAAAAAAACCTGGAGGTATGCCCCGGAGCAACCAAAACCACCCTTAAAGCGGATCTCCACCCTAAAGTGAAGATCCGCTGATCGGAACCCTCCCCCCCTCCGGCGTCACATTTGACACCTTTCAGGGGGGAGGGGGGTGCAGATACCTGTCTAAAGACAGGTATCCGCACCCACTTCCGGCCCGCAGTCTCGGGCAAAAGACGGGCTTTTCCCGTTGTGTGCTGGGAACTCTCAGCTCCCAGCACACAGCGGGAGCCAATCGCGGGCGCAGCGCGACTCGCGCATGCGCCGTAGGGAACCGGGCAGTGAAGCCGGAGCGCTTCACTTCCTGGTTCCCTCGCCGTGGATGGAGGGGAGAACAGCAGGGTGATGAGCGATCGCTCATCCTCTGCTGCGGACGCCGCTGGACTCCAGGACAGGTAAGTGTCCTAATATTAAAAGTCAGCAGCTGCAGTATTTGTTGCTGCTGGCTTTTAATATTTTTTTATGGTGAACCATCCGCTTTAAGATATGAGTTGTAGTCAGATGTAGATTTCGTAAGCCTAATCTTTGCTTTCGCTGCCTTCGACCCCTTGAGTAACTCCTCATTGCTCCATTTAAAACTAAAATTGAAGGCATACTGAACCAGCATGGGTACCACAGAATCGTGCAGCGACATGCTATTCCATCCGGTTTGTGTTTAGTTGGAGCATCTATTGTTTCAACAGGACAATGACCCCCCAAACACACCTCCAGGCTGTGTAATGGCTATTTTACCAAGAAGGAGAGTGATGGGGTGCTGCGCCAGATGACCTGGCCTCCAGTCACCGGACCTGAACCCAATCGACATGGTTTGGGGGTGAGCTGGACTGCAGAGTGAAGGCAAAAGGGCCAACAAGTGCTAAGCATCTCTGGAAACTCCTTCAAGACTGTTGGAAGACCATTTCAGGTGACTACCTCTTAAAGCTCATCAAGAGAATGCCGAGAGTGTGCAAAGCAGTAATCAAAGCAAAAGGTGGCTACACCAAACTTACAGTACATATGAAGTTTTGGTCTGTACTGTACATATGGACCTGCATTTGGCTGAATCTGGGCTGACATCTCTCTAAACACTGGAGAATTCATCCAGCTTCTTCTGTCACATCAATAAGTGCCAATGACCCAGTGCCGTTGGAAGCCATGCCATCAAACAGCCTCCTCCATGTTTTATTGATTATGTTGTGTGTTTTGTATCATGAGCTGTTCTAAGCCTTCTCCACACTTATTTCTTCCCTTCATTCTGGTACAGAATAATCTTAGTTTCATCTGTCCAAAGAATGCCTTTTCCAAAACTGGTCTGGATTGTTTGTTTTAAAAAAAAAAAAAAAAAAAAAAACACATATTATTATTAGCAAAAAAAAAAAAACAGCCATAGTGAGTGAATGCAATTACACATAAACAATATTAATAAAGCATACATAAGTAAATCCCAATATAAACCTCAAACAAATATTGGTAGATAAAAACAAAAGAAATTCCACAGGGAGGGTCATTGTCTGCAAACAAAAATTCTGTACCAGGGATGAACCTGCAAAAGAATGGGTGAAGGTATTACCCTCAGAACCGTCCAAGATGTACACGTAATAAAAAAGCTAGGTGAACCTTAAACATCACATTTATAACAATATTCGTGATGGGAATTTGGGGGACAAAAGAGAAAAGTTTAGTGTGCATAAATGGAAGCAAAGATGAAATGTAGAAAGAGTATAATAGAGATGAGTTAACTCTGGGCATAAAACAACAAAGAGAAAAAAGGGAGAGGAGTAGAGCTGTTTTTGAATTCTACTGCTCCGTTTCTCCCAAGAGGAATAATACATCCATACGTACCTGTTTCAAGATGCACAACAAGGAGGCACTTGAAGAAAGATGGGCTGCATGGTCGAGGCGCCCGAAGAAAGCCATTACTACGCAAATGCCACAAAGTATTCCGCTTACAATACACCAAACCGCACAGAGACGAGCCTCCAACCTTTTGGCACAAAGTCATTTGGAGTGATGAGACCAAAATTTGGCTTTTTGACCACAACCATAAATGTTACATTTGGAGAGGAGACAACAAGGCCTATGATGAAACATACAGAGGTGGATCGCTGATGTTTTGGGGATGTGTGGGCTACAAAGACACAGTAAATTTGGTCACAATTGTGATGTTATCAAAAAACACTGGAGGAACATTTGCATTCATCAGCCAGGAAGCAGCGCATGGGACGTACTTTGACATTTCAACATGGCAATGATCCAAAACACAAGGCCACGTCGATATGTCATTGGCTACAGCAGAATAAAGTGAAGGTTCTGGAGTGGCCACCTCAGTCTCCTGTCCTCAATATCATTGAGCCAATCTGGGGAGATCTCAAACGTGCAGTTCATGCAAGACAGCCCAAGAAGTTACATTGGGTGACACCTGCCTACACCACTATGCCATTTCCATACATCCTCTACACACTGTAACTCTAACTGACTAGCCTGCCTGCTCTATCTAACTCCAAAAAATCTCTCTCTCTCTCTCTCTCTCTCTCTCTCTCTCTCTCTCTCTCTCTCTCTCTCTCTCTCTCTCTCTCTCGGACTGCCTCCTGCACATTTACGTCGGCACAATGGCACCTGTACTGTACGTTGCCTTTAAGACCCCAGCCATGGGTCGCACGCAAAGCTCCGTGACCACGCCCGTGGACCCGATCGCCACCGGTGTCCTGCGATCGGTCGCAGGAGCTGAAGAACGGGAAGAGGTTGTGTAAACACACCTTCCCCTTTCTTCACTGTGGCAGTAACACTGATCGTCTGTTCCCTGATATAGGGAATGACGATCAGTGACGTCACGCCTACAGCCACACCCCCTACACTAAGAATCACTCCCTTAGGGCACACATAACCCCTTAGCCCCACCTAGTGGTTAACCACTTCACTGCCATTTTCAAAGTTAGCAGTGCATTTTTATAGCACTTTTCGCTGTGAAAATGACACTGGTCCCAAAAATGTGTCAAAAGTGTCCGATGTGTCCACCATAATGTCGGAGTCCTATTTTTTCTTCCGTCTGCGGATCGGATGAACACGCACACACGGTCCATGTTAATTCGATTCCCCATAGGGGAGAGCGGAGAAAAGACAGGGCAGTCCCTGCACAGTGTGCGGAGACCGCCCTGTCATCCGTTGGCTCAGCGGGGATATACGGAGCGATCCCCGCTGAGCTTACGGACACACGGAGGCGGATCATTACTGATCCGCCACGTGTGAAAGGGCCCTAAAAGTACTTGACCTAAAATAAACCATTCAAACTATGGTGTCTTTTGCGTTGTGTTAACATGGCACGTCCATTTGTGTTGCATTAGGCAAAGCACAAGAACTGACGTACAACCTTTTTCTAGCACTGCACACCCCAACAAATCATATATACATTATATTGTCAAAAGTATTGGTATACATGCCTTTACATACACATGAACTTTAACGGGGTACTAAAGGTTTGATTAAAAAAAATAACAAACATGTCATACTTACCTCCGCTGTGCAGCTCGTTTTGAGTGGCCCCGATCCTCCTCTTCTGGGGTGTCTCCGCTCCTCCCAGCATCAGCTAACCCCCCCTGGGAAGTGCTTTCACAAGGGGATTACCTTGCGGACGTGATCCCGAGTCCTGTATTCGACATCCATAGCCGCCAACTATAGGACTCGAGCCAATGGCTGCGCTGCTATCAATCCAATGAAGAGCCGAGAAGCCAGGGCGTTCTCGACGCGGGACTTTCGAGTGCTCAGGTAAGTTAACGAGGGGCTGGGGGTGAAAACACGGGAAGCTTTACAATCCCTTTAGAGCATCCCTGTCTTAGTCTGTAGGGTTTAATATTGAGTTGGCACACCCTTTGCCACCATAACGGCTTCAACTCTTCTGAGATAGCTGTCCACAGGGCTTAGGAGTGTGTGTCAAGTTCCTCCACCCCAAACTTTCTCATTCATATCTTTATGGACCTTGCTTTGTGCACTGGTCCAAATCATTTGGTGGAGGGGGGATTATGGTGTGGGGTTGTTTTTTAGGGGTTGAGCTTGGCCCCTTAGTTCCAGTAAAGGGAAATTGTAAGGTTGGTATCTGGTATGTTCGCAACTCCACGTGCTTTGTGCACTGGTCCAAATTATTTGGTAGAGGGAGGATTATGGTGCGGGGTTGTCTGTCAGGGGTTGGGCTTGGCCCCTTAGTTTCAGTGAAGGGAACTCTTAAGGTGTCAGTATACCAAGACCTATTTGGACAATTTCATGCTCCCAACTTTGTTTGTGGATGGCCCCTTCCTTTTCCAACATGACTGCACACCAGCACAAAGCAAGGTCCACAAAAACATGGATAAACGAGTTTAGGGTGGAGGAACTTGACTGGTCTGCACAGAGTCCTGACCTCAGCCTGATAGAACACCTTTAGAGTGGAGACTGCGAGCCAGGGCTTATCGTCTAACATCAGTGCCTGACCTCACAAATGAGCTTCAGGAAGAATGGACAAACATTTCCACATAGACAGACTCCTAAACCTTGTGGACAGCCT
This sequence comes from Rana kukunoris, assembly GCA_029574335.1. Taxonomy (NCBI): domain Eukaryota; kingdom Metazoa; phylum Chordata; class Amphibia; order Anura; family Ranidae; genus Rana; species Rana kukunoris. The sequence goes on along the minus strand of CM056050.1, from coordinate 330,367,685 downwards.
TTCCAGAAGAGTTGAAGCTGTTATAGCTGCAAAGGGTGGGCCAACCCTATGGACTAAGACTGGGATGCCATCTCTTTATTGAGACCTCCAAGGTCTGAAAGAAACTGGATGTCTCCCATGTGCTCCACCAAATGTAACACAATGCAAATCACATTGCATTCATTCCCGGGTATGCTGGCCGGGGACATCAAGAGGCAGACCCATAGGTGACATCAAACACGTCTCTTTCGGGTCAGCAACAAGGAGAGTAGAAGACCGGAGGTGTGCCTTCTCTGGTCCCTCCCTTCTCGGCAGCGCCCAGTATGTTGGCCCCGGGTGCACAGGTGGGAAAGTGGAGCCTGGGATACATGGGGGGGGGGGGCGTCATTACCAGGAGTGTGTGTAAGCAATTGGGTGGCAGCGCAGTCGCCCAAATGCTCCCATCTGATAGGAGTCTGCTCATCAGATTTTAGCCAAGCATGCACGGGTTGCAGGAAAGAAATTTGCTTGATTCCACCATCAACACAGACTGTGTTGATGTAGGAATCCCTTCTGCCGGGCCACTGTCTTCTCCCTGCAGAAGGGCAGGGGGGGGGGAGCCATCCCAACTGGGAGAAGACTGATTATTGCTAGTTGATTTTGCAGCTGCTAGCGATAATTCCAAGATAATCCAGCAGGTTATGTTATACCCAATTCGATCGATCAGCATAGTACATTCAGCCTGCCCAATAACGGTTCCATTTGCGGTCGGTTCTGCAGAAACCATATATGGTCGGGCTTACACACAATCAGGGCTGCCATCAGGAATTATGGGGCTCCTTACACAGCTTCAGGCATGGGCCCCCTGGAGCTGAGAAGCGGGGGGGCCCTTTACAAAAGAAGAAGAAATAAAAAAAAAGTTATAAAAAAAAAACAAGGGGGTTTGCCTTTCCAGGGCCCTGGGGACCTCTGGGCCCTTTAATAAAACATAAATAAAAAAAACATATAAACAAAAATAACATGGGGACCTCTAAGCCCTTCAATAAAATATATGTATATATATATATATATATATATATATATATATATATATATATATATATAAAATATGAAAAAAAATGTAAAAGGGTTGTCACCTGGGGCCCTGGGGACCTCTGGGCCCTTTAATAATAATGATAATTATATATATATATATAGCAATGAACTATCGGATTGCTTCATTAATAAAATCGAGGCAATCCGTGAAAGCATTCAGCAAAACAATTCCCCCCTCAGCCCCCCCTGCAGCCTCTCACACAGCACCCATAGTAATTCTCCTATATCAGGTAAGTTTACCCTGGAACCCATCTCCATTGAGACCACTAAGAATGTCATTGGCGCTTTGCGTAATAGCACAGCGCCAAATGACATTATCCCCACAAAACTGCTGAAGGAATGCGCCGACATCCTGGCTCCTCCCATCACGCAACTTATCAACCAGTCTTTCTTGGAGGGCATAGTGCCCTCACAGTTGAAAGAGGGTATAATTCAACCCATCCTGAAGAAACCCTCCCTGGACCCCAAGGACCCACTCCACCGCCGTCCCATAACAAGTCTCAATGTACTCTCAAAGATAATGGAGAAAGTAGTGGTACAACAGCTGCAACAGCATCTGGATACCTACAAGCTACTTGACCCATTGCAATCAGGCTTCCGCCCCGGACACGGGACGGAAACAGCATTGCTGAAAGTATGGGACGATGTTCTCAAGGCCGCAGACGAAGGAGAATCTTGTCTTCTAGTTCTGTTGGACCTAAGTGCAGCTTTCGACACGGTAGACCACAAACTATTACTGACTCGGCTTGCTGAAGTAGCCAGAGTCGCAGAAGGCGATTTATCTTGGTTCTCCTCTTTTCTGGAAAACCGATCGCAAACAGTGAAGTTAGGACCTTTTACGTCTGAGAAACGCACAGTTACATGCGGAGTCCCTCAAGGATCGCCTCTGTCACCAGTGCTGTTTAACATATATCTTCGTCCTCTTTTTGAGATTATCAGCAGCCAAAAACTGCTCTACCACTCATATGCAGATGATACGCAACTGTATTTCCGCATCTGCAATAGACAGGATCACCACCTCAATCTAGAGACATGTCTCTCTTTGATGGAGGATTGGATGACAAAGAGTTATCTTAAACTCAATGGAGCAAAAACAGAACTTCTTCTGTTTCACGCCAAGCGCAGGAATCAACTTTCAACAGCGTGGACCCCCCCGCCTATTTTGGGCAAACTCATCACCCCTAGCGCCAAAGTCAAAAGCCTAGGGGTCATTTTTGACTCCTTTATGACAATGGACGCACAAATAGGGTCAGTAGTCAGCGGATCTCACCATCTGCTGCGCCTACTACGCAGACTTACTCCGTTCATCCCTAAAGAGGATTTAGCGGTCGTGGTGGGAGCAATTGTAAACTCCAGGTTGGATTATGCAAATGCCCTTTACCTCGGACTCCCCAAGTACCAAATCGCTCGTCTGCAAGTCGTTCAGAATACGGCCGCCAGACTTGTGACTGGGAAAAAACCCTGGGAATCCATCTCACCTTCACTGAGAGCCCTTCATTGGCTGCCAGTTAAAGACAGAATTGCTTTTAAAGCTCTCTGTCTTACGCATAGATGTGTCCATGGGAATGCCCCCCTTTATTTATGCGAAATAATAAAAGCTCAAAACCCCAATCGCGTTTTGCGTTCCACTAATCAGAACCTGCTCCAGGTTCCGAAAGCCAACTTCAAGTCCAAAGGAGAAAGAAGATTCGCGATCCAAGGTCCTAGACTATGGAACGCTTTACCAACCAGCATTCGGTTGGAGGAGAACCACTTAGCATTCAGGAAAAAGGTCAAGACTTTTCTCTTTTGATATCAAAGGAGACAGGATCAACAAACGCCCAGAGGCGATTCAGTTCGCATGTGCCGCGCTATATAAGTTTTCATTCATTCATTCATTCATTCATTCATTCATATATAAAATAAAATAAATAAAAAAATATATAAAAAAAAGTTTTATTTTTTATAAAAAAGGGGGGTTGTCATCTGGGGTCCTGGTGATCTCCGGGCCCCTGGAGACCTCTAAAAAAAGAAAAGAAAAAAATTGGCCCTTTAATAAAAAATAAAAGAAAAATATATAAAAAAAATATGTATTTTTTTTTATAAAAAACAAATAGAAAAAGAGGGGGGGTTGCCATCTGGGGCCCTGGGGGTCTCCGGGCCCCTGGGGACCTCCGGACTCCTTTTTTTTTTTTAGGGGGTTCCCATCCGGGCCCCTGGGGACCCCCGGGCCCCTTACAGGTGTACTGCCTGTACCCCCTTGATGGCGGGCCTGCACACAATCGCGGCGGCTGCAGCCACTGGGAAGGTTTGTAAAACCCCCACTGTCAGGTCGGTACAACGTATGAATCTGGCAGCTAAAGGGTTAAAAAAATCATTTTTTTATGTGTGTCTAAAAAACATCATATACTTTAGGTCCTCTTTAAGAAGTAATAAAATGAACATGGAATGAGTTTTACGACCGTACAGTATTTCATTTACCTTGGACAGTTCTTTAAAATAAAGGTTGGCATGTTTGCCTCTAATTAAATTCTAATGCAATTGTGCAAATTAGTTGCTTTTGTTTTCTCTTTGCTTCCCTGTCAAACGACTCCTGCAACATTATACATTGCTGGGGTTGTAATTTTGTAATTACACATTTGTGTATATTCCCAATCTAAAATGAACTGTGAAGAAACAAAGCACTGCTTAGCTTAATTAGTGATATTAGGAAGCCGTTGCCATTCTTTATGGACTGTACTGATGTCTGCTGCTTCACTAGGCTGCCATCCCTTGGCTCCCTGTGAACCAGAGAAGGGATGGCTCCATCCTCAGGCTGCACACAGCCCCCCTTGACATGTAAAGACCATCAGAACAATCACATTAGGGCCAGCCTATAGGAAAGCCTTCTACTTGACCAATCCAAGCTTGCTTAAAGCTAACCAATTACAGCCTGGTTTACATCTAACCTAAACTGTCTTCTAGAGGGATTTAAATGTGGTACCTTAGTGTGATTCCTACTACAGCAAGCAAATGAACACACACTTTGAGCAAGCATTGCATCTCTAGAAGGACCAACCAGCAACATCCATCATTTATTCAGTGCATCTGACACATTTCATATTTCTTGTATAAATAATGCACACTGATTTTTCAGCAGACAGTGAGAGCATCTATATGCAATATCAGGATTTTTTTATCGGAGCGATCTAAAGTGCTCAGTCCATATAGATATGCATCGCAGGGTTAAAGCATCCCCTAGTGATTTCCCAAATGGAGCATGCAGATCTGATGGAGAGACAGAGGCACTGCCTGCTTTGAAAAGAAGTGGCTCCTGATCCTGCAGACGTTCCAGCAATAGATGCAAGGTAAGGGAATAAATGGCGTAGAAAAGCAGAGCTCCCATGGCAGTGCTGTTAGAATTCGACCTGCATAATCACTACACTGCTTGTGCCTTAAGCTGTTTTCCTTTGTTGGAGGCAGCACTCCACTGCCAGGGGGCACAGTGGTCACCCACACCGCCTCTTGTCTGCCAGCTGCAATCACAAGCTGATGAATATGCCTCTTATTTTTTATTAAGTTTCCCATTTACACAACTGCTGCACTTGATTGTTTCCTGATAATCGTGTTTATGTACTGTTCCTGCTATTATTGAGCTTTAACCGCTTCGGATTCGATGGATTTTGCTGTTTACTGCTCTTTTCTGGAGACCATCTCCTACACTGGTAACCTGCATATATATTGCTTCTTTTTTTTTTTTTTTTTTTTCTGTCAATTCTAAGTGCCGAGACAGATTGGATGTGCATTTTTAAGCACCTATATATCTATTGATCCAGAAATGTAATGGTAATATGGAGGGGGATTTCATGTGAATCCAGTAATAACAATTGGCTCCTGCCCCTTAATCAATAGTTGGACTGGCTGGGATGAAATCACACAGGTTCCCGATGTAATAAGCTGCTAAGCTTAGGACAATATTGACAGCTCTTGATATCTTAAAGCAGTTATTAATGTCTTACAGTTTTTTGTCCCCAATTCTGTCATTTTAAAGCTTTATACACAACAGTAGCAGTGCCTTTAATTTGGAAAAAAAAAATCAAGAGATGGTGTTGCGCTCCAGTAGAGCGCAACACCATCTCTTGATTTTTTTCCATGTCTCACTGTGGGTAGTGGTTGGCCCATATGGTAGTTGCCGCACCTTTACTCTCTGCACACCTAATTTCCACTGTAGCGCAGGAATAACTACTTTACCCAGTGCCTTTTAATTGTTCCCTACCTGTTCCAGCTCAGAATGTAGATGCGTGACACATGTTAATGCCCCTTGTTTTTACCAAGTTGCCTAAAACATTTAGCGTTGCCCCTGGCAACAACTGGTTAGTACTGAGCAGTATAGACAGTTCCTATGGCAGATAGTAATAAAGAAGCGCTAATATGTCATTATAAAAAGGAAAGCCCTACTAGCTTTTATTTTTTTAATAAAAAAATAAAAAAAAACAGAGATTTTGTGAAATGATATTAAGATGTGGTAAGCTTGTGAATTCTTAAGATTACAAGCCATTATAACAGGAGCCGTCACATTGGATAATACATTTTATCAACTGTTAGGATATCCTTTTAATTTTACATATGACTTAAAGGGGTTGTAAAGGTTTGTTTTTGTATTTTCTAAATAGGTTCCTTTAAAGGAGTTGTAAAGCTTAGTGTTTTATTTTCTAAATAGGTTCCTTTAAAGGAGTTGTAAAGCTTAGTGTTTTATTTTCTAAATAGGTTCCTTTAAGCTAGTGCATTGCTGGTTCACTTACCTTTTCCTTCAATTTCCCTTCTAAATGTTTTTTTTCTTTGTCTGAATTTCTCACTTCCTGTTCTTCCTCAGTAAGCTGTTCAGTAAGCTTTTCTGGCTGACTAACCACGGCTCGGATGATGGTGGAAAGCTTACTGAGGAGAAACAGGAAGTGAGAAATTCAAACAAAGAAAAAAAACATTTCGAAGGGAAATCTAAGGAAAAGGTAAGTGAACCAATGCACTAGCTTAAAGAAACCTATTTAGAAAATAACAAAACAAGCCTTTACAACCCCTTTAAGCTAGTGCATTGTTGGTTCACTCAAGCCCCGATCATGTCTGGGCCCCATCGTTTTTCTTTTCCATCGGTGAAAAAAAATAGAACCTGTTTTAAATTTTTCTTATGGATAAAAAAACAATAGAAAAAAACGATCGTCTGTGGGGAAGTCCATCGGTCAAAAATCCACGCAAGCTCGGAAGCATTGAAATTCATTTTTCTCAGCACGTCGTTGTGTTCTACGTCACCGCGTTGGACACGATCGGATTTTTGACCGATGGTGTGTAGGCAAGACTGATGAAAGTCAGCTTCATCGGATATGTGTATGCGTATGGTGTGTACAGGGCATCACCTTTTCGTTCGATTTCCCCTCTAAAAAAAATGGCCCAGATTCACAGAGCAATTACGCCTCCTCTAACTGGTGTTAGACAGGAGTAATTTCAAATTTCGCGCGCCGCATCACTAGTTTGAATCTTCAAACCATGATACGGCGGCTTCGGGCTTCGATCCGAGAGGCTTACGTCTTCGTAAGCCTTCGGATCTACGCTGCGATATTTTTGCGGCCGCTGGGAGGAGTTTGCGTCGTTTTCATGCGTCGGGATATGCAAATGAGTTTTTACGGCGATCCACGAAGATACGAGCGGTCTTCGCAATCGCTTTCGTCTATTTTTTTATACGTACTGTTAGACCAGCTTTTTGCTGGTCTAACGGTGCGTAGCCCATGTTAAGTATGGCCGTCGTTCCCGCGTCAAATTTAAATTTTTTTTTTTTTTTTTACGTAACTCGTTCGGGAATAGGAATCTCCGTAAACGACGCTACTCAAGAAAAAATTACGTAACAACGTGATTTCGCGCAATGCACGGCGGAAAATTTGCGAACGGAGCATGCACAGTTCGATCGCCGCGGGAACGCGCCTATTTTAAATGCTTCACGCCCCCTACTCGCGCAGATGGATTGCGACGGGAGAAATACACTACGCCGCCGTCGTTTACTGGACAAAATCTACCTGGATTCCACGTAGAGCCAGGTAAAAAACGGCGGCGTAGTGTATTTCTGATACTCTACGAGAATCTAATTCTCTGTGAATCTGCCCCAATGTCTTTACTTGAATTTCTCACTTCCTGTAAGCTAGTGAACCAACAATGCACTAGCTTAAAGGAAGCTATTCAGAAAATAAAATAAACCTATACAACCCCTTATAATATCCAATAAAATTGCTTGATTGCATATTTAATATTACATATGGTACAAATATTTTTTATTTCAGTACTGTATGCCCAGAATATATACTCGCAAGTGTTGGTGTTGCCCATGACAAATTGGATTCTTCCCTTCATTTTGTATCTTGCATTGGAAGGGGTGACTGCTAGAAAGTAACTGGATGTCAGCAGCTCCCACACTGTGCCCTTGCATCCATTTTCTTCAAGCACGATACCTAAAAATGTGAGATGTAACATTTTGATTCAGTAAAATATTATATCAACAAAATCACACAGGGGGTCTATTTTTCAATGTTTTCACCCACGAGCCACACAACTTTCGCCCCAAGATTCTCACATTTATTGAATAAAAAATGTATGAATCTTGGGTGAAAACTTTGATAAATTGACCCCATAGTATTTGTATTATCCCTTTGATTACTGATACTAATAACCCCTTCCCAATATAATCTCAGCATCCAGTATTTATTGTATATTACGTTTTTATTTTTATTTTTTTGTCTGAATTTATTTATTTTTTTTAAGTATGCTTTACGTTAAATATTTTAGTACTTTTCTTTCACTGTAGCTTTTCTCTTTAATTAATATGTGCTTATATTACCAACACAATTTTAGTGTTTTAATAAACATAATTTTTTTTTATATTGTAATAGACGTCATACTTCTTGACAGTAAAAATAATTCTGCGTGATTTGATGTATTCTGTCATATAGAAAAGCATTCAGAAAGAGGTGGGATAATTATTGTTTTTTTGACTTCAAGAATTTTCTGTAAACTGAAATTATTCATAAAAGTTCTTTACTGCAGATTACGTTTACCGTAAGAACCAAGGTAGTTATTTTTTGGGGATAAATAATACCAAAATATAAAATTATGTAACACAGAAAAATTAGTGGGCTGTTAACCTCAGCAACTTGTTTTTGTGGTTAACAAATGTACTTTTCTTTTTTACATTTCTATTCTGTGTGTTACCCTTTTTGCCAGGTTATTATATTATACAGGATTTATAAAGAACCAACAGTTTGTGCATCGCTTTACAACATCAGGGAAGACAGTACAATTCAATACAGGAGGGATCAGAGGGCCCTACTCGTTAGAGCTTACAATCTAGAATGTTCATGTAAAATCACCAAAAACTGACCCAAGGTGAAGGCTAGAATTACAAAAAAGATATAGTACTTCAATACCACAAATAAAAACGCTAATGACATTTGCATTTAAATCAGTAAGATCACTATATTCTCATTGCACCAACACAGCAAGGAGCCCAATAAACGTTGCCCTGGATATTTTCATTGAGGCAATGCGATGCTGCAAGCATTCGTGTGTTCTCACATTATAATTACTGACAGAAGCATTTTTTGAGCTTTGCCAAAGCTGTAAAATGCTAATAAAATGATAGCTGTATTAAAAAAGGCCCAAAAGTAGCAAGCTATTGCTAAACCAAAGGAACAAATGGTTTCCCGTCATGTAAATTACGCATGTAGGATGTAGTGGTAATTAAAGGAGTTGTAAAGGTTAGTTTTTTATTTTCTAAATAGGTTCCTTTAAAGGATGAGTAAAGGAAAAATAAATAAATGCTAAATAGCTTGCTTTACCTTATAGCAGTCCTGCTTTCATGTACTCCATGTCTGTTTTTGCTTAGAAGTTGCTGTAATCCCTTGCTGAACTCCACACTTCCTGCTTGTCTGGCTCCTTATGAAAAAACTCATGATAGCTTTTCATTGTGGTCCATGATCAAGAAGATGTGATTACTATGGGCCAGATTCTCGTAAGAGATACGACGGAGTAGCTCCATATACGCCGTCGTATCTCTGTTTTTTCAGCTGGGTATCTATGCGACTGATTCTTCGAATCAGTTTACGCATAGATTTTGCTTAGATCCGACTTGCGTAAGTCACTTACACCGTCGGATCTAAGTTGTAATGTTTCTGCGTCGAATATGCAAATGAGCCTCATACGCCGATTCCCGAACGTATTTTCGGCCTGTCGTCGTAGTTTACGTTGTTTGCGTAAGCGTAAGGTTACCCCTGCTATATGAGGGGTAACCTTGCGTAGGTCCAGCGTACCTGCATGTTAAGTATGGACATCGGGACAGCGTCGTGTTTTTCCGTTGTTTACGTAACTCGTCGCGAATAGGGCTGTGCGTTAATTACGTTCACGTCGAAACCAATGTAGATTAACCAAACCAGATTAATTTTAAAAACAAACACTGCCCTGCGTTTGTTTGTTTTTGTTCTGTGTGTCTCTGTACACACAGAACAAACTGAAACTAGTCTAAAAACGAAACTAAACTGCAGGCACATTATATGATAGATACAAATCAATCTTTAATCATTTTTAAAAGGAATCAGTTAACTAATATGTCTCTATACCCTGTAAACAGTCATTTCAGCAAAAAAAAAATGTTCCTTTACTACTGCTTTTAAGCTAGTGCATTGTTGGTTCACTTACCTTTTCTCTCCATTTCCCTTCTAGATGTTTTTTTTTCTTTGTCTGAATTTCTCACTTCCTGTTTCTCCTCAGTAAGCTTGCCCCCCCCATCATCCATGGGGGTGAGTCAGTCAGAACAGCTTACTGAGGAGGAACAGGAAGTGAGAAATTCAGACAAAGAAAAAAAATCATTTAGAAGGGAAATCAAAGGAAAAGGTTAGTGAACCTACAATGCACTAGCTTAAAGGAACCTATTTAGAAAATAAAAAACAAACCTTTACAACCCCTTTAACCTCACATGATAGGACAGTGCTAATATTTACTGCTTGTGTAGCTTATGCCATAGAGGGCAATTTATTCCATCTCTTTAGCATCCATAGGCTAGAGGTTTTATTAGAGCTACTGCAATTTCCCATGTAGTGCTAAGCTTAGAGTTCAGTGGCTTTCAAGACTAGGAAAGGAATTGATTACTGTGAAACTCATATTATAATAACCACAAATGTTATTAAAGCAGCAATGGATTTGTAGTCCTTCCTAGTAAATAAATTGCACCAGCACATTTCAGTACACCATATGGCTTAACCACTTCAGCCCAGGACCATTTGGCTGGCCAAAGACCAGCACTTTTTGCGATACGGCACTGCGTCGCTTTAACTGACAATTGTGCGGTCGTGCGACATGGCTCCCAAACAAAATTGGCGTCCTTTTTTTCCCACAAATAGAGCTTTCTTTTGCTGGTATTTTATCACCTCTGCGGTTTTTATTTTTTGCACTATAAACAAAAATAGAGCGACAATTTTGAAAATAAAGCAATATTTTGGAATTTTTACTATAATAAATATCCCTAATTAAAAAAAAATATATATATATATTTTTCTCAGTTTAGGCCGATAAGTATTCTTCTACATATTTTTGGTAAAATAAAATCGCAATAAGCGTATATTGATTGGTTTGCACAAAAGTTATAGCGTCTACAAAATAGGGGGTAGTTTTATGGCATTTTTATTATCTTTTTTTTTTTACTTGTTATGGCGGCCATCTGCGATTTTTTTTTTCGTGACTTCGAAATTATGGTGGACACATTGGACACTTTTGACACTATTTTGGGACCATTGACATTTATACAGCGATCAGTGCTATAAAAATGCACTGATTACTGTATAAATGTGACTGGCAGTGAATGGGTTAACCACTGGGGGGCGGGAAGAGGTCAAGTGTGTCCTAGGGGCTGATTCTAACTGTTGGGGGCGTGGCTTGCCATGACACGTCACTAATCGATGCTTCCGATGAGAAGGTATACCCCCGTTCTGCCGTTCCATGACCCGATTGCAGGAAACTGGCGGACATCGAGTCCGCGGGTCCCGTGGGCATGGTCACAGAGACCGCAGGGCACGTGCCGGCTAGGGGTCAGGTTTAAAGCAACATATATATATATATATACATTGCTTTGCCTGTTTGTGCCATTCTGCCGACGTATATCTACGTGAGGCAGTCGGCAAGTGGTTAACTAAGACTAATGGTGGCAGTGAATTTTGCAGCACTATCTGTAAAGTGTAGAAGACACTTAAAGTGGATGTAAACCCAATTCATGAAATTTGAGCTGGGCACATATATATTCAGTATTTTGTTATCTCTCTTTAAAGAGCTAAGTCCTTTAGCTCTCTTCTGAACCGTTCCTTTGTTATCAGCCTAATAACTCCCGACAAATTCTCGGACACATTAGATAAAAGCAGCCTGACATTTCTGTCAGGGGAGGTTGCTAAATTAGATTAGCAGGGAGCTGGCCCTGTTACAAAACACCTTTGAGAGTCTCTGCCTATGATGTATGCCCAGACATCACACTCTTTGTTAACCAGGAAGAGAAGATTTCCTAACACGATCTGAGCTTTCTAAACAGTATATAAATGTGAAGACAGCAGATATGGATGTGGTTCATCTTTGTGTATCATCTGAGACTGTTCACTTCACTGGGTGTATGGAGGGTTTAAATCCACTTTAAATTCATATTGTTCCATAATGTAGCTACAGTAAAGTGAATTTTAGGACTGGTTCGCTAAGTGTCTTATTAATTGGGCGTATATGACATGACATGAGGTAGAAGAGTGTGCCTCAGGTAGTTGGTGGTGGCCATTATTGCAGAGGAAGATTTTTCCGATGGTAGGAAAATGTCTCTTCAAGCAAATCCCAACCTGACAAAGTATATATTGCTGTAATGGCTGTCTGCGATGGTGACATATTGCAGCCCCCAGCTTTTCATTAAATCTTCCTGCCAAAATTGTTTTAGGAAAATATGGGCCTATCTCTATTCAGCCTTATTGATTTGCTTCACTTTACTCTATAGGCAAAGGCGTGTGCAGCCTATTGCATTAGGGTGTGCACCTTTAAGCTCAAAACACACATGCATGTGTATGTGTCTATATATATATATATATATATATATATATATATATATATATATATATATGACCCCAGCACATTGATCTGCCTGCCAACACAGTGAAAGGGAAGAGCATAAACACTTCTCTTATGGCAGAGCCGGTAAGAGGGAGATATTGCCTATGTTCCTGCTGCTACACAGAGCGATAACACTAATGCATATGATTAGGGTGTGCCTAGGCACATCCGGCACACCCTGTGCGCACGCTTATGTCTATAGGCCCATATGTTTGGCCCACACTTATGGAAGGACATGGCTGCTGTGTTAGCAGAACCAATACCCTAGATAGCTCATTCTCTTAGCAATAGTTCCATGATATACTGAACAATAAATCAAGAAACTCTTAAAAGCACTTAATGGAGTGGAACATGTTTACAGTACTGGGTGTTACTCAGTTAAGCAAACAGCTGACATATATGTCAGCCTCAACTCTGTATTGTGACTTGGACAATGATATAATTTTAGAAGAAGGATAAGGTTCCAATCCCTGAGCCATTTAAGCAGGTCACAGTGCTTCCCAATGCTTCCTAAAAGCCGTGTAAGAGAAATAATACCATTTCAAAACTGAATGTTCTGAATAAAGAAAATCCACATGTGTGATTTTAATGATACATGCGCTGCGGCTATTACTGGCACACAAAATAAGCATCTCGAATGTGACAATGTATTTTGCTGTATTCCAATTCTTTCTATATTACAACAGTTTCATAGAAATGATCTTCTTTTTATGATGGGGATTTATTAGATAATCTAAGACCTAGAAAAACATATAAATGCAATTTCAAACACGGTGTATGTATATTAGAAGTGCTTCTGTATAGACATTTATTGTTCACATATGTATGCTCATAATTCAACGCACAAAGAAGAAAACCAGCATGATGTATTACAAAAAAAAAATGTATGCTGTGAAAGAATGTGAATCAAGCGCATAAAATGCAGGTATATAAAGCCATTATCTATTGCATTCAATGCACTCCACACAAGACAAGATAGTGTGACATATAATACAAAGAAATCACACAGATGGCTCAAATTTGTTTTAACATTCCAGTACAACTTATTGAGTAATGAAGCCTTTTGGCAGAGTCTGATCCATCACCATGCCTCCTTCTTGCATCAAGATAAAAGTGGAGGTGATGTACCCACAGGAAGAGTAGACTACTGCAAAACACCCACTGTCAGAAATGTTCAGAAATAGTGTATTGGGGATATAGTTAATGGAAGCTTTCATAGTTATGCTCACATATACTAATTGGTAACTTGACCAATATAGAAAATGTTATATTATTACACTATCTGACTTATCCAGTGATAAGTGGATAGCGGACCCTGGGATATATTGTGGTGGGGGGGGGGGGGGGGGGGGGAGATCTGTGGAAGCAGTTTGTTTTATTTTTTAAAACCATTCTTGTGTAGTTTTGGCTTTTTCTTCTTCCTATTATTATTATTATACACGATTTATAGCATTTAGCCCCAACAGTTTGTGCAGTATAAAGGGAGACAAGACAGCAAAAATATAATTCAATACAAGAGGGTTAGGAGTAGAGATGGGCAGAATGCCCCCCCTTGCAGCAGAACTGAAACGGCGATCCCCATTGAAGTCTATGGAAGGCAAACAGGGAAAATCAAATCTGCCCATTTTGAAGGCTTGTATGCAAGTAATTGGCCATAAACGGGGTATGGGGGTCTGCGTATTGTCCTGAGGGACATGTATCCAGGGCTTTTTTTCTGGGGGAACTTGGTGGAACTCAGTTCCACCACCTTTGGCTCAGACCCTTTGGTGCCTGCTCACCACAATCACTTGTGAACACAGAAGTCTGGTTTCTGTGTTTACAAGTGACTGCTTTGTAACCCCCTGAACTCTGCACACTGTATGTAATGCAATTCTGGTATTTAATGCCCCTTTAAGACCCTTCTACTGTTTGTGAAATCTGAACGGGTCGTGGTTGAGTTCCTGCACCTATTTTCTGAGAAAAAAAGCTCTGCATGTATCAATGCAAAAATGTTTTTTAAAAACTATTGTTTTTTCAGGAGCAGTGATTTTTTTTCATGCTTAAAGTGAAACAATAAAAATGGGTCTGGTGTGGATCTTAAGGGGATCTCCACGCCAAAACCTAAAAAATAAAAAGAGACTTAAAGCGGAGTTCCACCCAAAATTGGAACTTCCGCTAATCCCACTCCTCACCCCCTTACATGCCACATTTGGCATGTAATTTTTTTTGGGGGGGGGGAGTGGGGGCTTCAGGAGGAGTGGGACTTCCTGTCCCACTTCCTCCTTCCGCCGACGGGCTGGTTAGGCGATTAAGCTTAATCCCCTACAGCAGCCCCTACCTGTAGGCGATCGCATGGGACACATGACAGGTCCCATGCGATCGCCTGTCCAATCAGCGGCGGGCCGCAGGCTGTTACGGCCGGGTGTCCACAGTTGTGATGAGGACGCCGGCCGGGGAGGGGGGGAGAGGAACGGACCCCCGGTCGGCACGTCGCTGGAACGCTGGAGCAGGTAAGTGTCTGTTTATTAAAAGCCAGCAGCTACACTTTTTGTAGCTGCTGACTTTTAATAAACACAATTTTTGTCTGGAACTCCCCTTTAAAAAAAAAAATGATCTTGCTGGAAGATAAATCTCCCTCCGAAGGATTATGTTTCTTGCAGACAGCATGAGATACAGTATTCTAAAAGGATTTTCCTGTGTTACGCTGTATTCATTCTACCATCTGCTCTCTCAAGCCTTTCGCTGTCTTCTGCAAACATCCATATAGCATGATGTTGCCACCACCATGTTTTTCAGTGAGGATGGTGTGTTACTTATGAAGTACAGTGTATGGCTTATGCTAAACATTAAGCCTTGTACACACGATCAGTCCATCCAATGAGAACGGTCTGAAGGACCGTTGTCATCGGTTAACCGATGAAGCTGACTGATGGTCTGATGTACCTACACACCATCGTTTAAAAAAACGATCATGTTAGAACGCGGTGACGTAAAACACAACGACGTGCTGAAAAAAATTAAGTTCAATGCTTCCAAGCATGCGTCGACTTGATTCTGAGCATGCGTGGATTTTTAACCGATGGTCGTGCTTACTAACGATCGGTTTTGACCTATTGTTAGGTATCCATCGGTTAAATTTTAAAGCAAGTTGGCTTTTTTTTAAATAACCTATGGGGCCCACACACGATCGGTTTTGACCGATGAAAGCGGTCCATCAGACCGTTGTCCTCTGGCTATTCTATCGTGTGTACTAGGCCTTAGAGTTTTGTCTTATGGACAAAAAGTAAATGTTGGTCCTCCCAGATAATAGGATCCCCTTTAGAAAACATCAAAATCTCCCATGCACTTTCTGACAAAGCACACCCATGAAGCACACAGGCAAGACTTGTATGCTAAAGTTCTCCAATCTCAACCATTGAGGCTTGTAACACCTTTAGAGTTGTCATAAGTCTCTTGATGGCTTACCTCGCTAACATCCAATCTTTAGCATGGTCACTCATTTTTGCTTCCTGACCTGTTGTTAGAAGATTTACAGCTGAGCCATACTTTTTTTTTTTTTTTTTTTTTTTTTAAATTCACCTTTTTTTTATTGTTATTTAAAAACCATGTTACAATCCAACAAACAAGTGTACAAGCATTTTGCATACATTATATATAATGGCGGGGCATAGTAATTCCATGCTAATTTGGAATTTCGTGTAACCGATTAAAAGCGACTAAGTCTTGTTGGGTGTGTAGTGGCTATGAGTATTACCCTCCCCCCTCTCCCTCCCGCCCTTCCCTGTGCCGTTCGAGAGCATACAACCTCAATGTTAGCTAGCGCGAATAAGTCACAGGTCATGCCATTTGTGGTCGGGGAATCTATCGGGGCCGGCCGTGGAGTATCAGCCAGCGAGAAAGCTACCGCCAAGGTCGCAGCTGAGGTTGTCCTTGGTAACCGAAGTCTCAAGGGCTAGGCGAGTATAGCTTTGTGTAACGCTAAGTAGATTACTCGGCGCTCTACTGCCAGAAGCCCCATAGTTTGACAAATTTAGACAGTTTCCCCATACTTTTTTACATTTTCTTAAAAAGTAAGTTAACTGTAAACTGTGCTAAAAAAAAAGGCAGGCAGAGGACAATAGACTAGTCACCAATATTTACTCTGGTCCCCCTGTAGCTGACCTTACTCCATTACTGAACTTACTGACCTTTAGGTACTGAACTGTCTTATTCTGCACTGTGTCACTGGGTAGAGGCAGCTGTCTTGGTAGAGGCAGGGCCTTGCTTCCTCATTCCAAAGCCTCCAGCAAGGAGAACAGTGAGCAGAACATTAGTGACATCACTAAATGTCACTTCAAATCTTCTGAATCTAGAAGTCAGAGGTAGCAATGCCTTAAATTTCATGATACAGATATACAACTATGAAGTTGTATGCTCATGAGTGTCACAAACCAGAAAGTGCACTGCTATTGATCAGGGGTTCAAGACATAAGGTAACATTTTGAGGGTATTTCTTTTGCAAAGTTAACTTTTCTAAATGTTCCCTATGACATAACACATTGTTATTTTTGCGTTAAGGTCTACTTAATGACTTATGTAACTGTACTCTACCTAATGGCTCATGCAACTGTAACTATAAGGAATATGTTCTTATCCATCCATCTCCTGAATCTGCTTTTTAATTATGTTTTAAGGCATTTCTTTGATTGTTCTTTTGTCTTAATGGTATAAGTTATGCCAACTTGCCAGACGTTGAACCTTCCACTTACATGTGTATTTATACTGTAACCTAAAACTTCTTAACCACACACACTAGTTTCTCCCCATTTAGCTAAGGATGTAACTTTACAAAAGAATTAGCTGTGCCAGTGATTATTAAGGTGCATCATATTAAAGAGGTGCATACTTATGTAGCCAGTTATTTTGTGTTTATTCATTGTAATTACTTGAAATCACTTTGGCATTAAAGAGCCTATTTCTGTTGAACAGTGTAAAAAAAATCCACTGTGCAAACATCTAAGAGGATGAATACTTTTTATAGCTATTGTAAATTTGATTGAGTCTTATTGTTTTAATTTGCATATTTTCTCTCTTGCAATTATCTTTAAAGTTAATCTGTCACACATGAAGCAAGGTTACACTTACGTCGATACTTCCATTAGAAAGTATTTCTGGAAAGTCAGTCGCTGTCTTAAAGTGGAATTCTGGGATAAAACTATTTTAAAACCATGTAGAAGAAAGATGCATATACTTACCTATAATCAGGGCACTCTGGTCCGGTTACGAGATCTTCTCTGTGTTGGCCAGTGCTGGCTACAAGAGAGAGCAGATAGCGCTCCGACCCAAGCGTTGATATAACCCATAGGCTTACAATGGGTCATCTAGTGTCAGCATTCCCTCCTCTCCCTTGAAGTTGCTGCTAGCTGACAGATGTAGTTAATCATATGAGCGGTCCAGAGCAGCGTGAAAATAGGTATGTTTATGCACCTTTCTTCTACAAGGTAGTTGGTATAAGTGTTAGAAGGTGGCTGGGAGCAACAGTAGAATTTACTGTAAATCTCCCAAAAAGTAAATAATTTCTAAACGCAGAGTCCCTAAAAAACAAAATGGTGTTCATTTTAGCACAGTTATTTATCCAATGCCTATTTTCAGAACAAAATACACTAGAACCAATTTTAGCGCAAACACAAAATGATACCAAATTTTTTGGTAGGATGTAAATGGATACCAAACATCTCAAGTCCTAAAATTGCACACGCCCATGAAATTGCAAAAAATGATGGTACCCAACATTCTCCATAGGCATTGCTTTAAAAGCCTTTACAGATCATCAGTTTAGAGTTAACCATGAACTGAGGCCATAAAATTATAGCTCTCACTCCGATGTCCACGACGACACCTCTTTAAATTATCTCCTCCTCTTCTGGGGTCCCTCAGCGGTGCTTCTGGCTCCTTCTCTTCTTGAGTGCCCGGTGGAGAGCCACTCTCCCTCAATGTACTCGTGCGGGTGTGCTCCCTGCTGCTGCATCTATTGAGACAGACAGCAGGACTCGGCCCCGTATCATTGGATATGATTGACAGTAGCGGGAGCCAATGGCTGGGCTGCTATCAATCTATCCAATCAGGACCCGAGACACAGGCTGGAGCTGGTGTGCTCATCCCTGTCACTGAAAAGACCGGGTTCAGGTAAGTAAAAGGAGGGGGGCAGCTGTATCACAGGAGGTTTTTCATTCCCCTAATGCATTCTTTGCATTAAGGTGAAAAACCTTGAGGGTTTACAACCCCTTTAACTTGATTGGTATCACAAGGGGACAAACAAGCACACTATTATTTATGAAGACATTATTAGACACCATTGGACCCTCAATGTCTCCCCCTGCCTTCCAATGCAACTATTCAAACTCTAGCTAAACTAGCTGAGAAATGAAAGCTTTGACCTCAGAAAAAAACTTATATACCTCACTTTTGGTGTCATTAGTCATAAGGAGGCATCAAGGATTGGATGTTCCTGAAGTGTCTCCTGCATACTCCTGCGGTCCAGGGCTTTAACGGTGGAGAGGGCCCTTAAAGCCAGTATCAACCTCACAGCTGCTGCTGAAGTTAATAAATGTACCTTGGTAGACAAGTAGTTAATGAGCTAGAACAGTGGTGGTCAACTTAAAAATAATAGTGCAGCCCTTGACACTTTCTGAGGAACACACAATAGCGATATATTTTTGTTCATTAGGCAGCCCATTCAAAACTATTGGGCTGTAACATACCTTAAAGTAGAATCATAGGCAATGTGTGTGCTGGGGAGAGGGTTAGTGCTAGCAGGGGGGTGGGGGGAGTTAGATAAGTGCTGGGGGGACTCTTTGGGAGGGGCGGGGGGTTGTGTTGGGGGGAGTCAGATATGTGCTGGGAGGGGAGTGGGATAGTGCTTGCAGGGGGGGTTGGATGGGTGCTGGGGGGATGCTTTGGGAGGGGAGAGGGCTAGTGCTGGAGGGTAACAGATATGTGCTATGTGGTGCTTTGGGAGGGGATAGGACTTGTGCTAGCAAGGGGGCCACTTTTCAGAGGGTAGAGAGCTAGAGCTAGAAGGGGGGCTTGGATATGTGCTGGGGGTGCTTTGGGAAGGGAGAGGACTTGTGGGGGGTCAGATATGTGCTAGGGGGATGCTTTAGGAAGGGAGAAAGTTAGAGCAGACAAGAAAGGGTCAAATATGTGCTGGGGGCAATTTAAGAGGGGAGAGGGCTAGTGCAAGGGGGAGTAGGGGGTTGGATAAGTGCTGGGGGGGTGCTTTGAGAGGGGATAGGGATAGTACAAGAGGGGGGTAGGAGGTCGGATATGTGCTGGGGGTGCTTTGAGAGTGAATAGGGATAGTGCAAGGGGGGATAGGGGGTCGGATATGTGCTGGGGGGGGTGCTTTGAGAGGGGAGAGGGATAGTGCAGGGGCGGGGGTTAGGGGGTCAGATATGTGCTGGGAGCCAGCATTGGTGTCAGTGACCACCATAATAACCTGCAGCATTGGTGTCAGTGAAAGTGAAATAATCCCCTCCCCCATTAGTGATTAGTGGCAGTGCGTTTACTTTTCTAACACTGGAGAGTGCAAAGTCAGGCTCACTTCTGCAAAGAAACCAATCGGCTTCCAGTTTTTTTTTTTTCAAAGCTTAACTGAACAATTGGACACTGACAATTATCTAAATAAACTGCTTCATGTCCAAGCACTTTTTTAAAAAAAAAATAAGATTCTGGGTAGGGCCCTGAGGATGCACAAAATGTTGATTTATGTTGACACATTCATAGGCTGGATTGACATTTTTACCCAGTGCATTTTCTATTGAAATCAATAGAACCATATCCTAATGTAAGCATCAAGATGTTCTTCAACACGTTCTAATGCACAATGACATTCGCCAACACATCTTGAGGTGCATTATGACGTACATTGACATCCAGTGAAAGATGCACAATATGTAACTGTGATGGACTAGTAGCATAGATAGTGAGCACATTGAGGTGACACGGAACCTGACATGCGGTTATTGGAGAACTTGGTTGTACAGGAAACGCTGCAATAGGACACAGCATTGAAAAGTAGCCCACAGGGCAACAATGTATCACAGTCCATGGAATGGCAATATGGCACAGCAAGGGCAGATGATCCCCAGGGCGGTAATATGGCAGAGCAAAGGAGACAACAGTCCACAGGGCAACAAGTAGGCACAGCAAGAGAGATTGATCCTCAAGAAGGTAATATGGCACAGCAAAGTACTGGGCACCCAGGTCGCGAGTCATTAACTGAGGAGAGCAGAAGTCACAAGCAGGGAGGTGGCCTGGGCTATGGGAGGCAGAAAAAGCGACTGGAGGCCCAACCTCAGTCTGGGATCCTTATAGGCACATGGAGCATCCAGGGAACTGTCACAAAGAACAAACTGGGGATTTTTCCTGAGCTGAGAGCACAATCGCGCGATTCCGGTAATCTGATGTTTAGCACAGCGCGAGTAGAAGAGCGAGTTGTGGCCGCCAGACCCTGGCATCTGGGGGAAGGAAGGCTGTAGCTGGCGTGAGGAGATCAATACACGGCCTAAGCTTGGAATCCAACCACCTGGTGCCCCCTGCACAGGTGGTGTAGAGTGGCGGGAATTGTGTACAAGCAGGCCAGGTGTTAACAGCATGGCTCACCGCATGTATATGGTGTGGAGAAGTGGGGGGTTTGTGGGGAACTGAGGGGGAAACCAGGGTGCTGTGACAGTAATAAAGTCTTTGATAAATAGCCAATTCAAGTAATGAGAAAAAGAATATAAAGCAAAAAATGACCTCCTGTCCTTTAAGTGTGTGCTATTTATTGGTGCCAATCAATGACTGTAATTGCTGTTTTCTTGCATCGATTTTACTTGATGAGCGGTGGCAGCTGGATGCACGCTCTTAATAGGTTCAGTTACATTTCAGCCCGCTCGTAAGGATGATTGGGTGACTGAATGCTAGTTTTGTTAATTAGCAAATCATTCCCGCAGACAATAAACAAGTCTGTCTAGGGTTGCTGCTGGTAACCTAGATCAAGAGAAAAGGCAGTGTCAATAAATACTGTGATGGATATCCACCTGTGCCTATAAACAATTACATACGAGAAAATGATTTTTTGCACGTCTTTCCAAGTAGAAAGATGCCATTTGTACTGTGTTGAACATTACTTTAAAGGATAGCTTCACCTTTGTTTTATAAATCACTATTTCAATGAGCCTAGCACACTTTTTAAAGCGGTATTAAATCCAAAAGAAAATATTTATTATACTACAACTTACCAGTCATGAAATGTGATAGCTGCATTCGTTTTCTCTTTTAGGCTTTCTTTCTAGAAATGTGCGGTTCTGTTTGTTCCGAATTGAAATTCAGACACATTTTTTAAGAATTACAATAATAACACATTTAAATGAATTTGAAATAACAAATCAAAATTTCAGGCGAAATTCGAAGTCGAATAGTTTTCAAATCAAATTCGAATAGTTTTCAAATGGAATTCAAATCGTTTTCGAAAGGAATTCAAATCGTTTTCGAATAGAATTCGAATTGCCGAAGAGAATAAAATAGAATAGAAAGGAATAGAATAGAAAAGAATATAATAGAACAGATAGGAATAGAAACAAAAGAGATAGAATATAAAATAAAAGAACAGAGTAAAACTGAACAAAAATAGAATATAAAATAAAAGAACAGAATAAAATAGAATATAAAAAAGAAATAGAATAAAAAATAGAATAAAATATAACCATCTTCTGAAATTAAAATTACCAATAGAATAAATTTGAATTTGAATAGAATTCAAGAGAATAAAATAAAAAAATAAAAGAATATAACCATTTTCCAAAATTAAAATAAAATAAATTTGAATAGAAAAGAATAGAATAGAAAAAAGAATATACTTTTATCACAAATCCATCACTATAACTTCTTATAAACTGTTAGTTTGTTAGTGTATTTAAATCTAACACTCCCTTTCTGCCAGATTAACAATGCTGCTGTCTGTTGTGCCCCTGTGCTCATTCATCCAAAGTGGAGGCACACTAATACAGGAGGTATTTTACTGGGCAGATGACCAGGTAGAAAGAAAGGGAAGAAACTCTAAAAAAAAATATATATATATATATATATTAATGCAGCCACCACATTTAATGATTAGTAAGCTGCAATATATTACATTTTTGGTTTTCGGAATGATACTAGTTTAAATTAGTAATGCCTTACATTTCTTGAAACATAAACAAAGATTGTGCCATGGTCTGTGACCTAACCCTCTTGCTAAAATCAACCAAAATGTTGGCCAATGACATCATCACTAACTGACTATACAGGCTCCTGTGGAGAAACAAGTACATAGGAAGTATTATCATGTACACTACAAGTCCCAGCATTGAATGTCCCTGAGAGAAAAAGCATTTTTATGGCTGATTTATTAAGTGTTCTAGGTTCATTGCATGAATCATTTTTTTTATAGTGTAGTCGTGCTTTAACTATTCATTAACTATGACTATTTCTATTTATTTTGGATATAGAGAGGTTGTGTTAGATCCAGTGGTGGTGCTTCCATTAAGGGCACACAGGCGCCACCCGATCTCTCCAGCCACCCCCTCTGTGTATAATGGATAGATTCATGCATGCATGAATTTATCCATAGCCGCTACCACCCGCTATTCAAGTGTCTGGCCTCTTTTTAGACGCTGGGAGCCTGAATTACACAAGCCATAGGCTCTAATAGGCTTTAAAAGGGTGAACAGTGGCACTATTTGATGGGGCACAGTGGCAGGATTTGATGGGGCACAGTGGCAGCATTTGATGGGGCACAGTGGCAGCATTTGATGGGGCACAGTGGTTGCGTTTGGGGCACAGTGGCAGCGTTTGGGGCACAGTGGCAGTGTTTGATGGAGCACAGTGGCAGTATTTGATGGGGCACAGTGGCAGCGTTTGATGGGGCACAGTGGCAGGTTTTGGGGCACAGTGGCAGCATTTGACAGGCACAGTGGCTGCGATTGATTGGCACAGTGAGGCTGCAATTGATGTTTTATTTCAGAATTTTTCAGTTTGTTTGAGCACCAGTCAGAATATTGTTGGAGAAATGTCTTTTGAAAAAGGGTCTACTGTTATGCCTTGTACACATGATCAGAATTTCCAATGGAAAAAGTCAGACAGACTTTTTCCATCGAATCCATCGAAAGTTTAGATATAGAACATATTCTATTTTTCTCCAATGGAATTCCGATTAGATTTGGCCGGGCAAAATCCTTATCATGTGTACACAGCATTAGTACCCTGATTATTATTACAGCAGTACCCATTAAGAGATTCGAAGGTTGTGACACCTGAAATGAGAGTTAGCTTACAATTATATTGAAGTCTAGGCTGCATTCACACCTGAGCGTTTTGTCGCCTGAAGCCCGACGCTCAAAGACGCTAGAGGGGAAAAATAACATTATTGTCTATGGAGATGGTTTACATCTAACGCCGAACACCTGAACGCCTGAAGCTCAAACAAGTCCCGGACCCTTTTTTGTTGCGCGCATCGGGGGTTTTACATTACTGACAATGACCTTTACAAAACCGCGGTGAAAAACCCCACGTTTTGTCGCGGCAAATCACGGTAAAAAACGCTGCAATTTTCTTCGCGCCAAATCGCAGTAACAAAACGCCGCAAATCGCCTACACTTAGGTGTGAATGCAGCCAACTCTAGCAAAAACTGAAAGAGGTTTCTGCCCTTCCGCGCTCTTTCTAAAAATGAATCTCGGCTTTTAGTATTTAAATATGACAGGTCACAGGAATGTTACTGATTACGGTACATCTAGTGGCAGAGAAAAAGTGATGTGGGGGAAATGGCAAAAAGAAAATAAATATAGTGACATAAAAAAAGACTTTCTATTGCTTTATTTTTGGCTGGAGGTCCGACTTAAAGAGTTTATTCTGCTTTTTGCCTTCCTTGGTCCCTCCTTCTCCTCTTCATCAACATGCTAATAAAATTTTTAAATAAAATCTTTATGATATCAATATATAGCGTATTTTTTACCTAATGACATAATTTCTGGATCTCTGCATTAAAAGCAGATCATGGCTGGTGGGAAGGTTCAGCAGGATTCTGTACATAGTTTCCTGAAAACATTAGTACTCTCAAAAGCCTTGATGCAAACAGTGGGCAGGCTCCTGGGAGTAGTTATGCAAATATCAAAATGTCTTTGTCAGTTTGGAGTAGTGGATTTTGCCAGACAGATGCATTTGCATGTAGATTACCCTAGGTAATGCCCACATGTCATGCTAAGCCTCCACGATTAAAGAAACCCAATGAATTAATTAGGTGTGCCAGGGATAGTAAGGCTGGGAAGGAAAAGCCTAGATGTTGCTGGATGTTCCCCAGCCAGGAAATGAGCAGGCTCTATCTGAGGTCGCATTCACACTTGGAAGATTAGGATACCAAATCATAGCAAAACAATAGATGCACATTTAGGTGCATTCATCCTTAATGGTACTCCAAATGCAGTTTGATTTGCTGTGATTGACATGCAAGGAAAGCATGAGAATCGCTGCAAAACGCATGTGCAAAAATGAGCCTGGCTCAGGGCAGAATTTTGGTCCATGAGCTTCTTTGCTGTGACAAACGCACAATGGGCAGCCCATTCAAGAAAGCCATTTTATTTTTGAGTTATGTTCTTTTTTGTCTTTATGGGTGGAGCATCAACATCCCTCTGTCCCTGAAGAAGATCTGCATTTTGTTTTTCAAAACGCGTTGGGATCCTGTCTGTCTGGCAAATCTCTGGGCTTTTCCTTGCAGCTGGTTTCCATTTCTGTTCCCAATATTTGTGTTTGTTGTGTATATTGCCATGTTCATGTTGTTATATATTATCAAAGCGCAATACATTTTGAATAATTTTTTACTATGAAACTGTTTGTGGCCCGGTTTAAAGTTTAAAGTCCCAATGTCCCTATGTTCTGACTCTATGTATCAGGGATGGGGTCCTCAATCAGTTTAAGTAATTAGTTGCGGTAGAGAGTCTCTTTAAACTGTATTGGCGCTGTAAGCCTACAGAAGACAAAACAGAGCAAATGCAGATGCCTATGGTAACATAGCCTTTGTGATCACCTTGAAATATTAATTAAATGCATTGTGTTCTCACTATAGAAAAATAAAATTGTTGAGATCTCAGACTTCTGCATTAGACCCCTTTCACACTGAGGTGCTTTGTAGGCGCTATAGCGCTAATAATAGCGCCTGCAAAGTGCCCTGAAAGAGCGTCTTCATTCACCTGAGGGCTTTCCCACTGGAGCCGTGCGCTAGCAGGGCGTCAGAAAAAGTCCTGCCAGCAGCTTGTTTGCAGTGCATTAAAAGCAGTGAGCTCAGCTCCTAAAGCAGCCCCGCCCATTGAAATCAATGGGCAGTGCCACCGAACCGCTGCTGTAGTGGCACTTCGCAGGTGCTTTTCACCCTTTTTGGTCACTAGCAGGGGGTTAAAAGTGCCCTGCTAGTGGCCGAAAAGCGCTGCAAAAAACTACGCTAAAAAAAGCGGGGGTTTACCGCCGACGCCCGGACGCTTTCAGTGTGAAAGCAGCCTTAAAGTGGTGTGAAGAACAATGACAATGTGCGAAATAAAGAAGCCCATGGCAAAATCTGAAGGCATCATTTATTTATCTAACTCCAATACACTGAGCAGAGATCAGTTGCTTGGGGTTACGGCATTTTTCACATTGTCATTGCAACTTGCTCTGCCTTAATAGGTCTCAGTGTAGTGATTATCCTTTTTTTTGTTAAATGTTTTCAAGTTGTGCCTAGTGCAATTAGTCATAAAACATGAACCTTATCACCAAGCTTTCCACAAGCTACAGGAAGAGTATGCTCAAAGCCAACACTTTCCACTTTAGTGGAATGCACATTTACTCACCATTCACATCTACTGTACATGCATAGGCACTTTTACCTCCTTGAATTCCTAAACATGCCCAGGAAAGAAAAGTTTTTCTGCATTACTCCCTCAGTGGCTTAGATAGGCCACACCTGAATGGACAGAGGTAGCTGGGCAAGTGATCTGCAGCCGTCTGAGAGATCCTCCACTGTCAGTGCCGTGTGCAGGCTGCCAGGCCAGGCCAGAGCCTAACAGCAGGTAGCTTTTCCAAAAAGACCCAGCTATTGCGGGGGAGGGGGGGGC
Source organism: Rana kukunoris (assembly GCA_029574335.1). Taxonomy (NCBI): domain Eukaryota; kingdom Metazoa; phylum Chordata; class Amphibia; order Anura; family Ranidae; genus Rana; species Rana kukunoris. Next base: position 330,341,390 of record CM056050.1, on the reverse strand, counting down.
ATTCCAATTGCTACCAGAACACTCTAGTTTCGGTGGGGCAGTGTTTGTCCTTAGATCCGTTCAAATGCCTACTTGTGTTACCAGAGCTTCCCTGGATATCACTGTGAAGGACATTGTCTATAAGTACCATTTCACTGGATTAGTAATTGTCAGCTTGACTGACTGTTGCTATATAGTTATATAGAGCCTTTTCTATGTAGCCCTGATTAATTCACAGAGACATTGCTATAAAGAGTCCATGTTTGTGCAGCTTTCATTATTCTTCAATGTATGCATGTTTTTGCCGTATGAAAGCTATTTTTCATTATTGCTTAACTCTGCACCTGTTTAGTAAAGTGCAAGTTACTGTTACTCTCTGTCTGATCATTTCAACTAACCATTCTGTTAAACCACTGGTAAAGTTGCCAAATTCTGGACATTATTGGAATTCATGAATTTTTAGGAAAGTTGCAGAATTACTGTATCAAAGATTGTGGCAATGCAGGTGATGTGTTGTGGGCACCAGGCCATGCCAGGGTAGCAGCTTTCCTATAACATGGCTAACAAAGGCTTTGGCCCAAATAGGCAGCACTGCCAGGGAGCTGCATACAGCATCCTAAACATTATGTAGACATTAACATAATCCCATGCAAATAAAAGATACTAGATCAGCACTATTTCAGGTGTACCAATAAACTGTCTTTCCGCTCTCTGCCCCCAACTTCAGTTGGCGTTGGTTAGTACTGAGTGTGGTAGGTGGAATTCGGGACAAGACAGTTGGCCTAGGGTGGCAGGATGTATATATCTGGCCCCTTTGGCAATCCCATATGAAACTACAGGCAATACTGGTCTGGAACAAGAATGCATATTAGCATTTCTGTCCTCTAACTTTCTGGTGTCTTGAAGAGCTTGAGAGAAGCTGCTGACAAAGGACATTACATGAGGATTTCCATTGCTCAGCTATTCAAGGTACTTGTGCTTGTGCTGCTGTATAAGATCAAAAGGGTCAATATATTATTTGGAGGTTGCTAATGAATTATTGATACACTTTCAACTTTGCTGTTAGTAGAAGTATGCTCTTAAAGGGCCACAAGTTTGCTGCTTCTTGAAGGCCTGGGATATTTTGCTGTTTTTTGGGGTATCCTGTTCCCTAACTCTCTCCACAAGATATTGAGCTAATACACCTCTAAAACCTAAAGTGACTGGAACCTGATTGTCACCACTGACAGTTCAATGCGTTGTTTGGCACAGCTACAGAGTAAGTCACCATTAAGAAAGCAGGAGAGCCCGTAAAATTTCAGCCAAACACGAGGAATGAATCCACACTTATGTGAAAGCCTAAATTTATTGAAGATATATGATCAGCCTTACACTAGCGTTTTCAGAAGGTGATTAGCACTGCCAGACTATGTATTTCTATCAGTAAAGGTTTCTTTCAAAATGTTGTTTTTTTCTAGCCGTTTCCTCTTTAGCAAACTCTTTGGCAAACTGTAACTGACACTCCCTGCTTCTTTTTTAGTACAAAAAATTCTAGGAATGTGTTTTTGCTGATCCTAACATACTATGTATTTCACTAGGATTTAATCACTCAAACATAGTTCTGCCCATACCTTTAATTGAATGAATATTATTCTCTGTGGTAGGGAGCAATTAAAAATTCAGCAATCATCTACGATGAATGTTTGTTTGGATGTCACACAATTAGCTTTGACTTCTTGGCTTTCTCTTGTGGTTCCTTTATCATCATTATTTTTTTACACCCTCTTGCAGTATTGATGCATCTAATTCTCATTTAGATAATGTTAACATTTAGCAGCCAGTAGAACATTTAACCCATTGTTATCTGCCCAAATCTGAAATACTACTACTACTAGGTCTTGTCACTACTAAGTAATAGCTATTTTATTTGGAAAAAGTATTAGACTGATTGTTTGTGCCTAGAAAATGGTATTTATTAAATATTGTATTTAGGAAACTGCCAATGTGTCTTGGTGGTTCCATGGGACCCCTTTATCAGGGTTTATAAAATGCTTGAAGGTTTATATTATGGGCAGTATAGTTATATTCCTGGAGTAGATAACGTAATGCAACTTAAGTCCGTCGATGCTGTAAAAGCACTATACGGCACAACTATACCTGCACTGTCCAAAATCATCCATCATTTCAAAAGGGCCCTTTGGAACTCTTACAACATGTTGGCTGTTACTTCAATTTAATAAAGGTTGTTCTTAAATTTAATAAAGATTTTTTTTCTGGACATAATCAGCCTGTTGCTTTCCTCCTGATATCTTCAACGCCTTTGAGACAAGAGCCTTGTTTATGGCCCCTGTCTTTTGAAGAGCTTCCTAGTTAATAGCTTTACATCAGACAACACACCCAATCATAATTCCCACTTGAACTAAGTGATTCAGCTTTCCACAAATTCATCTTTCTACCATAGCTAAAGATATGACATCATTTGAAGACTATTACTAAACTGCATATTGTCAGCAGACATAGAAATCGTGAAAGAGTTTTGCAGTCTGCCTATGGTTTTTACATGAGTGTGAGTGTTTATCGGATATTTCATAATAGTGTATGTGCTCATGGGAATAAAGTGGGCCCATTCCATGCTCCTCTTCCATGGAACTACTGGGTTTGGAGTGACACATAACATAGATATGAATAAGCTATAAAGAAACAAAGGCCAAATATTGATTACAATCCATCTGTTGTTTTAGGAGTATAGGCCACAAAACAGACTTTAATTTGCCTCATAATTTTATGGTTGCATTTATATTTTGTTGTGTGTTAAAACGAGTATCTGAATAGGCCTTTCATTTTAACAACACCAGATTTATTTTATTTAAACAGGTGGGAATTTGCTAGCTGCTTCATGACTCAACACTACTGAACCATTTAATCGCGATTTAAAAGACAAAATAAGATGTCTATGCAATTACAAAACGAACATTTGTCACCGAAGTACAATTAATGAGATGCAAATTAAAACCATGTTCTTGAGAAAGATTTCTGGGATATTTCCAGCTGGATTTGGACTTCGTCTTTCTCAGAAATTTGTATTCTTATTATTTTTATCAGGATTTATCACACTTTGTTTCGGGACATTGTTCCTCCTACCAGACACATCAAAGTTTAAAAGGATATTTTTATCAGGTACCCAGAGCCAGAGTGGTGAACGAATACACAGCTATGCTAATAAGAAAATGAACAAAAAAACTATAGACGATCAAAAGTCTCTGATTCGGAATACAAATCAGGAAAAGTGGAGATCCAAAGATGAGTTTGATGTGAACGTGAAACCATTGGGATTTCTAGCTCACAACTACGAAACACTCAAAGAAGACAATTCACTGAACAGAGAGCAGATCGTAGCTGCCAAAGCCAAAAATAAAGACAATGAAATATCTCCAGCTCAAAGGAACCAAGCTGAGTTTATATTTGATTATAACTCTTTTAAAAAATCTCTTAAATATCCGCCACTCGGAAATCATCACAAACAGAAAGATCCAGAAACACGGGAAAAAAGAAATAAAATAAAAGAGGTAACTTTTTCTACATTGTCATTGTATATTAAGAATCATGGAACTTGCTGTTTCATCATTTTATTTATTTTTGTTGTATGCAAACATTTTCTACATAATTTGTAACTGTGTGATAGGTGTAGTGATATAATATAGTGGAGTCCGGTTAGATAATTGATATTCAGGTATTAGTATGATGACTATAAGTTATGTTCCGCAGCAATACCCAAGTTCTCCAGAGAGTGCATTTTATTTGGCTTCCAACACAGAACTAAGTCCAAATTCCAAAGATGATACAAATCCAACAGAGTATATAATTCAGAGTCCCATCTTTTCCTAGATCAATTCTAGACCTGTGCCTTCATATTCATACAAAGTGACAAGACTGACTGAATGCCAGCCTGAATGTCTCAAATACTGGTCTCACACGGGGGGGTCAACCAAATGTTTCCCATGAATAAATACCCACTCAAGTCTAATTACCATCAATAAATACTTTCTTATGTACAGTATGTAAACAATGTACCCTTTGAGGTTAACAGGCCATACCTCACACCTAGGTAGTCTTGCATCAGATTAACACATCTAATGCCCTGTACACACGATCGGTTCGTCTGATGAAAACGGTCCGATGGACCATTTTCATCAGACAAACCGATTGTGTGTGGGCCCCACCATTTTTTTCCCCATCGTCGAAAAAACTTAGAACCTGTTTTAAAATTATCTGACGGTTAAAAAAAAACGATCGTCTGTGGGCAAGTTCATCGGTTAAAAATCCATGCATGCTCAGAATCAAGTCGACGCATGCTCAGAACAGAAGCATTGAACTTAATTTTTCTCAGCACGTCGTAGTGTTTTACGTCACCGCGTTCTGACACGAACGGATTTTTAACTGATGGTGTGTAGGCAGGACTGATGAAAGTCAGCTTCATCGGATATCTGATGAAAAAATCCATCGGTCCATTTTCATCGGATGAACCGATCGTGTGTACGTGGCATTAGGGTCTTCAGCTGTACCTTTCATATGTTAGAATTCCAGTAAATAAATTATTCAGCGCTAGAAGATAACAAAACAAAAATAATAAAATAATAATGCAAGCCAGCACTGAAGGTAAATTCAAATAAAACACCCCAATAGTCATATAAACAGAGAAAGTGCAGCGCAAACAATTAATAATTACATAAATAACATAAGTGACACCACAAAGAAAAACAGTGTAAAATGTCCATAAGTGCTTAATAATCCAATGTAAATGTGCAGGACCGAATCCAGAATGTGTTTGAAGCAAGCAGAAGAAAACCTCCACCAAAAAAGGTAAGGATGGCCTCTCACCTTAATGAAAAGGTTAAACAGCATGTATAAACAGGAATCTCCTCAATCATCCAGTTAATCCAACAGTGGTAGAACAGCATATAGAGACAAGGATCTCCTCAGTCATCCAGTATTCCAGCAGCAGATCACTTAATTAAGGCATCAATGGACTCAGCGCCAAACAATTATGCAAAAAAAAATAGAGAAAGAATCTAGTGCTCTCTGAAGCATAACTGAATTTATTGCATAAAAAAGGTAAAAAACTCACATAAAAAGCACTCGTGACTGAGTGCTAGGTATACAGGCAGGCAGACAGGGATCAACCAACAGGTATCCAGAAACACAATGTGCAGTGTGCAGTCGCGGGTGACGTCACGCCAATCACTCCCCCCTTGTACGTCGTTACGTCCCCTGGACGGGACTTCTTCAGCGTGGGGTAGGAAGGAACCTTCCTACCCCACGCTGAAGAAGTCCCGTCCAGGGGACGTAACGACGTACAAGGGGGGAGTGATTGGCGTGACGTCACCCGCGACTGCACACTGCACATTGTGTTTCTGGATACCTGTTGGTTGATCCCTGTCTGCCTGCCTGTATACCTAGCACTCAGTCACGAGTGCTTTTTATGTGAGTTTTTTACCTTTTTTATGCAATAAATTCAGTTATGCTTCAGAGAGCACTAGATTCTTTCTCTATTTTTTTTTGCATAATTGTTTGGCGCTGAGTCCATTGATGCCTTAATTAAGTGATCTGCTGCTGGAATACTGGATGACTGAGGAGATCCTTGTCTCTATATGCTGTTCTACCACTGTTGGATTAACTGGATGATTGAGGAGATTCCTGTTTATACATGCTGTTTAACCTTTTCATTAAGGTGAGAGGCCATCCTTACCTTTTTTGGTGGAGGTTTTCTTCTGCTTGCTTCAAACACATTCTGGATTCGGTCCTGCACATTTACATTGGATTATTAAGCACTTATGGACATTTTACACTGTTTTTCTTTGTGGTGTCACTTATGTTATTTATGTAATTATTAATTGTTTGCGCTGCACTTTCTCTGTTTATATATGTTAGAATTCAGCTGGCTTCGACAGTTCAACTGAATTCCTGGTCAATATGGTAATGTAATACAATATATTGTGCCATACATATAACACAATATATATAATAACTACACATATATATTAATATTACAACAATAGGGTCTGTTTTTTTATGGTTAATGCTGATTGGCTGAATCACACTATAGCAATCCTAATTTTGCAAGGGTATCCATCAGTAAAAACAAATCCTTGCTCAGTGTCAAACTTTCTGTTGTTTCAAAGGGGTAGAGCTTTAGATCCTATCATAGTGGTTCTAGCAGCTGGGAAGGAACTGGGATTTTGGGTGAATTTCTTTTGTTTCATTAACAGTTTTGTGGCATGCTGAAATTGTGTTGCCAGCAGTGCACTATATTAGTAAAAGTATATACATAATGCTTCAAATGATTGCTTTGGGTGTTTCTAGTGGTGTGGAACTGTCAATACAACACAAAAAGACATTATAGACAATTGTGGCCAAAGTTCGGGGAAATTGCCTTTTTAGTACTGTATTATTGTGTCTCCTGTCCACAAAGCCTGTTCCATAATGGGGGTTGATTTACTGAAATCAAAATGGCGTTAACTTTGCAAGGGGATTTTGAATTTGCTTAGTAAATAAGATAAAGCTCTGCTGACTTGCGTCATCAAATCATGTGCAAACAAAAATACATTTTATTTTCCTTGCATGTGATTCAGTGTTTTTTTGCACCACATTCACTAAGCGCAATAAAATCTCAATTGTAAAGTGAAAATTCCTATGCAAAGTGAAGAGCCTATTTGCCTTTAGTAAATCAACCCCACAGTTTGATGAATTTTGTGTGGAGGAACTTCAGTAGCGAGCCTGAACCTCAATCTTATTAAACACGTTTGGAAAAAACTAAAATGCTAATTGTGAGCCAGGTCTTCTTGCCTAACATCAATTCCTGACCTGATAACATCAATACCTGACCTCATAAATGTTCTTTCAGCTGAATGGGCACACTTCAAAATGTCTCACTCTATCACTACAAAATAGAAAAACACATTTTCACTCTCCGAAAACATATTGCTAGAAAGAATCCTGCAGACCATTATCATACACAAACCATCTTTCAAGGTCAATAGACTGTATTGATAAATGAACTGTAAAAAATAAATTCATGATATATAGTACATGGATGAGCAATTGCCATATAATTAGTTACAGATTAATCAATTGATAAAGACAGCAGTACCCATTATTTTCCAATGGTTTTTCTACCATAATTCCTACCTCTGTAGTGCTTAATACGGTGTAAATATGTGTATTAATTTAATGGATTGCCAGACAGATATTAAATAAAACATAATTGAAAACTTATTTTTTTATTAAAAGTATTTTTTTGGTATTTTTAAATAACCTAGACTTTATTTTAGGTTCCATACAATACAAGGCATGGGCATGGGGGGTCAGCACTGTGAATAAATCTGGGATCTGTTGCCTAGCACAGTGCTTGTCTAGTGCTGTGCACATGGTTACAGAAGGGGGGATTGCAGGCATAATCTTATCCATGTTTGGCTGTTCCCTCATTGTCTAAGCAGAAGTCTGATGGCAAGTTCTTTACTAAGCTGTATTGCATAGCACTGCACTGGAAGTCATGGATCTGACTATGGTGTCTGGCAGGTGTACCTGGATCACAAAATTGGCTGAACATTTTTTTGCTAGGTGACCCTTCATACATAAGCATTTTAACTGTGCATTTACTGTTTGCCTAGAGTTCTGGTTCAAATGCCCAAAAACGACATTTCTGTTATCAGCACCAATGTCTTTTTAATTGTTAAAATATTTATGAAATATAAGAATTAAAGGCAAACATGGAAAATCCCTTTGGCAGTGTCCGCGCATCAGGCAGTTGTGCAGTGTATTAGTAGGGAACTCTAGACTGTGGGGTTATACTGTCACCTACAGGAGAAAAAGACACTAGCAAGTGCAGGGTAACACTGCTTACAACCGTCATCACTCAGTTTTGTAAGACAGTAGTACTGGTAGCATTAAAATAAAGGGAACGGAGACATCTCAAAAAAAGGGTTTTACAATGAGTACAAAAATTCTGTTTTCTGTCTCATCCATTCAGTGGCACAGAAATTATGTGGGGGCAATGCAAAAGCAGTTCAAAAGAGGGGTGGGCAGTGGAAGACTGGCAACAGGGGCAAGTACCACCCAGAGGCCCATGGTGCAGCAACTTGGCCCACCTCCCACTCTCCCTTGTCCCTGCCTTCTCCCGACCCCCACGTCCCCAGAACGTGCCTTGCGCAAACCCCACAGGTCGCATGATCTGTCTGTCTGACAGATCAGTGTACTGGGCCACTGCCAGTAAGTACTATGTGATCACTGGGACTAGTCACAGCAGATCACATAACAATTGTACACAAGGGATGGCCTCTATTTATGCCATTCATTGTATACTATTGTGTTGATCTCTGTGATTGGTCACAGTGATCACATGGTACAGATTGGGCCAATTACAGCTCATCAAAATAATAAACGCTGAATGCATATATTTATTTTTTATAGCAAAGAGTAAAAAAATGTACTTTTTTCTTTTTAAATTGTTTTTTTTTTGTTTATTGAGCAAAAAATAAAAACCGCAGGGGTGATCAAAAACCACAAAAAGAAAGCTTTGTGGGGAAAAGGACCTACTTTTTTGTTTGGGTACAGCGTCACACGACCACTCAATTGTCAATTAAAATAAAGCTGTGCTGTATTGCAAAAAATATCCTGGTCATGAAGGGGGGGTAAACCTTCCGTAGCTGAAGTGGTTAATTTACAGTGCTATTTGTAATATGCAGCATAGAGGAGGTTAATGTAGTGCCACTGATCACTGATACATTAGTGGCAGTGGCACCAGTGGCAGTGTTTATGAACCCATGTATGCTAAAGCATAAAGGGGTTAATTAACACTGATGTTGCCACTGTCACTAATTTATCAGTGATTAGTGACAGTACATTAACCCCTTAATGCTGCATATTACACATAGCATTGTCAATTAATCAACACCCCCCTCCCCCAAAAAAAACAAAAAACAAAGTTAACCATTATAGCCAGTTGAACAACAGTACCTTAGCTTATGCTATTCACCTCTGCGCGCTCACTTGAACACATCACTGCGCCTGACAGGGAAGTGACTGTGCTGGCTAGATGTAGGAGGCAGAGCCCACTCTGCAGCATTTATAGTACAGTGTAGCGACGGACAGTGGCTGTGTAAATACGGCCTTTGTACACTGGCCTTTTTATGGGGCATTAGGGCAGTCCAGGGGAAAATTGGCTTCCTGCCCCCCGGCCCAGTCCATCCCTGGGGGTGGCCAACATAGCAACAAGGCTAACAGAAAAAATAACAAACTGGGGACTAGTTGCCTAAAGGACATTATTCCCAAAACTGGCACAGGTGAGACTTGAATATTCACCTGGTAGAAACATGTGGTGATAGCCTTGCAAGCTAAAATAAATTAGCTCCATGCCAAAAACAGCAAGAAACATTCACAGATCCACCACAGTGCACCTTGACAGGAAAGGTGGAACACATCTTTCAAACCATAAGTTTGGATGATGGTCTGCCTGAGAAACCTAGAGATGGTGGACTTACATGGTTCATCTATAATACAAAAATAATTGGTCTTCCTGAAGAAGCAGTGGCCAGAAAATAGATGCTTACAACCCAAAACACATCTGGGTGATGGAGCACATTTTTATTACGATGAACTGAAGCCAAATACGGGGATGAGAGAACAATATTCTGGTTGACGTAAAAGGCAGAACTACCTTCATTAAAAGAAGTCCTTGACCTCAAAACTAAAATGTCCCCCAAAAAAAGGTTTTGTTGCAAGATAAGACCTCCAGTTCAGACACTCCCCTCACAACGATAATAGCTACAAGAAAAAACACCTTGTTGATGAAAATACAGAGAGTAAAGATTTAAATGGGTTCACAATGTGATTTTTGAAATGCAGAAAGAACCAGATTCACATCCCACAGAGCCAGAGGGAATAACGAGGGAGAGCTACAGGGGAGACTCCTTATACAAGGGTCTAAATCAAGGAATGAAAGCCCAACAGTCTCTAAAGCAAAACAGACCAAATGCTAGTCTAGACCTAGCTGCAGGAAAGAGTTATGGAGGGACTCAGTGAAAGCCCCTGTGGGTTTGTGTGCGAGTTTATGTCAATTAAAAAAAATCATATCCGTGTATGTTGTAATCATTAAGATGCCCATTTAATAGATTTTTTTACACCAATGTTTGTGGAAGGGAGTTCCAGATCCTTATCACTCTGACAGCAAAGAACCCTCTACACAGTTAAGGTTAAACTGCTTCTCTTCCAGTTTCAATGACTGACCATGTGACTTCTTAATCTTCCTGCCACTGAAAAGTTTTTTTTTGCCTATGCTATGATGTTAGCATCATAGTAAACCCAGATTCAGAGATGTCCCCGACTCAATAAACCAAGTCTTTAAAGTGGTTGTAAATCCTGTTACTCCACTTTTAACTACAGGTAAGCCTATAATAAGGCTTACCTGTAGGTTCCATTAATATCCCCTAAACTTGTACAGTTTAGGAGATATTCACTGTATCCTCATGTGCCAATGTCATTGGCACATATGCACTGAAGGAACGACCTGCTTGTGCCGTTTCTTTAGTAGCCGTGCTGTGACTGGTGGCTCCCACGAGAGGGATGATATTGCGTCTCCGGTCAATCACAGCGGCAGAGCCCGGAAATGGCTCCGGGAGACATGTCGCGGGTCACAGGGGTGTGCGGAGACCTGCAACAGCTTTGATCTAAGGTGAGTATTTCATAATGAGCTTGTATGCGATGTATACTAGCTCATTCTGCCTTTGTCTTGCAGGTTTTTTTAGGGTGGGGGGTTTACAACCACTTTAACAGCCCTGCCGTTACAGCCAGCAACTGTGAAGAAGTATGAACTGCTTATCACTACTTATCTCAGAGATTCTCCAGATTTCGTTAAATGTCCTTAGAGTAAGCAAGTATAGAATATGAGAACGTTCACACAAGCTCCCACACATCTATGTTCTGTCACTGCTGAATTAAAACTGTGTCATCACGTTGCAGCTGAGGAGGAGGAGGGGGGTCAAACACAAAAGGGTGCAACATCCAAGTACATTATCCCACAACACTTCTTTATTAGGAAAATAAAATAAAATGTACTCACAAACGTGTGAATAAAGAACAGTCATCAAACTACTAATCTGTAGCTCTACAATCCTAGACACAGTGCACTCCAGAGTTCAGGGGGACCCTGGGGGAGTAAAAACTGACTAAATGTAAATGCATCAGCCAGTTTGGACCCTGGCAGGGTCCCCCCGAACTGTAGAGCCACTGTGTCTAGGACTGTAGAGCTATGGAAGAGTGTAGCTCAATGAGTGTTCTTTATTCACACGTTTGTGAGTGCATTTCATTTCCTAAAAGATAAATATTGTGGGATAATGCACTAGAATGGTGCGCCCTTTTGTGTTTGTTTCTCGTAGTGGCTTCAGGACACCCCCAGTTCTAAAGGGCAGCATAGCTTGAAGTGTATCCCCGTAATGTGAATTAATCTCCAAGCTATCACATTCATGCGCAGGAGGCATTTTCTATGATATTCTGCAACAAAAATTATTATCATTATACAGGATTTATAAAGCGCCAACAGTTTGGGCAGGTGCTTTACAATATTAAAATAAAACTGAAACACTTGCCCCTGTAGAAAACCCAAACAAAATGAAAGAAGAGTGTAGAATAAAGTAAAGTGCATACAGTATGTGCAAGCTAGGATAGAAAATTAGCATTTTAATTTCCACAAATCAGCTTCAAATTGCTCTGTAGCAAATGCCAACCCAGCATAAGCCTATTAATCACTCACAATAGTGTTGCAACGATGGAGAAAAGAAAACGGTCTCCACTCTGGACCGATAACTCTGTAAGGAATACATATTAGGGACTTAAAAATCAAACCTGAAAATCAGTGTCCTGTGTGAAATGGAATACAGACAATAGTCACTGCCGATTGCAAGACTGTTGCAGAGAGAACACCAGCATAGATAATAAACTGAGAGCCTGAGCTGCTTGCTAAATGGGGAGCTGTTCATGATTTCTATATCCAGCCTAAATCTACCAGTATCTGTAAATTACTGTAGAAACTTGCAGAAATATAGGACTAGGACTAGGACTATACAGACTACCAGTACAAACTGAGAGACATCCATTATTTAATATATTTTGAATAAATCTACTAGCAGCTGTTGATAGTAACATATATTCGTAACAAACGGAGAACAGCTGAGCTGATGACTCTCCTGGAGGACCTCAGCTAAAGTCTAAGGCAGTTGTAGGTACATCCTATGATGACTAACTTTTTTTGTTGCCAGTGTCCTATTCTCCTGTAGGCGACAGTTTAGCCAGTGAGTTTGAGAATTTCTGTGTCTCAATGGAAAAGTAATCCATTTTACATATTAGTATATCCTAGAGGTCGCTTGAATGTAAATCTCGTTTGCCAATTAAATGTAATGCTTCATCACAGGGTTCTCCAAACTGTCTAAACAAAGGGCTGGTTTGCTGTCCTTCTGAATTTGGGGGGGGGGGGCAGACTGTGGTCCATGTTTGGTATTAGGTGGAGGAATAGCACCTCGTCGTTGATGTCAGTAGGAGAAACAGTTCCCTGTCATTGGTATCAGCAGGGCTTGACTGGGACAGAAATTTGGCCCTGGACTTCATCCAGACTGGCACACTTTGATAAGTCTCTCCCATGGCGGCCGGAAGACTCCCGCACCCGCACCCGGCCACCCGCACCACCTCTCCCCCTTCACTAGCCACTAGCCAGTGGCAAAGCTAGACATTATTTCACCCGGGGCAAAGAATCAGTTCGGTGCTCCCCCTCTGGGACAAAATTAGGCAGAAGTAAGAAACTCCCAGGCCATAGCTGTTGAGTCAGTTGTCTGTCCCCTCCCCCATGCTCCTGTGTCGTCTTCTCTGGTTCTCCCCCTGCCTCTCTGTTCCCCTCCAGATGAGCGCCGCAGGAAGGGAGAGACAGAGGAGCGAAGGGGGCGGCGGTCCGCTGTGACTGAAGCCAGCCCACTGAGCCATCGGCCCACCGGGAAACTCCCTGTAGTCCCAATGGCAAGTCCATCCCTGGGTGTCAGTGGGAGGGAATAGTGTTTTATCTTTGGGGTCAGTGGGAGGAATAGTGTCCCTTCTTTGGTGTCAGTGGGAGGAATTTTGCACCATCATTGGTATTAGTGGGAATAATAGTGACACATCATTGGTGTGAGTTTGAGGACATCATCCTTGGCGTCAATGACAGAAATAGTGCACAGTTGTTGATCTCACCAGCAGAATTTAATGTTGGTGTTATTGTGGGTGTTAGTGGGAGGAATAGTGTCCAGTATCAGTGGGAGCAAAGTACCCCAAGGGCCAGATAACTACGAGCAAAGGGCCGGTGTTTGGAGATCACTGCTATCACAATGTAAATATATAATGTTGAGCTAGTTAGAGCTCATTATTTTAGTGTCTTCATTAGTTCAGCAACTGATCTGAAGCTGCAAATCTTTGTTTGGGTTGGAGCATTTGTCACTATGATCAATGATCAACTGCATTTCTTGTGCAGTCTAATAGAGGCTTAGTTTTGACGAGCACTATTGAAATCTTGTGGGTGGATAAATCTTTAGAGAGATATTGCAAACACACATTAATTATACAAACACATTGGGATTTTGTGGTTACATGCCGACAGACATCTTTTAAGCTGAAATTACTGGGACAATTTTATAAAAATACATTTACATATAAATGTAACCACTTTATTCTTAGCACCTAAAGTGTATTTATACTTTTTGCAGTCGCATATGAGAAAACCCTGCCGAATGTTTGGTAAGTGTTCTCATTTACAACCCTTACCTAGAAAAATAAAAAATATTTCTGACCTTTTAGATGATTCTTAGGGGAAGGTGCTATGGCTGGGGGCAAACAATTCTGAACAGGTTTATAAGGAGTCTGTCCCAATAGAAAGTCTAAGGACAGGCTGAGCCTTATCTCATTGACCTAAAACAAGTAGGCAAGCTTTAAAAAACTGTAACCCTTTGTTAGGACAGTGTTCAAATCTAGTTTGCCAACACAGGTGGGGTTAATTTAGACAAACACAGCTCCCCAGCCCCATCATAAACAAGAACTAAGTAGGATTTTTCAGTGCTGGAGTTATCAGAGAAATAACATTTAAAATGTTAAGCAGCAATTAAAGGGTTTGTAAACCTTTGTTTTTTTTTTTTCAAATAAAAATAGCAAACATGCCTATACTTACCTGCTCTGTGCAATCATTTTGCACAGAACAGCCACGACCCTCTTCTTCTGGGGTGCCCCGCCGGCGTGCCCCTGCTCCAGGCCCCTCCTCTTCATCGTTTGCCCCCATGAAAAGCTGCTTTTTTTGGGAGCACCCATGCGGGCTCACTCCGGAGTGCAGCTGCTGCGTCCATTCACACAAACAGCAGCACTCCCCCTGCTCCCATATCACTAGATTTGATTGACAGCAGCAGGCTCAAATAAGTAAAAAAGGGGGGGCGCAGCATAGAATGCATTAAGGTGCAAAACTTTGAGGCTTTGCAACCACTTTAATAATTTTTTTAAGTTATGCTATGTGAATGAGAACATGATTAACAATTACGTTTTTGGTGTTCTCCCAATTTGACTGCAAAAGTATATTTACAATTTATGGCCCCTTTCACACTGGGGCAGGGGTGGCGTTGGCGGTAAAGCTCCGCTATTTTTAGAGGTGCTTTACAGTACCGCCTTTTTCACTGCGCTATACGGCCGCTAGCGGGCGGTTTTATCCCCGCTAGCGGCCGAGAAAGCATTAAAAATCACAGCAAAGCGCCCCTGCAGAGGCGCTTTGCTGGCTGTATAGCCATGGTGTCCCATTTCAATGGGCAGGAGCGGTGGAGGAGCGGTATACACACCGCTCCTTTACTGCTCCAAAGATGCGGCTAGCAGCACTTTTTTTGCCGTCCTGCTAGCACACTGCTCCAGTGTGAAAGCCCTTTGAGGCTTTCACACTGAAGGCACAGCAGCGGCTGTTTCAGGTCGACTTTTAGGTGCCATTTTTAGTGCAATGGCGCCTGCAAAACAACCCAGTGTGAAAGGGGTCTAAACTTACATACCAGGGATGTACGATGAGGTCAGTGGCTAGTGAGGCACTGGCTAGTATGAGTACCAGATACACAGGTAACATATTCACAAGTTATTTATTTTTGTATTTTTTTAGTTCCCATAGTTTACTAATTTAACCAGCTTAAGGACTTTTTTTAGCATATGTTTTAGCAATAATTCTAGCACTAGATTTCCTCTGTAACTCTAAACATGTAACCTGTAAAAATAATTTAAGCGTTGCCTATAGAGATTTTTAAGTACTTACGTTTGGCACCGTTCCTCAAGTGTGCACAATTTTAAAGTGTGACATGTTAGGTATCTATTTACTCAGCGTAACATCATCTTTCACATTATACAAACAAATTGTGCTAAATTTAGTGTGTTTTTTTTATTCATGGAACTGTTTTTTTTTTTTAATGTTTGAAAAATTACTACGCAAATACTGTGTGGCATAAAAACTACCACCATTTTATTCCCTAGGGTGTCTGCTAATATTGCTTATATTGTATATATATATATATATATATTGTACAGGACGCCAGGGTTGGGTCCTGGATGGACGCTACATAGCGCCGATTTTTGGAGTTTGGGCCGTTTGAAACACAGGTTCAGGAGGTCACCCTGAAGGGGGTGAGAGGTTCCGGACAGATAAAATGGATCCAGAGAGGACAGGCTTAAAGTCCTCTCTGTTTTCTTTTAATGATATTTGGGGGTCTGGGATTTCGGAGGCTCTGAAACGACGATTGGGAGGGAAGAGAGCCTCCCCTTCTGACCCCTGGCTTCAGGCACACGAGGGGTTAACCACCTCCAGGAAGTGAGTTAAAAGGAAAGGAAGTACTGACAGAGGGTGGAGTAGTGAAGCTGTGTCTGCAGGGAAGGACTGAAGGACTTCTTACTAAAACGTATGTGCCTTTCTTTTGGTTGTTTTTGCTGTGCTGAAGAAAGACTTTTCTAATTTATGCTGGAAACAAGCAGGACTTTTGTTGTGACGTTTTTCTGGTGCTGAAGAAAGCATTATTTTGTTTTGTTTTGATTGCCAATAAAGACCCTTTGCTTTACTGACACGGTTTACGCACTTGTCTCGCGGAGCTAAAGAACCCCCAAAGTTCACAACTGGTGGAGAATGTGGGAAAAGTGCATTTGCAGGCGCAACAACCGTATAAAAAAAACTGACATTTAAAGATACTTATGGCATGTCTTGGGTGAAGTCAGCCCAGACATTACAAACAGCACGCAAAGACATGGAAGAGGTCATTAAGGCTTTGGCGCAAGCCACCGTTACCCAGCAGCAAGTGTCAGCAGACGCCAACCGTCGCCATGAGGAAGCGATGGCTCAGCAGCAGCAGGCCCTGGCACAGGCTATAGCTGCGCAGCAGGAAAACACGCGGCTGCTAGCCGCCCAGCAGGAGTCCACTCAAGCACAGGTGGCTGCCTTGCAGGAGGCAGTACAGCGGCTGGCTCAGGGACAAGAGCAATCGGCCGTTGCCGTTAGCAACCCAGTGTCTGTTAGAGCCAGCCATTTCCTGCAAAAACTAACACCCAGCGATGACGTGGAAGCCTTTCTTACCACCTTTGAAAGGATAGCAGAGAGAGAAGCATGGCCCCGGGACCAATGGTTCGGCATTATCTCCCCTTTTCTCACTGGTGACCCGCAAAAGGCCTATTTTGACCTCCCAGCTGAGCACATCAGAGACTATGAACGTCTAAGAGCCGAGATCTTGGCCTGCCTGGGAGTGACCACAGCTGTCCGGGCTCAGAGGGTGCATCGCTGGCGGTACAAACCTGACCGACCACCCAGGTCCCAAATGCATGAACTAATTCAGTTAGTTAAAAAATGGCTGCAGCCAGAAAAATTGTCAGGCCCACAAACGGTGGAAAGAGTGGTGATGGACTGGTACCTACGGTCCCTACCAGATGACCTACAGCGCTGGGTAAGCCATGGAAACCCTACCAACGCTGACCAGCTGGTCGAGCTGGTCGAACGGTACACCGTGATGGAGGACCTGCTCAGACATGCCAAGCGACGGGAACCCACGCCAAGAACACCCAGACCAGCCACCACCCCGAGGAGAGAAGCCTTGCCAGATGTAGGCGTCCGCAGGTCTACACCGACTGCCATAGAACCACGGAGGTCGGTTCCTGTGCCAAAGATGGGAGATATACAGTGTTGGCGATGTCGGTCCTGGGGCATACCCGGGCACAGTGCCCGCTCCAGGAGGAGCCTATGGATTGCGGGGCTGCCCGAAGAAGCTCTTTTTATGCGCAAAGAGCGTGTGCCATGCATCTTGACCTGGCGTCTGGACAGTTCAAGTGTGAAGTGTGGGTAAACCACCTTCCTGCCAGGGCTCTACTGGACTCTGGTAGCATGGTCACGCTGGTACATGCCAGAATACTTGGAAGGATTGGTCCAATAACTAAGACCCTACGGGTAGTGTGTATCCATGGGGACACCAAGGAGTACCCCTTGGTCCCAGTAACAGTGTCCTATGGCCAAACCTCGGTTACCCAGGAGGTTGGGGTGGTAAATAGCCTCATACATGATATCATAGTAGGGCGGGACTGTCCAATATTTTTGGAACTATGGAACCAGGTACAGACGGGTCTGCCAGGAGAACTAAGGGCACTGAGTTTGGAAGGGACAGAGTCTGGGGAATCCGGGCCTGAAACCTCCCCAACACACCCCTCTAATGTGGAGAGACTTGTTAGTGATAATGACGTTGCAGGAAATCTTAGCTCTAATAATAATGGTCCTGTGTCCGGTCTGAAAACCGAGTTAACCTCTGAGGGGGGGGGGAGTCTCCCCATTACAAGTCATGCTGGGGGAGGATGACGATGAGCTTGCCCCGGTTGAGGAGGGTGAGGGGGAAACATCCCAGAGGCCAGTGCATCCAGACCTGGACCTACCCAGGGGTGCGTTTGGCACCGCCCAGTTACAGGACCCTACCTTGGTCAACGCACGAGAGCAGGTTTCTGTCATTGATGGGGCTTCACAAATACCAGATGCAGATCAGAGGTTTCCTCATTTTGCATTGAAGGGGGACCTGGTCTATCGTGTGGTTGAGAGCCGAGGGGAACCCATAGAGCAGTTGCTGGTCCCTCAACCGTATAGGCGGATGCTCCTTGACCTAGCCCACAACGACGCACTGGGAGGACACCTGGGGGCGGAGAAAACGGAGGCCAGGATAACCGACCGGTTTTACTGGCCAGGGGTGAAGGCTGAGGTTAAAAGATATTGTGAGTCGTGCCCCAGTGCCCCGCTATAGAAACCCCCTAGTACCCTTGCCAATTATTGAGGTCCCATTTGAACGGATCGCTATGGATCTTGTAGGACCCCTAGTAAAGTCAACAAGGGGGCACCAATACATATTGGTCATCCTAGACTACGCCACTAGATACCCAGAAGCAGTCCCGTTGAGAAAAACTTCCTCTAAGGCCATTGCCCTGGAGTTGTTTCAAATGTTCTCACGAACTGGGTTCCCCAAGGAAATATTAACAGATCAAGGCACCCCTTTTATGTCAAAGGTGATGGCGGACTTATGCTGGCTGTTTCAGATTAGGCAGTTGCGGATGTCCGTCTATCACCCGCAGACCGATGGCCTAGTTGAGAGGTTTAACAAAACTCTGAAGT
Source organism: Rana kukunoris (assembly GCA_029574335.1). Classification (NCBI taxonomy): domain Eukaryota; kingdom Metazoa; phylum Chordata; class Amphibia; order Anura; family Ranidae; genus Rana; species Rana kukunoris. The sequence continues at coordinate 330,322,729 of CM056050.1, read as the reverse complement.
CCTATGTTAAAAAGAGTCGTCCAGAAAGACGCGAAAGATTGGGATATGTTGCTCCCTGCCCTATTGTTCGCTATCCGGGAGGTACCACAGGCATCCACGGGTTTCTCACCATTTGAGCTAGTGTACGGACGGAGGCCCCGGGGGTTGCTTGATCTGGTAAAGGAAACATGGGAAAGTGTGTCCTCCCCGCACAAAACCGTGGTGGAACATATTTCTCAAATGCGAGAAAGGGTGGCTAAAGTGATGCCGCTGGTAAGAGAGCACATGCAGAAGGCTCAGGATGCCCAAAGAAGGGTATATAACCGTTCGGCTAAAGTGAGACAGCTCCAAGTAGGTGACAGGGTAGCTGTCCTAATACCAACCGTAGAAAGCAAGTTCTTGGCCAAGTGACAAGGTCAGTTTGAAATAGTGGAGAAAGTGGGTGAGGTAAACTATAAGGTACACCAACCAGGGAAAAGAAAACCCTACCAAATTTATCACATAAATTTGTTAAAGCTCTGGAAAGACAGAGAACCGGTGTCCGCAGTGGTGGCGGTACAGTCAGGGGACCAGGTAGGGATCAACCTGGTGCAGGTTGCAGCTACCCTAACTAGGCCCCAAACCCAGCAAGTAAAAGAGTTTCTGCAAAGAAATGGGGACATGTTTTCAGGGTTGCCAGGACTCACCAATGTCATCGAGCATGACATTGTGACCAAGCCCAAGGTGACAGTCCAGCTTAAACCCTACCGTATCCCAGAAGCTCACAGGGTGGCAGTGTCTGGAGAGGTGAAAAGGATGCTTGAACTTGGGGTCATCGAAGAGTCGCAGAGCGAGTGGTCCAGTCCAATCGTATTAGTGCCCAAACCCAATGGTACTCTCCGCTTCTGCAACGACTTTAGAAAACTCAACGAGGTCTCCAAGTTCGATGCATACCCCATGCCACGGGTAGATGAGCTGATGGAGAGGTTGGGTCCTGCCAGGTACATCACCACACTGGACCTCACAAAAGGTTACTGGCAGATTCCCCTAACCAAAGAGGCCAGAGAGAAAACAGCTTTCTCTACCCCGGAGGGTCATTTCCAGTACAAGAGAATGCCGTTTGGTTTACACTCCGCCCCCGCCACATTCCAAAGGGCCATGGACAAAACTTTGCGTCCACACCAACGATATGCCTCCGTTTACCTGGATGACATTGTCATCTTCAGCACGGATTGGGATTCCCACCTTCCCCGCGTACAGGCAGTGGTAGACTCCTTGAGAAGGGCAGGGTTCACCATCAATCCGGAGAAGTGTGCGGTTGGGGTGGAGGAAGCCAAGTATCTTGGGTACATTGTAGGTAGAGGGTTAGTGAAGCCCCAAATGAGCAAAGTAGAGGCCATACAGGGCTGGCCCCGCCCCCTAACAAAGAAACAGTTTAGAGCATTTTTAGGCCTAGTTGGGTACTACAGGAGGTTTGTCCCCAACTTCGCCACCATTGCGGCACCGCTGACTGACCTCACCAAAGGCCGAAAGTCTGTCATGATCAAATGGAATGCCGAGGCTGAAAAGGCATTTCAAATGCTTAAGACGGCACTGTGCCAGGACCCGGTGCTTGTAGCGCCGGACTTTTCTAAGGACTTTATAGTGCAGACAGATGCCTCAAGTGAAGGGCTAGGAGCAGTTCTGTCTCAAGAAATCAACGGAGAGGAGCATCCAATAGTTTTCCTTAGCCAGCTGAGAAAAACTATGCGGTGGTGGAACGCGAATGTCTTGCCATCAAGTGGGCTTTGGACTCCCTACAGTATTTTCTCCTAGGTAGGAAGTTTCGCCTCATATCAGACCATGCTCCTCTTACATGGATGAGACAGAACAAGCACACCAATGCCAGGGTAACAAGGTGATTTCTGTCTTTGCTGGAGTTCAACTTTTTGGTAGAGCACAGACCCGGGAGACAGCATCAGAATTCTGATGCCCTCTCCCGAGTCCACTGTATGATGGCGAGTGGTGCCTCTAACACCTCCGCGTTAAGGCAGAGGGGGGGATATGTACAGGACGCCAGGGTTGGGTCCTGGATGGACGCTACATAGCGCCGATTTTTGGAGTTTGGGCCGTTTGAAACACAGGTTCAGGAGGTCACCCTGAAGGGGGTGAGAGGTTCCGAACAGATAAAATGGATCCAGAGAGGATGGGCTTAAAGTCCTCTCTGTCTTCTTTCAATGATATTTGGGGGTCCGGGATTTCGGAGGCTCTGAAGCGACAATTGGGAGGGAAGAGAGCCTCCTCTTCTGACCCCTGGATTCAGGCACACGAGGGGTTAACCACCTCCAGGAAGTGAGTTAAAAGGAAAGGAAGTACTGACAGAGGGTGGAGTAGTTTGGAAGTGAAGCTGTGTCTGCAGGGAAGTACTGGAGGACTTCTTACTAAAACGTATGTGCCTTTCTTTTGGTTGTTTTTGCTGTGCTGAAGAAAGACTTTTCTAATTTATGCTGGAAACAAGCAGAACTTTTGTTGTGACGTTTTTCTGGTGCTGAAGAAAGCATTATTTTGTTTTGTTTTGATTGCCAATAAAGACCCTTTGCTTTACTGACACGGTTTACGCACTTGTCTCGCGGAGCTAAAGAACCCCCAAAGTTCACTATATATATATAAAATGTTTGGGGGGTTCTGAGTAATTTTCTAGCAAAAAAAAGATTTTTACATGTAGGAGAGAAGTGTGAGAATTGCCATAAGTAAGTAATATACAAATAATTATTATATATTGTTTTTAAGGTAATTTACTATATTTTTCAAAACTTTACTAAAGCAGGTTACTTACCGGACAAATTACTGAAGTTTGAACTTATAACTTCAAACCAGTAATTTCACAGTAAATAGATAAATAACTAATTATTATGTTATAACATATAGCATAATAATATATTTTTTAGCTTGATTAAAAAAGTACCTTTTCAGCAGCAGCGGATCTTCCCTCTTAACTGTAAGAAAAACATAAGCTTGTGGGTAAATCCTATACCCATAAACCCATGTTTTTCCTTGTAGTTAAGAGGGCTGGGCTGGAAGGAAGCATGTGTCTTTTAGACCCATGCCCCCTTCTATGACACTGCAGTAAGAGCAGAGCCTCCTCTGCAGCACTTTTATTGGACATGTTGGACCAATGGTGCTTTACCATTGGTCCAAGGCTCCAAGCTGTCCATTGAGCTCAGCGCCTCTGACAAGAAGTGAGAGGCACTGTGAGCTCGTCCTCTCAGTCTGCTGAAAACAGAGTAGGCCAGCTTGTATTTAAACTGTAGCTTCTGAAAGGCTGTGCATGAAGCCCCTTATCTCTGGAACCATAGGTGCTAGGAGCTCCAAATTTTGACCAATGGTGGGATAGCTACATCACCAAGCTAAGGCCCTTCATGGCAGGTAAGGCTCTGCCTCACCTGCCGCTCCTGACTGCACATCTCTGCTACATACAGCCCCACATGTATTGAACATGTGCCTTAATATTGATGTTTAGTTTGGCAAAGAACTTAGCCCTTTGTAATAATGATTTTTGGGGATAGATAATACTTTCTTTTGATGCAATACCTTAAATGTTAGGCTATAGTTTTCTAGAAATGAACGACAAAATGGGGAAAATTTGGAAAAAGGGTGATTTTCTAATTAATTTGAACACATAAATATATAAATGAGGCACAGTGGATTTTTTCTGAAATGTTTTAATTTGTCTGGAATCAAACATCACCACTCTTGCCTGTTTAGTTCAGGTTATTGGCGAAATAAGGAAGAAATAATGATGTGTATATATTACATTTTATTTATGAATATTTTTTCTCACGTTATGACAGGACAAAATGGTTCTACTTTTCAAAATATGTTTAAAGGCCGCAAAGACTGCACCATTTTTAACAGCAAATAGCCTGAAGTGTTAGATTGTGAACATTTTGAGCATTTGTAATTAATGGTTTTATATTAGGGAGACTTGAAATTGAAGCAAAAAAAATATATAAAAAATGTAGCTTCTAGTCGTATTTTTTTGTTGTTTGTTTTTATTTTTTATGTATACAAGTAGTTAGTAATCTATAAAATATGTCATTATATTCCTCCTCTTAATGAGAACACCACATAAGTATGTGGTAAGGTATGTCAGGCCAGATGGTAAGAGGCTGAGAAAGAGGAAGCGCTCCTCAAAACATGTTTCTGCTGTGCATGGTCCCAGGGGTTGTACGGATTGGGTGACGGACAACGTCCTTCTTCTAGGCCAGGGGTGTCCAAACTTTTTTCAAAGAGGGCCACATTTGATGAAGTGAACATGCACGAGGGCCGACCATTTTGCCTGACATTCTTTGAACCATTAAAATTTGGTTTAAGTGTGTTCGTCCGGGCACTAATACACTGCCCAACAAGAATTCTCTTGCCTTTGTGGCTGTGTGTGGTGAAAAGATCGTGTTATTTGGATATACCGTATATATATCTCTTTTGTGGCCCCAACTAATCCCAGAGCGCTGCTCAGAACTAAGGATGAACTTGGGCGTGTTATTTGGATATACCGTATTTATCGGCGTACAGGGGCGGACTGATAACTCATGGGGCCCCCGGGCAATAGAAGATTATGGGGCCCCCAGGCTTACAGATGGCCACTAAGCCAGGTGGCAGTACAGAGGCAGGGCAGCTAAAGTCTCTGGATTTTCACATCAAAAGCATGTAGGTTTTGGACATATCAGGGACAGATGTAAAAAGAACACAGATTTTTACATACTGTCCCTGGTTTTAATGAGCCTGGGATCCCTGATGGGGCCCCCTGGTGGCATGGGGCCCTCGGGCAGTGCCCGAGTTCTTCAATGGTCAGTCCGCCCCTGTCGGCGTATAACAATCACAGGCTTACCATTGCCATGAATGCTGCCTTATCATTGCTATGACTGCAGCCTCACTATTGCCATGAATGCAGCCTTATCATTGCAATCAATGCAGCCTCACATGTGCCCTGAATGCAGCCTTGCCATTGCAATCAGTGCAGCCTGATCGATGCCCATCTGCAGCCTCGGAGGGGACGGGGAGGGGGAGGGATAAGTGCCGTCAGATTACTAACAGAAGAATTTCTTGTTTACTCAGTGGCCCCTTTAGGACAAAGTCCCATCTCCTATGATAAACAGAACAGTCATCCAATGGCATCCCAGGAAACGGACTTCCTATTACAGCTGCCACCGAGTAAACAGGAGATTCTCTTCATGTAATCTGATGGCGCACGTCCTGTCCCCTCCGAGGCAGCGCCTATAAATACGGTATATATCTTTTGTGGCCCCCAGGGAACAGGGCACATGTGAGGCTGCATTGATTATATATATATCCAAATCCCTAGGGGAGTCATTAAATCACCAGGGGGGCCGCAATTGGCCCACAGGCCGGATTTTGGACATGCCTATTCTAGGCCTAGCAATCCATGGGAGGGGTTCCGTATGCTCCACACAGGAGTTCCTGCTAGTAGATGCCATTGACTAGGGTTCCAGGATTTACCCCCACACCTCTTACCATCAGGCCAGACATACCTTGCAGATATGCCTTTGATGTCTTCTGCTTGTAAGTGCAATGTACTATTATTTCAATAAAGTTCTTGTTTTCCATACTTACTGCATTATGATTTTGGAGCTTCATGTCTCTCCCTTCCCTCTTGTAGTTTACCTTAAAATTTTAAATATTTTTTATTTCAGGACAGATAGAGCTTAAATTTGTAGGATATTTAAATACGTATAACTTTATTTCCTTACTTTTTATTGGGAATAAATGGAAAAAAATGGAAAATTGCAATTTATTGTAATTTTTCCCAATGCACCATTTAAGTAATTTGTGCATCCTCATAAATTGACCCCAACATATAACCAACATAGCCTTTTAAATAAAACAGTACCACATTATTGTGACTTTTGTGTAACCTAGAGGAATGATAAAGCACAAAGGCAGTGTAAATCTCCTTGACTCCCAAAACATTTTATTGTTTCAACAATGACTTGGCATATTAAATATTTTAGAGGGTTTTTTTTGTCTTCCGTAACATACTAAATATCATTTTTTCATCACATATAGTGCTTTCATTTGGTAGCAAATTTGTCTACAAATATTTGACCTTCGTAAATTTTACCCTCCTTCACGACCAGGCCATTTTTTGCAAAACAGCACTGTGTTATTTTAACTGACAATTGCGTAGTCATGCGACGCTGTACCCAAATAAAATGTCCTTTTTTTTCCCACAAATAGAGCTTTGTTTTGGTGATATTTGATCACATCTGCAGTTTTTATTTTTTGCGCTATAAACAAAAAAAGACCTACAATTTTAAAAAAAATATATATATTTTTTACTTTCTGCTATAAAACATATCCAATAATTTTTTTTATAAAAATCTAATTCCTTCATAAATTTGTGCCAATATACATTCTGCTACATATTTCTGATGAAAAAATCCCAGTAAGTGTATATTGATACGCTAATGGCAGTGATCAGCAACATAAAGCAGGACTGCGATATTGCAGCGAACAAATCGGACAATAACTGACACTTTTTGGGAACCGGTGACACAAATGCAGTGATCAGTGCACTGTCACTGTACTAGCGACACTGGCTGGGAAGAAGTTAACATGGGGTTAACAGGGGCGATCAAAGTGGTAAATGTGTGCCTAGCTGGTGTTTTACTACTGTGGGGGAGGTGCTTGAAGTAAGGGAAGGCATGAATCAGTGCCCCTGCTTTACAGAGACACCGGATCCATGCCTTCTGTACTGACAGAACAGCGACCTGCCTTGTTTACATAGGCAGACCATCCTTCTGCCTCTGTACCAAAGCATTGGTGGGTGCCAGCGGACATCCAGTCTGCCATACCCTCTGATCAGCTCAGGCTGTGTATACTCACAGCGGTAGCCGGCCGGCGGCGGAGTACACACGCCCCAGATGCCAGAAGTGCAGGATAACGTACTAGGTGATGGCTGCCAGACGTGGTTGTCATGGTAACATAGGAACAACCCATCATTTTAACCATCCATTACATAGTTATCTTATTAGCTGCAGCCAGGTTGGGAGGTCAAATACTTTGGGAGATACTAGGTACATGATCCTGCACAGCAGAGCCGCCCTTGCCGCTGCATATGTTATAAGTTATTAAACGTTAATTAATCTGCATCAATTAAGTATTCCGGTTGAAGTCTCATGAGTGACCCACAGTAATCACATAATTGGGACCATTGAGATGTATAAACCTTTTTGTGCGCTAGGGGTGTTTTGTTGTGTTTTGATCAGATATAACATAACGCTTTCACTAGTATATTTAGAATTTGTATTAGGGTTGTCCCGATACCACTTTTTTAGGACCGAGTACAAGTACCGATACTTTTTTTCATGTACTTGCCGATACCGAATACCGATACTTTTTTTAAATGTCATGTGACAGTTTTCAAACCACAATACAGACTAAGGATATTTTCTTTAGAATTATGAAGAACTCTAACTCAAGACATTATAAAAGAATAAAAATGAGTAAAAATGAATAAAAAAAATGTATTTTCTTGTCACGCAGTAGTAAAAAAACTCAAAGAATTTTCACAGAACATGTTGATAAATACAAAAAAAGTATTCTATTTAGGTATCGGGAGCATTTGCACGAGTACAAGTACTCCCGCAAATACTCGGTATCGGTCCCGATACCGATACTAGTATCGGTATCTGGACAACCCTAATTTGTATTGCTAACTGCCATATAATTTATTAACTAACCCACAGGTACAGACCTTGAATAATTTCTAAATATTCCATATAGAATCTACAAGGCAGCATGTTTGACATTTGCTTTATACAATTACAGATGATGAAGTTTGCTTGGGACAGCTACAAGAAATATGCTTGGGGGGAAAATGAGCTGCGTCCTCTCACTAAAGATGGACATTTTGGAAGTTTGTTTGGTAAGCTTTATTCATTTGTAAAAATAACTAGTATCTTGTAGTGTCAGTATTCTCATCGGGACTTTTTGTAATATTTGTTGACAGGAGAATAGATACGAAAAGAAGATTTATTGTGATTGTAAATGCAAATTCACAATGAAATTACATTACTACTCCACACATTTTACATATAAATACAACAATCATCACCAACACATTTACCATTACAATATAAATAAGCAAAAATATAAAAACGTCTTAATTTTAAGAAGACAGGTATAGATCTCTAGCTGCAGTGGGTGGTATAACAAAAGCTTTCCACGTAATCTTCTGAAGTGAAACTAGCTTTTTGGTTAGTCTTTTTTTTTATATATATATATATTTAGGTGGACATGAAAAATATACAGTGCTGTGCTTTATTTTTTTAAATCAGAAAGGTTTTTATTGTTCCAAAGACATATTCAAACAAACAGTACAGCTCTCCAGTGCACAGACTGAGGTAAATTCTTCCATAGCTTACATCAGACATTAGTAGATACACGATCCCCGCGTCACCCATCATCAACATTCCTCCCCCTCCAGCACATATACTTGCCCTCCCACCTCTAAACCAGTAATGCTCCAAACAGACCACATCCTATGATCCCATAGTTACCCCCGCTTACAGGCCCCCCAGAAGTCTGGTCATGACCAACTCTCCGGGGCTCAGACCCGAGTATCTAGCCACATCCCCCATATTCTCTCAAATCTGTCAGGGCACCCTCTATGCTGATAAATGTGTTTCTCCATCACCAATGCCTTTCCACGTGGGAAATCCAGGAGGAATGGGTTGGTGGGGAGGCAGACTTCCACCCCATCAGTAATAATTTCCTGGCCTGGAACAATGCCCTAGAGATAGCCACCCTGGTCGTTTCCTCTGAGACAACATCCTCCAGCGCCCCCCACAGGCAGCACACAGGGTCGACCGGAACATTTGTCTGGAAAACATTGTTAATTGTTTCCACTACTCCCCTCCAATACCTGTGCAATTTCGGGCACCGCCACAGGAGATGTATAAGGTCCCCCTCATGCTGCTGACACCGGCAGCACAACGGGTCCACACGCCTACCCATCCTGTGCAGTTTCACACCGAGTATAGTGCACCCTCAACAAAATATACAATTGTGAAACCTTTTGTGCAACATTTAGGGAACAAGTGGTTAAAGATTGAAGGCCCCTCCCACTGGTCACCCGTAACCTGGCCAAGGTCCCGTCGCCAAGCGAAAATGCCCCACAAGGTACGCTTCCAGGTGTACAGATAGTAGCATCTGGTAGCATTGGGAAATAATTCCTTTGGTCTCTGGGGTCGATCGCAGCAAATGGAAACACCGGAGTGGGTGACATTGTCCACTCCACCGCATTCCCCTGTGCCATGACCGCATGCCTAAGCTGAATATATAAGAGCCACATACAGGCCGGTAAATCAAACCGATCCTGCAGTTGGGGGAATGTTAGTAGCCTGCCATTGCTAAAAATCTGCGACAGCATAGTTATCCCATGTGCCCTCCATCGAGATCCGTGCTGCAATTTCGCCAGCTCAACGTAGGAGAAGTTATTCCATATTGGACTATGTTCAGTGAACCCCCTCACCCCCTGGAGCTGCCTACCCTTGTTCCAAATTTTTTGGGCTAGCGCCAATGTCGGGGTTAGTTTATTGGACTTGAGAAACATTTGTGCCTCCAGGCCCAGGGGAATGGTCTCGGCTCCAGACGCAAACAGCATCAGCCTTGCCGCCGATCCCACTGGGTCCCGAGCCATGGAGCCCACCAAATGCTGTAGCTGAGCTGAGATGTAGTAAACCCAAGGGTTGGGAACCGCCAATCCTCCGTTATCTTTAGCCCGCTGGAGCTGCTCCAGCCTGATCCTGGGGCCCTCCCATTCCATAGCAAACTTTCTAAAAAGGGTGTTCACCACTCTAAAAACCTTCAAGTGTATAATAAACTACCGGGGAATTGTGCAGGAAGTACAGCAACTGAGGCATTAATATCATTTTGATTAGGTTTGCCTTACCCGCCAGAGACATCTTAAGGTTGTTCCATGTGTTAATTTTATCTCTGAAACGGATAGCAATGGGTATACATTAAGCAGACAATAGTCTGACAGTTTGTGCGGATTTGCACGCCAAGGTACTTATTACAGGATGTGCAGACTTACTACTCTGGGATGGGCGACTTCTAATCTCACTATATAATGTGGGCATTCTCATGTGTCCTCATCTAGCATCTTTAGGCAGATTTGGACAATTTATGGTCAGGCCGAGAAGTGACCAAACCTCTGTATTATAGCCATGACCCCGGCAATGACAGGGAGGGGTCCCAGAAAAAGCATCATGTCGTCAGCGTAGAGCATGATCTTTTCATGGAGGTCGCCATACCTGAAGCCCTCGACCGGTCGCTCGCCCGTATCAAAGCTGCAAGAGGTTCGATAGCAATCGCAAAGAGCAGGGGGGACAGAGGGCATCCCTGCCTAGTCCCCCTACCCAAAGCGAAAGCAGGTGACATCTTATTCCCCATTCTAATGGACGCCTGCGGGGATGCATACAATAGCCTGGTCCAGGCCACGAAGCGATTCCCAAATCCAAACTTCTCCAACACTGCCCAGAGGTACCGCCAGCTGACGCTATCAAAGGCTTTATTGGCGTCCAGCGACAGCAGGGCCCTACGGCCCCCGTTGTCCGCCTTCACCTGCATGTTTAAGTACAGCCTACGTAGGTTAGTGGCTGTGGACTTTTGCGGCATAAAGCCAGCCTGATCTTGGTGAATAATCGAAGACACTATTCCGTTGACCCGCAGCGCCAGAACCTTAGCCAGGATCTTCACGTCGCTCTGAAGCAACGAAATAGGCCTATATGAGCCCGGGTCCACCGGGTCCTTCCCAGGTTTCAACAGTAAGATCACGTTGGCCTTGTTCATAGATTCAGGGAGCACCCCCCTCTCCAGTGAGTCATTGAAAACTTTCAATAGTTCAGGGAGTAGTAACTCCCCATACTGGGTGAACACCTCCATGGGCATACCGTCCTCCCCCGGGGCCTTACAAGTGGGAAAAGAGCTGGCCGCCACCTGGAGCTCCTCCAAGGTGATAGGAGCGTCTAGCTGCCTACTCACCCTGGCCGACAGCGACGGTTAAATTAATTTGGGACACATACCTGATCAAATCATCGTCCGTGTATGCCTCTCTTGACCCATACAGGTCGGTATAGAAGGCAGCCAACTCGGATATGATGTCATCAGAGAGTTAACAAGTCTGCCACTATTAGCGCGGATAGCGCCAATAGCCGGCGACTGCTGTTGGGAGCGTGCAATCCTAGCAAGTAAGCGGCCCGTTTTCTCCCCTTCCTCAAAGAATGCTAGTTTGGTAAAAAATCTCTTACGTTCCGCCGTGGAGGATCTCAGACGGTCCAGGGAGTCCTGGGCCGACATCCATGCCTCCCCTTGCCGAATCGGACGGGTCAGTCACATATGTTAGTTTCAGCCGCCTCACTCACCTGATCACTCACCTGTTCCAACAGGGCAGAAGAGTTATGTTTAACAATTTGAATTTCGTGAATGAACACCCCTCTAGAGAATGCCTTAAAGGTCTCCCATTTATGGAGGCTGTCCCCAAGGTTGGCATGTAATCTAAAAAATTCCCGCAACTGGGAGACGATTCTATCTTGAGAAGTAAACAATTTAAGCCAAAAGGCATTCAACTTCCATGGAGCTTTCGGCAATGAGCTAGGGGGCTGCGTGACCAGCCGGAGGGCCAGCGGGGAATGGTCTGACACCCCTCTAGGATAATACTCCACCCCAGATACACTGCCCACCAGATTCGGGGTACCCACACATAGATCTATTCTGGACAGGGACCCATGGGTCTGGAGAAACAGGAGAATTGTTTAGAGTGCGGATTGCGAATCCGCCATATATCGGTCCAAACCCACTTCAAGTAGTAGCCTATAAGGGCAGTTCCTCGGCCACCCCTAGGGGGAGTCAACGGGGGGTGTCTATCAAGTTTGGGGTCAAGATAGCAGTTAAAGTCACCAATATTAAAACCGGAATGTCAGGCTTGTCGGTCAAATAGGATAGCAGCAATTGCAGCACCTCTCGAGAGAGAGGGGGGTGGGGATATACACAAAGGCTAAAATAAGTGTTAACATGTACAGTTTACAGTAGAGGAACACAAATCTACCAGACACATCAATTAAGGAGTCTAGCTCTTGATAGGCCAACGCCCTATGTATCAGTACACTCACTCCGCGAGAAAACGCAGAGTAAGTGGAGTGATATGCTTTCCCCACCCAGGCATATTGCAAAAATCCCACCGTATCTTTCTGTAGGTGCGTCTCTTGCAGGCCTATTATGGCCGGGTGGAATTTCTTCAACCCAGCAGTAATCATAGTCCTCTTTAGCGGGTCATTAACCCCTCGAACATTCCATGTTACTATAGGTGTATCCGACATTGCATAAAATCAATCATCAAAACAGAGGAGTGGGGGGAACTCCCACGTCCGAGGGCCAGTCTCGAGTATGCTCGGCGACCAGATCGTGAGCAGGGCCGGGGCATCCTCAAAAGTATCAGGTCTTGTCTTTTAGTGCTAGGAGTAACAGCTGTACACTGAAAGAACATCAAAAGTGGAACAAGCAAGGTTGAAGCATTGGAGAAGTTAACCATACGCATTAATGCGGCAATAAACATAAGTAGACATGAACTGCTGCAACTTGCGGCCACTGGCTCGCACCACAGCAAAGGGGCCCAACAGGGGCCTTCAATGGGGCCTAAAGGAGGGCGTGAATGAATTCCAGTTGCACCAACAGGGCACCAACACCGGAGCCACTCCACCACAAACACAAGGCCACAGACATGCTTTGTACATCTTTGCATAACGCCCTTTCTCAGGGCTACAAAGAGAAAAAAAAAAGGGAAAAAAAAAAAAAAAAAAAGAGAGGGGGGGGAAAGGAAAGCGTATGCCAAGAAACTAAAATAGGTAGCAGAAACTGTTGTAGGGGTTCCTCTCGCCTCAAGTATGAATCCGTAACAGGCCCTCAACTGGCCATATGAAAACTTCAGTGGTAAGGCTCACGCCCTCCACGCCTGGTGCGGACAGTCCAGGTAGTATCATCCCTCTCCCCCATCACGGCCTCTCCTGCGCAGATCTTGTTCGTTGTAGTCCAGCCACCCGGTAGCATCCTGAGCGATTCAAAAAAGTGATTCTGATCTCTAGCCGTTATACGGAGCTTAGCAGGAAACAACATAGCGTAGGATAATTGCAGCTTTTGCAGACGCTTCTTAACCTCAGCAAATTTAGATCTCCTGCGTTGTACTTCTGCCGAGAAATCTGGGTAGAAGGAAACTTTCGTGCCATTATGCAGCACCGTGCCTTTCTTCTCTCGCCAGTCGCAGCACCACCTCTCGGTCCCTGTAATTCAGGAGTCTCGCTAGCATCGCTCTGGGGGGTTTTCCGGGGGGTAAGGGGCGCCGGGGGCACCCTATGTGCTCTTTCAATAGCATACAGCGGGGAAAACGCCTCCTGCCAAACACCTCCTGTAGCCAGCCCTCCACGTATGCTGTGGGTCCCTGCCCTCCACTTTCTCTCCGGAGCCCCACTATGCGAACATTATTGCGTCTAAGGCGATTTTCAATCTCGTCAGTCTTGTCATACGCCTGCCTGGCTTGCTGGGCCGCGCTGCGGGCATCCCTGGTAATATGGGCACCTGATCTTCCATCTCGCTTATTCTCCCCTCCACAGCCGTGGTTCGTTCTTTATCTTTTGTATATCCTGGCGTAGGAGAGACACCTTTTCCTCCAACCCTCCGAAGCGTACATTCAGGGCATTCACAGAAGCAGTGCATTTGTGTACAGCAAACAGTATTTCACTCAAGGTAGGCTGGGGGCTATCCTCCGACTGCAAAAGTTGGCATAGCTAGCATAGTGTCAGGGACAGACTCCATCTGTTCACAGTCATCCATCCCCCTGCAGTGTCTGTCTCATGCTGTTCTAGGGGTGCATATCTCTGCTGGTTATCAGCCTGTGTAAAGTCACTGGGGCACTAGCTTTTGAGCATAGTAAAGCATGTCCCTGGCTTGTTCTTTAGCTTTGGGGGGCTTGGTGGACTTACCCCCTGCCCTGCTCCGTTTTCTTGTCCTGGCCTCGTGGTGTTTTAGGAGGCTGAAGCATCCAGGCGCCATCTTGGAGTCCTGGGGAGGCGGGAACCGCGGCATCTCCGCGGTTTCCACGGGTCATCATGCCGGGATTTGAGGAGCTACAAGGTCCGGAGGTACCCCGGGTTCAGTCCGCACCTTTTAGCGGCGGATTCGGGCGTTTAATGCGGCGAGGGAAGGATCGTTTTCAGGATCACCGGCGGGAGCTCCGTGCAGCACGTCTGCTCACATGCCTCGTCAGGCCACGCCCCTACAGTGCTGTGCTTTATAAATGTGCATTGCACTCCACTGGCTTTGAGAGTCCAAAGACGGCAGAATGTAATAGAAATGAATTTCATTTGTGTAGAAAAAAAAAAAATCCCAGACAAGTGATCTGTCATAGTCACATAACTGGCTTTTCTCCAATCATGGTGCTCTCTAATTATGGAGGCTACACACAATGGCTCACGTTTTATGAATGGCCTATGTTACCTATGCAAAAATCTGGTAATTTTTGTGCTTCCCTTTTTTTCTATACAGGCATAAATAGTATTACAAAATTGTGATATATTGAATGTACACTTAATTAGGTCATATCTATCATGTGGATAAAGGCAGCTGGCCCTGTAGATTACTTACTACACTACAGCACAGTGGAGAAGAATGCTTTCAATGGGGCAATAATAAAATATGACCAGAAGCCTTAAAGTATTACTAAACCCACAACAGTAAATTCAGTCTGTAAATTCAGTAAAGCATGCTTGTCATACTGGCTGTGGAACCTTAGGGGTTAATCCTCCACATTGTGTAAAAAGACTGTTTGATCATGTCTCCTCTGATCTTCTCCCAGTGTCTCCAACTTCTCTCTGAATATTATAAATGGAAGGAGTCGGGCTGCACATGCTCAGTTTGGTGTGTATTGCTAGAGAGTCTTTTTTGTCCTTGGGAGAGTGCATGTGATCAACACAGGGCCAGTCAGCACTGTCCAGACATAGGGTCAGGAGTCATGAAGTTTTATAGGACAGTGAGAGCAGAATGAAAACTCCTCCTACCAGCTTTACCACACAGGGATAGAAGTCACAAGACTGCTTTATACTGCTGATGTGAAAAGGTATTTAGCAGTTTATATTTACTAAAATAATTACATTTCCATGTTCTGTATACTGTGAGAGACCAGATATAGTAAATGCAGGGCTTTGGCCGCGTACACACGATTGAACATGTCCGCTGAAACTGGTCCGCAGACCAGTTTCAGCGGACATGTTCGATCGTGTGTACGGCCTATCGGACCGTTTTCCGGTGGACCAAAGTTTTAAAACCTGTCCGATGGAAACTTGTCCGTCGGACAGGTTCGATGGTTAGTACACAAAATCATCGGACCAAAAACCTGCGCATGCTCAGAATCAAGTTGACGCATGCTTGGAAGCATTGAACTTAGTTTTTTCATCACGTCGTTGTGTTCTACGTCACCGCATTCTGGTCTGATCGGATTTTGGTCCGATGGTGTGTACGCACATCAGACCATCAGACAAGTTCAGAGTTGTCTGATGAAAACGGTCCGTCGGACAAGTTTCATCAGACATGTCTGATCGTGTGTACAGGGCCTTAGTAACACTTTATGGGCAATCCAGCAACATTTTCAATGTTTCCTTTGTTTTTGCAATAATGAGCATTAAATCATGTACCACTTAATCAAGTGTTGAGTTTCGTGCCTATAAGCCATCTTGTCAATATCAGTGTTGTCATCAGCAAACTTTTCAGGATATATGAACATACAGAAATAGAGAATAATAGTATTAGACAGCTCCATTTTCATAGTTTGTAGCCTATTTGTTCGGAAATCCATAATCCATGAGCACAGGCTTCCAAAGGCTTCAGTGCATTCTCACTGATCACAAATACATTAAATCTATCTCCAGGCTGACTTTAACCCCTTCCCCATATTGTGCGACTTAGTAGCTCTGAGATCAATCTGACTTTCTAATCTGCATTCTTGTTTCAGGTCAGTACTCAATGTATTGAAGCCAAAAACAGCCAGGTTAAAAATGACACTAAGCATAGGTTTCCCGTAATTATAGGTGGCATATTACTGGAGCTAGGTGTGCTGGTTTTACTAAATCAACCCCATTGTGTTTAATTAAATGACATTTTTAATTTTAGAAAGTGCCTCTATTTGTATACAATTTTTGCACCGCTATATAACCCAAATCCTATATTAGATGAGTTGGTATTTGAAACCAGGCAAATGATTGTTTTAAAGTTGATATTTATTTGAGTGGCATATTTGAACATATTGTGTTATGTTTATAGTTGCAATGTTTTCATCTAATTGTTCTTCACTCACATGTTTTGTGTTTCTGTTTTTCTGTTTACTGAAATGTTTTCAAATACTGTAATGATCTTTTCTATAATATCTGTAATCAAGGTTTCGTTTTTTTTTCCCTACAGCTCAATAATTTGAAATTTAATGTACAATTTATAATGTTAAGCACTTTGGGCTCCGCAGTAAAAGAACGGGCCTCAACATAAGTCCAATTTAATTAAGTACTGAAATTATTGTCATTACAGCAGTTAAAAACGGATTATAGTAAAAAAGTAAATGGCAAAAAGCTTAACTATAGTTTTATTTTTATTTTCTTTAAAAACAAAGATAAACAGAAGGAGGATAAGAGGGCAGTAGATTTAATGGTCCTCAATCTGTTTTTAAATTATGCTGTAGCTCACGCTTATGCCCTGTACACACGATCGAAATTTCCGATAATATAAAATCTGATGACATTTTCTGTCGGAATTCTTTTCAAGCTCTTTAGCATACACACTGTCTGACCAAATTCCGACCGTCCAAAACTCAGTGATGTAAAAGACTACGACGAGCCGAAAAAAATTAAGTTCAATGCTTCCGAGCATGCGTAGACTTGATTCTGAGCATGTGTAGTTTTTTCTGCGTCGGAGTTCCACACAGACGATCGGAATTTTCGATAAGATTTTTTTCCATCGGAAAAAAATAAAACATGTTCAATTTCTAAACTCCAAGGAAAAAAGTCTGTTGGGGTCCACACACGGTCGAAATATCCGCTGAAAAAATTCCGTCTGACTTTTTTCATTGGAAATTCCGATTGTGTGTACAAGGCATAAGTTCTTGAGCCTACAGGACACCTACTTAGAGTAAGGTTGCCACCTCATCCCTTTAAACCTGAACTCATATGAATTACACCAGTTCTGGTGCAAATTTAATGCAGGTAAGGTACCAAGTGAGTTTAATTGCCAACTTAATCAGCCACAGAACCTGTGTAATTAATATGTTTCTGTTTTTAAAGGAATGAGGTGGCAACCCTAACTTAGGGTGACCATAGATTCGTAGAACAAAGAGTTTTCTGAGATCTGGCTGGCTTGTTGAGATGATCACAACTGCCAGGACCTTATTTCTACATAGCCTACGAAGACAATGGCCTAAGGTGGCAGGGTAACACATTCACATAATAAGTAGGTATCAGACTGCCTTAGTCCCTGCACAATTTGTGTATTTTTGGTGGGACATAGTGTACTCTAAGGCCTTGTACACACGAGGGAATAGATCCGCTGGGAACGGTCCGACGGACCGTTCCCATCGGATCTGTCCGCCGGATTGCTTTGATCCGATGGCTGTACACACCATCGGATCAAATTCCCCGCCGGCGGACAGCGCGGTGACGCGGCGGTGACGTTGACGCCGCCACGTGACCGCCGCCACGTGACCGCCACGTGACCGCACCAGGAAGTAAACACTTCCGCGCGCATGCGTCGGATCCATTCACAGGATACGATGCATGTGCGGGCAGATATGTCCGCTGGTTTGCCGTACTAACCAGCGGACATATCTGAACGGACAGCTCTCCGGCAGAAAAATTCCAAAGCATGCTTTGGAATTTTTCCGCCGGAGGAATCCGGCCAGAACGGTTCGTTTGCCCCTACACACGAGCGGATTTTTCGGCTGAAATGGTCCGTCGGACCATGTTCAGCGGATTTATTCCCTCGTGTGTACAAGGCCTAAGGCCGCGTACACACGATCAAATCTATCTGCTGGAAATGGTCGGCCCGACCGTCCCAGCAGACAGATTCGACCGTGTGTACGGGCGAGCCGCCGGATTTGGCCACCCGACAGATTTCAAAGCATGCTTTGAAATCTGTCGGCTGGGAACCCGTCTGCCCGACATGTCTGCTGGTTAGTTGGCTAACCAGCAGACATATCTTCTCGCACACGCGCTGAATGGTTTTGACGCATGCGCGGAAGTGTTTTACTTCCTGGTGCGGTGACGTAGCAGCGTCAACGTCACCGCCACGTCACCGTGCCTTCTGGCGGCGGGGATTTTGGTTTGATCGTGTGTACAGCAGACAGATTTGTTCAAATCGGTCTGCCCGACCGATTTGAACAAATGTGTCTGCTCGTGTGTATGGGGCCTGAGAACTAGGATACTGACAGTGTACAGTGACATTTTCCACTACATTTCAAGTCATTGGTACAAGGTGTACAGATGCAGAGTGAGCAAACGTATTTCTTTCAGGCTCTCCACCCCTAGTGTCAGTGGAGGGGATTTACTAAAACTGGAGAGTGCAAAATCTGGTGCACCTGTGCATCATAGCCAATCAGCTTCTAACTTCAGCTTGTTCAATAAAGTTAAAAAAAAAAAAAACTGGAAGCTGATTGGTTTCTATGTAGAGCTGCACCAGGTTTTGCACTTTCCAGTTTTAGTAAATCAACCCCAGTGTTTCTTGTGTGACTACGATCTGATAATGCTAATGTGATATTAAAGTCTTGTTTTTTTTTGCATTAAGATAAAAAAAAAACTTCTGGCTTTAGAACCACTTTAAGGCTTAAAGGGGTGGTTCCCCTAAAAAGAAACTTAACATTGCATCTATCCTCTTAATCACATCTAGAATCGGCTGGTAGTTTTAAAAAAATCCGTCCGTACATACCATTTTCTTCATGCAGCCTCACCGCAGCTTCCGGGTATGATGGTTGGGGACAGGCATCCGATCGACGCATACAACGCGTCACGAGATGCCGAACGTTGGTGCGGCTCTATACGGCGCATGCGCACCAACGTTCGGCTTCTTTCGGCATCTCGTGACGCGCTGTATGCGTAGATCGGATGCCTGTCAATCAAGTAGACACGCCCTACCCCGACCGTCAGACCCAGAAGCGGCGGTGAGACTACATGCCGAAAATGGTATGTACGGACGGATTTTTTTTTTAAATACCAGCCGATTCTAGATGTAATTAAGAAGAGAAATGCAATGTTAAAAGTTTATTTTTAGGGGAACCACCCCTTTAAACCATGTTAAACCACTATAGCCTGGTATATTTGGCTGCTCAATGACCAGGCCATTTTCAGCTATATGGTACTGCGTCACTTTAGCTGACAATTGGCATCCTCTTTTCCCCACAAATAGAGCTTTCTTTTGAGGGTAATTAATTATCTCTGTTTTTATTTCTTGTGCTATAAACAAAAAAAGAGCGACAATTGAAAAAAAAAAAAAAAAAACATAATATTTTGTACTTTTTGCTATAATAAATATCCCATTTTTTTTTTTTTTTAAAGCAATTTTTTTCCTCAGTTTAGGCCGATATGTATTATTCTACATATTTTTGGTTATAAATCAGACACGTTTGACAAATTTTGGGACCATTGACAATTATACAGCGACCAGTGCTTTACAAATGCACTGATTACTGTGTAAATGTCACTGGTAGAGAAGGGGTTAACACTAGGGGGTGATCAAGAAGTTAACTGTGTTTCCTCATGTGTGTTCTAACTGCAGGGGGGTGGGACTGACTAGAGGGGATGACAGATCGTTGCTCCTAGCTGGTAGGAACACACAATCTGTCTCTCCTCAACTCACAGAACAGGAATTTGTGTGTTTACACTAACACACATCCCTGTTCTGCCTCTTGTGCCCACGATCGCACGTGGCCAGCTGTCATCGTGACCGCCAGCCATGCGCATCAGCACCCCCGCAGTCCAGCGGGCGCGTATGCCTGCTATCCCCGCTTAAAGGGACCGACGTACAGCTACAATGGTTCGTGGGAATGCCCCAACCTGCCGCCGTATAATGGTCGGTAAGCGGTTAAAGGGGTGGCTACAAATGATAATTTATCTAAAGAATATAGTAGAAATGTGACACTACTAGAACCCATGCATCACCTCTCACCAAATCTCAGGATTCGATTACGTGACAAACTCACTGTTGCATCCATAGATAACTCGCCTTTTCCATGCAGCGAAGAAATCTAATGCTTTCTTTGCTTTTTTTGGGCCAAGTATAAAAAGCTTATTTTACAAAACTTTTACTTTAGCAAAGTACACTCAAGTTAAATGTAAAATAAACCTTAAGGTGCATACAGGGAGTATGCTGATCTGTTCATTGCCTCCATTTTTTATCCAGGTATGGCTGTTGTTCACCAGTCCACCCCAGTCTCTCTTATTGGTAAACTGGTGGTGTGAGAAACCCTGCTTATGATACACGAGAGCCATATACACCCACTTACTTGATCCTTGCTGCCCCTCACATTTAAAAAGCCAGATGTAAAAATAACAATCAGTACGTTTTCAACTGTATAAGTAGATGATTTGACATCGTCAGCAGATTTCAAATGATGATTAAAGGGGTTGTAAAGGTACAATTTTTTTCCTAAATAGCTTCCTTTACCTTAGTGCAGTCCTCCTTTTCTCTTGATTTGGGTTTTAAATGTCCTTATTTCTTCTGGGAAATTCTCACTTCCTGTTCTTCTGTCTGTTACTCCACACAGTAATGCAAGACTTTCTCCATGGTGTGGAGTGTCATGCTCGCCCCCTCCCTTGGACTACAGGAGAGTCAGGACGCCCTCTACGTTGCAGATAGAGAAAGAAGCTGTGTGTTAGTGGGTGTCCTGACTCTCCTGTAGTCCAAGGGAGGGGTCGAGCACGACACTTCACACCAGAGAGAAAGCCTTGCATTACTGTGTGGAGTTACAGACAGAAGAACAGGAAGTGAGGATTTCTCAGATAAAATAAGGACATTTAAAAGCAAAATGGAAGGATGAGGTAAGTGAAGGAGGACTGTACTAAGGTAAAGGAAGCTATTTAGGAATTTTTTTTTACCTTTACAACCCCTTTAATCATAGGTCTATGTTTAGTTTCAAGTTTCATTTTTAAACAACATAAGATTGATCAACATTGGCCAGCACCTAACAAGTGAGTCTCGCTCCCAAACAGGTGGACTAAAAGGAGCTACAATTGTGGATGCTCTTGACACACTTTTTATTATGGATTTGAAGGAAGAATTTGAGAATGCTGGAAATTGGATTGAAAATAGCCTAGATTTGAATGTGGTAAGGAGATTTCTATGACTAAGTTTAAGTATCAAGTTATTCAAAAGTATCAAGCATATTCAAAGTTGAAGGAAAAATGTTTTTTACTATCAAAGTCAGTCAATCAAGAAAAGTTGGTATTATATAGCAAATAAATCTGTGGACATTCAGAGGTACAGGCAGTCATGAGACCAGTAATTCTGATTTATATATTTTTATTGAAGTTGGGGATAAATAAGTTCTAGCACACAATTAAGTGCATTTGACACAATCCAACAGCCAAAACAAACTTTGACTGGCCATCAAGACTCATAATTAATTAAGAAGTGGGTGAATGTAGTTCAGTATAACAGTATTGAACTTATTTGTCTAAAAACTATTAAAGCAACAATTTGTCTATTAAACAATTTGTCTAATAAAGCAGACCTTCACTGTAAATTAAATGGTACTTTCCGCTGTCTTCTCTCTCCTTCCTCTCTCATATTTGGACATATCTTTTTTTTCCTTCAATATTAAATTTTTTTGTGCTGTTCCGACATTTCCATTTTTCTCGCCTAGGCAAAAATAACAAAAAAAAATAATAAGCACTTTTTATGGTTAAACAGGTAAACTAAATTGTTAATTAATGTAAGTCTAAGAACTCTTTGTTTACAATTGGCCAGTTGATTACCACACTATGGATCCATTCACCCACCCCTAACATGCCATTGGTATATGGGGGAGTTTGTGACATTATCTATATTGTATATTATATTATATTGTGACTTATAGTAAAAATTGAGCCCCACATCACAAGCCCTACCTCTCTTTATCCCTACTGTATGCTAGGGGTGGGCAGGATTTAAGAGAGTGTTGATCAAGGGCTTCTGGTGGCACAGACCAACCAGTTCCAAACTGACAAGTTTACTGCAACACATATTACCTAAGTCTTACAGTCTTACCTATCTATTTTATAGGTGTGGTTATCGTTTAAAAAGGCAAACTAAAACATTAATTGTCAGAAGGAGATTTGGGAACTTTTGGTTCAGGTGGCAGCATGACCAAATGGGTCTTTCATGGCAGTGACAGTTTTCTATGGGCTAGTGAAATTGCTTTTTATACCAGTGTCCAAGATGGTTATTGTCTTAGGGGATTTTTTGTGATATACGTTTTCGCTTATACAGTATATGCAAAAAAGAGGATTGGAAAGCATGAACTGTAAACAACAAAATAATTTAGGAGCAACATGATGATGAATGCTCTGTGAAAATAAAACAAATTTACATAAATAGCATTTACTGCTCTGCTCTGATTGAAATTTGAATTGGGGAATATCTCTGTTCAGGGCCACTTATCTTATGTGTACTGGTCTAGTGGGAAACATGCTTATTTGCCTCCTTCCAAGCCTTCCTTGTTCAGTGTAAATCCGAGCAAGCAGTGAAAAAAAGGGGATATATGGTTTTTATTGATTACCATACATTAATATTGTTCTTTGCATTGCTTTGTTAAATAAACATCTAAACTAATTTCAGTATTGTAGGATATATTTCAATTATACATTCGCTATTATTTACTTTTGAACTGTTTGCATAAATGAATCTGTACACTTAAAGAAGTCCATTAGTGAACACTTATTGGGGTAATTTACTAGTAAAAAAAAGTTGTTCATTTAGCAAAGTGAAATTTCATTTCACAAGGGAATTTTCCCTTAACTTAGCTTGTAATTGGTTATAATTTGCAAAGTGAATGACTAATGCCATTATATATTGTTTTAATTATTAGAATGGAGAAGCCTCTTTGTTTGAGGTTAACATTCGTTACATTGGAGGACTGCTTTCTGCTTACTACCTGTCAGGGAAAGAGGTAAGTGTAAAAATCTGTATGTTTATGCTCAATTATTTCTATCTATGTAATAAAAAATCATTACTCTGATACATTCAGTGCTTTGTACTGAAAAGGGCACAGGGAAAGATTTCAAAATAGATTTGCATAATAGTTACAGTATACGCTACTTCTAGGTGGATTAGAGCTACCTGTCAAGAGACTTGGGAGATTTAAAGACTATATTACCCCAACATTTCGTATTCCTAAAATGTATCTGCTGTACCATGTACGTGTATGAAAAAGTATCCTGTTCCTTTTGTATTGCTTCCTTTGTGTGAAATACCTGGTGTTGCTGACAGTCCCTCTGATTACCTAATAAAAAGTGACCAAACTAGGTATAAAAGCACAGCATGGTCAGTTTTCTGGCTGCTCTACTCTAATGATTAGACACTGCCCCCCTGCACAGGCATTTACTGGGTATACCAGTGTGAGATTGTTTCTCCTCCCCTATCTGTATGAGCTCCTAATGCAGCTGAGAATTGAGGGTATGTGTTCACTTCTAAAAAAAAAAGGTATAAAGAGGTATTTGTAATGTTTTTTTTATATGTATACAGAAAAGTTTTACCTTTGATTTCTGATTTAATCTAAATGTGTTGTTTTACGAGGTAAAGCTTCACATATACTTTACACTAAATCTGAAAAATTGTGTGTGCTCCAAACTTGGCCCCTAAGTTTCAAAGAGTATATGTTGATTACACAGACTGCATTGAATTACCACCATCTATGAAAGTAGCTCGAAAGGAAGAAGGTCTGCCCCCGAAACGCGTAAGTTTTCCACCGCGTGGCCATCAAGTCACCGGCCTCACCAGTTGGAGCATTGTATATGACAAGCCTGATTTTATTTTATCTACAATTATCTTCAGCCGAGTCGACTACAAGAGTGTTGATATCTTTGGATATCGAAAAAGCTTTTGGCTCATTTGATTAGATATTTCTTCTGTTCTAGAGGTTATGGGCTTTGGCCAAGGCTTCCGCAGATAGATTGAGCTATTTTATAAATCTCCAACAGCTCAAGGAACGTTAAGGGTGTCCTCTTCTCTCTGTTTCCGGTGGAAAGGGGCCTAAGGCAGGGCTGTCCTCCATCACCAGCCCTGTTTACTCTAATGATGGAGCCCATTGTCATGAACCTTAGATGTTATGCTTTGGAGGCAGGGATTTAAGTTGCCCTCTAGAATAAAAATTGGCATTGTATGATGATGATTTTATCTTCTTAGGGAAACAGGACCCTCTCTTAAAGAGGACTTTAATATGCTTTCAAGGTTCTCAGATTACTCTGGGTTGCGGATTGTTTCAAATAAATCCCAAATTCTTCCTTTGGACCCTGAGGCATGTCTGCCTAGTAACCCTGATCTCCCCCCCTGGATGGATGAATAATCTTAAATATCTAGGTGTTAAAGTGATTGTAAAGGCTATTTTTTTTCTCTATTAAAATAACAAAAATGTTATACTTAACTGCTCTACGCAGTGGTTTTGCACAGAGAAGACAGGATCCTCCTCTTCTTGGGTCCCTGGCTGGAGCTCCTGGCCTCTCCCTTCTTTTGAGTGCCCCCACAGAACGCAGCTTGCTATGAGGGCATCCGAGCCTAGCTGCAATTCAGTGTATCCATTGAGACACAGAGCTGCTGGTGTGCCCCATCCCCTCTCTCTCTCCTTATTGGCTAACTGAGTTTGATTGACAGGAGCGGGAGCCAATGTCGCCACTACTGTGTCTCAGCCAATTAGAAAGGAGAGTCCTGGATGGTCGAGGCCTTTGTGAACATCACTTGATAGAGATTGGGCTCAGGTAAGTATTGAGGGATCTGAGGGGGGCTGTTGCACACAGAAGGCTTTTTCTCTTAATGCATAGAAAAAACCTTCTGACTTTACAATCACTTTAACATCTCATCTGATATCTTTGGTTTCTTGAAGACTGAATTTGAAGCATTATTACAGAGTATGAATTCTAAGTTGAGATCATGGGATAATTTGCCCCTATCCCCTACAGGGGGAATCAGTCTACTTAAGGTGAAGGCCCTTTCTGCCATAGATTACATCCTGAAGCACTCCTCTATTTGGACCCCTAAAAAATATTTTAAACTATTTGATTTGGCTGTCACCTCTTTTATATGGGGCCCAAGACAACCTAGATTTAAGTTAGCTGTGCTTCTGTCATGTACCTGGGTGTCTTTAAACCAGGATGTTCCTGGTCCCACAGCTGCAGTCTTACCTGTTGTGCCACGGAGGAGCTTTGGAATTATTGAAATGTTCTCCCAGCTTGATGCATTACCTTGTACAATCAAGCAGCCCATAAATAGCAGCACTTCCTGTTACTCAGTGCCTGTTTGTTTGGACTGGATCCCTGGGTGTAGTGATGGTGCTGTGATTTTGACTACCGTGTATTGAACCTCTGCCTGATTTCTTGATCATTTTCAAGCCTGCTGATTTAGTACTTCACCAGCAGTTAGTGTATGACCTCTGTCTGCCTGACCATTCTTTGGATTTAGATTTTGTACCGCTTTGCCTGATCTGTTGCCAACTTGACCTGCCTGACTACATCTTTGTCTGAATCCTCAGCATACAAGCTCCACTTCGGACACTACCTACCATAGATACCTTACATTACAAATGGGCGACAATGGCAGTAGACCCTGTTGAGATTCTTAAGGCGATTTTGCATCAGGGACAATTGATTGGAGCTCATGAACAGCTTATTTCTTCTCTGGTTGCCAAGTTAGATGATCTTTGTGCAATGCTTAACTCCTGCTTGCCTGGTCCCTCTACACCGGTCCAGACTCCAGCTCCTACTCCTGCTCCAATCCAACACACCTTTTCTGCACCACCCAAACTTCCCTTGCCTGAAAAGTTTGGTGGTGATACTGAGGACTGCACAGGTTTTTTAAATGTTTTCCATTTGCATTTCTGCAACAACCCTGGGACTTTTAGCACTTTGTCCGCCAAGGTGACTTTTGTAATTTCCTTGTTAAAGGGAAATGCCCTGGCCTGGGTCTCTCCTTACCAGGAACGCAATGATTCTGTGCTGCAAGTCGCTGACAAATTTCTGGCTTCAGACTGTATTTGGCAAGCCAGATAGAAATTCTGCAGCTTAGTGCTCACTTTTGGACATACAGCAAGGTACCAGGTCTGTGGCACAGTATGCTATTGAGTTCCGTACCCTGGCTGCTGAGACTAATTGGGACTTAAGGGCATTACGTGCAGCCTTCCGAAAAGGTCTTACAGATCGCTTCAAGAATGAATTAGTCTATAAGGATTCCCCTAAAGAATAACACAGGGGAGGGTCTTCAGCTCAAATCGAGAGACATATTAAAATTCCCCTAAAGACCTTGAAAAATCCATAGAGCTGTGTGTTCATCTGGATGCCCGGTATCATGAAAGGTGCCAAGAGAGACTTAGAACTTGCAAGCTTCCTAGGCCAGGTTACTGTTTGGCCCCTAACTTCCATGGACCACCTCAGCCAGAACCTGACATTTCAGTTGAATCCCAGGCACCTGTGGAACCCATGGAAGTTAGCCATCTCCACGTAACAGAGTCTGAGAAACAAAGGAGGCGTGCATTGGGCTATGCCTGTACTATGGACTTAAAGGACATTTGTTATCTGTCTGCCCTTCCCGTCCAGTAAAAGGCATTGTCTAACCAGTGTTGGAGGAGCCAGGTTAGACCTTACAGGTATATCCTTCAAGACAGAGATTACCTACCGTTCTCGCAATTTTCCATTTAGCCTCTAAACTTGTCTACTGTGAGGCTTTTGTGGATTCTGGAGCTGCTGGCATATTCCTGGACTACACTTTTGATAAGGAAAATAAAATCCCATTTTATCCTAAGTTTAGACCCCTGAGCATCACCACCCTGGATGGACAACCGTTGGGAGATAGCCTTATACAGTTTGAGACTACGACAATCACCATCCAGGTAGGCTCACTCCACAAAGAGGAAATAATCCTGTCTCTTATTGATTCTCCACTTCTGCCCGTTATCCTTGGTTACCCATGGTTACAAAAACACAAACCTTCTTTTGATTGGGAAAATGGGGAACTAACCTCTTGGGGGGCGCCTTGTTATCAAAACTGTTTGTCTCAGCCCAAAACACTTTCTGGTTGTCTGTTGGCTTCCATGACCATCCCGCCTACCTTGCCTTGCGAATACCATGAGTTTGCAGATGTATTTTGCAAGTAAAAGGCAGTGGTTTTACCTCCACATCTTTCTTTTGACTGTGCAATTAATCTGATTCCTGGAGAACCTTTTCCCAAAGGAAGGACCTATCCCCTGTCATTGCCTGAACAAAGATCCATGGAGGAATACGTAAAAGACAACTTGGAAAGAGGTTTTATCCGACCCTCGTCTTCTCCAGTAGGGGCAGGTTTTTTCTTTGTTGGAAAAAATGATGGGGGTCTTCGACCATGCATAGACTATCGAGGGTTAAATCAAATCACTGAAAAAGACTCCTACCCTTTGCCCCTCTCATTCTAGAACTGTTTGACGTACTTAAGGGAGCTATCATCTTTTCTAAACTGGACCTCCAAGGGGCTTATAATTTGATTTGAATTAGAGAGGGAGACGAGTGAAAGACAGCATTCAACACACGCAATGGACATTTTGAGTATCTGGTTATGCCATTTGCGCTGTGTAACGCCCCTGTCTTTTCCAAGACTCATTGGCTCTGTTTTTCTCCCGTTTTAATTTATTTTTTTCTTATCTCCATGGGCATAAGAACAAGAAAGTCAATGCTCTTTCCAGACAGTTTGTTTCTTCTGAAGAAGATCAACCTACCGAGCAGTATATAATCCCATTTGTACCACTCATTTTGTACCGCTCCCTGCATTATCTACAGCGGAAGCACTGTCTATCCTCTTACTTTCCCATGTTGTGAAACATCACCTTCAAACAGATGGTCAAACCGAATGCATGAATCAGACCCTGGAAACCTACCTTCAACATTATGTCAATGTGTTACACTCCAACTGGTCTGAGTATTTGCCTTTAACCGAATTTGCCATTAACTCCCATTGGCACAGTGCTCCTGCTACCACATCATTCTACGCAGCCCTAGGGTATCACTCTCATACTTTCCCCCTACTTCAGCCTTTTTCTAGTGTACCAGCAGCAGATCAGCGGGTGAAAAATATTCTTCTATGCTAAAAAACGATTTGCTTATTACTATGGAGGGGTCAACTGGGGAGGGAGCCCTGTCATGTACCTGGGTGTCTTTGAACCGGATGTTCTTGGTCCCACAGCTGCAGTCTTACCTGTTGTGCTACGGAGGAGCTCTGGAGTTATTGGAATGTTCTCCCAGCTTGGTGCATTGCCTTGGACTCACCAGCCCCACCTGCTGCCAGCTGCAGACAATGTACAATCAAGCAGCCCATAAATAGCAGCACTTCCTGTTACTCAGCGCCTGTTTGTTTGACCTAGCTTCCTGGGTGTATTGATAGCGCTGTGATTTTGACTACCGTGTATTGAACCTCTGCCTGAATTCTTGACAATTCTCCAGCCTGCTAATTTGGTACTTCACCACCAGCTAGTGTATGACCTCCGCCTACCTGACCATTCTTTGGATTTCGATTGTGTACTGCTTTGCCTAATCTGTTTCCAACTTGACCTGCCTTACTACATCTTCGTCTGAGTCCTCAGCATACAAGTTCCACTTCAGAACACTACCTACCACAGGTACCTTACAGCTTCAAAGGCCCTGGGCACATGGTGGATTAACTTGACCTAACATTTATAAATAATATCTTGTTGCCTTACTCTCACATGTTCATAACTGTCTGATGTCTGATGCCTCTAATGCCTCAGTGGGCCTGGAAGCTGCCTGCCTAGACACCTATGGGGCTCTGAGATCTGCCCTCTAGCGAGGTCTGGCTACTGCACTAAACCTCATGACCTCCATGAAGGTTGTTCTCAAAGATTGGACATTAAACATTCATTTCAGCCATGGCAGTCAAAGATTTCAATAGACTGCTATGCACACTTCTTTAAATATATATTTTTTTATTTTATTACATGAACAACGCAATAACAAGGTATATCCTTCTGTTAATTTTATTGTTTGATTTACTGGATTGTTTTTTGTTTATTGATTTTCTTTTTATATCTACTTTTAAACCATAAAGCAAGCAGGCATAGACTTTTTTAATAATCAGATGAAATGTTAGATAATCATTTTTCAATTTCATTCAAAGGTATTTGTTTTGATTTTAGAGATGTTTGGATCATTTTAATGCAGTGCTAAAGTTATGTGACTTTGTTACAATTAATTATATGTAAACCTCTATTTGCAACACTTCAAAAGTGCTGTCTGCACCCAGCCTGATCTAATAAATTGTAAATTCATTTAATGGGTATTGTGTATTTTAGTTCCCCCAAGGGGGTGGAGGAACATCAAGATTGTTGAATATGATATTGAAATAGGCATGAGAAACTCAAATTAAACTTAGTGCCAATCAGAGCAATATCTTTATGTATGCCCCGACCTCTCCAGGCATTCTCTGGCCAAGCCTACTCAGGGGAAGAATTTAGCATCTATACATAAGAGGCTTCATGAAAGAAAAATGGGTCCTGCTTGTCTAGATTCGTTATATTGAGACTTAAAGACTATTTTTAATAGCAGCAGGAGGCTTTTATATTACTTTTAAAAGAAACGTCATTGGCAATTATTTGGCACCTGTGTTCATTTCTTTGCCATTTATATTATGCATATTTATAAATACCACAGCATAAAAGGACAGATTTAAACTAGAAATCATCTGTTTAATAATCTAGTGGCGGAAATTAATGCTATTTTTGTACGCACTTCCCAAGTAACTTCTTAACACAGCTGATTGCAGAGAATACGTGTGATCATGAAATGTTAATCACAAAAACCTCAAGAGAAATGTCTCCAATGACTAATTCACAAACTAGAGATTAAATTAATCAAAGTCTGAATGGTGAAAATCATGTTCTGCATTATGTGCATACAAGTTACTATGATGTATTTTTGTTTGACTAAACTGTTTATATTTTAGATAGAAAAAAAGCACAATTTCAATACAATTTATTTTGTAGTTCAACGCCAAAGAGTTTTTATTATTTCTCCATGTATAAGATAAGGCAAGCTTATGTTGAAAGATTATTATTAAATAATAAAATCAAAGAAAACCCATTAGGTGTAGGGGATACATTTAAAGGGGTTGTAAAGGTTAGTTTTTTATTTTCTAAATAGTTTACTTTAAGCTAGTGCATTGTTGGTTCACTCACCTTTTCCTTCGATATCCCTTTAAATGTTTTTTTTTTCTTTGTTTTCTTTGTCTGAATTTCTCACTTCCTGTTCCTCCTCAGGACTTTCCACCACTTGGATCATGGTGAAAAGCTTACTGAGGAAAAACAGGAAGTGAGAAATTCAAACAAAGAAAAAAACATTTAAAAGGGAAATCGAAGGAAAAAGTAAGTGAACCAACAATGCACTAGCTTAAAGGAACGAATTTAGAAAATAAAAGACGAACCCCTTTAAGGAACATAGAAAATAGTAGATTATGGCAAGTTTGTAATGGTGTAACAAAAGCTTTCTTAAACTGCTTAGAAAAAATGTTGTAAAATTCTATTGTACAAGAAGAATGCCAAACAAGCAAACCTACAATGCATGTCCCACTTTTGTTCATAATGTGGTAAGCCTGTGGCTGTGGCTGTTTTGTCTATAACTAGAGTAGTAGCAGAAATAGAGAATGTAAGTAGGCATTTTACACCTTCTTCTGAAAATATTTCTTACCTTGTTGCCCCAGAACTTAGTATTTTCTGAATCACTGACCAGAAATAAGCATGCAGCAAACAAACTAATTGCCCTGGCAGGGAAACTGGCCAGGAACTCCCAGTGAGATATTTTGCTTGTACTGTGTTGTAGGAACTGAATAGACTTTTTTTTTTTCTCATTCAAGTTTAAGTTTATTTTCAGAAAAAAATCAGTACAATGTAATGAACATCAATGAAAATTATTACAATGTGGCATACAGTCATAAACAACAAGGTTCATTTAGTTAATTTCCTGCCCTTTCATTCCACCTTTAAACAAGGTACCATCAAAATTTAAAAGAAATTGTGAACAACAAAAAAAGGATAAATATATTGAAGATGCAGATAACAAAATTCAGCCCAAATGACCTCCCCCACCTCCAGAGATACTATAATCCTTATAATCCAGTCCCTTGAAATTTTACCACTTGAGATCCATGCTATAGACGAAAGACGTCCACAGTGCGTCTCTCAAGTGCCGAGTGGACGTCTTTGGACATCCTTTTATGTGCATTACCCGCGCGCGCCGCTGGGGGGCGCGCAGCGGGTAAACACTGTGCCAGCGCATCGCTGAGAAGCCGATGCGTGTGCCTGTCGGCCGCAATGTTCGCCAGGTACCCACAATCGGCGGTGACAGCAGGGAGGTGGAGCTCTGTGTGTAAAAAAACACAGAGCTCCACGTCCTGTCAGGGAGAGAGGAGACCGATCTGTGTCCCTTGTACATAGGGACACAGCATCGGTCACCTCCCCCAGTCAGTCCCCTCCCCCCACACAGTTGGAACACACCCAGGGAATACATTCCTCACCCCCTAACCCCTTCCCTGCCAGTCACATTTATACAGTAATTAGTGCATTTTTTTATAGCACTGTTCGCTGTATAAATGTGAATAGTCCAAAAATTGTGTCAAAAGTGTCCGATATGTCCGTCGTAATATCGCAGGCCTGACAAAAAAAAAATCGCAGATCGCCGCCATTACTAGTAAAAAAAACAAAAAAATCTATCCCCTATTTTGTAGGCGCTATAACTTTTGCGCAAACCAATCAATATACGCTTATTGCAATTTTTTTTAACAAAAAGATGTAGAAAAATACGTATCGGCCTAAACCGAGGAAAAAACTATTTTTTTACAAAAAAAATTGGGATATTATTTTAACAAAAAGGTACATCTGCGTAGCGCACCGCCTTTACGTTAGACTTGCGCAATGTTGCCGCGCAATCACCCTATTCTCGTCGCTTTTACGCAGAAAATAGCGCCTGCGCAACGTTATTTCTGAGGCGCAAGGCGGAGTAATGCAAATTGGGAAGGACGTAGGCGTGTTACATTGAAATGAGCCGTGACCCCATGCAAATGAAGGGCCGGCCGGCTCGCACATGCGCGCTTGAAGCAGACCATGTCAGCACCTCTGTGCGCATGCTCACAACTCGGGAACGGCGCAATCAGTGAAATTGGAAATGGACTAGGGCAAAATCATGAACTACGCAGACAGCATAAATAGACACACACAAACCATTGCAAAAGTACATCCCTTTGTATCCCTCCCTATACAGCAAGGTGCTTTTGTTCCGTTGTTAGTTGCGTTGTGATTTGTATTTGTCAGATTTGTGTACTGTGTGATCTAGTGTTTGTTAGAAGATCTTTGAAAGTGTTTTTTGATAAGTGTTTGTGAGATATTGGAACTTTGTAATGAATACACGGGGATGCCTGTTTTTCTATATTAACCAAATCAAGCTGATCCTCTTTGATGTATATGTCCGATAGTTGGGCCAATCTAGCAGCTTGGTAATACCACAACAAATTTGGAACTCCCAGACCCCCCTGTTGAGGTAGATTAAAAAGACTACGTGAAAAATCACGCGGACCCTTTTTGTTCCAGATACATTTGGTAATTTTACCCTGAAAGGATTTCAAATGATTTTTTTTTATCGGTATAGGTAGTGAGCGAAAAAGATATAGAAGTCTGGGGAGAAGAGTCATCTTGACCGAATTAATCCCGCCTATCCAGCCTATATTCTGAGTACCCCAGTCACTCAAATCCTTTTCAAGTTTCTTATACATAGGAGGGTAATTAACTAAATGTAAATTCTCGAAATTCGCAGTCAGATTAATACCCAAATATTTAATAGATGAAATGTTCCAGCTGATATCATATTTATTTTTCAGTTAGGATACCATAGTTTCAGGCAGCGACACATTAAGGGCTCTAGATATTGACTTTAGGACCCGAAGCTTCTGAGAAATTGTCCAGCAAAGAGTAGATTTCAGGTAAAGAGGAGGTTGGTGAGGTTATGAATAGTAACAGGTCATCTGCAAATAACGCACATTTATGATCCTTTTGGGTACAGCTGACCCACCTGATATTCAAGTTACTTCGAATAGCTAATGCCAAAGATTCTATCACGATTGCGAATATCAGGGGAGATAAGGGACACCCCTGCCGCATACCCCTTTTTTATTTTAATAGATTCCGAAAATATACCTTGTAATCTTATTTTAGCTTCAGGAGAAAAATAAAGTGCAGAAAAAATTCACATAATTCTGGAACCAAATCCCTAACTCCTCAGTACTGCAAACATTTATGGCCAAGAAACTGAGTCAAAGGCCTTCTGAAGGTCTAATGAAAGGAGCATACCCTCTTGCCTATTAGTTCCTTTCTATTAAATTACCATAGGTCTTTTTTTAGGTTAATTTACTAAAGGCAAATAGGCTGTTCACGTTGCAAGGGAAGAAAACTTTCCCCAGAGCTTAGGGAATCTGGTGAAGTTTTGCTTCACAAAGAATAACCAGTCACATGCAAGGAAAAAAACTGACTGCATGACTGAAGTTAGTAGAGCTTCATCTCGCTTATTAAGCTTTGGGGCTAATCCCCTTGCAAAGCGAACAGCCTATTTGCCTTAATAAGGAAACCCTTGTATTCCAAGCAGGAGATATTGTATTCTTTTGTTAACATATTCAAACTAAAAGTTAAACATATCATGCATACCACATAAAATAGTTATGAAGATGCTTTTTACTACATGTGTTATGTGCTTAATGCTAAATGGACAGAAAACACTAGGTGCCTCCGTATGACATAACCAATGAGTATGACCATAGGAAATAATTACTGCATCATTTATCCATACTAACTGGTGTATATTGTTTGCTTGTTTTCAGGTTTTTAGAGAAAAAGCAATAGGCCTTGGGAAGAAACTTTTACCAGCATTTAGCACACCTACTGGGATTCCACGTGGTATTATCAACCTTGGAAAGTAAGAAAGATGTCTGTTACTAGACTGGTTTATTAAAGTACTATTTAAAGTCACTAGGAATTAAACCACCAGCAGTCATTACATAGAATCTTGTAAAAAATAAAATAAAAAATCACATACCAAACCTCACTGAATTTAAATGTCAATGTAACTCAGACCTGCACACACCTTTCCTGATCTCTTCCCTTTATTCCTTCACCACATTCAGAAACTTCAGTAATGGGAGAGGGAACAGTATGCAAAGTTTTGGGCACGTATAATGAAAGGTTTACTCCTCATCTCCTCTTTAGAAAGCTCATACAAGAGCCTCTTAGCATGCTGTTAACCAAAATCATTGCGCCAAGCATGTGTCTATGAACAGCTATAATACCCCTGCTGCAATACCATAAAATCACTAGTGCTATTACACAGGTCTATGAACCAAATGTAAAATAGTGTAAATATGTGTATCCCTGATATAGGTGTATCTTACACAATATAGACCAACAATTTCTAAGTATTAAAAAGCATGTAATGCAAACCAAAAATAATAACCACTAAATTGTCTATAAAACCGTCCAACAGTGTTGATAGTGATCTATCCAAGATTCTCGAACTGTGCCCCACTCTTAATCATACAAAAATGGTGCTTTTCAGACAGTGCACTTCTGTGATTCCACACATTCCCCTTTAGCACACTGAGACTCACTAGATGCTTTGAGATCTGAGGAAAAAGCAGAAGCTTTGAAACACGTTATCTGACATGTCCAAATGTCAAGACTTTTTTGAGCTTGAGTTCCATGCTGGTACGCACTTTCGATTCCGGGTTCCCAGGCCTCTCTGACCTTACAGTGACCACGGATTTCACTACTGCCATCTACATTTGCCTGATTCTCACTTTTGTTGTGTGAGTAGCCATTTGGCTTTCTTTACTTTTTTTTGAATAATTAGTATTTTATTTTAAAAGAAAATCAAAACAAATACCAGATACATTAACATTGGTACAGCAATACTTTACAGGATCCGAGCGCAGTCGGGCATTGCATCTGGGATAAGGCTCTGGGAAGATAAGGGGACAGAGGTCGTCCGCCCACTCCGGACATTCGGTCCAGTTGAGCAGGCGTCTCCCCCAGCAAGTGGGGAACGGGATAATCCCGAACCTCCACCCCCATCAAAGCTACTTACGCTCCCAAGGTAACAGTAAAACTTTTCTTGGAACCGTTAAGGGCGCCATGGGACGTCCAATAAACATGCTTATTAATGAAACAGGAAAAGCAAAAAAAAATGAAACAAAAAACAAAGGGAGGAACATTCCAAGAGCATCCTGAGTGCCCGAAGCGAGGCTGGGCACTGGAGTGCCACATGCCTTCCTGGCAATAACCATAGTCTGCAATAACAGGCAAAAATGAAATAAAAATACAAAAATCAAATAAAAACTTAAATTAAATTAACTTAAAAGAAAAGACAGAGGACTGTCACTGAGAGAGAAGAGAAACAAGAGAGGTAGAATATGGAGGAGAAGCGAGAGAGCAAGAGAAAGAAGGGAAGGAAGCGGAAGAGTCAGCCCCCGACGATGGTACAAAAGAGGTATTACAGCAACCCGGAGGCCTCCTGGTTAGGTCGTTGGCGGCGCTCCTGGACGAGTCTCCCGCAGGAAGGATCCGCCAAAGTAAGCAGAGCCTCCTCTAAACTGGACGATAACGGGGCAGTATCGTGGATGTGTGCCTTCCAATCCCCCCAGACAGTGTCGAAGCGTTCCCGGGTGTCCCTGCACTCCGCGAGCCAGCTCTCAGCCTCCATGATCTCCCCCACCTTCCCCAACCAGTCCTGTTCGCTAGGGGTATGCAAGCTTTTCCAATGAATCGGGATGAGACGTTTGGCTGCATTGAGGAGGTGGGGGAGAGCACTCTTCTTATAACGGGACAGCGGAATGGTAGGAACGTGGAGCAGAAAATGCTGAGGTAGAGCCGGGATATCTAACCCCAGGCCCTCAGAGATATGTTTACTGACCATATCCCAGAACGGCCTAAGCTCCGGGCACTCCCACCAAATGTGTAGGAACGTGCCTCTCTGTCCACATCCCCTCCAGCATGCCTCAGAGGCTGTAGGGAAAATTCTTGCGAGTGTGGTGGGCACCCTATACCATCTTGTTAAAAGATTATAATTGTTTTCTTGGGTTCTAGAGTCTACGGAGCTTGAGTGTGTTAAATGGTATAAGTGGTGGAGCTGTTCCCTAGTAAACTCGAAGTGAAAGTCCCTCTCCCTCACAAAGTGGGGAGTGGGGGAGGGCGATGCATCCCCAAGCATCCCATATAGTGCTGAGATCGCATGGGGCAAGGGTTCTGCCGCGGCCCAAAAGCTCTCGAATTCTGTCAGAGTTGACCTAATCTGTGCTGTCTTGTGGCTTTTAGTCATGAAGGTCTCAAGCTGGCGGTGTCTCCAAAAATCGAAGGGGAAGCTGCCGAACCTTTCCCGCAGGGCGTCTAGTGACATCAAAGCACCCCCCTCCGCGAATTTTGTCAAACTACAAAGTCCGTCGCCCACCCATGTGCCAAGGGAGGCCCTCTGCTCTCCAGGTGCGAACCACGGGAACCCACATATCGGCGCCAAGGGAGACGTTCTGGGCGCCAGGCCCAGTCTGGTGTTCAGCCTATCCCACAAACTCAAGGAGTGAGTTGACAATGGTGATACCCATTCCAAAAGCCCCCTCTCCTCTGCTGGCACCCACGGCGCATAAGACAGGTCTCGCCCAGCCATAGTTTTCTCAAGGGGGACCCAGAGCTTAAGGGACGTGTGGAACTTCCAGTCCAAGATCCGTTGCAATGCGATTGCCTGGTAATATTGTGGGACGTTCGGTATGCCCATGCCCCCTCTGGTCCTAGCCCGCATGAGCACGGACATCGCCAGTCTGGGTTTCTTACCCCCCACACAAATTTAGTAAAAAGACTGCGTAGATTTATGAAAAAACTTTTCGGCATGCGAATAGGCACCATTTGCAGAAAGAATAAAACCCGAGGCAGTACTACCATTTTGAGTATGTTCGTCCGTCCCACCCACGTGAAAAGAGCCCTGTCCCACGTCTGGAGGTCCTGAGTGATAGTGCTGAGGAGGGGTATATAATTAAATTTGTATAGGGAATCGTTATGATTGGTGAGTTGTATCCCGAGATACTTTATAGAGGAGGTGGCCCATTTAAAGGGAAAGGAATCCCTCAGGGTAGACATCAAAGTCTGTGGGACAGTGATCGGCAGTATTTCGGATTTCGTGAGGTTTACTTTAAAATTGGAGACCTCCCCGTATGCTGTCAGTTCCCTCATCAGGTTCGGCAACGAGAAAAAGGGGTCGACGACATGAAACAGTATGTCGTCTGCATAGGCGGATAGTTTATGTTCAAGGGAGCCCACCTGCACCCCCCTGACGTCCGGGTTAGCCCTGACCCTCTGTAGCAGCGGTTCCAAAACCAGAGCAAACAGGAGGGGCGAGAGCGGGCACCCCTGCCTCGTGCCGTTCCGAATGGGAAACACCTCTGAGAGGCCTCCATTAACCTTAACCCGGGCCGTTGGTGAGACATATAGTGTGGAGATCCAGCATAGCATGTGCGGGCCCAGACCTGTCCTCGCAAGTACCGTGCGGAGAAAATCCCAATCCACGCGGTCGAATGCCTTCTCCGCGTCGGTGGACAATATCAGATAAGGAGGCATCCGACCGCGTGCGTGTGCCCAATGTATGAGCTGCAGAGCCCTATTGGAATTATCCCTAGCCTCCCTGCCCACCACAAAGCCAGTCTGATCAGCCTGTACCAAGTCGGGATGAGATATTTCAGTCGGTTGGCCAGTATTTTGGAGAAAATTTTTAGGTCGGTGTTCAGGAGGGAAATTGGCCTATAGCTCTGCGGTTGGGTGGGGTCCTTGCCCTCTTTAGGGAGTACCGTAATGTGCGCCAGCGAGGTTTCCTGTGGGAGACCGCCGGTCGCCGCCAGGGAGTTAAGGAGTGCACAAAAAGGCACCTTCAACGTGTCAAAAAACTTCAGGTAATAGGCCCTAGTGAACCCATCTGGTCCCGGGCTCTTGCCTGGGGGCAGGGATCTAATAGTGGTGAAAAGTTCGTCCGTGGTAATAGGACGCTCTAGTTCCGTCGCATGATCAGAGGAGAGGGAAGGGAGCCCAATCGACGAGAGGTATTCTTCAATTTTAGCCTGTTTGAGAGTCACTGCAGCAGGAGAGGAGGCGGAGTCCAGGTTATACAGAGACTCGTAGTAGTCTCGAAACAACGAGGCGATCTTTGAAGTATGCTGTGCTTGCACGCCCCCAGGGGACAGTAATTTGTGCACATGGGCTAAGAGCCTCTTCTTCCGAAGAGCACGAGCCAGCAACCGGCCGCATTTGTTACCTTGCTCATAATAAGTATGGGCCATATATCTCAGTTTACGGTTAATTTTACGGTCTAGTAATTTCGAGAAAAGCAATCGAAGTTCGTTAAGTCGCTTAAGGTCATCCGGGCCCGACGTCTTCTTATGGCTCAGCTCAGCCTGCCTAAGCGCACGCAACACACGCTGGAAGTCCGCCTGCCTCTCTCTGCTCAGTTTGGCACCCAGTGCAATGAAGGTGCCACGTACCAC
Source organism: Rana kukunoris (assembly GCA_029574335.1). Taxonomy (NCBI): domain Eukaryota; kingdom Metazoa; phylum Chordata; class Amphibia; order Anura; family Ranidae; genus Rana; species Rana kukunoris. The sequence continues at coordinate 330,283,915 of CM056050.1, read as the reverse complement.
TGCTTTGTGACCTTCCCACAGGATGCCCTTGCCTACCTCATCGTCAGTGTTTTCCCGAAAATAGTGCGTCAAAGTCTCCTGCACCTCTGCTACCACCCCCAGGTCGTCCAGCAAGTTTTCATTGAGCCTCCAAGTCCTGACCCTAGAGAGGGCCTGGGACAGGGAGAGCGTGAGAGTCACTGGGGCATGGTCAGTTATCGTGATTTGGTCAATGGTTGCCCCCAAGAGAAGGTCAAGTGCATCCTGGTCCGTCAGAAGCATGTCGATTCTTGTATAGACTTTGTGAACACTAGAGAAATAACTATAATCCCTTTCCGCAGCATGAAGGACCCTCCAGCAGTCCACCAAAGTGTGGCTCTGAAGTGTCCTCCTAAAGTGTCGCAGAAAAACACCAGAGTGGGTGGTCCTGTTCGTCGAGGTGTCTAGCATAGGGTCTGGGCTGACATTAAAGTCCCCCCCAAGGATTAGTCTACCTTCCCGAAAGTCGGAAAGTTGGGCAAGAGTCTGATCTAGAAACGTAAGTTGCTGCGAGTTGGGGGCGTACAGAGTCGCAAAGGTAAACTTCTGTCCCATGAGCGTACCCTTCAAAAAAACAAAGCGTCCCTGAGGGTCTGCCGTGTGATCTGTAGGCTGAAATTGGCAATGTTTATGGATGGCGATGGCCACCCCCCTAGACTTGGGCCTAGGGGAGTTGCTAAGGTACCACTGCGAAAACAAATGAGTGGGAAGCTTTGGGAGGGAGGAGTCTGTGAAATGGGTCTCCTGTAGAAAGAGCACCTGGGCTCTCAATCTTTTCACCTCTAACCAGAGCCTGTTCCGCTTATTAGGGGAGCACATACCACGCACATTGTAAGATACTACCTTAATCGATGCCATGGGAATACGAGGGGATCGTCCATGCGCTAATCTGATTCCTCAGGGGCTGACCCGCCTCCCTAGTGGATGAAAAGAGGAAGGAGAGGAAAAGAGAGGAAAGAAGTAGAGGGAGAGAAAAAACATTAATAACATAAAACATATAAAAAAATAACATTCTTAGGTCCACCAACGCCATAAAGGTGCAGGAAGGTGAAGCCCTATACCATTTGCCCGACCCAGGTAGCCCCCCAGAAAGAGCGGGGCCACAAAGGTGAGGCAAGGTGCCCATAACAGGGCATATACCCATTACGGGTAGTCCTAGGTGGGAGTCGTGATCGGACACAGAGAGCCAGGAGGTCTCCGCTCCCCACACACCAAAAAAAAAAAAAGAAAAAACAACATATTCCAGCACATCACTACCCTTATGGGTCCCCGGATATGCCGAGGGTGCCCAACGTAGCATGCCCACACTAGGCACGCCAGGGCCTAAGGAACCCCGTGGGCCAAAAAGAATCCCAGTCCCAACTCCCACCCCACAGACCCTCCCCCTTCGCATCCGAATGGTGGTTTCCCAGTGGCAATGGATGTCCAAGGCACTATAACATAGTCAAAGCCGTAAGGTAGAAGTCCCACTGAGTCAAAAATAAATAAATACAAATTTAAGAGTAGGACTAGGACCAAAAAAAAGAAAAAGAAAAAGGGGGGGGGTCAAACAGCTATGTGCCGAAGTATACCAAAGGAGAGAGAGAGAGGCCCCTAGTTAGGCCCCCCCATCAGCCAGTCCAGGGAGGGTGGTGTTCGGAGAGTCAGGGTCTGTCCATGAACAGAAAAAAGGTAAAGTCAGCGGTCTCTTGGGGTCTCCAGCTATGAAAACAAGGCGTTGTTCAGATCTTCAGTCCCCGGCTGGGGGTCCCTGACCAGCCACTGTGGACGAGGAACGTTTACGGCCACGTGAGCTCCGGACCTGCTGCCAAGGTTGGGGAGCCGACACTGTCGGAATAGCAGAAGTCATCCTCCAGTCAGCTAAATCAACCGGTTCCAGCTGCAGCTGAGTCAGGAAACGTGGGAGGTCATCCTTGTTGCGTAGGATAGCAGACTTGCCATCCCTGCTGGCCTGTAGACTAAATGGGAAGCCCCATCTATACTTGATGTTGGCAGCACGCAGTGACTCCAGGAGGGGGGACAGGGCCCTGCGCTGCATCAGGGTGCGGCGCAACAAGTTCTGATAGAAAAAAAGCCTGGCACCATCAAAGTCAAAATAAGGGCGTTTACGCATCAGCTGCATGATTCTGTCCTTGACAGTGTACCTATGGAGCTTACATATGATGTCCCGCGGGTTTTCTGCGTCTTGCGACAGAGGCCTGAGGGCCCTGTGTGCTCTGTCAATCTCCACTGTTTCGTTCGGTGAGAGGCCCAGAAGCTCCTTGAAAATGCCTTGCAAGGTGGGGACAATATCACTGGCTCCCGTGGCTTCGGGTAGGCCCCTAATGCGAATGTTAGACCTGTGGACTGCGGTTCTCATAATCGTCCAGCTGTGTGAGCAAGGCCTCAATTTGGTAATCCTGAGCTGCACACTTGTCCCCCAGTTTAGCAATGGTAGGCAGGGCCTCATCCACAATCTGCTCCAGCGTTTCTAGCCTATTCCCAAGCTGGGTAGTGTCTGCTTTTAGCTGGTCAATGTCCTGCTTAAAGGCTTTTTCCACCCTTGTGGCAAAGCGATCCAGGTCCTCCCTGGTGGGGAGAGACAATAGATGCTGCCTCAAGTCCCGGTTACACAGTACCTCCGCAGCGTCGGGAGCCAGGCCTAATGAAGCCACAGAGCCAGGGGAGTCAGAGGGGGTCGCGGACCTTACCAGGTTCGGCGTCTGGATGGGAGACCCTCCGTGCTGCGATTGCGGTGAGTGCCTGGCCGCGTCCTTCCCCCGTGCCTCCGTCCCTTTGTTTCTCCCGGACGCCATCTTGGGAGGTCCGCCGCGTGTCTGCAGGCCGCAGCCGAAGTATGCGCCCATGGACCCGGTATCGTGCTGTGCGGGAGGCTTGGTTCTGGAGGAGACCCTCCGGGACTGGGACATGCCGTTTGGGCCCGTTTGGAGGTAGCGAATCTGCCGGAATTGGCTAATGAAGCTGCGGTGTGTGAGGAGCTCTGGAAACCTGCGTCCTCACGCGTCCATGTCCAAGCCACGCCCCCCGGCTTTCTTTACTTTTAAATAAATTGTTCGCCATATGCTGCACTTAGTCTGGCGTACCTTGTTCTTTTTTTACCTGCTTTGACCCAAACACTGTACGGGTCAATATAGGCTTGCATAATAATGCCAAGATGTGTGTCTCCACTCTCCTCAATGTCCTCTCATTACCACTCATCTCACCATGCTACCTTAAACATTGGTGTATTAAACAAAGTGTTCACTCACGCTTCACATATTTAGTGCAACAAAGCAAACTAAGTCTGGAAATTCCTAACCATACATTTGTTGTGAGGTTAAAAACACTCTCAGGGAATCATTCATTAATAACTGGACCCTGGATAGGTTATACACACCCAGCAGGACTTGTCCAAAATTACTTCCAAAATTGACCGTTCATGTGGCCATGCAGACATATTCCTGTAGGTGAGATTCAGGACAGATCCCCAACTATCTCAGTGTCCCTTAACCACTTAACCCCCGGACCATATTGCTGTCCAAAGACCAGAGCACTTTTTGTGATTCGGCACTGCGTCGCTTTAACTGACAATTGCGCGGTCGTGCGACGTGGCTCCCAAACAAAATTGGCGTCTTTTTTTTCCCACAAATAGAGCTTTCTTTTGGTGGTATTTGATCATCTCTGCGGTTTTTATTTTTTGCGCTATAAACAAAAATAGAGCGACTATTTTGAAAAAAAATTCAATATTTTTTACATTTTGCTATAATAATTATCACCAAAAAAGATATAAAAAAAACATTTTTTTCCTCAGTTTAGGCCGATACGTATTCTTCTCGCAATTAGCGTTTGATTGGTTAGCGCAAAATTTATAGCGTTTACAAAAAAGGGGGTAGTTTTATGGCATTTTTATTAATATTTTTTTTTTACTAGTAATGGCAGCGATCAGCGTTTTTTTTTCGGTACTGCGATATTATGGCGGACACATCGGACACTTTTGACACATTTTTGGGACCATTGGCATTTTTATAGCGATCAATGCTATAAAAATGCATTGGATTACTATAAAAATGCCATTGGCAGTGAAGGGGTTAACACTAGGGGGCAGGGAAGGGGTTAAGTGTGTTCCTATTTGTGTTCTAACTGTATGGGGTGGACTCACTAGGGGAAATCACTGATCTTCTGTTCATACATTGTATGAACAGAAAATCAGCGTTTCCCCCGCTGACAGGAACGAAAGGTATGTGTTTACACACATACCTCCCGTTCCCCGCTCTGTAACGAGCAATCGCGGGTGCCCCGGCGGCTATCGTACCCGACAGGCACGCGCGCGGGCCCCCTAGTGGCCGAAAAGTAGAGGACGTAGATCTACGTGCTCCCGCGAGACCGCGCCACCGTCCCGCAGTAATATGACGGTGGGCGGTCGGGAAGTAGTTAAACCTTCCCTGAACTTCCTTTTCTCTTTCTTTCAACAACTACTGTTCTGCTCTTCATTTCCTCTCTTTCCTACAACACTCTCTTGTGTCTTTGGTGTCCTTTTATGAAAGTGAGATCAGCGGCGATCCAGATTCTCACCACTGATCTCAGGTCATACACAGTTTATGAAGCTGAGGTAATCAGCTGAGAACATGTTCTCCACTGATTATCGCAGCACAGTGAGAATCTGTAACTGACTGTCACAGAAACGGGCAGTTTATGAAGGTGCGATCTCAGCACCTCACTGGCGATCTGTGACAGGATTCTCACTTTCTGATTCACCATCTCAGAGGTGGAGAATCAGAGAGAGAAGCGCGAAGCTGGCTGAGTATTGTGAAGGAAGAAGGAAGTCTTTTGACTTCCATGCTTCACACACAAGCAGCCATACAGTCAGAACACATCTTCCCCACCATTACACACCCCAAAATGAGCAGGTTAGAGATTTATAGTATATATATATCATCATATAGCATATATATATATATATGTGTGTGTGTGTGTGTTTATTTCTATATCTATATATCTATAGATATATGTACAGTATATATATATATATATATATATATATATATATATATATATATATATACACATATATATATATATATATATATATATATATATATATATATTTCTACCTGCAATAAAATGTTATTATTAAAGTCATTTTTATATCATTTTTAATTTATTAGTAAAAAAAAAAAATTGTAAACCCTAAAATATGGTTTTACCCATGGACTGTTCTATTACATTTATACATGGTTTATATTTGTATACTTTATAAAAAAAAAATCATGATTATAAATGTATTTTTCATTGATATGAATGGTGTATAGCTTCATTGTGGGATTCCAATCATTTACTATACACCATTCACATGTAAATAGGCACATGTATGAGCTTTAAATATTGAAAAAAACAATGTTTTTTAATATATAGGTTAATGTATATTGTTTGGTGGGAATGTAACTTTATTATTTTATTAATATGTGGTGTATAATGTGTGCTGATTTGTGTTCAACTGTTGTATTTTTCACTTCCTCATACTGTAATCCCGCTACATCACGCGAGATTACAGGGAGAGAAGTTGTTCTCAGGAGTTTCCAGACGTTTGTAGATCGCTCCTCATCTCACCATGAGAACCGATCCACAAAGCTTCATAAACAGGCACTCAGAGGAGAGCGATCTCCCTTGAGAACGCCTGAGAACTGAATAGTGGTACCGCATTTTCATAAAAGGACACCTTTGTGTTAAAAACAGAGGGGCAAATGAATGTGCATTATGCTCAAATTACTAAACTATGAAGTATGTGTTTTTTGGTATGATGATCATTTTCAAAATTACTGTTTTTTTTTTTTTTTCAGTTCCAATTAGCTCTCATTGCTCAAAAATCATAAATAAATAATGAACAAATAAAGGCTATCATAGCTTAGTGAATTGAGCCTGTCTTTTTTTTTTAGGCACTAGTGCTTTTGCAGATTACTTTCCTACATGATAACCAGTATCAGCAACAGCCCCTGGTCTTAAAGCACCATTATTATGGTACATCTATTTCCAGTCACCATCCCCTTTTTAACCCCTGTTTAAACCCTAGAGGAAACAATAATATATACCAATTAAAAGCAATAAATACTGACTAAGTACAACCATATACAATGAAAAAAACAATCTTTCCTTTCAACTCTAATTCTGGTTATATACTGATAGTTCAACCAGAGATTCCTCCATTCACACTACATAGATTGCCCAAAAACTACCCTGAAACCCCCAAAACTACATGAAAATACATGAAAACTGCTGCTGCATCTGATTGAATGCAGTTGCTTTTTGTTTGCCAAATATTCCTATAATTTTTCATTTGAGGGATGTCTGGCAGGAGAAGCCCAAAAGGGCCACCCACTGAGCTAATTTTGCCTGGTTCCCTAAGGCCCGTACACACGATCAGAAAATCTTATGAAAAATACCACTTTCGGAGCAATCATATGATAATCTGATCTTTAGTACACAGCTTTTGTTCGAAATTTTCTGAAGGCACAAACGCTAAATGTTTTCCCGTATGATACAAGATCATAAGATTTTCGTTTAATCAGTACAGTTTTCATCTGAAAATACAATACAAATACACTACAACACATGACATCACTTTGACATTTTTATTCTGTCCAAGAATTTTCTTACGTTAGTAACCTCTTTATTTTCAATATGGAGTCTAGCATGCAAAAAAAAATGGACAATTATTCGTCCGATAATCTCAGCGTGTGTGCTAGGCTTTAGGAACTAAATGGTTGTACAGTGTATGACCAGATTACGTGAGCTTAGTTTCTGACTATTCAACACTTCAAACTTTCAGTAGTCATTTGGTTAAATCTTTGGGATTGTGTTTTGAGGTTTGTTTTTGTACCTAACAATTTAGTTATCTTTCATTAACTAGCTGAACAGCACTACAATATGCATATTCTTATTTGGCCTAGGTGGATTATTTTACATTTCCCTTCTGTGTGGTCTAATTCCAGTTCAGAAACAGACTATAAAAAAAACATTGTAATTAAAAGGTTGTAAAAAAAAAAAAAATCCTCTCAGGTAAATATGAAATATTGCATAGTAATCATGTTTATGAGGAATTATAGTCTTTTCAGTTACCCATCTATTATCTTTTTTGAAGAGAAAATTTTGTTTATAGCACTCAAGTGCATGTGTTCTCATCGGTCCAAACCGATCGTGTGTGGGCGCCATCTGTTATTTATCCATCGGTTAAAAAAAAGCAAACTTGTTTTAAATTTAACCGATGGATACCTAACCGATAGCAAAACAACGATCGTTTGTAGGCAAGACCGGTTAAAAATCCACGCATGCTCAGAATCAAGTCGACGCATGCTTGGAAGCATTGAACTTCATTTTCTTCTGCATGTCGTTGTGTTTTACGTCACCGCGTTCTGACACAATAGTTTTTTTTAACTGATGGTGTGTAGGCGCGATGGACCATCAGTCAGCTTCATCGGTTAACCGATGAAAACGGTCCATCAGACCATTCTCATCGGATGGACTGATCGTGTGTACAGGGCTTTATACTGTTTCTTTAAAGAGGTGGTTCACCCTAACTATAAGCCCTCCCATGTGATCCAGCATACTGGCGTCAGCACCAGTATGCTGTTTTTTTTTTTTAAATCCATCACTTACTGTATTATGGTGTATTTTAATCTCTTACCCCCGTGGTGGACGGCGCCAGTATAGCGCGTCACATCTTACGAAAATACCCGATAAGGACTCGGGTAATCTCGGCAAAAATGCGGCGCCTGCGCACAGACCTAGGAGCTGACTGCGCAGGCGCCGTATTTCTCCGAGTCCTACGGCTATGGCACGTCACGCCCTCCGAAAAACGCTGAAATAGGACTCGGAGAAATACGGCGCCTGCGCAGTCAGCTCCTAGGTCTGTGCGCAGGCGCCGCATTTTCGCCGAGATTACCCGAGTCCTTATCGGGTATTTTCGTAAGATGTGACGCGCTATACTAGAGCCGTCCACCGCGGGGGATAGAAATTAAAATACACCATAATACAGTAAGTCAGGCATGTCCAAAGTCCGGCCCGCGGGCCAATCGCGGCCCGCGGGCCGGTTTTGGGCGGCCCGCCTGGTTCTCAGGTGTGCCGCGCTATCAGGGGAGATAAGAGCTGTCAGATGAGCCCGATCTCCTGATCCCCATCGGCACTGTAAGAAGCTTCATCAGCCTCAAAAGTAAAAGTAAATGCAGGGGATTGTGCTGTGCTCTCTGCTTCCCCCTAGAGTGCAGTACCCGACTGAACAAGGAAACTGAAAGGTACTGTGCTAGAAACCCAGATTTGTTTTAAAAGGGCTTCATACATGTGAGTGTCTGTGTGCCTGTATGTTTGTGTGTGTCTGTATATGTGTGTGTGTGTGTCTGTATGCGTGCCTGTGTGTGTGTGTGCCTGTATGAGTGTGTGTGTGCCTGTATGTGTGTGAGTGTGTGTGCCTGTATGTGTGTGAGTGTGTGTGCCTGTATGTGTCTATGTGTATGTGCCTGCCTGTATGTGTGTGTGCCTGCCTGTATGTGTGTGTGCCTGCCTGTATGTGTGTGTGCCTGCCTGTATGTGTGTGTGCCTGCCTGTATGTGTGTGTGCCTGCCTGTATGTGTGTGCCTGTATGTGTAAGTGTGTGCCTGTATGTGTAAGTGTGTGTGTGTCTAATTCTTGTTGGACAGTGTATTAGTGATCCAACAAACACAATTTTAATGGTTCAAAGAATGTCGGGCAAAATGGTCGGCCCTCACGCATGTTCACTTTATCAAATCTGGCCCTCTTTGAAAAAAGTTTGGACACCCCTGCAGTAAGTGATGGATTTAAAAAAAAAAAAAACAGCATACTGGCGCTGACGCCAGTATGCTGGATCACATGGGAGAGCTTATATATAGGGTGAACCTCCGCTTTAAGTCATAAGACACTTTTGCAGATACTGCTTCACATTCAAATTCAGAATTGCTCTGGGTAAATCTACCATTGCACAATGTTCCTAACGCAGGCTGATCTGACAATGATGTTCTGCATGCACAAGTTTTGTGACACCTCATCAGCTTAGTTTTGTGACAACACCTCATTAGTTTCAGAAGCCGCAGACTTCCTTCCTAGAATGACTATTTTCAGATGTGTCTGTGTAATTACTGCAGATTTTTCAGCATACACAAAAACACAAATTGTAACAAGGATAATAAGCAGTAATGCCAAATATCAGTGAGCCACAAGCAGAAACAGAGAGAGAGGCAATGAAAGAAAACTATAATCAGAATTTGCCATGAAGTAGACCGAAAGATTAAAGAAATCGACAAGCCATAGAAGCAATATACAAATAGCTATGTGGCAACCCATTAGCTCTAATGACAGCAAGAAATTTGCCATGTGGTTACCTTCAAAGAAATATGTGTCCTTCCCTTTCCTCTTTGAATCCTGTGTAATTTTTCTCTCCTTGGTTGCTACGGTTTTAGAGCATAAGGTACTCCAAGAATGAAATTAGATAAAGTGGTTCTGAAGCCTAAACATTTTTTACCTTAATGCATTCCTTGTATTAAGATAAAATATGTTTCGGCAACAGCATCCCCCCTCACCCCCCCCCCCCCCTTCTACTTATCTGAGCCCTTCCTTTGATCTAGCACTGTGCATGTCTGCAACTCTCCCCTCCTCTCACTTCTGGGTCATGCTGGCTTTGCTGGGGGAGCCAGGAGCCTTTGGATTTCAGTGCTGTCAATCAAAGCAAGTGATGAGGGTGTGGGGGTCCCGCTGTCTGTGTCAATCGATGCAGGGCTTGGGAGCAAGCACACACAAGTGTCCCCATGGGAAGCTGCTTCCCGTGGGGGCCAGGAGTGCAATTCCATAGCACAGAGCAGGTAAGTATATGATGTTTTTATTTTTTATTTTTTTACCTTTACAATTTTTTTAAATATGCACTTTGACCCAGACTGGCTCAAAGTAATTAACCAGATGTCACATCCATGTGGCTGGTGATGAAGCTGTTATTCATTGTTGTAGCCCAGCCAGGCTACATACAGTAAGTGGTGTCCTCTTTCAACAGGTGCTCGAGCGACTTCCCCTCTATATACTAAAATGAGAGTATCAGAGAACATCTTGTATTCGTGGAAGAAAATACAAGGCTACTCTTGAGTGGTGGAGGTGCAGGAGCGAGTGATGCTTATGTTTACTGTACAGAGGGGATGTCACTTGAGCACCCGTGTAGTACGGGTCTATAATAATTTATTGATTTAGTTGTTATGGTAATAACTATGGTAATTTTAAGGTAATCACTTATATATATACTGGTTACATTTGTTTATGCTACTTCTTTTCTGCATACCACTATCTTTCTGACCTTACCACATTACATTCCTTACATTCCAAAACGGTTACAACCAGACTGAACTAGTGAAAATGAGTTTAATTTGGGGTCCCCTTTGATAACTTTTACATTCTGGGTAGTCAATGGAACAGCTCTGCAGGACATTTCATCGAATGTGTCAGTGCAAACAAGAATGTGGAGAAAACTTCCAACAAAGTACCAAGGGATAAAAGTTATATAGCTGCAATCAGTGAAAAGCAGCCAATACAAAGCATGTCATCCACAAATGAACACCATGCAGAATATCTATAAGGAATACTGAATATTCCTGTTTCAGTTTAACTTATCTATCCTGATCTACTAAAGGAGTAAAGAATTTTCATTTTCAAAGCTTATGTTAGTCAATGACATAAAACAAAGCAAAAATCACTTGGCAAAGGATACCCAACCATGTGCAAGGAGAGTTAAAGAAACTAGATCCCGCCAAAGCCAATGCCACTAGCATAGATCCCATCTTACATGTCAAACATAAAGGGCCAGATTCTCAGCGGCGATACGACGGAGTATCTCAGATACCCCGTCGTATCGCCTTTTTTTTTGCCTCGTATCTATGCGCGTGATGCTTAGCATCACTTTTGCATAGATACGCTGCAACATCCGACAAGTGTAAAACCATTACACTTGCGGATCGTAGGTGTAATGACAACTCCGGCCACTAGGTGGCCTTTACGTTGTTTTCTCATTTGCCTATGCAAATGAGGCTAGTACGCCGATTCCCGATCGCTTTTACGCCGCCCCGTCGTCGCGTACGTCGTTTTCGTCCGCGTAAGGTTACCCCAGCTTCTATGTGGAGTAACCTTACGAAGTTCCGTCGGATGCCGTCGGGTGCCGTCGGATGCCATGTTAAGTATGGCGTCGGGTCAGCGTCGGCTTTTTCCGTCGCTTACGTCGTTTTACTAACTCGTTTGCGAATAGGGAGTTGCGTAAATGACGCTCACGTCGTTTTGACGTCGGTTTCAACGACGCTTTCCGACGTGAGCTGGAGCATGCGCACTGGGCTTTTTCCCCGGCCGGCGCATGCGCAGTTCGTTCGACGCGGGGGCGCGCTTCATTTAAATACAAGCCGCCTCATTTGAATTACGCTGGGTCATTTTCGCTACGCCAACGCAAACGACGGAGCTCTAGTACGATGCGGCGGCGTAGTGTAAATGGCTTACGCTACGCCGGCGAATTTCTTAGAGAATCTGGCCCAAATTGTTGGTTTGGGTGTGGCTACCCTTCTCAGTTGCCAGCAGGATCAACTTAATCAAAATGATACATTATACATTGAATCATGCATGCCTTTGCCCAAACCTAAATCCTTCTTCACAGATCTGAACTCACACTTCTCAAACTTCATCTGGTTTAACACAAGGAGCAATCTGAAACTTGATACCCTTCAGACACAGCAAAGTGTTTTTCTCCTTAATGCATAGGAAAACAGCAAACAAAATTTTTTATAGATTTTTTTTCACAAATTACAACAACAAAATAAAAAAACGAATGAACATTACATTTCTTTACCCCACCCAACATTACATTACAACATTACACCACTCAAAAAAACAACCCAAACAAACATACTATATTACACAACTAAAAAAACAAACAAAAAAAAAAACTGGCTTCTATGTAGTTCCTTATGTGGCAATTAGAAGGTTCTCTTTTCCCTAGCATGGACTGTGGTGTAACTGTGGGTGGAGTTCGGGTACATGGAGTAAACAGAGGAGAGTTGGTCCCTGTGGGAAGTTTATGAGCCTTGGATCCTGTTTCAGATGTAGGCTGCTAAGAAGAAAGGCTTTTCACTTGTTCTTTCAGTTAAAAAGAAAGAAACCACTGGACTGAACTTCCTTTTTTGTTTGTTGTGGCCTATACCTAGAAAATTGAAGGTAAAGTAGGCCTCTGGATGATCCAGAGGAGTGCAGAAAAATATGGTGCTTAAGTTTGCCTCATCAGGGTATATGGTACATTGACTCCCTCTGGGAGTCTGGATTCACATTAGCCTCTGTTGGGTAAAGGTACCAAGGAAACTAGAAATTGTGTTCACACTCACTTGGCCCTGATTACAAGCAGAGGAATGCTTTGTGATAATATTGAAAGTAGATCAACTCCTCATATACTTGGAAACTCCCAATAGCCCCTACCCAAGTTCATTTATCAATGTTGAAATTGGCTAGGTCGGTATGGGAGAAGGCTAGGAAGTTATCCTACTCTGATCTCCCTGTAGCACTGGCTTTGTAGAATAACTTTATCCTCCCACAGTTTAAAAAAGGCCAGACTTATTTACATGCCAGATGTCTGCCATCGGCGCTGTATCCTGGCCTAGGCCAACAAGGCCCAGGCCTAGGGCAGCACTTTGCAGGGGAGCAGCAAAGTGCGAATCCCCGTCAGCTAGCGCTAGACTATTAGTGTACCACCAGTTTTATAGGGCGGACTGGGCTGAGAGGCAAATTAGTCTAGCTCCCCCATAAAGCGGCCGTAACTGTGGGGGGGATGTGCTGCTTCTTATTTTGAATGTCCTAACATCCTGGACCACAAACCTTCCTCACTGTGCTACATGTTTTCTGCTGCACCATTGACATGGTTATATCTTCTTAGTCCTCTCCATAAAATTATCAGAAATTTGTGCTTAAAGTAGAACTATAGGCAACACTTTTTTTTTCATTTTGGATAGAGTAAGAAAGGATTATAGCCCCTGTCAGTTTATTTTTTACCATTCCTGTCCTATTGCAGAGATTTCCCTTCACTTCCTGCCCCATAGCTAAACAGGAAGTGAGAGGAAATCTATGTAAATTAAGGTAATCCATTGCCCCCCCCCCCCCTGCAGGCCATCAGAACTATTGTCCCCACGTGAACATTTCAGGGTGGGTCTTAAACAGAAAGGGGTGTGGCCTTGACAGGAAGGGGTGGATCATATTTTAATTAGGTGGTGCACAAGTTTAGTCAGGCCTAGGGCAGCGCAAAACCTAAATACACTACTGTCTGCCATAATAGAACCTTATGTTCGTTTTTACAACTTCAAATAACCTCTCACTGTACTTATACTAATGATATCAACAATTAATACATGCATTAAAATTCCCAGGTTAGTAGTCAAAATATTCATATCTCTAACTTACCCCTGGTTAGGATCATTACATCTTAAGACCCTAGCGTAGGTAGTCCACCCCTGGCTGTGAGGTTGAAATGTTTGTCTTCTATTATACCCTTGATATCTGATGAAAATTGGGAGGACGTATATTCCTCTCATCTGTTGGTAGCAATGGCAGTCAATATAATAAGCTCACTCCACTATATATCATTCATCAGACCTACTTAACCCCAATAATAAAGGGCAGGGCCGGACTTACCATTGGGCTTGACTGGGCTCAAGCCAATGTGCCCCGCCCAATAGGGGGCCCCGGGCCCAATCACGGAACCCCCCCATTCATGGCAATCGCGGCAACCCCCTCCCGCAATTTCGCGGCAATCCCCCGTTCGCGGAAATTTCTGCACCCCCCCTCAACAGTTTTGACAGATGGATGGATGTAATCATCGGCACCCCCCCCCACTCAACAACTTCGGCTGATGGATGTAATTCTCGGCAGCCCCCAGCCCCCCCCCCCCCGCTCAAATTACTGAAGGCGATAGGTCGGTCAGCGGGGATCCAGCCCCCCCTGAACAACTATGATCACCACCCCCTGCTTCTCTGCTCCATGGTTCCCCTTTTATTATTAAGCCCAGGGGCCCCCACCACCCTAAGTCCTGCCCTGATAAAGGGTAATTTACCCTCAACAAATTGTACAAGATGTACTCAGCCACTTAATCTAGTCATGTCCGGTGCTATCCTCAGACTGGAACCAGGTAGTCAAAATGCTTACCTCTCTATTGTCCTTAGCAGTACCCTGGACTCCAGAAACATGTCTCCTTTGAATCCTGGATAAAATGGTGTGGCCTCAATACATTAGGATTTTCTTGAAATAGTTTTTTCATAGTACTGAAGAGAATGGCTATTAACTTACCAATACTGGACCGGTGAATTGCATTGGTCAATTAAATATAAGATAATATACAAAAATAGAAATTGTCCATATAAGCATCAGAACATTTGAGAGGGTTGGAGTACATCTGCTCTCACCTTCAATAATTCAGATTCCCATCAGAGATTGAGTATTGCTCGTGGGAAATGACTAACCAACCCTATGCACTGTGTTATTGCTTTCTTAGTCATTGTATCATTGGGGAGGTATACAAGACACAGGCTTGTTTGCTCGTATGTACTGCTCTTGTGTACTCTGATTGCTTATTGCCACAAGGCACACGCTGGAACATTTTGATATATTTATAACCCGCTTATTCTGTATGTGTGTTATATCTGCAATAAACATAAGAAACAGAATTTTTGCCCGCACATGATTGGAAGATTGAAGTCAGCCTTACCTCATTGACGAAGTTGAGTGAAAATTAGTTTTGCAAAGAAAAATTCACATAGTTTACTGAGTGAGGTTAAGTTTCAATTTGTTTCACCTAACTCTCTAAGATAAGTGAAAATACACTTTTGAAAATATGCTCTATTCCTTTAGTAAGACAACCTCACTCACAAGATCACATTAGCTAACATCTTAAAATCGGTAATAATTGCAAAACCAAAAATGTTATATTTTTTTGCCCTAAATGGGTGTTTTTTGAATAGCACAATAGAAAAATACTAGCTAAAGTGTTTATCTCACACATACAGATATGGAGGAAACACTGCAATTTTTTGTTTATTTTTGCCCTAAATGGATGTTTTTTGAATAGCACAATAGTAGAAAAGTATCTTGCAGAGTATCTCACAGTAACATATGCAGTGCTGGTGTAATTAAATTTTAGAAGCAGGACAAACTCCTATATATTTATCTCCCTACAAGCACAAGCAGGAACCTTGCCCTAAACTATCTTGCAGAGTATCTCACAGTAACTAATTACACCAGCACTGTATATGATTTCTGAAGCAGGACAGACTCCTATATATTTCTCTCCATACAAGCACAATCAGGATCCTTGCCCTAAACTATCTTGCAGAGTATCTCACAGTAACATATACAGTGCTGGTGTACTTAGATTTCTGAAGTAGGACAGACTCCTATATATTTCTCTTCCTACAAGCACAATCGGGAACCTTTCCCTAAACTATCTTGCAGAGTATCTCACAGTAACATATGCAGTGCTGGTGTCTCTGAAGCATGACAGTCTGACTCCTATCTAAATCTCTCCCTGGGAGCAGCAGCAGCAGCCTTTCCCTACTCTATATCTAAAGCAGAGTGACGAGCTGTGCTATGTGCCTCTAGCTTATATAGAGGCTGGGTCACATGCTGGGTCACATGCTGGGTCACATGCTGCACTGGCCAATCACAGCCATGCCATTAGTAGGCATGGCTGTGATGGCTTCTAGGTCACACGTGTAAAACAAATAGTGATTGGCTGCCCTGCAGCGCGCCATTACATTGCCGAACACCAAACCCGAACTCGAACTTACAGCAAATTGTTCAGGTTCTGGTCCGGGTACAAAAAATCCAAAAGTCTGATACGAACCCAAACTTTACAGTTCGGGTTCGCTCAACCCTATTTGTATGCAATCAGGCAGGCCCTCGCACTACATGGTTTTGGTAAACCTGAAGAGAAAAAACCTGCAGGAAAACTGATAGTGTGTATGGGGCTTGAGAGTGCCTACCCTCTGGATGGAGGACAAAAGGCTCAGCAGACAGCAGCATTGCCAGTCTGGGGGGGGGGGGGCTGGTAATGTTAAACATACTAGCTAGAAGATTTAAATACACTAACACACAGAAGCCAAACTCCAGCTTACACTTTTTAATCAGTTACAGCAAACAGTTTTTCTCTTTTGGCACAAAGGTTTTAAATGCATAAACAAAAGCTTATTATTCTAAACATCCCTACCAGTGTTAAATGGTTTGCTTCATCATTGTAAACTGAAAGAGAGCTTGTTCTTTTGAAACACGACAGACTTGCTGGCTGGATCACCAAATTAAAATAGAGAAAAAAAAATTCAAATGTGTCCTAAATACTAGACATGTGCATTTTTGTTTTCATCCGAATGCATTTTCGTCCGAATTTCAGGTATTTTTGTTATTGTTTTAACAAACGAAAACAAACGTGCAGAATCCGAAATCCGAAAGATCCGACATAAAAAAATGCTTTATTTTAGTTTTTGTTGCTACAACAGTTCGATATAGATAGGAGATTTGACATGACACTAACAATAGCAATCTCTGTCTATCGGACCTGCGGTCAAACATGCCTAACCTTAACTCTATTAGTCCAAGATTATTCTACATAGAGAGGAAAGATTCGACATTATAGAGACATGAAGATTCAATATTATAGAGAGAAAAGAGTCGACATTATAGAGACAGTGTTGGGGTAGACCATTCGTTGTGAAGGACGAAGATTCGTCAAAGATTCGACGAAGCAGCAAAAACATACAAACGTCGAATCTGTCATTTAGCCCTGGTTCACACTGGGCTGCGGGAGTGAAATCGCGTGATTTAAGCTGATTTTGCGCGATTTCACTCCCTCTGGCAGTCCCGATTTCGGCGCGATTTAGGAGACATCTGTGCAGGGTTCTGCACAGATGTCAATGTAAATCGCGTCCTGAAATCGCAAAAAGTAGTACAGGAACTACTTTTTGAAATCGGTGCAGCGCCGCAGATGCGGCGTCGCACCGATTAGGACGGTGTCATTGCCGGCAATTGCCGCCGATTTGAGATGCGATTTCACATGTGAAATCGCATCTCAAATCGAACTAAATCGTACCCAGTGTGAACCTGGGCTGAAAGCTTATGGTGTCTGTTGAAAGTCAGCAATCGTACATTTCCAGTTAAATGCTCGGCCCAAAGGCTATAGAAGAATTTGACTGTTGGTTGACTAGTAATAATAATTAATAAATATTAGGGCTGTTACTGATTTAAATTTTCGTGTTCGATTAATCGATTTTTTTTTTAAATCGATCAACTAATTTCGATTAATTATAAACGCACATACATTTTTTGGATGACCACCATATATAGTCCCCACTGTAATATCCACAGACATCTCCTGCACTGTAATATCCACAAACATCTCCCCCACTGTAATATCCAGAGACATCTTCCCACTGTAATATCCACAATCACCCCCACTGTAATATCCACAATCACCCCCACTGTAATATCCACAGACATCTCCCCACTGTAATATCCACAGTCACCTCCACTGTAATATCCACAGACATCTCCACTGTAATATCCACAGACATCTCCCCCACTGTAATATGCACAGATATCCCCCCATTGTAATATCCATAGACATCTCCCCACTGTAATATCCACAGACATCTCCCCCACTGTAATATCCACAGACATCTCCCCCACTGTAATATCCACAATCACCTCCACTGTAATATCCACAGAAATCTCCTCCACTGTAATATCCACAGACATCTCCTCCACTGTAAATCCACAGACATTTCCCCCACTGTAATATCCACAGATATCCCCCCCCCCCATTGCACTATCCATAGACATCTCCCCACTGTAATATCCACAGACATCTCCCCCACTGTAATATCCACAGACAACCCCCCACTGTAATATTGAACGACATATCCCCCACTGTAATATCCACAATCACCCTCACTGTAATATCCACAGACATCTCCCCACTGTAATATCCACAGACATCTCCCCCACTGTAATATCCATAGACATCTCCCCCACTGTAATATCCACAGACATCTCCCCCACTGTAATATCCACAGACATCTCCCCCACTGTAATACCCACAGACATCTCCCCCACTGTAATATCCACAGACATCTCCCCCACTGTAATATCCACAGACATTTCCCCACTGTAATCCACAGACATCTCCCCACTGTAATATGGTCCACATCTCCCCCACTGTATAGGAAGATTAGTGCTTGCTTAGTCTTACGAGAGAAGCCAGCCGAACACGAGCATTTGAGGCCGGGTGATGACGTCAGCGTGACAATCTAGGCTCACCAAGACCGCCACCGGGTGGACCAAGATGTCCGCCGCTCCGGAAGCTAGGCCAAAGCCGGGGCCTTTCCTATGGCCGAGGCAGCAGCGGAGCACCTGATCTCGTGGTTTGCCAATTCGCATATGGTGACCCGTTCGGATCACGGATTGTTTACGATCCGTTGCACCACTAGTATCGATCAAAAGAATTTTGATCGATCAAAAAAATGTACGATTAATCGAGGAATTAATCTTTAATTTCCACAGCCCTAATAAATATAATTATTACTAATGTCATACAACATTAGAATTCTTCTATAGCTTGTAGGCGGAACATTTGAACGGAAATGTACGATTGCGGCGTTGTACAGTTTAGCTGCTCCGTCAAATCTTCCTAGAACATTTGACAGACACCCTCCTTCAATGACAGATTTGACCTTAATTAATTTGGATTTTTGGACGAATGCATTTTTTAACAAAACAAAATAAATAACGAATTTCGGGAGTAACTAAATAAATTTTATTTTTTGGATGAAAACTAAATTCCGAAACAAAATACTTCAGTGTGCACATGTCTAAAAATACAGCCATATTCCTAATTTCGTTGCAACTGTAAGACACCTATTACACTGGGGCCGCTCTGCGTTATCGGTAAAACACTTAACCCCTGCTAGCGACCGAAGAAAGGGTTAAATACGCTAGAAAAGCACCGCTGCCGAATCGCTTTGCAGGCGCTTCAGCACTGGCATGCATTGATTTCAATTGGCAGGGACGGTGGAGGAGCAGTGTATACACCACTCCTAAACCGCTCCAAAGATGCTGCTTGGAGGACTTTTTTTAACGTTCTGCAAGCTCACCGCTTTCACACTGGGGCTGCAGGGGAGGCATTTTTTAGGTGCTTTACAGGTGCGATTTTTGGCATTTTTTAGGTGCTTTACAGGTGCGATTTTTAGCCCTTTAGTGCCTGAAAAATGCCTCCAGTGTGAAAGGGGTCTCAATGTTAAACTTTCAACTGAAATTTAACAATTGTGACAAATCTCTCCGTACTGTACTTGAATTGTATTATTTCAATGCTCAGATGTATACATGGGCGTCCGCTGACATTTTTTCAGAGGGGGGCGCTTCGGCAGTGTCGATACACAGTCGCATTTTACCCTTTCTTCGACCGCTAGCGGGGGTTAAAGCGCCCCCCCCCCCCATGTTAAAATGTAAAAACACCCCACTGTGCCCCCCTGCATCTTTCAATATCTCTTTGTCACTACTGTGTACCCCCTCTCCACAACTGCACCTCTGGACCCCTTTACATTACACAGCACCTTACAGCTCTGGACCCCTTAACATTACACAGCACCCCACAGCTCTGGACCCCTTTACATTACACAGAACCCTGCATCTCTGGACCCCTTTACATTACACAGCACCCTGCATCACTGGACCCCTTTACATTCATTACACAGCACCCTGCATCACTGTACCCCTTTACATTACACAGCACCCTGCATCACTGGACCCCTTTACATACATTACACAGCACCCTGCATCACTGGACCCCTTTACATTACACAGCCCCCCTTTCCCTTGACTGAAACATTACACTATATTGACAGTATATTTATTTCAGGTCTAAAAGAGGAACCTTTTGGAATGAGGGACACATGGATTTGATTCCAGAAGAGGGACAGGCACTCTAAATAAGGGACAACTAGAGGGGAGCTGAGCACTGCAGTCACCGCTTAAATCGGCCCCAGGGCCAGTTCGGCCCTGCTCCTGGCTCTCCCTGGCGATTCCAGGGGGGGGGCAAATGACCCCCCTTGCCCTATGGAGCGGATGCCCATGGATGTACACCTGTCTAAGTGCAAAACTTTATTCAAAGTATTAAAAAAAAAAATATGGAAATTTTAATTGGTTGAACAAGAAGGAAGGAAATTGGATCTGGTCTTCCTCTAGTTCAGGGATCCTCAAACTACGGCCCTCCAGCTGTTGCAGAACTACACTTCCCATGAGGCATTTTAAAACACTGACATTCACAGACATGACTAGGCATGATGGGAATTGTAGTTCCTGAACAACTGGAGGGCCGTAGTTTGAAGACCCCTGCTCTAGTTTATTCACTTCTAAAATTTAGCTTGCACTGTTGAGCTCTGTAACCACGAGGATTGTTTTTTTCAACTTATCAAATAAATTTAGACATGTATTTATGATGGGAGACAGAGCTTTACCTACTAGCTAGAAATGAGAGTACAACATATTAATATGCAATATTCAGGGGCGAATCATGAAATGCAAGATCAAAAGTGGGCCCCTACATGCAGTGAAAAAGTGCGTTGCAGCAGATCACTCCGCCAGCGGCCAGGTGCTTTAGAGGCTGTGGGCTGTGGTGGCTGGATCTATTAACCCCAAAGTTGCCGGTTGTGTACACACTTCATGGACTCAGCAGGAATGTGATTTCATTGCATTTTTGTTTCTCCTTGTAAGCAGAGTGTGACAGGCACAGTGGGGGGGCCTGTGTGTTTAGCACGCCTTGCACATATGGATGATATGCCCCAAGCAATATTTCTTAGATACTGGATTTAAAAATATTTTTTTTTAGCATGTAGTTTTATTAATCCTAACCTCCAAGTGGAGTTGCGATTTATTTTTAAAAGTCAGCAGCTACAAACACTGTAGCTGCTGACTTTTAATAAGGACCCTTAACTGTTCTAGGCGCCCGCAATGTCGCTCCCCCCCCTCCCATGGCCGATCCCCCGATCGTGGCAGGTCCCGGCGGCGCCATCCTCACTAAGGGAAACAGGCAGTGGAGCCTTGTGGCTTCACTGCCCAGTTCCTACTGCACGTGCGCTATTCGCTCTGTGCTTTATGAATGGGCGGCTGTTCTTTGGAATACACACAGTTCCCAGAAGACAGCGCACCCCATTCCCCAAAAGACAACGTGAGGAAGACAACCAGCCGCGGACCAGGAAGAGGCAGATTAGGAAGATCTGCCTAGCAACCACCTCTTCTGTTTGTTTGTTTTTTGAATTTTTAGGTAATTTTTAGGGTGGACCTCCGCTTTAATAAAGAAAAAATATATATACCTGTATGTATGTATATACTATGTATATACACCACTGTGAATCCACCTTTAAGTGTGAAATAAATCTTTTTGCTTATTTGCTGCTTTCAAGTGTGATCATTTGACTACTTTTACCGAGATGCTTGTGGCTAATTTAAAACCTCTATTGGCCTATTTTTTAACCACTTCAGCCCCGGAAGAATTGGCTGCCCAATGACCGGCCATTTTTTGCGATAAGGCACTGCGTCGCTTTAAATGACAATTGTGCGGTCATGCGACGTTGAACCCAAACAAAATTGACGTCCTTTTTTCCCACAAATAGAGCTTTCTTTTAGTGGTCAGTGCTTTTAAAATGCACTGATTACTGTGTAAATGAAACTAGCAGGGAAGGGGTTAACCACTAGGGGGCGAGGAAGGGGTTAAGTGTTTCCTAGGGAGTGATTCTAACTGTAAGGGGGATGGGCTACAATCACTGCTCCCAATGACAGGGAGCAGTAGATCAGTGTCCTGTCACTAGGCAGGTAAATGCCTTGTTTACATAGGCATCTCCACGATCGCAGGACACCGGCGGACATCGAGTCCGCTGGGTTCCATGGGCACGGTTATGGAGCTTGCGGCACGCACGCGCCCGCTAGACTGCAGATTTAAAGCAACGTACAGGTATGTTGCTTTGCCTGCCGTGCCATTCTGCAGATGTATATCTATGTGAGGCTGTCGGCAAGTGGTTAAATAACAAAATTCCTGGTAACCATGCTTTTAAAAGAGTGAGAATCCCAGAACTGGATTATTTTTCTCCAGAATAAAATAGGGTGAAGGAAGGCCAGATGTGTCTGATGTGCTGTGCATGCGGTGATTGAAAGCCTGGCACCTCTGTATGCTACATGAGAGTAAAAAACGGCAGTGCCCAGTCGGGGAAATAAGTAATTGCGGAAAGGCTGAAGAAGAGTTATTCTTCACTAATTATATACCTAAAGCCCTGGTTCACACTGGTGCGTTTTGACATGCGATTTGGCATGTCAAATCGCATGTCATAACGGTGGTATTTGCCGCAAATTGCCGGCAATGGCACCGCCCTAATCGGTAAATTTTGTTTCAAAATTGTCACTATATTTTTGTTTATATCGCAAAAAATAAAAACCGCACAGGTGATCAAATACCACCAAAAGAAAGCTCTATTTGTGAAAAAAAAAGGACGTCAATTTTGTTTGGGAGCAGCGCAATTGTCATTCAAAGCGCCGAAAGCTGAAATTTCGCCTGGGCAGGAAGGGGGTATATGTGCCCAGTAAGCAAGTGGTTAAGGGCCGTGGCAGGGAGTGTATCCTATGCCTATATACCTTTGCTAATATGCGTCCCTCGATCCCATCTCAAAAAGTTGGGAGGTATGGTGTCATCTGCTTGAGTGAATCTCAGGACTAAATGAACAGATTGAAAATAGCTTTCCAAGTGAAACTGTTTTCTTATGTGAATTGTTATCTGTGCAATAAGGTTTTTTTCCTTCAGCTGAGCTTTAATAAATGAGCCCTTCTATCTTTCAGTGGATTAAACTGGAGCTGGGGATGGGCCTCAGCAGGAAGCAGCATTTTAGCAGAATTTGGGACCTTACACTTAGAATTCTTGAAACTCAGTGAGCTGTCTGGAGATTCAGTGTTTATTGAGAAGGTAACTTGGCCTGTTTTTCATGCTTATGCCATATTTACAGTAAATTGATCTATGTCTATTCATGAAGAAATTTATAGTAAAGATATACCAGTTACTTGTCAACAAGACGTAATTAATTGCCAGCTTTAAACCATTTCCAAACACAATATTTCTTGCAGGTTAACAACATCAGGAAAACTTTGAAGAAAATAGAAAAACCACATGGATTGTATCCTAATTATTTCAGCCCTGTCAGTGGCAGCTGGGTTCAGCGTATGTACAGAATTATATTTTAATTAGCCTATGTCATATTAGAATTCTTGCACTGGTCAAAATTGTCACCAGAAAGCTTTGCCATTTGTATGTTATGAATTTATTTTTGAATGATACCCAAAACCATTTCTTTCAAACCTCAGTATCAAAAGTGTAACTGCAATGTTGTCAAATTGTAACTGCATATTTTAGGGCAGTTACACATGTTGAGCATGATGGACATTCCCAGATTACCTGAGGATATCTTGCCTGTTTAAGTACTCCATGATCTCCATTAAATCCTATGATGGGTTGGAATTCTGCTGGGCAGGAGTATAGAGTACAATTTCTCCATAGGACTACCCTTAGAGTCGGTTCACACTGGGGCGACACGACTTCCAGAGCGACTTTCAGAGGCGACTCAGACACGACTTGAGCATGAACCACAGGGCGATCTGGGGCGATTTACAACACGACTTCCAGGACAAGAGACATTCCAGTGGCCAATAAAACAACAATCAGCTCTGGGAGAGGGGGGGAGGGAGAGGTTTGCCTGTGAGAAATGTATGTTATCTTATCTGGAAAGTAGCTAGTGATCAGACTTGAGGCGACAAGTCGGATTGAAGTCGTACAGGAACCTTTTCTGAAGTCGGAGCGACATGAGTAGTGTGTATTAACACCGCTCCCATTCACTAACATTGTTTTTCTCTACAGCGCGACTTGGGATGACTTGAGGCGACCTCAAGTCGGATCCCAAGTCGCCCCAGTGTGAACCGACTCTTAAAATACAATGTAAACATGTGAGCGTGTGACTGAAAGGAAAAGATTTTAAAATTAGGCTGAGTAGTACCAAGGCAGCCACTCAGCTAAGATCTCATAACAGCAGGGACAAGTGTCTATAAAACTTGAAAAAGGGCTGTGGATGCCTATTAAAGTGGAACTAAAGTTCGCCTCAGAAAATATTGCAAAGAAAAATGAAACACGTGCTTTGGGGGATGCAACCCAACCATTTCTTCCTCCTCTATAGTGACCACTAATTAAAATCAATGCACAGTCTGAAGATCATTAAAAGCAGATTATATTTTTTTTCTGGAAAGCCTTCAGGGTCCTGTCAGAAAAATAATAAGGGTGACGGAGTGCCCCTTATCTATGTGGGCATCTATGGCTATATTAACCACTTGAAGCCCAGGCCAATTCTGACACTTCGCTCCTACATGTAAAAATCATCCTTTTTTAGATAGAAAATTACATAGAACCCCCAAACACTATATATGTTTTTTGTTTTTTTAGCAGAGACCCTAGAGAATACAATGGCGGTCATTGCAATTTTTTATCTTGCACAGTATTTGCGCATCAATTTTTCAAACACGTTTTTTTGGGACAAAACTATTTCATGCTTTAAAAAAGAAAAACACAAAACAGTAAAGTTAGCCCAATGTTTTTGCATAATGTAAAAGATGAAGTTACGCCGAGTAAATAGATACCTAACATGTCACGCTTAAAAGTTGCACACGCTCGTGGAATGGCGCCAAAATTCGGTACTTAAAAAACCCCATAGGCTACGCTTTTTTTATATTTTTACTGGTTACATGTTTTGAGTTACAGAGGAGATCTAGGACTAGAATTATTGCTCTCGCTCTAACGTTCGCGGCGACGCCTCACGCGTGGTTTGAACACCGTTTTCATATGTGGGCGGGACTTACGTATGCATTTGCTTCTGTGCGCAAGCACACGGGGGCATGGGCACTTAAAAAATAAATGTATTGTTAATTTTACTTCATCACTTAAAAATAAAATTGATCACTTTGATGTCTATTACAAGGAATGTAAACATCCCTTGTAATAGGAATATGACACGACAGGACCTCTTTACAGTGAGATATGGGGTCAAAAAAAAACACCACCACCACCTCACCACTAGGTTGGGAAGCCTAAAATAATAAAAAAAAACACGATCACAGCCAAAGTGGTGCAGTTTTTTCGAATGCAGAGGCTGAGCGTGACATCATAACATCGTGCCCGGCCTCCGACCATCATAGAGACTCCGGCGACCACCTGGTCTGCCGGAAATTTCTATGATCACAATCTGGGGCCGGCTGATCCTGTCTCCGACTCACAGATCGCAGCGGTGAGTCAGGAGAAGCACCGGATAGCGGCGGGAGGGGGGGCATCCCCTTTCGTCAACCGTAAGAGTGATCAAACGGCGGAACAGCCGCTATGATCGTTTTTATGGTGAAGGGAATTGCCGGCTAAAACAGCAATATCTGAATGATGCCTGTAGCTGCAGGCATCATTCAGATATACCACGCAAAGCCCAGAACGTAATATGATGTACGCTGGGCGCTAAGTGGTTATTGATGCTCTGGTCATGACATCAGGCCCTAGGTATTCCAGGAAATAGTGTGGTCAAAGGATACCTGTAGTCAACTGACCATATGAACGATATGCAGGCATTGCAGATGTGACTGCACATACTTTTGTTGTCCTGAAATCCAAGGATGTTGATTTCACTCTAAAAATCTGGTTCTTGGTCTCTGATGAAGATTGTTGTCCTCACAGACCAATAACAAGGTGCAGAATGGGGAAGAGGGTATGGTCAATTAGGAACTTTGGTATTTATGTTAAAGGGGTTCTTAAAGTAGAAAGTTTTTTACCTTAATTGATTCTCTACATTAAAGGATAAGTTCACCTTTATGAACATGTTTCATGTTCCACCCATATTTAGGGTGGAACATGTAACATGTTCCAGCAGCTGCAGCCTTACCCCCACCTGCTTTTTTGGCTGTCGGCTTGTAGTTTCAATGAACTACCATGGTACTGTTAATTACTCTGGAAGTTCAAATTATAAATGGACATTTTCTTACCTGCCAAAAAAAAGTGCATTTATTTTTTTTATTTTTTTTAAAGGTGTTTTTATCCTTTAAAGGGGTTGTAAAGGAAAACATTTTTTTCCCTAAATAGCTTCCTTTACCTTAGGGCAGTCCTCCTTCACTTACCTCATCCTTCGATTTTGCTTTTAAATGTCCATATTTCTTCTGAGAAATCCTCACTTCCTGTCCTTCTGTCTGTAACTACACACAGTAATGCAAGGCTTTCTTCCTGGTGTGGAGAAAGCCTCTTGAAGGGGGAGGGGTCGAGCAGGAGGGTCAGGACGCTCTCTACTTTGCAGATAGAGAAAGGAGCTGTGTGTTAGTGGGCGTCCTGACACTCCTAAGGTCATTTAAAAGCAAAATCAAAGGATGAGGTAAGTGAAGGAGGACTGCACTAAGGTAAAGGAAGCTATTTAGGGAAAAAAATGTTTTCCTTTACAACCCCTTAAAGGTAAAATACTTTCTACATGCAGCTTCCCCCTCAAGTCCTCCCTTTATACTTACCTGAGCCCAATTTTGGTCCAGTGATGTGCACGAGAGTAGCGGCTCTCTTGGTTCTCTCCCTCTCCATTAGCTCAGAGACAGTTCAGAGACAGACGTAGGAGTCATTGACTTCTGCTGTTGTTAATCACAGCCAGTGAGGAGGGAGCAGGGGGCGGTCAATGGACACACAGAGCGGGGCTTGGGAGTTAGCTTGCACAAATGCCCCTATAGCGAGCAGCTTTCTCTGGGGGCACTCAGCTGGAGGGGGGGAGCCAGGAGTGTTTATGTTTAATGAAAAAAATAAAAAGCATTTACAATCACTTTAAGCTGACCATTCAGTGATTCAGCTAGTTCAGCAAGAACCTGCTAAATTTCAATCGGTATATTGCTGGCCCCGCTCGTTTGATCGACTTCAAATGTTGGAAAATGCATCGCATGCCCCTGTCATAATACAATGTTCAGACACACAAATGAGGTGGATGGAGGGATTTGTTAGCTTTTTTCAGCCGTTGGCTGAAGAAAGAAAAATGGTGTTTGACCAGATTAGGAAACCGACTCAACCTTCAAGGCATTTGCAGATCATTTTGCATATAATGTATGCCTCATTTCATTGCTATAGCCAGCTGCGGTTTAGTTGACTATAGATTCACTTTAATATCTAACCATGTTTTTCATTTCATTATTTTCACTAACTGTAGAACGGAAATTTTTCTTTTGCTTCTCTTTCTATTCACTAAGCCCATAGTGACTTGTCAGATGTAATTAAAAGCTTTAGACTTAACCTAATGTAATTTTCTTTGAACATCACAGAGCTAGCATGTAAAAGACATTGTGTTAGAACACTTAATTATGAACTGACAATTTTTAATTGACAATGCTGGTAAGGAATTGGAATTTAAGAGGTGCTTGGCATGGATACTTAACATCAAGATTTGCATGCGCACAAATGAAATGTCGGATTAAATTCTTTATCATCCTTTCTCTACAAATTGTGTGTCACTTCTCCCACTATAGATCATGTGTCTCTTGGAGGACTTGGTGACAGCTTCTATGAATACTTAATCAAGTCTTGGCTGATGTCAGCTAAACAAGATAATGAAGCAAAGGGCATGTACTATGAAGCTGTGGAGGTATGAAACAAGCTTTGTGTCTTGTCAACTAAATACGTTATACTATGTAGGTCAATCTTCTGTTAACCCAATATTGTTGTGCCAGAAGGTCGGTCCCGCGAGTCATGATTTTTATCCAGTTAACGATACATTCTGCAGAAATGTCTAGAGCAACAGATAGACACGTACATTTTCAAAGAACTGAAACTTAGATTATTTTACGCTTTGGAGCTACGCAATACTTACTGGTATTGCTGATTTTCTATTACCCATACAAGATCATGACCCCCTCTTTTAAAGAATGTATAACCTTTCCCCCCTTGTCCCTAGTGTGAGAGCTTTTGGCCTTAGAAGGATGTGCCATGGTCCAAATATACAGTAATGCTTCACTTTCTATCTTGAAAAATTTCACAAAAATAGTGTAACCTATCAGGAAAGATAAGAAAAGATAGAGGGCGCCTCCAGGTTAAGCGTTGTGAAGCTTTAATAATATACAGATAACAGTGTAGACTTACATATAAAGTGGTAGAATCCAGTGTGTAGATTCGATCAAATTGATCCTAAATTGGGGGAGATGTGGCGTCTTGCCGGGCCAGATGTTTTGCTGATCGTGCTCCGGGATAAACCTCCTAAGTCAAACCGTCAATGTAGCAGGTGTAGGCCAGCTGGTACGGAGGACTAGATGGAAACGAGGCCCGGAGCAAAGCGTGAGCCGTGGTAGTGGTGAAAAATTATACTTGAGAATTTAGCCAATCATTTAGTGTACTGGTGTACTTCATGATATACAGTCATACTGTGGCAGGGGTGTGTCTACACACCCCATGTAGGGTTTTGCCTATATTAAGAAAGGTTTCCTTCTTTCTTATCTCAGGAAGTTGAAAGGTATGGTATTAAAGAATTTGCAATACACAGGGTTTGAGCCACATGTTTCTTGCGGAAGGTGGTCCTATTATTCTGTTATTTCAATACTTTCTGGTACAATATTTCTATTGAAATAATTAGGCAGCTACAGCCATGAAATTCCCACGCAGAGGATATAAACAGTGAGTACAATTCAAAACCAAGGTAAGCCACAAACAGAACGTGGTTATAAGTACAATGTATTGAACTACAATGACCTCTCTGCCAGGGCCGGGGGACAACAAAGGGTGCCTAGAATGGGAGCAGGGAGTGGACAAGTCCACTAAAAGCGGGGACAAACAAAACATAACAAAAGGGGGGAGAAGGGAGGAAGAGGAGGCAAGAGCAGGGAGAGTTTCCCCAGGCTGGGGGTCAGATGACATTACTAGGGAAGGCCCAAGCTGGTCTGTTGCAGGGTTGGAAGAGCATAGGACCACCACGGGGACCACACCTTATAAAATTGTGGAGGATACTAGTCATCTTTTCATTAATCATTAGGTTCATCAGGATGCTCTTCACCTCTGTAAATGAGACAGCAGTTTTTTTTCCAGGCCCTGGCAATGACACGCTTGGCTGCAAAAAATAAGCAGGTGGCCAGTTTCTGTTAGTAGGAAAACAGGCCTGGATCGGGCAATGAAGTAGTGCCAATTTGGCGTCTTTACAGAAAGGTATATGAAAAAAGGTATAGGAGAGTCCAAAGACCCTCTACCAAAATCCCACCAGGTGGGGATAAGACCACCAAGTATTGATTTTGTTACCTTATTGACCACATCCCCAGAAATATTTGTCATTGTGTGTTGAGTTTCATTTTGTGATATGGGCTGTTATTTCAATACTTTCTAATCTTTATTACAGCTAAAAATGTGTGCTTTAACTAAATATATTCCTATGAGGTGCATGAAGCTGCACAGATTCAAACACATGTAGTCTGGGGTGTGATACTAGAGAAGTGATAATGTGCTTATAATGATTTTTTAAATGCTAAGAGAAGATGTAATGGACTAAGAATGTCCATACACAGGAGAGCATGGTTGCATGCATAGGCATGCACACAGGGTGTGCCAGGTGTGCCTGGGCACACCCTAATCACCCCGTGTGGTGCAGATTGCCCCTGCTGCCGGGCTCCTGTGTCACACACCCCCTTACCCCGCAGCATTGCTGGCCTTCCATCTTTTCTATTTTGCTGGCTGCTATGAGACATATTTCAGAATGAAGAGCGGGGAAAAAGGGGCTGCTAAATATGTCTTTTACAGGCCCTTTTCTTTTCTGATTGGTACCAATCACTCACCATGTTCATTCATAACTGAAACATAGTACACATAGTTTACTATGCTCCAATGAACAGGAAGTTGTTCAGCACAGAGCACTTCCCATTCATTCACTTTCCAGTACAGCCAAGTCTCCCGAGGCCCCAGGAAATCTCTGTCCTCAGTCCATTTACCCCTCTCAAAATTGAAACATCAGGGGTCTTTAGGGGTTTAGACCCTTGATATTTCACCAAAGCCCCCATATGGTGCTCCTAATTTTTTTTTTAAATATATGTATATTGTAAAAAATAATTAAAACATTTGTAAAATATAATATAAAATTATTGCTATACCGACTGACATCCTCCACTGTCCTAGTCCTACTGACACCAACCTGTGCCTTACTGACATGTTCAATGCCCTACCATGTTATAATACATTTTAAAATGTATTTATAAGAGTGTATGTGTCTGTGTGTGTATGTATATTGTGACAGGAAGTCAGGTAAATCTGTGTGTGTTGTCCTAGACGGAAGATACTTTTCTGCCTTGTGTAGACAATACACCAATTACTATTGGGCGTCGGCTGTAGAAATGGCCAGAGAGGTTTGGGGAGTTAGAAGTCTTCAGCTGTTCAAAATGAAGCAATTAAAGCCCCTATAAATAAAGCCTAAGGATAACGACTGATTGCTGGATCCTGGGGCTTTGTGAAGTGAAGGAGCAGTCAGAGGCACTTCTAAAGAGGTGAGGTGCTGATAGATATTTCTGTGTGAGAAATATCAGACACTTTTTTGTTGTTTTCTGCTGTAGGACCAGCAGTGTCTTCCCAGCAGTAGGCTGTGCCAGACTCAATAGGTAGGTTCCTGTGTTGGGAAGGTAGACGCCCCAAGTGGCAAGGGTTTATTTTATGTTTTGTTTTGTTTATACTGTTTTGATGCTTGCACGTGTATCCCGCAAGATGAAAAAATAAACCATATAATTTGTTTTCAGTCATCCTCAAGTGCCTTTTTGGACAGTTCAGCGTGTAGTGACCGCATAGAGGGGGTCACACACACCCGCTACCGAGTTAATTCCTCACACTATGTATGTGTACGTATGTATATATGTTTGAGCTTTGGTGTGCACACCCTAATGCTATAAGCTGCGCACACCTATGGTTGCACGTAAAAGCATAATTCAACTACCAAAAGATCTCAGAAAGATTTTGCAATCAACATACTTTTTTTGGCATGCGCAGAGGTGCCGATAATTCTTAAGGGAACCCAGAAACATCAGAAAATGCAGCACATTTTCAGGTGCAGAAAACCTCATGGATGCTTTTACACCATGCGATTTCCATGCAGCCGAGTTTTAGAAACAGCGCAGGGACCTTTTCCCTGCATTTTCTGTGGAAATAGCAGCTTACTCAGATTAACTGGCGGTTGTGCCCCCCGTAAGCGCGGCACAAACAAAACCAAATCGTGTGAACCTAGCCTAAAGAAAACAGTAAGACCTTGAACCGGTTTTGTTTTGATGTACCTGTACTGTATTTAGCTGATTTAAGCTAAAAGTTTAATTAAGCTTTAAGAAAATAAATATTCTTTCAAGGACAGTGAGGTACTCATTTTGGCAAGACAAGGCAGCTGGTTCGCAAGAGGAGGGAAAGAGGCCATCTGCAGCAAACTGAAACTATCTGTTACATATGAATAAGTATGATAATATAATATGAACAGAGTGGTTTTACAGACTTTTGGAGCTCCCATCTTGTTCATGGACAATCAACATCTGCTATGATACATTTCATAGTGACTGAATTAAAATGACCGAGTTACTCATGCGGCTTTAAATGAGTATGTATCACTCAGTCATTAAAGCTGTCTTCAACAAAATGTCTTCAACATTCAGAACAAGTCTAGCTGAATGTAACTAATTACTACTAGACCAACCCACAATTCTTCCCCAGATAATGGTTGACCATGGTTATCTGCAGAAGTAATGAAGCGTACATACCCAAGCGCTGGTTTCCTGATCTGACTGTAACTATCTGTGTCTAGTGATATTTATCTCATGGGCAACTTTACAAGGGGGAAATCAATGGGGAAAACATAAAGAGACAGGTTAATGCCAATTAATAATCAGACGTAAATTGCTTTCTAATAAACTGGACAATGTGAAACTGTCAGTAAACTATTGGCTGATACAGCATGTGGAAATGTGTAGTCTGTCAGCAGCTAGAATTCCAATAGTTGCCTGTGCCTGTTTGACATCTTTACACTTGAATAATGATGTGGCCTTGTATCTCTCACTAGTATGAAGTGATTGTGTTAAGTGAAAGAAAACCTTAAGTATAACTTTTCTGAAAATGTACCCTTTCACATCTTCCCACCTATTTTTTCTAACCTGTAAAAAAAAAAGATCTGTGTACTTATTTTCTTATTTTCTATCTGCTCCATTCTGGTCACGCAATCCTGCAGCTGTGTAATGCTGGGTATATATATATATATATATACTGTATATATATATATATATATATTTTTTTTTTCCAAACAAATGTTGCATGAATATTCGTACAAACGTTCAACAGCTTGAAAAATGTCATTCAAAATTAGTTCAAAATTTCACTTGATATTAACTTTCGATTTTGGATTAAATGGACTTTATCAAATGAACACCACATAAACTATTAGAAATACATTTGTTCAAGAAAATGTTTCCATCCTGCTTCTTTTGAATTTTCTCATCACTGTGGTCAAAACTGAACCTTGATTTGGCCCCACTAATGAAACAAACATACAAAATTAATAAAAAATCTACTAGTGTATAGCCAGCTTAAGGGGCTGCTTGACAACAGCTGTGGATTCTGGGAGCCGTGGCATCAACCATAGGCTCCCAAGAACCAGACATTGACAGCGCTTCCTCTCCCCTACAGCATCTTTTTTTATACCGGTTAGGCAGGATAGGTAGGAGGAGGGGAAAGGAAAATGTATTTAGAAAAAACATAGTTTGGATTTTCTTCCAGTTTAAGTTAAATATCCAGGCAAAAATGCAAATGAGCATCCTGTAATTTCTTACTACCGTACATCTCACTTAGGAAGGTCACAACTATTACATAGTCAACCTCCACTGTGATGCACTTGGGCTGGATTTAAACAAGTAGACAGGGAACAGAGCATAGAGGAAAAAAAGGTATGTGTGTTTGTGCTCCTGCACTGTCCAATTAGCAGCCTGGTCTGTGTTTTTCTTTTCTGTGTTGGATGCAGAAGACATTGTTGTGTTTGGATACAGAAGATGCAGAGGACATTTTAAAATGATTTCAATCCTTTGACGGATAAAATGTCCCCAATAAAAGTATTTCAACTGTGCACCTGGCTGCTTTCCTGGAGTTCATCTTAAAAGAGTTTATCACAAATGTTCTTCTAAAAAGGCATTTCACTGACTTGTTAAAGCCATAGTAGGGCATAACTTTTACAAATAACAGTTCTAAGGGGTTAAAGACCTTTCCTAGAACACATGACTCCTGTTGTTTTGCACAGACACAGGGGATGCATTATAATATATGGGTGGTTTATCAACACCCCACAGTAGTGAAATTAAAATACTACTGTAACGGTATAACCCGTGACGCCCAGAGACTTTTGAGGGATGGGGGATACTCCTGTGCCAGCGGCACTAAGGACTCTTGGGTCGAAGGTCACCCTGTTCCCCTTTTGGGCATAGGGTGGCTGATAAATAATAATTCATGTATTGCAGGATATCTTGAGATATTACAAATTGTTGGTTAATGTTGACCCACACCAGGTCAATAGACTCCTAAGATATTCCATTGTCCATTGCGTAAGGCTGTAGAGGTGTTAATTCGGGTCTGCGCCTAAGACCTTTCATTGTGTGATAACACTGTTTAAAGCCTATTGATGATCAGGTGTGAATGCCTTTTTGTCGGAGACAGAACGTCTGTCTAAGATGTGGATTGAGGGGAACTCATTGTGTGATGGTGTTTTGTGTGAATTCTATTGATAATAGATGCGACTTGTCAAGCTGTATGCAGAGCCAGGCTGTCTGGATAATGATTAGTAATTAACTCCTCTGAATGTCATTACCAAAAAGAATGTGATTGACGCCCCATTGTGTGATGTGTGGGTGGAAAGTTCTTTGTCCTTGTGATTAACTTTAACATGCTGTACTGTATATAAGAAAGCTAAGATACCATTAAAAGCATTCATTCATTTAAAATCAGTAACCAGAGCTGTGTGTGTCTTGGTGATTCTGGGGGAATGGATCGGGTCCTGTCGGCTGGTTTGTCGGGGTGTCGGCTAAGCTGTCTTGTCTTGGGTTGATGAAAGATCTAAAACGGTGGTGACCATTACAACTACTAATTGCTGCTTTGTATGTGTGAAGCAGCAGCAAAGAAAAGTTCAAGTTCACTAGACCTCCCACACACAATCTCAAATGAAATATCTACAACCAAAAGGTTAGGTAACAAATGTTCACAAATAAGTAGTAAAAATGTACTGTGACCATAAAAACACACATAGAGGAATTCATAAAGGGTTTCTTAAACACCCTTTATAATTCTGTAGGGGTGCAGCAGAATGAGGAAGGAGTGTCGAGACTGGATATTCCTTCCTCACTGCACCCACTCTCTTCCTCCCCAGCCACTGTGTCTTTCACACAGACACATGGCCAGGAAATGTTGCACTAGCGTGGGGGAGCTTGATAGAGAACCAAAAGACTAGTTCCCCATCAGGTTCGCTTTACATTTGATTACCAGCATATGGCAATGAGCAGATCCATACACGTTTTTGAATCCGGTCTTGGCTTTTGAATCTGCCCACTACCATCTACTGTCATTCAGAAAAAAGGGGATCCTGATGGGGAAATAGTCTCTCATCAAGGCTCTGCCCAACTTGTGACAAGTCATTTCCAAAATATTGAATTCCTCTGAGTCTCTTCAGTGAAATCAATAAAATAAATTCTGTTCCATAAATATATTACAGTGCGCAGTATCTTCTTTGTATCTTATTTGTATCTATCTTCAGAAGAACCTGTGTGTAAAATCATTCCAAAAAAGCAGTGATGTTCCCACAGATACATTCACCAGAGTTAAATGATCCTACTAAGTTGTCAGCTCAAAAGTGCTTAGTTTAATAAATCCTCAGTGTCACTGGTTCAAATTTTCTTTGATCAGGCAACATAAAAGCAAATAAAAACGTTACTTATTATAATACAATTTAAAACCATTTAATTTATTTTAAAAACAAGCAAATTGCACTTACATTTGGTGGTGCTCAGACCTGCACCAGTTAGGCCGCGTACACACAGGGAGACATGTCCGACGGAACGTTTCCAGCGGACATGTCTCCTCGGATTTTGGTCTGATGGCATGTACACACCATCGGACGAAAATCCCCTCGGACTGAGGCCGCGGTGACGTGGTGGTGACGTTGACGCTGCCACGTCACCACTCCAGGTAGTAAAATACTTCCACGCATGCCTCAAATCCATTTGACGCATGCAGGAGATTATGTCCGCTGGTTAGGCGTACTAACCAGCGGACATGTCCGACGGACAGGTTTCCAACGGACAAATTTCAAAGCATGCTTTGAAATTTGTCCGCTGGAAAAACCTGTCCGCTAGGTCGTACACACGATCGCATATGTCCGCTGAAACTGGTCGGCGGACCAGTTTCAGCGGACATGTTCGATTGTGTGTACGCAGCCTTACACAAACGTAAAAATGTCAGGATGTAATTATCCACTACAGGCACTCAATCCTCACTGATCCTCCAATATAGGGAGTCAGCTCCTGGCAGTCACTGGCCGCTCCACAAGATCCACACATACTCTTAAAGAGAAAGGGAAGCCGCTCACTATTTAAAAGCCTTAATGTCCATTTATTGAACTCTCCATCAAATAGACTGTGCTGCCTAATTTGTGCATCTCTAATGTGTTTCACTCCAATTGGAGCTTACTCATAGGCATGATAGAGCGTTCAATTAATAGACATTAAAAAAATGGTGAGTGGCTCCCCTTTCATGTTGAGAGTCTAGAAATAAAAATGTAAGAATGCTCTGCTGCTGTGCACGCAAAGCCATGCAGCATTGCTCATCTGCCTCTTCCGATCAAGGTGTGTAAATCACTCATGTGTTTTGCAGCTCACAGAGGTTCCTGAAAATAATTGCTCTGACCTCTCCCCCCATGATGCATGTTTCGTAAGACAGGACTTTTCCAAAGGGATGGGGTTCTCATCAGATCACTTCTCTATGACATTTTTTTCATCACACAGGACTTTTTAAAGGGATGGGGTTATCGCCAGACCTCTCATCTATGACACATGTTTCATCATACAGGAGTTTTTCAAAGGGATGAGGTTGTCAGAGCATGCACCCCTATAAAGCATTCACCAAAGCCACTCCCTTTGTATTCAACCCTAATACTGTATAACATATAAAAATATACTGTATAGAAATATATACCCACCTATAAAAGGGAAGCTAATCATGAATTTACTTCTAAAACTATTTAAATACTTGTCATTTTTCAGGCACTTGGGGTGTAGTTTTTTTCAGTGTATATTTCCTCTTGTGAGTTCACTTGTTTTAGATTTTCCACTCTCTAACCAAACTTAAAAACAAATCTATGCCCCAGAATTTGAATTCTCTTAGATTTTTATTGTGGCATATTTTAGGTATGTAGAATTTATATATATATATATATATATATATATACAGTGCAGAAAATAAGTATTTGAACACCCTGCTATTTTGCAAGTTCTCCCACTTGGAAATCATGGAGGGGTCTGAAATTGTCATCGTAGGTGCATGTCCACTGTGAGAGACATAATCCAAAAAAAAATTCCAGAAATCACAATGTATGATTTTTTTAACTATTTATTTGTATGATACAGCTGCAAATAAGTATTTGAACACCTGAGAAAATCAATGTTAATATTTGGTACAGTAGCCTTTGTTTGCAATTACAGAGGTCAAACGTTTCTTGTAGTTTTTCACCAGGTTTGCACACACTGGAGGAGGGATTTTGGCCCACTCCTCCACACAGATCTTCTCTAGATCAGTCAGGTTTCTGGGCTGTCGCTAAGAAACACGGAGTTTGAGCTCCCTCCAAAGATTCTCTATTGGGTTTAGGTCTGGAGACTGGCTAGGCCACACCAGAACCTTGATATGCTTCTTACAGAGCCACTCCTTGGTTATCCTGGCTGTGTGCTTCGGGTCATTGTCATGTTGGAAGACCCAGCCTCGACCCATCTTCAAAGCTCTAACTGAGGGAAGGAGGTTGTTGCCCAAAATCTCGCAATACATGGCCCCGTTCATCCTCTCCTTAATACAGTGCAGTCGCCCTGTCCCATGTGCAGAAAAACACCCCCAAAGCATGATGCTACCACCCCCATGCTTCACAGTAGGGATGGTATTCTTGGGATGGTACTCATCATTCTTCTTCCTCCAAACACGGTTAGTGGAATTATGACCAAAAAGTTCTATTTTGGTCTCATCTGACCACATGACTTTCTCCCATGACTCCTCTGGATCATCTAAATGGTCATTGGCAAACTTAAGACGGGCCTTGACATGTGCTGGTTTAAGCAGGGGAACCTTCCGTGCCATGCATGATTTCAAACCATGACGTCTTAGTGTATTACCAACAGTAACCTTGGAAACGGTGGTCCCAGCTCTTTTCAGGTCATTGACCAGCTCCTCCCATGTAGTCCTGGGCTGATTTCTCACCTTTCTTAGGATCATTGAGACCCCACGAGGTGAGATTTTGCATGGAGCCCCAGTCCGAGGGAGATTGACAGTCATGTTTAGCTTCTTCCATTTTCTAATGATTGCTCCAACAGTGGACCTTTTTTTACCAAGCTGCTTGGCAATTTCCCCGTAGCCCTTTCCAGCCTTGTGGAGGTGTACAATTTTGTCTCTAGTGTCTTTGGACAGCTCTTTGGTCTTGGCCATGTTAGTAGTTGGATTCTTACTGATTGTATGGGGTGGACAGGTGTCTTTATGCAGCTAATGACCTCAAACAGGTGCATCTAATTTAGGATAATAAATGGAGTGGAGGTGGACATTTTAAAGGAAGATTAACAGGTCTTTGAGGGTCAGAATTCTAGCTGATAGACAGGTGTTCAAATACTTCTTTGCAGCTGTATCATACAAATAAATAGTTAAAAATTCATACATTGTGATTTCTGGATTTTTTTTTTTTTGATTATGTCTCTCACAGTGGACATGCACCTACGATGACAATTTTAGACCCCTCCATGATTTCCAAGTGGGAGAACTTGCAAAATAGCAGGGTGTTCAAATACTTATTTTCCGCACTGTATATATATATATATATATATATATATATATATATATATATATATATATATATATTGTAAGGGGTTAGCTTGGTATTGGGGGTGTGTGACCCCCTGGATGGGTTCACTACACACTGAACTATACAGAGAGGCAGCCGAAGACGGTTGAAAACAAAGAGTTTGGTTTATTCTTCCATATTGCTGGAAACAAGTGCAAGCATCCAAACAGCATAAACAAAACAAAACATAAAATAAACCCTGGCCACTTGGGGCGTCTACCTTCACCACACAGGAACCTATCTATGGAGTCTGGCACAGCCTACTGATGGGCAGACACTGCTGGTCATACAGCAGAGAAACAATAGTCTTTTTGATTTTTATCACACAGAAAAATCAACAACCACCTCACCTCTTCAGAAGTCTTTCTCACTGTTCTCCTTAACTCAAAAAGCCTGAGGATGGAGCAATCAGTAGTCATCCTCTGAATGACTTATAGAGGCCTTAATTGACTCATTCTAAACAACTGAAGTTTTCCAACGCCCTAAACCTTTCTGGCTACTTCTGCAGCTTACACGTGGTAGTAATTGGTGTATTGTCTAAACAAGGCAGAAATGTATCTCCCGTCTGTGACAACACCCACATATTTACCAGACTTCCTGTCACAAAATATGTATATATATATATATATATATATATATATATATATATATACACATACACACATTGGTAGTGCATATACGCATTAGCCCCTTGGTGTTACAATAGATATGAAAGACTCTTTTTGTATTGCTCTTAAAATGACTGCATCCAGCAGTTATGTATGTAGGTTCTTAGGTACAACTACATTGTGATCTATTTTGTTTCGATTATGTTGGATGGATTAAGAAATTCACATTCTAACTGTTGTTTAAATAATTAACTGATTGAAAACTATATCGTATAGTGTATCTTTTAAGGCCTTTTTAAAGGATTTTTATAGGCACACTTGATTTAAGGATATTTTGGGTATATCTGGGAATCCTGAATCAATGCATTTCCAACCTTTTTGTGATTCGCATAAAGAAATCTGCTATATGTAATCAAGGGCACTATGATCTGATTTGGATATCAATTATATTCATATTGATTTTATAAATATATTAATTTGTCCATATTATAAATAATTTTTGGTATTGATCCACATTTTTTATTACTATATTTTCATAAGATCACAGTTAATTTAAAAGCTTAAAAAAATCATACCCCTTGAAAATTTTCCACATATTGTCATGTTATAACCAAAAACTTAAATGTATTTTATTAGGGTTTTATGTAATAGACCAACACAATGTGGCACATAATTGTGAAGTGGAAGGAAAATGATAAATGGTTTTCAAAGTTTTTTTTTTTTACAAATAAATATCTGAAAAGTGTGGCATGCATTTAAATTCAGCCCCCCTGAGTCAATACTTTGTAAAACCACCTTTCACTGCAATTACAGCTGCAAGTCTTTTTTTAGGGATGTCTCTATCTTTGCACATCTAGAAAGTGATATCTTTGTCTATTTTTCTTTGCAAAATAGGTCAAGCTCTGTCATATTGCATGGAGAGCACCTGTGAACAGCAATTTTCAAGTCTTGCCACAGATTCTCAATTGGATTTAGGTCTGGATCTTGACTGGGCCATTCTAACACATGAATGTGTTTAAACTGTTCCATTGTAGCTTTGGCTCTATGTTAAGGGTTTTTATCCTGCTGGAAGGTGAACCTCCATCCCAATCTCAAGTCTTTTGCGGACTCTAATGCCGCGTACACACGATCACTTTTTGTGATGAAAAAAAACGACGTTTTCTAAAACGTCATTTAAAATTATCGTGTTTGGGCAAAACTTTGTTTTATGTCTTCAAAAAACAACCAAAAAAAATTTGAACATGCTTGAATTTTTTGTGTCGTTTTTCAAAATGTCATTTTTTGTGTCATAAAAAGTGATCATGTGTGGGCAAAACGATGTTGAAAAACAACGTTTTTAAACCCACGCATGCTCAGAAGCAAGTAATGAGACAGAGCTTCAATGGAACAGAGTGCCGTCGAACATGTGGTTTGCTAGAGCATTTTGGAAAAACGATGGTGTGTATGCAACGTCGTTTTGGAAAATGAAGTTTGAAAAACTTAGTTTTGTTTCGTCACATAAAACGTCGTTTTTTTTCCATCACAAAAAGTGATCGTGTGTGCGCGGCATAGCAGATTTTCTTCTAAGATTGCCCTGTATTTGGCGCCATCCATCTTCCCATCAACTCTGACCAGCTTTCTTGTCCTTAGCAAGTTTAAGTGAATGACTGAAAAACCTTGGGAACTACTGTATTAGTGGAATCTTCATGGGATAAATGGGACAACACACAGGTTAAACATCAATCATGGAGATACAGATGTTGTTACAGATGTATACCTAATGGCATTTTCAAAACACACCAGGAGTGGAAAGAAGGAGACTCTAAGCTCATAAAAAATGTTGGTACATTATAATATGGTTTAATTAAGAACAGAAGTTTTATGTCTCTTTATGATTGCAATTAACATCACCTTGATGTAGCTGGGAAAAATGAGCTTAGCATCTCAATCAGTTCACTCAAAAAGAAAACTCTGCATCAAGGTTGTTGTTGCCACAGAGTAGAGTTTTAATTGTGT
The DNA here is from genome assembly GCA_029574335.1 of Rana kukunoris. Lineage (NCBI taxonomy): Eukaryota > Metazoa > Chordata > Amphibia > Anura > Ranidae > Rana > Rana kukunoris. The sequence goes on along the minus strand of CM056050.1, from coordinate 330,243,075 downwards.
TAGTTCTCGATATCAGTTAAAGGGAGTGTAGAGAATTCAAAACGTTGCTTGTTTGAAGTAGTGTATGATGCAATCATTCAGTAAAGAGGACTGGAGTAACAGTTATGCCTAGGCCGTATGACCCCATAAGTTCTGTTACAGCTGTGCTGTGTCTGTGTGTACCATCCTTTGATATAAACACTGTACAGAACAATAATACTGATCATGGACTGAAAGTTACTATCCTTTTATGCTTGGCAAGAGTTAATGCAGAAGTAACAGTGTTTTTACTGACGTAGATAAAATGAGATTACAGTTAATGGATTATACTTTGTGCTTCCAAAAAGCTGATGCTACAGTTTACAAACTGGGGATTGCTGAGCACTGCATTCCATATTATGGTATGTGTTCGATTTTCTGAATTTGTTTAAAATGTCAAATATTAAAAATATATCTTTCAATTTGTCAGAGCACCATTGCCATGGTAACAATGTATGCAAAGCTCATGCAGTGTGTATGAATATTCAAAAGAGCAAGTTTGATAGAGCTTGTTTAAGGATGTGATCTTCTCATTTCTTCATGGATGAATGGGATGACCAAAAATAATAACAGTAAATGCAAGCTTTCATGACACCTATCTAATGCTTTTGGTAGTCTTTTCTAAGCCTAAGGACACACAATACAAAATCAGAACATCACTGCAGCTAGTAGTGTTTATGTACAGATATGCCCTATCTAGTTATTTGGATTGCAAATGACTTAGGCCTCATACACACGATCAAATCTGTCCGCTGGAAACGGTCTGCTGGACCGTTTCAGCAGACAGATTCGATCGTGTGTACGGCCGAGCCGACGGATTTGGCCACCCGACAGATTTCAAAGAATGCTTTGAAATCTATCGGGTGGGAATCCGTCCGCCCGACATGTCTGCTGGTTAGTACACTTACCAGCAGACATGTCGTCCCGCACCGCCGCCGCACTGCCGCCGAATGGATTCAGCGCATTTGCGGAAGTGTTTTACTTCCTGGTGCGGTGACGTGGCGGCGTCAACGTCACCGCCACGTCACCGACACGTCAGCGCGCTCTCTGCTGGCGGGGATTTTGGTTTGCTCGTGTGTACACGCTAGCAAACCAAAATCCCAGCAGACAGATTTGTTCAAATCTGTCGGACGGACAGATTTGAACAAATCTGTCTGCTCGTGTGTACGAGGCCTTAGGGTGACTAATAAAGAGGTTGATAACCTGTTGTATTAAGTTCCATAAAAAAATTAGCTGTGTTTATGACACTAGTGTTTGAACATGAAGAAATAAAGGAGAAAAGGTATGGAACATATGACAAAACGCTTAGTCATGTACAGGCGGTCCCCGGGTTACAAACAAGATAGGGTCTGTAGGTTTGTTCTTAAGTTGAATCTGTAAGTTGGAACAGGTATATTCTTTTAAGTGCATCTCCAGCCAAAAAAATAGTAAGCTTTTTGGATAGCATAGAAAAGGGTTAACACCCTTGTAACATTTGTTTTGCTGTCTGTGCCCCTGTTCAGAAGATTTCACCTCACTTTCTGTCCCAATGACAATTGGATTTTGAAAATGTTGGGTTGTTTTTGAAACAAGGATTGGTGATAAAGCATCAGTGGGGATGAGACACCTTTTTCCCATAATAACTCCTAGGCCGCGTACACACGATCAGACATGTCCGATGAAACATGTCCGACGGACCGTTTTCATCGGACCACGCTGAAGTGGTCTGTTGGTCTGATGTGCGTACACACCATCGGACCAAAATCCCCTCGGACCAGAACGCGGTGACGTAGAACACAACAAAGTGATGAAAAAACAAAGTTCAATGCTTCTAAGCATGCGTCGACTTGATTCTGAGCATGCGCGGGATTTTGGTCCAATGATTTTGTGTACTAACCATCAAACCTGTCTGACGGACAGGTTTCCAGTGGACAGGTTTCAGAGCATGTTTTGAAACTTTTGTCCGCTGGAAAGCGGTCCTATAGGCCGTACACACGATCGAACATGTCCGCTGAAACTGGTCTGCGGACCAGTTTCAGCGGACATGTTCGATCGTGTGTACGCGGCCTTACAGGAGAGAATTTCCCTTCCCAGGGGTAGATTTCTGTTGTCTCCCTCTGTTTGTAAGTAGGAGTCGTTTGTAAGTCGGATGTTTGTAACTAGGGGACGGCCTGTACCTAGTTATTTGTTATCCACATACAAGGGCATAGTAACAAAGCGGTGTTTAGTCTTGAAGCATGCTGGAATGCTGTGATGTCTGTTGATATACACCCAATATATACTGAGGTTCAGTTCACACTGGTGCAATGTGATTATGTAGTGCGAATTTGATGCACTTTTGCATATTCTATGCCAAATTAAACTATAAATTGTACCAAAGTAGCAGGAGCCTTTCCTGAAGTCACAACCAAAAATCTTGCTTTGACTCTAGTAGGCAAAGGATGTCCTGAAAGTTACACATCACAGCAAAACCCTGTAAGGAGGTGTATGCAGTGGCGTATCTAGGGTATGGCAGCCATTGCAAGTGCCATGGGCGCCATGGGGAGGGGGGGCAAAAAGCTACCCCCCGCATGAAAATAAAACCCACCCGCCTCCCGCACTAATGTAGCTCCTGGCATCGCGGCCGGCCTGCTGAAGTGTGGCGCCGGAACAGCAATTGGTAATATTGCTACTTGGCCTAGGGAGGGGAGTGACAGGTGCCCCTATGATGGCCGATGAGTGGCTGCTTTTAATGGGCACAGTGGCTGCAATTGTTATTTTTTTTTCAGTTTGTTTCCCCCCCCCCCTTCCAAAAAAAATCAGCACCAGCAGCCAGTGGTCCCCAGTGTCCCTCCATTTTCACTAGATACGCCTCTGGGTGTATGACAGCCTCAGCCCAGGCTCCAACCAAGCCACACCCCCAATCTGTTTCACTCCACCCCCAGAGCCTAATCATGGGCGCTTACTTTGACTCTCTCATCCTGCATTGGCAGAATAATAGGTAATCTGATTAGATAAAAGCAATTAAACATTGCTTTAATTTTTACACAACAGGTTCAGATCACAAAGCCTTAAAGCTGAAGCTGAGCTGGAATTTTTATTTTTTTCTCAGCAGCTTTAGTTACATTACTTGCCTGTAATAATGTATGTCCCACAATCTCCTGAACTAAAGTTGAACTTCAGCTTTAACACCAAGATAAGGATCTTCATTTTAGCCACGTGACTATAATTTTCAAAACTCATTGGACTCAAACTTACTGTCACTTCTTTGAAAATAAAGTTCCTTATCCTGGTATTAAACTTATATAATAAGGCTTACCTGTAGGTACAGTGAATATCTCCTAAAGTTGTACTGTTTATGAAATATTCACACAGGATGCAGCCAGTGACATCACTGGTGCATGCACTCTGAAAAGCCGGTATACCCATGCTGTGCCTTCAGAGCTCTCTACCAAGGCCGGGGCTCCTGCCCGCATGCGCAGGAGTGATGTCCTCAAGGCCCCGGCCATTCATTCATATAGCCAGAGCCCGCGAACCCGGATGGAAGACCAGGTGAAGATGGAAGTACTGGGGAGCCATGGGAGATAATACTCTTGCGCTATCTGAAATGGACACCGGGGGGCACTGCTGCAAACACCAGGGTAGTCTGCCTAACACAGAGAATATGCAGATATAGGTAGGTGATGGTGAAGCGCTGTGAATCCTAATAGGGTATATAACCAAAGGGTAAATACCAAGGGAGATAAGCTAAGTGACTGTATGGTGAACAGAGAGGTGAATAAGCAACAAATAAATAAACATGTGAAATGTACCAAACACACAATGGAATAAATAAAATGCAATATACAAAATATGAACCAAAAAAAAAAGAAAAAAAAAATTAATATGAATAAAAAACACAAATGAAAATAGCTGTGCGTGACAGCACACAGCTAGGTGTAAAGCATATAAACACGTGAAAAGTCCATAAAAAAATTGAGACTCCAAAGCCCAAAAAGTGGTACGGTGTGAAAGCAGCTACGGTGTGAAAGCAGGCAGACTTCGGTGCGCACACCTCTTGTGGTACTAAAATGCTCACCTCAGAGCCATAGCACGGATGGCCCAAAGTACCAAACAGTAGTTACTGGGGTGCAACCACACTTATTGAGGTTGAAATGGAGAACTTCTTCACCAGGTGCTCATACAGACATGAAAGGCAGAAATGAATGGAAAGTGACGTAACCTTAAAAAAAGACCTAGAAATGGATAAATCACATCAGCACGCACTCACATTGAGGCTGAGGATGGTGGACTTATCTCCACGAACGCCGCGTTCGTATCCGGACCTGACAGACGGGTAACTCCCACTTGAAATTCCTCTGTAACTTCCACCTCTTAACCTTGGCATCAACAGGTGCTTAGGCAATGCAGGGTAAAAGGAGAGAGAGGGAGGCCCATAGTGCAGTATTCCATAAAAGTTTATTAAGGTACCAACAAATAGCAAAGTAAAAACTCACATTTAAAATTGTAGCAGCAGCAAAACACCTACGAGCAGCGAGCTCGTTTCATCGCCGTCGGTGATGGGGAGCCATGATGTGCTGTGCTGGAGGGCTCTATGTACAGGTAAGTCTGTCATAATGTGATAGTATGTGGGGCATGTTAGTAAATTATGACTTAAACCTGCAAGAGCCTCATGTTTTTACATTTTTGTGGTGGTTTACTACCACTTTAAAGTTTTGTGAATTGAGCCATGAGATTCTAAGGTGGTACAAAGGTTTTTTTCTATCTATCACAAGACCATTATTCTGTGCAAAGAAAAGCAATCATGCATAAGACATTTTATTTGTATATGTTGGTGTGGTCACATTAAAAACCAATGTTGTCACATATTACTGCATTTTTAGGTAAATGATTAAAGTAGTTTTCAATGTTGTTCTAGGCCATTGAAGCACATCTGATCAGAAAGTCTCCAGGAGGACTGACATATATTGCTGAGTGGAAAGGTGGAGTCCTGGACCACAAGATGGGGCACCTGACTTGCTTTGCTGCCGGGATGTTGGCACTTGGAGCAAATGATGCACCACAGAACAAGAAAGAACATTACATTGAGTTAGCAGCAGAAATTGCCAGCACGTGTCATGAGTCTTATGTACGTACAGGTATGAATGATCCATCCCACATACACCAGTAGAATGATGTAATAACAGTGATCGGTCCTACAGAGTTAAAATCAGAAAAAATGACCCACATGCTTTATATGGGTCTGTAACTCAAAGAACTGAAGAGGTTTGATAGAGTAGGTAATCAACCACATTGTCAGACAGGGAACTACTGTTATTTGCAATTTACTTAACAGGTGAAAAGTACAAGCAGATGTGAGGCCTCGTACACACGAGGCAATTCATTTGTTCAAATCGGTCGGACCGACCGATTTGAAAAAATCTGTCTCTTTGGATTTTGGTTTGCTCGCGTGTACACACGAGCAAACCAAAATCCCCGCCAGCAGACGGCGCGCTGACGTGTCGGTGACGTGGCGGTGACGTTGACGCCGCCACGTCACCACACCAGGAAGTAAAACACTTCCGCGCATGCGCCGAATCCATTCGGCGCCGGTGCGAGACGACATGTCTGCTGGTAAGTGTACTAACCAGCAGACATGTCGGGCGGACGGGTTCCCACTCGATAGATTTCAAAGCATGCTTTGAAATCTGTCGGGTGGCCAAATCCGTCGGCTCGCCCGTACACACGATCGAATCTGTCTGCTGGGACGGTCTAGCAGACCGTTTCCAGCAGACAGATTTGATCGTGTGTACGAGGCCTGAAACAAGTTTGTCTTGACAAAGAACATGCATACACAACTGAATAATATGAACTAGAGTCTGATTATGAAAGCTGCGCAAACATGGACTCATCACAGCAATGTCTTTATGGCTCTATCAGGATAATGTTGTTGCACAGCATCGTTTCTATAAGATTCAATAAAAACAGATAGTCTACCTGAGAACCATTACTTCAGTAAAACAGTTCAGAAAACAAACTGCTACTTGCTTTTATTCTTATAAACAGAATCTCCCTCAGTGAAGTGAAGTCCAGGGTAGCTCTGGCAACACAGGTAAACAGCTGGTACATTTCTCTTAAATTTGATAGGTGTCACAACATTGGTGAACCACAACTGCGGATAGCAAGGATTTCAATGCACTTCTCTATGTTATGTGAGAATTCAGTATTGGACCCCAGGCGTCACTTCAATCAGAAAACAGGAGTTTGGGGGTTCTCTACATAATCTCTCTCTCACATATCGGAATGCGTTGAGCTACTAAGGGTGGACGTATTACAATATGCGTCCAACCCTTATGCCGCGTACACACGATCACTTTTTGTGATGAAAAAAAACGACGTTTTCAAAAACGTCATTTAAAATGACTGTGTGTGGGCAAAACGTCGTTTTATGTCTTAAAAAAAACGACCAAAAGAAAATTCGAACATGCTTGAATTTTTTGTGTCATTTTTCAAAACTTCATTTTTTGTGTCATAAAAAGTGATGGTGTGTGGGCAAAACGATGTTGAAAACGACGTTTTTAAACCCGCGCATGCTCAGAAGCAAGTTATGAGACGGAGCTTCAATGGAACAGAGTGCCGTCGAACGTGGTGTACGTCACCACGCTTTGCTAGAGCTTTGTTGGAAAAAGATGGTGTGTATGCAACGTCGTTTTGGAAAATGAAGTTTGAAAAACGTTGTTTTGTTTCGTGAGATAAAATTACGTTTTTTTTCATCACAAAAAGTGATCGTGTGTACGCGGCATTGGCTTTAAAAGATTACGATGCACGTGAAGATTCCAATGCACTTCTGTATGCAAGTGATTATTAGTACGGGACCCCAGGCGTCACTCCAATCAGACAACAGGAGTTTGGGGGATCTCTACATCATATCACTTTAACATAAGGAAATGCATTAGGCCACTAAAGGAGTAGGTATGAAATACCTTCAACCCTTAGCATGGAAAAGTTTAGGCAAATATGTTCAGTAACTTAGGGCATGGGCCCATAAACAAGTAATAACTTATGTCAAGCACGTAGTAATTAGGAATTGTGATCGCAACTAATAGTTGCATATAGCTCAGCTAGTTTGACGGAGTATGTTCCTTTAAGATGTACCACAGCAAACAGTCATAGATACAACAGGCAGTCCCAAGCAGTATGTTGATAATTAGCAAGCCAGAGTAATATACAGCAATGTTTAGAAGCAATATATGTAGCAGGTCTTTCAGAGGCACTACAAATGAAATAATTGCTACTTATCCGTTTGCAGGGCTTGAGTTCAGCAGCAAGGGAATTCTGTAGTGTAGGGTGTCAGCAAGGAAGATCTCTTAGGATGTCTCCAACAATGGCAGCATGGACATAGGGAAGAGAGCCGTTACATGGCCATGATGTTCCAGCAATGGCTTGGTACCAGTATTGTAGCGTGGCCGGTACGGCTGACAATAATAGAATGGCGTGTATAATTCACACCGTTCTGTTTATATCTAAGAGGCATGTGTGCCGAATGCAGCGCTGATTGCATTCGGCACTTCCGCGTTCCAAGCTGGAACGCACGCGGCGCCAGGCGATGACGTCATCACGCGGTCGCCGTATGCGTTCCTGCGTGGAATGCAATATGGTGAACAGCTCCATTTACAAAAGGACAGCCTACCTGCACAGGGCTCATGTTTTATCAAGCCATATCTGTAGTCAGTAGCGGCCGGTGCTCAATAATTTTGAGGGGGTGGGTGGAAAACCAACGGAGAGGAAGATGGCGATCCCCAACCCCCCTATGGGAGACGGACATGAAGGCAGCGATCAGCCCCACTCCACCACAGGAGATAGACAGACAGAGGCCTCCTTACCTTAGGAGGCAGGTGACGGTGATCTCGCTCCTCGCTCTGGGGCCGTTGCTTCTCCTACTGGTCGAACAGGAAGTGGGTCCTGAGACTCCCTGGCCAACCGGGTCTCAGGACCCACTTCCTTATTGGCCGGGAGGAGAAGCAGGAAGACAAAAGCGAATTTTAATTTGCTATTGTCACACAAGTGGGTTATACAAGCTGTACACTCACTACTTTACGTTGTAGCAAAGTGTAATTTCTTCAGTGTTGTCACATGAATAGATATAATAAAATATTTACAAAAATATGAGGGGTGTACTCACTTTTGTGAGATACTGTATAGGGAGGAGGAGACGTGCTGACGTCATCGCGTGATAGTCCGAGTGGACGGGCATTCGCATAGCCGGCCGGCTTTCTTTTTATGCTGTACACACGTTGTGTGTATAAGTCTATTAATCTTATTAAATTTCTCATATGTTTTACGGAACTTCACTATGTGAGTCCTTTATCATCTTTGGTACCATACCTTTTTTGATGACCATTTATCTGAGGTTCTACTGAATATCACTGGTGGTGCTGGAATCCATCCATAAAGGCCCAGGCTGGGGTTTTAGCCGCAAGCTATTTTTGCTTGCTATCTGGTAAACGTGGATCCCTTAGGATGCATTAAGGTGAAAAACAGGAAGGTTTACAACCCCTTTAGAGGAGCGGTGCAAATCCTATGACAGAGCACTGAAGACCAGAGGATAGCAGAATTCCCTAATCTATCCCTCCTCAAATAGGAACCTTTCCTAAGTGCTAATTGACTGCACTGTTCCTTTCCCTACTCTAGCAACTTGCAAATATGTGCCACTAGGGACACAGCATCGGTCTCCCCTCTCTGACAGGACATGGATCTGTGTGTTTAGACACACAGATCCACTCCCTAGTCTGTGTAACTGTCGATCGTGGGTACCTGGCGGACATCGCGGCCGCCAGGCACGCGCATCGGCACCTCAGTGACGCGGCAGGCACGCTCGCACGCTGCCGGCGATGCTTGTGCGCCCCCAGTGGCTGGAGGAGCCGAGGACATCAATAGACGTCCTCCCGGCATTGTAAAGCCACCTTGTGGCCATAATTTTACAATGGCCGGGGCTCCAAGTGGTTAAAAAAAATATGATTTCTTGGGAGTAAAAAGCGCTCATACTGTATAGAGCATTTTTTGTACAACGTCTAGACAAGTTTAGAAACGTTTTATGTTTTTTTCTGGCAGTAAGCTGTACAAAGACACATATGATAACATTGAATTGCTTCTACAGGCAGAACACAAAACTCCTGTAGAAGAAAAGTTTTTTAAGCCAATGTGCATGGAGCCTTACGGAGTCTATCACTCTTAATATCCACTCCCTCTGTACAGCGGGCAGCAACACAGCACCACCTACAGAGGGAAGGATAAACTGCACCTGCCTACAATCGTGTAGTTTTATGTCCATTGAAACTACATGTAAATCTTCACATTTCCATGTCAGCAGTTTTCTGTTTGTGCTGAAACATGAAGCGGCGTACACACGACCGAGGTTCTCGCTGCATTCCAGCGAGGACCTCGGCCGTGTGTACGCTTTTGGCTCGCCCCGCCCGTCGGGAATCCCGTCGAGCGAAAAGAGAGCAGGCTCTCTTTTTGCTCGACGGCCCGCCTGGATGAATGGCTGGTTGCGGGTCGCCGATTTCGACGGCCGGCAGAGAACCTCGACGGGCGGAACGATGTGTTCTGCCCGTCGAGGTTCTCTGCCGTGTGTATGCGGCCTGAGGCATTTGGCAAGGCACCACACAAGTTGATGCATGACCTCTGTCTGTAATGCGAGACCCAACATTTTCTACAAATCACGCAATCCCTGGGTTTCTCAGTGTAGTGCTCATGCAAGTGAAAGCTACACAATGACAAGAACTGACACAGACACAAGAGGGGGGGGGGAGTTAATTTGCAGAAACATAGAGAGGTTACTTTACTAAAGGCAAATAGACTGTGCACTTTGCTAGGGCAGTTGCACTCTGCAAGAGCATTTGCTTCAGAGCTTAGTAAGTTAAGAGAAGTTTTGCTGGCTTCTATCATCCAATCATGTGCAAGCAAAAAAATATGTTTCTTTTTTTCCTTGGATGTGATTGGGTATTCTTTGCAAAGTGAAGCAACACCCCAGAATGCAGCCTTTTATAGATAACCTGTGCTCACCAGTCTTATAGAGATTTTAATAAGTTCTTAAAAGTGCATGTAGAGGCATAACATAGTAAAATATATGCATTTGAATAGTTTTATTACAAGTTTAGATGAGATTAATGAGTGCTGGCAATTCCTGATAAACAGTTTGCTGTACTAAAAGAAATATCTTGTACTGCTAAATTGTACGATCCAGGGTTTGGCCAAAAAAGGTTATACAGGTTTTCAATGCAGTTCCAAAATATTTCAAAAACATACTTGGTCATTATATTAAGAGTTTTGCTGCATACACACGATCAGGCTTTTGCCCGGCAAATCACATTGAAATTCAAACGGAATTCCATCAGAGAAAGATAGAACATGTTCTATATCTAAACTCTAGTAGAATTCATCGGAATTTCCGATGAAAAAACTCTGATGGGGCTACACACGATTGGAATATCCGATGGAAAATGTCCGTCTGACTTTTTTTTATCCAAAATTCCGATTGTGTGTACAAGGCATTACTGATTACTATAGTTTTGGTGAAATTAAAGAAGGGTTTTTATTTAGTTTGTGACACATAAAGTGGTCTAACAGAATGATGTGATCTAATTTCAGATACTAAGCTTGGACCTGAAGTGTTTAGGTTTGATACAGGGGCTGAAGCCACCTCAAGCAGGCTGAGTGAAAGATATTACTTGCTCCGTCCAGAGGTTGTAGAAAGTTACCTGTACCTGTGGAGGCTGACGCATAACCCTAAATATAGAGACTGGGGCTGGGAGATTGCACAGGTATGGAAATATTATAGTCGATCTGAATACACTGCGTGAATTGTATCAAAATATTATCACAATATGAAGTTTGCTCATTAACTCAGAAAATGGTATGTGTTCTTCTTTTGTATCTACCTAGCACATATTTTTGTCAGTTATGACATCACTAAATATGAAAAACATGTTGCATTGATAGCTTTAACATACACTGATGTTGTTTTTTGCACAGTTGTTACTTTTATTACAACAAGCAGACTAACTGATGCTTACTTGTTTGTTTCACTGCACTTAGCTCCTATTATATTGCAGAAGTCACTGTGAACAACAGATGCAAAATTTCTCTGTATCAGTATGATGAACTGAATAGTGACACATGGACTGAATTCTCTTATTGTATGTGACATATACCCATGTAACTCAGTACCGTTATTTTTTCAGCCCAGTGGATTGGTGTCAGCAGTCATTTCTCCTTAGTTTGAGCATTTTTTTGCTTCAGATGTCAGTTTCAAAGAAAGCTGAAAAGTAAATGGAAAAATAAATATTTGGATTCGCTTTACAGCAAAGACGTATGAGGCACCTCCATTCCTAAAGTAAACTAAAGTAAACTAATCTGATTCTACAGAAATAAATACAGAAGGTTTAAATATTTGTACACTGATTTATTTTTAGGAATTTAAAACAAGATTGTTAAATATATTTTGTTTGTTTTTTTGTCAGCTATAAAATATCAGATATTTCAGGAGTAGTGCTCTAGGAGCATTTTAACATTTACCAGGCTAATCTTGACTGCTTTACTGAAAAATACCTGTTTCTTACAAAACCAAATCTCTTTAGCCGGTCATATATGGATCAAAGTTATCTGGTTCAATAGGGACCAGCCAAATTTTGATCCATGTATGGATCTGTACAACCACCCTGTTGTTTTTTTTCCAAATGATCAGTGCCACTGGCTATAGTTGGCAACACTGATCACTGTATTCTGAGAACACAATATCACAGTGGGAGTGATTTCCCCATCCACCTCAAAAGTGTGGATAGGGAAATCGTGACATTATTGCCCTCAACCCTCTGGTTGAACATACAAAATGTATTATATATGGCTTGCCTTAAAACAAACCTTCACTCAAAACTGAAAATGCCACTTATGCCGCGTACACACGATAGGTTAGCCAGAGGACAACGGTCTGATGGACGATTTTTCATCGTTTAAAACGATTGTGTGTAGGCCCCATCGATTATTTAAACTTCGGTTAAAAAAAAGCCAACTTACTTTAAAATTTAACTGATGGATACCTAACTGATAGGTCAAAACCAATTTTTAGTAGGCACGACTATCGGTTAAAAATCCATGCATGCTCAGAATCAAGTCAACACATGCTTGGAAGCATTGAACTTAATTTTTTCCAGCACGTCGTTGTGTTTTACGGCACCGCGTTCTAACACGATCGTTTTTTTAACCGATGGTGTGTAGGCACATCAGACCATCAGTCAGCTTCATTGGTTAACCGATGACAACGGTCCTTAGGATCGTTTAATCGGATGGACTGATTGTGTTTTATGAGGCTTTAGACAACTTTCTAATACTTTTGACGTTTTTTTTTTTCGTGGGTTGTAAAGTATTTGCTCAATTCGCTCCTAGGCAGCAGAAGAACAACGTGTACTTAGGCATGCCCCCTGCCCATATCCCTTACCCATCATCTGACAGTTTTTAAATAAGTAAGGGGTGTGGTCACCCACTGACATCACAGAGTGGCCCAGCCTCCTGGTGACATTGTCAGCCCAGCATGCCTCTGACCCCAACCCTTATGCCGCGTACACACGATCGGTTTGTCTGAGAATGGTCTAATGGACCGTTTTCATCATACCAAACTGATCGTGTGTGGGCCCCATCTGTTATTTATCCATCGGTTAAAGAAAATTGAACTTGTTTTAAAATTATCTGATGGATACCGATAGAAAAAACGATCGTCTGTAGGCATGTCCATTGGTTAAAAATCCACGAATGCTCAGAATTAAGTCAATGCATGCTCGGAAGCATTAAACTTCATTTTTCTCAGCACGTCGTAGTGTTATACGTCACTGCGTTCTGACACAAACAGTTTTTTAACCGATGGTGTGTAGCCACGACTGACCATCAGTCAGCTTCATCGGATAACTGATGGAAAAATCCATCAGACCGTTCTCATCGGATTGACCGATCGTGTGTACAGGGCATAAGTTAATTCAGAACTTTCTGACTGCGGAACTGGCAGATGTCGTGATTGGCGGTGGATCTACATCAGAGGATATTGTTTTTTTTTTTAAATAAAGAACTTGTACTATGTACCCTATACTCATTCACATGGGGGGGGCAAGAAGATACCTGCAGACCCCCACAACCATCAGCCAGGGTTGTGGGAAAGAGGCCCATGTCCCCATCAACATGGGGACAAGGTGTTTTGGGAGGCAAAGCCTCAGTATAAATACAGCTGTTCTGTGAAGCCCTCAGAGGTTTATTAGAGAACGTTAGTCAACAAACAGCATCATGAAGGCAGAGGAACAGGTCAGGGATAAAGCAGTGGAGAAGTTTAAAGCAGGGTTATGTTATAAAAAAATATCCCAAACTTTGAACAGCTTACAGAGCTCTGTCCAATCCATCATCCGAAAATGGAAAGAGTATGGCACAACTGCAAACCTACCAAGACATGGGTGTCCACCTAAACTGACAGGCTGGGCGAGGAGAGCATTAATCAGAAAAGCAGCCAAGAGGCCCATGGTTACATTGGAGGAGCTGCAGAGATCCACAGCTCAGGTGGGAGAATCTGTCCACAGGACAACTATTAGTCGTGCACTCCACAAATCTGACCTTTATGGACGAGTGGCAAGAAGAAAGCTATTGTTGAAAGAAAGCCATCAGAAGTCCTTTTTGTAGTTTGTGGGAAGCCATGTGGGGGGACACAGCAAACATGTGGAACATAGGCATGCGCACATGGTGTGCCAGGTGTGCCTGGGCACACCCTAATCACCCCATGTGCCACACATGCCCACTATTTTGAATTTTTTTAAAAATAAAAAATAAAGCAAATACAATTGTAAAACGAAAACAAAATAATAAAAATAAAAACTACTGACATCATTCACTATCCTACTGACACCATCCACTGCTCTAATGACACCGTCATTATATATACACATTCATACAAACATGTTTTTGAGCTTTGGGGTGCACACCCTAATTCTATGGACTGCGCACACCTATGATGTGGAAGAAGGTGCTCTGGTCAGATGGGACCAAAATGTTACTTTTTGGCCTAAAAGCAAAACGCTATGTGTGGTGGAAAACTGACATTGCACATGACCCTGAACACACCATCCCCACCTTAAAACATGGTGGTGGCAGCATCATGTTGTGGGGATGCTTTTCTTCAGCAGGGACAGGGAAGCTGGTCAGAGTTGATGGGAAGATGAATAGAGCCAAATACAGGGCATTCTTAGAAGAAAACCTGTTAGAGTCTGCAAAAGACTTGAGAATGGGGCGATGGTTCACCTCCCAGCAGGACAACGGCCCTAAACGTACAGCCAGAGCTACAATGGAATGGTTTAGATCAAAGCATATTTATGTGTTAGAATGGCCCAGTTAAAGTCCAGACTTAAATCCAATTTAGAATCTGTGGCAAGGCTTGAAAATTGCTCTTTATCCAAATGGACAGAGCTTGAGCTATTTTGCAAAGAAAAATGGACAAAAATGTTAATCTCTAGATGTGCAAAGCTGGTAGAGACATCCCCAAAAAGACTGGCAGCTATAATTCTAGCAAAAGGAGGTTCTACAAAGTTTTGACTCAGGGGGTCTGAATACAAATGCACTTTTCACATATTTATTTGTAAAATTGAGAAACATCTATCATTTTCCCTCCACCTCACAATTACAGTATGTGCCACTTTGTGTTAGTCTATCATATAAAATCCCAATAAAATACATTTATGTTTTTGGTTGTAACATGACAAAATGTAGAAAATTTCAAGGGGTATGAATAGTTTTTCAAGGCACTGTACTTTCAGCGGGAAAAGCCACTGCCCGCTCCTAAACAACCAACTATTCCGTTTATTTTTGGAGGGGGAAAAAACGCATGTAAAAACACATCAAAAATGCAATTAAGATAGACTAGGATTTCTCTCTAAGAAAACGAGAATGCCTGGCTATCGCAGTAGTCAGATTCAGCATTTAGGTGGCACTTGGCAGGGATCAGAAAAATATGAAAAGAGGCCCTGTTTAGGTGCTTACCTGAATAAAATTATTGTCTTGCATTTTTCACTTGCTCTCTTTTATTTTTATTTTATTTTTCATGTTCATAAATATTTGTTGTTCATTGCTGTGACTGTTGACACAAAAGCCGAATCATTTCTCATGATACCCATACAGATTATGTGAAGAGAGAGTTCATTTTTGTCCTTCTCTGCTGATAATTGTCCTGTATAAACTGTTACGGACTTCACCACCTGCCACATCAGTAAGCCTGTGCAGATTTCTTTGAACTGTTTCTATTTTCTCCTACACAGCACAGTGGCTTAGTGCTTAGCACATCTGCCTTACAGTACTAGGTTAATCCTGACTAGGCCACTATTTGCTTTGAGTTTGCATGAGTCAACTGAATTTGCCTAGGATAGCTGCCGCATCTTCTAAAATGCTTTGAATCCCCAGGGAGAAAAGAGCTATATACATTCAAACTGAAACCTGCCTCTGTCAGGGACTGAAGTCTCCAGTACCTCATCTGTAAGGCCGGACATACATGGGTCCAATTTCAAAAGAATATTCTCTCGAAAACAACGTTTTTTTGTTTGTTTTTTTCGAATTGCACACCATGAGTAGCAACAACCGATTTTCGTGCTGCCATAGAATTTGAGTGACCAGGCATGTTGGAAGTTTTTTGAAAAACAAATGATTTTTCTAATCAATGAAGGGAGAATCGTGCAAGTATTATAATTGAAAAATTTGCGTAATGAAAAGAAGATTTCCAGGCACAAAAATTGTTTTCTGTAGCAACATGAGGTGAAATTGAAGGCTTCTACAAGAGAAAGCAAAGCCGCTCCACTAATTAATAACTAAACACCATGTAATAAGGGAAACATTGAGGAAATAAATCCCATATTCTATAGATGTTCAGCACAATGGGATCTGTCACACCAGTCTGTATTAAAAGTTCAGTGTAATCTGTGCAACACATGCAGGGACGTCCAATTAAAACACCACCACAGTGATGGATATTGGTATAGGAGTGATCCCTTCACCGATAATAAAAATGGCTGCTTACCAAAGGCAAGCCCAAAAGAGCGGTTGGCTATAGCCCAGCCACGGCCTTGGCATCCAAAGGATGTATTATGAAGAGTATTCCCACAGGTCAGGCTAGTAAAACAACTCTCGGTCCACCAGAAAGCTTATGGGCGTAATTAATGAATCATCCGCGGGAACAGTAAAACAAAGGATACACCATAGTGTGATTCCGTATAAAACATTTTTATAAATAAAAACAAATTGTACTCACAGTATAGAAGTTTAAAAACTGCGTATAGAAATGCCGGCCGGCAAGCGATTGGAAACCTTACCCTACGTGGTGTCGTCACTGCGCGTTCCCTCAGACGCGTTTCGTCATCAACGGACGTTATCAATGGGATGGGCTATCGCAGTGACTCACCAAGTTAAATACCCAGCCTTCGTTGTGAAATGCATAACGAACGCGGCTGGGATGCCATTTTTGGTTTGGTAAACTTGCCCTTATTAAGCAATATGGCATGTTACGTTCCGATCACTTAGTTGCATACGGACATAACAGAAAAAAACAAGTAAAAATTAAAAGAAGAGAGCCCGTATATGAGTTCAGAGTTTTAAAAAACAACAACATCGTTCCTGATTGGGTCGAATGCAGTTCTAATATGCCATATTGTAAAAATAATTGTTTCCTTATTATAGAGGAAAAACAGCCTCATCGCTCCTTCACAATCAGTATTCCCACTAACGGATTAGAATAACTATGAGGGGGGTATTGAACAGGCCGAGGCAGCAACTCACCTCAGTGTCTTTATTAGGCTATATCAAAAATTAAATGAAAAAAATATATTTAAGTGAAAAATTGTATTATATATATCAAGTGACCAAAATACATTATTAATTAATACTGGTGATCTTTTTTATTTTATTATGTTTTTTTATTTTTTGTGTTTAACAATCTAACTTTACTAATAAATGAATAATGTATTTTGGTCACTTGATATATAATACAATTTTTCACTTAAATATATATTTTTCATTTAATTTTTGATATAGTCTAATAAAGACACTGAGGTGGGTTGCTGCCTCTGCCTGTTCGATACCCCCCTCATAGTTATTTTAATCTGTTAGTGGGAATACTGATTGGAGCGGTGAGGCTGTTTTTCCTCTATAATAAGGAAACAATTATTTTTACAATATGGAGTATTAGAACTGACTGATACTGTTATTTAATCTATATACACTAAGCAATTCAAATTCACCATTAACCACTTTAGCCCCGGACCATATTGCTGTCCAAAGACCAGAGCACTTTTTGTGATTCGGCACTGCGTTGCTTTAACTGACAATTGCGCGGTTGTGCGACGTGGTTCCCAAACAAAATTGGCGTCCTTTTTTTCCCACAAATAGAGCTTTCTTTTGGTGGTATTTGATCATCTCTGCGGTTTTTATTTTTTGCGCTATAAATAAAAATAGAGCGACTATTTTGAAAAAAATGCAATATTTTTTACATTTTGCTATAATAAATATCCCCAAAAAAGAAATAAAAAAACATTTTTTTTTCCTCAGTTTAGGCCGATACGTATTCTTCTACATATTTTTCGTAAAAAAAAATCGCAATTAGCGTTTATTGATTGGTTAGCGCAAAATTTATAGCGTTTACAAAAAAGGGGGTAGTTTTATGGCATTTTTATTAATATTTTTTTTTTACTAGTAATGGCGGCGATCAGCGTTTTTTTTCGGTACTGCAATATTATGGCGGACACATCGGACACTTTTGACACATTTTTGGGACCATTGGCATTTTTATAGCGATCAATGCTATAAAAATGCATTGGATTACTATAAAAATGCCATTGGCAGTGAAGGGGTTAACACTAGGGGGCGGGGAAGGGGTTAAGTATGTTCCTGGTGTGTTCTAACTGTATGGGGGGGGTTGACTCACTAGGGGGAATCGCTGATCTTCCGTTCATACATCGTATGAACGGGAGATCAGCGTTTCCCCCGCTGACAAGAACGAGCGGAATGTGTTTACACACATACTTCCCGTTCCCCGCTCTGTAACGAACGCGCGCACGTGCCCGGCGGCGATCGCGTCCGCCGGGCACGTGCGCGGGACTCGGGGGCGTGCGGGTGGGCTCGTGCGCGGGCCGCCGGCGGCGCGCGCGCGCCCCCTAGTGGCCGAAAAAGATAGGACGTAGAGCTACGTGCTCTCGCCCAGCAGTGCCACCGTCCCGCAGTAATATGACGGCGGGCGGTCGGCAACCAGTTAATGTAATTTAAATCTATCATTAGAGTCTAAGGGGGTGTGCTTACTGGACCTTTTAGGTCCGGATGGAGAAACACTATCTGTGCCTGAGCGAAACTTATAAATTTAAATAAATTCCCCAAGTGAACAATTGCCAATAAGGGATCGTTTTTACAATTTCCCTTTTGTTGGAATGTGCCTAATTCCGGATTCCTCCAGAGGGCGTGAGTGAGTGTCCTGATGGATCGAGGGCGGGACTTGCGGCTTTGTGCCAGGCCAGCATTGTTTAGCATTCGACCCAATCAGGAACGATGTTGTCATTTTTTAGAGCTCCGAACTCATATACAGGCTCTCTTCTTTTAATTTTTACTTCTGTTATGTCCGTATGCAACTAAGTGATCGGAACTTAACACGCCATATTGCTTAATAAGGGCAAGTTTACCAAACCAAAAATAACGTCCCAGCTGCATTCGTTATGCATTTCACAACGAGGGCTGGGTATTTAACATGGTGTGTCACTGCGATAGCCCATCCTATTGATAACGTCCGTTGATGACGAAACGCATCTGGGGGACGCGCAGTGACGTCACCACGTAGGGGAAGGTTTCCTATCGCTTGCCGGCCGGCATTTCTATACGCAGTTTTTAAACTTCTATATTGTGAGTACAATTTGTTTTTATTTATTTATTTTTTTTATACGGAATCACACTATGGTGTATCCTTTGTTTTACTGTTCCCGTGGATGATTCATTAATTACGCCCATAAGCTTTCTGGTGGACCGAGAGTTGTTTTACTAGCCTGACCTGTGGGAGTCCTCTTCATAATACATCCTTTGGACGCCAAGGCCATGGCTGGGCTATAGCCAACCGCTCTTTTGGTCTTGCCTTTGGTAAGCAGCCATTTTTATTATCGGTGAAGGGATCACTCCTATACCAATATCCGTCACTGTGGTGGTGTTTTAATTGGATGTGCCTGCATGTGTTGCACAGATTACACTGAACTTTTAATACAGACTGGTGTGACAGATCCCATTGTGCTGAACATCTATAGAATATGGGATTTATTTCCTCAATGTTTCTATTATTACATGCTGTTTAGTTATTAATTAGTGGTGCGGCTTTGCTTTCTCTTGTATATGTTTTTTTGTGTTATCACACGACAGCTGCAGCCTATTGTTAATTTTTTATATACCCATTAGTGCAGTTTTCTGTTTTTTTAAATTGAAGGCTTCGTTGGCCAAATTTAGAAATCAATAATGGCACAATGGCATTGGATAACAAAACGCACAAAATTTCTGATTTTCAAAAGGAAATTTGTTCAGCATTCAACCCACATATGGTCTGCATAAGTCTGGAGGAGCCAGAGGGTTTGTACACATGTGCTGCCTACATGGCCGCTCCTTTGAAAAGTGACATTGCCGCGTGGCCCTATTCACATGAAAAGGTCATGTTTGGTGGTTGTACACCACCGGCCAAAAGAGACATGTTGTTTAATTTTTGCCAAAGCCACAACTACAACTCCTTCCCTTTTGAAGTCCAATTTAAGAACCATTAGTGTTGCCATTTTTTCATTGGTCATTGACTTTGACTAATAATGTTACCTACCATTGATTGTTTATTCTCAAAGACAAGACAAGACAAAGCAATAGCTTCAGTATATTCATGGCTTGCAAATGCTATTCAGATGAATATTATCATAAAGTTTGTTACTTTTTCTAAACAGTCAACTGTATGGCTTGTGTCAAGTTCACTTCAAATATGTCATACGCCATCTGATGGCAGAATATTGTTCATTTGATTATAACTTAAGTATTTCTCCTCCAGGCTTTGGACACTTACTGCAGGATTGAAAATGGATTTTCAGGAATAAGAGACGTGTATACTACCACTCCAAACCATGATAATGTTCAACAGAGCTTTTTCATGTCAGAAACATTAAAGTAAGTAGAATTCCTTTAGGTGCACATATTAGAATAACTGAAGCATCGAGGTGAACTATTGATGTGGAAACGTTTCAATTAAATGACCTGGGTGGCTCAGTATGGAAAAGGGTTCTTGTAGATAAAATGTACAAAATCTATGGAAATTGTAAAGTTTTTTTACAAGCACATGTATCACTTACACCTGAAGGAGACATTGGTGTATGGGTCTCCTGATTCCGGATGA
The DNA here is from genome assembly GCA_029574335.1 of Rana kukunoris. Taxonomy (NCBI): domain Eukaryota; kingdom Metazoa; phylum Chordata; class Amphibia; order Anura; family Ranidae; genus Rana; species Rana kukunoris. Next base: position 330,222,659 of record CM056050.1, on the reverse strand, counting down.
CAATGGCTCTTCCGGTAATGCCCTCTAACACACCGAGGCTGAAAAAGTAGGATTTATTTGGGTTAAACACCCAACAAGGCAACAATAAGTAAATAAACAATTTGTACAATGCAACAAACAATGAGGGGTCCAACTATATCTGTACCTAAATCTAAGGTTGTCCCAACTAAAGGCTTGTGATTTCAACATTTTAAAAGGCAAATGTTTTGGTCTGCTCTCTTTGACTTTAAAGTGGTTGCAGAACTTTACCTATACCCAGTAAAATGGCTAGCCTCAGGTAATGCGCATAGATGAAACAAACCCTTCTGCACCTGTTTATCTACAGCCATCTCTTCTCTACATCCTGTTAAAACACAGAGCTCAAAGACTATTTCTCATCCAGCCAGTCCAGGCTCTGGAGAGCCCTCAAATTTAGTGTCAGGATGCACATAGATGCCTGGACCGGCAGCTGGCTCAGCCTCTCAGCGCATTCCCACCGCAACCTGATGCTCCAGTGAACACTGGAGGGGCAGATTGAAGAGCTGTTGGCTGTCGTCATTGGCTTTCTGCCAGTGTTCTTTGATTGCTCTGTTCTCAATGTAGAGGTGCCAGGGAACAGATGCAGCATTGGATCGATGCTGCATCCACCCATATGAGTACAGGGAGTGCAGAATTATTAGGCAAATTAGTATTTTGACCACATCATCCTCTGTATGCATGTTGTCTTACTCCAAGCTGTATAGGCTCGAAAGCCTACTACCAATTAAGCATATTAGGTGATGTGCATCTCTGTAATGAGAATGGATGTGGTCTAATGACATCAACACCCTATATCAGGTGTGCATAATTATTAGGCAACTTCCTTTCCTTTGGCAAAATGGGTCAAAAGAAGGACTTGCCAGGCTCAGAAAAGTCAAAAATAGTGAGATATCTTGCAGAGGGATGCAGCACTCTTAAAATTGCAAAGCTTCTGAAGCGTGATCATCGAACAATCAAGCGTTTCATTCAAAATAGTCAACAGGGTCGCAAGAAGCGTGTGGAAAAACCAAGGCGCAAAATAACTGCCCATGAACTGAGAATAGTCAAGCGTGCAGCTGCCAAGTTGCCACTTGCCACCAGTTTGGCCATATTTCAGAGCTGCAACATCACTGGAGTGCCCAAAAGCACAAGGTGTGCAATACTCAGAGACATGGCCAAGGTAAGAAAGGCTGAAAGACGACCACCACTGAACAAGACACACAAGCTGAAACGTCAAGACTGGGCCAAGAAATATCTCAAGACTGATTTTTCTAAGGTTTTATGGACTGATGAAATGAGAGTGAGTCTTGATGGGCCAGATGGATGGGCATGTGGCTGGATTGGTAAAGGGCAGAGAGCTCCAGTCCGACTCAGACGTCAGCAAGGTGGAGGTGGAGTACTGGTTTGGGCTGGTATCATCAAAGATGAGCTTGTGGGGCCTTTTCGGGTTGAGGATGGAGTCAAGCTCAACTCCCAGTCCTACTGCCAGTTTCTGGAAGACTGCTTCTTCAAGCAGTGGTACAGGAAGAAGTCTGCATCCTTCAAGAAAAACATGATTTTCATGCAGGACAATGCTCCATCACACACGTCCAAGTAATCCACAGCGTGGCTGGCAAGAAAGGGTATAAAAGAAGAAAAACTAATGACATGGCCTCCTTGTTCACCTGATCTGAACCCCATTGAGAACCTGTGGTCCATCATCAAATGTGAGATTTACAAGGAGGGAAAACGGTACACCTCTCTGAACAGTGTCTGGGAGGCTGTGGTTGCTGCTGCACGCAATGTTGATGGTGAACAGATCAAAACACTGACAGAATCCATGGATGGCAGGCTTTTGAGTGTCCTTGCAAAGAAAGGTGGCTATATTGGTCACTGATTTGTTATTGTTTTTGAATGTCAGAAATGTATATTTGTGAATGTTGAGATGTTATATTGGTTTCACTGGTAAAAATAAATAATTGAAATGGGTATATATTTGTTTTTTGTTAAGTTGCCTAATAATTATGCACAGTAATAGTCACCTGCACACACAGATATCCCCCTAAAATAGCTAAAACTAAAAACAAACTGAAAACTACTTCCAAAAATATTCAGCTTTGATATTAATGAGTTTTTTGGGTTCATTGAGAACATGGTTGTTGTTCAATAATAAAATTAATCCTCAAAAATACAACTTGCCTAATAATTCTGCACTCCCTGTATATATGTTTATAATGTATAATACCTTGCATTTACATTTTAAAACCTGCCAGGTTTGAATTGATAAAAATAATAAATTAGGTTAATACTGTCAATGAAAGAAAACAGTATTATATGGGGAGTGAATACCATGATAATCAGTTTTTCCTTGTAGTTTTAAAAAAATGTACCCAAAACTGGTGCTGAAAGTGTCACATCTGGAGCCAAAACTAGAAAAACTATAACTGGTTCCATTAATTAAACCTCCATTTACATAAGGTGCAGTGGTGTTTTAATTTTATAATAAAACAATGATTTTGTGCAAATCACATTATTTTCCTATTGTTGATTCTAATCATTTTGAAAAATAAAACAGTTGTATGACTAATTTGTTGTTATTTTGTCTGTCCTACAGATACCTCTACCTTCTGTTTTCAGAAGATGATCTGCTATCATTAGAAGACTGGGTATTTAATACCGAAGCACATCCACTACCAATAAGTCGTGTACAATCTGTTTGAAGCACAAGAATACAATATATATCTATCCAGTGTTTTTATCTTAAATTGAAGTTTTCATACAAAAGAAATTCTATTTTATGAGCTGATTTGAGATACCAGTACTTGTGTGAAATAATATCGATATCTGTATCTGACAAATTTAGCACTAAAAGAAATAGTGGCCTTTTGCAGAAAATTCTGCTTTTCATATATATATTTTTTGAAGTGGGAAATGAAGCAGAGTATATAAATATATATATATATATATATATATATATATATATATATATATATATATATATATATATATATATATATATATATGCATTGGTAGGTTTACTCATATGGACTTCTCTCATACTGCCAGGTGCCAACCTGTATACTGTATATGGTCTATGTAATATAAATCACTTTTATGTCCTGCCAGCAGTGGAACCTAAACTATAGCAAACCAAATGGCAGATAATGGGCCCAGGAAGACAATGGAGGAACCCCTACTAATGTTCCTTCCTGACAGATGCTACTTCCAAAGTCGGAAGCGAGTATCGCCTGCAGAACAAACTGCAGGCAGTCCCAACCACTCCGCTCAAGTCCAATGGGTGTTGACGCCAGGTTGTCTGTGATGTACTCCCAATTATAATATCAAATACAAAAGGAAGCTGCTCTCCTACTAAAAGCCTACAGTAAATGATATTGATGTTATCTGGTACAGTAGTAATTCACCTGCTCCTCTTAGGCCGCGTACACACGATCGGTCAAAACCGATGAAAACAGACTAAAGGATCGTTTCATCGGTCCAAACCGATCGTGTGTGGGCCCCATCGGTCAGTTATCCTCCTGTCAACAAAGAGAACTTTCTTTAAAATTTGACCGATGGACGCCTGACCGATGGGTCAAAACTGATCGTTAGTATGCAAAAGCATTGGTTAAAAGGCAGCGCATGCTCAGAATCAAGTCGACGCATGCTTGGAAGCATTGAACTTAATTTTATTCAGCACGTCGTTGTGTTAAAACACGTAAACGTCACCGCGTTCTAACACAATCGTTTTTTTAACCGATGGTGTGTAGGCACATCAGACCATCAGTCAGCTTCATCGGTTAACCGATGAAAACGGTCCTTCGGACCGTTCTCATCGGATGGACTGATCGTGTGTACGCGGCCTTACATGTTTCATTCCACTAGGAGCTTACCCTACGATTTGGATTATACCCATAGGCGTGCGCACAGGGCTTGCCAGGTGTGCCTGGGCACACCTTTATCACCCTGTGTGTAGCAGATACCCCTTGTTTAGACCCCTGATATTTCACCAAAGCCCCCTAATAGGGCTCCTAAAAACATTGTAAAACAACAAAATAATAAAAGAATAATAAGAGATAAAACTGTAAAAAATAATAAAGAATTAAATAAAATTAAAAACTACTGACACCAATCTCTGCCCCACTGACACCATTCATCGCGCTACTGACACCGCCAGTATATACACGCATGTGTGTTTCGGCTTTGGAGTGCACAGCCTAATGCAATAGGCTGTGCACACCTATGATTATACCTGTACTGGTAACATCAATAATATGTACTTCAGACTTTTACATGGAGAGTGACTTCCTTTAGTTTTATTATGTTATACCTGCAAAACAACATAGGTAGGAATCACTACTTACAGTCAGCCATTCTCTAACTAAAGATTATGCCGAGTGTGTACATATCTGAATTATGGTAAGATCAGCAGCAAGTAGCATTATCTGGATATTCAGTACTGTTGGGGCTACCTGTTGGGGTCCATGGAGGTCTGGACTTCTTTATGGCCGGGCTTTTTGACTGCAGGAGTGTGGGACATCCACCCATCAGATGTTCTAAGTTCACAAGTCTAATGATTAAAAGGGATTTGTTTGTACATGTTTTCCTAAGTAATACACTATTTTACTCTATAGTGCAAAGAGAGCCATTTTGCTCTTTTCATTTGATACATTTTATGTGGAGAACTCTGCGTTGCAAGGAAAGCTAAAGCTGTAAACTAAACATGCAATATAAATTGTATGTACTAGATAAAGGCTATACCAAACTGCATTTCCTAATTCATAAGAAGACATTTTGAGTTTCTTTAAGGGGTGGCCTTGAGCAATATATCAAATATGGTCATAGAAGCATTGAGGGTTCCATGAGATCATGGTGGCAATAACTATCAGGATGGTCCAATCATGCCAAAGGCATGAATAATAAGTGCAAAGTTCACTAGTCCTTGGTAACCTAGAACAGCATGCCTGATGCTTTTTCAAAAGTATTGTATGAAGCTCTCTACAGAAAATTACTCCTTCTAGCTGCCTATAGTGCAAACGGGTCATATGCATTCTTGTGATAGCGATGCCCCTCATCTTTGTTGTTGGACCAGTTTTCCACAGCCCCCTATGCTATGCTTTGGTAGTAATTACTGCAATATTGTGTTCTAAGGCCGCGTACACACGATCGAACATGTCCGCTGAAACTGGTCCGCAGACCAGTTTCAGCGGACATGTTCGATCGTGTGCACGGCCTATCGGACCGTTTTCCAGCAGACAAAAGTTTCCAAACATGCTTAGAAACCTGTCCGCTGGAAACCTGTCCGACGGACATGTTCGATGGTTAGTACACTACATCATCGGACCAAAATCCCGCGCATGCTCAGAATCAAGTCGACGCATGCTTGGAAGCATTCAACTTCGTTTTTTCAGCACGTCGTGTTCTACGTCACCGCATTCTGGTCTGATCAGATTTTTGGTCTGATGGTGTGTACACACATCACCCCAACAGACCACTTCAGCCTGGTCCGATGAAAACGGTCCGTCGGACATGTTTCATCGGACATGTCTGATCGTGTGCATGCGGCCTCAGAGTTTGCAGCATTGAAAGGAATCGTCTAGTACTTTTTGGGTACTGTACAAAACAAATGAAAATAAACATTGTTTCCTCTGCTTTCTAGGTTAAGCTCTCATTATAATTGACCATTTGACATCCTTGTTTAAAAGTTCTTTATTAGTATTAGTGTTCTGTTATTGGAAACCATCAAAGAAACAATATGATTGTGCAATGTGCCTTGAAATGCATGTATATGCTGTATCAAAGGAATTATTATTGCCTTCATTATAAAATAATGAAATCTTTCCCACATGGTCTTCATCATAACCTTGTTTGGCAGGAAGTTGAGAGACAAAGGAAATATTTACTTAAAGGGGTTGTAAAGGTAAAAAAAAAATTCCCTAAATAGCTTCCTTTACATTAGTGCAGTCCTCCTTCACTTACCTCATCTTTCGATTTTGCTTTTAAATGTCCTTATTTCTTCTGAGAAATCCTTACTTCCTGTTCTTCTGTCTGTAACTCAACACCGTAATGTGAGGCTTTCTCCCTGGTGTGGAGAAAGCCTCTTGAGGGGGGAGGGGGCGAGCAGGAGGGTCAGGACACTCTCTACTTTGCAGATAGAGAAAGAAGCTGTGTGTTAGTGGGCGTCCTGACACTCCTGCTCGCCCGCTCCCCCCTCAAGAGGCTTTCTCCACACCAGGGAGAAATCCTCACATTACGTTGTATAGTTACAGACAGAAGAACAGGAAGTGAGGATTTCTCCGAAGAAATGACAATTAAAAGCAAAATCGAAGCATGAGGTAAGTGAAGGAGGACTGCACTAAGGTAAAGGAAGCCATTTAAGAAAAAATGTATTTACCTCTTTAAGTTTAGCATGTGAAATTATTTGGTGGGAGAATGTGAATGGCCAAGTGTTGATTTGTATGCTCTTTTATAACCACAGCTAGTAGGAATTTTTTAAGCACCTACGTGTATGTTTTTTAGTTTGAACCCACAAACACAGCAACATTAAATTGTGGCCAATTTTATGTCATGTCTAAGGCACCAGCTGAGATCACTGGCCATCCATTCTTAGGGAAGGGGGATTAGCTGAGCAGTTTATTGTTCTCTATAAACTAAGGCACTAGAGGTGTTTCTTCTCTACCTGCTACTGCATGCTTCATAGTATAAATATACATGCTCAGGTGATGCTAACGTGCATGTTTATGACTGAAACTTAAGGGGAAAAAATCCTCATACAGTTTCATCTTGCTTGCACATCCAACCATTATCTCCAGCCAGCTTGAAACATGAAAAAACTGTCAAAGCTACAATATGCACATTTTACTTTTGCAACTGAAGTTTATGCATTTAAAGGAGTTGTAAAGGAAACATTTTTTGGGGCTAAAATTAATGTCTGTAAGGTAGAAAGACAGAATAGTGTAATGATTCTGTTAAAAAAAACGAGTAAATACCTATTAAATTCCTTCACCTATATCACCTCCGGCGTTCTAGTTTCTGTTCTCTCATTCACTTCCTGGTTTGCGGCGCTCGTTCATTTAAGAACTACATTTCCCAGTATGCATTGCGGCACGTCCAGTAATTCACACCTCCTTGAAGTCTCTAACACGTAGAGAGCGTCCTGCCGCACATATGTAGTTCCCAGGAGGGGGCGAGCATGTTACTGACCACCGCAGTAAAGCCTCCCTTTATGGTGGTGAGTAAAATCAGACAAGCAGGAAGTGAACAGAACAGAGAAGAAATAGAGCAACTTCTGAGCAAAAACGAACAATGAGGAAGTGAAAAGAGGAATGTCTACAGGTAAAGGATGCTTATTATGAAAAAAATTTTTCCTTTACAACCCCTTTAAGTCTTATTTAAGTATTATAGTTAAACATATCTTGACCATAGGGTTTGCAACAAATTAGCAGTAGCAGAAATGGCTAGTGAGTTTTTATTATTATTTTTTTCTATTTTTTTGTTAAATTTAGTACTTCAAGCAGGTCTCAATCACATAACTACATACAATGAAGTGAATATTGTTCACATTTTAATGGTGTTTTTTTTTTTGCTTAAACAAGTCCCTAGAATACAATTTTAACTAATTATAAATGGATGGGTTTTAATGCATTCAATAGTTATGAGGTTTGATGGTGCATGATAAAGTGAATGTTGTAAGTTATGCCATTTTATCCAGTGCACTCACACTGCTAATGTTTTTGTAGCACCACAACACCAACTTCCAGTATTGCAAATTTTGGTCTATTCCAGGGGTATTCATTTAAAATTCATGGAGGTCCAATTAGTAACATTTTCTTCCAGCCGAGGTCCAAATTGCAGTTTTACAGCACAGCCCAGGTGTGCAGGCACAACAGTGCATTCGTTTGAATGGGCTGCTGTGCCTGTGTTTTCTGCTGAGAAAAGGTCCTGGCACCTTTTTAAAAATGCAGCCACATGGAAACTGCATGGCGCTTTTGTACCATGCAATTTCCATGTGTGGGAAATTGCACCTTGCATTTCAGTGCGTTTAAGAGTCAATGGTACCCCTACAGGTTTTCTGTGCAGCACCTCGTTTTGTATGCAACTGCTTGTCCCTTTCACATCTTCCCCACCACAGCACTTCCCCCCCTTCACATATCACCCCACACAGTATTGCCCCCCTCACATATCACCCCACACACAGTATTGCCCCCTTCACATATCACCCCACACACAGTATTGCCCCCTTCACATATCACCCCACACACAGTATTGCCCCCTTCACATATCACCCCACACACAGTATTGCCCCCTTCACATATCACCCCACACACAGTATTGCCCCCTTCACATATCACCCCACACACAGTATTGCCCCCTTTCCATATCTCCCCACACACAGTATTGCTCTATTCACATATCCCCCCACACACAGTATAGCTCCCTTCACATATCCCCCCACACACAGTATTGCCCCTTCACATATCCCCCACACACAGTATTGCCCCTTCGCATATCCCCCACACACAGTATTGCCCCTTCACATAGAGATACAGATCACCCCCCTTTACATATCACCCCCCACACAGTAATGCCCCCTTTACAGATCACCCCCTTCACATATCACCCCCCCTCCCACACAGTATTGCCCCCTTCACATATCACCCCCCCCCCCACACACACACACACACACACACAGTATTTCTCCCTTCACATATCCCTCCACACAGTATTGCCCCCTTCACATATCCCCCAACACAGAATTGCCCTTTCACATATAACCGCCCACACATATCACCCCACACAGCACTGACCCATTCCCCTGCTCCCCATCCTTTACAGTTCATATATTTTCTTCCCTTTGCTCTCCTACCTTTCACAGAGTGGAGAGCAGGAGGCGGGACAATCCTTCCTAAACTGAAGGCACAGCAGCACTGGGCAGGGCACGGGAGCAGAAGAGTTGCCTTTTCATATCAGCCAACTGGTGATTGGCTGCTAGGACCGCTTCCTAGCAGCCAATCACCTCCCGATTAATGTGACAGGCAGCTACCTTTCTCCACACAGTGCTGGTCCCACCCCCAGTCCAGAATTTTCCTGCCATCTGCTCCTCTCTACTCTGTTAACGATTGTGGAGGAGGCTGGGGGCAAAAGCAGCGACTAAATGACGCGATCGCGGCAGTCTGGAAAGAGATGCAGCTTGGGCCGGACGCAGACCGCGGGCCGCCATTTAGTCATGCCCGGTCTAGTCAGTATAATGATATCCTCAAGAAAAATTTTAGTCTAAAAAAAAGTTTGTTTCTAATTGCAGAGCTCCTTATTACTCATTAATTAACCTATTAATCATTTTGTCCCAGATGTTGAACCCAAAAGAGCTTCTGATGTGCAAACTAACTACGGTAATTATTTAGAACTGTACTCCTGAAAAAATAGTGTTGTCTCTACTTTTCTTGTATTAAAGCAGAGCTCCAGACAGACTTTTTCTTTCTAATAAATTTTGTTGTGTGAAAAAATGTATTTCTTGAATATTCATGTTCAGAAGCTGAGGTATCGTTTATTCACCCCTCTCTTTACTTGCCCATTTACAAAAGGTCTTGTATTTTTGGAATGGTTTGCAGAATATAAATTATTCTGTGATTGGACAAGAGGAAGGGGGAGATGAATATCACTGTACATTCGGTGTATGATAGCTGCAGAGGAGCGATAGTATCCAGTCTGAACAAAAGTTTAAAATAAATGACTGCAGGTGGCATACACCTCATGTTAATTTTTTTTAGATCATTTTTTTGTTCAATTTTTTAATTATATTTTTTAAGCTAAAGGAACAGTGTACAGTCTCAGTTCAGTATGGTGTAATAAAGTTCTAATTCAAAGGACAGAAATAGGCATGCATGCAAAAAAAAAAAGGAGGCATGGCATTACACAGGATGTGTTTTTTTAATTTATTTTCTTTGATATGTAATTAACCCTAGAAGGTCCCACATTGGTATGTTTTTTTGTTTATGACTTTTTTGTTTTTTTATAGAAAGGACTTTTTCATTTTATTTTATATGGTCACCTAAAATACAATCATCACTTAAAATAATTCTTCTGTTGTAATTAATAATATAAGCATTGGGGGCTTGTGGACAGGACTGTGGCATTACCATGTTCAGGTCTTTTATTTAACTCCCACTAAGATCCTGGGCCAGATTCTCAAAAGAGATACGACGGTGTATCGCAGGAAACACCGTCGTATCTCTGTTTTTTTTACTGGGTATCTATGCGTGTGATTCCTAGAATCACTTACGCATAGATACAGTGAAGATCCGACAGGTGTAAAACACTTACACCGTCGGATCGTAGATGTAATTACTTTTCTCGCCTCTAGGTGGCCTTTACGTTGTTTTCTCATTTGCCTATGCAAATGAGCCTAATACGCCTTTCCCGAACGTTTTTACGCCGCCCCGTCGTCGTTTACGTCGTTTACGTAAGCGTAAACCTACCCCTGCTATATGAGGGGTAGGTTTACGAAGTTCCGTCGTTGCCATGTTAAGTATGGCGTCGGGTCAGCGTCGTCTTTTTCTGTCGGTTACGTCGTTTTACTAAGTCGTTCGCGAATAGAGCATTTCGTAAGTGATGATCACATCGTTCAACGACGCTTTCCGACGTGAGCTGGAGCATGCGCACTGGGCTTTTTTCCCGGCCGGCGCATGCACAGTTCGATCGTCGCGGGGGCACACTTAATTTAAATATAAGCCGCCCCCTTTGAATTACGCGGGGATACGCAGGGCCATTTACACTACGCCGCCGCAAACTACAGAGCAAGTGCTTTGGGAATACAGCACTTGCTCCATTAAGTTGCGGCGGCATAGTGTAAATGGCTTACGCTACGCCGCCGCAGATTCTATGTGAATCTGGCCCACTGTGTGCATGGAATGTGTAATTTCCCTGTTTTAGTTCTGGATCCTCCATTTTTCCACAACCCAAAAATATTGGTACGTGGGTAGTTAACAACTGAATTTTACTTTCTCAATCAACTCATCCCCACACAACTATTACCTTTTGTGTCACTTCCCCTTCCATTTCGATTGTAAGCTTTTTTCATGAGAAGGGCCACCACTAACCCTCTTGACTTGAATTGTAACTGTACTGTCTTTCTTTGTTTTCTAAAGTGCATCACACACAATTGGCACTATGTAATCATAAATAATAATTGGTATATCAGTTTGTCTTCTGTTCAAATTTTTCCTTGCATATAAATAGATTTGTATGACTATGGCAAAGATACGTGATTTATTTGAAACCAGCAGTTATAAAGCAGTTTTTCAATACAATATATCATTGAATACCTTTTAGGGAAAGATTAGGTAAGTGCACACCTCATCTGAGATGAACTAATAGGTGACAGCAAAATAAAAAAAATGCAAGATATATAACAAACAGATTGGATAGTTTAGGAAACAAAAGTGTATGTACTGTATAGCTTTTTTTTTGGATAGTAAAGGGAAGGGTCAAAACCTCTGTGAGAGGAATTGCCCACTTAAGCTGGCCAAAGATTAATTGAAATTCGGCAGTTCAGCAAAGACCAAACCATCTATGGCTTTTCCCACTTGAGAGGTCAATCTAGTGATCATCTTCTCTTAAATAGTAATGTTGTAAAACTTTCATTTAATCAGTGCCGGCACTGATTGGTGTACTCTAACAGCTGAAGAGTCTCTGCTGTCAAATTAGGGGGGGGTTCCTCCTTCTATCTTGCTGGTGTGGATGGGGGGGAATCGATTTGTTTTATTATTTCAATCAGCCTGCTAACTGATCAAAAAAACAATCTTTGGCCGTTCCTAGACGTTTGGCACTGGAACAGGCATCGCCATTGAAAGATTTCCCCTCACTTCCTAATCTGGTGACAGCTGTAACAATTTTGGTTTTGCATAGTCACTGTGAGACAATGTATAAGGCTGGGTTCACACTGGAGAACGCAGCGGCTCGCAGCAGGAGTCCAATGTGTCTCTATTCACAGTTTCAGCTTGGATTTCTGCCTGAATTTTGGGCTAAATTCGGACCGGAAATTAACCAAAAGACACACAGAACTCCGTATAGGACTCTCCATAGAAAGCCTGTCACCATCTCCTGCCATGCAAATTAGATGCGGGGAAATCTGCATCCAATTCGCAATAATGTGAACCCAGCCTGAATCTATATATGGGCATACAGAGAGCAATAAAACTGACAGAGGTTCTAAACTGACCCTACTCTATCCAAAATTTAAAAAAATAAATATGTTGGTTTTAGATGCACCTTAAAGAGACTCTACCTGGACATACCTGCAGCAGCTTTCGGTATACCACGCTTCACCCGAATGTTGGTCCATTCTGATTTAAAGCACTTTTTCATAGTGCTAAAACTTTCCTGCCCCTTTCTGCCTGTCCAACGAGGCATCCCATCATGGTTCTGGGCCTACAGGAATTTTGGGCCGTGTGTGCGGCAGCCACTCCAACAGAAGTTGGCCGTTCGGGCGGCTTCTGTCTAAAGCCCTGTACACACGACCAGGAATCCCATCGGGAAAAAAAACGTTGGTTTTCCCAACGGGATTCTTGGCAGGCTTGCCCAGAAAAAGCCGTGTATACACACTGCCACACAAAAACTCTGCTGTTCTTTTGAATGGCAAGAACACAGTGACATCATCGACTATGACGAGCCGGAGTCTCGTCACATTCAATTCTGTCGCCGCCATCTTGCTACACCCCACACTATCGCATGCTACCGTGCATGCGTCAAAGTGTTATCGAGCATGTGTGGTTTTTCTACCCTGCAGGTAAGCATACAGATGACCGGTTTTCTTGGCAGGAAACACTGCCAGGAAACACGACTGGAAAATATCTCTATTTTCTGCTGTTTTCCTGACAGGAAAACTGCTAGGGAACATACACACAGCCAGGATTCCTGGCCAAATGCTCTCCTGGCAGTTTTTCTGCCAGGAAAACCGGTCGGGTGTACAAGGCTTAAGGGTCATGCCCAAAAAAGGTCTACTGACCAGCTCCTGATCAACGGGAAAAAAAACTAGTAAAAAAAAAAACTAGTAGTGTGTATAAGCCTTTAAGAGGCAAGCTCTGGCAAGCACCAAAACTACCCAGAAGTGTTTGAGTTATGCCTGATCAGAACAGGTCAGTCTTCGGGTGAAGCAAACAATGGCAAACACAAACACTGCTTCATGTTTGGCTCCTGTACTTCGTACCTGTCTGCAGCTTTCAGTATTAGTCAAAATCTTCTTTCCCCTGCCAGTACCTGTGCAGTATGTCCATATTCCACACTCCAGCATCTCCTGTATCAGGAGATAGTCCTCTAGAAGTTAATGGGGTTCAGCTGCACAGATGTGTCCATGAAAAGATGTTATTGGAGGCTTTTATGGTTTTTGCAGGCCTCAGACATTTGATTCGGGTTGTTTTTAGAGACAAAGACAGATTACCCTAGTAAGTGTTTGTTGCTTAGGTTGTAAAAATTGTTTTTATCTGCCTCACATTAGCCTCATAGTCTTTACATCTCTTTATAATGTATGCTTTAAAAAAGGTTTACTGCAATGGTTCCAAAACAGCGCATCACAGGGATTTCTGCCTAGCAAGTCTCAGAACAAAAGCATTGTTTGAAGGTTTTAATATTGTTTTGTAAAGCAGTGTAATTACTCCTATTTCCTTTTTACCTGCAAGATAATAATAAAAAAAAAAGAATCAAATTAATGTCTGTCTGCTTGTTTTGCAGAATATTCAAGAGCGTTTCAATGTAGGTTGCTGTGATCATGTGCAAACTAAAAAAGTGCCATTCCTCATAATTCAAAATATTAATGTATAATCATTCTATGCAGAAATCCAATTATTTTTGTTTGTAAGTAGGTTATTTATTTCATTACAAAGAATTGAACATTGTAATGTATTGTGATAAATAAAATTTTATTGAAATGTGGCATTAGTAAACGCAAGTGTTGCTGTTTTTGATCATTTATACTTGAATGGCCTGTATAAAGGTGAAAGTTGGAATTAAAATATATTTAAACCCAAGAACAAAAAAGGAATAGATTGCAGCTTATCAGTCCTTAGACGTGGTGACTGCATTACTTCTCTTTTTTCAGGCTAAATACATTGGGCCAGATTCAGGTAGGAGAGCGGATCTTTATTCTGGAGTAACGTAGTGGGCCACTTTGGAGAATGTAAAGAGGCACTCTGGATGTACTAACTTCCAGTACATTCAGAGTGTCTCGTAACATTCATACCACCTGAGTTCCCCCTTAAAGTCTCCAAAGTGCCCCCTTAGTACCACTGTACTAAGGGGGCACTGTGGAGATTGTAAGGGAGCACTCTGCAGGTACTTAGGGGGACAGGAGAAAAGTGCCTGTAATTTACAAACCGTTCATAAATATACGGACGATTGGTAACAGTGGTTGTCTACAGGACAAGAAAGTCTATTAGAGACACTAGTTCTGGTGACCCTGGCAGAGGCGTATCTAGTGAAAATGGCGCCTATGGCAAACACTGAAACTGCGCCCCTGTCAAAACATTTGAAACCCGTCTTTCAGATAATACTGTCAGTATATACAGGTATATAGGGGGAACAGTAGGTTAGTGGTTGGGACTTGCCTCACTTGGTTTGAATCTGGGCCAGGAAGTTACCTGCATGTAGTTTGCATGTTCTCTTGGTGTGGCCACACTCCAAAGCCATGTTGGTAGGTGATGGTCCCCTGTCTGTATAAAGTGGCATTCTACATGGGTGATCACCCCATGTCCAAAAAATTATCCAAGATGAGTGATGGCCCAAAATCCGCCAAGAGCTAGACAGGACTGAATGGAAGTATACATAGATATGGGTAGGGTCCTCTGTGATTGTAGGGTCAATGTAGAATGCGATCAGCCATGTACACTGCCAGTCTGTACACAGAGTACAATAGATATTGGTAGGGGGATACCTGCTTCTCAATGCTCTCCTTGCTCCCGCTGCCCACTATGGGGTGGGTGGATCCTCTCACAGCTGGCACCCTCCAGCATGTCCAGAGGGTCAGGTGCTCTGCTCTCCCTCGAAGCAGAAGAGGGCAAACCACTTTTAGTGCTAACTGTTGGTCTTGGCCTCCTTTTGGCTAAGTTGCCCCCTCTTGGTGCCCTGCTTGCAGGCCAGGAGAGCCAGGTACAGAGTGTAACCCCCGTAACCCTCGTTATAGCGCACACGCTTCTGCATGATCCCGAGCCATAGGATACTTGCTTGAGTATCGTGCAATGGTGCAATTAGTGCCCGGCACCCCGCACCTTCTCTCCCCGCCAATCACTCTGGGACAGCGCTGTGCCACCGATCGCTGCACAAGTGGTCCCTGAATCTCCCGTTGCTGCGATGTCACTTAGTCTTTGGTGCAACATTGGTATCGCTAGCTTTCATATTTAGGAATTTAGGGGGGGGGGCACATGGGGGGACAGGAACAAAAGTAGGGGGCCCCAACTATATATATATATATATATATATATATATATATATATATATATATACATATACACACACACTGCCTTGAAAAAGTATTCATACCCCTTGAAATGTTCCACCTTTTGTCATGTTACAACCAAAAATGTATTTTATTGGGATTTTATGTGATAGTCCAACATAAAGGGTGGCAGAGTGTCAGGTTAGGGTGGCAGAATGTCAGGTTAGGGTGGCAGAGTGCCTGGTTAGGGTGGCAGAGTGCCTGGTTAGGGTGGCAGTAATTGGGTGGTAGAGTGCCTGTTTAGGGGGGGTAGAGTGCCTGGTTAGGGGTGGTAGTGCCAGAGTAAATACATGACAACATGACTAGATAACAGAATACTGGTCCTGTTCCCCTCTTTCTCTGTCACCTGGATTAAAAGCACACATCTATGACTGCTGCCGCAGAATCTCCCCCTCCCTGAAGTAAACATAAAGAAAAAAACTCACATGGCTGCTGGCACACTGAAGAGTAATTCTGGGCTTCTTCTTCCTGGAAGTGGAGTCAAAATGTGGCGGGTGGGAGGAGCTGCAACTTGGGCAAAGTATTATTGGCTGACAAGATGAGATGCAAATATTCCCTCCTCCCTGTGATGGTCGGGATTCGGGACACTGAAATATCATCATGCAGCTGAGCAGCTCTGTTGTCCATAGCCGAGCCCTTCTCCACACAGTACAGAGCGATTCTCTGTGTGTCTATCCCTCCAGCAGCTGAGAGCTTACAGGAGGGAAGGGAGACACACAGAGAATCGCTCTATAAATTGACACGACTATTGTTGTAATTGGGGGGGGGGGCACAGCTGTGCATCAACTCTGTTCTTCTCATGTGCAGAAGCTTCCTCCCGCTGCCCACACCTGTGTACACTGCACGGCCAGGGAGGGTGAGCACCCACCACCCTGCAGGGTGAACATTGGGATGTGCCGAGGGGGTAGTGATCTGACCCACACACTATAATGCTTTCAGAGACCTTCCCGGAGAGGAGAGAACTGACTTTGTGCTTTGCTAGGGGGTCATTTCTGAGCCGTGTGTAGACTGCCAGCCACTCACCAGCGCCCCTTCACATGGCGCCCATGGCACTTGCTATGCCTGCCATAGCCTGGATACGCCACTGGACCCTGGTGACAACCAGAAATCAACTTACTTTGGAGGGATTTTCATTTACTTCCTCTTTTGGTTATGGGGTAGATGGCAGAAAAAACTGACAGGGGTTATTTTTTTTTTCTCATTTCTTTATTGAATATAAAGTACATACAACATTTCAATCACAGTCAAATAGCCTTTACCGGCCCAATTTATACAAAAATACTAAATTTTCCGGTTTTAGGAAAACTCATCCCTAAAAGTCACCCCACCCCCCCCAACCTACCCACCCTCTTCTCTCCAACCAGCCGTATCGTGTCATGTCTCCCTTTGCCTATCGTTCTTCCTGCTCTATACCATCCTTTCTGCGAATCTCTGTGTGTGCTTATATTTTAGCCAGTCTTGCCATTTCAGTTTGAACCACCATTCTCCTCCCTCCCCAATAAACCTTAGATGTTTTGCATAATAAATATTATTTATTTTACAAAGCCAATTCCTCACCGTAGGGCATCAGACTTTTTGCTGCGTTTAGGAAATAGGGAAGTAAAGTTTTCATGTACTGTTTGGTTTCATTTTGGCCCCGTGAAACAGGCATACCCACAGCTCCTCTGGTATTTTAATTCCAGTAATTTCCTCTATTACTAATATCGCTTTATTCCAATATGTTTTCATTTTTGGGCATGTCCACCATAAGTGTGACATAGTTCCCGGTTCCGAACAGCCCCTCCAACAAAATTTAGAGGTTTTCCTTTGATAGTGGTGTGTTATGTCCGGGGTTATATACCAGCGTGCTAGGCATTTGTAATTCATTTCTATCAAACCATAATTGGTTGATGTGATATGTATCAGCTTTAGTATTTTCCCAATGTCCATCTCAGTTTTACCTGTTCCCAACTCTTCTTCCCATTTTTTAATATACGGTGGTGGCCCCAGTATTTTTAGGCCAATCAAAATATTATATTGACAGGGGTTATAACTAGTGTTGCTCACGAATATTCGCATTGCGAATATTCGTAACGAATATTGCATATTCGAGTATTCGCGAATAAATCGAATATCGCGGTGAATATTCGATATTGCGAATATTCATATTTTTTCAAATTTATTTTTAAAACAGATCACATCCTAGTGATCTCCATCGACGTCTAAAAGCATTGCTGGTATGAATAGAGACCCTGGGCCGAGTAGCTGAGGCGATCCTTTTATGTTGCCGAATATTCGCAATGCGAATATTCGTATTACGAATATTCGCGAATACTTTCTCTGCCCTTCTGTGTTTTGTGTATAAAAAAATAAAAATAAATTAGCTTTAGTTTAGTCATATAAGTTTGTGTAAGTAGAGTTAGTGTTTAGTGCCTATTAGTTTAGTAATCCAGAAAATGATCTCCGTTTTCACATGTTGACGAGAATTTCGCAATCAATTTCGCATTCGCATTAGCGAAATTTCGCAAAATTTTTTTTTTGATAAAATATCACGAATATTCGATATTAACGAATATTTCACGAATATTCTTCTATATATTCGTGAAATATCGCGAAATCGAATATGGCGTATTCCGCTCAACA
Source organism: Rana kukunoris (assembly GCA_029574335.1). Taxonomy (NCBI): domain Eukaryota; kingdom Metazoa; phylum Chordata; class Amphibia; order Anura; family Ranidae; genus Rana; species Rana kukunoris. The sequence continues at coordinate 330,204,580 of CM056050.1, read as the reverse complement.
CTAGTTATAACCCCTCTTTACTCAACTCAAAATGAAAGAAAAGGTTTTGCCTTTTGTTCTATTTTTTTCTGGAAGGTGCACTGTACATGCAGCAATCAAGATTATGTTACAATGCCAAGCACAGAACCTACCTTGTCCTTATTCACCAAAGGGACAGATAACTTCCTGTTTTTGGTCACATAGCATCCAGAGCATGCCTTGCCATTTCTCTATGTTGCATTCAATGGCAGCTGGTGGCTTTTTTTGTGAAGGGGCATGGGCGGCACCCCCCCCCCTCAAGTCACAGTCACAGGGGTCATGGTCAGTCAGTCAGTCGGGGCCCCCGCACATACCGCATCTTGTGGGGGTGCTCCAGGCGGCAGGGGCTTCTCTGCGGCCTGAGGGTGCCTGCTTTCCTGGTTCCCCTGCGCCTTCTTCCTCCTCCTTCTGCCAGCCAATTTGGGTGACGGATCTCATGACCTGTTTTCTGATTGGCCGGGTGTAGAATCAGTGTTACAATAAAAAAAATGAATTTGCTATTGCCACACAATTGGGTGGGCTTCAGGCGCAGTGCTCTGCACCCCGAGCCCACCCTGAAGCCTATTAGAGATTCTGGCTCTAATCACGTGCTTCGAAAAAAAAGAACCCGATTAGAATCCATGTGTCTGGTGACCTTGCATGTAGATCAGGGGGCCGGAAGCATGGACAGGGGAGGTGGCACCCATGCGCCCATAATCAGTGGGCCACTACTGGTTGCATCACAGATTTGAGAGTGCGACCGATTTGAATTTGTGATCTCTCTGTTAATTGCTCTGCCTGCTTATGTCTGTGTCAGATGTAATTACAGTGTAGTTCTTATCTGTACAAGCACTAGACTGAGAAATACAGGGATTGTGGGATATATAGATTCTTCACAGGAAGTGTCAGTTCTCACACTACAGACAGTGGTCAATTATTTACCTGTACAGTGTAATGCTGCATGCTACATGTTCAAAGACAAACAAGAACATTTGACATCGGAATGTGAAGATTTACTCTACTATAGGCTGTGCGTACAGGGCAACAAATGACACTATGAAACTACACGATCAATACACATCAGATGCAGGTGAAAAACACAATAATAATAATTTATCATGCCCTTAAGCTCCAATCATTTTATGCTCCGGAATCAAACTGTAATTAACTAAAGCACCATCCAATTAGACACTGAAATCAAAGACTTATGCCGCATACACACAGTCGTTTTTTGTGATGAAATAAAATGACATTTTTAAAAACGTAATTTAAAATTATCGTGTGTGGGCTTCACATCGTTTTTTGTCTTCTGAAAAACGTCAAAAAAAAAATCGAACGTGCTTCAATTTTTTATGTGTTAATGTTGTTTTTTGTGTTGTAAAAAATGATCATGTGTGGGCTAAAACTACGTTAAAAACAACATTTTAAACCCGCGCATGCTCAGAAGCAAGTTATGAGATGGGAGCTTGAATGGAACTTCCCCTTTAGAGTGCCGTCCTACGTGTTGTACTTCACAGCGCTTTGCTCATCATTTTTTTTAAATGATGGTGTGTGGGCAACATCGTTTTTAATGATGAAGTTGGAAAAACTTTGTTTTTTCTACATGCTGAAAAACAACGTTTTTTTTTCATGCCGAAAAGTGATCGTGTGAAATGCTTGCTATATAACTTTGGATCTTCAACCTCCTGAACTGACTGAGTAAAGAAAAGTTTAAAAAAAAAGAGGGGAAGACAGTGATAAGAACACACTGTCAAAGAGGTAGGCACTGATAACCAAGCAGTTTAATTCTGTTAAATTATTAGATTATAAATATATAGGGCCAGATTCAGCAAGACTTGCGCTGGAGTATTTCGATATGCGCCGCGTAACTGTGAAGATGCGCCGTCGTATCTATGTGGCCGTACCCACCAAACTAGATGCGACAGAAAACGGGCCATTTCCGATCGGCTTAACTTTCCGACGCCAGAGTCTCGTCAGCGCATAATTTCGCTTGGCGCATCAGTCGCGCCTATTGATTTCCCCTGCAAATATGCAAATGAGGGAGATTTCCCGATTCGCGAACGGATTAGCACCATACGCTGGCTACATGCGCCGCACGTATCTCGTCCGTCCGGCGCAAAGTTATTTCTACAAATAGCTGCTTTATCTTTACTCCAGATGGCCACAGGTCAGCAGGAGAGCAGCTGCAGCAGCGTTACCGACGATAAGAGCTAGCTGAGCACCCCCACTTGCAGGACAACACCTCTGTCCCTGCTTGTCTGTCAACTTTTACAGCCATGGAGGAAGACATCATAGGTCTCCATAGCCGAGATGACGGCTGACAGCTCCTGGCCTTTAGAGTTCAGCTTTCTCCTGTGTTTGCGGGGAACGGGAGCAGCCATCTCAGAACAAATGTAACTTCACTGTGGGGAGGGGGAACAGGATATACTTTAGTGCCGGAATGGCGCATCTACAAGCGCATTTAAACGTCCAACGGAACACATTGCGCTGTCGTTTTCAAGGAAGTGGTGCTGACGGAAGTTGTGAGCATGCGCACTGGGATGCATTGACAGTCGACGCATGCGCAGTACGTTCGCCGCGGGATCGCGCCTAGTTTTAATAATACACGCCCCGTACCCGCCCAATTTGAATAACGCTGGCTCATTTTCGATACGCTGCCGCAACTTTAGGAGCAAGTGCTTCATGAATAACAGCACTTGCTCCTAAAATTTCGCCAGAGTAACGTAAATGAGAAAAGTTACTCCAGATTAAAGATGCGCCCATCTACCTGAATCTGGCCCATAAGGCCAGATTCAGGTAGAGTTACTCTGGAGTATCAGTGATACTCCAGCCTAACTCTCACTTTGAGCCGGCATTTCTGTTTTCAGTAAGCAGAAAACAAGAAACGCCGGGTTGGAGTTCCTATACGAGCGGCGTAATTGTATTTCACCGTCGTATCGGAACTTCAATTTTAAAAATGGCGCTCGGGGCATTCCCGCTGATTAACGCCGAGAATATGTTAATCAGCGAGAATCGGCAATTCACGATCGTATTCGGGCCCGACGCAGTGACTTTCCGACGTTTCCGTAAGCGATACACGGCGTAAAGAAAAACCAGCCCCCTAGTGGAGTATCCTATGTTAAGTATGGCCGTCGTCATCGCGTCGAATTTAAAACATTTTGAGTCGTTTGCGTAAAACGTCCGTGAATGGGGATTGACGTCATTGACGTTCACTGACAGAATTTGGAGCATGCGCACTGACAGTCGACGCATGCGCAGTACGTTCGCCTCGGGATCGCGCCTATTTTAAATACTACACACCCCCTACCCGCCCAATTTGAATTCCGCCGGCTCATTTTCGCTACGCCGCCGCAACTTTAGGAGCAAGTGCTTTGTAAATACAGTACTTGCTCCTAAAGTTTCGGCGGAGTAACGTAAATGAGAAAAGTTACTCCAAAATAAAGATTCGCCCATCTAACTGAATCTGGCCCATAGTGGAATTCTACATGCAATCACCTTCCAACATTGAAAATTCATTACATACAAAAACATTTAATAAAAAACAATACAGATTGTTACCCCGTATGCTGGAAATTTTCTGATATAATCAGGTCAAAAAATAGCTGAATGTAAAAGTGTATCCCGGGCTGATGATGGTGATTAGACAGTACTCTGATGAATACACAAAGACAATGGGGAGTGAAGTGTTTGAAAGAACCTCAAAAATACTACACATATGGCATTGGCAAATTAGAATTCTATCTAGAAATCAAGGATTATTTGAGATGGTGGCTCTCCAAATTCCTAGAGGTGTATGGTGCATATAGCAGGAATCTCCACGACAAGTGTCTTTTGCTGTGCTCTTTTTTACCCAGCCGGGTAAAAACAATAAATCTTGTGGTGAAGAAGGTAGAGTTGGAAGGAGAAGAAACATAGCAAATTCAGGCGTAGTAATAGGGAAAACAATCCTGCTCCCATGTGTAACACTTCATGTGCCACTCCTGCTTGAATGGGAATAGCGTACCCGGACAGGCCTCTCTCACCGGCCTGGCAGCCAGGGTATCGTTCGAACCTTTAAGGATAAGTCTCTGCCACAGACCCTCCTGGAATGAACTCAGGGAAAGACCTCTGCCACAGGCCTTCCTGATTGTGATTTTGGAGATGACACTCCTTAATAGAATTACGCCTGGATCTCCTTCAAGCTGCTTTCAGGTACCGACTGACAGGTCACCAGCCTCTCAGTGTCCGGATACCTTGATTCCCAGTGGTTTGTCGAGACCCTATTGAATCGCCAGACTCTCATTGGCTCTCCTCAGATGGACTCCCCACCGAACAGCTATCTCGCTTGGGATCTTCAAGTTTGGGAACCCAGTCGACCATTGGGCTCCCTGCCACAGCTCAATTGTCCCGGACCAACATGGTCCCGGGACCAGGAACACCGCGTGGCACGCACGCCCCGGCCTGGTAGGGCATAACGCTGAGGCGCCGTGGTGCAGTCAGCCTAAAGGTGGGTGCCACACACGAAGAAGAAGACCCAGAACCAATGGCGTCTGTCCCATTAATACCCTCCCCCAGCATGCACAGCGAGGCCCAGTCCTCCTGATTGGCTGCTAAGGAAAAGCACCCAAATCTTGACTCTACTGCTACCACCTACTGTCCTGGGGTGGGAAGAACACACTAGCAACAACAGAATGAGCCCACAGCACAGCCAAGCTGAGACAGAGACCTGCGTTTGAAGACATTAACTGGATCAGCGTTTGATTAACACTCTGATCTCCTTCTAAGATTAGATAGCACTGGTACTTTGAAGTAACCAGACGCTACAGATAAATGGAGCATATTTCTCTATTCTCTAGAGAGGTATATTCGTAGACAAACAATGTGTCTATATATAATCGCCCAATGTTGTTGCCAAATGCTCTAAATGAGCAGTGAGTGTTTATAGTTCAAGTAGATTCCCGTAGTAATCAAGTGTGTTCAGCTGTAGGCATGGACAACATTCGATGATTTGATAGAACACCTTGAGATTGATTGCATAAGTGTTACAGGGAAATAAAATGTATCTAAATTGGTCTTCGAGGAGTTCCCTTCACTCAAGCAAACAATTTCCTTGTTGAAAAATTGTTAGTGTACAAGGCAGGGGTTGGCAACCTTTTGAGCACAGTGTTCCGCAAAATGTTTACAAAGAAATTGAGAGTGCCGATTTTATAACAAAAAAATTTCAACTTCACACTCTTATTCATAAAAAAAAAAAATTTTTTTTATAAAGGAAATGCTGTAAGCTACTTTAGTATTGATAAATTAACATCCTGCACTCTTACATCTCAGATCAGCCCCAATACATGCACCTTCACACTTCAGATAACGGCCCCCCCTGCTCATCTGCCCCACCACTGTAACCCCCCTGCTCATCTGCCCCACCACTGTAAACCCCCCCCGGTCATCTGTCCCACCACTGTACCACCCTGCTCATCTGCCCCACCACTGTAACCCCCCCCTGCTCATCTGCCCCACCATTGTACTCCCTTTCTCATCTGTCTCACCATTGTAACCCCCTGCACATCTGCCCCACCACTGTACTACCCTGCACATCTGCCCCACCTCTGTACCCTCCTGCACATTTGTCCCACCACTGTAATCCCCTGTACATCTGCCCCACCACTGTACCACCCTTAACCTTTCAACTCTGTCCCAACGCTAAAACCCCCAGCTTATCTTTCCCACCACTGAAACCCCTGCTCATCTGGCCCAACATTGAACCTCCTCTGCTCATCTGTCCCACCACCATAACCCCCCTGCTCATCTGTCCCCCCTGCTTTTCTGTCCCACCGCTGAACCCCCTTCTCATCTCCACTGTAGCTCCTGCCCATCTGCCCCACCACTGTACCTCCTTGCTCTTCTGTCCTACCACTGTAACCCTTCTGCTCATCTGCCCCATCATTGTACCCCTTTTCTCATCTGCCCCACCACTGTACCTCTCTGCCCAACTGCTCCACTGCCGTATCCCCCATGCTCACTACTGAATCACCTTCTCATATGTCCTAACACTGAACCCCCCTGCTCTTCTGTCTCATCTCTTCCACCACTGTACCTCCCTGCACATCTGCCCCACCGTTGTACCCTCCTGCTCATTTTGCCCACAGCTGTATCCTCTTCAAATCTATGATATGTGTGATATGCAGAGTGGTGAAAGGAAGCAGAGATGAGACACATCTACTTGTCTTGGCAGACTCATCCTGCTGATCCAACTCTCGCATCCAGCCCACATGCTTGTATGTGATGTATGGGATGTCTTATACAAGCATCTGGAATGGCTGTGCAATGATGAGTTTAGGTCATGGGCATTTTCTGAAAGCAGTGGGCCTGTGTGCAGGATCATAAGTTGGGCCTCCGGAGCTGACAAAAAGTGGTTGGGTGTGATTTCCATTGCTATGAATACTGGCTGTGGCTTAACTTGACCTAGCGGTCAGGGGTTCAGTAGTAAGTGACGCAAAGGTTCAGAAATCATTTCAACAAAGTTCCCAGAAGCTCAACAGAAATTCCACAAACTGTCACCTGATTTGGGCTTTCTCAATCACAGTGAAACCCCCTCTGAGATTGTTAGTGGCAACCAAGCGAGTCATCTGCCTCCAGATGGTGGGCGGGGCTAGCGGGACTGTGATTGCTTTAGCAGTGGCCAAGACAGTCCTCCTCCTGGAAACAGGGACCGCCCCCCCCCCCCCAGCAGAACTGCACCTGATCTCTTCCTCATCACAAAAGCTGACGATCACAGCTACAGCAGTTAGAGAACCAAATGTGTGTGGCTACAGTGCCTTTCTCTCAGAGCAGGTGCGGCGTGGGGAATTCTGAAATTGGAATGCATTAGTGTCTCACTGACACTTCCCTGCGCTGCTCTTCTGATGAGAAGGGAGTCGAGTGTCGGCAAAAGAGGCTTTACGTGCCAGTTGCACCACCAGCGCCAGGTCCAAGGGGTCTAGAAATAGGCTACCCTAGCAGCAATCTAGTACTTGCAGTTTATTCATGCTTTATGGAACAAGCAATAACAGCAGATGTAGATAAAGGTTCAGTGTTTGTAAAAGTTACAAGCATTTTGTCCGCTGAGTGGTTACTCACTGTTCCACTTTTCCTCGGGTGCTTCAGCTTGTGCAGATGACAGATGCTTGTTTCAGTTAGTTTACTACTAAAATATTGGTCAGTCAGGTAAAGTGTTCACGAGTAATTTTGCTGAAGATAGCACTATTAGTGCAGGCTTCTCTTTCAGATGCCGATGTATTCCTTTATGCCAGATGGAGAACCGGGCGGCTTTTATCAGTGTCCAAATGGCTGTAGATCAGCTTCGAAACACACAAGTTCCAAATCTGGATTGAATGATGTGATGATGTCACTTGATTGACGCGTTTCATCTACCAAGTAGTGGACTTCTTCAGAATATGTAGGGATTATGCAGATAGTCCTTTTATATCCTTCGAGCAGGAAGTTAATTAGGCTTCCATTAGTTGTAATTGTCATCATATCTTGAAGTTAAACAAGGCTAATAGGCTAAGGGTTTTTAATTCAGCAGTAGTAGCAATGTATGTATAGTGCCATCGAGTGGTTAGTTTACAAATGTCATCATACACTGACGTTTTTCTATTCAGCTAATTTAAATAGAAATATTCCCTTTTAAATAGGAAAAAAGGGGGAGGGAGGAAAAGGGAGGGAAAGGAGAGAAGTGGAAGAGTATATCATAGAAAGATAAATACTTAAAAAATGCCATCTCAAATAGAACCTTGGTTCCTAGATAGAATTCTAATTTACAGATGACATGTATAGAATTTGAGGTTCTTTCAAACACTTCACTCTCCATTGTCTTAGGCCGCGTACACACGATCGAATATATCTGCTGAAACTGGTCTGCAGACAGATTCGATCGTGTGTACGGCCTAGCAGACAGTTTCCAGCAGACAAAAGTTTTAAAGCATGCTTTAAAACTTGTCTGCTGGAAAGCCGTCTGTCGGATATGTCCGCTGGTTAGTACGCCTAACCAGCGGACAAAAATCCCCCGCATGCGTCGAATGGATTTGACGCATGCGTGGAAGTATTTTACTTCCTGGTTCGGTGACATGGCGGTGTCAACGTCACCGCCACGTCACGGCGATGTCTGTCCGCGGGGATTTTGGTTTGATTGTGTGTACACTGATCAAACCAAATCATCCCAGGAGACATGTCCGATGAAAACGGTCTATCGGACCGTTTTCATCGGATTTGTCTCCTCGTGTGTACGCGGCCTAAGTGTATTCATCAGAGTACTGTCTAATCACCATCAGCCCGGGATACATTTTTACATATTTTTACCTGATTTTATCAGAAAATCCGGATTGTTTTTTAATTAATGTTTTTGTACGTTACTTTGTAAAAAAAATGTTTTTGTATATATTGTATTTTCAATATTGGAATATTGGAAGGAATATATTTCAATATTGGAAGGTGATAGCATGTGGAATTCCACTAGATATTTTTAATCTAACAAATTAACAGAATTAAACTGCTTGGTTGTCAGTGACTACCTTTTTGTCAGTGTGCCCTTATCACTGTTTTTGCCTGATTGTTTGAGGCACAACCACACCCTACAGGTATGTCAGTGAATTCATTACCCCTCAAACTCCCGGTCTATACCGTCATTTTTTGCTACTTAAATAAAAGGTTACCCTGGCCTATACAATAACAACTGCAACAGCTTGAAGCACGGCTTTACATTTATGCTTAACACTGAAAATAGGAACTGCTTGGTCACCAACCAATTATGGTTTGTAGGCAATACATAAGCAACACTGCCATCTAGTGGCAAAAATGTCAATCAGTTAGTAGTCATCACATTCAAATTGACTTGTTCTGTCATTTTGAATACATTTTGCTACTCATCCAAGCAGTTCTCCATTTCAAAAGAGTTGTGGGAACACACGCCAGCATTTATAGTCACATTAGCAACCTGTGGTGTCATGAAATGTGTCACAGCAATTGCAGATGACAGACGTAGAAGTTTGTGAACACTGTAAACTAAGGTGACCAGATTTTTAAAATTAAATCAGGGGGCATATTTTTTTTTTACTAGTAATGGCGGCAATCAGCGACTCTCTGCCCGCCACCGCTCCCCACACAGCCTGTAAAGTCTCACTCTCCGGGCCCCGGCTACTACTGGGTGGGGAGCGGAGGAAGATCACTCCGCCAGGGAAGGCAAGGAGATAAACAGGCAGGCGGCTGGCCGAGCCAAGGCAGAAGAACATGCGAGCAGGGATGAATGGGCATGCACCCGAAACTGAAGAAATATTCCCTCCGCTCCGACCAGCACATGATCATCAGAAAGGGGCACAGATAATGGAAAAAATACAACCCCTAAACTACTAGGCGTGCCGGAGCGGGGGGGTGTAATTCCGATTTTTTTTAAATTCTGCACTGACAGTCTTTGAAATTGCCCCAGCCCCTGTTCAAATCCAATCTGGGGACAAAACTGGGGACAGACTTGGTCCGGGGACAGTGTCCTTAATCAGGGGACTATCCCCTAAAACCGGGGATGTCTGGTCACCCTACTGTAAACACTGCAGAATGTTTGTGACATCAATTAAAACTGAGGAAGCCACCTTGAGGAGTGGCAAAATATCTCCTGCATTACAAAAAACGTCCAGGTTGAAACAGAAGTGCGGGATTTCAATATGACAAACCTACATACTCACATAGGTGGATGCTGCATCTGTCCCCTGCTGCCTCTACACTGAGAACTAATGCCGCGTACACACGATCATTTTTCGGCAAAGTTTTTCCAACTTCATTGTTAAAACGACGTTGCCCACACACCATTGTTTCTAAAAAATGCTCTAGCAAAGCGCGGTGACGTACAACATGTACGACAGCACTATAAAGGGGAAGTTCCATTCGCCTTTGGGCTGCTTTAGCTGATTCCGTGTTAGTAAAAGACGATTCGCACTTTTCTGTCTGTTACAGCATGATGAATGTGCTTACTCCATTATGAATGGTAGTTTTACCAGAACGAGCGCTCCCATAACTTGCGTCTGAGCATGCGCAGGTTTTTAACATAGTTTTAGCCCACACACGATCATTTTTTACAACCAGAAAAACCACATTGTTTAAAACGTCGTTAAAAAAATGCAGCATGTTCGGAAAAAAAAATTGTCGTTTTTCAGAACCCGAAAAATTATGTGAAGCCCACACACAATAATTTTAAATTACATATTTTTAAAACAATGTTTTTTTCATGCCGAAAAATGATCGGTCTTTAGTGAGCAGAGAGCCATGGACCATTGGTCGCTGGAGCACTGGACTGTGGAGGGGGCAGGAGTGGCTGGCCAATCAGGCAACTGGATAGATCCTGACATTAAATTGTTACTAAACCCAGGACCCTGCATTCACTATATCTGGTCTCTCTCAGTACACAGAACATGGAAATGCAATAGTTTTAGTAAATATAAACTGCTAAATACCTTTCTCATCAGCAGTATATAGCAGTCTTGTGACTTCTATCAGTGCCTGGTTAGAGCTTGTAGGAGGAGTTTTCATTCTCTTATGACTTTCCAATGAGACTGCAGGACCCCTGGCCTTCTGTCTGGACAGTGCTGATTGGCCCTGTGCTGATCACATGCACTCTCCCAAGAAAAAAACAACTTTCTAGAAATACACACCAAACTAAGCATGTGCAGCCTGTTCCCTAGACTGTTATATCAGGAGATGAATTGGGGACTGTGGAACAAGGGGAGGAACAGAGAAGACAAGATCAGACAGTTTTTTTACACAATGCAGAGGATTACTCCCTTTAGATTCCACAGTGAGAGTATAACAGTCATGCTTTACTGCATATACAGACTGATTTTACTGTTGTGGGCTTAATAACTATATGCAGCGTGGGGCACAGCGGGAGTCAGGTGTGTCCCTGTTGACCGTTTCAGGTCGAAATTAAGTCCAAACTTTTGCCTGAATTCAGACCTGAAACAGAGCCAGACACACGCCCTCTAACAGTAAGAATCACTCACTAGTACTGACTTAATCCCTGCAGCGCCACCCAGTGGTTAACCCCCTCACTGTCAGTGTTATTTTTACAGTATCAGTGCATTTTTATAGCACCGAACGCTGTAAAAATGACAATGGTCCCAAAATGGTGTCAAACGTGTCCGATGTGTCTGCCATAATGTCGCAGTCACGATAAAAATCGCTGAACGTCGGCATTACTAGTAAAAAAATAAAATAATAAAATTGCCATAAAACAGTCACCTATTTTGTAGAAGCTATAACTTTTGCGCAAACAAATCAATAAACGCTTATTGCAAAAAATTTTACCAAAAATATGTAGAAGAATGTGTATTGGCCTAAACTGTGGAAAAAAAGTTTTTTTATATATTTTGGGGGGATATTTATTATAGCAAAATGTAAAAAATATTTCACTCTTTCTTTGTTTATAGCACAAAAAAAAATTGCAGAGGTGATCAAATACCACCAAAAGAAAGCTCTATTTGTGGGCAAAAAATACGTCAATTTTGTTTGGGAGCTGCCTTGCACGGCCGCGCAATTGTCAGTTAAAGCGAAGTGGCGAATCGCAAAAAGTGACCTGGTCTTTTGTTTGGGGCTGAAGCGGTTAATACCCATATTTGATTTAAAAAAAATTAAGTATACGTGTGCTAGTACTACAATGACTGGCTATTTTAATCTAGATTTTCTATAAAAAAACAAATATTCAGAAACTGTGATGCTAAAGGCAATGTGATAAATACCCCATGAGTCTGCACAACAATGGCAACATTTTGGTCAAGGGACTTTAGACTGCTAAGTAAACTATTCCATACTCAGAATCATAGAGACTCATGGAAAACTTTGCTCTATACCAGGGGTGGGGAACCTTTTTTCTGCCAAGGCCCATTTGGATTTTTGTAACATCATTCGAGGGCCGTACAAAATTATGAACTTAAAAATTAGCCTGTTATATTTGGTCAAACATTTGGTCAAAAAATGCATGCCAGACGTATACGTTTTTGTGTCATGGTAGATACAAAAACACAATCCCCACAATGCGATTCCCCCAATCCCCAAAACACAATCTGCAGTCCCTCACCTCCCAAAAAGCACAATGCAATTCCTTAACCTTAATCCCTCACCTCAAGCTCTGTGGTGCTCGGCTCTGTGGTGCTGGCTCTGTGGTGCCGGTGGTGCTGAGCTCTGTGGTGCTGGCTCTGTGGTGCTGGGCTCTGTGGTACTGGGCTCTGTGGTACTGGGCTCTGTGGTACTGGGCTCTGTGGTACTGGGCTCTGTGGTACTGGCTCTGTGGTGCCGGTGGCTCTGAGCTCTGTGGTGCTGGCTCTGTGGTGCTGGGCTCTGTGGTACTGGGCTCTGTAATACTGGGCTCTGTGGTGCCGGTGGTGCTGTGCTCTGCGGTGCTGGGCTCTGTGGTACTGGGCTCTGTGGGGCTACTGGGCTCTGTGGGGCTGCTGGGCTCTGTGGGGCTGCTGGGCTCTGTGGGGCTGCTGGGCTCTGTGGGGCTGCTGGGCTTTGTGCGGCTGCTGGGCTCTGTGCAGCTGCTGGGCTCTGTGCAGCTGCTGGGCTCTGTGCGGCTGCTGGGCTCTGTGCGGCTGCTGGGCTCTGTGCGGCTGCTGGGCTCTGTGGTGATTATGGGTTTCCCACCCCTGCTTAAACTATTTAAGAATTTAATCAAGGATAAATGTAAGACATTTATAAAGCATTACAATGCATATAATGTTTACACTTTAAAATATATTTTACCCATCCCATTACTCTATTGATATGTAATGAAAAGAATAGATCATACTGTTGTACTCAGTTTGCAGAGAGAGGGGGATTAGAAATAACAGCAATTTTTACAAGACTCTATGGAGGATTTTCTTTTACAATTCTGTGCACATGCATTATTTTTAATTTATACCTATGGGGAACACCCAGAACAGCAATTTACCATAATCGTTCTCAAGCGTCATCATACTATAATTAAACTGTTACAATGTTCCCTTTGCTTAATTTATAAATAACTATTGGGGAGTTTATTTAAATATTGGAAAGTTGTACATTGTAATTCCAGTTTGTGGAATATTATGTCTTACATTGTTATAATGTCTTAAACTGTTCAAAAATATTAAAAGACAGATAAGCAGGCAGATACTACACCTTAGTCTATCTAAAATGAAAAATTGAAAATCAGCACAAGGGCCATTAACTTGCAGTCAGTAGGATGTGTCCCGCATGCTGATGCCTTTTCTGTATGCCTTAGGACTGGGGGGAAAGTTCAGTCAAGTGGCCCATTGAACCGTCATATGAGCTCACCATCCAGTCCCAGGGAGTTGTAGTTTACTCTGCGCTGCTCTGTTTTCCACCCACCGGGAGCTTGAGTGTGGACTACAACTCCCAGAATGCAACAGCTAATGGCGAGCCTCTGTGGCCGTGCCCCCAGCCCGACTTTCTAGTGCAGAATAAACAAAGATGGTTAACCACTTAGCAACCACCTGCCGAAAAATAACGGCGGCAAGGTGGTTGCTTAACTCTGGGATCACGTTATATAACGTGATTCCAGAGTCCCGTGTGGGGCGCGCATACGGGAATGTCCGTGACCGCCGGGTCCAGAGGACTCGGCGGGTCACGGATCACGGTAAATCGCCGCTGATAGCGGCGGTTTACCACGTGATCGTGCCTTCCAATGATGGCGCGATCAGATGTAAACAGACCGGCGTCATTTGATGACGCCGGTTCCTCCCTCCTCTCTTTGTACCGATCGGTACAGTGTGAGAGGAGAGGGGAGGGAGCGGATGGCAGCGCCAGTGCTGCGGGCTGGATCTGTGACAAATGCAGTCACAGATCCATCCATCGATCCTTCCCTCCTCAGCCATCCCTGCTGCAATACTCTGCAATGCTGGGCATACTCTGCAATACTCTGGGGGGGGCATACTCTGCAATACTCTGGGGGGGCATACTCTGCAATACTCTGGGGGGGGGCATACTCTGCAATACTCTGGGGGGGCATACTCTGCAATACTCTGGGGGGGGGGGAATCTGCAATACTCTGGGGGGGCATACTCTGCAATACTCTGGGGGGGCATACTCTGCAATACTCTGGGGGGGGCATACTCTGCAATACTCTGGGCGGCATACTCTGCAATACTCTGGGCGGCATACTCTGCAATACTCTGGGCGGCATACTCTGCAATACTCTGGGCGGCATACTCTGCAATACTCTGGGCGGCATACTCTGCAATACTCTGGGCGGCATACTCTGCAATACTCTGGGCATACTCCGCAATACTCTGGGCATACTCCGCAATACTCTGGGCATACTCCGCAATACTCTGGGCATACTCCGCAATACTCTGGGCATACAGCGCCCCTGTCCCCGTGAGCTCGCATGCAGAAGCGAATGCATACGCAAGTCCCGCCCACATATGAAAACGGTGTTCAAACCACACATGTGAGGTATCGCTGCGAACGTTAGAGCGAGAGCAATAATTTTGGCCCTAGACCTCCTCTCCAACTAAAATTATGTAACCAGTAAAAATATTTAAAGCGTCACCTATGGGAATTTTTAAGTCGCAAAGTTTGGCGCCATTCCACGAGCGTGTGCAATATTGAAGGGTGACATGTTGGGTATCTATTTACTCGGCATAACTTCATCTTTCATATTATGCAAAAACATTGGGCTAAATTTAATGTTTGTTTTTTTAAAAGCACAAAACTGTTTTATTTCCAAAAAAAATGTGTTCGAAAAATTGCTGTGCAAATACCATGCGCGATAAAAAGTTGCAACAACCGCCATTGTATTCTCTAGGGTCTTTGCTAAAAAAGCATATATAATGTTTTGGGGTTCTATGTAATTTTCTAGCAAATAAATGATGATTTTTACATGTAGGAGAGAAATGTCAGAATTGGTCTGGGTGTTCCAGAACGCCTCATGGCGTTCCCTGCATGTTGGGCCTCTGTATGTGGCCATGCTGTGTAAAAGTCTCACACATGTGGTATCGCCATACTCGGGAGGAATAGCAGAATGTGTTTTGGGGTGTAATTTGTGGTATGCATATGCTGTGTGTGAGAAATAACCCGCTAATATGAAAATTTTGTGGAAAGAAAATAAAAATGAAAAAAATCTTGATTTTTGCAAAGAATTGTGGGAAAAATTACAACTTCAAAAAACTCACAATGCCTCTTTCTAAATACCTTGGAATGTCTTCTTTCCAAAAAGGGGTCATTTGGGGGGTATTTGTACTTTTCTGGCATGTTAGGGTCTCAAGAAATGAGAGAGGCTGTCCGTACATCAGATGTGATCAAATTGATCAATTTTCAGTAATTGGTACCATAGCTTTTAGACCCTATAACTTTCACCCAGACTAAATAATATCTAAATGTTTTTTGTTTTGTTACCAAAGATATGTAGCAGTATACATTTTAGGCCAAGTTTATGAAGAGAAATTACTTTTTTGCAAAATGTTATAATAGAAATGAAGAAAAATTCATTTTTTTACAACATTTTCGTTCTTTTTTCATTTATAGTGAAAAAAATAAAAACCGCAGAGGTGATAAAATACCACCAAAAGAAAGCTCTATTTGTGGGGAAAAAAAGGACAAAAATTTCATTTGGTTACAGTGTTGTATGTTATTGTCATTCAAAATGTGAGAGCACCGAAAGCTGAAAATTGGTCTGGTTATTAAGTGGGTTTAAGTGCCCAGTAGTCAAGTGGTTAAGGGCAGAGGCTGCCGACCATTTTGAACATAAGTTAGAGCGGCCTGGGGGGCAATTGCCACCCTGCCCCCGACCCAGCCCTCTCCTGATGCCCACCCACCCCTTTAGTGTCATCCCAATAGCATCATGGGCCCCTGGGAAAAGTAATGCACTGGGGCACCTACCAGGCTGCATCGGGTGTTCCCATCGTAGTGCCCCCTTACCTCATGTCCCCATACATCAGGTTCCCCCATCAAAGTGCCCATATACATCAGGTGACCCCATCACAGTGTCCCTATTCATCAGGTGTACCCTATCACTGTCCCCCATACGTCAGGTGTCCCCCATTACAGTGTCCCCATACATTAGGTTCCCCCATCACACTGCCTATATACATAAGGTGACCCCATCACAGTGTCCCCATACATCAGGTTTCCCCATACATCAGATGTACCCTATCACTGTCCCCCATACATCAGGTGTCCCCAACACAGTGTTCCCATACATCAGGTTCCCTCATCACCATGTCCCTATACATCAGGTGTACCCCATCACTTTGTCCCCATACATCAGGTTCCCCCATCATCGTGTCCCTATACATCAGGTGTACCCCATCACTGTGTCCCCATACATCAGGTTCCCCCCATTACCGTGTCCCCATATTTCAGGTGTCTCCCATTACAGTTCCCCATGCATCAGGTCCCCCCCATTCCCCCTTTGTACCACAGGTCACAAACCCTGTTCCCAGAAGTCCACCCCCTCCATTCATAGATCCTGATCCATTCATAGAAGCTCCTTTGATGACAGTCTATGACGAATTGGCACCCACCATACCGGAAGATTACAGAGGTGGGGGATCATGGACAAAGAAGCATTTCCACTAACAGAAGAGAAATCAGTGCAAGGGACATGTCCTACTGACGCACCAGCAGTGAGTCTGCTGGTGAAGGCTGCACCCCCCCCCTTTCCAGCACAGATTGACTCCCCTAACACTAGCCCCATAGTACAGAGGGATCCCCTAACACAAACCTCTCAGTAAATAACCCCCCCCCCCCCCGCACAGATCGACTAAAACATTTCCAGAAATGTGTGCAATGGGAATATTGTACTGGACTACCATTCTGCCATTTCACCCCCTTGCACATGTGCACCCCTTCCACCCTTGCACCATCTGAAACCTCTGCACCCCCTTCCACCATTGCATATTTTTTTACCTCTACACACCCTTCCACCATTGTGCAGAGTTCATCTGATGAAGCTGTGTGAATTTATAGCTGTCCACAGGTCTGTGACAGAAAAGGCACAAAGGGCTTTGTTTCCCAGAAGTAATATGTTGGTGGCTGTGAGGGCAGGCTTGTGGCAATGCAGTGGCAGCAGGCAAAAAAGAAAAAGAAAAAGGGGGACAGGCAGATATGGCATTAGAACACATTTCTGCACTTCTAATTTCCAATGGGAAAGTTAGCGGTACACAAAATCATGTATGAGAATTACTAAGTAAACTGGAATGTTTTAATGCAGAACTAAACTGTATCTGAGCGCCACAAACTGAAAATGGTATTTATAAAAATTTTAATATTCAGATCAAACTTACTCATCCATTTCTCCATGCTTTATATTGTTTAGATATCACTTTGAAAAACACCCCCCTAGCATTTCTAGCTGCATCCATCTTGAGTAAGGGCAGACGATTCATCCTGGAATCCACCTGCGCTTAGCTCAGGCATGCAGGCAGGAGGGTATGCTTAGCTGGGAAACCCCCTCCTCTAGATAAATAAACAAAAAACTCCCATGAAGACTCCTGGGACTTAGGAGTTGTGTTTGTTTACACCTGCCTACATCTAAACCCATCATGTCCGCTAAGGAGAAACGGAAGGGGGGTCCATCCTTCTCTGTCTAAGCAGATCCAAGGGCAGTTGAGTGCAAACAGACAGCAAAGTCTGTTTACACCTAGCCTCCCGCAGAGCGGTTCTCTCCGCGTCCACTGTGCATAAACTGTAATCTGCCCGCTCTGCTCTGATCAGCAGGGTATCAGCAGACACACCCCTGCTAATCAAAAGGGAGTCTGCCCCTTGTGAAAGCGGCCTTAAGCCTAAGGGTCCTTTCACACTACCGGACCGTTCATCCGTTCATTACAAGTCCGTTTACGGACTTGTAATGAACCCCTATGGGAGCGGATCCGTTAGCGGATGATGCATCCGCTAACGTCCGCCAGATCCGCATCCGTTTTTGCGGACGGAAGAATGTCCTATTTTTCTTCCGTCCGGCCAAACGGATCGGATGCAAACGGACAGACGGTCCGTTTCCATCCGACTCCCCATAGGGGAGAGCGGAGGAGAGACGGGGCGGTCCCTGCACAGTGTGCGGGGACCGCCCCGTCCGCCCGACAGCTCAGCGTAGACCCCCCGCTGAGCTGACGGACACATGTAGGGGACCGAAAAACGGACCGCTCCGTGTGTAAGGAGCCTAATACACACAGACTGAATGTCAGGAAACATCAGCTGGTTCAATAAAAACTGGCCAACATTCGGCCTGTGTGTGCGGCCGCTGGTCTGACAGAAGCTAGCCATTCGGCCGCATTCTGTTGAAGGGTCATAACTGAAAACGGTCTGCTGCTCAGCACTCTTAGCCAATGACTAAGACCACTTTCACACTGAGGAGTTTTTCAGGCAGTACAGCGCTAAAAATAGCGCTGCTATACCGCCTGAAAAAAACCTTCACTGCATACTCAATGTGAAAGCCCGAGGGCTTTCACACTGAGGCGATGCGCTGGCGGGAGAAAAAAAAATCTCCTGTCAGCAGCATCTTTGGAGCGGTGAGAGGAGCGGCGTGTATACCGCTCCTTCCCATTGAAAGCAATGGGAAACCGCGGCAATACCCCCCGCAATACGCCTCTATAGAGGCGCATTGCAGGCGGTATTAACCCTTTATCGGCCACTAGCGGGGGTTAATACCGCACCTCTAGTGGCTGAATCCCGCGGCAAATCCGACGGTATAGCGCCGCTATTTTTGGCGGTGTTATACCGCCACCGCGGCTCCCGCCCCAGTCTGAAAGGGGCCTAAGAGTGCTGACCGGAGTGTTCTGATGGGTGTCGCCCCCCTGTCAGAACAAAATGCACAAAGGATCGGCTAACATTAAGAGTCAGCGGCTGACTGAGCGAGAGGGGCTTTTTCGTTCAACCCAGCGGGTGTGTATGAGGCTTTAGAGTGGATACCAGAGCATTAATTGAAGGCAAATTGTCCAACGGGGAAAACCATGGCCTAGATTCACAAAGCGATTACGCCTGTGTAAATGTTGTTAGACTGGAGTAAAACGGGCGTTTTTACGCTAGTCGAAATCCTCAAACATGAAAAGCACCTGCGGGCTTCATTTCGACTGAGTTATACGCTTCAGATCTACGCTCAGAAAATTGCGGCCACTGGGCGGACTTCCTGTTGTTTTTCGCCGTCAGGGTATGCTAATGAGCTTTTGCCTGCAATCCACAAAATTTCGCACTTTCAGCAATCTCTTACGGCACCTTTAGTCATCTTTTTTTCCGTTTCACTATACCTGCTTTTTGCTGGTCTAATATTAGACAGCCCTGTTAAGTATGGCCGGGGCGAATTTCAACGTTTTCGATGTCTTTTATTATTTTTCAAGTCGTCCGGGAATAGGAATGTTCGTAAAGCTACTCAAACAACGAATGACGTCACGACGTGATTTCGCGCAATGACGGCGGGAAATTCCTGAACAGAGCATGCGCAGTTCGATCGTCGCGGGGACGCGCTTAATTTAAATGCTTCACGCCCCCTAATCACGTATTTCGATTGCGCGGCGGAAAAAAAATACGACACAATAGCGTACGCGCAAAAAAACTACCTGAATTCGGTGTAGAGTCTGGTGAAATACGGCAGCGTACCGTATTTCGATTACGCAGCGGAATATTACGTCTTTGTGAATCTGCCCCCATGTTGCCAAGACAACTGTCTAAAATGGAAATTTCCCTCACTTTGTTGAGACTTCACATCATTTCCTGTTCATATCCAGAACAGGAAGTGGAAGGAAATCTTCCTAGCAGAGCACAGAGCGCTAAATAGCCTGATTGATTGATATTATCTGTTCTATACATAAGGCCTGGCCTAGAGATACACTTTAAAAGAGACCTATCATGAGAGAAACATGGAGGCTGACAGTGTTGCCCTATCCTGAAAATGCTTGTTACCTGGCTGTCATGCTAACCATTAAGTTGCTTTCAAGTTACTAACCCAGAACAAGTATACAGATATGCACTTTTGACTACCGTACGTTATACTTGTTCCAGGGTGGTACCTCAGAAAGTGCTAAAGCAATATAATTGGCATGTTAGCTTGTCAAGAAGCTTTTCCAGAAATTCAGCCACATATTTGTCTCATAACATCTTTAAATGCCAGTCTTCCAATACTACATCCATGCTTTGGGAATTTCTATTATGGTGCACATGTGAGTCTGGGTGTTTCTCTGATTCAGCAATTAGCCCAGCTGTTTCTATTAGGAGACATTCCTGATGCATTATGGGATAGTAA
The DNA here is from genome assembly GCA_029574335.1 of Rana kukunoris. Lineage (NCBI taxonomy): Eukaryota > Metazoa > Chordata > Amphibia > Anura > Ranidae > Rana > Rana kukunoris. The sequence goes on along the minus strand of CM056050.1, from coordinate 330,184,371 downwards.
TATGTAAGCTCTACCTGAAAAACTGCTGTATCCTTATGCCAGTATAAACAGGGAATTGTAAAGTTTTCTTCTTCTTATTATTTATTTAAAATAACAGCTACAACCTAACAACACTTGTTAAATGCAGACTACATAATTAAGTGCTGCATTGGATTGTATTGGTGATTTCCGCATGAAACTTTTAGTTTCATTGTTTATTTGCCCTTTAATCTCCTAATATCTAATCTAAGAGATGTGTCAACAAACTATGCACCTTTTAAATTACATATAGTAGCAGTTGTTTGCTTCTACAACATTGGAAACAAAGGAGTAACATGTTTTACAGGTGCTAAACACATTTTTTTTAATTGTATCATAATATTGTCAGAATGGGACTATCATGGGCTACTTCAAATTTAAAATATGTTGGGCCAAATTTGATCTAATGCCTGGATTATTTATTTATTGTTACACATTTGCAATAATATACTGTTAATGCAATTTTTTTTTATTTCTTGATAGGTATTTGGATGAAACCTATTAAATTTAGTCGTTAATCGCAATTTGGTAAAGCATATATGGCTGATATGCCTTTGGTGGGTGATCGTTTTTTCCTGAATTTTAATGGATGCCTACAATATCGTAAGTATTACTTTCATGTGCATGTTCGCAAATGTCATAGTTCTTTCAAATAAGCGGATTTTCACTTTTCCTGTATTCACACCTTGACAGAGGGTATTTCTTTCTAGTGGTTTTGGAGGTGTTTTTTCAGGTGTATTACGGGCATTTTTGCATGTGTATCAAGCTTCAGGAGTTTGTTTCCTGGGCTGGGCAAGGGGAGAAGAGTGGTTCTTCAGGTGTAAAAACACGTGCAACCATGTTTACAGGTGGCAGGTGCTTCCATAGAAGGCCATGGGACTAAAAACGTCTCATTAAAGGTTAAAAAACAAACAAAAAAAACACACATGTATTTTTTTTTTCTGTGTATGAACACGGACAATTAGAAGAATGGAATTCTGCATAGTCAGGCAAAGGTTGACCAGAAAAACGCTCAAATGTCTCCGTCTGCTGTCTTTTTAGCAATAGTTCCTGGATCTCTATATTTGACTTCAGTGTAACAATAAGGCTCCATTCACACCTAGGCGTTTTAACGCCTGAAGCCCGACGCTCTTGCAGCCCCTAATGTGCTGGAGGGGTGATTTAACATTGCCCTCTATGGAGATGGTTCACATCTCCACGCCGAACGCCGAAACGCCGAACGCCTGAAGCTCAAAACAAGTAACGGACCCTTTTTTTCAGGCGGCTTCGGTATTCGGCATAAGAGATGTCGACCTGTAAAAAAATGGGGGTTAAAATCGCGACGTTTTGTCGCCGCAAATCGCCGTACAAAACACTGCAATTTGTCACCGCAATTCGCGGGACAAAACGCCGCGATTAGGTGTGAATGCAGCCTAAGTGATTTGGTTTTACTTGTTTACTGGAATTGCTTTGTAATTAAAAAGTGGACCACTAAAATCCCCAGGCAAAGAGGCGTTTACTGTAGCTACTTGAGTCTCCGCTGATCAGCATCTCAGTTTAAAATATTAGGTGCCCCAAAAACCTAAAACAGATTTTTTGATCACAATACATTGCGAACATATGGTGTATGTCATTAGTTCTGAAGTATGTGTATATTAGCAGAAACCAAAAGCTGTAGTTACCTCCCTTCTTTTTTTTTTTTTTCTTTTTTTTTAACAAAAAGGTGTTTATTGAACATACAGAAATAAAAACAGCAATACTTTCCAATTCACAGACAAATAATGGACCCATTGAAATGTACAGCATACATATATAGACCGTTGTCCTTCACTCCAAGTTACCTCCCTTCTAAAAAAAAAAAAAAAAACTGCTCCTCCATAGTATTTATTATGCAGAAGAAAGATGCATGTAAACACCATTGCAGCAAAAGTTAATATTATGCCAGTTATTAGCATTGGCATGGACAAATTCATTCCACTATGTACCTAGTCGCAGGAAAATCCTAATACTGCTTAGATGTAGAATGTGAGAGGGGAACTCTTCAGAGTAATTGAACAGACAAGTCTGATAAAGGGATTCATTCCTGGAAGTGGATCTCCCCTACCATTAGATCCACCCATTTGGGCACATTGTATGCTTTGCTGCATCATACTAGAAGCAGGTATGAATGGAGAAATGCTTACCAAGCATAATTTACTCAGTATTTTGCTGTGAGAAATTTATAAAAGTATGATGACAGTGACATTTGCTGTGGCACTTGAAGGCCTGTGAATTATATAACTTTTGAGTAGTGGAACTGTGATATATATTTTATAATATCATTTCTTTATTTTTTCCTCCCTAAATTGATCTGGTAAAGGTTGTATTTGTGCCCCTTTTAACCAACCTAAAAGAAGCATAGCTACTGCTGAAAAGTGGATGGCTTTCCAATCTGCCCTGATTTCTGTTTTACAAACGGTATTTTGATGTTAGTATGGAAATATACTGTATGTTAAATAATATTAAAGTAAAGTCTTCCAGAAACTGTTACCGGCAGTTCACTAAACTAAAGCACCCTGTAGATCAACCTTTATACCCCAGAGGAACCCCTGAAATAATCATGAGGTTCTTAAGGAACCCCTGCTAAAAAGGGATTATACCTACAGCTTGTGTGTGTCAGCAGTGTGGTGCGGAGGCAGTAACATGCACACATACAGTCCAGATGCAATAGAAAGAACTTGTATTCTAGTCAGAGAATAAACATTCACAACAATCTTGGCTGGAAGGCAGTCCAAGCGGGAACACCCACAGGTGAGCAGCAGATTGTAGCAGAGCAGATCTCAGTCAAACTGACAGCATCTGTCTTGAGGGGTGGAATGTGGCCTGGCCAGTCAGTGCCCAATCATGGAGGTTTCCAGGAAGAGAAACAGATCCTTATGCTTTACCCTACTCATCTGGAACCTTTCCCTGCTGCTATTACTATTCCAGACAGATGGATGAAATAGCCACATTACCCACACACTAAATGTGCACCAAATTCAGAAGCCAGGGACTTAAATAGACTCTGCCTGACCCAAGATGGCCGCCAGAGTCAAATGGGCGGTCATCATTCCAACCCAAACTGCTTTCCCAGTGACACAAGAAACCACAGAGGAACCACTTTCCTCTTGACTTCCTTTCCCTCTGCACGGCCACTGCCGTAGAGCTACACCTGCAGTGGAGAAAGCAGACCTGGTGTGATTAATATGTTAAAATGTTAACTTATAGGAATTAGTAATGTGGTCAGTGTAGAAGTGACCCTTTACATTGGTGGTTCATGTAAAATACTCCTTTGCATTGTGACCAGTGGAACTGAGAAATCAATCCACCATTGCGCAAAGCTCAAGGAACCCCTAGCAACCTCAGGAGGAGCCCCGAGGTTACACTGGTTGAGAAACACTGTTGTAGATGGAAACAACAAGCAGCTCTGCTACCCTAATTACTGTGTAAACTCTCTCTGTAGCTTCTGTATTCTCAATAGACCTTGCTTGAATATGAGGAGGTGTTGTTACTCACTGCTGTTTATTACATTTCCTATATTTAACTGCAATACTTTATAAAAAGTATCAGGCCTGTTGCTGAGTGACAAGGGGGCAAGGAATTCTGATCTAAAGAGATCTATTCACAACGATGTGTTTTACTGCTGCGCAGCGTGTTAAAAAAAAAATCCTGCTTGCTGCAATTCCATGGGGATGAATGGTGATGCATGTAAAAGGCCACCCACATTGTAGAACTGTTATAAAACTACAAAAAGTGTGCTACTATAGTAAATTTACTAATAGATCTTCAAAGACCCATTTTATGTTATTTTTTTATTTTGGGGGGGATTGGGGGGGGGGGGGTATTATTCTAATATTTGCTATTGATGAAGAAACTGATATAGTAACTGTTTTTTTTATCTTAATAGCTTGCTTTTTTTTAGTTTATGTCAGTGTAGAGAATAAGATTTCCTATCATCTGTGCCCAGTCTTGCCACACAGAGTTAATCCTGCGCTGAGCAATTCTCTTTTATTGTTCAGTGAAATAAAACGGACTTCCCTATAAAGACCAAAGTCCTTGCTTGAGTGACGGGTTATTTACATATCTTGTGCACTAGCTTGCAGACATGAAAAAGCTTCTTGTCTATGTATATTCTGATGGCTGTTCACACTGAACCGTGGATCACCCCATATTTTGAAAACATTTAATCAAAACACAGGAAAGACAGCCAATCCTGCGAGAGCTGGAGAGGGGAGGGGGATGTGAATTGTGCACTTTACAGAAGCTGTGCATGTCTGCAAGCTAGTGCACGAGATATGTAAATAACCTGTCACTTAACTGCTTCCCGACCGCCCACCGTCATATTACTGCGGGACGGTGGCGCGGTCTCTACGTCCTCTACTTTTCGGCCACTAGGGGGCACCAGCGATTGCTTGTTACAGAGCGGGGAACGGGAGGTATGTGTGTAAACACATACCTTTCATTCCTGTCAGCGGGGGAAACACTGATTTTCTGTTCATACAATGTATGAACAGAAGATCAGTGATTTCCCCTAGTGAGTCCACCCCCCCCATACAGTTAGAACACAAATAGGAACACACTTAACCCCTTCCCTGCCCCCAAGTGTTAACCCCTTCACTGCCAATGGCATTTTTATAGTAATCCAATGCATTTTTTATAGCATTAATCGCTATAAAAATGCCAATGGTCCCAAAAATGTGTCAAAAGTGTCCGAAGTGCCCGCCATAATATCGCAGTACCGAAAAAAAAAACGCTGATCGCCGCCATTACTAGTAAAAAAAAAATATTAAAAATATTAATAAAAATGCCAAAAAAGAGTACTGGAAAACCAAAGATAAACAGGAGTGGAACCAAAACATGCCTACCAAACCAAAATACCACCAGACTAAGTGCGAACCACATCAAACTTGGGTCAGCTAGTCAAAGAATGACAATGCATAGATTAACTGTTGGTGGTAGATCTGTGGAGGCAATCTATTCCACTCCTGAAAACGCATCTCCATCCCTGAATAGGGATTGTCATTCTTTGACTAGCTGACCCAAGTTTGATGTGGTTCGCACTTAGTCTGGTGGTATTTTGGTTTTCCAGTACTCTTTTTGCCAGACAAACTATGGGTAGGGGCGGGTTTAGGTTACCACCTGCCTCCTGCCTATTGATTAGCACACCTGTGCTCCTTATTAGGAGGCTTTAAAATCTTAGCTAGGACTGCAATACACAAAGTGCCTTGGAGTTGGCTCTGCAGCTTAAAACAGGTATTTGCAAATGCATGTAATTAAACCTCTGTTTTTAATTGCATACAGTTAGACAGACTAATTTGGTTTAGTGCTTTTTTGGTTGGCAACCTTGAGCCTGGCTACTATGGAAATATTTTTTATATTCCATATTTATATTTAATCACATACTGAGATAAAACGCATTTCATTCAAAGTCCCAACTCTCCCCCCTTTTTCACATATTTCACTGAACAATAAAACGAGGATTGCTCAGCGCTGGATTAACTCCGTGTGGCAAGACTGGGCACAGGTGATAGAAAATCGTATTCTCTACATTGTGACATCAAAAAAAAATTGGGTTTACATCCACTTTACTGCAGTGCTGTTTTCATGTCCTCATTGTTCGTTTTTGATCTCAAGTTGCTGTAATTCTTCTCTGATCTCCACACTTCTTGGTTGTCTGTTTCCTGATAACCACAGTGCGGGGAGCTTCTGTGGTCACTAACTTCAAGGAGGTGTGATTACTGTCCAAAACCCCAAAGCACCTCCAGTTTCGTTTTACAAACCATCACTGCTCTATGGCTCTGTATGCTTTGTAAGGCAGAGAGGCAGGAAACAACATGCAAAAACGAAACTAGAAACTACAGGTACATTATATGATTGATGTTTATCTATTTTTAATCGTTTTTAAAAGGAATCGGTTAACTATTATGTCTCTATACCCTGTAAACAGTAATTTCAGCAAAAAAAATGTTTTTATTTACAACTCCTTTAAGGTGATGACACATTTTAAATGTACTGTCCATGGTCCTGAAATAGTACAGTAAAACTGTATTTTCAGAGAAGCAGCACTCTTTATTACGGTAATTTTTTTTCAAATATTTTTCCTCCTCCCCGTCACAACAGAGGCCAGAAAGCTAATGGTTCTTTTCATATCTAAAGCTGAGCTGTCCTTGCCATCTGTACTGTTCCCACATTTATATAACAGGCATGTCCAACTGAATATTGTGTTTTTAATTTTTTTTATTTTTTATAGTTTATTGAACAATTTTTAAACAGAACAAAGCACCAAAACAGTACTGAGAACTGAAGTTCGGCACAGACATTAAAGTGTAACTATCAAAAATGACATGCCTATATACAGTGGGGACACTTGCAAAGAAATGAAGGGTCTATAATTTTTATCATATGTGTATTTTAAATGTTAGAGACAGAAATTCAACCAAAAAATATCCCACTCAGTGAGTATAATAAGTGTTTTTTATCCCCGAGCAAAACCTGACTTGTTGGCAGGCACAGAGGTAAGACGTTTCTTGTAGTTGATGACCAAGTTTGCACAAATCTCTGGAGGGGTTTTGGTCCAGTCTTCTTTACAAACCTTCTCTAAATCCTCAAAGGAGTTTTAAAGGAAAACATTTTTTGCCTAAAATTAATGTCTGCAAGGTAGACAGGCAGAATAGTGTAATGATTCTGTTAAAAAATGAGTAAATACCTATTAAAATTCCTTCATCTATATCAACTCCGGCGTTCTAGTTTCTGTTCTCTCATTCACTTCCTGGTTTGCGGCGCTCGTTCGTGTAAGAACTACATTTCCCAGTATGCATTGCGGCACACCCAGTAATTCTCACCTCCTTGAAGTCTCTAACACGTAGAGAGCGTCCTGCCGCACAGATGTAGTTCCCAGGATGGGGCGAGCACGTCACTGACCACCGCAGTAAAGCCTCCCTTCACGGTAGCAAGTAATAATCAGACAAGCAGGAAGTGAACAGAACAGAGAAGAAATAGAGCAACTTCTGAGCAAAAACGAATGAGGAAGTGAAAAGAGGAATGTCTGCAGGTAAAGGATGCCTATTATGAAAAAAAAAATTCCTTTACAACCCCTTTAAGGTTTTTTTGTTGTCTCTTGGCAACTTGAACTTTCAGCTCTCTCCATAAATGTTCTATAGGATTAAGGTCTGGAGTCTGACTAGGCCACGCCATGACCTTAATGTGCTTCTTCTTGAGCGACTCATTTGTTTCCTTGGTAGTGTGTTTTGGGTCATTATCATGCTGGAAGATCCATCCATGACCCATCTTCAGTGTTCTGGCTGACGGAAGAAGGTTGTAATCCAAGATTTTACATTACATTGGCCCGTTTATGGCCCCTTAATGTGGAAAAGTCGGCCTGTACCTTTAGCAGAGAAATGGCCCCAAAATATTATATTTCCACCTCCATGCTTGCCTGTAGGGATGGTGTTCTTGGGGTAAAAGCCAGCATTTTCCCTCCTCCAAACCCCACAAGTCGAGTTTATGCCAAAGACCTCAATTTTGGTCCCATCTGACCACAACACTTTCTCCTAATCCTTCGCTGAATCATTAAAATGATCATTGGCATGACTGTACATGTGCCTTCTTGAGGAGGGGGACTCGCCGTGTTTGGAGGAAAAAAATTGCTGACTATTACCCTAAGAACACCACCCCTACAGTCAAGCAAGGTGGTGGAAACATGATGCTTTGGAACGGTTTCTCTGCTAAAGGTATAGACTGACTTTGCTGCATTGAGAGGACAATGGATGGGGCCATGTATTCTAAAATCTTGGATGAGAACCTTCTTCCATCAGCCAGAACACAGATGGGTCATGGATGGGTCTTTCAGTATGACAATGATCCAAAACATACCGCCACAGCAACAAAGGAGTGGCTCAAGAATAAGCACATTAAGGTCATGGAGTGGCCTAGCCAGTCTCCAGAGCTTAATTCTAAATAAAATTTATGGAGGGAGCTGAAACTTTGGGTTGCCAAGCGACAGCCAAGAAACCTTAAGGATTTATACGAGATCTGTTAAAAAAAAAAAAATACTTATTTTACACACTGAACTTCAACTCAATTTGTAACATTTGTATCGTGTGTTTTTTCTGGATTTTTAGTTGATATTCTGTCTCTATCATTTAAAATACAACTATGATAAAAAATTAAAGACCATTAATTTCTTTGTAAGTTGGCAAACTTACTAGATATGAAGGGGATCAAATAGTTATTTTCCCCATTGAATGATACAATCTGTCTAGCAATAATACAGCAGTCCCTCCTATAAAATACCTTATTACCTGGTAACCCAGCCAGTAAGGGTTCTTTCAGACACACAGTATAGCAGTGGCACCACTGCCACCACCTGACAATTGTTGTTTGTTTTTATGTTTCTAAAAATGCCACAAAGGAAAGCATTGTGGCTACAGAGTGTGTACAGCCCTGTCAGGGCTTTGGGTGGGCTGCAGGTGCATGTTGAGGGTCAGGTTCACACCTATGCATTTTTGGTGCTTTTTGCAGAAACTAACTACAGTCCATCTAAATCTATTAGTCCCAACACCACCCTTTGGACTGATTGGCAATCCTGCTGTCCAAGAGTAGCTACATTGCTCCTCCATAAATGCACTGGAAGAGAGAATGTGGCCACCTTAACGTCGGCCATATATGGGTCGAATTCTGAATGAATTTTGCTTTCGATAATCAGAAATTTCATATGTTCTGTGATCCAATGGTGCCACCATTGATTTCCTAAGGGCTCTTTCACACGGGGCGGATCAGTAATGATCCGCCCCGTGCACCTCCGTTTGCTCAACGGAGATCGCTCCCTGTGCAGGGACCACCCTGTCTTTTCTCCGCTCTCCCCTATGGGGAATCGGATGAATCGGATGAACCGTCTGTCCGTGTTCATCCGATCCGCCAGACGGAAGGAAAAGTAGGTTTTTCCTCCGGGATACTTTGGAGATGTCTCCGCTGACATCCGCAATCCCATAGGGATACATGTATGTCCGTTTTTCATCCGACAATAGATGGATGAAAAACGGACATACGGAACGTCCTTGTGAAAGAGCCCTAACTCTACCAACCAAACCTTCAAACTCCCCTCATGTTGCTACAGAAAATAATTTTCATGGCCAAGAGTCTTCTTTTCTTTCCAGGTTGCAGCCCATGCGTATTTCTTTTTTGAATATATTTTTTGCACGATTCCCCCATCATTAATTTAGAAATTTGTTTGCTTTTCAAAAAATTTACAACATGGCCGATTGCTCAAATTTGATGGCCGCACCAAAACAGGCCATTGCTGCAGCCCTCTAATGGTGCAACATTAGAAAAAATTAATCTTGGTTACGATTTTTGTAAGAAAATTATTTCAGAATTAGACCCATGTATGGCTTGCTTAACCACTTCCATACCAGGCACTTACGCACCTTCCCGCCCAAGTCAATTTTCAGCTTTCAGCACTGTCGCACTTTGAATGACAATTGCGCGGTCATGCTACACTGTACCCAAACAAAATTGGCGTCCTTTTTTCCCCACAAATAGAGCTTAATAAAAGACTGAAAATTTAGAAAATAAAATACATTTACATTTTTTTTAAATAAGTATGTTTTCTCTTTCAATTATGGGCACTTATATGGCGGCACTGATGGGCACCGATGAGGTGGCACTGATAGGCGGCACTGATGGGCACTCATGGGCAGCACTGGGAACTCATAGGCGGCACAGGATGGCACTCATGGGTGGCACTGATGGGTACTTATGGGTGGCACAGATGGGCACTGATAGGTGGGCACTGGGCATGGATTGGCACAGAGGGGTGGCACTGAAGGACACTGTGGGGTGGCACTGATGGACTTTGAGGGGTGGCACTGATTTATATGTTGCTAGTCAGTGCCCATGTGTGGGCACTGACTGGCATCTTTCTTTTTTTTTTACCTGTGTTTTTTTTATGTTTTACCCTGCCAGTGTGGGCATCCCTGGTGGTCTAGTGTGGGCATACGAGGGGGGGCTGCTCTGATAAACAATCAGCGTGAACCCCCCTGTCAGGAGAGCCGCCGATCGGCTCTCCTGTACTCGCGTCTGTCTGTGATTGGACACGGCTGATCACGTGGTAGCAAGCCTCCGCCGGAGACTCGTTACCGAGATCGGCGATGCAGGGTGTCAGACTGACACCCCACATCAGCGATCGCCGCGCTGGGCGCCCCCACGGGGGCGCGCATCATGAAATCGTGCAGGACGTTTGAGAACGTCTAGTCACGATTTCATAACCACTTCCCGGCCGTAAATCTGCTATTGGCCGGGCGGAAAGTGGTTAAAGGGGTTGTAAAGGTAAAAAAAAAAATTCCCTAAATAGCCTCCTTTACTTCAGTGCAGTCCTCCTTCACTTACCTCATCCTTTGATTTTTCTTTTAAATGTTCTTATTTCTTCTGAGAAATACTCACTTCCTGTTCTTCTGTCTGTAACTACACACAATAATGCAAGGCTTTCTCCCTGGTGTGGAGAAAGCCTCTTGCGGAGGGAGGGGGCGAGCAGGAGTGTCAGGACACCCATTAACACACAGCTCCTTTCTCTATCTGCAAAGTAGAGAGTGGCCTGACTTGCCTGCTTGCCCCTTCCCCCCTTAAGAGGCTTTCTCCACACCAGGGAGAAAGCCTTGCATTACTGTGTGTAATTACAGACAGAAGAACAGGAAGTGAGGATTTCTCATAAGAAATAAGGACATTTAGAAGCAAAATGGAAGGATGAGGAAAGTGAAGACTGCACTGAGGTAAAGGAAGCTATTTAGGGGAAAAATGTTTTACCTTTACAGCCCCTTTAAGGCTACAGGAATTTTCTGATTCCTGCTGCTGTTTTGTAACACCTGTGAGCAGCTAGCTGTGGCTGCTGAGCTGTACACTTTTTAATGACAGGTTGCTGGCAACCACAGCTACTCATGGCTGTTCTCACAAATGCATTCAGCAATCACCCCAGGTAATCACTGGCTGTGCAAACAGCCACAAATAGCTGCAGCTGCTGTCATTAAAGTGTACAGGGTCAGCCGTTGCAGCTAGTTGCTCACAGTTGTCAAAAATAGCAGCAAGACTCCTGATACCCGTGTTACTGGCTGATCACCAGATAGAAATAAAGAAATAGAAGTTTGGGGGGGGGGGGTAATAATGCAACCACCACAATATTTTGTAAGGTACAATATATTTTAATTTTTGGGTTTAGTTATGCTTTAAGCATTCCGTGATATACACAATCATTAAAAGAGTACTTTAACTGCATGCCAACTAGCCGTCGCAGTTATACGGCGGCAGGTCGGCTATGCTGGGCAAGATCGTGTAGATCTACGTCATCTTACAGAGCAAGAACTGGGAGCTGTGTGTGTAAACACACAGCTCCCGGTCCTGTCAGGAGGAGAAATGACTTATCATCTGTTCATACAAGTCAGTCCACCCCACCATTCAGTTAGAACACACACAGGGAACATACTTAACCCTTTCCTCGCCCCCTAGTGTTAACCCCTTCCATGCCAGTGGCATTTTTATAGTAAATCAATGCATTTTAATAGCACTGATTGCTATAAAAATGCCAATGGTCCCAAAAATTTGTCAAAAGTGTCCGCCATAATGTCGCAGTACCGATTAAAAATCGCTGATCGCCGACATTACTAGTAAAAAATGTTTTAATAAAAATGCCATAAAACTATCCACCATTTTGTAAACGCTTTAACTTTTGCGCAAACCAATCAATAAACACTTATTGAGATTTTTTTTTTTTACGTAAAATATGTAGAATAATACGTATCAGCCTAAACTGAGGTAAAAAAAAAAATTTTTTTATATATATATATTTTTGGGGAATATTTATTATAGCAAAAAGTAAAAAATATTCATTTTTTTTATTCAAAATTGTTGCTCGATTTTTGTTATTAGCGCAAAAACTAAAAACCGCAGAGGTGATCAAATACCACCAAAAGAAAGTTCTATTAGTAGGAAAAAAAGGACACCAATTTTGTTTGGGAGCCACGTCGCACAACCGCGCAATTGTCAGTTAAAACGACGCAGTGCCGAATCGCAAAAAGTGGCCTGGTCTTTGACCAGCAATATGGTCTGGGGGTTAAGTGGTTGTTAACCTCATCAGGATGGTAGTCCAAAATCGGTCCAAGCTATGCATTCATTCTGTGTGCCCCATTGCATATTGGTAATGTACACATGGAGCTTGTTTTTTGTTGCTAAAAGGGTTTGAAGGCAACTATGTTGTAGGGAAATAAATATAACGGTGTCTTTATGATGCTTGATGTCTCAGCCAGCTTGAGGCAAACCTGTCCACTTGTCTGCCAAAGGACAAAGATAGGAGCAATGCAGGGAGGCTAATTAACCTATACATTTTATTTTATCTAACGTCTAGTATGGCTTAGGCGTTGGAATTGCACAAATAACTATCCTGTCTATTTTATACACATTTTTTTTTTTTTGGTTTTGTTTTTTTCTTAGGTCAAAGATATTTGTTATGCTTAATTAATAATGCTGTATAATGTTTTAATAACATTAGGTAGATACAGTAGGCATAGAAAATAATCGCCCCCTTCAAAATCACATTTTGTTGCTTTGCAGCCTGAAATGAAGACTGACACAGTTTTGTGTTATCTAGCTGTATTTACTAGTGCAATCTATAACATCCAAGTGAAAGATATAACAACAATATTTCTGAACAAAATATAAAAAATTCAGAAACAGAATCACTGAGTTGGAAAAAGGATCGCCCCCTCCCCCCTTATGTCAGCATTTTGTTTCACCACCTTTTGCTTTAATTGCAGGCTTTATTCTGTTGGGATGTCTCTACTAACTTTGCACATCTAGACTTTGCAATATTTGCCCAATCTTCTATGCAGAACTGCTCAAGTTCAGTTAAATTTGATAGTGACTGTTTGTGGACTGCAGTCTTCCACAGATTTTCAAAGGGGTTTAAGTCTGGGCTCTGACAAGGCCATGCAAGGACATTCACCTGTGTGGTCATTTTGGGATATTGTCATGTTGGAAGGTAAATCTTCTTCCCATTGACAAATTTCTGGCAGAGGGCAGCAGATTTCCCTCAAGAATTTAACGGTATTTTGCCCCATCGATTTTTCCTCTATCCTGACAAGTGCTCCAGACACTGCTGGAGAGAAACACCCTCATAACAGGATATTATCACCACCATGCTTTGCTGTAGGAATGGTGTTATTTGGATAGTGAGCTGTATTGGATTTCCGCCAGACACTATCATTTGGTGTTGAGGCCAAACAATTACATTTTAGTCTTTTTTTTATTTTTTTATTAAAGGGTTTGTAAACCCTTGTTTAAAAAAGAAATAACAAACATATCATACTTGCTTCCACTGTGCAGTATGTTTTGCACAGGGTGGCCCCGAACCTCATCCCCTGGGCTCCCCCAGCGGCTCTTGCAGCTCTTTTCGCATTGGTTTACCCCCTGGGAGAAGCGCTCTGAGTACAGGATTTACAGACTCGTCCCCACCCCCCGACACCCGCATCCTCGGATTTGATTGACAGCAGCGGATGCCAATGGTTGCGATGCTATCTATCCAATCAAGAGCTGAAAACTCCAGGCAGAATGCATCTCTGCCAAGGGATCGAAGGGCTTAGGTGAGTAAAACAGTGTCACTGTTGGATGTTTTTTTATCTTAACCACTTAAGACCCTGACCATTATGTAGGTTAAACTTGGGGCCAAAGAGGCAAGAGAAGAGGAGGGGTGATTTTTTTTCGCCCTCCTGAGCAGCCCCATAAAAACCAATGACCCTCAAAGCATGGTGGGAGGAAGACTGGGGGCCTTCCTCCCACAGTGCAACGAGTTCATCCTGGGGGTCATAAGAAGGGGGTACCTCCTGGAGTTCACAAGACCTCCCCCACAAAGATTCCTTGCCTCACATTTACCCAGGTGCATGGCAAAGGCCGAGGCTCTGTTGGAGGCTCTAAGGGATCTAGAGATTCAGACTGTAATTTGCAGAGTACCAAAGGTGGAGGAAGGAGAGGGATTTTATTCACACATCTTTGTTGTAAAAAATAAACCTCAGGAAAATTCGGACTAATTCCTCTGAACAGGTCAATTACCTACAAGAGATTCCGCATGGAGTCAATCTTCGCGGTCAGAGCCCTGTTACCCCACAATTGCTTCATGGTATCGCTGGTCCTCAGGGACGCGTACCTACACGTCCCTATATCCGAAACCTATTAGAGGTTTCTCTGGCTAGCAGTAGACTTGGATGGAGTAACAGTACACTGACAGTTTCAAGCACTGCCATTCGGACTATCCTTCTTGCCCCGCATATTTACAAAAGTCATGATGGAGGCTATGGCTTTTCTGCGACTCCAGGTGGTGTCAATAATAGCATACCTGGACGACCTGCTCCTATTTGCAGCGTCTCCAGAACAACTAATCATAAATGTTGAACTAACAAAAAAGGTCCTGACAGGCCTGCGGTAGCTGCTGAACTTGGAAAAGTCCAACCTGATTGCCTCACAGCGTATCAAGTACCTAGGATACCTGCTGGACTCAACACTGTTAAGAGTTTTTCTCCCGACGTAGAAAATACTGAAGCAGTAGCCTCTCTCCAGGGCAACCAACAGGTCTCTATGAGGTCTCTAATGTCAATGTTGGGTCTGCTAACCTCTACTCTTCCAGCAGTTCAGTGGGCATGTCTACACTTTCATCCCCTGCAGGCCTGTGTCCTAAGGGTGTGGGACCACAGTCAAAAAGAACTAGACACCTTAATACACGTTCCACATCAAGTAAAAAAATCACTCTGGTGGTGGAGGAAGGTAGCGAACCTGTCGCAAGGGCTTCTGTGGCTCATCCCGGTTTCTGGGGTGGTAACCACAGACACAAGTGGCAAGGGCTGGCTGGCACATCTAGGATACCTTCTAGCACGGGGCACTAGAGATGAGGAACTAAAAAAGATCATCCAATTGGAAGGAGCTGAAGGCAGTCAGGCTGGCCCTCAAGTTTTTCAAAAAGGAACACCAGGGCCACCACATTCAGGTGCGGTCAGACAACTCGTCTGCCGTCACTTACGTAAACAAACAGGGCGGCACGAGAAGCAGAGTTTTGTTAGTCCTAGCAACATACATTCTGAGCTGGGCCGAGACCAACACTCTCTCTCTCAGCAATCTTCCTGAGAGGGGAGGGAAACGTGGTAGCAGACTTTCTCAGCCAAAAGCAGCTGAGAGAGGGCGACTGGGTCCTCAACCAGAAGGTCTTCAATATATCTAAAAGATGGGGGCCTCTGGAAGTGGACCTCTTCGCGACAAGGGACAATGCAAAAGCCCCCTGTTTTTTCTCCCTAAAAGGAGGGGAGGGGGCACTAGGGGTAGATGCACTGACCCAGACCTGGCATTTCAAAACCTGCTATGCCTTCCCACCTCCGGCATTGCTGCCGGCAGTTTTAAAGGAAGTTTCAAATTGAGAACACTTGATTCTGGTGGCACCACATTGGCCCAAGAGGGCATGGTTCTCGATTCTCAAACAGCTAGCAGTAGAACCTCCCCTGTTGCTCTCACCCTGGGAAGATCTCCTCTCTCAAGTTCCAGTGCTCTGCCCCCAGGTACACCAATATCGGCCTGGCTACTGAGGAGGGAATTTTCAGAGAAGTTGATCTTCACCCTCCTCAATAGCAGAAAGGAGACGCGCCAGATCTACAGCAAGGTCTGGCTCCCTTTTATTGAGTGGTGCATAGGAAGCTCCTTTTCAGTGCAGAGCCCCACAGCAATGTTGGAGTTTCTACAGTGTGGGGGAGATAAGGTTTTATCCATAAGTACCTTCAAGAGTCAGATTTCAGCACTCAGTGCATATCTAGAAAAGCCTCTGGCCACCAACCCATGGGTAGTCAGATTCTTCAGGGCTTTAACAAGACAGAGACCAGTTAGGGGTCCATCCTTTCAAAGGTGGAACCTATCCCTAGTCTTGCAGGCCCTAATGGGAGCTCCCTTTGAACCTTTGAAAGTGTTAACCAGGAAACTTACTTTAAAAACAGTATTCTTGGTTGCAGTGTCTACTGCCAGGAGGGTCAGCGAGCCTTATCAGTTAGACCCCCTTTTTGTGTTATTTTCCCAGATTGAGTCGGTTTGAAGACCAATCCACCATTTTTACCTAAAGTGGCTTTGAGATTCCATAGAAGCCAGGAGTCTTACTCTCTTTTTGCCCCAACCCCTTGGGAGAAGGGGAGTTGAGGCTTCATACTTTGGACGTCAGGAGATGTATCCTGCATTACCTAGCGCTGAAGAAAGCATTAAGGAAGTCACTCTTTATTTATTTTGTTTTCAGGGGCCAGAAAGGGGTACAAAGCGTCTTGACACACTATTGCCAGATGGCTCAGTGTAGCCATTGCACAGGCCTATGCATTAGCAGGGAAAGAGATCCCTACGTGTATAAAAGCACACTCTACCAGAGCCATGGCAGCTTCTCAGGCAGAAAGAGCTGGAACAACGCCAGAACAGATATACAGATAAGGCAGCAACATGGTCCAGCTACACCACTTTCATAAAAAGTGAGTGGACCTGGTGTTGGCAGGTGAGCAAGCCTTTGGGCGAAAGGTTTTGCAAGCTGTAGTCCCAACCTAGCTGGTAAGTGCTCGTCTATCCTCTCATTGTGGCTGTCCTGAAAGACAGAAAGGGAAAATCGCTTACCGGTAACGACTTTTCCAGTAGTCCTTCAGGACAGCCCTAGTTACCCACCCGAAAGTTTGGGGGTCTTATAAAAGACCAGAACGCAGCATGATAATGTGATAGTATGTTATTATGGTGTTCTTGTGTCTCCCCAGCTGGCCTGGAGGTGATCTTGGAAAATAACTGAGGTCGGGCAGGGAAAGTGAGAATTTATGGGCTGGTTTAGTGTTTCCTAAGGAAGGGGAGGAGCCTGTGTGTCTAATTGTGGCTGTCCTGAACGACTACTGGAAAAGATGTTACCAATAAGCGTAACTTTGATTTTTTTTTTTCTGCTTCTCCCTCTATAGAAGGTAATTTCCAGTGGATAGACCCAGGCATTACCTCACTTCTGCTGGACCATCATCAGATGGAAAAACAGGTGTCGCAAGAGAAGTCCAATGTGCTGGACATGGTGGAGGTCATTGTAGGAGCAAACATGCATGCAATCTGCAGATTAACTCTGCATAACCAATCATGTATGGGACCACTAGCTAAGGCTGGGTTCACACTACGATTTTCCCGTCCGTCAGCCGCATACGATTTCAGTTTTGAAAACGTACAGGCCCGTATGGGAAAACGCATACATAGACAATGCATTGCAAATCGTATGCACTCAGATGCATCCGGGTGCGTACGATTTGCTGGCAAAACGTTTTTTAACAGTACGCAAAACCGTGTTCAACCACGGTTTTGATGCCGTTTTTGAAACCGTATGGCAAACGCATACGTTTTTTTTTAACATTAAAGTCAATGGAAAACGCACATATGTGCGGTTCCATACGTATAAATCCGTTTCAGCCGCATACGTTTTTTCATATAAATCGCATGTGGCTGACGGACGGGAAAATCGTAGTGTCAACCCAGCCTAACTCTGCAGCAACTGCTAGCCAAGACAGACCATACACGGTGCAAATTTATTTTCTGCAAACAAAGGTTGCAGGAAATAAATTCACACAATGCCCCCATCAACACAAACATTGCTGACAGGGGAATCCCTCCTGCCGAGCAATTGTCTTCTCCTGGTGGGAGAAGCCGCCTCTGCCAGGAGAAGATCGGGATTATCGCTAGCAGCTATACTGTAGTAGCCACTAGAGATAATTTGCAAGAGTCCAGCAGGCTGGTTGTACACAAGTTAATTGGTCGATCACCTTGGTACATTCAGGCTGCCCATTAATGGTTTGAATCCCGGCCGGTTTCTACTGAACCAGACCAAATTCAAACCGTGTATGGCTAGCCTAATTCTGCATTACCAACATGCACACAACTGCTAGATAGTCTGCAAAATGCACATTGTTGTAGGCAGCAATCCAGAGAAGGCAATTCATTTCCTAAATCGCCGTACACCTGAGCATCATACAAGACTGACGTGTGCATATTTTGCTGAAAACACAATACACATTATTGCATATATACATTTTATACAGTATGCAGCCTCACGAAAGTAGGTCTTTATCTATGGGACTGCATATATGAGCTGCTGCATTTGTGCTGAGAGAGAGCGCTGCACAGCACAATTTAAGTACAGAGGCCAAGGTGTCATTGACAGCTTTAGGTCTCGTACTAACCTTTGGTTATCACAGTGATCGGTCACTGCCCAGTCTGCCCCCTTCTTGTTTTCTCCTCTTAAATTGAGAAAAAGTTACTGTATATTTTTCTACTTGCTAGAGAAGAAAACTGTAAACAAAAAGTGTATGTAAAATAATTGAATAAGGAAATAAAAGATAGTCTAGCTAGACCAGAGTTTGAATCGGGTCAGTATTGGGGTTGGGGTCAGAGTTATTTTTCAAAGTAAAATATCAGGGTCAACGGTCAGTGTATCTTCAGTACAATTTAAAGAAAAAAGTATACTTCACCTGGATACACTAAGTAGTTGTGGTGATATGTGCAGTTTTACTAAAGCGTGTCAAAGTTGCAAAATTGTGCATTAAGATTTGTTCTAAACTCCGTCACATAGGGGTTAAAGAAACATTGTTTATTTTTTTTCCAACTGCATTTCCAAGTTTATGGTCAGTGTCTATAGTTTTGCTGTCAAGCAAGCTTCCACCACCTGCCTCTGCTTGGCTATTCACAAAGCACTGTCTGTGATGATGCTGCAGCTGTGCTTTGGTATTGGCTAAGAAGAGAAAACTGGTTGGAAGCACGATACATAAACCAGTGCTTCTGTGCTTCTCAACTCCAATCCTCGCGGCGCACAAACAGGTCATGTTTTCAGGCTTTCCATTATTTTGCACAGGTGATTTGATCAGTTTAACTGCCTTAGTAATTACCACAGCGTTTTTATCTGAGGAAAATCCTGAAAACATGACCTGTTGAAGTGCCTTGAGGACTGGAGTTGAGAAACACTGACCTAAACTGTTTGTGATGAACAGTTCTAATGCGGCTGGTAGCTTGAAATGTGGCAGCTGTTCAGTGAGGCTTATCCAGATCATTCCAGTAAGACCTTTATTACTGTTAAAAACAAGAATTTTACAAAATGGTAAAACTGAAAATCATTGTGCTTGAAGTTGGGCTTTAATATTTAGCTAAACCATCATCATTATTATATTTTATTTTTTGGGGCTGGATCATTTGAGAAGGGCGTGGCATGCTCAGGGTCTAGCTTGTGTGAATAGATAAGATATAAAGTATGAATTTGGACAAATGCCTGGTATTAACTAGGGGTTTATTGCAGTGGGTTGTGCATGATATATATTTTTTTTTTCTGTGCAACCCATAGATTGCTAAATGGTAATCATTTATTTGAAATCAGAAAATTACCATTATTAAGAATAAGTATTTGTTCCCTTATCTTCTCACTATTGTTTGCCTCTTTCTCAGAATGTGATTATTCAGCATGTGTCGAAGGTTGAACGGTAACCTGAAGTCTGGTAGTTGCTGCTTTGTAAAATCCATACACTCTCTCCCAGCTTCTACAGGTGTGCGTGTGCACAGGGCCCAGGTGCATACTCCCCTTACAATTACACAGATGTCCCATGTGTTTTGCTGTTGATTTTCCATGTGCTTGCCACACCTGCACAGCAGCTTTCTATAGTTTTCTATGGGGTAGGCAAACAGAAACATGTAATACCTGATTCCTCTTGTGTGGCATTTCACAGATGCATGTGTCTTGTGGAGGAACCCAGATCGATTAAATTAAAATCACTGTTTTTTTTTTTTTTTATATAAAACTTGATTAACATATTCAGTACATTTATTTTACCTAAATTGTGAAAACCCAGGGCCTATTCAAAACTATGCATTTTAACACATGTACAGAGATTAGACATTGTTTACATTGCGCTAGTTCACATTTGTGTGATGTGCACTGGCTGGAAAACATGTTCTATTGTTCTAAAGTTCAGGGCCTATTGATGACAATGGTTGCACATTAACAATAGGTCACAAATTAGTGTACAGAATAATGCATGAGAACTCCTATGAAAAGGTGTAAATCTTCCCTAATAATATTGTGGTTGAAGGAAGGAGTAAACTGTGATAATATGACTAACCTGAGTAATGTTACCTCCTAGGTCTCAATCACTTGCTTTGTGTTGAACAGGTGTATCTATTTACTTAATCTGAGGATTTCTCAAAGGAAATAAGGAAATTTAAATGCAAAATGGAAAGATGAGGTAAGTGAAGGAGGACTGCATTAAGGTAAAGGAAGCTATTTAGGAGGGAAAACAAATTGTACCTTTACAACCACTTTAAACTGTTTATCCCAAGCTACATTCAGGTATTGTAAACCCTAAGGCCTCGTACACACGAGGGGATATGTCCGCTGAAAACGGTCCGATGGACCGTTTCAGCAGACATCTCCGCTCGTGTGTATGGGCTAGCGGACAGATTTCTCCACCCGACAGATTTCAAAGCAAGCTTTGAAATCTATCCGGTGGGAATCTGTCCGCCCGACATGTCTGCTGGTTAGTACACTTACCAGCAGACATGTCGTCCCGCACCGCCGCCGCCGAATGTATTCGGCGCATGCGCGGAAGTGTTTTACTTCCTGGTGCGGTGACGTAGCGGTGACGTGGCGGCGTCAACGTCACCGCCGCGTCACCGCCACGTCACCGCGCCGTCCGGCGGCGGGGAATTTGATCCGATGGTGTGTACACGCCATCGGATCAAACTCCCGATCGGACATATCCGATGGAAATGGTCCGCGGACCGTTTTCATCGGATAAGTCCGATGGTGTGTACGAGGCCTAAAAGTACCAGTTACAATTAAAACATATAAAGGAATATAAATATTCAATCCCGGTTTACTATATTTGTATAGGTTTACTTATGATGGATTTTTATATTTTATAAAAATTACACTGGCTGAATAAGCAAAATGCTAGAGGTCTTCTGATGCCAGGCATTTGCTCTCAGTTGCCTCATTGCACATGATGCAAACTTAGAACGTGGTAGACATTGGGCACCAAGGCTTCGCAGATGGGCAAAATCTATGCTCATGCAATTTATCGATTATCTGTGATATGCATGAATGTTTTGCACACAGGCTACATTGTATATGTGTGGAATTATTAGGTGAATTTGCTGTAGAATGTACAGTGCCTTTTTAAAAAGTATTCATACCCCTTGAAATTTTGTCACGTTACAACCAAAAACAAATATATTTTATGTGATAGACCAACACAAAGTGGCACATAATGGTGAAGTGGAAGGAAAATTATAAATGGTACACTTCTTTTTTTTTTTTTTTTTTTTTTAAATAAAGATGTGAAAAGTGTGGCATGCATTTGTATTCAGCCGCCCTGAGTCAATACTTTGTGGAACCACCTTTCGCTGCAATTACAGCTGCAAGCCTTTTTGGGTTTGTCTCTGCCAGCTTTGCACATCTAGAGTAACATTTTTGCCCATTCTTCTTTGTAAAATAGCTCAAGCTCTGTCAGATTTGATGGAGAGCATCTGCGTACAGCAATTTTCAAGTCTTGCCTCAGATTCTCAATTGGATTTAGGTCTGGACTTTGACTGGGCCATTTTAACACATAAATATGATATGATCTAAACCCTTCCATTGTAGGTCTGGCTGTATGTTTAGGGTAGTTGTTCTGCTGGAAGGTGAACCTCTGCCCCAGTCTCAAGTCTTTTGCAGAATCCAACAGGTTTTCTTCTAAGATTGCCCTGTATTTGGCTCCATCCATCTTCCCATAAACTCTGACCAGCTTCCCTGTCCCTGCTGAAGAAAAGCATCGCCACTGCATTATGCTGCCACCACCATGTTTCACAGTAGGGATGGTGTGTTTAGGGAGATGTGCAGAGTTCATTTTCCGCCACACATAGCATTTTGCTTTTAGACCAAAACTTTCAATTTTGGTCTAACCTGTCCAGAGCATCTTCTTCCACATGTTTTCTGTGTCCCCCACATGGCTTCCTGCAAACATGAACTTCTTATGGCTTTCTTTCAACAATGGCTTTCTTCTTGCCACTCTTCCATAAAGGCCAGATTTGTGGAGTGCACGACTAATAGTTGTCCTGTGGACAGATAAGCCCACCTAAACTGTGGATGTCGGCAGCTTTTCCAGAGTTGCCATCGGCTTCTTGGCTGCTTCTCTGATGATTGCTCTCCTTGCCCAGTCTGCAGGGCCCGGATTAACATAGGGGCTGTTGGAGCTGCAGCTCCAGGCCCCTTTCTCAAGATAGGCCCATTTGCCCAAAAAAAAATCGGAATAAAAAAGATCGACTTTGAGGGTTGTAGCTCGACGACCAGAGGTCACAGAAACCCCACATTTGTGGGGTAGGCAGTTGAAGACCTACCCCACAACCGGTCAAAATATGGGATGGCTATCATTTATGGTTCCGGAGATACGGGCCTGCTTGCACAGCCTATCAGAAGCTACATACAGAGCGGCCATTATAAATGCAAGCTGACACACTGCAGCAGACTGAGAAAAAAAAAAATCATCATTTGTTTTTTGCTAGAAAATTACTCTATGGTGGTCTTTGCAACTTGTTATGTTGCACTGTATAGAGCTGCACGATTCTGGCTAAAATGACAACTGCAATTTTTTTGCTTAGAAGATAGATCACGATTCTCTCACAATTCGTGCGGCGTAACATCATCTTTCACATTAAAATGAAAAAAAAAAAAATTGGTCTAACTTTACTGTTTTGTTTTTATGGTTTTTATTATTCATTGAAGTGGGCAAATGCAGTGTGACACAAAATATTGCAGCAATTTACATTTTTGTCTCATTTTTCCTAAAATATATATAATGTTTGACGGTTCCAAGTAATTTTCTAGCAAAAAATATTGCTTTTTAACTTAAGGGTCACTAAAGGATTTTTTTTTTTTTTTTAGCTTTCCTTTACCTTACTGCATTCCTGGTTTCATGTCCTCGTTGTTCGTTTTTGCTGTAATTCCTCTCTGTTCTGCACACTTCCTGCTTGTCTGTTTCCTTATGAAAAAAGTACTGAGAGCTTCTCTCTGTGGTCTCTAATCAAGGAGGTGTGATTACTGTGTGTGTAAAACCCCTCAGCACCAATCCAGTTTCGTTTTACAAACCATCACTGCCCTCTATTGGCTCCCTGGCTCTGTAAATCAGAGAGACAGGAAACAACAGCAAAAAAACGAAACTAAACTGTAGGTTCATTATATGATTGATTTTTATCTATTTGTAATCATTTTTAAAAGGAATCAGTTAACTATTATGTCTCTATACCCTGTAAACCGTCATTTCAGCAAAAAAAAATGTTTCCTTTACAACTCCTTTAAGAAACAAGTGTTGGACTTTAAGTGGTTACATTTCTTGCATTTACACACAGAAGTTTGATCTAAGAAAGAAGATGGTTACAATGTTTCATGCTGTTACAAACTTGGCAGACTGCCCAGATATTTTCTTTACACACAGAAGTGTATCCCTTTGATCTAAGAAGAAAGCGTTGGTTACAATGTTTCCTGCTAAGAATTTGGAAGACTGCACAGATATTTTCTTTTGACAGCTGAAAGTCTCTTCACTTGTTATATGAAAGAATCAGCAAACTCTGCATTGGAGATGTCCAGGGGTTGAATCAAGATCACAATTTTTTAACGATTAATTGTGCAGCTCTAGCACGGTACTGTATTTGCGCAGCAATTTTTCAAACATGTTTTTTTTTTGGGAATTACATTTCCAAAAAAAACGCATGACAAGCTTCATGCGGTTTGCCACAAATGCAGCAGAAGTGCATCACGTTTTGGGTGCCATTAAGGGATAATGGCACCCAAATGCACATTGTGCAGCGTTCGCTGTGCAATTTGTAAACCAAATATTGATAGCATTTTCTTTCAGGGGTATTTAAAGCTGAACATCACCCAAAGGGGGTTTTGACAGGTACCCGTTCCCACTTCCTGTCAGATCGCTATGGAAATTTGGCTCCTCCCCCCAGCTTTCTGTAACACATCACTGGTCAATTCACAAAGCCCAGCATGGTGGGAAACTAGCTGTTAAGCCACAAAGCTTCACTGTCTGGTTCCCATAGTCAAGATGCTGGTGCCTGGACCCAAAGCCGATTGAAGATCTGGTGATGTTTTAACAGGTAATTGTCCATGAGTGATTTTGGGAAGACTAGAGCGTCTCCTAAGGCTAAAGTTTAGGCTCCATTCACACCATCTGAAATTGTGGGCAGAATCACTGTGGTTTCAATATGCAAAGTGTGATTTGCCTTGAATACCCCTGAAAGGATTTTCTATCAGTCTCTGGTAGGAAAAGGGTATTGTAGGCTGGTACTTAAAGTGGACCTTCAGCCTTTTTTTAATCTATTAAATCCTCTGCCCTTGTTTAACTTTTCCTGCCAGTAAATCCCTTATACAGCTAACTTCCTGTTTATTGTCTGGTAAAAAGCCTAGGCTTATGAAATGCACATTATTGTGTATAATAATACAATTAATAATAATAATAATACACGGCTCTCTCACTCACTCTCGTGAGAGTTTGCTAGGAAGGGAGGGGGATGAGTCATAAGAGGGCTAATGAGATCTGCAGAACTGGAGGTGTAAATCCAGGAAGTGAACAGGCAGCAGCTTCAGCTGTCCACAGTTAAAATGGCTGCAGCCAGACTCAGTGGAGGGAGATTTCTGCACTATGTTTGGCAAGTACAGAATCACAGTATATAGAAAATAATATGCAAAGTGGTTGGAAGGAAACTGCATGTAATAGCAAAGATGTTTTTTTTTTTATTACAGATTATGTGAGCAGACTGTAGTTCCTCTTTAAGGGGTTAGCCTGCTTGGTTGGTTTCAGTAGTGAGTATAATAATGCAAAAATATAAACTTAAAAAAAAAAATATTAACCATAACAATGAGCTCTTCGGATCGCTTCTACAAGGTTACATAAACCACATCGCCGACCTACAGCGTTCACACGCTCCCCACAAGGGATGTCAACAAAAAAAATGGCTACCGTGGAATGGGCGGGGCCGTGATCGTCGCCCGAAGGGGGCGTCTGCTACGCCAGTCTCCCTGGTGATGACGTCGCCCAACCGACGCCGAATCACGTGATACAGAGTGAGTGTGCGAGTGTTTTGCCTACGCGCGGCAAAGGCGAGAGAAGATGGCGGACGGGAAGGGAGAGTCCCGACCGGGGCTGGCCAACGGGGACAGGCTGTCTCCGGTACCGTCGGCCTTCCGCCTGGCGGATACTCTCCGGGCGCTGGAGGACGGGCTGAGGGAGGACGAGGTGTCCGCGTTTACGTCCTCCGCTTACTGCAGACGTTTCTGTGAGGTGAGGGGGGTATACCGGGGGGTCTGAGGCGCTACATTGTTACTGTGCAGGGCTGTAGCGTTTTATTTTGGTGCCTGACAGTGAGTAATGGGGGCGGGATAGGTGGGAGGTTCGGTGGCCGCCCAGTCCCTTTCTTCTCAATTCATTCACACCCGAACCGCTAATCTCCTTCACGGGAAGCGGGTGCGTTGTGTTCAGCGGGGAGGAAGGAAGGGGGTGTGTTCAACGGAATGGCGGAGAGCGGCTCCCACAGTGCACAGCGCCCAGGCAATGGACGAGCAGCAGTAAAGAAGGAAACGGCCTTCTTATCTGTGTGCTGAAGACAGAGACCTTATCTACCCCAGCGGGGGAGTCCTCGCCGTGCTGCTGGCAAGTGGAGCATCAGTGTAGGCCTGGACCTCCAATAAGTCTTTCCAGGCACTTGGATTCATTCATCAATAAGGCCTTGGATTACACTTGTTCAAAACACTGACGCTTAACAAACGCACCAATAGCGCCAGGGCTCGTGCACACTGTATGTGCTTGATGCTTCTTTTTCCTATAGATGTGGTAAACCGTGTGTTTTTCATGGTTGTTAGTGTGATTTCCATGTCTGGCATTAATGAGTTCTGTTGGCCAGGATTCTGCCCATTAGAATGCATAATGCCTGGAATACACATAGCGTTAAGGAGCTTTTGGGGCTGGGTTCACACCTATGCGACTTGAATGCGTGTTTCGCCACATTCAATTCGCATAGCAGGAGAATGTGACTGGCTCTCTATGGAGCCGGTTCACACATCTCCGCAGAATCGGACCGGAACCAGTGAACCAGCACGCACGGAACGTTACTGTGCGGCGACAGTGTGAACCCGGCCTTAGTGGTTTTTGTTTGCTCAAAAGCTCCTTCAAAACGCACAAGTGTTGTTTGTTTTTGTTTTTTTTGCCTGCAAGGCTTCATGCACACAGGATCTTTATTTAAAGTGATTGTAAAGTCTGTTTAAAAAAAAAGTTGTACTTGCCTCCTCTTTATAGTGGATTTTCACAGAACAGCCTGGATCCTCCTCTTCTCAGGTCCCTCCTTGTCTCTATTGGCCCCTACTTCCGGACAAGTGCCCCCCTCCTCTGGCTCCCTGAATCCATTCAGACATGGAGCTGCTGCCCCGCCCCCTTTCCTCATTGGCTGAATGACTGACAGCGGTGAGAGCCGATGGCACAGCGCTGCTGTCTCGGCAAATGAGGGGAGTCGCGGACAGCCAAGAAAATTCTACAACCTCACTGGATAGAGATGGCGGGGGGGTGGGACAGTTAGGGGCAGGTTAAAACTAAAAATGCCAGACACCTCTTGAAGCCGCTGTAAAAATGTGCATGCATGAGGCATAAACTGAAAAACTAGGAATGCACCGATAAGTTTTTTTAAGGCCAAGTACGAGTACCAATACTTTTTTAAGTACTCACCAATACCAATTAGATACTTAGCCTGGGTTCACATGTGTGATGCTGGTTTGCCGGGCAATTTCAAGCCTCGTCTGATTCAAAGTTTCAGGTGCAAATTCTTAGTGTATGTCTGTATGACATTAATAATCGTACCAGACTCTCTGAAAATAGTCCAGTTCAAATGTGATTTCCAATGTCAAATACTTTAACAATTTACACTTAAACCGGTGGACAAAATTGCACTGGACTCTTGAAGGGATCCGTGCAACTATCAAACTCCTATAGTGCGCAAGAACATCTAGGCCAAAAGACAGGGAGGAGGATCAAACGCTCAAAGAAGCAGCTTCTTTGAGCTGCAGTGTGCAAGAGGCCTTAAAGTGGATGTAAACCCGATTCATGAAATTTGAGCTGGGCACATATATCTGCAGTATTTTTTTTTATATCTTTTCAATGAGCTAAGTCTTATAGCTCTCTCCTGAAGGGTTCCTCTGTTATCAGCCTGAGAACTTCTCACATATTTTTTGACTTTAGACAAAAGCAGCCTGAATCTTTTGTCAAAGAAGGTTGCTAAATAGATAAACAGAGAGCAGCTCCTATTACAAAACAGCTCTGAGAGTCTCTGCCTATGATGAGGGGATGGGTGCATTTTCCTCCCAATCAGCAATGTTGGCTATCTTGGCTGTATGTCCAGACATCATACTCTGTGTTATCCACAATCTCAACTTTGTAAACCGTATATAAATGTGAACACAGCAGATATACATATAAAACTTATGTAGGGAGATTTAGTTAATCTCTGTGTATCATCTGAGGCTGTTCACTTCACTGTGTGTATAGAGGGTTTACATCCACGTTAAGGCAGGGAGTTTAACTTTGACACACATTAAAGACCTGTTAAAAATGCTCCCTGAATGCCCTATGTGCTTGACATGCATTAAAGGCATGTTAAAAACACATCCCAGGTGCCTTTTTTTTTCTTTTGGCTGCTGTGAACAAGGCTGCAAGCACGTGCCAGTGTGTTTATCGTGTACTTGAATGGAAGAAGTTGAGATGCTTCATTTTTGTGCAGCAACGCAAATGCTTCATGTTTTGATCATGTAAACAGCACCATATTATTGCTGAATGTTTACTGTGTTTAAGGCTGTATTCACAATTTTGAATCGTCAAAAGAAACCCCCCCCCCCCCACCGGTTGTGTTCTGGGAAAGACTCAGATCCCAGAACACAACAGGGACCAGTGGAATGCCGCAGTGCGACTGGCGCATGCGCAGTAGGGAAACCGGGTAGTGAAGCCGCATCGCTTCACTTCCTGATTCCCTTACCGATAATGGTGGCGGGGGAGGCCGGTAGCTCGGCTGCTGACGTCGCTGGCAGGTAAGTGTCCATGTTTTAAAAGCCTGTAGCTGCTGGCTTTTAAAAAAAAAAAATTGCAGATGAACACCCGCTTTAATGTTTTCTGAGCATTAAGATAGAAATACTTTTATGTGCAGTAGCCCCCTAATACTTGCTTGAGCCCATCTCAATCCAGCGATGTTGCATGATGGACTCTGCTGTCCGGGGCTCTCTCTCCCTCATTAGCTGGGACAGCAGCAAAGTGCCATTGGCTCCTGCTACTGTCAATCAGTCGGTGAACCAATGAGGAGAGATGGGGCTGGGCCATGGATGAATAGACACAGTGAGCTGTGGCTGGGCTCAGGTGCCCCTCATAGAAATCTGCTTGCTGTGGGGGCACTTAACATGAGCGAGGGGCCAGGTGCACAGATGAGGAACCTGAGAAGAGGATCTGGGCTGCTTTGTGTAAAACCACTGCACAGAGCAGGTAGGTAGACTTTAGTATCGCTTTAATGCCAGTGTTAACAGGGCCATAATGCGTTTGTTTAAAAAAAAAAAAAGATATATGAAACCAGTACCCTAGTTTGACTTGGTTATAGTATCTTGTGGTCCAATGTTTTGACAGATACAACATAACCTCCTTGTAACAGAAGGTGTTAAAAATTATGGCTATATCTACACCCCGACTAGATCCCTTGTCCACTATTTTGTATGTGAATTCTACATGTTTGAGAATGCTTTACCTTGACCTATTTGCAAAACTTTGCTTTACCCCTGCGTGGGTGCATTTTGTTATCTTATTTTGTAATAAAATAAATAAAATGATTGAAAATAACCATTATGGCTGTATCTGCAATTGTGCACTGATGGCTAAGGCCCCTTCCACATGGGCAATGCTGCTAATTCGTGGTCCACGGTGGAGGGATTTGTCAGCAGTGGTTGGGAGACACCGAGAATAATTTACTAAAGCTGGAAAGAAAAATCTGGTGCAGCTTTACATAGAAACCAATCAGTTTTTTTGGGGGGCAAAGCTTATTTAAACAATCTGAAGTTGGATGATTGGCTACCATGCACAGCTGCACCAGATTTTGCACACTCCAGTGTTAGTAAATCAACCTCTGTGTGCCACCTCCTGCATGCTGTTCACATTGACGTCCCTTTTCACCATGCACTATAAGTGCAACATGCCCAACTTTTCTGCACCGTGTCGCAGCCAGGACAGTGTGAACGGGGCTGCTTGGTGGTCATTGCCAGGTTTTGACAGGAGGCGGAGGTGCTTCCAACATGCGTATTTACTAAGTTGACATGTCCATGTGAAAGAAGGCAATGCCTCGGCACAATTGGCCAGACGGAGCTCCTTGGTTATGGTCTGTGCTGGATGTAAAGATGTTCAATTGCAGTGTTGGTTATGGGGAAAAAAGTATTTGATCCCCCTGCTGATTTTGTACATTTGCCCACTGACAAATAATCAGTCTATAATTTTAATGGTAGGCTTATGTTAAATGTGAGAGACAGAAAAACAAATATCCAGAAAAAGTTATAAATTAGCAATATAAACAGTTTTTTTTTTTTTTTGCCAGCAGCTGCAAAAAAAAAACAGTGGACCTCCGCTTTATATTGCTTTTAAAAAATACTTACCTGTCCAGCGTGCCCGCAATGTCAGCAGACGAGGCTGAGCAATCGCTCGGTCCTCGGCTGCTTCCACTGTCCTGCTCTGTGAGGGAATCGGGCAGTGAAGCCTTGCGGCTTAACGGCCCGATTGCTTACTGCTCATGCGCGAGTATCGTGGCGCGCTGTCACTGGTCCCCGCTCTCTCCTGGGAACAGTGTTTCCCAGAAGACAGCGGGGGGGGGGGGGGAGAGATGTGAAGGGGCGTGACTCAGTCAGAATCTGGAAGTGGTGCAAATACCTGTTTTATACAGGTATCTGCACCCCCCCCACTTTTTTTTGTACTTATTGTTTTATCAGGCTTTCTTATCTGGCACCGAGCAGGGATTCCTTCCGGGTAGAGGTGTTTCTAAGGCAAGCGTAGTTGATTGACTATGCTGGATCTAATGGCAGAAAGTTGATTTTTGGGTTTTAAGGTTTCTGGGCTGACGCTTGGTAACTTGAAACTTCAGCTTCCTCCACATTAGAGCTGCACTATTAATTGTTTCTTTTTATGATTGCGATTTAAGGGTCCTTTCACACGGAGCGGACCGTTTTTCGGTCTGCTCCGTATGTGTCCGTCGGCTCAGCGGGGATCCCCGCTGAGCTGTCGGCGGACAAGGGCGGTCCCTGCACAGTGTGGGGAATCGGATGAATACGGACCGTGTGTCCGTATTCATCCGATCCGCCGGATGGAAGAAAAATACGGTTTTCTTCCGTCCGCAAAACCGGATCCAGACGGACGTGGATCTTTGCGGACGTTGGCGAAAGCATCATCCGCTAACGGACACGATCCCATAGGGATGCATTACAAGTCCATTTACGGACTTGTAAAAATGGACGAGCGGAGGCGGACGTCTGAAAGGGGCCTAACACAAAAAAAAATTGTGAAATGTTTATCAACAGTGCTAAAGAGACGATGGGGGTTATTTACTAAAGGAAAATCCACTTTACACTAAAAGCTCACTGCAAGTGCGATCCCTGTATATCTAAAGGGGGCCATGCAAGGTAAATAACAGCAGCATTTTAGTTTGCAAATGATTGGATAATAAACTCAGCAGAGCTTCCCCCTCATTTCAGATCTACCCCTCAGATTTAAAGTGACTTCACATTTTTAAGTGCACTTGTAGTGCAAAGTGGATTTGCCTGTCGTAAATTTTTTGTATAATGTGAAAAATGTTATACCGAGAATCGTGATCTTCATTCTAAGCAAAAAAATTGTGATTTCTCATTTCATCCAGAATCATACAGCTATACTACTCTATATATTTTCTATGGGATTAAGGTCTGGAGACTGGTTAACCCTGTTGGGTTTTACTTCCTTATTTGTTACCTGCAAAGTAAAAGCATAATGGGCTAGTATGCATCGCACCCATCTTCACCCTTGTTCGTTCCGGGGCTGTGGACTTCAGCTCTGTGGCTGGCAGGAGCCGACTGTCACAGCATGGGCCCTTTAGAAGTGGCACGATTGTGCCTTTTCTAAAGTGAATATGTGCAGATGTCGGCACAAGCATATATGGTAAATATCTCCTAAACAGAGCAGCCTTAGGAGATATTTCCAGTACCTACAGATACGTTTTATTATAAGCTTACCTGTAGGTAAAAGTGGTGTGTAAGGGTTTACAACTACTTTAATGTGCTTCTTCTTGAGCCACTCCTTTGTTCCCTTGGCTGTATGTTTTGGATCATTTGTCATGCTGAGATACCCACCCACGACCTATTTTCAATGCCCTGGCTGAGGGAAGGAGGTTCTCACCCAAGATTTGACGATAGATGGTCCCATCCATTATTTTTTTGATGCAGTGAACGTCCAGGAGTCTGCACTGAGGCCTGTGATGTCACTGTGTGGTTCCCTCCTCCCCCTGTCGCCGGGCCAGTAGGATAGAGGAGCAGGGCCTCACACATGCACAGTAGGGTTCCCGGCATGAAGTCGTAAGGCTACAATGCCGGTTTACCTTTATGGAATGACGGTGGCAGCACCCGACAGCTGATGTAAACAAAGGCTGCGGTGCCGACATTGCTGAACTCCAGGACAGGTAAGTGCCCTATTATTAAAAGTCAGCAGCCACAGTATGTTTAGAACCACCTAACTTGCAGGTTGCAGATCTGAGGTTAAAAGTCTATTGCAGAAGCATTGCCTTGAACTGTATTGCCTAGGATAAAGGGGAAGTATCGGCTACACTAGGTTTGATGTACCAGCATCTTCCTTGCTAGGAATCTTGCAGATTCATGTTTACTTAATTCTGAAACTTCTTCTTCTGAGCATGTTATCCACCTTATCTCTGTTCTTTAAATTAAACGGATAAATAGATGGTTTAAGTATTCCCACATTTTCTGTTTTACTTATAATTTATAGGTCTGTCAAGCCAATCTTGTGATTCACACACTAGCTTGCTCTCTGCCTATCTGTGAAGATCACTGCCCACTTAGGGCTCTTTCACACGTCCGTTCCGTTCGTCCGTTTTTTGGACGTCCGGTAACGGACCTCAATGCTTCCCTATGGGAGCGGATCCGTTAGCGGATAATGCATCCGCTAACGTCCGCCAGATCCGCATCCGTTTTTTCGGACGGAAGAATGTCCTATTTTTCTTCCGTCCGGCCAAACGGATCAGATGCAAACGGACAGACGGTCCGTTTCCATCCGATTTCCCCATAGGGGATAGCGGAGGACAGACAGGGCAGTCCCTGCACAGTGTGTGGGGACCGCCCGACAGCTGAGCGGAGACCCCCCCGCTGAGCTGACGGACACACAGAGCGGACCGAAAAACGGAACGCACATGTGAAAGAGCCCTGATTGGTTCAGTTCGAAGTTTACTTGGGTCACCTGGTTGCTCATTAGAGAGAAGTGATACTTGTTTATTGTCTGAGGTCCAGTGAGTGGAGAAAGAACAATTGAACTTGTAAAATGAAATCAAGAAATATTGCTGTTGCTTGCCTAAATTTACAGGACAGAGTAGCAGCGTTGTTGGTAAAGCAAGAGCTTGAGAGAACGGCATTAGTTATGTTGGTTTATGTATGTATTCTATTTGTGCTTTGTGCTTTAGTGTAGAGTCCTGAACTCCAGACATTTTATGTCCATCAAGTCCTGAGATTTACACAACTCTGCCACACAGCACAGTCATGTCTGGTGGGGAGGTGACCTAACCTTTCTGTCTGCAGTACAGTAACACTCTAAAAAGGAGACTCTTTTCCAAACCGGTATCGCAGTATCAGGCAGCTGGCCCTTCATGATGCCCACCAGCAGCTGTATGTCCTGGCTCCCGGGATGTGTAAGGCTGGCCATATACGTTCGAATCTCAGCAGGAGCCAGCAGTGATTCAAACTGTAAATGGACGTGCTGAATGTACCATGTTTATCAACAAACTTGGGTACAACCAGCCTGCTGGATTCTCCAATTATCGCAAGCGGCTGCTATAGCCGCTGATGATGATCGCTGTCTTCTCCCGGCGGGGACAACTAAAATGTACAGGTAAAATGCATCTGGACATAATTAATTTGCAAGAAGCAGTGTCAGAGTTGTGAACTAAGGAATGTATCCCCCCTTTGTGAAAATTAGAGGGTCAATCAAAGTTCCATGATGTTTGTGAATTACGTTCTGCACTCTGTGCTCATGAAGTTCCTTTTAGCTGGTGGTGTAAAATCCTGAATGTGATAGTTTTTCTGTTAATGTGAAACCCTCTGGCTAGCGATAATTTATCTGTTTGTTGTACTTGGCATTTACTTATGTATCAAAACACTAATAAAGCCTTGGCATATCGCAACCCCTATATTGTTTGTAGCAGGAGCTGCAAGATTTAAAGTTGGTCATAGTCCAGTGCTTCTAGCTGACGTGTCTTTTTTTTTTGTGTTTTAGGACAGGTGTAGGATTTCGAATTTCCAAGATTTAGATGCTACAGTAATACCTCAGATTGCAAGTAATGCGGTTAACGAGCATTTTGCAACATGAGCTGCTATTTTTTTTTTTAAATCCTGACTCTGCGAGCGTTGTGTTACAAATTGAGCAGGCTTTAAGCCTCTGCAGTGTGCAGTACCGCATTTGGACAGAGGTGGGGGGCGCCAATGACATTCAGAGCCGCTTGGATGCACTCTCAAGCACTCCGTTGCCGCGTGTTTCCGAGTGCATCCAGCGCCCCCCACCTGGCCACATTGAGGAACTGCATACCATTAGAAGTCATTGTGGAACTAATTATCTGAGTTTTCATTGACTTCCATAGGGAAACTTGCTTTGATATACAAGTGCTTTGGATTACAAGCATTCTTCTGGAACCCACTTATGCTCGTAATCCAAGGTTCCACTGTATATTCAAAATACTTTGTTGGAATTACACCGCAGGTTTGTCTTCTGACTTTTAAGTGGTGTTTGAAAATTCACAGTAAGCTTTTTTTTCTTTTTTCCTATGGTGGTGGTACACCTGTTTTTAAAGGAGTTGTAAAGTCTTGAGGTTTTTCACCTTAAAGTGAATGTAAACCCTCACATATACCCAGTGAAGTGAACAGCCTCAGATGATACACAGGGATGAAATGTATCTCTCTACACAAGTTTTACATGTATAGCTGCTGTCTCTTCCTTTATTATATTATTTAGAATTCTTACCTACTGTTAGAGATTTTCTTTTCCTGTTCAGGACTGGGAGTGGAATCTTGGTATACAGCTAAGACAACTGATTGGAGGAAAACACCCCCTACTCCACATAGACAAAGACTCTCAGAGCTGTTCTGTGAATAGGGCAGCTATGTGCTAATCTATCTATAGCAACGTCACACGACACAAATTTCAGGCTGCTTTTATTTCCTGTGTTGGAGAACTTGTTAGAAGTTATCAGGCTAATTACAGAGCAGGAGAAAACCACAGGATTCGGTGCTTTGGAGGGTAAGATAACACTGTAGATATATGTGCCCAGCTCAAATTTCATGAATCTGTTTTACATCCACTTTAATGCATTTTATGCATTAAGGTAAAAAACCTCCGGTGCTGCAGCAGCCCGCTTTTTACTTGCCTAAACCCAATCTTTCCAGGAGCGAAAATAAGCCAAGAAGCTTCAGCCGCTGTCTCAGGTCCTCGTTGGATAGATTGGTAGCAGCAATCAAATCCAGTGATATGGACGGGTGGGGCTAAGTCCTGCTGTCTGTCAATGGACGCAGCAGCAGGACTCGGGAGCATGCACGAGTGCCCCCATGGAATGCGGCTTTCCAAAAGGGCACTCGATGCGGAGGAGGAGCCAGGCGCGCCACCAGGGGGACACCAGAAGAGGAGGATCGGGGCTGCTCTGCAAAACCCTTGCACAGAGGAGGCAAGTATAACAAGTTTGTCATTTAACCACTTCAATACCGGGCTTTTATACCACCTCCATACGGGCCTATTCTGACACTTCTCTCCTACATGTAATAATCATCATTTTTTTGCTAGAAAATTACGCAGTACCCCCAAACATTATATATGTTTTTTTAGCAGACACCCTAGGGAATAAAACGTTTTTATCTCGCACGGTATTTACGCAATCATTTTTCAAACGCCTTTTTTTGTAAAAAAAATAGTTTCATGAATTAAAAAAATAACAAAACAGTAAAGTTAGCCCAATTTTTTTGTATTATGTGAAAGATTGTGTTACACCGAGTAAATAGATACCCAACATGTCACGCTTTAATTATGCGCACACTCATGGAATGGCGCCAAACTTCGGTACTTAAAAATCTCCATAGGCAACGCTTTTTTTTTTTTTTACAGGTTACCAGTTTAGATTAATAGAGGAGATCTAGTGCTAGATTCGTTGCTGGCACTCTAACGCAAGCGGCGATACCTCACTTATGTGGTTTAAACAGCATTTACATATGTCGGCAGGACTTGCGTGTGCATTTGCTTCTGCACGCGAGCTATCGGGGACCGGGGCTTTTTAATTTTTTATTTTTATCTTATTTTTTTTTACTTATTTTTTATTTATTTTTACATTTTTTTTTCAATTTTAATTTTTTTTCCACTTTTATTCCTATTACAGGGAATGTAAACATCCCTTGTAATGGGAAATGTGTGCGACAGGTCCTCTTTATGGAGAGATGTGGGGTCAATAAGACCTCACATCTCTCCTCCAGGCTGGAAACCATGAGATCGGTGAAAAAAATTTCACCGATCTCATGAATGGTTGCTTACAGCCGCAATCGCGGCTTTGTTTACTTACGGGATACGGGCGTGACGTCATCACATCGCGCCCGGGTCCTCCGACGGTCATAGAGACTCTATGCTTCCTGCCGACGCCGGACGATTCGTTCTCCGGGCCCCCCGAAGGCACATGAGAGCCCGGAGAAGCACCGGATGGCGGCGGGAGGGGGGGGATGTCCCCTCCCGCGGCCTGTAAGAACGATCAAGCGGCGGAACCGCCGCTATGATCGTTCTTATGTCGTGCAGAATCGCCGGCTGAAGAAGAGGATATCTGGATGATGCCTCTGGCTGCAGGCATCATTCAGATATCCACCCGCAAAGCCCAGGCCGTCAATTGACGTCCACCCAGGATGGGAGATCCCATCTCTGGCCCTCAATTGTCAATGGGCCAGTATTGAAGTGGTTAAAAAACAAACAAAAAAAAAACCTTTACAATCACTTTAAGGCCCGGTTTACACTCGTGCGATGCGAGAAACCTACGAATCCAGTGCGGATTCCTGAATCGCACAGTGGTTCACACAGATCTGCAAACCGCTGCAGGTGTCCATGTAAAGTTTAATGAAACCCCCACATTCAGTTCGCATATTGTAGTGCGAGCTGTGATATTGTGCAGGAATTGGATCTCATAGGTGTGAATACTCATGAAATCAGATTCCAGTGTGGACCAAAAAAAAAGTCCTGCACCATTTTTGTGCGGCTGCGATTTCAGCCATACAGTCTCTCTGAAATGCGGTGTGAATCGTATGCAATGTCTGGCATCACACCAGTGTGAACGGAGCCTAACAGCAGTCATTGACACATTACAGACTTCATTTTAGTGTACAGCCATGGCCAAATGTTTTGAGAATGTGAACATTTTATATTTGTGTCTTCTCCTGCGTTTTTATAATGGCAATTTGCAAATACTCCAAAATGTTATGAATATTGATCAGAATAAGTGCAATTAATTGCAAAGTCCCTCTTTGTCAAGAAAATTAAATTCATGCCTTAAAGCGGAGCTCCACCCTAAAGTGGAACTCCTGCTGATTGGAACCCTCCCCCCCCCCCTCCGGTGTCACATTTGACACCTTTCAGGAGGGAGAGGGGTGCAGATACCGGTCTAAAGACAGGTATTTGCACCCACTTCTGGCCCAGCATTCTCGGGCAGAATGCGGGCATGTCGTCGCCCCCCGTTGTGTGTTGGGAACACTCGGCTCCTAGCACATAGCGGGAGCCATCGGCGGGCACAGCGCGACTCGCTCATGCGCCATAGGGAACCGGGCAGTGAAGCCGGAGCGCTTCACTTCCTGGTTCCCTCACCGTGGATGGCGGGGGGGAGCAGCAGATCTCTCGTCCTCTGCTGCGGATGGCGCTGTAATCCAGGACAGGTAAGTGTCCTAATATTAAAGCGGAGGTTCACCCTAAATATAAGATCTCTCATGTGATCCAGCATACTGGCGTCAGCGCCAGTATGCTGGGTTTTTTTTTTTTTAATCGCACACTTACTGTATTATAGTGGAATTCCTTTTTTGTCCCCCGTGGTGGACGGCTGTAGTATTGCTCGTCACATCTTCCTAAAATACCCGATATGGACTCGGGTAATCTCGGCGAAAATGCGGCGCCTGCGCACAGACCTAGGAGCTGACTGCGCAGGCGCCGTATTTCTCCGAGTCCTATTTCGGAGGGCGTGACGCGCCATAGCCGTAGGACTCGGAGAAATACGGCGCCTGCGCAGTCAGCTCCTAGGTCTGTGCGCAGGCGCCGCATTTTCGCCGAGATTACCCGAGTCCATATCGGGTATTTTAGGAAGATGTGACGCGCTATACTGGCGCCGTCCACCACGGGGGACAAAAAAGGAATTCCACTATAATACAGTAAGTGTGCGATTAAAAAAAAAAAAAAAAACCCAGCATACTGGCGCTGACGCCAGTATGCTGGATCGCATGGGA
Source organism: Rana kukunoris (assembly GCA_029574335.1). Lineage (NCBI taxonomy): Eukaryota > Metazoa > Chordata > Amphibia > Anura > Ranidae > Rana > Rana kukunoris. The sequence goes on along the minus strand of CM056050.1, from coordinate 330,146,516 downwards.
GATCTTATATTTAGGGTGAAATACCGCTTTAAGTCAGGAGCTGCAGTATTTGTAGCTGCTGGCTTTTAATAATTTTTCTTGAGCGAACATCCACTTTATAAGACATTTCTACTGCAATTTTGAGGAAGGATTTGGGGTGCCCAAGAAAGTCCAGCAAGCGCCAAGACCGTCTCCTACAGTTGATTCAGCTGTGGGATCGGGGCACCACCAGTGCAGAGCTTATAGTGTGAGTGCATTTGCACGTATAGTGAGGCAAAGTCCTTTGGAGGATGGCCTGGTGTCAAGAAGGGCAGCGCTTTTTTATTTATTATCACAAGGAATGTAAACTGCCCTAGCAATAGGCAGTGACAGGTCCTCTATACTATTCTATTAGACCCCAGATGTCTCCTCTGCTGTTTTAAAAGCTTTGGCTCATACTAAGATCGGTATGATCTGCTGCTTTTTACAAACCACTAATGGTTATGTTTACCTCTGGCATGGTTAGTCAGCGGAACTGCCAGCTGGAATCCCAGCTTCCCTGGTGGGACCCCCTCCCAGTCCAGCGACATCCCCTAGTGCCAAGTGGTTGTAAACCTCACATAAAATATGAACAAAGCATATCACTCTATAGTGTATACTTGTCTCAAGTCAGAGTACTTGGTGTCATTTCTGTTGGATGCCTTGTTCCTCTATATGCTTCACATCTGGCATGTTTTCCTGACACCAAGAGGTAATAGGGGAAGGAGCGCCAACACACAACTTGGTTGACACCCTCAGCTCTGTTCCTGTGTGCTGTGTCCCTTCTCTTTTTGGGTGAAACTCTGCTTTAACGATTAATCGTGTAACTAGCGTCCAGCATGATTTTAGGGTGAATAGACAATTTAAATACGTTTTATTACAATTGCCTTTTTTTCTTTAGGTGTTACTACAGCACACTGAGGATAATGCAGCATCAGAAAGCCTCATGCATTGTGCAGATGTTTATGAAACTGCTCTGAGAAGTTTTGCAAGTGCAGGACCTTACCTTACCACTGAGTGTGAAGATGTTTTGTTGCTTCTCGAAAGACTTGTATTGTAAGTAAAATCTGGAATTTGCATGCATTTTGTATTTTATTCATCTTATCTTGATATGTGGTGGAGGGGAATTGATCGGAAATTGGAAAAAATCCCTTTGGCCCAACACTGCAAGCATTACATGGTTGTCTATGGGGTACAGGAATAAGTAACTAGGGGGTACAGTAATAAAACTATTTCTGGCTTCAGCAGGCTTCCTCCATCCATGTGGCTGGTCCAGTGCTGCTGCCTGTCTAAAGTGTTCTGTCGCAGGTTTCTCAACATATAATGCTAAATTCATAACCCTGTACGCGATCATGCCGAAGCACTGCCCGGAGCTCCGGAGAGAAGATGCCAATGCTAAAGCCAGGCAGAGAATATGTAAAACAGCCTCTTTCAATTGCCCCTTGAAATATTAGGCATTTTAACCTTATATTTAAAAACCCAGAGATCAGCTTAAAAGGGCAACTTAACTTTCGTGTGGGGGGGGGGGGGGGGGTGTCAAATAAAGACAAAACAATATAGCGTATACAATCGCGTCACAAGTCGTATTGTAATTGAATGTTCTTAAAAATGACCTTTCCTCTTCAATTTGCAACACTGTAATTTTCTGAAAATGCAGGTTGATCCTAAACACGGTCCAAGCAGGAGTATTCTTGCGATCTGTAAGGATCTGTGCCCTGAAGCATCAGGTGCATCAGATAAGGGTCACCAGACAACCCTCAATTCGCGTCTGTATGAGCCTTCTAGGGAGGATCAGGGCCGTCTTTAATATTAATTGGGTCTTGGGCAAACATTTTCTTTGGGCCCCCCACCCCAATGCAATTTTGCTCTACACTTGCTTTGAAAAACTGTAAATGGCAGCTAAACTCCAAATCAGTTTAGTGCAGCAGATCAGGCAGCAAGTGTGATTGGTTGCCAGAGGTTAAAGCATAACATTACTGCTCACTGATTAGTTTCAGCACATAATTTCGGCTGGTTTTGGTTGCTGCACATCATAACCCATTGGTTGCCAGGGCTAAGGGGGGTGTGGGCAGTGGTGGTGGTGAGGGGGGGATTGGAGGGTGTGATCAGTGGGGGGTTAGAGAGAGAGGGAGAAGTGGGTGAAAGAGAGGGTGGGTCAAAGAGAGGTGATTGTGGATGAGAGAGGGGGGTTGGGGGTGAGAGAGAGATGGGCGGTTAGGGATGAGAGGGAGGGTTTGGGGATGGGAGAGTAAAGGTGGATGAGAGTGGAGGGGGGGGGTTGGGCATGAGAGAGGGGGGGGGTTGGCGATGAGAATCGATTCCGCATGTTGTCCGGGCAGCTCTCGGAGATTAGAGAGGAAGGCAGAGCAGGGTAGTGGTCCCTAGCTGCATGCACCCCTCGCAGGTCCAGGGGGGGCCCGATCCGCCTGTATTCCGGGCCACTGTCGGAGCTTGCAGAGGAGGGAAGAGCAGGGTATCAGTATCTGGCAGCATGCTGTTCCTCGGGGGGGGGGGGGGGGCTCCTCTGGGCTGCTGTCGGATCTTGGAGAGGGGAGAGCAGGGTAGCAGTCCCTGTCTGTCGGAGCTTGCAGGAATCCAGACTTTGGGTGGTGCCGACGCATCGGGGTTGCGCCTGCCGCTCCTCACATTCTGGTGGTCAGGGAACTCTTTCCCCTCCTGGGCTCTGGCTTCCCCATGCTCTAGGTCCAGGACTACCCATGCCAAGGGGCAGCTGTTTTGGGCCCCTCAACAATGACGGGGCCCTGGGCAGCTGCCCCCTTTTGCCCTGCGGTAAAGATGGCACTGGGGAGGATGGCATCCTCCTTTAAGGTGCTGCCCTATGCCCAGTTCCATGCCAGACCCTTACAACAAGACATCTTGATGGCTTGGAACAGGGGAAGAAAAGTCCTGGATTATCCAATGTGCTTATCCCCTCAGGAATGCTTAAGCCTTAACTGGTGGCTGCAGGATCAGAACCTGGGAAAGGGAAAATCCTTTCTCCCAGTAACTTGGAGAGTACGGACTACAGATGCCAGTCTCTCGGGCTGGGGAGTTGACCCTAGACGGGCTCTCGGCCCAGGGGAAATGATTAGGAACAGAACAGTTCCTGCCTATTTGGGTCAAGTCTGACAATGCCACTGCAGTGGCCTATATAAACCACCAAGGTGGTACCAGGAGTCGTTTAGCTCTGAAAGAGGTGAACTACATACTTGCCTGGGTAGAAAAAATATGTGCCAACTATATCGGCAGTACAGAACTGGAAGACAGATTATCAGCCACCAACAGATCTGCATTGGGAATGATACCAACACCGAGAGGTGTTCCAAGAAATTTTACAACGTTGGGGATGGCCAGAGGTTGATCTACTGGCATCCAGGTTCAACAACAAACTACAGCAGTTTGTATCACGAACAAGAGATCCTCTGAAAAGTGGAGGCCCTGGTTCCTGGAGATCGTGAAACTGATTATGGAAGCTTCAATATCACCCCGATCTATTGTCTCGAGGTCCCTACAGTCTCTAAATTTGATGGCACACTTCACGAAATTGCTTCCCACGATGTGGAGAGTTGGGAACGATGCACCAATTTGGTGGCAATGCCCCCTCGTAACTAGGTTTTGGATCAGGATATTCAATTTCATCAACTCTGTAATGAGGGTAAACATTCACAGATCTCCAGAAGTTGCTCTCTTTCACAAACTACCTGATGAAACGCCCCAAAAATCTGTAAAATTGGTTTATTATATATGCTGGCAGCGAGAATCGCAATCGCTAGGCACTAGAAACGGTCGGTAATTCCTCTTGACCAGGTTAAAAGTAAACTTAATTGGATTATGATAAACTCACCCATATACTTTGTCATAAAACCAAGACGTTTAACGAGACATGGGACCTGTGGATCGATTACATCTCGACTCCGCGGGGACCTCCAGGACGACCCTCTTTCCTCATTTCATTTTTTTTTTCTCTTCTTTCTCTTTACCGATCTCTTCATTACTTGTTTCTTTTAGAAATTGTATATACGATACAGATGACAAGGGTCCTCATACGGCTGTGAGTTCTAAGATTATCTCAGGGGTTTCGACTGGAATTCCCTGCGACTCCGGATCTCTGCCACGCTTTACACATAGTGGTACTCCAGGTCATGGCTGGGAGACTATTCTTCAACCTCATTAGTATTTGGATACATATAGCATACCTAACGTTCTGTTATTGTGATAGATAATGGCTATTTATTATGGCCATACCTTCTATATCTCTGTATTATGTTGACAATCTGAAAAATGTACTCCATTATGTCAATGTGTCTGTTTATTCCAGAATTTGTTCTTCTTTTAATAAAAAAAATAAATTAACATATAAATTTGATGGCACGGCTGTTGGAGCCAGGGTGCTAAAGGACCACATCTGTGGATCAGTAGTGTCCCTAGTGAATGCTAGAAAAGCTGTCTATTACAGAAGCAACCATTTGAGGAAACTTCATTAGGCTTGCTCTCACGCAAGCTAGCCTTACTGATGGCTATCACCTCAGCTAGAAGGATGTCGGAATTGGTGGCCCTGTCGTGCAGGGAACCGTATTTAATCCTTCACCACGACAGGGTCGTGTTACGACCTGTTCCATCCTTTTTACCAAAGGTGCTGTCGGCCTTTCGTTTTAATCAGGACATTATTTTGCTGCCTTTTTTCTCTCAGAGAGACTGCATTCTTTGGACGTTGTCCGGGCAGGCAAGGTATATTTGTCTAGATCTGTGGAGATCCGAGGATCATTTTTTATTTTTTCCCCCAAAGGGACCCAAGAAGGAATCCATCAATTGCTCATTTAGGCCTATGGTCTGAAATATAAAGCTTCTCCCTTTAGGCTGAGTTCCAATTTTACCAGGGGGTGTAGGAACCTCCTGGGCTTTTCGCCATCAAGTGTCTGTGGTTCAGATTTGTAAGGCTGCTACCTGGTCTTCAGTGCAGCTGAGGATTCTGCAGGCTGCTGTATAAAAACTGATGGCTACTGTTTGGCAGGGTGTCTCCCTCCCCTCAATGCTATTGCTCTGGTATGTCCCAGAAGGTAATGAATATTGGGTCACTTCCTGTCTAAAGATCTTTGATCTACCAGTGTCCATTCACCTGATGAAGTATAACCCAGATGGTAATAAATATTAACCTGACTCTGTGTCCCATGATGTATGAAAAAGAAAAGGATTTTACAGGTAAGTATGAAGTAAAAATCCTATTTTTACACAATGCAGAGGATTTAACCCCTTATTCCCTGTGAGTATAACAAGCATGCCACCCCAATCCCCCCCCCTCCCCCCGGGAGAGCGGAGCACAGCAGATCAGCTTCTGCTTTAAATAATCGCAGCAAAAGCTGCACACATCCAGCTGCTGTAGGCGGAAGTTTAGAATCGCTTGCATAGACAGGATTCTGCACAGGAGGGACGACCTGTAGTGGTATATCTGTTATGGGCAGTCAGTAAGTGGTCGAACATTTATGCATTGCATATCACCCTGCTGATATAGGCAGAGGGCTATAGAGCTCTTGCAGCTGCAAAGATCTTTCTACTACACTCGCTGAGGACTTCTATGTGCAGACTAGAAACGCCCTGAAAGGTCCTGGGCCCTACCTGAGGCAGTGCCTTTTTAAGGAAGAGACATACAAATGGGTGCTCTGTGCCCAGTGTGGATGCTGGAGTGATCCACGTTAATAAAGTTGCCACTAGATGGGTCAAAGGCATACTTTAACTTTTGGGAACTTCACTGATAGGATGGTTAATTGCCTACTTTGATATCCCAGTTTGTGAATTGGTCAGTCCTGTGTTGGTGGGAACTCTAATGCCTCTGTTCTGAAGTTTTGCACAGGACTTTTCCATTGACCTCCGATCGTTGCTGGAGGGTTTGTGGAGAACGAGGTTCACATGCACATATATGGTGGTTTTGTCCGCTAATTAAACCATTTTGGTCTTCTGTATTATATTGGATTGAGAAAATTCTAGGGTCCTCGATGACCCCTGGGTGGTATTGTTTCATTGCACGAATGAGCCAGTAGGATTATATATATATATATATATATATATATATATATATATATATATATATATGATTTTTATTTGAAAATTTTGCAGGTACAAGCATAACATATACATCCAGTCTGTAAAATACATTGCAGCCGCCAGTAAGTGTACATATCATAAACATGCAACATAGGTTGTAGGAATATAGATCGTTCGCATTACTATATCCAGAGATAGGTGCGGGCGCAGCCACTTTAAAAAACGTATAGGTAAGTGCCAACATTATCCCTACCGGGACAAGCAACCGTGGCGAAGCGAGGTCCATGGCTGAGCAAAAGTCCTGAACCTGTTCAAGTGTACTCTATATTATGTCTAAAACTCATGAAACCTCGATAACCTCCTTTTTCACCACTTCAATGGTTGTCATGAAAAGGAGGTTAGCATCAACTCTCGGCCGAGATGTCAAAATCAGCCTATACACTCGTAATCTTAATTTTTTTGGGGGGGGGGGGGGGGGGAGAGGGGCGCCTGCCACAGCTCTATAGGGTATGACCAGAAGGGATAATCAGTTCTGACCTTCAGGACATAATATGCTTGAAGTCGTCAGTCGAAGCGAAGTGAGCCCAGCAGGCCCATGTTTCATAGAATTTAGAGGGGGTGTCGTTCGCCTGGTGGATCAGTTCCTCCATCTCCATTGTTTTTTTAATACGCTTGAACCAGTCTGATACAGAAGGCGGAGTGGGAGAAAGCCACTTGAGCGGCACACACATCCGGGCCGCGTTCACCATGTGCATTGCCAGAGACCGGTAATATCCCTGCGGTGTCAACTGGGCATGGTGAAGGAGGAACTGAGCGGGCGTGAAATCCAGGTTGAATGTTGTGATTCGGGATATATGTTTATGAACCTCCTTCCAGTAAGTTTGAATTTTGGGGCAGGACCACCATATGTGTAGGAAGGAACCCGTCTCTATGGTACATCTCCAGCATGTGTTCGAAAGTGTGGGGTTAATGCGGTGTAGTGTAAGGAGTTTTGTACCATCTGGAAAGTATCTTGTATGCATTTTCCTGTGTCTGGACATTGACCGAGCCTTTATGAGCCAGTCTGTGGACGTCCTCCCATTCCCTGTCCGTGAGCTCAAGCCCCAGATCCTGTTCCCACTGTTTGTTGGCCCAATGGTCTCTACGCAGAGAACATAAGGGTGTACATATTCGAGATAAAGTGTCTCTGCGGCTCTTTACTGGAGCACGTGTCTTCAAAGGAAGTGGTGGCCCTGGACCTATTCGCGCCAGGAGCTGATCTAGCAAAGAAGTGGCAGAGTTGTATATACGTCCAGAATAGGAAGACGTCCCTGTTTATTTTAGAGGCTAGTTCTGTCTGTAACAAAAGGTGACCATTACTAAAAAATTGACCGGCCTGTACAGTGGGATGGGGCCAGTCATCTGTCAAGAAAGTGGGGTGCATTCCAGGAGTAAATTCAGGATTCATTCTAAGGGGAGTCATAGGGCCATGTATATCAGATATTTTATGTTTGGAGCAGGCCTTTCGGAATGCCAGTAAGGAGGGATGGATCAAGGGGTGACCTATGCAATCTGCCGGGATATTGCGCTGTGTGATCCACGGGAGAGGGAGGGGTGAGAACTGTTGTTCAAGCTGTACCCAGTCTTTTTGCAGTAGGATTATATTTTAAGTCAATTACCCCCCCCCCCCCCTCCTTAATGCGGCCAAAGCGCTCATACCTAAATTTTGGAAACGGCAGAGGGTTTCCACCTTACGCCAGTGGCTATTAGAGGTGGATCGCATCTACCACATGGAAAGTAGTACACCAACATTGAGAAACAAATCTTATTTAGCCCATAAAATATGGTCCTGCTGGTTCGCCTTTAAGTTTTCAGCTACTTATGTGGAGGCGCAAATTGCTTAGTGTTTGAATGGTAGGAATATGTATTTGCTTTAGTGGGCATCCTGTTGTGGCTAGTCAAACTCCCCTCTTTCTCTTCCCCCTGTTTTCCCCTGCCCTTTTCTCTATTTTTTTTCCTCTTTATACTACTGATTCTTTCTCTTTTTTCTGTTGTCTATACACAATGTTTTACCAATTGTCTCAGCTAGAGGTTGACCGATATGGTTTTTCTCTGGCCGATGCCGATATTTAGAAATCTGGGCGGCCAATGGTCGTTTTTTTTTTTCTTGCGGCCAATTTTTTTTCTATTGGTGGCACTGGCTCGTGGCACTAATTGGCACTGGAAGGAAGATGGCACTAGCAGAAGGCGCTTATTGGCACTGGCAGGTTGCACTGGATGGCACTGAAAGATGGTACTAGCAGGTGGCACTGATTGGCAGATGGCACTGGCAGGTGGCACTGGTTCGCATTGGCAGGTGGCACTGATGGCTTTAGGTGGCACTGGATCGCACTGGATGGAAGGTGGCACTGGATGTGCCACTGGTATAGGCACTGGCAGGTGGCATTGGCGGATGGCACTGGATGGAAGGTAGCACTAATTGGCACTGGATGGTGGTATTGGCACTGGCATTGGCGGATGGCACTGGATGGAAGGTGGCACTAATTGGCACTGGCAGGTGGCACTGGTGCAAAAAAAGTCACCCCCCCCCCCCTCCTCAGTACAGACCCCCTCTCCCTCCAGTATAGACACCCCCCGTAGTACAGACACCAGAGCGGTGTGTGTCCCATGAGCGCGGGCCCCTCCTCCTCTGTGGGCGTAAACAGAGGGACACCGCGCTGGGTGTACCAAGATGGCCGCGGCTCCGGAGCTAGGCCGAAGCCGCGGTCTTTCCTGATGCTGTGACCGCGGCGGCAATCCGTGTTCCATGTGAATTTGACTATTTTACCCTGAAGTTTTTTTCAACTGGAATTTACGGACAGGGATAGGGAGAGACCTGAAATAATCTAGGATTCTAGGGAGTAATGTCATTTTAATCGAATTGATCCTGCCTAACCATGACAATTCATGTTTGGACCAAGTTGAAAGATCATTTTCTAGCTTCTTGAATAGTGGGGGATAATTCATTTTTTTAACCTCGCAGGAGGGGCAGGTGGAAGACATCATGATTTCCTTCTCGGGAAGCTTTGTATTTATTTATGAACCATAAAGCTTCCTGTGAATGGCTGAGCAGCGCTATAGTTTGTACGTGTCTGGAAGCTCTATTACATTGTGCATCGTGTTGTCTAGCTCCGTTTTCATGCTTGTATTGTTATATTTTGAAACTAAGAAAATATTTACTAAGAAAACACAGTTTTTTTGTTTGACTGCAAAAGTGGAAATACACTTTAAACATTCCCTTTTAATGATGTTTGTGTGTTTTTTGTGTGTGTGTGTTTTTTGTGTGTGTTTTTGTGTGTGTGTTTTTTGTGTGTGTGTTTTTTGTGTGTGTGTTTTTTGTGTGTGTGTTTTTTGTGTGTGTGTTTTTTGTGTGTGTGTTTTTTGTGTGTGTGTGTGTGTGTGTGTGTTTTTTGTGTGTGTGTGTGTGTGTGTTTTTTTGTGTGTGTGTGTGTGTGTGTTTTTTGTGTGTGTGTGTGTGTGTGTTTTTTGTGTGTGTGTGTGTGTGTGTGTGTTTTTTGTGTGTGTGTGTGTGTGTGTGTTTTTTTGTGTGTGTGTGTGTGTGTTTTTTGTGTGTGTGTGTGTGTTTTTTGTGTGTGTGTGTGTGTGTGTTTTTGGTGTGACCTCCCATGGGTTTTTTTTTTTTTTTGCAACTTCACTTCTTTTGGTTCAGAATTGGGCATTGGTCCTTCTGATTGAAGGTGGCCCCGGTTCTGTCTTAATTCCCTCAATCGATGATAAAGGTATTTTTAATTGTATAGAACAGAACACTGTGTTTTTATTTTTTTATATATGCCTTGGATTATAGGCTCATCCTTGGGTGATTGGACACTGGCAAAGCTTTTGAGCACACTCCCCCTGGGTGCCTCTCCTATAATCATAACCAACTCCAAGTGTGTGTGTGTGTTTTCGCTAGTGTCCTATTGTGATGGACCTCTTTTTCCTTCAACTAGTTTTCATATTTCATCTTTTGGATACTTTCAGTAAGCTTTTCACGGTCGTCTAATAGAACATTAGAAGCAGTGCAACCTTGGAAAAACATTGGGAGCCGTACACAAAGCCCTTGCCATGGGAATGGCCATTTATGTTGCTTCGGCACTGAATCGTGCATGGGTGGCACAGACTGTAATATGTTTAGTCGGCCATGGGGTACTATATACAGGTTCAGATCCATTGAGACTTCTTTTGGGGTATGCCCACTTTAACCAGCAAAGCCTGGATCCCATATAAAGACCAGCATCGTGGACGGGTACGATAGGGTTACTCTGTATCTCCTTGCTGTTTAAAAACTGGTACTGGTCTAGCTTTGGTGTAAAGCTGACACTTTTTTTTTTTTTGCTAAAACATTATACTGGTAATTTAGTTAAACCTAGAAGAGCATATACATCTTTTTAAACATCCTTATGTTTGTACAGTATGCAAATTCTGACTGTGTTGAGCTGAGTTTTGTCCCCTTATCTTGTTGTGTTTTTACTATTTTTCAGGAGTTGCTTTGAAGTAGTACTTTCAATGTCTGAAGATGATCTTTCAAGTGATCAAGGAGAGCGCATGAAAAATTCAATTATTGTGAGTCTAGTATGCGTCTCTATTTTTAAAGCATATCGAAATCCAAGATCAAAATTTTAATATAACTGTTCAATGTTATGACTGTGGGTTTTTCCCTTTCCTTTTTTACCTGGTAATCCTTTCTTCTAATAACACACCCACTGTCTTAGCGTGGCTATACTCACTCTAAATCTAAATCCCATGGAGGAGCAGTGTAACCACTTTTTAACAGTATTGTTTTCAACCTGTGGGAGAGGGTAATTTTAAATGGACTACTTGGTGGTCTTTACATACATGACTAATATTTTAACCACTTAAGGACCGCCTCCTGCACATATACGTCGGCAGAATGGCACGGCTGGGCACAAGCACGTACCTGTGCGTCCTCTTTAAGTGCCCACGACCCGGTCCGAAGCTCCTTGCGGCTGTGGGACCCGATTGCCACTGAAGTCCCGCGATCAGTCCCCGGAGCTGAAGAACGAGGAGAGCGGTGTGTAAACACAGCTTCCCCGTTCTTCACTGTGGCGCTGTCATTGATAGTGTGTTCCCTGATATAGAAAAACACAATCGATGACGTTGCACATCCAGTCCCGCCCCCCTACAGTTAGCAACACATATGAGGTCACACATAACCCCTTCAGCGCCCCCTAATGGTTAACTCCCAAACTGCTATTGTCATTTTCACACTAAACAATGCATTTATATAGCATTTTTTGCTGTGAAAATTGTCCTAAAAATGTGTCAAAATTGTCCGATGTGTCCGCCATAAAGTCATGGTCCCGAAAAATACCACCAAAGTGATCAAATACCACCAAAAGAAAGCTCTATTTGTGGGGAAAAAAAGGACACCAATTTTGTTTGGAAGCCACGTCGCATGACCGCGCAATTGTCAGTTAAAGCGACGCAGTGCCGAATCGCAAACACTGGCCAGGTCCTTTACCTGCATTTTTGGTCTGGGTCTTAAGTGGTAAAGTCTAAACTCAAGTTTTTTTTTTTTTTTTGTTAAAGGTTTAAACCCTATTAATGATCATTGTAGGCACCCCTGTTAATTTTTGCTCAACCTTTTACCTGGCAATTTTGCTGAATACGTTGGCCAGTTAACCCTTTCGCTGCCAGGTCCGTATGCCTACAGAAGTGCCTGCAGGTGACCAAGTTCATACGCCGTACGGACTTGCATTCCTCCTCTTACAAGCTCATGGTCACTTCAATGACCATAAACTTATATCAGAAATGTTCAGCAGAGTCTGCTGAACAAATCAATAGCTTTGATTAGCGTCTAACAAGCCGCTGATCAAAGTTATTCAGCTAAAATACCCTGACAGACAGTGAGGAAGTGATTTGGATGTTTCCCTCCCCTGTTTTTAACCCAATTTTTGACAGCCAACATGCAGTTGCAGGGCCTTTTGCGTTTTTTCAAACTTGATTGTGTAGCGTTCAAATTGCGGCATCACTACAAGTCAGGTCAACTTTGCTACTGGTGCGAAGCATTGTGGCTGCAACATTTCAACACCCCCCCCCCCTATTGCAGCTTTCGGGGGGTGGTTGGCAGGCAGCAGAAATGCAGAACAATTGTGCATTTTTGCTCCCCCCCCCCCCCAACTGCAAGTGTAAACAAGGCCTCGTCCATGCGGGTCATACTACAGGGATGCATAGGTGTTCCATGCATTCCCATGCAGGCAGTCTCATCCATATATAAATGGGGACACAGCAGCTGCATGAACACAGCCAGTCCTCCCAACTTGACATCAATGTGGATGTATGTCCCTGAGCTCGCACTATCTGTGTTTTGGGGCCATGCACCTAGAACCCGCACAGATGTCAAATCTGTATTTACAACCATTCAATTAACATGCATAGGGGTGCACAGAATACCTGTGCATCCTCGTGCAAGTAAACACGGATCTCCATAGGGCATACGCCCCATGTAAATGAGACCTTAGTAGGAATTTAGCAAGAATTTTGTAGGTTATTCCATGTTTGTGTGCAAATAGGGATTTGTGTGGGTTGTGTTCACACAAAACATTTATTTTTTTATTAACTTTTGCGCAAATTATTGCGCTGGCCTTTAAAATCATTTGAACCTTCTTTTGATTCTACAGCTTACGTGCTTTCAGAAAGCTGTAAGTGAAAACAGATTTTTAGAGAAAAATTGGCATATGTTCAATTTCCACCAATTTGCAAAAAGGTGCAATTTAAAATTTACAAATTTATCAATTCGGCACAGGTTGAGGTTTTTTATATTTAGTAAGAAATTAGCAGGAATTTTGTAAAATGTGCTGTTTATACGTGCTAATGATTTTAGTGTATTTTCTTTATCGTACACCACGGGACACAGAGCCTTAGTCATTACATAGTGGGTTGTATAGTTCACCAAAGGTGATTGAACACTGGCATAACCAATGACGACAGGTTCCCCTCTATATAACCCCTCCCCTAAGGGAAGTACCTCAGTTTTTTTTGCCAGTTTCTAAGGTGAAGGGCACAAGAAGGATGTGCCAAGAAGGAGCTCCGTTGGAATCCCGGGGGTTAAAGGGGTGTTCCACCCCAAAAAATGACCTTTTCTCAATCCACTCCTCACCCCCATACATGCCACATTTGGCATGTAATTTTTTTGGGGGGGGAGTGGGGGCTTCAGTAGGAGTGGGACTTCCTGTCCCACTTCCTGCTTCCGCCGAGGGGCTGGTTAGGCGATTAAGCTTAATCGCCTACACCAGCCCCCTCCCTGTAGGCGATCACATGGGACACTGACAGGTCCCATGCGATCGCCTCTCCAATCAGCGGCGAGCCGCGCCGCGCACGCATGCGCAGTACGGCTCGCGCATGCGCAGTGGGTGCCCGGCCGTGAAGCCGAAGGCTGTCACGGCTGGGTGCCCACAGTCAGGATGGAGACGCCGGCCGGGGAGGGGGGCAGAGGAGCGGAGCCCCGGTCGGCGCGTCGCTGGAACGCAGGAGCAGGTAAGTCAGTGTTTATTAAAAGCCAGCAGCTACACGTTTTGTAGCTGCTGACTTTTAATAAACACAACTTAGGGCTGGAACACCCCTTTAAGGAGCTACGCCGCCGTGTCCACTCAAAGTACTAGGCTCTGGGATCCAGCACATTTGCAACTTAAAACCGCGCAAAAGTATTCTGGCAGTCTTTTACAAGGCTCAGGGAAGAGGTCTCCTTTAAGTAGGAACCCATATTTCTGAATGTTGGCACACTACCCGCCATGAGGGGTAAAGATTGGTACTGTCTGATCTCGGCAGTCCTGCGGCGTGGATAAGGTAAGTGGGGCGGGGGGGAAGGTCTAAGTTTTAAACACTAAAAGGGGTTGTAAAGGTTCGTCTTTTATTTTCTAAATTGGTTCCTTTAACCACTTGCGGACCGCGGCATGTACATTTATGTCGGCAGAATGGCACCGACGGGCACATCAACGTATATATATACGTTGGTGCCTTGAGGGGGTTCGGGGGTCTGGTTACCTGGCCGAGCGATCCGTGCAGAGGGGGCGGCGGTTGGTTTTTGTCCGCCCCCTCCGGATCGCTCTCAGCCAATGCGCGCGCTCCCCCTGCGTGTCATTTCCTCCTCCTGTGTAAACACAGGAAGGAGGAAGTGATGTGATCGCTCCCTCCAGCGGTTTTTTCGACCACCGCTGAGGAGAGATCACATCACATAGTAGGTCTGCACAACAGCACACTGACACACAGACACATAGGAACATTTAACCCCCCCCCCCCCCCCCCCCCGATCGCCCCCCTCCCCCTGTCAGTGTCACTGAATGCAGTGATTATATGTATGATCAGTCCAGTTAGTGTCGGTGTGACAGGCAGTTAGTGTTAGGTCCAGGGTAGCCCCTTACCACCCCCCCAATAAAGTTTTTATCCCTTGATCACCGCCCTAGTTAAACCTTTCACCCCCTATTGCCAGCGTCACTAATCGATCATTTTTCTGATCGCTGTATTAGTGTCGCTGTTCCCGCTAGGTAGCTATTTTTTTTTGCATTTTTTTTTTTTACTAAAGACATGTGGCTAAATAAATTTTGGCCTAAATGTTTGACTAAAATTTAGTTTATTTGATTTTTCTTATAACAAAAAGTAAAAAATATTGATTTTTTTTTTTTTTTTTCAAAAATGTCGCTCTATTTTTGTATATAGCGCAAAAAATAAAAATCGCAGAGGCGATCAAATACCACCAAAAGAAAGCTCTAATTGTGGGAAGAAAAGGACGCAAATTTTGTTTGGGAGCCACGTCGCACGACCGTGCAATTGTCAGTTAAAGCGACGCAGTGCCGAATCGCAAAAAGGGGCTAGGTCATTTTGGTCCGGGTCTTAAGTGGTTAAGCTAGTGCATTGTTGGTTCACTGACCTTTTTTCTTCTATTTCCCTTCTAAATGGTTTTTCTCTTCCGTTCATGGACGGACACATCAGCAATTGACCTTAGGGTATTATCCTTCCCTTTAGGAGATTAACTAGGCAGAAAAACGGCACTTTAAGTGTTCCCACAGTACAGTACCTCCCAGGGGGTGGATCCCCCAGGTACATCCCTCTCTCTGCTTCATGCAATCCCAGTTTTTTTCTGCCTAGCATTAGGAGAAGACATGGCTCTTCTAAAGCCCATGTGCTCTAGAGATTTTTTGGCGATTTTTCTCGCTTTTCTTTTCTTTTTCCTGCATTTTTGGATTCTGGGATCTACAATCAACTGCCGACTGGTTGACAGGCTGGATCCTCGATCCTTCTAGTCCCCCCATGTTCGGTCATCAAGCGTGTGCCAGCCTTAAGCTACGCGCTGGGCCATCCACGACATGCCCCGTTGCTCCAGGGGTGGCCGGTGAGCTATATGCTCCAGGGCACACATATGACCGGTGTCTATGTCCATGTCACAGTGTGCCAGGCCGACAGCCATGCTGTAACTGCACGGACGTTGGTTCTGTCGCCGTTTTGCCGGAGACGGGACGCTTTTAATAACAATCGGCGGCCATTTTCTTGTAGCCTGCATGCTGTTTTTTTGCATGTCGGCGGCCATTTTGGATGGGAGTATTGCCTCTAGTGGGCAGAATAACGGCGCGTACGGCTCAGCACACTTCCTGAGGGACGGCACAGCACGGGCAGCGCTCTGAGCAGTCACAGCAACAATACAGCTTGGTCGGGTGGCGAGTCCTCTGGCGGGGTCCCCTGCTTTCTACTGCGGTCGGGAGGGTGGCCTGTGGGTCTTTGCAGTACAAGGATGGCATTACAGTGGGTCAGCATGGCGTCCAAACCAGGAGCTTCTCCCCAAGACATGCCGGAGTTAACCCTTAGTGCCCCTGTTCCTGCGGCCTCCATGGATGCTATGATGGCAGTCCTTGAGGCGTTTGTTGCCAGGATTGAAGCGGCGAGTGTCCAGAAGGGGGGTAAAAAGCGACCCCTCCCCCGCCGCCTTCTGGGGATGTCTGACACGGAATCACGGAAATTTTTTATTTATTTATTTTTTATTTTTATTTTTTTTCTGTCCCAAAATACTTTGTGGTCAGTTACCCGTTTTGAGGAGGACTTCCTAAAAAAAAAGTGGGCCTCTCCTCCGTCAGTGGACTCCCCTGTGTCCAGACTGAACAAGGCTACCATGTTGCCTGTGGAAGGGGCTCCCACTTTTAAGGACCCTGCAGATCGGAGTGCTGAGGCTGTGGCCCGCTCCATGTTATCAGTGGTGGGGTCGGTGGTGAGACCGGTCTTGGCCGGGGCTCTAGTGTCAGATGCTTACCGAACGAGCAATATTGTTGCTACAGGAGCTGGGGGCGCATAATGCTTCTGAGCTCTGCGTGGAGCTGGCCGACCAGTTGGTGCAGGGCCTAAAGTTTGTCTGTGAGTCAGCCCTGGCTTCCCCTGCTTTCCAGGGCCTCCGCCTACGTGGTGGTGTTACACCGCCTTGTGTGGCCGATGTGTTTGCCTGCAGACCAGTCTTCTAAAAAGGACTTGGTGGACTTACCCTTTAAGGGTGAACGGCTTTTTGGGGGGTCTTTGGGTGACATCATAAAATATGCCACAGGAGGTAAGAGAACTCTGCTCCCACAATCTGGAAAGGGTAAGGAGCCTCGCCGTAAGCAGGGGCCCTCCTTTACTGCCCCCAAGCATTTTTTTTCATCTGCCGGATGTGGCAGAACAGCGTTTCTAGGGCACTAGGGCGCCCGCTGAAGGGCAGAAGCGTGCCTGGTTCCGCATGAAGGTCTGCCCCCGCCAGTTTCTCAGGTGGGGGGCTTACTTCGCGAATTCGCGCCTCGGTGGAGGTCTCTTCTTTTCAACCGGTGGGTTTGCGAAGTAGTTTACTCAGGGTACAAGATAGAGTTTCTCTCTTGTCCGCCACACAGATTTTTTTTCCTTCCAACCTCCAGCTTCCTCTGGAACGTCGGGAGGCCCTGTCAGGGGCTGTTCAGGTTCTGCTGGTCTGGGGAGTGATTGTGCCGGTTCCTTCACTGGAACGGTTTCAGGGGTTACTCCAATCTGTTTGTAGTCCCCAAGAAGGAAGGGGTCCGTCCAATCTTGGACCTCAAGGCCCTCAACTGTTTTGTCAGGGTGCAAAAGTTTAAGATGGAGTCGGTTCGCTCTGTAGTGGCGCCACTCCATCAAGGGGATTTTCTGGCGTCCTTGGATATCGAGGACACGTACCTGCATATTCCCATATGCGCAAAACACCAGAGATTTCTGCTCTTTGCGGTCAGAGCGGACCACTTTCAATTTGTGGCCCTCCCTTTCGGCCTGACCTCGGCACCGCGAGTTTTCACCAAGGTGCTCGCTTTGATTATGGCTCTGCTGCGGCAGTGAGGAATCGCTATTGTAGGATACCTGGACAACCTTCTCCTGAGAGTTTCTTCATGCTCAGAGTTAGAAGCGGATGTGTCCATCAACTGCCAGGCCCTCCGGGAGTTCGGTTGGCTATTGAGTGTCCAGAAGTCAGTGTCGTACCGTCTCGGCGACTGGAATACCTGGGGTTGGCCCTGGATTCCTCGGAGGCGAGGGTTTTCCTCCCAACGGAGAAACTACAGACACTGGGTTGGTGACCCAGAAGTGGTCTACGCTTTTGCATGAGGATTCTGGGTCTGATGGTGGCCTCTTTTGAGGCAATTCCGTATGCTCAATTCCTCACTCGAGTGTTACAGAGAGAAATTCAGTCGCGTTGGGACAAGCTCCATTCGTCTCTGGATTATCGGATCCGGGTGAGCAGTCTGGTCAGGTCCCCTCTAGTGTGGTAGCTGAAATCTCCGGTCCTTCAGGCCGGGAAAACGTTTTCTGCCGTGCCATTGGACAGTGGTCATGATGGTTGCCAGTCTCTCCGGCTGGGGGGGTGTCTGGGGTGTCCAATCAACCCAGGGGTGCTGGGCTCAAGAGGCATCCCACCTACCAATCCATGTCCTGGAACTTTGGGCGATCAGGCTGTGCCTCTCCATGTGGTCTCTGGGTCTGCAGGACCGACCGGTCAGGATCCAGTCTGACAACGCCACTGCCGTGGTGTATGCCAATCATCAAGGGGGCACACGGAGCTCGGCTGCAGCGGCAGAAGTCGCGCACATCCTCCGGTGGGCCGAAAAGAACGTTCCAGCTTTGTCAGCCGTGTACATTCCGGGGGTACAGAACTGGCAGGCTGACTACCTAAGTCGCAAAACGCTGGACCAAGGAGAATGGTCGTTTACACCTGGAGGTGTTTCAGAGTCTGTGTCTGAAATGGGGCACTCCAGACGTAGATCTTTTGGCGTCCTGTCTCAATCGGAAGGTGTCACGGTTCGTGGCCAGGTAAAAAAAACTGTGGGTGGATTCGTCAGGCGCGTTGGCGGCGCAATGGGGTCACTATCACCTAATCTATGCCTTCCCTCCTCTGAAGCTTCTTGCTCACGTGCTGCGCAGATTGGAAGCCGAGGGGATATCAACAATCCTGGTCGCCCCGGATTGGCCACGCTGTCCCTGGTACGCGGACCTGGTGCGTCTGGTGGCAGACATCCCTTGCCGTCTACCTCTGAGGGAAGATCTTCTGTCACGGGGTCCTATCTTTTACCCTGCTTTACAGTCGTTGGCTTTAACGGTGTGGCTGTTGAGAGCCAGGTGCTAACGTGCTATGCTACGTGCACGGAAGTCTGCTTCACTGAAGATTACCATCGTACATGGAAGGCTTGCATCTCTGTGTGAGGAGATGAATTGGCACCCCCGTACATACGTGATGTCCCGGATCCTGCTGTTCTTACAGCGGGGAGTGGATCAGGCACACTCTCTGGTGCGTACGTTTGTGCAGGGGGTTCGGCATGTGGCCCCTGCTGTGCGTCGTCCACTGCCTCCATGGGACTTGAATTTAGTCCTCTCGGTGATTCAAGAGTCTCTGAGGACATTTGAAAAATTCCTTTGTTGACTCTGTCCCAGAAGGTGGTCTTTCTGGTGGCAATTGCTTCGGTCAGACGAGTTTTTGAACTAGCGGCCTTGTCTTGCAAGGCTCCTTACTTGGTCATCCATAAGAATAAGGTGGTGCTGCGGCCGCAGCCGTCATTCCTTACATAGTTGTTTTGGCTTTTCACATTGAGGACATCGTTTTGACATCCTTATGTCCTCGGCCGAAGAACTCGAAGGAGGCCACGTTGCATTCCTTGGATGTGTGTACTTGTCCGCTACGGCTCCGTTTCAGAAGTCTGACTCGCTGTTCATGTCGGTGACTGGTCCTAAAAAGGGTCTGGCGGTCTCGTCGACCACCATTTCTAGGTGGATCAGACAGGTAGTGCTCCAGGCCTATGCCCTTAAGGGGCGGGCGCCTCCCTTCTCGGTTACGGCACATTCAACCAGGGCGATTGGTGCCTCTTGTGCTTTCTGCCATCAACCGTCTGTTTTACAGGTGTGTAAGGCAGCGACCTGGTCGTCAATCCACACCTTTTCAAAGTTTTACAAGGTGGATGCGAGTGCATCTTCGGATGCCTCCTTTGGCCGCAAGGTTTTGCAGGCGGCGGTTTAAGGCTGAAGTTTCTCAGTTGAGGAACTCTGGTTTGTTTGGGGTGAAGTTGGTTTGCTGTGTTTTCCCACCCCCTCAAATTTTCTTGAAACTGCTTGGGGACGTAAATAAGAGAAATATATTCAGCGCTGGAAAAAATAAACACAATACTAATGTATGCAAGCCAGCACTAAGGATAATTCATAAAAATTCCCAAATGTAAATATATATAAAAAGAGTGCAGCATAAAATATAATAGTGACAATTGATAGTAATTTAAATTAAATACATAATAGTGTCCATGTGAAAAGAAAGTCCATGCCATAATTAATCCAGCAGACACAAACGATTTCCAGAGTGGAAGTGAAGAAAAAACACCAAAAGATATCCTCCACCAGTGAAAGATGGACTCTCACCTCTCAGCTTTGACCCAAATGGATCTCAAAGCATGATCTGTCTAATCAGAAATCAGCTGAAGCCTCCGTAGGCAGATGACTGGATGGGATTAACACCATAGATCCGGACCCAATGATTTCACAGTCACACCATCATATAGGGAAGAAAGGGAAAATCTAGTGCTCTCCGTTTGAATAACTGATTTATTAAAACAATAAAAGATTGCACTCGCATGTACAGACACTCTAAGAGCCGAGTGTCAGCATAGCAGCATGTAACGGCGTGTCGACTGAACCGTCCTTCTGCAATCTGCGGCGATCGTGGGTGACGTTCTGCGTAGCTCCTCCCCCCCTGTAAGCGTTACATTCCGTGGGCGGGACTTCCTCAGCGTGGGTTAAGGGAGCACACACTAAAACGTCCCCTTTGATCGATATTTGTTTGTATGGGATCTCAGCACATGAGCCAATCCTGTCAGCATATGGATGCCGCCCACAACAGCACCTCCAGCCAACAGCAAGAATCAATGCACCAAGATAGACTACGTAGGCTCAGATATGTGAACAAATAATGCTAAAAAGAATGTTACCAATACTACAGTATACATGACCCACAGTGATATATTAGACAAACACCGGTAAACAAAAGGAAAAAATATTAAATATAAAATTCACCCGAGATGTCATATCACATGATTGGAACATAATTTATATTAGTAAAATTATAATATAATCAGATATATGGTGTAAAAACACTCATGATTATATTTTATTATTAATAAAATAACAATAACAACGTCAGCCACGATCGCCGCGACTGGTGAGTCAACATACAGAAATATTAAAAAACATCACAAAACATCATTAATACCTAATGTTAGTAACAATGTATCTAAAATTACATAAATATCACAAAAATACTATGAATACTAATGTGATATAATAACACTAATTAAAAGAATAGCATTATACAGAAATTACAACAATTAACCCTAAAAGATTTTACACATAAAATATTAGAGAATTCAGACACCCTATAGTCAACCTCATCTGTCCGAGATGAAGCAGTTCAGGTCAAACTCCACGTTCAAACCTCCCGGGGAAGCTACCTTGAGCTCAAAAATCCAGAAGGATTCCCGACGACTGAGTTGTCTAATAAAGTGTCCACCCCTCCAGTGTCTGGACACCTTCTCTATCCCCCAGAATTTTAGTCCCTTTGGGTCTGAAGACACTATATGCGTTTTAATGCCCCTTTTGATACAGCTGATATGCTCTCCTATGCGCACGTGGAGAGCCCGCGAGGTGCGCCCCACGTATTGTAATCCGCATTCACACTCTAACATATAGACTACCCCCTCAGTGGTACAAGTGACCAATTGTTTAATGGGATACTCCATATGTGTGACCGAAGAGATAAAGGATTTTCGTTTCTTAATATTTTTCTTAACATGTTTACAGGTAGCACACATGCCACACGCATAGAAACCCGACAAGAAATTGAATAACCTAGGTTGGGCAACTATCGGAGCATCTATAACCCCTGGGGCAATACAGTCCTTAAGAGCCGGGGCCTTCTTATATAAAAACTGCTTGGGGACGTCCCTAAGGTCAATTGCTGCTGAAATTTACAAAAATCCGTCCATGAACGGAAGAGAAAATAGGATTTTTGTACTCTTAAAATGTTTTCGTAAAATGTTTTTGTAAAATCCATTTCTCTAAATTTATGGACGGACACGGCACCCTCCCCTCCTTGGTTTGTACTGCTTGTTTACGAACTGAGACTGCATGAGGCAGAGAGAGGGATGTACCCGGGGGATCCGCACCCTGGGAGGTACTGTGGGAAGTTTTTTAACACTTAAAGTGCTGTTTTTCTGCCTAGTCAATCTCCTAAAAGAAAGGATAATACCTTAAGGTCAATTGCTGCTGTGTCCGTCCATGAACTCAGAGAAATGGATTTTACAATAAGTACAAAAATCCAATTTTTTTCTTTGTTTAAATTTCTCACTTCCTGTTTCTCCTCAGTAAGCTTTCCACCATCATCCGAGCGGTGGAAAGTAATTTAGAACAGCTCACTGAACACCTTACTGAGGAGAAACAGGAAGTGAGAAATTCAGACAAAAAAAAAGAAGAAAAAAAACATTTAGAAGGGAAATTGCAGGAAAAGGTAAGTAAATCAACAATGCACTAGCTTAAAGCGGGGGTTCACCCAAAAATAAACTTTTTTACATTAGCTACATCCCTCCAGCATAATGCTAACATCTGCAGTATGCTGAGTTTTTTTTTTGTACTCATCGTTATACGAGCTATTGTTTATCCGGCTCCGAGCGGGGGATTACTTGTATAGGCGTTCCTAAGTGAAGAGGCGTTGCTTGACTGGCTGCTAAAGCGCGTCACGCCTTCCGGAAATACCCGAAGTGACACTCGGGTGTTTACGACGCCTGCACAGTCAGCTCTACATGGCAAGCGCAGGCGCCGTAAGCGCCCGAGTGCCTCTTTGGGTATTTTCGTGCCTTAGCAGCCGTCAATCAACTCCTCTTCGTTTAGAAACGCCTACTGCCTGCAAGATTGCCCGCTCGGAGCCGGATAACAAGGCCTCGTATAACGATAAGTAGGGAAAAAAAAAAAAAAACAGCATACTGCAAATGTTAGCAGTATGCTGGAGCTAATGTGAAAAAATGAATTTTTGGGTGAACCTCCGCTTTAAAGTAACCTATTTAAAAAATAAACAAACCTTTACAACCCCTTTAAGAACTCCCCCCCCCCCTTTGTTTTTTTGTTTGCTGTTTTGCCTGAAACACTAGAGGGAGTAAAGAGTTAGAGTTCCACTCACCATGTCAGGAACATAAGCTTAGTGAATCAGCACTTCCTCCGCTGCAAGGCTCTGCAAACAGATGTGTGGTTATCTTCCCAGGAGTGGATGTCTTCCATGAGGCAGGTCAGTACAGAATCCTCACACTGTTGCCTCTTTTCCCATGTTGCCATTCCCCATAGGTGTGAGCATGGGGGGGGGGGGGGCTCTTTTATCCTAGCCCCAGAAAGGGGTAGAATATTTGTGCATGGTCTTGGACACAAACCAAAGTATTTCTTCCGGAGCCAAAGATCAAATCCTTAAAGGATCTGGTCCGCATGGTCAGGGCAAAGGGAAAACCATCAATTCACCTTTGCATGAAGTGACCGTTTTCAAGGCCATTCCATATGCCCAGTTTCATTCAAGGCTACTTAAGAACAGTATTCTGACTGCATGGAACAGAGAGATCCGGGCCTTAGATTGGACAATGCACCTGTCCTCAGAGGTGCGCCAAAGCCTCAGTTGGTGGTTAAACACCAAGAATTTGCGAGCAGGGAAATCCCTTCCAGTCACTTGGAAAGTGGTGTCTACGGAGGCCAGCCTGTTGGGCTGTGGAGCAAGCCTCAGCCCAAGGTACTTGATCCAAATCTGAGAAAGGCCTCCCTATCAACATTTTGGAGAATCGGGCAGTATACCTAGCCATCATAACCTAGACCAGTGATGGCGAACGTGTGGCACGGTGGGCACGCCAGGAGAGAAATGGAGAAACGGACTTAAAGACTGAAATTGGAATCAGACCACGCCACAAACTACATCTCCCACAGGTCCCTTCGTTTGTGGCGATGTGTCCGAGTGCGCATGGAGTAGAAACAGCCAGGGGTGACGTGTGTGTGCGTGCGCGCACACACAAATCCAATCATAGACCCTGATTTGTCCACACTGCACCCCCCATCAAACTACAGCTCCCACAAATCTCTGGGGCCAGCGTGGGTGGGTGTGCCTGAGAAAACACTGCTTCCTGATAGCTGGGATCGATCAGGGGTGATGTGCGGGCGGGAATGAGCTGCAAGATCAGACGGGAAACACTGGAGACAGGTGAGAGAGTTATATGGACAAAAAATAGAAAGCTGGGAACCACACTGTTTAAATACAATTATTAATGAGCGCTCATCCACTCACTATCCAAAAGGAAGTGGGACTCGGTGGCCAAAAAGCTGCATACAAGGGAGAAGGACTGTGCCAGGGAGAAGGAATGGTCAAGGTGCCACAAAATGGCACACAGGGATATAGCAATACAAAAAATAGAAAACCATACCTAAACAATCGTACAGTAACCATATAACCATGGAATGTATGGCTGGGTATACCCAATTCTGAGCGTAACGCACTCCTGATCCTAGCATTCTGAGCAGAACGCATTCCTTTAAAAGAAACACGTTTTTTTCTTGGCAGAATCGTAAGTTTTTGGTCCCTTAGGGCTTATTCAGAGGGATGATCAATCCCATCATTTGTACAGAGCCGCTGGTAGGTTTAATTCTGTGTTGGCACTTTTGAAAGAAATAAGTTGGTTTTGCGTCGCGGTTTGGGCACTCGGGTTCAAAAAGGTTCGCCATCGCTGACCTAGACACACAGGTTACAGGGTTACCCGGTTCGGATTCAATCTGAAAATGCTACTGCTGTGGCTTCCATCAATCACCAAGGAGGCACCCGGAGTCTGAATGCTCAGAGTTGAACAAGATTTTAACATGGGCAGAAACTCATATTCCTTGCATTTCTGCAATCTTCATCCCATGAGTGGAGAATTGGCAAACGGATTACCTGAGCTGCCAGCAATTGTCACCGGGAGAATGGTCTCTCCACCCCGACATCTTTCAGGATATATGCCAGAAATGGAGGACCCTGGATGTAGACCTGTTAGCTTCCAGGTTCAAAAGGAAATTAGACAATTTACAGTATCTAGGACAGTAGGTCCTCTATCCTACGGAACAGATGCACTTATGATTCCCTGAGATCAGTTTTCCCTGGTCTATGCATTACCGTTCTTACAGAGACTTATTTGCAAGAAGAAGGAATACCAGTTCTCTTGGTGGCCCCCGAATTGGCCCAGAACTTCCTGGTACACCAAGATCGTAAGGATGGCAGTGGGAAAACCTTGGTTTCTTCCTCTTCGCCAAGACCTGTTATCAAAAGGTCCAGTGTTCATCCTTCCTTACAAAAGCTAAATTTGACGGTCTGGCTGTTGAAACCTACATACTGAAGGAACGGTTCCTCTCGGGTCCAGTTCTTTCCACTCTTGTTAATGCTAGGAAGCCGGCTCCAGACTCATTTATTATAGAATCTAAAAGGCATATGTTTACTGGTGTGAATCAAGAGGGTGGGACCCTCAAAAATGTCATTGAGTGGATACTGGTCTTCTGTCAATTGGGGGTAGATATGAAATTAGCCCTCGGTACTATTAAGGGTCGAATCTTTGCTCTATCGATCTTTTTTCAGGGACCTTTGGCATCTCATTCCCTAGTCGAGGCATTCATTCAGGGGGTGTTGCGTGTAAATCCGCCAGTCAAACCTCCCTTGTGCCCCTGGGATTTGAATCTAGTTTTGTCGAGCCTGCAGAAGCAGCCCTTTGAGCCCATTTGTCATATTCCATTGATTCTCTTAAGTTGTAAGTTGGCTTTCTCATCTGCTAGGAAAGTTTCTGAACTAGTAGCTCTTTCCTGTAAAGAGCCTTAGTTTTGTCACAAAGACAAAATTGTATTCCGGCTCCACCCCACTTTTCTTCCTAAAGTGGTCTCTCCGTTCCATTTAAAACAAGATCTTGTTTTGCTTTTTTTTTTTTTTTTTTCTGAACCACAGTCAGCGAGGGGGGGGGGGGGGGGATTATTGCACTCTCTAGGTTTTGTGAAAGCAATAAAAGGTTCATCTGCAAGCAACTGCTCAGGTATTGTTTATCCTGCCAGATGGTCCCAAAAAGAGCCAGGCAGAATCGACCATTTCTATATGGATTCGACAAGTGATTGTTCGAACTTCTGGTTGGAGGAATAAAATTCCTCCCTTTTCCTGTTACGGCGCACTCGACCAGGGCGATACGTGCCTTCTGGGCAGTGCATCATCGGCCTTCGATGGCTCAGATCTGTAAATCTGCAACTTGGTCTTCAGTCCATACATTTACCAAATTCTACCAAATAGATGTCGGAGGACATGAAGATGCAGCCTTCGGGTGTAGTGCGCTACAGGCAGCGGTATAGGGCCTCTCGTCTGATGGAGGTCTGCTTGATCTGTGTCTCCCTCCCCTCATATTGAGCATTGCTCTAGGACGTCCCACTATGCAATGACTAAGGCCTCTGTGTCTCGTGGTGTGCGATAAAGAAGATAGGATTTTTAATAACGGCTTACCTTAAAAATCCTTTTCTTGGAGTACACCACGGGACACAGAGGTCCCACCCCTCTTCCTGGGTTAGGTACTGTTTTGCTACAAAACTGAGGTACTTCCCTTATGGGAGGGGTTATATAGAGAGGAACCTGTCTTGGTTGTGCCAGTGTCCAATCGCAACACCTCGCACTCCCTGGTAGGCCAGGTTTTTTGCTAGTGTATTTAGGTGCTCAACCTCTTCTGTGGAACAGCTTACCTTCTTCCATGTATAGGTCTCTTTAGATGATTTTGTTACAGAATGATTCTTCAATCTAGATTACTGCTTCACCATAGCCACTAGCTGGTATTGCAGTTTCCAGATTGGCTAACTGCACATCCAGCTTTTGTCTGATGAAAAAGCAAAACCGGCTGTTGAAAGCACCGTACTAACAATCCGAAAATCGTCAGACCTCTCAACGTACACATTTTTCCATCTGATTTTCGTATGTTTGACCATTCTTCCAGAATTGCATTTGTGAGGTCAGGCACTGATGTGGATGAGAAGGCCTGGCTTGCAGTCTCCGCTCTAATTCTTCCCTAAGGTGTTCTATTTAGTTGAGGTCAGGACTCTCTGCAGGCCAGCTAAGTTCCTCCACCCCAAACTTGCTCATCCACGTCTTTATGTACCTTGCTTTGTGCACTGGTCCAAATCATTTGGTGGAGGGGGGATTATACTGCAGGGTTGTTTATCAGGGCTTGAGCTTGGCCCCTTGGTTCCAGTGAAGAAAACTCCTTAAAGGGGTTGTATAGGTTTGTGTGTTTTATATAAAAAAAAAAAAGTTATAGTTTCCTCTACTGTGCAGTTCGTTTGGCACAGGGTGGCCCCGATCCACGTCTTCTGGGGGTCGCACAGCAGCTGTCTCGGCTCTTTCCCAAGGGTGTTGGCTTGCGGACGTGCTCCTGTGTCATACAGTTGGCGTCCATAGACGCCAATTGTATGACTCGGTCCCACCCCCCAGGTGCCACGTCAATAGATGTGATTGACGGCACCCGGAGCCAATGGCTGCGCTGCCATCAATCTATCCAATCAATGGCCAGCGAAGAGGACACTGGGGTGGTGGGGGGGGGGCACACACACACGCACAGCAGGTGAACTGGCTCAAACAAGTAAAATGGGAGGGGGGTCATGACGGCGAGGTGTTTTTTCACCCTAATGCACAGGGTGCACTAGGGTAAAAACACAAATCTTTACAACCCCTTTAAGGCATCTGCATACCATGACTTTTTTGGACAACTTTGTGGTAAGTTTGGGGATGGCCCCTTCCTGTTCCAATATGACTGTGCACCAGTGGATGTTGGAACAGTGCATGTGAGCCAGGCCTTCTGGAAGAATGGTCAAACATTTCCATAGACACACTCCTAATTTGTGGACAGCTTCCCAGAAGAGTTGAAGTTGTTATAGCTGCAAAGGTTGGGCCAACTCAATATTGAACCCTACGGACTAAGACTGGGATGCCATGAAAGTGTGTGTGAGAATATGTGTGTGTGTATGTGTGAGAGAGATTGTGTGTGAGAGAGATTGTGTGTGAGAGAGATTGTGTGTGAGAGAGATTGTGTGTATATGTGTCCTAATACTTTTGGTAATATCGTGTATCAATCCTTTTAACTGCTTCCCTACCAGCTGCCGCAGTTATACGGTGGCAGGTCGGCTCTGCTGGGCGAGATTTCAGCTATAAGTCATCTCGACGAGCAGCCAATAGTGGCGTGTGCCCGCCGGGCGCGATTGCCGCAGGGCACCCGCGATCGCTCGTTACAGAGCGAAAACTGGGAGCTGTGTGTGAACACGCAGCTCCCAGTCCTGTCGGGGATAAATGTATGAACAGCGATCAGTCATTTCCCCTAGTCAGTCCACCACCCCACCCCACCCCCCCCCCCTTCAGTTAGAACACACCCAGGGAACATACTTGGCCCCTTCCTCGCCCCCTAGTGTTAACCCCTTCCCTGCCAGTGGCATTTTTATAGTATCGATGCATTTTTATAGAACTGATCGCTATAAAAATGCCAATGGTCCCAAAAATGTCAAGTGTCTGCCATAATGTCGCAGTACCATTAAAAATCGCTAATCGCCGCCATTACTAGTAAAAAAAAAAATATTAAAAAAAAAAGGCCATAAAATTATCCCCTATTTTGTAAACGCTATAACTTTTGAGCAAACCAATCAAATGCTTATTGCGATATATATATATATATATATATATATATATATATATATATATATATATATATATATATATATATATATATATATATATATATTGTATATGTATATAATGTATATTATGGTAAAAAATATATATTTCTTTCTCGTACATCACGGGACACAGAGCGGCATATTCATTACTATGTGGGTTATATGGAGTACCTTCAGGTGTGGACACTGGCAATCTCAAACAGGAAGTCCCCTCCCTATATAACCCCCTCCCCTAGAGGGAGTCCCTCAGTTTTTTCGCCAGTGTCTTAGGTGTTGGTCACGGAATAGCTTTGCTCCACATCCTTGGGATTAAGGGCGGGCTAACCGGATCTGTCCAAGGAGCCTCAGTGCCAAAGTGGACAGTACCCGGGCCCCAAGCCGTGGGGTTTTGCCTATAATGCTCCTCTTTGGAGGGCTGGACCCTGGGCCCAGGACTTGGAGTTTGTAAAAACCATAAGTTCCTGTTTGCCAGGGTGCTATATAGGTCCAGGACAGTGGGTA
This sequence comes from Rana kukunoris, assembly GCA_029574335.1. NCBI lineage: Eukaryota > Metazoa > Chordata > Amphibia > Anura > Ranidae > Rana > Rana kukunoris. The sequence continues at coordinate 330,117,725 of CM056050.1, read as the reverse complement.
CCTTCATAGGACCCCAGGGCCTGAAGGTCTACTACGTTACCCACGGAGATGGGAGAAGATTGGATCAGTTTGCTGGGCAAACATCCTGCAGCATGGAGCAGGTAAGGGGGAGCCTGCGGGACTTGGTTCGACAGCAGGCTCTCCGGGGTAACCTAAAGGGGGGATAGCCTAAGTATGCTCTGCATGGGCAACCGTGCTCACTATGTCTAAGGGAGACAGGATGACACCCCTTTTCCCCCATCAATAGGTTCCCCTGTCTAAAGATGTGTTGCTAGCTAAACCTGCTGCTTTCTTCCTAGGACTAGTAAGGATCCCTAGGGGCCTTTGGAGAGTCTTACCTGGCCGGGGTTTTGAATCTGCCGCCTGTTCTGCGTTCCTGGATCTCCAGCAGCGCGGCTCCTCCATGTTCTTCCTGTTTCCGGCATACGCGCGCGCGCGTGCGCGCGCACGTCTTATAGACGTTTTTCGCGCCGTTCAGACAGGAGGGCGGGGGGGGGGCGTGCCTGCGGCGTCATACAGGGGCGCGCCTTTTTGCTGTTATAGACAGCAGGCATGATCAGTGCTCATTCTGAGACTGATTTTCAGAAGGAGAGGACGCAGAGCGGCAGAACAGTGACTCCCGGTGGCGGAAGAGGGGTAGTACATGCGGGACTTTGTTCCAAATGACTCTTTTTGTTAAGCCAAGAAATTCCCTTATTTGCAGCAGGTTGGAGGCTGGCAACTAAGTTTGGGGTCACTGTATGTCTAAAAATATATATAATATATATTAAAAAAAAAAAAAAAAAAAATATATATACATACGGGATCCCATCAGTTTTGGGCATTAGTGATCTATTGTCCCCTAAACTGGTTTTGTACTCCTGGCCACTACAGTCTGTTGTGTGGGCGGAGTCCCTCGATTTTGTATTATGGCTTCCAAGGGTTCGGGGTCAAAGGGTACAAAAAAGACCAAAAAACAAAAGGGTTCCCTTTCTGATTCTGATGATATGCCGATACTTTCCCCGCAACTTATTAACATAAAAGGCGCCTTGGATGAGCCATTAGGGGGATCTGGTGCGGAGGCTGGCCCAGATCAGCCCAGCCCTGTGTTTATCACAGAGGAGATGCTAGCCGTATCCCTAGGGGGGCTAGAAGAGAGAATAGCAGCATTGATCGCTAGAGCTATTCCTGGTAAAAAACGGGTTAGATCCCCATCACCAAGAGGTGTATCCTCAGATGCTGAGATTCTCTCTGGAGGAATTGGAATCGCAGGAGGATCAACTAGACCTGAACCAAGAGGGTTCAGGGATGGAGGGGTCTGCCTCTGAGGAACCATTTTCAGACTCCCAGACAGAAAGGTTGTGGGTACAGTCTTTGACGGACATGGTCCGCTCGGCATTTAGTTTGCCATTACCAGAACCTCAGGTTCCTCCGGTATCCTCTCTGGGCTCTTTGAAAGCTCCGTTAAGCAACGCAGTTTTTCCGGTCCATCCTCTCTTGGAGGAATTGATCTTTCGGGATTGGGTACGGCCGGACAGGATTTTTCTGCCACCGAAAAGATTTGCGGTCATTTACCCATGGAGGAAAAATTCTCCAAGAGGTGGAGGCTCCCAGTAGTGGATGCAGCCATCTCATGTGTGAATAAATCACTAACTTGCCCGGTGGAAAACATACATATGTTTAAAGATCCGGTGATAAAAGATTAGAGACACTTTTAAAAGCATCCTTTGCTACGGCAGGAGCAGTGGTGCAGCCAGCAGTGGCTGCAATTGGAGTTTGTCAGGCATTAAAAGACCAGACAAAGGAAATGTTAAAGGACATGCCTACCCAACAAGCAGAAGAGTTTTCTGACATTCCCAGAGCTCTGTGTTTTGCGGTAGATGCTATAAAAGATTCCATCCAGCAGGCCTCTCGTTTATCACTATTTTTGGTGCACATGAGAAGGCTCTTATGGTTGAAGAACTGGGCGGCGGAGCCCCCATGCAAAAAGCTTCTGGCAGGTTTTCCCTTCCATGGAGGACGACTCTTCGGAGAGGATCTGGATAAATATATTCAGACTATTTCAAATGGCAAGAGTACCCTTTTACCGGTAAAAAAGACATTCCGGGCTCCTACATTTAAAAGGCAGCTCTTTCCTGTCTCAGGGCCCTCAAATTCCAGGCAGTATCGACGGCCGCCTGCACGATCCAACGTTAACCGTAGATCGCAGGGACAGACCCCTGGGGGTAAGAGGCCGTGGTATCGCAAGCCGTCAAAGACAGCCCCTAAGTCTGCCTTATGAAGGGGCGCCCCCACTCTCACGGGTGGGGGGAAGGCTTCGTTTCTTCTCAGAAGTTTGGGAAGCCAAGATCCCCGACAAATGGGTCCGGGCATCTGTAACCACAGGTTACAGACTGGAGTTTCTAAGGTATCCTCCGCCTCATTTTCAAGAATCAAGGCTACCAAGGGATCCAGCAAGGAAGGCCTCAATGCTGGCAGCTTTGGATCACCTGCTTTGCCAGAACGTAATTATAGAGGTGCCAGCCCAAGAGCAAGGCCTAGGTTTCTATTCCAATCTCTTTGTTATACCAAAGCCCAACGGCGATGTCAGGCCAATTTTGGACCTAAAGAGGTTAAACGGTTTCCTAAGGGTTCGTTCCTTCCGGATGGAATCCATCCGGTCAGCAGCCGCCGCGCTTCAGAAGGACGATTTTCTGGCCTCCATAGACATAAAGGATGCTTACCTTCATGTACCAATCTTTCAGTCGCATCAAAGATTTTTACGCTTCGCGGTGGGGCAGCGACACTTCCAATTCAGGGCGCTCCCCTTCGGGCTGGCCACGGCCCCCCGGGTATTCACGAAGATCCTAGCCCCAGTTCTGGCCAATTTAAGGATCCAGGGGGTCACAGTCCTAGCATACTTGGACGACCTTTTAATCATAGATCACTCACGGCCGGGTCTGCAAAAGGCAGTAAACCTCACGGTTCGGTACCTCGAAGAATTCGGCTGGGTCCTAAACCGGGGAAAGTCAGCGTTCCAGCCTACAAAGCAGTTGGAATACCTCGGCATGAGGTTAGACACAGAACATCAAAAGGTGTTCCTGCCCCTTGTAAAGATCGAGGCTATCAAGGGGTTGGTTCAGTTGGTTCTAAACAAGAAAAAACCAACTATTCGCCTGTATATGCGATTACTAGGCAAGCTAGTGGCCACGTTCGAGGCAGTACCGTACGCTCAGATCCACACTCGCGTCCTACAGGCAGCCATTCTAGCAGCCTGGGGCAAGAGGGCACATGCCTTAGAGTCCCCTTTGACGCTATCATCAAGGGTCCGACAAAGCCTGGCCTGGTGGTTGAACCCTCAGAACCTTCTAAAGGGAAAATCCTTCAGCCCTGTTGTCTGGAAGGTAGTTACCACAGACGCCAGCCTGGCAGGCTGGGGGGCGGTCTTCGAGGGGTTCTCCCGCCAGGGAACTTGGGTGAAAGTAGAGAGGCAGCTCTCCATCAATATCTTGGAAATCAGAGCTGCTCGCCTAGCCCTTCTGGCATGGACCTCCAGATTAAAGGGGTTCCCGGTGAGAATCCAGTCAGACAATGCCACGGCAGTGGCATACATAAACCACCAAGGGGGAACCAGAAGCCAGGCCGCTCAGAGGGAGGTGAACTTGATTTTTCAATGGGCAGAGGTTCATGTACCCTGCATTTCAGCGATATTCATTCCCGGAGTGGACAATCTGCAGGCAGACTTCTTAAGTCGCCAGAGTCTGTTGCCAGGGGAATGGTCTCTGCATCCCCAGGTCTTTCAGACAATCTGCCAGAGGTGGGGAATGCCGGACGTAGATATAATGGCATCCAGGTTCAACAAGAAACTAGACAGGTTCGTGTCTCGAGCGAGGGATCCTATGGCCTGCGGAACCGATGCGTTGGTTTGCCCTTGGCATCAATTCAAACTTCTATATGCATTCCCTCCACTACAGTTACTCCCGCGCCTGTTGCGCAAGATCAGAGTGGAGAACAAGCCAGTCATGCTAGTAGCTCCGGCTTGGCCCCGGAGGACTTGGTACTCACTAGTCCTGAAGATGGCAGTGGGAGACCCTTGGACTCTTCCTCTACAACCAGACCTACTCTCACAAGGCCCGATCCTCCACCCTACATTACAGCGTCTAAATTTGACGGCCTGGAGGCTGAATCCCTGATTCTCAGGGGTAGGGGTCTGTCTAGGCAGGTAATCCCTACCCTGATTAGGGCTAGAAAGCCGGTCTCCAGGGTGATTTATTACAGGGTGTGGAGGAACTACATAGGCTGGTGTGAATCCAAAAGATGGAATTCCCGCAAATATACTATTGATAGGGTGTTAAGTTTTCTCCAGCTAGGAGTGGATAAAGGCCTGGCACTAAGCACAATCAAGGGACAGATCTCAGCTCTGTCAGTGTGGTTTCAGAGGCCGCTGGCCACCCACTCGCTGGTAAAGACCTTCTTACAGGGGGTCTTGCGTATTAATCCTCCGGTCAAGTCACCAATTTGTCCTTGGGACTTAAATCTTGTCCTGTCCACTCTACAGAAACAGCCTTTTGAGCCATTGGCTGAGATTCCTTTACTCTTACTGACAAGAAAGTTGGTTTTCTTGGTCGCCATAGTTTCGGCCAGGAGAGTGTCAGAATTAGCAGCCTTATCGTGTAAGGAACCATATCTCGTTCTGCATAAGGACAGGGCAGTTCTACGACCCCATCCTTCCTTTCTACCAAAGGTTATATCCAAATTTCACTTAAACCAGGATTTGGTACTACCATCCTTCTTTCCAAAACCTACATCCAGAAAGGAGGGGTTGCTGCATACCTTGGATATTGTCCGGGCCATGAAGGCCTATCTTAAAGCTACAGAAAAGATCCGGAAAACAGATGTGTTATTCGTTCTACCAGATGGCCCCAAGAAGGGGCAGGCAGCTGCAAAATCCACCATCTCGAGATGGATTAGACAGTTAATCATTCAAGCCTACGGATTGAAGAGGTTGCCTCCTCCGTTGTCGGTAAAGGCCCATTCTACCAGGGCCATGGGCGCCTCTTGGGCAGCACACCATCAGATCTCTATGGCTCAGATATGCAAGGCAGCAACGTGGTCATCAGTCCACACGTTTACAAGGTTTTATCAACTAGACGTGAGAAGAAATGCGGATTCTGCCTTTGGACAGGCAGTACTACAGGCTGCAGTTTAAGATCCTCGGGATCAGAAGCACCCTTGGTTATAAAAAAAAAAAAGAAGTTTTTTCTTGACTAAGTTGGAATTATTATTATGATTTGAGTTTATCTCTAAATTGAATCCTTCTTTGGAAGATGTCTCCCTCCCCTCATTAAAGCATTGCTTTCGGACATCCCACATAGTAATGAATATGCCGCTCTGTGTCCCGTGATGTACGAGAAAGAAAAAGGGATTTTTAAATACAGCTTACCTGTAAAATCCTTTTCTTGGAGTACATCACGGGACACAGAGCTCCCACCCCTCTTTTGGGTGACCATTTTGGGAGGCATACTGCTTGCTACAAAACTGAGGGACTCCCTCTAGGGGAGGGGGTTATATAGGGAGGGGACTTCCTGTTTGAGATTGCCAGTGTCCACACCTGAAGGTACTCCATATAACCCACATAGTAATGAATATGCCGCTCTGTGTCCCGTGATGTACTCCAAGAAAAGGATTTTACAGGTAAGCTGTATTTAAAAATCCCTTTTTTTTTCAAAATTGGCGCTATATTTTTGTTTATAGCGCAAAAACTAAAAACCGCAGAGGTGATCAAATGCTACCAAAAGTTAGCTCGATTTGTGGGGAAAAAGGATGACAATTTTGTTTGGGAGCCATGTCGCACTTGTCGGTTAAAGCAACGCAGTGCCGAATCGCAAAAAGTGCTCTGGTCTTTGACCAGCAATATGGTCCAGGGCTGAAGTGGTTAAACTGCACATGCTTGTGAAACGGCAAGAAGTGTCCATAGGTGATGCTTTCAAAGCTTAAGGCCCCTTTCACACGGGGCCGCCTTCGTGAGTTCAGCAGGGATCGCTCCGTATATTCCAGCTGAGCCGGCGGATGACAGGGCGGCCCCCGCACACTGTGCAGGGGCCGCCCTGTCTTTTCTCCGCTATGGGGAGATTGGATGATCACGGACCGCGTGTCCGTGTTGATCCGATCCGCAGACAGAAGAAAAAATAGTATCTTCTTCCGTCTGTAAAATCGGATGTTTGCGGAGGCGGGTGATTACGGGTGCCAGCGGATGTTTATCCGCTGACACCCGCAATCATAGGGACCAATGTATGTCCCTTTTTTCATCTGCAAACGGATGGATGAAAAAGCGTACATACGGTCCGCAGGTGTGAAAGGGGTCTTACAAGCTCATCTGTAACAATGAGTGATGACCCTATAAATATTGCTTCTACTCCAATGTTTGTGGCAGTACATTACATGTGTGGTGTATCCGCTGTTTACATATTTTGTGTGTGTATAGTACCACAGCTTTTTCGTAAATATCCCACTGTTTAGTGAATGAACAACTGTTTTTGTGTTAAGTGACTTTGGGGGTTATTTATGAAAGGCAAATCCACTTTTCACTATAAATTCAAAGTGCACTGGAAATTGCACTAGAAGTGCAGTCCCTTGTGTGGGTCTTACTATTCAATCTCACTACTGAATAGTGATGTTAAGGTGCTTGCAAACATTCTAGCCTTAAGATTACAAAAAGTCATTCTCCATCTTCACAGGGACCAGGCGGGGTTTATGCCTGGAAAGAGTATGTATGACGACATCCGCCGGTGCATTGCCATGAATTGAGATTTGCCATAGAATGAGATGGTCCGCCTCCATCCCATTCTATTGGCTCACTCATGTCACGTGACATATTTAAACGTCAAGTCTTGACGCAAACATCAGTCACAGCTAGGCTATCATAGGGAGAGGATCTCCTCTCCCTGTGATAGCCCGATAGCGCTGTCAGCAGCGTGCCTCCCGCCAGCGCTAAGTACACCCCGCGCCCGCAGCTCTACTCCCCGCGCCCTTCCCCGTCCTCCGCGCCCGCAGCTCTACTCCCCCGTTAAGAATCAGGGAACGAGGAGAGTCTACGCTATTAGCGTAGACCTAGCGTTGGCTACGTTAGTAGCGTAAACCTGCGCATGCGCAGTATTTACAACACCAGCCCACATAACCTGGAGCAGCTGCAGCCCGTTCCCTGATTCTTAACGGGGGAGTAGAGCTGCGGGCGCGGGGTGCGGGGAAGAGCTGCGGGGGCGCGGGGACGGGGAGTAGAGCTGCGGGCGCGGGGTGCGGGGAGTAGAGCTGCGGGCGCGGGGTGTACTTAGCGCTGGCGGGAGGCACGCTGCTGACAGCGCTATCGGGCTATCACAGGGAGAGGAGATCCTCTCTCTATGATAGCCTAGCTGTGACTGATGTTTGCGTCAAGACTTGACGTTTAAATATGTCACGTGACATGAGTGAGCCAATAGAATGGGATGGAGGCGGACCATCTCATTCTATGGCAAATCTCAATTCATGGCAATGCACCGGCTAATTCTGCACAATTTATAGGGCTGCCACCTGACAAAAGTGGCCTGGTGCTATCTTTGGATGTGCTCAAGGCCTTTGATACTGTTAATTGGTCCTTCCTTTGGGAAACCATGCATCGTATGGGCTTCAGCTCTTAATTCATTTAGTGGGTCTATTTTACTCTATACCAATCCTAGGGCTAGGGTAAGCACTAATAAGAATGTCTCTGATGTTTTTACTTTGCAGAGGGGAACCAGGCAGGGCTCCCCGCTCTCGCCACTTCTGTTCGCTCTGGCCATTGAGCCTCTGGCTGTGCGTCAGATGGCGACAGTGGGTGGCATCTGTTATGGTTACCTCTGAAAAGATTTCTCTTTATGCAGATGATGCCCTAATTTACCGGGGCAGTCTTGTCTCCTTAATGGGTGTGGTGGAGGAGTTTGGGAAGGTCTCCGGGTTTCGGGTAGGTTGGGACAAATCGGTGGCAATCCCTATAAGCCATACACTTGACTATACCTACCTCTCTACATCTAAATTATCCAGCCAACACACATTTGGGTATGCACATTAATGCGGACCTGTCTTCCTTTGAAATTCTCAATGTTACCCCAATCATAACACATGGAGACCAGGCTGTGTACTTGAGCCTCTTTACCACTCAATTTAATTGGTCGTGTGAATATTTTTAAGATGATATACTTGCCTACCCAAATTTTTATGTTTTTCGGGCATCCCCTAGGGTGAGAATGCTTGGGTGAATGTGTGTGTGGTCAGTGTGAGTGTAACTGTTAGATACTTCTAATGTTTAATATGCAATGTCAACATGTGTGGGGTCCGGAGTGGTCAAGTGGTCTCGCTTGTTATGAATTTCCTTTGTTGAACCGGGGTAATTATTCTCAGGATAACGTACAAGTCTGTTAAGATACTATTGAATCTGCACTACTCTATGCATGAGATGTGACCGTTTATGTGCCTCCTTTTGTTTATTTGTTTTCTGCAGATACAATTCTCAAAGTTTAAAAAAAAAAAAAAGTGCAGTCGCAGTAGATCCAAGGGGGACATGCAAGGAAAATAAAACAAACATTTTGGCTTGCACATGATTGGATGATAAAATCAGCAGAGCTTCCCCTCATTTCAGATTTACAGTGATTACACTTCCAAATGTAATTTCAAAGTGCACTTTTCACTACAAGTGCAAAGTGGATTTTCTTTTTGTAAATACCCCCTTTGTGTACAAAATCATTTTAACATAATGTTGTACCAATCTTAATCCTAGGATTCTCATGAGATGTTGGTGGATTTTGGAAACAAACATTTTCAAATGTTGGTAGATAACATTAATCATGGCGGAGCATGGAGAAATCCTGTACTTGTCAAAATCTTGTCTCGGCAGTCTGTAGACCCAGAAGAAGGTGAGGATAACAGACATACTTGCATTTTGGGTCTGTTAACTTTTCATAATTAAAAATTATATTGCTGTATTTTACATTTGATCCAATATTGCACCTGTGATGAAATATCTGCCAGCGTTAATTTTCATAGCTTCCATACTTCAGTCAAATCTGGAACAAGCATACATAGGGCTACAACTAACGATTATTTTTATAATCGATTAGTTGGTTGATTATTGTTTTGATTAATCGATTAATTGGATAATAGCCTTTAAAAAAAAATTGAATTTTTACTTTTTTTTGGGGGTCAATTTGTTGTTGGGCAGATTACAAAACACAAATTGCCGTAGAAACACACTACATGCTTTTCTGCAGCTTCTCCATTGAAGTATATTGAACCAAAAAATAAAAAATTTGCGTTAAAAAGTACTTGCCCTTTCCAAATGGGTAGCAGCTGAAAAAAAAATCATGGATGTGAACGTGTCCCATAGGAAACCATGTAAATGCACTGTAGTGTGTTTCTGCAAAAAGCACTAAAAACCAGAGGTGTGACCCCCAGGCCTGAGATGTTTAGTAACATAATGGGGTTAAAAAAACAAAAATAAGTACAAAAAGAGCAAATAATCGCTACTGTAAGGGGTTATTTTTTTTTACCGTGGGACAGTGAAAGTAGTATTTACAGTAGCGATTTTTTTTTTTTATTGTACTATAAAGGGCTCATTGTTTTTTTTTAACCCTATTGTTACTGGCCGATAAATCGATTATGAAAATTGTAATCGATTAATTTGATAATCAATTAGTTGTCGATCGGTTAGTTTCGGCCCTACATAGGGCTGAGGGCTCTTGACAGGAGTACTGAAGCAGGGTGCTGTGATGTTTTCAGTAAGCGATGTACAGCACCATTCTGGCCCCTCCCACTAGCTATTCTCTATCAGAATTGCATAGGCACACACACAGAACCAGCAATGATGCCATCACTGAGTCTGAAATAAGATAATGAAAATGTTTTTATTCAAAATATTCTATAGCATCATTTTGTTGGGTGGGAGAAGGTAAAATTATAAGCACATTAGACCAAGTTTTTTTTTCAGTAAATGTCCATTGAGAATTTCAAGCATATAAAACGCAAGAAAAACCTGACTGGCATCATGGTATGATGACCAAAGGGTATATAATTACAATCAGAATGTTTAAGCCAGAGTTTAAAAAAAACATAAAAATTTAGGCGGAGCATTTTCCAACCACAGTGGTAATGCTGTCTGTATATGCAGAATAGCATGCTTGTTCTACTCGCTGTGGAAACTAAGTGATCCTTTACATTGCGTAAAAAGCGCGCCCCCTCCCTCTCCCATCACACCTGGCACCCCACTGCAACCTTCCTAACACCATACCCCCTGTCGTCGTCCTTGTATTCATCACACCTGGCAACCTTGATAACACCCTACCCCTTATCATAATCATCATCATCCCTCTCTATAACCCTCTGCCAGCTTTCAAACACCTGCATTTAAAAACCCCCCTTTTCCAATGCTGCAAGGACAAGGGTCTCTTAACAAATGTGTGGTGGTGGGTAATGTGATCTGTGGATGGGGGCTTGTTGAAATATGGAACACTATGTTAACAATGAAGGTGTCACCCCAGATGAATGCTTAAGGGCCTATCCTCTTTCTGAGATTTGCTTGAAAATTACTTGGAACCCTCAAACATTATAATTGTTTTATTTTCTTTCTCGTACATCACGGGACACAGAGCGGCATATTCATTACTATGTGGGTTATATGGAGTACCTTCAGGTGTGGACACTGGCAATCTTCAAACAGGAAGTCCCCTCCCTATATAACCCCCTCCCCTAGAGGGAGTCCCTCAGTTTTTTCGCCAGTGTCTTAGGTGTTGGTCACGGAATAGCTTTGCTCCACATCCTTTGGGATTAAGGGCGGGCTAACCGGATCTGTCCAAGGAGCCTCAGTGCCAAAGTGGACAGTACCCGGGCCCCAAACCGTGGGGTTTTGCCTATAATGCTCCTCTTTGGAGGGCTGGACCCTGGGCCCAGGACTTGGAGTTTGCAAAAACCATAAGGTTCCTGTTTTGCCAGGGTGCTATATAGGTCCAGGACAGTGGGTACCTTCATAGGACCCCAGGGCCTGAAGGTCTACTACGCTACCCACGGAGATGGGAGAAGACTGGATCAGTTTGCTGGTCAAACATCCTGCAGCATGGAGCAGGTAAGGGGGAGCCTGCGGGACTTGGTTCGACAGCAGGCTCCCCGGGGTAACCTAAAAGGGGGGATAGCCTGAGTATGCTCTGCATGGGCAACTGTGATCACTATGTCTTAGAGACAGGATGACACCCTTTCTCCCCCCATTACTAGGCCCCCCTGTCTAAAGTGTGTTGCTAGCTAACCTGCTGTTTCTTCCTAGAGGCTAGTAAAGGATCCTTAGGGGCCTTAAAAGAGTCCTACCTGGCCGGAGTTTTTGAATCTGCCGCCGTTTCTGCGCCATGGATCTCCAGCAGCGCGGCTCCTCCATGTTCTTCCTGTTTCCGGGTACGCGCGCGCGCGCGCGTGCACGCGCGCGTCTTATTGACGAATTTTCGCGCCATCCGGGACAGGAGGGCGGGGGGGGGCGGGCCTGCGGCGTCATACAGGCGCGCCCTTCTGCTGTTATAGACAGCAGGCCTTGTACAGGGCTCAGTCTGTGGCTGATTGTTTCAAGAGAGGACGCAGGGCGGCAGAACAGTGACTCCCGGTGGCGGAAAAGGGGTAGTACATGTGGACTTTGTCCCAATGTCTATTGTTAAGCCAAAGAATCCCCCTTATTTGACAGCAGGTTGGAGGCTGGCAAACTTAAGTTAGGGGCATTATGTATGGTCATAGAAAATATATAATTTATTTAAAAAAAAAAAAAAAAAAAAAAAGACCAACATACAGGCCCATCAGTTTGTGGGGACACTAGTGATCTACTTTCCCCTAAACTCTGGAATTGTACTCCTGGCCACTACAGTCTGTTGTGTGGGCGGAGTCCCTCGATTTTTTATTATGGCTTCCAAGGGTTCGGGGTCAAAGGGTACAAAAAAGACCAAAAAACAAAAGGGTTCCCTTTCTGATTCTGATATGCCGATTCTTTCCCCGCAGCTTATTAATTTAAGAAGCGCCTTGGATGAGCCATTAGGGGGATCTGGTGCGGAGGCTGGCCCGGATCAGCCCAGCCCTGTGTTTATCACAGAGGAGATGCTAGCCGTATCCCTAGGGGGGCTAGAAGAGAGAATAGCAGCATTGATTGCTAGAGCTATTCCTGGTAAGAAACGGGTTAGATCCCCATCACCAGGCAGTGTATCCTCAGATGCTGAGATTCTCTCTCCGGAGGAATTAGAATCACAGGAGGATCAACTGGACCTGAACCAAGAGGGTTCAGGGATTGAGGGGTCTACCTCTGAGGAACCATTTTCAGACTCCCAGACAGAAAGACTGTGGGTACAGTCTTTGACGGACATGGTCCGCTCGGCATTTAGCTTGCCATTACCAGAACCTCAGGTTCCTCCGGTATCCTCTCTGGGCTCTTTGAGAGCCCCGTTAAGCAACGCAGTTTTTCCGGTCCATCCTCTCTGGGAGGAATTGATCTTTCGGGATTGGGTACGGCCGGACAGGGTTTTTCTGCCACCGAAAAGATTTGCGGTCATTTATCCCATGGAGGAAAAATTCTCCAAGAGATGGAAGCTCCCAGTAGTGGATGCAGCCATCTCATGTGTGAATAAATCACTAACTTGCCCGGTGGAAAATATACATATGTTTAGAGATCCGGTTGATAAAAGATTAGAAACACTTTTAAAAGCATCCTTTGCTACGGCAGGAGCAGTGGTGCAGCCAGCGGTAGCTGCAATTGGAGTTTGTCAGGCATTAAAAGACCAGACAAAAGAGATGTTAAAAGACATGCCTACCCAACAAGCAGAAGAGTTTGCTGACATTCCCAGAGTTCTGTGTTTTGCGGTAGATGCTATAAAAGATTCCATCCAGCAGGCTTCTCGTTTATCACTATGTTTGGTACACATGAGAAGGCTCTTATGGTTGAAGAACTGGGCGGCAGAACCCCCATGCAAAAAGCTTCTGGCAGGATTTCCCTTCCATGGAGGGCGACTCTTCGGAGAGGATCTGGATAAATATATTCAGACTATTTCAAATGGCAAGAGTACCCTTTTACCGGTCAAAAAGACATTCCGGGCTCCTACATTTAAAAGGCAGCTTTTTCCTGTCTCGGGGCCCTCTAATTCCAGGCAGTATCGACGGCCGCCTGCGCGATCCAACGGTAACAGTAGATCGCAGGGACAAACCCCTGGGGGTAAGAAGCCGTGGTATCGCAAGCCGTCAAAGGCAGCCCCTAAGTCTGCCTTATGAAGGGGCGCCCCCACTCTCACGGGTGGGGGAAGGCTTCGTCTCTTCTCAGAAGTTTGGGAAGCCAAGATCCCCGACAAATGGGTCCGGGCATCTGTAACCACAGGTTACAGACTGGAATTTCTAAGGTATCCTCCGCCTCATTTTCAAGAATCAAGGCTACCAAGGGATCCAGCAAGGAAGGCCTCAATGCTGGCAGCCTTGGATCACCTGCTTTGCCAGGACGTAATTTTAGAAGTGCCAGCCCAAGAGCAAGGCCTAGGTTTCTATTCCAATCTCTTTGTCATACCAAAGCCCAACGGCGATGTCAGGCCAATCTTGGACCTAAAGAGGTTAAACGGTTATCTAAGGGTGCGGTCCTTCCGGATGGAATCCATCCGGTCAGCAGCCGCCGCGCTTCAGAAGAACGATTTTCTGGCCTCCATAGACATAAAAGATGCTTACCTTCATGTACCAATCTGTCAGTCGCATCAAAGGTTTTTACGCTTCGCGGTCGGGCAGCGACACTTCCAATTCAGGGCGCTCCCTTTCGGGCTGGCCACGGCCCCCCGGGTATTCACGAAGATCCTAGCCCCAGTTCTGGCCAATTTAAGAATCCAAGGAGTCACAGTCCTAGCATACTTGGACGACCTTTTAATTATAGATCATTCACGGACGGGTCTGCAGAAGGCAGTAAACCTCACGGTTCGGTACCTCGAAGAATTCGGCTGGGTCCTAAACCAGGGAAAGTCAGCATTCCAGCCTACAAAGCAGTTGGAATACCTCGGCATGAGGTTAGACACGGAACGTCAAAAGGTGTTCCTGCCCCTTGTAAAGATCAAGGCGATCAAGGGGTTGGTTCGGTTGGTTATAAACAAGAGAAGACCAACTATTCGCCTGTGTATGCGATTACTAGGCAAGCTAGTGGCCACATTCGAGGCAGTACCTTACGCTCAGATCCACACTCGCGTCCTACAGGCAGCCATTTTAGCAGCCTGGGGCAAGAGGGCACATGCCTTAGAGTCCCCTTTGACGCTATCATCAAGGGTCCGACAAAGCCTGGCCTGGTGGTTGAACCCTCAGAACCTTCTAAAGGGAAGATCCTTCAGCCCTGTTGTCTGGAAGGTAGTTACCACAGACGCCAGCCTGGCAGGCTGGGGGGCGGTCTTCGAGGGGTTCTCCCGCCAGGGAACTTGGGTGAAAGCAGAGAGGCAGCTCTCCATCAATATCTTGGAAATCAGAGCGGCTCGCCTAGCCCTGTTGGCGTGGACCTCCAGATTAAAGGGGTTCCCGGTGAGAATCCAGTCAGACAATGCCACGGCGGTGGCATACATAAACCACCAAGGGGGAACCAGGAGCCAGGCCGCTCAAAGGGAAGTGAACTTGATTTTTCAATGGGCAGAGGCTCATGTACCCTGCATTTCAGCGATATTCATTCCAGGAGTGGACAACCTGCAGGCAGACTTCTTAAGTCGCCAGAGTCTGTTGCCAGGGGAGTGGTCTCTGCATCCCCAGGTCTTTCAGACAATCTGCCAGAGGTGGGGAACGCCAGACGTAGATATAATGGCATCCAGGTTCAACAAGAAACTAGACAGGTTCGTGTCGCGAGCGAGGGATCCTATGGCCTGCGGAACCGATGCGTTGGTGTGCCCTTGGCATCAATTCAAACTTCTATATGCATTCCCTCCACTACAGTTACTCCCCCGCCTGTTGCGCAGGATCAGAGTGGAGCACAAGCCAGTCATTCTAATAGCTCCAGCTTGGCCCCGGAGGGCTTGGTACTCGCTAGTCCTGAATATGGCAGTGGGAGACCCTTGGACTCTTCCTCTACAACCAGACCTACTCTCACAAGGTCCGATCCTCCACCCTACATTACAACGTCTAAATTTGACGGCCTGGAGGCTGAATCCCTGATTCTCAGGGGTAGGGGTCTGTCTAGGCAGGTAATCCCTACCCTGATTAAGGCTAGAAAGCCGGTCTCCAGGGTAATTTATTACAGGGTGTGGAGGAATTATATAGGCTGGTGTGAATCCAAAAGATGGAATTGCCGCAAATATACTATTGATAGGGTGTTAAGTTTTCTCCAGCTAGGAGTGGATAAAGGCCTGGCACTAAGCACAATCAAAGGACAGATCTCAGCTCTGTCAGTGTGGTTTCAGAGGCCGCTGGCCACCCACTCGCTGGTAAAGACCTTCTTACAGGGGTCTTGCGTATTAATCCTCCTGTCAAGTCACCAGTTTGTCCTTGGGACTTAAATCTTGTCCTGTCCACTCTACAGAAACAGCCTTTTGAGCCTCTGGCTGAGATTCCTTTACTCTTACTGACAAGAAAATTGGTTTTCTTGGTCGCCATAGTTTCGGCCAGGAGAGTGTCAGAATTAGCAGCCTTATCGTGTAAGGAACCATATCTTGTTCTGCATAAGGACAGGGCAGTTCTCCGGCCCCATCCTTCCTTTCTACCAAAGGTTATATCCAAATTTCACTTAAACCAGGATTTGGTACTTCCATCCTTCTTTCCAAAACCTACATCTAGAAAGGAGGGGTTGCTGCATACCTTGGATATTGTCCGGGCCATGAAGGCCTATCTTAAAGCTACAGAAAAGATCCGGAAAACAGATGTGTTATTCGTTCTACCAGATGGCCCCAAGAAGGGGCAGGCAGCTGCAAAATCCACCATCTCAAGATGGATTAGACAATTAATCATTCAAGCCTACGGGTTGAAGAGGTTGCCTCCTCCGTTGTCGGTAAAGGCCCATTCTACCAGGGCCATGGGCGCCTCTTGGGCAGCACATCATCAGATCTCTATGGCTCAGATATGCAAGGCAGCAACGTGGTCATCAGTCCACACGTTTACAAGGTTTTATCAACTAGACGTGAGAAGGAATGCGGATTCTGCCTTTGGACAGGCAGTACTACAGGCTGCAGTTTGAAATCCTCGGGATCAGAAACACCCTTGGTTATAAAAAAAAAAAAAAAAAAAAAGTTTTTCTTGACTAAGTTGGAATTATTATGATTTGAGTTTATCTCTAAATTGAATCCTTCTTTGGAAGATGTCTCCCTCCCCTCATTAAAGCATTGCTTTCGGACATCCCACATAGTAATGAATATGCCGCTCTGTGTCCCGTGATGTACGAGAAAGAAAAAGGGATTTTTAAATACAGCTTACCTGTAAAATCCTTTTCTTGGAGTACATCACGGGACACAGAGCTCCCACCCCTCTTTTGGGTGACCATTTTGGGAGGCATACTGCTTGCTACAAAACTGAGGGACTCCCTCTAGGGGAGGGGGTTATATAGGGAGGGGACTTCCTGTTTGAAGATTGCCAGTGTCCACACCTGAAGGTACTCCATATAACCCACATAGTAATGAATATGCCGCTCTGTGTCCCGTGATGTACTCCAAGAAAAGGATTTTACAGGTAAGCTGTATTTAAAAATCCCTTTTTTTCAAACACCCTAGGTAATAAAATGCTGGTCGTTGCAATACTTCGTCGCACCGTATTTGTGCAGCGGTCTTACAAGCGCACTTTTTTTGGGAAAATTACACTTTATTTTTTTGTTTTTTGTAATAATAAAAAAAAGCCCACATTTTTTTATATTGTGAAAAATAATGTTGCGCGGAGTAAATTAATACCCAACATGTCACGCTTCAAAATTGCGCCCGCTCGTGGAATGGCAACATTTAAAATCTACAGGTTGCATGTTTTGAGTTGGAGGAGGTCTAGGGCTCTCGCTCGAACGATCGCTGTGATACCTCACATGTGTGGTTTAAGCACCTTTTTCATATGCGACACTGCTCGCGTATGCTTTTGCTTTTGCTCCTCATTTTACCTTTTTTATTTTTTACACTTTTTTTTTTTTTTTTAATACACTTTTATTCCTTCTAATAGAAAAAAAGTATGACAGGTCCTCTTAAATGTTAAAGCTGGGTTCAAAAAGTCCTCAGATCTCATATTTACACTAAGATGCAATAAAAATGTAAGTCAAATTAAAAAAAAAAAAACCCTTTAAGACCTATGGGCGGGAGTGACATTTTGGTGTTGCTTCTCTCCTGCGATGGTATGGAGACGGGTGGGGGCCATCTTCCTCCTCGCTCATCTCCATACCCAGCCACAAGAAGGACCTGAATGCCTCCGGCGTTGCCAACTGCTCCCGCCGCCAATAAAAGTGATCTCTCAAAGAATCTGCCGCAGAGACCACCATTATTGGAAACTGGACCGCTGGCTGAAAAGTACGTGATTCCTGTTAATAGTTCAGATGATATGGTACGTTTGAAAAGATTGCCAACTTGTAAAGAATTGTTCAGTTGGGGGTGTGGTTCTGTATTTCAGCTTTTAGTTTCTCTCTGTAGAGGAGTGTTTGTGAGATCCTTTTTGACTGCGGTATTAGTAGACGGAGAAGAAACTGTCTCCATGTTCAAACTTTTTCGAGCTGACAAAAGAGAGGTGGATCCATTAAGTTTTGCCAGGATGTGTTTACCCAGGTGATTCATGGCTGAACAAAAGTAAGAGGTGCCTTGGGCAGTGATGCCATGTATGAAGTTGATAATTTGGTCCCAAAAGGTTGAGATGCCAGAAAACTGAGGCATTGAGGGTTTGTTGGGCTGTCACTGGGCATTTTGGCAAAGTTAGACACTGAGTTCGAAGAAGAGAAACGGGTTGAAGGCCCTATGTATTCTTTTAAACTGTTTTTCTCCAAGTTTTCGTTGATGCATTTGTGGACTTTCAAAAAAAGTCCTAAAGTTCTTGTCACCTAGATCATTTTTTAGGAAGTCCATGTGCCGCTTCCAAAAAAGTGGACCCTCCCGCCGCCATCCAGTGCTTCTCCGGGCTCTCCCCCGTACCATTGAGGACCCAGAGAAACGATCTGTCGGCACCAGATCGGTAGCATAGAGATGACTGGTGACCAGATGGTCACCAGTCATCTCGGACTGTTGGCGGCCC
The DNA here is from genome assembly GCA_029574335.1 of Rana kukunoris. Classification (NCBI taxonomy): domain Eukaryota; kingdom Metazoa; phylum Chordata; class Amphibia; order Anura; family Ranidae; genus Rana; species Rana kukunoris. The sequence continues at coordinate 330,099,560 of CM056050.1, read as the reverse complement.
GGGCGCGACGTTATGGCGTCACGCCCAGGAATCTGGAAGTAAACAAAGCAGCAATCGTGGCTGTCTGGATAAGATCAGTGAATTATAAAAAAAAAATCGCAATCTCATGCTTTTCAGCCTGGAAGAGAGGCGTGGGGGTCTTGTTGACCCCGCATCTCTCCATAAAAAGTACCCGTCACTAACCATTCCTATTACAAGTGATGTTTACATTCCTTGTAATAGGAATAAAAGCGATCACATTTTTGATTTTATTTTTTAAAGTGTAAAAATAAAATAACATAATGATAAAAAAAATCCCCAGTAGCTCGCGCTCAGAAGTGAACACCCACGCAAGTCCTGCCCCGCATATGTAAACCATGTTCAAACCACATGTGAGGTATCACCACGTACCATGGAGCGCCAGCAACAATTCTAGCACTAGACCTCCTCTAACTCTAAACTGGTAACCTGAAAAAAAATTAAGCATCACCTATGGAGATTTTTAAGTACTGAAGTTTGGCGCCATTCCATGAGTGTGCGCAATTTAAAAGCATGACATGTTGGGTATCCATTTACTCGGCGTAACATCTTTCACATTATACAAAAAAGTTGGGCCAACTTTACTTTCGTTTTAATTCATGAAACCGTTCCCCCCCCCCCCCCCCCCCCCCCCCCCCAAAAAAGTGTTTGAAAAATGATTGCGCAAGTACCGTGTGAGATGACCACCATTTTATTCCCTAGGGGTGTGTGTGTGTGCACATATTTATCGGCGTATACCGCACACTTTTTTTGCCCTGAAAATCAGGGCAAAATCGTGGGTGCGCGATATACGCCGATACCCGCTTTCCCGCGCCGAGTTTTGAATACTGCGCCGGCATATACCGAGCGCAGTACACTCGTGTATAGTCGGCCAGGCTCGGCTGCTCTCGCGCTTACGTCCTGGACGTACAGGACGTGAGCGCAAGAGTAGCCGAGCCTGCCCGACTATACACGAGTGTACTGCGCCTCCATATACCGAGCGCAGTACACATGTATAGTCGGGCAGGCTCAGCTCCTCTCGCACTTATGTCCTGGACGTACAGGACGTGAGAGTAGCCGAGCCTGCCCGACTATACACGAGTGTACTGCGCTCGGTACATGCAGGCACAGTATTCAAACTCGGCGCAGGAAAGCGAGGCTCGAGCGTGGAGGACACCCGAAGTCGCCGATGGCCGCCGCGCAAGACACCAAAACTGTAAGTACAAAAATCTTTTTTTCCACAGGAATGGGGGCCACTTTAGGGGTGCGCGCTATACGCGGGAACACGCTATACCCCGATAAATACGGTGTGTGTGTGTATATATATTTGTGTGAATAATTTATTGGGGTATTGCGCTCACCCGCGTATAGCGAGCACCCCCAACCTAGAACAGAAAATCCTGGAAAAAAAAAATATATACTTAGTGTCTTGCCCGGCATCCATCTGCGGCCTCTGTGGTGTCCTCCTCCTCGCTTCTCCCACGCTGTCTCCGAGATGAATTTCCGCGCTTAGTTTGAACGCTGCCGCCGACATATACCGAGCGCAGTACTCTCGGCCACGCTCGGCTTCTCGGGTAGAGGTTAGGAGCGTGACCGCGAGTGAAGCCGAGCCTGGCCGAATGTACCCGAGTGTACCGCGCTCGGTATATGTCGGCGGAGGCATTCAAACTAAGCCCGGGTATCCGCGTATGTCGCGCACCCATGATTTCCCCCTTATTTTAAATGGGGAAAGTGCGCGGTATATAGGCTGTGGAAATTAAAGATTAATTCCTCTATTTAATCGTGACTTTTTTTTTTTGATCGGTAATAGTGGTGCAACGGATCGTAAATGATCGGGTCATCATATGTGGATCAGCACACCACGTGATCAGTGGAGCTCCGCTGCTGCCTCAGCCGTAGGAAAGGCCGCGGCTTCAGCCTAGCTCCCAAGGCCGCGGACATCTTGGTCCACCCAGCGGCGGCCTACGTGAGCCTAGAGTGGCGCGCTGAAGTCATCACCCGGCCTTAATTGCTAAGCAAGCACTAATCTTCCTATACAGTGGGGGAGATGTCTGTGGATATTACAGTGGGGACTATATATGGTGGTGAGGCGAAAAATGTATGTGCGTTATAATTGAAATTAGTCGATTTAAAGTGATTTAAAAAAAAAAATCGCTTAATCGAACACAAATTTTTAATCCGTAGCAGCTATATGTAGATAGATAATATTAGTAATATAGTGTTTGGGGGTTTTGAGTAATTTTCTACCAAAAAATGTGCTTTTTGCATGTAGGAGTGGAGTGCCAGAATAGGCTCGGTAAAGAAGTGGTTAAAGGAGTTGTAAATAAATAAAAACCATTTTTTTTGCTGAAATGACTGTTTACAGGATATAGAGACATAATAGTTAACTGATTCCTTTTAAAAATAGAAAAAATCAATCGTTTAATGCAGCCCTCAAAATTTCCACTCGCCTACTAGCATTTGGCGAGTGGATTTAAGCTGGGGGCGAGTGATGACAGGGCTGCATGACCAATCTCCCTCCAATCTGTGCCTACACTTAGAGTCCTGATGAGATTGGCGGCCGAAGAGGAAAGGTGCATGCTTGGGAAAAGTAGTATGGTGAGCCGCGCACAGGCAGAGCAGTACACAGGTGCTCTCCTTACAATTCTCATTAAGCCAAGGGACCTAACAGTATGACCTCTCTGAGCCTGCCCCCCTCCCCCCGACCAATGTAGCTGGAGAGCAGAAAGTAATGAGTGAGGTGGAGGATTGTGAAAATTACCACTCCGGTGCAGCGCTCACTGAAAGTTGCCCTGACATGGGAGCGGCAGCTTTCCAGTTTGTGCATTTTTCTTCTCTTTATGCTCTATGTAAGTGTCCAACAGTTCAGCTTTGAGCACTGTGAACAGACTGGTCTCAATGTGTGCTGTGCTATGGTGTCATTGGCTGTGCAGTTGTGTGGTTCTCAGCGCTGGATTGTACTCCCTCCCGCTGTGCTGCAGCTCCTCTCCTCACTGGCAGCCTGAATAAAAGGGGGAAGTGGGGACATGCAAGCGTGGAGCCACACACACAGGCTCCTGATGATGAGATGAATAGGAGAGGGGGGAGAGGGAGAGCATGGATGGGAGTTGCAGACAGCAAGAGAATGGGGAAGAGACCCAGTTCTAGTGCCCCGTCCCTCTGCTCTGCCCCGTCCCTCTGGTCTGCCCCCAGTGCCCTGTCCCATTTTGTTAAAGTTGTTGGTAATGTTTAATTTTGTAACTTGATTCTGCATAAAACATTTAACATTCCATTAAATAATCTACGAGGGCATGTTTACGGGTGCAATTAGGTGCAGGGCAGTGTATGAATTAGGTGGGGCAACTGGTGGCAAGTAACTCTTGAGGCCTGGCTAGTAGCTCAGGACTTGAAATTTTGAGCCCTGATATAATGTACCTGCGGTTTCTAGTTTAGTTTTTGCATGTTTCCTGCCTGTGCTGTACAGAGCCACAGAGCTAATACAGGGCAGTGATTGTTTGGAAAACGAAACTGATTGGTGCTGAGGGGTTTTAGACACACAGTAATCACACCTCCTTGATTAGTGACCCCAGAGAGAAAGCTCCCAGTACTGTGGTCATCAGGAAACCGACAACCAGAAAGTATGGAGATGAGAGAAGAATTACAGCAACTTGAGAGCAAAAACTAACAATGAGGACATGAAAACAGCACTGCATTAAGGTAAAGGAAGCTATTAAGAAAAAACAAATGTTTCCTTTACAAACCCTTTAAAGAAGTGCAGCCAAAGCTTGTTTGGCTGTACTTCTATGGGTCACAGGTGTGCAATTCGTCCATGGACCGCGTCATCACAACAAAGGTCTGGACTGGCACCCGTCTTGGCCTCTCAGCGAGCCGCTGAGAGGCTGAGACCGCTACTCCCCCCTCCCCAGCTCTGCACTCCAGCGAGGAGGAAGTGGAGCGGAGAACTGTGACTCAGTCTGCAGCTTTTTGCTCTGGGGTTTTCTCTGAAAACCGAACAATCGGCAATGTTCGATTGCTCGGTTTTCATCGGACCAATGCTGCATCCACCGAGGTAAGTATGATTTGCAAAAAAATAAAGCCCATACTTCTCTTTTAAGCAGACTATTGTTCAGAGAAAGACTGAGCCTTTTAGTGGTATCTTGGCAGCAAGAGGTGACTTGAAAGATTGCCTGATGATGGTATAGAAGATGCGTTGAGGGAAGTTGAAATTTGGATATCTCTGAAAAGTTCTTGTTTCATAGAGTCCAGATGAAAGCAAGAGGTAATTCTTACCAATTCTTTAGCATGCTAGGCTTTGTGTTCCGTGGTTTGCAAAACATGGAGTTACCATGGATCAGAGATGTTGGGAAACCTAGGGAGATGGGTTGAGTCTCTTCCTAATCTCCTGCCAGGCCATAACAGTGTCTTGGATCAAAATATTTTGAAGAGCCTTTGTGAGGGATTGTATTTTACGGTGTAATATACTAAAAAGGTGGTAGGGATAGGCTTGGTCAGATTCCAGGACATGGCATAAACAGATGAATGGGAACGCCAGTCTACACCATACCCAAGTAGACAAGCTAAGTTTTATACATCCTAATATGTAGCTCCTCTATTCTTTGGAAGTTGCAACTTGGATAGAGCATTAACTGGCCTTTCTTGCACAATAAAAAGTTATTAAGCCTTAGTACATCCTTTTGTTTTAAAAGGATGGGGTGGTTTGTAAAGGATATAAAATGAGGGAAACTCACAATTTTAACTAGATGGCCTCTTCTGAGGAACGACATGGGTAGAGTCGTCCAAGCCCCCAATTTCTTCACAATTTCAGTGATCAAGGAAGGGAATTTGAGATCATAGAGAAGAGGGTTCCTTTCCTGTTTTAAAACGATAAACAATATAGTGTTAAGCCAGAGAGAATGAAGGTGTCCACCTGGATGAGGTATAGCAAGTGTGGGGTAATGCCTCGCTTTTACCATTATACGCAATCCTGAGCAAGTGTTAAACCTTTCTCAAATAGACTGTAGAGTAATTAAAACTGAAAAGTGGTCAGATGTGAAGATTAACATATCAAATGGCACCGTATGTAATTCCCTGGGGGCAACGTGTCAACCTAGCATATTCAATGTTGGGTTGAATAGAAGAGGAGATACTGGGCACCCTTGTCCCTCTCTTTTTTTTTTTTTTTGTAAAGGGGTATAATTACCTTATGAGCCTCCTTGATGTTAAGAGCTGTGCCAGACAGGCTGGAATACATTTTGCGGAAGCATTCTACAGTTCGACCTGCAAAACCTAATTTTGTCAAGAACACGCATAGCCATTTAAATAACATTATGAAAGAAAGGCCTTATTGGCATTTAAAGTGGAGTTCCACCCATTTTTTTATGTTTGTCTGTGCTGCATGCCCTAATCTCATAGTGTTCAGAACGGACAATTTTTATTTATTTTGTTGCTTGTAAATACCTTTTTATTTTGTAGCCCTTCATTACTTCCTCCTCCTTATTAGCCTAGGCTATTAAGTCACATGGCTATTCACAAGGGTTTCTGGGATAGGCATCATGTTTCCCAGTAGTCCTTGCAAACCTGTCTGAAACCTATTACATTGCTTGTGCAGCACTGAGCATGTGCGAGATATGCCCGCAGTTAAGATGGCCACGGTCTATTTCTAGATTATAAACTAAATGCTGTAACAACCTAACAAAACAGACCTTAGTTTAGACTAACTTTACTAGAATACATTAAGCTTGTGTATTACAGGGGTATTTATATTTAACCACTTCCTTACTGGGCACATATACCCCTTCCTGACCAGGTGAAATTTCAGCTTCCGGCACTGCGTCGCTTTAACTGACAGTGCGACGTGGCTCCCAAACAAAATTGGCGTCCTTTTTTCCCCACAAATAGAGCTTTCTTTTGGTGGTATTTGATCACCTCTGCGGTTTTTATTTTTTGCGGTTTTTATTTTTTGCGGTTTTTATTTTTTGCGCTATAAACAAAAAAGAGCGACAATTTTGAAAAAAAAAGTCCTATTTTTTTACTTGTTGCTATAATAGCCCATTTCTTTAAAAAAAAAAAAAAACATTTTCTTTCTCAGTTTAGGTCGATGCGTATTCTTCTTCATATTTTTGGTTAAAAAAAATCGCAATAAGCGGCTGGTTTGCGCAAAAGTTATAGCGTTTACAAAATTGGGGACAGAATTATTATTTTTTATTTTTTTTTACTAGTAATGGCGGCGATCTGCGATTTTTTTTTTTTTTTTTTTTTTTTTTTTGGGGACACATCGGACACTTTTGACACATTTTTGGCGCCATTCACATTTATACTGCAATCAGTGCTATAAATATGCTCTAATTACTATATAAATGTGACTGGCATTGAAGGGGTTAACACTAGGGGGTGAGGAAGGGGTTATATGTGTACCCTGTATAGTGTTCTAACTGTGTGTGGAGGGGGGTGACTGGGTGAGGTGACCGATCTGTGTCCCTATGTACAAGGGACACAGATTGGTCTCCTCTCTCCCCTGACAGGACATGGATCTCTGTGATCCATGTCCTCAGATCCATGTCCTTGTCCCTGTAACCACCGATCGCGAGTGCCTGGCGGACATCGCGGCCACCAGGCAAGCGCATCGGTATCTCAGGAATGCTGCGGGCGCGCGACGCACGCGCGCCCTCTAGTGGACTGGGGGAGCGGAGGACGTATATATGCGTCCTGTTAGAGAATTTGAGCCACCCTAGGCCCGCATAAAGTCCTACGACCGTCGGGAAGTGGTTAAAAAGTGAAATTGTGGGTGGAACTCCCCTTTAATGTTATATTCACAACATCCTCAAATGAGTATAATTGGGCATACTCAGAAGCAGTTAGAACTTTTAAATATTAGACGGGTATCTGCTTCCCCCAAAAGGTGGCAAATGTGACACCGGAGGGTGGGGAGGAATCTGGAGAGTGGAAGTTTCAGTTTTGGGTGGAACTCCACTTTAATCACATCCCAGCTTTAAAGCAGAGGTTATGGAGTGCTAGCCCTTCCAAAAATTATTGGGCTGAAACCTGGGTCTATAGAATCTTCAGAATATACAGAAGTATAATGGGTCTCCAGGATTTTAGTCCCATTGGACTGCACAAGTTGGCCTGCGCTATCATTAAGAGCCAAGATATGGGAGAGTTTATATGGACCTTTTGGTAAGCCTAGCTAGTAGTTTGCCAGATTAATTTCTAAATTTAAATAAAGTGGGTTAGAATATTTTTTTTTATAGTTGTCGGTGCCGTTGCGGGTCCCCCTCCCCCCAAAGCACCCCCCCATCTTGAGGGCATGTGGCCTGGTATGGTCCAATAGATGCGTTCATGTAGGTCTTTAAGAAATTAGCTGGCATTTGTGAGCTTTTCAAATCATAAAACCCCAGTGTTGGTCATGTAAAGTGGAGTGGGCAGATGTCTCTTCATTCATTGCTTTTAGTGAGACATTGACCAATCTTTGACAAGTCTAAAGTCCCCTCCCCCCGGGTAACTGCTTTTGTAAGCTTTTATAGTTCTTAATGTGAACTTGGTATCCATTCATGCATACATTTCTACACAAATTTTGTTTTATATTGTAAGTGCCATTCTTGAGTTTTTGTTTTGTTTTCACAGTTAACTACTGGATTTTACAAGAAGGACTCAACTTTCTCCAGTTGCGCATTAAACATTTAATGAAGACAAACTGTATCCAGCAAGCAATGCTACTCTCAAAAATATGTTCCGATTCAGAAGCGACTTCAAGTGATTCTTTTTTTCGACAGTCGTATATTACATGCTTGTGCACAATGTTACCAGATGATGAAGCCTTTAAAGAGGTACATATAAGCATTCCAAAGATGATTAGGATGATGGTATTTGCTCCTATGTTATTTCTTCAATTGTCTTTCGTTCAATAGATTTTTAATTTTCAAATACAGAAGCACACAGAATACAATTACATAATGACAAAAGGTTGGGTCTATATCATTATAACATGTAACAAAATAAGCATAGTGTCAGCACCAAGGCCTCATTTGATTTTATGAAGCCCAACAGTGGGCTGATTAATGGAAGAATACAAGCTAGTTAGTAGGGGGAAGGGGAGGTATAGTAATGAACTTAGGGGTCTGTCGCTCAGGGAGTCCTACCTGTCCCGGACACCCCTAATGTCATGTAAACAAAATGTCTACTTATAAATACAGAGCTAAATCAAGTAGGTGAAAGTGATTTGTAAAGGTTTTTTTTTATTTGTTTTTTTGTTTAATAACAAAGTTGTCATACTTGCCTGCTCTGTGCAATGGTTTTGGACAGAGCAGCCAATTTACCCTTTTCTGAGGTCCCAAACTGTTGCTATGGGGTCAATCATGCAGACTCTATCCCAGGCTGTGCTGTGTGGTTCCCTGCTCCACTATTGATGTGTTTATTAGATAAATCATTTATTATGGGCTAAACAATAGGGTTTCTTCTCTTCCATGTAAGACTCATTCTACAAACGTAATGCTTTATAGATTTCTTGCCATCAGACAGAGGTTTCCCAGGCTGACAAGACATCCACCTGATCTTCTGTTCATACATTTAAAGTGTTTTTTTGTTTTGTTTTTTTTTATTTTGGATAGAGTAAGGCATTTCTTAATGGTATGCCTAACATGGGCTTTAGTCAACTGTCCTGGATCTGTTGCCCGCCCACTTTAAGGCTCAACTACCTTTGACAAATATTACATAACGAATCCCCTTCCCGATGAGCAAGATAAAATATCTTAGGGCACAGAGGACCTTAATCTGTCAAGAGGTGACCTAAAAATACCAAAAATGTAATCCCAATATTAAAAACTCCTTTTAAGGAAGTTACCCTCACCTGGCCATTGTTGAGTTCCTCAAATATGTATATATGACCCATAAGCAATACAATTTTTAATTTGTGCTTTTGTATTGCTACAAAACTGAAGGCATGATCGAGGTAGGAGGGGTTATGCAGGGCTGCGTTTTTTAGGTTCACCTGTGCCAGTGTCTCCTAGAGGTGGAGCAATAACCCCTCAATTGTCTTAGCCTGTGATGCACAAGTAAGCCAAATAATCCTATATATTTTTTTTTCTTGCTTGGAATGGACTTTAAAGGGAAAAACCCTGGGAAATGTGCATGTATTGCAGAGATGTACTACATTATTTTGTGTGTTTGTGGGTGTTTTTTTTTTTCTTAACCTGGACTTCTACTCAAAGGGCTTGTAAAGGTAAAAAGGAGCAGGAGGGTCGGGATGCTCTCTACTTTACAGATAAAGGAGCTGTGTGTTAGTGGGCGACCTGACACTCCTGCTCGCCCCCTGCCAGCTCAAGAGGCTTTCTCCACACCAGAGAGAAAGCCTTGCATTACTGTGTGTAGTTAGAACAGGCAGTAAGGATTTCTCAGAAGAAATAACGACATTTAATAGCAAAATTGAAGGATGAGGTAAGTGAAGGAGGACTGCACTAAGGTAAATTAAGCTATTTAGGGGGAAAAATCGTTTACAACCCCTTTAACAATTTGCCAATCAATTTAATTGTTGCATTGAAGATTGTTTTGCATCTTATAGATTTCTAAGATGGCTGGACAAGATGTATTGGATGCGATTTGTAATCTGGAATCTGAGGGACAGATTAACACTGCATTTATTCTGTGCACCACATACCTTACTCAGCAGCTGCAGAATGAAGTAGCATCCTGCTCCTGGTAAGCAGTATTTTTATGTAAATCTCTTCTGTATAAAAACTCAAGATTTATCTGTAGATCACACAGATATCTCACATATTAAGTACTCTTTTATGCCTTTTGCTTAAGTTTTATTTTTATTCCAGTATAAAAGTTAATATAAACAGGGCAACGCAAATGTTAATTTGCTTGTGGGTGACCGCTGTAAGTGCCGGCTCACACTGGGGCAGCACGACTCTGCACGGCGATCTGCACACGACTTCTTTATTGAAGTCAATGCAAGTCGTCCTAAAGTCATACAGGAGCCTTTTTATAAGTTGAAGCGACTTGCGTCGCTCCTATTAGAACGGTTCTATAATACAGAACGGAGTGTGACTGCTAAGTAGCCTGACAAGTCGCCCCTGTGTGAACCAGCACTAAGTGTTCTTACATTGAGGAGAAAAAAATCTGTCTCTTTGCAGTAAGAATTGGGGGGGGGGGGGGGGGGGGAGGACAATGTTATCATGGGAGACTTCAACTATCTTGAAACTGATTGATTGGCCAGACAGAACGGCGCACTTAACCAACGCTCGTTATTTCTTGGCCGTATTGCAAGACCATTTAACAACTGAAATGGTTGTAAAAATACTCTGCTGGATCTACTAACTACAAACGCCAAACTCATTGCTAATGTGGAAGTAAGAGATCATTTAGGCAACCATGATCAGAGTAATCACGCTTGCCATATAGGAAAGGGAGGCACAAGGGTAGAAACATAACATTTAAAACTAAGCTCTCCTATTGTTTTCAGCCATGGAAGTTGCCATATTGGCCTGATCTTCAACTGCCATGATGCTGCACTTGTGATCAGTTATGACATCAGACTTTTATGGTTTGCAAGTGTGGTTGAGAGCACAACCAATGTGAATGTTGCATTTCCAGTACAATGCAGAATTTGCTTTTTGAAACTTTTAAATCGATAGGTTTAGTTTTGCTTAAAATTTCAAAATAGCCAAACTTTGCCAAGCTGCACTGCATACTACATGATGCTAAATGGGATCAAATTCTTGAAACTAGGAACACTAAAGTAAAGTGGGAGTGGTTTAAGGACACATTAAACATTGGCATTCGTCAGTGTATTTCAATAGGCAGAAAATACAAATGAACAAAAGCTAAACTGGGGTGGTAAGGTAAAGATAAATTAACCACTTCAAGACCGGGCCTATTTCTGACATTTTGTTGATTTACAAATCGGTATTTTTTTGCTTGAAAATTACTCAGAACCCCAAACGTATATATTTGTTTTTTTAGCAGAGAAAAAAAAATGCATGTTAACCCCCCCTTGGCACTGACCGTATGCACCCACGATTGTCAGAGCGAGAGCTCCTAGCACTAGACCACCTCTGTAACTCTAACCTGGTTGTAACGGAATGAACCGTGACAGACTGAGATATTCCTATGTCTAGGGCCATAGGGTGACAAAGAATCATAATTCATATATTACAACAGATGGGACATTATTAATACTTCATATTTCAGGACTGAGATATCACAAGGAGTTCATGGTGACATGACCAGGTCAACCAGACAGTGACTCATACCTTTGTATAATAGGCTATTGAAATATCTTAAGGTGTTGATTGCACCCACTCTCACAAGACTCTGCCATTGTGTGATAAAGCTGTCTAGATAACTTATTCAACTAGATGTATGTGTATTATTCAAGGTTAACACTATTGATGATGCGGTGCCATCATGTCTAGCTACCAATTAAATAATTATCCTCAGTGAGTGAATGGGGACTGCATTGTCCTGTGATGAACTGTATTATGCTGTACTGGATATAAGCAAGCTAAGAAAACCAATGAAGTCATTCATACATTTTGGAAACTAGAGAACGGAGCGCAGTCTCGTTTATTCTGGGAAATGGAATGGATCATGTCTGCCTGGTTGTTGGTGTGTCGGATAAGCTTGTCGTGGTTGGATGGAAGGTCGTAAGCGGTGGTGACCGTTACACTGGTAACCACTCCTTGCAAAAGCCAGCAGCCGCTCGGCTGAATTTGCTGGTGTTATAAAGAAGCCAAAAAAGCTCTAAAAAAACAATACCTGGGTGATGTCAGCAGCTGCAGGCATCACCCCTTACAACAACACAATAACAAATAAAAGCAGCGCTCGATGGGTAAGATCATAGAACTTTATAGTCTAAAAATAACATAAGTATTACATACTATTGGCCACACAATGTTAAGCATTAAATTAATTTATTATAAATATATAAAAGGTATAGTTGATAAAATAACTAATGCAATAGGAGTGCCACTGAAAGAGTCCTGTGATGAAATAGTTAACATCGGATTCTGTGTCACTCAGATAGTACTGCTGTTGCGTTCAATAATCGCCTCTACGCTAATGAATGGCGCAGGTATGATGGCTCAAAAAGTACCTGTGATAGTCAGTAGACAGCAGCAAGGGATGAGGGCCAGTGTGTTGTGAGGATCCCGGAGGTAACAGGACCGCAACAGCCAAAGGACAAACCTCCGCAAGAGATCGGCAACGCCGCGGCGTTGTAATGGAGCAGGAGAACCTCCACCTGACGTAGCCGCACCGCTGCGGAGGGCAGTTGGCAACTCGCATGCAGCACCACCAGAGGAACGGCAAACGACAGACCGGGCGCACTCCGATGACCTCACAGCGACTCTACCAATCTGAGGATGTGACCTCAAGCATCAACAGCCAACGTCACAGGGTGGAAAGTGGTATACAACCACAAACACAACTCAGTATCAAATGGCATTCAGATGGACCTGTGCAGAGCCGTGACTGACATGTTTTGCGTTCTTACTCTATCAAAGTCCTAAAGGATCTGCACAGGTCCATCTGAATGCCATTTGATAATGAGTCCTGTTCGTGGTTGTTTACCACCTTCCACCCTGTGACGTTGGCTGTTGATGCTTGAGTTCACATCCTCCAATTGGTAGAGTTGGGGAGACGTCATCGGAGTGAGCCCGGTCTGTGGTTTGCCGTTCCTCTGGTGGAGCTGCATGTGGGTTGCTGACTGCCCTCCGCAGCGGTGCGGCTACATCACTGGCCCCAGGTGGAGGTTCACCTGCTCTATTACAACGCCACGGCGTTGCCGATCTCTTGCGGAGGTTTGTCCTTTGGCTGTTGTGGTCCTGTTACCTCCGGGATCCTCACAGCACGCTGGCCCTCATCCTTGCTGCTGGCTGACCATCACAGGTACTTTTTGAGCCATCATACCTGCGCCATCCATTAGCGTAGAGGCGATCATTGAACCAATGCAACAGCAGTACTATCTGAGTGACACAGGATCCGATGTTAACTATTTCATCACAGGACTCTTTCAATGGCACTCCTATTGGATTAGTTATTTTATCAACTATACCTTTTATATATTTATAATAAATGAATTTTATGCTTAACATTGTATGATCATTTTTAGACTATAAAGTTCTATGATCTTACCCATCGAGCGCTGCTTTTTTTTGTTATTGTGTTTTTGTGCCCATCTTCCAGTGGTTGGACTGTGCCACACTTGGCGTTGTTGTAGCGCCAAAAGGGATATTTTTTATCACCCCGTACAACCACTTTGGCAAAATAATGTACAAGTACGTGATTTTGCATGAATTGGTAATGAGAAAACAAAATGTTTAAAAATGTCTGAAGGGTCACACAGCATTTCAAAGCTAAAAAGAATGTATAAGAAATGCATGAGTGATCAGGCCAGCTAAAATAGATTACGAGCGACACATTGCTGAGGAGAGTAAAAAATGCATGCCTGTGGGTTCTGTATTGGACCTCATGATGTCAGAGGACCTGAAACCTTCAGAACGTAAGGTAGGAAGAGGCTATTGGGACTGGTCTTGCAGCCTGCAGGTAACCTATGGGAAAGTCTGACTCTAAAGCTTGGGTATACACACACAGAGGTTTTTTATTTTTCATTCGACCAGCTGGTTAAATAAAAAAAAAACTGGCACATCCCCACATTCACTTAAGGGAGATGCAGGTATCTCTCCTACGGTGCTGTTGTATTCTGAGATCAAGAGCGTAAGCTCTTTCCAGTAATGGGGCACCCCAACTTATCAGTGGGAAAATGTCTGCCCGCTCCTGGTCCTAGGAAATCTCAGATTTCTGGATCCAGAGTGTGATTTCTAAGGGCTTCAAGCTGGAGTTTCGAATGCTTTTTCCTTCCGGCTTCATGCTTTCAAACTTGTCCCCTTTCCACCAAGATGGGTGGATGTTGGTACTTCTTCGATTCAGCAGTTTCTGTCTCGGGGAATCTCTACCCCTGACCAAAATGGGAATGTTTTTTAAGGCTTCTACTCAAACCTCTTTACAGTTCCTGACTTAGATGGAGGGAGTGGTCCAGCCTGTTCTGGATCTAAAAACCCTACCTATTGGTTCAGAAGTTCTACATTGTCACCAGGTAAGGGTCCTTTCACACGGAGCGGACCGTTTTTCGGTCCGCTCCGTGTGCCCGTCAGCTCAGCGGGGGGTCTCCGCTCAGCTGTCGGCGGACAGGGCGGTCTCCGCACACTGTGCAGGGACCGCCCTGTCTCTCCTCCGCTCTCCCCTATGGGGAGTCGGATGGAAACGGACCGTCTGTCCGTTTACATCCGATCCGTTTGGCCGGACGGAAGAAAAATAGGACATTCTTCCGTCCGCAAAAACGGATGCGGATCTAGCGGATGTTAGCGGATGCATCATCCGCTAACGGATCCGCTATCATAGGGGCCCATTACAAGTCCGTAAACGGACTTGTAATGAGCGGACGAATGGTCCGCTAGTGTGAAAGGACCCTAAGTCTTTGCCCTTCTCCAGGGAGACTTTCTGCCATCAGTATCACATTCGGGATGCTTACTTGCACATTCCTATCTTTCCATCCAGTCAGCACTACCTGAACTTTGCAGTGAGTGATCAGCATTAGTAGTTTATCACCATTCCTGTTGACCTGTGCACAGCCCCTCTGCTTTTACCAAGAGTTTCTTTCAATACTGTTGCAGCAAAATATTCTGGCAGACCCACTTTTTTTTTTTGTTTTGTTTGTTTGTTTAACCACCCAAATGCATCGGATCTACATGGTCAGACTCTTGGTGGGTTACCAAAACAGCACTAGAGTAAAAAAAAAACAGGAGGCCTTTTTGGTACAGATGACCAGTGCAGAGGAATATGATACTTTCTTGGCTAAACAATGTGTTTGACACTCTATCTGCATCCTGGAAAATGGGTTCTCTCCATCCAGTGGTGTTTCCAAGCCTTTGCTGCTGGTATTTTTTTTTATTCATGCTATGCATACTAGCTCATTATGCCTTTTGTCTGGCAGGTTATTTTTTTGGTGGATTTACAGCCACTTGAATAATGGCATGCGATGCCAAGCTGTGGTTTCCAAACCGAGCAATGTCCTTTCTTGTTTTGAGAGATATGGGCTCCAGAGAGAGGGAGAGATAACTTTACCCCTGTAAAATTCATTAGTTAAACTCATCTGGAATATGCAGTTCAGTTTTGGGCACCAGTTCTCAAAAATGATATTGGGTAACTGGAGAGGGTGCAGAAAAGGGCCAATAAACTGATAAGAGGCGTGGAGGTGCCTAGCTGCGATGAAAGATTAGATTGACTGAATCTATTCTCTCTGGAAGAGGAGATTAAGCAAACAATGACAGAGTCCACTCTCCTCTATGGGGGTGGTCTGCTGGAAACTGACTGCATGTGCGTATCCATTCCGATTGTCCTCCTACCCCCTGGACAGATGGCGAACATCGCCATACGTATGTTATCGGCCAATTATGTCTGATCGATTTTTCATGTTGCAACCAAAAACGTACATGTATTTTATTAGGATTTTTTTGTGATGGACCAAAATAAAGTGGCACATTATTATTGTGAAAGTGGTTGTAAACCCCTTTTTTTTTTTTATAACTTTATGCTACAGGTAGACCTATATTAAGGCTTACCTGTAGAGCTACCCAGGATATCTTCTAAACCTGCACGTTTAGGAGATATCCCCTGTCCTCTGGTGTCATCGGCACATGCAAACTGAAGCAATGGCACCCAGGTGCAGTTGATTCAGTCTGTGTGCCGTTGCCAGTAAGCTCCTGCGCACATGCGCGAAAGTGACGTCATTGCTGCTCCGGCCAGTCACATCGCCGGAGCCGTGATACCTGGAAGTAACTCTGGGATGACATGTCAGTGACCGGAGGGGGAGACGTGGACCACTGTGGGGGCTTCAATCTGAGGCAAGTAATACATAAGTTAGTATGCTGTGCATACTAGCTCATTATGCCTTTGTCTTGCAGGGGAAGGAAAGTGATGCATAGCTTTCAGTTTTTTATTTATTTTAAATGAATATCTAAAGTGTGGCGTGCATTTGTATTCAGCTCCTCAGAGTCAATACTTTGTGCACCTTTCGCTGCAATTACAGCTGCGAGTCTAAAGAAATACAAGTCCCATGAGGTATGGCAAGGCTGACAGCCACAAGCATGGCATCCAGAGGCAGGATTGTAGTTTTGCAACAACTCAAGGTCCCCTAATTGCATATCCCTGATCTAAACCGTTCCATTGTGGCTCTGGTTGTATTTTTAAGGTTGGTTGTACTACTGGAAGGTGAATCTCCACCCCAGTTTCAAGTCTTTTTTGCAGACTCCAACAGGTTCTTCTAAGATTGCCCTGTATTTGACAGAGCCCACTTCCCATCATCCATTTCCCATCAACTCTGACCAGCTTCCCTGTCCCTGCTGAAGAAAAGCATCTGCACAACATGCTGCCACCACTTTTCACTGTGGGGCTTGTGTGTTCAGTGGTGTGCAGTGTTAGTTTTCCGCCACACAGCATTTTGCTTTTAGGCCAAAAAGTAACATTTTGGGCTCATCTGATCAGAGCCCCTTCTTCCACATATTTGCTGTGTCCTCCACATGGCTTCTTGCAAACTGCAAATGAAACTTCTTATGGCTTTCTTCTTGCCACTCTTCCATAAAGGCCAAATTTGTGGCATTCATGACTAATGGTTGTCCTGGGGACAGATTCTCCCACCTGAGCTGTAGATCTCTGCAGCTCCTCCAGAGTTACCATGAGCCTCTTGGCTGCTTCTCTGATTAATGGTCTCCTCACCCAGTCTGTCGGTTTAGGTGGATGGCCATGGCTTGGAAGGTTTGCAGTTGTGCCATACTCTTTCCATTTTCAGATTATGGCTTGAACCGTGCTCTGTGAAATGTTCAAAGCTTGCAATATTATTTTTTATTTTTTTATCTAACCCTGTTTTAAACTTCTCCACAACCTTATCCCTGACCTGTTTTGGTGTGTTCTTTTTGGCCTTCATGGTGCTGTTTATTCACCAAGGTTCTCTTATAAACCTCTAAGGCAGAGGTGGCAAACACAAGGCCCGCGGGCCGAATGCGGCCCTCCAGGCCATTTCATGCGGCCCTCCAGGCCATTTCATGCGGCCCTCGCACCTCTCCAGTCTTCCTCCAAACTCTTACTTTATGCTTTTAAGCAATGCATCCAGCTTCTTCCCAGCAGCAGCATAAGGAAAGGGGGTGCACTGTGATGTAAGGGAGAGTGGGGGACTCAACTTCTGATGGTGGGGTGGCTCTTTACATCTAATGTAAGGGGAGGGAATGCGCTGGACATCTAATCTTACAGATACAACCGGCCCCTTTGAGGGCAACCATAATGCTGATGCAGCCCACAATGAAATTGAGTTTGACACCCCTGCTCTAAGGGTTTCACAGAACGGCTTTATACTGAAATTAAATTGCACACAGGTGGACTCTATGTACTAATTAGGTGACTTCTGAAGGTAATTGGTTACACTAGATTTTAGTTAGTGGTATCAGAGTAAAGGGGGCTGAATACAAATCTTGCCACATTTTTCACATATTTATTATCTTTCCACGTCACAATTTATGTGCCGCGTTGTGTTGGTCTATCACATAAAATCCCAATAAAATGCATTTACGTTTTTGGTTGTAACATGACAAAATGTGGAAAATTTCAAAGGGTATGAATACATTTTCAAGGCACTGTACCTCTCAGACATCCACTTATCTTTTGGAGTCTTTGCTGTAAAAGCAATAAAAATGCAGTTGGTTATAGCAGCTCATTAAAACGAGTCTGCTTTAGGAGCAGCTTCTCTCTATAAAATTACATCTTCCTGTGTATAAATGATTTTTGGGATACCGTATTTCAGGAACTGGGCATCTGGGGTATCCATGTTCTCCAATGTATCAAACATACAGGAGTCCTAATGAAATACAAGAAAGTGTAATGTTATGCTATTGATTATACAAATAAGGCTTCGTTATAATTGTCAAATTCACTGTAATGTTTAAAGAGAAGCTACTGGGCAGCTGTTCCCCTAGTGTTACTTCTTCATAAACCCTTGCCATTGCATGTAGCTAGAGGGTGAAACCACTGAGGTACGCACACAAACACATTTTAACTAGACTTATAATTGGGAAACCGTTTAAATGGGTTTGTTGGTTTTCCTTTAATGGCTCGAAATTTAATTATGGATTTTCATTCTCACAGGGAGCTAACTTTGTTTTGGAGTAAACTTCAGAGAAGAATTGATACCTGTTTAAGTACTTTTCTGGAAAGAAGTAGGCAATTTGGGGTGATTGCCAAAACACGTCAGCATCTCTTCTTCCTCATTAAAGTTGTTCATACAGAGGTAGGTGGAAAGTTATCCTTTTTAGAATACTTTTTTATTCACTCTATATGTTAATACAATTACATTTATTTAGAGAAATATCATATTTATCATCCTTTGAGGGACACAGGAATGCAGTATTTCTTGGACATCAGGGTTAAAGGCTCTTGCGTACAGGAGGTCTAGCACAGTAAACAAAAAAAATGGTGGCTTGTCCTCCTTACATCACGTCTACCTCTTTTTGACTTTCGGTCTTTCACATTCATTCATCTCGGTAACTGGGAGTCTGCACTAAAGGTGAGACGTACAGGCAGTCCCTTTGGATCTATTGACCCTCACATAAGCTGTGTCTTGGAGACTTAAAATGTAGAAAATAAAACTGGAAGTAGTGATATTAAAGGGGTTATAAACCCTCATGTTTTTTTTTTTTTGTTACCTTGGTGCATTCTAAGTAAACCAACAACCCAGCCCCCCCCCACCTTTTACCTGACACAGGTAACACATCACATCACGGGACACAGAGCGGCATATTCATTACTATGTGGGTTATATGGAGTACCTTCAGGTGTGGACACTGGCAATCTCAAACAGGAAGTCCCCTCCCTATATAACCCCCTCCCCTAGAGGGAGTCCCTCAGTTTTTTCGCCAGTGTCTTAGGTGTTGGTCACGGAATAGCTTTGCTCCACATCCTTGGGATTAAGGGCGGGCTAACCGGATCTGTCCAAGGAGCCTCAGTGCCAAAGTGGACAGTACCCGGGCCCCAAGCCGTGGGTTTTTGCCTATAATGCTCCTCTTTGGAGGGCTGGGCCCAGGACTTGGAGTTTGTAAAAACCATAAGTTCCTGTTTGCCAGGGTGCTATATAGGTCCAGGACAGTGGGTACCTTCATAGGACCCCAGGGCCTGAAGGTCTACTACGCTACCCACGGAGATGGGAGAAGATTGGATCAGTTTGCTGGACAAACATCCTGCAGCATGGAGCAGGTAAGGGGGAGCCTGCGGGACTTGGTTCGACAGCAGGCTCTCCGGGGTAACCTAAAAGGGGGGATAGCCTAAGTATGCTCTGCATGGGCAACCTTGTTCACTATGTCTAAAGAGAGACAGGATGACACCTTTTCCCCCCCATCACTAGGTCCCCCTGTCTAAATATGTGTGCTAGCTAAACCTGCTGTTTCTTCCTAGGGCTAGTAAGGATCCCTAGGGGCCTTTGGAGAGTCCTACCTGGCCGGGGGTTTGAATCTGCCGCCTGTTTCTGCGTTCCTGGATCTCCAGCAGCGCGGCTCCTCCATGTTCCTCCTGTTTCCGGCATACGCGCGCGCACGTCTTATGGACGTTTTTTCGCGCCGTTCACACAGGAGGGCGGGGGGGGGCGTGCCTGCGGCGTCATACAGGGGCGCGCCTTTGTGCTGTTATAGACAGCAGGCATTGTCAGTGCTCAGTCTGAGGCTGATTTTCAGAGGAGAGGACGCAGAGCGGCAGAACAGTGACTCCCGGTGGCGGAAGAGGGGTAGTACATGTGGACTTTGTTCCAATACCTTTTTGTTAAGCCAAGAAATCCCCCTTTTTTTGCAGCAGGTTTGGAGGCTGGCAAACTTAGTTTGGGGTCACTGTATGTTGTCAAAAAGAAAATATATAATATATTTAAAAAAAAAAAAAAAAAACATACGGGATCCCATCAGTTTTTGGGCATTAGTGGTCTATTGTCCCCTAAACTCTGATTTTTGTACTCCTGCCCACTACAGTCTGTTGTGTGGGCGGAGTCCCTCGATTTTGTATTATGGCTTCCAAGGGTTCGGGGTCAAAGGGTACAAAAAAGACCAAAAAACAAAAGGGTTCCCTTTCTGATTCTGATATGCCGATACTTTCCCCGCAACTTATTAATTTAAGAAGCGCCTTGGATGAGCCATTAGGGGGATCTGGTGCGGAGGCTGGCCCAGATCAGCCCAGCCCTGTGTTCATCACAGAGGAGATGCTAGCCGTATCCCTAGGGGGGCTAGAAGAGAGAATAGCAACATTGATCGCTAGAGCTATTCCTGGTAAGAAACGGGTTAGATCCCCATCACCAGGAGGTGTATCCTCAGATGCTGAGATTCTCTCTCCAGAGGAATTGGAATCACAGGAGGATCAACTAGACCTGAACCAAGAGGGTTCAGGGATTGAGGGATCTGCCTCTGAGGAACCATTTTCAGACTCCCAGACAGAAAGACTGTGGGTACAGTCTTTGACGGACATGGTCCGCTCGGCATTTAGTTTACCATTGCCAGAGCCTCAGGTTCCTCCGGTATC
The DNA here is from genome assembly GCA_029574335.1 of Rana kukunoris. NCBI lineage: Eukaryota > Metazoa > Chordata > Amphibia > Anura > Ranidae > Rana > Rana kukunoris. The sequence continues at coordinate 330,078,989 of CM056050.1, read as the reverse complement.
CTCTCTGGGCTCTTTGAAAGCTCCGTTAAACAACACAGTTTTTCCGGTCCATCCTCTCTTGGAGGAATTGATCTTTCGGGATTGGGTACGGCCGGACAGGATTTTTCTGCCACCGAAAAGGTTTGCGGTCATTTACCCGGTGGAGGCTCCCAGTAGTGGATGCAGCCATCTCATGTGTGAATAAATCACTAACTTGCCCGGTGGAAAACATACACATGTTTAAAGATCCAGTTGATAAAAGATTAGAGACACTTTTAAAAGCATCCTTTGCTACGGCAGGAGCAGTGGTGCAGCCAGCGGTGGCTGCAATTGGAGTTTGTCAGGCATTAAAAGACCAGACAAAGGAAATGTTAAGGGACATGCCTACCCAACAAGCAGAAGAGTTTTCTGACATTCCCAGAGCTCTGTGTTTTGCGGTAGATGCTATAAAAGATTCCATCCAGCAGGCCTCTCGTTTATCACTATGTTTGGTGCACATGAGAAGGCTCTTATGGTTGAAGAACTGGGCGGCGGAGCCCCCATGCAAAAAGCTTCTGGCAGGGTTTCCCTTCCATGGAGGACGACTCTTCGGAGACGATCTGGATAAATATATTCAGACTATTTCAAATGGCAAAAGTACCCTTTTACCGGTCAAAAAGACATTCCGGGCTCCTACATTTAAAAGGCAGCTCTTTCCTGTCTCGGGGCCCTCAAATTCCAGGCAGTATCGACGGCCGCCTGCACGATCCAACGTTAACAGTAGATCGCAGGGACAGACCCCTGGGGGTAAGAGGCCGTGGTATCGCAAGCCGTCAAAGACAGCCCCTAAGTCTGCCTTATGAAGGGGCGCCCCCACTCTTGCGGGTGGGGGGAAGGCTTCGTTTCTTCGCAGAAGTTTGGGAAGCCAAGATCCCCGACAAATGGGTCCGGGCATCTGTAACCACAGGTTACAGACTGGAGTTTCTAAGGTATCCTCCGCCTCATTTTCAAGAATCAAGGCTACCAAGGGATCCAGCGAGGAAGGCCTCAATGCTGGCAGCTTTGGATCACCTGCTTTGCCAGGACGTAATTATAGAAGTGCCAGCCCAAGAGCAAGGCCTAGGTTTCTATTCCAACCTCTTTGTCATACCAAAGCCCAACGGCGATGTCAGGCCAATCTTGGACCTAAAGAGGTTAAACGGTTACCTAAGGGTTCGTTCCTTCGGATGGAATCCATCCGGTCAGCAGCCGCCGCGCTTCAGAAGGACGATTTTCTGGCCTCCATAGACATAAAGGATGCTTACCTTCATGTACCAATCTTTCAGTCGCATCAAAGGTTTTTACGCTTCGCGGTGGGGCAGCGACACTTCCAATTCAGGGCGCTCCCCTTCGGGCTGGCCACGGCCCCCCGGGTATTCACGAAGATCCTAGCCCCAATTCTGGCCAATTTAAGGATCCAAGGGGTCACAGTCCTAGCATACTTGGACGACCTTTTAATCATAGATCACTCACGGCCGGGTCTGCAAAAGGCAGTAAACCTCACGGTTCAGTACCTCGAAGAATTCGGCTGGGTCCTGAACCGGGGAAAGTCAGCGTTCCAGCCTACAAAGCAGTTGGAATACCTCGGCATGAGGTTAGACACAGAACATCAAAAGGTGTTCCTGCCCCTTGTAAAGATCGAAGCTATCAAGGGGTTGGTTCAGTTGGTTCTAAACAAGAAAAGTCCAACTATTCGCCTGTGTATGCGATTACTAGGCAAGCTAGTGGCCACATTCGAGGCAGTACCATACGCTCAGATCCACACTCGCGTCCTACAGGCAGCCATTCTAGCAGCCTGGGGCAAGAGGGCACATGCCTTAGAGTCCCCTTTGACGCTATCATCAAGGGTCCGACAAAGCCTGGCCTGGTGGTTGAACCCTCAGAATCTTCTAAAGGGAAAATCCTTCAGCCCTGTTGTCTGGAAGGTAGTTACCACAGACGCCAGCCTGGCAGGCTGGGGGGCGGTCTTCGAGGGGTTCTCCCGCCAGGGAACTTGGGTGAAAGCAGAGAGGCAGCTCCCCATCAATATCTTGGAAATCAGAGCTGCCCGCCTAGCCCTTCTGGCTTGGACCTCCAGATTAAAGGGGTTCCCGGTGAGAATCCAGTCAGACAATGCCACGGCGGTGGCATACATAAACCACCAAGGGGGAACCAGGAGCCAGGCCGCTCAGAGGGAGGTGAACTTGATTTTTCAATGGGCAGAGGTTCATGTACCCTGCATTTCGGCGATATTCATTCCCGGAGTGGACAACCTGCAGGCAGACTTCTTAAGTCGCCAGAGTCTGTTGCCAGGGGAGTGGTCTCTGCATCCCCAGGTCTTTCAGACAATCTGCCAGAGGTGGGGAATGCCGGACGTAGATATAATGGCATCCAGGTTCAACAAGAAACTAGACAGGTTCGTGTCGCGAGCGAGGGATCCTATGGCCTGCGGAACCGACGCGTTGGTTTGCCCTTGGCATCAATTCAGACTTCTATATGCATTCCCTCCACTACAGTTACTCCCGCGCCTGTTGCGCAAGATCAGAGTGGAGAACAAGCCAGTCATTCTAGTAGCTCCGGCTTGGCCCCGGAGGACTTGGTACTCACTAGTCCTGAAGATGGCAGTGGGAGACCCTTGGACTCTCCCTCTACAACCAGACCTACTCTCACAAGGCCCGATCCTCCACCCTACATTACAGCGTCTAAATTTGACGGCCTGGAGGCTGAATCCCTGATTCTCAGGGATAGAGGCCTATCTAGGCAGGTAATTCCTACCCTGATTAGGGCTAGGAAGCCGGTCTCCAGGGTGATTTATTACAGGGTGTGGAGGAACTACGTAGGCTGGTGTGAATCCAAAAGATGGAATTCCCGCAAATATACTATTGATAGGGTGTTAAGTTTTCTCCAGCTAGGAGTGGATAAAGGCCTGGCACTAAGCACAATCAAGGGACAGATCTCAGCTCTGTCAGTGTGGTTTCAGAGGCCGCTGGCCACCCACTCGCTGGTAAAGACCTTCTTACAGGGGGTCTTGCGTATTAATCCTCCTGTCAAGTCACCAATTTGTCCATGGGACTTAAATCTTGTCCTGTCCACTCTACAGAAACAGCCTTTTGAGCCGTTGGCTGAGATTCCTTTAGTCTTACTGACAAGAAAGTTGGTTTTCTTGGTCGCCATAGTTTCGGCCAGGAGAGTGTCAGAATTAGCAGCCTTATCGTGTAAGGAACCATATCTCGTTCTGCATAAGGACAGGGCAGTTCTCCGGCCCCATCCTTCCTTTCTACCAAAGGTTATATCCAAATTTCACTTAAACCAGGATTTGGTACTTCCATCCTTCTTTCCAAAACCTACATCTAGAAAGGAGGGGTTGCTGCATACCTTGGATATTGTCCGGGCCATGAAGGCCTATCTTAAAGCTACAGAAAAGATCCGGAAAACAGATGTGTTATTCGTTCTACCAGATGGCCCCAAGAAGGGGCAGGCAGCTGCAAAATCCACCATCTCGAGATGGATTAGACAATCATTCAAGCCTACGGGTTGAAGAGGTTGCCTCCTCCGTTGTCGGTAAAGGCCCATTCTACCAGGGCCATGGGCGCCTCTTGGGCAGCACACCATCAGATCTCTATGGCTCAGATATGCAAGGCGGCAACGTGGTCATCAGTCCACACGTTTACAAGGTTTTATCAACTAGACGTGAGAAGAAATGCGGATGCTGCCTTTGGTCAGGCAGTACTACAGGCTGCAGTTTGAAATCCTCGGGATCAGAAACACCCTTGGTTATAAAAAAAAAAAAAAAAAGTTTTTTTCTTGACTAAGTTGGAATTATTATTATGATTTGAGTTTATCTCTAAATTGAATCCTTCTTTGGAAGATGTCTCCCTCCCCTCATTAAAGCATTGCTTTCGGACATCCCACATAGTAATGAATATGCCGCTCTGTGTCCCGTGATGTACGAGAAAGAAAAAGGGATTTTTAAATACAGCTTACCTGTAAAATCCTTTTCTTGGAGTACATCACGGGACACAGAGCTCCCACCCCTCTTTTGGGTGACCATTTTGGGAGGCATACTGCTTGCTACAAAACTGAGGGACTCCCTCTAGGGGAGGGGGTTATATAGGGAGGGGACTTCCTGTTTGAGATTGCCAGTGTCCACACCTGAAGGTACTCCATATAACCCATATAGTAATGAATATGCCGCTCTGTGTCCCGTGATGTACTCCAAGAAAAGGATTTTACAGGTAAGCTGTATTTAAAAATCCCTTTTTTTTTTTTTTTGTTACCTTGGTGCATTCTAAGTAAACCAACAACCCAGCCCCCCCCACCTTTTACCTGAGCCCAATTATTCCAGTGACGGAGAAAAACATAGCAGCTCCAGCTGCTGTCTCTGATCCTCATTGGCTAGATTGATAGCAGCAGGAGCCATTGGCTCCCGCTACTGTTAATCAAAACCAGTGACACGGGGCGGGATATTGGACACAGCAGCAAGACTCTGGAGTGCGCCTGCACGAGTTTACCCATGGAAAGCTGCTCTCCGCAGGGCATATAGCAGTTTGACTGTTACAGGGCAGCAGCTCTGCGCTGGGTCGCGTATATATACAGGATCACGCACAGGGGGAATGTACGGGCCAGCTGCTTGTGCTGTGATTATTTACAGCAGAAACTGATCTGCGGGTGCTGGGCACTCTGTCCACCTGCACCCCCTGATCGTCAGACTCGGAAGGGAGCTCTACCTATGTAAACGGGACTAAAATCCATCACTTCCCCTAGTAAAAGCAACACATACAATACACAAAAACACTGACTAGGCAAGTGGTTAACTCTTTGATCGCCCTAGGTGTTTGACCCCTTCCCAGCCAGTGTCATTGGTGCACATTTTTAGCACTGATCACTGTATTGACCACTTCAGCCCTGGACCATTTGTGTGGTCAAAGACCAGGCCACTTTTTGCGATTCAGCACTGCGTCACTTGAATGGACAATTGCGCGGTTGTGCGATGTGGCTCCCGAACGAAATTGACGTGTGTCCGTCCGTCCCCCCCCCCCCAACAAATAGAGCTTTCTTTTAGTGGTATTTGATCACCTCTGCGGTTTTTATTTTGTGCGCTATAAACAATGATTAAAAATAGATAACAATCATATAATCAACCTACAGTTCTAGTTTCGTTGTTGCTGTTATTTCCTGTCTCTCTGATGTACAGAGCCAGAGAGCCAATAGAGGGCAGTGATGGTTTGTCTAAAACCCCTCAGCACCAACCCAGTTTCAGTTTACACAGTAATCACACCTCCTTGATTAGTGACCACAGTGAGAAACCTCCCAGTACTTTGGTTTTAAGGAAACAGACAACCAGGATGTGGAGATCAGAGCACAATTACAGCAACATCAAAGCAAAAACGAACAATGAGGACATGAAAACAGCACTGCAGTAAGGTGAAGGAAGCTATTTAGCTAAAAAAAAAAAAATTCCTTTAGTGACCCTTTAAATAGTTCAGGTGAGGTCTCCAAAACGTCTCGTGTACATGAAGCCTTATTGTGATTATATATGTTTTTTTAGCAGACACCCTAGGGAATAAAACGACGGTTATTGCAACGTTTTATCTTGTACAGTATTTGCTCAATAATTTTTCAAATGTTTCATTAATTAAAATAACAAAACAGTAAAGTTAGCCCAATTTTTTTTGTCAAATATGAAAGATTAGGTTACACCGAGTAAATGGATACCCAACATGTCATGCTTTAAAATTGCGCACACTCATGGAATGGCGCCAAACTTCGGTACTTAAAAATCTCTATAGGCAAGGCTTTGAATTTTTTTTACAGGTTACCAGTTTACATTTACAGAGGAGATCTAGGGCTAGAATTGTTGCTGGCACTCTAACGCACGCGGCAATACCGCACATGTGTGGTTTAAACAGCGTTTACATATGTCAGCGGGGCTTGCGTGTGCGTTCGCTTCTGCCCGCGAGCTACCGGGGGCAGGGGTGTTTTGGGTTTTTTATTATTTATTTAACATATTGATTTTTTTACACTTTTTTTATTTTTATTACTTTTATTCCTATTACAAGGAATGTAAACATTCCTTGTAATAGGAATGTGTGTGACAGGGTCCTCTTTATGGAGAGATGCAGGGTCAATAAGACCCCACATCTCTCCTCCAGGCTGGAAACCATGAGATCGGTGAAAAAAATTCACCGATCTCATGAATACTGTGGCTTACAGCCGCAGTCGCGGCTTTGTTTACGGGACCTGGGCGTGACGTCATCACATCGCGCCCGGGTCATAGAGACGGTCACGGGAGAGCCCGGAGAAGCACCGGGTGGCGGTGAAAGGGGGGGTGTCGCCTCCCGCCCCCTGTAAGAACGATCTAGCGGCAGAACCGCCGCTATGATCGTTCTTACGTTGTGCAGAATCGCCGGCACAAGAGATATCTAGATGATGCCTCTCGCTGCTGGCATCATTCAGATATCTCCCTCCAGGACGTCATATGACGTCCACTCTGGATGGGAGAGAGACTTTGTGGCCGTCATATGACGGTGTCTGGTATTGAAGGGGTTAAATAGGGCATTTTCACCCACTTCCTGCCCAGGTCATTCCCACACACACACACACAGCTTTCTTTTGTTGGTATTTGATCACCACCTGTAGTTTTATTTTTTGCACTATTAACAAAAAGAGCGTCAATTTTGGGAAAGCTGTTTTTTTTTTTGGGTTAACCACTTGCTTACTGGGCACTTAAACACCACTCTTGCCCAGAGCAATTTTCAGCTTTCAGCGCTCTCCCACTTTGAATGACAATTACTCAGTCATGCAACACTGTACCCAAATGATTTTTTTGTCCTTTTTTTTTTTTTTCCATACAAACAGAGCTTTCTTTTGGTGGTATTTGATCACCTCTGGGTTTTTTATTGTTTGAGCTATTGGAATTGGAAATTTGGAAAAAAAAATGATTTTTTCTTAGTTTCTGTGATAACATTTTGCAAATGATTAATTTTTCTTCATAAATTTTGGCCACAATTTATACTGCTACATGTCTTTGATAAAAATAACTCAACATTTTTGGAAATTATTTGGTCTGTGTGAAAGTTTTAGAGTCTACAAACTATAGTGCAAATCATAAAAAATGATCACATCTGATCACACCTGATGTACTGAAGTCCTATCTCATTTCTTGAGACCCTAACAAGCCAGGAAAGTACAAATGCCCCCAAATAACCACTTTTTAGAAAGTAGACATTCCAAGGTATTTAGTAAGAGGCATGGTGAGTTATTTGAAGTTGTAATTTTTTCCCACAATACTTTGCAAAATTAAGATTTTTATTTTTTATTTAAAAATGATCTCCATTTTCATTGTAATGGCTTATTTCTCTCACATGGCATGTGCATACCACAAATGACACCCCAAAATACATTCTGCTACTCCTGAGTAAAACGATACCCCATGTGTGAGACTTTTTTACTGCCTCGCCACATACAGAGGCCCAACATGCAGGAAGCCCCATCAGGTGTTTTAGGAGCATAAAATTGCACATCTAACTAGTTAACTACCTATTACAATTCTGAAGGCCCTGGAACACCAGGACAATGGAATTACCCACAAAATTACCCCATTTTGGAAAGGTAACGCCCCAACGTATAATCAATGAGGCATAATTAGTCTCTTGAATGGTTTGTTTCCAGCAGTTTTTGGAAAATGTGGAAACAAATAAAAACGCTTTTTTTTTTTTTGCACAAAGTTGTCCGTTTCTAAGATATTTCCAACACATAGCAGTTAGATGGCAAAAATGACACCCCAAAATACATTCTGCTACTCCTGAGTAAAACGATACCACATGTGTAAGACTTCTACACAGCCTGACCACATACAGAGATCCAAGATGCAAGGAACACTGTCAGGTGTTCCAGAGACACATAGCATGCACATACCAAGAATTACACCCCAAAATACATTATGCTGAGCAAAGCGTAAACAAAAGATTACCTGTGGTAATAGTAGCGCAGTTCTACACAGCAGGATAGCACTGGTCCAGGCAGCAGGCAGGGACTTGGTAAAAAAACGGCATACACAAGTAGTTCATGCAACCCGCTAAGGCATGATGGCATAAGTCCTACAGGTAGCAGGCAGAAGTAGGGCCTCGTTTGGGACAGAATGGGGACAGGGGTAGAGGCTTCTCCCACCCAAATCTCTTTGAAGCCTCCGGGCAACCAGACCCTAATCTAGGATGAGAAAACAAAAAAAAAAAAATTTCTTCATCTAGAAAAACTTTTCTGGAGCCCCTCACATATGTGAGACCCCTGTGTTAAATCCCACTAGTCCAGTAGCAGGGTACAAGATCAGTCCAAGAGGCAGGCAAAAGGTATGGTCAAACAGTCCGAGGTCAGTTCCAGATCAGGCAGAGGCATTACAGAATCGTTAGGCAGAAGAATGGTCAAAAAACAAGCCGGGGTCAGTTCCAGATCAGGCAGAGGCATAAGGGGTGTGAAGGCAGGAACGGAGGATTAATACTTTGGTTTGCTATGGTAACCGCGAAAACAGTCAGACAGAGGCCTGGTTGGGAAGGACAATCGTCACACTGGAAAGATGTGTCTCGTCTGACTCCTTCACTGAAACGCAACTTGCATCTTTGACGTCGTCGGCCTGTTTCTGTGGGAGGGACTTTAACGGGAAAATGACGCACGGCGAGACGACTTAAAACATCAGATCGGATGGTTTGGGGTGCATCGTTCGGGAAAATAAGGGCAGTGATAAGGTCCTCTTTGTAGCCAAGGAAGCGTTTGGGGTTTTGGGTGGAGTTGCGGTAAATTACATACGAGTTGTATATGGCTAATTGAAAAAAATAAATGGCAGCTTTTTTGTACCAATGGTACCTCCGCCTTGTGGCAAGATAGGGTTCAAGGATCTGGTCATTGAAGTCGACCCCCCCCATAAACAAATTATAGACCTGGATGCATGTGGGCTTTCGGATGATGGTGCCACGCCTTCTGCAGGTTTCAACGACGGTGTCATTGTGGATGGTAGATGGCATGTAAACATCCCTTCTGTCCTTCCACTTCACTGCCAGGATCTCCTTATTTCGCAGACTTGCCGATTCTTCACTTCTCAGCTTCTTATTCATGAGACTTTGAGGAAAGCCCTTTCCGATTATTCCTGGTGGTGCCACATGCTGGCGTCTGCTTCCGGTGCAGGTTGTGGAACAGGGGAAGTGAAGTGTAGAAATTATCTACATACAGATGATATCCCTTTTCCAATAGATGGATGATGAGTTCCCAGGGGGATTCAGCTGGGTGTCCTTGCCTTCGTACACGCTGAAGGCATACAGGTATCCTGTGACTCGGTCACACAATTTGTACACCTTCACACCATAGCGGGCTCTTTTGCTGGGGATGAATTGTTTGATTTGAAGCCTGCCAGTAAATTTCACAAGGGACTCATCCACACAGATGTGTTGGTCCGGGGTATACAATTGGGGGATTGAAAAGCCTGTCATGATTTGGGTGATTTCAGGGATGGCACTGGGTATTGTCGTTGAAATGTAGGAATCTCATGATGGCAAAGTATCAGGATCTGGGCATTACGCTGGAGAAGATTGGCATGTGATAGATTGGGTTTTTGGACCAAAAGGAACGTGAAGCATTTTTTGGGTTGAGTCCCATACAAAGTGTGAGGCCTAAACATTTTTTTAACTCCTCCACCGTAAGGTCTCTTTATTGGAAGGGACGGGCATGATAGGATGTGGGATTTTGTTCAATACATTGCTGTGCAAATAGGTTGCACTGGGCCACAATTTCGGATAGCATGTCCTCTGTAAACATGAGGTTAAAAAAATCGTTTGGGGAAAAATTTTCTGTGTCCACCTGGATTCCTGGCTGGGCAGTGAAAGGGGGAATGTTGGCTTCTCCGGAATTTGGAGGAAGCCACAAGGGGTTCTGAAGGGCATAGGGAAGGCCGGCATGGGTCCTTGGTATTTCTTGCCGAGGCACTGCGGTGCTGGTGGAAGGCACTGCGGTGCTGGTGGAAGGCACTGCGGTGCTGGTGGAAGGCACTGCCATCTTCCTCCTCTGAGTCACTCGGTGTTCCGCTACTGAGGGCTGGCTCATAATTGACGCCCGACTCAGAATTAAAATTGGAAGTGGAATCTGAAAAAGAGAGGTCCATTTTGCTCTCATCGGGCGCAGATTTGGTATGCCTCCTCTAGTGAATAGGATCTGATGAGGTGGAGCAGGTGGGCACTGATGAGGTGGAGCAGGTGGGCACTGATGAGGTGGAGCAGGTGGGCGCTGTATTTTTATTTTTTTTAACGATTACTGCAACTCACAGAACGTCTCCCTCCTCACACGCAGTCTCTGTGTGAGGAGGGAGAAGCGGCGATGAGAGATGATCTCATTTGTTAACATTTGAGATCATCTCTCATTCGTCCACAGATCGCATCCGAACAGCCACTCAGATTGTCCGTTCACGGCGATCTGTGATTGGCTGTGTCCAAGGGACACGGGCAGCAACAGAATTTCCCCGCTGCGCGCTCTGGAGCGTGCGCGGGGAACAAGAAAGGGGCGGCCGTCAAGACGGCAGGTTGGAAATTAAGGTCCGCGCTGTAGCCGTCATTCGACGATTAGTGCGGGCCTCAAGTGGTTAAAAAATCCAGATTTAAAAAAATAAAAAATTCTTAGTTTTAGGCTTTGTATTCTACGAGAAGTGGTTTAATGCCACCAAAATGGAGCTCTTTTTGTGGAAAAATACACAAATTTTATTTGGGTACAGCATTGCATAATCGCAATTGTCAGTTTAAAGTAGGGTTATACCGGTATCGGGACCTATACCGAGTATTTGCCGCCACATCGAAACCCGCGGCCGCACAGGTTAAACAGCGTGCGGGAACATCACAGCTTTCATTTGAATAGCTGTAGTGTTCCCGCTGCGTATAGACACTTCCCCCTTCCTCGGTATTGGATGGGTGATCGTGATCTGTCCAATCCCGAGCAAGGGGGAGTGTCTATACGCGCGGGCAAAACAGCTATTCAAATGCTGTGATGTCCTCCGTGCAGCGGCGGCGGCTTTCGTAGGTATGGGGGACATGGCTGCATATGTGGGGGACATGGCTGCATTTAGGGACACATTTAAAAAAAGTATCGGTATTCGGTATCAGCGACTACTTGAAAAAAAGTATCGGTACTTGTACTCGGTCCTAAAAAAGTGGTATCGGGACAACCCTAGTTTAACCTCTTATGGACCGCCGTATGTACATTTACGTCGGTAGAATGGCACGACAGGCACATCAATGTATATATACGTTGGTGCCTTGAGGTGGGTCGGGGGTCCGATCGGGACACCCCCCCCCCCCCCGGTACATGCGGCGGTCCCTGTGGCCAGCCAATCCGTGCGCTCCCCCGCCCTGCACTTCCTCCTCCTGTGTAAACACAGGAAAGGGGGAAGTGATGTGATCTCTCAGTGTGACAGTCAGTGTTAGGTTCAGGGTAGCCCCCGTACCCCCCCAATAAACTTTTAACCCCTTGATCACTGCCCTAGTTAACCCTTTCACTCCCTATTGCCAGCATCACTAGGCGATCATTTTTCTGATCGCTGTATTAGTGTCGCTGTTCCGGCTAGGTAGCTAATTTTTTTTTTTTTTAACTAAAGACATATGGCTAAATAAATTTTGGCCTAAATGTTTGACTAAAATTTAGTTTATTTTATTTTTCTTATAACCAAAGTAAAAAACATTGATTTCTTTTTCAAAAATGTCGCTCTATTTTTGTATATAGCGCAAAAAATAAAAATCGCAGAGATGATCAAATACCACCAAAGGAAAGCTCTATTTGTGGGAAGAAAAGGACGCAAATTTTGTTTGGGAGCCACGTTGCACGACCGCAATTGTCAGTGAAAGCAACGCAGTGCCGAATCGCAAAAAGGGTCTGGTCATTTACCTGCATTTTGGTCCGGGTCTTAAGTGGTTAAAGTAATGCAGTGCCGTATCGCAAAAAGTGGCTTGGTCATGAAGGGGGGGGGGGGGTAAATCTTCCTGAGGTCAAGTGGTTAAAAACAAATGTACTATATTGCAGCTTACCACTCATTGGATGTGGTGGCCACATTAGTTATTTTTTGCCTCCCCCTAGTGATCCTAAAGCAACATACCTTCTGTATTCTAGTGTCCAGCATTTTGGATGAAGGAGCACAGGGGCACTTTAAATAGCAACATTTGTCAGTCAGAGGAAGGGTAGTGTTTTATATATTCACAGATTTAAAGTTGAACTTTACTTTATCAATCAACATGGACTATTTTTAATCCTTATACTACTGCTAGTGTTAGTAAATGGACGGGAGAGTATTTCGTATTTGTTTTTTTGTTACATTTGTGCCCTAGACAAATTGTCATACATCCCAGGATTCTTCAGGAGTGGAGGACGTGTTTTTATTTTTTTTGTTTGTTTTGCTAAGCACACTATCCTGCATGCATGCCAGAGCTAAGGGCGCATGAGTTTCAGGAAGTAAATGCAAAATTAATCCTTTGCCCCAGAAATGCTAGGGGTTGGTTTGTTGTGCTCAGATGAAGTGTAGTTCTGCTTTTAAGTACACTAACAAATTAAAGCCAAACTCTAGGCCACATTTTATAAGTTGTTAAAGCAACAGAATTCGTGGTTGGTTTTATTTTGGGGATTAAGGTTTTATAAAAATAAAAGCTGAACCTTGCAAGCACCTCCTGTCAGAGGGGTAGTCTCAACACTCTTAAGTGATGCATTTGCAAGAGAGCCTATTATTTTGAAAAATACTTGCTGGCTAGATCAGCATGTGGGAATAGAAGAAGGCTCAAAGAAAACTATCAGAGCCATCACATTTAAGAATTTTTAGGCTGCAATATAATTGTTTGCCTTTTTGGATTTAAAATTTCTTTAAGTCTTGCGTCGGAACAAGACTGCTTTCAACTGGCCAGTTCATTGACCCTTATGTCTGTGAAATTCCCCCTTCTGCTGGTAGCTTTAGTGACCATGAACTTATGCCAGAAGTGTTCCCAAGACTCTGCTGAGTAAAAGTGTAGTTGTGATCCGCTATTCGTTCATTCAATGTAAAAAAAAATGCAGGTGTCATAATTTTGACGATTTAACTGGTTGCCGACCGCCCGCCGTCATATTACTGCTGGGCGAGAGCACGTAGCTCTACGTCCTATCTTTTTCGGCCACTAGGGCCCGCGCACGCCGGCGGCCCGCGCACGCCCCACGACGGCGGCACGCCAAACGCCGGCGGCCCGCGCACGCCCCACGCCGGCGGGCACGATCGCCGCCGGGCACGCGCGCGTTCGTTACAGGGCGGGGAACGGGAGGTATGTGTGTAAACACATTCCGCTCGTTCCTGTCAGCGGGGGAAACGCTGATCTCCCGTTCATACGATGTATGAACGGAAGATCAGCGATTCCCCCTAGTGAGTCAACCACCTCCCCCCCCCCCCATACATTTAGAACACACCAGGAACATACTTAACCCCTTCCCCGCCCCCTAGTGTTAACCCCTTCACTGCCAATGGCATTTTTATAGTAATCCAATGCATTTTTATAGCATTGATCGCTATAAAAATGTCAATGGTCCCAAAAATGTGTCAAAAGTGTCCGATGTGTCCGCCATAATATCGCAGTACCGAAAAAAAAACGCTGATCGCCGCCATTACTAGTAAAAAAAAAATATTAATAAAAATGCCATAAAACTACCCCCTTTTTTGTAAACGCTATAAATTTTGCGCTAACCAATCAATAAACGCTAATTTTTTTTTTTTTTTACGAAAAATATGTAGAAGAATACGTATCAGCCTAAACTGAGGAAAAAAAATGTTATTTCTTTTTTGGGGATATTTAATATAGCAAAATGTAAAAAATATTGCATTTTTTTCAAAATAGTCGCTCTATTTTTGTTTATAGCGCAAAAAAAACCCGCAGAGATGATCAAATACCACCAAAAGAAAGCTCTATTTGTGGGAAAAAAAGGACGCCAATTTTGTTTGGGAACCACGTCGCACGACCCCGCAATTGTCAGTTAAAGCGACGCAGTGCCGAATCACAAAAAGTGCTCTGGTCTTTGGACAGCAATATGGTCCGGGGCTAAAGTGGTTAAGAATTCCACGGTTCTGCAGTTAAAGATGGCAGTGAAGACTTGTTTTGAAGAATTTTACTGGTTAAGGAAATATATGTATTAGAGGTCGACCGATATATCGGCTGGCCGATATATCGGCCGATATTTTGCATTTTTTAATTAATCGGCATCGGCCGATTTGTGCTGTAAGAAAGCCGATTTTTTTTTTTTTTTTTTAACTTCAGCAGCGCGACTTGCAAAAAGCTTCTATATTAGAAGTCAATGCAAGTTGCCTGAAGTTTCCCGTGGAGGAGACTCTGGGCAGCCTGCCAAGTTTTGAGAAAAGTTACAATGTTGCTACTTATCAATTAACTGAACTCCGTGAAGGAGAGTTCTCAGTTTAACCATTTAAAGGCTAAATCTTTTTTGACACTTGGTGCTTACAAGTAAAAATCCTGTATTTTCTGCTGGAAAATCACTTGGAACCCCCAAACATTATATATTTTTTTTTAGCAGAGACCCTAAGAAATAAAATGGCGATTGGTGCAATATTTAATGTTACACGGTATTTGCACAGCGGTCTTTCAAGCGCATTTTTTTGGGAAAAAATATGCTTTAACAAATAAAAAAAACTAAACAGTAAAGTTAGCCTATTTTTTTCCGTCCAAAACTTTTCATTACCTGTTTTTGTGTATTGGATATATATATATATTATTTAATATATCTAAATTACACCTACAAGTGCACTGATTGGAGGCTTGTTGTGTTTAAATGTAAGAAATGTTCTGTATTACTTAGCAAGGCAATAATGGAACTTCCGCTTTTTCCGAATTCCCCCCCCCCCCTCTGGTGTCACATTTGGTACCTTTCAGGGGGAAGGGGGGGGCAGATACCTGCGTAATCCCAGGTATTTGCTCCCTCTTCCGGGCATAGATCACTGCGGTGACTGTGGTGACCTACACCACATCTGGTGCTTAATCCTCCCCCAGCTTTCTTCTGGGAGATGCACAGGTCCCAGAAGACAGCAGGGACCAGTGGGATTGCACAGCGCGTCTTGCGCATGCACAGTAGGGAACCAGGAAGTGAAGCCGCAAGGCTTCACTTCCTGATTCCCTTACGGAAGATGGTGGCCGAAGCACCCGAGGGAGAGATCGGCTTCGGGTGCCAGCATTGTGGCCACCCACGACAGGTAAGTGTCCATATATTAGAAGTCAACAGCTGCAGTATTTGTAGCTGCTGACTTTTATTTATTTTTTCCGCAGAACTCCGCTGCCTATAAACACTGGACCATCATTCTAGCAGCGCTATTTGGCTGCTAGCGGGGTGCTTATATCCCAGCTAGCGGCTGATTAAGGGATTAAATGCTCCCATGTAGCGCCACTGCAGAAGCGCTTTGCAGGTGTTCATCTCAATGGGCAGGAGTGGTGGAGGAGCCGCTCCAAAGATGCTGCTTGCAGGACTTTTCTTTAATGTCCTGCCAGCGCACCGCCTCAATGTGAAAGCACTCGGGCTTTCAGACTGAGACTGCAGGGGAGCAGTTTCGCAGGCACTTTACAGGTGCTATTTTTAGCCCAAAAGTGCCTAAAAACGCTCCAGTGTGAAAGGGGTCTAACTGTTAAATTTTATGAGATGGGGGGGGGATATCGGCTTAACATATCGGGCCTAAAAAAAAAAAATCGGCACCATAAATCGGCTATCGGCCGCCGCGATTTCTGAATATCGGCATCGGCCAGAGAAAAACCCATATCGGTCGACCTCTAGTGTGTGTGTGTGTGTGTATAATTGCATTTTCATAACCATAACAAATATACGGAGTATTGTCCAGTTCATAAATATACAACTTGTTGCACAACAGATTGTAAAAATATGGCCAGGTGGGTGCTCTACTATTTCGGGTGGCAGTCATATGGCACCCTCCCAGTCATTCCCCTGGGGCACGCAGTGGCATGATCTGCTCTTAAAGCATAATGGATGCTCTGGTGGCTATTTAAGATTTCAACCTGATCTACACCAGTTTACAACCCTGTCGCTGACTTAACAGTCTGGCTGTTAAAGCCCAGGTCCTGAGGGGCATAGGCTTGTTGGGCTCAGGTACCCTAAAACTTACCTGAGCCCTCTCTCTCTAGCGATGTCCACCAGTGCCTTGGCTGTCTGGGACTCTCCCTCCTGATTGGCTGAGACACAGTTGTGGCGCCATTGGCTTCCGCTGCTGTCAATTAAATGCAGTTGGCCAATCAGGAGTGAGAGGGGCTGGTGCCGAATCGTAGTTCCATGTCTGACTGGATACAGTAAGCTTTGACATGACTCGGATGTCCCATAGCAAACTGCTTGCTGTTGGGGGGGCACACTCAACAGAAGGGAGGGGCCTAGGAGAGCCGAACAGGGACCCGAGAAGAGGAGGAATCTGTGCTGCCCTGTGCAAATTCACTGCACAGGGCAGGTAAGTATGACATAAAAAAAAAAATCTTTTTTTTTTTTTTTAGAAAGAAAAAAATACTTTAAAATGATTTTAAATTGGCAGGCTGGTTGTTGCAGGTTTATGACCAAACTACTTAAATTGTTTTGGAAGTTGGGGACCTGGCTGTACTGTTTGATAAGGGTTGGCTTCTATTCCAAAACTAAGAGAATAAAAGTACAGGTAAGCATTTAATCTTATTGTTTAGCCACTTCCATGTAATGCTGTAAATCTCGTATCTCTTCACTTCAAAAATGTGGCTGAAGAAATTAAAATGTGGTTACATAGTGTCACCAATAGGCAAAAGAGTGTCTACAAAGTTACTGTTAACTTGGCATTTAAAAGAAAGTAATCCTAAGCTAATATAAAATAGTTATGTTGTTTAAACCAGTAATTTTACTTTATATAAACTATTGATTTGTTTGTTTTTCTTTTTAGGCTGGTGATGAAGGTGTTCCAGTTTCAATTATGCTTTGCATTCGGGCACTTCAGATCACCTCAAATGAAAATGATGCAACAAAAACTTCAGTGTGCAAAACAATAGCTTGTCTCTTACCTCAAGACTTGGAGGTGAGAAGAGCCTGCCAGCTCACAGAATTCTTAATTGAGCCAACAACTGAAGGACTGAATATATTGGAGGAGCTCTATCTTCAGCCTGATCAAAAGAATGTTGAGGAATCTAGTGTTATTTCAAACTCTTTACGCTGTGAACTCCTTCTAGCCCTGAAAAGTCATTGGTTGTTTGATCCAGAGTTCTGGGATTGGAAGACAATAAAGCGACACTGCCTTAAACTTCTTGGGCAAGATGGTTCTGATACAGAGGAGAGCTATGGCGAACCTTCAGTTAATGATCCTGATCTTTTGGATGCTTCTTTGGCTAGTTATAATTATCACGCTGAACAGACGGAAGAAACTCAAGAATATTCTTTCAATGAAACTGAAAATGTTAAAGTGAAAAAACCTGTTGGGTCTTCTGAAAGATATAAGCGGTGGTTGCAGTATAAATTTTACTGTGTAATTTGCAACAGAGAAGTAATTGAGGCACGAATACTCCATCATGCTAAAATGCACCTTGAAGATGGCATTTATACATGTCCTGTGTGTGTAAAAAAGTTCAGGAAGAAAGAAATATTTGTTCCTCACGTAATGGATCATATGAAAATGCCAATGAGACATCGACAAAAAAAGAAAGAACCTCAGAAAGGGGAATCTGCAAAGTCCCCTGAACCTGAACCTGAGAGTGACCCCGACGGTTACATGTCATTCAGGGCATTAAGAGACAAACATTTACAGGATAGAGACGTCTATCCGTGTCCCGGGACTGGCTGTTCAAGAATCTTTAAGCAGTTTAAATATTTAAGCATACATTTGAAAGCAGAACACCAAAACAACGATGAAAATGCAAAACATTATTTGGACTTGAAAAATATGAGAGAGAAATGTAGTTTTTGTCGTCGACATTTTATTACAAATTTTCACCTAAGCCAGCACATGAGAATTCATGTTGGTTCCCATCCATTTATGTGTGTTTCTATAGACTGCAATGAAAGGTTTAAAACTGTCAATGAATTGCTTCATCACAAACATACACACTTGGAACTTCAATACAAATGTGAATTGGAAGGGTGCCACTTGGTGTTCAGTGACTTGGGACTATTGTACCATCATGAAGCTCAGCACTTTCGAGATGCTGCATATATATGCACTTTTCCGCAGTGCAAGAAATTTTATTATTGTAAGACTGAATTACAGACACATATTGCAACACACGTGGCACATTCTGAGAACAACTTTGACAATGGGACAGAATTCTTCAACTTAAAAAATGAAGTTGACAATCCAAATAATTCATGTAATTACCTGCCTTCACTTATTGAAAGAAATATGTCTTCTAAGCAAACCGAGCCTGATTCTGAAAATCTGGATGAGGAAAAGCTTGAGGAAAAGCATGAGCAAGTTAAAACTGAACCCTGCTTGCATCATGGAATGGGTCCAAACTGCCCATTGAAAGATCAAATTAATACAGAAAAGCGTAAAATGGGCACATGCAAAATGAGTGATCTAGCCAGTGACATCAAACAGGAATGGCTACATAGTTTGGGTGTTGAAGAACTGCTTGAAAAGCCACATGAAGCTGAAAGTTTATGTACTGTTACAATGCCAAATGAAGCTCAAATAAAAAGTGAAGAAGAGGAGATTCCTACATCTGAAGACTTTACAAAGTCATCCACATCAGAAGATATAATGTTTGAACTTCTTACTAGTTTGAAACGGCTTAATTTAAAAAATGTGGATACGTGTATTCAGGAAACTGTAGCAGATTCCTCTAATATCTCTACAGTAACCCAAAATAGAAAAGCCAAGAAGAAAGAAAAGATGCCCAGCCAGTATATTTCTCAATTATCCTCCAAACCATTTTTCTGTGAACTTAAAGGGTGCAAGTCTGCTTTTGTCACAAAAGCTGCCCTTTTATTGCATTATTGTAAAAAACATGACTATACAAAAGAAAAAGCTCTTAAACTGAACATGTTCCAAAAAAAATTTTCACCTTTTGAGTGCCATATCTGCCAAAGACGATTTACAAGGCGAACGCTACTTCGCTTTCATTATAGGAGTGATCACCACATAGGGAAGGAAAATCCAAGAAGAAATGTTAGGAAATTCGATAAAAAGATGAAGCCACGCATTAAGCATCAAAGACGCACAGGTTGCTGGGAAAAACTTCTGACAAATGAGGTCAACTGCCACAGTAATGTCAGGACATCTCCAGTCCAAGAGGGTTTTATTTCCGAGACTTATGCAGATTCGTTGTCGGATGAGACTGACAGCAGTAATGCTTTTAGTGCTTTAAGACCTGATGATCTGACTTCTGTAGAAGGGAGAGAAACCAGGCGCATTGTAGACAAAGACAAGTCCTGTTATGCCTTAAACAAGTATCACAAACCTTTTCACTGCATACATAAATCTTGCAATGCTTCTTTTACAAGTCAGCGAGGTTTAGTTCGCCATTACCAGCTTGTACATCAATATAACAGGGAGTCTTTATGCTTGGAAAAAGACAAAGAGCAGAACAAAAAAGAGACAAATAAATGTAGAAGGATATTTACTTGCAAATATGAAGAATGCAGAAAAAGCTTCATTTGTGTTAGAGCGTTGTCCAAACATTACAAAGAATTTCATGATCAGAGTGAAAATGAAGAGAAGGAGGTTGATGGTTTTGACAATGAAAACTACTTGCAATCAGAAACTGAGGAAGATGAAGTAAAATTTAGTGATGAAAGTGAAAGTGAGTCGTCTGAAATTTACTGTGATTTTGAGGGCTGCACTGCTGTGTTCAGAGATAATACAAACTATTCACGACACATTATGACCCGTCACCGAAAACACAGTCTTTATGACTGTAGGAGAAAGCGTAAGAAAAAAGCAAAGGAAGTTGATGAAAACTATATTGAGCCCAAGCGCCACAAACGTTTTTTTCGAAGGAAAAATGTAAAGGTTCAAAATGATGCTGGACAAAAAGAGGAGGTTGAATTTAAATCCAGAAAAGAAGCATTACAGATGTGTGCACAAGATACAGATGTAACACAATTTCCGTGTATGGTTCATGGCTGTTCCTCAGTTGTAAAGTTAGAAAGTAGTATTATTCGGCATTACAAGCTAACACATCACCTAAATCCTGCATTTGTAACCGATCAAATACATGAACTGGTTTACTGTGTAAAAAACCTTTCTAAGAACAGAGAAGAATTCAGTTCACCAGAAGGCAGTCCTAAAAGCAGTGATCACTTTCAGGATCATAAAATAACCAGGTTAAGTTTGCGTAGTAGTAATATTGGCACATCAAATGAGAGAGGCGACTCTTACAAAACCTCTAATAGTGACCTCAGAAAAAATGGCTCTGTGGATAGAGACTTTTATGGCACATCACCACATCATAATAAAATCTCTAATAATGTTAATGAATCTGACATGAGGTCTAACAGGAGAAATGAGGATAGAACTTCTAAGTCTAGTGGAAAAGAAAATATCTCTAGTTTCCATAAAGGTCATAAAGAGGAAAACTATAAAGGAGTTCCTCCACAAGATCCTGCAGAATCGGACTTGCCTGATTCAACTAAATGTAATCAACAAGATCCAGTACAAGCAGTCATTGGACTAACTAACTTTAAGCCAATGGGCTTTGAATCCTCTTTTTTAAAGTTTCTGCAGGAAAGTAGGAACTCGGATGAAGATGATGAATCAGATTCTGATGACTGGGATTTCCCACAAAAAAGCAAACGCCGAAATTCTTTGCAGAATCGGAAACGAGCCTCTAAAGAGCGAAATGAGCGTGAAATATGTTTGTCGTTGGGTAAAACTGCATCATCTGAACCTACCTTAGAAAATTTAAGGACAATGTTAGATAAAGCATTGACAGATTGTGGTGACTTGGCTTTAAAACAACTTCACCAGCTCTATCAAAAACCTGTTGTTGTTTTGGAGCGATCAGACTTTACAGCACCTCTAATAGACTTATTCTCTAGCAAAAAAACTGATCAACTGTGTGTGGGCATTTCATGAAATATGCCTGCTCTTAAAATATTGCCAGTATTAATTTGAGAGACTTCAAAGTAACACAGAAGGCTTGCTCATAAATATGAGGGGTACCATGTAGACATTTTGTGCAATTTAGATGTAACATTTCATGAATGTACTTATCTGTGTTCACAATATATTTGGTTTATCCTCCCAGCAGAAAACTGTACTTGGTGCTAGGACATCAGTATAATGGGGCTTCCTTTGACAATAAATGTGCATGATTGTCTGGGATTGTGGGATTTAAGATTTTCATACTTGAATGAATTTGCACTTAAGAGTGCGTTATGTAATATATTGTACACTACGTCTTATATTTTTTGAGTTATGTTTCAATAAATGACAAACTTTCACCCGTTTTGATGGAGCATTCCAACTTTTTAAAATATATTTTTTTACTAAGACATAAGGCTTTACTTTTTTTTTTTTTTTTGCAAGTTTTTAACTTTTTTTTTTATCCTTTCTTAAATGTAAAGTGCTTTAGAAAGGTCTGCATTTTCTGCACTAAGTGTAGGTTTAGTATGTCATGTTTATTTTCATATTCTGTTTAAGTAGAACATTGAATTAATTTGACATTTCTTTTGATGCACTGCAGACATTAATAAATGTTTTTTTTCAGATGATAGTTTTAAAATGTGATTTTTATTTTATACCCTTGTATTTGATGTTGTAGCTTAAAATGCAAGATTCTTGTCAACACTATTTCTACTCTTTGGGTTGAGGCCAGGTTTGCTTGTATATAAAGACTTTAAAGTTGTAGAACTTTTCACATCTACTTATAAAGAGAATAGCAGCAGGCTTGTTAGTGCTGCCTTATGCTGGTTTGTGAAAACACTGGACAAAGATGTAACTGTTGGTATTTTTCAATTGGTTAATATGTTTATCTCAGTTCTCTTTGAATTGCACAGTGGGGCATACCATAATTTGTTCCACAATTAAATGCAATATACTACCATTTTTAACAGTGTCTGAACGTTCATGTGTCATACAAATTACTTTTTGTGGTGGAGTTAGTCCTTCCTTATTTCCATATGCTGAAAATCTTGAATATCTAAGAATTCTGCAGTGCTGTCTATTTTCTTTCATTGGTGATACTTTTTACTGGTTGGTTTTACTTTTTTATATTGCTCAACCGCTAATGGTAAATAGACTGTAGCACCTTCTTCAATCCCTTTATGTTCAGTGCAATTTTTATTTTTGCAAAACTGGCTGTAGCAGTTTCCAGATTTTTTTTTTTTTTTTTTTTGCATGTTCTTGAAATATGCTTATCTCAACTTTACTCCTATATACAATATATTTATATATATATATATATATTATATTTTTATATATATATATATATATATACGCACACAAGGTTTTAAAGAAGTTAACACAACTTTTTTAACCACTTGCCGACCGCGCTATAGCGAAAATACTGCTACAGCGCGGTCGAGTAGTTTTGACACGACGTCCCTGGGACGTCGTCCTTCACTTTCGTGATTGCGCGTCCCCTGGGACGCGCTCGCGAAAGTGTCCGTGATCGCCGGGTCTAGAAGACCCGGCGCATCACGGTAAATTGCCGCTGATAGCGGCCCTTTACCACGTGATCGCGCCGTCAAATGGCGGCGCGATCACTTGTAAACAAACCGGCGTCATTTGATGACGCCGGTTCCTCCCTCTCCTCTCTGTACAGTGTGCGAGGAGAGGGGGGGAGCGGGGTGTCAGCAGCTGAGCTGTGGCTGGATCTGTGACAAATGCAGTCACAGATCCAGCCATCCCTCAATCCCCCAGTACCCTGCAATCCCCCAGTACCCTGCAATCCCCCAGTACCCTGCATTACCCCAGTACCCCACAGTACCCCAATACGCTGCAATACCCCAGTACCCCAATACGCTGCAATACCCCAGTACCCCAATACGCTGCAATACCCCAGTACCCCAATACGCTGCAATACCCCAGTACCCCAATACGCTGCAATACCCCAGTACCCCAATACGCTGCAATACCCCAGTACCCCAATACGCTGCAATACCCCAGTACCCCCAATACGCTGCAATACCCCAGTACCCCAATACGCTGCAATACCCCAGTACCCCAATACGCTGCAATACCCCAGTACCCCAATACGCTGCAGTACCCCAATACTCTGCAATACCCCAGTACCCCAATACTCTGCAATACCCCAGTACCCCAATACTCTGCAATACCCCAGTACCCCAATACTCTGCAATACCCCAGTACCCCAATACTCTGCAATACCCCAGTACCCCAATACTCTGCAGTACCCCAATACTCTGCAGTACTCCAGTACCCCAATACTCTGCAGTACTCCAGTACCCCAATACTCTGCAGTACCCCAATACCACAATACCCTGTGCGATACCCTGAAATACCCAAATACTATCGCCTATGGGGATTTTTAGGTAGCGAAGTTTGGCGCCATTCCACGAGCGTGCGCAATTTTGAAGTGTGACATGTTGGGTATCTATTTACTCGGCGTAACGTCATCTTTCACATTATGAAAAAAAATTGGGCTAACTTTACTGTTTTTTTTTTTTTTTAGCACAAAACTGTTTTTTTTTTAAAAACACGCATTCAAAAAATTTCTACGAAAATACCGTGCGAGATAAAAAGTTGTAACGGCCGCCATTGTATTCTCTAGGGTCTTTGCTAAAAAAGCATATATAATGTTTTGGGGTTCTATGTAATTTTCTAGCAAATAAATGATGATTTTTCCATGTAGGAGAGAAATGTCAGAATTGGTCTGGGTGTTCCAGAACGCCTGATGGTGCTCCCTGCATGTTGGGCCTCTGTATGTGGCCACGCTGTGTAAAAGTCTCACACATGGGGTATCGCCATACTCGGGAGGAATAGCAGAATGTGTTTTGGGGTGTAATTTGTGGTATGCATATGCTGTGTGAGAAATAACCCGCTAATATGACGGAAACAAGTTTTTTTGTTTTTGTTTTTTTTTTACAGAATTTTCAGTCGTTTTTCTTTTATAGCGCAAAAAATAAAAAACCCAGGTGATCAAATACCACCAAAAGAAAGCTCTATTTGTGTGAAAAAAAATTCAAATGGGTACAATGTTGTATGACTGAGTAATTGTCATTCAATTTGTGAGAGCACCGAAAGCTGAAAATTGGTCTGGTTAGGAAGGGGGTTTAAGTGCCCAGTGGTCAAGTGGTTAAACACTGGTTTTAATGTACAAATCTAAAAATAGTGCATTTTATGCAAAGGATAACATGGGCTCTCACAGAGTACTTGTACCCGGGGTGAAATGCTCTGATGCCTCACCTGATACCTGGGCAGGCAAGGGAGTTGCAAGTCTTCTGCCCCGTGCTGTCTTTCCCCCCTGCTCAGTGCCTGTCTTTCTCCCCTGCTCAGTGCCTGTCTTTCTCCCCTGCTCAGTGCCTGTCTTTCCCCCCTGCTCAGTGCCTGTCTTTCTCCCCTGCTCAGTGCCTGTCTTTCCCCCCTGCTCAGTGCCCGGCTCCTACCTTTTCCAAATGAACGGAGTCATTGATCACTGACTCTGTCCATTCATATAACTGAGCATCATAACCCGTGTTTCCGATGCTTCAGAAAGGGACTGGGGTCTGTTAAGACCCCTGACATCTCTCCAAAGACACCCAACGGGGCTGATTAAAAAAAAATTGCAATAAATGTTTAAAAAAATTTTTTTTAAATAAAATGTAAATAACAAAAAAAGACACACTGACAATCCACCCCGCCCCCCTAAAAAAAAAAAAATCACGGTAAAAGTGAAAAAAAATACTGCCACTGTCAAATGACATTTAAAAAAAGTATTGGTAATCGGTATCAGCGAGTACTGGAAAAAAGTATCAGTACTTGTACTCAATCTCAAAAGTGCTATCGTTACAACCCTAGTATTTACATGTACAAATCACCTTGCTTTTAAAGCTATGTTCGGCCTTGTGTATGCTTTAATGTGTATATAGTGCGCTTGAAACATTGATTTTTTTTTTTTTTTTTTTTTAGGCACATTAAAAATTCTGTAAAGTGAGGATGCTTTAAAAAAAAAAAAAAAAAATCAAATTTTTATGTGGTAAACTACAAAGTACATAAAAGGAAAATGCTGTATCAAATTTTTTGCTTTCCACGCTTTGACTTTAGAATCTATTCACGTTTTTGTGGTTGGGTGCATTGCAATAATGTATGTGTTGGCCCATTGCAGTGCTATTTATTCTTAATAGCACCCCACTTTATTAGGGCAACACAGCTGCAGTGCACCACAACTTGTAACAGATTTCTGTGTGTTGTGCTGCATTTGAATTTTTTTTTATTTTTGTGCACTTTCAGCCCGTTCAAAATTAATATGCTGTTTTTTTTTTGTAAAATCTTTATTTGTGAACAGCAAAATGGTACAGCACAATATACTTCACCAAAAGCACATTAAGGCAAACATTGAGCCATTCTGGTTTTAACAGAACATAATAACAAAACAAAAAAGAAAAAGGGGAGGGGAACAAACAGACAGCGTGAACCTTGAACGCAGAGAGACATATGTACAGAACAAAACCCATATTCAAGGTCTATACACAAGGGCTGGGTAGCGAGACAAGGGGGAATCAGGCCCCATCATGGGAAAAACATAACACTCAGTAGACAGATCATGGGGAAAATACAATTCAAAGCGCGTCTCAGCCGATGGAGACGTGTTCTTGCCGGGGGAGGGAGAGGAGACGGGAGCTGAGCCAGCTGGTCATCTGGACATCAGTTGATGCAGTAGATAATACGCAATTTAGATGGTGAGCCAGCTGGGCGGGCACAGGGGGGGGAGCCTCATAGGCCTCCAACTCGCCCCCCCCCCCCATACCACGACCCCATCCGGCCTCCATCGCCCACAAGACACCCGCCCCGAGGAGGCAAAAACCGTGCCCGGTCCGAGAGGACCAGGCTGCCCCCCCCGGTAACGGAATCTCGAGTCCGTCCGACCGGCCAACACCTCCCACTCCCAGCCCCCCCCCCCCCCCCCAGGTCACCACCAGCCTAATATGCTGTTAACGTACAACACAGGAAGAGAACTGTGAAAGGACCCCTAAAAACAGCAGTCATTTTCCTTTTTAGTCTACTTGTTCACTCAGCAGGTAAGTTATTCTGTGTGTTTAGCTCTGTTGCTTCTATCTTTTCTTGTAATTCCAGATTAATTCAAAGCTAGTAAGATCAGAGCTTTGCAGGCGCCATAACATCTCTCGACTCCTTGTTCGTTTTTGCTAAAGATGCTTCCTTTACTTTGGCTGTATGTTTAGGGTAATTTTTCTGCTGCAAAATTGGAATTGATCAGATGCTTACTTGATGGTATTACATGATGCATATCTGTACTTTTTAGTATTAAGGAAACTATCCATTCTGACCAAATCCTCAACTCATTTTTAAATAAAAATATAACTAACTAAAAGCTGATATTGGAAAATTAAAATCTGATATTGCATATGCCTGTTCTTTGACTTTCAGCAGGCTCGTGAGACCCATTGCACCTCGGGCGAATATGCGTAAGATCCATTGCATGCTTAGTTGTTGTATGACAAATCATAATTTCATTCTGTGCAATATGTTGGTTGTCAGATTATAAAACACTGTCCTCTGTAAATATTAAAAATATAAATAAAAAAAAATTGACATTAAGGGTTTATGACACTTCAAAAGAAACTCCCTCAAACACGCTCCCAGCACACTCCCTGAAACACTTTGCTTGGTTATGTTATTTTATGTTTAACCTTGTGACTTAATGTTAGATCTTCAAAATACCATGCATCTTGCTAAATAGTTTGAGGTATCTACTTTCTAAAAGGGGTTGTTATTTTAGGGTAATTTGTACTATCCTGGCATTTTAGGGCATAAAGAGGTGGTCAGAACATTAGGGTTTTAAATGTATACATTACGTATATTTTTTTTTTTTAATAAAAGGTAGCTGAATACAGGTTTTTTTT
Source organism: Rana kukunoris (assembly GCA_029574335.1). NCBI lineage: Eukaryota > Metazoa > Chordata > Amphibia > Anura > Ranidae > Rana > Rana kukunoris. The sequence continues at coordinate 330,052,007 of CM056050.1, read as the reverse complement.
TTTTTTCTAAAATTATGACAGTCTATTGGATATGTTTTATAACCGAACGGAAGGAAAATCATTTTTAAATCTCAGTCCATTTTCCTTTACTGTAGTATAAAAAACCGGTAGCTGTTTTTGCCCTGTACAATCACTTTTATCTACAGGTAAGCCTAGATTAAGGCTTTACCTGTAGGTGCTAGAAATATCTCCTAAACCTACAGAGTTTAGGGGATATTTACAATAGATTTGTGCCAATGTCTACGATGCGTGCGCCGCAGACGCACTTTAAAAATGGCGGTCGTGCCATTTCTAAAGAACATGCCATGACTGGTCACTCCCGCACATGCATGCGGGAGCCACGTCTTCACAACTTCGGCCGATCAGTTCTGGAGCCGCAATACAAAGAAGTAACTCGGACGACACGTCACCGGCTGGTGCTGTCGGGCACCGCAGCGGGGGCTTTGATCCCCGCTATGCATAGTAGCTCATTATGCCTTTGTATTGCTGGTGTTAGTTTTTTTCTTTTAACCACTTAAAGCGGAGTTCCACCCTTAAAATCACTTTTTTTCATTACATCCAGCATACTGGCGTCAGCGCCAGTATGCTGTTTTTTTTTTTTTTTTTTAATGCACGTACTTACTTTATATCAAATCATTGAATTCCAGGCGCACCGCGGAATGTCGCCGCTATAAGGCGTCACGCCTTCCGGAAACAGCCGATTAGCGTTCGGCTTTTCTCGGCGCCTGCGCACAGACCCAGGAGCTGACTGCGCAGGCGCCAAAAATAGCCGGTCCTAGTTCGGGTTTTTTCGGAGGGCGTGACGCGGCTATATACGGCGCCTGCGCAGTCAGCTCCTGGGTCTGTGCGCAGGCGCCGAGAAAAGCCGAATGCAATGTAATGAAAAAAAGTGATTTTAAGGGTGGAACTCCGCTTTTAAGGACCGCCTCCTCAACATATATACGTCGGCAGAATGGCACGGCTAGGCACATGCACGTTCAGGTACGTGCTGTGCTAGTACCCAGCTGTGGGCCACGGGCGCACGCCCCTCTGACCCAGTCCGAAGCTCTGGAGTCCCTTGATCGGTCCCCGGAGCTGAAAACGGGGAGAGCCGTGTGTAAACTGTGGCTTCACTGTGGCGGCAGCATCGGTCGTGTCATCCTTTTTATAGGGAGACACAATCGATGACGTCACACCTACAGCCACACCCCCCTACAGTTGTAAACACACATTAGGGAACACATAACCCCATCAGCGCCCCCTGTGGTTAACTCCCAAACGGCAACTGTCATTTCCACAGTAAACAATGCATTTTAAATGCATTTTTTGCTGTGAAAATGACAATAGTCCCAAAAATGTGTCAAAACTGTCCGAAGTGTCCTCCATAATGTCGCAGTAACGAAAAAAATCGATGATTGCCGCCATTAGTAGTAAAAAAAAAATATATAAAAATGCAATAAAACTATCCCCTATTTTGTAAATGCTATACATTTTGCGCAAACCAACCGATAAACGGCTATTGCGATTTTTTTTTTTTTTTTTTACCTAAAATAGGTAGAAGAATACGTATCGGCCTAAACTGAGAAAAAACACCACCAAAAAATACCACCAAAAGAAAGCTCCATTTGTGGGGAGAAGACGCCAATTTTGTTTGGGAGCCACGTCGCACGACAGTGCAATTGTCGGTTAAAGCACCGCAGTGCCGAATCGCAAAAAGGAGCAAGGTCCTTTAGCTGCATTTTGGTCCGTGTCTTAAGTGGTTAAGGGCAGCTCCACTTTTGTTGAAAAAATATACCGTATTGGCGTATATCGCGCACTTTTTTGCCCTGAAAATCAGGGCAAAATCATGGATGCGCGATATACGCCGATCCCCGCTACCCGCGCTGTTTGAACCACTGCGCCCAACATATACCGAGCGCAGTACACTCGGGTATAGTCGGGCAGGCTCGGCTCCACTCGCGGTCACGTCCTGTGCATCCTGCGGAGCCTTCCCGACTATAACCGAGTGTACTGCGCTATTAGTCCTATTGTAATAAAAATAACATTTTCTTTTCAATCTGCAGCTCTGTCATTTTCTGTGAAATGCAATATGGTTACCTGGAGGTGTGTACACAGAATGCCCCCCAGATATGTAATTTCCTGCTTGTGTGATTGGCTCACTGATTTTCCCAGAAGTTTTCACCAAGATACATGTCAGATTTTAGGCATCCCCTTCAACAAGTGCCATTCTTGGTAAGATATAGTGGGAGACCCTGCAATTTTCCTCCTGGGCTTTGTAGTTGCAGCAGCTGGTTGATAAAGAAACCACTTCCATTACTCACTTTTGCACATGGGCGCAAACTAACACAAATTTCTTAAGAATAACAAATGGGGGCGTCTGCAACAAAATTTGTCAAAATCCTTGTGATGTACGTAGCTCACACGGGAATATTTGTTTTTTCTCTCAACAAAAGTGGAGTTGCAGTTCAAATACCACCAAAAGGAAGCTCCACTTGTCTCAAAAAATGATGTAAAATTTATTTTAACAATGTTGCATGAACTATTTTCAAATTATTACAACACTGAAAAATTACCTAGTAGTAAATGAGGTGAAACCTGCTGGTACCCAGGCACTAAAGTTCGTAGAATGGTTTATTCTGCCAAACGGTACATTTTCTGACCATAGGCTTTAAAAACTTTTTTTTTTTCTTTTTTTTTTTTTAAGGGCAAGTATTTTAAATGGGAAGAACTGGGATACAAATTCCCCAGATATTTTATGAAGTGGGAAATTTTGGTAAAGGAAAGTCTGAGTTATTAACTCCCCTTTTGCAGGAATCCTCTGGGATGGTCACATGAGAGATGGGCTCTACCTTCTAAAGGTAAAACGAACACAGATATATTTAAAAAGGCCACCCACCCTGCACAGCAAATGCTAAGGTTTGAACATATGTGAACCAATACATATGGAAATAAGGGCAGGATTCCAACATCCAGATTGATCCTGTAGTCCAGATAGCTGCTTTGCAGATCTGCTTCAAGTGGTAGTTAACCCTGTACTACCACTTTAACCTACAGGTAAGCCTATAATAAGGCTTACCTGTAGGTATAAAGCAGCGGAGATCCTCGGGTAAAGGCCCGGCAGCTGCTGGAGAGAAGTCTCCCGCACGCATGCGCGTGAGTGACGACATCGCCGCTCCAGCCAATCACAGCGCTGGAGCGGTGATACCCGATACTAGCTCATAATGGCATTTGATTTTCAGGTGTTTAAAAAAAATAACGGCAGCAGGGTTTACTAACGCTTTAATAGAGGCCCCAGCCCTCTTGGCCATGAGGTAGCAACTGAGTGGATGGAGTGAGCGTTCAGACGCGATGGACAGCTGCGGTTTTGAGCTGTGTAGGCCTTTTTTGTCATTCTAATCCAGTGTTTCTCAACCGGGTGTTCTGCGGGAAGTCCCCAGGGGTTCCACGGGAAACCTATGGTGTTTTCCCGTCCCGATTACAGTTTCCGTCAGGCTGATGATTTAAAAGCCGCGCCCCCACTTCAAAAACCGCGCCTTCTCAGAATGTTCCGTGATAGGCGGAACACAAATTTTCCCAGCAGGGCCTCTGTTCAGTGTTCTGCCTATCAAGGACGTCCTCTCGTCCGAGGATAAGAAGGCATCCGTGATAGGTGGAACACTGAACAGAGGCCCTGCTGGTAAAATTTGTGTTCCGCCTATCACGGAACATTCTGAGGGGAAGGCGCGGTTTTTGAAGCGGCGGCGCGGCTTTTAAATTATGGATGCCCACAGCCTGGAAGCCAGAATAAGGTAGGGGGATAGTCTTGGCCGGCACAGTGGGGGCAAGTGATGGCACGGTGGTGGCAATTGATGGCACAGTGGGGGCATGTAATGTAATGGCATAGTGGGATTTGAAAAAAGCCTGTTTCTGTCAGCGTTGTTACCCTTCAGCTTCCAGAAAAGCTGTGTTTGTCACTGGTATAGCTGCATTTGTCTTGTCACTGGTAAAGCTGCTCATCTCAAGTTCGACCCAGAATTGAGCATCTTTGCAGAAAAAAGCAAGACCAAGTTCAACATTAAGGGGGCAAGTGTTTTTACAATATATATTCTATTATTTGATACTGTTTTATTGCTGTTGTATCTACGGCTCGTTGATCAGATCCAATGATCCGTGAGCTTTAGATTTGAATTTTTTTTTCAGGGGTTCCCCGAGATCTCAAACTTTTTGCCAAGGGTTCCCCGAAGGCAAAAAGGTTGAGAAACACTGTTCCAATCCATCTATCTATATAATTTTTTGATGTCTGCTTTCCCTTCTATGCGCCCCCAAATAGTACGAAAAGGTTAGGCACTTTCCTGACAGGTTTGGTGATCTCCCCGGTTAGTGGGATTTTGATAAAAGTATGGTAGTATGACTTGTGCTTTGTGGAATGAAGAGATGAATTTAGGAAAGAATAACAATCAGTTTTCAATACAAGTCTATCTGAAACGATATTGAAAAAGGCACTTTAATGGCTTAGGCTTGTAGAAATGCTACTTTTAGCATCAAGAATTTTAATGAGATTTTTGCAAGCGGTTCAAAAGGTTTCTGGGTTAGTGCCCTTAGAACTGTTGGAGCAGTCCCACAGATTCCCTGATGGCCCCACAGGGGTGAAACCCAAAGAAAATCCAATACTACGCTCAAATTTTGTAGTTTTTGGTTAGGAGGCATTTCAGTTGTATATATATATTTTTTTTTTTTGCAGGTTTTCTGCTCTTCAGGAGCGAATCCACAACTCTTGCAGGGAGGCATTTCTTCAATAAAGTTTCACATGCAGGATCCATGCCAATATTTTTAGTGTGTGGAGCTGTGGGTGGAATGCATGTAATGTGTAACAGTAGGTTGTTCTCCCCTGGAAAAATCCAAGGAGGCTCAGTCACCATCTTTTCTAAAGTCGAAAACCAGGCCTCTTTTTGGCCAGTAGGGGGCTAACCGTATTACTTATGCTCTTTCTGTTTGAATTTTTACCCTGGGGAGTAGCTGAACCAGAGGGAAGGCATAGGGTAAAGGTATGTAAATACTGATTGTACTTAAAACAAAGTGTGTGTGTGTGTGTGTATGTATGTGTATATATGTGTGTGTGTATATGTATGTATATATATATGTGTGTATATATATATATATATATATATATATATATAAATATAATAATTTGTGTGTGTAAATGCAGCTGCTGTTTCAAACCAAATAGGGAAGCTAGCGTTAAATTTATCCACTGGAGTGAATCCCATGTGAAAAAACAACGCTTGCTAAAGTGTAATCCAAACAGAATTTATAAATGTATGCAAAATCTGTACAATAAAGTGACAAGTGCAACAAACTATAACATGCATTTCATGTGATTAACCAAAGAACAATCCAAGCAAATGCAGAACATATCTGTAATCGGGGGATGTAATAGAGTTAGAAAGTTCTTTCAGGTACGGTATATAAACTGCCTCCAAGCATACGGCCCACACTGCCTGGGTTCAGCATAGACAGCAATACGATATAAAAACCAACAGGATATGGGTGAAATTCCTACTCACCAGATGTTGACCCTCTATGCTATGCAGCAAGAGGAGTCAAATGAGCTTAATGGTCTTGGTGACTGGGAAAGTGGAGAAAACAGCTGACCCGTAATCACGATTGACTCTGGTGGTATTTCCAGCCAATGTCCCCCCTAGTACACAGCACAGTGTCCTAGTCTAGCACACTCGTGATTTTTCTGTTTGAATTTTTCTGCATACCCTGGGGAGTAGCTAAACTGGAGGGAAGGCCCTAGAGTAAGGGTAGATTTAAACCATGGGAACCCCAGAGTCAACTCCTATAGATTATTTCTCCTTCCTTGGAGAAGATGAATTTCTCTGCCTTTTTGATTTTTTTGCCATGGCAAAAATATCCACCTTCGCTGTACCCCATTTCAGTGTCAGCCTTGAGACATTTTGCTGATTCAGTTCCTATTCTGCTGGTTCCAGTTGTCTCCCGCTTAGATCCACTAGAGTATATTTTTTGACCTTTGGATGTAAACAACTGTGACCGATATCAGGCTTCTTTCTGCTCTCAACAGGGTTTTCGATCTAGTGGCTCCTTGATGGTTGTAGGTTACAGTAGTGGCATTGTTGGAGAGTACTAGTACTTGTCTCCCTACTGTTTTCTCTTCCGTTCATGGACGGACACAGCAGCCTTTGACCTTAGGGCTATATCCGCTTCCTTCCAGGAGAGTTAGGCAGGCGTGGTCCCCCGGGTATAACCCCCACTCTGCCTCAGCAGCTCCAGTTTCTTTCTGCCTAATGTCAAGAGAGGACAATGCCTTCTGAAGTCCCTGTACTCTGGAATTTCTTTTGAATTTTTTTCTTTCGCTTTTAATTGTTTTGTTCCTGCATTTTTGAATCCTGTGATTCTTCGATCAACAGCCAACTGGGTGACAGGCTGGGTCTTGACTCTTGTAGTCCCTCCATGTTCGGCCATCGAGCGTGTGCCGGCCCTCAGCTCAGCTCTGGGTTGTCCACGACAGGCCCCATTGCTCCAGGGGCGGCCGGGGAACTACATATTCCAGGACACACATGACCAGTCTCTATGGCCTGGTCAATGTGGGTCTGGTCGACAGCCATGGCGTTTAGTGGACGTTGGTTCTGTCCGGGATGCCTCCAGCCGGTAGTCGCAGGATGGGTAGGTAGTGGCCCCTTTCTCTGGCCAGGTGGTTTGGCTGGTGTTTTTCCCTGGGAGGTCGATTGAGGGGCTGCCCTGCTTTCCTCTCTCTCCTCTCCCTCCTTCCCCATACTGGGTAGCGGCTGTGAGGGGGGCCTCCTGGGGTCTTTTTATTGCCCCTGGGGACCGTGTGTTGCGGGGGGGCTGTGTTTTTACTTATGGGGGGTGCTACTGTGTGCTGTTCTGTCTTTTGGTGCGTCACTGGGGGGTCTTAAACTGCGCAATGGCCGCCATTTTTCCGTGGTCGCGGTTTACATTTCCATTTGTAGCCCGCTGGTGCTTTTTACTTCAGACGGCCATCTTAGAATAATCTTGGCCTCTTGTGACTGTAATAGCGCTGCAAAACACTGCAAATCATCCCTGAGGTGACAGACGCAGCGCAGCCAGCACTTCAGAGCACACCTCAGGTTTTCAGCTCACTCTGCAACCGGGTGAGGTGGTGAGTCCCCGGGGGGCCTCTGCTTTCCATTCGTGCAGCCAGGAGGTGACCGGTGGGTTGTTCTGTCTTGCAGTACACAGCGGTGGGGCAAGCCTGAACCTGGTGCTTCTGCCCCAACAATGTCTGAACTATTCTTTAATCCCCCTGCCGCATCTGTTGAGACAATGTCGGCTGTCCTTGAGGGGTTTCTCGCCAGGTCTGAAGCAGCTAGTGGCCAGAAGGGGAGTACAAAGCACCCCCTCCCTGAAGCTGCTTCTGGTGAATCAGGTCCTGCAGTTGCTTCTGGCTCTGGTTCTGTCCATGTCAGTCGATGCAGGCTTAACCCACACGGACTGTGAGGATGACTCTGCTTCAGGGTCAGTAAATGATAAGGAATTTGTTGGCGCTCTTATCTCTGCGGTGCTGGATACTCAGAAACTTGAGGATTTGGCGGAGGCACCGGATTTGCTGGTCCCTTTTGGGTTCCGCAAACCGCCAGGCACCACAAAAGTGTTTCCCTGTATTCCACATTTGGAAAAATTGTTATACAAGGAATGGGATACGCCACAAAGATGTTGCTGTTCCAAAGAAATTTGCGGTCCGTTATCCCTTTGAGGAGGACTTTTTGAAAAAAATGGAAGGGGCTCCTGCTTTTATGGACCCCGCTGATAGAGTAAAGGCTGTGGCCCACTCCATGTTCACAGTAGTGGGTTCGGCTGTGAGGCCGGTTTTGGCCGGGACTCTGGTGTCGCAGACGCTAACTGAACGGGCAAAGTTGTTGCTGCAGGAGCTGGAGGCGCAGGATGCTTCTGAAACCTGTAAGGACATGGCTGAAGAATTGGTTCAGGGTCTAAAAAAATTCTGTGAATCGGCCCTGGATATGCTTCCCTTGCTTTCCAGGGCCTCCGCCTGGAAGTCCCGCGTCCCTGGATGACATCATAAAGGATGCCACTGGTGGTAAGAGCACACTGCTTTCACAGTCTGGGAAAAGCAAGGAGCCTCGCCGTAAGCAAGGGCCCTCCTTTACTACCCCGAAGCAGTTTTTTCGTCCGCCCAGTGCGGCGGGAAAAAGTTGCAGCTGCAGGGCAGAAGCGCCCCTGGTACTGCAAGCCTGCTTCCGCATGAAGGTCTGCCTCCGCCCGTGTTTTCGCAAATTCGCGGCTCGGTGGGGGTCTCTTCTCTCCGACCGTTTGGGTTTGCAAAGTAGTTTCCTCGGGGTACAAGATAGTTTCTCTCTTGTCCACCAAACAGATTTTTTTTCCTTCCAACCTCCGGTTCGCCGGCAGGCTCTGTCAGGGGCTGTCCAGGATTTACTGGACATGGGAATGATTGTACCAGTCCCCTTGTTGGAACGGTTTCAGGGGTTTTACTCCAATCTGTTCGTAGCTCCCAAGAAGGAAGGGGTCCATGCAATCCTGGACCTCAAGGCCCTCATGTTTTGTCAAGGGGAAAAAGTTCAGGATGGAGTTGATTCGCTCGGTAATAGCAGCACTCCATCAGGGGGACTTCATGGCGTCTTTGGATATCATGGATGCATACTTGCATGTTCCCATATGCTCAAAGCATCAGAGATTTCTGCGCTTTGCGATCGGGGGGGACCACTTTCAATTTGTGGCCCTCCGTTCGGCCCGGCCTCGGCTCCGTGGGTTTTCACCAAGGTGCTCGTCCCGATACTGGCCCTGCTGAGACAGCAAGGGATCGCTATCGTGGGATATCTGGACGACCTTCTCCTGAGGGCTTCCTCAGGCTCAGAGTTAGAGGACGTGTCTATCGCGTGTCATACTCGACAAGAGTTCGGCTGGCTTCTAAATATATCAGAAGTCGGTGTTGGTTCCGTCCTCTGCGTCTGGAATACCTAGGACTAGTCCTGGATTAAGCGGAGGCAAGAGATTTTCTCCCAACAGAGAAACTCCAGACGCTGCAATCTGCGGTGCAGCAGTTGCGGACCCAGAAGTGGTCGTCTCTTCAATTCTGCATGAGGGTTCAGGGTCTGATGGTGGCCTCTTTCGAGGCGGTTCCTTATGCCCAATTCCACACCTGGGAACTACAGAAGGAAATTCTGTCACGTTGGGACAAGCTCCCGTCTTCTCTGGATTACCAGATTCAGTTGAATCAACTGGTCAAGTCCTCTCTGGTGTGGTGGCTGACATCTTTGTTGCTTCGGACCGGAAAAACGTTTCTGCCGTGCCAATGGACAGTGGTCACGACGGATGCCAGCCTCTCCGGCTGGGGGGGCATTTGGGGCACCCAGTCAGCCCATGGGTGCGGGACTCAGGAGGAGTCCCGCCTCCCAATCAATGTACTGAAGCTTCGAGCAATCAAGCTTTGCCTTGCCAGGTGGTCCCTGGAGCTGCAGGGCTGACCGGTCAGGATCCAGTCCAACGCCATGGCTGTGGCGTACGTCAATCATCAGGGAGGCACACGGAGCTTAGCTGCAGCAAAGGAAGTCGCAAACATCCTTCGGTAGCCCGAAAAGTCCGTTCTGGCTCTATCGGCAGTGTACTTTTTGGGTGTTCAGAATTGGCAAGCCGACTACCTAAGTCGCCATGATCTGGACCAGGGAGAATGGTCACTTTACCCGGAGGTATTTCGGAGTCTGTGCCAAAAATGGGGCACTCCGGACATGGACCTTCTAGCGTCCCATCTCAATCGGAAGGTGTCACGATTCGTGGCCAGGTCAAAGGACCCATGGGCGGACGCGTGAGGCGCGTTGGTGGCACCTTGGTCACTATCGCCTAATTTACGCCGTCCCTCCTCTGAAACTTCTTCCTCGCCTGCTGTGCAGAGTGGAAGTCGAGGGGATTCCAACAATCCTGGTGCGTCTGATGGCAGACGTCCCCTGGCGTCTACCCCTGAGAGAAGATCTTTTGTCGCAGGGTCCGATCTTCCACCCTGCTTTACAGTCGCTGGCTTTAAAGGCGTGGTTGTTGAGAGCCAGGTACTGAAGGACCGGGGCCTATCGGGCTCGGTGGTCTCTACCATGCTGCCTGCATGGAAGTCTACTTCACAAAGGATTTACCATAGTACGTGGAATGCCTACATCTCTGTGTGAAGAGATGAAGTGGCACCCCCGTACATATGTGATGTCCCGGATTCTGCTGTTTTTACAGCGGGGAGTGGATCAGGCTCTCTCGCCTTGAGTGCAGGTAAGAGTCAGATTTCGGCTCTGGCTGTTTACTTTCGGCGACCCTTGGCGGCACACTCCTTGGTGTGTACGTTTGTGCAGGAGGTCCAGCATGTGGCCCCTCCGGTGCGCCATCGACTACCCCCATGGGACTTGAATTTTTCGGGCTTCAGGATGCTCCCTTTTGAGGACTTTCGAAAGATCCCTTTGTTGACTCACAAAAGGTGTTTTATCTGGTAGCAATTACATCGATCAGACGGGTGTCTGAACTGGCGGCCTTGTCCTGCAAGGCTCCTTACTTAGTCATCCATAAGGATAAGGTGGTGCTCCGACCTCAGCCTTCTTTTCTCCCGAAGGTGGTTTCGGCTTTTCACATTAATGAGGACATTGTCCTTTCATCCTTATGTCCTCAGCCGAAAAACCTGAATGAGGCCACTTTACATTCCCTGGATGTGGTTAGGGCCTTACGAGTGTACTTATCGGCTGTGACTCACTGTTTGTGTCGGAGGCTGGTCCTAAGAAAGGTCTGTCAGTATGGTCGGCCACCATTTCTAGGTGGATCAGACAGGTTGTGCTCCAGGCCTATGCACTGAAGGGGCGGGCGCCTCCCTTTCGGGTTTCGGCGCATTCGACCAGGGCGATCGGTGCCTCTTGGGCTTTCCGGCATCAAGCAACTGTGTTACAGGTGTGTAAGGCAGCGACCTGGTCATCGGTCCATACTTTTTCAAAGTTTTACAAGGTGGATGTGAGTGCATCTTCTGATGCCTCCTTCGGCCGCAAGGTGTTACAGGCGGCAGTTTAAGGTTGGAGTTCCTCCGTTGAGTAACTCCGGTTTTGTTTGGGGTGTAGCTTGGTTTGCTGTGTTTTCCCACCCCTCGAATTTTTGACACTGCTTGGGGACGTCCCTAAGGACAAAGGCTGTGTCCATCTATGAAGGGAAGAGAAAATAAGAGTTTTATACTCACAGTAAAATCCATTTCTCTGAGTTTATGGACGGATACAGCACCCACCCCTCCTTTGTTTGTACTGCTTGTTATGAACTGGAGCTGCTGAGGCAGAGTGGGGGTTATACCCGGGGGACCACGCCCCCTGGGAGGATTTGTACTGAGGAAAGTGTTGTTAACAGTTAAAGTGCTTTTTTTCTGCCTAACTCCCCTGGAAGGAAGCCGATATGACTCTAAGGTCAAAATGCTGCTGTGTCCGTCAATGAACTCAGAGAAAAGGATTTTACGGTGAGTACAAAAATCCTATTTTTTCCTTTTTGAAAGCTACCAGCACCTGGTGGACTGCTGCGATTTCTCTTAGATTGGAAGAAGCCCTTGATACATCTGTTTTCCAGAAACTTTTAACGAACATGTTGGCTTATATGAGCCCCCCACCCTACTGCACTCACATCTGTAGAGATGCGAATTTGAGTGTGAGGAGTTCAGAGTCTTCCTTTCGACAGTATGTTTTCGGTCATCCACCACCACAGACTTCTTGATATGAGGGACTGAAATCTTTTCTTCCATGGACTCACTGTACTCTATCATCTGGTATGTGGTAGTTATCAGTTTGCTGATTCTGTTCTGGCAAGATAAACTTCTGAAGGGCCGTGTTGATGGGAGTAATCCAGAGAGATCAATCTCTGAGAGGGATTGTTAGATTTGTATTTATTTTTTCCCCAAGTTTCCACCCTAGTGAACCTAGAAACTGTTTAGTTTTCTGTACTTATCAACACTTCAGATTCTGTTAGACAATTTTTCTAATCTACAGTCAAGGTATGAAATGATTATAACCCCGTTCAGCCTTGGCTCCTGCATAACCGCTGCCATAATCTTAGTACCATATTTATCGGCGTATACTGCGCACTTTTTTCCCCTTAAAATAAGGGAAAAATTGTGGGTGCGCGATATACGCCGATGCCTGCTTCCCCAGCTTAGTTTGAATGCCTCCGCCGACATATACCGAGCGCAGTACACTCAGGTACATTCAGCCAGGCTCGGCTTCACTCGCGGTCATGCGCCTAGCCTCTATGCGTGAGAAGCCGAGCTTGCCCGAGTGTACTGTGCTCGGTATATGTCGGCAGCGGCATTCAAACTAAGCGCAGGAAGAGGGGATTCCACTCGGAGAAGCGAGGAGGACACCACCAAGGCCGCAGACGGACCAGACAAGGCCACCGATGGACACCTAGCAAGACACAGACGAGGGGCATCTAAACTGTAAGTATCTTTTTTTCAGGATTTTCTCTCCTAGGTTGGGGGGCGTGCGCTATACGCGGGTGCGCGCAATTCCCCGATAAATACGGTAAATGTGCGATGGGCCGGTGCTAGCCTGATATGGAACGTGCCGGACTCTTGCGCCATCCTTGGGTACTTTTGATGGCTTGGATGAATAAGTACTTGCAGGTTATGCATCCTTTAGGTCCAAGGTCACCAGGAAACCTGATTTTGGGAGTAGAGATCTTATTGAAAATATGTTCTCCCTTTTGACTTTTCTGTATAGAATTGCCTTGTTTAGGGGCTTTGGTTTCAGAATCAAACAGTGTTTCCCAGATGGTTTGACTAGAAAAACAGAGTAAAAACTGAACTTCTGATGCAAAGGATGTACTTCGGATATTACTTTTTCTGCTAGTAGCTCCAAGACTGCCTCCATCATATCCTGTCTTTTTTTTAAATTTTTTTATTTTTTGAGGGGGCGGTTGTTAACAATTTGACTGGGGGTCTTGACGCAAATTTTATTTTGTATCTTTGTTTGATAATTTTGTAGTATGAACTGTTGCAGAATTCTTCCCATTGTGGAACAAAATATTGCAATATTCCTTCCACTTACCTGCTGGCATCATTGGGACTTGGTTGCTGCTGCACTGCAGAATAAAATGTTGAATTTGCCTCATTCTTAAACAAGAATTTCTTGACCAGAAGCATAGTCTAATGCTTTTTTTTCCAGGTGCAAGCGAAGCTGCTCTAGCCAAAATAAACATTTCTCGCAACACAGCTATTGGCTTTATTGGGCTATAAACCTGCTGCCCCTGATTTATAGGCTCATCACAATGTACAATAGCATCTATCGATCTTGTCCATTTGGTCATTTAAGTGTTTTCACTGCCAGGTCTGTACGTTGTACTGACCTACAGAAGTGCCTGCAGGTGGCCAAGTCCATATGCCATACGGACCCTCATTTCTCCCTCTGCTGTTAGCTCGTGGTCACTTCAATGACCATAAACTTATAGCAGAATTCTTTGGCAGACTCTGCTTAACAATTCTATAACTGATCAAATTGCAACACGCTGGACAGAGTTGACCCTTAATGAGACTGCCACTTCCCCCATGCTGCTGCTTTACTGTCTACCTCTCCACCTCTCGACATTTAACTTTCATTTAAAACTGCTCCCCCCCCCCCCCACTTTTCCCATCCCCCTTCATCCTCCTCACCTGATCCGACCCCTGCAGCTACCATCAATAGCTGGCATCTCTCCTCTTTCACTCCTGCCAGTCTCAGGTGCTGCATGGGGCTTGGAGGGGATCCAGATGTGTCCCCCCATCACTTGACCCCCCCAACTGCCTGCGCACCCCTGAGTGGCATGCCTCATATTTTTCCTTCCTCTGCCTGCAGCTTCTCCCTGCACTGATCTGTCGGGCTGGGAGCAGTGAAGTTGGGGCTTGATGTACGTGTTTAGCAAGCTCCCCCTGTAGTTGAGGGCAAAGGCAGCGATCACTACATACTGCTCCTGACCTTGACAGCTGATGTATAGTAACCGCGCTTGTTACTATGTTTCAGACTGTTATTTTATGAAATAAATGCAGAATCTCTATACAGATATCTCACCAAAGACCCCCCCCCCCCCCCCCAAAAAAAATAGTAATTGAAGCGGTTGTAAACCCACACACATCAATACTATATTAATATTCTGAAAGGCAAATTAAGTATGAATCGAATGACCACTTTGTGTATATATAAATATGTTGGCTTACTGCATATGTTCTTAATAATCCAAACCTTTTTTCAGTATATTCGCCAGCGCCATCTTCACTGTGGTCTTCTACATCTAAATCTGCTCTGTATTTCCGCCCACAGAACGTCCTTCTCTCGATAATCCCACGCATGCCAAGCCTTGTTTCCGGTTACTATGGAAACGCATAGAAAATAAATCACAGGGTGCTTCAAAAAGGAGTGACAATACCTCCGGGAGCACGCTGTGTAAGCACATTCCACAGACACATTCCAGTGACTTTTAAATTGGACGTCCTTCTGCTGTCTGTCTCTCCTGTACCATGTGACGTACAGGTCACATGGTAACCATGAAGCTCTTGTGCACGTCTATCGCAGGATGTCGGGGCTAATGTCTAAAACCGGAAATGACGCTGCCCCGACATGGACACTGAATCTTTCCGGCCAGGTCTCAGCCTGCCAAACTGAGCGCATGCGCAGTATACGTAATGACTAAAGAAAATATCGATTACACGGACAGGAGGCAGGTACAGTAAAAATGACTCATGGTGATGCATTGTAAATAAACTGCAAAATCCTATGCAAAGACAAAATTTTGGGTTATCAACCACTTTATCATTTAAAAGGGGGGGGGGAATGGTAAAACCCAGGGACTTTTTGGAGGAACAACGCCATCCCACACTCGCCCCTCCATGGTGACGGTTTCCCCCTACACTCTCCCCTCCTCGGCTTCCTTGGGGGAAGCTGGAAGACGATAGCGAATATTCGCTATAATCGCAAGTGGGTGGGTTTGGTGTGCAATGCTCTGTGCCCTGAGCTCAACCGGTTTCAAGCCAATTGAAGCTTCAGGCTTCATGGGGCTTGAAAAAAAATAAAAACTCTTACAAACGTATGAGTCCGGCAGCGCCCCTAACGGGTAAGACCCCTTTCACATGGAGCTGACTGTCAAGGGGATGACAAGTCTGCGTATGCTCTGCTGATAGTGGACACAGCCCACTATACTTTATGGGGCGGTTGGATGGAAACTGACAGTCTGTCCTGTTCCATCGGATATGATCTGATCTGCTAGATCAGTGGTTCTCAACCTTTCCAGTGCCGTGACCCCTTGATGAAATTTCCCAAGTTGTAGGGACCCCCAACAGTAAAATTATTTTCGTTGCTGTAATTTTGAGACTGTTATGAATCGAAATATAAATATCTGATATGCACGACGTATTTTCATTCTTACAAATTTAACATTATTAAAGTGTAGTGATTAATAAACCAAAACAATCTGTAATATTTAGTGCAAAATATTTATTTATAAATTAACATAAGTAACAAATAAATAAAATGTTTATAACTTGCGTTTAGTTAACTATTTTCATTGTTTATTGAACTGTATTCACCGTATTGTACAATTATGTGAAAACAAAGTGTAACCGTAACAATCTTAGACAGTCTTAATATAATAACAGTAAATGACATTGCTACAAAACTGTTGCAATTAGGGTTGTCCCGATACCACTTTTTTTATGACCGAGTACAATTACCGATACTTTTTTTTCAAGTAGTCGCCGATACCGAATACTGATACTTTTTTTTAAATGTCCCCCACATATGCAGCCATGTCCCCCATATATGCAGCCATGTCACCCCTACCTAGCCACTGCCGCCTGGGGAACACAGCATTCATTTGAATAGCTGTAGTGTTCCCGCCCATATAGACACTCCCCCTTGCTCGGGATTGGACAGATCACGATCACCCATCCAATCCCGAGCAAGGGGTAGTGTCTATACGGGTGGGAACACTACAGCTATTCAAATGAATGCTATGATGTTCCCGCATGATGTTTAACCCATGCGGCGGCAGTGTTCGGCAGCGGCGGGACGAAAAAAGTATTCTATTCTGGTATCTGATGTATTTTCCGGAGTACAAGTACTCCGGCAAATACTCGGTATCGGGACAACCCTAGTTGCAATACCATGCATCAAAAAACTAAAGCGTCAGTGCGAACACGGGGGTTGCTTTTTCTGACCAGATCAGAAATTCTCGCGGCAGTCTTTGCAAGAGCACGACAAAGATCATCTTCTGCAACAAGTCTACTTCTGTATTTAGACTTGATAACCAACAAGCTTGAAAAGCCTGTTTCACAAAGATATGTAGTCTGAAGTGGAAGAAGAAGGCGCAACAAAATCTCAGACAGAACAGGATTTGACTGCAAATACTTGATCCAGAATTTATTAACGGACATGGAAGAGAAATCATTTTTTGCTGCATCGCTGGTAATGCGATCAATAAACTTTTATTGTGCAGTCTCAGGAACATATTCAACTTTAACTGTGAATAGACATCTAGCAAGTGCAAACGGGGTGTCAGGAACATTTAGAAAGTACAATGAAATTTCGTCTGCAAGCATTTGCATGTGTTCTTTGACCGAACTTATTGTTTTAATCCTTGTGTCAAGTTCAATGTCATTTTCTTCAAAGAAAGCAGATAAGTTTGGCAACATATGAATCTTATTTTTATCCAATTTTTGTTGCCAAAGTTGAAGTTTCATTTGGAATGATCGGCTCTTTTCAGACAAATCAAGGCATGTTGCATTTGGTCCTTGAAGTGATAAATTTAACTCATTCAAGATTGCAAAGATGTCAACCAAGTAAGCTATTTTCTGCAGTTCATTTTCATCGCTGAAAAGTGCTTCAAACTGTGGTTTTGCTTTCTGATTAAAAAAATGTTTTTAGTTTTATTACGAAGATCAAAAACACTTTTTAAAACTTTTCCTCTTGACAGCCATCTCACTTCAGTGTGAAATAACGTTAGCGGAAGCTTCCAATTCATTACAAAGTTTTGAAAAGAGTCGACTAGTTAAAGCACTCGCTTTTACAAAATTGGCAGCACTTATGATGCTTTTCATTACTTCTTCTAACTCTTGTGGCAGCGTCTTCGTTGATAAAATTTGACGATGAATCATACAGTAAGTTCCAATGGCTTTTGGTGATTCATTTAATTACCAAACGTTGAAATCCAGACCGACATCCTAGCATAGCTGGAGCACCATCTATGCAAACACCACAAACCTTTTACCAGGAGATCTTGTGTTTTTCCAGAAATGAACCAATTGTGTCAAATACATCACGTGCAGTAGTTGTTGTTTCATGAATATACCTCACGTAAACCAGTAAATGAGAATAGTTTGCAATATCTGTAGATTCATCAATCTGGATGCTAAATATTCCAAGTGGAGCAGATTTCATTTCCTGGATTACCTGATCAATAATATCAGCAGACATGTCCCCTAATCTCCTGCTGACAGTGTCGTTAGATAAGGAAATTGCACTCAATTTCGTAAAAAATTTGGCTCCAATCATAACTCGAACAATGTCTTTGATTGCTGACAACAGCAAATCCTCAGCAATGGTATGAGGTTTCCTAGCTCTGGCGATTCTGAGAGTCACCAAGTATGAAGCTTTAACAGCTGCTAGGTTTTGCTTGTGGTACTTGCCAGTGCCACCAGTCAGAGGCGTTGCTAGGGGGGTGCGGGGGGTGCGGCCCGCACCCGGGTGACACCCTTAGAGGGGTGACACCATCCCGAAATTAAAAAACAATAAAAAAAATTTTTTTTTTTTTTACATTTTTTTTTTTTGCTTACATGCCCAGAGCCTGTGTCATTGCTATGGGGGTGCAGCCCGAACCCGGGTGACACCCGCCAGAGGGTAACACCCGGCTCAGACTGGCGCCACATTGAGAGGGGCGCCGTGGCTTCCTCCTTCCCTTCCAGGATCTCCTCTGCTCGATGCGATGTGCAGGGAGAATGGGGGAGGAGGGAGTAAGGCAAAAGCAAACTGGGGATCCCTCCGGGATCACCTCTGCGTGCTCAATGCAATGTGCGGGGACAGTGGGGGAGGAGCCGGCACAGCTGCATGCTGTGATGCTGTCCTCGTCTCCTCTCCAGTCTCCCGGAACATGTGTGAGTACAGTAAAGGCGGGAGGGAAGTGAACTAGTAAAGGGTGACACTCAGCTTGCGAGGGGGTTTCATGGTGTCCACCGCCGGCCTAAGCCCAAGGTTAGGTGGGGGGGTTGCCATGGTACTGGCAGGTCGTCTGAGAGATAGTGTGGGAGGACTCTCAAACACAGGGCCGGACTAACATAGGGGCTGTTGGAGCTGCAGCTCCAGGCCCCATTTGCCCAAAAAAAAAAAAATCTTAAAAAAAAAAGATTGAGTTCGGGGGTTGTAGCTCGACGATCAGAGGTCACATAAACCCCACATTTGGGGGGTAGGCAGTTGAAGACCTACCCCACCACCAGTAAAAATATGGGATGGCTATCATTTATGGTTCCGGAGATACGGGGGTGCTTGCACAGCCTGTCAGAAGCTACATACAGAGCAGCCATTATAAATACAAGCTGACACACTGCAGCAGACTGAGAAAAAAAATCATCATTTGTTTTTTTGCTAGAAAATTACTCTATGGTGGTCCTTGTAACTTTTTATGTTGCACGGTATAGAGCTGCATGATTCTGGCGAAAATGACAACTGCAATTTTTTTGCTTAGATGATAGATCACGATTCTCTCACGATTCGTGCGGCATAACATCATCTTTCACATTAAAATGAAAAAAAAAAAAAAATGGGCTAACTTTACTGTTTTGTTTTTATGGTTTTTATTATTCATTGAAGTGGGCAAATGCAGTGTGACATAAAATATTGCAGCAATTGCCATTTTTGTCTCTTCCAAAAACAATATAATGTTTGGCGGTCCCAAGTAATTTTCTAGCAAAAAATATTGCTTTTTAACTTAAACAAGTGTTGGACATTAAGTGGTTACATTTCTTGCATTTACACACAGAAGTTTGATCTAAAAAAGAGGTTGGTTACAATGTTTCATGTTGTTTACAAACTTGGCAGACTGCCCGGATATTTTCTTTACACACAGAAGTTTATCCCTTTGATCTAAAAAGAAAGTTTTAGCTACAATGTTTCCTGCTAAGAACTTAGCAGACTGCCCAGATATTTTCTTTTGACAGCTGAAAGTCTCTCCACTTGTTATATGAAAGAATCAGCAAACTCTGCATTGGAGATCGTCAGGGGGGTTGAATCGAGATCACAATTTTTTTACGATTAATTGTGCAGCTCTAGCACGGTACTGTATTTGCGCAGCAATTTTTCAAACTTTTTTTTTAGGAAATAAACTGTTTAATTCATTTAAAAAAAACACTAAAGTTAGCACAATTTTTTTTTGCTATCCTAAGCGATGCTTTAAATTTTTTTTAGGTTACATGTTTAGAGTTACAGAGGAGGTCTAGTGCTAGAATTATTGCTCTCGCTCTAACGATCCCTGTGGGGAGCCCTGTGCCACCCCAGCCTGCTGTATGCCACCCCAGCCTGCCCTGTGCCACCCCAGCCTGCTGTGTACCACCCCAGCCTGCCCTGTGCTACCCCAGCCTGCCCTGTGCTACCCCAGCCTGCCCTGTGCCATACCAGCCTGCCCCATACCACCCCAGCCTGTCCTGTGCCACCCCAGCCTGCTCCATACCACCCAGCCTGCTGTGTACCACCCCAGCCTGCCCCATACCACCCCAGTCTGCCCTGTGCCACCCCATCCTGCTGTATACCACCCCAGCCTGCCCTGTGTCACCCCAACCTGCCCTATACCACCCAGCCTCCCTGTGCCACCCCATATTGCCCTATTCCACCCAACCTGTCTTATACCACCCCAACCTGCCCTTTCCCACCCTCATTTTCCTGTACCACCCTAACTTGCCCAATACCACCCCAACCTGCCCTATGCCACCCTAACATGCCCTATAACACCCCAACCTGCCCCATACTACCTTAACCTGCCCTGTACCGCCTTAACCTGCCATATACCACACCAACCTGTCACTATACCACCCTATTCTACCCTAACCTGCCACTATACTGTCCTATACTATCATTTACAGGGGCTGGTTTGGAGTGCGCCCCGTGACTGTGCCCTTCCTGCATGGTGCTAGGCAGCCTAGACGGGGGGGGGGGGGTGACACCATGTTTTACCGCACCAGGTGACACCAACCCTAGTGACGCCACTGCCACCAGTATCAAGTCTGCTTTTCTTGACACCATCAGCTTTGTTTTTAAAATACTGGATATCCTTGCCAGCAAAGCTTGGATGCTTGGTATCAAAATTATGTTTCAGTTTGTAGATTCGGCTGAGAGAACTTTATTTCAAATAATGCATTGCGGTTTCTCAATTCCTGCTGCAACTATTGAAGTGAAACCATACTTGAAAAAATCGTCACAGTAGCTTCTCTTCTTAAGGTTCTTCTCTCTATGATCCATTATCATGGGCTCGCTGATAAAAATATAAGAATAGCTTCAATAACAGACTATTATCAACGCTTAAGACTCCTCCATCCCCAAATCTCACCCTGTCTCTTGCCTTACACATCTACAGACAGAATTACAAAAGTTTAATTCCCTCTCAAAAATGTATTTGCCCAGCCACATAGCTCAGTAAATAAATTTACATCTTGGCGGACCACACCAAGTTCTCAGACAGCGTGAGCCTGCTTGTATGCAAATCATAAAATCTTACTTACCTAAGACTACCCTTCCTACAGGGTGACATGGCCGCCGTGTGATTTTACTGCAGAACATGTCAACCTCCTACAAGAACTGGAAAAATAATAGCTGTACTTGCAGGGCCAAAAGGTAATAAAACTGCTACAGAGGACTCGGTGATACCAAACGTTGCAGTGTGACAGAGCACATTATGGACAGCAGTGTTATCTTCCCTAGAGTTCCACCTGAGGGCTATGGGAGCAAGGTTGAGGACAGCAGGAGAACACTGCCTGGGAGTCTCTATGGAGGAAGCAGCCATGTGGGCTGGCTAGTTCAGTCAGAGGACTGAAGATCATGCCTGATGGAAGCTGTCT
Source organism: Rana kukunoris (assembly GCA_029574335.1). Taxonomy (NCBI): domain Eukaryota; kingdom Metazoa; phylum Chordata; class Amphibia; order Anura; family Ranidae; genus Rana; species Rana kukunoris. The sequence continues at coordinate 330,030,952 of CM056050.1, read as the reverse complement.
GGGATGGATGCAAGGTCAGTCAGGTGGACTGTGGAGTAGGCAGGAGAAAGAGGCACTTGCAGCCAGGAGGGCTGGCAGTATCTGAAAAGGTGGTACTGGGCTCAGTATCCACAAGTGAGATAGCTAGCACAGAGACATTTTTGCTACACAAGGGGTCCGGGACCTCTGCCTGCAAAGGGTGCTTCTCTATATCTGGCTGTGCAAGTCTGTGCCAGATCAGCCAAAAATTGTGCTAGCTCGCTAATCCTGGGACCTGTAGTTCTAATAGTTTTTGCTGGAGGAAGAGAGTTTCTGCAAGCAAGAGTTGTGCAGGAGTGTATATAGTTTTGGTCCTAATCTTACTATCTTTTGATCAAATGCCAAGCTCCATCCAAGTTTAACCCCTCAATAAAACAACACAAACAACTTCTGGACTGCACTCTGACTTTGAGTCGAAGTATGCGGTGTCCATGTATCGGCGAGAGGAGTGCGGAGTGTATAATACTGACCCCGGGGCACATGTGAGCCGCACAGAGACAAGAGGAGATCTTTTACAAGAACTACTAGGACCCACCTTAAGGCCTCTTACACACAGATCAGTTTTTCTTCAGGTTGTTCTTTTCAGTTTACCAAATCCATCTAATATGAGGTCAAACCTCAAGAGTCTCAATTTGTATGCAATCAGGCAGGCCCTTGTACTACATAGTTTTGGTAAACTGAAAAGAAAAACCTGAAGAAAAACTGATCTGTGTGTAAGAGGCCATAGGGCCACTATCTCCCACCAGAAAAGTGCTGTTAAATCATATTTGCGCAAGATAACTGCCAGCACAGAGCACTTCTTGTTTGTGATCTATAGTGTCCACGGGAGAAGATCTCTTTACCAATACGTTGCATGGAGCACTTTAGTGACACCATATAGGTTTTTATTAGTACTCAGGAATAACTTGTGTGTAAAATATTATAAATCATATGTTTCTGTTTAACATCATCAATCAATAGATTGTGAATACATAAGTGGAGTTCCACCCAAAAATGGAACTTCTGCTTTTCGGATTCCTCCCCCCTCTGGTGTTAAATTTGGCACCTTTCAGGGGGACCAGATACCTCTCTAATACATGTATTTTGCTCCCACTTGCGGGCATAGATAGCCGTGCCCCCTCTGACCCACACAGGTCCCAAAAGACAGCAGGGACCAGTGGGATCGCAAAGCGTGAGTCGCGCATGCGCAGCAGGAAACCAGGCTGTGAAACCACAAGGCTTCACTTCCTGATTCCCATACTGAGGATGGCGGTGGCAGCAGCCGAAAACTGAGGGACAGATCAGCTTCAGGTGCCGACATCACGGGCGCCATGGACAGGTAAGTGTCCTTATTTTAAAAGTCAGCAGCTGCAGTATTTGTAGCTGCTGACTTTGAGGCTGGGTTCACACTTGTGCGGTGCGTATTTCAGCTCTTTTATCTCTGCAGATAGATAAGGGAAGTGTTCAGCAGATTAGCTCCGTTTTTGCTGCGAATTTGGAGACCTGGGAGAAGTTCCCGGGTGAGAGGAGAGTGGGGGAGAAGTGTATTGACCTGAATGAGAGAAATTCCTGAAGAGAACTGAACACATCTGCGAATCAGCTGCGTACCCATAGAAGATAATGGGACTGAATTTGCACCTGAGCCGCACCGCAAGGCATAAAATTGCACACGTTTTTTCTGCAATGCGCAGTGCGAATGCATCGCACATATGTGAACCAGCCTTGAAAACAATGTATTTAGAAATGTTCTGCGTATTAAATGCGGTTTAAGCCGCACTCAATTCGCATAGGTGTGAACCCAGCCTAAAAAAAAATGGCGGAATTCCACTTTAAGTCCAACATGACGTAACTTTGCAAGAAAAAAATTATTATGGAACAAGACATATCATTTATATATGAACGTCCCAGTTGGTTCCTCCAAAAGTGTTTATTCTGTGCCAGTGCTAGATATACAAAGTGTATAGCACCCAAACATGTATCTAGCACTGGCACAGAATAACCACTTTTAAGGAACCAACTGGGATATTTATATATAAAAAATATGTATTGTACCACAATATCTTGCAGTCATGTCACCCTTCTTTCAAATCGATGTACTGATTGCACTGTTGTGACAAACAGTACAAAAATGCCTTAATTAACAGTATTTAGTTCACTTGCCAAAGTACCTCGGGTGTTTCCTCAGCATCATCAGCAGCTCGTCTATTAAGTTAACAGTAACCGGAAGTGTCGAGGCCGCCATCTTGGTACCCTCGTCCGCAGCAAGGCTACAGTTAGAAGTCGGCAAGCGGACATCTTTTTACACCCACCACTTATTTTACAAGTATTTTTACCAGTAAACTGAGCTTATATACTATATAAGGCTTATATAGTATATAGGTTCAGTTTACTGGTAAAAATACATGTAAACTGCAAGACTTCGGTGGGTGTAAAAAGATGTCCGCTTGCCGACTTCTAAATGCAGCCTTGCTGCGGACGAGAGTACCAAGATGGCGGCGACTGAACGTCACTTCCGCACGGTTCTCCTCTCCTGGAAGTGACGTATTGCTGGCCAAAACAGACAGAATCCGGCGTACACAGTGATTTTGGGTCCGTCTCGGTCAGCTTTAAAGTTTGGACGCGTTCGCGAACCCCCGTCAAAATGGGAATCGACCCCCGGGTTGAGAACCGCTGTGCTAGATGGATGGGGAATGGGATCTCCATTCACTCTGTTTTTAGAAGACTGGACTTGTGTACATTTACACCTGTCTGAATATGCTCATGTCCATTTACACCAGCCTCTTCATAGAGTACAATGGGTGGTTCGATTTGGGCCCACTTAAACAGGCAGATCCGATCGATGTGCTTGTGTGAAAGGGGCCTTGTTTACACAGGGCATACACAGCGTACCTTTACAGGGATGCACAGGTGTTCCGTGCATCCCTGTCCAGGCAGTCCCATTGATGTCATTTGAGATGGTAACACCTGTACACCTTTTTCAATTTCATGCTTGTAAGCCTGGAGGAGAGATGTGGGGTCTTATTGACCCCACATGTCTCCATAAAGAGGACCTGTCACAGTGATTCCTATTACAAGGGATGTTGTTCTTCCTATTACAAGGGAAGCTTGTAATAGGAATAAAAGTGATAAAAAAAATGTAAAAATGATGTAAAATAAAAAATGTTTTTTAAAAAAAAACGCCCCTGTCCCCGGTAACGAACACGCAGAAGTGAACACGCATGCAAGTCCCGCCCACATATGTAAATGCAATTCAAACCACCACGTGAGGTATCGTCGCGTGCGTTGGAGTGTGCAACATTTATAGCAGTATTCCTCCTCTAACTCAAATAGTAACCTGTAAAAAAAAATTAAAACGTTGCATATGGAGATTTTTAAGTACCGAAGTTTGGCGCCATTCCATGAGTGTGCGCAATTTTAAAGTGTGTCATGTTGGGTATCTATTTACTCGGTGTAACATAATTTTTCACATTATACAAAAAAATTGGGCTAACTTTACTGTTTTGCTTTTTTATTAATTCATGAAAAAAAAAGTAGCAATGACCGCCAGTATTCCCTAGGGTATCTGCTAAAAAAAAAAGTATATAATGTTTGGGGGTTCTGATTAATTTTCTAGCAAAATAGGCCCGGTTGTCAAGTGGTTAGTGCACTAATCCGCTGCACTACAGGAATTCACGCACGTGGCTGCTGGGAGGTCAGGAGGGATTAGAATCTACAACTGAAAACAGCCCTTTGAAGTTCCCTTTACTAATGTCCCTGTACTGACATTTCTCTGGGCTCCCCTGTTTGCACCTTCCAGCACACCAGGAGTTGGCACAGTGGAATGTGCAAATGGTGGAAGCCGGGGAAATGTCAGCACAGAGCACGTGTAGGACTAGGAGTCAGTGTAAGAGTACAAACACATTTGCACTCTACATACTGCTGTTAAAATACCTGTGTGGTAATAAATTCAGATTTATAATCCATTAAGCGCCCACCGCTGTGTGTGCGCATTTTAACCACTTGTTTACTGCGCACTTAAACCCTCCTCCTGCTCAGACCAATTTTCAGCTTTTAGAGCTGATGCACTTTGAATGACAATTGCGCGGGCATACAGTGCTGTAACCAAATGAAAAACATTTTTTTTCCTCTAGTCATCTTCCAGTATGGCGCACCTGAGATGACTGGTCCACCTGACTGGAAATACAATCAACACATGAGGTTAAAAGGCCCCTCCCTTCCCCCTGCACCTCAGTTTTTGTTTTTTTTTCCACATCAGTTAATATCGACGCCCAGAGACCAGCTCATGAAAATATGCATATCTGTCTCCGTTGAACTATTTCGCATCATTTGTGGTCTGATTGCATTATGTTTTATTTCGCCCTGTTTTTTTTTTTCCCCCCTTCCCTTCTCTCTTTTTTTTTTTTATGGTAGTTTGTACCAAAGGAAGACAGAAACGAAAAAAAAAAACATAAATAATAAAAAGTGTAAATGCGGAAAACTCATGTCACAAGTTTGGTACAACGGAACCTCGCCAGCATCTATGAGGGCACATCCTATTTGTTTCAATCCCCACCCAACACCCCTCCCCCTCCCCCCTCATCCCCAGGATCCGGGTTCAGCGGCACATCAGGAAGGGTACCCAAAGAATAATAATGTTGTCTCTAAGTTCTTATAGGAGTCTACAGTGAAAAAGAGGTATAAAATATCCCTTTATTTAGTTAAATGTAAATGTATTCCATCCCCTGTAATTGTTACCCTATGCTCTCAGTTGCTCGATATAACTCCATGTTTTTTTTAAACACTATCCACTTATTCAATTTTTCGTGGAAATCCCCGCTTGTCTCCACAATGCTCTCCCTCAACTCCTCCATTCTATAGGTTTCCTCAACTGCATCAATCCACTCCCACATCTGGGGACACGCTGTGTCCTGCCATTTTTTTGGTATAAGCCATTTCACAGCATTTAACAGATGTGGAAGTAAAGACTGCCTGTAGTTTTTAATTCCCATGCAGCTGCCATGGAAAAGTACGCTCCAGGGATCCATCTTTAACTTGTTGCCTGTGATCTCTTTAATGTGGGTCAAAACCCTCTCCCAAAAATTTCTGAATTTTCGAGCAGGTCCACCACAAATGTGCCATTGTACCCCTCTCCTTACACCCTCGCCAACACTCTGAAGACAGGTCAGCTTTGTAATGGCAAGTTTTGTCAGGAGTGATGTACCAGCCCGAAATACATTTATAGTTTGTCTCGGCTGTACGCATATCAATAGCAGAAGAGTGGGTCAGTTTCATTAATCTTGTGAACGTGTTTCCCCCTCTAAATGTTCCTAATTCCCTTTCCCATTTCTGTACAAAGGGGGGTTCCCCCTGTGAATCTAACCTTATCAAAATCCTATATAACTTTGAGACCATGCCCTTTACATTTTCGCAGTGGCATAGTTTCTCTAGTGGGGTCAGCTCTTCCTTCGACCGTAGTGGTCTGGGGAGGTGCTGAACAAAGTGCTGTAGTTGAATATAGCGCCATGTATTTAAATCCCAAGTGTCTGTTCTAGATTTCAACTCATATGTCCTGATTTCCCGTCTTTAATTATATCTCCTAGGTAAACTTTTACTTTTCTAAACCAATTCCCCCCCTATTTTTTTCCCCCGGTGCAAAATATGGGTTTTCTTTTAAATTAGTGGAGAATTATATTTCTTATCTATTTGTGTCTGTATCCTATCCCATAATCTCAAAGTGTCCCGTGTCAGTTTAAAGGTGTTACTGTCAAGTGCTCTAAATTGTGTGGGATTCCAAATAATGTTTCCCAAAGTTACGTTTGCTTGCGTTGTCTCTATTTGTACCCATCTTTTCCATGTTCTATTCCTGGCCCATTCCACCACCCGTGACAGGACAGCCGCTTGATGGTATTTTCTAATGTCATGTACTGCTAGGCCCCCATATTGTTTCTCTTGTTTTAGAATTGATAAGGAGATGCTATGTTTTTTATTTTTCCACACATAATTCATGAGAATAGCGTTAAGTATTCAGAGAAATTGAGGTGGAAGAGCTATTGGGATTAACTGGAATTTATATAGTATTTTTGGGACTATGGTCATTTTCAACATGTTTATACGGCCTAAACATGAAATGGGTTTATTTATAGTTTTTTTTTTTTTACCTCGCTTTTTACTTAATTTAACAGGGGGACATAGTTTAATCTATAAATCCGCCTAGGCTAGTTAGCCAGTTTAATACCGAGATATTTTAATTCCTTTCTCCAGGGGAAGTTGCAAATCCCTTTTACCTGGCTGGTTTCTGTTTTATTGAGATTTATATTCAATATTTCAGATTTGGCTATGTTAATTTTAAAGTTTGATATGGCCCCGTATTTTTGTAGTATCTTCATTAGCCTTGGGATCGTACTGAGTGGTTTTGAAAGGTAAAATATATTATCGTGTGCGCATGCGCGAGGCGCCGAGGACGGTCATGCTCTGATCGAGCTCCGCTTCATCTCGGCTTCCATAAGCTATCTTCAGCCGGCGGATGGGCGGATCGGTCCCCAACACCAACACGAAGCACACCGGGCGTGGACCAGACCATGCAGCAGAGGACGGCCGGTAACAAGCACAACCAGCGCTGTCCCTCCCAACAAGGCCGCAGGACTCGGGCATCGAAGCCACAGCAGCAATCACCGCTACCTAAGATGGCGCGGGCGAAAAGGACGCACAGTGCGGCGGCTCACAGGCCAAGACGCGAGCGGGACGAGATGCGGTGAGACAGGGAGAGGGGGGCACACCACCGGGGGGACCACAGATGAGGCCTCATTCGCCCGGGATGGAGACTCATCATACCCCGCTGGCGACGGGGGGTGACGGCCTGTATACCTATCAGGCCTCTGAACTTGTGCTGGAGCCGAACGGGGGACATGTGACTGACAGTGAGGATCGTGCGCTGGGTCCTGCGCTGTTTCCCTCTGAGACTGGGTTCTCGGTTCAGGCTGTGGTCCACAGGGACCCTTTCTCATCTCAATCCCAGGACGGGTCGCCCACCCCCTCCCTGCGCAGTGGCCAAGGACAGTTCCATTTTTCACCCCTGTCTGGCTCTCCTGTTGGTGCTTTACTTTTAAATGCTCAGTCCCCAACCTCGTCTGTGGACAGACAAATGGTGGAGTTTGCTGACGCTACACTTAGCCAGACCAGCTCTGTGCAATCACAGCCCCTAGTCCCTGCTCTCTCATATTCGGGGGACACTGTACTCCTGGCCAGGTTTTCAGCCTTGCTCCAACAAGAACTGACAAAAGCCTGTTCATTGATAACTTCTGGGATGAAGTCTGACTTCCAGCTTATTGGAGAGCGCCTGGATAGCATTGAATCTTGAATGTTCTTCTCTTGCAAGAGACTAATTTTTCTAAATCCTCGGCCCGAACTATTTGAATGCGAAATACCCACTGGTCTACCTATCTAACGGGCCAGACAAGAGAGGGGTAGCGATATGTATTGCCAAAAAGGTTCCCTTTACACCCACGACTGTGATTAGAGACAGGGAGGGTAGATATGTCATGGTGACAGGGAAGATCAATGGTAGTGCGGTTACCTTCCTCTCATACTACGCCCCTAATGTGGGACAATTGCCTTTTTTTCAAGCAATGTTGGACGCTATAATGCCCCACGTGGTGGGACACGTTGTCTTTGGTGGGGACAGCAATGTTTCCCTGGATCGGGTTCTTGACAAGTCCAATCCTGGAAAAATAATTTTGAAACATGCCTCCAGACAAAGTAGTGCGATGGCTCGCCTCTTACATAGTCATGATTTAGTTGACATATGGAGAGATGCCCATCCGTCTGCTAAGGACTATATGTTTTTTTCCCACGTCCATCGGACGTACTCGCGTATTGATCATGTGTTCACGCTCTCTCCCTTGCTGTCGTTTGTCTCAACTGCCAAAATTCACCCTATGTCATGGTCTGACCATTCCTCGGTCCAAGTAGTATTGACTGGCCTCGGGACTAAATCAAACCCGTCGACGTGGCGCCTGAACGAGTCGTTGCTGAACGATCCTATACTCGAGAAAGAAATTGAACGGGTCATACAACAGTTTTTTGCAGAAAACTTGTTATCGGTCTCCTCCCCGACGACATTGTGGGCGGCTCATAAAGCTACCATTCGCTGGGAATTGATACGCCTAGCATCGAGAGTGAAACGAGAGCGCGAACAGACGATCCGTCAACAGGAGGATGAGTTACGTCGTCTTACGCAGGAACAGAAGTGTAACCCTCACCTTGATTTTAGAAATCAAATCGATGTGACACGCACGGCATTGAACTTGAGCCTCACAACGAAGGCTGAGAAACACCTTAGGTGGAAGCGTCACAGGTTCTATACCTTAGGAGACAAGCCAAATTCACTGTTAGCAAGGAAATTAACCCCCAGACCATTTAATCCAGCCCTCCCTAGATTACGATTGGGGGACGGCCGTGTTACTCAGAATCCCCAGTTAATCGTTCGGGAATTCTCCACATTTTATTCTAATTTATATAAATCCCCCCGAGATTTCAACAGGATTGCGGCTGAGGACTTTCTTCATGATGTCTCTTCCCGTCCTGTCTAAAGATCACGTGGACCTGATGGAGGCAGAGTTTACAAGTGAAGAAGTCTTGATGGCCATTAAGTCCCTAAACCCGTCTAAATCTCCTGGCCCAGATGGGTTCACCGGTCACTACTACCGGAAATATGCAGCTATCTTAGCCCCACACCTCTGTGCTTTTTTTAATAGCTTGCGCAAGGGTTCCCCTCTTCCACCTTTTGAGAATAGAGCATTCATACATGTCATTCCCAAACCTAATAAGGACCATAGCGATTGTACAAATTATAGACCAATATCGCTGATAAACTTAGATCTTAAACTGCTAACTAAAGTTCTGGCCACTCGCGTAAACTCTTTTTTACCACAATATATTCACCCCGATCAGGTAGGGTTCGTGCCCCACAGACAGGCCTCTGACCAGACCAGGAGGGTAATTGACATAATATCTGCGCTGAATTCAGGATGGGACGGGGGTGGTCAGAGAGGAGCCTTACTGTTATCATTAGATCTACACAAAGCGTTCGACTCCTTGTCCTGGGAATATCTTTTTTTTATACTTGAGAGATATGGTTTTGGCTCATGTTTCCTAAGGACGCTTCGTATGATCTATAGTGACCCTACTGCAAACTTGCTAGTTAAGGGATATAAATCTGAGGATATCAGTATAAGACGGGGGACTCGTCAGGGCTGCCCTCTGTCTCCCCTTTTATTTATCTTGGCTTTGGAGCCATTGGCGATCAAAGTGAGATCTCACCCGGACATACTGGGGGTAGGCTGCGGGGGAAGGGAGCATAAGTGCGCGTTATTCGCGGACGACATCTTGTTGCTCCTCTCCTCCCCGGTCACCTCATTGCCTACTCTAAATAGGGTCTTGAGGGACTTTGCAATTTCTACGGGGTTATATGTCAATTAATCCAAATCGCAGGCCCTTAACATATCCCTGCCGCCTCATATAGTTCGGGCCCTTCGGGAATCTTTCACTTTTAATTGGCAAGACGAGGCTTTACCCTATTTGGGTATATTTTTAACCCCTACTCTTCACACTCTGTATGAGAAGAACTATCCCCCATTATTTCGGAAGTTGATGGAGGCCCCCGTCGTGGTTCGGTAGGTTGTATTCGGTCAAAATGACCATTTTGCCTAAGATACTATACCTCTTTAGGACTCTCCCAATAACAATAGCAGGCAAAGACCTGCAAAAATCTCAGGCTAAACTTATTGACTATATATGGGACCACAAGAGACCTAGGGTGAACAAGAAAACTCTATATGCCCCAAAATCAAACGGAGGCCTGGGAATGCCCGATCTTCTCAAATATTATCACTCTGCTCAATTGGCCCACTTAATTAGATTTCATACCTCTTGATCCAGACCGCTCTGGATGGGATTGGAGTCATCTGCGATCCTGGACAGAGAGGTCAGTCACATTATGTGGCTAAAGAGTAAGGACAGGCCTTCTATATTATGTCCGTCTCTATCTTTTTCCCTGAACCTTTGGGATCGCCTGGCCTCCACTTATAAGTTTAAGTCCCCGCATACGCCAATGGCGTCCTTGTTTTATAACCCTTTGTTCCCCCCGGGTCTCCGTCCCCAAGATTTCTCGTGGTGGACCAACAAGGACCTGCTGAGAAAAGCAGATCTATGTGATCACAAGGGAGCTTTGTCAAAATCGGTCCTGCAGGAGAAATTTGGTCTTCCAGATTCGGAATCTTTTCGTTATGTCCAGATAGCCCATTTTTTGACATCTTTGCAACACACCTCTGACCTCTCTTTCTTTACACCTATGGAACACCTTTGCAGGACCTTTGACAAACACACCAGTTGTATTTCCATACTGTACACAATGCTGTCCTCTAGTACTCAAAAGATGGCTTATATGCAAAAATGGGAACAAGATGTGGGCACCACATTGGAGGTCACTGAGTGGCATAAGCTGACACTAACAGCCTCTAAGTCATATATTAACACTTCATTGATTGAGGCTAATTACAAGGTATTGATGAGGTGGTACATGGTTCCGGCGAGGGTGGCGGCCTTCGTGCAGGGGGCGTCCCCGCGGTGCTTCAGGGGTTGCGCCACTGACGGCACAATGTATCATGTTTGATGGACGTGTCCAAGGGTGAGGCGTTTTTGGATACGCACATATAACTTTATATACTCTTTGACAGGTGAATCTTACTAAATCACCCCTGCAGGCACTGCTGGGACGTCCGGTGGAGGGCACATCTAAACATCTACGTAAATTGATAGCCTTCATCTTTGTAGCAGCTAGAATCTCCATAGCAAAGTCCTGGAGATCCCCATCTGTCCCCTTTCATCTTTTGAAATCTAAATTGTCCTGGATAATGGTTAACGAGAGATTGTCGGCCATTTTAAATGATAAAGTCGCTTTGTTCACTGAAATTTGGGACCCATGGATTGTATACCTTACAAATGCGTACTGAACAGAGGATAGGATTAGGTCCCCTTTTTCTCTATCTTTCTTTTATTCTTCTATTCTTTCTTCTCTCCTTTCTCTCCTCAGTATCCTTTACCCCTTGAGGATATATTTGGTTTAGAGTTTTTGTTTTTTTTTCAGATTCAAATATAGATTATTGTTGTCTATTAGTTATCTGGGAGCGATCAGCACACAAGCTAATCGACCCTGGGCTGCATTTGTATTCGCCCAGTCGAGTTGGGGAGATATATCTTAAAGTTGATTTTGTAACCAAGACGTACCGAACTCACACTTGTATGGGATGTTCCCAATGTTTATATACTTGCCCATTATTGTTGGTGACTGCCGCTCTTATATTTTTCTTTTACTTGCATAACCATTGTACTACTTTAAACTTCAATAAACATATTGAAACGAAAAATATAATATCGTCCGCAAAAGCAGACAGCTTATGTTCCTCCTTTCCTACCCTTACACCGTTAATGGCAGGATCGTTTCGGATCTTCGCCAACAATGGTTCCAGGGATAATATAAATAGTAATGGGGACAGTGGGCACCCCTGCCGGGTTCCGTTCTTCATTTCAAAGGCCTCCGACAACCCTCCATTTATTTTGATTTTTGCAGTAGGATGCTGATATAGTGTCTTTATCCAGCTAATCAACCTAGTTCCTAGGCCCATCATTTCCAGTGTTTTCAGCATGAGTCCCCAGTCTACCCGGTCAAATGCTTTTTCAGCATCTACTGACAGGAATAGACCTGGGGGCCCCTCCCTCCTAATCCGCTGGATCAGGAGGAGTGCTCTTATACCATTATCTTTGCCCTCTCTCCCGGGCACGAAACCCACCTGGTCCGGATGTACCAAGGAAGTACATGATCTTTTTCAGTCGCATTGCGAGGATTTTCGCGAAGAGCTTAATATCTGTGTTTAATAGCGATATAGGCCTATAACCTGAACACAAAGAACTATCCTTCCCTTCTTTTAAAATTATTGCTATAGATGCAGTGAGAGCCTCCTTAGTAATTCCGTACTCGGATCCTAGTCCATTGAAGTACTTACATAACCTTGGCACCAGTATAATGCTAAATTTCTTATAATATAACACTGTAAACCCGTCTGGTCCTGGGCTTTTCCCCATCGCCGTAGCTTTCAGGGCCATTTTGACTTCCTCTTCAGTTATAGGCCTATCCATATGAGAGCTTTCGGTATCATCGATCTTAGGTAATCTAGCTTTCTCTAGGAAATCTCGGATTTTAGTCTCTTTATCATCCCCCAGCCAACTCATCTGATTTATATTGTTTAATTCTTCATAATAGTTCTTGAAGGTCACAGCAATGTCCTTAGTGGAATAGGCCAGTTCGCCATTTGGCTTTTTAATTTTTTCGATATAATTTCTGGTTTTCTTTACTTGGGCCATTTTGGCTAAATGCTTACTGGATTTATTTCCCCAGAAATACCTCTCTCTAGTAATATTATTACATTTTTTCTTAATGTCTTGCTCTGTAATTTCCTTTAATTCCTCTCTTTTTAGGATTAGATTTCGATAAGTATCTTTAGAGAGACGTTTTTTGTGTTGTTCTAGAAGAGTGATTTCTTGGACTAAAGAATCCCTTTTGCTCCTCTGCCCTTGTTTCTTTCTCGCCCCTTCGGAAATTAAAATCCCCCTAATGTATGCTTTGTGCGTCTCCCAGAGGGTGGCACTGGATACTTCCCCGGTGTCATTAATAAGAAAAAATAGTTTAAGTTCCTCTTCCACCCTCTCTGCCCCTCCTGCCTCCCGTATCAAACTCTCATTTAAATGCCACGTCGGATATTGCTTCTGTTGTGTTGATATCTGGATTTTCATAGTTATTGGTGCGTGGTCAGATATAGTCACCACTCCAATATCCGTTTCCGTAATCCTCTCCAACAACATATGATCCACAAAAATGTAATCTAACCTAGAGTACGTTCCGCGTGGGTGTGAAAAGAACGTATAATCCAACGTCTGGGGATGGAGTGCCCTCCAGACATCTACAAGCTGGCAATCATGTATCCTTTTTAATTTCTGTAGCTGTACGTTCAGTCTCCCTCACCCGGGACGTACTATCTTCTCTCGGGTTCATACAAAGATTGAAATTGCCCATTACAATCGTATGACCCTCAGAATTTTTTTAGCCTTCCAAGAATTCTCTCCATATATTTCATTGGATGGATATTAGGAGCATAGATATTAGCGAGGGTACAGGCCATATTTCCTAGTTTACCCTTTAGAAAATAAAAATCTCCCCTCGGGGTCTGTCAACCTTGTCTCCAAGGTAAACCTGATCCTGTTTGCCAGACCGATTGCCACACCACGTGCCCGTTTGGAGATAGAGTCCCCATAAAACCACGTAGGGAACACTTGATTCCAGGGAAAGATGAGTCTCCTGTAAGAAGACTACTTCAGCATTGTAATGTTTAATTCTTCAAGGACTTTAAGTCTTTTCCCCGCAGAGTTTAGGCCCTTAACATTATATGATAAAAACTTTAATTTTGTCATCTCTATCAACCTATCAATTTAGACATTGAGCTTCTTGTAGACACCAAAAGAACCATCCTATGCCGTCCTGATCGCCTATCCGAACCCAGTGTGGCCCCCCCTGCCCTCACCCTCCCCATCCACCCCCCTTGGCCCTACCAGGGCCTCAGAACCATGAGGATCCTCCTTCTCTATATCCCCTGGATCTTTTGCATGAGGTGAGATTTCTCTGCGCTCCCCCCCCGACCTCTGGCCTGAAGTGGTCTGCCAGTTCCGTCTACCGACAACATGACCACCCAAAAGGCTCCCCCTCCCCCCCCCCTCCAACCCTTTCCCAAATCTTCTCATGTCGTGATGATTGTGATATTGATTTTTTGGATATAGATATGCTCAGTCTACCCATCCTGGTACATCCAGCACCGGGATATCGAATTTGGCACAGAACCTCGGTAAGTCCTCCGGGAAGGTTAATCTAGCAGACCTTCCATCTTTCTGGCCTATGAGGCACGCCGGCAACCCCCACTGATATGTAATGTTATATAGCCTCATCTGTTCCAGGAGAGGCTTTAAGTATCTCCTTCTAGCTAGTGTTTCCCAGGCCAGATCAGGAAAGATCTGTATCTCCACACCCCTGTAACACAGGGTTTTTTTTTTTCCTCAACCTCGACCAAATATCAGCTTTGTCTTCATAGTATCTAAATCGGACGATAATGTCTCTTGGCCTGGTCCCCTCCCCATTGTTAGTTCTCCCTATTCTATGTACTCGCTCTATTTTAGGGGGTTCTTTAATGTCAGGATCCAGGAGGGGAATCAACAGTCTATTCAAGATTTTCCTCTTATGTATCTAATCCTTAAATTTTGTCTCCTACTGCGATTCTCCTGGTCCTCCAAACGATATTTTAATGTCCTTTGGTTCTGTTGGATAGTGGCATATTGATCTTTTAGATGGTTCAATTCTAGTTCTTGTTTTTCCAGCCTTGTCTCTGTTTCTTCTACCCGTGCCAATAAATGGCCCAGGTCCCTTCTCAACGTGCTAATCTCATCCTTGATGGATTTCTCTAATCTAAGTTCTAATCTCCTCAGCATGGCTTCCATTTCCCCCAAAGAGGGAATATGTATGTCAGAGCTGGTCTCCGTACTTTGATTCCGGTCTTGCTCTCCTATAATTGATATGTCCGGGGTTTGGTGATTAATTCCCCCCGCTCCTTTCTTCCCTGTCCCCGTTTTTTTGGTGTTATCTGGGCTTTTGGTGCTCCCATTTTGAGTCATATAATGCCTTATCGTGCTTGTTGTGGGGTTCTCCTTGGGGGTTTTCGGGGCAGAGCCCCTTGTTGCCTTACTCATGTTATATTTGCCCCTCGCCCGGATTCGTTTTCCTCAGTTTTTTTTTTTCAGTCAGCGAAGTGCTGGTGCTATAAGGAACCCAATACAAGGAGTGCATCGGGTCCCCCCTTCTCTCTTTTTTCTTTTTTAATTTTGCCAAGATCCGATAATATGGGGGGTTAGTGAGCGTTTGGGAATGATGGAGAAACACTCATTTAACATTTTTTATTTTTTTGGGGGGGTGAAACGTATCGTTCAGGGCGGCAGGCTGATTGTTACTCAATTTTACCACATGATAGAGATTTCTCTGCCCTATCGTAATACGAACATTTAGATCGGTCAGAACTCTCACCCCCTTTGTATATGGTTATCACAGTATGCAAAGTACAAAAGCAATAGACCGCCTTATATTGCCATAGGTCGCCCAGTTCAGCCAGATCTGTTATTTTATAAAATATCAGCAATTTTACCTTAATGCCCACCGATCGCTCAAATCACCCCAGTAACTCAGCATATACAATACCGTGGTCGGTTAATACGCATCAATATGCATCAATCATAATCTGAAATATCGTTATGGATATTGACTCTTAAACCGTGGAGTTATAGGCTGTCATTGGGAACACTTGAATGCCATAGGAAAGTCACTTAAAGAGTTAAAGGCAGGACAGCAAGAGACAAAGACAAAATAATGATCTGATAGCGTTCCTGGAGCATATAATCACATCAAGTTGTTGGTATTACCCCGCTAGCACATCTTACTGTAGAGGCATATACTGGTTCTCATTAATGTTGTACAATTCACAGGAAAAAAATCTCTTACTGGCCATTCCAATATATGATAGGAGTGGATGGAAAGGGTGGCTGGTCTGCAACAGGAGGGGGGGGTTGGAATTTACAGCCACCTCAGATCACTCATCGTTGCCACAGCAAGCCGTCCGCTCACCCGCTCGGCAACGCAGAGGGTGTGGAGGGTAGGGTGGCACCGCTGGGATGATCCGACGCCGGGCATAAGGATCCGCCACCGAGGGCCCGCTCTGCCACTGATTCACGCCTGCATTGGCGCCTCCAGCTCCTTGCGGCGTCCTCTCACCCGCGTGCCTAGGTCGGCTCGCAGCGCAGCTCCGTCTCTCCCTCGGCTTGCGTCCCTTCTGCACCTCAGTTTTTTAATTGTGTTGGGCACAGGGGCGTTCCCGGATCTCTTGTGGCTCCCCCCTAGTGCAAAAAGTTGTGGGAATTGCGATAAAATGCCCCCACAGGATCATGCAAAACCTTTTTGTTACAGGTGCATACATAAATTGTCAGGTAAGGAAACCTCACAGGTGATGAGAGACTTCCTTACAGTACAGTCAGAGATGCTGACTACGCTCCAATCCCTTAAGACAGTTATTGCATCTAAGGAAGAGCCTAGCACTAGTGGCAGAGAGGTTATGTCTTCTATGGAAGGGACATCATCTCTGGGGGATTTATCTGACACAGGTCAGAGAACCCCACAGAGGCCTCCCTCTTCTATTGCTTCAGAAGTAGATGAGCTAGAGGAGGGGAAGGCTCAGACCCTGAAAGCCAGGACAATGACAGTGCTAGATTTGGGGATCTCTTTCCTGTGGAGGACATGGGACAGTTACTCAAGGCAATTTATGCCTCTGAAGATATCCTAGAACCTCCAGTGCAGACAACAGCCCGGGATAAGTTGTATAACGGCTTGGGAAAACCTCAGTCCAGGGTATTCCCAGTGCACCAAACCCTTGAAGTAATTCTGAGGGAATGGAAGGACCCGGAAAGGAAGGCCCTTTAAGCTCAAAACCTGGAAGAGAAGGTTTTCATTTGGGGAGGAAGAAGAGAACACCCAAATTAGATAAAGCCCTTTCTCAGGTCTCTAGGAAATCTGAGTTGTCCTTTGAGGACTCGGGTAGTCTTAACCACTTTAACCCCGGACCATATTGCTGTCCAAAGACCAGAGCACTTTTAGTGATTCGGCACTGCGTCGCTTTAACTGACAATTGCGCGGTCGTGCGACATGGCTCCCAAACAAAATTGGTGTCCTTTTTTCCCCACAAATAGAGCTTTCTTTTGGTGGTATTTGATCATCTTTGCGGTTTTTATTTTTTGCGCTATAAACAAAAATAGAGCGACAATTTTGAAAAAAATGCAATATTTTTTACATTTTGCTCTAATAAATATCCCCAAAAAAGATATAAAAAAACATTTTTTTTCCTCAGTTTAGGCCGATACGTATTCTTCTACATATTTTTCGTAAAAAAAAAAATCGCAATTAGCGTTTATTGATTAGTTTGCGCAAAATTGATAGCGTTTACAAAAAAGGGGGTAGTTTTATGGCAATATTATGTTTTTTTTTACCAGTAATGGCGGCGATCAGCGTTTTTTCGGTACTGCGATATTATGGCGGACACATCGGACACTTTTGACACATTTTTGGGACCATTGGGACGATCAATGCTATAAAAATGCATTGTATTACTATAAAAATGCCATTGGCAGTGAAGGGGTTAACACTAGGGGGCAGGGAAGGGGTTAAGTGTGTTCCTGTTTGTGTTCTAACTGTATGGGGTGGCCTCACTAGGGGAAATCACTGATCTTCTGTTCATACATTGTATGAACAGAAAATCAGCGTTTCCCCCGCTGACAGGAACGGGAGCTTTGTGTTTACACACAAAGCTCCCGTTCCCTGCTCTGTAACGAGCGTTTGCGTGTGCCCGGCGGCGATCGTACCCGCCTGGCGCGGGACTCTGGGGCGAGCAGGGGGCGCGCGTTCTGGCCGACGGCGGCGCGCGCCCCCTAGTGGCCACCAAAGAGAGGACGTAGAGCTACGTGCTCTCGCGGTACAGTGCCACCGTCCCGCAGTAATATGACGGCGGGCGGTCGGCAAGAGGTTAAAGACCAAATGGATAGAAGGGCTGAAACGCTTCTGTGCAGAGCATGGGATGCTATGGCTCCTGCTCTAGAATCTGCCTGTGTAGCCAGGAATGTGAATGCCTGGCTAGGTAGGTTCTCTGGCCATGTTGCTAGAGGGGACAATTCTGAGGAGGTTATAGACTCTCTTGAAATAATAAACAAGGCATATTTGGCAGATGCAACAGTGGAGGCTGTCAGGACCTCAGCTAAGTCAGCGGCCCTCCTGAACTCCGCAATGAGGGCAGTCTGGGTTAAATCATGGCAGGGGGACCATATGTCCAGGTCACGGCTCTGCGGGTTTCCTTTTGATGGTTCCCAGCTTTCTGGTCCTGGTCTGGATCAGGTCCTATAACGCTCTGCAGCAAAAGGGGAAAAAGTTCTTGGTTAAGGCCAAGAGATAAAAGGGCAAAAAAAAAAAATTGTGCCCCTCCTAATTAGGGCCAAGAAGGACACAAAAAGATGGGGGAAGGGAAAGAGCGGACAGAAGGGTGACTTGTTCTTCTCTGGACCCAAGACCGCCAGCAAGCAGTCAAAGTGATGCCAGTGTCAGAGATGGGGGGGGGGGGAGACTTTCTTGATTGGTCCCTTAGGCCGCGTACACATGACCAAATCTATCTGTTCAAATCGGTCTGACAGACCGATTTGAACAGATATGTCTGCTGGCTGTTTTGGTTTGATCGCTGTACACACGATCAAACCAAATTCCCCGCCGGCAGACAGCGCGGTGACGTTGACGCCGCCACGTCACCGCACCAGGAAGTAAAACACTTCCGCGCATGCGTCAAATCCATTTGACGCATGTGCGGGTAGATATGTCTGCTGGTTAGCGTACTAACCAGCAGACATATCGGTCCGACGGGTTCCCAGCAGACAGATTTTAAAGCAGGCTTTAAAATCTGTCTGCTGGCCAAATCCGTCGGCTCGCCCATACACACGATCGAATCTGTCTGCTAAGGGTGGTCTGTCAGACCATTTTCAGCAGATAGATTTGATTGTGTGTACGCGGCCTTAATGGAGAAGGATCTCCGAGAGCCCTTATATCCTGACTATCCTGACGGAGGGATATCATCTGGAACTTTTCTCTCCTCCCCTCAAGATTTTACTCTGACCCATCTCCCCAAGGATGCATTGAGAGCAGCAGGGTTGATGGACAATTTGCAGGGATTGGCAGACCAGGAGATTATCGTCCCTGTTCCACCCGAAGACCTCTACCACGTGTTTTTGGTCCAGAAGCCGTCTGGAAAATTTCAGGAAGCTGAACAGGTTTCTGATACACAAGAGCTTTCGGATGGAAAGCATATATACTGTAAGGAAACCTCTATTGAAGGATGCCTTTATGGCCACAGTAGATTTGATGGACGCGCATCTCCACGTGCTTATTGCCCCGGAACACCAATCCCTGCTGAGGTTCGCAGTCCTGACAAGCAAAGGAATACAACACTGGCAATACTGAGCACTTCCCTTTGGCTTGGCTGCAAGCCCAAGAGTGTTCACAAAGATATTGGCAAAGGTTGTAGCTTACCTGCATTTACAGGGGGTATCGCTGATATCCTATTTAGACAACCTACTTATTTTATGAACAGTCTTTATAACAAGTGACAGCAGATGTAAAGACATTGATCTGCACCTTCGAGAACTTGGGCTGGATAGTAAACAGGGAAAGATCAACCCTAGTACCATCCCAGATAAAGACTTTCCTAGGATACTCGGTGGACACGCAAACAAAGAAAAAGTGTAGCGCTAAAAAGAGGAAAGACTACTATTTACATAGTTCTTTTAACAAATAAAATGTCCATAATGTGAAAAAAAGTTCATATCAACAATCCAAAACTTTTATTCACCACAAGTAGTGACTCAATAAATAACGAGGTGAGTATTAGAGGATCCGCCACCGGTGTAGTGAAACTTATTGAGGCTTACCAGAAAGCGAGGATCTGAATAAGCATATACTCATCAGATCAGAATCGCTTCAAACGATATCCGGGATCCGAATATGTTTATGGATGTTGTATACTCAATGGAACTCCTGGGATATCTTCATATGTGATACGATGAATCCACGGAGATTGGTTGCAGATGTGTGAACTCAAGTGAAATTATTACCATGTATGGTAATAATTAAAATAGCCAAAGGAAAAAATATAAAGTGCACATAGCGTGATTCTGTATTACCAAATAAATCAATTTTAATAAAAAATTTGCACGTACATTTAAGTAGGATACAACAACGGAGCTGTGGTGGCTCAACGTGATTGGCACTGCGCTGACAAGCCATTCACCTCTGCAGCCAAGGGTTCGGATCCCGGTCTCGGCTACATGTGAATTGAGTTTGGTGGTCTCAGCCCGGCTCCCGGTGGGTGTGCTATGCAAGGTACGCCTGTGCTTAGTACTCCCACCCCCCCCCACAAAAACCACCACACTTGCACGCACACAAAAAAAAAATTGGTTTAAAAACACATGCACTTTGGCCATGCGGTCTCTTAAAATAAAGAGAGGCGAAGGACCTACGGGGCTGGCTGGGTGGGCTAGGCCCCCTCACTCCCTCATAGGGGGAGTCCCTCTGCCCCATTGGGGTCCCGTTGGGCCCCAGTTGGGCTCCCAAGAGGAGCAGGTAGGGCGGGGTGAGTGGGAGGCCCCCCTTCACACCCACCATTGCCACCAGGGGCATGGAGAAGGATGGCGATTGCCTCCGGGGGGAGGGTCTGCCTACTCCCAACTCCTGCAGTCCGGCTCCTCTCTCTCGAGTTCACGCACAAAAATACACTTTAAAAAAAAAAAAAAATAAAAGTAGGATACAACAAGCGCTTAGTAATAAAGTAGAGCAGTGGGGTCTCCCGACGCGTTTCGTTCCCTTAGAACGTCATCTGGGGCACTCGGTGGACACAGGCTCAGAAGCTTGTTCTCCCAGAGGAAAAAAGGTTAAAGGTAATATCAGCGGTTTCCTCTCTATTGGAACCCAGGGACTGATCTCGCAGACAGGTCATGAGGGTCCTTGTCCTAATGACTGCCTGTATTCCGGCGGTTCCCTGGGCTCCGCCGTTTTTTCAGGGAGCTTCAGTTTTTCCTTCTATCCTTCTGGGACAAGAAGACAGTCTCTGGATGGGAAGGTAGCCATTCCAGCAAGTGTAAGGGCTTCACTAGATTGGTGGCTGGGTCAGGACAGACTCACGTTGGGTCGTCTCTGGGCCCAGTGGAACCCTACAAAAATGACCACAGACGCAAGTGCCTGGGGTTGCGGTGCTCACTTGGGGGACTTCCAAGCACCGGGATCCTGAAACCCGATCCAAGCAAGAGCCTCCTCCTATTACAGGGAGCTTCTTGCGGTGGGCAGGCTCTGAAGGCCTTCGAAAGTAGGATTCAGGGACTAGACGTCCAAATCCTTTCAGACAATGTGACGGCTGTTTCCTATCTAAACCTTCAAGGGGGTACAAGATCCAGAAGGTTACCAAGTCTGGCCCTGGAGATTCTGGGTTGTGCCCAAGGGGTCCTTCAATCCATATCGGCGGTCCACATAAGGACCACCAATGTGGTAGGGGATTTCCTGAGCCGACAACCCATCCACCAAGGGGAATGGAAACTAAACCAGAGTGTATTCCTCCAGATAGGTCACAAGTTCGGGTTTCCGGAGATGGAACTTTTCGCCCAGAGGGAATGAAAAGGTGGAGCGGGTTTTCTCTCACCAGAGAGGGAGGTTCAGAGGGAATAGATGCTCTGACTCAGAACTGGGACTGTCACCTAGCATATCTCTAGGAACCCTCCACTAGCTGTTACCTAGCATATCTCTAGAACCCTCCACTAGCTTTGATTCCTCTGGTTCTGCAAAGGCTGGCCAACTCTGAGTGCAAGCCGATTCTGATAGCCCCTTGGTGGCCCAAGAGGACTTGGTTTGCTACTCTGAAGAAATGGTCTGTTGCCCCTCCTTTTCCTTTCCCAACCAGGCAGGATCTTCTTCTGCAAGGGCCAGTCGTTCACCCCGATCCAAGATTCTTCAAGTTGACGGCATGGTTCTTGAGAGGGAGATTATCAGATGCTCCGATAAAGTGATTGAGACCCTCCTAGGTAGTCGAAAACCAGTCACTAGAAGGATATATTTAAAAATGTGAAATACTTTTTCTCACTGATGTCATGATAGAGAAGTATCTAGTCCTTCGGTACCAGTGATACTAGAATTTTTAAAAGCAGGGGTGGACAAAGGAATTGCCACGAATACCCTGAAGGTGCAGATAGCTGCTCTATCTGTATTTTTGGACCAGAGGCTCACTCTAGAGCCCCTTATTAGAACATTCCTGGTATCTAGGGAGAGGGTAACCCCCATAAAGGTTATAGGACTCCCTCCTTGGAATCTAATGTTGGTCTTGGAAGCGTTGACAAAATCGCCTTTTGAGCCAGTTCAGGAGATCTCCATTACATTTTAGGCGCTTAAGTTAGTTTTTTTTTCTGGCCATCACAACAGCCAGAAGAGTAGGTGACCTGCAGGCCTTGTCAAGTAAAGAGCCTTTTCTGTTGATACTGGAAGAAAGTGGTGCTGAAGCAAGACCCACTTTTTCTTCCCAAAGTTGTATCAGTTTCATAGGTCTGAGGAGATCATTTTGCATTCCTTTTGTGAAAACCCAAAGAACAAAGGAGAGGAAACATTTCAGTTTTTAGGAGATGTTTGCTGACATAATTGGACAGAGTGAAGGACTTCAGGAATGGTTCCTATGGGATCGCGTCCGTTAGCGGATGATGCATCCGCTAACGTCCGCAAAGATCCGCGTCCGTCTTTTCCGTTTTTTCGGACGGAAGAAAACCCTATTTTTCTTCCGTCTGAAGGATCGGATCGGATGAAGACGGACAGACGGTCCGTTTTCATCCGATTCCCCATAGGGGATAGCGGAGGAGAGACAGGGCGGTCCCTGCACAATGTGCGGGGACCGCCCTGTCCGCCGACAGCTCAGCGGGACCCCCCGCTGAGCTGACGGACACACACGGAGCGGACCGAAAAACGGACCGCTCCGTGTGAAAGGACCCTAAGGCCGCGTACACACGATCAAATCTGTCTGCTGGAAATGGTCTGCTAGACCATCCCAGCAGACAGATTAGATCGTGTGTACGGGCAAGCAGACGGATTTGGCCAGCCGACAGATTTGAAAGAATGCTTACCAATCTGTCGGCTGGGAACCCGTCCGCCCGACATGTCTGCTGGTTAGTACGCTAACCAACAGACATGTCTTCTCGCACACGCGCCGAATGATTTTGACGCATGCGCGGAAGTGTTTTACTTCCTGGTGCGGTGACGTGGCAGCGTCAACGTCACCGACACGTCAGCGCGCCGTCTGCTGGCGGGGATTTTGGTTTGCTTGTGTGTACACGCGAGCAAACCAAAATCCAAAGAGACCGATTTGTTCAAATCGGTCGGTCCGACCGATTTGAACAAATGAATTGCCTCGTATGTACGAGGCCTAAGAGTTTCCCTCTGGCACCCGGATAGACTATTACTTTGGTAGAACTGAGGTGCAGGGGGAAGGGAGGGGCCTTTTAACCTCATGTGTTGATTGTGTTTCCTGTCAGGTGGACCAGTCATCTCTCAGGTTTGCCATCCTGAAAGATATCCTAGAAAAGCAGTTACTGGTAAGTAACTGTCAATTTTCACACAAATAGAGCTTTCTTTTGGTCGTATTTGATCCCCTCCTGAGGTTTTTATTTTTTGCTAAACCAAAACAGGTGGAAAATTTTGAAAAAAAAAATCATGTTATATCTTGTTTTAAAAGTTTGCAAATTAGGTAATTTTTCCTCCTTTTTATTGATTTGTGCTGATGAGGCGGCACACATAGATGGCACTGGTAGGTGACAATGATGAGGCACTGATTAGTGACTTTAGGTGGCACTTTGGGCACTGATGGGTGGCACTGGTAGGTGGCACACATGGGCACAGATAAGCTGGGCATCTCTCCCTGATCGGGACCAATGTCTTTGTTACCTGCCAGTGATCGGCTTTTTTTTTTTCCTATTCACGCGATCAGCACGAGGAAAAAAAAATAGCCGATTACCGGCTCTGTTTGCGTCACATGATCAGCTGTCATAGACTCGCTGAGCCCTGCACGGGAGGACGTCTATTAGCGGCCTCTTGGCAGTTCAGGTCTGTGCTGTAGCCGTCATTCAGCTATAACGCGGATGCCAAGTGGTTAAAACGTATGCAGCTTCATACCTAATTTCTGTGTGTGTATAACTATATATGCCGCTCATGTGAATGCATGGTCCAGGCCGCCTTTTACGTCTCATCTCTTTTGACGTCAGTGGGAGTTCTCAGCCCCGCCCAGTGACTAGCATTCAGAAGAGAGGCGGGGGGGGGCTAACGTCGGATTAGTGCACTTTTTAAAAAGAACAGCGGTGGCCACTTAACCACTTAAGGACCGCCTCCTGCACATATATGTCGGCAGAATGGCACGGCTGGGCACATGTACGTACAGGTACGTCCTGTACTAGTACCCAGCCGTGGGTCACGGGCGCGCTCCCACGACCCGGTCCGATGCACCGGGACCCGATCACCGCTGGAGTCCCGCGATCAGTCCCCGGAGCTGAAGAACGGGGAGAGCCGTGTGTAAACACGGCTTCCCCGTTCTTCAGTGTGACGGCAGCATCGATCGTGTCATCCCTTTTATAGGGGGACACAATCGATGATGTCACACCTACAGCCACACCACCCTACAGTTGTAAACATACTTCAGGTCACACACAACCCCATGAGCGCCCCCTGGGATTAACTCCCAAACTGCAACTGTCATTTCCACAGTAAACAATGCATTATAAATGCATTTTTTGCTGTGAAAATGACAATGGTCCCAAAAATGTGTCAAAATTGTCCGAAGCGTCCGCCATAATGTCAGTCATGAAAAAAATCGCTGATTGCCGCCATTAGTAGTAAAAATAAATAAAAATGCAATAAAACTGTCCCCTATTTTGTAAACGCTATCAATTTTGCGCAAACCAACCGATAAACGCTTATTGCGTTTTTTTTTTTTTTTTACCAAAAATAGGTAGAAGAATACGTATCGGCCTAAACTGAGGAAAAAATATATTTTGATGTATATTTTTGGGGGATATTTATTATAGCAAAAAGTAAAAAATATTGAACTTTTTTCAAAATTGTCGCTCTATTTTTGTTTATAGCGCAAAAAAACAAAAACTGCAGAGGTGATCAAATACCAACAAAAAAAAGCTCTATTTGTGGGGGAAAAAAGGACGCCAATTTTGTTTGGGAACCACGTCGCACGACCGCGCAATTGTCAGTTAAAGCGACGCAGTGCCGAATTGCAAAAAGGGGCAAGGTCCTTTAGCTGCATTTTGGTCCGGGTCTTAACCACTTGTTTACTGGGCATATAAACCCCCTTCGTTCCCAGGCGAAATTTCAGCTTCCGGCACTGCGTCGCTTTAACTGACATTTGCGCGGTCGTGCGATGTGGCTCCCAAACAAAATTGACATCCTTTTTTTCCCACAAATAGAGCTTTATTTTGGTGGTATTTGATCACTTCTGCAGTTTTAATTTTTTGCGCTATAAACAAAAAAAGAGTGACAATTTCAAAAATATATATATATTTTTTACTTTAAAAAATATATTTTTTTTTCACAGTTAAGGCCGATACGTATTTTTCAACGTATTTTTGTAAAAAAAAAAAAAAAAAAATCGCAATAAGCGACAAAATGGGGAACAGAATTATAATTTTATTTATTTATTTTTTTTACTAGTAATGGCGGCGATCTGCGATTTTTATTGGGACTGCGACATTGCGGCAGACACATCAGACACTTTTGACACAAATTTGGGACCATTCACATTTATACAGCGATCGGCGCTATAAAAATGCACTAATTACTGTATAAATGTGACTGGCAGGGAAGGGGTTAACACTAGGGAGTGAGGAAGGGGTTAAATGTGTATCTGGGTGTGTTCTAACTGTGTGGGGGGAGGGGGGTGACTGGGGGAGGTGACCGATGCTGTGTCCCTATGTACAAGAGACACAGATCGGTCTCCTCTCCTCTGTCAGCACGTGGAGCTCTGTGTTTACACACAGAGCTCCACGTCCCTGCTGTCATCTGCTCGTTTTCCCGCTGATCGCATGTACCCGACGGACATCACGGCCGCCAGGTACATGCATCGGATCCCCAGCGATGCGGCGGGATAAGTGTTTACCCGCCGTGCACCACCCAGTGGCGAGCGCGGGTAATGCACTAGTAATGACGTCCAAAGACGTCTAGTTGGCACCTCAGGTCCGCACTGTTGACGTATTTTGTTAATAGCGCGGGTCTGAAGTGGTTAATGGATTATAACTGCATTCATTACAAAACGGTTGATTTAACAGACACCCTCAAACCCCTTTCCAGGGAGAGGCGGGGCAAAACGGGTTGACGTCACCCGACATCAATTTTTCAGGTCGCATGCATCAATGCCGCATCAAGGAAACACCCGATTCGCAATGCAGTGATTAAATTCTGCACCCCTAATAAATAAATATATATATATATATATATATATATATACAGGGAGTGCAGAATTATTAGGCAAGTTGTATTTTTTGAGGATTAATTTTATTATTGAACAACAACCATGTTCTCAATGAACCCACAAAACTCATTAATATCAAAGCTGAATATTTTTGGAAGAAGTTTTTAGTTTGTTTTTAGTTTTAGCTATTTTAGGGGGATATCTGTGTGTGCAGGTGACTATTACTGTGCATAATTATTAGGCAACTTAACAAAAAACAAATATATACCCATTTCAATTATTTATTTTTACCAGTGAAACCAATATAACATCTCAACATTCACAAATATACATTTCTGACATTCAAAAACAAATCGGTGACCAATATAGCCACCTTTCTTTGCAAGGACACTCATGCAGCCTGCCATCCATGGATTCTGTCAGTGTTTTGATCTGTTCACCATCAACATTGCGTGCAGCAGCAACCACAGCCTCCCAGACACTGTTCAGAGAGGTGTACTGTTTTCCCTCCTTGTAAATCTCACATTTGATGATGGACCACAGGTTCTCGATGGGGTTCAGATCAGGTGAACAAGGAGGCCATGTCATTAGTTTTTCTTCTTTTATACCCTTTCTTGCCAGCCACGCTGTGGAGTACTTGGACGCCTGTGATGGAGCATTGTCCTGCATGAAAATCATGTTTTTCTTGAAGGATGCAGACTTCTTCCTGTACCACTGCTTGAAGAAGCAGTCTTCCAGAAACTGGCAGTAGGACTGGGAGTTGAGCTTGACTCCATCCTCAACCCGAAAAGGCCCCACAAGCTCATCTTTGATGATACCAGCCCAAACCAGTACTCCACCTCCACCTTGCTGGCGTCTTAGTCGGACTGGAGCTCTCTGCCCTTTACCAATCCAGCCACGGGCCCATCCATCTGGCCCATCAAAACTCACTCTCATTTCATCAGTCCATAAAACCTTAGAAAAATCAGTCTTGAGATATTTCTTGGCCCAGTCTTGACGTTTCAGCTTGTGTGTCTTGTTCAGTGGTGGTCGTCTTTCAGCCTTTCTTACCTTGGCCATGTCTCTGAGTATTGCACACCTTGTGCTTTGCTTTTGGGCACTCCAGTGATGTTGCAGCTCTGAAATATGGCCAAACTGGTGGCAAGTGGCATCTTGGCAGCTGCACGCTTGACTTTTCTCAGTTCATGGGCAGTTATTTTGCGCCTTGGTTTTTCCACACGCTTCCTGCGACCCTGTTAACTATTTTGAATGAAACGCTTGATTGTTCGATGATCAAGCTTCAGAAGCTTTGCAATTTTAAGAGTGCTGCATCCCTCTGCAAGATATTTCACTATTTTTGACTTTTCTGAGCCTGTCAAGTCCTTCTTTTGACCCATTTTGCCAAAGGAAAGGAAGTTGCCTAATAATTATGCACACCTGATATAGGGTGTTGATGTCATTAGACCACACCCCTTCTCATTACAGAGATGCACATCACCTAATATGCTTAATTGGTAGTAGGCTTTCGAGCCTATACAGCTTGGAGTAAGACAACATGCATAAAGAGGATGATGTGGTCAAAATACTCATTTGCCTAATAATTCTGCACTCCCTGTATGTGTATATATATATATATATATATATATATATATATATATATATATATGTGTGTGCGCACACACGTTGAAATGTCAGGTTTCTGTGTTGTTTAAAAAACTTGAGACACAGATAAACTATTTGAGAACATTTTCCACCTTTTTTTAATGTGACCTTATAAACTGTATGAAAAACTGAATTGTTTTAGGTGGGGTGAAGTAAAATTAAAATGATATGGTTGCATAAGTGCGCACACCCTTAACCACCAGGGCATTTTCACCCCCTTCCTGCCCAGGCCAATTTTCAGTGCTGTCACACTTTCAATGATAATTGCGCGGTCATGCTACACTGTACCCAAATAAAATAAAAAATTCTCCACAAATAGAGCTTTCTTTTGGTGGTATTTGATCACCTCTTATTTATTTTATTTTTTTGCACTATACAAAAAAAGTGAAAAGTTTGAAAAAAGTATTTTTTACTTTTTGCTATAATTTTTTTTTTATCGTGACTGACATTGCGACGGACAAATTGGACACTTTTGACATTATTTTGGGACTATTCACATTTATACAGCGATCAGTGCTATAAAAATTCACTGATTTACTGTGTAAATGTCACTGGCAGGGAAGGGGTTAACACTAGGGGGCGATCAAGGAGTTACCTAGGGGGAGAGAACTTGCAAGGGGAGGCTACCGATCGGTACTCCTCTGTTCTGGGAACACGCCATTGGTCTCCTTTCCCCTGACAGGACGTGGATCTATGTTTTTACACACACAGATCCACGTCCCTTCTCATTTACTAGCAATTGTGGGTGCCCGGCAGACATCGTCAATATTGGCACAGAACACTCTGGGTATGGTGTTCTTTTGGTGATGTGCAGTGTTTTTGCACCAAACACCTTTTGGAATCATGGCCAAAAAATTCAACCTTGGTTTCACCAAACCATAACACTTTTTCCCCACATGCTTTTGGGAGACTTCGGATCTAGGCTTGGATGTTTTTATTTGCAGGAAAGGGCTCCTTCTTGCCACTTTACCCCATAGCCCAGACATACGAAGGATACAGAAGATTGTTGTACCACACAGCCAGTACTTGCCAGATATTCCTGTAGCTCATTTTGAATATTGCTGTAAGCCTCTTGGCAGCCTCCTTGACCATTACCAGTTCTTGGTAATGTATGTCACTGTTGTGCCATATTTTCTCCACTTAATTATAACTTCGCTGTGTTCCATGGTATATCTAATGCCTTGGAAATTCTTGTGTACCCTTCTCCTGACTAATACCTTTTAACAATGAGATCCCTCTGATTCTTTGGAAGCTCTCTACGGACCATGGCTTTTGCTGTAGGGTACAACTAAGAAAATGTCAGGAAAGACCTACTGGAACAGCTGAACTTTATTTGGGGTTAATCAAAGACACTTTAAATAATGGCAGGTGTTTTCTGACTTCTATTTAACCTGAGTTTGAATGTGATTGCCTAATTCTGAATACTGCTACATCCCCAGTTATAAGGGGGTGTGCACATTCATGCAACCACATTATTTTTTTCTTATTTTTTCTTCCCTCCATCTAAAATTTCAGTTTGTTTTTCAACTGCGTTGTATAGATAATAGGTCACATTAAAGGTGGGAAAAGTTCTGAAATGTATTTATCTTTTGTTTCATTTTTTTTTAAATTGCAGAAACCTGACATTTTAACAGGGGTGTGTATACTTTTTATATCCAATGCACACGCACATACTCGTGAGTTTACATACCCTGGCAGAATTAGATTTCTTGGCCATTTTTCTGAGAATATGAAAAACACAAACTTTTCTTTCACTCAGGGTTAGTGTTTGGCTGAAGCAGTGGCGGCTGGTGCTCAACATTTTTGGAGGGGTGCAAACAGAAAAAAAAATTGCAGCCTCACTGTGCCCATCAAATGCACCCACTGTGCCATCAATTATCACCACTGTGCCATGCCATCAAATGCAGTCACTATGTCATCGAACGCAGCTGCTGTGCCATGCCATCAAACGCAGCCGCTGTGCCATGCCATCAAACGCAGCTGCTGTGCCCTTTAATTGTCGCCACTGTGCCCATTGTTGCCACTGTGCCCATTGCCCTGTAAAATGCACTTACCTTAATCCTTCCACGTCCCTCGTTGTCTTCTCCCGCCTTGGTGACACTTCAGCCAATCAGGTTACCGATGACCAGAATCGGCGAACTTAATTGGCTGAGACGGCCGTCAGTCTTATCCAGGGAACGCACCCCATACGTTTCCTGGATAAAGCATCTAAGGAGCCGCTGGCTCTGATAGGCACTTCCGCACAGCCAACCAGCTGCTGTTATTCAGGTGGTCGGCGCTCAATGTCCGGCCACCTGAATAGACCAGCGGCAGCTGGCAACAATATCATACATTCATGCAATGCATTAATGTATGTTATTTTCAGTGGCGGTGCGGAGCCAGAGGGGGCGGCGCTCCAGCGTCCTCTATGGACGGACCGCCGCTGGGCTGAAGCCATTTTTTTATCAATCAACTGTTTACTCTTTTTAAATCATAATGGCAACAGAAACTACCCAAATGACCCTGATCAAAAGTTTACATACACCAGTTCTTAATACCGTGTATTGCCCCCTTTAACATTAATGACAGCTTGAAGTCTTTTGTGGCATTTGTGGATGAGGCTCTTTATCTTGGATGGTAAGGCTGCCTATTCCTCTTGGCAAAAAGCCTACAGTTCCTGTAAATTCTTGAGCTGTCTTACGTGAACTGCACGTTTGAGATCTCCCCAGAGTGGCAAAATGGTATTGAGGTCGGGAGACTGAGATGGCCACTCCAGAACCTTCACTTTAATTCTGCTGTAGACAATGACGAGTCGACTAGACCTTGTGTTTTGGATCATTGTCATGTCCAAGTACATCCCATGTGCAGCTTCCTGGCTGATGAATGCAAATGTTCCGCAAGTATTTTTTGATGATAACACACTGTATGCATCTTGGTAACAATTTTGACCACATTTGCTGTGCCTTTGTAGCTCACACATCCTCAAAACATCAGCGATCCATCTCCATACCCTTCTTTATAGGCCTTGTTGACTCCTCTCCAAATGTAGCGTTTATGGTTGTGGTCAAAAAGCTACATTTTTGGTCTCATCACTCAAATGACTTTGTGCCAGAAGGTTTGAAACTTTGTGGCATTTATGTAGTTATGACTTTTTTCGGACTCGACCATACAGCCCATTTTTTTTAAGTGCCTCCTTATTGTGCATCTTAAAACGCATACAGTCCTGTTTTTCACCTGAAGTTGTTTGTGGGTTTTTCTTTGCATTCCAAACAATTTTTCTAGCAGTCGTGGCTGAAATTTTAGTTGGTCTACCTGACCGTGGTTTGGTTTAAACAGAACCCCTCATTTTCCACTTCTTGATTAGAGTTTGAACACTGCTGTTGGGAGGTGGGAGTGGCCGGATGCAGGAGCGGAGGTGCGTGGAGTGTGTGGTGCGAGGCACGCATGTGAGATGTGAGCTGATGTGAAAACCGCGTCTCCTACAACCCTACTACCCCCAGCATGCTGCTTAAACCTCCTTGCAAATCCCCCCCGCCTGTAAAGTCTGCCGCATAGTGAACCCCGCCAAATCCTGCTGTCAGTATCGACACACACTTGGCATACCTGGCGGTGAGCCGCGGACCCGGAGGACGATGGAGGTCTGGAAGGCTGCAATTGGGATAACCAGGACAGTGAGTGGAGGGTGGTTGTCAGCTGATGGGACCACGTGACCGGCTCAGCGCGTCACGGCCAAGGACAGAGCAGGAGTTGTCGGAGACTCTCGGGGGGGGGGGGGGTTCCCGGTGGTTCCCCCCCCATGCCCCCCGGGCCGGCCTCAGCGAATCCCGTGTCACGGTCAGCTTGGAGAGAAGGAGGTGTTGGAGACTCTCGCAGGTGCCCTCCTCTCTCTCCCCCCCCCCGCTCCCTATCGTACCCTATATTACGGAAGGGCATAAGAGCTGGTGAGGGACGGGAGACATTTCCAGGATTCTGCCGCGCTGAGTTAGCATTTGGTACATAAAACAGGGGTCGGTCGTGGAAGTTCAGCGAGGAATGTACACAGTGAGTAAATTCAGCATACTACCGATGAGGTGCATTCTACCCGGAACACTGTACTAACCCATTAACTGATTGAGTGACTGAACTGGTAAATCAAAAACTACATCTAATATACCAAACATTGTACCAAATACAGTATTTTTTCTCCCTTACTACAGAAGGAGGTGAAAGGGAAAGAATGGTAAAAAAAATATATATTTTTTTTCTTCTTCTTCTTTCCTTGTCACTGATTATAGTAATAAAGTCCTGGCTGAACAAAAACTAAAAGTCCAAGCTAAAAGCTAAAGCTTAAAGCCAAACCCTAAAGCCAAAAGGGACCAGTTAATTCCTGCTTACACTTTGGGTGTATCTTGCTGCTCTTTTTTTTTTTTTGACCACTCTTACTGCTAAGGCCCTTCTAAGGACTGTCGCAAGGACTACTCTCCACCCATCTGGAACCCATCCCAAAGAGACTGATTTTTTTCTCTCTCTTGCTAATAGTAATGTCAGATCTGCAATCATTAAGATCGGCAAAGGATAAGGGGGTGTAGCCGCTGTCGCAGCCGCCAAGCTGGCAAAATATGCTCATACAACGGAGCAAACCCCCAGTAAATGCGGCCCATCTCAGGCTTCCCAAGCCCTTGTTAAAATAAATGCAGATAGAAAAAGCCAGGGCCAAGGAGGTGGGGCAGTAACCAAAACATCTCTCAATAAAAATACAACAGCAGTAGATACAGATTTAAAAGCAACCTCCCCGCCAGAAGATGTCCCGACAATAAAAGATGTTTTTGGTGGTGACCGAATGTAAAAGGACATTGAAGGAAGTATGTGATCAAATGAAGGATATAAAAGAGGAGCTGGTCTCGGTGAGACAGGAGATACAGAGAACTAATGAAAGGATGTCGGAGGTGGAGGGGAGAGTATCTCAAATAGAAGATGAATTGCACCCTCTTAAACAAGATGTTAAGAACTTGAGGTCACAAGCGGATAAATTTGAGGAAAAAATGGACGAGTTCGAAAATAGACTTAGGAGGGATAATATTAGGCTGGTGGGACTTCCGGAAAGATGCGAGGGGTCTAAGCCTATAGACTTTTTAGAAAACTGGTTTACAGAATTATTTGGAAAAGAGAGCCTTTTACAGGCATTTACGATAGAAAGAGCACACAGAGTTCTTTTTAAACCACCCCCCTCCGGAGGGCGACCAAGATCGATGCTTTTGAAATTGTTGAATTATCGCGATAAAGAGTTTTTACTGAGAAAGAGTAGAGAGTTGGGGAATATCTTTTTTTGAAGGTTCCAAGGTTTCATTTTATCCTGATTTCTCCCCTCAGCTACAGAAGCGGAGGGCGAGCTTTATTGAGGTTAAACGGAAGATGCAAAAAGTTAATATCTCATATGCTTTACTATACCCAGCGCGGCTGCGGGTGACAGCGATGGGCAGGATATTCTTTTTCGACACTCCAGAGGGAGCAGTACTATGGTTGGAGGAAAAAAAGGATCAATTACTAGCAGGGGATGGAGAGGACACTTAGTTTATAAGTTATAATAAAAGGTAAAGATGGGGGGGTGTGACGGTAGTCGAACATATCTCCGTCATCCATTCCCTTCTTCTCCCATAAAAGAAATCACCCAATATTCCACGAGTAGGAATATCCCTGGAATCACAGAATAATCCACACATGAGCCAAGGCTTAATGTTGGATGTAACAGGACACACTTTATTGAAAGTACACAGCACACTTTTATACAGGATTTGGAACATCCCGCCCCCAACAACCGCTTTCCTATTGGTCCATTGTAAAATATGCAGTCTACACTCCTAAACCATGCAAATGAGGACTTGAAAATGACACAGCAGAGATTGGTCACAACGGTTTGAATAGAAGCCTGTGATGTGTATTCAGACAAAAGCCCCAGGGGGGCAATCAATGTACACAATAGCCAGCCACAGAACAATGGAACCGTCTGGAGCATGGGTCCTCAAACTACGGCCCTCCAGCTGTTCAGGAACTACAATTCCCATCATGCCCTAGTCATGTCTGTGAATGTTAGAGTTTTACAATGCCTCATGGGACTTGTAGTTCCGCAACAGCTGGAGGGCCGTAGTTTGAGGATCCCTTGTCTGGAGAATTGAGACAGGGCAGAAGTCATTTACACCTGATAATAGAAAGGCTTTAAATAGGGTTATCACACAATGGACAATGAGTATCTCTTATGAGTCTGTTGATCTGGCTGGGGTTCAGAATAAAATCTCCTGTAATACATGAAGTAGGATTTCACGTAGAAACACTTCAGTATTTCATGGTCCATGACAGGGGGTTTAACCACTTGTCCACCGTCAAATGACGGCGGGTGGAGGACTCCATTGTCCTGACATCACGTCATATGACGTGATGTCTTTTTAAAGCCGCAGCCAGTCGCCGCTCTGCTGGGATCCCGGTGCGAGTGCCCAGTAACTGAGCGGGGACGTGGAGGTCTGTGTGTAAACACAAAGCTCCACGTCCAGGGAGAGGAGACCGATGCTGTGTCCCTTGTACATAGGGACACAATCGGTCACCTCCCCCAGTCACCCCCCCTCCCCCTACAGTTAGAACACTCATAGGGGACACATTTAACCCCTTCCCCGCCCCCTAGTGGTTAACCCCTTCACTGGCAGTCACATTTATACAGTAATCAATGCATATTTATAGCATTGTTCACAGTATAAATGTGATTGGTCCCAAAAATGTCAGAAAAGTGTCCGCCATAACGTCACAGTCCCAATAAAAAAATCGCAGATCGCCGCCATTAATAGTAAAAAAATAAAAAAAATGCCATAAACTATCCCCTATTTTGTAAACACTATAAATTTTGCGCAAACCAATCGATAAACGCTTATTGCATTTTTTTTTTACCAAAAATTTGTAGAAGAATACGTATCGGCCTAAACTGAGGAAAAAAATTTTTTTTTTATATATTTTTTGGGGATATTTATTATAGCAAGTAAAAAATATTGATTTTTTTTCAAAATTGACGCTCTATTTTTGTTTATAGCGCAAAAAATTAAAACCGCAGAGGTGATCAAATACCACCAAAAGAAAGCTCTATTTGTGGGAAAAAAAGGACGCCAATTTTGTTTGGGAGCCACGTCGCACGACCGCGCAATTGTCAGTTAAAGCGACGCAGTGCCGGAAGCTTAAATTTTGTCTGGGCAGGAAGGGGGTGTAGGTGCACAGTAGGCAAGTGGTTAAGGAAGTTAATTTTTCGAAGTAATGGGGGGAGGGGGGCTTTCACTTAAATGGGAGGAATGAGCTTAGAGTGGAACACTGTGAGAGATGGTATGATTGGCGACGGGTGGGTGAAGCGAGTGGAGGGGCGTGAATGGGAGTATGGCAACTGTCACAAAATTAGCCCCTAGGGGATACCTAGCAAGGTGCAGGAAGGGGGTGGGGGGAAGGAAGGGGGTAGGGGGGATTCACCCCAGGGTGACACTTTAGGGGGAAGAGAATGAATGAATATAGGGAAGGAAAGTGATATATACACACAACAAGCACAACTTATGGTAAAAAATAGGAAAATACAGATAATATATTATAGGGGAATAAGTAAGGTGCCACAGATTGTAAAGGATAAAACACAAGTATTATAAGTTCACTAAAGAGAAAGTAGAGAAAAATTATAACCTTGCTTGATCTATAGAGGGGAAAAAAAGAGGATAAGGGGTGTGAGTCCACTACGTGGGGAGAAAGGGTAATTGGTTAAGAATTTGCTTGTTTTTTTTTTGTATTGATGTGTCCACTTCATCTCCAAATAGTATTCGATTACAGATAGATCCCATTTTTATTTATTTTTTCCTAGTCTCTTCCTTGTTGGGGCCTTCTTGCTCTTTTTTTCCCTCTCCTTGCCTGGGCCGGTGTCCTCGATTTTTGATGATATATTCCATACCTCTGAATGCAGAGTAAGATATTAAATATAGGCTCATGGAATGTTAGAGGATTGGGGACAGTAGTCAAAAGAGCAGCAGTGCTCTCTACGATGGCAAGGTACGGGGTAGAGCTGATCTGCCTACAGGAAACACACTTAACAAAGGACACAATCCAACTGCTCCAGGGTAATAAATATCCAACGCAGTTCCACTCAGTACACTCTTCATATTCAAGAGGGGTGGGAGTTATGGTGAAAGCTGGGGTGGGGTTTTCCTGCAGGCAGACCAGTATAGATGAGGTCGATATGTCTTTCTGCACTGTACAATTTATAACAGAATGTTTGTAATAGCAAATATTTATATTCCTCCACCTTTCAAAATTGACATAATGTTAAGACTAAATGAATTTGTGCAGGGTAAGGGAGAAATACCGGTAGGAGTAGGAGATTTTAATGAGGTCTTAGACCCAAGGGTCGATAGTTTCCTGTACCGCTGTGTTCGGATTCTATTGGGAAAAGCCGACTGAGCCAATTTATGGAAGAGGTTGGACTAATTGATATATGGAGAGTGAGGAGCCTGGGCGTTCAGCAATACTCTTGCTATTCAAGCACGCACTCCACACTCTCCAGGATAGATATGGTCTTGGGGAATGAGAGAGCATCATGGGTCATGGGAAAGATAGAATACCTGCCAGGAGGAGTGTCGGATCATTCCCCAATGGCCCTAATAATAAATCTAGAAGGCCAAAAAACCCGAAGAGAGTGGAAAATTAACCCCTATTGGTTTGAGCTAATAAAAGAATCAGATGGGATTTTGCCCAAACTGACGGAATTTGTGGAATCAAATGAAGGCTCTACAGGGACGGGAATACTATGGGATACCGTAAATTCATACCTGAGGGGTATCCTGATCCAGCAAGTGGCCAAATTTAATAAAAAAGGGTGAGAAGATGAGCAAAATAGCCGTAGAGAAGTACTGATGGCAGAAAATAACTACGTAATAGATCCAACTTTAAAGAATAAAGAAATATGGCTAGAGAAAGAACTAGCATATAGGAGGGTAATCACGAGGGAAGTGGAGACTAGACGTCTCCTCTTGCGGCAGTCCTCCTTTGCAGAGGGTGAAAGTGTTTGAAGGATGCTGGTGCAGTTGGTGAAGTCAAACTCCCTACACTCTGATATTCGGGCCATCAGAGTAGCGGGAGGGGCAATAACATCAGATATCTCGGAGATGCAGACCTTCCAGGGATACTATGAAAAGCTATACACCGCACAGAAGGTGGGGAAGGAAGCAGAAATGGAGGTTTTTTTGGGGGAGGTTATTGATCCCGTCATCACACAAGCGGAAAGAGATGAGCTAGAAACCCCAATTTCACTCATTGAAATCCAGCAGGCAGTGGCAGATATGGCAAATCAAAAGTCGCCAGGTCCAGATGGACTTCCGACAGAAATATATAAATATTATGGAGAAATACTACTACCAGAGCTCATAAAAGTATTAACTGGAGTGGCTACAGAGGGTAGACTCCCAGCATCAATGTTGGAAGCTACCATTATAGTAATCCCAAAAGAAAGCAAGGACCCTTTAGACCCGGCTTCATATAGACCAATCTCCCTCCTGTGCTCGGATGCCAAGATAGTGGCTAAAGTTTTGGCAGCAAGGCTTAATAGACTTATTTCAAAATTGATCCACCCAGATCAGACGGGATTCATAGCTAATAGATCTACCAGCATGAATATAAGAAGGACCTTTTTAAACTTACAAACCTCGACGGAGTCTGTGGGAACGAGAGCTGTACTTTCACTGGATGTGACAAAAGCATTTGACAGTGTAGAATGGGGATATATTTGGAAGGTGCTAGGAAAGTTCGGATTGGGTCCGAAATTTACTGGTTGGATAAAAATGCTTTATGACAGTCCTAGTGCCAAAATTAGAATTAATAATGAATTTTCAAAAAAGATTTTTACTAGAGAGGGGGACGAGACAGGGGTGCCCTTTGTCACCCCTGCTCTTCGCCCTAGTGATGGAACCATTGGCAATCGCCATAAGATCAAGCACGGAGATAGCTGGATTTTAAAGGAAGACGGGAGACGAAAGAATTGCGCTTTATGCCGATGATATTCTCCTCTACTTGGGTGACACGGAACAATCACTGGTAAGAACAATGAGAATAGTAGAGGACTTTGGTAGTTTTTCGGGCCTCAAAATAAATTGGGAAAAATCAGAGTTATTACCGGTAGACCCATTTGGAGAAGTGGGGGTTGTGGGAATACCACAAGTGAAGGTGGTGGACACATTCAAATATCTGGGGATACAGGTGATGAAAGATCCTAATCAATATATAGATAAAAATCGAACTCCCCTACTGGCTAAATTTAAACAAAAAATGTATATTTGGAAACGGCTCCCCCTATCAGTGGCTGTCAGATGCAGCTTAATTAAGATGATTTGACAGCCACAATTGTTGTATATATTGCATAATTGTCCTGTTTGGATCTGTAGAAAATGGTTTAACAAAATCGAAACGCTTTTCAGAGAACTAATATGGAAAGGGGGACAACCCAGGATTAGACTTCGAACACTGCAGCTTACGGTAGTGGAGGGGGGTCTTGCGGTCCCTCACCCTGAGAGCTACTACTTATCGGCACAATTGCAACATCTAAGGGGATGTAACATCCCGGGGGGACACACCCCTAATGGGAGAATGCTGAATGGTGTCCCACATGACTCTGTTATTGAAGCATTAGAAGCAGAATCCTTCAAATATAGAACCCCAACAATTAAAATGATAATTAAAATATGGAAAAAAGTAAAAAAAAATGATGGGTTACACTGGATTTACTGAGTACACCCCTCTGTGGAATAACTCTAATTTACAGGAAATACTTCAGATAGGAAAGGTGGGGGGAATGGGAAAAATGCGTTATAGGATGAGCCAACTGTATAAGGGTGATAGCTATAGGAAGTTCCAGGACCTGAGGGTGGAATATATGCCTTGTTTCCACTGCACGGATCGGGTCAGGTCAGTAATTTTGGAGCGGTTCGGATGGGGCCGGTCTAATCGCGTGAGCGTTTCCACTGCAAATCGGACTGTGAGGGACCATTCAGGTTTTAGAAAAAATTCCTAGTGCATCCACCACTCAGTGAGATGCATTTGTAGGTCCGCCCTAACCGAACCATTCCACTCTCTCTGGTCCCTCATCTGAAGCAGAACCCTTGCTGGTGCGGTACGGTTCGGTTTTACGGTACGCTTTCATAATGGAAACACCCAAAATAGCATACCGTACCGAACCGATCCGCTCCGTGGAAACGAGGCATTAGTATCCCGCAACACTCCTTCTTTACTTACCTCCAGGTAGGGCACGCCCTTGAAGCCCAATTCAGGACACAAACCCTAGTGTGGAACAAAACGCCCCTATTCCAAAACTTAGTTAATGGTCCAACTAAGGGTCTCATATCTGAAATATACCTACAGATAACCAAAAAGATCAATATAGGATCAGGTCTCCTTAAAGTAAGAGAGAGATGGGAAGAAGACATAGGGGAAATAACACAGGAAAAGTGGAAGAAAATATTAGAGATGGGATCAAAGGTATCAGTCTCACTTTCTCAGAAAATCTCTCACTTAATGTTGATAAATAGAGCCTATTACACGCCTAAGCGTCTGTTTAAGTTTGGTAGAAGACCAGACGATAAATGTCCCAGATGCCAAGGGACTGGAGACCTAGTGCACATGGTGTGGCATTGCCCAAAGCTGTTTCGCTACTGGGAGGGAGTGCTTAACATTTTGAGAGATGTATTTGGAATTTCGTTGGAGATGGTGGCCACACTATGTGTACTGGGATACAGGAAGGAACGGGAGAAGAAAAGAAGTGCTAGAGTTGCATTATTGAGATGTTTGTTTCAAGCCAGAAAATGAATAGCTATAAGATGGCAGGCAACAACGCCACCGGCAGTAAGAGAATGGTCCAGGGTAATAGACGAATCAATATGTAAAGAAAGAGCAGTCTATATAAAAAGAGGTAAGCTTAAGGAGTTTGAAGAAATGTGGAAAACATGGGTGGAGAAAAAGGGCACCTCTCTCTAGGGCAGTGTTTCTCAACTCCAGTCCTCAAGCCCCCCCAACAGGTCATGTTTTCAGGATTTCCCTCAGATGAAAAGGCTGTGGGAATTACTAAGGCAGTGAAACTGATCAAATCACCTGTGCAAAATAATGGAAATCCTGAAAACCTGTCCTGTTGGGGGGCCTTGAGGACTGGAGTTGAGAAACACTGCTCTAGGGGGTAAGAAGTATAGTTGGGGAAGATGACAACTAAATATAATAGCGGTTTCAAAAGTTATAAGAGGGATAGCCTGGTAGACCCATGACAAGGGTAGACTTTGGATTTAGAATGCTATCATCTGCCTCCCAGCTTGCTAATTTAAGAGTATTTACTTTATGTATTTGTGCTAAAAGTATGATAGATATAAGGATCAATTCTTTCCGTTTTTTAATGAATTATTTAAGATTTGTATGTAAAAAAATATAAAAATATAATAAAGAATGAAATAAAAAAAAAAAAAGAGTTTGAACTCTGCTGATTAGCATTCTCAATTCCTTGTATATCTTATGTCCCTTTCCTGTTTTACACAGTTCAACTACCTTTTTCTGCAGGCCCTTTGACAATTATTTTGCTTTCCCCATGACTCAGAATCATCAGTGCAGCACTGGATGAAAGATGCAAGGGTCTGTCAGGAGTCCAGAAATGCATTGACCTTATATAAACACACACCCACGAGGATGGTTACCTTTTAATAGCCATTCAAATCCCTTTGTGTCAACTTGTGATCAGGCCAAAATTGCCAGCATGTGTAAACTTTTGATCAGGGTCATGTGGGTAGTTTGTTGCTATTATGATTTAAAAAAGAGAAAACAGAATTTCAGCTAAAAAAAAAAATATTGGTAAAAAAAAAAATGTTTTTGTTTCATCATTCATATGCTCAGAAAAATGGCCAAGAAATCAAAAAAATTTGGCCAGGGTATGTAAACTTATGAGCACAACTCTATATTTATTCCAAAGTATTTGATATTTTTCTTACACTTTAATGATTTAGATCATAAACAAATTTTAATAGTGCACAAAGATAACACAAGTAAATCTAAGATGCAGTTTTTTAATTTAATTTATTAAGGGAAAAAATATGTTCAAACCTGCCTGGCCCTTTGTGAAAAAAGTAATTGCCCCCTCCAATGCTGAATCATGAATGAACTATTAACTGCATATTTTTGGAAAGTTAAATTTCAATTGCCAGACCTGTCGGAGAGCTTCTACGAGATCACAAAAAGCAACACATGCCACAATCTAAAAATTGTTTTATTAGAAACTAAGTAATGTAGATGTCTAGGAAGGGTTTCAAAGCCATTTCTAAGGCTTTGGAACTCCAGTGATCCAAGGGGAGAGACATTATACACCAATGGAGATAACTTGGAACAGTGGTGAATCTTCTCAGCAGTGGCCTACAAAAATTACTCCCAAGAGCATGATGACGACTCATCCGATTCATTAATAGGAAAGCGCCTGGGCAAAAATGGCACACATGGGAGAGTTCCAAGGCCAAAGTCACTGCTGACCAAAAAGAACACCAAGACTTTTAGGCAAATATTCAGTGGACTAATGAGACAAATTTTGGATTGGGAAACCTTTGCATCTGTGGAGCAGGAGGATGGATCAGGCTCCATCAGGGGAAGGGGGCAAAAATAACCATTGTTTTCTTGTCCTAATCAGTTTTGTGCAGACAATTCTTTGTGTATCGGCAACATCTGTTCCGTGCGAAAGACTATTCAGTTCTTCAGGGTATATTGTCAATAAAATGCGATCAAGTCTGCTTCCAGAAAATGTAAACACTCTGGTATGTCTGCGTGACTGGCTAAAGTGATGCCTACTTGCCTATTATAAAATGACTGACAGTCGAAATATACTAGATACATTTTATAATTAAAGTTAAACTAACTTTCTAGGTTTTTCTTAAAGTAATATGAAAAAATTACTTACGTCGGTTCTACAGTTTGAAAATTCAGAAAAGAGTACACCACACACAGGATGGGCTGTGGGTGTCCGTGGTAATGCAGTGCCACGTCCTAAATATGTTTGAAATAGCAATTGTTGGAGAAGGACAAAAATGGAATTTATAGGCACCAATTATAAAAATATGAATACATTTATAGATACAATTCCCAAAGGGGTTTTTTAGACCAACATTACAGTAAATACATATAAAAACATTTAAAAAAGACTTAACACGGAAACAACTGTATTGAACAGCAAAAAATATTGATAATCCAATAATGATTCAGAAGAGGCATCAAAATCTCATAGAAGATGTGATGACTATCATATATAGTAGAGCATAACCAAGCTCGACATGTTTCGCGGAGACCGCTTCTTCGGGAGCTAATAATATTTCTAAGAGAAAGAATAGTCTATTATTGGTTTGTACGTGTACATTGGTATATATCTTATACATCATATATCATAAACAGAACATATACAACATGTGCAGTGAGGCACTGTATAACAGAGCATGCGAGTAAGGCCATAACCATCAAGGTGACACCAATGAGAGGCTGCGCGCTAGAGGTCCAACAAGAAGGAGATGTCCGGATGCATCAGGAAACAATAGTATAGAAAAAGAAAAGTATTATACCATTACATGCAGAAAATGGCAGGGTATAGGTTGGTTGAAAAATTCCAATCCAGTATTATTAGTAATATAAATATAATACAGCGCTACTAAACTAATAATTACGGGGGCGTGGCCAAGACCGGCATGTGAGAAGACGTGTGTCTCACAGCTCCTCCGCAGCACTTGCTATTGATCCTCTCCCAGCAGCGATCCGACGGATCTCAACGGCTCTCCCGCTGGCTACCGACCCGGTTACCCTCCCGGTCCACCCGCCGGCTCTCTGCACCCGCGGAATGACCAAAAAAAAGGAAGATTGGCCGGCGCTAGAAATCCAAGATGGCGCCGGCGCGGCCCCGGCTCTCCGCACACCACGAGGCGCCGACAAGCCCAAGGAAGGGACCAGCAAAAAGGCTGCAAAGTTACAGGGTAAGGAGTACCCGAGGGACATGACCTACTACACCCAAAAGCTGGGGGGCCACCCGGATCAGGATGAAGGGGGGGGAGCGGAGCATGCCTCTACGACGCTGCAGGCCTCTCAGGGACAGTTGGATGGTGGGGCTTGGGGCAGTGCTGAGCGGGCTGATGCAGGGGATCAATCTATGTCAGGCCCGGAGTGGCCAATCGGGAGAACCGGGAGAATTCCCGGTGGGCTGGTCGGGTTATGGGCCGGTAAAATACCGGTGAAATATGCCTCTTGCGTTCCAGGCGCGGACCGATGACATCACTCGGCGCCGCGGGATCAGATTGGCTGCTGGTTTCAGCACAATCCGTCAGTACATACTGCGCATGTGCTGTTCCCGGCTGGAGCTGACAGAGACCGACAGTCTGTGAAGTCTGAGTGAAGTTTCTTGTACCCTCCCCCTGTCTCTCAGCGCGCCTTATTCAAGTTCCTCACAGGAGATGCTGAGAGGGGGAGGAATGGAGCCATGCAGCCTGCAGTGGAGGACGGAGTTCAGCCTAGCCTAAGGTAAGCTAGCTGAACAACATGCAGTCAGTCCTGCCTGTGGCTTATCGTGGTGGGCAGGAAGAGGGGGAGAGAGAGAGGGGAGAGGAGGATGGGCTCTGTGTAGCAGGCTTCTGTCGTTTTTGTGTGTGGCTGTGAACTGCTCTGCTTCTAAATGCAGCATGTTTTCTCAGATCTCCCTGTCCCTACCCATTATCTGCTCACCAGGCATAGCCTCCACTCCTGTATGACCACCTCATGTGTCAGGCTGTGGCACTACAAATCCCAGCATGCCAGGAGAGGGGAGGCAGCAGCAGCAGCAGCAATATCACAGATCAGGCTGGTTTTGTAGATAAAGTGCTGGTGTTGTATAGTGTGTGTTTTTATAAAATGTATGATAATTCCATATTTGATTATTGCGCTTGATGGTCTTAAGGTGTTCATATGTTTCTGTAAGTAGTGAGCAAATTTGGTGTGGAAGCGCATTGGAGTATTTTTATTTGTTTATAATGGAAAGACAGTGGAGTGATGGGGGAGGGATGTTGACAGAGAGATGGAAAGAGTGAGGAGTGAGTTGGGGTTCTTTCACACTTTTAGCAAGTAGGTAGGTAGTTGGGAGAATACTGTGCCATCAAACGCAGCCACTGTGCCATGCCATCAAACGCAGCCACTGTGCCATCAATTCGCACCACTGTGCCATGCCATTAAACGCAGCCACTGTGCCATCAATTCGCACCACTGTGCCATGCCATTAAACGCAGCCACTGTGCCATCAATTTGCACCACTGTGCCATGCTATTAAATGCAGTCACTGTGCCATGCCATCAAATGCAGCCACTGTGCCATCAATTGTCACCACTGTGCCATGCCAAACGCAGCTACTGTGCCATCAATT
This sequence comes from Rana kukunoris, assembly GCA_029574335.1. Taxonomy (NCBI): domain Eukaryota; kingdom Metazoa; phylum Chordata; class Amphibia; order Anura; family Ranidae; genus Rana; species Rana kukunoris. The sequence continues at coordinate 329,986,714 of CM056050.1, read as the reverse complement.
CGCACCACTGTGCCGTGCCATTAAACGCAGCCACTGTGCAATGCCATTAAACGTAACCACTGTGCAATGCCATTAACCGCAGCCACTGTGCAAAGCCATTAAACGCAGCCACTGTGCCATGCCATTAAACGCAGCCACTGTGCCATGCCATTAAACGCAGCCACTGTGCCATGCCATTAAACGCAGCCACTGTGCCATGCCATTAAACGCAGCCACTGTGCCATGCCATTAAACGCAGCCACTGTGCCATGCCATTAAACGCAGCCACTGTGCAATCAATTGCCCCCACTGTGCCCTTTAATTGTTGCCACTGTCTGTGCCCATTGATGTTGCCGCTGTGCCCTGTAAAGTGCTCTTCCCCCGCCCGGCACTTACCTTTACTGGAGTGAGGCATCCACGTCCCACGATGTCTTCTCCCACCCTCGATGACTGACAGGCGTCTCAGCCAATCAGGTTACCGGTAGCCAGAACCGGCCAACCTGATTGGCTGAGACGCCTGTCAGTCTTATCCAAGGAGCATACAGCGTAAGCTTCCGGGACCCGAGGGCTGTACTGGGAAAGCCTATCAGAGCCGCTGGCTCTGAAAGACACTTCCGTACAGCCAACCAGCTGCCGTTATTCAGATGGCCGGACATAAGCGTCGACCATCTGAATAACAGCGGCGATAATAACATAGATTCGTGCAGTGCATGAATCTATATTATTAGATCAGTGGCGGTGAGAGCCAGAGGGGGCGGCACTCCAGCGCCCTCTATGGACGAACTGCCACTGGTCGGGAACTAAAGTGGGCTGGTCTAAGGCATGAAACTCCAGGGCTGAAAATGAGTCCCACTCCGGCCCTGATCTATGTCATTCCCGGCTGCTGTTAATGTGGAGACTGGGGACCCTGAGCAAGAGCAACCGACCCTGGCTGAGATACTAAGAGCGGTTCATGTCTGCACCGCGTCAGTGAATACTCTTAAGGAACAGTTTGGGGGCCTCAGAGAAGATGTGTCCCTGCTGCGACAAGATCTACAAAAGATCCGGGAACGCACAACGGCTGTGGAGAGCAGGGTGAGTGAGGTGGAGGATAAGCTGCCCCCAGTTGCTCGTGAGGCCCATGCAGCACACCAGCTAGCCAGAGACACTAATGCTAGAGCAGATGACATCGAGAACAGATTACGCCGGAATAATGTACGCATAGTGGGGTTGCCGGAGAAAACGGAGGGCCGGGACCCCACCACCTTTATTGAAGGGTGGCTGGTGGAAGTATTTGGAAAGGAGGCCTTCTCCCCATTCTTTACAGTTGAACGGGCGCACCGCACACCGGGTCGCCCACCACAGCCTGGCGCCCCCCCAGACCCATCCTGGCCCGTTTACTGCACTATAGGGACAGGGAGGCGGTGCTGAGACATGCCAGGGAGAAGGCCAACGTCCGGGTGAACGGAGTCCGGGTGTCCTTCTACCCGGACTTCTCAGCAGAGGTACAGCGACGGCGAGCCAAATTCTCAGATGTGAAAAGACGTCTACGTGCACTACAACTACCTTATGCTATGCTTTACCCCGCTAAGCTGAGGGTCACCGCTGATCGGCAGACCCATTTTTTTTAATCGGCCCAGGATGCTGCAGTATGGCTGGATCGTAATGAACAGGCCCTGCGTCACCGAGAAAGAGAAGAGGAGGGAGACTGATTCTGCAGAGGCTGTAACGGGTTCCTCTGTCCTGCCTTTTTAGTGCATTGTTTGCGCACCCACGTAAGGTGGGACTGATGGATGCCCCCCCCCCCGGTGGAGGTACTCACTCTGTTGCCTACACTCTTACAGTTCCACACAAAAGTGAGTTTCTATCTTTTTCATGTCACTTGTGTTTCTGAAATGTTCTGCTGGGAGAAGTTATATTAGGATGTGAACTCTGAGTCATCTTGTAAAGTTGCAAGGAAAATGCGATCTCTCCACATGAAACGTGGAGAAAATGTGCCTTATGGGGGTCTGCTCCCTGTTGGAGCCGCGGGGTCCGCCCGGTTGGCGGCCTGGACTCGTTTCTTTTACTTTTTCAGACTAATGTGTTGTTTCCAGATTGTAGGCCGGAAGTACGGGTCTGAACCGTTGTCGGCCCGGGCCTTTAGTTCTTTGCAAATTTACCATCTTCATCGAGAACTCTGTTTGACTGCTACTGCACCATGGAACTATGACTGTATATCCCTAATCATGCCCGGGACTCCCAGTACCTGCTTGGAATTGCCATCCCTGGGGGGGGGGGAGCCGCCCCCATTCAGGGTGTCTTTGCCATTTAACTCATGTTTTTTTTTTCTCCAATGGCTGAACTGCCCATAATCTCTTGGAATGTGAGGGGCCTCGGCTCCCCACTGAAACGTATGATGGTGTTTACTTGTTTGAAGAAGTATCATCCCATGATTCTATGTATGCAAGAAACGCATTTAACCACTGAAACACAATGTTGCCTTAAATATGCTTGGGTGGGCAAGGCCTACTATTCTACTCACACCTCGTACTCTAGGGGTGTGAGTGTAATGATACATGCCTCAATTGACTTTCAGGAACTAGATGTGCGGGTAGATGATGAGGGTCGATTTGTATTTCTGCATTGCCGGGTGGGTAAACTGCACTGTATATTGGCTTGTATTTATGTACCCCCACCGTTTACGGTGACGGTGCTCCGGATGTTGCTGGCCTATTTGGAGAGCAGGCCGGACCTGCCGCTATTGATAGTGGGGGATTTTAACTGTTGGCTGAGTCCCTCCGTGGACAGACCCAGGCTCTGGGGTCTCCGCCACTTTGAGGGAATCTCCGTTGCTGAGACTGCTCAATGAGGTGGGGTGGGTTGATGTGTGGAGGTTGCGGTACCCGCTGGAGAGGCAGTTCTCCTGCTTCTCCAAAACGCATGGGACTTTGTCCAGGATAGACCTGGCAGTGAGTAACCCTGCAATGCTCCCATCCATCTCAGATGTGGTCTATAAGCCCCGTAGTGTCTCGGATCACTCACACTTAGTGATTACCCCGATTATCTCCCCACCCTCTACACTTCCTAGGGCCCCATGGAAGTTTAACGCCTTTTGGCTGAAATTATTCCTGACACACGAGGAGGTGGAGCGGAGCATGCGGGAGTTTCTTGATAGTAGAGAGTTTGCCGAATCCCCAGCTGAGCGGTGGGACGCATTTAAGGCGTATGTGAGGGGGTTACTTATTCGTGAAATTACCAGGGTGAAAAAAGACTCTTCCGGGCTCAGAGAGGACCTTGAAAAACAGGTAGCGGCCCTGGAGGAGGCTTTCGTGCAAACCCCGACAGAGGCTGCCAGGGAGGCATGGCAGTCCGCTCAATCAGCATATGAGCGGCTGCTGTCCTCCAAGGCAGAACGGAAATTATTTTTTTCCAGACTGGCTTTCTTTGAGTAGGGCGAAAGCACAGGGCGCATGTTGGCTAGGATAGCCAACTCCCAACAAAGATCTCCCAGTATTGGGGCAATCAAAACTAGGGAGGGCAAGATAGTGAACTCCCCAGACCTGGTTTTGGCAGAGCTAGTTCGATTCTATGAGACGTTGTACCTCTCCACGGAGCAGTTTACCCGGACAGACCTATTGACCTACTTACATGACATTGACTTTCCCCGACTGGGACTTGCACAGCGGAAGGCCCTGGACGCCCCCTTTACCTTGGAGGAGCTGCAGGCGGCGTTAGCCAAGTTCCCCAACTGTAAAGCTCCGGGGGCAGATGGATTGCCCATGGAGATATACAAACACTATGCGGATATCCTCCTCCCAAAACTTTTAACGGTCTTTAACGCAGCAAGGGAGCGACAGATTTTGCCTGCTTCTATGGCTACGGCTAACATAGTGTTAATACTGAAACCCGACAAGGACCCTTTAGACCCGGGCTCCTACAGGCCGATATCGCTGCTACAGAGCGATATTAAGTTATTAGCTAAAATGCTAGCGATTAGGCTGAACGGGGTCATTACTAGCCTGGTCCACCCGGACCAAGCGGGCTTCATGCCTAACAAGTCGACGGCTGTCAACTTGCGTAGGCTGTTTCTTAATATGCAGTCCCCAGCTGACAATATGGGACAAAGGGCTCTGCTCTCACTGGACGCTATGAAGGCCTTCGATAGCGTCGAGTGGGAATACCTATGGGAGGTCCTCGGGAGGTTCAGGTTCGGTGACGCCTACATTTCCTGGGTCCGGCTGTTATATCATAATCCACAGGCTGCCATTCGGTCGTCTGGGGCGGTGTCGCAGACTTTTTCTCTGGGACGGGGCACGCGGCAGGGCTGCCCACTATCGCCTCTACTTTTTGCCCTGGCGATAGAACCTCTTGCAATTAAGATTAGAGCCAGCTCGGAGGTAGTGGGGTTTAGATACGGAGACAGACAAGAGAAAATAATGTTATATGCGGATGATACTATGATTCTGCTTGGGGACGTAGAGGGCTCGCTGAAGGGGGCTATGGCCTTAATTGGAGAATTTGGCAGATTTTCAGGGCTACAGATAAACTGGACTAAATCCTCACTGATGCTTATTGATGAAGGGGGGGCCCCACCGGCCGCTCTCACGGTGCCTTTGTCTGCCTCATTCAAGTACCTGGGTATCCAGGTGACGCCCAAGATATGTGAATATGGAAGACTGAATGTGTCCCCGCTGCTGCAAAAATTTTGTGACCGCATTAAGACGTGGAATTCGCTCTGCCTGTCAGTTGCAGGTAGGGTGAACCTGATCAAAATGAGCCTCATGCCCCAGTTGCTCTATGTGCTGCATAACGCCCCCGTTGTGGTGACCTTGAAAGTATTCAGAATTGTTAACTCACTGTTTCGCTCGCTCATATGGAAAAACCACACACCTAGGATCAAATTGGAGCATCTCCAGTGCCCAAAGGATGAAGGAGGGCTCGCCCTACCCAACCCATGGCTGTACTATATAGCCGCTCAGCTACAGCATTTGATAGGTACAGTCCATACTGGGCAGGGGGGGGAGGGGGAGGGACGCGGCTCCTCAGAACTGGTGATGCTTCACACAGTTGGGGGGGAGTCGGTGACATCTGCTCTGGAATCACTAGCTTTTGGGAAACCAAATAAACAATACCCGACATATAACCTTATTCAAAAAGTTTGGAACAAGGCTAGGTATCTACAGGGGGTGACAGGATTCACAGACTATAGTCCCATTTGGTCCAATACCTCGTACCCGGAACTCGCTAGGCTGCAGCATGGGGCACTTTGGAGGAGATATGGAGTGGTCTATCTGGGGCAGATATTTAGGAACGGGGAACTGCTCTCCTTCGAGACCTTGCGGGACCTCTTCGGGCTTCCTCAGTCGATGAGGTTCTACTATATGCAACTCAGACATGCAGTGAAGGCCCAGAGTAGGGCCTCAGAGTGGACCCCATCCCCTACCCCTTTGTTTAACTTGATCGCAAGGGCAGCTAATACCAAGGGGTTTATATCTCAATGCTACAATATGCTGCTACATAGCTTCTTGACCAAACACCCGCTGAAAGTGAGGGCCAAGTGGGAGGGGAAGGTGGGCCCGATGGATGGCGAGCAGTGGGAGGAGGCACTCCGGGTTGTACCAATTTGCTCTCTGAATGTGTCCCACAGGGTGTCGCAACTGTATTTACTATTGAGGGTGTACTACACCCCTCACAGATTGTTCACCATGGGGCTACGACCCACCCCACTATGCAATAGGTGTAAGAGAGATCATGGGGACCTGATTCACCTACTGTGGAGATGCCCGAAGCTTCACACATACTGGAAGGGAGTGGTGGACACCGTGAATAGGGTGTTCCAGGTCTTGCTGCCCACTGACCCAAAACATTGTCTGCTGCTCATATTGGAAGAATTGGAATGGGAAGAGGGTACTAGAGTGGCGGTAATTAGGTCTCTATTCACAGCCCGTAAGCTAATAATGTCTCACTGGATATCGGAGGAGGCTCCCAGTTTGAAAGAGTGGATCAATATAATGGGGGAAATGCTCAGGAAGGAGAAGGTAATATACCAGCACAGGGGGTGCCCTCAGAAATTTGAGAAGCTGTGGGGTGCTTGGCTGGATGTACCGGGACTGGCCCCGGTGGATCTGGTTATGGGCAGGCTCCTGGGCCTGGTCAACTAACCTGGGGGAGTACAGTGGGGCGGGACCCCTTTAGGGAAAGTGGGGAGATGCATACGATGGGAGGTGGAGGAGGGCATGGTTGGGCTCTGCGAATAATGTGTGTACGGATGGTGCAGTGGGCAGGTATTTCTTTAACAGACTATGTGACTGTTTGTTCTGGATCTTATCTTTATATTTGAAACCTCAATGTATGTTTCTTTTTTACCTGTATCTCAATAAACTTTTTTTCTGGATAAAAAAAAAAACTAATAATTACACCACAAAAATTAATCACCAAATGTAACAAGCTGCATTAGAATGAATGGTGCATCAACCAAAAAAATATGTGATATAATATATAAAATGCGCTAAATAAGAGCGATAATATTGTGAAAACATACAGTGAATGAGCACTGTGATAGTGCTAACAAACATACAATAATAGCCAATCAAGGCCAAATGGTGCCTTTTAACCAGTGAATCCCGCTAACTCAACAGGTTCAAAAGTGTGTATAACAGAAAATGTATAAATAATTGTATAAATAATAAAGTGTCACATAAACGTGTAAGTGCTAAAAACAGTCCTGTAGCAAATGATCATAACCGTAATCCCAGCTCCACAGGGTCCAAAGGTGTGCAAATCAATTCAGCAACTATAGATGACAGCGTTCAGTAACCATGTGCATCTAAAGGTCTGGCTCATGTAGACGTGCTGACATACCTCAATGCGGTCCGCGGTACATGTAAAGGAAAAACATACCATAGCACAGTACTGTTTAACAAACAGTTCCGACAAAGAGGCACGTAACAAGTTACACTCACAAATCCCCGTTCAAAGTAAAAGCCGCTCAGTAGTGCTGAGTAACGTATGAGAGAACCTCCACTGGTTTCCGTACGTGTGGCTCCTCCCCCTACGCGTTGCGTCACGGTCACGTGACTTACTCATGGGAAATGATTGTGGAGCGCATGATGTGAGCCATTTATCTTAGTGTACCCGGAAGAGTATGCAACAGAGGGAGCTCGTAGTCAACTTACATCATTTGCTGCTGAAACTTATGACAGTGGTAATTTACCATTAAAAACTGTCACGAAATAACAACTTTAATTCCATATATATTTAGAATATACAACTGCATATTAAAAACAAAGTAAAACATATAATAAAGGACAATGTAGAGAGCATCCGCATGCTCCACCTTTGGTAAAAATGGGTAATTACATGCTATGCACCTATAGAGACTCACTAGGTCAACTATTGAGCACATTTGATTACAGTTCCCTAGGTTATCTAAATAGGTCATTGGTACCAAAATTCCAAATAGGATAAGGATTAAAAATATTATAAATATTAAAAACTAATGATCCGAAACAAAAACAATGTTTAAGGCCGTTAGGCTCTAAAGATTTCATTTCATAAATCCATCGAGATTGTGATTTGCTCAATTCCCTCCTGCAGGGGAAGAAACCCTTTCCCTGAAAAAAGGTTAAAGAATTATTCCTGCTGGGGGGATTAGGGACATTTTTGGCAACCAGATCCAGTATTATAACCATCCCAAATAATTGTGGAGGGGCTATGCGAGAAAGGGGGAATGTTCACTTATGCAGAAAGAGTGATGTCACCACCAAGGTAAAGAAAAAATTAAAAAAAGAAATAGAGGCAAATAGTTGAAAATGCCTACCATCCAGAATACTGGGTAGGGTTTGAAATGTAAATGTTATCTGACAGAAGTGGAATTGGTTCAGTATACTCAGAACTTCTTGGAGTGTCTTATTGGTATTACAGGTGAAGGTGCGTCTATCATGGACAATAATCCATGGAAAAAGACAAAAGAACGTATCAAAATTAGACTTTGTTAATGGGAATTACTTGGGGTTAATAATAAATAATGGTCAATTAGAAAACATATCACTGAGTGTGTATAGACATATAGCAGACATTTACAGGAACGATTTATAAGTTTGTAGCTCGTTAATCCCAGGTGGTTGTGTGGCATTGAGCCTGTCTGTCCACTTATTTTTATGTTGGAGTATTTTTTTGTCCCAGTCGCCTCCTCTAGGGTCCTGCTGAACCACAGCCAGGACCAGGAAGGAAGCTGATGATGTATCAAAACGATGATACAAGTCCAAATGTCTACTTATGGGCGTGAGGATTTTACCATTAGCAGAATAGTAGATGTGGTCTTTAATACGTTGGCGTAGTTGGCGAATGGTCTTGCCAACATAGTATGTGCCACATGAACATGTCATTAGATAGACGACACCTGGAGTGTTACAATCAGCTCTAAATCTTGGATGAAAAAGTTCACCATTGAGTAGTGTGAACTTGGATCCTGTGGCTACCCATCGGCAGAATCCACAGTGTCCACATCTAAACATTCCTTTGTTTTGAATGGGCTGTTTTTTATTGGGGACGTAATGACTACATGTTAATTGATCGCGTAGAGATGTTGAGCGTTTAAACACCATTTCTGGTCTTTCGCCAACGTATTTCCTCAAGATGGAATCTTCTGATTAAATGTGCCAATGTTCTACAGTTTAAATTTAAAACGTATTTGTGTGAACTGTGAAGTTAAGTCATGGATTGTGGAAACTTACTAGTGTCGGGTGATTGTATATAGTGTATACCACATTTATCACTGACTAATGCAGAATTGTAATGCAAGGAGATCAGCTAAAAGTAGTTGGATCTGTATGTGCGCTATAATCAAAATTAGTCGATTAATCGATTTAAAAAAAATTGATTAATCGAACACGAACATTTTAAATATTTTTATAAATATTTTATTAGATCATTTCATGTGACAACACGGAACGAATCGCACTTTGCTACTGTAAATTAGTGAGTGTACAGTTCGTATAACTGTGTAAATTGTCTCCTCAAAATAACTCAACACACAGTCATTATTGTCTAAACCACTGGCAACAAAAGTTAGTACACCCCTAAGTGAACATGTCCAAACTGTCAATATTTTGTGTGGCCACCATTATTTTCCAGCACTGCCCTAACCCTCTGGGGCATGGAGCATCACAGGTTGCCACTGGAGTCCTCCTCCATGATTAAAGTTGGGGAATGTGCGCTCCTCCACCTTCTGTTTGAAGTCCCACAGATGCTTAATAGGGTTTTGGTCTGGAGCCATGCTTGGCCAGTCTATCACGTTTACCCTCAGCTTCTTTAGCAAGGCAGTGGTTGTCTTGGAGGTGTGTTTGGGGTTGTTATCATGTTGGAATACTGCCCTGTGACCCAGTCTCTGAAGGGATGGGATCATGTTCTGCTTCAGTATGTCACAGTGCAGGTTGGCATTTATGGTTCCCTAAATAAACTGTAGCTCCCCAGTGCCGGCAGCACTTATGCAGCCCTAGACAATGACAGTCCCACCACCAGGCTCGACTGTAGGCAAGACACACTTGACACCATCTTAACCAATAAAGTTTATCCTGGTCTATTGGGGGCTATTTTTTCTTTCAAAGAAGGCCCTATCACATTTACCCCTTCGCGGTCCCAAGGCTCCATATGATTTGACCACCCCTATGCACACTACTCTGAAGGCCTGGAGGGCAGAATTAGGAATTGAGAAGTTCCCACGGACTGCAGTTTCCCCACATGCCCCCCTATGGAACAACCCTACGCTGCCCCATTTTTTCTTGTTACCGGACCCCAAAATATGGGCCAAATGTGGTATTAAACTGTTATCTGACCTCGCCACCGGCACGGCTATACGCCCTTTTAATCATCTGGTATCCCATAACAATGTGCCTTCCTCGCATTTATTTCGCTATATGCAACTGTCTCGCGCATTTAAAGCCCAAATAACACCAAATGTCACGCAAATAGTGCAATCTGATCTAGAGAGGGTCATTCGATATGAATGTACCAAGAAACCGACCTCGGTCCTCTACGCACATCTCCTATGAGTCTCCTCTCCAGAATTGTCTAAGCTCTGTCAGCGATGGACACAGGACATCCCGGGACTGGACTCAGAGGATTGGGAGGACATGTGGGATTTCCCCTTCAAAATACTAGTCTCCCTTTGAGATCGTCTCATACAATATAAAATTCTACACCGGGCTTATTTTACCCCGTATAGGTTGCATAAAATGAAAGCCTCCCTGTCAGCGAAGTGCCGGAGGTGTACTGGGGATCCGGGCGACTTTATACACATCTTCTGGTCCTGCCCAGTAATTAAACACTACTGGTCACAAGTACTATCTGTAATACAAGAGGTGGTGGGAATAGAGGTAGCCCCAACCCCCGCAGATATGCCTTCTGCTCTTGGTAGAAGAATTAGACCCCAGGGTGGCAGAGAAAACTCTGATAGGACTCCTGTTTTTCTATGCCAGGAAAAAGATCACTCTCTGCTCGAAAAAATTGTGCCCCACCGTCCATACTGCTATGGAAAACTCATGCCAATAAAGTACTGCCACTCTATAAGGGAACCTACCAAAATAGAGGATGCCCCAAAAAGTATGATAGAGTGTGGGCCAAATGGCTAGCGGAGGCCTCCACGGCGACCGGAGACTGACTGAGCCTGTACTTGGTGCCACTCCACGGTTGGTTGTGATTCTGATACACTGGGTGTTTTTTTTTCCTCTCTGTATTACAGTCTCTGCTATGGGTTTACTGGATATAATTTACTGTGCCTTGGGCCTCGACTGAAGAACTTGATACTTGGACATTTTAATTGAGCGGGAGCCACTACTACACTAGGTTGTTTGTTTGTTCTTTTCTTGTAAACGTGCTGCAGCTGTATGTTACTAATGATGGAAGCAGCCTATGGCCAGGTGGTACTGACTCCTGCGTGGGTCTAGTCCCAATGCTGTGGCAGGTTTACTGTTGTGGTTTGTTTGTATGTTTTTTGCCCAATAAAATAATTAAAAAAAAAACTTTATCCTGGTCTCATCATACCACAGGACATGGTTCCAGTAATCCATTTTCTTAGTCTGCGGGTCGTAATCTCAGAGTGGCCTTGGCAACCGCAGCTTACATGTTTCACGCTCCTGTGTTTTTTTTTCAAAACTGAAAAAACGCGGGAGCATGAAACATGTAAGCTGCAGTCGCTAAGGCCACTCTGAGATTATGACCTGCCCAGCACCTGTGAACCCTTTGTCCCTTCTCTGGCATTGTCTCTGGCTGTTCGGCTTCAGAGTCTGTCCTACAGAGTGTCTCCCTGGTTGTTAGTGTCTGGCTTGCCTGATCAGCTTGTCTGATCGTCCACACCCAGCAGGAGTTCAGTTAGCCTGAAATTAACAATCTAGTCACCAGCTGTAATACACATAGTGGTCTTTCAGGTTCCAGTTCTAACCCAGTTGTTCATCTTAATTCTGGATCTGGATCAGTTATTTAACATCAGCACAATTGATGACATTAACCCCTTGGTGCTTTACAATTCTGGCGGGATCGTACACAAGATTTGTAGCACTTCAACGATGCGTATGAGTTTTCCTTTCATTTCTTCATTAATACATTTTTATTGGGTTTATCAATTTACAACACTTGAGGTAGTTGCATTCAATATACAACTTAAGTAGTATAATCACTTTGTACAGGCAAACATTTAACAGAAAAGAATACGGTACTCGGCGACCTATGCCAGCCTACCCCAATTGGGTACAAACTGTAGGACTGGGAGGTCACCAAGATGATCAGTGGTACACCTATACAGCTAAAGTAAATACAAATAAAGGAGGGGGAGGGATGGAGAAAACTGAAAACTGAAATAAAGGCTGCCGTTAGTCATTATCTATACCAAAGATTCAGTATTTTATAATGTTATTCTTCAGACTATAGGAAGATTATTAAAGTAAGGAATCTTTTAAATATTTGGAGGCTTTCGGGTGGGTTAACCACATTATTAATTTTCTATGATAGGGGATTATAGAATCATTCTTATAGGCTAATAATAGTTCTAATTGAGCTTGGGTGTTTAATCTGGTGATGACCATTGGTAGGTTTGGGGTGTCTGCAGATATCCATAGAGAGGGCACTGTAATTTTTGAGGCTATCAAAATATGTAAGACAATAGTCCTGTACATAGTGGGGTATTTGTCTAGATCTATACCTAATAATGCGTTGGTAGGAGTAAGCTTGGCAAGGTTACCCATAAGATTGGCGATAAAGGATGAGATAGAGTTCCAAAAACTTTTTAGAGTCTTGCAACTCCAAAGCGTGTGCAGGAGGTTTCCTGTTTGCTCGTTACATTTCCAACAGATGTCGGATGCAGTTGGATAAATTTTGGATAACTTGTATGGTGTTAAGTACCATCTATTATTATTTTTTGGGCATTATCCCAGTGTTCAATGCAAGAGGATGATTTACTTATTGTTTGAAATGCTTTAATCCACTGAGTCGGGGAAAAAATCTGGTCCAGATCTCTTTCCCATTTCAGCATATTTGTGTTTTTGGTAAACAGTTGGGAGGATAACACATCGTAGAAGAAAGATATACCTTTCCTGTTATCATTTTTGTGAGGAGAGAGGAACTCCCAAAGGTTCATTAGGGATTTCAATCAAATTACTGGGAGAGAAATCCTTCAGTTGGGTACACTTACCAATCTTAGTCTCGATGATGTTCTTAACATTAGGGGGTAGGTTCTGGTATAGATTATATCCATTACTGATCCAGTCGTTTACAGAGAATCTGATTCTGCAATAATTAATGACTTCTGTGGGAAGATGTAATTTAGCCCTTTTCTCTACATGTCTGGTTTTCGAGAGAATGTGTTTCCAAGCGAACAAAGTAGTTTTAATGCTTATTAGGTTGGGGATTGTTATCTTAGGGATAATGGCGCTAGCTATTGCGAGAGAAGGGAGGTGAAAATTGTGTGTGGCTAGACGTTCAATGTTTACCCATAATTTGTCATTTGTTGGGGTAAACCAATGTTTCATCTGATCTAAGATAGAAGCAAAATAATAATTTCTAACGTCTGGGAGGCCCATTCCACCGGAATTTTTTTTAGTAGTGAGGATCGAAAAAGCAACTCTGTTTTTTTTTTCCAGATAAATTGTCTAAGTTTGCTGTCTAGTTGTTTAAAGAGCTTGGCAGGAATTGGTATGGGGAGGCATCTAACGAGATATACAATTTTAGGTAACGTTTGCATCTTAAAAGCGGCTATTTTACCAACCAAGGATAAGTTGTTTTTTTGAATATGCAATAAGTCACGGGATATTTGGTCTAAAAGTGTGGGGAAATTGGCATCATACATTTTGGTTGGAGGAAATGTGAGTTGGATCCCTAGGTATGTTATCGATTTGTTGTCCCAATTGTATTTATGTGTTGTGCACAAAGAGTTGATTGTCGAGTCTGGTATGTTCATAGGGAGGATAAAGCATTTATCCTGATTGATTTTATAGTATGAGACATCTTTGAATTTTTCTAGCATTGCGTGTATTATAGGCAAAGATATATCAGGTTCTGTCAGTGTCAATATGATATCGTCTGCGAATAGTCCTAGTTTGTGCAAGTCTTGGCCAATCGTAACACCTCTGACGTTCGGGATGATCGAATGTATTCTGCTAGGTGTTCTATAGCTAAGGCAAAAATTATAGGGGACAGCCCTGTCTGGTTCCGTTAGTTAATGGGAAGTTTCTAGATAAGATACCTGAAGTGTAGACCTTTGCGTTGGGCTGGGTATATAATGCCATGATTGCCGAGTGGATAAAACCGTTAAAGCCAAATTTAGTTAAGGTTTTTGATATATATTCCCAATGCATTCTGTCAAATACTTTTTCAGCATCTAAAGCTAAGAGCAGGGCGGGGGTTCGATTATTGTGTATAGCAGGGCTCAAAATTTCAAGTCCTGAGCTACTAGTCAGGCCTCAAGAGTTACTCGCCACCAGTTGCCACACCTAATTCATACACTGCTCTGCGCCTAATTGCACCTGTAAACACGCCCTTGTAGATTATCTCATAGAATGACACTGTTAAATGTTTTATGCAGAATCAAGTTACACAATTAAATATTACCAACAACAACTTTAACTAAATGGAACAGGGCACTGGGTGCAGACCAGAGGGACAGGGCACTGGGGGAAGACCAGAGGGACAGGGCACTAGAACTGGGTCTCTTCCCCATTCTCTTGCTGTCTCCTCTGCAACTCCCTTCCATCCTTTCTCTCTCTCTCTCTCTCTCTCTCTCTCTCCTATTCATCTCATCATCAGGAGCCCCTGTGTGCAGCTCCATGCTTGCATGTCCCCACTTCCCCCTTTTATTCAGGCTGCCAGTGAGGAGAGGAGCTGCAGCACAGCGGGAGGGAGTACAATCCAGCGCTGAGGACCACAGAACTGCACAGCCAATGACACCATAGCACAGCACACATTGAGACCAGTCTGTTCACAGTGCTCAGGCTGAACTTTTGGACACGTACATAGAGCACAAGGAGAAGAAAACTACACAAACTGGAAGGCTGCCGCTCTCATGTCAGGGCAACTTTCAGTGAGCGCTGCACCGTAGTGGTAATTTTCGCAATCCTCCACCTCACTCATTACTTCCTGCTCCCTGCTCTCTGCTCTCGAGCTACATTAGTCGGGGGGAGGGGGGCAGGCTCAGAGAGGTCATACTGTTAGGTCCCATGGCTTAATGAGGATTGTAAGGAGAGCACCTGTGTACTGCTCGGCTCACCAGACTACTTTTCCCGAGCATGCACCTTTCCTCTTCGGCCGCCAATCTCATCGGGACTCTGAGTGTAGGCACAGATTGGAGGGAGATTGGTCATTCAGCCCTGTCATCACTCGCCCCCAGCTTAAATCCACTCGCCAAATGCTAGTAGGCAATTGGAAATTTTGAGGGCTGGTGTATAGTGTTAATAATATTGAGCATTCTTCTTGTGCTATCCGGGGCCTGTCTACTTTTAACAAAGCCAACTTGATCTGGTTTAATTAGGGTGGGAATTATATTAACAAGTCTATTCGCCAGTATCTTTGCGTAGATTTTGAGATCTGAGTTTAGTAAGGAAATGGGCCTGTAGTTTAAAGGGGAAGTGGGATCTTTGCCTGATTTAGGTATAGTGATAATTATTGCTTCTAGCAGTTCTTTTGCGAGGGCTTACAAGTTAGCTGCTTGATTAAATAGGTTGGAAAGATGGGGGACTAAAGTTTCTTTAAAGGCCGTATAATATTCTCCTGATAGGCCATCTGGGCCTGGCGATTTATTTTTTAATAGTTCGTGTATGACCTTAATAATTTCTTCATCTGATATAGGTTTGTTGAGTAATTCTAATGACGTAGGATCAATGGAAGGAAGGTCAATATTGTTTAAAAATGATGAGATGTTATCAGCGTTAGGTTGAGGGGTGAGAGTGTAATTTTTTAGATTATAGAGTGTCTCATAGTACAGTGAGAAAGTATCTGCTATCTCTTTAGGATTGAGGATTGTTTTGCCTGAGGTGTGGTGGGTTAGTTTATGAGTTTTATTCTTTGATTGGCAAAGTTTTATTTGGGAGGCCATTAACTTACCTGCTCTGTTACCTTGGGAGTAGTATTTTAAATTTAGTTTTTTAAGATATTTGTCATGGTCAGCAATTAATAAGGGTCTAAGACCAGATCTAAGGTTATTGGGTTGGCGTTCTAAGATTATGTTTTGTTTTTTTTTCTCCCAGAGACCCTTTCTGGGAGCTTTTCCTTTCTTGGAGGTGTCCATATCAGGATCTATCGGTGCGTTGAAGTCTCCACAGATCAAGAGGTGACCTTTCTGAATTTTTCTTGTCTTCCCAATCACTTTTTGGATGAATTGGTGGGGATTTTTATTGGGGGCATATATATTCACAATAGTGTATGTCACATTGTCTAAGGTGGCAACCAGAATTATGTACCTTCCTTGGGTGTCAGTTTTGAGATATATTTGTTGGAATGAGACAGTGTCTTTGATAGCTATAGCCACCCCTTTTTTTTTATTTCTTTTGTTGCTGGAGAGGAAAATGTGGGGAAAATTATGATGTTTGAAAGTAGGTGTTTTATCCTTAGTGAAATGGGATTCTTGGATGCAAACAACATCACTTCCGAATTTAATTGGATCTGTCCACAATGCTTTTCTTTTATGAGGGCTGTTCAAGCCTTTGACATTGAAAGACATGAGTTTAAGTGGCATATCTTATCAGTTGAGGATGCTTTGTTGTAGATTCAGTCTTGTAGGAGATAGTTTTTTTGTGGGTAGATGGTATATCATTGTGGCGCAGTAATACTTTTTTGCCAGTAGATGGTGGTGTTGCTTTAGAAATAGTGTACATGCAGCAGAAAAAAAAAACAGAAAATGGTGAACGAACCAGGGAAGGAAAATCAACAAAAGCTTAGTAAAACTGTGAAAAAAGAATAGGAGTTGTTGTGCTCCAACTCCTGTGTACATGACTTTGTTCTTCCAATCGTTTGGGGGTAAAAATTTTGAGAGAATTCCAGTCAGGAATTATTCAAAATCTGGATTCCCTGAGCTGCAAAAGGCTCTTAAACATGGGCATAAGAGAGATTTGTGAGGCCCCAGTTTGTGCCTGGAGACCGCAACATTAAAATTTGTCATGAGAGGATTTTTAAGCTGTTTTCCAGTCCTGGGAAATGGGACCAGGTGTAGTAGTGTCCATTTTGGCATTTTCTTGGTTTGGGAGTAGACCTCATGAGCGGAGGATTTTTAGACCTTGTTCCATTTCGTTAATAGTGTATGAGGTGCCTTTAAAAATTCTACCAGAATTTTTGTGGGGAAGCCCCATTTGTAAATGATGCCATGGTTTCTCAGCACTTTAGTAATCGAGTTTAGATTTTTGCGAGCTAAGATTGTCACTTGTGACAAATCAGAGTAAAGGATTATTCCAGAATACGGATCTGGGAGTGGCGCTGAGCGAATTGCATCAGTTGTTCCTTGACATTGAAAAAGTGGATCCTAGCAATGACATCTCTAGGTATTTTCTCTGCTATGTAATGTGGTTTAGGTAGTCTATGTGCCCTGTCAATTTCCAGCTCTTGTTGAGGGGTGGCAGGGATTAGATCAGAAATCATGGTTTTAATGAAGCGTTTAAGGTCTGCTGGCTTCACATTCTCAGGTATACCTCTGAATTTTATGTTATTTCTTCGATTTCTGTCCTCATTGATTCCGACTTTGATCCTGAGTTGTCTCACTTCTTCTTCTAGATCAAAGTGGGAGTCCACTAATTCATTGTGCGCAGCAGTGAAATCGCACATTTTATTCTCCATATAATCCACTCTTTCTCCCAGAGCATCAATCTCCAATTTAGATTTGTGCATAAGGCTGATCATATCATGCTGTAATGCACCTCTTAAAGACATGATCATATCTTTAAAGGTAGTGTCCAGTATTGGTAAATCAGTAGTGGGCATAGCCTGTAGTTTTTCATCATAGGGATTTTTGTCCAGGCTGCAGGCAAGGTCTGTATGAGGTGTGTGAGGATAACCTTGTTCAGAGAAGATCCTCCTTTTCTGCCTCACTGGACTTAGCATGTCATCCAGGCGATCGCTGTCAGGCTGGGGCTGTGTAGCTGTTAAATTTTCTCCCTCATGGAGAGAGGAAGCAGTGTGCTGTTCCGCACTGCAGTGAGGTAAGGGGGCAGCGCCATCTTGTTTTCTCTGCAGCCCAACCGGGCTGCAGAATGCGCTGAGTTTGCGGGGCCCCTCTCTGTTCTTCCTCTTAGCCGACATGTCTGCTACAGTCCCAGCAAGTTCCAGTATCGCTCTGTGCTGCTTAGGGCTCACAAGTCACTGTGTAAGTTGCTCAGGGAGATCCGTTCTCAGAAAACTCCCTCAGAATGAAGCCATACAGTTCTGCGGCTGACCACGCCCCTCCTTTCATTTCATCAGATACATTTTATCAATTTTATTATCTCATTCTCATTGACAGTTGTGATTTTTAACTATTTATATGTGCATCCAACAATAAATGAACTTGATTGAATACAGTAATTGCAATAGTTGTACTTTCACTGGTCCTTTTGAGCGCTGGATTTTTTTTTGTTTATTTGTTGTCCACTTTTCCAGAAGTAACCAGCTGCACTGGGGTCCAGTTTTTCTATTTTTCAATGACATACCTGTTTTAAGGATTGCCAGTTTTTAGTGCCTATAGACTCTTTTATTTTTCACTTACTTGGATGTTGGGCCTCTATATGTGGCCAGGCTCTGTAAAAGTCTCACACATGTGGTATTGCCTCAGGAGGAGTAGCAGCAAAATTTAAACACCAAAATACATTCTACAAAGTTGTAAATTTATAAGATTTTTCAGAGAATATGAACACAAAAACTTTTCTTTGACTCATGGTTAGTGTTTGGCTGAAGCTATTTATAATCAATCAACTGTGTTTACTCTTTTTAAGTCATAATGGCAACAAACTACCCAAATTAGGCTGGGTTCACACTACGATTTTCCCGTCCGTCAGCCGCATACGATTTATATGAAAAAACGTATGCGGCTGAAACGGATTGAACCGTACGTAAACGTATGCCCAAAAGTGAAACGTATGCGTTTATAAAACGTATACGGTTTCAAAAAGTGCGTACGGTTCCATCTGGTTTTGATTAAAAAAACGCATACGTTTTTGGAATTAGTGTCATTTAATTAATAAAGATTTTCTTGTTTTATTGAAATTTGGCAGGAAGTAGGAGTGGTTTCACATCTAGACGAAAAACGCATACAGTTTATACGTATGGAACCGCACATATGTGCGTTTTCCATTGACTTTAATGTTAAAAAAAACGTATGCGTTTGCCATACGGTTTCAAAAACGGCCTCAAAACCGTGGTCGAACACGGTTTTGCGCACTGTTAAAAAACGTTTTGCCAGCAAATCGTACGCACCCGGATGCATCTGAGTGCATAAGATTTGCAATGCATTATCTATGTATGCGTTTTCCCGTACGGGCCCGTACGTTTTCAAAACTGAAATCGTATGCGGCTGACGGACGGGAAAATCTTAGTGTGAACCCAGCCTTACCTTGTTTAAAAGTTTACATACCTCAGTTCTTAACGTGTATTGCCCCATTTAGCATCAATGACGGCTTGAAGTCTTTTGTGGATGAGGCTCTTTATCTTCTCAGATGGTAAAACTTCCCATTCCTCCTGACAAAAAGCCTCCAGTTCCTGTAAATTCTTGGGCTGTCTTGCATGAACTGCGCGTTTGAGATCTCCCCAGAGTGACTCAATGATATTGCGGTCAGGAGACAGATGGTTACTCCAGAACATTCACTTTATTCTGCAAATGACAGATCGACTTGGCCTTGTGTTTTGGATCATCGTCATGTTGGAATGTCCAAGTACGTCCCATTCGCAGACTTTCTGGCTGATGAATGCAATTGTTCCTCCAGTGTTTTTTGATATCACACTGCATTCATCCTGCCATCAATTTTGACCAAATTTCCTGTGCTTTTGTAGCTCACACATCCCCAAAACATCAGCAATCCACCTCCATTTTTCACAGTAAGAATGGTGTACATTTCATCATAGGCTTTGTTGTCTCCTCTCCAAATGTAGCATTTATGGTTGTGGCCAAAAAGCTTAATTTTGGCCGTATCACACACTAACCATGAGTGAAAAATGTTTTTGTGTTATCATTCATATTCTCAGAAAAATGGTCAAGAAATCATAAATTCTGACCTAAAACTTATGAGCACAACTGTATCTTGCGTTCTTTGCAATGTCCTATTCTCAAATTTGTTTGTGGTACGAAGAGACCGAGAATGAATCAAGCGGTGCTATACAAACAGAGGCGTGCAGGTGGTCTGGGAGTTCCACATTTGATACATTACTATAAAGCAGGGCTAATTGATAAAGCTATATGCCGGAGAGTCGTCTCCTTTGTGGACGTGTATTGATCTAGTGCAAGGATATGCAATTAGCAGACCTCCAGCTGTTGCAAAACTACAAGTCCCATCATGCCTCTGGGTGTCATGCTTGTGGCTGTCAGTCTTGCTATGCCTCATGGGATTTGTAGTTCTGCAGCTGGAGGTCCGCTAATCGCATATCCCTGATCTAGTGGATCTCTATTCTGTTATCGTCACTATTCTGGCTGTCCACTGAATTTCGTCTTAAGCCTTTAAATACTCATTCGCTAGCAATTTGGGACTCTGTGTGACGTTTTCTGCTGGGCTACTTTGACTAGACATGTGCGATTAGATTTGTTACAAATTCGTTTTTTAACAAATTTTGACAAATTCGCTAATTGGGAAATATCTGAATTAACGAAAACCTGTTTAACTAATTCAACCGAATATTCTAAAATGTGTAAATTGGAATATTTGAAATATGTAGATTCAAATTTTGGGAAATTTGGAAATTCGCAAAATCCAAAAACTCAAAAATAAGAGAAAATTCAAAAGAACAAAAATCTGAAATAAAAAAATAAAAAAATTGAAAATCTGAAATAACCTTAAAGAGGAGTTTCACCCTAAAAAATAACTTTTGTTTAATCCCCTCCCCTCCCTCTTACATGCCACATTTGGCATGTAATTTTTTTTGGGGGGGAGTGGGGGCTTCAGTAGGAGTGGGACTTCCTGTCCCACTTCCTGCTTCCGCTGAGGGGCTGGTTAGGCGGTTAAGCCTTAATCGCCTACACCAGCCCCTCCCTGTAGACGATCACATGGGACACATGACAGGTCCCATGCGATCGCCTCTCCAATTAGCGGCTCGCGCATGTGCGGCTCGCGCATGCGCAGTGTGTGGCCGGCCGTGGAGCCGAAGGCTGTCACGGCTGGGTGCCCACAGTCGGGATGGAGACGCCGGCTGGGGAGGGGGGGAGAGGAGCGGAGCCCCGGCCGGCGCGTCGCTGGAACGCAGGAGCAGGTAAGCTGCTGACTTTTAATAAACACAATTTTTGGCACCCCTTTAACTATTAAACTATATGTATTGGAATTTCCTTTCAAATTTGTCTGTTAGAGAACGTTACAAATACGAATTTATCCAAAGTTAGTCAATGTAACAAATACAAATTGGTGACTTTGGATAAATTTGTATTTGTTACGTTCTCTAACAGACAAATTTGAAAGGAAATTCCAAGTAGTTTCCTTCAGGGTTGGATGAGCCCTGTAGCTTTCATTGGTGGCACTCTGAAGGCCTGACAGCGGTCCATTCTTTTTGCACAACCAGAGGTGTATACACATTTCAGAAGCCTTATGAAGCTCCTGCTCGAGAGATATTATTATATCCAAATCTGCCACTCCCTGGTTAAAAACCATGATAGTTCCCGACCTTCGACTGCATTTGAAACCAGTGAATTAGGGAAATATGAATTATTTGTCTGCGGGACCAACTTTTCACATGGCCACTGAACGAAAGGGCATGCCTAGCCTGACTGACAGTAATGGTGGACTGACAGCCATCGATTGCGACCTCACCTGTAGTGGTAGTGGATGCAGGTGTTCTGCTAAACTGGTTCCTGCTATCGATATGGTTTCCTCTGCAGTGCACAGGCGCAATCCGAGCCAGCGGAAATCTCCGAGCGGGAACAGCTGTTCGTCAGCTGTAGATGCGTTTGCTCCCAATGCCTGATTATAAATGCCGCCGATGCTTGGGGGAGGGCCGATACTTGGTAATACATGCCGCTCTTTACAGCAAGGGGCGGATTTGTGGCGTGTAGTGTAGATTGTCATGTCCTCCGCCCCATGCGTGTAAGCACTGCTCAATATAAATTATTTGTCCGCCGGTTTTACCGGGCCTTGCTGCGGCGTGTAGTGAAGTGCGGCATGTCCTCCACCCCTTTTTCCGCCCCTTCCAATGTGTACTATAGAGTCTCCGGCCCACTGTGCGTGCGTCTTAATCGTGAGCTCACGCCTGCACAGTCGAGGCTGGGACCTGAGCTTATATGGGAGGCCTGCCCCCTCCCAATTCCACATGGGGATTGGTTAGGTCTCCTCACATGAGCTCCTTGTCACTCCAGTCCTGTGCCCTGCCCCTCTTCCAGATCATTCTCCCTGGAGGCAGGGGAGGTGCCCCAGAACTAGAGCACAGGCGGTCACACCCACTGCTACACTAACTACTCCCTGCCCCCAGATCAAAACCAGCAGGCCTAGCCTGAAGCATATGCCTGCCTAAATTTACCTGCACTGACAGTTTACCTTGCAAAAATCCTACTCTAGCACCTACCTACAGTAGAGGGTACTACATAAATGAAAAAAATGTGCCTATAGCTCTAGTCTAACCACTTGCCAACCAGCCACCATCATTATACTGTGGCAAGGTGGCACAATCCTGCAAATCGGCGTAGGTGTGCGTCGGCTCAAGAAGTTGCTTTTGTGGGAGCGCACTCACATTGGCCAGCGGGGGAGCCAATCTGTGTACTCGATGTCCGCTGGGCACCCGCGATCGTTCCCTGCAGTAACAGAATGAGGATCTGCTTTTGTAAACAAGGCAAATCTCTGTTCTGACAAGGGAGATAGATCACACAGATCCTGTCTTTCTGCTAAGCAGGAAGATGGATCTGTGTGTTTGCCCGGTCACACAGTCCCCCATACAGTTCGAAAACACAGTGAGGGAACACATTTAACTACTTGATTGCCCCTGATAACCCCTTCCCTACCATTGTCATCAGTACAATGACAGTGAATATTTTTAGCATTGATTACTGTAATAATGTCACTGGTTGCCAAAAAGTGTAAAAAATGTCAGTTAGTATCCGATCTGTCAACCCCAATGTCGTAGTCCAGCTTAAAATCACTGATCGCCGCCGTTACTACCGTGTTTCCCCGAAAATAAGACGTACTCCGAAAATAAGCCGTAGCGGGATTTCGGCACAAGATCGAAATATAAGACACCCCTCCGAAAATAAGACGTAGCGATGTAGTGTCGAATCTCCGAAAATAAGACGTGGCGAATCTCCGATAATAAGACGTAGTGTCGTATGCGTAACGGCGCGGCGCGGAGCGGGAAACAACACGTGATAGGCGTACAGTACTGTAACTGAAGTGAGGAGAAGAACGCTGTGTAAAGCTGTAAAGCTTCTCCCAGCACCGACCAGCAAACCCCTCTCTCACCCCACACAAACACCAGGGGATAGGGGGAAAAGCTGCTACTGAGCCCAAAGAGATCACCCCAGCTCCACTTTGCTCCACATCAGCTTTGCTGGCCTATCTTTCTGTACAGCCAGACAAGATGAGTGCAAAGAGAAGAAGTTGGATATCCGAATGGTCCAAAAATGGCGTGCAGAATACGATAATCTCAGGCCTTGTACACACGAGGGGAAATATCCGCTGTAAACGGTCCCCGGACCGTTTACAGCGTATATTTGCGCCGGGATGTTTTGATCCGATGGCTGTACACACCATCGGATCAAATTCCCCGCCGGCGGACAGCGCGGTGACGCGGCGGTGACGTTGACGCCGCCACGTCACCGCACCAGGAAGTAAACACTTCCGCGCGCATGCGTCGGATCCATTCACAGGATACGACGCATGTGCGGCAAGATATGTCCGCTGGTTTGCCGTACTAACCAGCGGACATATCTGACGGCCAGCTATCCGGCGGAATTATTTCAAAGCATGCTTTGAAATTTTTCCGCCGGATGAATCCGGCAAAAAGCGTCCGTTTGCCCCTACAGACGAGGGGATTTTTCGACTGAAATGGTCCGTCGGACCATGTTCAGCGGAAATATCCCCTCGTGTGTACAAGGCCTCAGTCTACAGGTGGACAGAGGAAATGCTAAGAAGCGCAAGTGTGGTTCAGGTAGGCAACCTTTATTTTCTGTAATAAAAATAAAACACCCCCCGAAAATAAGCCATAGTGTGATTTCTTGAGGAAAAAAAAAATATAAGACGGTGTCTTATTTTCGGGGAAACACGGTAGTAAAAAAAAAAATATATAATAATACTAAAAATGCCATAAATCTATCCCCCATTTTGTAGACGCAATAAGTTTTGCGCAAATCAATCAATATACGCTTATTGGGATTTTTTTAAACCAAAAATATGTAGTAGAATACATATTGGCCTAAATTGAGGAATACATTTTATTTACTGTATTTATTGGCCTATAACATTCACTTTTTATCCTGAAAATAGAGGGTAAACTGTGGCTGCGTGTTATATGCAGGGGGCTGTGGAAAAAAAAATTCTGAAATTTCCCTCTTAAAGTTGGGGTGTGTGTTATGCGCCTGTGCGTGTTATACGCAGAAAAATACAGTATTTTTTTTTTTTTTATGTTTTATAGCAGAAAGTTTAAAATTGTCGCTCTAAAGGACATCAATTTTGTTTGTGTACAGCGTCGCACGACCGCGCAATTATCAGTTAAAGCGACGCAGTGCCATTTCGCAAAAAAATGGCCTGGTCATTAAGGGGGCAAATCCTTCTGACTAGCATACTAGCTCATTATGCATTACTTACCTTAAATCACAGCCCCCAAAGCCGTCCTCGTCTGCCCCTCCGGCTGCAGATATCTCCCCACAGATACCTGGAAGGTTACTCCTGGGTATTGCCGCGCCGGGACTGTGACTGGCGTCGAAGACGTCACTCCGCGCAAGAGCCGTCAAATCCAGCATTGCCGTTTTTATCAATGAGATTCTATGGCGCATGCAACGTTGTATACCTTTTGGCAACTATCTCCTAAACCGTGTAGGTTTAGGAGATATTGCAAACACTTACAGGTGGGCCTTATTCTAGGCACTTTAAATGGGTAATATCACTTTAGAAAAGGTTTGCCTAGTCGTCGTGCGTCAAAGCCACACATAAATATATGGAAAGACTCCTGCGCTACCAAGGGGGATGGGTGGGAGTGGAATTGGGCTGGAAGGTGGACTGGGGATTCTGCAGCAGACTCCTGACACTCTGTCCTGGGCAGAGAGAAAAATGTATATGTAAAAGAAGGGGGTGTTGTCTGCGCTGAAAGTGAACAGGGGGGGAGGAGGGGGGGGGTGTGGGTGATAGGGGTGAATGGATGGGACGGGTGGCTGGATGGATGGATGCAGGTGGGTTTAGGACAACATGATAACCAACATAATCGAAACAATGATGTGAATGAATAAACACATAAGGGTGATAACCAATAAATACAAAAATTATTACAATAATTATTACAATAAGGAAAAACCCAACACACTAGCCAGTGTAATGTGAAACCAGTGAAAAACAATCCTAAATCCAAACTATAAGACCAGAGAAAATTCCATGAGGAAATGCCTCTGGATGGAAAAAATATGAAATAAATAAAGTCTCTAGTGAAAAAACCCAAGAGTCCAGATAAGTCCAAATTGAAATGGTGGTGCCAGGAAAGGGTGACAGCAGAAAGCACCTCAGGTGGTCCCCAGCTCCTCACCTCAAGGCTATAGCTCGGATAGCCTGCAACAGCACCTCCCGGTGGAGGACAGTGATCCCTCGGCAGGGCAAGCAGCAGAGGCACTCCTCAGCGGTAAAGGTAAAGCAAAAAAGAAGAAAGCGAGTGAGTGACAATAAAAGACGTCTGGTAGGCAACTAGTGTCACTCGTACATCCACTCACCCGGGGTGATGGATGATGGGCCTATCTCCCACGAACAGCGAGTTCGTACTTCTAATGGCAGATATCCTCTTCTAAGCTGGCCAGATGGTCACTCACAACAAGGGATCTCTCAGATGGCATACATGATAAAAGAAACAGACCATAGCGCAATCCCGCAAGGTAAAAAACACATTTAATAAAAAAATAAAACTCACATTTAAAACGATCCAAAAGGCACAAAACAAACAGACGTCAGGAACACACTGCGTCAGGCGTGTGGACTCTGTGGCTCCTAGGATCCCAAGGAGCCACAGAGTCCACACGCCTGACGCAGTGTGTTCCTGACGTCTGTTTGTTTTGTGCCTTTTGGATCGTTTTAAATGTGAGTTTTATTTTTTTATTAAATGTGTTTTTTACCTTGCGGGATTGCGCTATGGTCTGTTTCTTTTATCATGTATGCCATCTGAGAGATCCCTTGTTGTGAGTGACCATCTGGCCAGCTTAGAAGAGGATATCTGCCATTAGAAGTACGAACTCGCTGTTCGTGGGAGATAGGCCCATCATCCATCACCCCGGGGTGAGTGGATGTACGAGTGACACTAGTTGCCTACCAGACGTCTTTTATTGTCACTCACTCGCTTTCTTCTTTTTTGCTTTACCTTTACCGCTGAGGAGTGCCTCTGCTGCTTGCCCTGCCGAGGGATCACTGTCCTCCACCGGGAGGTGCTGTTGCAGGCTATCCGAGCTATAGCCTTGAGGTGAGGAGCTGGGGACCACCTGAGGTGCTTTCTGCTGTCACCCTTTCCTGGCACCACCATTTCAATTTGGACTTATCTGGACTCTTGGGTTTTTTTCACTAGAGACTTTATTTATTTCATATTTTTTCCATCCAGAGGCATTTCCTCATGGAATTTTCTCTGGTCTTATAGTTTGGATTTAGGATTGTTTTTCACTGGTTTCACATTACACTGGCTAGTGTGTTGGGTTTTTCCTTATTGTAATAATTATTGTAATAATTTTTGTATTTATTGGTTATCACCCTTATGTGTTTATTCATTCACATCATTGTTTCGATTATGTTGGTTATCATGTTGTCCTAAACCCACCTGCATCCATCCATCCAGCCACCCGTCCCATCCATTCACCCCTATCACCCACACCCCCCCCCTCCTCCCCCCCTGTTCACTTTCAGCGCAGACAACACCCCCTTCTTTTACAAAGCCACACATAAGCCACTGGGCAGTGGGCACTAGGCGCAGATAAGAGTTACGCTTCCGTCGTGTCTGTGAATAGCAATCACACTACCTACAGAGACGCAAACATGCGTAGGCCGCCTTCTTTTTACATTGGCTGGGACTATTTCACTCCTCCATGCTCTCTATTGGTTACTATGCGAGGTTATACCGCTCAATGATTGGTTAGGAAATCGTTGGACAAGCTTTGATTGGATTTGGTGTCCTCGGCCGTCCCTACGGCTGCTATTGTTTGTGTGTGTGCAGCAACCGGCATAACGGAGCTTTTGAGGGAGGGGGCGGTGTATAGTTTGGGGATAGACGAAGCTCTCTCTCTCTCCCCCCCGTACGGACTACGCTTCATATCCGGTTATGGCCTCTGTAGATGTACGCAGCAATGGAGCCGAGGCCTGTGAGGATTCTGAGGAGGATGTGGAAGAGTGGCGGAATGACAGGAGTAAGCGCTCCAAGGTGAGGAGGCTGCTTAGGCCGCTTCGTCCAGCACTGTGTCCTTCCTATGTGTGCCGGGCTCCTATAAAGACGGACACGGCTCTTATTCACATCCACACTGTCCTAGCATTGGACTGCGTTCATGTGATAGGGCTCGGCTGTATGGATGACAGGGAGACGTGGATGTTACACTACAAGGTCCACACCTTCAGTTTCTGCCATCTAATAAGGATTTTTTTTTTTTAAGGAGAGTAACATAAGATTGTTGCTGAAAATGCTAGTTTCCTGGCTGTCCATCTGACATCCCACCGCAGTAGTTCTTTGATTGCCCATCAGCTACCAATTTCAGGTGGATCAGATGCTCCATCCACGTTTCTCTCAGGATGGGATTTTCTTTATTTTGCCTTGAGTATGGGAGTCCTTTTAAGAACAGCTAAAATCTTGCTGTCACTAACTGCAGGCAGCATGAAATGACATCGACATGCAATACCTTTTCTGCAATAAAATTCACCTACCTACCGGCTTGCAGCGTTCTCCAGTAAGGATGAGCGTGTTTGCAACTCCACATGTCCGCCAGGAAGCTGACGCTATTCAGAGACATTTCCCAATGTGTGGCTGCACAGATCGGGAAAAGGCCCGCTGCTTGTTATTAGCGCTGCAAAGTGTCAGCTTCCTGGCAGGCACGTGGAGTGGCGAACACGCCTGAGCTCATCCTTAGCATTGAAACTAAGCTCTACATACATAACTCAGTAAAGTCATATTTGGCTTACAGTACCAGCCTGATCCCTGTGTGCCAGGGTGACTAGCTCCTGCGCATGTGTCGGTTGAAGTCATGCTTGGCTTACAGTACCAGCCTGATCCCTGTGTGCCAGGGTGACTAGCTCCTGCGCATGTGTCGGTTGAAGTCATGCTTGGCTTACAGTACCAGCCTGATCCCTGTGTGCCAGGGTGACTAGCTCCTGCGCATGTGTCAGTTGAAGTCATGCTTGGCTTACAGTACCATCCTGATCCCTGTGTGCCAGGGTGACTAGCTCCTGCGCATGTGTCAGTTGAAGTCATGCTTGGCTTACAGTACCATCCTGATCCCTGTGTGCCAGGGTGACAAGCTCCTGCGCATGTGTCAGTTTAAGTCCTGCTTGGCTTACAGTACCAGCCTGATCCCTGTGTGCCAGGGTGACTAGCTCCTGTGCATGTAACAGATGAGGTCATACTTGGCTTACAGTACCAGCCTGATCCCTGTGTGACTAGCTCACCAGAACAGGAATAGAGGGGAAATCTTTCCTTGTCAAAATATCTTTATTTATGTGATAAAGAATGTACAGGTGCATAACAACAATGAGAGAAGAAAAAAGGGTACAATAGAGGGTATACATCATAAGAGAAACTTCTTGACATGTAAACCTAAATATCTTTGGTTACAGAGGGGAAATCTTTCAATGGGGACACCAGTTCTGGTGACAACCAGGGATCCATTGTTTTGGCTATGGGGCAGGAAATTAAGGGAAATCCCAATAGTAAACAGATGGCAAAACCTGGTTATAACCCACCTTTTTTGCCCCTTTCACAAGTGCACTGCCGTGTAGCAGAATCCTGCTTGCTCAGTGGGAGATCAAGCAGGCAAATGACATGTCGGTGTCCGCTTTGCTGTGCAGAGCCGACTCAGTCCCGCTCTCCTCTATGGGGCAATTGGATGTAAACAGTCCACATTTCCATTCAATCCAATACACCGGACGGATGGAGAATAGGACAACCTTCCATCTGTTTTTTTTGCAGGATCGGATGGTGCCATGTGTCCGTTAACATCTGCTGCTTAATTCTCACCTATAGAAGGTCCAATCGGGTCCGCCTGAAAAACTGACAGGTGGACCTGATCGAACAGCCCGTGTGAAAGGGGCCTTATGCTGCGTACACACGATTGGAATTTCCGGCAAGAAAAGTTCAATGTGAGCTTTTGGTTGGAAATTCCGACCTTGTGTAGGCCTCAAATTACGATCGTCTGTATGCAATTCCGACGCACAAAAATCCTACGCATGCTCTGTATCATTGAACTTAGTGTTGTACGTTGCGTTTGTGACGTTCGGAATTTTCGACAACATTTGTGTGACCATGTGTATGCAACACA
Source organism: Rana kukunoris (assembly GCA_029574335.1). Lineage (NCBI taxonomy): Eukaryota > Metazoa > Chordata > Amphibia > Anura > Ranidae > Rana > Rana kukunoris. Next base: position 329,957,451 of record CM056050.1, on the reverse strand, counting down.
AGTTTGAGCCAACATTCTGTCTGGGGGAAAAAAATCACAGTTTTCTTGTCGGAAATTACAATTGTATCTCTGCGGCTTAACTCTCTAAAATGGGGGGGGGCGCAAGTTTTAGTTCTATATTAATGCAGTTTGTCCATCTGGTAAAACGCATCTAAAGGACTGTAACAAATAAATTCAGGGTTATGTATAGGGTTGTCCCGATACTAGTATCCATAACGGTACTCTGGCAAATGCTCAGTACTTGTACTCGGGGCAAATACTCTGATGCTTTGCCCGATACCTGGGCAGTCAGGGAGAGGAATCAGTGTGGTGGGAGAGTTACAGGTATAGGTTTCAAAGTCCGGCTTTTAGTGAAATCGGCGGTGATCGGTGCTTGCAACTCTCCCACACATGATCAACGCTGACTGTCCCTGCATCCTCCTCCAGTCCCCCTCCATTCTGCTGCTGTCCCTCAGTAGTGGTGCATTGGTTGGATGGGATGTCCCGTCTCTGCACATGATTGGCCCGCGTGATGATTGCCCTTTCTGATTAGAAGGCTGCCCGGATTGGCTGGCTGTCTTGGCGGCGCTCTGGGAATCGGGATGAACGTGTGGAGCTTGAGGGGGGAACAGTCAGCGCCACTATGAAGGACGGGGACTCAGTGTTGTCATTACAGAGCCTCATACCTGTTACCTGACGGCAGCTGGTCACACAAACTCACCACAGCGGACGGGAGGGCAATGGCCAATCACAAGCCACCTGTCTGAAAAGTGATTTTTGATTGGTTGCTAGGGGTTAGTGCTTTGTTCAGCCATCAGTAGCCAATCACAGTTCACTTCACTTTACTGGACTTTAGCAAAAAACAATTCTAATTGGTTGCCAGGTAGGGGTGCAATGGATCGTCACCAATCCGTGATCTGAACGGGTCACCCCGTTCGGGTCGGCACACCCCGCGATCCGTGGAGCGCTCCCGAGCCTCGGCCTAGGAAAGTCCCTGGCTTCGGCCTAGCTCCGGAGCGGCGGCCATCTTGATACACCCGGCGGCGGCCCTCCTCTCTGTTCACACCCACAGAGGAGGAGGAGCCCGCGCTCGAGGGAAACACGCCGCTTTCTGAGGTCTGCACTACTGTTGTGAGGGTTACTGTCTGAGATCTGCACTACTGTGGGGTGTCTGTACTGAGGGGGGGGGGCATAGTGGGTGGGGGAGTGACACCATTTTTTTTTTTTCACCGAGTGACGCCACTGCAGTGTGGGGGGGGGGAGTGAATATTACAGTGGGGGAGATTTTTTTATTTTTTTTTGCTGATCCGAAAAATGACCCGATCCGTGACTCCTGATCCGCGGAACGATCCGAACCGTGAGTTTTTTGATCCGTTGCAACCCCTGTTGCCAGGGGTAACTGTTCTGATGTTGATTGCCAGGGGTAACTGTTCTGATGTTGGTTGCCAGGGGTAACTGTCCTGATGTTGGTTGCTAAGGGGACACCAGAGGAGGAGGGGGGGCCTAGTGACACCAGCAGAGTGGAGGGGGGGACCCCCCAGTGACACCAGTATTGTGGAGGTGGGGGCCCCCGCAGAGTGGAGGAGGGGGGACACCCCCAGTGACACCAGAGAGGAGGGGGACAAAGGTGATACTAGAGTAATGATAGTGATTAGGGGGCAAGCAGACATCTTGTTACACCCAACAGAGTTTTAGATTCAGTTATTTTCAACACAAAATGTAGCTTATGTGCTTAAAGCGGTGGTTCACCCTAAATATACTCTTTCCCATGTGATCCAGCATACTGGCGTCAGCGCCAGTATGCTGTTTTTTTTAAAATGCCCCACTTACTGAGCAATCCTTAATTTTGATTTATTTCCCCCGCGGTGGAATGGCGCCTGTATAGCCCGTCACGGCTTCCGAAAATACCGATTTAGGACTCGGTATTTCTGGCGCTATGCGGCGCCTGCGCAGGCGCCGTATTTCTCCGAGTCCTATGGCGCGTCGCGCCCTCCGAAAAAAGCCGAAATAGGACTTTTTCGGAGGGCGCGACGCGCCATAGGACTCGGAGAAATACGGCGCCTGCGCAGGCGCCACATAGCCCCGGAAATTCCCGAGTCCTAAATCGGGTATTTTCGGAAGCCGTGACGGGCTATACAGGCGCCATCCACCGCGGGGGAAATAAATCAAAATTAAAGATTACACAGTAAGTGGGGCATTTAAAAAAAAAAAAAAACGGCATGCTGACGCCAGTATGCTGGATCACATGGGAAAGAGTATATTTAGGGTGAACCACCGCTATAAGTACAGTATATGTAAATCTGACAGACTGTTTACATGTTCAATTTTAAAAGCCCCAGCAAACCTTACATTTGCTAATGTGACAGAACACCTCTGATTTTCAAACATGTAAGGTTTGCTGCGGCTTTTAAAAATGTAACAGGTAAACAGTCCGTCAGATTTACATATACTGTACTTAAGCACATAAGCTACATTTTGTGTTGAAAATAACTGAATCCTAAACTCCGTTGGGTGTAACAAGATTAGTCCTTTTTTTTTTTTTTTCTTTCTTTTTGCTGATCCGATCCGTGACTCTGATCCGAGGATTGATCCGTGAGTTTTTTGATCCTTTGCACCCCTATCCCTCAGTTTCCCCCTCCATGCTGCTCCGTGTCCCCCTGCATGATGCTGTCCCCCTCTCTTCTCCGTGCCACCATCACCATCTCTTCTCCATCTTGACAGATCGAGGGGGAGGAGGAGATTGGAGGTCGGAGCCGGTAAATCTGGCTCTGTCTATTCACACAAACTGTGTTTACAATGTCTCGGTTTATGAATGGAAATGAGCTGCTGTCTTCTCTCCATTCGTGTTCAGTGCTGCTGAGAAAGGGACTGAGAGTTTGTGTCCATAGTCCCTTTCCCTGTCTCAAAGGGGAGATGTCAGGGGCCTGTTAAGATCCCTGATATCTCACCAAAGCCCCCCAACAGGGCTGATAAAAAAAAATTGCAATAAATAATTGGTAAAACATAATAAATAAAAAATACACTGACACTGTCCATTCTCCCCACCCCCTTTAAAAAAAAGAAAACAACATTGTAAAAAAAAAATACTGACGTGCCACTGTCACGTGAGATAAAAAAAAAAAAAAAAAAAATTGGTATCGGCGAGTACTTGGAAAAAGATTATCGGTACTTGTACTCTGTCTTAAAAGAAAAGTGGTATCGGGACAATTCTAGTTATGTATGGACCATTGTACCCAACTGTATGCAAAAGTAGCAGTGCAAAAGTACATGTACTACTCTAGTATAAGCCTTCAATACTGTTTCTGGCCATTTTTAAGTTTTCCGTGCTGTAAAGTTCGACTGATAATTTATTGTAACAGTGTGCAAACGCGTCTAAAGCCCCATACACACCATCAGATTATCTGCAGATTTTTGTCTTCAGATTTACCAAAACCATATAGTACAAGGGCCTGCCTGATTATATACAAACTGAAACTCTTAAGGTTTGACCTCATATTATATGGTTTTGGTAAATCTGAAGACAAAAATCTGATGGTGTGTGTATGGGGCTTTAGACGCGTACACACAATCAGACTTTTTCATGGATTTTTGTTTGAAAGAGCGTTGTCTGTTAACTTGTTCTGCATACGCATGGCAGAACTTTTTCAGCCAACGTACACCAAACCACGTGGTTTTTCAGCTCTTGCCACCACCCTTTGGGCAACTTCTGCTATTGTCTGATGTTTAGCATTGGTTCAGAATTTGCACTTTGGATTTTAGTTGGACAGATTTGTGTGCACACGATCGCATAATCCGACATAACAGATTCGTTGTCAGACAGTTGGTGAGCATGAATAGCAGACATTTGTTGTCGTCGTTAATTCTGCCAACAATTGTCTGATGGAGCATACACACGATCGGATTATCCGACACAACACGTCTGTCTATCAGACAATTATTGCCCTAAAATCCAATCGTGTGTACGTGCCTTAAATAGGAAGTAAACCCTGATGGGTTTTGCTTCCTCTTTATTTCCCTGAAAAGGTAAAGCATAATGGGCTACTAATGCATTGCATCAGGGTTTGACAAATTTGCTTGGAATCTCGAAGCCAGCTAAAAAAAGTTAGGAGTCAGAAAACGCACCCCATCCCACCAAGCTCACACGCAGAAGTGAAAACATAAGTAGCGTCCGCATATGTAAACGGTATTCAAACCACACATATGAGAGCGAGAGCAATAATTCCAGCTATAGACCTCCTTTGTAACTCAAAACATGCAACCTGTAGAATTTTTTAAACGTCGCCTATGGAGATTTTAAAGGGTAAAAGTTTGTCGCCATTCCACGCAATTTTGAAGCGTGACATGTTGGGTATCAATTTACTAGGCGTAACATTATCTTTCACAATATAAAAAAAATAAATAATTGGGATAACTTTACTGTTCTTATTTAAAAAAAGTGAATTTTTTTTCCCCAAAAAAAGTGCGCTTGTAAGACCGCTGCACAAATACGGTGTGACAAAGTATTGTAACGACCGCCATTTTATTCTCTAGGGTGTTAGAATAAAATATATATATGTATAGTGTATATGTATGTATAGTGTATATGTATGTTTGGGGATTCTAATTAGGGGGAAGGAGATGGCAGTGAAAACAGTGAAAAAACATATTAATACTGCTGTTTTACTTGTAATGCCAACTGCCACCACCAGACGGCGCCAGGTTACAGAAGGAAACTTGCGCCTTCAGAAGGAAAGCTGTGGCTTCAATTACAGGCGGACGCCAGGTCACAATTTCTTGTCGCAATTGCGACCAGGCGCCCGCATTTTGTCGAGCCCTGCATTGCATAGTAGTCCATTATGTGTCACTTACCTGAAACTGAAGCCTGCGATGTCACCACTGTCCCCCGTTGCAGGAAGTGTCCATTCTTCACCCCTCTTCCTTCCGGGGGTGCGAACTCTGGCTCTGTGACCGGCCAGAGTCGCGTGACGTCACTCCCGCGCATGCGTGCGGGAGCCGCCAGTCACGGCATGACCTTCCTTTAGAAACGGCATGATCGCTGTTTCCAAAGTGCGCCTGCGCCATTGTCTACGGGGCATGCGCCGTAGACCTCGTCGCTTGTCTTTATTGTAAATATCTCGTAAACCGTGGAGGTTTAGAAGATATTTCCTGCACCTACAGGTAAGCCATAATATAGAGTTACCTGTAAGTAAAAGTGATTGTATAGGGTGGGTGTACAACCACTTTAAGGCTTCATGTACACTGGACATTTGAAAACCTCTTCTAAGCGATAACTTGACAGCTAGTAACTGACATGGAAAAAAACATCAGTTTTGCCACTTTTACACGCCACGTTTAGGGGCTTTTAGTGAGCGTTTTCGTTTACAAAAGTTTTCAATAAGGAGTCGCTTCTGACCATTTGCAATAGGAAAATATCGTGCGCTAGCAGGACTGCTCCAAAAGTCCTAAGAGGTCAGTCAGCATGCTGGTGTTAACTGTAAGGCAACCCAGCAAATGTTTTTTGTAGTTGGCTGGCAATTCCTTTTTTATTTTTCTGTCGCCCAAATAGTATTTTAGATCACTCTGTAATAGATGACCAGAAAAAAGTCTAGTCAAGTTAATTTTTTTTTTTTTTTGTAGCTTGTCCACTGAGCAGTATTATCACCATAGCTTATATTATCATAGTAAGCTATTTAATTTTGTGTCCTGGTTAAAGCTTTAGGGTAGGTTCACACAAACCTCAGAGAAATGGTCCAGTTTTTTCTGCAGGTAGTGGTTACTGCTGCCTCTCAGCCAATAAGGAGGCAGATATCCAGGACAGCAGCCACTCTCATGTACATTGTACATCACTTGATCACGTTTAGGTAAGTATTAGGTGGGGGCTGCATACTGAAGGTTTTAGGCTTTATAACCATTTTAATGGTTTGAGATTGCATGAAGCAGTGTTTAAAGTATGCCTATTATTACAATTTTAATTCACATATAAATGTTTACATTGTATTCCAGTTATTTTTTTGGCCACTCCTATTTTTACATGATCTTGGAGTTTGTAAACTTACTTTGAATATCACCACACATTTACCTTGAATTCTGTGATGTGTATTTTTCACTGCTGTGTCGCACGTTTCACAGTAACTGCCTTCTGAACTAGGAGGCATTTCAAAAGTCAGTATTAAATTCACTGCTTACAGGCAAGGTATCATGGGATGTGTAGTCCTTAGAAATTGAAAGTAAACAGCAGAGGAGAAGCTGCAAGGCATGCAGGGGCTCCAGGGAGTTGTGGAAAGAGATGGGCAGCAGACAGAGAAAACTCACATAATGAAAGAAGAACTTATAATGGATTGTCAAAAACTACTATTGTTTAAATTGCTATTAGAATTAGGGCTGCAACTAACGATTATTTTCTTAATCGATGAGTTGGCTGATTTTATTTATTTTTATTTTTTCAATTGGAAGAAATCATTAAAGTTTATTTAAAATAATAATGAAATAAAACGGAGTGTTGCACAAGTCCTATACACCATTGATGGGGCACTATTCCCCCCCCCCCTCCCCAGGAACACAAATGAGGGGGCACTATTTCTCCCCCCCCTCTTTCCCCTGGAACACCAATGAGGGGGCACTTGTCGCAGCTCTGTGCTCACCGCTGCGTCTCTCTTCCCTTGAAGCAGCAAACATGCAGGGCTGAGAATACCCCGCTGACGTCAGCGAAGAGTAGAGGCGGACATGCAAGGCAGACGTTTGAGAAAGTGGCTTGTACACATTATTTACATTATCGATTTTATTGATCGTTTCAGCTCTAATTACAATGCTAATTGTATAAAATGAAAGTGCATGCTGTGACTATTGAGGTCCTTTAATAATTTTAAAGAACAGTCTAAGGGCCCTTTCACACGTACGGACAGTATGTCCATATTTCTTTTTGGATGAAATACAGACATGTCTCCCTATGGGATAGCGGATGAACATCCAATGTCATCGGGCCACGCTATATTCCGATACTGCAGAAATATATAATTGGGCAGCACAGTGACTAAGTGGTTGGCACTTCCATTTATCAAGACTAGAGTCGCTGGTTCAAATCCCAACCAGGGCATCTGCCTGGAGTTTGCACGTTCTCCCTGTGCCTGCATGGGTTTCCTCCCACTTTCCAAAGCCATGCTGGTAGATTAATTAGTTCCTGTTTAAATTGGCCCTAGTGTGTTGTATGAATGATTTAGGGGACCTTGGATTCTAAACTCTTTGAAGGAAGGGACTGATGTGTATGTACAATATATATGTATAGAGCTGCATACATTTTTTTTTTTTTTTTTCACAAGAAAAGAGCTGCATAAATTTACAGCGCTATAGAAGTACTTGTAGAGTTGTAGTAAATAAATTTCTCTTTGCCGATTTGTTTTAGGTCTAAATTCTTTACCTATAAATAAGTCTCCAATAGTTGGTGGTGGCAGCAACAATCCGCAGGCTCATAAAGCCTCTGCGCAGTTATGGGTACAAACTATACGTGGAATTAACAAAAAATCTCAAATATCAGACTTATGGTGTTTACACATTTTATTTGTATTTTCAGATCATTCCGGTATGGGAAAATAAGGCATGTGGTTCCTCCCGCAGTTTAGTTAGAAAAATCGGATCACACCTGCCTCTGAAGCCGTGTCCAAGAGCATGTTTTGAGGTAATCTTTTGGAATGACCACTTAAATCTAAAAATATATGTTTCAGAGTTTAGTACAGAATGTTCTATCTCTGTTATCTGTGCATCTGTGACTCATCGCATAGAAAGCTTAAAGGGGTTGTAACGTCTCCAGGTTTTTTCACCTTCATGCATTCTATGCATTAAAGTGGAGTTCCATCTCTGTTAAAAAAAAAAGTGGCGTTCCACCCAAAAGTGGAATTTCCGCTTTAAGGGCTCCTTTGGGGGGTGGGGGGGGGGGTGCTTGTAAGACCACTGTACAAATACGATGTGACAGAAAGTATTGCAATGAACACTATCTTACTCTCTAGGGTGTCTATAATGTTTAGGGGTTCTATGTAATTTTCTAGCAAAAAAAAGTTTTTAAACACTAAATCTCGGAAGGCTCAGCCCTTAAGTGGTTAATGACCGCCCCATGTACATATACTGCGGCAGGGCGGCCCTTAAGTGCCCTTAAGTGCAAAATTAAATACCTGTACGTGATTCCTTCCTCGGCTCTGGGGCTCACACCACCGGTGCCCCACTCTTGCTGTGATTGGACACAGCAGAAGTCAATGATCACCCGCAATCATTCTCAGCAGAGGCAGACTGCTGTTCTGTGAGGGAGAAAAATGAGGATCTTGTGTTTCTGCCAAGTAGAAACACGGATCTGTTTTCCTCCAATCACCTGTATTAAAACGTGGATTGTATGGGACATATTTTGCAGTTGAATTGCACATGGCATTAAAGTGGTTGTAAACCAATTTGTTGTATCTGGGCCACTGGCTCTATAGGAAAAAGAGCTATAGCTGCCAATTACCACCATCCTTCCTTTTTTTTTTTTTTTGTCCCTGAAGTTTACAGAATTGCATCAAAGTGTCATCAATGTTTTATTATGCTTTATCAGGAACTCCCTTCATGCCAGTTATTCTAACTATGTTTATAGTATATTTCCATTTGCTATAGTTTTACAATCTGATAAATCTGAGTCCATTAAGGCCCCTTTCACACCTGCGGACTGTTCAGATCCACCTGTCAGTTTTTTCAGGCGGATCTGAATGGGCACTCCATGTAACTCTACGGAGTGTCAGATGTCAGCAGTGACATGTCCACTGACACCCGATCAGCCCCGATCCTCTCCACTAAAATGTGATGGGTGCGTACCCTATTTTGTGGGGCTTATTCAGAACAAGCAAGTGCATATTATGTGTCCTGACACATACTGCACACAACATAATTCCAGGCCAATTGCTAAACTGTAGTTTAAAGAGGAACTTCTCTCCCTCAACCTCCTGCTGCAATTTTTATATCTTAATCGTGCAAAACACTAAATATGCATAGGTCCTGGGTTATAGGGGACTGAACACTGGCAAATGCTTTGCTAGGCATGTCGCTATAGGAGATGTTCCTTCAGTTATGTCTTATGCAGACAGAACATTTAGGATAATCCTAACGGCTTCCTTTACTCTTGCAGGTTCAGACCTGCAACCGGCTATTGCTGCAATTTCTGTTCGTCAAACTGCAGCTAATTTGTCTAGGGCAATGAACAATCAACATGATCTTATATTCCAGGACAAGTTCTCGCCTAACACTTACTAACATTTCCTCCACCTTACTTTTCCATGTTGATGCCCTAGAACAAGCCATGATACAAATTACAAGAATGACTCTCCTTTCTGTCCATATGCAGTCTTATGGCTAAAAGCCTGGACAGCTGAAGCTGCCTGTAAAAAGTCTCACTCACATAGCTTTTTAGGGAGAACATTGTTTTGGTTAACAAACTCATAAAAGAGGTCACAGGATGGGAAGACTTCAAATGCTCTTCCACCAACCGCCCCTCCCCTTTTTCCCCAATAGGGTATTTGTCCTATTCTCGACTTAAAATTTCTGAACAGGTTATTATGAAATCTTCAGGGTCTGCAATTGCCTCTTTGAGATGAGGGGGGATATCTGGCATCCATAAACATTCAAGATGTCTATATATGCATTCCCATTTACCAACCGTAATTCACACTTTCTGCACTTCATAGTAGGGGACAAACACTTTCAGTTTCTTGGATTGCCATTCAGCCTGTCCTTTGCCCCAGAGTATTCACAAAGATGCGTGTGCTCCTGGCATTCAGGTCACAGGGTACCTAGATTACCATTTTGTGAAGGATTCATCTCCCTCAAAACTATCTTCAAATGTAAGAAAAAACTGCCTAGATTCCTCAGGCCTGTGTCGTTCAACAAATTTGAAAAGTCTGCTCTCTATTCTATCCTTCCTTTTTGTCTAGCATACATAGGCCTTATTCTAGACACTGCCAAGGCAAAAAATTTCCTTCCATGCTAACAAACTTGCCTGTCTAAGATCCCATGCTCGGATCATTGGATCAAAGAGACATCCCCCAGTGGCATTTTCTGTGAGGGTCCTGTATCTAATAAAAGCCTCACTTGAGGCTGTTCCTTTAACTTCATTCCATTCAAGACTTCAAAACCGAGTGGCCCTGAACACACTCAATCCTTCTCTTGATCTTCCTATGCTTCTCTCCAATCAAACAAGAAACTCCAAAGCTGGGTGGATCTCCCACCAAGCTTTGGAAATGGGGGGGGGGAGTCTGTAATTATGTCACATGATGGTGCGCTTGTGTGCAAGGGGCCTAAGGCCTGGTTTGCACAGGGCATACACAGCATACCTTTACAGGGATGCACAGGTATTCCGTGAATCTTTGTGCAGGCCGTCCCATTGATGTAATTTGGGATGTAGCAACTGCACGAACAGAGCCATTTCTTTAAGTTTGACATCCATGTAGGTCCGTTTGCATGTCCTGAACTCACACTGTCTGCGTTCGAGGTGGTGTACCCATACGGATGTCAGATTGGGAACAGCCGCTATGCCAGTGCAGCCATTCCATCCCAATTAGCACAAATGGGACTGCCTGTTGATGAACATGGGGGGGCCACCCATGGACGTACACTTTAGTATGCCAGATGTGAACAATGCTTTTAATAGCAATTAAGCAGGAATTTTGTAAGTTATGTTGTGTTTATGTGTACTTCAGTGTATTTTTAGCAAAAACATTTTTGATGAACATTTTGTGCAAATTCCGCAGGGCCTAAAAAATCAGTAGCACCTTTTTGTTCCAGAGGTCATATGCTTTCAGAAAATATATGGTTTGGGGGGTCATTTACAAATTCTGAAAGCTGTAAGGGAAAAATGAAAACCTCCCTGATTTTGATACTTTTTGGGATACATTTGATTATCACCATTTTGCAAGAAGGCAAAATTTCAAATTTACAAATATTTATTAAAGCTGTACAGTTTTTGAGCTTTTATATTTAGTAGGGATGTAGCAATGATTTTGTAAAATTAGCTGTGTTTTTATCTGCTAATAATGGTTTTGGAGTATTTTTTGTGAATATTATTGTATTGATAAACCTTTCCGCAAATACCGTGGGGTCTAGAAAATCGGTAGCACCTTCTTTTTATTCTAAAGGTCATATGCTTTCAGAAAATATATGGTTTTGGGAGTCTTTCACAAATTCTGTAAGCGAAAAATTAAACCCTTCAGATTGTTGGAGAAATTTGGATATTTACACTTTTTTGCATCTATTCAATTTTCACTATTTCACAAAAAGGGCGCAATTTAAAAGTTACAAATATTTTGTTATTTATTAACTCAGTACAGGTTAAGCTTTTTATATTTTAGTAGGAATTTTGTAAAATTTGCTGTTTATGTGCGAATCGTGATTTTGGTGGATTATTAGAAAAAATATCGTTTTGATAGACATTTGCGCAAATATCGTGGAACCTTAGGAATCGGTAGCACTTTTTTGCTTTTTATTCTACTGATCATGTGCTTTCAGAGTATATGGTTTGGGGGAACTTTTACAAACTTTGAAAGTGAAAAATAAAAAATCAATGGAAAAATTGCAAAGAGTGTACAAAATGGAGCCCAGGGCCTGGCAGCGAAAGGGTTAGTGTGGTGATCATGAAGTTTGTGCCTTTTTACACTTGTTGACCATGGCATCTTCCATATTTTTATCTGGACTGGTCCCAAAGATATAAGTGTGTTTGTGTTTGTGTGTGTGTGTGTGTGTGTGTGTGTGTGTGTGTGTATATAATTATTAATAATAATTTATTATTATTTTACTGATTTGGTATGTCTTTTTCTGTAGGCTATTCCGAGCACCCCTAACTTGTATTTTGGTGATGCACCACTTGTGCCCACTTTGGCTGATATTAAATGGATTGCAGCAGATGATGATGAAACCTATGCGAGAGTCAGGTATTTATCATTATTTTTTATGTTTAAATTAAAGGCATTCACTGTAGTTTTATAAATGAACTTGTTTGAAAGCGGTCTGGAGCAATTATGGGTTTGTTTTTAAACTGATGTGTTCCATTTCAAATGTGTCTTAAACCAGCCAGGGGTGTTAAACTCAATTTAATTGAGGGCCGCATCAGCATTACGATTGCCCTCGAAAGGGACGGTTGTATGTGCAGCTGTTAAAAGCCAACTCGCCATCAGAAAATGATTCCCCCCCCCCCCCCCCATCACAGTGCACCCCCCTTTACTTAAGCTGCTACTGGGAAGAAGTTGGATGCATTGCTTAAAAGCAGAAAGTAAGGGTCTTGAGGAGGGCGAGGGCCACATGAAATGGCCTGGAGAGCCGGATTTGGCCCGTGGGTTTTGTTTGACACCTGTGTCTTAAACATTTATTTAAAAAATAAGCACATATTATCAGTAGATAATGTAATAAAATTTCTAAAGTGAGAGCTCGGGAGCGTGACCAGAAGTGGATGCGGACGCTGATATGAGCGTGTGAGTGCTTTCCCCCTTCTCCTCTCTTTCTCCTAATCCTGATTGCTTAAACATATGAGACAGCTATCCTTTTGTCTACAGGAGACGTACCTTACTAAAATCTCTATCCCCCCAACTGAGGTGGCGGGACTGTTGATACACCTCCTACTCCAGAGGGGTGAGTATTTTCATCCGGTCCGGGCTGATAGATAAACTAGGGCGATACATTTTCCTGTTCTGTAAGATCGAAAACAGAGCTTGCGTACTGGCAAATGTATACCTCCCTCCCCCTTTTGATGTTTTGATTCTTTTCGGGCTTACTGAGTTTGTCCTGGATAAACCGGGGTGCCAGTGATGGTAATGGGGGATTTCAACATGGTAATGGACCGGAAACTAGATGGGTTTCCCCAAGGGACATATACAAGCAGTGCAGCGGACAGCCGGCTACCTGATTTCTTGAAAGAAACCGGAATGAGAGATAGCTGGAGAACACGGAACCCAGAGTTCCAGGTTCAATGATGGACACTACCATAATCGCCATTTATAAGGAGGGTAAAGATCCACTTCATGCTGCCTCATACAGGCCTATCGCTCTGTTGAATACAGATATTAAAATCCTGGCAAAGGTCTTGGCGGCTAGGCTGAATAAGGTTATTTCGAAACTCATCCACCCTGACCAATCGGTTTTCATACCTGGAAGAACAACTAGTACAAATATAAGGCAGCTATATTTGAATCTCCAGGTCCCGATGGACAAGGGTGACGGGAGGGCCAGTTTGTCACTGGACTCCCACCAAGGCCTTTGACAGTTTAGAGTGGCAGTACCTTTTGGAAGGCTATGGATGCAGTCCAACTTGGACCGGGCTTCATCAACTGGGTCAAAATGCTTTATAGAGCTCCAGAGGCCAGAGTAAATGTGAATAATGGCAAAAAAATAAAACTATAAAAGGAAAGGAGAATGGATAAGGAAAAGTGGGACTTTGTATGGAGCACACAATCTTAGGGGAAAAACAACTATCAAATAATGGAAAATATAATTATTTTATTCGGTACAGTCGGACAATAGTTGCACAGAAAATAATATAATATACTTGATGGTATTAAAGACCATAAATACATTAAAAAAAAATGTATATTGTTTGTTTTTGGAATTTTATGGGAAGTGTACAATCTGCACATGCATGAATATTGTAAACTATTGCATAGGGACAACTACAAGAGTAGAGATAACCTCCCTGATCTGCATCAGTATGGCTAGAAAGGGACCCTAAACTAATGGCGTCCCAATCTAAAACCCACAAAACTGCATAAGATAAAGTGTGAAATTGTAGAGATCATGAAGGTACAACCATGGCTTGTAGCTAGCTCAACGCGTTTCGTGGTTTGGTATTACCACTCATCAGGAGCAGGCACGTGATGCATATCTAAAATAAAATACAGAATTATATAGTAATTAGATTCATGATTATTTATCATGTGGCAGAGGATATAATTGCACATATGGTGGGATGAACCAACCCCATAATAAAACTTAAACAGAAATGCTGGTCATGGTCTCAAAGTCCCACCTTGTTATGTTTTTATTTTTTAAATGTGAATAATGAATAACCTGATCAATTTGGACTGGGGAGGGGGACAAGACGAGACAGGATGTGGAATAAAATAGATTACCCAGTTATACGGCTCCTTGAAAACTTTCCAGGAATTGAGACCAATATGCTCTACCGAATAAATCTTTCTTTAGATACTTGTAGGTCAGAAATGCACTGGAGCAACAGTTCAGAGGGAGGACTTTAGAATGGAGTACAATCCCAGTACTTTCATAAAATCCATGCAGATGCAGGGAAATATCTCATTTCAAAAATATTATACCCACATATTAACAAAGGGAGAATGGGAGGGTTAGAACCCCCTATGTATAAGAGAAAATGGGGGGGGGGGGGAGATGTGGGAGGTATTTCTGAAATGCAGTGAAATAGAATCCTTGATGAACTGGCCCCATTGGGTTCGCAATCCCCCAGAGGATGTCACACCTGTTCTTATTATATAGCACTTGCTAAGCTCCATATGTTTTGTAGATGTCCATCGACCGGGTGTTTGGAACCTCCACTGAGTTGGAGGTGAAACATTGCCGGGTTTTTCACTCCCTCTGCTAATCCCAGTAAACACCCAAATGGCAGTTATGAGATGCTTATTCCAAGCAAGGATCCTGTTTGCCCAGAGGTGGCAGTCGGCGTCACCTTCGTCAGTGGGGAATGGATAAACGATATGAACGGGGTAATTCTCAAGGAGAAAGCAGTATATATAAAGCAAGGGGTGCTAAAGAAATACGACAAGATTTGGAAACTCTGGTGGGAAGCAGGAGGAATTAACATGTAAACTTTAATAGCGCCAAAATACCTGCATTCCTGAGGGGTCATTTATGCAAAAAAGGCAAGCCATAGCACAGTACCGCAGTAAAAAAGGGAGGATTTAATAAATACTCACATGTACAATGATGTCACCGGGCACATAAACAAACCAAAATGAGCAGCACGTTCGTCTAAAGAAGTTGCGCGGCGTGACGAGACGCGTAGGGACCCAGGAGCACTAGAGCCTACACGTCGGACGCAGGGAGACGAACGTGCTGCTCGTTTTGGTTTGTTTATGTGCCCGGTGATATCGTTGGACATGTGAGTTTTATATTTATTAAATCCTCCCTTTTTTACTGCGGTACTGTGCTATGGCTTGCCTTTCTTTTTTGCATACCTGCATTCCTGAGGGGTCATTTATCTGCGTGCCAGCCCATCGGCTAGTGGAAGAGCACCTAAGAGAACATCCAGGACCACTTACGAACTCGCTGTTCGTTGGAGATAGACCCACCTTTCATAGCCTCCATATGAGTGTATGTCCGTGTGATTCATTGTGTGGGAGTAGGTGCCTTACCAGCCTGTGCCATGATCCTCTTTGTCTGATGTCTCTTCCATGTGTACCTGACGCTGAGCTTTTTCACACTCTTGCCATTTGAGAACCACCATCTTGGAGTTTATTTGGCTATCTGTGCTATAGCCAGGAGGTGAGCAGTTCGAGAGCACCCGAGGTGTTTGTCACTGAAGCTTTGTCCTGGCACCACACTTCCTGGATTCTGGTTCCTTTAAGAGCTCTCGCCAGAGACTTTTTTTTTTCCCTTACATTGACTTTTCTGTTCATTTTGTATCCACGTAATTTTATGTATACGTAGCAATTTATCTTGGATTTATCACTCGCCAATCATTTGTGGTATATATACGTTGCTGTTGTTTTTTGCATTTGTATTTTATTTTTCAGGCTGGTACACTTATTTTTATTGTCATGTTTTGCACTTAATATTTGTGTTTAGAC
Organism: Rana kukunoris; assembly: GCA_029574335.1. Lineage (NCBI taxonomy): Eukaryota > Metazoa > Chordata > Amphibia > Anura > Ranidae > Rana > Rana kukunoris. The sequence goes on along the minus strand of CM056050.1, from coordinate 329,941,681 downwards.
ATCCATTTTCCCACGTCAATTGATCTAGTCGTGTACCCCTAGACTGTGTCTGCCCCCTTCCCACTTTCACCCGATCACAGCGCAGACACCACCCCCCCTTCAACTTACAGAGAAAAACCTTGGTCCGTTCCGCCCCCTTGCTGTGAGTGACAGGTTATTTACATATCTCATGCACTAGCCTGGAGACGGGCTTTATTTTTTAATTCCCACCCCCACTCTTTTTTTTCTGAAGTCATGTTGTTACTTTTCTGGATTTTGACTGGATGTTAGTGATCATAGCAGAATTCAGTGTAAAGAATACACAGGAAAAAATGAGTGTAGAGGAGGGCAGGGAGTGTACTGACATCACAACTTTTTTTTCAGTTCTTATAACAGAGTGGAGACATTTGACAGGTAAGGATACATGCAGGAGGCAATAGTTTAGAAAGGATGAGAGTGGGTTTACATCCACTTTAAGCATTCTCTTTGTACAGTATTGCCTCCTTGTGTGTGTGTGTGTGTGTGTGTGTGTGTTTGTTTTTTTTCTTTTTATTAGATCTTCTGGTTTATTTAGTGCAAAAAATATCTATCTATTTATTTTATTTATTTTCTGTGTGTATTTAGGAGTGACAGTAGACCCCTGAAGCACAAATGGAGGCCAAGCCCACTTCTAGTAATGCATAGAAATTCATCTGTCCCCAATCTGAAACTGAAAGAGGAGAAAATGTTTTCTTTGAAGAAACCAAGCACATCTCTAAACAGATCTACAGACTTGCAAGATGAGCTGAGCCTCCTAAGAACTCAAATTGCTAGAATTGTTGTTGGAAATGCAGGTATTGTTAAGCATCCCACTTTACAGTAATCCTCAGGAGCTAGGATTACATTTAGTAAACCCAATGTAATATTTTACAGACCTTTTCCTTTTCAAGGGGTGTGTGGGGGGGGGGGGTGTTATCCAGCTGATGTGGAAGGTTGTCTTGTGCCATGGTTAAAGTTATGTGTAGCTGCTGGTTTGGCAATGGTACATCTAAACCCAATTACTGACGTTTCTACAAGTTTTAACTTGGTAATGTATGACAAAGGTTGCTTTCCATCTTTTGAAAATTGCAGCTTTCATTAAAATAACACCTGGTCATCCTGCCATGAAGGTTCATGTTCAGGCATTTCAAGTTATGGGGTGGCCACACAGAGGTACAATTGGGAGAATGTTGTCACCCCATAACCTGAAATGTCTGAACAAGAACCTTCATGGCAGTATTACCAGGTGGTATTTTAATGAAAGCTGCCTTTTTAAAAAGATGGAAAGTCAATTATTGTACGCTAACAAGTTAAAATATGTAAAAACTTTAGTAATGGGGTTTAGATGTACCATTGCCGAACCAGTAGTAGTTAAAGTGGTTGTAAGGGTGGTGGGGGGGGGGAGAATTGCAAAGAGCGACCCCCAACCCTCCTCTTCTCAAGTCCCCGCCAGCGCTCCTGGCTCTCCTCTTGCTAGTGCCCCTAATAGGAATCCAATTGCCATGCGGGCTCGCTCCCGAGACCCACTGCTGTGTCAATTGACACAGACAGCAGAACTTGGTGGCCCCACTCCCTCATCACTTGCTCCTGCTGCTATTGATCATCCCAGGGAGGAAGAACCAAGAGAGCCGCATCTTTCATGCACAGCACTGAATCGCGATAGGGGGGGGGGGTGTCTGCCACAAAAGGTGTTTTTACCTTTTTAATCCTTGAGGCTTTAAAACCACTTTACATTTTAAAGTGGATGTAAACCCTCACATATTCCCAGTGAAGTTAATCTCCTCAGATGATGCACAGAGATGAAATAAATCCTCCTACGCAAGTTATACATGTATATATGCTGTCTTTCCCTTTCTTTTGAATTTTTACATTGTGTTAGAGTTTTCACTTCCTCATTCTGCGCCGGGATTGTAGTTTTGGCTTGACCTGGGAGACAGCTGATTGGAGGAAAGTAAAATGGCGGCGCCTAGCACTGCTCAGTGTGAAACCAGCCTTAATTTCCTGCCAGCACAGCCCCCAAGTGTTAAGCACTCAGGCTTTCACACTGGGATTGCAGATGAGGTATTTTTCAGGCACTATTTTCAGCGTTAAAGCGCCTGAAAAACGCCTCCCAGTGTGAAAACGATCTTAAGGTGAAACTGCTCTTAAGTATAGTACTATGTTATTTTTTTGCCAATTGTTGCTGACTATACACTTATTCCTAAAACTGATATCTGACAACTTGTCTTTCAGGAACTTCAGGCTCAACAGAATCTTTACCTGGCAATGTAGATACAAGTACCCCTTTTGTTGACTATGCACCCACTTTTCAATCAACCACATCATTTGTAATTAGTGACATTACTGAGGAGGATGAGCTGGATGTGTCAGAATATTCCACTTCCTCAATAATGGAATCTTCGTTTACTCACCAGCGGCAAATAGAGGCCAACATGTCTGATGACGAAGACTCCGTTTGTCTCTCAAAGTCCAACAGTTTTGCAGATATGATGGGAATTCTGAAGGATATTCACAAAATCAAGACAAGCAGAGATTGGTAAATTCTATGAGCCATTTATTCACATTACTGAAGTATCAGCAGCCTTGCTCAGACTTGACATATTTTGGTAAAACAACCAGTTTCATGTTCTGAAAGGGGTCACCTCTCAATGATTGTAAAAACAAAATGGTCGACCCCTTACACAACATATGTCTTGCCTATTGGCAGGTATTGAGGAAAAAACTTTTTATTTGGGTTCAGTTGTCTGATAATATTGGAGAAATAATTTCCTGGTGTTATGGCTAGTAGTTCAATACAAGCCATTTTATTTAAACTTGAACCCACATGAATTGATCATGTGAGGAAGTGGTCCTGTGAAAAATTTGGTGTAGAGAATGTATAAGAAGACTCTTGTTAGGTTCATCTGTCATTGCAGTGAATGTTAATATGGCATTTGACTCATTTAGTTATGTTTAAAGTAATACTTGTTCTATGTTTTTTTTTTTTTTTTCTAGGACTAATAGAAACCAATTTCTCCACAAAGAAGACGATCCCATCAATCTAATTTCAGAGGTCCTGAGGCAAAAGTTTGCACTTAGTGATCATGATGACAAAACGAACAGTTAATCAAGTTTAAATTATTTTTCTTCATGTAGTAAAATTCCATAAAGGTCACTTATTTTGTTATAAAAGGAGGGCAAGAGTTCAAGTTATTATTTTGTTGTGTTTTTTTACATTGAAATGAGCTTAGTATATCTGGAAGATAAACCACTCAAGCGAGTTTTTGTCTATCAACAGATGGCTGCTACATATAGGTCACTAGTACACAGGAATGTGCTAAATAGCCAGTAGTTATAAATACAGATTTATAAACCGCTAAAGAGAAGCCAGTGACTGGTGTCCTGTGCTGTGAATGTAAATCTTAATTATGCCATTTTCCACAGTTTTTAAATACTCCATTTCAAATCTAGGGATGACTAATTTCCATTAGCTGCAGTTAGGGATGTGAAATGTTTCAAGTACTCTTGCCTTGGCATTTTAAAGCAAGTTCTATGTACTACAATAAGGTATTCAAGACTGGTTTTTATAATCTGAAATTTCTATACTAAGATTAGTCATACTTTAGACTTCATTTGGCAGTCTTTTAGATGTTGAATGGATTGAACCTGCGAGTAGCTGCTGTAAGTTCTGTATTGCACGGCAATTCTCAAAACATGGAGAATTTCTGTCTGGAAAGAGAAGGTTTTGGATTGCTTTAGAACTGTTAATTTATCTCAAAGGGGACATTTTTGTAGCTTCAGGCATACAGGAGCTTTGCTGAGAATATGTGCTAGGTGCTAATGTGAATGCTAGAGAACTTCAACATTTGTGTCACTGGCTGTTTAAGACATCTGTCACAAAAAAAGTATAAAAAAATGTTTATTTTATTTTTTAAATATGTAATTTTTATTTAAAATCTATTTAATGCTAAACTTCAATGGGGAGACTAACACGTTTCTGGCTTCCGGTTGTCTTTAGAAAGAGGTACCATCCGCATCTGAGTTAATATCTGTCTCTTGATGGAGATAACTGAGGAAGGTTGTAAAATAGACAGTAAAAAATACATCTTCCATGACGGCTTACGGACAGACAGGCTCCTCCCACCTAGCACAGGAAACGCATGATCCAAATTATAAAAGACCGCCCATAGGTCATGGCCCCTCAGTAAGGATGAGCTCCAGCGTGTTCGCACACCCCACGTGCAGAGCCTGCCAGGAAGTCGGCACTGCGAAATGTCTTGCTGCCTGTGATTAGCGCAGTGCCGACTTCCTGGCGGGCTCTGCACATGGGGTGTGCGAACACACCAGAGCTCATGCTTACCCCCTCAGTATGTTTCCTGCGGCCAGAAACGATCTCTGAAGAAGTTTATTTTTGCTGGTAAGTCACCAGGGAGGAGACAATGCAGGTGTAGGACACCTGCAGACTGTCCCTAAGGTAAGGTTTTTGGGTGGATTCTCTGTACAATCCTCAGACCAGCAGGGCTGGACTGGGTAGTCTGGTTGTGTGTGTGTGTCCCTCTTTTCCCTACTGGTGGTGGAGTTTCACTTGGGTCTCCCTAGGTGGCTGGCTGCTGGTCATAGGGTGATTGTCTGCACCCTGTCTCTCCTTGTAAAAGGCTCATACTACCTTGTTTCCGCTCCCTGTAGGACAAGGGATGGGAGGAAAAGAAGAACCTCCTAAGTGACAGATGCACAGCCTGCAAGTACAGGTTTTCTACTGCTCAGCATACTAGCTCATTATGTGGCACTTGCCTGAGATCAAAGTCCTCCTCGGTCCCGTCCACCTCCGCCGCCATGTCCCCTGGAGCTTCTTCTTGTTTTGGCCGGTCCAGAGCCGCGATGACGTCATTCCTGTGCTTGAACGCGCGGAACCGGCAGATCCCCGCAAATGCGCGGGAACACGGCATTAACCTTGTTATGTCATTCACCAAAAAACGGCACCCTCAGTGCGCCTGCGCGCCGTAGACATCGGTGCAGTGTTTTCTGTAGGTTAAGGCGATATTTCTTGCACCTACAAGTAAGCCTTAATCTAGGCTTATCTGTAGGTGCAAGTTGTCACAGTGGCTTTACAAGTACTTTAAAAAAAATCATCATTTTGCTGAAAAGCCATAGTGCACACAAACACAGATAAAAACAGTTGACGCGTTTCAGCCTATAATGCCTTTGTCATAACAACCTTACAGACATGAAACTTTGATATTAATAGTAGCTCCTAAGATTACAGGCTCCACCCATTGATTGTCTTGATTGACTGCAGGCAATTATAAAAAAAAACTGAATCGGCTGCAATACATACTGGATCCATGTGTGTGCCACTAATTTGTGGCGATAACACACACACACAAACATTAAATAAAATGTATATTTTTTTATTTTTATGCGTTGTTTGTGTGTGTGTGTATTTTTTAGTGTGTGTGTGTACATTATCACCACCAAGGTGTGACATTAGTGGCATACACATGGATCACCCAGTATGTATTGCAGCTGATTCTCTTTTTTTTTTTGATGATTAAGGCCTTGTAGGCTGCAACGCATCAACTGTTTTCTATCTACGTTTTGTGCACTATGGCTTTTCAGTAACATTAAGATTTTTTATTTATTTTTTGTCTTTGTTTTTTAATATATACAACCAGAGTACCAATCCTTTCCTACACCAGTCTCCTAAAGTATTTATTGGCATAGTTTTACCACCAGTAACACAATGTGCCATAGGAAGTCAGACTTTGTTCTTTGGGCAGAGCACCTGTCCTTTTAAAAAAAAAAAAAAAAGTCAGGTTCATTTCTTTTTCAAACAACCATGGCTGCCGTACCAGCATTTAGAGAAAGATCATAGGTATGGACTTGCGCATTTGGGGTTTGTATAGCATTGTGGCAGAAATACCGCTGGGTAAATACAAGGGCCTATTATCTAGCTGTCTAGTGATACCTTTTGACTGAAGATTATGTAGGGTGACATCTAAAGATTGCGGATCAACCTCTAGTTAGTTTGTTCTGTTCTGGGGCCCATATAAAGGCAAGAGGGCTTTAAAACATTACTTTTGCAAGGTGATTGAAATATGTAATGATAGAAGCTTGCCAGACGACATCGCTATTTCCTCTAGAAAACCGACTGGGCCTGTTCTCTAACCAGAAACAGGCTGTCCAGGGAAAGGTGTTTAAAGCCAGGGACGTAGTTCTATTTTGTATTCTCTGCAAGCCATCCTGGAAGATGACAGGGAAAAAAACAGGGTTATTACCTGATGATGCTTTTCTTCCAGGATGGTGTCAGCCCCTGTTTCGTAGGAATAATTCTTTAAAGCAAGTTGATTGCACTACTGGAAGTGTTTATTTTATCTGTGCCTTCAGTAATTTTAATACTGAGGGGCTATGGGCAGTCTTTTGTTATGTGGATCATGTTTTTCCTATGCTAGGTGGGAGGAGCCTCTCTCTGTATGCCGTCCTGGAAGATTCCTGTAAAAGAGCATTGACAGGTAATCCTGGTGGTGTGTTTGTTTTATTTTTTTGGGCTATAATTATATGTACACCAGGAGATAGAGAGAGATAGAGAAAATATATATATATATTTATATATATTTATATATATTATCTCTATCTATCAATATAATAATTTTTTTATATTGGTGTGCATTTATTTTATGTCCCTTAGCTGTCATCAGTGCTAGGCTTTCCCACTTATTGGAATTGCAAGCTTCAAATATTTTTCTGGACTTTTCATGAACTATATGTTCATTGGGGTGTTTCTCTCCCTCCCTCTCCTAATCGGAAGAAAATCGGATAAATACTGCTATCAAAGTTATCATAAGATGATGTTATCGGTGGTACACAGCTTTCGAAAGCCGCAACTGTTCGAATTATTTAAAAAAAAAATTGTGCGATACCGGAACAAACAATTTTCTTTTAATATGTTATGCTGTCCAAAAAAAATCGTAAGACCAAAACCATGCATGCTCAGTCTTGGTGAAAGAAATACATTACTTCGGAAGTTGTTTTCTATCGTACGAAAATTTTGGTAACTTTAGTAACCTCTTAATTTTCAATATGAGACTAGCGTGTCAATAAAATAAAAAAACAGACAAGATATTCTTATTGTGTGTATGAGGCTTTCAGAGACCGCGTTTGGCCTGTTTTGTCGTGTGCTTTGTATCCAGCATGACCTATTAAGGTGCAATTAAACTACAGGCAAAGCAGGTCAAAAGCAGCCTTTTCTTATCAAATGTTGCATTTTTATTAGAATGCAGCATGCATTTGAATAGAAAACACCATTTGACCAGCATGGTCATCAACTTGATCCCTTAAAAAGGTGAGAAAGGTGTGTTTTTGTTGATTATGGAACTCATTTGAGACCTGTTACAACATTCAAAATGTACGGTATATGGCTTATTTGCGTTTTGGAAAGGAAAGATTGCTCAATACATCTGTTTCATTTTTGCTTGGATGCTAGCAGATTATAGAGCCACTTATGACTTGAGATTTACATGTGTAAGTGTTTAATTTTTCAGTTCCCAGTTTCAAATACTGTTGAACCTCGGATTACGAGCATAATCCGTTCCAGGAGTATGCTCGTAATCCAAAGTACTCGCATATCAAAGCGAGTTTTCCCATTGAAGTCAATGGAAACAAAAATAATTTGTTCCACATTGACTTCAATGGGATGCAATACCGAATGCGGCCAGAGATGTTGGAGGGCGGGGGGTACAGAAAAGGCCCGAGGACACTTCATCTGGTTTCCTGCGCCCCCGTTCCTTTAGGCCAAATGAGCTACTGCAGGCCAATGTTGGGCTTTTCTCGGCTCCTGTACCACAGGCCAAATGAGGTACTGCAGGCCTATTTTCGGCTCTGCTCAGCTTCTGCGCCCCCGTACCTCATGCCAAATGAGGTACTGCAGGCCTATTTAGCTTGAATTCTGCTTGTCTTGCGAATCAACATTCGCAAACGGTCAGAAGTCAAAAAGTTGCTCGAAATCAAAACACTCTCAAACCAAGTTACTCTTAAACCGAGATTCCACTGTATCTGATATCATAATGGTTTTTATTTTTTAATGCCAGAAATAATTCCACGTTGGTGGCATTTCTAGGGAGTAATCAATTGAAAATGAAAGTAAAAAATGCCAAGGGTGCATATATGTTACAAATATAAATATATCCTTATTTGATATACAATGGCCTTGCATACATGGACTTCTTTGTTTCCTCTATATATAATGTATAATATATATTTTCAGTCATGCTAGTCTATTTCAACACTTATCCATATTCCATCTTCCTGTTGATGCAAAAACCTTTCTAGGTACATACTCCACCATCCATAATTGCAAATCTGGTAACCTTTGCCCAATCCAAATTCCATTTTGTTTGTTCGTCATTAGTGAAAGTTGATGAAGCATTGCCATCTGAGGAAAATTATGTAGTCATTCTCTTTAGGAAACTGGCTATGCATTTGGGCAGTTCTGACCACACCCATTTCCCACTAACTCCTGCTCCCTTTTTTTTTATTTTTAAGCAAGTTTTGACTTGTTTAAAAAATGTAGCTGTCAACAAATAACTGAAAACGCAGGAATGGGAAGAGCCACACTATTCTCTGCTGTAATGATTTCTCTGCCCTTTAGGCAAATGCATATAGGAGCATAATGACGGGAGGTGTGGAAAGCCTATGACCTCTGGGCTGGGAACTGGGATTTCAGAGTGTTTGCATTCAAAATAATCTAGTTCTGCTTTTAAAAGATATGGAACTCGTTTGCTCGTTCACCATTGTGACCCATTTATACTTTGAAGTGCATAGAATCCATATTTGGATAATAAACACTGGTACATGAGTGTCTGAGTTATACTACCCATTTCCAATGCTTCACTGCTGTGTGTTTTTTTCTTTTCTTTCAGTTAAGATTGATTTCCAGTGCACTTGTAGCTCTTCCACTGCTTGTTTTTGATTTCAGCAATGAATAGAACAATATTATATGTGCTACAGTCTTGGGTTTGATGCGTCCAATTGTGTGCACTAAATTCCAATGCAGTGTAATGCTTAACAAGCCTTTTTTATAAATTTTACAAAGCAACAATGTATTAACTGAAAGCTATCAAAATAGAAAAAAAAATCAAAGTACAAAAAATGCAGCATGCTACACACAGACTTACTTTCCTAACTTTTACTAATATTGCTGCATGGACTTTTGTATAATTTCATTTGGCACAGTGTTTTTCATGAAGGTTTACCATCCCATTCTTCATCCCAATGTTACATTTTGTAATTGTGTCTTATATGTACCTCACACACGTGTTTTAATTTAGAATATATTCTGCTGTGTACTTTTTATATTGACTTCAGATGAAGATATGTGCAGTTTACCTAACTCAGGCTATATATGAATATTATTGCTTTGTCAACCAGAGGAACCTGCCTGTTATGTGTTTATTCAATAAGGTAAAGTGCAGTAACCAATAGCAGCCAATCGGGACCAAACTTTTTCTGATCTAAAATCTGATTAGTTGCTATTAGTTGGTGCATGTCACCATTATTGTTTTGCAGTGCTTTATTATATAAGCCTTTTATTGTCTATAGTGCTGGAGGCAGCATGGATTATAAGCTAATACAATGCTACTTGGCCATCTAGTGTCTCTTGTATGAAGACTTTTTACATGCTACTGTTACATAGGTGCTGTAAAGAATACTTCTTTAAAATAAACCACATTTTCAAACGAGAGTGAGCGAGTTATTTATCGTTTTGGACATCTGTGCGGAATATATTCATCAAAGAGCTCTGGGACTGATACCTCCTACAATACACAGGGATGGGTACATCTGTTCTGGTGACAACTGATGGGGGATTTTAATTCTTAGAAAATGTAACTTGGTTCCTGTTGTGCCTCTGGGGTAGAAAGTGAAATCTCCCCAGTGGCCCAAAAGAGGGCTTTTTACCCATTCCCTCCTTGATCCAAAACCTAAAGAAAAAAATGGCTTAGATGGTACTGACTGAATTTACTGTACTATCTTAATATTTTCTTCAAGGTACATAGGAACACTGGGTTATACTTTTGCATTTTAGGAGGATTTGACTACTAGCAAATAAAAAAAGCATTGGTTGTCTGCCACGGAGCAGGGATCATTGCGGTGGGTCCCGGGCGGTGGGTAACACTCGGGTACGGCTCGCAGCCCCCCCTCCCCCCCTGATGTTTAACCTAGTCTGCAATGCCGTGCCATCACTCATGCTGTCACCACGGCCGCGCCATGCCTCAGTCGCTGAGGGGGGGGTGTCGGCCTGGCACCCCCCCAGTGTGTGGCACGCGGTGCGGCCCGCCCCCTCCGCCCCAGGCTTAGTCCGCCGTTGTTGGTTGTCCACGTATGTCTTTCACATGGTGCTTTGACTGATCCTCAGCACTGCTTTGGAGGTTGTAGCTGGACTGAGGATTGCGGGCACTGGGCTCTACTTATGGTAAATCTGGTGCAGCTGTGTAGGGTAGTCAATCGGTTTCTTACTTCAGCTTGTTTGCTTTTACAGGCATATGAGCTTTTAGTTCAGCGTGAAGAAGCTAGTGCTTTTTTGGGCTCTTTTGCACATTTTTATTGAGCTCGTTTTGAGCATAAGGGTTTCCTTTTTCACAAATCCTCCCCTCTGCTAATTTTTCATGTGTGTGTTTGTTTTTTCATGCTTTTTGTGCATTTTTGGGCCCTTAGGTCAAATAGGATAGTCCCAATCGGTGCAATGCTGACTTTGTGGTGACCCATCGATTTTCAAAAGTAGTTCTTGCATTACTTTTGGTGACTTTGGAGGCAATTTCAATAGAAATCTGTGCATGAACCAGCACAGATGTCTTTTGAAGCCACCCCCGAAGTCTGACTGAAATGCAGCTTTGAAATCATGTGAGTTCACATGGATTTGCACGATTTTAAAGCTGTGTTCAGTGTGAACAAGGGCTGATGGTGGCTTCCTATTGAAAGGCCCAGTTTTACTCCACACCATAGCAACTCTACATTCTGGTTGCGTGGCACCTAACAATCTGCCTGATGGCCAGAACCTAGTGGCTTACCAACCCAGTCCTAAAACCTTCTTTTTTTTTTCTTCGGGGGAAAAAAAAACTGCCCTCTTTATTGCAATGACTGCTTTTGCTCCACAAAAAAAGAGGAATTATACATAGCCAGTCAACAGCTTTTTGTTTGCTTGTGTCCAGTTCTTCCTAAAGGCAGCATAAAAAAAAAACAATGTTCCGGAATTCTGCTGTTCTGTGTCCTTTGAATGCCAAGAAAAGGATTTTGTAGTGAGCTAAGCTGACCATATACAGGCTGTCCCTGTGTTACAAACAATATAGGGACTATAGTTTCGTTTTTGTTAAGTAGAATCTGTTTGTAATTTGGAACAGGTACATTTTTTTAAATGTAGCTCCAACCAAAAAATCTGTTTTTAAGCTTTTTGGACAGCATAGGGAAGGGTTATCACCCCTGTAAAATTTGTTTTTCCCCTCTGTGTCCCTGTTCAGAAGATTTCTCCTCACTTCCTGATCCAATGACAATTGGATTTTGAAAATGTTGGATTGTTAGGGAAACATGGACTGCATCAGTGGAAACACATTTTTTCCCCCCCCATAATAACTCTTACAGGAGTCAATTTTCTCTTTCTAGGGGTAGATTTTATCTCACTTCATGTTGTCTCCTTCTGTTTGTAAATAGGAGTCGTCTGTAAGTCGGATGGGGACTGCCTGTACTATACAAACTAATTGCACAGTCTTCTTTCTACCGTCAACTATGTAGTGCAAGGACCAGCATGATTAGGTATACATGGAATGGATTTTTTAGGTTTGTCCTCCTATTACATAGCTTTGTTACATTTTAAAGGAGATTGTACAAACAGATTGTAGTTTTATATGGCTACTCTTGTTGTCCCTACATCACATCTGCAAGAAACTATAACACAAAGTTAGGTGGCATGTTTGGGTGATATTTTTTCCTAGATGTTGGAAGCAACACTAATTTTGCTATTTATATTTTGTCTTTAAACATGTATGAAGGATAAAATATGGCAGAACCAGTGTATATGCTTTATTTTTTATATCTTAGGGCACTTTCACACTGAGGCGCGTTGGCGGTAAAGCGCCGCTATTTTGTAGCAGCGATTTACCATAGCTTTAGCTGCGTATTTCGCTTTTTGCGCTTTTAACCCCCTGCTAGCAGCCGAATAAAAGGTTAAAAGCACCGGTGCTGAGTTGCTTTGGCAGCGCTGCCCATTGATTTCAATGGGCAGGGGTGTTTTTAGGAGAGGTGTATTTTAAAACTATTCACTGTATGCGCCTCCAAAAATGCTGTTTGCAAGACTTTTATTAACGTCCCGCAAGCGCACCGCTCCCTCCCTCACACCCCATCACCCCCAATTGGCTCCCATAGCTGTCAAAGTCGGTTAGCCAATGGTGCCGCTGCTGTGTCTCAGCCAATCAGGAGAGTCCTGGATGGCTAAGACACTCGTGGGCATTGTTGGAGAGAGATGGGGCTCAGGTAAGAATTAGCGGATGCTGGCGTGGCTGCTACACAAGTACCCGTACCTCGCTGCCTAGTTTAGGGTTGTCATACTCGCCTCAGCTGTGCAGTTTGTTTTTGCACAGAGTGGCCCCAATCCAGCTGTTCTGGGGTCCCATGGCACCTCTCGTGACTCCTCCCTGCATTGGATAACCCCCATGGGTGAAGCGCTCTCCCAAGGGGGTACCTTCCGGGCACGCTCCCGAGTCATTCATTGGGTGTCCATAGCCGCTGAATGTATGACTTGGCACTGGCGCCCGCCTCATTGGATTTGATTGATAGCAGCGGGAGCCTTGTCATGCTGGAAGACCCATCCATGACCCATCTTCAGTGCTCCGGCTGAGGGAAGAAGGTTCTCATCCAAGATCTTGCAATACATGGCCACAGCCATTGGCCCCTTGATGTTGCAAAGTCGGTCTGTACCTTTAGCAGAGAAACGGCTCCACAATAATCATGTTTCTACCTCCTTGCTTGATTGTGGGGATGGGGGTCTTAGTCAGCATTTTTCTTGTTCCAACCACGGTGCGTCCCCCTCCTCAAGAAGGCACTTGCAGAGTCATGCCAATGAACATCTAAATTGGGAGAAAGTACTGTGGTCAGATCAGACCAAAATTTAGCTCTTTAGCATTAACTTGACTTGTCGTGTTTTGGAGGAACAAAAATTCTTACTATGACCCTAAGAACACCATTCCTACAGTCGAGCATGGAGGTGGAAATGATATCCTTTGGGGCTGTTTCTCTGCTTAAGGTACAGGCCGACTTTGACACATTGAGGGGCCAATGGATGGGGCTATGTGTTGTAAAATCTTGAATGAGATCCTTTTTCCGTCTGCCACAACACTGAAGATGGGTCTTCCAGCATGACAATGGCCCAAAACATACCACCAAGTAGTGGCTCAAGAAGAAACATATTAAGGTCATGGAGTGGCCTAGTCAGTCTCCAGACCTTAATCCTATAGAGAGCTCTGACACTTCAAGTTGCCAAGTGACAGCTAAGAAACCGTAAGGATTTAGAGATGTGTAATGAGTAGACCAAAATACCTCCCGCGATGTATGCAAACCTGGTCGCTAACTACAAGAAACGTCTTACCTCTGTGCTTGCCAACAAGGGTTTCTCCCCCAAGTACTAAGTCATGTTTTGCTTGGGGGATCAAATACTTATTTTACTCATTGGACCGCAGCTCAATTTATAACATTTGTATTGTGTGTGTGTAGTTTTTTTTTTTCTGGATTTTTGGTTGATATTCTGTCGCTACCATTTAAAATACACCTATGATAAAACTTTTAGACCCTTAATTTCTTTGCAAGCGGACAAGCTTACAAAATCTGCAGGGCATCAAGCTATTTTCCCCACTGTATCTCATCTGCAGACCTTTCTTGTTCATGTTCCCTAGGCATTTTTTCATTCAGTGAAGGTGTTGTTCATTCATTTCCTCTAGGCTTATGAGGCCAGGAGAATTATTATTATTATTTATTTATTTATTTTTTTATATAGAGCAGGGACTGGTTAGAACATAAACATGGGGGTTTCTAGCCTCTTCAAATATCATAAAACAGTGCAAATGAGTAGAGTAGTGGACTGATTTTTTTATTAATGGGGACGTGAAACTCACTCCATAATAGGCTCCACTTTGGAAGTGCAAAATGGGGGTGTGTACCGACCCTGTCATCTGGTCCATCAGCTATGTCTCCTATCGTTGGCTTTCCGGCCAACTACAAGAAATGTCTTGCCTCTGTGCTTGCCAACAAGGGTTTTTTTCCTGAGGTGTTTTGGTGGCCATTTTGGAGTGGATTTTGATCTCTAGTGCTGGATTAGCTTCCTGAACGGCGCACTTCATCTCACAGGGTTTTCTCAGACGCGCTGTGTGTAGGAGAGCGGGCAGTGGCGCTGAACAGATTCTGACTGGGTGGTAATTCACCTGGGTAACCCCCCAGGTCAGTGCAGCATAGGAGGGTGGATGTTTTTGTCTTGGCTACATCTCTAAGGGCTGTCAGTGGGCAACATGGTGTCAGTGGCTGACCTTGCTTTTCCAAACATTCCGGAGGCAACAACCGGTGCCCCTGCACCTGCGGTTTCCATGGATACGCTGTCGGCAGTCCTGAAGTCATTTTTTGCCAGGGTGGAAGCGGCGTAAGGGGGGTAAAAAGTGCCCCCTCCCCCCCACCATCTTCTGGAGAATGCTCTGACTCAGATTCGGGCCTGGTTCTGGACTGTCAGAGGATGCGGACTAGGACCTGCCCGGAGAGGAGGATCCCTTGTCTGAGTCAGCGCAAGACAGGGCACATGTGAGTGCACTTATCAATGCTGTGAGGGACTCTCAAGCTGGAGCATACAGCTGAGATGTCCACGCAGGGCTTAGTCTCTTTTGGGTCTCACAAGGCGAACTGCTCTGTTTAAAGTTTTTTTTTCATTTTGTGTCTTTCTTTGATAAGTTCATAGATAATGAATGGGAACGGTCCCTTAGCGCATGGTGGTCAGTTATCCTTTTGAGGAGAGTCTTTTGAAAAAAATGGGGTTCTCCTCCGATCGTTGACCCCCTGGACGATCAGTTAAACAAAGTGTAGTGGTGGATAGGGGCGCTGGGGAAATAGGTGTGTGTGTGGTAAATACAATATATGCAAGACAATAACTAGCTTGGACTATAACTAAGATGACATAATATTACATATGTACAATAAGTGCAAAAAAATTTAAAATAGACAATACCGTGGAAAATATAACAAAGTGAACAGTCACAACTGTATGGAGTCTTATGTGCAAAACTAATTGCAAGTAATGTGTATAAAATCCCAGGAAAAAAAATTGTAGGTAAAGTGCAACATGCTCAGTATATCTTCAAAGTGCTAAAAGGGAAGTAATCCACCTTCACCAATGGGTCACCTCAAATAAAGATAGATGGCTCCTTACCAAACGTAGTTGACCTGATTAGTTAAAATAAGGTCAGTAAAGCTTGTGTGATAAGGATCAGCTGGATCACATGGAAGTTCCGATGTCCGCACCATATAACATAACGGGATACCATGGGAAAAAGAAAATGTTGTAATAGTGCCCGTATCCCGGCACTGAGGCTGTATGCTTAAAGGGAATGATGGAGGAGATGTGGTCTTATGCTGGGGAGCTGGCGTGCGTTCCACCGCTGACAGCTTGGAAACCAGAAGGACCGGAAGTGACTAGCTTGTGCGTGCCCAGGTACCGCCTCGATGTACGTTTCGTCTATAATGTCATCAGGAATCGATGTACTAGAACTTCAAGCGGTCAGGCTCTGCCTCTACTCGTGGTCGCAGAGGCTACAAGGACTTCCAATCAGGATCCAGTCAGACAACACCACGGTGGTGGCTTAGGTCAACCATCAGGGGGGAACAAGGAGCTTTGCTGCAGCGTCACATCCTGCGGTGGGCGTAAAGGAGCATGCTGGCTTTGTTGGCCGTTTACATTCCGGGCGTAGAAAACTGGCAGGTGGACTTTCTAAGTCACCAGATGCTGGATCAAGGGGAATGGTTGTTTCCAGGGGTGTTTCAACTCCTTTGCTGGAAGTGGGGCACACCAGACATGGATCTCCTGGTTTCTGTCTCATGGTCCTATACTTCATCCTGCTTTACAGTCGCTGGCTTTTTTTTTTTTTTGTAAATTCTTTATTCGAGAAGAAAGAGCATGCGGGTATAGAGAGAACACACTGATTTATATCACAATAAATCAAATATTCCCAACATCCTATATATAGATTAAACAGAAGCGGAAACCTCTAACAGAGGGGAACCGCAATGTGTGTCACGCTTACAGGAGTCGTCCGCCCCCCACATGGTCATGTTTTTGCAGCAGAGGCCATTTTTGTCAGAGGTAGAAGCGTCGAGCCCAGTATGGACTGACTCGAACAGGCATAGTACCCTTATGTCAGCATCAAAGAGATGGCAGAGTAGGTAAAAGCAGAGAGTGTAAGGAAGGTAGGGATAAACAAACAAGAGAAAAAAAAGGGGGGGTATTACCACCCTCCAGTCACATCCACCCCACTTGGGGAGCATTCATAGACGATCCTCTCAAGGGGACTGAGCTACTAACTGACCGTATTCCTCAGAGAAGTAGAATTCATGCCAGCATATGCTTCGGTCCAGAATGGTTTTAGAATGCGGCGTGACCAGAAAACATGGAAGAGCATTCCAACTTCCTCCCCACATCTCCAGCATAAATCTGTACTCTGGGGGAACATCTTGTGTATTTTTTCCTGAGCGTAGTACCAACGGGACAGAATTTTATATCCTGTCTCCTGGTGTCTTGCACAAATGGAAGTTTTTGGAGCGAAGAGAATGATCCGTTCTACTTGTTTCCCTGTAAGATGTAAGCCCAACTCTCGCTCCCAATTGGTAATAAAAGGAGGTCTATATTCTGGGGGCAACAACACTAACATTTGGTACATTAGGAAGACCGTGTGTCTCAGCGGGGACTGGTCCAAACACAATAGCTCAAATGGTGTCAACTGTCTCCCATATGTGGTCGGGGAGGGCAGTGTGCGGATGTAGTGGGATAGCTGAATCTTTTGCAAGAATGAGAGCCCATTCAAGGCTGGGTCATCTAGGATTTGTTGCCGAGTATGTCATTGACCCTTAGTGAGAAAGTGTCGTACTTGAGACCTCTCGATCAATTTAAATTCCAGGAATCGTTAAGTCCCGGACAGAAGGCCGGGTTGCCCACTACCGGGGTAAGCGGAGACGGGAGCGGCATGACCATTTGTTTTCGAAAAGCCTTCCAAACCGTCCGTATTGTCACCCCTATCATAGGATGTTCCTAGATCCTCTTTGGCAGAGGATGCTGGCACTAGGGCAGAGAATCCAAGTGGACCCCCGTTAAGGATTGTTCGATTTGCACCCACTGTTTCAAAGGGCCACGCCGGCACCAATCCAAAGTATGGGTCAAATGACAGGCCGTGTGATAGAGATTAGCATCCGACAGGGATATGCCACCCTTCAGCTTCGGGAGCGGGAGAATTTTCTGAGACAACCGTGGGGGGGTTCTGTGCCCACACAAAGTGCATCAGTGTTCTATTCACTGCTTTCAGGAAGGACGCCGGAACCTGTATTGGAAGTGCTTGGAAATGGTTTAGCAGTCTAGGTAAGACGTTCATCTTTACAATGCCACATCAACCAAACCAGAACAGACCGTGCTGCCACTCCTGCAGGGCTTTTTTTATGGCTACCAAAAGGGGAGGGAAATTGAGGGAGAAAATCTCTTCCGTCCTACCGGGTAGCAAAATCCCCAGGTATTTGATATGGGACGTAGCCCATTTAAAAAGAAAAGTCCAGGTCGGTCAAGGGGGGGGCGACCCTGAGTGTCTGCGATTTCTGATAGTTAATGTAAAAGGATAGACACCAAGGGATTGGTCAAAAATAAAAGCAAGTCGTCTGTGAAAGCTGCAATTTTCGGGGATAGGTTCGGGTTATCTCTGATAATACGTAAGAAGGGCTTAATCGTGAGGATGAAAATCAGGGGTGACAAAGGACATTCACTATCTGAAATGGCGAAGATTACCATTAACCTTGACCTTGGCCAATGGGCAGAAGTAGATCACCTGTATCCAATTCATCATGCGTTCCTTCAGGCCTATACATTGGAGGGTTTCAAACAGGAAAGGCCAGCTCACCCTTTTTGGCATCGGTCGAGAGAAGCAACATTGGGGCCTTGCCCGTCCGTGCAGCGTGGATCATATCGATTTGCTTCGGTCGTGTTGTCACTCGCCTCTCTAGTCGGTACAAAACCGACCTGGTCGGAGTGGATCAATTGTGGAATCAAGTCGATCAAACATATGGCGAGAACTTTCATGAATAACTTGAGATCCACATTCAAAAAAATTGGACTGTGGTTTTGGAACCGCAGTGGATGCTTTCCCTCTTTCGGGATCACAGCAATGTGAGCTGTTAATGCATCCACCGGGAGGGCACCCCCTCTCCTGTAGCATTATACGCAGAAAGAAAATGTGTAAGCAACACCTCTCCAAAAGTCCTATAGTAGAGAAGATAGTAGCCGCCCGGTCCAGGTGCCTTGCCCAGTTTCATGCGCGACATCGCCAAGGTCACCTCCTCTGCTGAAATAGGTTTCTCAAGCTCAGTCAGGTCCACCTCCGAGAGCTGGGGGGAGTTACCTTAGGCCAGACAATAGCTCAAATGGCTTTAATGGCTATTGAAATCCAGGTACTAAGGGACCGAGGTCTGTCGTATTCGGTCATTTCAACCATGCTGAGAGCACAAAAATCATCTTCTCGGAAGATCTACCATTGCACTTGGAAGGCATATATCTCTATGTGAGAGGAGATGGAGTGGCTTCCACGGGCATATTCGATTTCCAGGGTCCTGCTGTTTTTGTTGTGTGGAGTGGATCAGAAACTTGCCTTAAAGCGGAGCTCCAGCCGCGAAACATTTTTTTTTTAAAGCCAGCAGCTACTAACAGTGTAGCTGCTGACTTTAAATAAGGACACTTACCTGTCCTAGGCGCCCGCGCTGACGGCCCCCCCCCGATGCCGGTCCCACGATCGCTCCGGGTCCCGCGCCGCCATTCACACTATGGGAAACAGGCAGTGAAGCCGTACGGCTTCACTGCCCGTTTCCTACTGCGCCTGCTTGAGTCTCACGCTGGCTTGTGAATGGGCGCGCTGCTCTCTGAGAACACACACAGTTCCCAGAAAGCAGCGCGCCCCATTCACAAGGAGAAGGACAAGAAGAAATCAAACCGCGGAGTGGAAGAGGCAGATTACGGACGTCCGCATAGCAACAGCTAGTATTTTTTTTTTCAGGTTTTTTTATCTTTATTTTTTTAAACAACATGGCAAAATGTTGTTTTCCTGGGTGGAGCTCCGCTTTAAGCACCATTAAGGGACAGATTTCAGCCTTTGCTGTTTTCTTTCAATGACCCATGGCGACCCATTCACTGGTGGGTACGTTTGTACTGGGAGTTCAACATGTGATTCCCCCAATTAGACCACTGCTTCCTCTGGGATTTGAATCTGGTGCTCTCGGATCTTCAGGAGCCTCCTTTTGAGAACATCTGAGATATTTCTCTCTTGACACTATCTCAGAAGGTGGCCTTTCTAGTGGCCATTACATCTGTCAGACGAGTTTCTGAGTTGGCGGCCTTGTCTCGCAGGTCACCTTACTTGGTCCTCCATAAGGATAAGGCGGTGCTACGCCCGCAGCCTTCTTTTCTTCCGAAGGTGGTTTCAGCTTTTCACCTAAATGAGGACATTGTACTTCCTCCTTTGTGTCCTCGGCCGTCGCATCCCAAAGAGGCTGCGTTACATACTTTAGACGCGGTACGTGCCTTGCGGGTGTACCTGTCTGCTATGGCTCTGTTCTAGAGGTCTGGCTCACTGTGTCTGTGTCTGGTCCACAAAAGGGCCTGGCGGTCTCGTCGGCCACCATTTCTCGTGGATCAGGCAGACTGTCATCCAAGCTTACGCCCTTAAAAGGCGGGCGCCTCCTTTTCCTGTCATGACGCATTTGACCAGGGCTATTGGTGCCTCCTGGGCTTTCCGACATCAAGCCTCTGTCTCACAAGTGTTTAAGGCGGCGACTCGGTCGTCCGTTCACACATTGTCCAAATATTACAAGGTTGATGTGAGAGCGCATCTTTAGATGCAACTTCTTCAGATGCGGCCGAAGGAAGCAACTCCTCCATTGAGCTCTGTTTTGTTTGGGGTGATGTTAGTTTTTGATTAATGTTCCCACCCCTATTTTTTTTTTTTTTTACACTGCTTGGGGATGTCCCACAAGTCAAGAATATAAGGAGCTGTGTCCGTCCATGGACGAAAAGAGAAAATAGGATTTTTTTGTACTCACCGTAAAATCCTTTTCTCTGTCGTCCATGGACACAGCACCCACCCCTCCTTTTTTTAGTTTTTACTGCTTTTTACAAACTGAGCTGCTGACTGCATGTCTGGAGGGACCGTCCTCTGGGTGGGGCTGTTCAACTCTGTTAATGTCATGTATTTAAATATATAACATGTTCTAACATAACCCACAAGTCAAGAATATAAGGAGCCATGCATGGACGTCAGAGAAAAAGATTTTACGGTAAGTAATAAAAAAAAACTTTTATTTTTTTATTGGATATGTTTTATAGCAGAAAGTAAAAAAAATATATATATTTTTCTAAATTGTCAGTCTTTTTTTTGTTTTGTATCACAAAAAAAAAACAGGTGATCAGTTACCACCAAAATAAAGCTCAATTTAGAAAAAAATTATATAAATTTTGTTTGGGTGTACAGCGTTGCATGACCACACAATTGTCAGTTATAGTAGCACAGTGCCGAATAGCAAAAAATTGCCTGGTCTTGAAGGGGGTAAATCTACTGGAGCTGAAGTGGTTAAAGTGACACTAAAAGAAAAACATATTTTTTGAGTTTTGGAAAGAGTGGCGAGGGATAAGAACACCTGTCAGGTTCTAATTGCTACCTGTCTCCCCTTTAGGGAGTGTGACGAGACCCTTTCTCGCCCAGGTCCTGCTCTCCCGACACTCCTCTGCTTCTATTTGATCAGATTACAGCTTGCAACATCTGATGGTCCAGTCATCCAAGATTCCGGGATCCAACCTACAGCTATGTGCCGATTGGATCCATGAAGAACATACACCAAGCGAGTTGTATGTATGTTCAACCAGAACTCTTTATTGAAAGACACAGCACACTTTTATACAGAATTTGGAACATCCCGCCCCCAACAACCGCTTTTCTATTGGTCAATTGTAAAGTACATTTGTGGTTTCACTCAGGTCCTCTTCCATGCAAATGAGGACTTCAAAATGACTCAGCAGAGATTGGTCCCAAAGCTTGAATAGCCTGACTATGTGTGTTGAGACAGAAGCCCCCAGGGGGTAATTACTACAATGAAGCAATCAGAACAACAATTAACACCTCTACACACTGGACAATAAAATGTCTATCACAAGCCTGGCTCCACTTATTTCACTAGTCGGAGCCAAGCATTGAAGGGTCATTGTCCTAGTGACCTAGTCAGGACAAATTTAGCCACTTCCAGTATCTCTTGCAATATGTACTCCACAATGTCTCATCTTCTGCAATACATGAATTAGGATTTCACGTAGAAACACTTTAATATCTCACGATCCATGACAGGGAGTATTACCCTCTCTATGGCCCAGATTCAGGTACATCTGCGCATTATTGAACCGGCGTAGCGCACCGCATTTACGCTAGACTTGCGCAATTTTGCAGCGTAATCACCCTATTCTCGTAGCTTTTGCACAGAAAATTGCGCATGCGTAACGTTTTTTCAGAGGCGTAAGGTGGAGTAATACAAATTGGGAAGGACGTGGGCGTGTTACATTGAAATGAGCCGTGACCCCATGCAAATGAAGGGCCGGCCGGCTCACGCATGCGCGCTTGAAGGAGACCGTGGTCCGCTCCGCATGCTCACAACTCGGGAGCGGCGCAATCAGTGAAATTGGCAATGGACTATGGCAACGTTGTGAACTACGCAAACAGCATAAATAGACACACACAAACGCACTTGCATTGCAAAAGTACATCCCTTTGTCCCTTCCCATTTAACCAAGTGCTTTTGTCCTGTTGTTCGTTGTGGTGTGTTTTGTAGTTGTCAGATTAGTGTTCGTGTGATCAAGTGTTTGTTAGTAGATCTTTGAAAGTGTTTTTTGATAAGTGTTTGAGAGACTGTTTGTTTGATTGATATATTTCTGTTCGTTTGTTTTCTTGCTGTTTTTTTGCTGTTTGTTTTTGTGACTGTTTCTTGCTGAGTAGTTTTCTCTTTGTGTGTGTTCTTGCTTGATTGGTTGTGCTTGTTTTTGTGAGTGATTTTTGTTGACTGGGAGTGATTTTTTTGGAAGTATGACAGAGAGAAAGCGAAAGCTCAATTTTACTTTGGGGGAAAAAAGAATTCTTGCCCGGGCCATTAGCGAATATGGGCGTTTCCTCCACGGCCTGGACAGTGCCAACACCAACCCGGCCAGGAGGAGGGAGATTTTGGATATGATCACTGAGCAGGTCAATTCAGCGGGGGAGGGGAAGACACGGACCCGGTCTGGGATTGACAAAAAATCAATGACCTCCGACGTCTGGTCAAACAGAAGCTGGCCAGAATGCATGCCCATGCCAGGGGCACAGGAGGGGGCCCACCATGCCGTATTAGGCTGACAGCGGAGGAGCGTGCGGTGGCCCTGACCTTTCATCGGCATGAAGTTGAGGGCCTGCTCGGCTTTGACTCAAGTCCGGAGCCCGTGGTGCCAGGTAAGTATTTTTTTTAATATCAGGTGTGTAGCATGTGTGGGGGAGGGGGTGAAAGGGAATATGGATGTGGGCGTGTTACATTGAAATGAGCCGTGACCCCATGCAAATGAAGGGCCGGCCGGCTCACGCATGCGCGCTTGAAGGAGACCGTGGTCTGCTCCGCATGCTCACAACTCGGGAGCGGCGCAATCAGTGAAATTGGCAATGGACTATGGCAACGTTGTGAACTACGCAAACAGCATAAATAGACACCATGCCGTATTAGGCTGACAGCGGAGGAGCGTGCGGTGGCCCTGACCTTTCATCGGCATGAAGTTGAGGGCCTGCTCGGCTTTGACTCAAGTCCGGAGCCCGTGGTGCCAGGTAAGTATTTTTTTTAATATCAGGTGTGTAGCATGTGTGGGGGAGGGGGTGAAAGGGAATATGTGGCAAGTGTGTGGATCCTCCAACCTGTGAATGTTTTGTGTCATCCACAGATGTGCAGGAGGGTGCAGGGCCATCTGGCCTGACCGCACCATCCCCAGGACAGCAGCCTAATGAGGCCCCCCCAACAAGGCCGGAGTCCACGGAGGAGGTTCAAGAGGAGGAGGAGAATCATGAGGAGGAGGAGTCCATGTCAGGCACTGGACGTTTGGTTTTTGAGGACTCTTCCCCTCTGGCTGGCAGCAGGCAGCCCTCCCTAAGGGGGAGCCCCCCCCTCTTTCCCCAACATGGCTCCCCTCCCAAGGGCCTCCCCTTCTCCCCGGCCACAAGCATCAGCTGGAGGCAGGATTTCATCCCAGAACACCAGGGGGTTGGCCGATCTCCTGCCCGCCACTCTGAGAAGGGACCAGACCCTTCAGACCCGCCATCTGGGACAGGTCAGCCAGACATTGGTGCGGATGGAGGAGAGCCTGTCCTCCATCAAGGATACGCTGGGGAACCTGGACTCCCACTCCCGGGCTTTCACAACCTGCCTAAACGACCTGCAGACTACATCAGCAGGCGTTGGGCAGGATGTGAGGGCCCTTACCCAGGCTATCCAGGCCAACACGGCAACACTTGGTGCTGCCCTGGACAGAATAGCCGTGGCCTTGGAGGGCAGGCCGCCGGGTGGGCAGAGATCAGAGGCTGCTCCTCCTTCCCCGGTTTTACCCCTCCCCCATGAGTCTCCCCTGAGAAGCCGTGGCCGGGGCGCCCCAGGTGTGGCTCACGTAAAGGGCAATAATTATTTTTTTCCCCTTTTTTTATTTTTTTGCTGGAAATTTTTTGCTTTTGCAGGTAATTTTTTTTTTTGGGTTGTGAATGCTGTTTGAATGTGGGGGGTGACATTCCTGCCGGAAAAGGGGTGTCACCCTCAATTTTGGTGGAGAAGGGTTCCCCAGGACCAGGGAGAAGTGATCCCCAGGTCCGTGTGAATGGTGTATGAATGTACAGTGACATAATTGGAGCCTTGGCGTGGCGTTGCTGCTCACAAGTTCTGCATGGTGGACTGGTGCCAATCCAATTTGATGTGGATGTGGGGTGTGTGTGCTAGGGACCACAGTGTTGTGCATGCATGCATTCTCATTGTGCCATGATTAATGTGTGTGTTTAACGTGCAAAGATGCCCAATGTGGGTTGTCTCCTGGCTGCTCTTCCCTCAGAAGACGGGGTAGCCTCGGTTAGGGGGGGATTGTCTGGTTCAGGTCATCACGTAGGCCAATCTGCAGGCCCTTTCTTTCTGCGAAGTTGTGCAGCATGCAACATGCACCGATGATCTGGCACACAAAGTTTGGGGAATAAAAGAGGGTACCCCCAGACTTATCCAGGCATCGGAAACGTGACTTTAGGACGCCAAAGGTGCGCTCCACCACTGCTCGTGTTTGGGCATGTGCTTGATTGTATCTTTCCTCTCCTGGGGTTTGGGGGTTCCGGATAGGAGTCATGAGATGGGGTCCCAGTGGATATGCAGAGTCACCTGTAAGGGAAAAGACAGGAGGATGTTAGTCATGCATGTGCCCCTTGTGATGTGTGCATCCTGGGAGGGGATAGTCATGCCTGACTCCCATGTCACTTACCAACCAGCCAGGTGTCCCCATACACGTTCTGATCGAATTCCATTCGGATGTGGCTTTGATTGTATATGTAGCTGTCATGGCTGGACCCTGGGTGTTTGGCACGGACGTGCCATATGAGGCCTTGGGCATCGACTATCACCTGTACGTTGATGGAATGCCAATGCTTCCGATTGCGGTACATGTGCTCTGTCTCCTGGGGGGGCTGGAGTGCCACATGTGTGCAATCAATGGCCCCCACAGTGCGTGGGAATCTGGCAATTCTGTAGAAATCTGTCATTGCCTTCAGCCGCAGGTCCTCAGTGGTGGGTTTGATGATTTGGTTGGCCATGCGCACTTTTGCGCGGACGGATGCGCCAGTCTAACGAAATTACGCGGGACAAAAAAAAGTAGATTTTTTCCGTATCTTGTTCTGGGGATGCCGTGCATCGAAACGCACGCGCACATTTCGACTTACGCACGCGCATCTCCTGTTGCGCAGGCGT
Source organism: Rana kukunoris (assembly GCA_029574335.1). Lineage (NCBI taxonomy): Eukaryota > Metazoa > Chordata > Amphibia > Anura > Ranidae > Rana > Rana kukunoris. The sequence continues at coordinate 329,916,403 of CM056050.1, read as the reverse complement.
GATCGCTCTGTGAATCTGGGCCTATGTATTTACCATTATTTACCATTATTATAAAATATTTAAGTAAATGAAAATCACATATTATGGGTTTCCCCCAAAACAAGTAGGTGGAAATGTTCCAGTGGGGGACACTAGTAGTGACCCTGGCTGCAACTAGGAATTCCCTCACACTTCCTGTTTTGGTTATGGGACAGGAAGTGAAAGGAAATCTCCCCAATGGGACACATAAGAAAAAAAATCTGACGGGTTAAAACCCTCCCTTCTCTAAAATGCAAACCAAAAAGTATTACCCGGAGTTCTACATTAACTTTCTTGTCCTTTTGACACAATAGAAAGTGAGACGAAACACCTCCAAAATGAGGTAAGTTCTCTCCTAGACATATGTCACTGGAACAAGTGTCCACGTTGGAAAATTTCTACTCTATTCCAGTTCTGGTGTCAACTTAAAATTTTAGACTTTCACTCTTGGGTATGGCGATTGACAAGATAAATGTAGAGGATGGATCTCCCTAATGAGGACACAGCTGGAAATGAAAACTAACCGGGTTCTAACCAGTCCCTGTTCTGTAAAAAAAAAGGTACATTTAGTTGTACTAAGTTTATTGTGAAACCTGATTTACTATGCTGCATTTGATTTTCTTTTGACACCTCTGAACATTAACCCTATACCTGGTGATCCTAAAGGTCTGATTATACAAAGCAATCTTCTTTAGATATACCAAAAACTATATAGTGTGAGGTTCTGAACAATTTTTTAAATCCACTGAGTTAGACCCCCACCCTAAATAGTTGTTGGTAAATCTAAATGAGATTGTACAATTACATTGTATTAAGGGTATCCAGCTTAAAGTGGAGATAAACCCGATTCATGAAATTTGAGCTGGGCACATATATCTTTGTTATCTCTCTTCAAAGCACTAAGTCCCATAGCTGTCCCATGCTCCATTCTACTGTTATCAGCCTGATAACTCCTGACAAGTTCTCTGTTACAGGAGATAAAAGCAGCCTGAATTTTGTGTTGTGGAGCATGCTATAAATAAATTAGCAGAGCTCTGAACTATTCAACAAACAGCTCTGAAAGTCTCTACCTATAAGGAGAGGGGGGTGTGTGCCTTTCCTCCAATGATCTGTCTTGGCTGTATACCCAGGTTGCACTGCAGTGTTGAACAGAAAGAGAAAATCTCCTAGCACAATGTGCACTTTCTAAACCGTATGTACAGTAAAGCTGAAGACAGTAGATATACATGTAAAACTTATGTAGGGAGGTTTGTTTAATCTCTGTGTATCATCTGAGGCTGTTCACTTCACTGGGTATATGTGAGGGTTTACATCCACATTAAGACTGATGGTGTACATCAGGCACCCAAAGCTGCATAGTGCTTTCTATTTTTTTTAGTTCTGCCTGGGAGCCTCATTTAAGAAATAAAAGAACCTTCCACATTTGGGGCACAAGAACACCGCCTCCCACGATACAGTTATTGGTGCCTGAGTAGCCAAGCAGCAGTATGGAGGACTCATGCAAGAGTTATTTGGTTAGTTTATCCTTAGTTATAAGTTTTCTAGGTATTGGTCATCATTGTCTACAGCTACTACCAAGAGGCATTTAAGATATTGGGTGTGGTTGTATAGACAACATTCCTCATAAAAGGTTACAACACAAATCTAGTTTGTTGGCGTGTCTTCATCTTTATTTCGGTTGTTGTAGTCAACAAACCTTTCAAGAGAGAAATGTGAGCTGCTATTAATGACCTAAAAATGTCACTTGCCTGGCTCCTTAACCTTTGGCTTTAGTATGCTCAGAGCCAATGACCTGGAAAACTTCTAAAGTCAGTATGACAGCCAGGGAACTTGCATTTTCGAAGGGGTCAACAATAGCAGACTCTAATGATGTATATTTAGATTGTTTTAAAGCAAATCCCACCTTCCAATTGCAGTTCCACTTGTGACCACCAGAGTGCAGACTAACCTAACACTGCTTCACAGTCGGGCAATGCCCAGGAACTTTCTTGAATTAATTATTTAAATAAAACGTAGAAATACAAAACAAACACAGAAGGGTCATTTATAAATCCGCATATATTTCTTGGCCAAAGGTGTGACATCACAGCTATACACTAAGGCCCTGTTCACATTTGAGCAACTTGGGATGGCAGGCAAAATCGTGCCAAAATGTTCAATATACGCGTTTTGGTGTAATTTATTGTTAATGACACCAATAAAAAGCGTACATAATTTTGCCATTAAAAAATTCCCCAAAGTCAGCTCCAAGATAAGGGTACAGGAGCTACTTTGGCACTTTTTTGGAGAGGAGTGCACATCATTCAAGTGAGGAGTATCCAAAAAAGAACAGCGTGTTGTTCAAATGTGAACAGGGCCTCATACAAATCTGTAAGAGACAGTGGGTAATACTTATCAACACAGAATAGAGGAGTAAGGCCACGTACACACGATCATTTTTCGGGTTGTAAAAAAATATGTTTTCCGGCTCTAGAAAAAAGTTGTTTTCAACTTCATCATTAAAACAACGTTGCCTACACACGATCGTGAAAAAAAATGCTCTAGCAAAGCATGGTGACGTACAACGGCACTATAAAGGGGAAGTTTCATTCGGATGGCGCCACCCTTGGGGCTGCTTTTGCTGATTCACGCTTTTCCTGCAGGTTTTTCTCTTCAGGTTTACAAAAACCATCTAATATGAGGTCAAACCTTAAGGCCACATACACACACGATAGGTCAAAACCGATGAAAACTGACTGAAGGTCTGTTTCATAGGTCCAAACCGATCGTGTGTAGGCCCCATTGGTCAGTTATCCTTCGGTCAAAAAAAAAGAGAACTTGCTTTAAAATTTAATCGATGGACACCTAACCGATAGGTCAAAACCGATCGTTAGCATGAATCAAGTCGAATCCTTCGGACCGTTCTCATTGGATGGACTGATCGTGTGTACGCGGCCTAAGAGTTTCAATTTGTATGCAATCAGGCAGGCCCTTGTAAAACGCTGCGCAAACTGTTGGCACTCTATAAATCCTGTATAATAATAATAATGTACTCTTAAGATTTTTGGGCGCGCAGCATTAAAAATATAAATAAAAATAGAAGAAGAATATACACTTGAGTAACTACCAGCTGATGTGCACAAGTCTTAATTAATTACAAAATAATATTTTTATTAACTTATTTTTAAATGTTGACAAGTTTATATAAAAGTATTCATCAGTATTACATTTAACAATTGTTTGGAATACATACAGCCCTCATTGTTTTTTTTGCAATCTATATTTCAAATGATGTGCAGTGTCCTTTTTACTAAAGCATTCAATATATGCCAGCATGTAAATGGTAGACAATACACCAGGAAATACCGAAGTCCAGCATTACCTCCCACAATGCTTTGTTGCTGTTGGGTGCTCCTGAGCAAAGTGAGTGCAGTGACATCATCAGGTTGGAATGCATGCTTTATCCGGTTGTGTCTGGGGAAGTTATTTCTCTTCTTTGGGACTTTTCTCACTGAGGAAGGGCCTGTAGGAATGTGTAGGGATAAACTTACAGGAGATAAGGAGATTAATTGTGCCAGTATTCTCCAGCTTGTCCCTCAGACCCAGTATCAGGACAGATTTGAAGATATCCATTTTAAAACTGTGGTAAATCAACTAATTTAGTAATCAATACCTTTTATAGGTATTAATGTAAGTCTTATCTAGGTCAGTCTCCAAATGTTTCAGTACAAAAACCACAATTTTTATTTTACAAATATCTGCAGCTGAAAAATAAAATCAGTTTTATAAATAAATTAATACATTTTAAATGTACAGCATGATAGGATGGAGAACACAGAAGAATACACCCATGTGAGGGTCATAATTTGTCTGCACAGGATCGCACCCACATAAATATCAAATTGGGAGCAGCGGCCTAAAGCCCCGTACACATGTACCCAATATCATCTGCATGGTACAGTAGATACCGGCCGACATTTGGACCTTGTCGATTTAGCTTGCTGAAAAAACAGAATCCAAACGGCATCCAATCAGGGCTCACTGCGAGCGCTGACTGGTTTGTTCTGGTGAGGGGGGGCGGTCCTCCTGTCAGCTCAGTGGGAAGATCACGGTTTTAAAATCGCATCGTAAGTACAGGATATCCTCGCGCAGCTCCCCAGTTTTTTTCATGGACTTAACAAATTTTTTTTGGTTATAGCACCAAAGCGGGAGCCGGGTGGTGGAGCAGGTCTGGAGAAAATAATTTCAATCTTAATATGAATGCTGGGTCAAGCACATCACTGGTTGATAGGACATTGGGGGTTCTAGCAGCCAATCACTGAGATGATTACAGCACAGCTGAGGTGGGGGGGGAGACCTGCACTGGGGATGACAGGGGTAGGTTGGGGGGAAAGACCATAGGCAGCCCATGCTGACTTGAATACTCATTGTGTGCACATTGGGGATATGCCACTGACCTCAGCTGTGGGCCAGATGGCCCAAGGGTCATAGTTTTAAGACCCCCGATCTATGTTATTCTGTCTTACCTTTCTTTGAGCAAGAGGCTAGGCCACAGTTCACATTATACAGCTGATCAAAGACTGGTAAATATCTCCCTGATGCCAATTACTGCCCAATGAGAAGAAACATGTTAGGCGGCGTACACACGACCGAGGTTCTCGCTGGAAACCAGCGAGAACCTCGCTGGGAGCTGCATTCCAGCGAGAACCTCGGCCGTGTGTACGCTGCTGGCTCGCCCTGCCCGTCGGGAATCCCGTCGAGCGAATAGAGAGCAGGCTCTCTATTTGCTCGACGGCCCGCCTGGATGAATGGCTGGTTGCCATTCCCGACGGGCGGGTCACCGATTTCGACGGCCGGCAGAGAACCTCGACGGGCGGAACGATGTGTTCTGCCCGTCGAGTTTCTCTGCCGTGTGTACGCGGCTTTACATGTTAGAAAATTGCTGCTGCCAAAACCAAGCACTTACAACATTAGAAGCACTCATTGCCTCCTACGTAAGGGGCGGGGATTTACCAAAACTGGTGCAACTGTGCATGGGTTCCAATCGGCATCCACGTTTTATTGTCAAAACCTAATTGAACAATCTGAAGCTGATTGGTTCCCATGCAAAACTGCACCAGATTCTGCACTCTCCAGTTGTAGTACATTTCCCCCACTGTCTGCTAACATCTTAAACATTGCATGGAACCATATGAACTGTTGAGGCACTTGATCTAGTGTGGGTTTAGTTCTATATATGCTATAATGTATGGATCGAGCACATTGTTACTTTGTTTTTACAGCTCACAGACAATCGTAAAACTTTTTTCAAACAGATGAAAATTCCTGATAAAGTTAGCTCCCGGAGCTAGATTCAAACAGTAGCCACAGAAGCGCATGCAAGAACTATGGGGCTTGGGGGTGGAAGGGAGCCATATTAGGGCAGCTCTTGAGGCAAATTAAATGTTGATGGTAGATGGTAGTCACACTGATCTCTTCTCCTTTGGAACAATCAACAGGTATTTTTTTCCACACTTTCAGCGAGAAACAGAGACGTATTGCTTGGTAAAAATTTTTGAAGGAAATACATTATTTCACAAATGCCTCAGTGAGATGTGGTTCTCAAAGACCAGATGGGGAAATGCCTCTATAAACCTTGATACCAATAATTAAAATACTTGCAGTTCCTACAGGTGTAGACAATAAATAAGTTCTCTATAAATTTCGAGCAGCTGAAAATTATCCTTAGGAAACTTCTATCAAGCTAGCTGTAGGCTTTAACATTTATTTCCACTTTTGCAGCCAAATTAGGATAATACTCACTTTATTTTTGTTGCATGTCCCAATTCACTTCTCATAAGTTTAAAAAAAATGTAATCTTACATTTTTAAATGCTCTTTTCTACAAACTCCTACACTGTAAAATCTCACTAGTTCTTGTTTATGAGAGAAATGGGAAGCTTTGTCTTTCAGACTCTGGATGTCTCAGTCAAGAGAACTTGTCACCAAAAAAATCATAATTTATTCCCTATGTGCAATTTGCATGGCATTGTCCTCCAAGAGTTGTGCAATATGCCATATATTTTAAAGGGGAAAAGGTTCTCAACCCCCCCCCCCCCCCACACACACACACACACGCTTTTACCAATAACAGTTGTAAAACCAGAACAGTTGCTGTTGGTTCAAAATACACCTTTAATTGTGTTGCCCCATTTATCACCTTACTAAGTCTACTTTCATTTCTAAGTGGTGCCCAACAGTATTATGTAACAGAAAATACATCTTGCATTTTTTGGGGCCCACTAAAATTTATACAGCGTGTCATACTGTCGCGTAGTGCAGTATGCCAAATGATCAGTAGAGATGATCAGTATTTTTTTTAGACACGTAACATGCAAAACGCATGCTCATTAAATAGGCGTGGGAAAAATATATGAAAATATGGCTCAATGTGTGTTAAAGGAGTTGTAAAGGAAAACATTTTTTTTTTGCTGAAATGACTGTTTACAGGTATAGAGACATAGGGGCAGATTCACAAAACAATTACGCCTGTCTAACTGGTGTTAGACAGGAGTAATTTCAAATTTCCCGCGGCGTATCACTAGTTTGAATTCTCAAACCATGATACGCCGGCTTCGGGCTTCGATCCGAGAGGCTTACGTCTTCGTAAGCCTTCGGATCTACGCTGCCATCTATTTGCGGCGGCTGGGAGGAGTTCGCGTCGTTTTAATGCGTCGGGATATGCTAATGTGTTTTTACGGGGATTCACGAACAAACGAGCGAGCGGCGCAGTCGTTTTCGTCTATTTTTTTATACGTAAAGTTAGAGCAGCTTTTTGCTGCTCTAACTTTACGTAGCCCATGTTAAGTATGGCCGTCGTTCCCGCTTCGAATTTATTTAATTTTTTTTTTTATTTACGTAACTCGTCGGGACGTGGATCGCCCGTAAAGTACGCTACATAAACAACGAATGACGTCACGACGTGATTTCGCGCAATGCACGGCGGGAAATTTGCGAACGGAGCATGCGCAGATCGATTGCCGCGGGAACGCGCCTAATTTAAATGTTTCACGCCCCCTACTCGTCTATATGGATTGCGACGGGAGAAATACACTACGCCGCCGTCGTTTACCGTAGAAAATCTACCTGAATTCCACGTAGAGCAAGGTAAAAAACGGCGGCGTAGCGTATTTCTGCTACGCTACGATAATCCATTTCTATGTGAATCTGCCCCATAATCGTTAACTGATTCCTTTTAAAAATAGATAACAATCAATTATATAATGTGCCTGCAGTTTCAGTTTCGTTTTTCATCTAGTTTTATGCTTCTGTGAGGGACAGAGACACAAAGCCAATAGAGGGCAGTGTTTGTTTTTAAAATGAAACTGATTGGTTCTGAGGGGTTTTTGACACACAGTAATCACACCTCCTTGATTAGAGACCACAGAGAGAAGCTCCCATTACTTTTTTCATAAGGAAACAGACAACCAGGAAGTGTGCAGAACAGAGAAGAATTACAGCAACATTAAAAATGAACAATGAGGACATGAAACCAGGACTGCCATAAGGTAAAGGAAGCTATTTAGCTAAAAAAAAAAAAAAATCCTTCATGACCCTTTAAGTCTATATGCTGTAAACGTTTCGGGTAATTAACTCTTGTGGCAGATGCGTTTTTGTGCAGTGAGTCAACACCAAACAGGCATATGATGTTAAGAGCCTGGTAGCCCACGTTTATTAAAGGAGAAAAAAGAAACAAAAGTCCATTCAGGAATCCCACGCAGGGGTTTAAACGTTATCCAAAGATAAATGAAACTACCAGCCCACCTGGCTACTCTTCAACAGCACTGCTGTTATAGGTATTGGTTGCTCAAACCATAAGCTCCTCCAGACCCACAGTCCTGGATGCACAAGTTTTGGGCTTCTTAAACGCACACAGCTTGAAGTCCCTTAATGCACACAGCTTTAGGCTTCTTGGGCGCACACAGCTTTGAAGCCCTTCAACGCACACAGCGTTTGTCCTCACACAGAGACACTCACCAGCAGCCACTGCTCCAACTCCACCTTCCTCTTCATCTGCTCTCCCCAGCCCTTCCTTTAATGAGCTGTCTACACCTGGGAAGGCAGCTTGCAGGCTATCTTAAAAACCTGGACACAGGTTGGAGATCCCGTGTAGCAATAGGAAAAATATGAGAAAACTGCCAGAGCAGTTTTCTCTGTTTTTAAATTTACCCTCTGCAATCTGGCTATATGCAGACCGTGTGTCCATTTCATATCATTTTTATAGTGACAGAGCCACGCTCTGCCACAATGCATTTTCACATACCTCCCAACTTTTTGAGATGGGAATGAGGGACACCTTCTTGAGCAGGGGGGGGGGGTTCCGTGGATCTGAGTTGTTGAGCAGGGGGGGGGGGGGGGGGGTTTCGCAGATCAAAGTTGTTGAGCGGGGAGGGTTTTTAGCGGACCGGAGTTGTTGAGCGGGGGGGTTCCGCGGATCGTGAGTTCTTGAGGGAGGGGGTTTCCCAGATCAAAGTTGTTGAGCGGGGGGTTCCTTCCGCGGGATCTGAGTTGTTGAGCGGGGGTGGGGTCGTGGGACCGCTCTGGATTTACCGCGGAATCGCGGGACTCCAGCCCTAATCGTGGGACCGCAGGATTTACAGCGAATCGCGGGACCTTTACGCGAAATCCGGGACGGTTGGGAGGTATGATTTTCATGATGCCAAGTTTATATTCAGTCTTACATTATATTTCACATACTATGTGATAGGAAGCTGTCAGTGTCTCCTACACACAGGTGGGGACCTTGGCTGGCAAACTGACAGCAGCCAGTAAAGCCTGAAAAGTCTGAACTCCTGTCCTTCATGTTTATATCAGATCAAAGATTCAGGAGACAGTGAACACATGACCAGGATGAGATCCTTGAAGGATGGATCTTTAAAGCTAGCAATTAACTAAGGCCGGACATATGCAGAGTGAATTTCTTTCCTGCACTGCCCTGTATTTTCTGTTAAAAATGGACAATTAAACATGGACATGAACATAAGTCAACACACAGCATATATGTGAACTAGTACCAAATAATAGCAAATCTCTGCACATGCGTTAATGTGCATCAAATCTTATCAGGCTAGGTTCACACTGCTGCGCTGCGAATTTGTTCCGTTTTTTGTCCTGTGTGAGGTGCGAATTTCAGGAGTTGGACATGGAATCATAATGTAAAAAAAGTGTTAAAGTGGATGTAAACTCAGAGCTGGATTAACTCTGTGTGGCAAGACTGGGCACAGATGATAGGAAATCTTATACTCTACATTGTGACATAAAAAAAAACAAATTGGGTTTACATCCACTTTAATTTCCTGTGTACATCCTGGTTTTTGTGGAGGGTAGTGTGGTGGAATTCGCACATATGTGAACCATCAATGCGATTCCAGAGCGATTTACATTGAAGTCTATGGAGCTAAATTCCCATCGCACACGGATTAAACTCGCACAGGACCCTTTTTGCACGCAGCTTAGATTCACACCACACTGATGTGAACGGCACTAATGTAACACAATGTTATTTAAATGGCTTGCGAATTTGAGCTCACAAGATGCTGAGGTCCGGAGATCCTGTCTATATATACACTTATGAATATTACTGGGTAGTTTGATTTACAAGTGATGTTCTGTAGCTGAAAATATACAGACGTGTTAGCTGTCTGGGCTCCCTTAAATATAGCAAATGAGTTTTATGAGTTTGTTTTTAAATAGATGATCGGCAACAATGCCCACAGAGGATCTAATCTAACTGCATTTGCAAACAGGAAACAAATTCAATGCCTGGAAGGTAAAGAGCGGCGGCTGGATACTTTTGTATACTAAGCAGGGATATGTGTGCAGGCCACAAACACATTCATATTATTCTCAGAAATTTGTTGGCCCTGTAAAAAGTGAAGAAAAAAAATCCAGGGCAAAGCCATGCAGCAACTGCAGTCTCCAAGACTTTGTTTTATACATGTTAAAGCGGAGTTCCAGACGTTTTTTATGTTTATTAAGAGTCAGCAGCTAAAAAAGCATAGCTGCTGGCTTTTACTAAACAGACACTTACCTGTTCCACTGTCCAGCACCGCGGCCGCCTGGAGCTCCGCTTCCCTCTCCGCCGGTGCCTCCATTCAGATTGAGGGCACTCACTGCACATGCGCGAGCCGCGCTGCGCTCTAAAAGTGGACAGGCGATCGTCTGGGACCTGTCACGTGTCCCAGGCAATTGCCTAGAGGGAGGGGCCGTGTAAGGCGATATGACGAGTCGCCTAAGCGGTCCCTGGGCGGAAGGAGGAAGTGGGACAGGAAGTCCCACTCCTACTGAAGCCCCCACCCCCCCCCCCCAAAAAAGGGGCGAGGAGTGGTTTAAGCGGAAGTTCTATGGACTTGTGTACACACGCTCGGGAAATCCGACAACACACAATTGTTGGCGGAAAATTTTAAAGCCTACTATCCTACATTGTCTACAAAAAGTCCGACAACAATTGTCCGAAGGAGCGTACAAACGGTCGGATTTTCCGCCAACATCCTGTCATCACACGATTCCCGTCGGAAAATCCGATCGTGTGTACGAGGCTTTAGACATAAAGGTAGTAATGAAAGGTACTAGAGTTCCAGTTAAAGTTTAAAGCACATCTACAATAAAAAATAAATAATAATCTCAACCTCCACTAAATAGCAGGCAATGCCAGGTTAGTTTATTTCCTCTGGACCACTGCTTCTTGGGCGGAGAGCAGTGGCGGCTGGTGCTCCATTTTTTTGGGGGGGCGCAAACAAAACCCCAGCCAACCCCCCCCCCCTCCGGCAACGTCACTCGCAGACAATGGGACCTGCAGACAGACAGATAGATAGATAATTGGATAGACAGACAGATAGACATAGATAGATAGATAGATAGATAGATAGATAGATAGATAGATAGATAGATAGATAGATAGATAGATAGATAGATAGATAGATAGATACAGAGATAGATAGATACAGAGATAGATAGATACAGAGATAGATAGATACAGAGATAGATAGATACAGAGATAGATAGATACATAGATAGATAGATAGATAGATAGATAGATAGATAGATAGATAGATAGATAGATAGATAGATACAGAGATAGATAGATAGATAGATACAGAGATAGATAGATAGATAGATAGATAGATAGATAGATAGATAGATAGATAGATAGATAGATAGATAGATACAGAGATAGATAGATACAGAGATAGATAGATACAGAGATAGATAGATACAGAGATAGATAGATAGATAGATAGATACAGAGATAGATACAGAGATAGATAGATAGATAGACACAGAGATAGATAGATACAGAGATAGATAGATACAGAGATAGATAGATAGATAGATAGATAGATAGATAGATAGATAGATAGATAGATAGATAGATAGATAGATAGATAGATAGATAGATAGATACAGAGATACAGAGATAGATAGATACAGAGATAGATAGATACAGAGATAGATAGATAGATAGATAGATAGATAGATAGATAGATAGATAGATAGATAGATAGATAGATAGATAGATAGATAGATAGATAGATACAGAAATAGATAGATAGATAGATAGATACAGAGATAGATAGATAGATAGATAGATAGATAGATACAGAGATAGATAGATAGATAGATAGATACAGAGATAGATACAGAGATAGATAGATAGATAGACACAGAGATAGATAGATACAGAGATAGATAGATAGATAGATAGATAGATAGATAGATAGATAGATAGATAGATAGATAGATAGATAGATACAGAGATAGATACAGAGATAGATAGATAGATACAGAGATAGATAGATGCAGAGATAGATAGATAGATGCAGAGATAGATACAGAGATACAGAGATAGATAGATACAGAGATAGATAGATGCAGATATAGATAGATAGATAGATAGATAGATAGATAGATAGATAGATACAGAGATAGATATATACAGAGATAGATATATACAGAGATAGATAGATATATACAGAGATAGATATATACAGAGATAGATAGATACAGAGATAGATAGATATATACAGAGATAGATAGATATATACAGAGATAGATATATACAGAGATAGATATATACAGAGATAGATATATACAGAGATAGATAGATATATACAGAGATAGATAGATACAGAGATAGATATATACAGAGATACAGAGATAGATAGATACAGAGATATATAGATATATACAGAGATAGATAGATACAGAGATAGATATATACAGAGATACAGAGATAGATATATACAGAGATATATAGATATATACAGAGATAGATATATACAGAGATAGATATATACAGAGATATATAGATATATACAGAGATAGATATATACAGAGATAGATATATACAGAGATAGATATATACAGAGATAGATATATACAGAGATAGATATATACAGAGATAGATATATACAGAGATAGATATATACAGAGATAGATAGATATATACAGAGATAGATAGATACAGAGATAGATATATACAGAGATACAGAGATAGATAGATACAGAGATAGATATATACAGAGATAGATAGATATATACAGAGATAGATAGATACAGAGATACAGAGATAGATAGATACAGAGATATATAGATATATACAGAGATAGATATATACAGAGATAGATATATACAGAGATAGATATATACAGAGATAGATATATACAGAGATAGATATATACAGAGATAGATATATACAGAGATACAGAGATAGATATACAGAGATAGATATATACAGAGATAGATAGATACAGAGATAGATATATACAGAGATAGATAGATACAGAGATAGATATATACAGAGATAGATATATATACAGAGATAGATATATACAGAGATACAGAGATAGATATATACAGAGATAGATATATACAGAGATAGATATATACAGAGATAGATATATACAGAGATAGATATATACAGAGATAGATATATACAGAGATAGATATATACAGAGATACAGAGATAGATATATACAGAGATAGATATATACAGAGATAGATATATACAGAGATAGATATATACAGAGATAGATATATACAGAGATAGATATATACAGAGATAGATATATACAGAGATAGATATATACAGAGATACAGAGATAGATATATACAGAGATAGATATATACAGAGATAGATAGATACAGAGATAGATATATACAGAGATACAGAGATAGATATATACAGAGATAGATAGATACAGAGATAGATAGATACAGAGATACAGAGATAGATAGATAGAGAGAGATACACAGACAGAGAGAGAGAGAGAGAGAGAGGGGGGGGGCAGATAGAGACAGACAGAGAGAAGAGATCTGTGAAGCACAGCTGCAGCAGGACGCAGTACTCTAAGCCCTCACACACATACAGGAGATGTGAAGCACGGCTCTCTGTTCCCCTTCCTCCAGCCCGACCACAGTACAGGCTGAGCATACAGCACAAGGTCATGGATGGGGTGGACAGTGACACTGGACAGGACAGACAATGAGACTCAGACAAATAAAGTGTTTTAAATAAGTTACTTACCTTAGATTCCTTTTGGAGCCAAAAACGAAAGTAACACTGCCCTGGGGAAAGCACCGCCCATTTCCTTCTGCAGAGAGGAAGCAGCAAGACCCAATTGGAGTGAGAGAATGGAGACACTGGATTGTGATTGGCTCGTGGCGCAAAGCACATAGCCACAGAGCTTAAAAAAAAACCTGCAAATGAAGCGTCTTGCCTGCTTGCATTGGCATGACGCTTCAATGACTCTATAGCAGTGAACTGTGACCTGCGCCCACCCTGCACATAGTAGTGCTGTTAAAGGACCCTTTTTTTTTTTTCTTAAAGGGACAAAAAAAAAACTTTTTTTTTTCTTTTTTTTTAATGGCTTTGGGGGGAGGGGGGGCGGCGCCCCTGCGCCCCCTATGGACGGGCCACCACTGGCGGAGAGCATGACATTAGACTGCTGTCTATCCGGCCAGACCGTCCCAGCAGACAGATTCGATCGTGTGTACGGGTGAGCCTACAGATTTGGGCAGCCGACAGATTTTAAAGCATGCTTTAAAATCTGTCGGCTGGGAATCCGTTCGTCCGACATGTCTGCTGGTTAGTACGCTAACCAGCAGACATATCTTCTCGCATATGCGTCGAATGGATTCGACGCATGCGCGGAAGTAATTCACTTCCTGGTGCGGTGACGTGGCGGCGTCAACGTCACCGACACGTCAGCGCGCTGTCTGCCGGCGGGGATTTTGGTTTGATCGTGTGTACACGATCAAACCAATACATCCCAGCAGACAGATTTGTTCAAATCGGTCTGTCCGACCGATTTGAACAAATCTGTCTGCTCTTGTGTACGGGGCCTTAGACAGCTCTGCCACTTAGCACAATCTGGTGGATGACACCGCTTACAGGTAAGACATACAGTGGTACCTCTCTCTCTCCCAAACCCAGCCTTCTTACTGGACAGTGAAGCAGCAGTAGTAGAATGACAAGGTTACCCCTGTGCTTACTTCCTCCTCCTATCAGAATGTTCCCAAATAGTGCATTTGCATGCAGCTCACCCAACTGTCTCACAGCCCTGCATTCTCCCAGAGGCGTTGCTAGGGGGGTGCGGGGGGTGCGGCCCGCACCCGGGTGACACCTGCTACAGGGGTGACACCATCCCGTTTTTTTTTTTTTTTTTTAGTTTTTAAAAAAATATATATATATTTTTTTTTACATTTTTTTTTTTAATGGTTGTGTGTGTGTGGGGGGGGGGGCAGACGTGTGGGGGGGTGCGGAGGGTGTGGGGGTGCAGATGTGCGGAGGGTGCAGATGTGCGGAGGGTGTGGGGGGGGGGTGCGGGGGTGCAGACGCGCGGTCCGTGCAGGCACTGCTAACACCGCCCGCTGATCAGCCTGGAACTTGGAAGACGCCGGCGCCTCCTCCTCTGTGTTTACATTCAGTGAGGAGGAGGCGCCAGAGGGACACACACTGCTGTGTGTGTATCATAATCAGCGGACGCGCTGTTCTGAGGTCTGATCGTGACATGTGCGGGGGGGTGACTCGGTTAGAGGGCTGCCTATGCTGATGGGGGGTAAGTGTACTAACTAAGGGGGGATTCTGGTCTCCACTAAGGGGGGGGGTGTATACTCCGGGGGGATTCTGTACTGATGGGGGTGTGCACTAAGGGGGGTGTATACTGCAGGATCTCTGTACTAAGGGGGAATTCTGTACTGGTGGGGGTCTGCACTAAGGGGGTTGTGTATAATCCGGGGTCTCTGTACTTAGGGGGATTTTGTACTGATGGGGGTCTGCACTAAGGGGGGATGTATACTGTGGGGGTCTCTGTACTGATGGGGGTCTTCACTAAGGGGGTGTGTATACTGTGGGGGGATTCTGTACCGATGGGGGTCTGCGCTAAGGGTGGTGTGTATACTGCAGGGTCTCTGTACTAAGGGGGATTCTGTACTGATGGGGGTCTTTACTAAGGGGGGTGTGTATTCTGCGGGGGTCTCTGTACTTAGGGGGGATTCTGTACTGATGGGGGTCTGCACTATGGGGGATGTATACTGCGGGGGTCTCTGTACTGATGGGGTCTTCACTAAGGGGGTGTGTATACTGCGGGGGTCTCTGTACTAAGGGGGGATTGTGTACTGATGGGGTCTGCACTAAGGGGGGGTCTGTGTGTGTATACTGTGGGGGTCTGTACTGATAGGGGGTCTGCACTAAGGGGGTCTATACTGATGGAGGGGTCTGCACTAAGGGGGGTGTCTATACTGCGGGTGTCTGCACTAAGGGGGATTCTATACCGCGGAGCAACAGATGGACCGGACCAGCAGGCAGTGCGGCGTCATCCTGAAGGCGACGACGACCTGTTGAGGGACACGTGAGCTGCCCGGTGCACAGATTTGGAAGTTGGAACCGAGCGAGGAGGCCCACACCAGACACATTGAACTCCTATCGGGATCGGGAGCTGGCTGAAGTGGGAGCGGTATGTAATATAACAAGGACAAAGTGCACGTGATATGCGTATTATTTTGTATTGTAGTTTGCATTGTATAATACAGCAGCACAATGCTGAACACCAGCAGCTATAGAGGAACAACAAATCCCAGCAATAATACATTATACAGGCTGGTTAATATATTATTGCTGGGATTTGTTGTTCCTCTATAGCTGCTGGTGTTCAGCATTGTGCTGTATAATGTATTATTGCTGGGATTTGTAGTTCCTCTATAACTGGTCAGTGGTAATCTGCATTGTGCAGTATAATCATTATACAGTGCAATGGAGAATACCAGCAGCCATAGAGGACTACAAATCCCAGCAATAGTACATTTATGGAACTGTTGATAAAATTCACTTTACAAAACCACAAATAGTTTGTTTGCAATTCACCTGCACTCTGCACCCACTCTGTGCCCACCTGCATTCTTCACCCTGCAGCCACCTGCACTTTGTACCCTGCACCCACCACCCACCTGCACCCAGCACTCTGTACCCACCTGCACCCTGCACTCCGTACCCACCTGCACTTTGTACCCACCTGCACCCAGCACTCTGAACCCAACTGCACTCTGCACCCTGCCCTCTGTACCCACCCTGCACCTACCTGCACTCTGTACCCTGCACCCAACTGAACGCTGCACTCTGTATGTAGCACCCTCATGGTTTTTTAATGACCCTTTAGGACCCTCCCACACCCAGTTGCTGTGGCACGCTCAACCCCCACCCCTCTACTTTGGGGGAAAATGTGGTGCAAGGTTGAGTTCCTGCACGTTTTCCCTAAGAAGAATGCCCTGGGTGACACTACCAATTAGCACTGTGGCAGGCTGGGGGGGGGGGCGGGGGGCGATAGAATGACAACGTGAGAGGTGCGTAATGCCCTACTGCCTGTTCTGCCGGGGGGGGGGGGGGTGACACCATGTTTCACCACACCGGGTGACACCAACCCTAGTGACGCCACTGCATCCTCCTCTACCATTCTGAGTGTTGTTGTATGGGGGAGTTTTGTTTTGTAAAAAAAGGAACATTACTTATTTTTAATACGATGTGTCCCTTGTGCTGCTGGCTCCTGCATTTATTGATATTTCCTCCATTGTGATTTTCTAATATGACAGGGGCTGATGGACATGTGAAAAAGGCACTCATCAAGCCCCTCTTTCTGCCCACCTCTCCCAGCTGTACTATAGCCAGTACAAGACAGTATATCTAAAGCCCATTCTGTTTAGTTTTGGATACTGTGGTGAGGGTTTAGAACCCCTGTCAGGTTTATAGCTGGCTGTGTCCCAGTAAGGCCCCTTCCACACAGGGCAGGCTCTGTTGGATTCTGCCTGCTCAGTGGGCAATCTGTCTGCTGATCCCCGCTGAGCAGGAGAATGGCTTGTCCGGGTCCACTCTCCTCTATGGGTGGACGGATGTAAACGGACTGCTAGTCCGTTTACACCTGACTGCCATCCGATCTGATCCACCAGGCAGATGGGGAATGCAGCGTGCAGAGTGATTCTGAACAGGAGGGACTGGCTCATTAGATACAGCTGCTGTGTTCTGACGAGAAAAGTTGCAGGGTCTGCATCCATTTAGAAATCATTAAAGGGGTTAATGGGGTTTTTCTGTCTGTAACTCCATACAGTATTGCGAGGCTTTCTCCCTGGTGTGGAGTGTTGTGCTCGCCCCCTCCTTTGGACTACAGGAGAGTCAGGACACCCACTAACACACAGTTCCTTTCTCTATCTGCAATATAGAGAGCATCCTGACTCTCCTGTAGTCCAAGGGAGGGGCAAGAACGACACTCCACACCAGGGAGAAAGCCTTGCATTACTCTGTGGAGTTACAGACAGGAGAACAGGAAGTGAGGATTTCTCAGAAGAAAAAAGGACATTTAAAAGCAAAATGGAAGGATGAGGTAAGTGAAGAAGGACTGCACTAAGGTAAAGGAAGCTATTTAGGAAACAAATAGTGTACCTTTACAACCCCTTTAACTCCTACTGTAGAGAATGCCTACAATTTGACCTAGTGCAGACTTCTGGAAAGATCACTGAGCCAATCACACAATTTCTGGTGAAGTCAGAAGACATCCAGGTTGCCATTTTGCATTGAACTTTACAGACAATTACAGTGCTGCAGATTGAAAAGGAAAGGTAATTTTTAATGACACTAAATCACAGCATGGCTTGTGTAGCAGTTGTATATGCTATAGGGGCTGCTGATACTAGATGTTTTTTCTCCAAAAGTGTAGAGGCTGCCTGCCCACCCCAGCACCATTTCACCCATTCCAGCCATTCCAATAAACAGTCTAGGGGTTTCCTTTTTAGTGTTTATTTCTTGAAGTACAATCACTGCTCCCTTGATTATAAAAGGAGCCAAACACTACATGTACCTAGCACCCTACGCTAGGAAGTGCTACATTTTGTATTTGCTATTTTTTTTTTATAATGAAGGTGGAGCTGCCCTTTAACAAAAGTGCCTGCCGCCACAGAATCTGAACAGAGTGATGGTAAATCTGTTGCTATTTTTATTTCTTTTTTTAGTAAACGCTGTTAAAGTGGAGGTCCACCCTAGAAAAAAAAATTGCCAAAAAGGCTAAAGAAAATTTGAAAAAAAAATAATATTTTTTTTATACTTACCAGAAATCAAACATTATGGGGGTGTTAACCCTTCCCTACGCTATCTAAAAATCGGGTTACACTTAAAAAATGCACCTGTTCCAACTTACATACACAAACCTGCAGAACCTTGTTTGTTACGCAGGGACTGTTTGTACTGCACTGCAACATAGTGTAATAGAAGAGTAATGGTAAAAAACACGTATGGGTTTACCCAATAATTTTTTGCGCATTCATTCTTTGTTAGCTATGTACCTGGTGTATGGTAGGGTGTGTTCCTTGCTTACGTACATTGTGCTAAAAGGTATCTCTCTTTCTCATCTCAGAACATTGGGAGGTAAATGCTAAATCAATTGCTTGTTAAACACATTTTATGGGAAGACCAAAATCTGCATATAACTTGAAACAGATTTTTTGGTATACTGTCACTTAAAGTGTTTGTAAAGGATTTATTTTTTTCTTTAAAGATAATAAACACGTATTTACCTGCTCTGTGTAATAGTTTTGCACAGAGCAGTCCTGATCCTCCTCTTTTCAGGTCCCCTGCTGGTACTCTGGGCCCCCCAGAGCCGCTTGCTATGGGGTCACTCGTGCATGCTTGCCCCTGACTCTCTGTGTCCATAAGTCACACAGTGTGTGGCTCAGCCCCGCCCCTTGCTTCCTCCTCACTGGTTGTGATTGACAGCAGCGGGATCCAATGGTTCCTGCTGCTGCATCTCAGCCAATGAGGAACGAGAGACCCGGGAAAGCCTCCGCTCTTGTACACATCGCTAGATTGAGCTCGGCTTAGGTAAATATCACTGGATCGAGATTCCGGCTTAGGTATATTGCTGGATCTAGATCCGGCTTAGGTAAATATTGCTGGATCGAGATCCGGCTTAGGTAAATATTGCTGGATCGAGATCCGGCTTAGGTAAATATTGCTGGATCGAGATCCGGCTTAGGTAAATATTACTGGATCGAGATTCCGGCTTTGGTAAATATTGCTGGATCGAGATCCGGCTTAGGTAAATATCACTGGATCGAGATTTCGGCTTAGGTAAATATTGCTGGATCGAGATCCGGCTTAGGTAAATATTACTGGATCAAGATCCGGCTTAGGTTAATATCACTGGATGGAGATTGGGCCTAGGTAAATATTGCTGGATCGAGACCCGGCTTAGGTAAATATCACTGGATCGAGATTTCGGCTTAGGTAAATATTGCTGGATCGAGACCCGGCTTAGGTAAATATCACTGGATCGAGATTTCGGCTTAGGTAAATATCACTGGATCGAGATTTCGGCTTAGGTAAATATCACTGGATCGAGATTTCGGCTTAGGTAAATATCACTGGATCGAGATTTCGGCTTAGGTAAATATTGCTGGATCGAGATCCGGCTTAGGTAAATATCACTGGATCAAGATCCGGCTTAGGTTAATATCACTGGATGGAGATTGGGCTTAGGTAAATATCACTTGATGGAGATTGGGCCTAGGTAAATATTGCTGGATCGAGACCCGGCTTAGGTATATATCGCTGGATCGAGATTGGGCTTAGGTAAATATTAGGGGGGCTGAGAGGGGAGCTGCACACTGAAGGTTTTTTTTACCTTCATGCATAGAAGAAAACTTTCGAACAACTTTAAAGTATAATTAAAGGCAAAGCTTTTTTTTTTTTACTTTAGCATGTAAAAGGGTTAAGACCCCCTGTCAGGTTTCTATTGCGGTCTGTGCCCCAGTTAGGAAGATTCACTGTTACCAGAACAGGAGTAAAGAAAAAGTCTTTAATTGGGGACACTAGTTCTGGTGATAATGAGGGATTCCCTCTTTTTTTTTATGATTTTGGTTATGGAACAGGAAGTGAAGTGCTTGCATGGGTTTCATCCAGGGTACTCTGATTTCTTCCCATACTCTAAAGACATTCTTGGAGGTTTATTGGCTCCTGTCTAAATTGGCCCTTGTATGTGTATGTATGAATGTGAGTTAGAGACTTTAGATTATAAGCTTCTTAAGGGCAGGTACTGATGTGAATGTACAATTTATATATGTAAAGACATATTGACAGCACTATATACCGTACATTCTCGAGTATAAGCCAAGTTTTTCAGCAATTTTTTTTGTGCTGAAAATGCTCCACTCGGCTTATACTCACGTCACCTTTTTGTGCCTGATCTCCCGGACTTTGGGGACCTGGTACCGACCAATCTTGGCACATATGTAGCCCCACTTTTCCTCTACAAGTGTGCAAAGTTTGTTGTCCGGGGGACCTACAGACAGGGAGCACTGATTTTTCCAGGCACCCCTTCTATGGACTCCCATGTTAAACGGAAATTTCTCCGGTGACTTTGGGGACCCGGTACCGGCCGGACGTAGGTCCCCTGGACCCGGCACATGGCACATGTAGCCCCATTTCTCCTTTACAAGTGTACAAAGTTTGTTGTCTGGGGAACCTACGGCTGGGGAGCACCGATTTTTCAAAGCAGGGCACCCCTTCCATAGACTCCCATGTTAAACATCAGTCTAGTCATGGACACAGTGAGGCATGGACACAGTGAGGCATGGACACAGTGAGGCATTCACATGGACACAGTGAGGCATGCACATGGACACAGTGAGGCATGCAGATGGACACCCTAGGCTTATACTCGAGTCAATACGTTTTCCCATTTTTTAGTGGTAAAATTAGGTGCCTCGGCTTATAAAAAACTGAGATGGGTTATAACCCTTCCTTACTCTATTCAAAAAGGGGGGGGGGGTTCAGGTAATTTAGGTATTTTAGGTATTTATTCCTTATATGTACAACAAGGTTTTTGATAGGTTGGTATGTGTAGTGTGATAATTAAAACACATTATTCATGCAGAATTTTATAGATGGCCATTGACAGCAAACTAGTTTTAGTTACAAATCTTAAAACTTCAGACTTTCCCTCGATTTTAGGGAATGCTGCCAGATATGCAATAAACAGATAATGGAATTGAAAGGGAAGGAAAACTACAGGTTCTAATAAACTGGATCCAATGTGGTTTCCTATGCATGTTAACTCTTATCTAAGCAGCTCTTTTTTTTTCTTTTCTTTTTTTACTCACCCCCTCTGTCAAGGAAACAAACATGAAATTTCTATCTCAGTAGAAACAGTAATTAGAGGGGTATTAGACAGATAATAAGGACTGTTTTTAAACTCCACCCTTGACCATTCTGAAGAGAATACTGGTAAATAACATGACCTTTCTAAACACATAGCAGTGACTAATATTTGCAGACTGTCCTAGTTGTGTCTACCAGATTTATGTGACATCTTGCAAATACTCCTGTATGAAATGCAGTTTTCTTATAAAAACTTTTATATTTTTTAAATTGTACTTTTGTAACTCTGGTTAGCTATAAATAATTTCCATGTGGATGCCCCACCCCCTCCATATATTAATCATTTCATTATCTATAGTCTAGGGTGACATAATGCAAAGGAATTTTTACCTTATTTATTGTTTACTCTCTTAAAGCGGAGGTTTACCCTAAAATATACCCTCTCCCATGTGATCCAGCATACTGGCGTCAGCGCCAGTATGCTGTTTTTTTTTTTTTAAATCCCCCACTTACTGTGAAATCTTTAATCTTTATTTCGGCTTTCTAGCCATAGGACTCGGAGAAATACGGTGCCTGCGCAGTCAGCTCCTAGGTCTGTGCGCAGGCGCCGCATTGCGCCGGAAATACCCGAGTCCTAAATCGGGTATTTTCGTAAGCTGTGACGCGCTATACAAGCGCCATCCACCACGGGGGGAAAGAAATTAAAATTAAAGATTTCACAGTAAGTGGGGGATTTAAAAAAAAAAAACAGCATACTAGCGCTGACGCCAGTATGCTGGATCGCATGGGAGAGAGAATATTTAGGGTGAACCTCGTCTTTAAGCTCCACACACACAGGCCGTATGTTGGGTGACATCGGGCCGGTTCAATAAAAACCGGAGGAAATTTCGTCCATGTGTATGGCAGCCGGTCCGACAGAAGCTGGCCCATTTGGCCGGCTTCTGTCGGACGAGCATGCTAGAAAACCAATGGCAGAGAGAGCATATTGAAGTGTTCTGGTGGGGGGTCCCCCTGTCAGAACACAAGAGATCAGCGGGGAAGATGTTAGTACAGTGTTTCTAATAGAAGCTGAGAATATTTTTTCTGTTCAACCCGCTGGGTTGAATGGGAAAAAAACTCATAGTGTGTACCAGGCTTTAGTGTCTTCTGCTTCAGCTCTGAAATGGGAGACCCCCAACATACAATGAAAGATCAGCTGTGGCTGCTGGTCCTATCTTATACAGGACAATGTCAGCAAGGGAGCAGTCATGTGACTAAAGAAGAACAGTGGGACCTGTTATCTATAGCAGAAACTGGCCATAGATGACTCAGATTCCCCTATCAATGCAAGCAAGGAGGATGGAGTAAGCCTCCCTGCTGTGCCATTGTTTTCTGACTGCGGGACATCTCTGCTGTCATAATACCCAACTACAGCTGCTGACTGTCAAAAGTTTTCCAACATTCCCATTCGACAAAAGATAGTTTGTAAGGAGGGAGCAGGTTTAGGTTATTCACCTCCTAGGGGCAGGTTATGCACCTACAAGCCATCTTTAAGTAGCACTCTGCACCAACATATTGTCTGAGCAGTAAACCTTCATGCAGAAAATTCAAAGAGACTATTCTTTACCTTTCACTCTGTGTATTCCATAGCATTTAGGACAGGAATGCAGAACATGCCCTACTCTTCACGAGCCAATTCATCTCTCTTATATGCCACATCTCGTGTACCAGGTTTTACTCCTGTGACTTCCAGGCCAGGTCAAGTCCAACCCTGTTTCATGGCAGGTTCCAGTATGGAGACTTAGCTCGAGATGAAAAACCAAAAAGCACACCAGTCTTCCACTATCAACAGAGCTGCCAGCACCCACCAAGCCACCCGCCTACTCACCGGCTTTCTACTTCAGTGTCCCAACCCAGAAGGTTGTATGAGATGTTCTTTGCTATTAGCACAATTGTTATCCAATACACTTGTGCTGCATCCACACAGGGCATCCTAACCTGGAGGGTTAAAGGAGTTGTAAATAAAAAAAGAATTTTTGGCTGAAATTACTGTTCTCAGGGTATAGAGACATAATAGTTAACTGATTCCTTTTAAAAACGATTAAAAATAGATAATATTCAATCATATAATGTAACTGTAGTTTCTAGTTTCGTTTTTGCATGTTGTTTCCTGCTTCTCTGCCTTACAGAGCATACAGAGCCATAGAGCACTGTGGTCATCAGGAAACAGACAACCAGGAAGTGTGGCGATCAGAGCAGAATTACAGCAACTTGAGAGCAAAAATGAACAATGAGGACATGAAAACAGCACTGCATTAAGGTAAGGGAAGCTATTAAGATAAAAAAAAAATCCTTTAAAAAAAACCTTTAACTTTAACTTCCACTATTCAGATTCCAAGGTTATACTTGTTATAGACACTTCTCCCCATAGGCAATTTATTTTCTTAATTAACGTCTATTTCCTTTTAGACTCAAAAGGTAGTTGTACATCTCACATCATTCTCCAAGACATTTCCACATACATGTACAATTGCTTGACCTAATATCAGCTGTGCAATATGGCTGAAGTAGAATGACTGTTCTACTGAAGCAGTACAATGTTCCTAGCAGTAGAGAGGTGCATAGAGAACTGGTGCCACCCATACATGAAATGGAGAATTGTCCATAAACATTAAAGTCTATACAACATTGATTCCCTCAAGACAGGCCTATTGGAAGGATGGTGGTAAAAATGGCAAAGAACTACATTGATAGCACTTGGTCCTCAGTGATCTAATGTCGGAACCCCCAAGGTCAGTCCCCTGCACATATATTTGGTAATTTACTGTATATATACAGTATATATATATATATATATATATATATATATATATATATATATATATATATATATATATATATATACAGTAAATTACCAAAAGTATTTGGATGCCTGCCTTTACATGCACATGAACATTTATGGACCTTTCTTTGTACTGGTGTGCAGTCATGTTGGAACAAGAATGGGCCATCCCCAAACTGTTCCCACAAATTTGGGAACATGAAATTGTCCAAAATGTCTTGGTATGCTGACGCCTTAAGAGTTATTTTCAATAAGTCATACACAACCCAAATTCTACAGCATCAGCTAGCCAAATTAAAGCAACATTACTTCAGTTAAATGCACATAGGCATCAACGGCATATAAACTTAACATACAATAGGCACCTGCCTACAAGTTTCTCTTTATCTTTAGGTATGTATTCCATCTTGTGAAGTCTTTTTAACAAATCTTTTATTGTGCCCTAACAATCATTTAATTTATCCTATCTTATTTTAGTTATTAGGAGGAGCCTGATGGTCTGAGCCAGCTCCTAGGTTCCTATTAGTCTAGGATATTCTAATAGCGACAGCTCCCTAGTAGAATTTCCTTTTCTTTCCCACTTACCTTTGTGCATTTTGTCACCCAATTTACTCGTACACACGGCCAGACTTTCCGAGAAAAAAAGTCAGACAGGCTTTTTATCTCGGAAAATCCGACCGTGTTTAGCCTCCATCTGACTTTTTTTGTCTGAAGTCCGACGAACATTAGAGAACCTGTTCTCTTTTTTTCCGACGGACTCACGGCGGACTTTTGCACGGTCCGACCGTGTGTACGAGGCAATGTTGCATTGCAAATAATATAAAATAAATGTAAACGTCCAACAGGAAGAATGGGAACCACTCATAAAGGCCACATTAGCATGCAGACATAGGATCTTAACGTACAGGTTTACTGTTTTTGTGTTCCCATAATTGTCTCCTATCTAGTAGGCCTATGCACAGACCTCAGATACCCACTGCAGACCCATTGCAGACCTACTGATCACTGCCTAGCCCTGAGTCATGCCAGACAGTGATTACTTATGTTTATTGGTCAGGGACATGTCCTGCAGGGCTACAAAATGGGGTTGATTTACTAAAGGGAAATCCACTCTGCACTACAAGTGCACTTGAATGTGCAGTCGCTGTAGATCTGAGGGGGGATCTCTGAAATTAGGGGAAGCTCTGCTGATTTTATCATCCAATCATGAGCAAGCAAAAAAAAATGTTTTTTTCCCTTGCATATCAACCTCAGATCTACAGTGATGATGAAGAAAAAGAGGGAAGGACGGCCGCACTCCAAGGATTTTCAAACGAAAAAAGTTGTCTTTATTGTAAATCCAAAAACATGTACAGTCACAGCAATCACAGAAAACAGGACAGCCGACGCGTTTCGCACTCGATCAGTGCTTAGTCATGGCTTGCATTTGGATTTACAATAAAGACAACTTTTTTCGTTTAAAAATCCTTGGAGTGCGGCCGTCCTTCCCTCTTTTTCTTCATCATCATTGCTATTTGCATCGCCAGCACCTTGGTAATCTAATTATCCTTGATCGTCTACAGGTCTCACCTGAAGCGGTGATTTCTTTTCTTTTGTCTTTTTTGGATTTTGCATCTCAGATCTACAGTGACTGCACTTTCAGTCACTTCATTATCATAGCTCCATAGCTGGACTGAGCCTTATAGCACCCTGTCATGTCAACTCACTCTAAAGTCCAGGCAATTATCCTGTTTTTTTTTTTTAAATCCCTCACACCCTGATATACAGTACAAATCTCCCTTGACTCCTCTCTTTTACCAGAAACCTGACCCAGCCCTCTTCCCCAGAGTTGCCAGATGATACATGTTTTGCAACAGAGTTCTGATACATTTGTATCTGTGTAGCGATGTGATAACTACACTTCCTTTTATTTACCAAGTGTATCTAATGACCTGTGACGCAGTGTGTTTGTTTTGCCCAATTTCAATTACAACATAAAAAAAAAAAAAAATTCCAGACACACCATAGAAGTTTTTCAGCTGTAAAAAAGATCTAACTCTGATAAAAGCTTAAAAACGCAGAAAAACACGGCTATTCTGCATTTATTAGTGTTTTGAGCCATAAGCTTTTTGGGAATATAGTTTTTCTTAAAAAAAAAAAGCTAAAAAATGCAACAGCTAAAAAAAACGCTACTGTAAAAATACTACAAAACTCATTCTACAGCTAATGTTACTGGTGTTTTTCTGACATCCAGTGTGCATGAAGCCTAACTATGCATCCAGCAAGCCATTGTAGGCAATGAATGTTTTTTATTTAGGGGTGGGGCAATTATTTAAAATAGATGTAGTTCTATAAAAGGTATTTTGAAAACTTATTGTATAATTTCATTTTAAAATACTGTTTATAACTGAATATCTATAATAATAAGGACAGAAGCACAGTCGAGAAGTTATTGTTTGTTAGTAAAATTACGGATTTGGTTAAGTAGCTATAACTTTTAGCCCATAAAGTCTATTGAAGTCTACAGATCTTGCAGATAATACAGCGATTAAACATCAATTGCACTACAAACACATTTGGCAATACATTTTTAGACATCCTTTGAACCCTCTGCTGAGTACTGTGACACTGGTTGTGGCCGTTGGTTGGTTGAAGGTTTTTGTAGGTGGCACAAATCTTGTGTAATAATACCAGATATGACTCTGTCTCCCAGTTTATATAATGAACAACATAATGTATACAGTGTACTGGATGTGAGCCAAGGTTGGTGCAAGTGGAGGTCCCACCCTAAAATGACTAGTCCTGCTTAGGCTCACCCAACAGTGCCCAGGTAAGCTGCAACTCTCTGCCACTCACCAACCCTTTCTCTGCTTCCTATTCTCTGATCTGCCCATTGCCTACCATAACCCATTGGGCAAAAGGCTAAGTTTCCTTGAAGTGGGGGTAGGGTGGGGGTTGTATTTGCAGAATGAGCTGTGATCACCTAACAAGTTAGAAGGACTGCTGGGCAAAGGTGACAGACTCTCTCTCTCTGTAATCAGGAGACAACCTTCAAGGGACAGCTGAATAAACAGTAGGACTGTCCTGGCAAATCCAGGGCTGTTGGTAAGTATGCAATTATGGCTGCGGTCCCCTCTTCACTTTGTGATGAGGCCGTTAAGTGGGACTTGCCTATTGCAAGCCATTATTGGGTAAGGCAGGCCATACACAGTTCCAATCCTGCTGAACCGGCCGAGATTCGAACTGTGTATGGGCAGGTTGAATGTACTGAGTTGATCGATCAATCAACTTAGATCCAACCATCCTGCTGTGTTTTACCTGCAATTATTGCTAGTGGCTGCTATAGCCACTAGCAATAATCACTGTCTTCTTGAGACGGGGGAAGCTTCCCTCATCCCCTGAGAAGACCATGGCCCGGCAGGAGAGATTCCTGCATCAGCGCTGTCTGTGTTGATAGGGGAATCAATCAATTTTCTTTCTTGCAACCCATGGTTGCAGGAAAGAAATTCACTCTGTATATGGCCTGCCTAAGACCTCTTGGAGAGCACATGGACTAAAACATAAAGAAAGTGAAACTCTATTCAAAGGGCACGGACAAAAGCTCCTAATGTAGACGCAGGCAGGACTAAAGCTTGTTCATTCAGCATCCTCTCACTGAGATACACTATGATGACTCTATCATACATGTTCCTGTTTGATAATATATAAAGTTTGATGATTCAGTGGGTGTTACTTGTTGCCACTACTCAATATATGGACTTTCAGATACAATACAGTGTGGATTATTACCTATTGTGCAGGACACAAGTTCTCAATAGGAACTGCACTTGTTATCCACAAGACCCAATGGAAGCACTGGTGCAGCATTAACTGTCTTCTTGTTACTCTATAAACTGTTCTCCCAGGTTGACATCTCTGTAGAACAAACTCTTTGTTTGTAATAATGTCACAGTGGGATAGCAACAGGAGATATTCCTTATCTACGTTATATGTAGAAGGAATAGCTCATGGTATTGTAGGGGGGGGGGGGGGGAATGTTTTATTAAATCACAGGCAATGCACTTTTGTAAGGTGCCCATAGAATGAGCCCACAACAAGGTTGAGTGAGAGGAGATCAAAGCTGACTGACTGGCAGTTGTGGTGTCTGTCCCTATAGGGCTTTTTATAGGGTTCAGTAAAAGCCTTCCAGAATCTTCTGGCATAAGCCACTGGCTGTGGCAACTAAATGCCATCAGCCATTGGACAATATCACAGATGAGGAGAATCAGCTGGAGGCTGTCACAATCCTATGAGAGAAGGGAGGCCTAACATTGCATTTCCTCCTTGTAGATCATTCTGTCTATTTGTGTGTATTTTCTTAAAGTGATTCAAAAGTTTTATATATATATATATATATATATATATATATATATATGCATGTATTTAAGGGAAGTCTGGGACAATACTTGGGCCCAGACCTATTTGATTAACACAAATTTGCCTCTGTTCTGGCTGTGGTACTGCTTGGTAGTTTCCCTTGTTGCCTGTGGTTGGTGTTGCTATCTCGGCCTTATGTTGGAACACAGGTGTACATTGTGTATTGGGTGTCCTTTCTCGGCAGCAGTACAGTGGGATTGGTGACCCTGCTGTGCATGCTGGGGAGGGGTACTTAAGGGGCAGACGTCATTGTGGCCCTCGTGGAGCGAGGTGCGTGTGTGTGAGCCCGACTTCGGGGCCACGTTGGCCCGGAGTTGCCTCGCTGTTTAGTAGGCCCAGCTATGCTGGCTGGAGCCTGCAATTCTAAGAGGGGGTCCCAAGCTGTCTATCCATAAGGGAGGAGGCTGTCTTAATGAAGGAAACAGGAGGAGACCAGCAAAGTGCTAGCGTCTCGGGTGAGGCCTGGTGACCAAATTAAGGAGGGATCCACCGCATTGATTGATTGATTGATTTTTGAGCTTAGAGGTAGAGAGAAAAGAGAGGGTGGAGGAGGGGGAAGGGTATCCAGCCCTTAGAGGAGTAAGAGAAAGAGCCGTGAAGCGTAGGAGAGAAAAAAAAGATAGAAAAGAACGATGAAGAAATCAGGAGAGAGGGTGCTTGACATCATGCATGTCTGAATAGTCAGGGCCGCTCTGGGTTCATGGTCATTAGCAGTGGCGGCCCGCCCATATGGGCGCACGGGCGCCGCCCCCCCTCCCGCAGTCACAAAAAAAAAAAGAATTAAAAAAAAAAAAAAACGGGCCCTTTAAGAACTTTTATTCGTCTAAAATGTCATTTTGACATTTTAGCCGAAGTTCTGGCGGCCGTCTATAGAGGGCGCTGCAGCGCCACCCCCTCTCGCAAGTAACACACGTTCAATGCTATGCATTGGACGTGTGTTACTGTTGCCAGCTGCCTGGTCTATTCGTATAACCGGACATGGGACGCCGGTTACCCGAATAGCGACAGCTGGTTGGCTGAGGGGAACTGCCTATCAAAGCCAGTGGCTCTGATAGGCTTTTCCAGTCCCGCCCTCCGGCTCTCGGAAGTCTATGCTCGGAGCGCAGACAATCTGCGGTCCTTGCATTAGACTGACAGCCGTTTCAGCCAATCAGGTTCCCGGATTCTGGTTTTCAGGAACCTGATTGGCTGAAGCTTCTCCAGGGCGGCAGAAGACATCGAGGGAGGACATGGAAGCGTCAGGTAAGTGATTTTTTTACAGGGAAAGGGGCAGCATGGGGCACAGTGGCAGCATGGGGCACAGTGGCAGCATGGGGCACAGTGGCAGCATGGGGCACAGTAGAAGCATGGGGCACAGTGGCATCATGGGGCACAGAGGCAACAATGAGCACAGGCCGGGCACAGTGGTGACAATTGATGGCACAGTGACTGAATATGATGGCATGGCAGAGAGGTGACAATTGATGGCACAGTGACTGCATTTGATGGCATGGCAGAGAGGTGACAATTGATGGCACTGTGACTGCGTTTGATGGCATGGCACAGTGGTGACAATTGATGGCACAGTGGTGGCGTTTGATGGCATGGCACAGTGGTGACAATTGATTGCACAGTGACTGCATTTGATGGCATGGCACAGTGGTGACAATTGATGGGCACAGTAGCTGCTTTTGATGGCATGGCACATTGGTGACAATTGATGGCACAGTGGTGGCGTTTGATGGCATGGCACAATTAGTGACACAAGTGGTGACAATTGATGGCACAGTGACTGCAAATGATGGCATAGCACATTGGTGACAATTGATGGCACAGTGACTGCATATGATGGCATGGCACATTGGTGACAATTGATGGGCACAGTAGCTGCATTTGATGGCATGGCACAGTGGTGACAATTGATGGCACAGTGGCTGCATTTGATGGCATGGCACAGTGGTGACAATTGATGGCACAGTGGCTGCATTTGGTGGCATGGCACAGTGGCTACATTTGGTGGCATGGCACAGTGGCTGCATGTGATGGGCACAGTGAGGCTGCAATAAATTTTTTTTCGTTTGCGCCCCCCCAAAAATTTTGAGCACCAGCCGCCACTGGTCATTAGAGTGGCAGATGGGCCCTTCGATGGAGGGGTGGAGTGTGAGAAAAAAATCTATTTATCCGTAAGCCTGAACGAACAGTTCCGTGTTCAGTTTTTTTCTGAAGAGGAGCAGGTTGGGTGTCATCTTGAGTTCCAAGGAGAGGGCATTCCACAGCATGGCACCCCTACTCTGAATTTGTTTGCCTCCCATGGAGGAGAGTTTAGACGGAATAACTGTGGCTAAGTGTTGGGTCTTGGATCTTAAAGCGGAGTTCCACCCTTAAAATCACTTTGTTTCATTCCATCCAGCATACTGGCGTCAGCGCCAGTATGCTGTTTTTTTTTTATTTTTTAATGCATGTACTTACTTTATATAAAATCATTGAATTTCAGGCGCACCGCGGTATGTCGCCGCTATAAGGCGTCACACCTTCCGGAAACAGCCGATTAGCATTCGGCTCTTCTCGACCCAGGAGCTGACTGCGCAGGCGCCGTAGATTGCCGCGTCACGCCCTCCGAAAAAAGCCGAACTAGGACCGGCTATTTTCGGCGCCTGCGCAGTCAGCTCCTGGGTCTGTGCGCAGGTGCCGAGAAGAGCCGAATGCTAATCGGCTGTTTCCGGAAGGCGTGACGCCTTATAGCGGCGACATACCGCGGTGCGCCTGAAATTCAATGATTTTATATAAAGTAAGTACATGCATTAAAAAAAAAAAAAAAAACAGCATACTGGCGCTGACGCCAGTATGCTGGATGGAATGAAACAAAGTGATTTTAAGGGTGGAACTCCGCTTTAATTGAAAGCCGGTTCCGGCTTAAAGGCTCTTATACTGCATGGCTGGAGGTTCAGGACTTTAAAATCCTGTGGCAGAGGATTCCTGGACGCATCCAAGTACATTCAAAGGTCTGTGGCAGAGACCAAGTTTATTCCAAGAGGTCTGTGGCACAGACCGTTTGGACATTAGTTTGTGCATCATCCCGGCTGCTAGGCCAAGTGAGAGGGGACTATCCGGGTGAGCAATTCCCACTCAATAGCTGAGTGTGGAGACTGATTGAATATTTTTAAACATTCTGTACCGTGTGGCTGAACCTTCCCCTGCTCTTCTCTTTCCTTCTACTTTCTTTACTTCAAGTTACCCTGCAGAGAAAATAAAACCCCAACTTTTGAAGGTTTTACATCTGTCTGGACTTCTTATGGTCTTTCCCACCCTGACAACAAAACCATAAAGGTAACGTGAAAACCCAAAATGTAACCAGATGTTCCTCACGGGGTAGTGCTACATACTGTATATATATATATATAAAAACATAATATATATATAAAACACAAACATGACATACCTACCTGGTCTGTGTAGTGGTTTTGAACAGAGGAGCTCCTATAATCCTCTTCTAAAGTCCCCCACTGGCGCTTCTGGCTCCTCCCACCTACCGAGTGCCCCCAAAGTAAGACACTTACTATGGGGGCACTCGTGGGTGCCAGCTCTGTGTGTCCATTGACATATACAGCATGGTTCAGCCCTCTCCCCTTGCTCCCTCCTCATTGGCTCTGATTGACAGCAGCAGAAGCCAATGGCTTCCTCTGCTGCTCCTCTAGCAAATAATAAGAGAACCAGGAGAGCCGTAGCTCTTGTGCACATGGCTGGATCAGGCTTAGGTAAGTATAAGAGTGGGCTGGAGTGGGAGCTGCTTTTACAAAACAATGTTTTTACCTTAACGCATAGAATAAAAACTAAATGGACCTCTCCTTATGTAAATGATATTTGCCTTGCTATCCTACTAACTTGAATGGTTCAGTATTCCATACCCCACACTAAATATAACAATCAGTTCTGTTTTCACTGGCTGTATGCTTTTTGTGGGTCACTTATTCGGGAAATATTAAAACAAAGGATCAGCAGATCGTACAGGCAACTTTCATTTTCGGGACTGCAGCAATGACAGCCTGTAGCCATGTTCTGCTTAGAGAATCCGTGGCGTCTTTGCCTACATCCATCAGCTGTTCACAGAGTCAGCAATGAAAACTGCTAGATGTGCTGTTATACAGTTTTTTTTTTTTTTTTTTTTTTTTGTGGTTGAGCCTGATTTACACTGATGTAGATGTGAACAGCAGATGTATGTTAGCATAGGCATTCCTTCCCCTTTAGCAGGCGGTATTTTTAAAGAGATTTTTTCATGTCTTCATCCTCCTGTAATATGACAAGGTAAAATGTTTTTAATGAGCAATGGGTATAAAAATTAGAGGGAAAGAAAATAATAGCCTAATTCACTGCAATAAATCAGGGTTACATTTTAATTATTAGGACTTTAAAAAAAAAAAAACACAGTTTGTATTTGACAGACTGCTGTAAGCAGCGGCCTTATTTTCTTTCAGTTTTTTTCAACTTGCATTTAAGCAAATTTTAATCTCATCCTGCTTTACCAAGGAAATGTCCTGGTCAAACTTTCAATACGAAAACTAATATGGCTAGAATATACAGTATTTAATGGCCTCTCAGCAGGTGAGAGCTGTATGACCGCACATTTGCTTGCAACATTGCAAAACCAGCTGTACCTAGAGCATGTGCCCTGCACACTCCCAGCACTGTTGCTGGCAGCTAATCGAAATCTCCCAATCGCTGCTCGACAATCACGGAAGTCACATGATCATAGACCCTGCCTCGCCTCCCAGCATCTGAAAACCCTTAACCACTTAAGACCTGGACCATTATGCAGGTTAAGGACCTTGCCCCTTTTTGCGATTCGGCACTGCGTCGCTTTAACTGACAATTGCGCGGTCGTGCAACGTGGCTCCCAAACAATATTGTCGTCCTTTTTTTCCCACAAATAGAGCTTTCTTTTGGTGGTATTTGATCACCTCTGCAGTTTTTATATTTTTGCGCTATAAACAAAAATAGAGTGACAATTTTGAAAAAAATTTAATATTTTTTTCTTTTTGCTATAATAAATATCCCCCAAAAATATATATAAAAAAGTGCTATAAAAATGCATTGATCACTGTGAAAATGCCAATTGCACTAGGGGGCACTGCAGGGGTTAAGTGTGACCTCATATGTGTTTCTAACTGTAGGGGAGGGGGCTGGAAGTGTGATATCATTTATCTCCTTTCCCTATATCAGGGAACAGACTATCACTGATACTGTTTACACACACCTCTCCCCGTTCTCCAGCTCTGGTAACCAATTGCGGAATGATCAGGTCCGTGTGTCCCGCGGGCGCGGTCACGGAGACCCCACGGCTGGGCCTAAAAAGACACGTACAGGAACATGATTGTGCCCAGCCATGCCATTCTGCAGATGTATATTGACGTGAAGGGGTTCTTTCGTGGTTAAAGGGCTGGGAGGCATCGGCATCAAAGAGGTAAGTGTGCAAACCCCGCCCCCCCCCAAAAAATATATTACATTGCAACGTACCAGTACTTAGATGGAGTGGCTGCATTCATTTATTTTCTTTATAATAAGACATTATCAAGTACAGAAATTACTTGTTGATCCTGGTAGAAATAGTCACTTACTGTGAGCTGAAAAGGTGGTATAAACAATGTTATCTCTCCTTTGTAAAATACTAGTCCCATCAACTCACCAAGTAATGGAGAGGAACAAAGGCAGGCATGTTTGAAGTCCAGCCTGGGTGACAAACACTACTTTTTCTATAGATACAGTGGAGAAATGAGTGTAGACACACAGGGATAGGTGCTAATACTTGTAGTGCTGCTGTAGGTGAAAAAAATAAGTAGATATAGTCCCACTGGCAGCGCTGTATCCTGGCCTAGGCCAACAAGGCCCAGGCCTAGGGCAGCACTTTGCAGGGGGGCACTATTAGTGTAGCACCAGTCTTATGGGGCTGACTGGGCTGAGAGGCAAATAAGTTTAGCGCCCCCATAAAGCGGCTGCACTGCTCCCGGTATGCGGGCGGCCAGCATTCCACAACTGGTGGGGGGGGGGGGTAGATTCTAATTTTGACTGTCCTTACATCCTGGACCACTGTGTTATATGTTTTCATGGTTATATCTTCTTCGTAAAATTATCAGAAATTTGTGTTTAAAGTAGAACTATAGGCAACACTTTATTTATTTTTTCACTTTGGATAGAGTAAGGGAGGGTTATAGCCCCTCTTAGTTTATTTTTTACCATCCCTGTCCCATTGCTGAGATTTCCTTTCACTTCCTGCCCTATAACTAAACAGGAAGTGAGAGGAAATCCATGCAAATTAACGGAGCTCCATTCCACCCCACCCTATCAGGTACTAGTGTCCCCACTCGAAAATTTTAGGGCGAGTCTTAAACAGAAAGGGGTGTGGCATTTACAGGAAGGGGTGTGTCATATTTAAATTAGGGGGTGCACTAGTTTAGTCAGGCCTAGGGCAGCACAAAACCTAAATACACCCCTGCCCACTGGTAGACAGGAATAGTGTGCAGACCTCTATGACTAAGCCCCGGTGGGTGGGGCCAAACATGTCAGAGGACATGGCATGTGGAGTGGTACAAGGCTAAGACCAGCTTATACACAGGCTGAGCTGTGATTTTTTTCTCAAGTACACAGGGATAGGTAGTGTGTTAATGACAGCATTACCATGTGAAAACAGAAAAGCAGCTTTGGGAGTGCAATCTTTGAGTCTGTGGTCTAGAATAGATCATGGGTGCTCAACCTGACTCCTAAAGACTAAAGACATGATGGGACTTGTAGTTCCACAACAGCTGGAGCACCACAGATTGAGCACCTGTGGTCTAGATAGAGTTTGTCTTCAGATGAAGTCAAAGCCTTTATACTGGGTTGAGCGGTAGCTGGCAAGCACATGGCAATAACAAACACATAAATTAGTGTGGCCTCAAAGAAACCTGTGGAGAGCCGCTCCAAGCGCCAACATGTAGAAATCCAGTGGCTCCATTGCTTTTGTGCGACGACATTCAGTAAGAGCTCGCCAAGGCTCACTATGACTGACTATATAATAAGTGAACAGCTGCATGTCAACCCAATACTCGTCTGAAATGTCGGCTTTAGCCTGTTTCCTCCCAGGCCATGGTTCACTAATGCGTTTTACCCCCTTAGAAAAATAAGCCGTTCTATACCTGATTTCAGAGCACTGCTCGGCACTCACGTGACCAGCCACCTCTCTCCTCCTTCCCTCCAGATTGATGTCAGAGGGGGATTCTTGGCCCCCGCCCACTGAAGCTGTCAGGTGAAGAGATGAGAGAGGCAGCCGGTCAAATGAGCGCCGAGCTGCGCTCTGAAATCAGTTAGAGAACATATTTTTTTTTATAAAGCACATACACACTGGGGCACCTAGAATTATTAAACAGAGGATGGTATGAATTGAATATAGTAGTTTAACAACCACTTTAGGTCTGTGGGAGAGTGAAACACGTTGGGACAACTGGGAGGAAACAGGCTAAAGCCAATCTTTCACATTAGGAATGGACTGACTGTTGGCATTTGGCTGTTCACTTCTTACACAGGCAAACACATAAATGAATTATATACAAAACCATAGGCATGCGCACAGGGTATGCCAGGTGTGCCTGGGCACACCCTAATCACTCTGTGCTGAGCAGATTCCCCCTGCTGATTGGCTGCAGAGAAAGGGATCGGGGAATCTCTATCCTCGGTCCCATTCTCTAAAGTGAGACATCAGGGGTCTGTTTAGATCCTTAATATTTCAACAAAGCCCCCCAATGGGGCTTCTAAATTGTAAAAAAACAATAATAAAAAATACTGTAAAAAAATATTGTAAAAAATTATAAAATTGTAAAACAGTAATAATAAAAAAATATATAAAAAATAAGCTACTGAAACCAATCTCTGCTCTACTGAAGTTATCCACTTCTCTACCAACACTGCCTATACAGTATATATACAGTGGGGATCGAAAGTTTGGGCACCCCAGGTAAAAATTTGTATTAATGTGCATAACAAAGCCAAGGAAAGATGGAAAAATCTCCAAAAGGCATCAGATTACAGATTAGACATTCTTATAATATGCCAAAAAAAGTTAGATTTTATTTCCATCATTTACACTTTCAAAACGACAGAAAACAAAAAAATGGCTTCTGCAAAAATATCACAGCTTGTAAACGCTTTTTGTAGCCAACAAAGAGTCTTTCAATTCTTGTTTGAGGTATCTTTGCCCATTCTTCCTTACAAAAGTCTTCCAGTTCTTTGAGATTTCTGGGCTGTCTGTCACACACTGCTCTTTTAAGGTCTATCCATATATTTTCAATTATGTTGAGGTCAGGAGATTGTGAAGGCCATGGCAAAACCTTCAGTTTACGCCTCTTGATGTAATCCCCCGTGGATTTTGAGGTGTGTTTAGGATCATTATCCATTTGTAGAAGCCATCATCTCTTTAACTTCAGCTTTTTCACAGG
Organism: Rana kukunoris; assembly: GCA_029574335.1. Classification (NCBI taxonomy): domain Eukaryota; kingdom Metazoa; phylum Chordata; class Amphibia; order Anura; family Ranidae; genus Rana; species Rana kukunoris. Next base: position 329,879,074 of record CM056050.1, on the reverse strand, counting down.
TGGCATCAAGTTACCATCCAAAATTTGCTGAAATTTTATTGAATCAATTTTTCCTTCTACTCGTGAAATGTTCCCTGTGCCACTGGCTGCAATACAACTACAAAGCATGATTGATCCACACCCATGCTTAACAGTTGGACAGAGGTTCTTTTCATTAAATTCTGTGCCCTTTCTTCTCCAAACGTACCTTTGCTCATTCCGGCCAAAAAGTTATATTTTAACCTCATCGGTCCACAGAACTTGTTTCCAGAATGCATCAGGCTTGTCTATATGTTCATTTGCAAAGTTCAAATGCTGATTTTTGTGGTGAGGATGTAGAAGAGGTTTTCTTCTGATGACTCTTCCATGAAGACCATATTTGTACAAGTATATCTTTATAGTGGAATAGTGTACCACAACTCCAGTGTCTGCCAGATCTTTCTGGAGGGATCGTGCAGTCAAACGTGGATTTTGAATTGCTTTTCTCACAATCCTGCGAGCTGTTCTGTCTGATATTTTTCTTGGTCTTCCAGATCTTGCTTTAACTTCCACTGTTCCTGATGACTGCCATTTCTTAATTACATTCCGAACAGAGGATATTGACATCTGAAAACGCTTTGCTATCTTCGTATAGCCTTCTCCAGCTTTGTGAGGGTCAACTATTTTCAGTTTCAGTTTTCTAGACAACTGCTTAGAAGAACCCATGGTGCTAATTGTTGGGGCAAGGTCAGATGAGTCTGGGCATTTAAAACCTTTGAGATCGACATCATCTGGTCTTCCCAGACAATGATTGAGAACAATCCATTACACTGGCAGGTCTCAGCTTTGCAAAAGGGGCAGTGCATGCTATAAATTCTGCAGGGTGCCCAAACTTTTGCAGACGCCATTTTTTTGTTTTCTGTAATTTTGAAAGTGTAAATGATGGAAATAAAATCTAACTTTTTTTTTTACATATTATACGAATGTCTAATCTGTAATTTGATGCCTTTTGGAGACTTTTCCATCTTTCCTTGGCTTCGTTATGCACATTAATACAAATTTTTACCTGGGGTGCCCAAACTTTCGATCCCCACTGTACAGTATATAGCATGTGTTTGAGCTTTGGGGTGCACATCCTAATGCAATAGGCTGCACACGCCTATGTACAAAACCATTTTATAGTCCCTGCAAGTAGCTTGATCCCACTTCATTCCACTGATCTTGCAGCAGCATGGGCACAGGCTCAGCTTGAGATTAGCTCATTTGAATCCCTCAGCTTCAGAAAATAATAAATGATTTAAGCAGGCCATACACGTTGAATTTCGAACAAATTTTCCTTTCAAAATCAGAACGTTCGTTTTTTTGTGATCCGATGATGCCACCATTGATTTTCGAAATTCGGCCGACCAAGCCTTCATGTCGCTACAGAAAATAATTTTCGTGGCTGGGAATATTCTTTTCTCTCTGGGAATTTTCTTTTCTTGCACATGTGCATTTTTTTTTCTATTACATTTCTCGCACGATTCTCCCATCATTGATTAGAAAAACATTTCCAACATGTCCGATTCCTCAAATTTGATTGCCACACGAAAATTGGCTGTTGCTGCAGCCTACTAACAGTGCGAAATTCGTACAAAAATTCTCTGATGTGATTTTCGAAAGAAAATTCTTTCAAAATTCGAACCATGTATGGCCGGCTTTAGATATACCAACAGCAGTGCCCATGGAGATTATGGAAAATTTTAAGACATGGAAGTTAGGAGAACTCTCCATAGCAACACAGACGGAACTAAATATGTTTTTCTTTAGTAGAAAAGGGAACAGCTAGAACCCCTGTCAGATCTGTATCTTTTTCTCTTTCCCTGTTGCAGATATTCCTCTTATTTATTGTCAGGTCAAAGCATTGTCAGTAGGACAGGAAATAAGGGGGAAATGTCTTTACCAAAGCCCCAGATTGCAATAAAAAACAGGCAGGGGTTAGGCTTCATTCACATCTGAGCGACAAAACGCCGGTCGCCCGTCGCTCTTGTCGCTCGAGATGTGAAATAACATTGCGGTCTATGGAGATGGTTCACATCTCAACGCCTGTCGCCTGAAAAAAAGTCCCCGACCCTTTTTTTCAGGCGACATTGGCGTTCCCTCATAGACCGCAATGTTAAAGAAAGATTAAACTTTTTTTTTTTTTCTACAGGCGGCAAGATAAGCCGCGTACGGGGCGTATTGTGTCGCCTAGGTGTGAATGCAGCCTTATAGTCATTCTCAACTCTATCTAAGACTATACACATCTTTTGGCTTGACACATAATTTAACTCAACTCTCTACAGACTAATAATTGCTACTAGCGATATTTAATTTGGCAACTGCATTATTTTTTTTATCTATCAGTGGATTCTTAGCTTTAGGCTAGGCATAGGTAGGCAGAAACCACAATAAGAATCACATACAGTATATTAGGTAGAGTCTTCTAGTAGACAGTCTAGTGTTCCAAGCTTTCATGAGACCTTGGCCTCATAAGGGAGGTTACATCAGGTATAATTAGTCAATGATAAAAGTCTAATGCTGTTTTTTCTTTTTAATCACTGTCCTGCCATCATATGTAAACAGTCAGACGGCTCACTCCTGAGGTCATGAGGGTGTTTTAAAACATACACCTTCTCTCACCGATTGTGTGAGCCCTTTAGTGCACGCAGTGGCATGCCCTATGATCACTGTGTTCAAGGCCAAGTACCAATTGCCCTGTACCATGTGATTACTTTGTCCAGCACTCTTCCTCAACCTGCTGGGAGAGGAAACCACAGGGTGCTTCCCCAATGATCGCAGGAGATTATTTACCTTTACACAGTACAGTGTCACCAGAGCAGCCAGCGTCCTTAATCACTGACCAACACAACACTCTGGTAGTGACACTGGTAACACTGTATGCCAGTGCAACCAGCAAGTGTCCTTGATCACTAACCACACCAGTACAGTGTCACCATACCAGTGCAGTCAGCCACAGTATCCCTGATCTTTGCCATACCAGTACAATGTCACCATACCGGTACTGTCCGCCAGGGATGTATTCTGGCCTAGGCCAACAAGGCCCAGGCCTAGGGCGGCACTTTTCGGGGGGGCGGCCGGCCGGTCCTCCTTCCATGGCGTCCCTCTGTCCTCTTCCCACGGTGTCCCTCTGTCCTCTTCCCACGGCGTCCCTCTGTCCATCACCCATGGCAACCCTCTGTCCTTCTCCCAGGGCATCCATCTGTCCTCTTCCCATGAATATGACAGGGGTGTGGCTTTGACAGGAAGGGGTGGGTCATATTTAAATTAGGGGGTGCGCAAGTTTAGTCAGGCCTAGGGCAGCACAAAACCTAAATACACCTCTGCTGTCCGCTACGGTGTTCCTGATCGCCACCGCACCAATACAGTGTCACTATACCAGTACAGCCAGCCACAGTGTCCCTATTCACTGCCACACCAGTAACACTGTTGCCAAACCAGTGCAGCCAGCAACAGTGTTCCTGATCTCTGCCACACCAGACCAGTGCAGCCAGCAACAGTGTTCCTGATCACTACCACACCAGGACCAGTGTCACTGGACCAGTGTAGGCAGCAACAGTGTTCCTCCTGATCACTACCACACCAGGGCCAGTGTCACCGGACCAGTGTAGGTAGCAACAGTGTTCCTGATCACTATCACACCAGTCCCATTGTATCAGACCAGTGCAGCCAGCAACAGTGTTCCTAATCGCTGCCACATTAGACCAGTGCAGCCAGCAACAGTGTTCCTGATCGCTGCCACATCAGACCAGTGCAGCCAGCAACAGTGTTTCTGATCACCACTAAACCAGGGCCAGTGTCACCGGACCAGTGTAGGCCATCAACAATGTTCCTGATCACAGCCAAACAAATCCCAGGTTTACTGGACCAGTGTAAGCCAGCAACAGTGTTCCTGATCACTCTCACACCAGTCCCATTTTCACCAGACCAGTGGAGCCAGGAACAGTGCTCCTGATCGCAGCCACACCAGTCCTAGTGTCATTAGACCAGTGTAAGTCAGCAACAGTGTCCTGATCACTGCCACACCAGTGCCAGTGTTGCCAGACCAGTGCAGTCAGCAACACTGTTCCTGACAGATGCCACACCAGTGCAGTATTGCCTCTGTTGCTGCCTATACTGACCCTGGCCTATTTGCTGACCAAGTCTCTGCCTGCCCCTAAACTGACCCATCTGAGCATCCCACAACTATGTGCCTGCAAGTCACCAGTCAAAGCTGTCCCCTGCAGAAAATTGCACTCCTGGAAAAATGGGAACTCTTTTTTTTCACCCTTTGTTCAGCCTCCATGCTTCATGACAAGTGAAAATGGCATTCTTAGGGGCAGCTACAACATACCAATAGGCTAGGCGTGCTTGGATTAGAGGCGCAAGGACAGCTATAGGTAATGCTACACTAAGTTATAGTCCCTAACCACTCATACAGTTGTAAGCATTACAGTACAATGTTTTTGATACTAAGTTGGTTGATTTTTATGATACACAATATACCATGTCCAGTTGATAATCAGTCCACACATTTAAAAATTCTCATCCATGTGGTATCCCCATACTTGGAAGGAGTAGCAGAATGTGTTTTGGAGTGAATTTCAATGTCTATTCTATGTCTGAGAAATATCTTATTAAATTGACAAACTTCTGTAAAAAAAAAAAAAAAAAAAAATTTCATTTTCTAAAAACTTGTGATAAAAAAAAATGATCTTCAAAAGATTCACCATGCCTTTATTAACCACTTAACCGCCGGACCATATTGCTGCCCAATGATCAGAGCACTTTTTGTGATTCGGCACTCCGTCGCTTTAACTGACAATTGCGCGGTCGTGCGACGTGGCTCCCAAACAAAATTGGTGACCTTTTTTTCCCACAAATAGAGCTTTCTTTTGGTGGTATTTGATCATCTCTGCGGTTTTTATTTTTTGCACTATAAACAAAAATAGAGTGACAATTTTGAAAAAAATACAATATTTTTTACTTTTTGCTATAATAAATATCCCCCAAAAATATATAAAAAATGTTTTTTTTCCTCAGTTTAAGCCGATACATATTCTTCTACATATTTTTCGTAAAAAAAAAATCATAATAAGCGTTTATTGATTGGTTTGCGCAAAAAGTTATAGCGTTTACAAAATAGGGGGTAGTTTTATGACATTTTTATTAAAAAAATTTTTTTACTAGTAATGGCGGTGATCAGCGTTTTTTTTTTTTTTCAGTACTGCAACATTATGACTGACACTTCTGACACTTTTGACACATTTTTGGGACCATTGGCATTTTTTTAGCGATCAATGCTATAAAAATGCATTGGATTACTATAAAAATGCCATTGGCAGTGAAGGGGTTAACACTAGGGGGCAGGGAAGGGGTTAAGTGTGTTCCTGGGTGTGTTCTAACTGTATGGGGGGGTGGCCTCACTAGGGGAAATCACTGATCTTCTGTGGCCCCTAATGGCCGCTTTAAAGCGGACGTATAGCTACGGGCTCTCGCCCAGGAGAGCCGACCTGCCGCCGTATAATGACGGAGGCAGGTCGGCAAGCAGTTAAATACATTGGGGGTCTACTTTGCAAAATATGGTAATTTGTGGCCATTTCTCATGTCCCGACCAGGGCCATCTTAAAGGCAGGGCAAAAGAGGAAGCTGCCCTGGGCCTTGTCATTTTTGTGGGACCCAAAGCAGCTGCCTCATACTTGCCAACTATCCCAGTTTAAATTCCCTTGTCTCTTAAAGTTTTAGTCCCGTGCTGTGTCCTGATATCACAGTGTGAAGTGCTGCTACTAATGCTGCCCAGCTCTGCCCTATTGTTGTGTACAGATGACTCACCTGCGTGCCCTGTGTTTACATGTAAAAAAGCCATCATTCATATGCAAATAACAGGAGCATTCATATGTAAATAGTGGCAACTGGCTGCATTTATATGTAAATAAAGGCGGCATTCATATGTATATCATGTCCCTCTGTAGTGAGGAGATGATGTGCTGTAACTTCTAGAAACCAATCAGTGAGCAGTATTACTGTACAGTAATCTCTAGCAACCAATCAACAAGTATAAATCATGTGCTGTAACCTCTAGCAACTAATCAGTGAGCCGTAATATGTGCTGTAACCTCTAGCAATCAGTCAGTAAGTGGTAAAGATATGCTGTAACCTCTGGCAACCAATTGCAATCGCTGCCTGATCTGATACAGTAAACTGATTTTAAGTCTAGCTGATATTTATTGTATGTTTTGCAATTTTTTGCCCTGGGGTCCAATCAACATTAAAGATGGCCCTGGTCCCGGCACTTCAGTGTCTAAAGAAGTGTGACCAGAGAGTCAGGAAATCAGATGCATTATTTATGCCCCTTGAAAGCTTGAAGGTGCTCCCTGGATTTTGGGACCCTCTATGTGCCTAGACAGCAAAAAAGTCTCACACATATGGTATCCCCATATTCAGGAGGGGTACAAGAATGTGTTTTGGGATATATTTGTAAGTATGCCCATGCTACGTTTGATCTTACTTTTTTCATTTTCAAAAAAATATTGGCAAAAAAGTACAACTTCAAAGACCACACCATGTTTCTTACTAACAACTGTGGAAGGAATACTTTTAAAAAATAGGTCAGAACATCAGGATTTGATAAGGGTCAGATATATTTCGTAGACTACATAACTTTCACACAGCATAACTAATTTAGTATAGTTACTTTGTTTAACCAAAGAAATGTAGCCGAATACATTTTGGGAGATCTGCACAGATAATCAGGGTACTAATTATCAGTGTCCTGATTATCAGCAGTGATGTCTTTCAGTGCCTGCTCATCAGTGCAGCCTTGCCGTGCCACCTATCAGTGCCCGCAAGTATTAGTGCCGATCAGTGCCACCTATTAGTACTGCATATCAGTGGCATCAGTAAAAAATAAATAACAGAAATTAATAAACTTTTTTTTTCCTTTCTCAGATTATTTTTTTTTGGGCAAACAATAAAAAAACTATGGTGATTAAATATACCACCATAAGAAAGCTCTATCTTTTTTTTAAAAATGCTAAAAATGTCATATGGGTATAATGTTGCATGACAGTGCAATTGTCATTCAAAGTATGAGAGCGCTGAAAAGTGGCAGGCTGCCCAGGGTATAAAAGTGCCCAGTAGGCAAGTGGTTACGTTTTATTGGCCGCCGTGGAGACGTATAGAAAGGATTCCTTTCTGGGATCTCCTCTGCTCCACGCAATGTGAGAGAGTGGGGGGAGAAGTTAGTGAGGTAGAGAGAAAAGGTGCCCATCCATTACACCCCACGCGCCATGGACGCAATTACATCCCTGTCCCTGCCGGCTTATCTCTGTCTCCGCCGGGTATTGGCAGGTAACAACTATGCTGCCAGGAGTGATTTTAGGTGGGTGTTAGAGGATAGGTACTAGGGGGTGTTTTGTTTTTGGTTAGACTTGTACTAGAAGTAGAAGGAGGGAGGCAAGTGAAGTTTGACCCCCCAGCACAAATCCTCTCCTATCCCAAAGCACACCCTAGAACATATCCTCTAACCCCCTAAATCAAAGATCCCATCCTGGCTCTATCCACCTCCCGATCCCATCCCAGCTCCATCCATCCCCCTGATCCCATCCTGGCTCCATTAACCCCCCAATCCCATCCTGGCTCCATCCACCCCCGATCCCATTCTGGCTCCATCCACCCCCCGATCCCATCCCAGCTCCATTCACCCCCGATCCCATCCCGGCTCCATTCACCCCTCTGATCCCATCCACCCCATCCCCCCGATCCTATCCTGGCTCCATCCACCTCCCCCCGATCCCATTCCGGCTCCATCCACCCCCTAATCCTATCCCGGCTCCATTCACCCCTCTGATCCTATCCACGCCCATCCTATCCTGGCTCCATCCACCTCCCCCCGATCCCATAACGGCTTCATCCACCCACCCTAATCCCATCCCGCCTCCATTCACCGCTATGATCCCATCCACCCGATCCTATCCTGGCTCCATCCATCTCCCCCAATCCCATTCCGGCTCCATCCACCCCCCCCCCCCTGATCCCATCCTGGCTCCATTCACCCCTCTGATCCCATCCACCCCCATCCCCCAGATCCTATCCTGGCTCCATCCACCTCCCCCCAATCCCATTCCGGCTCCATCCACCCCCCCCTGATCCCATCCTGGCTCCATTTACCCCTCTGATCCCATCCACCCCCATCCCCCAGATCCTATCCTGGCTCCATCCACCTCCCCCAATCCCATTCCGGCTCCATCCACCCCCCCCCTGATCCCATCCTGGCTCCATTTACCCCTCTGATTCCATCCACCCCCATCCCCCAGATCCTATCCTGGCTCCATCCACCTCCCTGATCCCATCCTGGCTCCATCCACCCCCCCAGCTCCATCGACTCCCTTGATCCTATCCTGACTCCATCCATGCCCCCGATCCCATCGCGGCTCCATCCATCCCCCAATCCCATCTCCATCCATCCCCTGATCCAATCCCAGCTCCATCCATCCCCCGAAATCCCGACCTTTCCCCTTATCCCATCCTGGCTCCATCCATTCCCCAATCCCATCTCGGCTCTATCCATCCTGTGATCCCAGCCCAGCTCCATCCATATCCTGATCCCATCCCATCTATCCCCTTCAACCCATCCCTGCTCCATCCATTCCCCTCGATCCCATCATGGCTCCATGCACCACCCTGATCCCATCCCGACTCCATCCATCCTCCTGATCTCATCCTGGCTCTATCCATCCCCTGATCCCACCCTGGCTCTATCCATCTCCTAATCCCATACTGGCTCCATCCATTCCCCTTCCCATCCCAGCTCTATCCATTCCCCTGATCCCATCTTGGCTCCATCCACCACCCAGATCCCATCCTGGCTCTATCTATCCCCCCGATACCGCCCATTCCCCTGATCCCATCCTGGCTCCATCCATTCCCCAATCCCATCTTGGCTCTATCCATCTCGTGATCCCATCCCAGCTCATCCATCCCCTGATCCTATCTCTATCCACCCCCCTGATCCCATTCCAGCTCCATCCACGCCCCCCAATCCTGACCATTCCCCTGATCCCATCCTGGCTCCATCCATTCCCCAATCCCATCTTGGCTCTATCCATCTTGTGATCCCATCCCAGCTCATCCACCCCCTGATCCTATCTCTATCCACCCCCCTGATCCCATCCCAGCTCCATCCATCCCCCCAATCCCGCCCATTCCCCTTATCCCATCCTGGCTCCATCCATTCCCCAATCCCATCTCGGCTCTATCCATCCTGTGATCCCAGCCCAGCTCCATCCATATCCTGATCCCATCCCATCTATCCCCTTCAACCCATCCCTGCTCCATCCATTCCCCTCGATCCCATCATGGATCCATGCACCACCCTGATCCCATTCCGACTCCATCCATCCTCCTGATCTCATCCTGGCTCTATCCATCCCCTGATCCCACCCTGGCTCTATCCATCTACTGATCCCATCCCAGCTCTATCCATTCCCCTGATCCCATCTTGGCTCCATCCACCACCCAGATCCCATCCTGGCTCTATCTATCCCCCCGATACCGCCCATTCCCCTGATCCCATCCTGGCTCCATCCATTCCCCAATCCCATCTTGGCTCTATCCATCTCGTGATCCCATCCCATCTCATCCACCCCCCTGATCCCATTCCAGCTCCATCCACGCCCCACAATCCTAACCCAGCTCCATTTATAGTGGCTAGTTAACCTTTTGAGATCCGCGCTATAGCCGAATGATGGCTTCAGCGCGGATCTGAATTGCCAACAAGCCGCCAATTGACGGCTTGTCACTAGCACGTTCCCCGCGCGCGCTCCAGAGCGCGCCGTGGGGAAATTCTGTGTTGGCCGTGTCCCTTGGACACAGCCAATTACAGATCGCTGCGAACGGCCAATCAGAGTGGCACATAGGGACATAGATCGGTCACCCCCCCTCCCCCCACAGTTAGAACACAATGTAGGGAATACATTTAACCCGTTCCTCACCCCCTAGTGTTAACTCCTTCAATGCCAGTCACATTTATACAGTAATTAGTGCATATTTATAGCACTGATTGCAGTGAAAATGTGAATGGCGCCAAAAATGTGTCAAAAGTGTCCGATGTGTCCGCCATAATGTCGCAGTCCCAATAAAAATCGCAGATCGCCGCCATTTCTAGTAAAAAAAAAAATTATAAAAAATAATAATTCTGTCCCCTATTTTGTAGGCGCTATAACTTTTGCGCAAACCAGTCGCTTATTGCGTTTTTTTTTTTTTTTTTTACCAAAAATATGTGGAAGAATACGTATCGCCCTAAACTGAGAAAAAAAATCTTTTTTTTTTAATTTTATTAATTGGGATATTTATTATAGCAACAAGTAAAAAATATTGTTTGTTTTTTTTTAAATTGTCGCCCTTTTTTGTTTATAGCGCAAAAAATAAAAACCGCACAGGCGATCAAATACTACCAAAAGAAAGCTCTACTTGTGGGGAAAAAAGGACGTCAATTTTGTTTGGGAGCCACGTCGCACGACTGCGCAATTATCAGTTAAAGCGACGCAGTGCCGGAAGCTGAAATTTCACCTGGGCAGGAGGAGGGTATATGTGCCCAGTAAGCAAGTGGTTGAGCCGCATCAACGCACTAGCCTGCTCAGTATGGGGGTGACACCATGTTTACCGCATTAGATGACACCAACCCTAGTGAGACCACTGCCTAATAACACATTTTCTATTAATGTGGTGGCATTTGTTCATGTTTTTCAAAAGTGCCTGCTTTTCCCATACACTTGAATAGTTTTGTGCATGTAAGTGACACAGAGTTGCGAAGTTTCCTAGTCGTTGTACGTGTCCCCCTGGCCTCCAGCAAACAATGCTGCCTCTCCCGAGTCCCCGGCTGGCTGTGTGTGAGCTCGTCTCCCCGGTCTGTCCCTTCCCCTGGGCTCTCCGGGGCCCCGCCTATTACTGCACGGCCCAGCTTCTCCTTATATGGTTGAGCCGTGACGGCAGCAGTGTGGAGGCTGGTTCTAGGGAAGGGAAGCCCACCTTGCATTGTTACTATCCCCTGCCTGGAATGTGATGTCTGAGCCCTGCACTGCAGGGAAGAGAAGGGGGGAAGAGCTGCTCAGGAAACCAAGCCGCCGCCACTGCCGCCACCTCCTCCTCCTCCTCCAGGGACTTTCTTCCTTTCCTGTGCCATTATACAGCAGGTAAGTACAGCTCCGGGGTGCTCGGGTGTGCTGGGTACAAGTTAGCGGTGGGGCTCACATTACTTTGTCATGTCCTCTGAGGAGACTTTGAGGTGGTGACCCCCTGGGGAGTGCTCAGGCATCCTGTGCTGGTATAGCAGGACCCATTGGCTTGTAGTTGGGGCACTTTGGGCTCCATTGAGCCTTGGTTGTGTCTCCCTGAGGGATATATGAACAGTGCTGGATGTGGAGGAATGTGCTGGGTCCTGTAGTCTAAGGACTGCAGTAACCTCCTCTGCAGTGAGGAGATCAGGTGGCTTCTAACAGCTGCCTCTATGAACTTCTATGGCAGGAAGACCTCATTGTACATGGAGGAATTTAAGGCATTTCATTCTGGATATTATGTATTTTTTCAAAGCAGGCCACCCTTTTTAAATTATTAACTCCCAAATAAGTCACCTCTGCGAAGCCTACAAGGGGTTAAACGCTGCTCCAATAGGCCTGGCTGACATTAAAAGACGATTATGAATTCCTTATGCTGATTTTGGCACGACTGCAGACACGACGTTCTATGTGGGATTATAAAATGACTTCCTTATTGAAAAGATTTTTTTTTTTTATTATTATTTATTTAATAGTTTATTTTTAAAGCAAGGTTACTTGGTGCCAGCGCCGTTGCGGTATAGAAAGCGTAATGGTGTTTATTGAAGACGGAGATGGTCCCTTTTTCGCTTGTTAGGTTACGTTTGCCGCAGTCCTGTTCCTGTTAGGATTTGTACTCTCTGCTTGAGTCATCAATCTGCAAAACATTTCACTGTTTATTGCCTGCGGGGCTTAAAGGAAACCTAAAGGAAAAACTTTAGAGGGGGGGGGGGGGGGGGGGGGGGGGAGAAAGGAAAAATAGAAGGAAGGGGAACACCAAATTTATTCTGGGGTAATCCACACAAGGCCCAAAAAAGAGTTCGCACGTTGCCTTGTTTCAATTACATTCAGATGGATTTCTCATGCTTTTTCCCAAAGCTTTCAGGGTTTTTTTTTTTTTTTTCTTTCCGCTTGCAATACGAGCTTAGCCTAAATATTGGTGTGGGGCTACTGTGCGGAACCAGATGAGCTGATTAATTTAAGAGGTAAAAAAATTCTGCAATAAAATCAGCAAAACTGCATCAAGGTCATCTGCAGGCTTAAGCTTGCTGTGCAGTTCAGCAAAATTCCAATTACTAGTTTCATCTAATGGCTAGCCGCAGAGGAGCAGCGTCTTAGCTCAAGGAATGTAGTCATTGAATCCTACCGTTTTTGTCCGAATGTGGAATTGTAGCTGAAATCTTTTTTTTAGATTTCTGTTTTTTTTTTTTTTTGCTGATTTCTGGATTTATTAACAGGTCTGTTGGGGGTTTTGAAGCACCTCTTTGATTATTCTGCAGTTTACGTATGTATCAATAATTAACGCCATTTAGTTAGGAGTGCACACCACAATAATAATGCAAACGATTGTATGTATCCTGTGACTATTCTAGTCTCTATTCTCAACTAGGGTTCCTCTAGAGCAGAGGTCTCCAAACTGGGGGCCGGATGTGGCCCTTTGATTGCCTTTATCAGGCCCTTGTGACAATATTCCTTTTGCAGATAAAATACTGTATTTTTTCTACACTAACAATGGGGTATAATTGCCATCACTGATACCAACAATGGGGCACGTTTCCTTCCACTGACACCAACTACAGGGCCCTATTCCTTCCAATAATGGGGTGCTATTTCTTCCCCTAATACCAACAATGAGGCAATTATCCTCCCTTTATCACCCGTGATGGGGCATTCTTTACTCCCATTGACGCCAGGACATTTTCCACTTACAATGGCTACAGTTCGGCCCCCTTAAAGTCTTAAAGGACGGTAAACTGGCCGTTTTATTCAGAAAGTTTGGAGACCCCTGCTCTAGGGCAACGTTTTTCAACCAGTCCCCAGGTGTGCCGCGGCAAAATAACCCCAAATATTGGCAGCTATGGCTGCTATCTAATGCAACGTTTTTCAACCAGTGTTGGTTGTTGTGCAGGTCTGACCGTTCTTCTTTCAGTGTATGTGTACACATGTCTGTTAGTGTGTGTGTGTGACAAAAGTAGTTCTGATGGTACAGGAATAGGGGGGTCAGGATTAAAAGTAACATACATACAGACAGATATACGTGTGTCTGTTTGTGTGCGTGCGCATCTGTCTGTCTGTATGTATGTTACTTTTAATCCTGACCCCCCCCTATTCCTGTACCATCACAACTACTTTTGTAGGGTTCGAGATAGCAGCAAGGACTGCTGCTCCTCTGAAAAGCAATTTGTGTTCATATCGCTTTTCAGGGGCATTTGTCAGCCAGTAAAGAGGCATATCTTGCCAACGCACCACCTGTTTTAAGCCCGTAAATGCAATGCACACAGTTGCCGGGTAGTTGCAGTGCAGCCCCATTCACCCTGGGTATACCTCCAGCTGCAGCCACAGCATGTTTACACCCCAGCTGTTGCCTCTGCAGCTAAAGGGGCAAAAGTTGGGGGTGGTAAAAACAGCTCAACCATGTGGTTTTACTGCCCCTCCAGCCTGATATGTGAACAAGCTCTTGGTTCTGTGTGGATGCGTGCTGCGTGTAGGGCAGCCCATTCATTTCCCTACCCGCAGTAATGCTGGGAAAGAAGTCCCCGACCCTTTTTTTTAAAATTGTGCCATAACAAAAACAACCCATGTTTGCCAATGGATGGGGCACAATTAAGAATTAATGGCACCCCTAAAGAGCAGAGCATTTGTCTGTGTGTCAAGAACAAGCGCGATTTTGCGCGTGTTCCGCAACACACATCGACGTGAACCAAGTCTTGGAAAGGGGTGCCTCAAGACTGAAAATACTTTTCAAGGGCGCCCCGACTGGAAAAAGGTTGAGAAACACTGCTCTAGGGTATTGAAATAAAAAAATTGTTTGTATTATGACTTATGTAGTCATTGTATGTGTCAAAAAAGAGCACCCCAACACAGTGCCAGCTTTTATATATAGTGTCTCTCCATTGCAGCATGCCGCCTTCCCACACCAGCTCAGTGCAAGTCTGGACCTCGTTCAACCGCTTGGTGATGGCTGTTCTAGGGGTTTATATAGGATTCTTGAGCTGTGGCTAATTCACCTCCCACCTGATAGTCCCTGCATTGTCCTGGGTCCAGTGCCACTTTGCAGAGCTGGCAGCATGCCAACCAATGATCTATTTAGCTGTCGGGGCACATTCTTCGCACAGACCAACTATACATAGGGCATTCTTCCAACTGACCTCTGATGCTGTCATTTTAGTGGGGGGTTCCCTTATATACCTCAATTATTTTATGGGATGTAAACAGTTGAGAGGCTGCACCAATATATATATATATTTTTTTTTTTTGTCCCTCTTGTGGTTTTATAAATGTTGCATAAGGACTGCACCAGTTTCTAGTGTTGAAAGAAATGGAAGCACTTGATGTAGTGGTGCAGACATGCTAGGTTTACTTGCTTGGCTATGAAATGTACTGTATATCTCCTTTTTTTACACCACACATTGGATATCTCATTGTGGGTCCAAAATTGTATTTTTTTTTTTTTTTTTTTTTTTTTTTAAATGCTTGACATGTCGTCATGTATATAGGGGGCAATGGATAACATTTTTCAATATTTCTCTTTTTTAGAATTAGGCTGACCAATATTGGCTCAATAACAAATGATCAGAAGCCCTTATTCACTCACAGGACAATATTCCTTTGGGGTCCTTGTCCCTCCTCTGTTTTAAATGAGTGTGGATCAAAGATGTAGTGTGGGCTCTCAGAGTAAGGCTCCTTACACACGGAGCGTTCCGTTTTTCGCTCCGCTCCGTGTGTCCGTCAGCTCAGCGGGGGGGGTCTCCGCTCAGCTGTCGGCGGACAGGGCGGTCCCCGCACACTGTGCAGGGACTGCCCTGTCTCTCCTCCGCTCTCCCCTATGGGGAGTCGGATGGAAAGGGACCGTCTGTCCGTTTGCATCCGATCCGTTTGGCCAGACGGAAGAAAAATAGGACATTCTTCCGTCCGCAAAAACGGATGCGGATCTGGCGGACGTTAGCGGATGCATCATCCGCTAACGGATCCGCTCCCATAGGGGCCCATTACAAGTCCGTAAACGGACTTGTAATGAACGGACGAAAGGTCCGCTAGTGTGAAAGGACCCTAAGGCAAAAATTGAGTCAGGTGTTGGCCCTCCCGAGGGCTCGCTCAAGGATGGACACACATTGCTGGTCGTACATGGGAGATGCTGCCAGTCGCTGGCCACTATTCAGTGACCTGGTGTGGTGTGTGTGTGTGTGTGTGTCTTTTTTTTTCTCTCTCTGCCATGAAATGTGGGCAGGATTATACACAGAAGTAGGGCTTTGACTGTCTGTTCTGTGATGCTCTAGTTTTTATTAGTGTAAGGAAGGAGTAGAAGAACTCCTGATTGGTTTTCACAGCCATCTTTGGCTTCATTAGAGAGATTTACACCCTCACTTCCTGTCCTGCTGAGAATGGTTTTACTGGACAGGAAGTGAGGTCAAATCCTACAACAGGGAGATGGAAGGGGGAGGGAGAGAGAATCTGACAGGGCTTTAGTCATTACACACACCCAGGGCTTTTTTTCTGGGGGAACTTGGTGGAACTCAGTTCCACCACCTTTGGCTCAGACCCTTTGGTGCCCGCTCACCACAATCACTTGTGAACACAGAAGTCTGGTTTCTGTGTTTACAAGTGACTGCTTTGTAACCCCCTGAACTCTGCACACTGTATGTAATGCAATTCTGGTATTTAATGCCCCTTTAAGACCCTTCTACTGTTTGTGAAATCTGAACGGGTCGTGGTTGAGTTCCTGCACCTATTTTCTGAGAAAAAAAGCTCTGCACATGGATCAGTAAAGAAATGAAAATTGGTGTCTGTTTCTAAATTGCAACCAAGTTCCCATTCTTTCCTGCACTTTAAAAAATAAAAGCAGTGGTGTGATTGGTTGTTCTGGTCAG
Organism: Rana kukunoris; assembly: GCA_029574335.1. Lineage (NCBI taxonomy): Eukaryota > Metazoa > Chordata > Amphibia > Anura > Ranidae > Rana > Rana kukunoris. Next base: position 329,862,918 of record CM056050.1, on the reverse strand, counting down.
CCTAAAGCTGAACTTCAGTATTGATGACTACTGCATTATTACATCAGTCCAGCTTGGCACAATTTAGATGTACATATCCCATGCTTGATGGACCAGCTCTCCACTGGCGAATATGGCAAACGATGTAGTTGCTGCTACTACAGTGATATCTAGAAAGTTCTGGGTCCTGTGCTGAGCGGCCTCCCTTTTGCATAGCGACCACAGGGGCGCTTACTTGCACTGCCACCATTCACAGAATGCCTTGATTTCTTTCATTGGATATAAGGCACTCTCTGTTTCAGTGTGATGTAGAGGGACGGTGATGTCACAAAAAGAAAGGCGAGTACATTTTGCTGGGAAGAGGTGACCTTTTTTTCTTTTGTCCTGTCTTGGTGAAGGAAATGGTCATGTTAACATTTTTTTTTTTTTCTTGCTGGCCACATTATGCCTTGGTCTGTAATGTTGTAGAGTAGTACACCGATGTCCATAACCAGCTGCCTAACAGCGAGGTTTGTATATCCGCCTAATGAGCCATCACCTTCACTTTCCTGTTTGTCAGGTTTTCCTAATTGGCTCAGTTGCATGTTGATTTGTAATAATGTTCTATTGTCATGCTTCCTTCCAAACCTGGACAAATGACAACAGCCAGATGGCTACTGTGCCTAAAATGTAACAGGCAACATTTAGGACCCATTCACATTCGAGCAATTAGGAATCGGAGGAAGATGAGCGTTTAAGATTGTAAAATCACACCTAGTTCAAGGCAAATATTTGGTTGCTGAACTTCTTTGGCACAGCAAACGTGCATAGGGCAGCCTAATCGAGTAAATGTGCTGCCCTATGTGTGACATGCGGAAACATGCATGAATCATGCTTTTTGAAATTGCAAGCAAAACTAACTCGGAACAAGTTTAGCAATAATGAGATGTGTAATTTTTTTTTTTTTTTTTTTTTTAAACCTTTCTATTGCTGCTTATTCTGGAATTCAAAGTATTGAGGCTTTTAAAGTGGCACACCCAATGAAATTTGCATTAATCTTTCTACCTGTGCTTTTGTCTAATGCAGGGGTTGGCAACCTGAAACCCATCATGGGAGCCATGCCTCTGTGGCTTAGTCCTGCAATGGGACTTGTAGTTCCACAACAGCTGGAATGTCAAGGTTTGCCTATATACCTGGTCTATAGTAAAGTTGTTTTATTCACACAATTAAACCATTGAGTGCTAAATTCAGCCATGCATGTATTTGATGAAAGCTAAAAATGTTGGCTGCGTTGAGCCCAAGCTGAACGTTTGGATCACACAAAGGAAGCAGAAGTGTTTATTCAATGATATGCTTTCAGATACTGTTTTAATCTGATCTAGAGTTTAGCATCTACTGTCCAGGCTGTTCGCTGCTTAGATTCTTTTCTGATCAGTTACCCCAAAAAATGCCATTGCATTTTCTATTGGTATTGGACATGAAAATCTGCAACGTCAACTTAGTATGCCTGAAACCTAAACTTTAGCTCCTTTTCCATGGGGTAAATGCAGCGATGCCTAGCAGGCAGCTTTGGGTGCAAATGACTACTACAATTGCAAATTGTACTAGCTCCTAATGTCTGCCCTCCCAATTCACCAACATGAGAAAATATGTTAGCCTGTATCATCTTAACCACGTCAGCCCCGGAAGGATTTACCCCCTTCCTGACCAGAGCACTTTTTGTGATTCGGCACTGCGTCGCTTTAACTGACAATTGCGCGGTCGTGCGACGTGGCTCCCAAACAAAATTGGCATCCTTTTTTTCCCACAAATAGAGCTTTCTTTTGGTGGTATTTGATCATCTCTGCGTTTTTTTATTTTTTGCACTATAAACAAAAATAGAGCGACTATTTTGAAAAAAATGCAATTTTTTTTTTTACATTTTGCTATAATAAATATCCCCAAAAAATATCTAAAAAAAAACTTTTTTTTTTTCCCCCAGTTTTGGCCGATACGTTTTCTTCTACATATTTTTCATTAAAAAAAAATCGCAATTAGCGTTTATTGATTGGTTTGCGCAAAATTTATAGCGTTTACAAAAAAGGGGGTAGTTTTATGGCATTTTTATTATTATTTTTTTTTTTTTTTTTTACTAGTAATGGCGGCGATCAGCGTTTTTTCTTCGGTACTGCGATATTATGGCGGACACATCAGACAATTTTGACACATTTTTGGGACCATTGGCATTTTTATAGCATTGATCGCTATAAAAATGGCAATGGCTGCCGGCAGCGCGCGCGCCCTCTAGCGGCCGAAAAAGATAGGATGTAGAGCTACGTACTCTCGCGTAGCAGTGCCGACCTGCCGCAGTAATATGACCGCGGCTGGTCGGCAAGCAGTTAAAGCAATTATCATGGAGTAGTTAGTGCTGCCCTTATGAAGATTTTAGATTACAGGTTTCTTTGTCCCATATCTTTGAAAATGTGGGATTGCAATAATTCACTTGTATCTTTCTTCCTTCTTTTTTTTTTTTAAAGCATTTTCTTCATATTCCATAAGGAAAGGATGAGAAAAGTGTTGTGTTTTTTTTTTGTGATCCAGTTATTTAGTTTCTGCCTAGATCCTTCTACATGCCACAATTTTTAGACCTCATGCACACTTCAACTCTTCTAAACGCCTTTTTCTCCTGGCAGCAGCGTTAAAATACTCCTAAAGCCTAATTTTTCAAACACGTTAAAAATGAACACTGAAGCGCTATATGCGCCTAGAGCTTAATTGGTTTAGACATGTTTTTGCACGCCAAGCGGGTTTTTTTTCTTTTGTGGCAGAAAAGCTCTTCTCCTGAACCCTGAGTTGTTTTTTTTCCCCCCTCTGCTTCTAAATGCCTGTGAACCTCTGCATATAAACACATGCTAACATAGAGGAGCATTTAGAGTCAGAAAATAAGTAAAACACCCTTAAAAGTGGTGTTTTTGATACCTAATGTACATGAGGCCTAAATATCTGCCCCAAAAGTGAAAGCATGAAACTGATATCGTGGATAATGTTGCTGTTACATTGGTAACCAACTTTGTCCTTGTTTGTATGAGTACTATGGAGATTTTGTACCTTTTTACCATTTACTTTGATGATGATATTTGCCTCTGTACATGGTCCCCATGTGTGGGGTTTTTTGTATATAGGTTTTTCAATGGTGTGTCTAAGGTTTTTATTGTTTGTGTCCCCATTGGGTAAATTTCACCTGACTTATGTTCGTAACACGAGGATCAAAAAAAAAAATGGGCATCACTAGGACAAGAAAAATACAGCAGTGAAATTGTGCTTTTATGCTTTTAATTCCGGTATTGCTAAATTGTGTTTTTGCAGGTGCCTTTTACCCTATTACGACTTGGTGAAACTCACATTAGCGCTCATATCCCTTTTTAGATGTAATTGTCATAATTTGTCTGCGCAAGTTGAGACACCTGATGTGCATTCCATCTTGCACATGCTCAGTATAACAATACCTTGAGCCCTCCTGACGTAAACTTAAAAAATGGCAGCATGGAAGTGCGTGGCCTGGGCAGGTTGAGAACTGGTGGAAGTGAAGAAAGTCACTGGTTGTTTACAATACACATACAAGACGCATACTTGTTTAGGTACACACGTTCATGTTTGCAGTTTCTAGAGGTAGGGGGTCCTCTTTAATGTCCTTGTGATTTCTTGACATTGGGACAGGAAATAAGGGAAAAATCTCCCCAAAGTGGACACGGGCACCAATAAAAAAAACCTGATGAATTTTATCCCTTCCTTGCTGCTCAAAACATTAAAAACACTGTTTGTGGTGGGATTGATTTACTAAGACTGGAGAGTGCAAAATATCGTGCAGCTGTGCATGGTAGCCAATTGGCTTCTAATTTCAGCTTGATCAATTAAACTTTGACAATAAGCCTAGGTTCACATGGAGCAATTTGAGAGATCAAATTGCATAACAAGTTGCAACCTATTGGAGGCAATGGCACTGTTCCCATCAGTGCGACACCGATTTGCAAAAAGTGGTTTCTGTACTACTTTTGCCAATTTCAAGTGAAGCCATACAGATATCTATCAAGTAGCATCAATGTGAACCAGGGATAAAACCTGGAAGCTGGTTGGTTCCTATGCAGAGCTGCACCAAATTTTGCACTCTCCGCTTTTAGTAAATCTGCCCTACTGAGTAAAGTTTAATTCACAAGAACTTCTAATAAGCCATACATTTTGTATGTTATGCCAGTATTGCTTATACTGACATTGTGGTGTGGGGTATGCGGGTCCCTGTGTCTGTCAAACAGCTTTCCAAAGGAAACATAAAAAAAAAATTCTTCTGGGTATGCATGTGATGTACAAAATGATGCATAAGTAAGGCATGCTGGTCGACATGTGCTCAACATCTGTACTTGCCAGTCCATTCAAAGATGGGAGGATTCATAACTGTCTATGAAATCTGCTACTGATGACGCACATTATACAATTTCACTGTATAACTACGTATAAATCTTTCAGCTATGCAGTGCAAGGAACTACCTAATTGCATGTCAATTTTATAAATAGTTTAAGTACGGTTGGTCCTCTTGCTACGTAATTGTTACCTTGCTTTTATGTATGTTGTGTGTTTGTTTTTTTAGCAGTTGCTCCATTGTGGGTTGGGAAAGAGAGTTGTTAAGCATTTTAATTTGGTACAGTATATGAATGTTCACATTAAGAACGTGCATGCAGTTGTATATTCTTGTTAAACAGGTTCTCACAATGACAGGAAAGGTTAGTTTTTAAGAGCACAAACATAATTGCTGGTTTATTATTCATAAGACTTAAAGCGTGATTTTCCCTATATGTTGACTGTAAACTCTAAGGGTGGAAAACAATTAGATTTACAAAATGTGATATTTTAGTGTAAGGTATACAATTCAGTAGTACTGTGTACCCTATAATATATGTGTTTTTTTGGGGGGGAGGGGGGTTGCAGTAAAAACGTTTCTATATATTCAGCTAGCCGTCTCCCAATCTTGCTGAACTCAGACCTGATCAAGTTGGCGACCTGTCTGTGAGGCACACCTTCATATACATTTACGTGTGTGTGCTGGGATTTTTCATTAAAGTGGATGTAAACCCAATTCATGAAATTCGAGCTGGGCACATCTGCAGTATTTTGTTATCTCTCTTCAAAGAGCTAGTCCTGTAGCTCTCTCCCGAACTGTTCCTCTGTGATCAGCCTGATAACTCCTGACGAATTCTCAGACACCTCAGATAAAAGCAGCCTGACATTTCTGTCCAGGGAGGTTGCTATAGATTAGCAGGCAGCTGGCCTTGTTACAAAACGCCTCTAAGAGTCTCTACCTATGACGAGAGGGGGTGTGTACCTTTCTTACAATCAGAAATGTTGGCTGTATGCCCAGACATCACACAGGGAACGAACGTTTCCTAACACGATTTGAACTTTCTAAACGGTATATAAATGTGAAGACAGCAGATATGGATGTAAAACCTATGTAGGGAGATTTGGATCTGAAGCTGTCCACATCCACTTTAAGGCTACATTCATATATGAATGGGTATCATTCGAAAACATGGGGAACGACTTGTCATGCAACTTTGTCTACAGTTGTATGATAAGTCGCACAAGTGTGAATAGAGCCTTAAGGTAACTTGTTATGAAAGGAATATGGTAGCCGTTGCTGACCTATCCTGATATTTCTAGTTGTGTCTAATGCTTTGGCTTCAGAACTAACCTTGTACAAGTATAAAGATGATGGCTGTGCTGGGTCCATGATATTGAAGTTTTACAACCATCATTTCCAGAAGAAGGCCAACAATGGGAAGCATGTTTATCTTATATCAGTTGCTTGGAGCTTTATGTTGCTTTGTATCCTATGGCTGGGTACTCGCTGATGATGCATTTAGTTGCTTATCATGCATAGCGTTTTTCTGGTGTTTGGTAAGCGGTCCAACCGAGTTTGCTAGACATTCCAGATGCTGGTAAAAAGCTCATAAATGGGAGCTAAGGAAATGGTAAATGGAAAAACCTCTAGCTATTCATTCTCTTTATTTGGAGTGGGGACAGTTGCTTTGAGAATTAGTGGCTATGAGTCCCTGACAACCATGTAACACTTTAAAGGGGAGGTTCCCCTAAAAATAAACTTTTAACATTGCCTGTGTCTTCTTAATAATAATTAGAATCGGCTGGGTTTTTTTTTTTTAACCACCCGTACATACCATTTTCGGCATGTACGCTCACCGCCGCTTCCGGGTCTGGCGGCCGGGGATGGGAGGGCCTGCTTCATTGACAGGCATCCGATCGACGCATACAGCGCGTCACGGGATGCCGAAAGAAGCCGAACGTTGGTGCGCATGCGCCGTATAGAGCCGCACCAACGTTCGGCTTCTTTCGGCATCTCGTGACGCGCTGTATGCGTCGATCGGATGCCTGTCCCCGGCTGCCAGACCCGGAAGCGGCGGTGAGCGTACATGCCGAAAATGGTATGTACGGGTGGTTAAAAAAAAAACTACCAGCCGATTCTATTTATTATTAAGAAGACACAGGCAATGTTAAAAGTTTATTTTTAGGGGAACCACCCCTTTAAGGCCGCGTACACACGATCAAATCTATCTGCTTTAAACGGTCTGACAGACCGTTTCAGCAGACAGATTCGATCGTGTCTACGGGCGGACAGACAGATTTTTAGCATGCTTTAAAATCTGTCTGCTGGGAATCCGTCCGTCCGACATGTCTGGTGGTTAGTACGCTAACCAGCAGCCATATCTGCCCGCACATGCGACAAATGGATTCGACGCATGCGCGGAAGTGTTTTACTTCCTGGTGCGGTGACGTGGCGGCGTCAACGTCATCGTGCTGTCTGCCGGCGGGGATTTTGGTTTGATCGTGTGTACAGCGATCAAAACAAAACGGCCCAGCAGACAAATCCGATCAAATCGGTCTGTCAGACCGATTTGAACAGATTTATTTGGTCGTGTGTATGCGGCCTCAGAGTTGCCTCACCTACTGCTTGAGAACAAGTCCCTCGTCGGCCATCTGTGTGCATATGCACTTTTGTGAACGCTCTGTAGATGTATCTTTGCTACCTAGCGACACAAAGTACCCACTGCCAGCGTCCATGGCTTTGGGCTATTGGAAGGTAACCGTACTTTGGGCAACTTGATGATAAGTTTAGGCACAAGCTAAATTTATAGCTGAATGGCTTGCTAGAATATATAATATAAATGTATATTTGAATTAAACAGTTGCTTGTGTTAATGTGAGACACACACACCCACACACGTTGCTATAGTACAGTTGAAAGTCCTTATCTTGCTGTGCAGTCTTACCTGTCCAAAGTCCTTTCTATAAATAATAAACGTGTTATGGAATATGAATCGCAAAGCCTTATGGATTCTTCTCTGGGGCTTTATAAAAAAAAGTCTGTTCTAGGAAAGTTTTGTTTTATATTCAACTTTGTATTCACCAAAGAACAAGGCAGTATTCTGAGTAAATCGCATTATTTAGTATGAAATGGAGACCAAAAACCCTGTCTTAAACAAACCATGTTTGTAAATTTACACTGTCAATACAGTATTGATTGCAGGTGGGCCAGTGGAAGTTCAACATAGCCTTGTTGCACCATGGATGCTCATAAGTGTTGCTCCTAAAAGCAGAGGAAACGATGAGTTTGGTGTTTGTACACAACAGCAGTCTGTCAGATCGTGTGTGTGTGTTGGGGCATTTTAAATTTGCACTAAAATAGCCTTTGACATACAACCCCCCCCCCCCCCCCCAATGGCTTTGGACCTGGAATTATGCAGGCAGTACCAGATGGGAGGTTGATTGTCTACAGCTGAAGGTACCCTATTTTTTACATGGACCCCTGGCTGAGAATAATTGCGCTCGAAAAATGTCTGGTTAATATAAGACCGCATCTGGTGCAGGGAAATTACTTTCTGTTTTCAGCCCAACGAACGAACAGGAGAACTTTTGCTAGTCTGAACCATATAAGGAGTCCCCCTTCATATTAGCAAGAGTGACAGTGTGTCATTGCTGTCCCTGTAATCAATAAAAATATTTATATATAAAATATATATATAATTTTTTTTTTTTTTTTCAATGTTTTTGGGAGGGCCAATTAAGGAAGCTCCTGGGTTTGTAAAAAACGGGGCTATGGCGGAGGTTAGAATTGAGGGCCAGGATACGGTGTGTATGTGTGTGGCTGATTTCAGATACCCTCCAAGTGCATGGAGTAGCAGTTATTTATGAGGGAAGCCTACAGGTACCTTAAAGTGTCTACTTCTATAATCTATGCATTGGCTTATCTGATCATTTCTGCTATGGGATGGATTGTGTGGTATGTGTTTGTTTTTTTTGTTTTTTTGTGGCGAACCATTCTATACACATACATTGGGAGGGAAATTCCATAAAGCAGCTGTTGCACTTTTTTGGTGTTTAATTGCTTGTTAAATGTGTTGCACCTAATTGATGGTGATATGTATGTGTGACAGAATCAAAAAAGGCACCAGAATCCCTGAATTTTCAATGCGTGTCTCGCACTCCTTTTAGATTTTGCAACCGTGTCTCGCATTAATCTATCTGCTCCAGTCTTAGGCCCCTTTCACGCTGGGGCGGGAGCTGTGGTGGCGGTATAGCGCCGCTAAAAATAGCGGCACTATACCGTCGGATTTTCCACAGTATTAACCCCTGCTAGTTGCCGATAAAGGGTTAATACCGCCCGCAGAGGCGCATTGCGGGCAGTATTGCCGCGGTTTCCCATTGTTTTAAATGGGAAAGAGCGGTATACACGCCGTTCCTCTCACCGCTCCAAAGATGCTGCTGGCAGGAGATTTTTTTTTTCCTCTCCCACCAGCGCATCGCCTCAGTGTGAAAGCCCTCGAGCTTTTAAATTCAGTATGCAGTGCAGGAGTTTTTGAAATCTCCCCAGTGTGAAAGGGGTCTTAGGCTGGATTCACCCAACTGCTGCATGCAGCTCCCAGAAGGGGTCTGGTGTGTCCTGGTTCAGTTTCAGGTCTGATCTCAGTCTGAATTTTTGGCTGAATTCTGACATGAAACAGACCAAAAGACGCCCAGGGTTCCTGAGTAAATTCGCACTGGAGCTGCAGCCGGTCAAAATCTCTCCTGCTATTGCTAATTGGATCCCGGAAACCACATCCAATTTTTCAATGGTGTTAACCCAGCCTATATTAATTCAAGGCCCTGTGTTTCAAAAGTACAGCTAACATGGATTTCCTTATCTGTAGCATGACTACAATCTATTGTTATGCTGCGCTTAGTCATTATCCTGTCTCCTCCCATTCTTCTGCTCCAATTTAAATGTATTTAATGTTGAAATTGGTTACAGATAATAGCTTTCACCTGAGTTCACCTGGTTTTCAGCTCAAGTGAAAAAGGCATTTCTAATGTTTTGTACATTCAACTGTAATTTGCCGATGACTGGATGGCAACATAAACTTCATGTTCTCCTTGCTTTAGTAAAAAAGTCCTTTTACTCTACCCATTTCATGTATTGTCATCACCAGTATTGGTTCCACCATTTTAAGTCCAGTAAAAACCCAAATGTACTGTATATATTTTCTAAAGTGGCATTGCCAGCTAAACCACTAAAAAAAATCAACAATATTTTTTAGAAAGCAATGTGGTAGATGAGAATAGGATCTACCAAATGAAATTAAAATTCACCTTACATTGTCCAATGTTAGTTCTGAGGAGAAACACATAATTAGAAAAACCATAAGATTCTTGCGGTTTATATGACAGTGAAATTCCCCTGCGGGTAGGTACTGTGTGTTTTTTTCTTTAGTTGACTCAGAGGAATGTCTCAATTATGACATTTGAAAGCTTGTCATTTAAGAATTTATGTTTTAGGTGTCACAAGAAGAATGTATCCCAGACGTTAATTTAATGTAGCTGTTTAAAAGAAAAACAGGAATTCTCAGTATGTTTTCTTCTGTACATTTAGTGAAAAGTAAAATTGCTGACTTGTAGGTGGTACTATTATGTCATGTTTAAAAATAATAATTAAGGGAGTTTGTGGTCTGAGACATTCCATGACTCTGTGAAAGCATTGGTTTTAAGGTCCTAGTCATCTGAGGTGACCACTTTCTTAAAACTAAAAAAATGTCATTTTGCATAGAGCTGTTGCTTTTTATTTATTTCAGTTATAGTCTATATAATATGACTTTGAATTTGTTGTTGTTGTTAAATTCAGACACTGCTTTAAAAATGTATGTGAGAATACATGCACACTGGCTTTTAGTACAACCCCCAAAAAAGTTGGAACACTGTGTAACCTAAACGGAATGCAATGAGTTGCAAATTTACTAAACCTATATGTAATTCACAATGGAAAAACCTCAAATGTTAAAAATATCTTAAAATAGTATGGATGTATACATGTGAAAGCCTCAGTCATTGCCGCTCCTCAAGCCATGCCACCTCCTGCGCGCCAATGGGGTGCTACACCTCAGCCTGGAGTGGCACCTCCAAGTACTTTTTGGCCTTATTTTGGACAAAATCCGGAAGGTCTGCAGGGCACAGTGTTCATGGTTGCCCAAAAAATGCCAAATTTTGATTTGTTTGACCATAGAACAGTTTTTCACTTTGCAACAGACCATTTTCAATGAGCATTGGTCCAGACCATGTTCAGATATGGCTGCTTCTATGCATGATAAAGCTTTAACTTGCATATCTGGAAGGCTCTGCAAACTGTTCACAGGCAGGGATTTTTGGAAGTATTTCTGAGTCCATGCAGTGATGTCCATGGCAGAATCATGCCGGTTTTTGAATGCAGTGCCACCTGAGTGCCCGAAGATCACAGGCATCCAATTTTGCATTTCAGCCTTGTCCTTTTGGACACGGATCTCCAAATTCTCAGAATCATTTGATATGCGCTGTAGATAATGATACATTTAAAGTTTTCCATTTTGAATAAAATATGCATTCTACACAGCGTCCCAGCGCGTGTGTGAGAAAAATCCTCTATCAATTATTTTTTATTTTAATTTTGTCATTAAAACTTGTTTTTAATTCTGGGTAGAGGGGATTGGAAAACAGTTTTACTTGTCTGTCCCCATTAGGCCTCTTTGCACACAGAGCTGTCCAGCTGCAGTGTTTTAGTGCACCTGGGACAGACAGTTGCAGTGTCTAAGGCCTCTTACACACAGATCAGTTTTTCTTCAGGTTTTTCTTTTCAGTTTACCAAATCCATCTAATATGAGGTCAAACCTCAAGAGTCTCAATTTGTATGCAATCAGGCAGGCCCTTGTACTACATAGTTTTGGTAAACTGAAAAGAAAAACCTGAAGAAAAACTGATCTGTGTGTAAGAGGCCTAAGGGCCCTTTCACACGTCCGTTCAGTTCGTCCGTTTTTTGGACGTCCGTTAACGGACCTCAATGCTTCCCTATGGGTTAGCGTCCGTTAGCGGATGAGCATCCGCTAATGTCCGTTAACATCCGTCTGCGGTAAGCTCCGTTTTTTTGGACGGAAGAAAACCCTATTTTTCTTCCGTCAAAAAAACGGAACGGACGAAAAACGGACGTTAGCGGATGATCCGTTTACCATCCGATCCGCTAACGTCAGTTTTTCATTGAAATATGTTAAAAAAAAAAAAAAGTAAAAAAAAAAAACGGATGAAAAAAACTGATGAAAAACGGACGGAAAACGGAACGGAAACTGATGTAAACGGACGGAAAACTGACAAAAAACTGATGAAAAAACGGATCAACTGAAGGGGGAAAAAACTGATCTAAAAAACTGAACGGACGTGTGAAAGAGCCCTAAGTCTCAACTATCGGGCTGTGGCTGGACAGGCCTAAATGCTGTACTGAGTGATCTCGGTTGTTCAGGGCCCTGTGTGTTCGGGCGACAAGGACACACTGCAGCTGGATAATCCTGTATACAAGGGGACATAAGATGGCCATAGATGGGTTGCAATTCGGCTGGTTCAGCAGGGCACTAATGACTTTTGATGAAGGGGAATGTTGGAAAAACCTTTCAATAGGGTTTCACTGATACCAGTATTGATACTGAGTATTTGGACAAGAATCGGAACCCATACTTGAGCCCATACAAAATGAATAGGCTCAAATTGCACTGCAAAGAATCGCATGCAATTTTAAAAAGGAATGTGGTGCGATTCCTGTCTGAATGATGTGGTTTCCCGCACCACTCCTGTGTGAACCCAGGCTGAAGTCTCTATGGCAAATTGCACCGCAAAGGTATCGGTAGTCGCCAGTTATAAAAAAAAAAAATGTATCGGTGCATCCCTATTTTTCGATCAGCAGCTGGAACCAATCACCTGTTGCTGCTGATCAGTCTACTGATAGCAGAGGGTTGCCACTGTTAGAATGCAATGGCACAGCGTGGAGGATTTCTCCATTCACCTTGCTTGTGTGGATGAGGGAATCCTTCCCATTTTTTTATTTTTTTTGGTCTACTTGGTGATTTTGATGGGGGAGGGATTTTTGATCAGCTATAGGGAGGTTTCACTACTTCTCACTTCCAGTGTGATGATGTGAAAGGATCTACCTGACAGGGATACATACAGCAATATAGTTCTCTATCCCCCATGTATTCAAAATATGTTTTAGGCCACATTAACATATATTAAGTATATTTGGAATGTGCGAAAGTGTACAGTAGAACTGCATGATTCTAGCTAAAATTTAAAATCCTGATTTTAAATTTTTTTTTTTTTAATGTGTAGGCAACTAATGTCAGAAAAGAGTCTTAAGTGGTTAAACTGCTCTCATTTGCAGATCAAAGTGCATCCCTTTTTGATCTAGGGCTCCAAACTATGGCCCTCCAGTTGTTCAGAAGCTACAATTCTCATCATGCCTAGTAGTAGGGTTGTCCCAATAACACTTTTTTAAGACCGAGTACAAGTACCAATGTTAGTCGTCCACCCCCCCCCAAGTACTTAACAATACTTTTTTTTTTTTTTTTTTTTTTTTTTTTACTTTGAGGCTGGATTCACACTTGTGCAGTGCGAATTCCAGCTCTGTAATCTATGCAAAGAGATAAAAGAGCTGTTCAGCAGATCATCTCTGTTTTGGCTGCAAATTCTGAGTCCTGGGAGGGGGGCGAAGTGCATTAAGGAGAATAAGAGAAATCCTGATGAGAAATGAACACATCTGCGAATCAGATGCGTGCCCATAGAAGATAATGGGCCTGAATTCGCAACACAATGCCTAGAAAACGCACATGTTTTTTGGGCAATGCGCAGTGCGAATGCAATGAATCAATGTATTTTATGTTATGCGAATTGGCTGCAGTTTAAGCTGATATCTATCCTCGGTCTCTTTCTCAAGGGAGAGATATTACCCAGTCCCTTTCTCTGCAGCCTCAGCTGCACTGAATATAAATGGAGAGGACACAGTGGCAACCCTAATACCTAATCATGTCAGTTTTACAATGCTTCATGGGACGTGTAGTTCTGAAACGGCTGGACGGCCGTAGTTTGGACATCACTATAAACATTGTATCATTTGGTTGTAGGGATATACAGCACTGAGCAATGGTGATAAACATTTGCCCCGCTTTTTTGGGTTGGTTCGATCGCAAATGATTTTTTTTTTCTTTAAATCGTGCCTGTCTCAAATGCATGTCACACTTGCAGTGGCACCCTAAATGCATTTAGACACTGGGCTGCCCAATTGTTCACAGGTTGAAACGCATACAAATCGAGCAAAAAACTGAGTGGGAATGCGCGTTCCTGTAATGCGAAGTGTGAATTGAACCTTAACCACTTGATACCCGCACGCCATCATATGACGCCCAAAACGGGGACCTGTTATCCTGGGTGGACGTCCTATGACGTTCTGGGCTTTGCGGGGGGACATCTCAATGATGCCTGCACCCAGAGGCATCATTGAGATATCATTTTTTAACGGCGGCAATCCTGCGCACCGTAAGAACGATCATAGCGGCGCTTCCGCCGCTAGATCGTTCTTACAGGCGGCGGGAGGGGACATTGCAGTCTGCTCACATAATTTGCAATACTTCATCTTTGCCATTTTGAAGTTTCCCTCCCAACCACTTTGAATATTTACATATACAGTAAAACCTTGGCTTGTGGGCATAATTCGTTCCAGAAACATGCTTGTAATCCAAAGCACTTGTATATCAAAGCAAATTTTCCCAAAGGAAATAATGGAAACTCAAATGATTCGTTCCACAACCGTTTATTCATAAGTCCTTCAGTTTATAGTCCATAAAAAGATTATAGCAATGTCACCAGCTTGTGTAACCATAAAATGTCCATCTACAAAATGGAAGCAAAATCCAGCAGGAGTTAGAGTATAAAGCCCCATGCACACAAGACGCTGGTAAACGCGTGTTCAGGGGCAGTTGGACACTTTTTTTTTTTTTTTATTTCAACTGCCCCTGAACACATTCAATGTTATCCTATGTGTCCATGCACACAGTCTCGTTTATTGCCGTTTTTCAGCAGTTGCGTTTTTATCCTTGTATTTCCAGAAGCGAAAAAGTGGGTTCAGACGCAAAAGTTTTAGACGCTAAACGTGGCACCGGCGTTTTGCCGCAATTTTGTTTATAGGCGTTTTTAAAGGTGACCTATTATATATATTTTTTTTTTTTACATTAGAAATCCTCAAAAAATGATGAAAAACCATTAAAAAAACATAAACTGTATTTGCTTGCATTGCATTGTGGACATCCACATCTTGTGGCAAGTAACTTCACCAGGTGATGTGGCAAGTGAACAATCCACAACTTGGCAGGTGACGTGGCCAGTGGAAATCCACAACTTGTGGCAGGTGACGTGGCCAGTGGAAATCCACAACTTGTGGCAGGTGACGTGGCCAGTGGAAATCCACAACTTGTGGCAGGTGACGTGGCCAGTGGAAATCCACAACTTGTGGCAGGTGACGTGGCCAGTGGAAATCCACAACTTGTGGCAGGTGACGTGGCCAGTGGAAATCCACAACTTGTGGCAGGTGACGAGGCCAGGTGACGTTCCGCAGCTTGTGGCAAGTGACACGCTAAATACAAGTACACTGCTGCTCTCTCAGCTGCTATTCACTCTGGTCTCACAAAATGGCTGAAATGGTTAGATACTGTTTTTTGAGCTTAGAGAGGGTCTTCAGATGTTTCTTCACTAAATGCAAACGCGGCAAAAAACGCCTTTAAAAACGTGTATTCAGCTGAGTTTGCACCGGCGTCCTGTGTGCATGGGGCCTAAAAGAGAAGAGGGGGCACCTCTCAGTGTAGCGATAAGTTGCTATATGTTTTACCTTCATTAAATGTAACCATATTGCTACACTTGGAGCCTCTTCTCTTCTATACTCATGTATGTGACATGACACTACTTGTATATCAAGACATCGCTTGTATTCTGGCTGCAGCCATTTAAACTATGCCTGTTCACTTACTGGATTTACAGAGGCACACCTTAAAGCTTTCATTGGCCCTCTTACGACTCATCTCCTCCCTCCCTTGGGAAACTCTCACAAGTGAGATCTGTGCATGATGTCATAAGCCGAGGCTCTTTACCAGACAAACAGGAAGTGGGTTGTTAAAGCGGAGCTTCACCCTAAAGTGGAACTCTCACTGATCGGAACCCTAACCCCACCCCCCCCCCTCCGGTGTCACATTTGACACCTTTCAGGGGGGAGGGGGGTGCAGATACCTGTCTAAAGATATCTCTATCTCTATTATCCAAAGTTAAAACACGGGACAAAGATTTTAGTAGATGGAAAGTTGACATAAATGACTGAGCTGAGGGTTCACGTTAATAGCAACAAGCTGTTTTTGAGGGTAATTGCACCAGCATAGTAGGGGCTGCAATTTTTTTTTCTCCTTGCACTAATGTGCGTTGCATTAATGCAATGCGCCGTTCATATTTAAAGTGGAAGTAAACCCACCTATCATTTTCAGCCAAGGAAGCTGCCATCTTGGCCTATGTTTAATCTTCAACTGCCGTGGTGCTGCACATGTGATCAGTTATGACACCAGTCATTAGATGGTTTGACAGTTTGGTTGAGAGCACAACCAATGTGACCGTTGGCAATCCCGGCATGCCGGAAATTTAACTGCTTTTTGAAAGTGTCAAATCGATGGGTTTACTTCCGTTTTAATGGACTGTCAACACCGACCAGCACACGAGGCCTGCATTATTTTGTTTTCTTAACACCACACAATGAGGCTGATTTTAATAAAGGATTTGAAAGATTTGCTTTAATTATCCAGTCACATGAAAATTCCTGTTTACTTGTACATCTGTAAATGATTGGATAATTGAGGTGAATCTTTTTAACTCCTTGTTACTACCATTCAAAATTATCTCTAAAACACATGCATTGTATTGTGCAAGAGGAATGGAAATTCACATATAGCTGTGTTACCCCAGAATTTCATATTGCGGATATGTGCCTGCTGTACCATGTTCTTGTATGGGAAAGTATTCTGTTCTTTGTATTGCTGCTTTTATGTGAAATCCCTGGTGTTCCTGCTAGTCCCTCTGCGTTCCTGTTAAAAACTGAACACACTAAGCAGGAGAGCACACCATGGTCAGTTCTCTAGCTATGCTGGGAACTCGGGCTGCTCTCCTCCAGTGATCAGACTTGTCCTCTCCCTCCTACCTGCACAGCCTTCACTGGGAAGAGCAGTGTACTGCTGACCCCCCCCCCAGCTCTTATGCAGCTGAGAATAGAGGAAATGTGATCCCTTCTAAAAAAAAAAAAAAAAAAAGGGGGGGGGGGTGGTGGTGGTGTATGTTTGTGGGTTTTTTAATTCTCTCAACACCATGTGAAAGTTACGAAACTGTTAAATCGATGGGTTTACTTCTGGCAAAAGATTTACAGATATTTGCAGCTGGTCTTGGGATTCAAACACCACTGATACACTGTGTAGGCAGATAGATGAACTCCCTTTTTTTTTTTTTTCTTTTGCAATGAATAACCTTGGCCAGTGGTCTCCAAACTGACCCGGGGGCCTAATGTAGCCCTTGGTGCACTAGTCCTTTCACTGACATTACCAATGGGGCAAATTCTGGCCACTAACACCATGGATGATGGGCCACTATTCCTCCCACTGACTACAGTCGGGCCCGTCTGAAGGATAGTAAACTGGCTCTTTTTTATTTAGAACGGTTGGAGACCCCTGACCTTGGCCACTGATGAAGACTAAAGCTGGTTACAGTTATTATTATTAAAAAAAAAAAAAAAGATAGCATATATATAAATTAGGGCTGTTACTGATCAAAATGTTTGTGTTCGATTAATCGTATGTGTGTGTGTTTTTTTTTTTTTTATCGACTAATTATAACGCACATACAGATCCAACTACTTTTAGCTGATCTCCTTGCAGGCTGATTCCCAGTGCAGCTTCCAACCACTGGAAAAATGGATAGCAGGATACAAAAACCAGACAAAGGCAGCGCCCGATGGGAATAGCATTAAAACTTTTATAGTCTTCAAGTAGGTAACAAAATAAACATTGCACTGGAGATAAAATCTATGTAGCTACATAAACTGTAAAAATGGTGTGAGTAATACCAAACGTACCAAAAGCAGTCATAAAAAACATGTAGCTAACTATGATACTGGTATAAAAATGTGTACAACAATACCACTGCTGATTCCAGATGAGGAGGGGTTAACAACATCAGTCCGTCGGCATGTAGATGTCCCATGAAGGGAACTATCACAACTCCCAGTGGATGGTTGTAGAATCCCAGGTTGATAGAGGGAAGTGATGGAGGGAAGTGTAACAGCCCTTGCGTGTGGCAGATAGTAAGGTTCCGTCGGCATGCACATATAAAGGCACAGCAAAGGAGCCCTTCAGATGGATACGGCAAGCCCTGCCGGTGTCCGTGACGTTATCAGATCTCCGACGGAACTCCCTGAAGGGCCAGAAGCCGGCGAAGAGGTGAGTACCAATCAAAAGAATCTTAATCGATCAAAAAGATTTTGATCGATCAAAAAAATGAAAGATTAATCAGTTAATTAAAAGTTAATTTGCACAGCCCTAATTATTAATAAAGTTTTACCACAACCATATAATATTGGGGTCAAACCTTAAGGTCGGGTTCACACCTATGCGAATTGGTTGCGGCTTAAACTGCATCTAATACGCAGAACATTTTTAAATACATTGTTTTCAATGAGGCTGGTAAACATATGTGCGATGCATTCGCACTGCGCATTGCCGGAAATCCATATGCGTTGTGGAGGCCTTGCGGTGCGGCTCAGGTGCGAATTCAGTCCCATTATCTTCTATGGATTCGCAGATGTGTTCAGTTCTCTTCAGGAATTTCTCTCATTCAGCTCAATACATTTCTCCCCCACTCTCCTCTCACTCAGAACTTCCCCCAGGTCTCCAAATTCGCAGCAAAAAAGGAGCTAATCTGCTGAACACTTCTCTTATCTGTCTGCAGAGATAAAAGAGCTGAAATTCTCACTGCACAAGTGTGAACCCAGCCTTAGGCCTCATTCACACATGGATCCGTTCAAGTCCGCCTGTCAGTTTTTTAGGCGGACCTGAACGGGCGCTCCATGCATGTCTATGGAGCGTTGGATGTCAGCGGAGACATGTCCGCTGACATCCGACCAGATCCGCTAAAAACAAACGTATGGGGCTCACGTCCACATCCGTCCATGCGGATCGGATCGGGTAAGATCTGATGAAAACGGACATGCTGTCCGTTTTCATCAGATCGCTCCATAGAGGACAGCGGGGCTCGACATGCTCCTCCCCGCTCAGTGAGCAGAGAAGAGCTTGTCATCCGTCGGCTCAGCGGAGATCTGCGGACTGATCTCCCGCTGAGCTGGTGGACTCCGTCGGAACGGACTGCGACTGAGTCGGCCATGTGTGAATGAGGCCTTAGAGTTTCAATTTGTATGCAACCAGGCAGGCCCTCGCACTACATGGCTTTGGTAAATCTAAAGGCTATCCAATTACAAAAGTTGTATAGTGTGTATCCAGCTTCTGTTTTTGAAAGTGTAAACTGCAAAATCCCTGTCCATGCAGTTAGGTCCTTGTGTAGTTAAGACACCACCACTGATGCATCATTGAGCATCTAATTGATATGTGAAGGTTGTGCAATTTGGCTGTGGATGAAGAGGAGACTGCTTATTTAAGCGGTTTGCTCCTATCCTATTGTCCTATGCAAGTGCAATGACTTTTGTTAGTTCCATTCAGAATTTAGACACTTGCCTGCCATGCTGTGCTCTTAATTCCTGCGTCTGTCCTGGATACCGTTTTTGTAAGATTTGTCCCTATGGACAGTGGATTGGGAATTCAGCTTCAGTTGATTTCAGTTTACACTGCGTTTGAACTATCTAATCTCGGCATGTGTGAATTATTTCTGTGTGCTTCATCTATGTAAATTGGTGGGCATAGCACAGAATTTATTCTCTGCTTTATGTGACAAGTACCAAGGTTACCCTTTGTTATATTCCAGTGATTTTTGGTGGCTGTTTTGTTACTTTTTGTGTGGAGTAGGTAATGTGTAAGCATTTTTGTCAAGGACTCGCATTTTGAATATCATCTTGTTTTAGTTCTCTTTGGATACATGGTTTGATAGTTCCTATTTAATTTGGTCACGTTATCATTATTCTAATGTGTGTAATGTCATCCCTGCCAGAAGGCAGACAGTTTTTTTAGCTGTATGGTATTTATGGAGCTATAAAATGTTGCCCAGGCTGAAGTACACTCGAGTCAATAATTTATTCATCTAACCTCTGAATCCTGTCAGTAAATACTAAATGCTCTCTGTTAATGTTGTATACTCCCAGCAATGGATTTTTTCTTTTTTTCTTTTTCATACAGTGGGGAAAATAAGTATTTGAACACCCTGCTATTTTGCAAGTTCTCCCACTTGGAAATCATGGAGGGGTCTGAAATTGTCATCGTAGGTGCATGTCCACTGTGAGAGACATAATCAAAAAAAAAAATTCCAGAAATCACAATTTATGAATTTTTAACTATTTATTTGTATGATACAGCTGCAAAGAAGTATTTGAACACCTGTCTATCAGCTAGAATTCTGACCCTCAAAGACCTGTTAGTCTGCCTTTAAAATGTCCACCTCCACTCCATTTATTATCCTAAATTAGATGCACCTGTTTGATGTCATTAGCTGCATAAAGACACCTGTCCACCCCATACAATCAGTAAGAATCCAACTACTAACATGGCCAAGACCAAAGAGCTGTCCAAACACACTAGAGACAAAATTGTACACCTCCACAAGGCTGGAAAGGGCTACGGGGAAATTGCCAAGCAGCTTGGTGAAAAAAGGTCCACTGTTGGAGCAATCATTAGAAAATAGAAGAAGCTAAACATGACTGTCAATCTCCCTCGGACTGGGGCTCCATGCAAAATCTCACCTCGTGGGGTCTCAATGATCCTAAGAAAGGTGAGAAATCAGCCCAGGACTACACGGGAGGAGCAGGTCAATGACCTGAAAAGAGCTGGGACCACCGTTTCCAAGGTTACTGTTGGTAATACACTAAGACGTCATGGTTTGAAATCATGCATGGCACGGAAGGTTCCCCTGCTTAAACCAGCACATGTCAAGGCCCGTCTTAAGTTTGCCAATGACCATTTGAATGATCCAGAGGAGTCATGGGAGAAAGTCATGTGGTCAGATGAGACCAAAATAGAACTTTTTGGTCATAATTCCACTAACCGTGTTTGGAGGAAGAAGAATGATGAGTACCATCCCAAGAACACCATCCCTACTGTGAAGCATGGGGGTGGTAGCATCATGCTTTGGGAGTGTTTTTCTGCACATGGGACAGGGCGACTGCACTGTATTAAGGAGAGGATGACCGGGGCCATGTATTGCGAGATTTTGGGCAACAACCTCCTTCCCTCAGTTAGAGCTTTGAAGATGGGTCAAGGCTGGGTCTTCCAACATGACAATGACCCGAAGCACACAGCCAGGATAACCAAGGAGTGGCTCTGTAAGAAGCATATCAAGGTTCTGGCGTGGCCTAGCCAGTCTCCAGACCTAAACCCAATAGAGAATCTTTGGAGGGAGCTCAAACTCAGTGTTTCTCAGCGACAGCCCAGAAACCTGACTGATCTAGAGAAGATCTGTGTGGAGGAGTGGGCCAAAATCCCTCCTCCAGTGTGTGCAAAGCTGGTGAAAAACTACAAGAAACTTTTGACCTCTGTAATTGCAAACAAAGGCTACTGTACCAAATATTAACATTGATTTTCTCAGGTGTTCAAATACTTCTTTGCAGCTGTATCATACAAATAGTTAAAAAAATCATAAATTATGATTTCTGGAATTTTTTTTTTTGATTATGTCTCTCACAGTGGACATGCACCTACGATGACAATTTCAGACCCCTCCATGATTTCCAAGTGGGAGAACTTGCAAAATAGCAGGGTGTTCAAATACTTATTTTCCCCACTGTGTGTGTGTGTGTATGTATGTGTATATATATATTTTTTTATCCATACATTGTCTACCTGCATCATGGCACACACAGTATAACTATATTGTCCAGCTTCATCCATACTACCTGGCTTCCAGTAATGCATATGAAACCCTGAAAAACAAGCTGCTCCTATTATATACAGTAATGCTGCTTCCAACTCCTGACCTCAACTGAAGAGTGATGTCATCAGGGACTCCCCTATATTTAGCAAAACTGAAGGACTTGTCAACTTATAGGGTGTCTTTTTCTTTTCTTTTTTTTTTTTTTAAAGAATCTTACTCAAAATAATGAAGCATTCATCTTAATTGGCTGGGAAATGCCCATGACCTATAATAGAAAAAAATAAATAAAAATGTGTATGGCACTGTAATTCTCTAAAATGCAATATGGCGACCTGGAGGTGTTCTGTGTACAGAATGCCCCCCCCCCCCCAGATATGTAATTTTTTGCTTGTGTGATTGGCTTACTGATCTTCCCAGAAGTCGTCACTCGGATAAAAATCTAATTTTTGAGCATCCTCCAACAAAAATGTCATTATGGGTAAGTTGCTCCCAATAGGAAATTACATTTAAAGTGTAAGTTCATCTTTACAGAAAAAAGTCTGTAAGGTGAACTTGTACACGACCCCTCCTCGCACAGAAATATATATATATATATATATATATATATATATATATCATTTTTTTTTTCTAGTTTGGTTACATCTTCCCTTTTGAGCAAGTTGTGATGAACATATGGGGGGGTTGCTCTACAGGAGGAAGGAACAAGAAGTCTGGCATGACATGTGACTTCAAGAGTATATTTTATAATCTGTCTTGAGGTGTGAGAGCAATTAAAATAACTTCATTGTTTAAGGCTGGTTGTGATGATATTTGAACTGTAATACCTCCACCCTTATGTTGCTCTGCAGGCATTCCATTGACAAATAGCTTAGTCTTCACCCAGTTGATATTTATGAACCCTTCTCCGCCCCCCCCCCTTCTCCTCTGCTGACTTTTAATATCGGCACACTAATCTATCCTGAAAGTCCAGCGCCATCCGCAGCAGAGGACGAGCAATCGTTGGTCACTCTGTTGCCCCCCCCCCGCCATCATTGGTGAGGGAACCAGGAAGTGAAGCGCTCCAGCTTCACTGCCCGGTTCCCTACGGCGCATTCGCGAGCCGCACTGCGCCTGCTGACTGGCTCCTGCTGTTCTCTGGGAGCCGAGTGTTCCCAGAACACAACGTGGGGGACGGGAGGTGACGTCCTGCCCACAGACTGTGGGCAGGACGTCACTGTGCGGGAGTTCCACATTTTTGGAGCTCCGCTTTACGCTAGGAATGTTTTCAGCGCCCAATGAAATGTCCCAGGGAGTGGGTAGATGATTTTTCCTTCCTCGGTTCCATAAAGTGTATCCCAACCCAGGAGAACACATTTTGATACATTGCAGTTTACCAGTCATTCAATGTGGTGGCTGGATTGGTTTTTCTTCACCTGCTAAACCTGCCAGTAAGGCTTAAAGGGTTTGTAAAGGATTTTTTTTTTTATCTTAATGGCTTCCTTTACCTTAAAGTGGATGTAAACCCACTCTCATCTGTATTTCTTGTGAAAAAAAAAACCCCACTCATCAATTCTAAAGTACTGCAGTGGTAATCTATAAGGATGTACATGCCTCCTGCATGTATCCTTACCTGTAAAATGTGCCCCCTTTAGCTGTTTGAAACCCCCAAAAAGTCCAGATTTGGTAGGCGGGGCTGTTAGGCGCTTGGTGGGCGGAGTCATGTCAGCAGACTGCTCGTCCACCTCTACACTCCCCTTGGCCAGAGCGTGCACAGGACAGGCAGAGCGCATTCTGGGTAATAGCAGAGCGCGCCCACGGCCCCCTGTCATTTAAGTAAACGCACATTGATGTCCCGTGACAGTCGGGGATGATCGACGGGACAGCTGTGAGCACCGACCCCCCCCCCCCCCCCCCTGTCATCTGCTTCTCCTCCCTCCCTCACCTGATAAGCCATGCAGGGGGGAATCGGTGTCATTATCGGTGTCACACAATGTGAACACCTATGCGATTCTGGTGTGGACCAAAAAAAGGGTCCTGTGCGTGTTTGGTCCAAATAAGATGCAGTTTCAGCCATACAGTTTTGTTTGCCTGAAATCGCATCGCACAGACATTGCATGTGATCTCAACAGCGGTGCGAATCACTTGCGATCTCGCACAGCGCACTAATGTGAACCAGCCCTAAGTCATTCAGCCTTACTGGGTGTAAGTATAAAAAGTGAGAAATCCACCCCTCCCCCACATAACACATCCTGGTAATATAGGAATAGGAATTTTGCGTATGTGATCAGGTGACCTCAGACACACACACACACACTTGAATATAACAATAATAAGAAGATTACTCAAGCTCAGACTAAATATATCTCCCCTAATAACTTGTCTATGTATATTCTGATGGCTGTTCACTGAAGCATTTCATCATGACATTGAACTGTGGCTCACCTCATATTTTGAAAACATTTAATCAAAACACAGGACAAGCAGCCAATTCTGGGATAGCTAGAAGGGAGAGGAGAGGGTAGGGTGATGTGAATTGTGCACTGTTTACAGAAACTGTTCATGTCTGCAGGCTAGTGCACGAGATATGTAAATAACCGGTCACTCAAAGCATGGGGGCGGAACAGACTAAGGTTTTTCTCTGGAAGTCTGTTTTATTTCACTGAACAATAAAGAGGATTGCTCAGCGCTGGATTAACTCTGTGTGACAAGACTGGGCACAGATGATAGGAAATCCTTATTCTCTACATTGTGACATTAAAAAAAAAACCTTCCTGGTTGTCTACTGATAACCACAGTCCTGGGAGCTTTCTCTCTGTGGTCACTAATCAAGGAGGTGTGATTACTGTGTGTCTAAAACCCCTCTAAACCAATCGGTTTAGTTTTCCAAACCATCACTGCCCTGTATTGGCTCTGTACATCACAGAAGCAGGAAACATGCAAAAACGAAACTAGAAACTCAAGGTACATTATATGATTGTTTTTTTTTTTTAAAAGGAATCGGTTAACTATTATGTCTCTCTACCCTGTAAACAGTCATTTCAGCAAAAAAAATGTTTCCCTTTTTAATGCTAACAGGGGCTGTAAAGGTCAAAAATATCCTTAATTTGCTTCCTTTACCTTAGTGCACTCCTCCTTTACTTTCATCATCCTTCGATTTTGCTTTTAAATGTCCTTATTTCTTCTGAGAAATCCTCACTTCCTGTTCTTCTGTCTGTAACTCCACACAGTAATGCAAGGCTTTCTCGCTGGTGTGAAGTGTCGTGCTTGCCCCCTCCATTGGACTACAGGAGTAGTAGGAGTAAAAAAATAAAAATCATTTAGCATGTTGATGAAGGGGGAGGGGTGAAGGAGCCAGGGAAGGCAAAATATAAACAGATTTCCTTTTCAGATTTAAACTTCTGACTTCAATGGAAAAACAGAAGCAGATTGTTTGGTTATTACAAGTTAAATGTATCTGTTGTCAAAAGGCAAAATAATCCTGTTGTAACATGCCTTGCACAAATATTTTTACTGCCTACCTGCTCACAGGTCATTATTTTGAACGTTTAAAGAAGAGCTGCATGTTCCAACACAAATTGCCCTATTAGCTAAAAATTAGAAGGCATGTTTTTCAGCATTTTGTGAAGAGCTGAAATTTATTTCATACTCTCCTTTTTTTTCTTATACTGCTAACATTTGATATTACTAAATTTTTTTGATACTTTAATATAAAGTACTTATTCCAAAACCATTAACTTTTTTTTTTTGTTTTTTTTTAAGTTTATAAACGTGTTTCTTAAAACCTTCAACATACGCCAAATTGTTATTTTGTAAGGTGCGATAGATACTCCATATATTCAAAATCTTAAAGCCAGACTTCAGGGAAGCTAAAAGGTCAGTCCTGCAGCTGCTTCTGTCCAGGGAACGGGAAAATGGCTTTTACTTGCCTGCTCACAACTCATTGGACTGCTGGGGTGAAGGGCAGAAGAGTTTTAGCAGTGCTGAGGTGGTTGTGGGAATGGAGGATTAAGTAAAACTGATTTACTCGGTCTCTCTAGACATAAACAAACTGCTAACCCTTGGAACAGAGGAGCAGCCCCACTTCGAGGGGGACTTTTGATTTTCCTGGAGATCCGCTTTAATTCTAATGAGCCAATATCCTCTTAGATGCAGGCACAGATGCAACTTATGTAGGAGGATTTGTTTCATCTCTGTGTATGACCTAATGCTAGTCAACTGGGTATAAGAGTTTACAACTGCTGGCCACTATACATATATGACCGGGCGAGACAAGCATTTTGGGAGGATGTGCCCAGAAGCGCAAATTGGCGCATTCCTCTGACTGATCAGAGTACTACATGTCCCTTAGTAAACAATGGCTTTTCATCCATACAGCCATTGAGAACTACCGAGATCTTTGTAATTGCTATGAGTACATGGTACAGGGTTAATCACAAATGGTTCTGTACCATGGGATAGCTCTGGCCAATCTCTAGTAGTTCTCGGTGGCTGCATGAACAAAATCTGTCACCTCCCTAGAAGTAGTGCAGTATCCAGTATCGTAACGCTGCACTGCTCAGGATGTTTAAAACAATTACATATAGTCACCAGAGCAAGTGCCAAAGGGACTTTTTTTTATTATTCTATTCTGGGTACAGTATTGCATTGTATTTTGCGCAGCGGTTTTTCAAACGCATTTAAAAAAAAATACTTTTAATGAATAAAAAAAAACGAAACGGTAAAGTTGGCCCAATATTTTTTGTATAATGTGAAAGATGTTACACGGCAATAATCGTGATCTTTGGTCTAAGTCAGGGGTCTCCAAACTGCGGCCTGAGGGCCAGATGTGGCTCTTTGCTAGCCTTTATCCGGCCCTTGGGGCACTATTCCTCCCACTGACATAAGGCACTATTCCTCCCACTGACATAAGGCACTATTCCTCCCACTGACATAAGGCACTATTCCTCCCACTGACATAAGGCACTATTCCTCCCACTGACATAAGGCACTATTCCTCCCACTGACATAAGGCACTATTCCTCCCACTGACATAAGGCACTATTCCTCCCACTGACATAAGGCACTATTCCTCCCACTGACATAAGGCACTATTCCTCCCACTGACATAAGGCACTATTCCTCCCACTGACACCAACAATGGGGCACTATATTATCCACTGATACTATACTGGGATACTAATCCTCCTCCTAATAGGGGGGAATACTCCTCTTCCTATTGACCACCAACCCTGAGACCATATATGTTCTCAGTGATGCCAGGCCCGTGACTTTTTCTTCCCTTGCTGGCCCCAATCTGGCCCTCCTAAAGTCTGAAGGGCAAAGTTGCCCTTTGTTTGAAAAGTTTGGAGACCCCTGGTCTAAGTAAAAAATTGTGATTCTCATTTTAGCCAGAATCCTGCGGCTCTACTGCTGACTTAATTTTTCAAAAGATGATTGAAAAACCTCTTGTCACTAATCTGGAGCAAGTATACAGATCAGGAAAGGCAAAGATAAGTCAGTCTTTTTCCTGGGCTTAAAGTGGATGTAAACCCCCAATTTTTTTTTTTTTTTTTGTCGTCACAATGTAGAGTATAATATTTCCTATCATCTGTGTCCAGTCTTGCCACACAGAGTTAATCCAGCGCTGAGTAATCCTCTTTTAAAGTTCAGTGCAAATTAACAGAATTCCAGAGAAAAACCTGCCAAATTATAAAGTCCGGATCTCTGTTATTGCTTTCAGTAACAGGTTATTTACATATCGAGCTTGGACATGTTTATCATAACAAGAGGTGATCCAAAGTTCATTGTATATTACTAGGATGTTTTATGTTGTTATATCACCTCATATTATGATAAACAAAACCTAACATATGATAAACATGTCCTAGCTATATTTGTAAATAACCTCTTACTCAAAGCAAGAAGAGAGATTCTGGACTTTTTGCTTTAGGCAGGGTTTTATCTGGAAGGCTGTTTGGTTTAACATAAAAGAGGATTACTCAGCGCTGGATTAACTCTGTGTGGCAAGACTGGGCACACATGATATGAAATATTATACTCTACATTGTGACATCAAAAAAAAAAAAGTTTTTTTGGGTTTACATCCACTTTAAGTAGAAATCAAATGCTTGTCATGACAGCTAGGCAACTGGCCGGCTTCTGTACTGGTCCCATGAAAGGTTTCCTTTTTTTAAGCGCTATTCTAGGGTAACAAGACAAATGAGCCAATGAAACGAAAGCCCTCTAGGAAAGTGTTGGATCATGTTTTGCAGCTGGACACTAGTTGAATTTAACATGTGGTTTTAATGTTGGGATTGTGCTTGAAGAATGTTAGATTTATCTAGAACATAACTAAAATAGGATTATTTACACAGCTCTTGAGTGTGTCTTCCAGGCCATTTTCTTCAGTTACTGAGATCCTTCCCCTCTTTTTGCTCTATCGTACCCAACATCAGGCTCTGTCTTGATCACTGAATAGATTATGTTGCTCCTGTGATGTATTAAACAAATAAGCTTTTAGAAATGACCGGGAGCTGGGTTGGGCACTGTTTTAGAGAAATGAGCTGCATCTACTCTATAAACCTCAGTTGTGTTGGAATGAAAGGTATGCTGGCTAAACATTTTTTGGATGTGGCGTGTATACCCTAAAGAATCTGACCAGAACAATAAGCGTGCAACAGTGTGTACCTTGAGGTAAACTGATGTCTGGTTTACATTCTTGCCACTAATATGTCCATTAGCCAGACATTATGCAAGGAGACTTTTGATTATTACAATTCTTTCTTAGCATGTCAAAGTCCGATAGGTGCCTTTTATGCTGCTAAAGATTTAGCGATTCACATCGAATAGGGAAAATGCAGGGTTGCTAACTGTGCCTAAGCAGTACTAAAGGATTTGCTACTTGTTTTGAATCCCCCCCCCCCCCCTAAAAAAAAATAGCAGTGCCTTGTGCCTCCATAGATGTATGAAAGTTGTTTTGAATCTAAGGTACTGCTGCCTCCGGTTTGCTGGTATCGTGAGATTTGGTGATGTTGCTGCTGTGCTGCTTATTGTTTTGTGGGCTTACTGGACCTGAATAAAAAATTCTCTGCTTCCTTCATTCTGTGAATCTGTGCACCCTCCACCTCTCTCTGCATCTTGATTACCCCACCAGCAGTCATCAGATGGGAAGCTCCGACATGATGATTATTTCCCCAATCTCCCAACTGATGCATTAATCGGGGGGGGGGGGGGGGGGGGGGGGGGGGGGGGGTTAGAAAATACACTTGCCTTTATGTGTAAAAATATAAAATGGCACTGTACAATACTCTTGAAACTAATGTGTTAAAAAACTAAACCTGCTCTCAAATATTTACAGTAAACCAATTACAGTGCTAAAGTAATACAAAATCAAATGGTCTATTCCTCCAATCTTCAGTAGTAACCATCCACCATGAAATTAACGGAAATAAAGATGCATGTTCACTCCCCTACAAACTGTGGACTTTTAAAAAGTTAAAAAAGGCAGCATCTGTTTAAAGAACTGCAATGAGCTTTATAGAGGATTGAACTCGCTGACCAGCTCAAAGAAACGCCCAGCAACTCAAGAAAAGGGGGGGGGGGGTTGGGAGTGCCCTGTTTTTGAATTTAAAAAAAAAAGGTGTTTGTTAAAAACATGTAAAACCACTCTTCAGTATTGACACACTGGAGCAGGGACGACATCCCCCACGACTCCCCACTCAAGCTCTGTCTGGCTGACATCTCTGGATGAAGCTGGGCTGCTGTTAGGCTAGCCTCTCCCTCCTCTGCAACATTGATAGGCCTCAGTGCTTCTCCTTACCTTTACTCTGGCTTTTGGCCAGCTTCCTAGTTATGGGTGATGTCATGGTCCTGAAATTATATTTAGTGTTCCCAGGATCTAGCTGGATTGACCCCCAAAAATGTTTTTGCTTCACTTTTACAGGGAAACCTGGCACATCCTTGATGTACATACAGCAGTGCAACATGGTCTACAAAGTATTTTTGATTAACTTTTTTGAAATGGTATAAAGATTATCGTAAGAACATTGCAGAAAAAAAAGGGGAGAAACTAAACTTAAATATAAAGTAGAGCCCATGAGTACTGAAAAAATACAGTTGACCACATAGGTATGGCTCTCGGTATAGATTGCTTTAAAGTGGTTGTAAACCCCCACACCCGGAGTTACACCTACAGGTAAGCCTAGATTAAGGCTTACCTGTAGGTGATTGCAATATCTCCTAAACCGTGTAGGTATTTGCCAAAAGGTATCGTCGTTGTCTACAGCGCATGCACGCTGTAAAAACCCATTGATAAAACGCCAATCTGTGAGGAGATGTCTGTGGCCAGAGGGGGAGATGAGGATGACTTTGGGGGGGGGGGGGGGGGGGGGGGCTTTGATTCTAAGGTAAGTAATACATAAGCTAGTATGCTAGCCATACTAGCTCATTATGGCTTTGTCTTGCAGGTGTTGTCCCCCCCCCCCCCCAAGGGTTTACAACCACTTTAAGATAATGAAAGTATTTTTACTGTGTAAGTGACTCTAAATGAAGGTAAAAAAATGTTATGCTATAATCCCAGAGGCATGAAGATTTTGCATGATTCTAAAATAAGTAAGGCCAGTAATTGACTTTTTTGAATCTCGGCCAGTAATGTATGGGCAGGCTGAATGTACCAAATTAATCTATCAACTTGGGTGCAACCATCTTGCGATTTATTGCTAGTGGCTAGTAAACCCACTATCAATAATCGCGGTCAGTCCATTGGCTGAAAGCGCTGATCGACAGTCGGGTGGCTGCTGGTTTGCAGAACGACATACACATGGGCAGCGTGTGAGGTGTGTGAGGGTTTTTTTTTTTCCCAGGAAGGGCCTCCCAATATTTGTGTGTGTGTGTACAGGGCTGTAGGCAAAACTATTTTTATTTTGGATAGAGTAAGGGAGGGTTATAACCCCTGTTGGATATTAAATTTTTTCGCCATTTGTGTCTCATTGCGGAGACTTCCCTTCACTTCCTGTGCCATAGCCAAACAGGAATTGAGAGAAAATCCCTGCAAATTAAGGAAATTCATTGGAAACCCCCAGGTAACCAGAACTAGTGACCCCATTGGAAGACTTTCTGGGGACATCCCCTGACGTGTTCTAATCCCTCTCCACTCTATCCAAAATGAAAAAGGTTTTTGCCTTTAGTTATAATTTAACGCAGGGATCCTCAAACTACGGCCCTCCAGCTGTTGCAGAACTACGCATCCCATGAGGCATTGCAACACACCGACATTCCCAGACATGACTAGGCATGATGGGAATTGTAATTCCAGAACAACTGGAGGGCCGTAGTTTGAAGACCCCTGCTTTAAGGTATATATATATATAGATATAGAGATATAGAGATATAGAGATATAGAGATATAGAGATATAGAGATATAGAGATATAGAGAT